>CM056725.1:53729608-58529608 GCA_029844215.1 Przewalskia tangutica | reverse complement strand
TATATCTTGGATAATTTTGGGCTTGTCGAGGTAAATATCTTGTCCTTCTATTGTAATTAGAGATTACATACTGTAGTAGTATAGAATTGAGTATAAGACGTATAGAAGGATGGTATAAAAGAAGAGAATTGAACTGTACTTACATAGGACTGTATTTACAGTAGACTTGTGTAGTTTAACGGGTAGGGAAGTGCTGCCCGATTTTCCGTAGAATAGAGAACCCTCTGCTTAGAATATTCTACAGAGTAGTCTAGACGTTGATAGACGTATTTGACTATTATAGGTTGATACTCTGCGCGCGACATATTCGACTTGGCAGGTGGATTTCGCCGAGGAGGTATGTGATTCTTCCTATCCTCTTGAGCAAGATATTTTGATATATATATATAGTACGGTAGACGTACGTGTGTTAACTAAAAAGGGTTTTACTCTGATGTCTTTTGACTTGAGTTTTAAATAATAAGAATCTTGAAGTATTTCAAAAGAAGTATGAATCGTTTTTGAAAGAAGAGTAATACTTAGTTTTAAAAGCTTAAGAGTTATACTAGCTTTATGGGAAGTTAGGTATAACGACTTAAAAAAGAAAAAGGCAGTTTACTTAATTGTTTATGGAAGCCTTGTAATGATTTGAAATGAGAATAAGTATCGAACAAACCAACTGTGCGCTAATAAAGGAAAATGTATTGACTAATTAAGTATTATTAAAACCGGTAGAAACCTCCATCCGCATAGAAGCTAAGATAAGACAAAATTGTATTACATTTTCTAGATCATGGCTGCTTTAATAAGATTGTTATAAACAAGAATGAACTACTCACACATAAGATATATGTTACTCAATTTTGTTAAAAGAAGAAATTACATTGTTAGGACTATGAACTATGAAATCTTTCAAAAATAAGAGACTTAAGTATTTAAGAATATGCAACTTGAACTTTTGGAAAAGAATGTTGTTACTTGACTTTAAAACGGGAAAATGTGTTGGTTTAAAAATAAAGGCATGGTATTGTCTTAATCTGTCTTAAAAGAGAGTTTAAATGTTATGGCCAATTTGATACCGAGTCCATGGGATGGACCGGGAATGTATACCACCACGTTTTGATACCGAGTCCATGGGATGGACCGGGAATGTATTCCACCACGTTTTGATACCGAGTCCATGGGATGGACCGGGAATGTATTCCACCACGTTTTGATACCGAGTCCATGAGATGGACCGGGAATGTATTCCACCACGTTTTGATACCGAGTCCATGGGATGGACCGGGAATGTATTCCACCACGTTTTGATACCGAGTCCATGAGATGGACCGGGAATGTATTCCACCACGTTTTGATACCGAGTCCATGGGATGGACCGGGAATGTATACCACCACGTTTTGATACCGAGTCCATGGGATGGACCGGGAATGTATTCCACCCGATTTGATACCGAGTCCATGAGATGGACCGAGAATGTATTCCATACGATCCGGCACCGAGTCCATGAGATGGACCGGGAATGTGACCATGTGATTTCACCTCGAGTCCCATGGGATGGGCTTAGACATGTTATACGTATCACACGATTTATACCTAGACTGCCGGCAGTGAGGAAGGAGTTCCACGGGCATGAGGGATGACTTGAGGGTGTGAGTACCTGACTTGACATGACTGCTTTTATGTTGTGAACTGTAGTTTGTTATCATACATGTCTCCTGTTTTATATAAAGCTGTATGATTTCATTCTGATATTTTTGATTTCACATACTTGGTACTGTTATCGACCTCCTTGAAGCTGCGTTCATCTGCGCAGGTAAGTACATCGGTTGATCCTCACTCTTAGGATCACAGTTCAGCGTATTGGGAATCCCCGTTTTCTCCGGAGGCTTATCTTTTGGTATGTTTTCCCCGAGTTTGTAAGTTCTTGTATATTCAGGGGTATGGCGGGGCCCTGTCCCGTCATAGTTGTTGTAAAACTCTTAAGTGCATGAAATCTTTGTTGTGGGCAGGTTTTGTAAAAGGGATGTAACTGTTCAAGTGTATATATATATATGCCGAAAGGCAATCTTCTCTCGATAAACTGCTCTCATTCTATAATTGTTTCATGTCTTGTTTATATATTCCGCTGATTACTCTTATGTTGTATCGCTAGGTGCGGGTAAGGCACGATCCACGCTCGGGTTGGTCGTGACAAAAGTGGTATCGAGCGATTAATCCTCGGAAAGTGTCTACAGACCGTGTCTAGTAGAGTCTTGATTATCGATGTGTTGTGCACCACATCTATAATCAGGAGGCTGCAGGACATTTAGGGTTGGTTTCCATTCTTCTCATTCTGAGATCGTGCCTTAGAGTTGTGTTATAAGTTGGACCCCTCTGACGTATTTCGTTTTTACCAGTTATGCCTCCGCGCAAGGCAACCAGGGCCAGATGGGCAAGCGGCGAGGAGCTGCTAGTAGGATCTGAGAGAATGCGAGCGCGAGCGGTCATTACCCGAGATAGTGCTTGACGGCGATTTTTGCGGCGCCGCCGGCCCAACGAGTTCTGGCCGCGGCGGTGGCTGAGACCTGATACGAGCCTCGGTCCACGGCTAGAGCATAGGAGTTGGGGTACAAAGAGATGGCCCGATTCGCGGCGGGATCGTGGTCGAACATGAGATAGGTGGATGCACGGATTCGATTCGATAGTACCCATGGTTCACGAGATCGGATAGTTTGAGGCTATGGGACTTTACGAGTTGTAGCCCGCGAGTTCTACGGTCGAGGCCTAGGGATGATCCGCGGGAGTTCATCCAAGCGATTCTGGATCATGAGAGTGATCAAGGCTTCGAGACCAGTCGGTGGTCTTAGGTTCGCATCTTTGCGTGATCTTGTAGTCGGCCGGTTTGATTCGTGGGAGCTGTCGGGAGAGTATGCACTTCCGGTAGTATGGGACGAGTTCTCGAGGCATTTCTTGCACATTTCTTGCCTCGCGGATGAGAAGGGCTCGGTATGATTTTTACGTTGAGGCGGTAGGCGTGCGGTTGAGTACAATGTGAAGTTTGACTCATTAGCTCGATGCGTCCCGCATTAGTAGCCGACATGGAGGGCGAGTGCACCGCTACATCACCGGGCTCGATGACTACTTGGCGAGCTTGTTGGTGTGGCTCTTGGGGCATGGACATTGCTCGCATGCGAGCTTATGCACTTGGATGTGAGGCGGAGGGGTCGGCAGAATGGCCGAGATCGTGAAGAGGCGGGGACAGCGAGGTCCTTTGGTAACTTTTGAGGCGGACCGCCTCGTGGCGAGTTAGTTATGTACCTCCGCTTGATGCAGTGGTCCTTGCGATCTTCGGGGCGTTCGGGTATTCGAGCTGGTCGAGCTCGGGGCTTAGTTTCTGAGATATACATGGGTTCTAGCAGCGAGATTCATGTCCCCTCGGTGTACGATGTGGCGGCGTCATCTGCAGGGAATGTCGTCTTTTGCGGTGATTGTTTCACTGCGGCCGTCGAGGGCCATGTGACGAAGGCGTGCTTATAGGAGGGTACATGAAGAATGAAGCGACCTAAGGGTCGATGGCGAGTTCATCACCTTCTACTATGCGCCTGCAGTGGTAGATGATTAGAGTGAAGCGGTAGATACAGTATATCCTTAACCTCTAGAGAATTTGTATGCGTGATATGATGATCTTATTATTGTGTGTTATGTCACGAATAGCATTGTGTTGATTGTAATTAGAAAACATGGTTGGTTAAAAGGGTAAGATTGGGAGCAGGGGAAATTGTGAGCCTTGGAATATTATACGTGGGGACCTTAGAGGCAAGGCCATCTTGGGTAAAAGATTTATTTTATGTTTGACCTTTATCTGAGTGCATAGTATACGTGCGATATATCTGTGTGATAAGTCCCTAAGTAGTGGAAAATGAAAGAGGGTAGTTGAGCTAAGAAGACCACTAGGTTTTCGTGACTTGATGGTGAGATTGTTAGGTCGGAAACAAGAGCTTGGCGCGAGAAATGGGTCGGGTTGAGGCCAGATTGCGGGTCAACCCGCAGCCCGGTTTGAAGTAAGGAAAAATTGTGGTGGTCCCACTTTGTGATAGGGTCACGAGGGTGTTAGGCTCAAGTTTTAGTTAACCCTCGTACGCGTTCGTGGATGCGTTCGACCGATGGTCGCCGATGAGTCACCCATCTTGTCTTTCGGCGGAAGCGTTTACTCGGCAGAGGGTTATGTGAGATGTTATATATCAGGAAGGTTGTAAGACTGCGCGGGGTTCCTACTTTTTACCTTATGACGGGCAGCGGAGCCCAGTTATGGCTATTTCTTTTTCTGGAGGTTTTACCAGGCGGGGTTAGAAACTCAGGTGAGTCTCAGTAGTGCATTCACCCTCGGGCCAGTGTTTTTGATTTCAGGGGTAGCAGCAAGGATTATGTGCCTCTTGTTGAGTGAGTATCATTATAGCTACCATTTCAGTATTCGGATGTCGCCTTATGAAGCCTTGTATGGGCGGAAGTGTAGGTTGTGGGTCGATTGGTTCGATATTGGCAAGGTTCAGATAGTTGGTCCATACTTGATCCAGCAGGATGTGGATAAGGTGGAGCTTATCCAGAAGAGGTTATTGGCAGCTCAGAGTCAACAGAAGTCGTGCGGATAGTCGGCGTCGACATTTGGAGTTCAGGTTGACGGTGGAAGATTTTGTGATGATAGAGGTGATTCCTTGTGGACTTGGATTTAAGTATTTGCGCGTGTTGTATTGTGGCCATGTGTGGCATTTGCAAACTGTTTAAGTTATGAGGAACTTTATCGTTATCTGTCTTGAGAAGGAACATTCGGGACGAATGTTTCTAAGGAGGGGAGAATGTTATACCCCGTATTTCCAGAGTATGTATGTGAGGACGTACGTACATTTGTACAAACCCTAATTAGGTTAAGGATGGAATTGTGAACTTTCAACGGAAAAGATTCCGAACCTTGTGAAGGAAATTCTACGTTTTTAATATTTTAACCGATTGCGGATTTTTCCGAGAGGCGAAATATTTTGGACCAATAGAAGGGCGACATGTGTCACCCTTAGTTGGCATGGGTTGGACGAAATGGTGGCCTAGTGGACAAGTCAAATGGTCAAGTCTTGGAAGATATTTTCTTTGGGTGAGTGGTAGTAGGTGAGGGGCGTTTTTTTTGGGCAAGTGGGAGGCTTGCCTTGGAAGATTTTTGTGTGCTAGTGGAAGGCCACATGGCTCATTGTTGTGGGGGACATATGTCCCAATGTTGTGGTGGACATATGTCCCAAGGTTGTGGTGGACACTTGGTGGAAGACTCCACTCACACAAGCTATCCAATCTTCACCCTCCACTTGCTTTGATCTTGGCCATTGATTGGCCTATAAATACCCCTCAAGTGCAAGACTAAATCGTCATCCCTTAAACATTTTCCAAGTCTCAAAATCCCTCTCCCCCCTCTTGAAAGCTCTCGTCCAAACTCCCTCTCCCCCTTTGTGAAGCCCTCGGCCGAAACACCCCCCCCCCCCCCCTTCCTAGTTGTTCTTGTCGAAATACCCCCCCCCCCTTGGTAGAAAAATACTCTCCAAGTAATGTTGTTATTCCAAAATACCTTACCCAAATACCTTGTATTATTCCTAAGTTACCTCTACACTAAAATCCCAGAAAAACTACTTTATATCCATTAGTCACAAACCGAAACCCTAGGGAAAAATCTTCATTGTTGGTTGAAGTATTAAGTAGAAGTTGTATAGAACTTCTAAGGGTTTCTTGGAGCGAATTGGAGCGTACAGAGTAGGAGCTAAACCTTGCTCAGGATCGACATATATCTTGGATAATTTTGGGCTTGTCGAGGTAAATATCTTGTCCTTCTATTGTAATTAGAGATTACATACTGTAGTAGTATAGAATTGAGTATAAGACGTATAGAAGGATGGTATAAAAGAAGAGAATTGAACTGTACTTACATAGGACTGTATTTACAGTAGACTTGTGTAGTTTAACGGGTAGGGAAGTGCTGCCCGATTTTCCGTAGAATAAAGAACCCTCTGCTTAGAATATTCTCTGAGTAGTCTACAGGCGTTGATAGACGTATTTGACTATTATAGGTTGATACTCTGCGCGCGACATATTCGACTTGGCAGGTGGATTTCGCCGAGGAGGTATGTGATTCTTCCTATCCTCTTGAGCAAGATATTTTGATATATATATATAGTACTGCGGTGACGTCGTGTGTTAACTAAAAAGGATTTTACTCTGATGTCTTTTGACTTGAGTTTTAAATAATAAGAATCTTGAAGTATTTCAAAAGAAGTATGAATCGTTTTTGAAAGAAGAGTAATACTTAGTTTTAAAAGCTTAAGAGTTATACTAGCTTTATGGGAAGTTAGGTATAACGACTTAAAAGAGAAAAAGGAACGGTTTACTTAATTGTTTATGGAAGCCTTGTATTGATTTCGGAAATGAGAATAAGTATCGAAAAAACCACTGCAGCGCTAATAAAGGAAAATGTATTGACTAATTAAGTATTATTAAAACCAGTAGAAACCTCCATCTGCATAGAAGCTAAGATAAGACAAAATTGTATTACATTTTCTAGATCATGGCTGCTTTAATAAGATTGTTATAAACAAGAATGAACTACTCACACATAAGATATATGTTACTCAATTTTGTTAAAAGAAGAAATTACGTTGTTAGGACTATGAACTATGAAATCTTTCGAAAATAAGAGACTTAAGTATTTAAGAATATGCAACTTGAACTTTTGGAAAAGAATGTTGTTACTTGACTTTAAAACGGGAAAATGTGTTGGTTTAAAAATAAAGGCATGGTATTGTCTTAATCTGTCTTAAAAGAGAGTTTAAATGTTATGGCCAATTTGATACCGAGTCCATGGGATGGACCGGGAATGTATTCCACCACGTTTTGATACCGAGTCCATGGGATGGACCGGGAATGTATTCCACCACGTTTTGATACCGAGTCCATGGGATGGACCGGGAATGTATTCCACCACGTTTTGATACCGAGTCCATGAGATGGACCGGGAATGTATTCCACCACGTTTTGATACCGAGTCCATGGGATGGACCGGGAATGTATTCCACCACGTTTTGATACCGAGTCCATGAGATGGACCGGGAATGTATTCCACCACGTTTTGATACCGAGTCCATGGGATGGACCGGGAATGTATACCACCACGTTTTGATACCGAGTCCATGGGATGGACCGGGAATGTATTCCACCCGATTTGATACCGAGTCCATGAGATGGACCGGGAATGTATTCCATACGATCCGGCACCGAGTCCATGAGATGGACCGGGAATGTGACCATGTGATTTCACCTCGAGTCCCATGGGATGGGCTTAGACATGTTATACGTATCACACGATTTATACCTAGACTGCCGGCAGTGAGGAAGGAGTTCCACGGGCATGAGGGATGACTTGAGGGTGTGAGTACCTGACTTGACATGACTGCTTTTATGTTGTGAACTGTAGTTTGTTATCATACATGTCTCCTGTTTTATATAAAGCTTATGATTTCATTCTGATATTTTCAGTTTCACATACTTGGTACCTGTTGTACTGACCTCCTTCGGGGGGCTGCGTTCATGCCGCAGGTAGAGGTACATCGGTTGATCCTCACTCTTAGGATCACAGTTCAGCGTATTGGGAATCCCCGTTTTCTCCGGAGGCTTATCTTTTGGTATGTTTTCCCCGAGTTTGTAAGTTCTTGTATATTCAGGGGTATGGCGGGGCCCTGTCCCGTCATAGTTGTTGTAAAACTCTTAAGTGCAGAATCTTGTTGTGGCGGAGTTTTGTAAAAGGGATGTAACTGTTCAAGTGTATATATATATATATGCCGAAAGGCAATCTTCTCTCGATAAACTGCTCTCATTCTATAATTGTTTCATGTCTTGTTTATATATTCCGCTGATTACTCTGATGTTGTATCGCTAGGGTGCCCGGGTAAGGCACCAGTCACGGGCTCGGGTTCGGGTCGTGACAAAAGTGGTATCAGAGCAGTTAATCCTCGGAAAGTGTCTACAGACCGTGTCTAGTAGAGTCTTGATTATCGATGTGTTGTGCACCACATCTATAATCAGGAGGCTGCAGGACATTTAGGGTTGGTTTCCATTCTTCTCATTCTGAGATCGTGCCTTAGAGTTGTGTTATAAGTTGGACCCCTCTGACGTATTTCGTTTTTACCAGTTATGCCTCCGCGCAAGGCAACCCGGGCCCAGATGGGCAAAGCGGCGAGGAGCCGCTAGTAGGATCTGAGAGAGTGCGAGCGCGAGCCGGTCATTACCTGAGATAGTGCTTCAGACGGCGATTTTTGCGACGCCGCCAGCCCCAACAGAGTTCTGGCCGCGGCGATGGGCTGCTGAGACCACGATGCACGAGCCTCGGTCCACGGCTAGAGCATAGAGTTGGGGTACAAAGAGATGGCCCGCCATTCTGGCGAGATCGTGGTCGAACATGAGGATAGGCGATTCGATTCAGCCTACCCCAGGTACACGGTTCACCCGAGGCCAGATAGTTTGAGGCTATGGGATTTTCTGAGTTGTAGCCCGCCAGAGTTCTACGGGTCGAGGCCTGAGGATGATCCGCAGGAGTTCATCCGAAGCGATTCTGGATCATGCGAGTGATCAAGGCTTCGGAGACCGAGTCGGTGGTCTTAGGTTCGCATCGGCTGCATGATACTGCAGTCGACTGGTTTGATTCGTGGGAGCTGTCCCGGGGAGAGTGTGCACTTCCGGCCGTATGGGACGAGTTCTCAGGGGCATTTCTTGCACATTTCTTGCCTCGCGGATGAGAAGGGCTCGGTAAATGATTTTTGAGCGTTGAGGCGGTAGGCGTGCGGTTGGAGTACAATGTGAAGTTTGACTCATTAGCTCGTGCGTCCCGCATTAGTAGCCGACATGGAGGGCGAGTGCACCGCTACATCACCGCTCGATGACTACTTGGCGAGCTTGTTGGGTGTGGCTCTTCACCGGCATGGACATTGCTCGCATGCGAGCTTATGCACTTGGATGTGAGGCGGAGGGTCGCGGAATGACCGAGATCGCGAGAAGAGGCGGGACAGCAGGTCCTTTGGTAACTTTTGAGGCGGACCGCCTCGTGAGTTAGTTATGTACCTCCGCCGATGCAGTGGTCCTTCGCGATCTTGGGGCGTTCGGGGTATTCGGGGCTGGTCGAGCTCGGGGCTTAGTTTCTGAGATATACATGGGTTCTAGCTGGGATTCATGTCCCGCCGGTGCACGATGTGGCAGCGTCATCTGGGAATGTCGTCTTTATCGGTGCTTGTTTCACTGCGTCGAGGGCCATGTGACGAGGCGCTTATAGGAGAGTGCAGGCAGAATGAAGCGACCTCAGGGTCGGTGGCGGGTTCATCGCGCTTTCTACGGTATGCGCCTGCGGTAGATGATTAGAGTGAAGCGGTAGATACGGTATATCCTTAACCTCAGAGAATTTGTATGCGTGATATGATGATCTTATTATTGTGTGCTATGTACGAATAGCATTGTGTTGATTGTAATTAGAAAACATGGTTGGTTAAAAGGGTAAGATTGGGAACAGGGAAATTGTGAGCCTTGGAATATTATACGTGGGGACCTTAAGAGGCGAGGCCATCTTGGGTAAAAGATTTATTTTATGCTTGACCTTTATCGGAGTGCATAGTATACGTGCGATATATTTGTGTGATAAGTCCCTAAGTAGTGGAAAATGAAAGAGGGTAGTTGAGCTAAGAAGACCACTAGGTTTTCGTGACTTGATGGTGAGATTGTTCCGGGTCGGGAAACAAGAGCTTGGCGCGAGAAATGGGTCGGGTTGAGGCCAGATTGCGGGTCAACCCGCAGCCCGGTTTGAAGTAAGGAAAAATTATGGTGGTCCCACTTTGTGATAGGGTCACGAGGGTGTTAGGCCCAAGTTTAGTTAACCATCGTACGCGTTCGTGGATGCGTTCGACCAGTAGTCGGGCCGATGAGGTCAGCCCATCTTGTCTTTCAGCCAGCTTTACTCGCGAGAGGTTATGTGAGATGTTATATATCGGGAAGGTTGTAAGGCTGCGGGGTTCCTACTTTTTACCTTATGGCAATGGAGCCGATTATGGCTATTTCTTTCTGGAGGTTTTACCAGCGGGGTTAGAAACTCGGTGAGTCTCGATGGTGCATTCACCTCGGGCGTTGTTTTTGATTTCGAAGTAGCAAGGAGATTATGTGCCTCTTGTTGAGTGAGTATCATTATAGCTACCATTTCAGTATTCGGATGTCGCCTTATGAAGCCTTGTATGGGCGGAAGTGTAGGTTGCGGGTCGATTGGTTCGATGTTGGCAAGGTTCAGATAGTTGGTCCATACTTGATCCAGCAGGATGTGGATAAGGTGGAGCTTATCCAGAAGAGGTTATTGGCAGCTCAGAGTCAACAGAAGTCGTGCGGATAGTCGGCGTCGACATTTGGAGTTCAGGTTGACGGTGGAAGATTTTGTGATGATAGAGGTGATTCCTTGTGGACTTGGATTTAAGTATTTGCGCGTGTTGTATTGTGGCCATGTGTGGCATTTGCAAACTGTTTAAGTTATGAGGAACTTTATCGTTATCTGTCTTGAGAAGGAACATTCGGGACGAATGTTTCTAAGGATGGGAGAATGTTATACCCCGTATTTCCAGAGTATGTATGTGAGGACGTACATACATTTGTACAAACCCTAATTAGGTTAAGGATGGAATTGTGAACTTTCAACGAAAAAGATTCCGAACCTTGTGAAGGAAATTCTACGTTTTTAATATTTTAACCGATTGCGGATTTTTCCGAGAGGCGAAATATTTTGGACCAATAGAAGGGCGACATGTGTCACCCTTAGTTGGCATGGGTTGGACGAAATGGTGGCCTAGTGGACAAGTCAAATGGTCAAGTCTTGGAAGATATTTTCTTTGGGTGAGTGGTAGTAGGTGAGGGGCGTTTTTTTTGGGCAAGTGGGAGGCTTGCCTTGGAAGATTTTTGTGTGCTAGTGGAAGGCAACATGGCTCATTCTTGTGGGGGACATATGTCCCAATGTTGTGGTGGACATATGTCCCAAGGTTGTGGTGGACACTTGGTGGAAGACTCCACTCACACAAGCTATCCAATCTTCACCCTCCACTTGCTTTGATCTTGGCCATTGATTAGCCTATAAATACCCCTCAAGTGCAAGACTAAATCTTCATCCCTTAAACATTTTCCAAGTCTCAAAATCCCTCTCCCCCCTCTTGAAAGCTCTCGTCCAAACTCCCCCTCCCCCTTTGTGAAGCCCTCACCAAACACCCCCTTCCTAGTTGTTCTTGTCGAAATACCCCCTTGGTAGAAAAATACTCTCCAATTATTGTTGTTATTCCAAAATACCTTAGCCAAATACCTTGTAGTATTCCTAAGTTACCTCTACACTAAAAGCCCAGAAATACTACTTTATATCCATTAGTCACAAAACGAAACCCTAGGGAAAATCTTCATTGTTGGTTGAAGTATTAAGTAGAAGTTGTATAGAACTTCTAAGGGTTTCTTGGAGCGAATTGGAGCGTACAGAGTAGGAGCTAAACCTTGCTCAGGATCGACATATATCTTGGATAATTTTGGGCTTGTCGAGGTAAATATCTTGTCCTTCTATTGTAATTAGAGATTACATACTGTAGTAGTATAGAATTGAGTATAAGACGTATAGAAGGATGGTATAAAAGAAGAGAATTGAACTGTACTTACATAGGACTGTATTTACAGTAGACTTGTGTAGTTTAACGGGTAGGGAAGTGCTGCCCGATTTTCCGTAGAATAGAGAACCCTCTGCTTAGAATATTCTACAGAGTAGTCTAGACGTTGATAGACGTATTTGACTATTATAGGTTGATACTCTGCGCGCGACATATTCGACTTGGCAGGTGGATTTCGAGGAGGTATGTGATTCTTCCTATCCTCTTGAGCAAGATATTTTGATATATATATATATAGTACGGTGAGCGTCGTGTGTTAACTAAAAGGGTTTTACTCTGATGTCTTTTGACTTGAGTTTTAAATAATAAGAATCTTGAAGTATTTCAAAAGAAGTATGAATCGTTTTTGAAAGAAGAGTAATACTTAGTTTTAAAAGCTTAAGAGTTATACTAGCTTTATGGGAAGTTAGGTATAACGACTTAAAAGAGAAAAAGGAACGGTTTACTTAATTGTTTATGGAAGCCTTGTATTGATTTCGGAAATGAGAATAAGTATCGAACAAACCATCTGCACGCTAATAAAGGAAAATGTATTGACTAATTAAGTATTATTAAAACCGGAGAAACCTCCAATGCATAGAAGCTAAGATAAGACAAAATTGTATTACATTTTCTAGATCATGGCTGCTTTAATAAGATTGTTATAAACAAGAATGAACTACTCACACATAAGATATATGTTACTCAATTTTGTTAAAAGAAGAAATTACGTTGTTAGGACTATGAACTATGAAATCTTTCGAAAATAAGAGACTTAAGTATTTAAGAATACGCAACTTGAACTTTTGGAAAAGAATGTTGTTACTTGACTTTAAAACGGAAAATGTTTTGGTTTAAAAATAAAGGCATGGTATTGTCTTAATCTGTCTTAAAAAGAGAGTTTAAATGTTATGGCCAATTTGATACCGAGTCCATGGGATGGACCGGGAATGTATACCACCACGTTTTGATACCGAGTCCATGGGATGGACCGGGAATGTATTCCACCACGTTTTGATACCGAGTCCATGGGATGGACCATGAATGTATTCCACCACGTTTGATACCGAGTCCATGAGATGGACCGAATGTATTCCACCACGCGTTTTGATACCGAGTCCATGGGATGGACCGGGAATGTATTCCACCACGTTTTGATACCGAGTCCATGAGATGGACCGGGAATGTATTCCACCACGTTTTGATACCGAGTCCATGGGATGGACCGGGAATGTATACCACCACGTTTTGATACCGAGTCCATGGGATGGACCGGGAATGTATTCCACCCGATTTGATACCGAGTCCATAAGATGGACCGAGAATGTATTCCATACGATCCGGCACCGAGTCCATGAGATGGACCGGGAATGTGACCATGTGATTTCACCTCGAGTCCCATGGGATGGGCTTAGACATGTTATACGTATCACACGATTTATACCTAGACTACCGGCAGTGAGGAAGGAGTTCCACGGGCATGAGGGATGACTTGAGGGTGTGAGTACCTGACTTGACATGACTGCTTTTATGTTGTGAACTGTAGTTTGTTATCATACATGTCTCCTGTTTTATATAAACTGTTATGATTTCATTCTGATATTTTCGATTTCACATACTTGGTACTGTTATCGACCTCCTGGGCTGCGTTCATGTCGCAGGTAGAGGTACATCGGTTGATCCTCACTCTTAGGATCACAGTTCAGCGTATTGGGAATCCCCGTTTTCTCTGGAGGCTTATCTTTTGGTATGTTTTCCCCGAGTTTGTAAGTTCTTGTATATTCAGGGGTATGGCGGGGCCCTATCCCGTCATAGTTGTTGTAAAACTCTTAAGTGCATGTAATCTTTGTTGTGGCGGAGTTTTGTAAAAGGGATGTAATTGTTCAAGTGTATATATATATATGCCGAAAGGCAATCTTCTCTCGATAAACTGCTCTCATTCTATAATTGTTTCATGTCTTGTTTATATATTCCGCTGATTACTCTGATGTTGTATCGCTAGGGTGCCCGGGTAAGGCACCAGTCACGGGCTCGGGTTCGGGTCGTGACAAAAGTGGTATCAGAGCAGTTAATCCTCGGAAAGTGTCTACAGACCGTGTCTAGTAGAGTCTTGATTATCGATGTGTTGTGCACCACATCTATAATCGAGTGCAGACATTTAGGGTTGGTTTCCATTCTTCTCATTCCGAGATCGTGCCTTAGAGTTGTGTTATAAGTTGGACCCTCCGACGTATTTCGTTTTACGATTATGCCTCGCGCAGGCAACCCGCCCAGATGGGCAAGGCAAAGCGGCGAGAGTCGCTAGTAGGATCTGAGAGAGTACGAGGCGCAGCCGGTCATTACGAGATAGTGCTTGACGGCGATTTTTGCGACGCCCGGCCCAACAGAGTTCTACCGCGGCGATGGCTGCGAGACCACGATACTGAGCCTCCAATCCGGCCTAGAGCATAGGAGTTGGGGTACAAAGATGGCCCGATCGGCGGGATCGTTGTCGAACGAGGATATTGGATCTGGCGATTCAGATTCGATAGTACCCATGGTTCACGAGATCGGATAGTTTGAGGCTATGGGACTTTCGAGTTGTAGCCCGCGAGTTCTACGGTCGAGGCCTAGGGATGATCCGCGAGAGTTCATCCAAGCGATTCTGACGGATCATGAGAGTGATCAAGGCTTCGGAGACCGAGTCGGTGGTCTTAGGTTCGCATCGGCTGCGTGATACTGTAGTCGACTGGTTTGATTCGTGGGAGCTGTCCCGGGGAGAGTATGCACTTCCAGCCGTATGGGACGAGTTCTCAGGGGCATTTCTTGCACATTTCTTGCCTCCACAGATGAGAAGGGCTCGGTAAGCCAGATTTTTGTGGCCCGAGCGGGCCGGCGTACGGTTCGGGAGTACAATGTGAAGTTTGACTCATTAGCTCGGTACGTCCCCGCATTAGTAGCCGACATGGAGGACAGAGTGCACCGCTACATCACCGGGCTCGATGACTACTTGGCAGAGGCTTGTTCGGGTGTGGCTCTTCAGCCGGGCATGGACATTGCTCGCATGCAGGCTTATGCACTTGGATGTGAGGAGCGGAGGGGTCGACGGAATGACCGAGATCAGCAGAAGAGGGCCAGGACAGCAGGGTCCTTTGGTAACTTTTGAGGCGGACCGCCAAAGTGAGTTAGTTATGTACCTCCGCCAAGATCTGAGTGGTCCTTCGCGCCTTCGGGGCGTTCGGGTATTCGGAGCTGGTCGAGCTCCGTGGCTTCGGTTTCTGAGATATACATGGGTTCTAGCCGAGATTCATGTCCCCTCGGTGTGCACGATGTGGCGGCGTCATACAGGGAATGTCGTCTTTGCGGTGCTTGTTTCACTGCGCGTCGAGCCATGTGACGAGGCGTGCTTATAGGAGAAGTACAGGCGAATGAAGCGACCTGCGGTCGATGGCAGGTTCATCGCCTTCTACAGCTATGCGCCCTGCAGGGCAGGCCGATGATTAGAGTGAAGCGGTAGATACAGGTATATCCTTAACCCTCTAGAGAATTTGTATGCGTGATATGATGATCTTATTATTGTGTGCTATGTACGAATAGCATTGTGTTGATTGTAATTAGAAAACATGGTTGGTTAAAAGGGTAAGATTGGGAACAGGGAAATTGTGAGCCTTGGAATATTATACGTGGGGACCTTAAGAGGCGAGGCCATCTTGGGTAAAAGATTTATTTTATGCTTGACCTTTATCGGAGTGCATAGTATACGTGCGATATATTTGTGTGATAAGTCCCTAAGTAGTGGAAAATTAAAGAGGGTAGTTGAGCTAAGAAGACCACTAGGTTTTCGTGACTTGATGGTGAGATTGTTCCGGGTCGGGAAACAAGAGCTTGGCGCGAGAAATGGGTCGGGTTGAGGCCAGATTGCGGGTCAACCCGCAGCCCGGTTTGAAGTAAGGAAAAATTGTGGTGGTCCCACTTTGTGATAGGGTCACGAGGGTGTTAGGCCCAAGTTTAGTTAACCATCGTACGCGTTCGTGGATGCGTTCGACCAGTAGTCGGGCCGATGAGGTCAGCCCATCTTGTCTTTCACGGAATCGCATTTACTCGCGAGAGGTTATGTGAGATGTTATATATCAGGAAGGTTGTAAGACTGCGCGGGGTTCCTACTTTTTACCTTATGACGGGCAGCGGAGCCCAGTTATGGCTATTTCTTTTTCTGGAGGTTTTACCAGGCGGGGTTAGAAACTCAGGTGAGTCTCAGTAGTGCATTCACCCTCGGGCCAGTGTTTTTGATTTCAGGGGTAGCAGCAAGGATTATGTGCCTCTTGTTGAGTGAGTATCATTATAGCTACCATTTCAGTATTCGGATGTCGCCTTATGAAGCCTTGTATGGGCGGAAGTGTAGGTTGCGGGTCGATTGGTTCGATGTTGGCAAGGTTCAGATAGTTGGTCCATACTTGATCCAGCAGGATGTGGATAAGGTGGAGCTTATCCAGAAGAGGTTATTGGCAGCTCAGAGTCAACAGAAGTCGTGCGGATAGTCGGCGTCGACATTTGGAGTTCAGGTTGACGGTGGAAGATTTTGTGATGATAGAGGTGATTCCTTGTGGACTTGGATTTAAGTATTTGCGCGTGTTGTATTGTGGCCATGTGTGGCATTTGCAAACTGTTTAAGTTATGAGGAACTTTATCGTTATCTGTCTTGAGAAGGAACATTCGGGACGAATGTTTCTAAGGATGGGAGAATGTTATACCCCGTATTTCCAGAGTATGTATGTGAGGACGTACATACATTTGTACAAACCCTAATTAGGTTAAGGATGGAATTGTGAACTTTCAACGGAAAAGATTCCGAACCTTGTGAAGGAAATTCTACGTTTTTAATATTTTAACCGATTGCGGATTTTTCCGAGACGCGAAATATTTTGGACCAATAGAAGGGCGACATGTGTCACCCTTAGTTGGCATGGGTTGGACGAAATGGTGGCCTAGTGGACAAGTCAAATGGTCAAGTCTTGGAAGATATTTTCTTTGGGTGAGTGGTAGTAGGTGAGGGGCGTTTTTTTTGGGCAAGTGGGAGGCTTGCCTTGGAAGATTTTTGTGTGCTAGTGGAAGGCCACATGGCTCATTGTTGTGGGGGACATATGTCCCAATGTTGTGGTGGACATATGTCCCAAGGTTGTGGTGGACACTTGGTGGAAGACTCCACTCACACAAGCTATCCAATCTTCACCCTCCACTTGCTTTGATCTTGGCCATTGATTGGCCTATAAATACCCCTCAAGTGCAAGACTAAATCTTCATCCCTTAAACATTTTCCAAGTCTCAAAATCCCTCCCCCCTCTTGAAAGCTCTCGTCCAAACTCCCCTCCCCTTTGTGAAGCCTCACGAAACACCCCCTTCCTAGTTGTTCTTGTCGAAATACCCCTTGGTAGAAAAATACTCTCCAATTATTGTTGTTATTCCAAAATACCTTAGCCAAATACCTTGTAGTATTCCTAAGTTACCTCTACACTAAAAGCCCAGAAATACTACTTTATATCCATTAGTCACAAAACGAAACCCTAGGGAAAATCTTCATTGTTGGTTGAAGTATTAAGTAGAAGTTGTATAGAACTTCTAAGGGTTTCTTGGAGCGAATTGGAGCGTACAGAGTAGAAGCTAAACCTTGCTCAGGATCGACATATATCTTGGATAATTTTGGGCTTGTAGAGGTAAATATCTTGTCCTTCTATTGTAATTAGAGATTACATACTGTAGTAGTATAGAATTGAGTATAAGACGTATAGAAGGATGGTATAAAAGAAGAGAATTGAACTGTACTTACATAGGACTGTATTTACAGTAGACTTGTGTAGTTTAACGGGTAGGGAAGTGCTGCCCGATTTTCCGTAGAATAGAGAACCCTCTGCTTAGAATATTCTACAGAGTAGTCTAGACGTTGATAGACGTATTTGACTATTATAGGTTGATACTCTGCGCGCGACATATTCGACTTGGCAGGTGGATTTCGCCGAGGAGGTATGTGATTCTTCCTATCCTCTTGAGCAAGATATTTTGATATATATATATAGTACGGTAGACGTACGTGTGTTAACTAAAAAGGGTTTTACTCTGATGTCTTTTGACTTGAGTTTTAAATAATAAGAATCTTGAAGTATTTCAAAAGAAGTATGAATCGTTTTTGAAAGAAGAGTAATACTTAGTTTTAAAAGCTTAAGAGTTATACTAGCTTTATGGGAAGTTAGGTATAACGACTTAAAAGAGAAAAAGGAACGGTTTACTTAATTGTTTATGGAAGCCTTGTATTGATTTCGGAAATGAGAATAAGTATCGAACAAACCACTGCAGCGCTAATAAAGGAAAATGTATTGACTAATTAAGTATTATTAAAACCAGTAGAAACCTCCATCTGCATAGAAGCTAAGATAAGACAAAATTGTATTACATTTTCTAGATCATGGCTGCTTTAATAAGATTGTTATAAACAAGAATGAACTACTCACACATAAGATATATGTTACTCAATTTTGTTAAAAGAAGAAATTACGTTGTTAGGACTATGAACTATGAAATCTTTCGAAAATAAGAGACTTAAGTATTTAAGAATATGCAACTTGAACTTTTGGAAAAGAATGTTGTTACTTGACTTTAAAACGGGAAAATGTGTTGGTTTAAAAATAAAGGCATGGTATTGTCTTAATCTGTCTTAAAAGAGAGTTTAAATTCTCTGGCCAATTTGATACCGAGTCCATGGGATGGACCGGGAATGTATACCACCACGTTTTGATACCGAGTCCATGGGATGGACCGGGAATGTATTTGTTATACCCCGTATTTTTCAGAGTATGTACGTAAGGACGTACGTAGAAAAATTTGAACTTTAAAGTTGGCTTGGCCGAATTTTTTTGTGCACAACACCCGGTTAGAGTCGTTTTTCGACGAAACGTTTTACACAACTCGCGTAGGGTAAATTACGGCTATGTCATTTCTAATTTTTGCGGATTTTTCCGAGAGACGAGACGTGTTGGACCAACAAGAGGGCGCCACTTGGCACCCTCTCATTGGCGGATTTGGTGGGCGTCCCTTGGACGATTTTCTTGACATTTTTGTCAAGTAGTAGGTAGGATATTTTGTGTGCAAGTTGGCTAGGTACACTTGCCCTAATCTTGGCCTTACACTTGCCTAGCACTTGGCTAAATCTTGGCCATTGGTTGGCCTTTACTTGACCTATAAATACCCCTCCCCTTTGATGAACTTCTTCATCCAAAAATCTCTAAGTCTTGAAAGCTTCTTCCTCCCCCCTTAGTGTAGTGCCCTTGGCCGAGAGTTTCCCACACAGTGGGGTTGGTACACACCCCTTGTGGTGCTAGTAGTGGGGTACCCACAGCCTAGTTGTTTTCGTATAATACCCCCTTTTTGTGGTATAGTGATACTCTCAAAAGTATTGTTATAATGCCCAAATTACCTTAGTGATACCTTGTAGTATACTAAGGTTATACCTATACGAAAAACCCAGTTATACTATTATACTTCCCGTCAGTCACCAAACCGAAACCCTAAGAAAAATCTCCATGGTTAGTTGGAGTAGTATGTAGAAGTTGGTTAGAACTTCTAAGGGTAGTTTGGAGCGGGTTGGAGCGCACGGAGTTGGAGCTAAACGTTGCCCAGGATCGACTTTATTACTTGGATAATTATGGGCTTATCGAGGTAAATATTTTGTCCCTCTATTGTTATTGGAAATTACATGATTGTTAGACTATATAGTTGAAGTATACTATATATAGAACTGAACGTTGTTATCGGCAATGTCTTTGGACTTAAGCCTGAATAATACTTACGACAATGTCTCGCGACTTAAGCTGAATAATAAGAAACCTTTTGAAAGAAGAGTCTTTGAATCAGTAATTACATAGATGTATTCAGTGAGACTTGTGTAGCTTTTACGTGAGGTAGAATTGTGCACGTCCGGATTAGACGTATAACCCCTGGTTGGCTTGGTAGCCAGCCGATAGAGAGGAGATTTCTGCTGTTGCGGGGAGGTCTGCGAATTTTACGTAGAATGTTCTACGAAGAGACCTAAATGTTAATAAGCGCCACGTGGCCTTATAGGTGGAAGTACTATGCGTGGCGCGATCTACTTGGCTTAAGGAGTAGCGGCGGTTTGAGGTACTTGAGCGTTTTGCTATTAGTCGATAATCGTCGCGAGGTATGTGAACCTCTTCCTATCTCTTCTAGCATGATATGTGTGTAACTATGTAGTACGGTGAGCGTCGTGTGTTAAATGTATTTGATTGGTCTAAAACATAAAGTGTTATAACGACTTTATGGGAAGTTGGTTATAACAGTTTATGTATGTAAGAAGATACTTGTAGTTTTTAAAAGGTAAATCGATTTGAACTATAAATTTGGTTATGGGATAATAAAGAACTTGAAGTATTTCAAAAGATTTTGAATCATTTTGAAAGGAGAGTAATACTTGGTTTTGAAAACTTAAGAGTTATACTAGCTTTATGGGAAGTTAGGTATAACGGCTTAAGAATGTTTTCTTGGTTTGAAATCGAGAATGTGTATCGACAAACCATCTGCGGCGTTAATAAAAGGAAATATTTTGTGATTAATTATTATTAAAACCGGTAGAAACTTCCTCTGTAGAAGCTAAGATGAGACAAAATGATATTTCCTAGATTATGGCTGCTGTAATAAGATTGTTATAAACAAGAATATCCTACTCACATATAAGGCTTATGTTTTTCAGATGGTTTAAAAGAGAATTATATTCTTAAATGAATAAGACTATGAACTACGAAACCTTTCTAAAATAAGAAACGTGAACTTTTGAAATTAGGCAAACTTGGACGTTTGGAAAATAATGTTGTTACTTGATTTTACAAAGGTAAGTGTTTTGATTTACTTCAAAAGATAATCACTCTATTTTCATATACTACGGGTATTGTGTGGTTTTTGTGAAAGTAACGTATCTTTTAAAGAGTTAATATATGAAGTACTTTGGGGATAAAAACCCGATCTTGTTAATCATATATTAGAATGTACCTTGTGTGTATAACTTGATTGTGCTGGTTTGTGATAGCCTTGTAATACTTTCTTGTTGATTTGATAAGTAAACATGTTAGGATGCTACGTGAGTTAGTATCTTGTGATGTTTGTGTAAAGGGTTTTCCTTGTTGTGCTTAGGTTGTTTAACGATGTCATGTTGATATTATATCACCATGATTAGGGGTTAAGCCGCCTCCGACGCGGGGGTAGACTCAAAGTGTCTAGTGACCTATGATTCGAGAATACCTTATGCAGGTCTGTATGGCCTATGCGGAGCTACGAGAGTTCCAGGTTAGTTTGCGGCCCTTGTGGTCATGCGGTCTTTGTGGCCATGCGGACGGCGAGTCCAGGACGCTGCCGGGGAGTAGCTACCCTCGATGCGGGGAATACCTCATGCGGGCCATTGGAGTGGCCCATGCGAGCTATGGGAAGTTCCAGGGCTGACGCGCATTAGATACTGCGGGCGAGTGGCCAGCTTTGATCATGTGACGGTCTAGACAGATCTCATGATACAGTTTACGACCTTGTTGTACTGTGGGTTTTAGTAGTCGGCTATGCCCTCGTACTTACCCCGTACGGTTTTATGATGACTTTGAGGGCGTGAGTCCCTGACTTGACATGACTGCTTATTTAGTGTGAACTGTAGTTTTGGTTATCATACATGTCTCCTGCTTTATATAGACTACTATGATTTCATTTACAGTATTTTCGCCACATACTTGGTACATGTTGTATCGACCTCGCCGGGGCTGCGTTCATGCCGCAGTTGAGGTACACGATCGTTGATCCTAGTTCTCGGTCACGATTCAGCGTATGGGAAGCTCCGTTTCTCGGAGGCTTATCGATGGTATAGTTCCCGTCGTTGTAGGTATTTACATTCGGGGTATGGCGGGGCCCCGTCCCGCCATTGTTGTCGTATCATTCTTAGAAGTGCAGCAAATCGTTGTGGGCGAGTTGTAATGGGATGTAAATCGGTTTTAAAATTGATTTATATATATATATGCCGTAAGGCAAGTTTTCTCCGACATCGTTTCTTACTTCATAATATTTTCATGTCTTGTTTTATGTTTCGCTGATTACTCTGATGTTGTATCACTAGGGTGCGGTAAGGCACGATCCACGGGCAGGTTGGTCGTGTGATATTCCACCACGTTTGATACCGAGTCCACGGGATGGACCGGGAATGTATTCCACCACGTTTTGATACCGAGTCCATGAGATGGACCGGGAATGTATTCCACCACGTTTTGATACCGAGTCCATGGGATGGACCGGGAATGTATTCCACCACGTTTTGATACCGAGTCCATGAGATGGACCGAATGTATTCCACCACGCGTTTTGATACCGAGTCCATGGGATGGACCGAATGTATACCACCACGTTTTGATACCGAGTCCATGGGATGGACCGGGAATGTATTCCACCCGATTTGATACCGAGTCCATGAGATGGACCGAGAATGTATTCCATACGATCCAAGACCGAGTCCATGAGATGGACCGAATGTGACCATGTGATTTCACCTTGAGTCCCATGGGATGGGCTTAGACATGTTATACGTATCACACGATTTATACCTAGACTGCCGGCAGTGAGGAAGGAGTTCCACGGGCATGAGGGATGACTTGAGGGTGTGAGTACCTGACTTGACATGACTGCTTTTATGTTGTGAACTGTAGTTTGTTATCATACATGTCTCCTGTTTTATATAAACTGTTATGATTTCATTCTGATATTTTCGATTTCACATACTTGGTACTGTTGTACTTACCTCGCCCGGGCTGCGTTCATGCCGCAGGTAGAGGTACATCGGTTGATCCTCACTCTTAGGATCACAGTTCAGCGTATTGGGAATCCCCGTTTTCTCCGGAGGCTTATCTTTTGGTATGTTTTCCCCGAGTTTGTAAGTTCTTGTATATTCAGGGGTATGGCGGGGCCCTGTCCCGTCATAGTTGTTGTAAAACTCTTAGAGGTCTGTAGTACTGTTGTGGGCAGGTTTTGTAAAAGGGATGTAACTGTTCAAGTGTATATATATATATGCCGAAAGGCAATCTTCTCTCGATAAACTGCTCTCATTCTATAATTGTTTCATGTCTTGTTTTTATATTCCGCTGATTACTCTGATGTTGTATCGCTAGGGTGCCCGGGTAAGGCACCAGTCACGGGCCCGGGTTCGGGTCGTGACAAAAGTGGTATCAGAGCAGTTAATCCTCGGAAAGTGTCTACAGACCGTGTCTAGTAGAGTCTTGATTATCGATGTGTTGTGCACCACATCTATAATCAGGAGGCTGCAGGACATTTAGGGTTGGTTTCCATTCTTCTCATTCTGAGATCGTGCCTTAGAGTTGTGTTATAAGTTGGACCCCTCTGACGTATTTCGTTTTACGATTATGCCTCCGCAAGTGCAACCCGCCCAGATGGGCAAGGCGGCATGAGCCGCTAGTAGGATACAGAGAGTACGAGGCGCAGCCCTGTCATTACGAGATAGTGCTTGACGGCGATTTTTGCGACGCCGCCAGCCCAACAGAGTTCTGGCCGCAGCGATGGTTGCTGAGACCTGATGCACGAGCCTCGGTCCACGGCCTAGAGCATAGGAGTTGGGGTACAAAGAGATGGCGATCGCCGTGATCGTGGCGAACATGAGGATAGGTGGATCACGCGATTCGATTCGATAGTACCCATGGTTCACTCGAGATCGGATAGTTTGAGGCTATGGGACTTTCTGAGTTGTAGCCCGCCAGAGTTCTACGGGTCGAGGCCTAGGTATGATCCGCAGGAGTTCATCCGAAGCGATTCTGACGGATCGAGAGTGATCAAGCTTGGAGACCGAGTCGGTGGTCTTAGGTTCGTATCGGCTGCGTGATACTGTAGTCGACTGGTTTGATTCGTGGGAGCTGTCCCGGGGAGAGTATGCACTTCCAGCCGTATGGGACGAGTTCTCAGGGGCATTTCTTGCACATTTCTTGCCTCCACGGATGAGAAGGGCTCGGCCGCAGATTTTTGACGCGTTGAGGCGGTGGCGTGCGGTTCGGGAGTACAATGTGAAGTTTGACTCATTAGCTCAGACGCGTCCCGCATTAGTAGCCGACATGGAGGGCGAGTGCACCGCCACGCCACCGCTCGATGACTACTTGGCGAGGCTTGTTGGTGTGGCTCTTCAGCCGGGCATGGACATTGCTCGCATGCAGGCTTATGCACTTGGATGTGAGGAGCGGAGGGGTCGACGGAATGACCGAGATCAGCAGAAGAGGGCCAGGACAGCAGGGTCCTTTGGTAACTTTTGAGGCGGACCGCCTCAGCAGCAGGCTAGTTATGTACCTCCGCCAAGATGCAGTGGTCCTTCGATCTTGGGGCGCTCGGGGTATTCGGGAGCTGGTCAGAGCTCCAGGGCTTCTGGTTTACATATATACATGGGTTCTAGCCAGCAGGATTCATGTCCTCGGTGTGCGATGTGGCGGCGCCATAGGGAATGTCGTCTTTATCGGTGCTTGTTTCACTGCGGCCGTCGAGCCATGTGACGAGGCGTGCTTATAGGAGAGTACAGGCGAATGAAGCGACCACCGGTCGATGGCGGTTCATCGCCTTTCATACTATGCGCCTGCAGGTGTGCCGATGATTAGAGTGAAGCGGTAGATACAGGTATATCCTTAACCCTCTAGAGAATTTGTATGCGTGATATGATGATCTTATTATTGTGTGCTATGTACGAATAGCATTGTGTTGATTGTAATTAGAAAACATGGTTGGTTAAAAGGGTAAGATTGGGAACAGGGAAATTGTGAGCCTTGGAATATTATACGTGGGGACCTTAAGAGGCGAGGCCATCTTGGGTAAAAGATTTATTTTATGCTTGACCTTTATCGGAGTGCATAGTATACGTGCGATATATTTGTGTGATAAGTCCCTAAGTAGTGGAAAATGAAAGAGGGTAGTTGAGCTAAGAAGACCACTAGGTTTTCGTGACTTGATGGTGAGATTGTTCCGGGTCGGGAAACAAGAGCTTGGCGCGAGAAATGGGTCGGGTTGAGGCCAGATTGCGGGTCAACCCGCAGCCCGGTTTGAAGTAAGGAAAAATTGTGGTGGTCCCACTTTGTGATAGGGTCACGAGGGTGTTAGGCCCAAGTTTAGTTAACCATCGTACGCGTTCGTGGATGCGTTCGACCAGTAGTCGGGCCGATGAGGTCAGCCCATCTTGTCTTTCAGCCAGAACTGTTTACTCGGCAGAGGGTTATGTGAGATGTTATATATCAGGAAGGTTGTAAGACTGCGCGGGGTTCCTACTTTTTACCTTATGACGGGCAGCGGAGCCCAGTTATGGCTATTTCTTTTTCTGGAGGTTTTACCAGGCGGGGTTAGAAACTCAAAGTAGTCTCGATGGTGCATTCACCTCGGGCGGTGTTTTTGATTTCAGGGGTAGCAGCAAGGATTATGTGCCTCTTGTTGAGTGAGTATCATTATAGCTACCATTTCAGTATTCGGATGTCGCCTTATGAAGCCTTGTATGGGCGGAAGTGTAGGTTGCCGGTCGATTGGTTTGATGTTGGCAAGGTTCAGATAGTTGGTCCATACTTGATCCAGCAGGATGTGGATAAGGTGGAGCTTATCCAGAAGAGGTTATTGGCAGCTCAGAGTCAACAGAAGTCGTGCGGATAGTCGGCGTCGACATTTGGAGTTCAGGTTGACGGTGGAAGATTTTGTGATGATAGAGGTGATTCCTTGTGGACTTGGATTTAAGTATTTGCGCGTGTTGTATTGTGGCCATGTGTGGCATTTGCAAAATGTTTAAGTTATGAGGAACTTTATCGTTATCTGTCTTGAGAAGGAACATTCGGGACGAATGTTTCTAAGGAGGGGAGAATGTTATACCCCGTATTTCCAGAGTATGTATGTGAGACGACGACATTTGTACAAACCCTAATTAGGTTAAGGATGGAATTGTGAACTTTCAACGGAAAAGATTCCGAACCTTGTGAAGGAAATTCTACGTTTTTAATATTTTAACCGATTGCGGATTTTTCCGAGAGGCGAAATATTTTGGACCAATAGAAGGGCGACATGTGTCACCCTTAGTTGGCATGGGTTGGACGAAATGGTGGCCTAGTGGACAAGTCAAATGGTCAAGTCTTGGAAGATATTTTCTTTGGGTGAGTGGTAGTAGGTGAGGGGCGTTTTTTTTGGGCAAGTGGGAGGCTTGCCTTGGAAGATTTTTGTGTGCTAGTGGAAGGCCACATGGCTCATTGTTGTGGGGGACATATGTCCCAATGTTGTGGTGGACATATGTCCCAAGGTTGTGGTGGACACTTGGTGGAAGACTCCACTCACACAAGCTATCCAATCTTCACCCTCCACTTGCTTTGATCTTGTCCATTGATTGGCCTATAAATACCCCTCAAGTGCAAGACTAAATCTTCATCCCTTAAACATTTTCCAAGTCTCAAAATCCCTCTCCCCTCAAAGCTCTCGCCCAAACTCCTCTCCCCTTGTGAAGCCTCACTAAACACCCCCTTCCTAGTTGTTCTTGTCGAAATTGTCACGACCCGATCCCGGGCCCGTGACTGGTGCCTTACCCCGGGCACCCTAGTGATACAACATCAGAGAAAACCATCGGAAAATAAAACATAACATGAAACAAGATATATGATCATAAAACAGGTCAACCAAACGGTTAACTTCCAATAAAATATATAAACAACTCTTTCAAAACGAACAGTGTAATCCTTTTTACAAGCCCTGCCCACAACAGTACTACAGACCTCTAAGATTTACAACAACTATGACGGGACAGGGCCCCGCCATACCCCTGAATGTACAAGAACCTACAACTCAGGGAACACATACAAAGAATAAGCCTCGGAGAAACGGAGCTTCCTAATACGTTGACTGTGATCCTATGAGCGAGGATCCACTACCGATGTACTCCTACTGCGGCATGAACGCAGCCCCGAAGAGGTCGATCTAACAGTTGCAGTATGTGAAATCAAAAATCAGTAAATGAAATCATACGATCTTATATAAAAGCAGAGACATGTATGATAACAAAACTACGATTCACAACATAAAAGCGATCATGTCAAGTCGTGGACTCACGCCAAGTCATCATCACTCAATATAACTATGGGTCTCACGCCCACATCAATCATGTTCGCATCATGGCGCGTGCCCGGATTCTGCGACGGTGTAGAGCATGTCCATGATGCAACACTAATAACAATGCCCCATGGCCACGCCCGAATTTACGCATCGGTGTAGACATGTCCATGATGCAACGATACTAACAATGCCCCATGGCCACATGCCCCCGGAATTCTGCATCGGTGTAGACATGTCCATGATGCAACGATAATAACAATGCCCCATGGCCACATGCCCCCGGAATTTCTGCATCGGTGTAGACATGTCCATGATGCAACGATAATAACAATGACCCGCGCGCACATGCCCCGATTCTGCGACGGTGTAGACATGTCCGTGTGGCAATAACAATATACCGGTAATCAACCTGCGCCAACCAAAGGTGCTATCACAAACAAGCTCAAGCAAATTACCATACTTCTAGACTTTTATAAAAGATCCACTCCTAAGAAGTCACCCGATATCAACACTTGCACAACAAAGGCTATCACAACAAGCATAGGCGAGTTACACAACAACAAGCATAGGCAAGTTACACACATTTCAAGGTACTTCCATTTTATATCAAAGTCAGGTTTTAACCCTAAAGTACTACGCTCATTAAATTCCTTTTAAGTGGATCCGCTTCTTTCACAAAAGTCACATAATACGTAGTATAAAATAGAGTGACTATCTTTTAAGTAAACCAAAATACTCCCCTTTGTAAAATCAAGTAACAATATTATTTTCCAAACGTTCAAGTTTGCCTAATTTCAAATGCTCAAGTTTCTCATTTTAGAAAGGTTTCATAACTCATAGTCTTAATCTCTTTTAAAACAATTGAGTAACATATGTCTTGTACGTGAGCCGTTTATTCTTGTTTACTACAATCTTGTTACTGACCATGATCTAGGAAATGTAATACAATTTTGTCTTATCTTAGCTTCTATGCAGATGGAGGTTTCTACTGGTTTTAATAACAATTAGTTATTTGTCAATACACTTTCCTTTATTAGCGCTGATGTGGTTTGTTCGACACTTATTCTCATTTCCGAAATTAATAAAACATTATTCTTTTTAAAACCAAGTACTCATTACTCGCGAATGAGGTTTCACAACACATTTAACAAAATGTTAATAACCAAGTAAAACAAGTTAAGTCTCTTACCTTTCAAGATCAAGTCTCTTAACTTCTACAATCAATAAACCAATCTTTTACCTACATAGAGTCGTTATAACTAACTTCCCATAAAGCTATTATAACACCCTATGTTTTAAACCAACCAACTCATTTAGCACGACGTCACCGCACTACATAGTTTACAAAGCATCATGCTAGAAGGATAGGAAGAGGTTCACATACCGCGACGAGTATCGACAATAAGCAAAACGCTCCACAAGATCAGATGTCCCAGCCGTTTCCACTTCAAGTAGAATACGCTACTCGCAGATTTCCACCTATAAGGCCACAAACGCCTATTAACTTCTAACCGCACGGTTCCATATTCTACGTAAAATTCGCAAAGACCTCCCCGCAACAACAGAAATCTCCTCCTCTATCGAGGCCGCTACCAAGCCAACCAGGGGGTTTATACGCCTAACCGGACGATACAATTCTACAACACAAAGAATGCTACACAAGTCTCATCGAATACGCCCTATGTAATTACAGTCATTCTCTTTTTATTATATTCAGCTTAAGTCAAAAGACATTGCACAAAGCTATGTTCAGTTCTATATATAGTATACTTCAACTATATAATCCTACAACATGTAATTTCCAATTACAATAAGGACAAGATTATTTACCTCGATAAGCCCAAAATTATCCGAGATAAAAGTCGATCCTGAGCAAGGTTTAGCTCCAACTCCGTGCGCTCCAATCCTCTCCAAACAACCCTTAGAAGTTCTAACCAACTTCTACTTAAATACTTCAACCAACTATGAAGATTTCCTTAGGGTTTCGGTTTGAGACTAAAAGGACAAAAAGGTAGTATTTCCGGGCTCTACGTATAGAGGTAACTTTTGGAATACTACAAGGTAAAGGCTAAGGTATTTTGGGCATTATAACAATACTTGGAGAATACTTCCTACCAAGGGGGGGGGGGGTGTATTATACGAAACAACTAGGCTAGGGGTACCTCTACCAACACTACTAAGGGGAGGAGGCTCTCGCCACAAGGCCACCAAAGGGGAGGGAAGGCTTAGGACAAGAACAACTCAAGAGGGGAGGGAGAGGGACTCAAGACTTGGAAGATTTTGGATGATGAAGTCTTCAAGCTTAGGGGGGTATTTATAGGAAAACCAAAAGCCAACCAATGGCCAAGATCAAGCCATGTGCAAGGCAAGTAAGGCCTTGATCAAGCCAAGTGCACCCTATCCCTACTCCACCAAACATGGCACAAAACAAGGCACCAAACAAGCCACAAACAAGGCCAAAACAAGGAGCCAATTGGCCCCAAACCCGTGACCCAACCGCCATCCATCGCTTCACTCGGCGGTGACAAGTGTCACCTCTCGTTGGCCCAACAATGTTCCGCCGCCGGAAAAATCCGCAAAAATACAAAACGACATAGCCGGAATTTTCCTTCGCAAGTTCTCAGAAAGCGTTTACCGAAAACGATTCTATACGGGGGTTGTACACAAAATTTCGAAACTAGCCAAACTTTAAGTCTCAATTTGTCGTGACGACGCCCCACGTATATACTCTGGAAATACGGGGTATAACATTCTCCCCTCCTTAGAAACATTCGTCCCGAATGTTCCTTCTCAAGTCGGATAACGATAAAGTTCCTCTAACAAGTTGCCGACGCCACAGCTTGGCCACGAAATAACACACGTTCTCTTCCTTCCTTACTCGTCGTGCGATACCACTTTTGTCACTTTGCCGCGAGGTTCTAGTGTCACTCCGGCGACCCAACAAATGGTACCGAACTGCATGCGGTCCCTGAGGTTCTAGTGTCACTCAGGACGTGCCATACTTCAGTCATTGCTTCAGTTCTCAAAACTGTGGAGTCACTACCTCCAAACTTGGTCATCTTACTAACCTCAATCTTCTTTAAGGTCATTCCCGGCCTTCACGAACCGCTTCTGGTCGAACATATCCACGAACTCATACGATGGTCAACTAAACTGGGGCCTAGCACCCTCGTGACTTACCACCGCGGGACCACCTAATCGACCTACCTAAACCGGGTGGGTCGACCATGAGCGGCAATCAACCCGACCCACAATCGCGCCAATACTTGCTCCTCGAAACGGAACAATCTTACTAATTCACATCATGAAAGCTACCACTTCCATTATACACAACCCAAGGAATTCCCCACAATAACTCCACGTATACTACGTGCATATCGATAAAGGTCAAACATAAAATAAATCTTTTACACAAGACGACCTTACCTCTAAGGTCTCAATCGTGAAATAGTCTAAGGTTCACACTTACCATGCCCCCAGGCTTACCCTTCTACACTAACCAGTTTCTAAATCACATTTTAGCACAAAGCTATCCGAACATAACACTAAACACATCAGCATACAAAACTCTGAGGGTTAAGGATATACTGTCTCTACCGCTTAATCACAGTCCTTACTGCGCAGTAGTGAAGCGTGATGAACCAACCATCGATCCTGAAGGCGTGAGTCGTAACATCCGTGCTACCTCGCCTGACGGTTCCGCAAAATGGCCCCGCCGCCGCAAAAATAACAAGCTCCTTGGCACCACGACACTTCAAATGCGGTCTACCACATCGACCACACCGAGGTAGGGTGACCGATCCGCCAACACCCTTACTTCCTCGAAACTCAACCTCGAGCCACGACCGCCCCGAATACTCGATGCTCAAGGTTGTGGAGGACCACTCAGACCGGGCGGAGGTACAAAACTAGTATCTCGCCGAGGCGGTCCGCCTCGAAGTCACCAAAGGACCTCGTTGTTCGCGCCTCTTCATCGATCTTCGTCATTCCGCCGACCTCTCCGTGCCTCACATCCAAGTGCATGAGCTCGCACGCGGGCAATGTCCATGCCCGGTGAAGAGCTACACTCAACAAGTCTCTCGCTGGCAAGTAATCATCTAGCCCGTGACGTAGCGGTGAACTCTATCCTCCATGGTTGCCACTAAAGCGGGGACATACCGAGCCAACGAAGTCAAACTCCGCACTGCACTCCCAACCGCACGCCTCTCGTCTCAAAGATCATAAATCTGTTTACGGCCCTCCTCATCCGCGGAGGCAAGAAGTGAGTGAGAAATGCCTCGAGAACTCGTCCCATATCTGGAAGCGCATGCTCTCCCGACAACTCCCACGAATCAAACCCGATCATTGCGGTATCACGCACCGATGCGAACCTAAGACCACCGACTCGGTCTCCGGCCTTGATCACTCACGACCAGAATCGCTTGATGAACTCCTGCGGATCATCCTCGTGCCTCGACCCATAAAACTCGCGGGCTACAACTCGTAAAGTCCCGTAGCCTCAAACTATTCGCCGGGGTGAACCATCGTGCTATCGAATCGAATCAGGCTGATCCAACCTATCTCATATCGGCCACGACTTCGCCAAGAATCGCCATCTCTCGCACCCATCTCATCTCGCTTCCAGTGGGACCGAGGCTCAGGTATTGTGGTCTCAGCAGCCACTGCTGCGGTTCTAAACTCTGCTGGGGCTGGCGGCGTCGCAAAACTCGTCGTCTGAAGCACAACCTCAGGTACTGTCCGGGCCTGCGCCCTCGTACTCCTCTGTATCTCATTAGCAGCCTCGGCTCCTTGCCGGGCTCTGGTTGCCTCGCGAGGCATAATCGGTAAAACGAGATACGCCGGAGGGTCCAACTTACAACACAGCTCTAAGGCACGATCTCAGAATGAGAAGAATGGAAACCAATCCTAAATGTCATGCAGCCTCCTGATTATAGATGTGGTGCACAACACATCGATAATCAAGACTCTACTAGACACGGTCTGTAGACACCTTCCGAGGATTAACTGCTCTGATACCACTTTTGTCACGACCCGATCCCGGGCCCGTGACTGGTGCCTTACCCCGGGCACCCTAGTGATACAACATCAGAGAAAACCAGCGGAAAATAAAACATAACATGAAACAAGATATATGATCATAAAACAGGTCAACCAAACGGTTACCTTCCAATAAAATATATAAACAACTCTTTCAAAACGAACAGTGTAATCCTTTTTACAAGCCCTGCCCACAACAGTACTACAGACCTCTAAGATTTACAACAACCATGACGGGACAGGGCCCCGCCATACCCCTGAATGTACAAGAACCTACAACTCAGGGAACACATACCAAAGAATAAGCCTCCGGAGAAACGGAGCTTCCCAATACGCTGAACTGTGATCCTATGAGTGAGGATCCACTACCGATGTACTCCTACCTGCGGCATGAACGCAGCCCCCCGAAGGAGGTCAGTACAACAGGTACCAAGTATGTGAAACTGAAAAATACTGTAAATGAAATCATAACAGTCTTATATAAAAAACAGGAGACATGTATGATAACAAAACTACAGTTCACAACATAAAAGCAGTCATGTCAAGTCAGGGACTCACGCCCTCAAGTCATCACTCAAATATAACTATGGGTCTCACGCCCACAACATCAATCATGTTCGCATCATGGCCGCATGCCCCCGGAATTCTGCATCGGTGTAGACATGTCCATGATGCAACACTAATAATAATGCCCCATGGCCACACGCCCCCGGAATTTCTGCATCGGTGTAGACATGTCCATGATGCAACGATAATAACAATGCCCCATGGCCACATGCCCCCGGAATTTCTGCATCGGTGTAGACATGTCCATGATGCAACGATAATAACAATGCCCCATGGCCACATGCCCCCGGAATTTCTGCATCGGTGTAGACATGTCCATGATGCAACGATAATAACAATGCCCGGCCACATGCCGGAATTTCGTGACGGTGTAGACATGTCCATGATGCAACGATAATAACAATGACCCGGCCACATGCCCCGGACTGCGACGGTGTAGACATCGCCCACGTGACATTAACAACAATAATATCGGGTGATCAACCCGCCGCACGCCACACGCCCGGATTCTGACGGTGTAGACATGTCCATGTAACCACAATAACAATATATCGGTAATCAACCCGCGCGTGGACATGCCCCCGGAATTCTGCATCGGTGTAGACATGTCCATGTGGCATCAACAACAATATACCGCACAACCAGGCTATCACAAACAAGCTCAAGCAAATTACCATACTTCTAGACTTTTATAAAAAGATCTACTCCTTCCCAAGAAGTCACCTGATAGCAACACTTGCACAACAAAGGCTATCACAACAAGCATAGGCGAGTTACACAACAACAAGCATAGGTAAGTTACACACATCTCAAGGTACTTCCATTTTATATCAAAGTCCGGGTTTTAACCCTAAAGTACTACGTTCATTAAATTCCTTTTAAGGGATCCGTTTCTTTCACAAAAGTCACATAATACCCGTAGTATAAAATAGAGTAACTATCTTTTTAAGTAAACCAAAATACTCCCCTTTGTAAAATCAAGTAACAACATTATTTTCCAAACGTTCAAGTTTGCCTAATTTCAAATGCTCAAGTTTCTCATTTTAGAAAGGTTTCATAACTCATAGTCTTAATCTCTTTTAAAACAATTGAGTAACATATGTCTCAGACGTGAGCCGCTTATTCTTGTATACTACAATATTGTTACAGCAGCCATGATCTAGGAAATTTAATACAATTTTGTCTTATCTTAGCTTCTATGCAGATGGAGGTTTCTACTGGTTTAAATAACAATTAGTTATTTTTCAATACACTTTCCTTTATTAGCGCCGTGGTTTGTTCGACACTTATTCTCATTTCCAAATTAATAAAACATTATTCTTTTAAAACCAAGTACTCATTACTCGCGAATGAGGTTTCACAACACATTTAACAAAATGTTAATAACCAAGTAAAAAAAGTTAAGTCTCTTACCTTTCAAGATCAAGTCTCTTAACTTCTACAATCAATCAACCAATCTTTTACCTACATAGAGTCGTTATAACTAACTTCCCATAAAGATATTATAACACCCTATGTTTTAAACCAACCAACTCATTTAGCACATATGACGTCACCGTACTACATAGTTTACAAAGCATAATGCTAGAAGGATAGGAAGAGGTTCACATACCGCGACGAGTATCGATAATAAGCAAACGCTCCACAAGATCAGAATCAAGCCAGTTTCCACTCTTCAAGTAGAATACGCTACTCGCAGATTTCCACCTATAAGGCCACAAACGCTATTAACTTCTAACCGCATCGGTTCCATATTCTACGTAAAATTCGCAAGACCTCCCCGCAACAACAGAAATCTCCTCCTCTATCGAGGCCGGCTACCAAGCCAACCAGGGGGTTTATACGCCTAACCTGGACGTATACAATTCTACAACACAAAGAATGCTACACAAGTCTCAGAATACACCCATGTAATTACTGATTCGCTTCTTTTTTATTATATTCAGGCTTAAGTCAAAAGACATTGCCACAAAGCTATGTTCAGTTCTATATATAGTATACTTCAACTATATAATCCTACAACATGTAATTTCCAATTACAATAAGGGGACAAGATTATTTACCTCGATAAGCCCAAAATTATCCGAGATAAAAGTCGATCCTGAGCAAGGTTTAGCTCCAACTCCGTGCGCTCCAATCCTCTCCAAACAACCCTTAGAAGTTCTAACCAACTTCTACTTAAATACTTCAACCAACTATGAAGATTTCCTTAGGGTTTCGGTTTGAGACTAAAAGGACAAAAAGGTAGTATTTCCGGGCTCTACGTATAGAGGTAACTTTTGGAATACTACAAGGTAAAGGCTAAGGTATTTTGGGCATTATAACAATACTTGGGGAATACTTCCTACCAAGGGGGGGTGTATTATACGAAACAACTAAGCTAGGGGGGGTACCCCTCGGCCAACACTACTAAGGGGAGGAGGCTCTCGCCACAAGGCCACTCAAAGGGGGGAGGGGGAAGGCTTAGGACGAGAACAACTCAAGAGGGGAGGGAGAGGGACTAAAGACTTGGAAGATTTTGGATGATGAAGTCTTCAAGCTTAGGGGGGTATTTATAGGAAAACCAAAAGCCAACCAATGGCCAAGATCAAGCCATGTGCAAGGCAAGTGTAAGGCCTTGATCAAGCCAAGTGCACCCTATCCCTACTCCACCAAACATGGCACAAAACAAGGCACCAAACAAGCCACAAAACAAGGCCAAAACAAGGAGCCAATTGGCCCCAAACCCGTGACCCAACCGGCCATCCATCGCCACTGAGGTGACAAGTGTCACCCTCTCGTTGGCCCAACAATGTTCCGTCGCTCGGAAAAATCCGCAAAAATACAAAACGACATAGCCGGAATTTTCCCTTCGCAAGTTCTGTAAAACGTTTCGCCGAAAAATGATTCTATACGGGGGTTGTGCACAAAATTTCGAAACTAGCCAAACTTTAAGTCTCAATTTGTCGTGCGACGCCCCACGTATATACTGGAAATACGGTATATGTAAATACCCCCTTGGTAGAAAAAAACTCTCCAAGTATTGTTGTTATTCCAAAATACCTTAGCCAAATACCTTGTAGTATTCCTAAGTTACCTCTACACTAAAAGCCCAGAAATACTACTTTATATCCATTAGTCACAAAACGAAACTCTAGGGAAAATCTTCATTGTTGGTTGAAGTATTAAGTAGAAGTTGTATAGAACTTCTAAGGGTTTCTTAGGCGAATTGGAGCGCATGCAGTAGGAGCTAAACCTTGCTCAGGATCGACATATATCTTGGATAATTTTGGGCTTGTCGAGGTAAATATCTTGTCCTTCTATTGTAATTAGAGATTACATACTGTAGTAGTATAGAATTGAGTATAAGACGTATAGAAGGATGGTATAAAAGAAGAGAATTGAATCAGACTTACATAGGTGTATTTACTGATGAGACTTGTGTAGTTTAACGGGTAGGGAAGTGCTGCCCGATTTTCCGTAGAATAGAGAACCCTCTGCTTAGAATATTCTACAGAGTAGTCTAGACGTTGATAGACGTATTTGACTATTATAGGTTGATACTCTGCGCGCGACATATTCGACTTGGCAGGTGGATTTCGCCGAGTAGGTATGTGATTCTTCCTATCCTCTTGAGCAAGATATTTTGATATATATATATATAGTACGGTAGACGTACGTGTGTTAACTAAAAAGGGTTTTACTCTGATGTCTTTTGACTTGAGTTTTAAATAATAAGAATCTTGAAGTATTTCAAAAGAAGTATGAATCGTTTTTGAAAGAAGAGTAATACTTAGTTTTAAAAGCTTAAGAGTTATACTAGCTTTATGGGAAGTTAGGTATAACGACTTAAAAGAGAAAAAGGAACGGTTTACTTAATTGTTTATGGAAGCCTTGTATTGATTTCGAAAATGAGAATAAGTATCGAACAAACCACTGCAGCGCTAATAAAGGAAAATGTATTGACTAATTAAGTATTATTAAAACCAGAGAAACCTCCATCTGCATAAGCTAAGATAAGACAAAATTGTATTACATTTTCTAGATCATGGTTGCTTTAATAAGATTGTTATAAACAAGAATGAACTACTCACACATAAGATATATGTTACTCAATTTTGTTAAAAGAAGAAATTACGTTGTTAGGACTATGAACTATGAAATCTTTCGAAAATAAGAGACTTAAGTATTTAAGAATATGCAACTTGAACTTTTGGAAAAGAATGTTGTTACTTGACTTTAAAACGGGAAAATGTGTTGGTTTAAAAATAAAGGCATGGTATTGTCTTAATCTGTCTTAAAAGAGAGTTTAAATGTTATGGCCAATTTGATACCGAGTCCATGGGATGGACCGGGAATGTATACCACCACGTTTTGATACCGAGTCCATGGGATGGACCGGGAATGTATTCCACCACGTTTTGATACCGAGTCCATGGGATGGACCGGGAATGTATTCCACCACGTTTTGATACCGAGTCCATGAGATGGACCGGGAATGTATTCCACCACGTTTTGATACCGAGTCCATGGGATGGACCGGGAATGTATTCCACCACGTTTTGATACCGAGTCCATTAGATGGACCGGGAATGTATTCCACCACGTTTTGATACCGAGTCTATGGGATGGACCGGGAATGTATTCCACCCAATTTGATACCGAGTCCATGAGATGGACCGGGAATGTATTCCATACGATCCGGCACCGAGTCTATGAGATGGACCGGGAATGTGACCATGCGATTTCACCTCGAGTCCCATGGGATGGGCCGAGACATGTTATACGTATCACACGATTTATACCTAGACTGCCGGCAGTGAGGAAGGAGTTTCACGGGCATGAGGGATGACTTGAGGGTGTGAGTCCCTGACTTGACATGACTGCTTTTATGTTGTGAACTGTAGTTTGTTATCATACATGTCTCCTATTTTATATAAACTGTTATGATTTCATTTCTGATTTTTCGATTTCACATACTTGGTACTGTTGTATCGACCTCGCCGAAGTGCGTTCATGCCGCAGTAGAGGTACATCGGTTGATCCTCACTCTTAGGATCACAGTTCGTATTGGAAGCCCGCTTTCTCCGGAGGCTTATCTTTTGGTATGTTTTCCCCGAGTTTGTAAGTTCTTGTACATTCAGGGGTATGGCGGGGCCCTGTCCCGTCATAGTTGTTGTAAAACTCTTAGAGGTCTGTAGTACTGTTGTGGGCAGGTTTTGTAAAAGGGATGTAACTGTTCAAATGTATATATATATATGCCGAAAGGCAATCTTCTCTCGATAAACTGCTATCATTCTATAATTATTTCATGTCTTGTTTTTATATTCCGCTGATTACTCTGATGTTGTATCGCTAGGGTGCCCGGGTAAGGCACCAGTCACGAGCACGGGTTCGGGTCGTGACACCTGGATAGGCTTCGCCTTATCCACATCCCGTTTAATCAAGTCTGGGCCAACTAACTGCACCTCGCCTACGTCGAACCAACCAACCGACGATCTATATTTCCGCCCATACAAAACCTCATATGGCGTCATCTGAATGCAAGAATGGTAGCTGTTGTTATAAGCAAACTCAACAAGAGTAAGTGATCCTCTCAGCTACCCCTGAAATCAATAACACAGGCCCGCAACATATCCTCAAGTGCATGGATAGTATGATCTGCATGTCCGTCGGTCTGAGGGTGTAATGCAACATTGAGGCTCAACTGTGTCCCTAACCCCTTCTGGAAAACCTCCAGAAGTTATCCGTAAACTGAGCTCATCTGTCTGACACCATAAATGTAGGAACCCCGTGCAGTATCACAATCTCCCTGCTATATAATCTAGCATAATCCTCAGCCGAGTAAGTGGTCCTAACCGTAAGAACACGGGTTGGTCTCGTCAGCCTGTTTACTATAACCCTCAGGGAGTCGCACTTTCTCTGAGTACGATGCCACCCTGTAACAAAATCCATATTAATTACCTCCCATATCTAAGTTGGGATCTCAATCGCCTGTAGTAGCCCACAGGGCTCCTGGTGTTCCACTTTGACCTGCTACTAACTCGGACACTAAGCCACAAACTCCGTTATGTCCCTCTTCAGGTCATCTTACACATACATACATCTGAGGTCATGATACATCTTAGTCAATCCCGGATGAATAGAGTAACGAGCACTGTGTGCCTCCCACTCCATCGACGGTCCCGCAACATCGGGAGCACACACCGCCTCGAATCTTAGCACCCCATCAGCGCTACCTCAAATAAACTCTCCTCTCTCAAGAGTTGTATCTCGACATCAGATCATAATCGATCCTCATACTGTCGCCTCTTTACCTCCTCAACGACGGAAGACTCGGCAACCTCTCGGATCTAAACTCCATTAACCTTGGAAACAAATAATCGAACCCCTCGGCTCGGTAGCAGATGAATCTCACGGACCACGTCCTGTCTATATGGCTGCCCATCTGACAGACTACCCATATATCCACGACTAAGAACATCTGTAACTGTCTCGGCTTTCCCCGGATGGTATAGGATATCAATATCACAATCCGTGAGTAACTCTAACCACCGTCTCTATCGCAAATTCAGATGCCTCTGTCTGAAGATATACCGGAGGCTTTTGGGGTCTGCACAAATATCCACATGAAGTTTATATAAGGAATGCCTCCAAATCTTCATGGTACGTTTTACTGCCGCCGACTCTAAATCGTGAGTAGCGTAATTCCTTTCATGCTTCCCTAACCGCCGGGAAACATAGTCTCTAACGTTATTGTGTTACGTCCACACATAACCTAGCCCAACACCCAAAGTGTTACAATAATAACCTAACCTTCTAGTTCCTCATGAGGGGTTATAACTGTAGTCGTGGTCAACTTATCTTCCAATAACTGGAAGTCTTTTTCATACTTGCGAAATATTCGGGTATCCTTAATCTCAATTATGGTTCCTGTTTCCCTTTCTCTGTTGCAACCAAACTTGGTCACCAACTTAGATTTGATTCCTTTGCTTGCCTCATGGCTAAGACTTCCTGTCAATCATAATTTAGGGGTGGAAATTTCCTTGATCTCGTCAAGTAGCAATCCTATTATTCTCTCCCAGCTCGTAGAGCTTATAGCCAGGTGTTCAACCTCAATTCATGGTATTACATAATCCAATGACTTGTCAAAATTTCTTATCGTTCGAGTGTCTACTCGTCTTTCCTTTATTTTGCTTTACAAGTTGCCCTGGGGTCTCTTACCTCCCCGTATTTTCCTACTATCTTTCTCGTCAGTACAGACGTTACCACCTTCCCTCGAGGTGTTCTTACTGCCCATCATTTACTAATGGTCTTTACACTAGTCTGGGGTACTCATATCTCGTGCAACTTACATAACCATAATTGCATTCTCTTTTATCATTCTGGTCATAACCCTTCCTTATGCTTACTATTAGCAAAAGTATTTCTATCTTGATTCATAATCATACAGTTTCATACATGCGTACTACCTGTATTTATATCCTTACGACACTTCCTCGGCCATTTCCTAACGTCGTTCTCAATTACCCCAACACAATACCTTTCTCGTGGTTATCTAAAACTGTAACCCATGGCATAACGATACTGAAGACCTTACCAGTCTCCTATCCTTCGTCTAACAACATGGGTACACATAACCCCATAATACGTAAAACTGTCCTTTTACGTGGGGGGAGAACTTATATCCCTTTCAAAATCTTAATTATCAAGCGCCACTTTATAATCGTATAGATTTTCAAAACCTACCAACGATGTCTTCTGTTTTCCGTAGGCAGCACTCGTACTTATCTTATTCTTGCTTGCGCGCTTTCCTGAAATTATCCGGAAGGTCGTGGCCCTGACCGCCACACCAGACCAATTCCAAGTACCCCCAAGGGTACTTAACATTAAAACTCCTTCAAATTCAAGTACTACTTACCTTCTACCTCAATTCACCTCAAATGAACAAGTCACACAGACTTATTAAAAATAATGATGTCAAAGAAGGAAGGATAATTCACTGGTTACCGCCACTTCCCTTCCTTTCCACTCGATAATCGGCTTACCGGAAAACTGGAATCGAACAAATCTCTCTCTGCGGTCAACGTTGGCATAACAAGAGGCCAACTAGCCCGTACCCATAATGTCCTCAAAGTCTATCATAACAGCTCTGCTAGGTCTACTAGGGTCCGACAACTGTATCGTCACCGGGCAATTATTATATACCCGCTCAGCTACCACCCATCACTCACGGGTGTAGTCACCACGAAAGGTTCTCATGGATTCAGGCTCTATTTCTTTACACTTGGTTTCTCTCTTTTTCACTGGTCGTACTCTTTCCGTAATTCCAAACTTATACTAGCATACGTACATAACTTCCATACTAAATCTGGCCTCCAATCTTTGGAGTTACTAAATTAAACAATATAAGGTCATTTCCGGCTCTCACAACCTGGTTCCAGTGGAATGCGTCCACGAACCCGTAAAACGATTAACTAGACTTGGGCCTTGTACCCTCGTGACCCTGTCACGTAGCGGGACTACTACCAACTGATCCCATTCCATTTCAGGCTATAGGGCAACCCTTAATAGGTCCTCAACCCGACTTAGCGTCGCACTTAACTCTTATCCTTGGTCTGACTTAAATTTTTACTACCCGAGAAGGCCTTATATACCTAAGGTCTCGGCGGTTATCAATATTCTTAGGCTCGCAATTTCCATGTTCCAAGCCTACCTTATCAGTCCCCCCGTAAACGGGTACAATAACTTTTCATAATACCATAATCGTGTTGTCTTGATCACAACAACCATACTTAATCCATACGGGTCTCATCCGTATCATTCTTTTAATCATACCACATAGCTTAATCTATTAACATAGTCTTCCATTAAGTCCCTTAATTATAACTTCTTAAGGGTCCATTACCCTCTCAGACAACTCATCATCTCCTGATTATCTCAAATAAAATATAAAACCTTGGCAAGAATTCATTAACTGTTTCATACCTTCCCGGTATCTATTTAGTCCTTACCAAATCCTGGTAATCTAAAATCATTCTAGGCAACACGCGTCTGACCCTCATACATAAATCTGTATAGTTATATGTCATAATACCAACTATACTACAATTTTTACCAACCTGGATACGCAATCCACATAATCATTCCTGGGTCACTGCTGCCTTTCTCGTAGCTGCAATCAACATAACTCGTTAGGGAGAGACGACCCTAACAACACAGCTCTATCGCACGATCTCAGAGTGAGAAGAATGGAAACCAATCCAAAATGTCCTGCAGCCTCCTGGTTATAGATGTGGTGCACAACACACCGATAACCAAGACTCTACTAGACACGGTGTGTAGACACTTTCCGAGGACTAACTGCTCTGATACCACTTTTGTCACGACCCGACTCCGGGCCCGCGACTGGTGCCCTACCTGGGCACCCCTTTCAGGTATACATCAAAGAATAGCAACGGAACATACACAACTCATAAAAATACTTAAACATTAAATATCAACAGGCTAGCCGATAAGGCCACCTTCCGTAAAATATACATAACCCAAAAACATCAGTTACATATTTTTTTTTTACAACCCAATCCACAAGACATGACTACAGACCTCTAAGAATAACAACTGTAATGGGACAGGGTCACGCCATACCCCTGAATGTACAACAACCGACAATACCAGGGATCTATACCAAGGATAAGCCTCCGGAGTAATGGAGCTTCTCAACAGCTGAACAATGATCCTAAAAGTGAGGATCATCAACCTGTATACTCTACATGCGGCATGAACGCAGCTCCCCGAAGGAGGTCAGTACAACATGTACCAAGTATGTGAAACTGAAAGTACTGTAATGAAATCATAAGTCTAAAATAAAGCTGGAGACATGTATGATAACTCAAATAACAGTACACTGTGCCTTACTAACAATGAGAGTAAACAAGAGTATACTTTACTACATAAAAATAGGAGGCTCATGATCAAAGTAGGGCCACCCGCCCGTAGTATCATTAAGCAATCCTACTCCTGAGACTATATCACCCGCGTAGGTCCTGTGGACCCGCAATGAGGTAATTTCCTCGCATAGACTGTATCCGCCCGCATAGGTCATATGGACCCTCATGAGGTAATCTCCTCGCATAGGATTGGTCCGCCCCGCATAGGACTATTTCACCCGCATAAGCCCTACGGACTCGCATGAGGTATTTCTCGCATCATGGGTAGCAAATCCACGGAATATGCAAATGCCACAAACCCGGAGAATGACCCCGTAATGAACAACATATCACTATCACAACCGGCTATCATACATAACATAAGCACTACCAGCTTATCATACATAACATAAGCACTACCGGCTTATCATACATAACATAAGCACCACCGGCTTATCACAATTATCATAAGCAAGTTAAGAAATCCCCTAACTTCGTATTAGCCTTATTCATATACACTCTCATTTTAGTTTATTTAAGGAACTAACATGTCATTATAAAATCCGGGAATTTAACCCAAAGTACTACGTACTTCCATTCTTTTAAAATGACTCTTTTTCATATAAAACTTCCAAGATTCTAATAATCGTAGTATCAAGTCATATCTACTTTTCAAAACAAGTCACAATACCTTTTAGAACTACATTTAAAGACCTCTAAATCAAGTGACTTTTTACTTTAAAACTTTAAGCAATTGATGCCTTCAAATCAATTTGCTTTTCTTCCTTTCAAGTCATTTTTCTTTATTTACTTCACTAGAGTAAACCATTCTTTTAACCTTCCATAAAGTTATTATAACCAACTTCCCATAAAGCCGTTATACTAACTTTATGCTTTAGACACTTCCATTTTCTTTTTATAACCAAGAGACTTATACTCTCAAAACCAAGTATCATATACTTTTAAAATACTTCAAGTCTCTTAACTTTAGAATAGCTCAAGGAATCAATACTTCCAAAATCAAGTATTCTATACATTTTCAAGTCAAGAAATCCTTGTTTACCTTATTAGAATAAACCATTCTTTTTACTTTCCATAAAGTTATTAACCAACTTTATGCTTTTGAAACCAAGGTATTTCTATCCTTTAAAAACAAGTCAAAGATATCAAATGAAACTAAATTCATTTAAATCTCGTACGTCTACCGTACTATACATTTACAACTACTCATGCTCAAGAGATATGAAAGTTCCACATACCTCTTCGGTTCAATCCACTTGCTAAGTCCAATATGTCGTACGTAGTATGTCAACCTATAATGACCATAATACGTTTATTAACTTCTAACTTCAAACGTAGAATATTCTATGTGCAAAGTCACTCAATTCTATGGAAAATCGGACAACACTTCTTTTGTTTCTACATACTTTTCCACCTTTTCAAGGCCCGAATTCAATAACCAAACACGCCACATTTAAGGCTCAACAATGTAGTTAACAATAGGGGATTACACGCCTAACAAGACGTGTAAAATTCCGCCCCACAATTGATATCAAACTATTCCAAAAGACAATGTCATTTTCGACAATTTGAGGGACAACAACACAAAGTCTTTTCCAATTCCTTTTCAATCCAAGTTGTTTATTATAACATGTTATCAAGCCGCAATCGATTATAACTACTACAATCTTCAAGTAGATAACATGCGACGATTCTAATTATCGACCAAATTTTATTTCAATTTCAAATGGCTAATAATGTCATTTCAGATTTTAGGCTTCCACTATCCATACCACTTATCAATCTTCTATACATATACTTCATGATAGTTAAAATGTAAGGCTTCAACAATATGAAATCTTATAACACTTAAGAGAACAAGATTGTTACCTTGACGAGCCTTAATCCAACTTCAAGATCCGAAGTCGCTCCCTAGCAACTTAGAGCCTCTCCTTGACACTCCAATCCGCCACTTGAAGCCCTTAGAAGATCACAAACAACTTTCCTTCAATTCCCAATCCAAACCTAGGAAAGTGACTAGGTTTTCACCTTGCAACTAATACGAAAACGACACATTTTCGGGATCTTTCTATTGAGATACACTTACAATACCCTTAGGAACCTTGGTTTAAAGTTTGGAGATTATTGGACAACAAACGAAAAAATTTCTCCTTGAAACCCTTAGTGAACCCGAGAGCAACAATAGTGAAGAACAAACTTTCTTGAAAATTTTACTAAGTATAGAAGCCTTGTCTTGCTACTAGTATGTTTAAATAACATAATGGAGGGTCAAGATGAGAACAATTGGGTGGCTTGGATCCAATTCACTTAAAAATCTAGCCAAGTGGCCCTTGGACTTAGTCAACAATGTCAAGCCCTTAGCCTAGCAAGACTTGGTCATCTTAACATTGGCCAAATGACCATTTTAGCCTTGGTCCATTCGACCATGACTATCCAAGGGGGGGTGACACATGTCACCCTCCCGTTCGTCGCAATATTTCGTTTTCCGATATTTCCATAATTTCGATAAGTTTTTACTAGTCTCAAATCTTAAAATTTTTTAGTTCTTACGTACGTTCTTAAAAACATGTCCTGGAATTACGGGGTGTAACAGAAAATATGCTTGCTTGTTATTTGAGGCGAAATAGTTAAGATGTACATGTTTAGGGAGATGATTCAGACATTTCTTTGGTAGCCCTTCTGACCATTCATTACATATCCTAACATAAATTGTATCACTAGTCAGCCCCGTTGAGCCTTAAATAAGATCTTTTTTGACACCCTATGATTCCTTGTTTGTGCCATAAGTAATAATTGAAAGTTAGTGGGATGAAAAGTGTTGAAAAAAAACAAGAAGAGAGTAAGAATTTGATGCACCATAATGAAAAATATGCAAAAACTTAAGTTTGGGGGAGTCTGTTATTTATAATGTATCTCATTCTCTCAAAAGAAAAGAGGGGAAAATAGGTATGAAATTAAAAAGAAATCAAAAAGAAGGAAAAGAAGTTGAATGAAAATGCTTATGGTACGTAATTGAGCCTAAATGCCTACTTTTATCTACCCCAGCCTAAGCCTACATTACAACTCTTGAAAGTCCTGATGATATTTAAATATGTATATATATGCTTAGTAATAACAAGTAAACAGGTCTATAGCGTTTGGGAAAGATGGATTGGAATTGACATGCATAGGTTATGTGTTTGTATTTCCAGTGATGGTGATCTAAGTGAATTTGTGAAATATCTAACTTGAAATTCTAGATTGCTGAATATTCATGCTATCTATGTTCTAACATATTATCCCAACTTGCATCCATGATTTTGAAGAAGCATTGCTATAACTACTTGATCCATTTCATAGAGTCTTTGTTTTTGTTTTTATTCTTTGTTTAGTGCTTTATTCGAGGGCGAGTAAAGTGTAAGTTTGGGGGTGTTTGTTAAGCGTATTTTGTATACACTTTTGAGTCTAATTTTAGTTAGTATTTTACTCATATCGTTTGTGTTTAGTATAGTATTAGCTTTGTTTTTCTTTCTTTGAGTCACAGCGATTATAAAGGAGGAAGTACATAATCGATGATGAAATGAGCTTAATTGAGATGGAATTGCATACTAAAAAGGCCAAGAAATGAAGCCTAAGAAGTCCCGGGAAGCATATAAGAAATCTGACGTAGTCCGGACGAAAAAAGGACACAAAACCAAAAATCTGGCCATTCACGTCCAAATGTCCTGCGTGCTTTGATTTTGTTGCAGTATTTTCGGCGCCGTGGCGCCAGCCTACATGGCCACGGCGCCGACGCTGGATTTCTGATTTTTTGGGCCGAAGTTGACAAGTTTTCAGGGTCCAAAAGGACAACTTTTCCCAGCTATAAAAACCTAAAACCCTACTCATTATTAAATACCTTATACCATATTACAAAATATACTTTTGGAGGCAAGAAGGAGGCTACAATTGGAGACTCTTGTTCAAGTTCTTTTTCTTTCCTTTACTTTATTTCAGTTTATGTTGGATTGTAATTTAGTTCTTGACATGACAATGTTTAGGAGCTAAATACTTTAGTAGGGTTTCCATCGAATCTTCTTGAAACTCTTTCATATAGTTAATGCATTGATTATTGATTTCTTCTTCAGCATATTAAGATCTATTCAATATTGTTATGATTGCTTGATAATTAACTAGCTAATAATTATCATCACTTATATGATTTCGAATCAAAAGTCTGAAAGGTGAGATTTGAATATGCTGTAATTGTCTAGACATAGGTTAAAATCGTGGACGAAAGTATCCCGATACTTGTGTAGTAATTAAGGTTACTGTTCTTAATCCTCCTGTGTGGTAAAACTTATCATAGAAATATAGAAGGTTTCTGCACAAGGTTGAGCTCTTGTATGTCCTAACCGAAATATAATGACAGATTAGTTAACCTGCTATCTTAATAAGAAGAAGAATCATTATCCTTGCATTAACGCGTGAAAGAGTGGATAGTTGAGGAGATTGGAATGCCCTATTTCCTTCATAACTGTTATAAACCCAAAGTATTATAATATTTAGTTTATTTTCTGCACTTAGTCATAATTCTTAGTCATAAATCTATAACCAAAGAACGGTAACCAAATAGATACCATAGAATAGATAATCAGTACTTAATAAACCAGTCTCTGTGGACGATAAACTCGGTCTTACAGATCTTTATTACTTGAACAATACGTCCACTTGCGTAAGCATCTACAAATATCGCAACAACATACTTGCTTTGAGATACAAAGATATCATCTACAGTCTATTTTATCTGCAGGCCTAAGAAAAAAGTTAGTTCCCCAATCATACTCATCTCGAACATTGTCGACATCGTATCAACAAATGACTTCAAATAAGATTTTGAAGTCGATCTAAAAACAATGTCTTCAACATAGATGTGAGCAATCACAACATCTACGTCATGTATTTTGATGAACAATGTTCTATCAGCTTCTCCACGGATGAAATCAAAGTCAAGAAGAAAGTTTGTTAAATGACCATACCATGCACGAGGGGCTTGTTTTAACCCATATAAAGCCTTTTTAAGCTTGTATATATAATGTGGATGGTGGAGATCCTCAAATCATTTCGGTTGTTCATAATAAACTTCCTTGTCCAGGTAACCATTTATAAATGCTCATTTCACATCCATTTGATGCAAGCTAATTTTTAGGTAGTAAGTAATAGTCGTATTGACTCAAATCTGGCCACAGGTGCAAAGATTTCGTCATAGTCGATCCCTTCAACCTGTGTATTGCCTTCAGTAAGAAGACGAGCTTTGTTTCGAAAAAACTGTCCCTAATTCATCTGATTTGTTCTTGAATATCCACTTGGTGCCAATAACATTTGTGTTATTAGGATGTGGAACCAAGTCCCAGACTTCATTTCGGGTGAACAGTTCAAGCTCTTCTGGCATTTCTTGAATCCAAGAATTATCTTTTAAAGCTTCCCCAATGTTTTTTTGATTCAAAGGTAGATATGAGACAAGAAAGTAACTTGTTGATATATGGTGGACATACACGCATACCTTACCATTTCACGATAGTTGATTGGGTCTTTCTCTCTTGTATACATCCTCTCAAAAACTCCCCCTATCACCTAGTCAGGTGAATGGTTCCTTATAATCCTTCATGGAGAGTCTCGTTTTACTTGGTCATGCAATTCAGTTCCAGATTCCTCCTCCACTTCAACCTTTGTTGTCACGACCCGACCTCGGGCCCGCGACTGGTGCCTTACCCCGGGCACCCTAGTGATACAACATCAGAGAAAATCAGCGGAAATAAAAACTTAAACAGGAAACAAGATACAAGATAAGAAAACAGGTTAACCAAAATGGTCACCTTCATGTATATACAATATAACCGAACAGTTACAATCCTTTACAAACCCTTCCCATAACAGTACTACAGACCTCTAAGAATGTAACAACAACTATGACGGACAGGCCTCGCCATACCACGAATGTACAAGTACCTACGATGTGGACTATACCAAAAGATAAGCGTCCGGAGAAACGGAGCTTCCTAAACACCGAATCGTGATCCATGAACGAGGATCAACAATCGGTGTACCTACCGCGGCATGAACGCGGCCTCAGAGGTCATAACAGTACCAAGTATGTGAATCAAAAATCGTAATGAAATCACATTTCATCATTTTATAAAATCATTTCGCAATAAGTAAATGATTATGTCAAGTAAGGGCGCGATATCCCAAAATAATCACTCACACATAACTGGGTCTCACGCCCATAATATCAATCATGCGTGGAACCCATTCTCATCACGGCAGCATGATGTGAAACAACACCCATATGTGAACATGAGAACTAGATCCTGCCTGCGTCATTAAACCGATCGGGCCAAGTAGAGTAGCCAACTACCAGATCCGAAGGCTAGTCATAAAACTTCACGGGCAAGGTACGGAAGCCAACTACGGATCAAACCACGCGAATCGCCGAGGCAAGTATCTAAAGCTAGCGCATAATAGCCTACCGTCTCACGAGATATGACCGTGGCAAGTATCTTAAGCTATCTACGAGCCCGATACACGAAATGACCAGGACAAGTATCTAAAGTGTGCTTGTAACCACATGTACAAATCAAGCCCGTGATTGTTCTTCACCGCGGCAAGCTTCATGGATTAGCGGTCCATGGACTAATAACATAACCCGGGGATTTAACCCCTCACAATGACCGCATGCCCCGTCATCTTACCTCGGTATAAGCATGGCCATGAAACCATCCATCGGACGATACCCGGGCCACCCATCGTGTCAGTATGTCCAAAGGAAATAACAAGATAATACTCAAAGTGGACGCATACTCGTGGGCCACCCATCGTGTCAGTATGTCCAAAAGAAATAACCAGATAATACTCAAAGTGGACGCATACCCGTGGACCATCCAACGCGTCAGTATGTCCAACAATCAATCAAATAGCCGACCCTCCACCGAGAGACACGGTAGCACAAAATCAAACACTTGCACCACAACAAAGCTATCACCACAAGCATAGGCAAGTTTAAGGTACTTTTATTTTATGTCAACAATCCGGGTTTCAACCCCAAAATACTACATACTTTCATTCTTTCAAAAAGACCTCTTTTTACGTAAAAGCCATACGATACTATCACTCGTAGTATCAAACACATTTTCTATTCAAACCAAATTACTACACCTTTCAGAAAATCCTTACAAAACTTTTAAAATCAAGTACTCTATACTTTTTAAACCAAGTGCTTTATAGTTTTTAAGACAATATCAAGTATACTTTTAAAACCCCGTAAATTACTCTTTTTAAAACAAGTAACCCATACTTAAATCAAGTTACTTCTCCTTTTCCAAAATCAAGTCGTTTATAAGTAAAGTCTCTTATTTTAACTTCATAAAGTCGTTATAACTAACTTCCCATAAAGCTATTTATAACACTTTATGTTTTAAATAAACCAAATTCATTTCACACTCGTACGTCTACCGTACTATATAGTTTACAACAAATCATGCTCAAGAGTATAGGAAGGATCGCATACCTCCTCGGCGAAATCCTCCTGCCAAGTCGAATATGTCGCGCACAGAGTATCAACCTATAATAGTCATTCTAGACTACTCTGTAGAATGTTCTAAGAAGAGGGTTCTCTATTCTACGGAAAATTGGGCAGCATTTCCCTACCCGCCAAACTACACAAGTCTACTGTAAATACAGTCCTATGTAAGTACAGTTCAATTCTCTTCTTTTATACCATCCTTCTATATAACTTATACTCATTTATATACTACTACAGTATGTAATCTCTAATTACTATAGAAGGACAAAGATATTTACCTCGATAAGCCCAAAATTATCCAAGATTATAAGTCGCTCCTAAGCAAGGTTTAGCTCCAAATCTTTGTGTTCCAATCCACCACAAATCACCCTTAGAAGCTCCTAACCAACTTCTATTCAATAATCAACTCAAACAAGTGAAGAACACTAAGGCTCCACACTTGCAAGCTCTCGGCCAAGGTGGTACTTTAGGGCTAGGGTGTGAAATATTTTCTAACTCTTGATTACTAATATTCCTAATACACTAAGGAAGAACACTTAGAAGTTTAAGGATTTTTGGACAACATTTGGTCAAGGGAGAGGGCTAATTGCCGAGACACTCAAGGGAAGGGAGGGAGGATTTTTTTCAAGACTTGTAAATCTCTAAGTTTTGGATGAAGAAGTCTTGCATTAAGGGGGTATTTATAGGCCAATCAATGGCCAAGATCAAAGCAAGTGTGTGGTCTAGATTTGGCCATGTGTGTGTGGGTCCCACTTATCTATCTACTACACAAAATATCTTCAAGACTTTGACCAAATGTTTTACTCCTTTTTCATAAAAAAAACGTGCCAACTTTGTCCACAATTTCGTCCAACCTTGCCACCTAGGGGTGACACATGTCGCCCTCCTATTGGTCCAAAATATTTCATTTTCCGAGAATATCCGTAATGCCAAAAATCCGAAAATAAAGTGGGCCCCACAAACCGTAAATTCCTTCCGTGGGCCCCACGTGACCAATTCCGGAAATATAATTCCATAATTCTTAAATATTCCAAAAAGTCCGGATACCAAAACTGGGAATCCAATTCCCATTAACGAACCTTTTTCCTCAAAAAAACCCGGAAACTTTTCCGTCGAAAAATCACACCTTTCTTTCTTTCCAATATTACTGTCGTATTCTCGTACGTATGTCCTCACATACATACCCTGGAACTACGGGGTGTAACATTCTTCCCCCCTTAGAAACATTCGTCCCGAATGTTCCTTCTAAGTCTCCAAACACGCATGCGCCGGTATAGTCTCCACTACTACACTTACAAAACAGATCATGCCACCAATGGCCCGAATATAACATGCGCGCAAAACTCAAATCCAAGCCAACGAGGAATCTCCTCTAACATCACAAAAAGCTCCCACCCATGGTCTAAAGGATACTTCATTCGCATCTTCACCTCACAAGAGAAATGATCACTTCCGTCCTCTTAACACATGTTCGCTTCCTTTCTTACTCGTCGTACCCTTCTTGTACACCCGAACTCTCTATAGTATATGTTCCATACTTCAGTCATCGCTTCAGTTTCCAAAAAACTTTGGAGTCACTACCTCCAAACTTGGTCATCATTCACTGGGAACACTCTGGATGGATCTCCGATACTCTTCCGAAACATAGCAATATGGAAGACCGGACGTACTGTCTCCTAAGTCGGACGGCAGTGCTACCTTATAGGCAACCTGGCCTATTCTACAACAATCTGAAAATGCCCAAAGTACCTCGGGGTAAGTTTTCCCCTGCTTTCCAAATCTCGTCACACCCTTCCGGGGTGGTACCTTCAAGAAGAACCACCGTCAACTCAACCTGTCGACGCCGATTATCCGCACGACTTATGTTGACTCTGAGTCGCTAATAACCTCTTCTGGATAAGATTCACCTTATCCACATCCTGCTGAATCAAGTATGGACCAACTATCTGAACCTTGCCAACATCGAACCAATCGACCGGCAACCTACACTTCCGCCCATACAAGGCTTCATAAGGCGTCATCCGAATACTGAAATGGTAGCTATTATAATACTCGCTCAACCAGAGGCAAATAATCCTCACAGCTACCTCTGAAATCAAAACACCGGCCCGTAACCTATCATCAAACTCCTTCAAGGCCATTCCTGGCCTTCACGATCTGGTTCTGGTCGAACACATCCACGAACTCATATGATGGTTACCTGAACTTGGGCTTAGCACCCTCGTGACCCTATCACAAAGCGGAACCACCACAAATTGACCCTACCCCAAACCGGGTTGCGGGTTGACCCGCGACCTTGCCTCAACCCACCCATTTCGCGCCAAGCTCTTGTTCCTCGATCCGGAACAATCTCCCTAATCAAGTCACGAAAATCTAGTGGTCTTCTTAGCTTAACTACCCTCTTATAATTCACACCACTCAGGGACTTATCACACAATTATACCCCACGTATACTATGCACTCCGACAAAGGTCAATTGTAAACAACATCTCTTACTCACGACGGCCTCACATCTAAGGTCTCCACGTATAATATTCTAAGGTTCACAATTTCTCTGCCTCTAAACTTACCTTTTCAACTATCCATGTTCTCTAAATCACAATTTTACACAGTGCTATCCAAACATAACACTTAACCTAAAATCATCATATCACGAATAAAGATCTCTAGAGGGTCAAGGATATACCTGAAATCAAATAGGCGGTTCCAAGGACCGCTAGAACTGGGAACTTCCACCACGACCCCTGCCATGGCCTGCCGGTGTATGAACATCCTGCCTAGCTATCGAAGGCGAAGAACCCGCAACTGATCCCGAAGGCCGAGTCTCTACATCCGAGCTACCCCCGGTCGGACAATTTCTCGCAAAATGGCCCTGCTGGCCGCATGTAAAACAAGCCCTCTGAATACCGTGACACTCCCCCGCATGGGGTTTACCACACCGAGGTCGGGGTGGCTTCATCTGGCCAGCACCCCAACTCCCGAAAACTCAACCTCGAGCCCCGACCGCTCCTAAATACCTAAGCTCAAGATCGTGAGGACCACCTGATCGGGCGGAGGCGTATAACTAGTCTCACTTGAGGTGGTCCGCCTGAAAGTCACCAAAGGACCTCTTGTCTGGCCTTCTGCTGGTATTGGTCAATCCGTCGGCCTCTCCGTTCCTCACACCCGAGTGCATACGCCTGTATGCGGGCAATGTCCATGCCCGGCTGAAGAGCTACACCCGAGCAAGACTCTGCCAAGTAGTCATCAAGCCCTGTGACGTAGCGATGCACTCTGTCCTCCATATCTGCTACCAACGCGGGGACATACCGAGCCAACGAGTCGAACTCCACGTTGTACTCCCGAACCGTACGCCCTCTGCTCTCAAGACGTAAATTGCTTGGCCCGTGCTCTCCTCATCTGTGGAGGCAAGAAATGGCTGAGAAATGCCTCCGAGAACTCGTCCCAAATAGCTGGAGGCGCATGCTCACCCCGGGACAGCTCCCATGAATCAAACCAGTCGACTGCAGTATCACGCAGCCGATGCGAACCTAGGACCACTGACTCGGTCTCCGAAGCCTTGATCACTCTCATGATCCAGAATCGCTTGATGAACTCCTGCGGATCATCCTCAGGCCTCGACCCGTAGAACTCTGGCGGGCTACAACTCAGAAAATCCCGTAGCCTCAAACTATCCGATCTCGGGTGAACCACGGGTGCTATTGGAACTGCTGCATCCAGCCTATCCTCATGTCCGCCACGATCACGGCTAATCGCCATCTCCTCAGAACCCATCTCCTCTGCTCCAGGCTGTGGGACTGGAGGCGCGGGTACCGTGGTCTCGTGAGCCACCGCTGCTCTAAACTCGCTGGGCGGGTGGCGTCGTAAAACTCGCCGTCAAGCACTATCTCGGGTAATGGCCGGCTGCGCCTCGTACTCCTCTGTGTCCTACTAGCGGCTCCTCGCCGCATTGCCTTCGGGCGGGTTGCCTTGCGTAGAGGCATAACTGGTAAAAACGAAATACGTCAGAGGGGTCCAACTTATAACACAGCTCTAAGGCACGATCTCAGAATGAGAAGAATGGAAACCAATCCTAAATACCCTGCAGCCTCCTGATTATTGGTGTGGTGCACAACACACCGATAATCAAGACTCTACTAGATACGGTCTGTAGACACTTTCCGAGGACTAACTGCTCTGATACCACTTTTGTCACGACCCGACCTCGGGCCCGCGACTGGTGCCTTACCCCGGGCACCCTAGTGATACAACATCAGAGAAAATCAGTGGAAATAAAAACTTAAACAGGAAACAAGATACAAGATAAGAAAACAGGTTAACCAAAACGGTCACCTTCATGTATATACAATATAACCGAACAGTTACAATCTTTTACAAACCCTTTCCATAACAGTACTACAGACCTCTAAGAATGTAACAACAACTATGATGGGACAGGGCCCCGCCATACCCCTGAATGTACAAGTACCTACAGTGACAGGGGACTATACCAAAAGATAAGCCTCCGGAGAAACGGAGCTTCCCAAACGCTGAACTGCGATCCTATGAACGAGGATCAACAATCGGTGTACCTCTACCGCGGCATGACGCGCGGCCCGAGGTCGATGCTGGTACCAGTATGTGGCATGAAAATACTGTAATGAAATCACATTTCATCATTTTATAAAATCATTTCGCAATAAGTAAACAGTTATGTCAAGTAAGGGGACGCATATCCCCAAAATAATCTCTCACACATAACTATGGGTCTCACGCCCATAATATCAATCATGCCCGTGGAACCCATTCTCATCGGCGGCAGCATGATATGAAACAACACCCATATGTGAACCTGAACACTAGATCCTGTCTGCGTCATTAAACCGATCGGGCCAAGTAGAGTAGCCAACTACCAGATCCGAAGGCTAGTCATAAAACTTCACGGCAAGGCGGAATCCAACTACGGATCCAAATCAGCCACGAATCGCCGAGGCAAGTATCTAAAGCTAGCGTCTGATAGCCTACCGTCTCACGAGATATGACCGTGGCAAGTATCTTAAGCTATCTACGAGCTGGCGATACGAGAAATGACCAGACAAGTATCTAAAGTGTGCTTCAGAACCATGTACAAATCAAGCCCGTGATCGCTCGTCACCGCGGCAAGCTTCATGGATTAGCGGTCCATGGACTAATAACATAACCCGGGGATTTAACCCCTCACAATGACCGCATGCCCCGGCATCTTGCCTCAGTATAAGCATGGCCATGAAACCATCCTACTGGACGCATACCCGTGGGCCACCCATCGTGTCAGTATGTCCAAAGGAAATAACAAGATAATACTCAAAGTGGACGCATACTCATGGGCCACCCATCGTGTCAGTATGTCCAAAAGAAATAACCAGATAATACTCAAAGTGGACGCATACCCGTGGACCATCCAACGCGTCAGTATGTCCAACAATCAATCAAATAGCCGGCCCTCCACCGAGAGACACGGTAGCACAAAATCAAACACTTGCACTGTTATACCCCGTATTTCCAGAGTATGTACGTAAGGGAATACGTACAAAAGTCTAGCCTTAAAGTTTAGGCAAAACGTTTTTATTTGTGCACAACTCGCTAAAAGAATCGTTTTCCGACCTAAACGTTTCCACGCTTTCGTAGGGTAAATTCCGGCTATGCCATTTCTAATTTTTGCGGATTTTTCCGAGAGACGAAACATTTTGGACCAACGGGAGGGCGACACTTGGCACCCTCCAATTTGTGGACTTGAAATCGTCCATTGGACGAATTGAAGAACCATTGGCACGTTTTTTGTGCCTTGTGCACAAGTCAAGGAGTTGGTAGGATATTTGTGTATAGTTAATCCTCACCCTACACTTGCCTTGCACTTGTCTTAATCTTGGCCATTGGTTGGCCACTTCTTGACCTATAAATACCCCATTAGAGATGAAGAGTTCTTCATCCACAAATCTTTCCAAGTCTTGAAAATCCTCTCCTCTCCGTTTGTAGCCTTTTCGTCCAAACCCTCCTCCTTGTGAAGGCCCTTGGCGAATACCCCTCTAGCCTAGTAGTTTGGCCGAGGCCCCTAGCCTAGCCAAAATCCACCCCTCCCTTGGTAGAAAAGTTGTCTTAGTATTGTTATAATGCCCAAAATACCCTAGCCCAAATACCTTAGTACTTAGTAGAAGTTGTGAAGAACTTCTAAGGTTTCTGGAGCATACAACTTAGAGCAAAACCTTGCTCAGCGCGACTTTTCTAGGATATTATTGGGCTTCTTGAGGTAACTAATCCTAACCCTCTTTTGAATTAGAGAATACATCTTGTAGTAGTATTAGAATAAGTATTAAATACTTAGAAGAATATCACAGAATAGAATTGAACTATTACCACGTAGAAGGGTTTAAAGAAGAATAATCAAATCAGATTTACATAGAATTTGTTTTCACATGAGACTTATATAGCTCACGGGTAGGGAAGTGTTGCCCGACTTTCCGTAGAATTGTGAACCCTCTGTTTAGAATGACCTTGAGTAGTATTTGATAGATGTGCGTGACTATTATGGTGACTCTGCGTGCGCGACATATTCAACTTGGCGGTGGTTTTTTTGAGAAGGTATGTGATTCTTCCTAAAGCATGATATTTTACAATATATATAGTACGGTGAGCGTACGTGTGTTAACGAATAATAACTACGGCAATGTCTTTGACTTAAGCTGAATAACACTTACAAGAATGCCTCACGGCTTAAGCACGAATAATAAAGATCCAAAGCATTTCAAAAGAATCTTGAATCATTTTTTTAATGTAAGAGAACTAATTGGTTTTAAACAGAAGCTTAAGAGTTATACTAGCTTTATGGGAAGTTAAGTATAACCACTTAAGATTTATAAAAGAAACAGTTTGCCTATGTGTTTATAACAGACTTATATTGAATTGTGAAAAGAATAATAAGATGGTTTGATAAGTAGACATGATATGATGCTATGTGTGTTAGTGTCTTGTAAAGTTTGTGTAAAAGAGTATTCTTGTTGTGCTTATGTTGTTTAACGATAAGCTGTTAGGTTAGTGTAACATCACTCACCTCTTGACATATTACCGGGGGTTAAGCTGCCCTCCGATGCGGGGTAGACTCAGGCGGTCTGGGACCATGATTCGAGAATACCTCATGCGGGTCCAGGGGACCTATGCGGAGCTACGAGAGTTCCAGGTTAGTGTGCGGGGTTATACCTCATGCGGTCTATATGGCCATGCGGACTACGAGTCCAGGACGATGCCGAGGAGTAGCTACCCTCGATGCGGGGTTATATACCCTATGCGGGCCTATGTGATTGGCCTATGCGGACTACGGAGTCGTGATTAGGCTTGCATGGTGATACTACGGGCAATTGGCCTGCCGATCATTCGCAGCTAGAAAAGACACATTCTTTACCTATCACGCTCTTGTTTGTGATGTGGCACTATGTGCGATTTCCTTGGTGGTTTCATACATACTTGCAAAACTGTTTTTAAAATGATATGTTTCATTTAAGTATTTTTTTACAGTTTCATATACTTAGTACATGTTGTACTGACCTCCTTCGGGGGGCTGCGTTCATGCCGCAGGTAAGGCGGCAGTGCTAGATCCACATTCTTAGGATCTCTACGTTGGTGTCGGAGCTCCATCTTTTAGGAGGCTCTACTTTTGGGTATGATCTCCTGTTGTAGATAGTTTTGTCTGATCGAGGTATGGCGGGGCCTGTCCCGCCATAGTTGTATATTTCCTTAAGTGCTGTAGTCATGTTGTATGCGATTGTCGGATGTAATCGCTAAACCATGTTTATATATATCTTTGAAAAGGCGATGTTTTCTCACATAAATCGTGTCTTATTTTATAAATCTGTTTCATGTCTTGCTTTATATTTTTCGCGATTACTCGATGTATGACTACTTGGGTGCCGGTAAGGCACGATCCACGCCGGGCAGTCGTGACAAAAGTGGTATCGAGCGATTAATCCTCGGAAAGTGTCTGAGCCGTATCTAGTAGAGTCTTGATTATCGGTGTGTTGTGCACCACACCAATAATCGTGAGGCTATATGATATTTAGGATTGGTTTCATTTTTCTCATTCCGAGATCGTGCTTTAGAGTTGTGTTATAGGTTGGACCCTCTAACGTATTCCTTTCGTATGCGATTATGCCTCACGTAAGGCAACCCGCCCGTGGCAAGGGCAAGCGGCGGAGCCGCTAGCAGACACCCAGTCACGAGGCTCGAGCCCGATCTATACGAGACGGCGAGTTCTATGACGCCGCCAGCCAGCGAGACCACGCACCCACACCTCCCGCCCCACAGGCTGGGCGGAGAGTTAGGTTGAAGGAGATGGCCCAACTATTGGCTAAAGTTGTGGCCCGATACGAGAGATTGGATCGGCGATTCGATTCAGCTCGGCTCGATCGCACCGTGGTGCACCCGAGGCGAATAGTTTGAGACTACGAGATTTCTTGAGTTGTAGCCCGCGAGTTTTACTGGTCGAGGCGGAGGATGTTCCGCGAGTTCATCCGTCACTCTGAGAGGATCATGAGGTGATCAAGGCCTCGAGAGACAGAGTCTGTGACGCCGGTTCGCGTCGGTGCGTGATACCGCGATCGATTGGTTTGATTCACGGGAGTTATCCGGGAGAGCACGCGTCCCGGCTACTGGATGAGTTCTCGAGGCTTTCCTCACCCACTTCTTGCCTCCACACGGATGAGGAGGCGCGGGCGATAGATTTTTACCGCCGAGGCGAGAGGACGACCGTCGTGGAGTACAATGTCGAGTTTGATTCATTGGCTCGATATGTCCCGGCATTGTAGCGATTATGGAGGATAGGGTGCACCGCCACGCCACCGCTAGATGACTATATGGCGAGTCGTATGCGGGTGTTTCTCTTCACCGTATGGACATTACCGCGTGCGAGCTCATGCTCTTGGATGTGAGGAGCATAGAGATCGCGGGTTGTGACAGCGGCGAAGAAGAAGACGGGGCGGCGGTCATTTGGTGGCTATCGTGGTGGCGGCCTCGGCGATCTAGATTTGCACCACGGCGGCTCGAGCACTCTGCACCGTCCTCGGCCACAGCCGGGATATTCGAGGGCAGACCAGGGCCCCAGGACTTCAGACGTCCAGAGCGGCAGAGGTACTGGCCGATCGGGACCACCCCCTCAGTGTGGCCGATGCGGTAGATCCCACTTCGGGAGTTGTGGTACGGGAGTTTGTTTCAGTTGTGGCCAGCAGGGTCACTATGCGAGGAACTGTCCGACCAAGGCGATCTTGATGGTAAGTCACTACGAGTTCTTTCGCCGGGTCTTCATCTCCTACGATTACTCGCCCGGGCGGTGGTACTCATGGGTCAGCAGGTCGCGGCAGAGGTCGTGGCTCGGGTCCCAGTTCTAGCGGTCCTCAGAACCGCATTTATGCTTTGTCCAGCCGACAGGATCAGGAGGCCTCACCTGATGTCGTCACAGGTACTTTATCAGTTTCTGGGTTTGATGTGTATGCTTTGATAGATCCGGGTTCTACTCTGTCCTATATATCTCCCCTTGTTGCTAGTAGGATAGGGATAGAGCCTGAGTCCATAGACCCTTTCGAGGTAGCTACGCCAGTGGGTGATTCGGTGGTAGCTCGGCGGGTATATAGAGCTTGTCCTGTGACCATTTACGGTCGTCGGACCTGGCCGACTTGATAGAGTTGGAGATGATTGACTTCGACGTGATCATGGGGATGGATTGGCTAGCTTCTTGCTACGCCAATGTAGGCTGCGAGAGAGAATAGTGCAGTTCCAGTTTCACGAGGCCGGTTGTTGAGTGGGAGGAGCACGGTATCGTAGAGGTAGGTTTATTTCCTACCTCAAGGCTAGGAAGATGGTGCGAAGGGTATATCTACCATCTCGTTCGGGTGTTTGATCTTGAAGGCTGCGGTGCAGTTTTGATCAGTTCGATGGTCGCAAGTTCCCAGACGTGTTTCGGATGACCTCGGGTATCCTCCCGAGAGGAGATTGAGTTTTGTATTGACATATTGCGGACACTCGGCCTATTTCCATTCCGCCATACTGAATGGCACTGCCGAGTTGAGAGAGTTGAAGGATCGGCTTAGAGTTTCTTTGGAGAAGGGCTTCATCAGGCCTAGTGTTTCTCCCCGGGAGCGCGGTATTGTTCGTGAAGAAGAAGGGCGGGACGCTGCGCATGTGTTGATTACGGTGAACAAGGTGACCATTAAGAATACCCCCTTCCTGTGATTGATGATTTGTTCGACCCGGTTGCGAGTGCGAGATGTTTCTCAAGATTGATCTGCGATCGGGCTATCATCAGTGCAGTCGAGAGGTGGATGTCCCTAGATCGCATTCGGACGATGCAGGCATTATGAGTTCGGTCATGTCTTTTGGGTTGACCAATGCTCGTGGTATTCATGGATTTGATGAACCGAGTGTTCAAACCATTTTTGGACACGCGTTTGTGATAGTGTTCATTGATGATATCTTGGTTTATTCTCGCCAGAGGCGAGAGCACGCGGGCATTTGAGGAGGCTGTCTTGTGCTTCTCAGACCAGCGATTAGACGCCAAGTTTTCCAAATGTGAGTTTTGGTTGACTTGATGGCGTTTCTTGGGCATATTGCCGGGTGATGGCATTCGAGTGGATACGGCAAGATCGGCAATCGGGACTTGGCCTAGACCTACTACTCAAGCGAGGTTCGCGATTTCGGGCCTTGCAGGATATTATCGGCGGTTCGTGGAGAAGTTTGCTTATCTTCGCACCATTGACTAGGGTGACTCGAGGCAGCCAAGTTTGATGGTGATGCTTGTGGCGAGGTTTCCGATTCTTTGAAAGAAGTAGCGACCGCCTCGTTCTTACTCTTCGGCAGGTCGGATGGTTATGTCGTGTATTGTGATCGTCGGGCATCGGGTTGGGATGTGTGTTGACGCAGCATGGCGGGGTTATAGCATATGCATCCCGACCAAGAAACACGAGGAACTACCCCACCCATGATTTGGAGTCGGGTGTGATTTACGCTTTGAAGATCCGAGGCACTATTTGTATGGGGTTCACGTGGATATTTTTACTGCACCACAAGAGCCTCGGATATCTTCACCAGAGGAGTGAACTTACGGCGAGAGGCGGTGGTTAGAGTTTCTTAAGGATTACGATGTTGATATCCTGTACCACCCGGGGAAGGCCAATGTTGTGGCAGATGCTCTTAGTCGTAGGTCGATGGGGAGCCTATCAGATGTGCAGCTAGAGAGGAGGGACATGGTTCGTGATTTGCACCAGTTAGCGAGCCTTGGTGTCCGTTTGATTGATTCTGATAGCAGTGGGGTTAGAGTTCGTGAGGTTGCCGAGTCTTCCATCGTTGAGGAGGTGAAGAGGCAACAGTTCGAGGATCCAGCTTTGATTCGATATCGTGATTGATACACCCCGTATTTACAGGACATGTTTTAAGAACGTACGTAAGAACTCATAAGTGTCAAGATTAGAGACTTGTAGGAATTTATAGGAATTATGAAATTGTCGGAAAACGTTTTGTTGATTTAGCGGGAGGGAGACACGTGTCACCCCCCCTTATGATGCCTTGGACGATTTAGGCATGGCCAATATGGTCATTGACCATAGTCTTGGATGACAAAGTCTTGCAAGTAGTGAAGCTTGACAATCTTGACCAAAGTCAAAGGTCCCACAAGCCTTGATATTTAAGTAAAGCTCATCCAAACCACCCATTTGTTTGCATCTTGACCCTCCAATGTGTTTTATAATACTACTAGTAGTGAGACTTAGTCCAACACTTAGAAAAAAATTGAAGAGAATTGGATGAACTCCATTGAGCTCTCGGGTTTGAGAGGGACCAAGGAGAGAAAAATTCGTTTGTTGTCTATTAAGCTCCACGATTTAAACCAAGGTTCATGAGTGTTATGTAAGTGTATCTCAATAGAAAAATCCGGAAAAAGAGAGTTTCGTATTAGTCGCAAAGTGAAAACCTAGTGGCTTTCTAGGTTTTGGATTGGAGGTTTGAAGGAAAGTTGTTGGTATTGTTCTAAGGGTCTCAAGTAGCGGATTGAAGTGTCTTGAAGAGGCTCTAAGTTGCTAAGGAGCGACTTGGTTGGAAGTTAGATTGAGATTCGTTGAGGTATAATTTTGTTCTCTTTAAGTGTTACAAGATTATGTATTGTTGTTAGCCTTACATTTTACTAGCATGAAGCATATGTGTTGAAGTTTATAAGGATTATAGATCGATTGTAGTCTTTGAAATTCGAAATGAAATGTAGGCCATGTTAAGTTGGATTACAATTTGATCGTTGTTATAATCGTCGCATGTTATTGACTTGAAGCTTATGGTAGTACTAACCAAATGCGACTTGATATCTTATTATGCTACCATTTTGGTTTGAAATGGAAATTGGATAAGAATTAGTTTGGTTGAACTCAAGGTGGCCGATTTTGGACTTGTAGTTTGTAGTAGTTTAGTTAGTCATTTGTATTGGACTATCTTCTATTTAATTGTGAGCCAATTGGGGCTGTTTAGTTAGTCATTTGTATTGGACTATCTTCTACTTAATTGTGAGCCAATTGGGGCTGTTTAGTTAGTCATTTGTATTGGACTATCTTCTACTTAATTGTGAGCCAATTGGGGCTGTTTGGTTATTGTATTCGACCTTGAAAAAGGTGGCAAAGTTAGTAGAAACAAAGGAGGTCTTTGTCAGATTTTCCGTAGGATTAGTGACTTAGCACTTAGAATGATTCTGCGTTGGAAGTAAAAGGTTAATGGACATATTGTGACCATTATAGGTTGAAGTACTAAGTATAGCGTATCCTACTTGGAGAATGGAATAGCTATCAAGGTTGGAGTACTTTGGAGCATTTTGCTATTTGTCGACAATCGTCGCGAGGTATGTGAACCTCTTCCTTCCTTTGGCATGATTCTATGTATGGAATATACTTGTGGTATCCTTTCATGTTTCCTTCTACTCTTAGAAGTTAAGAGGTAGTTATGTGAATTACCCTATGTAGAACTTTTCCTATCTTTTGAGCATGACTAGTTGCACGTATGTAGTGCAGTGAGACATACAAGACTATGACATTCTTTACTTGTTTTATGTGATGCCAAGTCGGGTGGGTTAGGAGATTAACTCACTTCTTTGAAAATAGTAAGGATGTCTTAAGTTGATTTTAAAGTTAAGGGACTTGAAGAGTTTTAAAGTATGTGATACTTGTCCCGTTTTAAACGTATAAGTCCCTTGGATAGAAAATTGTTTATGGCTAAGGTATAAAGTGAATATAACGGCTTTATGGGAAGTTAGTTATATTTGCCTTATGGAAAGATAAATGACTTGACTATGTAAAAAGGCAACTTGATTTTACGGCATCAATTGCCTAAGGTTTTATATAAAAAGGAGTCGAGTTGATTTGGCTAATTTACGGCACAAATGAGTATAAGTATCGAATAAGCCACTGCGGCGTTAATAAAGGAAAATGTAATGACAATCCATTATGTTAAAACAAGTAGAAATCCTCCATCTGCATAGAAGCTAAGATAAGACAAAATTGTATTACATTTTCTAGATCATGGCTACTTGAATAAGATCGTTATAAATAAGTATAACTTATTCACGGCACTAAAGATTTGTTACAAATTTTAAAAGAGTTTACGTATGAAGCTTTTAAGACTTTGAAACTTGTTTTCTAAAAAGTTAAGAGACTTGATGTATTTTGAAAGTTAAGAGATTTGATTTGAAAGTATAAATCTCTTAGTTATAAAAGGAATGAGTTTGTCTAAAACCATAAAGGGTTATAACGGCTTTATGGGAAGTGGGTTATAACGGCTTTATGGAAGGATAAGAGAATGGTTTTCTCTAATAACGTAATCAAAGGAATAACTTGTATTAAGCGGCAAATTGGTTTAAAGGTACCAATTGCTTAAGGCTTTAATAAAAGAAGTCACTTGTTTTAGAAGCGGTGTTTGTATTTCTAAAAGGTATTGTGACTTGTCAAGAAAGGTGAATAGGACTTGATACTACGGGTGTTAGTATCTTGGAGCTTTACATAGAAAGGAGTCTTTTATAAAAGAATGTACGTATGTAGTACTTTGACTTGTTAAAAGAGAATTATTCTATGTATGCCTTGATTAGTACTTTGGCTTGATAAAATGAGAATTATCCTATGTGTGCCTTGATAAGTACTTTGGCTTGGTTAATTGAGAACTTGCCTATATGTGCTGGTAATAGCCTTTGAGTGCAAGTATTGTGTTTTATTAAGTTGTCGCGACTCTCGGTTGAAGGGTCGGATGTCTTGTTGTAAGTTACTGGGACGTACCGACAGTGATGTGGGGTTCCACGGGTATGCTTCCGTTATTTGTAGCACTTGGGTTAAATTCCCGGATTTTATAAAAGACATGGTAGTGCTTATGTCTTGTTTGATGGTCGGTCGAGATAGGGTAAGAGTATAAATGAGGGGCAAGCCCCAAGACGTTATACCACCTTCTCCAGGGTAAGAGTATAAGTGAGGGGTAAACCCCAGAGCCATGTACCACCGCTTTATGTGTTGTTTGGCCATGGCCGAGATAGGGTAAGAGTATAAATGAGGCAAGCCCAAGACGTTATACCACCTTCTCGGGATAAGAGTATAAGTGAGGGTAGACCCAAGATGCTATACCACCGCTTACCACCTTCTCCCGTGGTAAGAGTATAAGTGAGGGTAGACCCAAGACGCTATACCACCGGTGGGACTTGGTGTTCATGTATGCCTATTGGTGTATTATTATACCACTGGATCGGCGGTGATGTGGGATTCCACAGGCGGGATATATATATGTATTGTGTATGTACGCCGGCGGTGAGGTGGGATGCCACGGGCGCGTCACGTGGTTATATTTTACACTAATAGTTGTCGGCGGTGATGGGGATTCCACGGGCATGCTTTGATATTAGTGTGATTTGATCGCGTCCCAGTTGGTAGGCGGTATATGTGTCCCTCCGTAGTGGGCGGACTATGTTATGAAAGATAAGTAATTTATATGGTAATGAACTTAATGATTCTTTTTCTAAATAATGCGTAAGAATGTGACTATAACTTTTATTGGGAATGGAAAGGATAGTAAGTGCGATTAAGTTCATAAGTGGTAATGACACGGCAGGGATCCGGTAAGTATTTTTATACTTGTCCTTGTCATTCTTTTATCTGATTATGATTTGTTTATCAGACGTTATATTATGTTCCATATTAAATACTGTTATGCGACTTCTTGGCTGCGTTAAATGCCGCGAGTTTAGGTACACGATTGTGGATCCGCGAGCTTAGGATCCGGTTGCACAAGTTGAGATGGCTCAGTGTTTGAGTTGTCACATTTATGTGTATTCGAAGTACGGCATGGCCTTGTCCATACGCTTGTTATGTCAAAACTCTTAGAGGTGCGTATTCACATTTTGTGGGTCGATTTGTAAAAGAAATGAGGCAACCGCTTGGTTGTATTTATTTATGTTCGGAAGGTAGCCCTATCGGCTAACTTTGTTGTTTTACTTACGATGTTTTATTTTTAAGTTTCATGTATGTTCCGCTGATTTTCTCTCGATGATTACCGAAAGGGTGCGGAGTAGGCGCGATCGCGATCCGGTCGGGTCGTGGCGATGTCTGACTCTTCGTGAGGCGCGGTCCTTTTGAGGTAGCACGATGGGGTGCTAAGGTTTGAGGGCGGTGTGTGTTCCGGATGTTTGAGGACTTCGAGTTCTTGGGGAAGCACACGGCAGCGTTACTCTATCCATCCGGTCGACCAAGATGTACCACGACCTTAGATCGTGTATTGGTGGGATGGCTTGAAGAGGGCGTTGCGAGTTCGTAGCTCGGTGCGTGTTGTCGGCGGTGAAGGTAGAGCACCGAGGCCCGTGGTTTGTTCTGACGATTGAGATCCCGACACGGAAGTGGGAGGTAATCAACATGGACTTCATCACGTGATTACCTCGCACTCGGAGGAGACATGATTCTATATGGGTTATCGCCGACAGTGCGAAATCAGCCCACTTTCTTCCGTCAGGGCGACTTTTCTACCGAGGATTATGCCGACTTTACATCCAGAGATCGCCGATCGCATGGAGTCCCTACTTCGATCATATCGCATGAGGAGCGGTTTACGGCTAACTTCCGGAGGTCCTTCGAGGGGTTTAGGGGCGCAGTTGCTTCGATCGCATTTCATCCGCATGCAGGCTGACAGCAGAGCGCCTTATCCGGACTCTTGAGGATATCTGCGAGCTGTGTTATTGACCGATGGTAGTTGGGAGGATCATTTGCCTCTAGTTGAGTTCGCGTATAATAATAGCTACCACTCCAAAGATTCGAGATGGCGCCTTATGAGGCCTTGTATGGGAGGAAGTGCAGATCGCCTATAGGTTGGTTCGATGTGGGCGAAGTGCAGCTAGTGGGTCCAGATTTGGTGCAGCAGGCAGTGGATAAGGTGAAGATTATCCGAGAGGCGGCTATTAATGACTGAGTCGCAGTAAGTCGACGCAGATCATCATCGTCGGCATCTTGAGTTCGAGGTTCATGATTGGGTTTTCCTAAAGGTGTCACCCCTCAACGTTGAGATGAGATTCGGGAAGAAGGTGAAACTCACAGGTACATTGGGCGTTTGATTGTCCGCAGGTAGGCAAGGTTGCCTACGAGTTGGATCTGCCGTCCGATCTGGAGGCAGTGCATCCGGTTTTCACGTATCTATCTTTGAGGAGATGTATCGGGGATCCATCTAGGGTACACCGATTGACGATGTCCAGGTGACCGAGGGGTTATCGTATGAGGAGATTCCCATAGCGATAGTCGATCGTCAGGTTAGGCGTCTGCGGACGAAGGACGTGGCTTCCGTCAAAGTCTTGTGGCGGAACGAGCTCAGGGAGGAGATGACGTGGGAAGCGAGAGGACATGAGGCGAAGTATCTCACCTATTCCCCACACCTCCAGGTAATTCACTTTCCTACTTGTAAATTTTCGTTATCGTTTCTGCCTAAGTGTTGTTCTGTGGCGTGTGTGGCATTTGCAACTGTTTAAGTTATGAAGAATCTTATCGTTGATCGTTGGGAAGGAACATTCGGACGAATGTTTCTAAGGAGGAGAATGTTATACCGTATTTCCAGTATGTACGTGGGAATACGCATAAAAGTCTAGCCTTATAGTTTAGGCAAAACGTTTTTATTTGTGCACAACTCGCTAAAAGAATCGTTTCCGACGAAACGTTTCCACGACTTTCGTAGGGTAAATTCGGCTATGCCATTTCTAATTTTGCGGATTTTTCCGAGAGACGAAACATTTTGGACCAACGGAGGGCGACACTTAGCACCTCCAATTTGTGGACTTGAAATCGCCCATTGACGAATTGAAGAACCATTGGCACGTTTTTGTGCCTTGTGCACAAGTCAAGCGAGTTGGTAGGATATTTGTGTATAGTTAATCCTCACCCTACACTTGCCTTGCACTTGTCTTAATCTTGGCCATTGGTTGGCCACTTCGACCTATAAATACCCCAGAGATGAAGAGTTCTTCATCCACAAATCTTTCCAAGTCTTGAAAATCCTCTCCTCTCCCTTTGTAGCCTTTTCGCACAAACCCTCCTCCTCTTGTGAAGGCCCTGGCCGAATACCCCCTCTAGCCTAGTAGTTTGGCCGAGGCCCCTAGCCTAGCCAAAAATCCACCCCCCCTCCCTTGGTAGAAAAGTTGTCTTCTAGTATTGTTATAATGCCCAAAATACCCTAGCCCAAATACATTAGTACTTAGTAGAAGTTGTGAAGAACTTCTAAGGTTTCCTTGGAGCATACAACTTAGGAGCAAAACCTTGCTCAGGCGCGACATTTTCTAGGATATTATTGGGCTTAATGAGGTAAATAATCATAACCTCTTTTGAATTAGAGAATACATCGTAGTAGTATTAGAATAAGTATTAAATACTTAGAAGAATATCACAGAATAGAATTGAACTGCTACCACAGTAGAAGGGTTTAAAGAAGAATAATCAAATCAGTACTTACATAGATGTTTTCACTGATGAACTTATATAGCTCAGGGTAGGAAGTCTGCCCGACTTTCCGTAGAATTGTGAACCCTCTGTTTAGAATGACCTTCAGAGTAGTATTTGATAGATGTCTGTGACTATTATAGGCTGACTCTCTGTGCGCGACATATTCAACTTGGCAGGTGGTTTTCGCTGAGAAGGTATGTGATTCTTCCTAAAGCATGATATTTTACAATATATATAGTACGGTAGACGTCGTACGTGTTAATCGAATAATAACTACGGCAATGTCTTTGACTTAAGCTGAATAACACTTACTAAGATGCCTCACCGCTTAAGCCCAATAATAAAGATCTCAAAGCATTTCAAAAGAATATCAATCATTTTTTTCTGAGGTAAGAGAACTAATTGGTTTTAAACAGAAGCTTAAGAGTTATACTAGCTTTATGGGAAGTTAAGTATAACCACTTAAGATTTATAAAAGAAACAGTTTGCCTATGTGTTTATAACAGACTTATATTGAATTGTGAAAAGAATAATAAGATGGTTTGATAAGTAGACATGATATGATGCTATGTGTGTTAGTGTCTTGTAAAGTTTGTGTAAAAGAGTATTCTTGTTGTGCTTATGTTGTTTAACGATAAATTCGTTAGGTTAGTGTAACATCACTCACCTCTTGACATATTACCGGGGTTAAGTCGCCTCCGACGGGGTAGACTTCGGCGGTCCGGGACCATGATTCGAGAATACCTCATGCGGGTCCAAGGGACCTATGCGAGCTACGGAGTTCCAGTTAGTGTGCGTGGTTATACCTCACGCGTCTATGTGGCCATGCGGACCACGAGTCGGGGCGACGCCGAGGTAGCTACCCTCGATGCGGGGTTATATACCCTATGCGGGCTTATGTGATTGGCCTATGCGGACTACGGGAGTCCAGGATTAGGCTTGCATGGTGATACTACGGGCAATTGGCCCTGCTTCGATCATTCGCATCCTAGAAAAGACCTATTACAGTTTACCTATTGCTGCTCTTGTTTGTGATGTGGCACTATGTGCGGTTTCCTTGGTTGTTTCATACATACTTGCAAAACTGTTTTTAAAATGATATGTTTCATTTAAGTATTTTTACAGTTTCATATACTTAGTACCTGTTGTACTAACCTCCTTCGGGGGGCTGCGTTCATGCCGCAGTAAGTGGCAAGTGCTAGATCCACATTCTTAGGATCTCTACGTTGGTGTCGGGAGCTCCATCATTTACGGAGGCTCTACTTTTGGTTATGATCTCCCTGTTCTAGATATTTTTGTACAGTAATCGTATGTCGGGGCCCTGTCCCGCCATAGTTGTATATTTCATTAGAGTTCTGTAGTCATGTTGTACGATTGTCGGATGAAGCGCTAAACCATGTTTATATATATGCTGAAAGGCGATGTTTTCTCACATAAACTGTGTCTTATTTTATAAACTGTTTCATGTCTTGCTTTATATTTTTCCGCTGATTACTCTGATGTATGACTACTTGGGTGCCCCGGTAAGGCACCAGTCACGGGCCCCGGAACGGGTCGTGACATGCACCACAACAAAGCTATCACCACAAGCATAGGCAAGTTTAAGGTACTTTTATTTTATGTCAACAATCCGGGTTTCAACCCCAAAATACTACATACTTTCATTCTTTCAAAAAGACCTCTTTTTACGTAAAAGCCATACGATACTATCACTCGTAGTATCAAACACATTTTCTATTCAAACCAAATTACTACACCTTTCAGAAAATCCTTACAAAACTTTTAAAATCAAGTACTCTATACTTTTTAAACCAAGTGTTTTATAGTTTTTAAGACAATATCAAGTATACTTTTAAAACCCCGTAAATTACACTTTTTAAAACAAGTAACCCATACTTAAATCAAGTTACTTCTCCTTTTCCAAAATCAAGCTGTTTATAAGTAAAGTCTCTTATTTTAACTTCATAAAGTCGTTATAACTAACTTCCCATAAAGCTATTTATAATACTTTATGTTTTAAATAAACCAAATTCATTTCACACTCGTACGTCTACCGTACTATATAGTTTACAACAAATCATGCTCAAGAGTATAGGAAGGATCGCATACCTCCTCGGCGAAATCCTCCTGCCAAGTCGAATGTGTCGCGCGCAGAGTATCAACCTATAATATTCAAATACGTCTATCAACGTCTAGACTACTCTGTAGAATGTTCTAAGCAGAGGGTTCTCTATTCTACGGAAAATTGGGCAGCATTTCCCTACCCGCCAAACTACACAAGTCTACTGTAAATACAGTCCTATGTAAGTACAGTTCAATTCTCTTCTTTTATACCATCCTTCTATATAACTTATACTCATTTCTATACTACTACAGTATGTAATCTCTAATTACTATAGAAGGACAAAGATATTTACCTCGATAAGCCCAAAATTATCCAAGATTATAAGTCGCTCCTAAGCAAGGTTTAGCTCCAAATATTTGTGTTCCAATCCACCACAAATCACCCTTAGAAGCTCCTAACCAACTTCTATTCAATAATCAACTCAAACAAGTGAAGAACACTAAGGCTCCACACTTGCAAGCTCTCGGCCAAGGGGGTACTTTAGGGCTAGGGTGTGAAATCTTTTCTAACTCTTGGTTACTAATCTTCCTAATACACTAAGGAAGAACACTTAGAAGTTTAAGGATTTTTGGACAACTTTTGGTCAAGGGAGAGGGCTAATTGCCGAGACACTCAAGGGAAGGGAGGGAGGATTTTTTTCAAGACTTGTAAATCTCTAAGTGTTGGATGAAGAAGTGTTGCATTAAGGGGGTATTTATAGGCCAATCAATGGCCAAGATCAAAGCAAGTGTGTGGTCTAGATTTGGCCATGTGTGTGTGGGTCCCACTTATCTATCTACTACACAAAATATCTTCAAGACTTTGACCAAATGTTTTACTCCTTTTTCATGAAAAAAACGTGCCAACTTTGTCCACAATTTCGTCCAACCTTGCCACCTAGGGGTGACACATGTCGCCCTCCTGTTGGTCCAAAATATTTTATTTTCCGAGAATATCCGTAATGCCAAAAATCCGAAAATAAAGTGGGCCCCACAAACCGTAAATTCCTCCCGTGGGCACCACGTGACCAATTCCGGAAATATAATTCCATAATTCTTAAATATTCCAAAAAGTCCGGATACCAAAACTGGGAATCCAATTCCCATTAACGAACCTTTTTCCTCAAAAAAACCCGGAAACTTTTCCGTCGAAAAATCACACCTTTCTTTCTTTCCAATATTACTGTCGTATTCTCGTACGTAGGTCCTCACATACATACACTGGAACTACGGGGTGTAACATTTGTGGTCTCTTCTTGTGATTCAGATGTTGCCTCTGGTGTTGTGACAACATTCGGTACAACATCTACTACTTCAATTGGTTTCTCATTTTCTATTGTAACCACAATGTTATTCTCTGATGACTTCACTGAGATATCAGTAAGGTCATCAAAGATAACATTGACTGACTTATTTATGGTGTTAGTCCTCACATTGTAAGCGTGACTATTCTGAGAATAGCCAATGAATATCCCTTTATTACTCTTTGAGTTAAATTTTGTCAATTGATCCCTGTCATTTAAAATATAGCAGATACACCCAAAGACATGAAAGTAAAGCAGAATTGGTTTCTTTCTATTTAAAAGTTCATAGGGTGTCTGTTACACCCCGTATTTCCAAGGCAATGATATGAGAACGTTCGTAAAGAAAAATTCCGAAAAATTTGTGAAGGAATAACTTGGAATTTGATTATCAAATTTTGTATATGGAATTATTATAGTATATTGATGTTTTGGATTTTTAAGTCTCAGATTTGGTCATGTTGGGCCCATAGGAAATTTTACGATTTTGTGGGGCCCACGTGATTTTGAGATATTTTGGCCAAGTATAGAATGTTTTTGTGAAGAAATAATTTTGGACCAATAGGAGGGTGACACGTGTCACCCCTCCACTTGTCATGAAGACTTTGACTTGGACTTTTAGATATTTTGGAGACAAGTGGACAAGTGGGTCCCACTCCACTTGTCTTGCTACACTTGGAGATATTTATATATATCTATATGGAGAGGCTTGGATGACAAAAACACTTGGCCATATTTCACACATTTCCATCTCCCTCTTCATGTTGCTCTCGGCCTTAGGGCATTTTGAAGAGCCAAAAATCCTTAATCTTCCAAGCTTAGTTCACTAATACAAATTAAGGTCCCTAACCAAGTGTTAAGCCAAGATAACACTCCATTAACCAATAAACCTCCCTTGGTCGAGAATGAGGGTGAAACCCAAGGGGTTTCCGTCGACTTTTTGGTGATGGAATGTGAAGGGAAGTTGATCATAAGCTTATAGGGGTTACATATATGTGATTGGAACTTGAAGAAGTAGAACGAAACAAAAACTGCGGGCCAATCTTCTACGGACTGATTTTAGCGTTTTTGGCCATTTTAATAAGGTAATGATTCTTCTTCTCTTGAAGTAATTGGATATTACTTATTGTTATAATGTATAAATGAGCTTGTGCTAAAAATAACGAAGATTAAAAAGTGTTTGGACCATTTTTGGGTTGAAGGCGGAGAATGGGGCAGTTTCGGCCCTATGGATTTTTGTTGGTTGTGTTGTTGTTATCTTCACCTATTTCATGTTAAAATGGAGTATTATAGTTGTTGATAAGTTGGTATATCATATATAGAAGTGTTGGAACTTGAATTGGAATGAAATGGATTAAGAAAAGAGTTATCGGATTGTAGTTGTTTGGCCGAGTAATGTATAAAACTGTTGGATATTGTTATGCAGTTTTAAGGGACTGTTTGGTGGTGTTAGGCTGCTGGAAAATAATCCACCAATATGCATGTTTAAGTGTGGTTATTTCTAATGAAAGTCCTAAGAGATTAAGGGTATAGAAAGGTGTTAAAAGGCTTCACATTTTACCCTTATTGTTGTTGGATATTGGACTGATTTTATGGACTGTTTTTATGTGATTATGGTGCAGAATTTTACACGTAAGTAGGCGTGTAATCCCCTTTGGTTAACTGTTGGTTATGTCCTTAAGCGTGGGTGATTGTTGTTGAATTTGGGCCTTTAAAAAGGTGGTAAAGTACGTATAAACGGGGGAAGTGCTGCCCAAATTTTTGTAAGAAAAGAAAACCTATACTTGGTATTAATCTACCTTAGAAAGCATGAAGTTGATAGAAGTGTTATTGTATTTATAGGTTGAAGTACTACATTGAGACGTATACTAGTTATCAAGTTGGAATAAGCGGATAAGGTATGTGAACTATCCCTTCTTCTTTTGGCATGATTTCACTTGTAAAGTGAGTGGATTTAATCCTATTGATACTTGATTTGATTTTATAAAGTGAGTGGATCCTAATCCTTAACGATACTTGACTTGATCTTTATAGAGTTCTATTGGAACCTAATCCTTAGTGATATATTCCCTTGATAGTACTTTGGGTGTTCTAAAATGGAAGTTGATATACATGTTCCCTTGATAGTACTTTGGGTGTTCTAAAATGGAGGTTGTTAGATATATTCCCTTGATACTACTTTGGGTTTGCTAAAATGGAAGTTGTGGAAGTGTATTGATACTACGAGTGTTAGTGTCTTAGGGTTTATAAATGAAAGGATGTACGGTGAATGTACATAGTACTTTTGGATTCAATTCCCTAATATTGCATGATATGATTCTTTTTATAAGAATGGATGTACATAGTACTTTGGGTTCAATTCCCTAATATTACATGACATGATATGCCTTGGTTTCATAAAAATGAAAGATGTGGTAGTGCCTTAGCCTTCTAAAATGAAAGTTCGTTATAACGGTTTTATGGAAAGTCAAAAGATGATTTTAAATTTCATGTGGTTGCATTGATACACCGAGTCCCGCAAACGGGCCAGGTTACGTTATAGAGAAACACTACACCGAGTCCCGCAAACGGGACGGGTTACGTTATAGGCATGCATACACCGAGTCCCACAAATGGGTCGGGTTACGTTATATAAAAGATTACACCGAGTCCCACAATGGGTCGGGTTATGTCATGTAGATGCATACACCGAGTCCCAAAAAGGGTCGGGTTACGTTATATTGTTTCATACACCGAGTCCCACAAATGGGCCAGGTTACGTCACATAAAGAAGCATACACCGAGTCCTACAAACGGGTTGGGTTACATCATATAAAGAAGTATTACATCGAGCCCCAAAATGGGTCGGGTTATGTCATGTAGAGAAGTCTACATCGTGCCCCAAAAAGGGCCGGGTTATATCATATAGATACTTTCACCGAGTCCCACAACGGGTCGGGTTAGTCATATACAATACACATACATGACTCTCATTTTAAAAGAAAGTATTGTGGGTATGGTTGAATCTTATTTTAAAAACGCACAGTGGCCTCTCTATTTGTACAAGGTACAGTTGGCTTTTATTTGAATTGGCACAGTTGAATCTCATATTTTAAAAGATACAGTGGTACAGTGATACATTGGTACAGTAGTACAGTGGTACAGTGATACATTGGTACAGTAGTACAATGGTACAGTGATACAAGGTACAGTTGACTCTATGTGATATGGCACGGTCGGATCTGGTATTCTGATTATTATACTTGTCCCTGTCATGCTTTTGTACAGTTATGATCTTAATTACTGTACTTTATGTTTACATACTTGGTCCCTTGTTGTACTGACCCCCTTCGGGGGGCTGCGTTCATGCCAGCGGGTATAGGTACTCAGTTGGGTGATCCGCGAGCTTAGGATCTCCATTCAGCTTCTATTGAGACAACTCCACTACTCTGGAGTCTTGTCATTGTGGTACGGAGTTTGTGTTACATTTTTGTGTACATTCATGGGTACGGCGGGGTCTTGTCCCGTTAGAGGTTGTTTCCAAACTCTTAGAGGTTTGTATTCATATGTGGGCTGGACTGGCTCGGGATGTATGTGTTACTGTACAGTTGTAGTTCCGTTTTGGTTGTTATATATAATGGCGGTTTTGCCTTTGCTTGTTTAAAAAGAAAAAAAATGATGATTTTTCTTTAGCTTCCGCTTGTTACTTGTCAGGTATGGGTAGAAGGGAGCCCAGGTAGGGCACCAGTCGCGGGCCCGGGGATCGGGGCGTGACAGTGTCATTCTGGTATCTGGCCTTAAATAAACTCTATTAGTGATGTGACATGCAGTGTTTAAGGCTTCTGCCCAAAACATTTTTGATAATTATTTAGAACTTAACATTACTCTAGCCATTTCTTGCAATATTATGTTCTTCCTCTCAACTACCCCATTTTGTTGAGGAGTCGTGGGTGCCGAGAATTCATGGAAGATACCTTTCTTTTCGCAAAATTTTGCAATAGATTGGTTCTCAAATTCCTTTCCATGATCGGATCTAATCTGAAAAATGGGAGAACAAAATAAGTTTCTAATCCTAGAGTATAGTACTTAAAACATGTCAAAAATTTGTGATTTTTTCTTTAAAAAATAAATCCATGTATATCTAGAAAAAACATCTACTATCATAAAGGAATATCATACCCCCTAGGATGTCTACTTCAATAGGATCCATAACAATTGAAAACAATGAGACGTACCTGAGTGTTGTCCGTCGTGTTGGACAACATTATGAAGAACACAAGTTTGCTTACCTTTTAAAAAATCCTCACACAATGTCTTATCCTTTGGGCTAAGCTTGGGAATGCCTCTAACCACTTCATAAGATATTAATTTCTCCAAGTTGTGGTAATTGACATGTCCCAACTTCTGATGTCATAGTGTTGTGTCGCTGACCCTCACAGACTTGCAAAATTCTTATCCACCGACGAGATAGCAATTGTATCCAGTTCGGGTACCTGAAATAACACACTTATTGGCAGAATATGTAACTCTACATTCACACTTGTTGAACTTTATCTCGAGATCATCGTCACATAGTTGACTTATGCTAAGTAGATTAGCCACTAAGCCTTTTACATAAAGAACATTCTTCAAGGCTGGTACTTCAGGAACATTGAGGGTTCCTCTACCAATTATCCTACTCTTGCTTCCCCCACCAAAGGTCACGTTTCCTCCGTTGAATGCATCATAGTCCTTCAGGAAGCTTTTGGTACCTGTCATGTGTTGTGAACAACTACTATCGAAATACCAAGAATAAGTAATATTAATACGTAAAACAATTACGCATACATTGCTACGCATGTTTAGTTTGGGTACCCATTTTTTCTTAAAACTCTTTTTCTTTCTGTTCTCAGGCCGGTTGCTTCGAATGTTGTCAGCAATGTTGGACAACATTGGTGATGACATCTTTGGCATAGATCTGAGCATAGAGTTTTGAAGTTTGTAGCAGTAGGGCATTAAATGTCCTAACTTCTTACAGTAGCTACATCCAAACTTCAATCTATCCTTAGTATCATATGAGTGATTTTTAACATTGTGTGTTTCTTTAACAAACTTCATCTTCTCACTTTTACTACGGATCATAGAAGCTTTTGATTTAAGAGGTGATTGATATCCAATCCCAACATGTGTAGGCCTACTGAAGCTTAAAATTTTGTCCAACTTGGAGGTCCCCGTGTTGAGCCTCTGGAAGGTGGTCTCGACTAAATTCAATCTTGCACGGATCTTACCCAGTTTTAGATCAAGGCTTTACAAAAAAAATTATAATTCTTTTATCACTTCATCTTTAGAGTCAACTAGATCCACATTTACAGCTTCACATGAAGAAATTAAATCACTAAAACAATTAACATCAGAATAGTCAAAATAAACATACCTTTCCTATGTTACTGGGATTTCAGATGTTGTATCCAATGTTGTCATAGATGTTGTAACATTAGAGACAACATTGTCAACAACATCTTCGTGACTGAGAGACACCCACAGACTTTTACCAACTTTCCTATAGGTGTTTGCACACTTATTAGCATAATGTTTCCAACTCGAGCATGCATGACATTTCACTCTCTCGAGTTGTTTAGTATCAAAATTGGTATTGTATGAGTTTGTTTTTCTCAGTGTATTTTACCACTTCTTTGCACTAAAGGTGATCTTATCGGCTGATTATTGAAGAGTGGGTTTTGGGGCTTCTTATATTTAGCTTTGTTTTGATCATTGTTGATCTTCCTCATCATCGAATTGAATCGTCGAGTGACTAAGGCAACATTCTCACCATCACATATTCCCTCTAGGTTTTCATCCTCGTCTTCAATATTTTTTCCGAGGTTTAACCTTGGAGTGTCATCGTCTTATTCCTATACAAGTCCCTTGGACTCTTGATGTTCATCTCATAAGTTTGAAAGATGCTTATCAAGGCATGTAGGTCCATTCTGACAAGATTATGGGCCTCTTCAATAGCACAAATCTTTGTGTTTAACCTTTCAGGAAGAGATCTGAGGGTTTTGTCCACAAGTTGTGTGTTGGTCAAAGGAGAACCAAGCACTTGACATTGGTTTGCAATGTCAATCAACTTTTCAAAATAGAATTTTATATCATCATATTATTCCATCCTCAAGCGTTCATATTGGCTCAAAAGCATGCATAGCTTTATTCGTCGCACACTCGAGGTACCCTCACAATGAGTTTGTAGGGTCTCCCAAGCGTCTTTGGCCGATGTACAATTTTGAATGAATTTGAAATCTACCCATCCAAATATTGCATTCAAGGCTTTTTTGTTTAAGCTAGCATTATTTACCTCTTCTGCAGTCCAATCGGATTCGGGTTTGGTAAGAATGTCACCATCCGCATCCGCTGGAAGCTTAGGAACAACATACACTTCGGTGTTAGATCTCCATGTCCGACCATTAATGGATTTGATGTGCGAACATAGGCGAATCTTTCAATAGGCATAATTTGTTCCATCAAGAATCGGAAGTCTACTAATATTTTGGATAGCTGAGTTCATAGCATAATTAGATACAGGACCAAACACTTATTGTGTTAAGTGTAGGCTCTGATATCACGTGTTAGGTCGTTGTGGCTACGGATAAGTAAATTTTTATAGGAAAAATAAAGATTCAAAAGTCGACAAGCTAAACAGTTTCTTATGTTGCCTTCGGTGTTGTGTCAACACTTGAGGCAACACCGATAAAATAATAATAAACCTTAAAGAGTAAATGTAGCGGAAAAAGGTAAAAGACGCAAGGTTTATATTTTCAAGGGTATATATTAATATAGCCCTTGATGGTCAATGACCTAAGTATTGTATATATCATATACAATTACAATTGATTTTTTTTTTACAATTTGTAGAAATAGAATAAAATAAATTACAAAAAAAATGAAGTTACAGATGACTTCAGCCTAAAGACAAAACATATATAAAGAAACATACAACATCTTCATTACAATTGCTTCAACAATGAGTTTAATCTAGAATATGGGCATCAATAGTAATGTGGGACTAGATGTTGTTATACTAATTTAGGCAGTGATGTTTGATCCAGTTCATGCAGTGAATTCCCGAGAGTTCCCTTGGTTATCTTTTCTTTGTAATCTGGATACTGATACAATGAAGTTCCTCCTCTATTTATAGTATGAAACTTACTTGAAATTCTCACTAGTTGGTTGCAAAAGTTGAGATAAAATAGGCAGCAGCTTGGACCGATTCAGCCTCCATGAAATCCTCAACTACATTGACTTGGTATTCACGTTGCTTTCCTTTCAAGCTTGACTTCTTCTTTTCTCACGTTTTAAACACGACTGGTTAGGTTGCCTAGGTCATTTTTACCTCACAGTAACAGTCACTGTTTTGGCCGGAAGAATAAGCAAAATCATTTATAGAGATGTTGTATGTGATGTTGTCACAACACTACAAGCAACATCCTTATATTCATAAGCGATGTTGTCCTAACTAATTACTCGTGTTGTCATAACACTCCTCCAACATCAACACTTACTAAGGATTTACCAAATATTCGTTTTACTTACCATGGACATAATTTTATGACTTACGAAAGGATACAATCAGTCCCATGTATTATACTGAAAAAACTTTTTAAAATGTCTGATTAACAAAAATAATTCGGGCATATGCCCGATCCTAACGCGGGCACGGGTCATCTAATTATATCTAATAAAATACAAGTTCTGATGGAGAGTAGTCAGTCACCTAGAAAGTATCTCAGCAACCAATATAAATAGTGCACGAGACAATGAATCATCTTGTTTCACATCCTTAGAGGACCTGAAGTAACTATGGAATTGTCCTTTTAACATGACGCAATACCATTTTTTAGACAATCCTCCATACTCAGTCCGGTGCTATGCTCTCGTTATGCGTCGGGTCCAGGGAATGATCGGACCACAAAGGTCTATTGTACGCAGTTTTATATTGTATTTCTGCAAAATGTTATTTTCACGGCTTGAACAATAATTCAAATCTCATCCCCCTTACCACTTTTGTGGCAAATAGCCAAAAGACCTTATCATAAACTTTAGTCATATGTAATTTAATTATAATATTTGGCAAACTTCCCTTGTTATAATATCAGTGATTATCTCCCGAACTAACATAATATTTTTAATAATGTTTCTCGCCAACTTGATTAGGAGAGATAAGAGAAGGTAGAAGATGCACCAAAATCTTTCATGAATGACTGTAGAAAAGATCTTATTAGTAAAGTTATTCAAACAAATTGGCCTCCTGTCTAGAAAAATTATCATATGTTTCTTCTTAGGCTAGAGGAGTAACATATCTGGGAAGCTCAGCACCACAAAAGAAAGCTTTTACCATACTAATTTTCAAATTATTTACACGAAGGCCCTACTTCCCCCTCCCCATCCTCCACCACCACAACCTCATGCACAATTTCTTTAACTGGTTCAGAAATTCATTTTCTCCACCAATCTCCATGACAAAAACAAAAATTAGTCCGTAGAGCAAGAGGAGGAGATGACCCGATCAATCAAGCTCACCTTTTTTCAATTCAAGACTTAGAGAGGTCCTTTAGTTAAAGTGTATGCCTCGGCAAAGGATTCGCATGAAGGAACTTTTTATAGGAGGGGTACGAAATGATGTTTCCCAACTATGGACTACAAATAAATTTGATTGCACGCTTGTGATTTAAATGACAGGTGGTCCCTTCTGCTATGAGCAACTTCATACCTGCTTTTGCCTTCACTTTATATTATTTGCACAACCAAATCAGCTTAAAAGTAATTTACTAGAATTGATAAAACTAGTAACTTCAAAAATAATACAGCTAATCTATGACATTGATTGTGTAAGGGAAGCTTAAAAAAATCTGTTAGCCTTCATTTTGACACTTTGACTTAACAAGGATTCTCCATTTTGCTCCCATATCTCTACTAACCATCAGATATATCATCCTCCAAAATATTAAATTGGCTCCGGGGGCATTTTCCTAACCACTACTGGTTTGTGTATCACACTGAAAACTGACCATATGTAATGTAGTATGATTTCCAATGGCAGATATCATCATACTAGTATTATATCTCTTGATTGGAAGCATGCAGCCTGCAGTTTTACATTCAATTGCCACGAAAGCTGCATGCTTGTATACTATCCTGACATCGATATCATCTGCTTCCTGAACACTCAACAGAGAGCACTGCCGATTGGAAAACAAGGTTGGTTTATTGATGCAAAGGAACTTGTGTCTCCTTTCCACAGGATCCATCTGAGAATGTGATCACATTCTCTACACATGTATAACTGAGGCAACATGTGACGGTGCTTTACAGCTATGACAAAGGTATCAAAAATTGAGAAAAAGGTACAACCCTTTACTAATTGTAAGCATTAGATGCCAACACCTCAGGTTTATTTACCATTCATTAATAGTGAAACACTACAAAAATCGTCTGCTTGGCTACAGATCAGTTATGAAACCAAGAACGCTGACAGAAAAATAAAGATGGTGGGCAAATAGGAAAAAAAGAATATTCTCATGCTGGCAACAAGAATTTTGATTTATCCCTGCTGAAATAATTTATGTCCTGAGATCCTCGGACATGGCAGAAGGAATACAATGCGTAGTAAGGATGTCTGATGTTGCAGATTTTGCTGTCTCTGTCTGAAGGACTACCACCTGCACAAAACAAACTAGGATTAATAGAGCTTCTTGCCACAGATCTCTCAAAATCCAAGAGCAACAGAAAGTTCATACCTGCTGATATTCCAAATTAAACTTCAAAAACCCATTATTGCACTTCTCTACCATGCTGGCCAAACTCTTCAAATTTTTCACTGCCTCGCCGTTAAAAGCAATAACCTAGAACATGGACGGAAAGCCACACACCCAATAGGCACAGGAAGATGGTATCAATGGAAGTCTCATTTGACAGCCCAATTAAGAAACAATGATATCAAGATTTAGAGATGCATCTGCCACCAACCTGAGTATTAACTATATCCTCATATCCGATGTTAATGTCAGCAACAAGAACCTTAAAACATTTCATAAAGCAAAATGCAGACACTATCAGATCCTACTTCAATACAACAATCCTGCAGCTTCTTAAGGATGACTTTTAAATGAGGCCTAACCTGGGAAACCACAACAATCTGTTCATCGGGTGATTGTCGAAACTCATGCAAGAGTTTGTCCAACAGCTTTACAGGAGCTTCATACTCATAATCTTTTCCATACTGGTTATGCACATAGGATGAGTTAGACAATAGAACTATTGCAATAAATGATAAAGCAATTTATACACCCCACAAATCACTATTAAGCACAACATTGAAAAGAGTGATTCAAAAGGCCATGTAAAGCATGTCATTTTCTATATAATGGCAGAGTAAAAGGTAGAAGCATTCGCTAAAACACTAACTCAAAAACTGAACAATAATATGATAAGAACCCTATGTGCATAGGAATTAGGGGATTTCTGGAAAATGTTATTCAACTTATGAGCTATAAGAAAAATTTCTTTTAATGACAGTGGTGTCCGGACCAACTTGCGTGCAAATGACTAGAGTCCCCCACTTATCTGCATCCTCCCATCCTTGCATCAGCATGGGACTAAGTAATTACACCCACAAGTTAAGCGGATAGGAAGAAATCACCCAACGTTTTTTGCCACTGGTAAGATTTGGACCCTAGTCTCCCAGGATGAGCTATGAAACTTTTATGATAGTTAGAAGGTAATATTGTTACTTCCCTGTACATAAACTTTGATAATACCACCAAGAATGCACATGATGTCATCAAGCCAATTCTATAAGGTATGAAAAACCTCACCATACACGCAGTATTCCCCTAGAAGTGCAATAAGCCACCTAAACTCCAACATATACAAGCAAAGAAACTTGAAGGAAACGCAGTTTTATCACTAACTTTGATAGAAGAATAAGCTACTCAAACAAGGCATCATAAGAAGGGCAGTGGTATAGACTTAATAAACAGAGTAACATGGATCTTAGAATGAAATGTCTGCAGCTTTACAGGAAGTGAGGGATATGACACATCAATATGCCAAAACAAATTGAGTACCTCTGAACGAAGATATGGAACGGATACAGTTGTAAAAACAAATCCAGCTATAATATAATATGATGGAGGTCTCCCCTTGTTGTGAGCTGGAATAAGCCTCATCTGAGTTGCAAGTTTTATGTTGAAATTTAATATCTCAGAATTACGACGAAGAACTTTAACTGCAGCGCTGTCGCCGGAATATTTTTGGGATACAAGATAACTAAAACCTATACGCTCTCCATGCCGAAATGGAACTGAAAATAATCAAAGGAAATCATGTGAACTGTCAATAGAAGATAAAATCTACAGATATCATATTTAACTTGAATATGAGTGACAAGACATAAAGCTTATCAAAAAAGAGTATCAATAAATAAAGGCCAAAGGTGCAAATATACCCCTCAATTTTGCAATTTAGAGCAGTATACCCCTCGTTAAAAAGGTGGTGTATATATACTCCTGCTGTACACAAATGGTGCAAATATACCCTTTTCGCTGACGGAATTTTTGTTAAAATCATTTAGTTTATTTTTTAATTAAAAAATGCACATCGCTTTAAAAAAAATAAGTTTACCCATTTTTAAACAAATCAGACCCGACCCACCAGGAAAAAAAATTACCATGGCTTTAAAAAAATAAGTCTACTAAAAATATGAGTAGACTTATTTTTAAAGCCACGTGGCATTTTTTATTTAAAAACAAGTAAAATGATTTTTGAAAAAAAAAATTGTCGGCAAAAGGGTATATTTGCACCATTTCTGTAACGGCAGGGGTATATATGTACCATTTTTTAAAGAAAGGGTATATCTGCTCTAAATCGCAAAGTTGAAGAATATATTTGCACCTTTTCCCATAATTAAATGTAACTATCATGCAACTCCGACTGACAAATATGATCTTCGAAATGGGTTGAACCATTAGAAACCATAGCAAAGCTGACAAAAATTCTACTTGCAAATGCCAGGTAAGATATTCACAGATTCAACCGAAAAACAAATGTGTGCAATGGATACACACTCCAAGAAGAACAAATACAAACCAAGAAAGCTGACAAAATTCTCCAGTAAATACCTCATCCAATATGAAGGTCTCCTTAATACTGCATCAGGCTTAGTCGGGTCATGAACATGAATGTTGTTACCACTCAGAAGAAATGATACGACAAGAATAACATCAAGAAAACACAACAACAATATACCAGTGTAAAATCCCACAAGTCCACACAAGAATAACATCAGGAAAATAAAAGTAAGAATTACCAGTAAGTTAACAGTACATGCAGCAACTGATAATCAAGCTTTTTGCATTAGTTGCAGAACATGGATGGAAAATTACAAGCAGATCATCTTTTAGTCATTAAGGTAAAAATTACAAGCAGCATTTATGCATTTCAATATTAAAGCTTAATGCCTAAGCTACTGTGAAGAAGGGTAGTGAGATAAGTTAACTATAAAGAGCAAAAGGAAGCAAGCACAATTAGCATTTCAACCTGTTCCATCATTGGCAATATCAACCCCGTCAAAGCTTAGGATTACATCAGATGGCATCAACATCATAGACTCTGGGGCAGTAGGGTCGATTCTTCTTATACGGACACCTTTCTGGTCAGGTTTCATTCCCATTGACAACCGAAGATCTGGATTTTCCATCTTCTGCCACTCAACCCCAAGAATGGGAAACCCTGGGACAAAATGAACATAATGATAATACGCCAAAAAGACAGTACAAAAATACAACAGTCAAACGGGCATTAACTGTATATAGTAGCTTGTCTATTTTTGCCAAAAGTAGGCACAACTTCAAGCTACATCATGAGAAAATAAAAGGTGCTGACTCTCATACATCAAGCACACAGGTATTCTTTTGTATCACATTAATACGGCGCCAGTAGCTAGTAACTTAGGACATGCATTCTATCCAACTCTTTCTTATTTTCAATTGTTTCTTATAGTTAACATGCATGACCTAGCCATGTCTCATGGTATCAACTTTTGCTGACACCAAAAAGATCACTCAGCCATTCTCTTTTTTTTTTTTAGATGGTAACAAGCTGTATTAAAATCAAAAGGGGCCAGAAAGGCCATAGTTACAAGGAGGCTAACAAAAGCTACACAAAAAAAGTTAAAATTAGCAACTAAAGAGACTAGAAACTTTATGAGTGTCTGTCAACTATGTACTTTTCTTTACACCAAAAATGCAAAAGTCTAATACCATTAAGCTTTATCTTCTTAATAGGATTGCTTTTGTTTTCAAAATGTCTTGAATTCCTTCCCTTCCAGATAGTCCACCAGATGCAGCCTGGGATCATACTCCAGTTTTTCCTTTGAGCTTTAGTGCATCCACTTCTGTTCCAACTAGATAGCATTCCAAGTGTATCAATTGGCATTGCCCAACTCAAACCAATATTAGCAAGAAATATGTCCCACAATTGAGTAGTCACCCTACAATGCAAAAAAAGTGACTATTTGTTTCTGCATACATTCCACATAAGTGACAGATAGAGCAAAGTTGTATTCCCCTTCTTTGCTCTGTCTTGTGTCAAACAAGCCTTCTTTACAACCAACCAAACAAAACATGCCACCTTCTATTGTATGTTTGTCTTCCAACGTTGTCTCCAAGGCCATTGTACCTGCAGATTGTTGTTGTGATTCTTCCAGTGGATAAGCTAAGCTGTCTTGACTGAGAAAACTCCTGATCCGACTCTCCACCACCATAATCTATCTTGCTCAGGTGAGACTCCATTGAAGAGATTAAGTGTTGCCGACAGCTTTGGTTTTCCAGGCATCATCCTCTCCATAGTTTTCTTTAATCACCTTCTTCCATAGTAATTGATCGTCATTGGAGCATCTCCAGAGCCACTTCATGAGTAAACTTTGATTCTGCTTCCTAAGGTTTTCTATACCAAGCCCTCCTTATTGTTTGCTTAATATCAAAATTTTCCACTCGGCCATTCATTTTGAAAGCATCAAAGCTTGTTTTTTCTTTTTTATTTCTAATCAGGAAGCATCATAGCCTTGTTAAATATGCAGATCACCAGATAATTTTCATTATACGCAGACACTCAGGAAATATCAGTTCAACTTCAGAGCACCTTCTGACCCCACCTAAATATAACTTCTTAAATTTATCTCCTGTACAAGACTTGTAATAAATCTCCCATACAAGAAGATCAACACAATTCAAGAACTTTTTTGAAGTCTAAGGTAGAATTGTGATCATAAATAAAACTGTAACCTTTGGGTTATACAAAGAACCCCTAGTGAATTACAAGTCTATATTTGTGTAGCTCAAACATACATGGACACACATGCACCTTATTGAGTAATTGAAATTACTCAAAAATGCAAGGGATGGCAAACTTGTAGATTCTACTATTTCTTCAACGTCACCTTTAGATTTATTCTTTTTTAATCCAAAACAAATTTAATTGGACACTTTTGTTACCCGTCAGCAAAAGTTCACATTTGCAACAACATACCCAGTACAAGCGAGGTTTGGGAAGGTAGGATGTACTATCACACCCCAAACTAGGGGGTGTGGCCAGCACCGGGTGCCGCACTGGCCCGAGTGTACCACTCTAAAACATAACCGGTAAACTAAATAGAAACTGCGGCCGACAAGACCATAACAACATGAATAGCATGGAGGCATAACCAATCATACATACTGGGCCGACAAGACCGTCAACTGAATGTACAAGACGTCATCTAGACATCAAACAAGATGAGACAACAACTCCAAACAACTGTATACAATAGGGTACAAGACCGGAAAGGTCGTCGTACAGATCAACCGAACATACCAACCGAATCTACAAGCCTCTATGAAATACATAACTGTGATATGGCAGGGACAGGGCCCCAACCTACCCATCAACTGTACATGTACCAAACTCGGCTCATGACTTTGACTCGAAAGCTTCGGATGAAGTGAAGCTCACCACTCGATCAGCAGAACTCAACCAGCTCCAACTGGGGAGGTCTATCTACACCTCTATTCCGGCTAACGGAACGTCAATACGAATGAAATGTACTGGTATGTAAAGCATGAATAGCAATATGAAAATATAAGTTGTAAAGAGAAGCATAAAAATAATCTGATACTATGATAACTTGTATGCCACATAGGGCGAACTATGAAACTCTGAAACTGTACTGAACTCTGTGTATAGCAACTGTGGTTTGTAATCTGCCCTCGGCTTATAACCCTAGGTGTAATATGTCATTTTCCACAGGTATACTCTGAGATGTATGGATGTACATATAAGTGCCTATCCGGTCGACTATAGCGCGACGCGGTATGTATACCGTATACGTACAACGTCCCACCGGCTGGTCGCAACGGTGGTGTGAATAATATATATATCTCTGTATATAACTGTCCACCGGCACGGTTCGGTTGTGTGGATAATATAATGTGATACCAATGCCTCTTAACCTCTTTGAAACTCATAAACTCTTTGACTTTGCTTTGAAATGACTCTTGGTCGACTCGACGACTAACTCTTTGAAACCTACATTTTTGAGGTCTATGAAGTTCAGAGACAAACAAGATATAACAGAATACAATAACGAGATAAAATGTATGTGCAATGAAGGACAACATGTGAATAAGACTCGTCCTTTGAAGGTAACCACAACTTTTAGCCCTTAATTTTAGTTCGGTCTTTTCTTTTACTTTTCGGTGACAACTTGTCAATATACAAGACTATTAATTGAGAGACTCCATCAAGATTTCTGATACCCCCCGTTCAACCAATGGAGATAGCAAGGAGATAGAATAAGTCATCTTCTACGATTGGCGATCCTTCCATCATGTGCGAAAAGCGAATACAGTAGAACATCAACTTTTCTCGAGATAGCATTCCTTCAATGGATACACCGCTCATGGTAAAACTTCATATGGGTTCGATGTACTTTTATCTTCAACGAGTGGCCCAGCATTCAATGCGGGTCGAAGCATCTGGTTGGCAGGTTGGTTAAATGTTGTTAATAGTAATTCATTATTCTTAACAATAGGTCCATAAGGGTAGGACCTGTGAGAGGCTTCAATCGTATTTTCTTGACTAGTAGACGGAAGCCTTCTCATAAGAAAAGAATATTCAAATTTTTGATGGAGTATGGTCTCCACCCGAAGATCAACAATGAATATGTAATGCAATAATAAGAGAACTACTCCCGACAAGGGATAATAGACATATGAATAGAATGACTCAGTCGACGTTTCTTTTGAAAACGATAAATACTTTTGGTGTCATGTCTTTGAAAGAAAGGAATAGCCATACATACCTTATATAAATATGTCCAATAACCATGTTGAACTCCACTCGTCGCACCTTAATCTACAACAACGATAGTGACACTATCGTTAAGCTACGAAAGAAACAATTATCGTACAACGAACGACAAGCTTATTCTATATTAAAATGGGCATCACCTCCCCTGTTTTTGTTACATTTCCCCATATTCAATATTGCAGCAACAACCCAACAACAACCAGTAACAATACGGAATACAACCAGCACAAACGATACGTCGAGCGGCAAGCTCAGTTCATGTCTAATAAAACCATATTCTCAAACTCTTTCCCTCTTCTTTTTTCAGGATTATGTCAATAGTAATAACAAAAAATATACTCTAGGTTATTCCCCCTATTTTCCAGCCATAAAATGATGCAAGAACACCTCCCAACCAGTCCAACAATCGACAACTACATAACTACAATTTCTGCCCATTACTTTGCGGATTTCTAATCGAATAAGCTAGCCACAACTTTTACAAGTTCAAATACATAAAGAAGAGAGGATTCCTTACCTTGAAACAGCAAGAACAACTCAAACCAAGCTTATTTCACCTTGAAGAAACCCTCAAATCAACTACAATAAGAGAACTCAAGTTTTACAAGCACCACGGGATTTGCGACGCAAGATTTACGTTGTTTGCCTTTGGATTCACTCTAGGATCATGGAGGAACTCTTTGAGAGCATCTAGGAGTGTTTAGGAACTGTTTTGGTTGAGAAAAATGAGTTAAAACAAGTTAGAACATACTAAAATACGAGCTGGACTTTTCCACTGCCTCAAGTGGGTCCCAAAGGGGATGCCTACGCAGTCTCATGAAAATGCAAATCTCTGTTCTCCGACGTCGTATGGACGAACGGTTTAATATGTTGAAAACTAGACTCGTAGACATTCAATTTCATGGGTGGATCACGCCGTAATTCTTAATATATTGAGAGAAAAACTCTGCTACATTTGATCCAAATTCAACGCACTTATGAACGTAGCTTGCGATGACCTAGGCCAACTTTTGTTTTACAACTTGCTTGACTTCAAGGCTTATCATACGACTATTGTATGATTAAAACACCTCATAACAAGACCTTTTTATCATATTAAGAACTCTTATCCTTACCCCGAACGTAAGGGCTATTACAATCCACTATCATTTGGCGAACTTCGTCGAAAAGTATTTTGTAATTCGTTTACCCAAACTCTTACGAAACTTACTTAACACTTGTTTAAACTCATTGTCATCCGAATATGGGATCTTAGCCTCACCAAGCTTTCGTTACTTTACTCACGACGGATATTAGTGTAAAAAAAATACAGGGTATAACATGTACGCAAACCTTACCCCTACCTTTGTGGGTAGAGAGGCTGTTTTTTATAGACCCTCGGCACAATGACAAATACAACAACAACAAGAATAACAACATACCCAGTGAAATCCCACAATGTGGGGTCTGGAGAGGGTAGAATGTACACAGACCTCACTTCCACCTTAGTAGGTAAAGCGGCTGTTTTCGGGAGACCTTCGGCTCAAGACAAAAAGCATAATCAGGTAAAGCAAGCAAAGCAAAACAAAGTATGAGAAACGGTCACACTCCGATGAGAAATTAAAGCAATGAGTACATGCAGATAAAAATCAAATACGCAATGGTAGCACATTCTAACAACACGAAGCAGTAGTTAACACAACTAAATAAGATAAATAAATTACACTAAAGAACACATAGCAGCATGAATCAAACTACAGAGTACTAAAGAGCAATAATGTGCCTATAAGTGTGACAAGCTAATCGAACCTACAGTAATAATACTACACTATCATTTTTTAAGCGTAAAGAGGACTCTACGCTCTACTACCCTAATCCGTGTCCTCCACAACCCCTATCTAAGGTCATGTCCTCAGTAAGTTGCACCTGCGTCATATCCCGTCTAATCACCTCTCCTCAATACTTCTTTGGTCTACCACTACCCCTCCTGAACCCATCTATACCCAACCTCTCACACCTCTGCACTGGGGCACCTGTGTCTCTCCTCTACATATGTCTGAATCATCTCAACCTCGCTTTCCGCATCTTATCATCCACCGAGGCCACTCCCACTTTATCCCGGATATCATCATTCATAATCTTATCTCTCCTTGTATGACCACACATCCATCTCAGCATCCTCATCTCCGCAATTCTCATCTTTTGTATGTGTAAAATCTTGATTGGCCAACACTCTGCCACATACAACATAGTTGGTCTAACCACCGCCCTATAGAACTTGCCTTTAAGTTTAGTTGGCACCTTTTTGTCGCACAAGACTCCTGATGCGAGCCTCCATGACATCCACCCTGCCCTAATACGATGTGTGACATCGTCATCAGTTTCTCTATTCCCCTAGATAATAGACCCTAGGTATTTAAAGCTTCCTTTCTTCGAAATGACCTGAGTACCAAGTCTCACCTCCACACCTGTCTCGGGATCGCTCCCATTGCTAAACTTGCACTCTAAATATTTTATCTTGATCCTACTCAACTTGAACCCTTTAGACTTCAGAGTCTGTCTCCAAACCTCCAGCTTGGCGTTCACTCCGATGCGAGTCTCATCAATCAAAACTATGTCGTCTACGAATAACATATACCATGGTACCTGCCCTTGGATTTGTCGCGTCAGTCCGTCCATGACCAAGGAAAATAGGAATGGACTAAGATCTGATCTCTAGTGCAGCCCATCGTCACTGGAAAGTGTTCTGAGTCTCCTCCTACTGATCGTACCCTAGTCTTGGCTTCATCATACATATTCTTGATAGCCCTAGAGTACGCCACAGGTACACCTCTAACCTCCAAACATCTCAATAGAACCTCCCTAGGGACTTTGTCATATGCCTTCTCGAGGTCGATGAAAAGCATATATAAATCTTTCATCATCTCCCTATACTGCTCCACCAACCTCCTAATAAGATGAATGACTTCAGAGTGACCAAATAAACACAACCAATACAGCAACAGTTTTACACAAAAGTTTACATTTGCGTGTTCAAAATTTCTACACCGGTGTCTGAGGAACTTCAGCATGCATAAGATAGTAAAAAGAAAAATCTAGAAAAAAAGGGTTAGGAACTAAGCGCATCACAAATGTATCCATGAATATCTCTGCAAATGCCAGTAATCAACAAAAATGTCATCAATCTATCAGTGTCTTAGAAAGATCAAAATGCAAAAGACCTTTTAGAAGATCAGTTGAACACCCTAATGTGTTACATTAATAGTAATCCACCCAAAGAAGAGGATATTTGTCAATACAATATTGTAAGTCATTTTAAATATGCCATTTTAGCAACTATAGTGGGATAAACTTCGAAGCACTAACACGAAATTATACTTTATTTGAGCTACATTAGTTGCACAATATAGGAGTAGATGTTATTACAAGATATACTCCAAGAAAAAAGATTAGTTTCACCTACTGACTTCAACTAATAACCCCATTAAATGTCAAAAGATTAATAGCCTGTTTGGCCAAACTTTTCCAAGGTCAAAAGTGTTTGTTTTTAAAGTTGAGGTGTTTGGTCAAGCATTTAGGGGAAGAAAAAATGCTAAAAGCATAAGTTTTTGAGAAGCTGAAAAATGTAGCTTCTCCCCAACAGTATTTTTTGAGAAAATACACTTAGAAACAGTGGTGGGTCTACGTTATGGAATTTGGTGCACGTGAACCCATCCTACTTGAACACACAAGTAACTTTCATGTATAAAAAACTTAATGTTTTACTATATAGCGCAGAACGCACCCATGGTAAAAGTTAGGCATTTGGTGCCCTCGGTTTAAGACCATATGGTCACATATGATATTTTGTTTTCAGCTCGACTTTTCTTCTGTTTATTTTCGAACAAATTTCTCTATTTCCCAAAATAGGATTAACATAAATATTATTCAATAATTTGATATATGTCATGAAGGAGAGCCTTGGAGCAACAGTAAAGTTGTCTCTGTGTGACCTATAGGTCACGGGTTCGAGCCGTGGAAGTAGTCACTATGCTTGCATTAGGGTAGGTTGTCTACATCACACCCCTTGGGTGCGGCCCTTCCCCGGACCCTGCTAATGTGGGATGCTTTGTGCACCGGACTACCCTTTTTTTTAATATCATAATTGATAATAGTAATGAAAAATACACATTTAGATTAACAAATTATAGTTCTCTTTGGATAATATTGTGCATAATTAATAATGTCATAAAACACTAATAAATTTCACATCATTTAACGTTATGACAATTTGTACTAACATTAGTGGTGACCCATGGTCTTAAAATTCTGGATCAGCCTCTGTTTAGAAGCACTTTTAAAAGTTTGGTCAAACACTAGTTGTTGCTTAAAAGTACTTTTCAAATTGATTAGCAAAACACAAATTGCTTCCCACCAAAAGTATTTTTTTTAAAAGCATCTTTCAAAATAAGTTGCTTTTAGAAGCTTGGCCAAACAAGCTATAAAACAAAACTAAAAAGAACTTAGAAAATTCTAACCCCTTAGCAAATCAAGAAAGTCAATAGAAAAATTCAATTAGATCATAGTGTAGTTGATGTACATAAGACAAATCTGTAAGTAACAGTGTTGATGGTATTTGAGATTCAGGATCATTGTTCAGGAAAGCGCTCGCTTCACCACTTTAAGCGTTGAAGCGAGCCGAGGCGAGGGTCTGCCGCTCCGATTACCTGAGGCGAGGTCGGCCAAAAGAAGCGGACGCTTCAAGAGGTGAAGCGCTGAAGCGAGAGAAGCGAGAGGCGACATAAAGCGGTCGCTTAAGTGTTAAAGGTCGATTTTAAATGAAAAGAAGAGTCTGACTTCAGCGCAAACTCCTATTTCGTGACTTCTCTCCTTTTGCAACTTCTGCTCAGCTTCTAGCTAAGGTTTTCAACCCTTCAACTAATTTCTCAAGAAATATGGTACAAGAGCTAGTGCGACCAATAGGAGCAAAATTACATGTGTTTTTATGAAACACATTTAACGTCAGAAATTGGCGCCACAAACATCTTATTGAACCTTTAATAGCTTTGACTTTATTTATCCTATGGTCTATAGAGGATTTTGTGATATCTACTTTTTAGTTTTTAATTTGAACTTTCGCTTATATATATTCTCTATTTATTTTGGTCGTTTTTACAAAATTGGGCTTCACCTCAATGAAGCAAGCGCTTCGCTTAAAGCATGATGCAGTGTCTTGTCACTTTTTTTCGCTTCAGGCTTCCCTGAACACTGTTCGGGACAAACTAGATTGGGAGATCTAAGAGTTTTTACAGGCAGAACATCACACTGTCGGACCCAGATGCTTGAAAAGGAACGGGAGGTGCAAGTGGATTATTTTCAGTGAAACCCTTCCCCAGATATTTGGAAAAGGTACATTTTTTCATAAAACTGACAGCAATTGTGCCATTGTTACAGCTGATATTTTGAGAAGAAAAGAAAACATATGTTAGCGGGTGTACCACGTGCAAACACTTGAATGTAGACATTGACCACTTGTGTCAATACTGCCAAGTTGCTAGTAAGTTGTGGTGAATGGTATTTAATCTATTTGGTAATGTGGTCAATGTCTGATTGCCTGATTCAACCAAGAATGTGAAAAAGTTGTATAGCATGGGATATAGCCCCTTCATCTATCATGTGGTTCTTGGGAGGGAAAAGAACACGTGAGTTTTTGTGAATGTGCAAAATGGTTTTATATGGATGAGGGCCTGTCTTTTCTTTCTAGTTAATTTTTGGTGGACCCACGAGGTTCCTATTAGTAGATCATTTTTATTAACCATATCTTTCAGTAGGTTCTCTACTCTTTTTTTTCTAATAATATAATGGATCCATTGATATAGTTGAGAGAACTCCGGTATACTAGCCTAAGTTGTGCGGACTCTCCGTTTTGAGTGTCGTCCCTGTATCGGATACGAGGATACGGGTGTGGGATACGTCTCGGATACGATCAACCAACTTCGGATACTTTGACCAGAATACATCAAAAATTTGGGTGGAAAATTGAGATTTGATTTCTCAAAATTAAAGATAAAACGGATTTAAGAGGAGAAAAATAGCATACCTTCAATATTATAGTATTTTTGTCTCATTTTTTCTACTTCGTGTTTCAAAGAAACCAAGAATTCAAGATAGTCTTCCGAGTTAGATGGTAGTATATAAAATTATAAATTTTTTTACTGTTATTAATAAAATTATAACTTTATCAGAGAAAATTGATCACAAGACATTCTCCAACGACCCCATATTCTAATAACAATTGACTACACCTCAACAAAAGTAGCTGAAGTTGGTTACAAGAATCATTTATATCCATTCTGTGGGTCCATTTCTTTATAATACTAATTTATCTTGTAAAGGCAAATCAAGGAGTTCCCTAAGACTAGATATTTATAAATCTCATAGTTATGTCATCAAAGATCAACAAGTATCTAATAAGAACAAGACTCTTGACAAACACCAAGTGTAATATAAATGTAAGAACAACCAAAAAAATCTGAATCCCAACTAGTTACCATCATCTATACAGGTCATTTTACTTGCAATGCTTCTATTCTTAGCTAAGTCTATATCTTCCGCCTTGATTTCGGCATTGTAGGATTTTTGAGACAATTTGACGAGTATGATTCTAAGTGTACCTCATCCTATTTACCACCTTCTATTATCATATTGATGCAGTTACAGATTGGTGCATATTGAGTTCTACATAGGACATGGCAAAACCATCTGAAGTGACCTTTTAATTTATGCTCTATGTATGCTATTGCACACACTACCAGAAATGATACACTTTTAATCTGGTATGACCGCACATTCATGTTAACATTTGCATTTCGACAACATTCATCTTATAGCTGTAACCAATAGGAATGACTCAATGAAATAAGACAGATGTGACCAACATGAATAACTACAGTTATTTTTGTTGATAAATACATGAATAACTACAATTTCCAGTAGACTTACCGGTATATGCTCCATTCTTCTCATAGTCTTTAATGAAGTGCATGATTACAGGTGTTGGGATGACATAACCAATATTCTCCACATCTTCATGTTTAAGGGACTGAAATGCGATACCTACACAATTTCCTTCATCATTAAAAGCAGGCCCACCAGAATTTCCAGAATTTATGGCTGCATCAATCTGTAAACTAACAAATTTGTCAGATACCAGAGAAACTGGATCACCAAAATTTGGAAAGAACATTTAAAAAAATAATTCATCAGTGAGAATTGAATACCTGGAGCCCCAGAAGTTCAGTAGACCCGTGAACATAAGATAATATCTCTATGCGTGAAACAACACCACTTGTCACAGAGATTGTGTCACCCCCAATTGGATAACCTACTACTGTCACAGCATCTTGAAGCGCTGGCAAATCCCCGAATTCCACTGGTGAGATCCCCTCCCAAAACTCATCCTCATCCACAGTAAGCAAAGCTGCACCACCACAAAATCCAAATTAAGAAGAATGATGCACTCTAGAAGAAGCTGCTACATAAAGCTTAGTACAGTATGCAGTATTAATTCATGTTGGTGGCAGTATTATCATTTGAGGGCAATCAATGGGCCCCACCTAAAACAAACTACACGCTCGTCTCAATTTATCTGACACTTGCTGTTCTGGACATCCCAAAATGTTTTAACACCATAACATTTTAATACAAAATGTTAATTGGACTGGATTCGTAGGGAAGAGGAAGAGAAGAACAATTTGGGCTCAAAACAGAGCTTCTAGTTTTTTCTTTTATTTCTGCTGAATTGAAGAAGAAGGCAACAGTGAATGTTATATGGAAAACGTGAAGAACAAAAATAAAGGAAAAGAGGAAAAGACCAAAATGCCCCTCAACGTGAAAGGACAATAATGCCCCTAACAAACTAACAACCATACTAACAAACTACTAACAACATGCTTAGCCACCAATAACTTCAACACCTCCCCTCAAGCGAGGTGGTAAGAATAAGTTCTTCAAACCGAGCTTGCAAACGAAACGCGAATGATGTCCAGGTAGAAGAGCCTTGGTAAGAATATCGGCAGGCTGACTGTCTGACGCAATGTGTCGGGTGGAGATTAATCCTAGCTGGATCTTCTCCCGAATGAAATGACAATCAATCTCGATATGTTTAGTCCTTTCGTGAAAGACTGGATTATTGGCAATCTGAATCGCTGACTTGCTGTCGCACGAGACTGAAACTGGCAATTGTATAGTCACATCTAATTCGGAAAATAGCCCTGTAATCCAAACAATTTCAGCCACCACTGATGCGAGACTTCTATACTCAGCTTCTGCGGAGCTGCGCGAAACAGTTTGTTGCTTCTTGGACTTCCAGGAGATAAGAGAAGAACCAAAGTAGACTAGGTACCCCGAGACTGACCTTCTAGTATTTGGACACGAAGCCCAATCCGCATCACAAAATGCCGACAATGTACAGGTCTCTGCTGCTGCAATGAAAACTCCCATACCTGGGGCCTCTTTGATGTATCGTACCACTCTTTCAGCTGCCAGTAGGTGAGATTGCTTTGGAGCTTGCAAGAACTGACTCAGACACTGTACTGAGAAAGCAATATCTGGCCTGGTGTTGGTTAAATAGAGTAATCTGCCAATCAGCCGCTGATATTCCCCTGGATTCTCCAGCAGCTGATCTTCTGATCCAGCATTCTCGACTTGTGTAGGCATCATTTTCTGGAGATGAGTATCGTAAGCAGTGGAAGTAAACCTCAAGTTAGCTTCCATTGGTGAAGAGACATGTTTCGATCCTGCAAAGCCCATATCCTCAATTAGCTCCAAGGAGTACTTCCGACGATCATTACCGTTCTTCTGTTCCTAGCAAACTCAAATCCCAGGAAGTATCGTAACTCTCCAAGATCCTTAATCTTGAAGTGATGCTGTAATATCCCCTTTGTCTCATCAATAGTCTCCTTATCATTCCCTGTTAAGAGAAGGTCATCTACGTAAATCAGAATCATGGCAACCTTGTCTCCATTTCTCTTGATGAGTAAAGAATAATCAAACTTGCTTTGGACAAAACCAGATGAAACTAGAGCAGTGATCAGTTTGATGTTCCATTGTCGAGATGCCTGCTTAAGTCCATACAATGACTTGAGCAGTCGACACACCTTGCCTTGTTTGTGTTCAATCCCTTGCGGCAAATTCATATACACCTCTTCATTAAGATCCCCTTGCAAGAATGCATTAAACACATCCATTTCTTTGAATTATCCACCGCACAGCTCTTTGCCCGCGAAATGACACTCATCATTTGTTACCATCTCGACCACGGGGAAAAGGTTTCATGGTAGTCAATGCCTTCTTTCTGACTGTATCCTTTGGCTACGAGCCTTGCTTTAAACCTTTCCACCTCCCCAGTGGCTTTATACTTGATTTTAAATACCCACTTACAACCAATGGGTCTTTTATCCTTAGGCAAATCCACAATCTCCCAAGTTTTGTTGTCTTCCAGGGCTTTAATCTCTAAATGCATAGCTTCAACCCATCTATGATCTGGTTTTCATGAAAGGATTTTGGCTCGTGGTCGATCAAATCTTAGCCGTAAAGTGTAAGAAAAAACAACCCACTATAGCTCATTACATCTGACATTGGATATGCACACCCAGATTGGTTGGTTGGGTGAACAAAATCATTCAACCATATTGGTGTTTTCCTCTCTCTGGTAGACGCCTTTACCACTCGTGGTATCTGCGGCTTCAACTATATCAATTTACGAATCCGCTCAATCTATTGTGTCTCGAGTGAACAGGATCGTGAATCGGAGGAGCAGAGGACACGAAGCGGCGGCTTCAAGATGCTCAAGCGGCCGAGAATCATAGGAACATTGGACACAGAAGCAGGAATAGTAGGCATTGCTGGTGGCACAATACAAGGAAGTACCTGCTCATCATCAATACACAAGTCAGAATTACAATGTGGAGAATGTGTTGTTGAACTCCCACTCTCTTGAAGCTGCCTAAATGGGAATATTGCTTCATGAAATGTCACATCCTGGCGATGAACACGACTCAAAGAGTCAAGTCCAAAGATTTGTACCGCTACGTGAACAAAGATACCCAAGTAAAACAGCCTTAATGGCTCTTGGTTCAAACTTGTCTTTCCTCACCAAGTTGGAAGCATAACAAAGGCACCCTATCACCTTTAAATGGGACAGTGATGGTGCCTTCCCAAATAACTTCTCATATGGTGTAATACCCTTCAGTGTAACAGTAGGCACTCTATTTATCACATAAACAATGAGACTCAATCTGATGCTTTGACACTGGTAATTGGCTTTGTATCTTGATGGCCCTAGCTATTTCTAATATGTGCCTATGTTTTCTTTCGACTACCCCATTTTGTTGTGGAGAATATGGGCAAGATTTTTGGTGTATAATTCCCAACTCATCAAACAACTCAGAACAAGCAAAGTTCAGAAATTCTGTCCCATTATCATCTAACTCCTTATGGTGAGACCAATCTGATTTTTTATCATTACAAACAATTTCTTAAGCATAGTAACTACATCAGATTTCATATGCAGCAAAAAAACCCATGTCCATCTAGTGTAATCATCCACCACAGTGAGAAAGTATCTCATATTGTTATAAGATGACACCTTATATGGTCCCCATACATCTAAGTGTAAAAATTTGGAAAGCAAAATCGATTACTCTTATGCTATTAAGGAATACCTTTCTTGTTTGTCTAGCCAAAGGACACACTTCACAATGACTTATTGAGAATTCTGTTTTATTCTTAAAGACATCTAACTTTCTAAGCATACTCAATGGTACATGGCCCATTCTTTTATGCCATAACTCTGCTTCTAACTCAATTTTGGTCACTACAGTTGATGTGGCAGCATGTGCTCTAACTGATTCTCCATAACTCCTTCCAGATTCCAGTATGTATAGACCATCAACCTCTTTACCAGTCTCCTTGACCTTCCCAGTAAATAGATCCTGCAGCACAAAGAAATCAGGGAAGAAAATTGCACAACAGTTCAATTCCCTGGTTAGCTTCGAAACTGACAGTAAGTTAAACTTGAAAGCAGGAACACATAGCACATGTTCAATAACATCACCATTCTTAAGCCTACAGTTTCCTGTTTGTGTTATCTCGGCAACACCACCTGTTGGCAATTGTACCTGACCTAGGCTTCTTTTATCTTCCTTGTCAATCATGGTTGTCTTCGACCGTACGGTCGAGCCACGAATCAAATATCTAATGTGCAGGCTTAGGAGTTGTAATGTTACCTGCCATGTGAACCTTGGCAGCAACTTCTGTCCTGTTGTTCTCTTCCACTTGTGACTCAGGCACTTGTCGATACTGAAAGTGAGCCTGTTGTTCCTTAGGTAATTCGTCAGCATGAATCCTCGCACGCCACATTTACCTTATTCCTTTCTTTGTTATCTGCAGAATATCCAACCAATCTGTAACACTTCTCTGCAATGTGCCCTTGTTTCTTACAATATTCACAGAACAGCAACAATTTTCGGCAATTTTCTCTAGTGTGCCCCTTCATTTGACAGTAGTCACAGAAGCTGATGTAATTTTGCTTCCTTTGTTTCTGGTAAGTCGATTTTCCATACATTACCATAGAGTCTGCCGAGTCATTTCCTCCAAATCTTCCGGTAATGGATTTTTGACTCTCATCTTGCGCAATCATAGCATACGCTTGGTTGACACTAGGAGTGGGTGTTAGCAATAGAATGTGGCTTCGTGCTTGATTGTAACCATCATTTAGCCCCATCAAAAATTCTAGTAACCTCTGACTGGCCAGATGTTCAATGTAGGCTCTAGGGCTGTCGCATTCACATGCCGGTGGAGGTATTATTGAATCGATTTCATCCCACAGATCTTTCATCTTAGAGTAATAACTGGCTACAGGCGATACTCCTTGTTGGAGCATAGCAAGCTCCTTCTTCAATTGATACACCCTTGACAAGTTAACCTTATCGAATCGCTCCTTTAAATCTCGCCAAACTGCAAGAGCAGTCGATCTGTATAGTATTCCACTCAACAGATCTCTACTCACATTCTTCATAATCCACGAAATCACCATTGCGTTGCAACGATCCCATTGCTTCATCATATTTCCTTCGTACATGTCCTTTCTCACTGTTCCATCAATAAAACCAATTTTGTTCTTAGTCAGCAGACTCAACTGCATCGCGCGACTCCATAGTGTATAATTCTCCATTCCTGTAAGCTGTATCTCGACATGCACAGCTCCAGGCGTGTCTGAAGAACTCAAATATAACGGATGATTGTGGTCCATTACGTTTAAACTCATATTTGAAGCTTCATTTGTAATAACTTGTATATTCGGCGAAATGTTCTCCATGAATGAATCGATTTGCAGCAGATTAGATGTAATTGAATCGAATTGCAATGACGACCACGATCGCCTCAATTTCAACGAGAATCAGCGAAAAATATTGCATGAACTGGATCTGATTTGGATCCGATTAAATCGAAACTTTGGATCTCTAATTGAATTCGATTTGTTCTTCAAATCTTCCAACCTGGCTCTGATACCATGTTAATTGGACTGGATTCGTAGGGAAGAGGAAGAGAAGAACAATTTGGGCTCAAAACAGAGCTTCTAGTTTTTTCTTTTATTTCTGCTGAATTGAAGAAGAAGGCAACAGTGAATGTTATATGGAAAACGTGAAGAACAAAAATAAAGGAAAAGAGGAAAAGACCAAAATGCCCCTCAACGTGAAAGGACAATAATGCCCCTAACAAACTAACAACCATACTAACAAACTACTAACAACATGCTTAGCCACCAATAACTTCAACACAAAATTATTACACTACTACTTAAAATTTGAAACGCTGACAAGTCTGTCAAGGAACCATTACTGTAATATTTTACTCCACCATCACTAATATACACCTTAATTCCATACAGAATCAAAGACTATCATGCAAAAAAGGGAGAAGAATATATGATGGAGAGGCGTAATTGCATAACACAATATTTGGAGAGTCAAATGAAAAAGAAACCCTCACCAATGTCACATTCAGTTCCAATAGCGAGCACAGTGGCTACATACTTGGTATCCGACCCTCTCTTCTTCAACTTAACCTGCGTGTAATGCTCGACAGAGTGTGCATTCGTGAGAACCCTTCTTCCATTGATAACAAACCCACTACTACTCGAGCTATACTGTCGCTTCCGCTGCCACGGAAGGGAATAATTGGGTTCGGTGTGAACACAAAACACCTTCACTACAGCATCCATTGCCGGCATCACCTTAGCAACAGCAGCATTCACAATAGGAGATGCTACCCCATTCGGTTTATCAATTAAGTGTCGTGTTGGGGAGCTGACTTTTAGGGGTTTTCCATTTTCAGGGTTAGAGTTTTCGGGCAGAATAGGGATTTTGCGAGGCCGACCACGGCGGGGACGGTGGGAAGTGGAAGAAGGAGGTGGATCGATGAGCTCAACATTGCTGACTGAGAAAACGGCGTCGTCTATGTGGGTTGAAGTTGATGGGTCGGTGGATGTTAGGATGTCTACTGTTGAAGGGGGATCTGATTTGGGCTGTCTTCCTCGTTTTCTTTTGTTTACACCTGCCATTGATGAATATGAAGCTGATTTTTAGTTAGGAAGAAGACAAAGTTATATAGGGATTGGTGGGTGAAAAAGCGGGGGAAGTGAAGCACGACACCTCGTCTCTGTCCGAATACAAAATATACAAAATTTTATCCTAATTTAACAATTTCCCCCTTAATTACCAGATTTCAATTTACTCATTTTAACCGGTTCCCTCTATTAATTCAACCCCAACCCACTAAACTAAACTCCAAAACTTATTGTTCTAAATCTAATCATTTGTTCCTCAACTTTAGAGAGGAGACTCTAATTTTATCCTTCTTGCCTCATATAAAGGTACCATTTTCTAACTACTCCTCTTCGATTTGTTGTGAGATTTTGTAGTATTTATGTGTTATGGTTTCAGGTTAACCATTTTAAGGGTTTTGACTTAGAATTTCAGTTTCTTGATAAATCTTGTAAAAACGTGTTGAAACACCTAATATTAATTGTTCACTTTTATGTTAACTGGTTTAGAGTTTTCTGAGTTATTTTCCAAGTTAGCTTGTTAAATCTGACAATTATGTGTTAATACATATCTTATTAGTTTTATATTGTGTTGTGCTGCTATTTTTTTATGTTTGCATGTGTGCCAAATTTACGTAGGGCTCTGGTCCCTAACAAATTTGTGATTTAGGTTTAAGGTTAGAATTCTCGTAGGTGGTTTAGGATTTAGGGATGGACTTATTAATGGTATTAGATGTTCCTTCATTTATTGTGATGTAGATTTCGTTTCTTGATTCCCTATTCGAAAAAACTAAATGTTATTGTGAATGTGCCCTAAAAATTTTGGACTGTGGTGCAAAGTCCTACTTTATTGAAGGGAAAGGGTCAGATTTCCCCTCCAACTTTCGATTATGGATCACATTTGTCTTCCGTTAAAGTTTTGGGTCAAATATATCATCCACGTTAGCAAAGTTGTCAAATATGTCCTCTGTTGGACGGAAATCCCATGTGGATGCCATGTGGGATCCACATGGAATCCACATAGGCGACATTAAACACATGTGGGACCCACACCAAACCACGCACACTTCTACTCCCTCTGTTAGCGACGAGTCGCTGCTTTAGCGAAGAGCTCTAGCTCCGGCGAACCGGAGCAGCCACAATGGTTGACGGGGACAGCAACACTCACTAAAAAAATTACTATCAGCCCAAAGGTAATGCAATACCCAAAATAATTATAACAAGGTAAAAATCAGTAGCACAGCCATGGAGTTTTTTCAGAGAACGACCATGGTCGTTGGGAAACGTCTTAAACCGATGAGATTCGTTAGCCAATAACCATAATAGTCACAGAAGAAAAAAAATATCAGCAAAACAATCAATTTAATCGCCCAAAACAGTCCACTAGAGTTCTATTTTCTGTCAAAACACGTCACTTCTATTATACCCCGTATTTCCAGAGTATGTACGAAAGGACGTACGTAGAAAAGTTTGGGCTTTAAAGTTAGGCATAGGTTCGATTTTTGTGCACAACACCCGGTTAGAGTCGTTTTTCGACGAAACGTTTTACAAAACTTGCGAAGGGAAAATTCCGGCTATGTCATTTAGTATTTTTGCGGATTTTTCCGAGAGACGAAATATTTTGGACCAACAAGAGGGCGACACTTGGCACCCTCTAATTGGTGGACTATGGGGCGGCATTTGGACGAAATGGTGAGTGGAAGTAGGTAGGATATTTTGTGATATTTGTGTGGTAGATGGATAAGGTGTACTTGGGTGAATCTTGACCCTACACTTGTCTTGCACTTGGCATGATCTTGGCCATTGGTTGGCGTGGCTTGACTATAAATACCCCTCCCCTGAAGACTTCTTCATCCTAAAATCTCTAAGTCTTGAAAATCCCTCCCCTCTTGTAGTGTTTCGTCCAACACTCTCCTCCTTTGAGAAGGCCTTTTGGCCGAGAGGTGCCCACCCTCCTAGTGGTGCTAGCCGAGGGTACCCCCTACCTGAGTTGTTTTCATAAAATACACCCCTCTTGGTAGAAATACTCTCCAAGTATTGTTACTATCTGAAATACCTTAGCCCAAATACCTTGTAGTATTCCAAGGTTACACTTATACTAAAAGCCAGAAATACTATTATACTTTCCTTGATCACAAAACGAAACCACAGGAAAATCTCCATAGTTGGTTGGAGTATTAAGAAGAAGTTGCGTAAAACTTCTAAGGGTTGTTTAGAGCGGGTTGGAGCGCATGAGTAGGAGCTAAACCTTGCTCGGGATCGACATTTAAACTTGGATAATTTTGGGCTTATCGAGGTAAATACTCTGTCTTCTTTTGTAATTGGAAATTACATGTTGTAGGAATATATAGTTGAAGTATACTATATATAGAATTGAACATAGTTTTTCTAATGTCTTTTGACTTAAGCTGAATTTAAAGAAGAAGCGAATCGTAATTACATAGGTGTATTCTGATGAGACTTGTGTAGCATTCTTGTGAAGTAGAATTGTACACGTCCGGATTAGGCGTCTGACCCACTCCCACATACAGGAGTTGTTGCATTAGCGTGCTCGATGAAGAGAGGAGATTTCTGTGATGTGCGGGAAAATGTTGTCGAATTTTCAGTAGAATATTCTACGTTGAGATCTTGATGTTAATAGGCGCCTTGTGGCCTCTATAGGTTGAAGTACTACGTGTGGCGTGGTGCCAGCTTAAGTGTGGCCAGCGGTTTGAGGTACTTGGAGCGTTTTGCTATTAGTCGATAATCGTCGCGAGGTATGTGAACCTCTTCCTATCTTTTCTAGCATGATATGTGTATAACTATGTAGTACGGTAGGCGTACGTGTGTTAAAAAGTATTTGATTGGTTTAAAACATAAAGTGTTATAACGGCTTTATGGGAAGTTGGTTATAACGACTTTATGTAAGTAAGAAATGCTTTGTGGTTTTTAAAGATAAGCGATTTGATTTATAAGATTTGGATGTGTGATATTAAGAAACCTTTTTAGCTTAAGAGTTATACTAGCTTTATGAGAAGTTAGGTATAACGGCAAGAGAGATAAAAGAATGATTTATTGATTTAAGAAGTTAAGAGACTTGACTTAATTTTATTAATGTGAATTTTGTTAAACGTGTGAAACCTCATTCGTGAGTAATGAGTATTTTGGTTTTCAAAAGGAATGATGTTTCTTGATTTGAATCGAGAATGAATGTCGAACAAACCACAAGCGCTAATAAAGTGGAAATGTATTAACTAATAAAGAATTATTAATAACCGTAGAAGCCTCCAAATGCATGTAGAAGCTAAGATGAGACAAAATGATATTACATTTCCTAGATCATGGCTGCTTAAATAAGATTGTTATGAACAAGAATAAACTACTCACACATAAGGTATATGTTTCTCAAATTGTTTTAAAGGATTAAAACTATGAACTACGAAACCTTTCGAAAAATGAGAAACCTGAACATTTGAAATTAGGCAAACTTGAACGTTTGGAAAATAATGTTGTTACTCGATTTTACAAAGAGAAGTGTTTTGGTTTACTTCAAAAGATAGTCACTCTATTTTTACATACTACGAGTATTGTGTGACTATTCGTGAAAGAACAGATCTCTTAAAGAGTTAATGTATGAAGTACTTTGGGGATAAAAACCCGATCTTGTAAATCATATAGTAGAAAGTACCTTGTGTGAATAACTTGATTGTGTTGGTTTGTGATAGCCTTGTAATACTCTCTTGTTGATTTGATAAGTAAACATGCTAGGAAGCTACGTGTGTTATTATCTTGTGATGTTTGTGTAAAGGGGTTTTCCTCGATTGCGCTTAAGTTGTTTAACTATCAGTAGTTATGTTGGTATTATACCACTCACCTGACATCATCCGGAGGTTGGCGCCTCCGTCGGGGTAGACTCAGGCAGGTCTGTGTGACCTATGATTCGAGAATACCTCATGCGGGTCCCGAGGGCCTGAGAGCTCCAGGTTAGTGTGCGGCCTTTATGGTCATGCGATGCATGTGGCCGTGCGGATGCGAGTCGGCGGATGCCGGAGTAGCTACCACCGATGCGAGGAATACCTCATGCGGGCCATTGGGTGGCCTACGCGAGTGCGGGAAGTTCGGGGCTAGACGCGCGCATTAGATCTGCGGCGAGTGGCGGCTTTGATCATGTAATGATGCAGACAGATCTCATGATCTGATTTATGACCTTGTTTGTCTTGTGGGTTTTAGTAGTCGGCTATGCCTTCGTACTTACCGTGCGGTTTTATGATGACACAGGTGGGACTGGTGTTCATGTATTCCTTGGTGCTTTTATATCATGGCCAGCTGGCGGTGAGGAAGGTATTCCACGGGCATGATTGATGTTGTGGGCGTGAGACCCATTGTTATATTTGAGTGATGACTTTGAGGCGTGAGTCCCTAACTTGGCATCGCTTATTTATTGCGTAGTTTGGTTATCATACATGTCTCCCGCTTTATATAGACTACTATGATTTCATTTCTGATATTTTGATTTCACATACTTGGTACTGTTATCGACCTCGCCCGAGTGCGTTCATCTGCGAGTTGAGGTACACGATCGTTGATCCTAGCTCTCGGTCACGATTCGGCGTTTGGGAAGCTCCGTTTCTCGGAGGCTTATCGATGGTATAGTCCCTGTCATAGTAGGTGCTTACATTCGAGGGTATGGCGGGCCTGTCCGCCATCGTTATCATGTCACTCTTAAGTGCAGTAATGCTTATTGTGGCGAATTGTAAAAAGGATGTAAGCTATTCTAGTTGATATTTATATATCCGCATGACTTTCTCGAATAAGCTTTTTCACTTCACTATATTCGTATGTCTTGTTTATATTCCGCGATTTCTACGATCGTAGCTACTTGGGTGCGGGGTAAGGCACGATCCACGCGAAGTTCGGTCGTGACAAAAGTGGTATCGAAGCGATTAATCCTCGGAAAGTGTCTGACCGTATCGATGAAAGTCTTGATTATCGGTGTGTTGTGCGCACCAATAATGTCGAGGCTATATGATATTTAGGATTGGTTTCTATTCTTCTCACTCGTAGATCGTGCCTTAGAGTCGTGTTATAAGTTGGACCCTCTAACGTATTTCTCTCACTTCTGGCTATGCCTCGCGTAAGGCAGCAACCCGGGAGGCAAGGCGAGGAGGCTGCGAGTAGAAACGAGAGGGTTACTAGGGCACAGGCCCAATCATCACGCTGGGTGGTGCCGTTTAGTGAGTTCTGCGGCGTCGCGGCCAGCAGAGTTTAGCTTGGCGGCGGTGCCTCTGCGATCTTGATATATGAACCTTGGTTCACGGCCAGGGAGCAGAGAATATAGATTGCAAAGAGCGACCACATTACTGCTATGGATTTGGCTACAGAGTATACCGAGAATGCGAGTCTTGATGAATATCTAAGAGAGGTTGTGCAAGAGTAATTCTTGATTAGGCTTGGCATGGCACGTATGCGGGCTTATGACAGCGAGCACTGTTATACCCGTAGTTGCGGGGTATGTATGTGAGGGCGTCGTCTGAGAGTCGGCGAAATTTTGAAAGAAAGAAAGATGTGAGTTTTTAGTGGAAAAGTTTCGGTTATTTGTGAAGAAAAAGGTTCATTAATGGGAATTGGATTCCAGTTTTGGTATTTGGACTTCATAGATTATATTAGAATTTTGAGATTTTATTTTGGAAATGGTCACGTGGGGCCACGGGAGAAATTCTGATTTTGTAGGGCCAGCTTTTTTTTTGAGATTTCCGGTATTTTGGATATTTTCTGAAGACGAAACATTCTGGACCAAAGGGAGGGTGACATGTGTCAACCTCACAATGGAAGCATATGGGGCGGCACTTGGCCGAATCGAGTTGCAAGTGGTAGATTTTTGTGTAGATATTTGTGAGGGTTTTAAGGAGTAGGGTCTAGGGTGCACTTGGCTTGATCTTGGCCTTACACTTGCCTTGCTCATGTCTTGATCTTGGCCATTGGTTGGCTTTTGGTTTTGCTATAAATACCAGCGGCAGAAGACTTCATTCGTCAAAATGTTCCAGTCTTGCTATCCTTCCTCTCCTCTTGTTTGACTCTCGTCCAAGAGCCCTCCTAGTTAAGGCCTTTGGTAGAGAGTCCCACTCCCGCTGTGGTGCTAGTAGTGGGGTACCCCTACTGCTAGTTGTTTTAGTATAATACCCTCCTTGTGGTATTGAAATACTCCCAGTATTGTAATAATGCCCAAAAAACCTTAGCCTAGAACCATTTAGTAATACAAAGATACCACAATACCAAGAGTCACGAAAAACTACCTTTTGTCCTTTTTAGTCTCAAACCGAAACCCTAAGGAAATCTTCATAGTTGGTTGAAGTATTTGAGTAGAAGTTGGTTAGAACTTCTAAGGGTTGTTTGGAGTGGTTTGGAGCGCACGGAGTGGAGCTAAACCTTGCTCAGGATCGACTTTATAACTTGGATAATTTTGGGCTTGTCGAGGTAATTATCTTGTCCCTCTATTGTAATTGGAAGTTACATGTTTGTTAGAATTTATAGTTGAAGTATCGTATATGGAACTATACTTAGTATTCGCAATGTCTTTTGACTTAAGCTGAAGAATAAAGAAGGCCCAATCTGTATTTACATAGGGTGTATGCGATGAACTTGTGTAGTATTCGAGTAGAGTTGTACACGTCAGGGTAGGCGTGTAAACCCACACCAGTTGGCTTGGTAGGGCCTCGATAGAGGAGGAGATTTCTGTTGTTGCGGGGAAGTCTTCGAATTTTCTATAGAAAGATAGAAACTTGTGTTTTGGGGTTAATAGACGTTTTGACCTTTATAGGTGAAAGTACTAAGAGTAGCGTATTCTACTCGAGAGTGGAAAGGGCTATGAGGTTGTAGTACTTGGAGCATTTTGCTTATTGTCGATAAATCGTCGCGAGGTATGTGAACCTCTTCCTATCTTTTCTAGCATGATTGTTGTGAACTATGTAGTACGGTGAGCGTACGTGTGCTAAGTGATTTGGTTGGTTTAAAACATAGGGTGTTATAATAGATTTATGGGAAGTTAGTTATAACGACCTTATGTAAGTGAAAATGGTTTACTGATGTTAGAAGTTAAGAGACTTGATCTTATAAGATAAGAGACTTAACTTATTTGTTTTAATGTGGATGTTTGTGTGAAACCTCATTCGTGAGTAATGAGTACTTGGTTTTTAAAGGGATAATGTTTCTTGATTTCGGAATCGAATGTGTATCGACAGCACCAACTGCAGCGTAAATAAAAGGAAAATGTATTGAATAATGATGTGTTGTATTAAAACCAGTAGAAACCTCCATCTACATAGAAGCTAAGATGAGACAAAATGATATTACATTTTCTAGATCATGGCTGCTGCAATAAGATCGTTATAAACAAGAATAAACTACTCACATATATGACATATGTTACTCAATTGTTCTAAAAAGGAATCAAGTGATTAAGTTTGGGAACTATGAAACCTTTTGAAAATGAGAAGTTGGAGTAATTGAAACTAGGCAAACTGGAAACTTAGGAAAAGAATGTTGGTACTTGATTTTAAAAGGAAAGTGTTCTGGTTTACTTAAAAATGTGGGTTGGTCATTCTAATACTACGGGTATCGGGTGACTTTGATAAAAGTAATGGATCTCTTTTACAAAATTTAACGTACGTAGTACTTTAGGGCTAAAACCCGGACTTTGGTATAAAATGAAAGTACTTTGTGTTGTTGTGAAACTTGCTATGCTTGTTGTTGTGAAGCTTGGCTATGCTTGTGTGATAACCTTTGTTGTGCAAGCGTTGTATTTACGTGTTACCACGTCTCGATGGAGGGTCGGTTGACTTGTTGAGAACTTACTTGGACGTGCCGGCAGTGACGGAGAAATTCCACGGGTACGTTCCTGTTGATAGTATTATTGTTGTGCATCGCTATGGACATACTGACACGATGCGTAGCGCACGGGTATGCTTCCATTTAGATTACCGCCTTGTTGTTTCCCTTTGGACATCCTGACACGATCGTAGCGCGCGGGTATCGTCCATTTGGAATGTTGTCTTATTTTTCCTTTGGACATACCGACACGCGATCGTAGCGCGCGGGTATGCTTCCATTTGGATTCTTTGTCTTGTTGTTGAGGTCACGTGGACATGTCTACACCGTCTGCATTCCGGGGCATGTGGCCATGGGACATTGGTATTATTGTTGCATCATGGACATGTCTACACCGTCACGAGATTAGGGGCACGCGCCATAATGCGAACTCGATTGATGTTGTGGGCGTGAGACCCATAGTTATATCGGAGTGATGATCGTTTTATGTTGTGAGCGTAGTTTGGTTATCATACATGTCTCTGCTTTATATAGACTAGTATGATTTCATTCTGATATTATGCGATTTCACATACTTGGTACTGTTATCGACCTCGCCGGAAGTGCGTTAAATCTGCGCGGTAGAGGTACATCGATCGTGGATCCTCGCCATAGGATCACGATTCAGCGTTCAAGCTCCGTTTCTCGGAGGCTTATCTTTTAGTAGGTGTTCCTGAGTTGTAGGTTCTTGTACATTCGAGGGTATGGCGGGCCTGTCCGTCATAGTCATCAGATACCTTAAGTGCAGTAATCTTGTTGTGGCGGGGTTGTAAAAGGATTAAACTGTTCGGAGTTTTATGTATATCTTGAAACCGTTTTGGTTGGCTTTGTTTATTATTATATCTCTTGTTTCATGACTCATGTTTTATTTTCCGCTGGTTTTCTCGATGTTGTATCACTAGGGTGCGGGATAAGGCACGATGCTTGCCCGGGCAGTCGTTACAAAAGTGGTATCGAGCGATTAATCCTCGGAAAGTGTCTACAGACCGTGTCTAGTAGAGTCTTGATTATCGATGTGTTGTGCACCACATCTATAATCGGAGGCTGCAGACATTTAGGATTAGTTTCCATTCTTCTCATTACGAGATCGTGCCTTAGCCGTGTTGTAAGTTGGACCCTCCGACGCGTATCTCGTTTTACCGATTATGCCTCGCGCAAGTGCAACGAGCCAGAAGAAGGCAAAGCGTAGAGTCTTGCTAGTGAGATCTGAGAGAGTCTGGCGAGCCGGACAAGACTGAGTTGTGCTTGACGGCGGGTTTTGTACGCCGCCACCCAGCGAGTTTAGCGCGGCCGTGGGTGATGAGACCGCATGACACGAGCCTCAGTCCACGATGCAGGCGAGAGAGATGGGTTACAGAGATGGCGATTCTTGGCGAGTCGTGGCCGATATGAGGATAAATTTGGATCTGGCGATTCCAGTTCGATGCACGATGGTTCACCCCGAGCGAATAGTTTGAGGCTACGGACTTTACGAGTTATGCCGCGAGTTTTATGGGTCGAGGCACGAGGATGATCCGCAGGAGTTCATCCGGCGATTCTGCCGATCACGCGGGTGATCAAGGCTTCGAACCGAGTCGTGACCTTTGGTTCGCATCGGCCGCGTGATACCGCGATCGATTGGTTTGATTCATGGAGCTTTCGGGAGAGCATGCACCTCCAGCAGATGGGATGAGTTTTCGGGCTTTCTCACGCACTTCTTGCCTCCGCATTGAGGAGGGCACGCCGGCGATTTTTGTTCTCGAGACAGAGGCGCACCGTCCGTGAGTACAATGTCGAGTTCGATTCTTTGCTCGATATGTCCTCGCGCTTAGTTGCAGATATGGAGGATAGGTGCATCGCTACGCCACCGCTAGATGATTATATGGCCGAAGTCTTGCGCGGTGTTTCTCTTCACCGCATGGACATTGCCCGCACGCAGCTCATGCACTAGGATGTGAGGCACGGAGGGGTCGACGGAACGACTGATCGCCAGAAGAGGCCAGTGCGGCAGGTCCTGGTGGCTTTCGAGGCGGACCGCCAAAGAAGAGCTAGTTATATACCCCACCGGCATGCAGTGGTCCTCCACCGTCTTCGTGAGCGGTCGGCTCGAGGTTCGGATTTTCGAGCAGGGTGTTAACGGTGAAGCCACCCCTACCTCGTTGTGACCATTGTGGTAGACTCCATTTTGGAGAGTGTCGTGCTAGATTGGGAGTTTGTTTTGCATGCGGCCAGCAGGCCATTTTGCGAGGAACCGTCCACCAAGGGAAGCGCGGATGTTACGACTCACCTTGAGATCCGTGGTTGGTTCATCACCTTCTACAGCCGCCTGCAGGCGTGCCTATGATTAGAGTGGAGCGGTAGCTTCGGTATATCCTTAACCTCTAGAGTTTTGGTATGCTTGTTATGATGATCTCATTATTGTGTGCTATGTACGGATAGCATTGTGATATGTGTGAGTTAGAATGCATGGTTAGTTGGGAGGATACGTATGGCATGGTAAGTGTGAACCTTAGACTATGTCACGGCCGAGACCTTGTGGGTAAGGTCGTCTTGAGTTAAAGATTTATTTTTGACCCTTATCGAGTAGTAGTATACGGGATTTATTTGTGTGATAAGTCCGGGTAGTGTGAGATGGAAGTGGTAGCTTTCATGATGTGAATTAGTAAGATTGTTCGAATCGGGAACAAGAGTTTGGCGATTGGGGGTCGGGTTGAGGACCATTTGCGGGTCAACCAGAACCGGTTTGGGGTGGGTCGGTTAGGGTGGTCCCGCCAGTGGTAGGGTCACGAGGATGCTAGGCCCAAGTTTGTGTGACCAACGATGATGAGTTCGTGGACGCGTTCGACCGAAGCGGTTCAGAAGGCCGGAATGGCCTTAGGAAGTTCGAGGTTAGTAAGATGACCAAGTTTGAGGTAGTGACTCGGAGATTTTCGAAGCGGTAATGATCGGAAGTATGGTACGTCTTGGAGAGTTCGAGTGTTCGAGAAGCGGTACAACAAGTAAGGAGGAAGATAACGTGTGTTATCTCGTGGCCGCCGTGGCGTTGGCAACTTGTTAGAGGAACTTCATCGATATCCGTCTTGAGAAGGAACATTCGGGACGAATGTTTCTAAGGAGGGGAGAATGTTATACCCCGTAGTTGCAGGGTATGTATGTGAGGACGTACGTACGAGAGTACGGCAGAAATTTTGAAAGAAAGAAAGATGTGAGTTTTCGGCGGAAAAGTTTCCGGTTATTTGTGAAGAAAAAGGTTCATTAATGGGAATTGGATTCCCAGTTTTGGTATTTGGACTTCATAGATTATATTAGAATTTTGAGATTTTATTTTCGGAAATGGTCACGTGGGGCCCACGGGAGAAATTTACGGTTTTGTGGGGCCCGCTTTATTTTTGAGATTTCCGGTATTTTGGATATTTTCGGAAGACGAAACATTCTGGACCAACGGGAGGGTGACATGTGTCACCCTCACAATGGAAGCATGTGGGGCGGCACTTGGCCGAATTGAGGGGGCAAGTTGTGGTAGATTTTTGTGTAGATATTTGTGAGGGTTTTAAGGAGTAGGGTCTAGGGTGCACTTGGCTTGATCTTGGCCTTACACTTGCCTTGCTCATGGCTTGATCTTGGCCATTGGTTGGCTTTTGGTTTTGCTATAAATACCCTCGCTCAAGACTTCATTCATCCAAAAATGTTCCAAGTCTTGCTATCCTTCCCCTATCCTCTTGTTTGACTCTCGTCCAAGAGCCCCCTCCTAGTTAAGGCCTTTGGCCGAGAGTCCCCTCCCCTTTGTGGTGCTAGCTGGGGTACCACTAGCCTAGTTGTTTTCGTATAATACCCCTCCCTTGTGGTATTGAAATACTCCCCTAGTATTGTTTTAATGCCCAAAATACCTTAGCCTTGTACCTTGTAGTATTCCAAAGATACCTCTATACGTAGAGTCCGGAAATACTACCTTTTGTCCTTTTTAGTCTCAAACCGAAACCCTAAGGAAATCTTCATAGTTGGTTGAAGTATTTGAGTAGAAGTTGGTTAGAACTTCTAAGGGTTGTTTGGAGTGGTTTGGAGCGCACGGAGTGGAGATAAACCTTGCTCAGGATCGACTTTATAACTTGGATAATTTTGGGCTTGTCGAGGTAATTATCTTGTCCCTCTATTGTAATTGGAAGTTACATGTTTGTTAGAATTTATAGTTGAAGTATACTGTATATGGAACTATACTTAGTATTCGGCAATGTCTTTTGACTTAAGCCTGAAGAATAAAGAATCGAATCAATCAGTATTTACATGGATCAGTATTGGCAGACTTGTGTAGTATTCGAGTAGAGTTGTACACGCCCGGTAGGCGTGTAAACCCCCAGTTGGCTTAGCAGCCTCGATAGAGGAGAGATTTACGCTGTCATGGGGAGGTCTTTGAATTTTCTATAGAAAGATAGAAACTTGTGTTTTGGGGTTAATAGACGCTTTTGACCTTTATAGGTGAAAGTACTAAGAGTAGCGTATTCTACTCAAGGAGTGGAAAGGGCTAGTGCGTTGTAGTACTTGGAGCATTTTGCTTATTGTCGATCAATCGTCGCGAGGTATGTGAACCTCTTCCTATCTTTTCTAGCATGATTGTTGTGAACTATGTAGTACGGTAGACGTACATGTGCTAAGTGATTTGGTTGGTTTAAAACATAGGGTGTTATAATAGATTTATGGGAAGTTAGTTATAACGACCTTATGTAAGTGAAAATGGTTTACTGATGTTAGAAGTTAAGAGACTTGATCTTATAAGATAAGAGACTTAACTTATTTGTTTTAATGTGGATGTTTGTGTGAAACCTCATTCGTGAGTAATGAGTACTTGGTTTTAAAGGGATAATGTTTCTTGATTTGGGAATCGAGAATGTGTATCGACAGGACCATGCGGCGTAAATAAAAGGAAAATGTATTGAATAATGATGTGTTGTATTAAAACCAGTAGAAACCTCCATCTGCATAGAAGCTAAGATGAGACAAAATGATATTACATTTTCTAGATCATGGCTGCTGTAATAAGATCGTTATAAACAAGAATAAACTACTCACATATATGACATATGTTACTCAATTGTTCTAAAAGGAATCAGTGATGAAGTTTGGGAACTATGAAACCTTTTGAAAATGAGAAGTTGGAGTAATTGAAACTAGGCAATGGAACTTAGGAAAAGAATGTTGGTACTTGATTTTAAAAGGAAAGTGTTAGTTTACTTAAAAATGTGGGTTGGTCATTCTAATACTACGGTATCGGGTGACTTTGATAAAAGTAATGGATCTCTTTTACAAAATTTAACGACGTAGTACTTTAGAGCTAAAACGGACTTTGGTATAAAATGAAAGTACTTTGTGTTGTTGTGAAACTTGCCTATGCTTGTTGTTGTGAAGCTTGGCTATGCTTATTGTGATAACCTTTGTTGTGCAAAGCGTTGTATTTACGTGTTACCACGTCTCGATGGAGGTCGGTTGACTTGTTGAGAACTTACTTGGGCGTCGCGCGGTGGCGGAGAAATTCCGCAGTGCGTTCGCATTGATAGTATTATTGTTGTGCATCGCTATGGACATACCGACACGATCGTGGCGCGCGGGTATGCTTCCATTTAGATTACCGCCTTGTTGTTTCCGCTTTGGACATGCGACCGCGATCGTGGCGCTGCGGGTATCGTCCATTTGGAATGTTGTCTTATTTTTCCCTTTGGACATACCGACACGATCGTAGCGCGCGGGTATGCTTCCATTTGGATTCTTTGTCTTGTTGTTGAGTCACATGGACATGTCTACACCGATCAGATTCGGGCATGTGGCCATGGGACATTGGTATTATTGTTGCATCATGGACATGTCTACACCGTCTGCAAGATTCGGGGCATGCGGCCATGTCTGAACGATTGATGTTGTGGGCGTGAGACCCATAGTTATATTGGAGTGATGATCGTTTTATGTTGTGAGCGTAGTTTGGTTATCATACATGTCTCTCGCTTTATATAGACTAGTATGATTTCATTCTGATGTTATCTGATTTCACATACTTGGTACTGTTATCTTGACCTCGCCCGAAGCTGCGTTCAATCCGCAGTAGAGGTACATCGATCGTGGATCCTCGCCATAGGATCACGATTCAGTAGCATTTGAAGCTCCGTTTCTCGGAGGCTTATCTTTTAGTAGGTGTTCCACGAGTTGTAGGTTCTTGTACATTCGGGGTATGGCGGGGCCCTGTCCGTCATAGTCATGTATACCTTAAGTGCAGTAATCTTGTTGTGGCGAGGTTGTAAAAGGATTAAAGCTATTCGAGTTTTATGTATATCTTGAAGGCAACCGTTTTGGTTGCTTTGTTTATTATTATATCTCTTGTTTCATGAAATGTTTTATTTTCATTGGTTTTCTCGATGTTGTATCACTAGGGTGCGGGATAAGGCACGATGCGGGCCAGGCAGGTCGTTACTGCGAAAGCGTAGAGATCGGCGGGTTAATCAAGGGCGAAGAGGGCGAACAACAAGGTCCTTTGGTAACTTTCAAGGCGAACCACCTCGCCAGATTAGATATGCACATCCACGGTCTGAGTGGTCCTCGCGGGGTTCGGGACGATCGGGGTATCACGGGAGTTGGTCGAACTCGAGCTTAGGTTCCGCGGCTACACGTAGGTTCCGGCCGGCCGGATTGATTGTTTTCCCAGTGTTCACATTATGACGGGCGTCGTCGGGAATGTCGTCTTTTAGTTGGTACTTGTTTTACTGCGCGTCGAGGGCCGTGTGTCGAAAGGATGTCCTAGTAGGAGGACTCGGCCTTCGAGATCGGTGGGTAGTTCATCATCTTCCCTAGTATGCGCCTGCAGGCGAGTTTGATTAGACGACTAAGGAGTGAAGCGATGAATCTGGTATATCCTTAACCTCAGAGATTAGTGCGTGTAAGATGAGTATATCTTAAGTGTTATGTTCGGATAACATAAGTGAAAAATTGTGGTTAGAAACCATGGTTGGATAGAAAGGGTAAGATTGGGGTTAAGGAAAGTGTGAGCCTTAGAATGTTATACGTAGGGACCTTGAGGCAAGGCCATCTCGAGAGAAAGATTTATTTCATGTTTGACCACTTATCGGAGTGCATAGTGCACGTGAGCTATGTTTTGGGGATAAGTCACGAGTAGTGTGGAATGAAGAGGGTAGTTGAGCTAAGAAGACGCTAGGTTTTAAATGCGTGATTAGTGAGATTGTTTGGATCGGGAGCAAGTGTTTCTGGCGAGAGTGGGTCGGGTTGAGGCCATGCGCGGGTCAACCCGCGACTGTTTTATGGTGGTCGGTTGTGGTGGTCCTCCGGTGGTAGGGTCACGAGGTGTTAGGCCCAGTTTAGTTAACCGTAAATGCGAGTTCGTGGATCGTTCAACGATGGTCGGGCCAATGAGGTCGGCCGTATTATCTTTCAGTCAGGATCGTTTACTCGGCAGTGGGTTATGCGAGATGTTATATCAGGAAGGTGGTAAGGTTGCACGAGGTGCCTACCTTCACCTTATGGCAGACAGTGAAGCCCAGGTTCGGCTGTTTCCTTTTTCAGGAGGTTTTACCAGGCAGGGTTAGGAACTCAGGTAAGTCTCGATGGCGCGTTCGCGCCGGGCTGTGTTTGGATTTCAGGGGTAGCTATGAGGATTGTTGCCTCCTGTTGAGGGAGTGCTTTTATAACTACCATTTCAGTATTCGGATATCGCCTTACGAAGCCTTGTAGGGGCGGAAACGTAAATTGCCGGTCGACTGGTTCGATGTGGGCAAGGTTCAGATAGTTGGTTCATACTAGTTCGAGGATGTGGATAGGGTGAAGCTTATCCGTAAGAGGTTATTGGCGGCTCGAGTCAGCGAAGTTGTGATGTTATCGGCGGCGGCTTGGAGTTCGAGGATGACGGTGGGTTTTCTTGAAGGTACCACCGGAAGGGTGTGAGATTGGAAAACAGAGGAAACTTAGCCCGAGTTACTTTGGGCCTTTTCAGGTCATGAGAAGAGTAGGCCAGATTGCCTATATGTTAGCTTTTGCCGTCCGACTTAGGAGACAGTATGTCCGATCTTTCATATTGCTATGTTCGGAAGAGTATCGGAGATCCATCCAGAGTATTCTCAGTTAATGATGACCAAGTGGAGGTAGTAACCCAGAGTTTTGGAAACTGAAGCAGTAACAGGAATGTGGTAAGTCATGAGAAAGAGTTCGAGTGTACGAGAAAGTGCGGCAGCGTAAGGGAAGAAGCGAGCATGTATTGCGAGCATAGATGTGATCATTTCTTTTGTAAGGAGAAGGTGCGAAGGAAGTATATTTTAGACCTCGGATAAGGGTTTTTGTGATGTTAGAGGTGTTTCCTTGTGGACTTGGATGTAAGTATTTGCGCAGGTGTTTCTGTGGCCAGGTATGGCAGGATTGTTCTCGTAAGTATAGTAGTAAAGACTATACTGGCGCATGTTTGTTTTGAGACTTAGAAGGAACATTCGGACGAATGTTTCTAAGGAGGAGAATGTTATACCGTATTTCAGTATGTACGAAAGGGCGACGTAGAGAAAAGTTTGGGCTTTAAAGTTAGGCATAGGTTCGATTTTTGTACCTGACACGGTTAGAGTCGTTTTTCGACGAAACGTTTTACACAACTTGCGAAGGGAAAATTCCGGCTATGTCATTTAGTATTTTTGCGGATTTTTCCGAGAGACGAAATATTTTGGACCAACAAGAGGGCGACACTTGGCACCCTCTAATTGGTGGACTATGGGGCGGCATTTGGGCGAAATGGTGAGTGGGAGTAGGTAGGATATTTTGTGATATTTGTGTGGTAGATGGATAAGGTGTACTTGGGTGAATCTTGACCCTACACTTGCCTTGCACTTGGCATGATCTTGGCCATTGGTTGGCCATGGCTTGACCTATAAATACCCCTCCCCTTTGAAGACTTCTTCATCCTAAAAATCTCTAAGTCTTGAAAATCCCTCCCCCCCTCTCTTGTAGTGTTTCGTCCAACACTCCCCCTCCCCCTTTGAGAAGGCCTTTTGGCCGAGGGGTACACCCCCCCTCCTAGTGGTGCTAGCCAGGTACCCACTACCTTGAGTTGTTTTCATAAAATACACCCCCTTTTGGTAGAAATACTCTCAGTATTGTTCTTACCGAAATACATTGCCCAAATACCTTGTAGTATTCCAAGGTTACACTTATACTAAAAGCCCGAAATACTATTATACTTTCCTTGATACAAAACGAAACCCTAAGGAAAATCTCCATAGTTGGTTGGAGTATTAAGAAGAAGTTGCGTAAAACTTCTAAGGGTTGTTTAGAGCGGGTTGGAGCGCACGGAGTAGGAGCTAAACCTTGCTCAGGATCGACATTTAAACTTGGATAATTTTGGGCTTATCGATGTAAATACTCTTGTCCTTCTTTTTAATTGGAAATTACATGTTGTAGGAATATATAGTTGAAGTATACTATATATAGAATTGAACATAGTTTTTCGCAATGTCTTTTGACTTAAGCTGAATTTAAAGAAGAGAAGCTGACTGTAATTACATAGGGTATTCTGATGAGACTTGTGTAGCATTCTTTGTGAAGTAGAATTATACACGTCCGGATTAGGCGTACAACCCACTCTAGGGAGTTGTTGGCTGTTAGCGGGCCTCGATGAAGGAGAGATTTCTGTGATTTGCGGGGAGGTCTTCTTAGAATTTTACGTAGAATATTCTACGTTGAGATCTAGATGTTAATAGGCGCGCTTGTGGCCTCTATAGGTTGAAGTACTACGTGTGGCGTGCCGCTTGGCTTAAGGTGTAGCCGGCGGTTTGAGGTACTTGGGCGTTTTGCTATTAGTCGATAATCGTCGCGAGGTATGTGAACCTCTTCCTATCTTTTCTAGCATGATATGTGTATAACTATGTAGTACGGTGAGCGTACGTGTGTTAAAAGTATTTGATTGGTTTAAAACATAAAGTGTTATAACGGCTTTATGGGAAGTTGGTTATAACGACTTTATGTAAGTAAGAAATGCTTTGTGGTTTTAAAAGATAAGCGATTTGATTTATAAGCGATTTGGATGTGTGATATTAAGAAACCTTTTTAGCTTAAGAGTTATACGACTTTATGGGAAGTTAGGTATAACGGCTTAAGAGAGATAAAAGAATGATTTATTGATTTAAGAAGTTAAGAGACTTGACTTAATTTTATTAATGTGAATTTTGTTAAAGCGTGTGAAACCTCGTTCGTGAGTAATGAGTATTTTGGTTTTAAAAAGGAATGATGTTTCTTGATTTGGAAATCGGAATGAATGTCGAACAAACCACAGCGCTAATAAAGGAAATGTATTAACTAATAAAGAATTATTAATAACCATGAAGCCTCCATCTGCATAGAAGCTAAGATGAGACAAAATGATATTACATTTCCTAGATCATGGTTGCTTAAATAAGATTGTTATGAACAAGAATAAACTACTCACACATAAGGTATATGTTTCTCAAATTGTTTTAAAGGATTAAAACTATGAACTACGAAACCTTTCGAAAAATGAGAAACCTGAACATTTGAAATTAGGCAAACTTGAACGTTTGGAAAATAATGTTGTTACTCGATTTTACAAAGAGAAGTGTTTTGGTTTACTTCAAAAGATAGTCACTCTAATTTTACATACTACGAGTATTGTGTGACTATTCATGAAAGAACAGATCTCTTAAAGAGTTAATGTATGAAGTACTTTGGGGATAAAAACCCGATCTTGTAAATCATATAGTAGAAAGTACCTTGTGTGAATAACTTGATTGTGTTGGTTTGTGATAGCCTTGTAATACTCTCTTGTTGATTTGATAAGTAAACATGCTAGGAAGCTACGTGTGTTATTATCTTGTGATGTTTGTGTAAAGGGGTTTTCCCTCGATTGCGCTTAAGTTGTTTAACTATCAGCCGTTATGTTGGTATTATACCACTCGCGACACATCATCCGGAGGTTGGCGCCCTCCGTCGCGGGTAGACTTCGGTAGTGCGTGTGACCTATGATTCGAGAATACCTCATGCGGGTCCCGGGGGCCCATGCGGAGCTGCGAGAGCTCCAGGTTAGTGTGCGGCCTTTATGGTCATGCGGTCTATGTGGCCCGTGCGGTGCGAGTCGAGGCGGATCTTGGGAGTAGCTACCTCGATGCGGGAATACCTCATGCGGGCCATTGGGTGGCCTATGCGGGTGCGGGAAGTTCGAGGCTAGACAGCGCACATTAGATCTGCGGCGAGTGGTCGGCTTTGATCATGTGACGATGCAGACAGATCTCATGATCTGATTTATGACCTTGTTTATCTTGTAGGTTTTAGTAGTCGGCTATGCCTTCGTACTTACCGTGCGGTTTTATGATGACAGTGGGACACGGTGTTCATGTGTATTCCTTGGTGCTTTTATATCATAGGCTGGCGGTGAGGAAGGTATTCCACGGGCATGATTGATGTTGTGGGCGTGAGACCCATTGTTATATTTGAGTGATGACTTTGAGGCGTGAGTCCACAACTTGACACGCATCGCTTATTTATTGTGAGCGTAGTTTGGTTATCATACATGTCTCTGCTTTATATAGACTACTATGATTTCATTTACGATATTTTGATTTCACATACTTGGTACTGTTATGCTTGACCTCGCCCGAAGTGCGTTCATGCCGCAGGTTGAGGTACACCAGTCGTTGATCCTAGCTCTCAGGGTCACAGTTCAGCGTTTGGGAAGCTCCGTTTCTCCGGAGGCTTATCAGTGGTATAGTCCCCTGTCATAGTAGGTGCTTACATTCAGGGGTATGGCGGGGCCCTGTCCCGCCATCGTTGTCATGTCACTCTTAGAGGTCTGTAGTACTGTTGTGGGCAGAATTGTAAAAAGGGATGTAACTGTTCTAGTTGATATTTATATATGCCGCAAGGCAACTTTCTCAGATAACTGTTTTCACTTCACTATATTCATGTCTTGTTTATATTCCGCTGATTTCTCTGATGCATGGCTACTTGGGTGCCCGGGGTAAGGCACCAGTCACGGGCCCGGGTTCGGGTCGTGACAACTTCGTCGGTGGTAATCACCGGAGCGACAACAAAAGAAAAGAACCATCGAAAAACACCAAGAGCGGACATATCTAGAATTTTAAAGTTGTTGAACATCATTTTTCCAGTGTAAACAAACAAGGGGAGAAAGGAAGGGAGTGACATAGTGACAGTGGTTTATTGGTGGTGGTTGGGTTGCTCCGACTCATCGGAGCTAGAAACTCTCCGCCAGAGCAGTGTAGGAGAAAAATGAGAGTTTCTTGTGCGAGGGAGGTGAGGGTTGAGTGAGATGGAAATGGTTGGATGATGTTGTTGGTGGTCGGAGGTGTGCTGGAGTTCCAAAAGCGAAGGGCTCGTAAGAGCTTCTTCAGATAAAAGTCCTTTTGGACTCTTGTAAAAATTAATGAAGAAGAACCCCACCCTTAAAATCTGATCATTGGATGCTCCGGTTCACCGGAGTTGGAGTTTCTTGCCGGAGCAGTGGCTCGTCGCTGAACAGAGGTAGTAGAAGTGGGTGTGGTTTGGTATGGGTCTCACATATGTTTAATGTCGCCTATGTGGATCCCACGTGACATCCACATGGGATTTCCGTCCAACAGAGGGCATATTTGCCAACTTTGCCAACGTGGAGGGTATATTTGCCCAAAACTTTAACGGAGGGCAAATGTGATCCTTAACCGATAGTTAGAGGATAAATTTGACCCTTTTTCCCTTTATTGAATGTGGTCCCAACTCATATTTATTTGTTGGGATTTCTTTGTCTAGTCATAAAAGTAGTAGGACACCACTCAACTAATTATTTTCTGTATTTTATTTATATTTTTTGTTTTTGCGTGCTTCTTTTATGATATTTTATTCTCTCTTCTTTTCTGGAAACCATTGCTATGGTATTGGGTATCTGTTTGGCCAAGCTTCTCAGGCCAAACAGGTATTTTCCAAAAGTAGAAACACTTTTTAAAAAAGTCAAAAAATGTTTCTAGATAGGAAGAGAAGCATAAACATCAATTTGGTGCTTCTCGAGAAGTGTTTCTCGAGAAGCACTTTTTGCCTATTAAATGGATTTTTTTGACCCATTTACCATTTTCTTTTCACAAAATTTCTTTTAATCTCATATAATATCCTCATATAAAATAGAAATTTAGAAATTGGGTAGGGCGCGGGGGTGGGGGGGGGAAGAAAAAAATCATTTTTTTTTATAAAAGTAACAAAAAATATGAAATAGAAATTTGAGGATGGGGTAGGGCAATGGGGTGGGGGTAGGGCAATGGGGTAGGCCAGGGGGCGGGGGGTAAGAAAAAAATTCATATTTTTTATAAATTGTTTATAAAAGTAAAAAAAATATAAAATATAAATTTGAGAATGTGGTAGGTGGGGTAGATGGAGGTAAGAAAAAATTTCATATTTTCAATCATTTTGTATAAAAGTAACAAAAAAATATGAAATAGAAATTTGAGGATGGGGTAGGGAAATGAGGTTGGGTGGGGTGAGGGTAGGGCGGGTAAAAAAATCATATTTTTTATAAATTGTTTATGAAAGTAAAAAAAATATAAAATAGAAATTTGAGAATGTGTTAGGTGGACGGGGGTAGGGGGAGGTAAGATTTTTTTTTATATTTTCAATCATTTTTTATAAAAGTAACAAAAAATATGAAATAGAAAATTGAGGATTGGGTGGGCCGGGGGGCGGGGGGGTAGGGAGGGTGTAGGGGGGAAGAAAATAATTCATATTTTTTATAAAAGTAAAAAAATATGACATAGAAATTTGAGGATGTGGTAGGGGTAGGTGTGGGTAGGGCGAGGTAGGTTTTGACATATTTGAGTCATTGTTATCATATTGCCGTTACATTTCTTATGTACAATATAATATTATTTTTTAATTAAATGTTGCAATTAAATAATTTAATTTTTTTTTATTAAATTGTAAAGATATACTAATTTTTAGAAACATAGGATAGAAAAAATATTTTAAATAGTTTGAAATCTATTAAAAAAATATTCTAGTAAATTTACATAAATGTGGGTCAAACATGAAACTGTTTCTGTTTCTCAGAAGTACTTCTATAATTATAGGTCAAACACTCAGATTCTTTAAAAACAGTTTCTGCAAAACTACTTCTAAGAAACAGAAATACTTTTTCAGAAGCTTGGCCAAATAGACCCTAGGTCTAATTAAAGTTTTTCTGATTTGTGTGCTTCTTTTTTTAGTTATGTTTTTTTTTTTGTGAAACCAATGTTGGTGTTAGGTCTAATTAATTCTTGATTTTTGAGTTTTGTGTTGATCACTTGAGTTGAGTGTCTTTGAAAAATAACCTCTCTACTTTCACGCGGTAGGGGTAAAGTTTACGTACACTCTACCATTCTCAGACCTCACTTGTGGAATTACAATGTGTATGTTGTTGATATTTGTGCTATTTATTTTTTAAGTTTTTTTTTTTGTAAACCATTGATGGCATTAGGCTTAGTTGTACACATAACTGCTTTAATTACTTCTTTGCTTAGTTGTTATCTTATTTTTTGTTGATTTTATCTTAATTACTCTTTTTTGTCTGTTGGATTTTTATTGCAGATTATTTAAGATGGTTAAGGTTGACTTGGTCTTTGACTATGGTGGTGATTGAATAAAAGAGTCAAACCTTTTATATTCAGGAATGCTTATTTATAAGGTTATGATTCTGATATCTTATCTTATAAACATTAGTAATGAATATAATGATAGATTAGGATATGTGGGTGTTAAATAATTGATTGTGGTTGTCCCTTCTGAAAAATATTATAAAATAGAATGTGATGATGGAATTAGGACATTATTGTCTTTCGTTAATGACCAGTTAGATGTTATAAACATATTTGTTGTTAAGGATAGTGAATTATCTGTTGATGTTCAGAATATAGTCCAACACTGAGAATCAGTGTTAGTGGCAAGTGAAACAGCTAGTGATTGTGGTAGTGATGATAATTCAGATTGATTCTGAAGAGTTGGAGGCTCTTGCAAAAGAAATAAAGAGGGTAATCAATGATAAATTGTCTTATTACAATGAATTAGACAAGCCCATGTGTTATAGTAGTTATTGACTCAATAATGTTGTTGAGATTAAAATGATGTTTTGATTATTTGACAAATCATGCATTCAGAAAGCGATCAAGTACATAAGAGACACAAGGAAGGCATTGAAGAACAGAAGTCCAAATAGATCTCCAAAAGGATTTAGTAAACCAGTCAAGTAATATAGGAATAACTCAAAGAAACTGATCTTTATTGATGTACATTGGAGTGTCGAAGAGCAATTGCATAACCGATTAGGAGAATTGATATTTGACTCATTCCTATTCTATTAGGGTTCAGAGTTCAAATATATGGAATTCTTACCATAACTTGAACACATGGAATGGTCATTAAAGTAGGAAAAGGAGAAGTCAACGCACATACAAGGTAAGAGGGAGATCCAAGTCAAAAAAGAATTGGTTTTTGGGTGCCATTATGAAATCAATACTTGATTGGATTCGAACAAGACATAGATGAAACTACTTGTATATAAACACAGTATGAACAAGATTTGAAGCTTAACCACAACCATAAACATAAAACGAGAGGCATCAAGAGTGAGCGGAGGCAACATATGAGTCTCTAGAGAGTCAACTACACATCAACAAAGAATCCGAGCTTATCAAGATTTATCATTAAGTTCTTTTATTGTAATAGTTAGGTTCTAGTTGTGGTTCCATCTATTTACATATGTTATAATTGTGTAAAGGTGTTTTTGTTGAATTGTAAGGTATTTCCTTGACTGGATAGAGTCATTGAAGTGTTGCTAGAAGATTTGGAATATTTAAGCATTAAGAGGTTAGAGACGGGACTCTTTGAAACTGTTCCTTAGGTATTGCAAGCGATATTGTAAACCCTACATTTGTGGGCTCATGTTACATCCCGTCCCTCCGTACGTGGGTTGCATCGTAAGTTAAGGTTGCACGAGCATAAGAAAGGAAGTATCATGAGGGTTCAAGTGATGCAACTACATTAGTATCAAGGTTAAGAAGGTTTATAAGCATGTTTAGTAGGTATGGGAAGGTTTCGGGTCCAGTGAATCGAAGAAATGGAGTTTGTCGAAACCAGGGAAAATTGGGCAGAATTTTGGACAGGATTTTGGCCCAACTCTTAGAAGGCATATCTCTTAGTGTATAAGAAATTATGGGATACATAACCTATCTAAATTTAAGTTCAGAGAGTCTTCTTTCCAATGCAATAGACAGTTTGCAAACTAGAGAAATATGGTGCCATTTACGGCCCCGTACAAAACTGTACGATGGCAAGTACATATTTTCTGGACATTTTTAGTGGCAGTGGACCTAGTATAAATATATGTTGAAGCCCAAAATTTCATTTCTAGATCATTCATTTCCACATCCCCTCTCTCTCTACATCAAAAGCTTCTCTCGCAAGATTTATAACGCATCATAGACCAAATTCACATAATAATTGCATGACTTCAAGTCCCAAGAATTCGTAGAAGCTACAAGATCATATTCATCTTCCTTGTTCTTGAAATGGAAAGGTCAAAAAATCCAAAAATCAAAACACTCAAAATAATTGTGTTATTTCGTTGTTTTGATACTAGATTCTTGTTCTCTAGTGTTAGTTGAGTCCAAATATTAAGTTCCATTCGAATTGGAGTTAATTTGGGCAATACACCATTGTTGGAGCTTGAAGGTTTGAGGTCAAAACAAAAAAAAATCCAAACATTTGTTGTTGTTTTTGGTGGATTTGAGGTCAAATTTGAGTTCTTTGGTATCAAAACACCCATGTTTCAAGTTTCGAAGCATTTGAAGGTGTTTTGAAGATTCCACTATTAAAGGACCTTAAAGGTTGAAGAACAAGCAAGTGGATCTTGTTGAAGGAGGTGAAATTGAAGTTTGAAACCTTGTGGGCTTTGTTCTCTACGTCAAAGGGAACTCAAATACAAAATTTGAGCAATTTTGGACTTGATTTTATGGTAGTTGTATTTTTGAATTGTTCTTAGTATTCTTGAGCATCTTCAAATCTTCATAGTGAAGAATATGCCAAAGAGAGGTTTGATCAATAATTTTTTGGTAAAGGTCAAAAAATGTTTTTCTACCCCAAAGAGGAAAATACTAAGTTGTGTGGGCTCAAAAGTCAAAGAAACATTCTCATAAAAGAGGCCACATGGCCCTCCACGCATGCCACATGGGCTACGTGGACCATCCACGTCATCAGCCACGCAGCCGAAGGCAAAAGGGAGGAAGAGCTACTATTTTGGGCTACGTACTTGGACGTGGGCAACCCATCTCACACACGCACCCATTTGCCACTCACACACCCCTTTGCAACCCACGCACCCCACATCCACCTACATAGGTTCAAACATCCCCTCACGACCACCCACGTCATATCCAAATCCACCCACACACCACCACGAAGACACCCACATAAAGGTTTCTAATTTCACTTATTTTTCATCTCTTTTCTTAGTTTATTCGTTTCTCTAAACTAATTAACATTGAGTAATCATTCTTACTTGATTGTTAACTAGTTTTGAGTATGTATTTACTATCTTCCAATTATTTTTCATCCTTTTTTGCATTTTAACTTCGTTGAAAACTTCTTGACTCAAGTTCGTTAGTTTGAATTGAGTCGTCTGTTATTCTAAGTTGAACAAGAATCTATTCCGGCCAAGAGTAGAAACTAAATCCCTTGTGGCCAATCCGGATTAATAAGAGTGCAATCATTGGCAGATGCAATTTGTGAGACAATCAAAGGTGCACATAATCGAGTGTTAGTGAGATTGTTTTCACTAACCTAATGTGTTTGTTTGTTTTGTTGAGTTTTTAAATAGGTAATTCTCCATGGAATATGATTCATGTGATGAAAACTTTGATAGTTGTAATGATAATGATAATGGCTTTAATATGTGGACGACGCGTACAATAAAGAGTATGATGCTAATTATGAGGGTTGTGAATACGATTATGGTCATTATAATGAAGAACATGAGACAAGGAGTACTCATAGACCCTATTTCTCAGCTAATGATCCGGAAGATCAATATGATGACCCTCGTGATTATGAAGGTACTCCAAGGTACAACTCTTGCTCTTGCTTTGAGGATCTTGTCTTTATTTGTCTCCTTTATGATCTTGCAAGCTTTAGGTTCGAGGAATCATTTTGAAGAAGGGGACAATGATACAAGCTGAGCTTCATCAACAAGGTACTCACCAAGACAAGTTAGGAAACTTGAGGACCTTCGAGGCTTATGCGTGAAGATGGACAGCTGGGAATTAGCTTTGGAGGCATTAGAGGGATTCAATCTATTTGAAGACAAAGAGAAGCATGGGATTCATTAGAGATGTGGAAGAGAAGGAGGTTATTTGTGTAAAAGAGGCTATTACTTAAATGCAAGCCTTTTTCAAAAGAAGACTAACCAAACAAGGACCTTACTTCATTAAGAGTATAATTATAATAGCTAGCTAGTCTTCCTTTCTATCCTAGTATAAATAGTAGCCTTTTATTTCCCTTAGAGTTATACTATTTTGATGAATGATATTTTGATACTCTATTAAGAGTTTGAGTGTTTGTTAAAGCAATTGATTGTGCTTGTCACATTGTTGAGATGATTGGTTTCTTAGTAACTTAGATTCCCTTGAGGTCATCCTAAGAACTTAGATTCTAAGTTGTGTGCAATTTGGAGGTCTTAGTTAATCTAGAACTTTTGTTGCCAAATTGTGTCTTCTTTTGTGTCAATCTATCTATCATATATTTTTCTTGTTTCCCGTATCTTATATTGCATCAACCCCGGTTAGTAAGAGTGTGGGTATGACTGTCACGACCCGACCCCGGGCCCGCGACTGGTGCCCTATCAGGGCACCCTTACAGGTAACCATCAAAGAAAACCAGCGGAACAAACGTAAAACACACAACGTTAATCAGTAAAAATTAAACAACTGGCTAGCCGATAAGGCTGCCTTCCTGGGTAGATATACATAACTAGTCAAAAAGCAGTTACATCCTTTTTCCTTACAAACCGACTCACATACATGACTACAGACCTCTAAGAATTTTTACATAGCAGCGTGTGGGACGGGCCGCCATACCACAGATGTACAACAACCGACAATACCAGGGAGCTGAACCAATGACAAGCCTCCGGAGTAATGGAGTCTCTCAATAGCTGAACAGTGATCCTAAGAGTGAGGATCAACAACCTGTATAATTCTACTGTGGCGTGAGCGGTCCAGAAGAGTCGATCTGGCGTGTACCAAGTATGTGGCCCGAAAGCCGTAATGAAATCATAATAGTCAAAAATAAAGCTGGGAACATGTATGTTATACCCCGTAGTTCCTGGGTATGTATGCGAGGACGTACGTACGAGAATACGACAGAAAGTTTGGAAAGGAAGAAAGAGGTGATTTTTCCACGGAAAAGTTTCCGGTTTTTGTGAAGGAAAAAGGTTCGTTAGTGGGAATTGGATTCCCAGATTTGGTTTTTGGACTTCTTAGATTATATTAGAATTATGGAATTTTATTTTCGGAAATGGTCACGTGGGGCCACGGGAGAAATTCTGATTTTGTAGCCCGCTTTGATTTTGAGATTTTGGCGTTATGGATATTTCGGAAGACGAAATATTTTGGGCGAATCGGGGCGACACGTGTCACCCCATGTGGCACCCGGCGAAATATGTTTGTGCACAACGGTTAGAGTCGTTTTTAAATGAAGCGTTCTACCTAACTACGAAGGGTAAATTCGGCTATGTCTTTTCTTATTTTGCGGATTTTTCAGAAGCGAAACATTTTGGACCAACGGGAGGGTGGCGTGTGTCACCTCACATTGAAACAGTGGGGCGGCTTAGGGCCGATTGGTGGGCAAGTTGTTGGTTGATATTTGTGTAGATATTTGTGAGGGTTTTAAGGAGTAGGGACTAGGGGGCACTTGGGCATATCTTGGCCCTCCACTTGGCTAGATCTTGGCCATTGGTTGGCCTTTGCTTGGCCTATAAATACCTCCCCTTTTGAAGACTTCTTCATCCGTTCCATAATTTCCAAGTCTTGAAAACCTCCTCCTCCTTGTTGGTTTCGTCCTCCTCTTCCTTTGTGAGGCCTTGGCAGGTGCACCACTCCTGAGGCCTTGGCAGAAGTACACCCACTCCTAGTGGTGTCGTGAGGTACCACTTTGTGGTGTAGAAATACTCTCAAAGTATTGTTATAATGCCCAAATTACCTTAGCCGTATACCTTGTTGTATTCTAAGGTTATACCTATCTGAAAAGCCGAAATACTATTATACTTCCGTCGGTCCACAAAACCGAAACCACAGGAAAATCTCCATAGTCAGTTGGAGTATTGTGTAGAAGTTGGTTAGAACTTCTAAGGGTGGTTTAAATGAGTTGGGCGCTCGGAGTTGGAGCTAAGCGATTGCCGAGGATCGACTTTATACTTGGATAATTATGGGCTTATCGAGGTAAATATCTTGTCCTATTGTAATTGGATATTACATGTTGTAGGAAATTATAGTTGAAGTATACTATGTATATAATCGAACATAGCTTGTGGAAATGTCTTTGGACTTAAGCTGAAGAAGCCCAATTGTTTTTACATGGGTGTATTCTGATAGACTTGTGTAGTAATCTTGTGGAGTAGAATTGTACCGTTCGGGTTAGATGTATAACCCCTGGTTGGCTTGGTAGTGGCCCAGATTAGAGGAGAGATTTCTGTTGCGGGAGAGTCTTTGCGAATTTAGGTAGAATTTTCTGCGATAAGGTGTAAAAGTTAAAAAACGCCGTGTGGCCTTATATGTTTAAGTACTACGTGTGGCGCGTTCTACTTGGCAAGGAGTAGCAAGCGGTTGGGAGTACTTGGAGCGTTTTGCTATTAGTCGATACTCGTCGCGAGGTATGTGAACCTCTTCCTATCTCTTACAGCATGATATGTGTGAACTATGTAGTACGGTGAGCGTCATGTACTAAATGTATTTGATTGGTGTAAAACATAAAGTGTTATAACGGCTTTATGGGAAGTTGGTTATAACGGCTTTATGTTGGTAAGAAAATACATGTGGTTTTAAAAGGTAGCGATTTGAACTATAAGCGGCTTGTTATGTGTTAATAAAGAACTTGAAGTATTTCAAAAGAGTTTTGAATCATTTTGAGAGGAGAAGTAATACTTGATTTGTTTTGAAAACTTAAGAGTTATACTAGCTTTATGGAAAGTTAGGTATAACGTCTTAAGAATGTTTCTTGATTTTGGAAATCGAGAATGTGTATCGACAAACCAACTGCGGCGTTAATAAAAGGAAATGTTTTGTGATTAAGTATTATTAAAACCGGTAGAAACTTCCATCCGTAGAAGCTAAGATGAGACAAAATGATATTTCCTAGATCATGCATTCTTTGTAATAAGATTGTTGTAAACAAGAATATCCTACTCACATATAAGACTTATGTTTCTCAGATAGTTTAAAAGAGAATTATATTCTTAAATGAATAAGACTATGAACTACGAAACCTTTCTAAATAAGAAACATGAACATTTGAAATTAGGCAAACTTGGGCGTTTGGAAAATAATGTTGTTACTTGAGTTTTACAAAGAGAAGTGTTTTGATTTACTTCAAAAGATAATCACTATATTTTCATATACTACGGGTATTGTGTGACTTTTGTGAAAGTAACGTATCTTTTAAAGAGTTAATGTATGAAGTACTTTGGGGATCAAACCAGAACTTGTTAGCATATAGTAGAAAGTACCTTGTGTGTATAACTTGATTGTGTTGGTTTGTGATAGCACAGTAATACTTTCTTGTTGATTTGATAAGTAAACATGCTAGGATCTACGTGTGTTAGTATCTTGTGATGTTTGTGTAAAGGGGTTTTTCCTTTGTTGTGCTTATGTTGTTTAACGATAATTTGTTATGATAGTATTATACATCACTCATCTCTTGAGATGATTAGAGTTAGGCGCCCTCCGTCGGGGTAGACTCGGGCGGGTCGATGGACCTATGATTGAGACTACCTCATGCGGGTCGAGGGCTTTATGCGGGCTGCGGGAGTTCAGGTTGAGATCGCGGCCCTTGTGGTCATGCGGTCCTTGTGGCCGTGCGGGCGAGTCGAGGCGGCTGCAGGAGTAGCTACCCTCGATGCGAGGGTTATACCTCATGCGGGCGTCGGTGGCCTATGCGGGCTGCGGAAAGTTCGAGGCTAGGCGCGCACATTAGATCTGCGGGCAAGTGGTCGCTTTGATCATGTGATGTGCAGGCAGATCTTATGATCTGATTCATGACCTTGTTAGTTACGTAGGTGTTAGTAGTCGGCTATGCCTTCGTCCACCTGTCTTGTTTTATTTGGACACAGTGGGACACGGTGTTCATGTGTGTTCCTTGGTGCTTTTATATCATAAAGCGCCGGCGGTGAGGAAGGTATTCCACGGGCATGATTGATGTTGTGGGCGTGAGACCCATTGTTATATTTGAGTGATGACTTGAGGCGTGAGTCACGACTTGACATATCGCTTATTATTGTGAGCGTAGTTTGGTTATCATACATGTCTCTGCTTTATAGACTATTATGATTTCATTTACTGATATTTTTAGTTTCACATACTCGATGCAGGTTGTCTTGACCTCGCCCGGGGCTGCGTTCATGCCGCGAGTAAAGGTACACCGATCATTGATCCTCGCTCTTAGGAGTCACGATTCGGCGTGTGGGAAAGCTCCGTTTCTCGTAGGCTTATCGATGGTATAGTCCACTGTTGTTGTAGGTGTTTACATTCGGGGTATGGCGGGCCACTGTCCGCCATTGTTGTCGTATCATTTCTTAGAAGTGCATGTAATCTTTGTGTGGCGGGGGTTTGTAAAAAGGATTAAAGGCATTCATGTTGAAAAAGTTGTTGTTTATATATATCGAAAGGCAAGTTTTCTCAGTTATTGTTTCATATTTTATATATGTCTTGTATCGTTTATGTTCATTGATTACTCGATGTTGTATCACTAGGGTGCGGGGTAAGGCACGATCACGGGCCGGAATCGGTCGTGACAAAAGTGGTATCGAGCGATTAATCCTCGGAAAGTGTCTACGAACCGTATCCGATGAAGTCTTGATTATCGGTGTGTTGTGCACCACGATAATCGTGGAGGCTATAGGATATTTAGGATTGGTTTCTATTCTTCTCATTACGAGATCGTGCCTTAGAGGCATGTTGTAAGTTGGACCCTCGACGCATTTCTTCCCTTACCGTTATGCCTCGCGTAGGCAACCCGGCCCGGGAGGCGGCGGCCGAGGAGGCTGCGAGTAGAGTTGAGAAGGGTTGCGAGGGCACAGCCCAATCATTACCTAGGGTAGTGCTTCGTTCGGGGATTTCTGCGGCGTCACTAGCCCAGCAGAGTTTAGCGCGATGGCGGCGGTTCCTACTGCGTCCATGATATTTGAACCGGTTCCACGGCCAGAGCAGTGAATATAGATTGCAAAGGCGACCACATTTACTAGCTATGGATTTGGCTACGGAGAGGTTATCTGATGTACCACGAGTCTTGATGACTACCTAAGAGAGGGTGTGCAAGAGTAATTCTTGATTGGGCTTGAGCATGGCACGTATGCGGGCTTATGTGCGGCGGTAGAAAACGTGAGATCGGCGGGTTAACCAAGGGGCGAGAAGAGGGCGGGCGTGAGGTCCTTCGGTAACTTTCAAGGTGAGTATACCTTAAGTGCTATGTTCTGATAGCAGTGTGTTAGTTGTGATTTGAAATCATGGTTGTTTTAACCGAGTAAGATTTTGGGGGATAGAGAAAGTGTGAGCCTTAGAGCTTTATACGTAGAGACCTTAGAGGTGAGGCCATCTCGAGAAGAAGGTGTAGGGTTATGTTTGACCCTTATCGGAGTGCATAGTGCACGTGAGCTATGTTTGGGATAGGTCCCTAAGTGGTATGAAATGAAAGAGGGTAGTTGAGCTAAGAAGACCGCTAGGTTTTCGTAACATGTTTAGTAAAATTGTTCCTTCGGGGAGATAGTATTTTGCGCCTTGCCGGGTCGGGTTGAGGCCACGTTGCGGGTCAACCCGCGGCATGTTTGGTGGTGGTGCGGTTGTGGTGGTCCCGCTTGTGGAAGGGTCACGAGGGTGTTAGGCCCAGTTTAGTTAACCGTCTGCGAGTTCGTGGATGCGTTCGACCGGTGGTCGGTCGATGAAGCGACCATCGTGTTCTTGATCGGGACCGTTCACTCGGCGATGTTGATTTATCGAGAAAGGTTGTAAGGCTGCGCAGGTGCCTACCTTCACCTTATGGCGACAGTGGAGCCAGTTTACGGCTGTTTTTGGTTTCGGAAGTTTTACGAGCGGGGTTAAGGACTGGTGAGTCTCGAGAATCGCGTCGCCTCGGGCGGTGTGTGGATTTCGGGGTAGTTGTGAGGATTGTTGTCTCTGTGGAGAGGCGTTTAAGCTACCATTCCGGTGTTCGGATGTCGCCTTACGAAGCCTTGTAGGGGCGAAGTGTAAGTTGCGGTCGATTGGTTCGATGTTGGCAAGGTTGAGATAGTTGGATCGAGCTTGTTCCGGCAGATCGTGGATAGGGTAAAGCTCATCTAGAAGAAGTTACGGCGGCTCGGAGGAATCGTGCGGATGATCGGCGGCGACGCAGAGTTGAGTTGACGGTCGGTCTTCTTGAAAGTACCACCGGACGGTGTGACGAGTATGGAAGCGAAGGAACTTAGCCCGAGTTACTTTGGGCCTTTTGAGTTCATGTGAAGAATAGGCGGGTTGCCTATATGTTAGCAATTGCCGTCCGACTTAGGAAGCGATGCGTCCGGTCTTCGTATTGTTATGTTCGGAAAGTATCGAAGATCCATCCAAAATGTTCCCGATTAATGATGCCCACGTAAAGAGATAGTAACCGAGTTTTGGAAACTAAAGCGATGTCGAAATGTGGTAAGGGTTGAGTGTCACGGCGGCCGTGATCATGGCGACCGGTACCATTTGTTGGGTCGTCGGAGCTAGGCTCGCGGCAAAGTGACAAAAGTGACTAAAAGTATATTTTTAACCCGGGAAGAGGTATTTGTGGTGATGTTAGAGGTGTTTCCTCGTAGACTTGGATATAAGTATGTTGCGCGGTATTTACGTGGCGGTATGGCAGGATTGTTTCGTAAGTATAGTAGTGAAGACTATACTGGCGCGCGTATGTTTTGAGACTTAGAAGGAACATTCGGGACGAATGTTTCTAAGGGGGGAAGAATGTTATACCCCGTAGTTCCAGGGTATGTATGCGAGGGCGTGCGTGCGAGAATCTGACAGTTTGGAAAGGAAGAAAGAGGTGATTTTTCCACGGAAAAGTTTAGGTTTTGTGAAGGAAAAAGGTTCGTTAGTGGGAATTGGATTCCCAGTTTGGTTTTGGACTTCTTAGATTATATTAGAATTATGGAATTTTATTTTGGAAATGGTCACGTGGGGCCCACGGGAGAAATTCTGGTTTTGTGGGGCAGCTTTGATTTTGAGATTTTGGCGTTATGGATATTTTGGAAGACGAAATATTTTGGGCGAATCGGGGCGACACGTGTCACCCCGTGGCACCGCGGCGAAATATGTTTGTGCACAACACGGTTAGAGTCGTTTTCGGCGAAACGTTACCTAACTACGAAGGGTAAATTCGGCTATGTCTTTTCTTATTTTTGCGGATTTTTAGAAACGAAACATTTTGGACCAGCGGGAGGGTGACATGTGTCACCGCATTGGAAACAAGTGGGGCGGCTTAGGGCCGATTGGTGGGCAAGTTGTTGGTTGATATTTGTGTAGATATTTGTGAGGGTTTTAAGGATTAGGGACTATGGGGCACTTGGGCATATCTTGGCCCTCCACTTGCACCCCACTTGGCTAGATCTTGGCCATTGGTTGGCCTTTGCAGCTATAAATACCTCACGCTGAAGACTTCATCCATTCCATAATTTCCAAGTCTTGAAAACCTCCCTCCTCCTTGTTGGTTTCGTCCTCCCCTCTTCCTTTGTGAGGCCTTGGCAGAGGTGCACCACTCCTGAGGCCTTGGCCAGAGTACACCCCTCACAGTGGTGTGCGTGAGGTACCCCTTTGTGGTGTAGAAATACTCTCAAAGTATTGTTATAATGCCCAAATTACCTTAGTAGTATACCTTGTTGTATTCTAAGGTTATACCTATCTGAAAAGCCGAAATACTATTATACTTCCCGTCGGTCCACAAACCGAAACCACAGGAAAATCTCCATAGTCAGTTGGAGTATTGTGTAGAAGTTGGTTAGAACTTCTAAGGGTGGTTTAGAGCGGGTTGGGCGCTCGGAGTTGGAGCTAAGCGATTGCCCGGGATCGACTTTATACTTGGATAATTATGGGCTTATCGAGGTAAATATCTTGTCCCTATTGTAATTGGATATTACATGTTGTAGGAAATTATAGTTGAAGTATACTATGTATATAATGAACATAGCTTGTGGAAATGTCTTTGGACTTAAGCTGAAGCCCAGGCTGTTTTTACATGGGTGTATTCTGATAGACTTGTGTAGTAATCTTGTGGAGTAGAATTGTACAGTTCGGGTTAGATGTATAACCCACTGGTTGGCTTGGTAGCGGCCAGTTAGAGGAGGAGATTTCTGTTGTTGGGGAGAGTCTGCTTAGAATTTTGGTAGAATGTTCTGCGATAAGGTCTAAATGTTAATAAGCGCCTTGTGGCCTTATAGGTTGAAGTACTACGTGTGGCGCGTTCTACTTGGCTTAGGAGTAGCGGCGGTTGGGAGTACTTGGGCGTTTTGCTATTAGTCGATACTCGTCGCGAGGTATGTGAACCTCTTCCTATCTCTTCTAGCGTGATATGTGTGAACTATGTAGTACGGTGAGCGTCATGTACTAAATGTATTTGATTGGTGTAAAACATAAAGTGTTATAACGGCTTTATGGGAAGTTGGTTATAACGGCTTTATGTTGGTAAGAAAATACATGTGGTTTTAAAAGGTAATCGATTTGAACTATAAGCGGCTTGTTATGTGTTAATAAAGAACTTGAAGTATTTCAAAGAGTTTTGAATCATTTTGAGAGAGAAGTAATACTTGATTTGTTTTGAAAACTTAAGAGTTATACTAGCTTTATGGAAAGTTAGGTATAACGTCTTAAGAATGTTTCTTGATTTTGGAAATCGAATGTGTATCGACAAACCAACTGCAGCGTTAATAAAAGGAAATGTTTTGTGATTAAGTATTATTAAAACCAGTAGAAACTTCCATCTGCATAGAAGCTAAGATGAGACAAAATGATATTTCCTAGATAATGGCTGCTGTAATAAGATTGTTGTAAACAAGAATATCCTACTCACATATAAGACTTATGTTTCTCAGATAGTTTAAAAGAGAATTATATTCTTAAATGAATAAGACTATGAACTCTGAAACCTTTCTAAATAAGAAACATGAACATTTGAAATTAGGCAAACTTGGACGTTTGGAAAATAATGTTGTTACTTGAGTTTTACAAAGAGAAGTGTTTTGATTTACTTCAAAAGATAATCACTATATTTTCATATACTACGGGTATTGTGTGACTTTTGTGAAAGTAACGTATCTTTTAAAGAGTTAATGTATGAAGTACTTTGGGGATAAAACCTCGAACTTGTTAGCATATAGTAGAAAGTACCTGGTGTGTATAACTTGATTGTGTTGGTTTGTGATAGCACAGTAATACTTTCTTGTTGATTTGATAAGTAAACATGCTAGGATCTTACGTGTGTTAGTATCTTGTGATGTTTGTGTAAAGGGTTTTCCTTTGATGTGCTTATGTTGTTTAACGATAATCTGTTATAATAGTATTATACATCACTCATCTCTTGAAATGATTCCGGTGGTTAAGCTGCCATCAGATGCGGGGTAGACTCAGAAGGTTCGATGGACCTATGATTCGAGACTACCTCATGCGGGTCGAGGGCTATGCGGGCTGCGGGAGTTCAGTTAGGATCACGGCCCCTTGTGGTCATGCGGTCCTTGTGGCCCGTGCGGACGGCGAGTCGGGACGGCTAGGGGAGTAGCTACCCTCGATGCGGGGTTATACCTCATGCGGGCGATCTGATTGGCCTATGTGGAGTCTGCGGAAAGTTCGGGGCTAGACGCGCACATTAGATCTGCGGGCAAGTGGTGGCTTTGATCATGTGATGCAGACAGATCTTATGATCTGATTCATGACCTTTAGTTACGTAGGTGTTAGTAGTCGGCTATGCCTTACTTACCTGCATTGTTTTATTTGGACACGAGTGGGACACGGTGTTCATGTGTGTTCCTTGGTGCTTTTATATCATAAAGCTGGCGGTGAGGAAGGTATTCCACGGGCATGATTGATGTTGTGGGCGTGAGACCCATTGTTATATTTGAGTGATGACTTGAGGCGTGAGTCCCGACTTGACATATCGCTTATTGTGAATCGTAGTTTGGTTATCATACATGTCTCTCGCTTTATAGACTATTATGATTTCATTTCTGATATTTTTAGTTTCACATACTGCACGGTTATGCGACCTCCTTGGGGCTGCGTTCATGCCGCAGTAAAATACACGATCATTGATCCTCGCTCTTGGGTCGCGATTCGGCGTGTGGAAAGCTCCGTTTCTCGGAGGCTTATCGATGGTATAGTCCTGTTGTTGTAGGTGTTTACATTCGAGGTATGGCGGGGCCCTGTCCGCCATTGTTGTCGTATCATTTCTTAAGTGCATAATCTTGTTGTGGCGGGGTTTGTAAAAAGGATTAAAGCTGTTCATGTTGAAAAAGTTGTTGTTTATATATATGCCGAAAGGCAAGTTTTTCTCAGATTATTGTTTCATATTTTATATATGTCTTGTATCGTTTTATGTTCCGCTGATTACTCTGATGTTGTATCACTAGGGTGCCCGGGGTAAGGCACCAGTCACGGGCCCGGAATCGGGTCGTGACAATGTATGATAACCGCATTAACAGTACACTGTGCCTTACTAACAATGAGAGTAAACAAGAATAAACTTTTGCCGATTTTAAAACAGGAAGCTCATGATTAACCTAGGGCCATCCGCCCGTAGTATCATTCCGCAATCCTACTTCTGGGAATATTTCACCCGCATAGGCCGTATGGACCCGCATGAGGTAATTTCTTCCCATAGACTGTATCCGCCCGCATAGGTCGTATGGACCCGCATGAGATAATCTTCTCGTAGGGTAGTCGCCCGCATAGGACTATTTCACCCGCATGAGCCCTACGGACTCGCATGAGGTATTCCTCGCATCATGGGTAGCAAATCCACGGAATATGCAAATGCCACAAACCCGGGGAATGACCCCGTAATGAACAATATATTACTAGCACAACTGGCTATCATACATAACATAAGCACTACCAGCTTATCATACATAACATAAGCACTACTGGCTTATCATAATTATCATACATAACATAAGCACCACCGGCTTATCCTAATTATCATAAGCAAGTTAAGAAATCCCCTAACTTCTCATATACACTCTCATTTTAGTTTACTTAAGGCACTAACATGTCATTATAATATTCGGGAATTTAACCCAAAGTACTACGTACTTCTATTCTTTTAAAATGACTCTTTTTCATATAAAACTTCCAAGATACTAATAACCGTAGTATCGAGTCATATCTACTTTTCAAAACAAGTCACAACACCTTTTAGAACTACATTTAAAGACTTCTAAATCAAGTGACTTTTTACTTTAAAACTTTAAGCAATTGATGCCTTCAAATCAATTTGCCTTTCTCCCTTTCAAAGTCATTTTATCTTAATTTACATTGCTAGAGTAAACCACTCTTTTAACTTTCCATAAAGCTATTATAACCAACTTCCCATAAAGCCATTATACTAACTTTATACTTTAGACACTTACATTCTTCTTTATAACCAATAGACTTAAATTTTCCAAAAAACCAAGTATCATATACTTTCAAAAATACTTCAAGTCTCTTATTTGTAGAAACTAAGATATCCTTGATCTTTAAAACAAGTGAGTTAATTCCCTAACTCAACCAACTTGGACATTCTTAAAACAAGTCAAGAATATCAAATGAAGCTAGATTCATCAAAATCTCGTACGTCTACCGTACTATACATTTATAACTACTCATGTTCAAGAGATAAAAAAGTTTCCACATACCTCTTCGGTTCAATCCACTTGCTAAGTCCAAAATGTCGTACGTCGTATGTCAACCTAAAATGACCACAATACGTCTATTAACTTCTAACTTCAAACGTAGAATATCCCAAGTGTAAAGTCACTTAATTCTACGGAAAATTGGACAACACTTCCTTTGTTTCTACATACTTTTCCACCTTTTTCAAGGCCCGAAATTAATAACCAAACGCCACATTTAAGGCTCAATAATTCAGCTAATCAAAGAGGATTACACACCTTAACAGGACGTGTAAAATTCTGCCACACAATTAATACCAATAGTTCAATAGACAAATGCCATTCTCGGCTAAATAGGTACAACAACATAATATCCTTTCCAATTCCTTCTCAATCAAATTGTTAAGTCTAACATGTTATATAGTTGTAAACAACTTTAACAACTATAATTTCCTTCTTTATATAACATGCGACGACTAAAAAAATAATAACCAAATTGAATTACAACTTATAGTCCTTTTCCATTCCTTATAACCCAAGTCGTTATTCCAAAGTTACTACATAATTCACATTGGCAATTTGAACGACTAAAATTACTTCAATAAACCCCACATAAAAAGTGAAGACGACGACCATAAATATCCACGACTAGAGCTCGAAAATTGCCCTTTTATACATTCATTTAAAACACGAAAACCTTCGATTCTTATATCCATTTTACCCATCACAATACCCTTCTCCAATTTCTACAATACGTGACATAATTTACTTCAAAAGGAGAATGAATTTTTTTACCTTGGAATTCGCCCAAAATAGTCCAACAAATCGCCCACTTTAGCCCTCTTTCCGCAATTCTTCTTCACGTTAAAATCACCCACACGAACCCTCTACAAGCTTGCCAACATATTTCCTTCTTGTTGCCTTTCCAAAAAAAACCTCATTTAGGCTTAGGGTTTCTTTCAATTTTTTAGAGAGAAGAGAAGAGCAATTTCTTGGAATGAAATCTTGCAAATGGTCAAGTCTTGCAAGACTTTGGCCATAATATAAGGTCTAGCTTGCCTTGCAAGTTGGGAGGGACACTTGTCGCCCTCCCATAGGCCCTCTACAAAAATATCTTCTGATTTTATCCTTTTTCCGCGAAAAATCCCGCCTTGGCACCGCGGCCCTGCAGCCGGCGCCGCGGCGCTGCAACTTCAGAGAGGTTCAGGACTTACGGCGCCACGACCCTGCAGCCGGCGCCGTGGCGCTGTGGCGCCTGACTGAAACATTTTTCCTTCTCTTCTGACAGCTAATCTTGTAACGTCCATAGCTTTCTACTCCGATGTCCAATCGATGAGCGGCTTGTTGCGTTGGAAACTAGACTCAATGAACTTCATAATAGGCCTTTGAAACACCTAAAAACTCCTTATATACTAGGAGATATACCGCTCCAAAGTTGACTGAAAATCTATCCAAAAACATTCTGTCAACTTATCTTTCCAAATTCAAATCTTATTTCCTTTCGTACGTTCTCAAATACATGACCTGGAATTACAGGGTGTAACATTCTTCTCCCCTTAGAAACATTCGTCCCCGAATGTTCTTTCGGAGTCAATCTAACATGTAGTGCCATAGTTTCCTTTTACAACCCCTACATACCAATTGTGCCACAACTTGGCCACATAACGACATTTAAACAATTACTTAAATTAAAACTGACAAGTAAGGGGAATGAATTCCCAGAAGGTGTAGGGAAAGTGAGGGTACTCTTCCTTATGTCTTCCTTGGCTCCCCAAATCATCTTCTCTTTCAATATCATTCCGCCACAAGACTTTGACGGGAGCCCCGTCCTTAGTCCGTATTCGCCTGCCCTGGCGATAAAGTATCACTATGGGACTCTCCTTAACGATAATCCCTCAGTCACTTGGACAATCTGATAAGGCCCAATGTACCTTGGGCTTAGTTTCCCCTTCTTTCCGAACCTCATCACACCCTTCGTTGGTGATACCTTCAAGAAGACCCAACCGTCTACCTGAAATTCCAAATGTCGACTCTGAGCTTGCTAATAATCTTTCCTGGATAAGCTTCACCTTATCCACAACCCGCTGAATCAAGTCCAGGCTAATTAGCTGAACCTCGCCTACATTGAACCAACCAATCAGCGATTCTACACTTTCTTCATACAAGGCCTCATACAGGGTCATCTGGATACTGGAATGGTAGCTTTTGTTACACGCAAACTCAACAAGAGGTAAATAATTCTTCCAGCTAACTCTGAAATCAGTAACACCGGCCCGCAACCTATCCTCAAGTGCCTGGATAGTACGATCTGCCTGTCCGTCGGTCTGAGGGTGAAATGCCACACTGAGATTCACCTATGTCCCTAATACCTTCTGGAAAACCTCCAAAAGCTAGCTGTAAACTGAGCTCATCTGTCTGACATCATAAACGTAGGAACACCGTGAAGTCTCACAATCTCTCTACTATATAATCTAGCATAAACCTCAGCCGAGTAAGTGGTCCTGACCGGAAGAAAATGGACTGATGTCGTCAGCCTGTTTACCATAACCCATAAGGAGTCGCACTTCCTCTGAGTACGATGTAACCCTGTAACAAGATCCATATTAATTACCTTCCATTTCTAAGTCGGGATCTCAATCGCCTGTAATAGCCCACTGGGCTTCTGATGCTCAACCTTGACCTGCTACTAATTTGGACACTAAGCAACAAACTCTGCTACGTCCCCCTTCAGGCCATCTTACCAATACATACATCTGAGGTCATGATACATCTTAGTCGACCCCGAACAAATAGAGCAGTAAGCACTGCGTGCCTCCCCTTAAAACCTGCTGACAAGTCTTGTAGCATCGGGTACACACAATCTATTCTCATATCACAACACTCTATCCGGTGCTACCCAAACAGGTTCTTCTCCTCTTGGAGAGCAGTATGTCAAATTTGCCCTAGAACTGGATCCTTATATTGTCGCCTCTTCACCTCCTCAACGAGGGAAGACTTGACAACCTCTCGAATCTGAACTCCACTATCATGCTCCCGTAGCTGCCGGGAACTATAGGTTGTTACCTTATCGTGTTACATCCACACACAACCCATCCAAACACTCAAAGTGTTACCATAATAACCTAACCCTCTAGTCCTTGGGCCTCGTGAGGGTTAGAAGCTATGTCGTAGTCAGCTTATCTTCCCATCACTGGAAGCCTGCCTCATACTTCCGAAATATTCGGGGATATAATCTCAATTATGATTCCTGTTTCCATTTCTCTGTTGCAACCCACTTGGTCACTATACTTAGATTCGATTCCTTTGCTTGTCTCATGGCTAAGACTTCCTGCCAATCACAACTTAGGGGAGACTTCCTTGTTCTCGTCAAGTAGTAATCCTATTATTCTCTCTCATCTCGTAGAGCTCATAGTCAGGTGTTCAACCTCAATTCATGGTACTACATAATCCAATGGCTTGCCAAGATTTCTTATCGTTCGAGTGTCTACTCGTCTTACCTTTATTTTTTCATTTCATGTTGCCCTGGGGTCTCTAACCTCACCGTATATATACGGTCTGGCCCGACATTACCGGCTAGCCACCTTTCGTCGAGGTGTTCCTAACTGCCCATCATTTCTAATGGTCTTTACCCTAGTCTGGGTAATTATGCCTTGGGAAACCTTCATAACTGTAATTGTATTCTCCTTATTATTCTGGTCATAACCCTTCATCATACTAATTACTAACCCAGAATATTTCTACCTCGCTCCTGGGTCATATATTTCCATTTATGCTTATAACCAGCATTTATATCCTTAAGACACATCCTCGATCATTTCCTAATGTCGTTCTCAATTACCCCAACACAATACCTTTTTCCCAGGTTATTTAAAATTGTAACTTATTGCATAACGAAGCTGGGGGCTTTACCAGTCCCATATCTATGGCTTAAAAAAAAGGTACGCATAACTCTCAATAATACGTACAACTATCCTGTTACGTGGGGGAGAGAGCTTATCTCCTTTTAATAATCTTTCCTTGAAGTCACAACCCAAATCACAGGGTCCTCTTGCGGTCCTTGTCACGACCCGTTCAGGCCCGTGGTAGTGTCTTCTGGGGCACCCAGTAGACATACATCGAGTAACGTGGAATATAAAACAAGGCAGAAGCGATTTATAAAATAAGACACGCTTTATACGAAGAAAAGCTTGCCTTTCGGCATAATATAAATAACTCAAGTTTTGCGATTCATCCCAGTGTACAATAGTACTCTGAGACCTCTAGAAGTAAACAACTATGGCGGGACGGGGCCCCGCCATACCACTCGATCATACAAAACTATCTACAATACAGGGAGATCATACCCAAAGTAGAGCCTCGGAGAAGATGGAGCTCACGACACCAACGCAAAGATCCTAAGGATGTGGATCTAGCACTGCTTGCCACCTGCGGCATGAACGCGGCCCAGGAGGTCGATAACAGTGGTACTAAGTATGCAGCGTAAAATACTTACATGAAAACATATCATTTTAAAACCAGTTTACAAATATGTGTGAAACAACGAGAAACCGCACGTAGTGCCACATCACAAACAAAAGCAACAATAGGTAGCGTAATAGGTCTTGTCTAGGCTGCGAATGATCGAAAGCAGGGGCCACTCGCCCATATCATCATTGCAAGCCTAATCTGAACTCGAGTCGCATAGGCCACTCACATGGGCGCGTGAGGTGTAACCCGCATCGAGGTATTACTCCTCGGCGTAAATCTGGACTCATTGTCCGCGTGGCCACACCGCATGAGGCATAACCCCGCATACTAACACGGAACTCGTAGCTCGCATAGGCCCTGGACCCGCATGAGGTATTCTCGAATCATGGTCCTGGACCGCTGAGTCTACCCGCGTCGGAGGCGACAACCCGGTATCATCTCAAGAGGTGGTGATAGTATACTAACATAACAACTTATCTTTAAACAACATAAGCCCAACAAGGATACTCACCTAGACAAACGTTACAAGATACACACACACATAGCATCAGATCATGTCTATTTATCAAACCATCTTTATTATTCTTTTCACAAGACAAGTGCATTATAAACACATAGGCAAACTTGTTTCTTTTATAAATCTTAAGTGGTTATACTTACTTCCCATAAAGCTAGTATAACTCTTAAGCTTCTGTTTTAAAAACCAATTAGTTTTCTTCTGTTAATATGATAGTCTTTTGAAATGTTTTCAGTTCTTTACTATTCAGGCTTAAGCCGTGAGGCATTGCCGTAAGTATTATTCGAGCTTAAGCATTCTGTAAGTATTATTCGAGCTTAAGCGTGAGGCATTGCCGTAAGTATTATCGAGCTTAAGCGTGAGGCATTCCGTAAGTATTATCGGGCTTAAGCGTGAGGCATTCGTAAGTATTATTCAAAGCTTAAGCGTGAGGCATTGCCGTAAGTATTATTCAGCTTAAGTCAAAGACATTGCGTAGTTATATTGTAAAATATCATGCTTTAGGAAGAATCACATACCTTACCGTGAAAACCACCGCGAGTTGAATATGTCGTGCGAAGAGAGTCAGCCTATAATAGTCACAGATATCTATTAAAGACTACTCTGAAGGTCATTTTAAATAGGGGGTTCATAATTCTACGGTAAGTCGGGCAGCACTTCCCTACCCGGTGAGCTATATAAGTTCATGTGAAAACAGTCCTATGTAAGTCTGATTTGATTATTCTTCTTTTAAACCCTTCTAAGTGATTAATACTTCAATTCTATTCCGTGATATACTTCTAAGTATTTATACTTATCCTTATACTACAACAGTATATATTTTCTAATTCAAAAGAGGGTTAGGATTAGTTACCTCGGTAAGCCCAATAATATCCTAGAAAAAGTCGCGCCTGGGCAAGGTTTTGCTCCTAAGTTGTATGCTCAGGAAACCTTAGAAGTTCTTCACAACTTCTACTAAGTACTACGGTATTTGGGCTAGGGTATTTTGGGCATTATAACGATACAAGAAGACAACTTTTCTACCAAGGGAGGGGGGGTAGATTTCGGCTAGGCTAGGGGGGTAGGCTCGGCCATACTACCTGAGGAGGGAAGAGGTGTTTGGACGAAAAGCTTAAGGAGAGGAGAGGATTTTTAGACTTGGAAGATAACTTTGTGGATGAATAACTCTTCATCTCTAAGGGGTATTTATAGCTCAAGCCTTGGCAACCAATGGCCAAGATGAAGACAAGTGCAAGGCAAGTGTAAGGCCAAGATCAAGCCAAGTGCACCCTAACTCCTACTCCACAAAACACTCCACAAAACACTCCACAAAAAATGGCACAAAACAAGGCCTAAACAAGGACCCAAGCGGCCAAGGCCAACACCCTCTTTGGGCCTTGATCGTCCAAAGCCACCCACTTGCTTCGATGTGAGGGTGACACGTATCACCCTCGTTGGTCCAAAATGTTTAGTCTCTCGGAAAAATCCGCAAAAATAAGAAATGGCATAGCGGAATTTACTACGAAAATTTGTGGAAGCGTTTACCTGAAACGATTCTTTTAGCGAGTTGTGTACAAAAGAAAACGTCCACGGCTAACTAAGGCCAAACTTTTTGTACGTATTCCCTTACGTACATACTCTGGAAATACGGGGTATTACATTCTCCCCTCCTTAGAAACATTCGTCCCGAATGTTCCTTCTCAAGACAGTTAACGATAAGATTCTTCATAACTTAAGCAGTTTGCAAATGCCACACGCGGCCACAAAACAACACTTAGGCATAAATGATAACGAAAATTTACAAGTAGGAAAGTGAATTACGGAGGTGTGGGAATAGGTGAGGATACTTACGCCTCATGTCCTCCTCGGCTTCCCGTCATCTCTCTCGAGCTCGTTCGCCCACAGACTTTGACGGAAGCCACGTCCTTCCGTCAGACGCTAACGACGATCGACTATCGCTGGGAAACTCCTCATACGATAACCCCGGTCACACGGACATCGTCAATCGGGTGTACCCTAGATGGATCCCCGATACATCTCCTCAGCATAGATACGTGAAAAACCGGATGCACTGCCTCCAGATCGGACGGCAGATCCAACTCATAGGCAACCTTGCCTACCCTGCGGACAACGAAGCGGCCCGATGTACCTGAAATGAGCTTCCTTCTTCCCGAATCTCATCACACCGCCATGGGTGACACCTAGGAAAACCCAATCATGAACCTCGAACTCAAGATGCCGACGGCGATGATCTGCATACGACTTACATCGACTCTGGCTGTCGATAGCGCTCTCGGATAAGCTTCACCTTATCCTGCGTTGCACCAAATCTGGTCCCACTATTGCACCTCGCCCACATCGAACCAACCTATAGGCGTCTGCACTTCCTCCCATACAAGGCCTCATAAGGCGCCATCGAATCTTGGGTGGTAGCTATTATTATATGCAAACTCAACTAGAGGCAAATGATCCTCCCAACTACCACTAAAGTCAATAACACAGGCTCGCAACATATCCTCAAGAGTCTGGATAGTGCGCTCTGCCTGTCCGTGCATGCGTGGATGAAATGCGATTACTCGTGCTCACTGCGTCCTAAACCCCTGCGGAAGGACCTCAGGAAGTTAGCGTAAGCGGGCTCCTACATGCGATATGATCGAAGTAGGGACTCCATGCGATCGACGATCTCTCGGATGTAAATGCGGCATAATCCTCAGCCGAAAAAGTCGTCCTGACGGGAAGAAAGTGGGCTGATTTCGTCAGCCTGTCGACGATAACCCATATAGAATCATGTCTCCTCTGAGTGCGAGGTAATCCTGTGATGAAGTCCATGTTGATTACCTCCCACTTCGGTCGGGATCTCGATAAATGCGTAACAAACCACCGTGCCTCGGTGCTCTACCTTCACTGCGACAACACGGGCGAGCTACGAACTCGCAACGTCCTCTTCAAGCCATCCCACCAATACACAAATCTAAGGTCGTGGTACATCTTGGTCGACCGGATGGATAGAGTATGCGCTGTGTGCTTCCCCAGAACTCTGCGAAGTCTGAAACATCTGGAACACCTGATGCGCCTCAAACCTTAGCACCCCATCGGTGCTACCTCAAGGACCTTGCCCTCACGAAGAGTCGTATCACGATATCGAATCAAAGCCGGATCCTCGAGCTGTTGCCTCTTCACCTCCTCGACGATGGAAGACTCGGCAACCTCACGAACTCTAACCCCTGCTATCGAGAATCAATCAAGCGGACACCAGGCTCGCTAATCGATGCAAATCACGAACCATGTCCCTCCTCTCTAGTTGCACATCCGATAGGCTCCCCATCGACCTACGACTAAGAGCATACGCCTGACATTGGCCTTCCGGGTGGTACAGGATATCAACATCGTAATCCTTAAGCAACTCTAACCACCGTCTCGCGTAAGTTCAGCTCCTCTGGTGAAGATATCGGAGGCTCTTGTGGTCTGTATAAATATCCACGTGAACCCCATACAAATAGTGCCTCGGATCTTCAAAGCGTGAATCACTACGCGACTCCAATCATGGGTGGGGTAGTTCCTCTCGTGTTTCTTGGTGTCGGGATGCATATGCTATGACCTGCCATGCTGCATCAACACATCCCAACCCGATGCCCGACGCGTCACAATACACGACATAACCGTCTGGACCTGCGGAAGAGTAAGAGCGAGGCGATCGTCAATCTCTCCTTCAAAGAATGGAAACCACGCTCCAAGCATCGATCCATCGGGCGGGCCGCCACGAGTCGGCCTAGTCAATGGTGCGGAGATAGAAGCAAACTTCTCCACGAACGCCCGATAATAACTCGCAAGGCCCGAGCTGCGAACCTCTGCCGGAGTAGTAGGTCTCGGCAAGTCTCGATCGCCTCGATCTTGGCGTATCAACTCGAATGCCATCAGCCGACAATATGCCCAAGAAACGCCATGAAGTCAACCAAAACTCACATTTGGAAAACTTGGCGTACAAGCTGCTGATCTGGAGAAGCGTCGGCCGATCCTCAAATGCTCGCGTGCTCTGCTCTGGCGAGAATAAACCAAGATATCATCGATGAACACTATCACAAGCGTGTCCAAAAATGGTTTGAACACTCGGTTCATCAAATCCATGAATCTGCCGAGCATTGGTCAACCCAAAGACATGACCACGAACTCATAATGCGTCTGGTCGGAATGCGATCTAGGGACATCCACCTCTCGACTCGCACTGATGATAGCGATCGCAGATCAATCTTGGAGAAACATCTCGCACCTGATCGGGTCGAACAAATCATCAATCACGGGAGGGTATACATTCTTAATGGTCACCTTGTTCACCGCAGTAATCAACACACGTGCGCGGCCCCGTCCTTCTTCTTGCGAACAATACTGGCGCCCCGGGGAGAAACACTGGGCCTAATGAAGCCCTTCTCTAGCAAATCCTGGTGATCCTTGACTCTCTCAACTTCGGCGGTGCCATTACGTATGGCGGAATGGAAATAGGCCGAGTATCCGCAATATGTCAATACAAAACTCAATCTCCTCTCGGGAGGATACGGGAGGTCATGCAGGAACACGTCGGGAACTCGTGACTACGAGGCGGCGAAAATCTGGTACCGCGACCTCGATTATCAAACACCCGAACTAGATGGTAGATATACCCGCGCACCATCTTTCTAGCCTTGAGGTAGGAAATAAACCTACCCCTCGGCGTCTGAGTGCTCCTCCACTCAACAATGGCTCGCCGAAGCTGGAACCGTACTACTCTCTCTCTGCAATCTACATTGGCATAGCAAGAAGCTAGCCAATCCATCCCCATAATCACGTCGAAGTCAATCATCTCCAACTCTATCAAGTCGGCTAGGGTCTGACGACTGTAAATGGTCACAGGACAAGCCTATATACCCGCCGAGCTACCAGAATCACCCTGGCGTAGCTACCTCGAAAGTGGTCTATGGACTCGTGCTCTATCCCTATCCTACTAGCAACAAGGGGAGATATATAGGCAGTAGAACCGGATCTATCAAGGCATAAACATCAAACCCGAGCGATAAGGTACCGTGGCGACATCGGTGAGGCCTCACGATCTGTCGGTGGACAAGGCATAAATGCGGTTCGAGGACCGCTAGAATCGACACGAGCCACGACCTCTGCCGCGACCTGGCGACCCACGAGCACCCCGCCTCGGGCGATAGCGTAGGAGATGATGAAGCGGCCACAGAACGAAGGTGGGCCTACCACTCGGCCCCGGTCGGACGATCCCGCAAAGTGACCTGCGGCCTGGCGTAACAAGATCCATAAGTAGTACCACACTTCCCGTAATGGGATCTACGCATCGGCCTGGCGGGGTGGTCGTCGGCGATGCCTCTGCTACTCGGGCGTCACGAAGCCACAGGGCCACAGTACGCCTCGAAAACTCTGGTGTCGAGGGCGGTGCAGAGTGCTCTGAGCTGGGCGTGGTGCGAATCTAGGCTGCTGCGAGGCCGCCACCACGATAACCACGGAAGACCCTCGTCCCGGCGCCTTCTGCCGTCATGCGTCGCTCGTCGACCTCTGCGCTCGCCGCATCCAGGCGTGAGCTGCGTGCGGGTAATGTCCATACGGTGGAGAAACCCCGCACATGACTCGGCCATATAGTCGTCTAGCGGTGACATAGCGGTGCACCCTATCCTCCATATCTGCTACCAATCTTTGGGACATATCGAGCCAAAGAATCAAACTCGACATTATACTCCCGGCGGTCGTCCTCTGCCTCGGCGGTAAAAATCTATCGGCCGCGCCCTCGCCGTCTGTGGAGGCAAAAAGTGAGTGAGGAAAGCCTGCGAGAACTCATCCCAGTAGGCTGGGGCGCGTGCTCTCCCGGGATAACTCGTGAATCAAACCAATCGATTGCGGTATCACGCGGCCTATGTGAACCAAAGATCACGGACTCGGTCTCCGGCATACGATCACTCTCAAAATCCTCGAAGGCGACGGATGAACTCCTGCGGATCATCCTCGGCCTCGACCCATAAAACTCCGTGAACTCTGACTCGAAGTCTCGTAGCCTCAAACTCTCTGCCTCGGGTGTACCACGGTGCGGCCGAGCCGAGCTGGGCTGGAGCTGCCGCGTCAATCTCCTCGTGTCGGGCCACAACTTTAGCCAAAAGCTGGGCTATCTCCTTGTACCCTAACTCCTGCCCGGTGTGGGACGGGAGGTGTGGGTCTTGTGGTCTCTTTGAAATTTGGCGGCGTCATAGAACTCGCCGTCTCGGTATAGGCTGGGCACGAGCCCTCGTGACTGGGTGTCTGCTAGCGACTCACGCTTTGCCGCCACGGGCGGGTTGCCTTACGTGGAGGCATAAGCGTTACGGGGAAAGGAATACGTTAGAGGGGTCGACCTATAACACGACTCTAAAGCACGATCTCGAATGAGAAGAATGGAAACCAATCCTAAATATCCTATAGCCTCACGATTATTGGTGTGGTGCACAACACCGATAATCAAGACTCTACTAGATACTGATGCGTAGACACTTTCAGGATTAATCGCTCGATACCACTTTTGTCACGACCCGTTCGGGGCGTATCGTGCCTTCAAGGGGCACCCAGTAGACATACATCGAGTAACGGCGGAATATAAAACAAGACAGAAACGATTTATAAAATAAGACACGCTTTATCCGAAGAAAAGCTTGCCTTTCGGCATAATATAAATAACTCAAGTTTTGCGATTACATCCCAACTGCATAATAGTACTCTGAGACCTCTAGGAAGTAAACAACTATGGCGGGACGGGGCCCGCCATACCTGGCTGTACAAAACTATCTACAATACAGGAGATCATACCCAAAGTAGAGCCTCGGAGAAGATGGAGCTCATGACACCAACGCAAAGATCCTAAGGATGTGGATCTAGCACCTGCTTGCCCTTACCTGCGGCATGAACGCAGCCCCCCGAAGGAGGTCAGTACAACAGGTACTAAGTATGCGAAACTGTAAAATACTTAAATGAAAACATATCATTTTAAAACCAGTTTACAAATATGTGTGAAACAACCAAGGAAACCGCACGTAGTGCCACATCACAAACAAAAGCAACAATAGGTAACTGTAATAGGTCTTGTCTAGGCTGCGAATGATCGAAACAGGGCCACTCGCCCATATCATCATTCTGCAAGCCTAATCCTGGACTCCCGGAGTCCGCATAGGCCACTCGCGTGGGCGCGTGAGGTGTAACCCGCATCGAGGGTAGCTACTCCTCGGCATCGTCTGGACTCATTGTCGCATGGCCACGCATCGCGTGAGGCATAACCCCGCATACTAACTCGGAACTCGTAGCTCGCATAGGCCCCTGGACCCGCATGAGGTATTCTCGAATCATGGTCCTGCATCACCGAGTCTACCCGCGTCGGAGGCGACTTAACCCGGTATCATCTCAAGAGGTGAGTGATAGTATACTAACATAACAACTTATCTTTAAACAACATAAGCACAACAAGGATACTCACCTATACAAACGTTACAAGATACTAACACACATAGCATCATATCATGTCTATTTATCAAACCATCTTTATTATTCTTTTCACAATACAAGTCTGTTATAAACACATAGGCAAACTTGTTTCTTTTATAAATCTTAAGTGGTTATACTTACTTCCCATAAAGCTAGTATAACTCTTAAGCTTCTGTTTTAAAAACCAATTAGTTTTCTTCTGTTAATATGATAGTCTTTTGAAATGTTTTCAGTTCTTTACTATTCAGGCTTAAGCCGTGAGGCATTGCCGTAAGTATTATTCAGGCTTAAGCCGTGAGGCATTGCCGTAAGTATTATTCAGGCTTAAGCCGTGAGGCATTGCCGTAAGTATTATTCAGGCTTAAGCCGTGAGGCATTGCCGTAAGTATTATTCAGGCTTAAGCCGTGAGGCATTGCCGTAAGTATTATTCAGGCTTAAGTCAAAGACATTGCCGTAGTTATATTGTAAAATATCATGCTTTAGGAAGAATCACATACCTTCTCAGCGAAAACCACCTGCCAAGTTGAATATGTCGTGCGAAGAGAGTCAGCCTATAATAGTCACAGATATCTATTAAAGACTACTCTGAAGGTCATTTTAAATAGGGGGTTCATAATTCTACGGTAAGTCGGGCAGCACTTCCCTACCCGGTGAGCTATATAAGTCTACTGTGAAAACAGTCCTATGTAAGTCTGCTTTGATTATTCTTCTTTAAACCCTTCTAAGTGATTAATACTTCAATTCTATTAGTGATATACTTCTAAGTATTTATACTTATCCTTATACTACAACAAGTATATATTTTCTAATTCAAAAGAGGTTAGGATTAGTTACCTCGGTAAGCCCAATAATATCCTAGAAAAGTCGCGCTGGGCAAGGTTTTGCTCTAAGTTGTATGCTCTAGAAACCTTAGAAGTTCTTCACAACCTCTACTAAGTACTAAGGTATTTGGGCTAGGGTATTTTGGGCATTATAACGATACAAGAAGACAACTTTTCTACCAAGGGAGGGGGGGTAGATTTCGGCTAGGCTAGGGGGGGTAGGCTCTCGGCCATACTACACTGAGGGAGGAAGAGGTGTTTGGACGAAAAGCTTAAGGGAGAGGAGAGGATTTTTAGACTTGGAAGATAACTTTGTGGATGAATAACTCTTCATCTCTAAGGGGTATTTATAGCTCAAGCCTTGGCCAAGATGAAGACAAGTGCAAGGCAAGTGTAAGGCCAAGATCAAGCCAAGTGCACCCTAACTCCTACTCCACAAAACACTCCACAAAACATGGCACAAAACAAGGCCTAAACAAGGACCCAATCGGCCAAGGCCAACACCCCTCTTTGGGCCTTGATCGTCCAAAGCCACCCCACTTGCTTCCAATGTGAGGGTGACACATGTCACCCTCCCGTTGGTCCAAAATGTTTCGTCTCTCGGAAAAATCCGCAAAAATAAGAAATGGCATAGCCGGAATTTACTTTACGAAAGCTGTGGAAACGTTTCGTCGGAAAACGATTCTTTTAGCGAGTTGTGTACAAAAGAAAACGTCCAAGGCTAACTAAGGCCAAACTTTTTGTACGTATTCCCTTACGTACATACTCTGGAAATACGGGGTATTACAGTCCTGTAAATAACTAATCATCAAGCACTGCCTTAAAAATCGTGTAGATTCTCAAAACCTACCAAGGATGTCTTCTGTTTTCCGCAGGCAACACTCGTACTTATCTTATTCTTGCTTGCGCGCTTTCCTGAAATTACCCGGAAGGTCGTGGCCCTGACCGCCACACCAAACCATCTCCAAGAACCTCCAAGGGCACTTAACATAACTCCTTCAAATTCAAGTATTACTTACTTTCTGCATCAATTTACCTCAAATGAACAAGTCACACAGACTCATTAAAAACAATTATGTCAACGAAGGAAGGATAATTCACTGGTTACCACCACTTCCCTTCCTTTCCACTCGATAATCGGCTTACCGGAAAACTGGAATCGAACAAATCTCTCTCTGTAGTCAACGTTGGCATATCAAGAGGCCAACTAGCCCATACCCATAATGTCCTCAAAGTCTGTCATAACAGCTCTGCTAGGTCTACTAGGGTCCGACGACTGTATCGTCATCGGGCAATTATTATATACCCGCTCAACTACCACCCATCACTCACGGGTGTAGTCACCTCGAAAGGTTCTTATGGATTCAGGCTCTATTTCTGTACACTTGGTTGCCCTCTTTCTTACTGGTCGCACTCTTTCTGTACTTTCATACTTAGTCTAGCATTGGTATTGTTATACCCCGTAGTTCTGACCCTACGTATGAGAGCGTACGAAAGAATGTAAGACTTAAAATTTTCAAAGGATAGGTTGACGGATTATTCCGGGCGGGTTTTTAGTCAACTTTAAGGCGGGTTATGACCCGGTACATTGAGAGTTCCTAAGTGGTTCAAAGGCCTAAGGCGTAGTTCGTTGAGTCTAGATTCCAACGCAACCAACCGTTCGTCGATAGGACGTCGGAATAGAAAGTTATGAGAATTACAAGTTCAGTATGATCGGACAAAAATGTGTTTGGACAAGAGGCGACGGGGCATGGCCGGGCGAGACGCGGTGCCTAAAAATCGTAGGTCGCTGAAGTTTCAGCGCCGCGGCGCCGGGAAGCAGCGCCGCGGCTCCGGGAAGCAGGGCCGCGGCGCCGGAAGATCCGACGGTCCGCAGGAGTTGCGGCGCCGGAAGCAGGGCCGCGGCGCCGAGGCGGGAAATCAGGCGGAAAAACTTAGAAAAAGTCAGATTTTTCTTTTGGAAGGGCCTGGGTGGGGGACAAGTGTCCCCCCCCATCTGATTTTTACATGCAATATATTGACCAAGTCTTAAAGACTTGGTCATTTGTCATCTCTCTCTTTGAAAAACCTCTTCCTTCTCTCTTAAAATATTCCAAAGCTCCTCCTTCTCTCTAAAACTCCAAGAAGATTCTAGCCTAAGGAAATCTGAAAAATTAAGAACACAAGAAGGAAGCTTGTGGCTAGCTTGTGGTGGTGTTCTTGGCAAGAAAGCTAGCAAAGTCTTTGGAATAAGTTTGGCTAAAACTTTAAGGTAACATTTCTTCCTTTAGAATTAGTTCTAAGTGTTGCATGCTTAGAAGAATGAACTTGTGGTAGTAAAATAATGCTCTTAGAGTCATTGCATGCTAGAAAATGTGGTTTGGATATGAAGAATGGGTTAAGAAGAGGTTATGAGCATGTTGTAGCCTAAAAACTACCTTAGAATTGTTAAGTGAATTGTTGTAAACTTATGGGGCAGAATTTTGGGTGTGTAATCCCCTTTGAATTGTTGGATTGATTGAACCTTAAATGTGGTGTTTGGATGATAATTTCGGCCTTGAGAAAGGTGGCAAAGTGAGTAGAAACAAAGGAAATGCTGCCCAATTTTTCATAGAATTTAGTGGCCTTGAAATTAGATTGTTCTACTTTGAGATTAGAGGTTAACAAACGTATCGTGATTATTATAGGTTGAAATATTACTTGCGGTAGTTGAGCTTAGCAAGTGGATTGACCAAAGAGGTATATGAAGTTTTCCTATCTCTTGAGCATGAATAGATGAAGCTATGTAGTACGGTAGACGTACAAGATTTGGTATTCTTACTTGTTTTAAGTATATAATGATTTGTTTCATTTTAAGAATGTATAATTCCCTTAATTAGGGGAAAAGTATGATTTTACTAAAGTGTAGAGTTAATATAACAACTTTATGAGAAGTTGGTTTATTAGCTTCATAAAAGGTTAATGAGAAGAGATTTACTCTAAATAAGATAAGTATATGGAGAGGCAAATTGATTTTAAGGTATCAATTGCCCAAAGGTTTTTATGTATAAAGAAGAGTCATTTTCAAAAGAGTTGAAGTATGTAGTACTTGGGTTAAACTCCCGGTGTTCTTTTATTATAGATATGGTTAAGTGCCTTAAGTAAACTAAAATGAGAGGGTATATGAACAAGACTAATAAGAAGTTATAAGTTTTCTTAACTTATTTATGATTATGATATGATGACAGTTTGAGCTAGGGTAAGAGTATATCTGAGGGGCAAGCCCCAAGATCGTTATACCACCTTCTCCAGGGTAAGAGTATGTCTGAGGGGCAAGCCCCAAGATCGTCATACCACCTTCTCCAGTGTAAGAGTATATCTGAGGGGCAGATCCAAGATCGTTATACCATCTGCACGGTGTAGAGTATATCGAGGCAAGCCCCAGATCGTTATACCATCCGCTCCGGTGTAAGAGTATATCGAGAGTCTGACCCCAAGATCGTTATACCATCTGCTTCAGGGTAAGAGTATATCTGAGGGGAAAGTCCCCAAGATCGTTATACCACCTGTTCCGTGGATTTGCTACCCATGATGCGAGGAATACCTCATGCGAGTCCTTATGGGCTTATGCGGGTGAAATAGTCTCATGCCGGCGGGTACAGCCGATGCGAGGAGTACCTCATGCGGGTCCACAGGACTCATGCGGGTGAAATAGTCCCAGGAGTAGGATGGTTTTATTGATACCACGGGCGAGGTACCCCGTTTTGATCATGAGCCTCCTATTTTATGCAGTATTGTATATATATATATACTTGTCACTCTCATTGTTAGTAAGGCACAGTAAAAGGTATTTTATTGACTTCCATGACTCCAGCTTACTTTCAGACTTATGGTATCATTATTACAGTATTTTTTCCAGCTTTACATACTTGGTACATATTGTGTCGACCCTTCCTCGGGGCCGCGTCATGCCGCGGTAAGTAAGCGATTGAGGATCCTCGTTCTTAGGATCACTACTCCAGTGTCAGAAGCTTCATCCCTCCGGAAGCTTGTTTATTGGTACGGATATTCCCTGATGCCATAGGTATTCAGACATTCGGGGTATGGCGGGGCCCCGTCATACGCTTGTTATCTTTAAGTGCGTGGTCACCTATGTGTTTTGGGCTATAAGAACTAGTTGTATTACTATACTTTTGTTCAAGTATGTTTTATAGAAGGCAGCCTTATCGGCTGGCCAGTAATGTTTACCCTTTTCTCTAAGTAATGTGTTATGTATGTTCATTGCTATCGTCGACATATACTGACAGGTACCGGTAGGTACCGCCATGGCCGATTTGGGTCGTGACAGGTATAACCTCCATACTGATTCTGGCCTCCAATCTTTGGAGTTACTATATCGAACAATATAAGGCCATTTCCGTCTCTCACACCCGGTTTCGATGGAACGTGTCCACGAACCCGTAAAATGATTAACTAGATTTGGGTCTTGCACCCTCGTGACCCTGTCACATAGCGGGACTACTACCAACTGATCCCACCCCATAAACGGGTACACTAACTTCTCATAATACCATAATCGTGCTGTCTTGATCACAACAACCACTACTTACCCCACACGGATCTCATCCGTACTATCCTCTTAAGCATACCACGTAGCTTAATTTACAAACATAGTATTCCATTAAGTCCCTTAACATGATTTATTAAAGGTTCAATACCCTCTCAGACAGCTCATCATTCCTAATTATCACAAATTAGCTCGTAAAACCTTGATGAGAATTCATTAAATTGTTTCATACCTTCCCGGTATCTATTCAGTCCTTACCAATTCTTGGTAATTCAATTCATTCTAGGCAACACACGTCTGACCCTCATACATAACTCCGTATAGCTGTATGTCATAATACCAACTATACTACAATTATTACCAACCTGGATACGCAATCCACATAATCCTTCCTGGGTCACTGCTGCCTTTCTCATAGCTGCAATCAACATAACTCATTAGGGGGAGACGACACTAACAACACAGCTCTATCGCACGATCTCAGAGTGAGAAGAATGAAACCAATCCTAAATGTCCTGCAGCCTCCTGGTTATAGATGTGGTGCACGACACACTGATAACCAAGACTCTACTAGATATCACTTTTGTCACGACCAGACCCCGGGCCCGCGACTGGTGCCCTACCTGGGCACCCTTACAGGTAATCATCAGAGAAAACCAGCGGAACAAACGTAAAACACACAACTTTAATCAGTAAGAATTAAACAACTGGCTAGCCGATAAGGCTGCCTTCCTGGGTAGATATACATAACTAGTCAAAAGCAGTTACATCTTTTTTCCTTACAAACCGACCCACATACATGACTATAGACCTCTAAGAATTTTGACATAGCAACTGTGATGGGACAGGACCCCGCCATACCCCTGAATGTACAACAACCGACAATACCAGGGATCTGAACCAATGACAAGCCTCCGGAGTAATGGAGCTTCTCAACAGCTGAACAGTGATCCTAAGAGTGAGGATCAGCAACCTGTATAATTCTACATGCGGCATGAACGCAGCCCCCCGAAGGAGGTCAGTACAACATGTACCAAGTATGTGAAACTGAAAGCACTGTAATGAAATCATAATAGTAAAAAATAAAGTTGAGAACATGTATGATAACCACATTAATAGTACACTATGCCTTACTAACAATGAGAGTAAACAAGAATAAACTTTTGCCGATTTTAAAACAGGAAGCTCATGATTAACCTAGGGCCATCCGCCCGTAGTATCATTCCGCAATCCTACTTCTGGGACTATTTCTGTTATACCCCGTATTTCCAGAGTATGTACGTGAGGGCGTACGTATAAAAGTTTAAAGCCTTGAGTAGGCAAAGTGGCTTGGCCGAATTAAATTTGTTCACAACACCCGATTAGAGTCGTTTTTCGACGAAACGTTTTCACAGCTTTCGTAGGGGAATTTCCGGCTATGTCATTTTTATTTTTTTGCGGATTTTTCCGAGAGACGAAACATTTTGGACCAACGAGAGGGCGACACTTGTCACCCTCAAGTTGGTGGAGTGATGGGCGGTAGCTTGGCCGAAAGGTGTGCATTAGTTGGTAGGATATTTTTTGTGTGTTGATTGATAAGTGGGACCCACACACACTTGTCTAAATCTTGGCCCTACACTTGCCTTGCACTTGGCATGATCTTGGCCATTGGTTGGCCTTCACTTGACCTATAAATACCCACCCCTTTGGAAGACAAATTCATCCACAAATTTGCCTAAGTCTTGAAAGCTCTCCTTCTCCCTCCCCTTTGTGTTGAGTTCGGCCAAGAGGCCTCCCCCTCTCCTAGAGGCCTTGGCCGAGGGGTACACTCCCCCCCCTCCTTGGGGTGCTAGCCGTGGGGTACCCCCCCCTAGCCTAGTTGCTTTCGTATAATACCCCCCCTCTCTTGGTAGAAATACTCTCAAAAGTATTGTTATAATGTCCAAATTACCTTAGCCGTATACCTTGTAGTATTCTAAGGTTATACCTATACGAAAAGCCCAGAAATACTATTATACTTCCCGTCTGTCACAAAACCGAAACCCTAGGAAAATCTCCATAGTCCGTTGGAGTATTGTGTAGAAGTTGGTTAGAACTTCTAAGGGTGGTTTAGAGCTGGTCGAGCGCTCGGAGTCGAGCTAAACGATTGCCCAGATCGACTTTATGCTTGGATAATTATGGGCTTATCGAGGTAAATATCTTGTCCTCTCTTGTAATTGGAAATTACATATTGTTAGAATATATAGTTGAAGTATACTATATATAGTAATCAACGTAGTTATCGGCAATGTCTTTTGACTTAAGCTCGAATAATACTTACGGCAATGTCTTGCGACTTAAGCCCGAATTTAAAAGAAGAATAATCAACTGTAATTACATGAAATGTATTACAAGAGACTTGTGTAGTAGTACCGTGAGTAGAATTGTACCGTAGGGTTAGACGATAACCCCCTGGTTGGCTGGCGGCCTACCGATAGAGGAGATTACGCTGTGGGGAGGTGCCGAATTTTCTCGTAGAGAATGTTCTACGAGGATCTAAATGTTAATAAGCGCCTTGTGGCCTTATAGGTTGAAGTACTACGTGTGGCGCGATCTACTTGGCTTAAGGAGAGTAGCCGGTTGGAAGTACTTGAGCGTTTTGCTATTAGTCGATACTCGCGAGGTATGTGAACCTCTTCCTATCTCTTCTAGCATGATATGTGAACTATGTAGTACGGTAGACGATACATGTGCTAAACGTATTTGATTGATTTAAAACATAAAGTGTTATAACGGCTTTATGGGAAGTTGGTTATAATAGCTTTATGTTGGTAAGAAAATACTATGGTCTTTAAAAGGTAATCGATTTGAACTATAACCGCTTGTTATGTGTTACTAAAGGACTTGAAGTATTTCAAAAGAGTTTTGAATCATTTTGAAAGACGAAGTAATACTTGGTTTTTGAAAAAAAAACTTAAGAGTTATACTAGCTTTATGGGAAGTTAGGTATAACGGCTTAAGAATGTTTCTTGATTTGAAATCGAATGTGTATCGACAAACCATCGCAGCTAATTAAAAGGAAATGTTTTGACTAATTAAGTATTATTAAAACCAGAGAAACTTCCATCCGCATAGAAGCTAAGATGAGACAAAATGATATTTCCTAGATCACTACTTTGTAATAAGATTGTTATAAACAAGAATATCCTACTCACATATAAGACTTATGTTTCTCGATTGTTTAAAAGAGAATTATATTCTTAAATGAATAAGACTATGAACTAAACCTTTTAAAATAAGAAACGTGAACATTTGAAATTAGGCAAACTTGAACGCTTGGAAAATAATGTTGTTACTTGATTTTACAAAGGTAAGTGTTTTGGTTTACTTAAAAGACACCACTCTATTTTATACTACGGTATTGTGTGACTTATGTGAAAGCAATGGATCTTTTAAAAGCTTTAATGTATGAAGTACTTTAGGGATAGATACACCAACTTGTTAGCATAAAGTACCTTGTGTGAATAACTTGATTGTGTTGGTGTGAGATAGCCTTGTAAATACTTTCTTGTTGATGTGATAAGTAAACATGTTAGGATGCTACGTGTGTTAGTATCTTGTGTGATCGTGATGTAAGGGGGTCATTCTTGTTGTGCTTACATTGTTAAACGTTAAGCCCGTTGTACTGTTATTGTATCACATACCCCCTTGACTTATTATACCGAGGGCTTGCCACCCTTGACGCGGTCTTTACGGCCTATGCGGTCCTCGTGACTACGCGGAGCGGTAGCTCCAGGATTGATCATTCCGGTGTTTAGCCCGACGCGGGATTCCTATGCGGTCCGCTGAGACTATGCGGTCTTTTGAGACTATGCGGGTTGCGGAGCCTAGCGGATACCGAGGGTTAGCCGCTTCGACGGGGTATACCTCAGCGATGCAGGACCATGATTCGAGGAATACCTCACGCGGGTCCGTGTGACCTATGCGCGAGTCGCGAGAGTTCGAGGATAGACGCGACATTGATATTGCGGGCGAGTGGCCGCCCGACGTGGTGCGGCAGAAAGACCTCGGATACGCTTTGTGGTATTTTTGGTACCGTGGGTCTTAGTAGTCGGCTATGCCTTCGCATTTCTTGCCCGCACGGTTTTATTGTGATAACTTTGAGGCGTGAGTCCCCGACTTGACATGATCGCTATTTGTTGTGAATCGTAGTTTGCTTATCATACATGTCTCCCGCTTTATAGACTATTATGATTTCATTTACGATTTTTAGTTTCACATACTGCACTGTTATCATCGACCTCTCGGGGCCGCGTCATGCCGCAGTTGAGGTACACACCGTTGATCCTAGCTCTCGTGGTCACGCTGGCGTTGGGAAGCTCCGCTTTCTCGAGGCTTATCGCCGTATAGTCCCTTGTCGTAGTAAGTGTTTACATTCATGGGTTCGGGGCCCCGTCCCCGCCATTGTTGTCGTATCATTTCTTAGAGGTCCGTAGTAATCGTTGGGCGGTGGTTTGTAAAGAAAGGATTAAACTGCTCATTTTGAAAGAGTTGTTATTATTATTTACGCCATACGCAAGTTTTCTAAAGATAATCGTTGTACGCTTCTTGTTATTTCATGTTGTTGTGTTATGTTCCGTGATTACTCGATGTTGTCTCACTAGGGTGCCCGGTAGGCACGACCACGGCCCGAGTTCGGTCGTGACAAAAGTGGTATCGTGAGCGATTAATCCTCGGAAAGTGTCTACGCACCGTATCCAGCAGTCTTGATTATCGGTGTGCGCACCACACCAATAATCGTGAGGCTATAGGGTATTTAGGATTGGTTTCTATTCTTCTCACTCGAGATCGTGCCTTAGAGCCGTGGTTGTAAGTTGGACCTCCGACGTATTTCTTTCCTTACCGCTATGCCTCCGTAGGGCAACCCGGCCCAGAGGGCAAGGCACCGAGGAGCCGCGAGCAGAGTACGAGGGTTACGTGGGCACAGCCCAATTATCACCTTGGGTGGTGCTTCATTCGGGAGTTCTGCGACGCCACTAGCCCCAAAGAGAGTTTAGCACGGCGGCAGCAGTTTCTACTGCGGCCATGGTATTTGAACCTTCAGTTCCACGACCGGGAACAGTGAATATAGATTTCAAGGAGGCGACCCTGTTACTAACTATGGATTTGACTACCAGAGAGTATACCGATGTATCGCGAGTCTTGATGACTACCTAAGAGAAGGTTGTGCAAGAGTAATCCTTCAGTTAGGCTTGAGCATGGCCTGTGTACGGGCTTATGCGCAGCAGGCCGAGAAACGTAGAGATCGACGGGTTAACGAAGGACAACAGAAGAGGGCCAGAGCAGCAAGGTCCTTTGGTAACTTTCGAGGCGAGTCACCTCACCAGCAGATTAGATTATGCACCTCCGCCAGTGCAGAGTGGTCTTCCACGGAGTTCAGGACATTCGGGGTATGCAGGAGTTGGTTAGAACTCCAGGGCTTCCGGTTCACAGTGTGACAGACGTCATCCCGGGGAATGTCATCTTTAGGTTGGTACTTGTTGTACCTATGACCGTCAGGGTCTGGTGTCGAAGAGTGTCCTTGTAGGAGGACTTAGCCTTCAGGATCGGTGGGTAGTTTGTCATCTCCCTCAGCTTTGCGCCCTACGGGGCAGGTTTGATTAGAACGACTAAGGGGAGTGTAGCAGTAGATATAGATATATCTTTAACCCTCTAGAGTATTGTTTATGTGATAAGGTGAGTATACCTTAAGTGCTATGTTCTGATAGCAGTGTGTTAGTTGTGATTAGAAATCTTGGTTAGTTAACCAAGTAAGATTTGGGGGGATAGAGAAGGTGTGAACCTTAGAGTTTTGTTACGTAGAGACCTTAGAGGTAAGGTCATCTAGAGTAAAAGACGTATGGTTATGTTGATCCTTATCGGGGTGCCTAGTGCACGTGAGCTATGTTTGGGATAGGTCCCTAGTAGTGTGGAATGAAAGAGGTTAGTTGAGCTAAGAAGACCGCTAGGTTTTCGAAACGTGATTAGTAAGATTGTTCCGGATCGGGGAGCTAGTATCATGCGGCGGGTCGGGTTGAGGCCTCCGCTGCGTCAACCCGCGGTAGTTTTGGTGGGGTCAGGTTGTGGTGGTCCCGCCTTGTGTTAGGGTTGTGAGGGTGTTAGGCTCAAGTTTAGTTAACCAGCATACGAGTTCGTGGATACGTTCGACCGGTGGTCGGGTCGATGGGGGCAGCCCATCGTGTTCTTCGGTCGGGACCTTTCACTCGGCAGTGTTGGTACATCAGAAAGGTTGTAAGGCTGCACGGGGTGCCTACCTTCACCTTATGGCGCATGGTGGAGCCTGTGTTGCGCTGTTTTTGTTTCCGAAGTTTTACTGTGCAAGGTTAAGAACTCAGCGAGTCTCGAGACCGCATTCGCCGCCGCGGTGTGGATTTCGGGGTAGTTGGGGATTGTTGTCTCTGTAGAGGAGCGTTTAAGCTACCATTTCGGTGCTCGGATGTCGCCTTATGAAGCCTTGTAAGCGGAAGTGTAAGTTGCTCGATTGGTTCGATGTTGGCAGGGTTCAGACAGTTGGTTCAGGCTTGTTCCAGCAGACTGTGGTTAGTGAGAAGCTTGTCTAGAAGAAGTTCTAGCAGCTCAGAGGAAATCGTACGGATAATCGGCGACGACGCTTAGAGTTCGTGCCGACGTCGGTCCCTTGAAGGTACCACCGGTCGGTGTGACGAGTTTTGGAAGCAGAGGAACTTAGCCCGAGTTGTTTGGGCCCTTTAGAGTTCTTGTGAAGAATAGGCCGTTGCCTATATGTTAGCTTTTGCCGTCCGACTTAGGAGGCAGTACGTCCGGTCTTTCGTATTGTTATGATCGGGAAAGTATCGGAGATCCATCCAGAGTGTTCCCTTTTAATGATGATCACGTTAGAAATAGTAACCCCGAGTTTCGGAAACTGAAGCAGTATCAAGAGTTCGAGTGTACGAAATCCTCCGGGATCGCAAGCAGCCCGGTACCATTGTTGGATCGTCGGAGCAAGGCTCGCGACAAAGTGACAAAAGTGGTACCATTTGTTGGGTCGCCTGAGAAGGTTAATGCCTCAGGCAAAGTGACAAAGAGAAGGTGCGAAGGAAGTATATTTTAGACCCCGGTGGGAAGTGTTTTGTGGTGATTAGAGGTGTTTTCCTCGTGGACTTAGATAGAAGTATGTGCGCGGGTGTTTCTGTGGCCAGGTGTGGCAGGATTGTTTTCGTAAGTATAGCAGTGAAGACTATACTGGCGCGCGTTTGTCTTGAGATTTAGAAGGAACATTCGGGACGAATGTTTCTAAGGAGGGGAGAATGTTATACCCCGTATTTCCAGAGTATGTACGTGAGGGCGTACGTATAAAAGTTTAAAGCCTTGAGTAGGCAAAGTGGCTTGGCCGAATTAAATTTGTTCACAACACCCGATTAGAGTCGTTTTTCGACGAAACGTTTTCACAGCTTTCGTAGGGGAATTTCCGGCTATGTCATTTTTATTTTTTGCGGATTTTTCCGAGAGACGAAACATTTTGGACCAACGAGAGGGCGACACTTGTCACCCTCAAGTTGGTGGAGTGATGGGCGGTAGCTTGGCCGAAAGGTGTGCATTAGTTGGTAGGATATTTTTTGTGTGTTGATTGATAAGTGGGACCCACACACACTTGTCTAAATCTTGGCCCTACACTTGCCTTGCACTTGGCATGATCTTGGCCATTGGTTGGCCTTCACTTGACCTATAAATACCCACCCCTTTGGAAGACAAATTCATCCACAAATTTGCCTAAGTCTTGAAAGCTCTCCTTCTCCCTCCCCTTTGTGTTGAGTTCGGCCAAGAGGCCTCCCCCTCTCCTAGAGGCCTTGCCGGCGGGTACACTCCCCCCCTCCTTGGGGTGCTAGCCGTGGGGTACCCCCCCTAGCCTAGTTGCTTTCGTATAATACCCCCCCTCTCTTGGTAGAAATACTCTCAAAAGTATTGTTATAATGTCCAAATTACCTTAGCCGTATACCTTGTAGTATTCTAAGGTTATACCTATACGAAAAGCCCAGAAATACTATTATACTTCCCGTCTGTCACAAAACCGAAACCCTAGGAAAATCTCCATAGTCCGTTGGAGTATTGTGTAGAAGTTGGTTAGAACTTCTAAGGGTGGTTTAGAGCGGGTTGGAGCGCTCGGAGTTGGAGCTAAACGATTGCCCAGGATCGACTTTATGCTTGGATAATTATGGGCTTATCGAGGTAAATATCTTGTCCCTCTCTTGTAATTGGAAATTACATATTGTTAGAATATATAGTTGAAGTATACTATATATAGTACTGAACGTAGTTATCGGCAATGTCTTTTGACTTAAGCCTGAATAATACTTACGGCAATGTCTTGCGACTTAAGCCTGAATTTAAAAGAAGAATCGAATCGTAATTACATAGGGTATTACATGAGACTTGTGTAGTAGTACCGTGGAGTAGAATTGTACAGCTAGGTTAGACGATAACCCCCGGTTGGCTTGCAGCCTACCGATAGAGGAGATTACGCTGTTGCGGGGAGTCTGCGAATTTTCTGTAGAATGTTCTACGAGGATCTAAATGTTAATAAGCGCCTGGGGGCCTTATAGGTGGACGTACTACGTATGGCGCGATCTGCTGGCGAAGGAGTAGCCGACGGTTGGAAGTACTTGGAGCGTTTTGCTATTAGTCGATACTCGTCGCGAGGTATGTGAACCTCTTCCTATCTCTTCTAGCATGATATGTGTGAACTATGTAGTACGGTAGACGTACATGTGCTAAACGTATTTGATTGATTTAAAACATAAAGTGTTATAACGGCTTTATGGGAAGTTGGTTATAATAGCTTTATGTTGGTAAGAAAATACTTGTGGTCTTTAAAAGGTAACTGATTTGAACTATAACTGGCTTGTTATGTGTTAATAAAGGACTTGAAGTATTTCAAAAGATTTTTGAATCATTTTGAAAGAAGTAATACTTGGTTTTGAAAAACTTAAGAGTTATACTAGCTTTATGGGAAGTTAGGTATAACGGCTTAAGAATGTTTCTTGATTTGAAATCGTAATGTGTATCGACAAACCATCGCGGCGTTAATAAAAGGAAATGTTTTGACTAATTAAGTATTATTAAAACCAAGAGAAACTTCCATCCGCATAGAAGCTAAGATGAGACAAAATGATATTTCCTAGATCACTACTTGTAATAAGATTGTTATAAACAAGAATATCCTACTCACATATAAGACTTATGTTTCTCAGATTGTTTAAAAGAGAATTATATTCTTAAATGAATAAGACTATGAACTACGAAACCTTTTTAAAATAAGAAACGTGAACATTTGAAATTAGGCAAACTTGAACGTTTGGAAAATAATGTTGTTACTTGATTTTACAAAGGTAAGTGTTTTGGTTTACTTAAAAGACAAATACTCTATTTTATACTACGGGTATTGTGTGACTTATGTGAAAGCAATGGATCTTTTAAAAAGCTTTAATGTATGAAGTACTTTAGGGATAGATACCCGAACTTGTTAGCATAAAGTACCTTGTGTGAATAACTTGATTGTGTTGGTTTGAGATATCCTTGTAAATACTTTCTTGTTGATGTGATAAGTAAACATGTTAGGATGCTACGTGTGTTAGTATCTTGTGTGATCGTGATGTAAGGGGGTCATTCTTGTTGTGCTTACGTTATTAAACGTTAAGCCCGTTGATCTTGTTATTGTATCACATACCCCTTTGACTTATTATACCGAGGGCTTGCCACCCTTGATGCGGGTCTTTACGGCCTATGCGGTCCTCGTGACTATGCGGAGTGCGGTAGCTCCAGGATTGATCATTCCGGGTGTTTAGCCTGATGCGGGGATTCCCTATGCGGTCTGTTGAGACTATGCGGTCTTTTGAGACTATGCGGGTTGCGGGAGCCTAGGCGGATACCGAGGGTTAGCTGCCTTCGATGCGGGGTATACCTCAGGCGGTCTGGGACCATGATTCGAGGAATACCTCATGCGGGTCCGTGTGTGACCTATGCGGAGCTGCGAGAGTTCCAGGGATAGACGCGCACATTGATATTGCGGGCGAGTGGCCAGCTTCGATCATGGTGCGATGCAGAAAGACCTCGGATACGCTTTGTGGTATTTTTGGTGCCGTGGGTCTTAGTAGTCGGCTATGCCTTCGCACTTGCCCCGCACGGTTTTATTGTGATAACTTTGAGGCGTGAGTCCACGACTTGACATCGCTTATTTGTTGTGAATCGTAGTTTGCTTATCATACATGTCTCTCGCTTTATAGACTATTATGATTTCATTTACTGATTTTTAGTTTCACATACTCTGCATTTGCATCGACCTCCTCGGGCTGCGTTCATGCCGCAGTCGAGGTACACCGCCGTTGATCCTAGCTCGTGGTCAGCGTTGGGAAGCTCCGTTTCTCCGGAGGCTTATCAGTGGTATAGTCCCTTGTCGTAGTAAGTGTTTACATTCATGGGTTTGGCGGGGCCCTGTCCCGCCATTGTTGTCGTATCATTTCTTAGAGGTGCAGTAATCTTGCAAGTGTGGTTTGTAAAGAAAGGATTAAACTGTTCATTTTGAAAGAGTTGTTATTATTATTTATGCCGACAGGCAAGTTTTCTAAAGATAACTGTTGTACGCTTCTTGTTATTTCATGTTGTTGTGTTATGTTCCGCTGATTACTCTGATGTTGTCTCACTAGGGTGCCCGGGGTAAGGCACCAGTCACGGGCCCGGGTTCGGGTCGTGACAATTTCACCCGCATAGGCCGTATGGACCCGCATGAGGTAATTTCCTCGCATAGACTATATCCGCCCGCATAGGTGATCGATGTATTTTATATACACCTTTTGAGTCATTTTTAGTTAGTATTTTACTCATTTCATTTATGTTTAGTATAATATTAGAGTCGTTTTCCTTTCTTTTGTGTCACAGCGGTCAGAAATAGAGAAATGGCGAAAAAGAGATGAAATGAGCATAAATAAGATGAAATTGCACACTAAAAGGGCCAAGAAATGAAGCCTAAGAAGGTTCGGGAAATATAAAAGAAATCAGACGAAGACCGGACGAACAAAGGACGAAGAAACGAAAAATCCGGAAGAATGCCGTCACCGGCGCCGCGGCGCCTGGCAGCAGCGCCGACCACTGAAGCCGTCCAAAGCTCTCTGATTTTCAGGCGTCGTGGCGCCGGATTGCAGGGCCGCGGCGCCGACGCGGGATTTCTGAGTTTTGGGCCGAATTTGACACGTTTTCAGAGTCCAAAAGGGATAACTTTTCCTACCTAAATATTCTTTAAACCCTTTACCTAAAAGATTCCATAACTTTTCCTAAACCATTTACCTAAAAGGATTCCATAACCTTTCCTACCTACATAATCCCTAACCGTTTACCTAAATGATTCTTGGGTTATAAATATTCTCTACATCATTAGAAGAATTCATCTTTCATTCCAAATTCCAATCCATCACCCATCCCATTCTCCATCCACCATTCCATTCCATCTTGTAAATATTTCACAACACAATCCTTGGATGCTAGAAGGCTTGGAGACTTGTTCTTGAGTATTTTCTTTTCTTTCTTTTTGCTTTGTTTATTTCAGTTCATGTATGGAGATTATATTAGTTCTTAGCGTGACTATGGCTAGGAGCTAATTACTTTGTTAGGGGTTTCCTTGTGATTCTCTTGAAACTCTTATTCATGAATTAATAAATTAGTTGATTTCTTCTTCACTTGTTTAAGATTTATTCAATAGTTGTTTTGATTGCTTGGTAATTAATTGATCACTAATTATCATAACTTATATGATTTCTAATCGAAATTCGAAAGGGGAGATTGTGAATATGCTATAGTTGAATAAACATAGGTTAAATCGTGGACGAAAGTACCCCGATACTTGTGTAGCTTAATAGGTTATTGCTCTTAATCCTCCTTTGTAGTCAATCTTGTCACCGAAAGGTAGAAGGGTTCTCCATTGGGTTGAGTGTTTATATTACCTTAACAGGAGTATAAAACGGTCTAGTTAACCTGCTATCTTAACGTAGAAGAAAAAGTCAGTCTAATTGTATTAAGGATTGAATAGAGTGGATAGTTGATGATCATGGAAGCCCTAATTCTCCATCATAACTGATTTAATTCAAAGTATTTTTCATAATTAGTTTATTTCCTGCATTATTAGTTTAGAATTCCAACTCAATTAACGTTAACCAAATAGAAACTAAAGCATAGATAATCGGTACTTGAAAACCAGTCCCTGAGGACGATATTCGATCTTACCTAGACTATATTACTTGTCACGATACGTGCACTTGCGTTTAGTGTGTGCATAAATCGTGCATCAAGTTTTTGGCGCCGTTACCGGGGATTGACGTACTTTCAATATCGATTTATCTATTCTTATTTCTAATTTGGTTGCTCCAAGAACACGTTTCTAACTTGTTCTGCGAGCATCTTTTTATCACTTTTTGTTGTTTTCTTATTTTGCAGGTTAAATTCGGAGATTTTTTTTTTTTTTTAAAATGAAAAAATAAATAAATTAAAATTTAGGACACATGGACTACTACTATCAGAGACAGTGGAGTCATCAACAGCAGCTTAACCCACAGGTTCCAGAGGAAGATCTAGATGAGTTGCAGGCAGGCATACTCAGGCTCACCAAGTGCCAAGCTCATTTTATGGATGAGACAAGAGTGTCCCTCAAAAATTTGGAGACACAAATAGGGCAACTAATGGATATGATGAGCAGTACACTTCAAGAAAATCTGCCTAGCGACACCGTTGTGGAAAGTGATAAGAAAATTGAGGAACCTGAACCACACCCAATTGTTGAGGAATCTGGCGAGATAGTTGGTATAGAGAAGGAAAAAATTATTGAGATCCAATTATTCACCTTCTTGAATTCTTTGGAAATTCTTTTTCCTGTACCTATTGCAAAAGAAATACCACCAGCGGTCACTGTTAATCCCCAAATAGGAAGTCCATACCATCAAGGGCACCCCCTAGAGTTGAGATGTGTTGGGAATCTCACTGATCCCTACATTAGAGAGAGCCTAAAAGACAAGCATGTCTTGTGTACTGTTATACCCCGTATTTCCAGAGTATGTACGTGGGGGACGTACGTAGAAATTTTCGAACTTCTTTAGGCTTGGCCGAATTCTTTTTGTGCACAACACCCGGTTAGAGTCGTTTTTCGACGAAACGTTTTCACAGCTTTCGTAGGGGAATTTCCGGCTATGTCATTTATAATTTTTGCGGATTTTTCCGAGAGACGTAACATTTTTGGACCAACGGGAGGGTGACACTTGTCACCCTCATTGGACGGTTTGGAGGGGGCGGTCAAGGTTGGTTGGCCTTGGCCGATTGGCCCCTTGATTTGTGCCTTGCTTTGTGGCTTGTTTTGTGGAGTGTTTTGTGGAGTAGGGTTTAGGGTGCACTTGGCTTAATCTTGTCCTTACACTTGCTATACACTTGGAAGGATCTTGGCCCTTGGTTGGCCTTTGGTTTTGCTATAAATACCCCCCTAAGTGTGAAGACTTCATCCATTCCAAAAACTTCCAAGTCTTGAAAACCCTCCCTCTCCCTCTTGCTTGTGATTCGTCCAAAAGCCATCCCTCCCCCCTTTGTGGAGCTTTGGCCGAGAGGCCACCCCTCCCCCCTTTGTGGTGCCTTGGCCGTGGGGTACCCCCCCCCTAGCCTAGTTGTTTTCGTATAATACCCCTTGTTGTGGTATAGAAATACTCTCCTAGTATTGTTATAATGTCCAAATGCCTTGGCCCAAATACCTTGTAGTATTCCCAAGGTTACACTTATACAAAAGCCCAGAAAATACGATTATACTTCCTTTAGCCACAAAACGAAACCCTAAGGAAATCTTCACCCGTTGTTGAAGTTGTAAGTTGAAGTTGGTTAGAACTTCTAAGGGTTGTTTGGAGCGCTCGGAGTAGAGCTAAGCGTTGCTCGGGATCGACTTTATCTTGGGATAATTTTGGGCTTATCGAGGTAAACACTCATCGTTCTTCTATTGTAATTGGAAATTACATATTAGAATATATATAGTTGAAGTATACTATATATAGAATCGAACTTAGTATTGTGGCAATGTCTTTTGACTTAAGCTCAAGAATAAAGAATCGAATCAATCGTAATTACATAGATCAGACAGTAGACTTGTGTAGTATTCTTGAGTAGAATTGTACACGTCAGGTTAGATGTATAAACCCCTGGTTGGCTTGGTAGCCACCTCGATAGAGGAGGAGAGATTTCTGTTGTGTGAGGTGCCGAATTTTCGTAGAAGAATGGGAACTTGTATTTAAGATTTAATAGACGTTTGTGGCCTTTATAGGTGAAAGTACTAAGAGTAGCGTATTCTACTCGAGGAGTGGAAAGGGCTAGCAAGGTTGTAGTACTTGGAGCTTTGCTTATTGTCGATAATCGTCGCGAGGTATGTGAACCTCTTCCTATCTCTTCTAGCATGATATGTGTGAACTATGTAGTACGGTAGACGCATACGTGTTAACGTGTTTGATTGTTTTTAAAACATAAAGTGTTATAACGCTTTATGGGAAGTTGGTTATAACGACTTTATGTAGGTAAGAAAATACTTTGTGGTTTTAAAAGGTAATCGATGTGAATTATAACTGGCTAGTTATAATAAAGAACTTGATGTATTTCAAAAGATTTATAAATCGTTTTGAAGGGAGAGTAACACTTGGTTTTAAAGGTTTTAAAAAAAAGAGTTATACTAGCTTTATGGGGAGTTAGGTATAATGTCTTAAGAGAGGTAAAGAAAATGGTTTACTGATGTTAGAAGTTAAGAGACTTGATCTCATAAGATAAGAGACTTAACTTATTTGTTTTAATGTGAATGTTTGTGTGAAACCTCATTCGTGAGTAATGAGTACTTGTTTTTTTTAAAGGGATAATGTTTCCGATTTGGAAATCGAATGTGTATCGACGCACCACAGCGTTAATAAAGGAAATTGTACTGACTAATGAATTGTATTAGTAAAACCAGTAGAAACCTCCATCTGCATAGAAACTAAGATAAGACAAAATGATATTACATTTTCTAGATCATGGCTGCTGTAATAAGAATGTTGTAAACAAGAATAACCTACTCTCACGTGAGACATATATTACTCAATTGTTCTAAAAGGAATCAGTGATTAAGTTTGGGAACTATGAAACCATTTGAAAATGACAAGCGTGAGTAATTGAAACTAGGCAAACTGGAACTTAGGAAAAGCATGTTGTTACTTGATTTTGAAAAGGAATGTGGGTTGGTCATTCTAATACTACGGGTATCGGGTGACTTTGATAAAAGTAATGGATCTCTTTTAAAGAATTTAACGACGTAGTACTTTCGGTTAAAACCGGACTTTGGCATAAAATGAAAGTACTTTGAGTTGTGAAACTTGCCTATGCTTGGTGTTGGGAAACTTGCTTATGCGTGATGTTGTGAAACTTGACTATGCTTGTGATGCTAGCCTTTGGTGTGCCAGGGTGGTATGTCTGTGTTACCGCGTCTCGATAGAGGCGGTTGACTTGTGAGAACTTACTTGGGCGTCTTTGGCGGTGATGGAGAATTCCACGGTATGTTTCCATTTTGATTCTTGTCTTGTTGTTGATGTCACATGGACATGTCTACACCGACGCAAGATTCGGGCACGCGCCACGCGGTGGATTACCCGATATATGGTTATTATCGCAACATGGGCGTGTCTACACCGATGCAAGATTCCGGGGCATGTGGCGTGCGGCGGGTTGACCACCCAGATATTGTTATTGAGGTTACGGGCATGTCTACACCGACGCAAAGATTCCGGTACGTGGCGTGCGCGCTTGTTATTATTGTTGCATCATGGACATGTCTACACCGACGCGATTCCGGCACGCGCCATGATGCGAACATGATGGATGTTGTGGGCGTGAGACCCATAGTTATATTTGAGTGGTGACTTTGAGGCGTGAGTCCACGACTTGATCGCTTTTATGTGCGTCTTGTATTTTGGTTATCATACATGTCTCCGCTTTTTAGGCTATTATGATTTCATTTACATGTTGTGATTTCACATACTTGGTACTGTTATCGACCTCCTTCTGGCCTGCGTTCATGCCGCAGTAGAGGTACATCGGCCGTGGATCCCGCTCTTAGGATCTCATTTCGGCGTGTTGAAACTCCGTTCCTTGGAGGCTTATCTTTGGTATGTTTCGAGTTGTAGGTTCTTGTACATTCGAGGTATGGCGGCCCCGTCCCGTCATAGTTGTTGTAAATCTTAAGTGCCAGAGCCTGTTGTGGGCATGGTTTGTAAAAAGGATAACTGTTCGGGTTTTTATGTATATACTGAAGGCAACTGTTTTGGTTGGCCTGTTTATTTATTATATCTCTTGTTTCATGACTCGTGTTTTATTTTCCGCTGGTTTTCTCTGATGTTGTATCACTAGGGTGCCCGGTGTAAGGCACCGCAACGCCCGGTTCGGGCGTTACAAAGTGGTATCGAGCGATTAGTCCTCGGAAAGTGTCTACGCACCGTGTCAGTAGTCTTGATTATCGGTGTCGTGCACCACATCTATAATCAGGAGGCTATAGGACATGTAGGATTGATTTCCATTCTTCTCATTCTGAGATCGTGCCTTAGAGCTGAGTTGTAAGTTGGACCCCTCTGATGTGTTTCATTTTACCAGTTATGCCTCCGCGCAAGGCGACCAAAGGCCTGTGGCGGCAAGGCAACCGAGGAGAGCCGCAGCTGGATACAGAGGAGTACGAGGGCGCAGCCGGCCAAGACTGAGACAGGCTTCCGACGGCGAAGTTTCGACGCCGCCAAAGACCAAAGAGTTTAGAGCGCAGCCGTGGCTGATGAGACTACAAGACTCGAGCCTCCACCCCACACCGAGCAGGGAGATGGGTCGCGAGATGGCGATTATTGGCGTGGTTGTGGCGATATGAGGACAGCCGACGCGGCGATTCGGCCCAAAGAGACCGTGGTGCACCCAGAGCAGATAGTTTGAGGCTACGGACTTTCCGAGTTGTAGCCCGCCAGAGTTTTATGGGTCGAGGCACGAGGATGATCCGCAGGAGTTCATCCGTCGCCAAAGGATCACGCGGTGATCAAGGCTTGAGACCGAGTCGTGACTTTCGGTTCGCATCGGCCGCGTGATACCGCAGCCGATTGGTTTGATTCGTGAGCTTTCGGGAGAGCATGCACCTCCAGCAAGACGTGGGATGAGTTTTCGGGGCTTTTCTCACGCACTTCTAGCCTCCGCAGATGAGGAGGGCACGCCGACAAATTTTTGTTATCGAGAGCAGGCGACCGTCAGGAGTACAATGTCGAGTTCGATTCTTTGGCTCGATATGTCCCCGCGCTTTGTGCAGATATGGAGGATGGGTGCATCGCTACATCACCGGCTAGATGATTATATGGCCGAGTCTTGTGCGGGTGTTTCTCTTCACCGCATGACATTGCCCGCATTCGTGCTCATGCACTGGGTGCGAGCGCAGAGATCGACGGTGGACCGCCACAGGCGCCAAGACGGCCGGATATTTTGGCGACTTTCGAGGCGGACCGCCAAGAAGCAGACTAGTTATGTACCTCCGCCATTGTAGAGTGGTCCTCCGCACTTTCGGGACCGGGGGATATTCAGGAGCAGTCGTGGCTCCTGTGTTTCGATGTTCGCGGAGTAGGGTGTTGGCGGATGCATCACCCTACCTCGGTGTGGTCGATGTGGTAGATCGATTTCGGGAGTGTCGTAGTACCAAGGGAGCTTGTTATTCTTGCGCCAACAGGGGCCATATGACGAGACTGTCCACTGGGTAGCGCTGGTAGGATAGCACAGACTACTAGAGCAGTTGCGGGCCACGGTAGAGGTCGCGGTGGAAGTTCCCAGTTTTAGCGGTCCTTGAACCGCCTAGTTTCAGGTATATCCTTAACCCTGTAGATGCTTGTATGTATTGATGTTAATGATGTGTTAAGTGTTATGTTCGGATAGCTTTGTGCTATAGTGTGATTTAAAAATCTGGTTAGTGTGAGATGGAAGTGGTAGCTTCCATGATGTGTTCCGTGTCGAGGAGCGGGAGTTGGCGCTACAGTGGGTCGGGTTGGGGCCATGTTGCGGGCCAACCCGCCCCGTTCGGCGGCGGTCACTCGGGTGGTCCCGCCAGTGGCGTGGTCACGAGGGTGCTAGGCCCAAGTTTTGATGACCATCGTATGAGTTCATAGATATGTTCGACTGAATCAGTTCGTGAAGGCCGAGAATGGCCTTAGAGGAAATCGAGGTAGTAAGATGACCAAGTTTGAGGTAGTAACTCCAAGGGTCGGAAACAAAACGCGTTGACGGAAGTGTGGTACGGATACTAGAAAGAGCTCGAGTGTTCGAGAAAGTACGACGAGATAGAGGAGAAGTGAACGTGTGTGATCGCTTTCTTTTGTGAAATGCAGCGGCGGAGTATATTTTAGACCTTGGTGGGGACTTTTGTGCTAACTGAGGTGGTTCCTCGTTGGCGAGGATTTGGGTTTTGCGCGCATGTTATTTTGTGACCAGGTGTGGCATGTTTGATTCTCGTAAGTATAGTAGTGAAGACTATACTGGCGCACGTTTGTTTTGAGACTTAGAAGGAACATTCGGGACGAATGTTTCTAAGGAGGGGAGAATGTTATACCCCGTATTTCCTGAGTATGTACGTGGGGGCCGTACGTAGAAATTTTCGAACTTCTTTAGTCTTGGCCGAATTCTTTTGTGCACAACACGGTTAGAGTCGTTTTTCGACGAAACGCTTTCACCTTTCGTAGGGAATTTCGGCTATGTCATTTATAATTTTTGCGGATTTTTCCGAGAGACGTAACATTTTTGGATTAACGGAGGGTGACACTTGTCACCCTCATCGACGATTTGGAGGCGGTCAAGGTTGGTTGGCCTTGGCCGATTGGCCCTTTGATTTGTGCCTTGCTTTGTGGCTTGTTTTGTGGAGTGTTTTGTGGAGTAGGGTTTAGGGTGCACTTGGCTTAATCTTGTCCTTACACTTGCTATACACTTGGAAGGATCTCGCCCTTGGTTGGCCTTTGGTTTTGCTATAAATACCCCTAAGTGTGAAGACTTCATCCATTCCAAAACTTCCAAGTCTTGAAAACCCTCCTCTCCTCTTGCTTGTGATTCGTCCAAAAGCCATCCTCCCCTTTGTGGAGCTTTGGCCGAGAGGCCACCCTCCCCTGTGGTGCCTTGCCGTGGGTACCCCTAGCCTAGTTGTTTTCGTATAATACCCCTTGTTGTGGTATAGAAATACTCTCCTAGTATTGTTATAATGTCCAAATGCCTTGCCCAAATACCTTGTAGTATTCCCAAGGTTACACTTATACAAAAGCCCGAAAATACGATTATACTTCCTTTAGCCACAAAACGAAACCCTAAGGAAATCTTCACCGTTGTTGAAGTTGTAAGTAGAAGTTGGTTAGAACTTCTGGGGTTGTTGAGCGCTCGAGTAGAGCTAAGCGTTGCTCGGGATCGACTTTATCGGGATAATTTTGGGCTTATCGAGGTAAACACTATCGTTCTTCTATTGTAATTGGAAATTACATATTAGAATATATATAGTTGAAGTATACTATATATAATCAACTTAGTATTGTGGCAATGTCTTTTGACTTAAGCTGAAGAATAAAGAATCAATCGAATCGTAATTACATAGATCAGATTGCGGTAGACTTGTGTAGTAATCGAGTAGAATTGTACACGCCCAGGTTAGATGTATAAACCCCGGTTGGCTTGGTAGCCGCCTCGATAGAGAGGAGATTTACGCTGTGTGGGAGGTGTCATGAATTTTCAGTAGAAAGATGGGAACTTGTGTTTAAGATTTAATAGACGTTTGTGGCCTTTATAGGTGAAAGTACTAAGAGTAGCGTATTCTACTCGAGGAGTGGAAAGTGGCTAGTGCGTTGTAGTACTTGGAGCTTTTTGCTTATTGTCGATAATCGTCGCGAGGTATGTGAACCTCTTCCTATCTCTTCGAGCATGATATGTGTGAACTATGTAGTACGGTAGACGCATACGTGTTAAGCGTGTTTGATTGTTTTTAAAACATAAAGTGTTATAACGGCTTTATGGGAAGTTGTTATAACGACTTTATGTAGGTAAGAAAATACTTTGTGGTTTTAAAAGGTAATCGATGTGAATTATAATCGCTAGTTATAATAAAGAACTTGATGTATTTCAAAAGATTTATAAATCGTTTTGAAGGGAGAGTAACACTTGGTTTTAAAGGTTTTAAAAAAAGAGTTATACTAGCTTTATGGGGAGTTAGGTATAATGTCTTAAGAGAGGTAAAGAAAATGGTTTACTGATGTTAGAAGTTAAGAGACTTGATCTCATAAGATAAGAGACTTAACTTATTTGTTTTAATGTGAATGTTTGTGTGAAACCTCATTCGTGAGTAATGAGTACTTGGTTTTTAAAGGGATAATGTTTCCGATTTCGAAATCGAATGTGTATCGACAGCACCACCGCAGCGTTAATAAAGGAAAATGTCGACTAATGAATTGTATTAGTAAAACCAGTAGAGAAACCTCCATCCGCATAGAAACTAAGATAAGACAAAATGATATTACATTTTCTAGATCATGGTCTTTGTAATAAGAATGTTGTAAACAAGAATAACCTACTCTCACGTGAGACATATATTACTCAATTGTTCTAAAAGGAATCAAGTGATTAAGTTTGGGAACTATGAAACCATTTGAAAATGACAAGCGTGAGTAATTGAAACTAGGCAACCGGAACTTAGGAAAAGCATGTTGTTACTTGATTTTGAAAAGGAATGTGGGTTGGTCATTCTAATACTACGTATCGGGTGACTTTGATAAAAGTAATGGATCTCTTTTAAAGAATTTAACGACGTAGTACTTTAGGTTAAAACCGGACTTTGGCATAAAATGAAAGTACTTTGAGTTGTGTGAAACTTGCCTATGCTTGTTGTTGTGAAACTTGCCTATGCTTGTTGTTGTGAAACTTGCCTATGCTTGTGATGATAGCCTTTGTTGTGCAAGTGTGGTATTTACGGTTACCGCGTCTCGATAGAGTAGGTTGACTTGTTGAGAACTTACTTGGGCGTCGCGGTGATGGAGAATTCCACGTATGTTTCCATTTTGATTATCGTCTTGTTGTTGATGTCACATGGACATGTCTACACCGACGCAAAGATTCCGGCACGCGCCACGCGTCGGTGGATTACCCGATATATGGTTATTATCGCAACATGGACGCGTTCTACACCGATGCGATTCCGGGGCATGTGGCCACGCGGCAGGTTGACCACCCAAGATATCATATTGAGGTTACATGGGCATGCCTACACCGTCGCGATTCCGGTACGTGGCCACGGCCTTGTTATTATTGTTGCATCATGGACATGTCTACACCGATGCAGATTCCGGCACGCGCCATGATGCGAACATGATGGATGTTGTGGGCGTGAGACCCATAGTTATATTCGAGTGGTGACTTTGGCGGCGTGAGTCCCCGACTGATCGCTTATGTCGTTGCATCGTATTTTGGTTATCATACATGTCTCCCGCTTTTAGGCTATTATGATTTCATTTACTGATTTGTGAAGCCACATACTGTACTGTCAGATCGACCTCCTTCGGGGCTGCGTTCACGCCGCAGTAGAGGTACATCGGCCGTGGATCCCCGCCTTAGATCTCATTTCGCGTGTTGAAAGCTCCGTTCCTTGGAGGCTTATCTTTGGTATGTTTCGAGTTGTAGGTTCTTGTACATTCGTGGTATGGCGGGCCCTGTCCCGTCATAGTTGTTGTAAATCTTAGAGGTCAGAGCACTGTGTGGCGGTGGTTTGTAAAAGGATAACTGTCGGGTTTTTATGTATATACCAAGGCAAATCGCTTTGGTTGGCCTGTTTATTTATTATATCTCTTGTTTCATGACTCGTGTTTTATTTTCCGCTGGTTTTCTCTGATGTTGTATCACTAGGGTGCCCGGGGTAAGGCACCAGTAACGGGCCCGGGTTCGGGGCGTTACATGTACTTGGGGGATAATCTTATATCTGAAGCCCTTAGCTGAAAAGATTGTTGTAGAAAAAGTGAGACCTGCAACAATAACTATGCGGATTGCAAGCAGTTCGCAGAAGGATCCAATGGGCACTCGTAAAGGTTAATTGTGTCCGGCTAAAAGACGTTAAAGACAACGCTTGTTGGGAGGCAAACTCAATGTTTATTAATTATGTTATTTTAATTTCTGTCTTTAGTTTGTTTTATTTTGTCTTGAACAGTCTCACGGTCTTGGGTTCTTATTTTGTGTTGTTGGATGACAGGTGGACTGAAAGCTAAATCTGAGGCAAAAGGAGCAAAAATCCAGGGGGAAAAAAAAGGAAAAGTCGTCGTCAGCGCCGGGCGCCCAGAATCAACGCCGTGGCATCGGAACTTCAGAGAGCCACAGTACTTGGGGCTCCACGACGCCGAATATCAGGGTCGCGGCGCCGAAGCTTCAGAAACCCAGATTCCGTGCAAATTCCAGAATTTTTTCTCCCAAACCTCCGTTATGACCGTTGTGTTGTGTCAGTAAGTTGTCCCTATTTTTTTTAGTCTTGCACACATTGGGGACAATGTGTGATTTAAGTTTGGAGGGAGTTCTTAGTTTATTCTATGTGTTTTTGAGTTTTTTTGCTGTTTATTTCTATGTTTTATGAGTCTAATGTTTTTTTATTTATTTATTTATTTTTATGATCAAGCATGTTGTAGTTACTTGAAACGCCTATTGAAATAAAGTGGAATAATGTATTGGAATTAGAAGTACCATCGGAACACTTAGGATAGATATGCCAAAAATTCATGAAATCGAACTATTTGGGGTATCTTGCTTGATTTATGCATTGTTAATGATTAAACCTATGTGTCTTCTTGCTTGCTATTTGAGGCGAAATAGTTAGGATATGCATGTTAGGGAGATGACTCAAACATTTCTTTGTTATCCCTTTCTTACCATTTTTTGCCTATCCCTGATATTCAAATTATATCCCTAGTCAGCCCCTTTGAGCCTAAAAATAAGACCTTTCTGTGACACCCTATAATTCCATATTTGTGCCATAAGTGGAAAAAATTGAGTTGTTTGGAATATAAAGTGTTGAAAAAGAGACAAAAAGAGATTGAACAATTTTGTTGCACCCCAATGAAAAAGTAATAATAAATAGGCAAAAGCATAAGTTCGGGGGTGCCGACTATTCATAATACACTTCATTCTCTCAAAAACAAAAGAGGGGAAAGATAGGTATGAAGTGAAAAAGATAATCAAAAGAAAAGGAAAGAATTTAAAGCAAAAGAGCTTATGGTACGTAAATTGAGCCTAAATGCCTATTTTTACCTACCCCTGCCTAAGCATACATTACAACCCTGAAAAGCCTTGAAGATCTCTAATATGTGTGTCGCGCCCTTTTTCGACCGCGACATTTTCTAAAAGCGAACCCTGCTTAATAAAAAATGTTAGAAAATAAATAAAAGTGCTAAATGTTTAAAAGGTGTTGAATGTTAAAGGAAGGGGTGCTTAAAATTTAAAAAGGTGCTAAGGGATTAATTTTAAGAATAAAGGATGTTAAAATGCTAAAAATGCTAAAGGTATGCTAAGGGTTCGCGGAGTCGCCACCTAATTAGTTTGGGTGAATTAGGACACCTAAATGTTAACTAGTTTAAAGTAAACATTAACTCCATTTAATGGTCTGCTAAACTTAATGAGATTCTGGGTAAGGGTTCTTTATTATCCTAAAGGGAAGGAGTTAGGCACCCTAAATGATCCGCTAACTTGCGGTTGTCCGTTCAAACCTAGGGTTAATTATTTATGCTAAGAAAGGCGTATTTATTTGAAGTAAAAGAATGTTGCAAGTGTTTTATATAAAGTAAGGAAATGTGTTCTTTGACGACATAGAAGTTTTATGATTTTATAAAGTAGATATAATTTTTGGATGAAAATATACGTTCATAAGATACTTCAAGAACATATGAATTTGCTATATTAGATAAAATATATATTGCATAGTATAGTGCAAAGGTGATTATTTTATAATTTTATGATAAGAAAGCTATTCAACATAGTTTTTATATTATGCTAATAAAAGAGCTTATGAGGAAATCAATGTATTTTATCATGAATTTTATAAGAAGTACTACGTTAGTTGCGAGTTAAATTGCTTAGTAAAGTTTAGACATGCATGTCAAGTCCTTAAAAGAAGTAATTTAAAAGTGTCTTTCTGATTTTTTAAAACTATCTGCCCGATTTATTTATTCTAAAAAAAAACTAATTGTTTTATGTCTCCTATTAATTACAAAGTTAGCTAATTAAGTTTCAACAAATAAGCAAACAAATATATATAAGACGTAAGAGATTAAGAGGCCAAAGGATGCTCTTAGGGGGGATGACAATGTCGTCGTCCCTTTTGTTTGAGAATTCTGAGGCGGAATGCGGTGGACACAGATGCGGGTCTTTATTTGTTGCAGCTTGTGATGAGTCTCGCCATGAGACTCTTCATTTTTGCTCCAATGCATTTCATGTAAAATATAAGAAAAGATAAGGATTAGCATATGTCCAAGAGTTTTATCAAAGGGTAAACCAAGCATTGCCATAGGATTTTAAACATGTTGTAGTTACAGACACAATATATTGTACTATTAACTTCACATAGGAGACAAAATATGCTGACTTCTTAAACTCACATGTAAGATGGGTGTTTTAAATCAAGACAAAAAAAAAAATCTTAGCCTCTCCTTTTGTGTTTACTCACAGTCGACTTCTAAACTCACATGTCTACATCAAAATAAATACCATGCTAACTTCCGATTGTAATATGAAACGAGAAGCAATCTTATTAAACCAAGATGAACAGACTTGGGTTATAAGCACTTTCAGAAACATGTTTAGATCATATCCTCGCAACCAAGATCCGACACTTAACACGATGGACACAATCCTTACTCTAGTCATATTTTACATCAATCAGTCGACACATTAGGACAGAAAGAGTAACGAGATAGAACATTAGCAGAGAGACCATTCACTGTGTTTCTACTACCTTCACCAGGCAGACAACATATAAACATAAGGCCCTACTGGTCCTGCATACATATGTAGAGGACGAAATAGCCATGATATCTAACATTATCGATTTTACATGATTCCGGCACATCGAGATGTCATACAAACAAATCTACTTTCATGCGGCGCCGCTACCTTATTATCAAATCTCTGAAACTAACATCCGGTTGATAAACATACTAGTAAACAGATTGACCTTCATTTTATAGCCTTTAGATGCTCCAATAATCTTTATCTAACACTAACAGGTATGGGTACAAAATTAATTAAGCACAACACCCCTTGTAGATTACCTCATTGAGATAGTATGCAGGGGATAGACTGTAGTCGGCAAATCAACCTTCAAATTCATGAGTCGGACTCTTAAGAGAAAACAAACATTATCCAACTAAACTTGGCTATCAAATTGGTTCTTAAATAACCCACAAGTTAGCTCCCTATCAATAAATAACAACAAAACATTATTGGCAAGCCAAAATTCTAGCGCTGATGTACCTAATACCATCATATAAATTCTGCATTAACGACAAGTCTTATATTCGAATTCATCTACAATTGGACACTGATCTGTTGTTAACAAAGGTCACATATCATTAGTCAGATGCGAATGCAAATATACGGTAATCGGACTCAGACAGACACTCGGAAGCAGGACATCGACATCTTAAGGCGACACACGCAGATATTAATATTTAGATGCTTCAACAATAATCTGGACAATAACACTCAGCAGACTAAGAAAATCAATTCAAACCAACAATATAATAAACCAAATTTAAAGGCAAAGGGGATTGATTTTACCTTCTCCGGCCAGCGACCCGGGGCAGCGTATCAAGTCGTCGATCCGCTCGGTGTTTTTATTTGTGATTCGTTTAGAAGAGGAATGAGACTTTTACCTGATTCTTGACTGAAATTGAAAGAGAAGGTTTCGAACTTTCGTTCTTGCTCTTAGACTGCTAAATTTCGGATTGTAAGGAGGTATCCTTGAAGGTAAAAGGGGTGTTCGTCCTCTGTTTCTGCCTGTGCGAGAGAAAAGTTTTTCAGACTGTCTTCCCCCCGACCCCCGTTCTTTTACATGTGTATATTGCTGTGTTTATATAGCCCTAACTCGGGTTTTCAGTGTTGGTAAGTAATCGGTACCATCCTGGACTTCCGTTTGGGTACTGATTTTGTATGATTTTCGCTGATTTGGTGTCGATTTCCTTATACGTTTTAGGTAAGATTTCGTGCACGATTTGGTTAAGGTAAGTTATGGCTTTGATTTAGGAGAGATTTGGTATGTGACTCGCCGGATTCTCAGGCGAGAATCCCGGCATGGGCGACGGGGTTAGGTGCGGCGACTTTTTGGTTTAGGGTTCTTCAGTTTTTGTTCTTAAGGGCTGTTGAGGGGAGACGATGAAAGGCTCAGGGGCTTATGGGCTGCTGAAGTGAAGGTGATGGGCTGAGGGTAAGTAAAGGGGTGAGTTGGGCGTGTGGGCTGAGAAATAAGGTTGCGGGTAGTGGGTCCGCGGGTCGCGGATGGGCTGGGTAGAAATAGGTATTGGGTATTAAGTGTTAGGTTAGTTTTAATTAGGTATTAATTTGGGTAGTAAGTATTTAATTAGTGGTAAGTTATTTAAATTGTAGTTAAATTATTTAGGTGCTTTGTTAGTCTTAGTTTTAAAATTATTACAATAATAATAAATGTTTGAGTTTGAATTATTATAAAGAATAAAAACGGGTGTGCTATTTAATTATTTATCTATGCTTGTATTAATGTTTTATTGCTGCATTTTATCATAAAAATTAATTAGTGTAATTTTATAGCTATTGTCTGGACGGGAGGGTCAAAATTGGGTGTCAACAGTTGTCCCTCTTTGTATGGAGATGATGGAAGAATCTTCGGACAAAGACGTTGACTCATAGCCAATTTTGTCTCGATCCTCAAAATTAAAATGTTGGGCAATTAGGCAAGGCTGACGCAAAATTTAAAAAATTGTCCCAGTGTCGAGTTATGACGACACTGGGCTACCATGGTCAAACACCAAGGTGGGCTAACGCGGACTCAAAATTTGTCTCAGTGTCGAGTTATGACGACACTGGGTATGTGGTGCTAAAAAAATAAAAATAAAAATAAAAATATAAAATAACCGGCTTGAACCTGGGGTGTACTGCTATCGACTTATGATGCTGGGTTTTATGGTGATGTGGAACGAGTGGACCGACGATTGAGGCCGCTTCTGCCATTTGTTTGGAAGGTTGGCCCCCCAACAAATTGCCCCGGTTCGCTGTAAGAGAAAATCCACGTTGTGCTCCATCTTTTGCAGTTCCTGTAGATTGAAGCTAAGATAAAAGCATTAGTGCATAACTGTCAAAACAAAACAATGTAAGAATGTGAATTTGTGCTGTGGTTGTAGTCAGATTGTATATACTATATAATGAAATGATGTGATGATACGCCGTCTTGTATAGACGAGATGCAGATGATGCCTTGTATGGGCGTTGTCGTCGTTGTGTAGACGAAATGCAAATGTTCGTCGTTGTGTAGACGAAATGCAAATGACGCCTTGTATGGGCGTTGTCGTCGTTGTATAGACGAAATGCGAATGTTCGTCGTTGTATGGACGAGATGCAAATGACGCCTCCTAGGGCATAGATAAAAATTGTTCTATATATGGAGTTGTGTCGTAATTCATGCGTAATCAAAACTAGATGAAATAATTAAAGTATAAATGATGTAGCCTGTGGTAGACTTGTTGTAGTTTGACTTTGTGAGCGAATCTGTTGTATTGGAATGTTGCTATTGGCGTCGTTTTCGGACTTGGCGTCGTTTTCGGACTTGGCGTCGTTTTTGGACTTGTCGTTGTTTTTGGACTTCTTGTGTTGATGACGTCGTTGCCTGGACGTGTTGCTGCTGCCCCTGTAGACTAAAGCTCAAGAAAGAGTTAGTGCATAACTGCTAAGACAGAATAATAATAAAGCATGAAATGAGAAAAATGCAATTTTGAGAACAGAGAAAATCGTCCCTGCGTAGATGTGATATGTTGATGATGGCGTCGTTTTCGGACTTGGCGTCGTTTTCGGACTTGGCGTCGTTTTGGACTTGGCGTCGTTTTCGGACTTGTCGTCGTTTTCGGACGTGGCGTCGTTTTCGGACGTGGAGTCGTTTTCGGACTCGGAGTCATTTTCGGACTCGACGTCGTTTTCGGACTGGGCGTCGTTTTCGGACGTGGCGTCGTTTTCGGACTTAGCGTCGTTTTCGGACGTGGCGTCTTGGCGTCGTTTTCGGACGTGGCGTCGTTTCGGGCGAGTCGTTTTGACCGACGTCGTTTTGACTGGCCGTTTTGGGCGTGGCGTCGTTTTGGGCGTGGCGTCGTTTTGGACTTGTCGTCGTTTTGGGCGTGGCGTCGTTTGGGCGTGGCGTCGTTTTGGACGTGGAGTCGTTTCGGACCGAGTCGTTTCGGACTTCGACCGTTTTGGTGGCGTCGTTTTGGGCGTGGCATCATTTGGACTTAGCGTTATTTTGGGCGTGGCGTCGTTTTGGACGTGGCGTCGTTTTGGGCGTGGCGTCGTTTTGGGCGTGGCGTCGTTTTGGGCGTGGCGTCATTTGGGCGGAGTCGTTTCGGACTCGAGTCGTTGACTCGACGTCGTTTGGGCGTGGCGTCGTTTCGGACTTAGCGTCGTTTTGACGTGGCGTCGTTTTGGGCGTGGCGTCGTTTTGGGCGAGTCGTTCGAACTGAGTCGTTTCGAACTCGACATCGTTTTCGGACTGGGCGTCGTTTTCGGACGTGGCGTCGTTTTCGGACGCGGAGTCGTTTTCGGACTGGACGTCGTTTTCGGACCGGGCGTCGTTTTCGGACGTGGCGTCGTTTTCAGACGTGTTTTTGATGCTCCTGTATAATAAATGCCCCTGCAAGCTAAGCTTGAGAAAAATTAGTGTATAACTGGTAAAACAAGATGATAAATATATGAGAAATGCAATTATGTGAATAAGGATGTCTTCCCTGTATGATATGTGGGGTGTTGTGAATGCTGAGATGTTGTCCTTGGGCGGACATGCTAGATGCTGCCACTGACGAATTGCCATGATGCCTTTGTTGTGATGCATTTGTGAACCATATGGATTGTCATGATGTCTTTGTTGTGATGCATTTGTGAACCATATGGATTGCCATGATGTCTTTGTTGTTCGTTTGTGCACTGCATGAGTCGCAATTTGACTCTAGGCCCGAGCTGATGCGCTATAATTTGTTGCGAGATTTGAACTCTGACTGTTGATGTCTGTCGCCACGCTTACGAAGAATTTTGTTATATTTTCTGCTTCTACTAGTATGAAGAACTTTGTTGTACCTTCTGCTAATATGAAGGACCTGCGCTCAAAGAAAAATTTATGAGTTTTGGGGGGGGGGGTGGTTGATTCGCGTTTGACTTTGTAGTTTTGACTCTTGATGCCGGACGTCTGCCTTGTTTGGGACTCATAACCCCTGCCTGGTTTCCTGCCTTGTCTCAGTTTTGAATTTGCAAAGGGCATTTAGCCTAAAAGTGGGTTTTCATGTGTGTTTTCGTTATTTTCAAAAAAAAGGGAAAGTTTCCTAAAGGTGTGACCGATTTAGGCGCCACGTATCCCCACGAGGAATCAGTCGTGACGTAGTTCATTACAAGCGAAATTGGGTGAAATTAAAAATGTGGGACCGGCGGATATGGCGCTGCGTATCCATGAGCGGAATCAGGTCAAACGTAGTTCCAATGGTGCAAAAGAGAAATTGGGATTTTTTTCTAAAAGGTGGGACCGAAGCCGATGTGGCCGCCTACGTATCCGCCCAGGGAATCAGGTCACACGTAGTTCCAAAGTTTGGCGAGGTGTTGATCATTGGTGTTTCTCCTTTCTAACGCCTCTGCATCCTCTACAGGAACGAGGATGAGTCCTAAGTCGTTTCGTTCCGGTGCCTCTGGATTAGTCATTTATTGGGTGATTGTGCTTCTACCAGTCAACGCGAATCAACCTTTTGGGGATAAGCTAGACAAAAAATAACCCTTTAACAAATGAAGCAAACCAAGTTAGTATAATATGCAAAAAGTTGCAGGCAAATAATAATAAGCAATTTGCAAATCAAGTGCGTGTTCTAACATGTTTGGGACCTCTTTATGCCAGAGGTAGGCCTAAACGTCACATATGCGAGGTTGTGATAGATTTGTCCAAGCCGCCCAACTGTAATGCTTTCGTTGGAAATGGCGACCAAATGACGGTGCACTTTTCCCAATTTTGGCATGTCATGATTAGTTTTGGATTTGTCTATCATTGTCATGCTACACATAATATGCTGGTTGGTCATTGGGTTGAGAAACCCGTCGACAAGTTTGGTGTCTTCCTAATTGTGGTGTCGATGCCAAGGACCGACCCACCTAAGGTAAATGCATGCATGCCCTAAAATAAGGGTGGTATAGCTCTATCTTAAGTCTCTAAGATTTGGCTTTTCTAGGCCTTGAGTTCCCGAGCGGACAACTCGAGTGAGAAGGCTACGCGGCCACCGGTTAGACCGGACACTCCACGTATGTTACCAACTCTCCTAGATTTGGGTTTTGAAGAAAGAATTTTGCTGATGCACCCAGCGCACCTCGCATGTAGTGTGTGATTGTGTGAATTTTTCCAGAGTGGAAGAAATATGAGCGGAATGCCAGTTTAAGGAAAGCAGTAAAGCAGGTAGCAATTAAAATAAATAAAACAAAATATAGCACAACCAATTAAATGCAAAATAATGCCAAATAATAACCCTAGGTCTGTTGTGGTTAAGAACCTAAAATCCCCAGCGGAGTCGCCATTCTGTCGCGCCCTTTTTCGACCGCGACATTTTCTAAAAGCGAACCCTGCTTAATAAAAAATGTTAGAAAATAAATAAAAGTGCTAAATGTTTAAAAGGTGTTGAATGTTAAAGGAAGGGGTGCTTAAAATTTAAAAAGGTGCTAAGGGATTAATTTTAAGAATAAAGGATGTTAAAATGCTAAAAATGCTAAAGGTATGCTAAGGGTTCGCGGAGTCGCCACCTAATTAGTTTGGGTGAATTAGGACACCTAAATGTTAACTAGTTTAAAGTAAACATTAACTCCATTTAATGGTCTGCTAAACTTAATGAGATTCTGGATAAGGGTTCTTTATTATCCTAAAGGGAAGGGGTTAGGCACCCTAAAGGATCCGCTAACTTGCGGTTGTCCGTTCAAACCTAGGGTTAATTATTTATGCTAAGAAAGACGTATTTATGCTAAGAAAGAATGCTGCAAGTGTTTTATATAAAGTAAGGAAATGTGTTCTTTGACGACATAGAAGTTTTATGATTTTATAAAGTAGATATAATTTTTGGATGAAAATATATGTTCATAAGATACTTCAAGAACATATGAATTTGCTATATTAGATAAAATATATATTGCATAGTATAGTGCAAAGGTGATTATTTTATAATTTTATGATAAGAAAGCTATTCAACATAGTTTTTATATTATGCTAATAAAAGAGCTTATGAGGAAATCAATGTATTTTATCATGAATTTTATAAGAAGTACTACGTTAGTTGCGAGTTAAATTGCTTAGTAAAGTTTAGACATGCCTGTCAAGTCCTTAAAAGAAGTAATTTAAAAGTGTCTTTCTGATTTTTAAAACTATCTGCCCGATTTATTTATTCTAAAAAACTAATTGTTCTATGTCTCCTATTAATTACAAAGTTAGCTAATTAAGTTTCAACAAATAAGCAAACAAATATATATAAGACGTAAGAGATTAAGAGGCCAAAGGATGCTCTTAGGGGGATGACAATGTCGTCTCGTCCCCCTTTTGTTTGAGAATTCTGAGGCGGAATGCGGTGGACACAGATGCGGGTCTTCATTTGTTGCAGCTTGTGATGAGTCTCGCCATGAGACTCTTCATTTTTGCTCCAATGCATTTCATGTAAAATATAAGAAAAGATAAGGATTAGCATATGTCCAAGAGTTTTATCAAAGGGTAAACCAAGCATTGCCATAGGATTTTAAACATGTTGTAGTTACAGACACAATATATTGTACTATTAACTTCACATAGGAGACAAAATATGCTGACTTCTTAAACTCACATGTAAGATGGGTGTTTTAAATCAAGACAAAAAAAATAAATCTTAGCCTCTCCTTTTGTGTTTACTCACAGTCGACTTCTAAACTCACATGTCTACATCAAAATAGATACCATGCTAACTTCCGATTGTAATATGAAACGAGAAGCAATCTTATTAAACCAAGATGAACAGACTTGGGTTATAAGCACTTTCAGAAACATGTTTAGATCATATCCTCGCAACCAAGATCCGGCACTTAACACGATGGACACAATCCTTACTCTAGTCATATTTTACATCAAGCAGTCGACACATTAGGACAGAAAGAGTAACGAGATGGAACATTAGTAGAGAGACCATTCACTGTGTTTCTACTACCTTCACCAGGCAGGCAACATATAAACATAAGGCCCTACTGGTCCTGCATAAATATGTAGAGGAGGACATAGCCATGATATCTAACATTATCGATTTTACATGATTCCGGCACATCGAGATGTCATACAAACAAATCTACTTTCATGCGGCGCCGCTACCTTATTATCAAATCTCTGAAACTAACATCCGGTTGATAAACATACTAGTAAACAGATTGACCTTCATTTTATAGCCTTTAGATGCTCCAATATTCTTTATCTAACACGAAAAGGTATGGGTACAAAATTAATTAAGCACAACACCCCTTGTAGATTACCTCATTGAGATAGTATGCAGGGGATAAACTGTAGTCGGCAAATCAACCTTCAAATTCATGAGTCGGACTCTTAAGAGAAAACAAACATTATCCAACTAAACTTGGCTATCAAATTGGTTCTTAAATAACCCACAAGTTAGCTCCCTATCAATAAATAACAACAAAACATTATTGGCAAGCCAAAATTCTAGCGCTGATGTACCTAATACCATCGTATAAATTCTGCATTAACGACAAGTCCTATATTCAAATTCATCTACAATTGGACACTGATCTGTTGTTAACAAAGGTCACATATCATTAGTCAGATGCGAATGCAAATATACGGTAATCGGACTCAGACAGACACTCTGAAGCAGGACATCGACATCTTAAGGCGACACACGCAGATATTAATATTAGATGCTTCAACAATAATCTGGACAATAACACTCAGCAGACTAAGAAAATCAATTCAAACCAACAATATAATAAACCAAATTTAAAGGCAAAGGGGATTGATTTTACCTTCTCCGGCCAGCGACCCGGGGCAGCGTATCAAGTCGTCGATCCGCTCGGGGTTTTTATTTGTGATGCGTTTAGAAGAGGAATAAGACTTTTACCTGATTCTTGACTGAAATTGAAAGAGAAGGTTTCGAATTTCGTTCTTGCTCTTAGACTGCTAAATTTCGGATTGTAAGGAGGTATCCTTGAAGGTAAAAGGGGTGTTCGTCCTCTGTTTCTGCCTGTGCGAGAGAAAAGTTTTTCAGACTGTCTTCCCCCCGACCCCCGTTCTTTTGCATGTGTATATTGCTGTGTTTATATAGCCCTAACTCGGGTTTTCAGTGTTGGTAAGTAATCGGTACCATCCTGGACTTAGTTTAGTGCGATTTTGTATGATTTTCGCTGATTTGGTGTCGATTTCCTTATACGTTTTAGGTAAGATTTCGTGCACGATTTGGTTAGGGTAAGTTATGGCTTTGATTTAGGAGAGATTTTGTATGTGACTCGCTGGATTCTCAGGCGAGAATCCCGGCATGGGCGACGGGGTTAGGTGCGACGACTTTTTGGTTTAGGGTTCTTCAGTTTTTGTTCTTAAGGGCTGTTGAGGGGAGACGATGAAAGGCTCAGGGGCTTATGGGCTGCTGAAGTGAAGGTGATGGGCTGAGGGTAAGTAAAGGGGTGAGTTGGGCGTGTGGGCTGAGAAATAAGGTTGCGGGTAGTGGGCCGCGGGTCGCGGATGGGCTGGGTAGAAATAGGTATTGGGTATTAAGTGTTAGGTTAGTTTTAATTAGGTATTAATTTGGGTAGTAAGTATTTAATTAGTGGTAAGTTATTTAAATTGTAGTTAAATTATTTAGGTGCTTTGTTAGTCTGAGTTTTAAAATTATTACAATAATAATAAATGTTTGAGTTTGAATTATTATAAAGAATAAAGACGGGTGTGCTATTTAATTATTTATATATGCTTGTATTAATGTTTTATTGCTGCATTTTATCATAAAAATTAATTAGTGTAATTTTATAGCTATTGTCTGGACGGGAGGGTCAAAATTGGGTGTCAACAATGTGTATCCATGATTAGTGGAGAATATCAAGTGAACATGCCATATGATTTTGAAATCGACATGCATAGTTAGGTATTCTTACTTCCATTGAGCATGATTAAATTGAATTTGTGAAATATCTGACTTGAGTGTTTAGAATGCTAAAAATCCATGCTATATGTTCCTACATATTATCCTACTAACCTTCATGCTTTTCTAAGTGACAATTGTGCAGCAAATTGATTTGTGTTTTTGAGTCATTTTATTTTCTTTCGTGTCTTTGTTTATATTTTTTATCTTTGCTCGAGGGCGAGCAAAGGTTAAGTTTGGGGGTGTTTGATCGGTGTATTTTATATACACCTTTTGAGTCATTTTTAGTTAGTATTTTACTCATTTCATTTATGTTTAGTATAGTATTAGGGTCGTTTTCCTTTATTTTGTGTCACAGCGTCAGAAATGGAGAAATGGCGAAAAGGAGATGAAATGAGCATAAATGAGATGAAATTGCACACTAAAAGAGCCAAGAAATGTGTTATACCCCGAAGTTCCGGAGTATGTATGTAAGGACGTACGTACGAATGTATAAACCCTAATTAGGGTAAGAATGAAAGAATTGTTGTCCGACGGAAAATATTCCGAACCTTGTCACCCCAATATTTTTATGGAATTTTTCCGAGAGATAAATATTTTGGACCAATAGGAGGGCGCCACGTGTCACCCCAAGTGGCATTATGGACGATTTTTGCTAGACTAGTGGGCAAGACAAGTGGCCAAAAGTCTTGCATGGTTTTGCATGGCCATATACACGGTTTTGGCAAGAAAGTGGGCTAGTCAAATGGTCAAAGTCTTGCATGTCATTTTGTGGGACAAGTGGAGAAAGGAACCTACACAAACAATCTATACCATACACATGTTTTAATCCTAACCCTTGGTTGTACTATATAAACCCCTCTAGTTGATGAAAATCTTCCACACTTAGAATATTTCAAGACTTGAAAATATTTCCTCTCCCCTTTCCTAGTGTTCTCGTCCAACCCCCCCTCTTTCTTGAGCGAATGTTGTCCAAAAATTCTTAAACTTATAAGTGTTCTTCCTTAATGTATTAGGAAGATTATTAACCAAGAGTTAGACAAGATTTCACACCCCTAGCCTCAAAAATCCTCACAAAGCCGAGAGTGAACAGATTTGGAATTTTAGTGTTCTTCACTTTTTGGAGTTAATTCTTGAATAGAAGTTGGTTAGGAAATTCTAAGGGTGACTTGTGGTGGTTTGGAACACAAAGATTTGGAGCTAAAACACAAAGATTTGGAGCTAAGACTTGCTTTGGAACGACTTTAAGTTCTTGGATATTTTTGGGCTATTATTGAGGTAATGAACCTTAACCTCCTTGTGAAGTTGATTATTATGTATATTGGATATTATACATATATTGAAAGTATATTATGGAATATGAGATATAAGGAAAGATTTGGATCTTGTTAAGATGTTAAAAGAAGAATTGGCATATTAGTCATTAAAATGGTAAAAATGTATCCATTACTTACTAAGAAGTTAACAACAAAGAAACTATAACTTATATAAAGATTGGAATATAAGTTGAAGGACTAATGAAGTAATTGGATAAGTAAAATTGTAAAAGTTGGCCAAGGACCCCAACTTAAGGACTATATTTACTTTGGACCGTATTTACTTTGGACCGTATTTACTTTGGACAGTATTTACTTTGGACCGTATTTACTTTGGACCGTATTTACATTGTTGTTATTGTTAATCGCGTTCCGTTTGGGCGTGTTATCCCCTTCTTTAATTATTGTTGTTATTAAGGAGAGATTGTTAATCGCGTTCCGTTTGGGCGTGTTATCCCCTTCTTTAATTATTGTTATTGTTAAGGAGAGATTGTTAATCGCGTTCCGTTTGGGCGTGTGATCCCCTTCTTTAAATTTCGGAATTATTGCGCCTTATTTATGGCATGTTGGTTACTATTATCGGGCCTTGATAAAGGTGGAGAATTGAGTAGAAACGGGGGAAGTGCTGCCCAATTTTTCGTAGACTAAGAGAAGTCTTACTTAGAAGAATCCCACGAAAAACTAGAAGTTGATAGGCGTGTTTTGACTATTATAGGTTGACACTCTGCGCGAGACATATCCGACTTGGCAAGTGGATTTAGCCGAGGAGGTATGTGATTCTTCCTATCCCTTTGAGCATGATATTTGTGAAATATATATAGTACGGTGAGCGTCGTGTGTTAAACTAAACTTGGCTTTACTTTGATGTCTTTCGACTTGAGTTCTAATTAATAAGAATCTTGAATATTTCAAAAAGAGTTATGAATCATTTTGGAAGAAAAGTAATACTTGGTTTTCAAAAAGTTTAAGTGTTATACTAGCTTTATGGGAAGTTAGCTATAACGACTTAAGAAAGATAAGAAAAGGTTTAATTATTGTTTATCAAATGCTTGAAATGATGTTTGAAGGTATGGAAAGTTGGTTTGATAAACATGTTATGATGCTACGTGTGTTAGTATCTTGTGACGCTTGTGTAAGGAGGTTATTCTTGTTGTTCTTATGTTGTTTAACGATAAGCCATTGTGTTAGTATCTTGTGACGCTTGTGTAAGGAGGTTATTCTTGTTGTGCTTATGTTGTTTAACGATAAGTCGTTGTGTTAGTATTATATCACTCACCCTCCTGACTTGTTACGATGCCGTGGGTTAGCGCCCCGTCTGAGGAATACCTCATGCGGGTCCATGGGACCTATGCGAGCTGCGGGAGTTCGGGATGATCACTCGGGTGTGTTACGCCGATGCGAGAATACCTCACGCATGCTATGTGGCCATGCGGTGCGGAGTCGAGCGATGCAGGGTTAGCTACCCCGTCACGAGGAATACCTAAATGCGGGCACGAGGTCTATGCGGACTGCGAGGATTAGGCTCGCATAATGATACTATGGGCGATTAGCCTTGCTTCGATCATTAGCTGCCTAGAAAAGACAGTTACATTATTTCTATTTTTGCTCTTGTTTATGATGTGGCACTATGTGCGGTTAACTTGGTTGTTTCGTACATATTTGTGAATTGGTTTTAAAATGTTATAATTATATATATCAGTACTTTACAGTTTCACATACTTGGTACCTATTGTACTGACCTCCTTCGGGGGGCTGCGTTCATGCCGCAGGTAATGGAAAACAGGTGGTAGACCCTCATTCTTAGGATCTTTACTCGGGTGTCAGGAGCTCCATTTCTTCCGGAGGCTTGACTTTTGGTACGGTTCTCCCTGGTATTGTAGATGTTTTGTACATTCAGGGGTATGACGGGACCCTGTCCCGTCATAGTGTTTACACCTTCTTAGAGGTCTATAGTCCTGTTGTAAAGTTGGGATGTAACTGTTCACTTTTGGGTATTTATATATATGCCGAAAGGCAACTTTTCTTTGGATAGACTGTTCTTATTTTACACTGTTTCATGTTTGTAAGTTTATATTCCGCTGGTTACTCTGATGTATGTCTACTTGGGTGCCCGGGTAAGGCACCAGTCACGGGCCCGGGAACGGGCCGTGACAAAAGTGGTATAAGAGCAGTTAGTCCTCGGAAAGTGTCTACAGACCGTATCTAGTAGAGTCTTGATTATCGATGTGTTGTGCACCACACCAATAATCAGGAGGCTGCAGGATATTTATGATTGGTTTCCTTTCTTCTCACTCTGAGATCGTACCTTAGAGCTGTGTTATAAGTTGGACCCTCCGCCAATTTCTTTTATTTACGATTATGCCTCCACGCAGCAACCCGAGCCCGAAGGCAAAGCGAGGAGGCGCTAGTAGGACACGAGGGTCACGAGGCCCAGACCAACCTTTACCCGAGGCGATACGGGCGGCGAGTTTCACGACGCCGACCCAGCGAGATTTAGAGCGCGCGCGGTGGCTCACGAGGCCACGACACCGAGCCCCGGTCCGCGGCTGGAGGCGAGGAGATGGGTTACAAGGAGATGACCGATTATTAGCGTGGTCGTGGCGAGACGCAGATAGGTTGGATCATCAGTTCGATTCGGTAGTACCGTGGTTCACCCGAGGTCGGATAGTTTTAGACCGGGACTTTACGAGTTGCGGCCGCTGAGTTACATGGGTCGAGGCACGAGGATGATCCGCATGAGTTCATCCGAAGCGATTCTGACGGATCATGAGTGATCAAGCGGAGACCGAGTCGGTGGTCTTAGGTTCACATCGGCTGCGTGATCTGCGATCGGTGGTTTGATTCACGGGAGCTGTCCCGGGGAGCATGCGCCTCGGTGTTTGGGACGAGTTCTCGAGGCATTTCTCACTCACTTCTTGCCTCGCAGATGAGAGAAACGAGGCCAGATTTTGATCTTTGAGTAGCAGGCGCCTGATTCGGGAAGTACAACGTGGAGTTCGACCCGTTGGCTCGGTATGTCCCGCGTTAGTGGCAGATATGGAGGACGAGTGCACCGCCACGTCACGAGGCTTTATGACTACTTGGTAGAAGTCTTGCTCGGGTGTAGCTCTTCACCGGAGCATGGACATTGCCGCGTGCGAGCTCATACGACTTAGGTGTGAAAGCGTAGAGGCCGCGGGTTGTGATATCGGTAGAAAGAAGGCCGGGGCAGCGGTCTTTTGGTAGCTCTCGGGCGGGCGACCTCGATGCGAACTAGATTTGCACGCGGCGATTGAGCACTCCTACACCATCTTCAGCGGCGGGGTATTGGGGCGTGTCGGGGCCCGGGACTTGACTTCGAGTAGCAGATGTGCTAACCGTCGAGACCACCTTCCGGTGTGTTCGATGTGGTAGATTCCATAAGGTGAATTGTGGTGCTACTGCGGGAGATTATTACACTTGCTGCCAGCAGGGTCACTTTGCGAGAACTATCAGGCCAAGCGCGCGAGATGGTAGGGTTCGGCTTCTGGTGTTTAGCGGGTTTTCATCTCCTACGATTACTCGCCGGAGCGGGGTGCTAATGTGCGGCCAGTCGCGGCAGAGGTCGTGGCAAGGGTCCTAGTTCCAGCGGTCCTCAGAACCGCATTTATGCCATGTCGGCCGCGGGACCAGGAGGCGTCACCGGATGTCATCACAGGTACTTTATCGGTTTCTTGTTGTGACGTATATGCCTTGATAGATCCAGGTTCTACCTTGTCCTATATATCTCCCCATATTGCTAGTAGGATAGGGATAGAGCCTGAGTCCATAGACCCTTTTGAGGTAGCTACGCCAGTGGGGGATTCAGTGGTAGCTGAACGGCTATATAAGGCTTGTCCAGTGACTATATGCAGTCGTCAGACCCTAGCCGACTTGATAGAGTTGGATATGACCTATTTTGATGTGATCATGGGTATGGATTGGTTAGCTTCTTGCTACGCCAATGTAGACTGTAGGAAACGGTTGGTACGGTTCGATTTCTGAGGCCGGTTGCTCAGTGGGAGGAACACCGTCGCCAAAGGGTAAGTTTATTTCTTACCTCAAGGCCAGGAAGATGGTTCAGAAGGGGTATATCTACCATCTCATTCGGGTATTTGATACGGAGGCCGAGATACGGACCTTGATCGATTCCGAGAGTCGAGAGTTCCCAGATGTGTTCCCAGACGACCTCCCGGGTATTCCTCCTGAGAGGGAGATTGAGTTTTGCATCGATGTGTTGCCAGACACTCGGCCTATATCCATTCCGCCATACAGGATGACACCTGCCGAGTTGAGAGAGTTGAAGGACCAGCTGAGAGATTTGCTGGAGAAGGGCTTCATCAGGCCTAGTGTTTCTCCCTGGGAGCGCGGTGTGTTCGTGAAGAAGAAGGATGGGGCCAGCTGCGTATGTGTGTTGATTCTGACCCGGTGAACAAGGTGACTATTAAACAGATACCCCTTCCCGAGATTGATGACTTGTTCGACCAGTTGCAGGGTGCGAGGTGTTTCTCCAAGATAGACCTACGATCTGGTTACCATCAGGTGCGAGTTAGGGAGACGGATGTCCCTAAGACTGCATTTCGGACCCGGTATGGGCACTATGAGTTCAGGGTCATGTATTTCGGTTTGACCAATGCTCCGGCAGTATTTATGGATTTGATGAACTGAGTGTTCAAGCCATTTTTGGATACGTTTGTGATAGTATTCATTGATAACATCTTGATTTATTCTCGCCGGGCGAGGAGCGTGCGGAGCATTTGAGGGCGGTCTTGAGAGTTCTCGGGACCAGCGATTGTATGCCAAGTTTTGAAGTGTGAGTTTTGGTTGGCTTGGTGGCGTTTAGGGCCTGTCGGGGCGATGGTATTGGTGGATCTGGCAAAGATCGAGGCGATCGAGTTGGCCTAGACCTACTACCCAAGCAGTGCGCATCTTTTTGGGCCTTGCGGGTTACTCTGGGAGGTTTGTGGAGAAGTTTGCTTCTATTTGGCACCTTTGACCAGTGACTCGAGAAGAAGCTAAGTTTGATGGGCCAGTTCTTGTGAGGAGGGCTTCCAGTTACTAAAGGAGAGATTGACGACCGCTCCAGTTCTTACTCTTCCAGAGGGTCCAAACGGCTATGTGGTTTATTGTGATGCGTCGGGCATCGGGCTTGGATGTGTGTTGATGCAGCAGGGCAAGGTTATAGCTTACGCATCTCGACAGCTCAAGAAGCATGAGACAAACTACCCCACACATGACTTAGAGTTGGCAGCGGTGATTCACGCCTTGAAGATCTGGATACATTATTTGTATGGAGTTCATGTGGATATTTACACAGACCACAAAAGCCTCCAGTATATCTTCAGCCATAGGGAGCTGAACTTGCGACAGAGACGGTGGTTAGAGCTACTAAAGGATTATGATGTCGATATCCTATATCACCCAGGGAAGGCCAATGTAGTGGCAGATGCCCTTAGTCGTAGATCGATGGATAGTCTATCAGATGTGCAGCCAGAGAGGAGGGGCATGGTCCGCGAGTTACATCAGCTAGCGAGCCTTGGAGTCCGATTGATTGATTCTGATAATAGTGGGGTTCGGGTTCGAGAGTTTGCCGAGTCTTCCATCATCGAGGAGGTGAAGAAGCGACAGTATGAGGATCCGGTTATGACACGATATCGAGATACGGCTCTTCGTGAGGGGAAGGATCCCTTTGAGGTAGCACCTGATGGGGTGCTAAGGTTTGAGGGCAGATTGTGTGTTCCAGATATTGCAGGACTTCGGCAACACGTTCTAGGGGAAGCACACAGCGCGCGTTACTCTATCCATCCGGGGTCGACAAAGATGTACCACGACCTCAGATCTGTGTATTGGTGGGACGGCCTGAAGAGGGACGTTGCAGAGTTTGTTGCTCAGTGCCCAAGTTGTCGAGTCGAGTAGAGCACCGAGGCACAGTGGGTTGTTGCAGGCTATAGAGATTCCGGCATGGAAGTGGGAGGTGATCAATATGGACTTTATTACAAGGTTACCTCGCACTCAGAGGAAGCATGATTCCATCTGGGTTATCGTCGACAGGCTGACGAAATCAACCCACTTTCTTCCCGTCAGGACGACTTTTTTGGCCGAGGATTACGCTAGACTTTACATCCGAGAGATCGTGAGACTGCATGGGGTCCCTATTTCTATCATATCGGACAGAGGAGCCCAGTTTACGGCTAACTTCTGGAGGTCTTTCCAGAAGGGATTAGGGACACCGGTGAGCCTCAGTACTGCATTCCATCCGCATACCGACGGACAGGCAGAGCGTACTATCCAGACACTTGAGGATATGCTGCGATCCTGTGTTATTGATTTCAGGGGTAGCTGGGAGGATCATTTTCCGCTAGTAGAGTTTGCGTATAACAACAGCTACCACTCCAGTATCCAGATGGCGCCTTATGAGGTCTTATATGGGAGGAAGTGCAGGTCACCGATAGGCTGGTTTGATGTGGGTGAGGTGCAGTTAATCGGGCCGGACTTGGTTCGTGACGGTGGATAAGGTGAAGCTTATCCGAGAGCGATTATTAATTTCGAGTCGATGAAGTCGTATGCAAATCATCGGCGTCGACATTTGGAGTTCGAGGTTGCTGATTGGGTTTTCCTGAAGGTGTCACCCATGAAGGGTGTGATGAGGTTTGGGAAGAAAGGGAATCTCAGCCCAAGGTACATTGGGCCTTATCAGATTGTCCGTAGGGTAGGCAAGGTTGCCTATGAGTTGGATCTGCCGTCCGATCTGGAGGCAGTACATCCAGTTTTTCATGTTTCTATGTTGAGGAGATGTATCGGAGATCCGTCTAGAGTACACCCGATTGATGATGTCCAGGTGACAGAGGGATTATCATATGAGGAGATTCCCATAGCGATACTCGATCGTCAGGTTAGGCGACTGCGGACAAAGGATGTGTCTTCCGTCAAGGTCTTATGGCGGAACGAGAACAGAGAGGAGATAACGTGGGAAGCAGAGGAGGACATGAGGCAGAAGTATCCTCACTTATTCCCCACACCTCCAGGTAACTCACTTTTCTACTTGTTGATTTTAATTGTCATTTTGCTTACGGGTTATTTTGGCTATGCATGACATTCTTGATTGGGGGATACAATTATGAGGGCCTATATCGTTATCTTTGTTTGAGAAGGAACATTCGGGACGAATGTTTCTAAGGAGGGGAGAATGTTATACCCCGTAGTTCCAGAGTATGTATGTAAGGACGTACGTACGAATGTATAAACCCTAATTAGGGTAAGAATGAAAGAATTGTTTTCCGACGGAAAATATTCCGAACCTTGTGAAGGAAATTTTTACGTTTTCAATATTTTTATGGAATTTTTCCGAGAGATAAATATTTTGGACCAATAGGAGGGCACCACGTGTCACCCCAAGTGGCATTATGGATGGTTTTTGCTAGACTAGTGGGCAAGACAAGTGGCCAAAAGTCTTGCATGGTTTTGCATGGCCATATACACGGTTTTGGCAAGAAAGTGGGCTAGTCAAATGGTCAAAGTCTTGCATGACATTTTGTGGGACAAGTGGAGAAAGGAACCTACACAAACAATCTATACCATACACATGTTTAATCCTAACCCTTGGTTGTACTATATAAACCCCTCTAGTTGATGAAAATCTTCCACACTTAGAATATTTCTAGACTTGAAAATATTTCCTCTCCCATTTCCTAGTGTTCTCGTCCAACCCCCCCTCTTTCTTGAGCAAATGTTGTCCAAAAATTCTTAAACTTATAAGTGTTCTTCCTTAATGTATTAGGAAGATTATTAACCAAGAGTTAGACAAGATTTCACACCCCTAGCCTCAAAAATCCTCACAAAGCCGAGAGTGGACAGATTTGGAATTTTAGTGTTCTTCACTTTTTGGAGTTAATTCTTGAATAGAAGTTGGTTAGGAACTTCTAAGGGTGACTTGTGGTGGTTTGGAACACAAAGATTTGGAATTAAAACACAAAGATTTGGAGCTAAGACTTGCTTTGGAACGACTTTAAGTTCTTGGATATTTTTGGGCTATTATTGAGGTAATGAACCTTAACCTCCTTGTGAAGTTGATTATTATGTATATTGGATATTATACATATATTGAAAGTATATTATGGAATATGAGATATAAGGAAAGATTTGGATCTTGTTAAGATGTTAAAAGAAGAATTGGCATATCAGCCATTAAAATTGTAAAAATGTATCCATTACTTACTAAGAAGTTAACAACAAAGAAACTATAACTTATATAAAGATTGGAATATAAGTTGAAGGACTAATGAAGTAATTGGATAAGTAAAATTGTAAAAGTTGGCCAAGGACCCCAACTTAAGGACTATATTTACTTTGGACCGTATTTACTTTGGACCGTATTTACTTTGGACAGTATTTACTTTGGACCGTATTTACTTTGGACCGTATTTACTTTGGACTGTATTTACATTGTTGTTAAGGAGAGATTGTTAATCGCGTTCCGTTTGGGCGTGCTATCCCCTTCTTTAATTATTGTTGTTATTAAGGAGAGATTGTTAATCGCGTTCCGTTTGGGCGTGTTTTCCCCTTCTTTAATTATTGTTATTGTTAAGGAGAGATTGTTAATCGCGTTCCGTTTGGGCGTGTGATCCCCTTCTTTAAATTTCGGAATTATTGCGCCTTATTTATGGCATGTTGGTTACTATTATCGGGCCTTGATAAAGGTGGAGAATTGAGTAGAAACGGGGGAAGTGCTGCCCAATTTTTCGTAGACTAAGAGAAGTCTTACTTAGAAGAATCCCTCGAAAAACTAGAAGTTGATAGGCGTGTTTTGACTATTATAGGTTGACACTCTGCGCGAGACATATCCGACTTGGCAAGTGGATTTAGCCGAAGAGGTATGTGATTCTTCCTATCCCTTTGAGCATGATATTTGTGAAATATATATAGTACGGTAGACGTACGTGTGTTAAACTAAACTTGGCTTTACTTTGATGTCTTTGGACTTGAGTTCTAATTAATAAGAATCTTGATTATTTCAAAAAGAGTTATGAATCATTTTGGAAGAAAAGTAATACTTGGTTTTCAAAAAGTTTAAGTGTTATACTAGCTTTATGGGAAGTTAGCTATAACGACTTAAGAAAGATAAGAAAAGGTTTAATTATTGTTTATCAAATGCTTGAAATGATGTTTGAAGGTATGGTAAGTTGGTTTGATAAACATGTTATGATGCTATGTGTGTTAGTATCTTGTGACGCTTGTGTAAGGAGGTTATTCTTGTTGTGCTTATGTTGTTTAACGATAAGCCATTGTGTTAGTATCTTGTGACGCTTGTGTAAGGAGGTTATTCTTGTTGTGCTTATGTTGTTTAACAATAAGCCGTTGTGTTAGTATTATATCACTCGCCCTCCTGACTTGTTACGATGTCGTGGGTTAGCCGCCCCCGATGCGAGGAATACCTCATGCGGGTCCATGGGACCTATGCAGAGTTGCGGGAGTTCCAGGATGATCACTCCGGGTGTTAAGCCGTCACGAGAATACCTCACGCGTCTACATGTGTCCATGCGGATCGCGAGTCGGGGCGATGCTGAGGTTAGCTACCGTCGAGAATACCTCATGCGGGCCTGAGGGGCCTATGCGGACTGCGGGAGTTCCAGGATTAGGCTCGCATAATGATACTATGGGCGATTGGCCTTGCTTCGATCTTTAGCGGCCTAGAAAAGACCAGTTACATTATTTCTATTTTTGCTCTTGTTTATGATGTGGTACTATGTGCGGTTAACTTGGTTGTTTCGTACATATTTGTGAATTGGTTTTAAAATGTTATAATTATATATATCAGTACTTTACAATTTCACATACTTGGTACCTGTTGTACTGACCTCCTTCGGGGGGCTGCGTTCATGCCGCAGGTAAGGGAAAGCAGGTGGTAGATCCTCATTCTTAGGATCTTTACTCGGGTGTCAGGAGCTCCATTTCTTCCGGAGGCTCGACTTTTGGTACGGTTCTCCCTGGTATTGTAGATGTTTTGTACATTCAGGGGTATGACGGGGCCCTGTCCCGTCATAGTGTTTACACCTTCTTAGAGGTTTGTAGTCCTGTTGTAAAGTTGGGATGTAACTGTTCACTTTTGGGTATTTATATATATGCCGAAAGGCAAATTTTCTTTGGATAGACTGTTCTTATTTTACACTGTTTCATGTTTGTAAGTTTATATTCCGCTGGTTACTCTGATGTATGTCTACTTGGGTGCCCGGGTAAGGCACCAGTCACGGGCCCGGGAACGGGTCGTGACAAAATGAAGCCTAAGAAGGTCCGAGAAATATAGAAGAAATCAGACGAAGACCGAACGAACAAAGGACGAAGAAACGAAAAATCTGGAAGAATGCCGTCACCGGCGCCGCGGCGCCTGGCAGCAGCGCCGCGACACTGACCACTGAAGCCGTCCAAAGCTCTCTGATTTCAGGCGCCGTGGCGCCGAATTGCAGGGCCGCGGCGCCGACGCGGTATTTCTGAGTTTTGGGCCGAATTTGAAACGTTTTCAGAGTCCAAAAAGGATAACTTTTCCTACCTAAAGGATTCCATAACTTTTCCTAAACCCTTTACCTAAAAGGATTCCATAACCTTTCCTACCTACATAATCCCTAACCCTTTACCTAAAGGATTCTTGGGTTATAAATAGTCTCTATATCATTAGAAGAATTCATCTTTCATTCCACATTGCAATCCATCACCCATCCCATTCTCCATCCACTATTCCATTCCATCTTGTAAATATTCCACAACACAATCCTTGGATGCTAGAAGGCTTGGAGACTTGTTCTTAAGTATTTTCTTTTCTTTCTTTTTGCTTTGTTTATTTTAGTTCATGTATGGAGATTATATTAGTTCTTAGCGTGGCTATGACTAGGAGCTAATTACTTTGTTAGGGGTTTCCTTGTGATTCTCTTGAAACTCTTATTCATGAATTAATAAATTAGTTGATTTCTTCTTCACTTGTTTAAGATTTATTCAATAGTTGTTTTGATTGTTTGGTAATTAATTGATCACTAATTATCATAACTTATATGATTTCTAATCGAAAGCCGAAAGGGGAGATTGTGAATATGCTATAGTTGAATAAACATAGGTTAAATCGTGGACGAAAGTACCCCGATACTTGTGTAGCTTAATAGGTTATTGCTCTTAATCCTCCTTTGTAGTCAATCTTGTCACCGAAAGGTAGAAGGGTTCTCCATTGGGTTGAGTGTTTATATTACCTTAACAGGAGTATAAAACGGTCTAGTCAACCTGCTATCTTAACGTAGAAGAAGAAGTCAGTCTAATTGTATTAAGGATTGAATAGAGTGGATAGTTGATGATTTTGGAAGCCCTAATTCTCCATCATAACTGATTTAATTCAAAGTATTTTTCATAATTAGTTTATTTCCTGCATTATTAGTTTAGAATTCCAACTCAATTAACGTTAACCAAATAGAAACTAAAGCATAGATAATCGGTACTTGAAAACCAGTCCCTGAGGAAGATATTCGGTCTTACCTAGACTATATTACTTGTCATGATACGTGCACTTGCGTTTAGTGTGTGCATAAATCGCGCATCAATAGGTCGTATGGACCCGCATGAGGTAATCTCCTCGCATAGGACTGGTCCGCCCCGCATAGGACTATTTCACCCGCATGAGGTATTCCTCGCATCATGGGTAGCAAATCCACGGAATATGCAAATGCCACAAACCCGGGGAATGACCCCGTAATGAACAATATATCACTAGCACAACCGGCTATCATACATAACATAAGCACTACCAGCTTATCATACATAACATAAGCACTACCGGCTTATCATAATTATCATACATAACATAAGCACCACCAGGTTACCATAATTATCATAAGCAAGTTAAGAAATCCCCTAACTTCTTATTAGCTTTGATCATATACACTCTCATTTTAGTTTACTTAAGGCACTAACATGTCATTATAAAATCCGAGAATTTAACCCAAAGTACTACGTACTTCTATTCTTTTAAAATGACTCTTTTTCATATAAAACTTCCAAGATACTAATAACCATAGTATCGAGTCATATCTACTTTTCAAAATAAGTCACAAAACCCTTTAGAACTACATTTAAAGACTTCTAAATCAAGTGACTTTTTACTTTAAAACTTTAAGCAATCGATGCCTTCAAATCAATTTGCCTTTCTCCCTTTCAAAGTCATTTTATCTTAATTTACATTGCTAGAGTAAACCACTCTTTTAACTTTCCATAAAGCTATTATAACCAACTTCCATAAAGCCGTTATACTAATTTTATACTTTAGATACTTACATTCTTCTTTATAACCAAGAGACTTAAATTTTCCAAAAAACCAAGTATCATATACTTTCAAAAATACTTCAAGTCTCTTATTTCTAGAAACTAAGATATCCTTGATCTTTAAAACAAGTGAGTTAATTCCCTAACTCAACCAACTTGGACATTCTTAAATCAAGTCTAGAATATCAAATGAAGCTAGATTCATCAAAATCTCGTACGTCTACCGTACTATACATTTATAGCTACTCATGCTCAAGAGATAAGAAAGTTCCACATACCTCTTCGGTTCAATCCACTTGCTAAGTCCAATATCCCGTACGTCGTATGTCAACCTAAAATGACCATAATACGTCTATTAACCTCTAACTTCAAATGTAGAATATCCCAAGTGTAAAGTCACTTAATTCTACGAAAAATTGGACAGCACTTCCTTTGTTTCTACATACTTTTCCACCTTTTCAAGGCCCGAAATCAATAACCAAACGCCACATTTAAGGCTCAATAATTCAGCTAATCAAAGGGGATTACACACCTTAACAGGACGTGTAAAATTCTGCCCCACAATTAATACCAAGTAGTTCAATAAACAAATGTCATTCTCGGCTAAATAGGTACAACAACATAATATCCTTTCCAATTCTTTCTCAATCCAATTGTTAAGTCTAACATGCTATATAGTTGTAAAAAACTTTAACAACTATAATTTCCTTCTTTATATAACATGCGACGACTAAAAAAATAATAACCAAATTGAATTACAACTTATAGTCCTTTTCCATTCCTTATAACCCAAGTCGTTATTCCAAAGTTACTACATAATTCACATTGACAATTTGAACGACTAAAATTATTTCAATAAACCCCACATAAAAAGTGAAGATGACGACCATAAATATCCACGACTAGAGCTCAAAAATTGCCCTTTTATACATTCATTTAAAACACGAAAACCTTCGATTCTTATATCCATTTTACCCATCACAATACCCTTCTCCAATTTCTACAATACGTGACATAATTTACTTCAAAAGGAGAATGAATTTTTTTTACCTTGGAATTCGCCCAAAATAGTCCAACAAATCGCCCACTTTAGCCCTCTTTCCGCAATTCTTCTTCACGTTAAAATCACCCACACGAACCCTCTACAAGTTTGCCAACATATTTCCTTCTTGTTGCCTTTCCAAAAAAATCTCATTTAGGCTTAGGGTTTCTTTCAATTTTTTAGAGAGAAGAGAAGAGTAATTTCTTGGAATGAAATCTTGCAAATGGTCAAGTTTTGCAAGACTTTGGCCATAATATAAGGTCTAGCTTGCCTTGCAAGTTGGGAGGGACACTTGTCGCCCTCCCATAGGCCCTCTACAAAAATATCTTCTGATTTTATCCTTTTTCCGCGAAAAATCCCGCCTTGGCGCTTGTGCAACCGAGAGGTTCAGGACTTACGGCGCATGATCTGCGGCCGTGACGTGGCTATCAAACATTTTTCCTTCTCTTCTGCCAGCTGATCTTATAACGTCCATATCTTTCTACTCTGATGTCCAATCGACGAGCGGCTTGTTGCGTTGGAAACTAGACTCAATGAAATTCATACTAGGCTTTTGAAACACCTAAAAACTCCTTATATACTAGGATATATACCCTCCAAAGTTGACTGAAAATCTGTCCAAAAACATTCTGTCAACTTATCTTTCCAAATTCAAATCTTATTTCCTTTCGTATGTTCTCAAATACATGACCTGGAATTACGGGGTGTAACAATGACCACGAGGGCAGATACTAGACAGGAGCCACCCGCTAGTATGGTTCAGAGGGCTACAGAAGTAGTAAAAAGAGGTGTAAGTTACACTATTGAGTCAAACCCTTCGGAGATCATGGTTTTTATTAAAGTGGATCCGTCTGAGGATCCATATGAGTCACTCGCTCGAGAAGTTTTGGTTCTTCCAACAATATATGGGGTGAGGGTAGTTCCGACCTCACTAAGGCCCTTAGTCTCAGCATCGGGCCCCATTGATCAGGGTATGAGTGGAGCAACACAGGGATTGGCACAGCCGGGTTCCCCTCAGGCTCAACACTATGTTAAGGTATTTACCAACACCAGCTCTTTTGAGGTGTCGGATAGTCCTCAGTCTTGGGAGTCCGTCAATCAAAGCTCACATGTGTATGTCATGAGATATGTAGAGAAAGAGGAGAGTAGTCATGCTAAGAAGATGAAAGTAACTGATAAGGATAGGAGGGTTCTGCTCCGAAGTGTGTCTGATCAAGGTTCTCATATAGAACTGAGGTAGGACAGTTATAGGTTCATTAATCCATTAACTGAAATTATGCATATATATATATATATATATATATATATATATATAAGGCTAACAAGATATGAGATTCCACCAATGGATGATTAATGCATAGTTTGAATATACCTTTGTGATGTTGTATTCAGAAACCCTAGACTTACATTATGTTGAGTTAACCGGTCGGGAGTAGGTTAGATATATTGTTTAACTCTTTACTAGAGAAACCATAATAAGCATGTCTCGATAGAGAATAATTATAATAGGTAGCATTAAAATAAGGACAAAGTCAAAGTACATAAAGCTGTTAGGGATCATATCAGCCAGGATTACGAACCATACACAAAGGTATGACACGATTAACAAGTAAGGATGGTTATAAAAAAAAGAATTGGTGATAAAGGAACACCTTGTGAAAGCTTCTGCGGCAAATAAGAGGCAAAATGTTGATGGAGGGATAGGTAGCAATCAAACTAAGTGTTATAAGTGGAGTAATGAGCCTATAAAAAAGAAGAGTTAAGGTGTGATAATGACAAGGGTCGTAGGTAAAAATTGGATAGAGTGCCAATAGACTACACAAGCATAGGAACCCTTTTCACGAACACCAGCTGCATCATCTAATGATTATTTGGGAATAGTTATGTAAGCCAAAATTGACAATAGATTGGTTTTAGTTATGGACAAGGAAGTAAGTTGATAATCTAATAAACTCTCGCCGAAGAGTGGCCATTTTCGGAGGAAGAGAAGGATGATAGTGTTAGCAAGCAACTTGAGGCAAGCTAAGGCCGAATTAGGGATTTAGAAAGTTCAGTAGGACTAGGTAGATGAACATTTGAAAATTGGGAGGATACCGATAAGTGATAAAGGAATAACGATTGTAAGAAAACCACGATAGGAAATGTCACGAGTAATCTTCATAGGGCAAGTAATATCTGTCGAGATCAGATATAGTAAGTGTATATATATATGACCCTTCTGGTGATACAAGTTGAGCTTCATCAACAAGGTACTTATTACACCCCTGAATTTCAGGACAAGTATACGAGAATAGACGCGAGAACACAAGACTTGGAAATTGGTACGAAAGAAAAAAAATGTTTTTCCGAACGTCGGAAAAGAAAAATATTCGTTGATGAAAATTAGATTCTAAAAATGCATTATTTGAAGAGTATGAAACTTATTAACATTATGGAAATTTATTTTTACGGATTTGGTCACGTGGGGCCCACTCGAGAAATTTTACGTTTTGTGGGCCACACGAGGGTAACGAAATTTTATGGACGAATGGGAGGGCGACACGTGGCACCCCCCCACATGGTCTTGGACGAAATAAATACAAGGGTAAAATGGTCATTGACCATTGTGGATGAACAAGTTTTCAAAGCTTGAGAAAATTGACCAAGTCAACTTGTCCACTTGGTTAATTATTTAATGCTCTTCATTCTAGCCTCACATTTGTTATAATCTAAACCCTCCATTGTGTTATATATACACTACACTAGTGCAAGACTTGTCTTCAACACTTAGAAAAATTAGAAACCTTGTTCTTCACTTATGAGTGCTCTCGGGTTTGCCTTAAGTCCCACATGAAAATTTTGTAATTTTGGTCCATTATTCACAATACTTTAACCCAAGGTCCCTAAGGGTATTGTAATGATATCTCAATAGAAAGATTTCGGAAAAACGACGTTATCACGTTAGTCGCAAGGCGAAAACCTAAGTCGTTTTCACAAGTTTGGATTGGAAATGGAAGAGAAGTTGGTTGCGAACTTCTAAAGGCTTCAAATAGCGGATTGGAGCGGAAAGGAAAGGAGCTAAGAATTGCTAAGGAGCGACTTTGTATCTTGGAATTTATAAGGGCTTATAAAGGTAACAATTCTTGTCGTTTTAGTAATTAAGATTACTTATTATTGTAGCTATGGATATTAGCAAGCATGAGATATATATTATGAAGTTGATAAGTGTTATGGATATTGGAACCCTAATCCAAAACTAGCATGTTTAGCCTTTGAGATTGAAATTCAACTTGATTAGTAGTTTTAGTCGTCGCATGTTATATAAAGAAAAGATTATAGTTGTTTGAATTGTTTGCAACTATATAACATGTTAGGACGACATTATGGATTGAAAGGAATTGAAAAGAAATAGATGTTGTTGTTGTCCTTGATATTGCCGAATATTGCCTAAGGTTATTGGATTGTTTTGTATTATTGTGGGGCAGAATTTTACACGTCCAGTTAAGGCGTGTAATCCCCTTTGGTTAGCTGAATTGTTGAGCCTTAAATGTGGCGTTTGGTTGTTGATTTTCGGGCCTTGAAAAAGGTAGAAAAGTATGTAGAAACAAAGGAAGTGCTGCCCGATTTTCCGTAGAATAAGAGACCGTATACTTAGTATGATTCTACGTTAAAAAGCTAGGAGTTGATAGACATGTTATGATTAATATAGGTTGAAGTACTATGAGTAGCGTATTCTACTTGAAGGGTGGAAAAGCTAGCAAGGATAAAGTACTTGGGAGCATTTTCCAACTTGTCGCTAATCGTCGCGAGGTACGTGAACCTCTCCCTTCTTTTGGCATGATCCTACGTATGAAATAGCCATGTGATATTATTTCATGATTCCTTCTACTCTTAGAAGTTAAGAAGTATTCACGTTGTTGATTCTAAGTTAAAGGTATGTCTAAGTTATCCTAAGTCCTTGCCAAGTCTTATGGGGGATGTTGATAAGAAGCGTTAGGAAGTTATGAGATTTGATTTAAAGATATGTGTCTTGATTTATTTAAAGTAAGTAAGTGGATTTTATGTTTGAAAATGACTTGAATTTATGTGTGAAAAGGGGATTGATTTTAAAAGTGGAAGTTCTATGATTTTAAAGAGAATAAGCTACTTGGTTTTGGAACGGTATGGAACTTTATTTTTTTTAAATTATGGGACTTGATTTCTAAAGTGTAGACGACATGATTTTATAAGTATAAGTAAATGGACTTTAAAGAATGTATGTTATGAAGTTTTAAGACTATGAACTTTGGTTGTCTTTTAAGGATTATGAAACTTTATTTTTCAAGTTATGGGACTTTATTCCTAAAGTATAGATGACATGATTTTATAAGTATAAGCGACATGATTTTAAAGAGTGTATGCTACGAGGTGTTAATACTATAAGCCTTGATTTTATGAGTGGAAATGACTAAACTTTAAAAAGTATGGCTTCTTAATTTATTTCAAAAGTTAAGAAGACAGTTTCCAAAAGAGTATGTGACTTGAGCTTTAAAAAGAAAGGAGTTCTATGATTCTTTTTAAGTATGTATGTACGTAGTATTTTTGGGTACGGTTTCCCTGATATTGTAGATTTATGTACATTCAGGGGTATGGCAGGGCCCTGTCCCGTCACAGTTGTAATTCTTAGAGGTCTGTAGTCATATCTTGTGGGTCGGTTTGTAAAGAAGAAGTATGTAACTGCGGTTGTTTAAGTATATGTATATGTGTCCAGAGAGGTAGCCTTATCGGCTAACCTGTTGTTTAAATTCTTGTTGATTTATTTTATAAGTTTCATGTATGTTGCGCTGATTATCTCTGATGTATACCTGTAAGGGTGGCCAGGTAGGGCACCAGTCGAGGGCCCGGGGTCGGGTCGTGACAAAAGTGGTATCAGAGCAGTTAGTCCTCGGAAAGTGTCTACAGACCGTGTCTAGTAGAGTCTTGATTATCAGTGTGTTGTGCACCACATCTATAATCAGGAGGCTGCAGGACATTTAGGATTGGTTTCCATTCTTCTCACTCTGAGATCGTGCAATAGAGCTGTGTTATTAGGTTGATCCGTCTCTGGCTTATTCTTATGTGTATGAATCAGCTATGCCTCCACAGAAGGCGACCTGGGCCCAGAAGGGCAAGGCAACAGCAGGAGTTGCTAGTGGTGCGCAGAGGGTTACTAGGACTCAGGCCCAGACTATGCCTGAGGTTGTGGTCCAGGCGGCGAGTTGATTCTGTGGCGATATTAGAGAGTAGAGAGCGATCGCGACTCGGGGTTCCGATACCGAGCCTCAGGTTCGAAGCGAGGCGGAGTATAGAGATTATGAAGAGCAGATCAGGTTATTGACTAGCATATTGGTAGGGCAGCGCCGACAGGAGCAGGTAGCTAACCCTAGAGCCAACAGTTTGAGGATTCGGGATTTTCTGGGTTGCAGTCCACCCGAGTTCTATGGTTCGAGATCTGAGGAGGATCCTCATGAGTTTATTCGATAGATACAGTGGACTATGCAGGTGCTTAGGGTCTCGGAGACCGAGTTAGTGGTGCTAGCTTCTTACCGGTTACGCGATATTGTGTTGAACTGGTTTGAGTCATGAGAACTGTCTAGGGGTGTGGGTGCTCCTCCAGCTGTTTGGGATGAGTTCACAGAGGCCTTTCTTGATCACTTTTTGCCTCCTGAGATGAGGAGAACCCGTGTTGATAGGTTCTTGTCATTGAGGCAGAATGGGAGAACCATCAGAGAGTACAACCTGGAGTTTGACTCGTTGGCCAGGTATGCGCACACTATTGTGGCTGACATGGCTGATAGAGTTCATCGCTATGTTATGGGGCTAGACCGTTATATGATCACTGCTTGCCTGGGAGTGGCCCTTCACCCGGTATGGATCCGCCAGATGCGACATATGCACTGAGGATTGAGGCGAGGAGAGACAGGGCCCGGCCAGACCAAGGCCAGCCCAGAGGCCGGGGCGCGAGGTTGAGGGTGATTTTCGAGGCGGAGATCCTCAGCAGCAGACTAGGTCTACATTTCAGCCAGCACAGAGTGCTCCTTCCCGATTTTACGGCGGGAGGTTGATCGCCGTAATCAGAGGCGGTGAGAGCTCCAGAGTTTCGGATTCACACGTGCACATGGGTTCTACGCAGTCGGGACCACTCTTCCCTCAGTGTTCACAGTGTGGCCGACATCACCATAGGGAATGTCGTCGTGCTACTGGTGCATGTTTTACCTGTGGCCGTCAGGGCCATATGTTGAGGGATTGTACTAGTAGGAGAGTTACAGGTGGGATAGCATAGTCTACTGGATCAGTTGCGGGTTCTTCGCCTTCAATAGCTAGGCAGCATGTTCATACACCGGCAGACCGTGGCAGAGGTCGTGGTGGAAGTTCCCAGTTTTAGCGGTCCTTTGAACCGCCTATATGATTTCAGGTATATTTTTGACCCTTTAGAGATTTGTATGCATGATAAGGTTGTTGTATGTTTAAGTATCATGAACGGATAATATTTAGATTATGTATGTATGCTAGAAGTAAGTTGGAAGTACGAAAAGATAATCCTTTAAGGCCATGAATGGGAGTAAATAGTGATGGTGCACACTTTGGATTTGTGTCACGCCCCGAACCCCGGGCCCGTGACTGGTGCCCTACCTGGGCACCCTTCTACCTGACTGACACAAGTAAATCGCGGAACTTAAATAACACCTCGTTTTAAAAAAAAAAAAACAACGTACATGCAAGGGCAAAGCCGACAAGGCTGCCATATAATATACATAAACAACAGACACTACACTGTACACGAGTCCAATCTCACATATGAATACAGACCTCTAAGAGTTTTACTGAAATATGACGGGACAAGGCCCCGCTGCAATAATCGTACAAGCACATGCATGAAGGAACTATATCAAAATGATAACTCCTAAACAGATGGAGCTATCCAAAACTCGGCAGGTCCTACACTGCAGATCACCAAGCATTACCTAAACTGCGGCATGTAACGCATTTCACGAAGGAGGTCAGTACGAAGAATGTACCAAGTATGTGAAACAGTAAGAACTGTAAATGAGATCACACATTTCACATATAAAACAGGAGACGTGTATGATGGACAAACTACAGTATACAATACATAAACAATCATGTCAAATCAGGGACGCATGCCCTCAAAGTCATTACTCAAATATAACCATGGGTCTCACGCCCATAACATCAATCATGCACGTGGAATCGCCCTCACCGGCGATCCATGATATAATATAACACCGGATAAGCATACATGAACACCAAGTCCCACTGTGTCCTACAAATATGCGGGCGAGTAGGAAAACGAACCACCAGATCCAGTCTGCATCATAAAACTGATCGGGGCAAGTACGAAAGCCAACTACCAGATCCAGCCTGTGTCATCAACTGACCGGGGCAAGTACGAAAGCTAACTACCAGATCCAGCCTGTCGTCACGAGATATGATCGGGGTAAGTGCGAAAGCTATCCACCGGAGCCTACCGTACCAAACTGTTCCACTTTAAGTCATAAACACACTGCACCCTTTCATTAATGAAATCACTACCGTTTCAAAACATGAAGGTCGTGTCAGTGCCAGGGTCAACCACCCTCTGTGTTATAACGCAACCTATCATATGACTATTTCACCCGCAAGGGATTATTTCACCCGCTTAGGTCATGTGGACCCGCAATGAGTCATCGGTACACGATACTCGCATCACAGATAGCTAATCCATGACTTATACATATCCCGAGAATTTAACCCGCCCGAGTCAAATACCGACCCGCCGTGAGTGTGTACCACTAACCCCCATGGGGAGCTAACCCATGGTATCCTTGAAACAAGTTGCCGGCCCTTTATGGAGGGACGCGGAGATGTGGAAATATGACACTTGCACGAATGTCTATATGAGCAACCCATATGCAAGCAAACCAAGACAAAACCATGCCTTTACACAAATCAAGACAATTACCAAGCCTTTCTTTTTGTCATAAACCAAGACAATACCATGCCTTTCCTTTTTACACAAACCAAGACAATACCATGCCTTTACACAAACCAAGAGAAATCCTTATTTAAGCCAGCCAAAGTACTTATCAAGGCACACATAGAATAATTCTCAATTAAATAAGCCAAAGTACTATCAAGGCACAAATGGAAAAATTCTCATTTAAACAAGCCAAAGTACTACGTACGTACATTCTTTTCAAAAGACTCCTTTTATGTAAAACCCAAAGATACTAACACCCGTAGTATCAAGACATGTCTATTTTTCAAAATAAGTTACTACACCTTTAGAAATTCATTTCAAGGCTTTGAAACCAATTAACTTCAATTTTTACAATCTAGGAAACTCATGCCCATTAATCAAAATAGACAACTTTCTTAACCTTCCATAAAGCCGTTATAACCAACTTCCCATAAAGCCGTTATAACCCTTTATGGTTTTAGACATATTCATTCCTTTTATAACCAAGAGACTTATACTTTTAAAACCAAGTATCACATACTTACAAATCAAGTTTCTTAACTTTCAAAATACTTCAAGTCTCTTAATCTTTAGAAATCAAGTTTCTTCTACTTTTAAACCTCAAGTAACTCACACCTTTAAAACAAGTTACTTCTCTTAAATAATGTCATTTCTCATCTTTTAAAACAATTAAGTAAATCACTCCTTTGACTCCCCTAAAGTAATTATAACAACCTTTAGGTTTTGGAACTAAGGCACTAGCCAAAAGATTTGGAAACCACTTCCTTTTCAAGACTCTATGTACTTTAAGTAAAATACTTTCACCTTTGAGAATCCAAACTTCACTAAGGAAATGGATTATAACAACTTACAATTTAAACATCAAAGTACAATCAAGGAAGTATATAGAACAAATTCTATATTAGGCAATCCAAGTACAACCAAGGAATGGATCATTTAAGGAGTAGGACTTACTTTCTTTATCTTAAGGAATCATGCTAGAAGAAGAGGAGATGGTTCACATACCTTTTCAGCTTAATCCACAAGCTAAGTCGAATACGCCGCACGTAGAATTGTCAACCTATAATGGTTGGTCACAACATGACTATCAATTTCTAGTTTCTAACATAGAATAATACTAAGTATACGGTCTCTTATTCTACGGAAAATTGGGCAGCACCTCCTTTGTTTCTACATACTTTTCCACCTTTTTCAAGGCTCGATAATCAATAACCAACATGCCACATTTAAGGCTCAATACATCAACCAACAAAGGGGATTACACGCCTTACAATACGTGTAAAAGTCTGCCCCACAATTAATACCAACTAAGTCCATAATCAAAGCCATTCTCGGCTAACTTATTCAACAACACAAAGTTCTTTCCAATTCTTTTTCAATCCAAGTCCTTAGGTCAAACATGTTATATAGTCATAAACAACTTTAACAACTACAATTCCTTCTTTATATAACATGTGACGACTTAAACTAATAATCAAATCGAATTGTAATCTTAAGGGCTAAACATGCTAGTTTTCAGATTAGGGTTCCAATAGCCAATACACTTTTCATACTATATACTTCATGCTTGCTAATATCCATAGCTACAACAATAAGTAATCTTTAATTGCTAAAACGACAAGAATTGTTACCTTTATATGCCCTTATAAAATCCAAGATTCAAAGTCGCTCCTTAGCAATTATTAGCTCATTTACTTTACGCTCCAATCCGCTATTTGAAGCCTTTAGAAGTTCACAACCAACTTCTCTTCCATTTTCAATCCAAAACTAGGAAAACGACTTAGGTTTTCGCCTTGCGACTAACGTGAAAACATCGTTTTTCTGAAATCTTTCTATTGAGATATCCTTACAATACCCTTAGGGACCTTGAGTTAAAGTCTTGTGAATAAAGAACCAAAATTACAAAAAAAAATTGTGTGGGAATTGACAAACCCGAGAGCTAATCTTGCAAGAACAAGGATGTGTAATTTTTCTAAGTGTTGAAGACTAGTCTTGCACTAGTGTAGTGTATATATAACAGAATGGAGGGTCAAGATATCAACATATGTGTGGCTAGGATGAAGAACACTTGGATAACTAGCCAAGTGGACAAGTTGACAAGTCAACAATCTCAAGCTTGAAGACTTATTCATCTTCAATGGTCAATGACCATTTTACCCTTGTAATTTTCGTCCAAGACCATTGGGGGGGGGGGTGCCATGTGTCGCCTTCCCATTCGTCCATAAAATTTCGTAATCCTCATGGGCCTCACAAAACGTAAAATTTCTCGGGTGGGCCCCACGTAACCAAATCCGTAAAATAAATTTCCATAATGATAATACATTCCATACTCTTCAAATAATGCATTTTGAGAATCCAATTCTCATCAACGAACATTTTTCCTTTCCGACGTTCGGAAGATTTTCCGTCGGAAAAACAATTCTTCCTTTCATACCAATTTCTCAAGTCTTGTGTTCTAGCGTTTATTCTCTTATACATGTCCTGGACTTACGGAGTGTAACATTCTTCCCCCCTTAGAAACATTCGTCCCCGAATGTTCTTAGTCGGTTATCAAGCTATACAGACTCCGACATAATCTCTTTACTATGCCTACCAATCAATACTGTACAAGACCAACGATGCCACACATGGCCACCACATAACATACGTAAACATAACAATAGACCTTTCGTCCGCGGTCCCTTCTCACAAAACTCGAAGGTTACAGTCTTATAAAAATGGGATCTTTAGAGGTTCCTTTCTTTTTCCCGTACTAGGGATGGCCCTGTCGTAATCTAAGTCATGGGGCTAACACTATCTGAATCCTTCAGTCGGACTCCTACTCAGCTAACTGACGTGTTCCCCCGTGTTACTTCCCTTCTCTGTCTCACTTAGTCACCAAACTAGTTGGGACATGAACCTATAATCTGCCTAGCTTAGTTTACCAACCGGTGTAAACTCTAATACTAGTAGTATCTCAAACACGAGCACATATGGACAGTGTTACTGAACCTAAGGCATGTGTATCATCATAATTAACCTCCACTCATGGCCAAATAAGGGATTCTTTTTATCCACATACATTACTCATAACCCTAATCACTATAGTTCTTTTAACCCTTGTTCCTTCCTTTTCTTACTTATCATACTTTCTCGTACTTCCAAACTTATTTGAGCATACGTACAAAATTTCAAATATTGTTTCTGTTCTCCAATCCTTGGAGTTACTATTCAAACTTGGCCATATACTACTTGCATTCCCGTTAAGGCTATTCTCGGCCCTCACGACCTGGTTCCGGTGGAATGCGTCCACGAACTCGTTCAACGATTAACTAGACTTGGGCCTTGCATCCTCGTGACCCTATCACATAGCGGGACCATATCCAACTGACATCACCCCATTCCATACTACCGGCTGACCCGAAATGAGTCCATAACCCGACCCATCGTCATACTTAACTTCTCATTCTTAGTCTAAAATAAATTTCTCTCTTATCTCAAGGTACTTCTCACCCTATCCCCTATTCACTAGAGGTTCGTCACATAGACCGAAGTATTTCTACTGTACATTCTTCCATGTCGGTCTTACACTGTTATGGGGTAATTACAACTTGTGAACCCTACACAACTATAATCTCAGTTCACTTTATCATTCTTGTCAACATTCTTAACTTTTCACTTTACTAATCAAAGTATCCCTACCTCTGGGGGTACTATCACTTACAACTGTTAGCAACAAAGGAAAACATATATGCTAGGGCGAAATCTGAATCTATCAATGCACGTATGATTCAAAAGAATCGAAATATACATGTAACCCCATGCGATGTTGCCTCCTGATCCTGCCCAGCAGCCACGTCATCTATGCGGTTCGAAGGACCGCCAGAACTATAAACTCCATCCTCGACTCTACCACTACCGATCGACATCCAACACCGCCTCGGGGACGCCTTGTAGATGAAAAGGAGCCAACCACCGGCCTCATAGGCTGACCCACCTTACCGGTGCTCTTTCTAAAAGTACATACTCTCAGTATATGGCCCGGACGACCACAATAAAAACAAACACCTGCGCCATAACGACATTTCCCCATATGACGCTTACTATATCGGAAACATTGAGGAATAAGTGGCCTCAACTGAGAAAATCCTCTGCTCCTCTGAGAATTTCGAACCCTGGAGCTCGGACCGGCTCCTAAATACCTTGTGGGGTCCAATCTCCCACCAGTGAGCTGCGGGGGTATATACTGGGTAGGCTGGGACGAATATCTCACTCGCTGCTGAGGCTGCTCGTCCAAAAACTCGCCGGGATATCCAACCGGTCTAACCCTCTTACGCTGATTTCCGCATTGGCCCTCTATCCTTTGTACACCTGTTTGTACTGGCCGAATAACCTCCTGCTGATGAAACTGTAGCACCGCTATCTTGGTCAATAACATAACTGTTTCCCTTATGACCCTATAGTCTTCCCCTAACTGAGAAACTGGAGGCTCTGGTGTTGGGGCCTCAAAACCTGGCGCGGAAGAACTCGCCGACTGCGGCACAACATCCGGTATACCCTGGGCACGAGCCCTATCAACTCTCTGAGTCTGACCGTAGCTCTCGCATCGCTTTGCCCTTCCGGGCATCGTTCTCTTCTGGAGGCATAGATGTAACATAATAATACGTCAGAGAGGAATTATCTTAATAACACAGCTCTATGGCACGATCTTAGAGTGAGAAGAATAGAAACCAACTCCTAAATGTCCTGTAGCCTCCTGTTTATGGGTGTGGCGCGCAACACACCGATAATCAAGACTCTACTAGACACGGTCTGTAGACATTCCGAGGACTGACTACTCTGATACCACTCTGTCATGCCCTGAACCCCGGGCCCGTGACTGGTGCCCTACCCGGGCACCCTTCTACCTGACTGACACAAGTAAATCGCGGAACTTAAATAACACCTCGATTTTTTTTAAAAACCAACGTACATGCAAGGGCAAAGCCGACAAGGCTGCCATATAATATACATAATCAACAGACACTACACTGTACACGAGTCCAATCTCACATATGAATACAGACCTCTAAGAGTTTTACTGAAATATGACGGGACAAGGCCCCGCCGTACCAATAACTGTACAAAAGCCTGTACTGAAGGAACTATACCAAAATGATAACTCCTAAACAAATGGAGCTATCGAAAAACTCTGAGCAGGGTCCTACACCTGCAGATCACCAAACTGCGTACCTAAACCTGCGGCATGAACGCATTTCACGAAGGAGTCGATGCGAAGAATGTACCAAGTATGTGAAACGAAGAAGCGTAAAGAGATCACACAGTTCACATATAAAGCAGAGACATGTATGATGACCAAACTACGATATCATACATAAATGATGTCAAATCGTGGACGCATGCCTCAAAGTCATTACTCAAATATAACCACGGGTCTCACGCCCATAACATCAATCATGCGTGGAATCCTTCCTCACCGTGATCCATGATATAATATAACACGGATAAACATACATGAACACCAAGTCGCATGTGTCCTAAAAGCATGCGGGCCAAGTAGGAAAACGAACCACCAGATCCATCCTCCATCATAAAACTGACTGGGGCAAGTACGAAAGCCAACTACCAGATCCAGCCTGCGTCATCAACTAACCGGGGCAAGTACGAAAGCTAACTACCAGATCCAGCCTGTCGTCACAAGATATGACCGGGGTAAGTGCGAAAGCTATCCACCAGAGCCTACCGTACCAAACTGTTCCACTTTAAGTCATAAACACACTGCACCCTTTCATTAATGAAATCACTACCGTTTCAAAACATGAAGGTCGTGCCAGTGCCAGGGTCAACCACCCTCTGTGTTATAATGCAACCTATTATAGGACTATTTCACCCGCAAGGGACTATTTCACCCGCTTAGGTCATGTGGACCCGCAATGAGTCATCGGTACGCGATACTCGCATCACATATAGCTAATCCATGGCTTATATATATCCCGGGAATTTAACCCGCCCGAGTCAAATACCGACCCGCCGTGTGTGCACCACTTACCCCCATGGGGAGCTAACCCGTGGTATCCTTGAAACAGGTTGTCGGCCCTTTATGGAGGGACGCGGAGATGTGGAAATATGACACTTGCACGAATGTCTATATGAGCAACCCATATGCAAGCGAACCAAGACAAAACCATGCCTTTACACAAATCAAGACAATTACCATGCCTTTCTTTTTGTCATAAACCAAGACAATACCATGTCTTTCCTTTTTACACAAACCAAGACAATACCATGCCTTTACACAAACCAAGACAATACCATGCCTTTACACAAACCAAGACAATACCATGTCTTTACACAAACCAAGAGAAATCCTTATTTAAGCAAGCCAAAGTACTTATCAAGACACACATAGAATAATTCACAATTAAACAAGCCAAAGTACTATCAAGGCACAAATGGAAAAATTCTCATTTAAACAAGCCAAAGTACTACGTACGTACATTCTTTTCAAAAGACTCTTTTTTATGTAAAATCCAAAGATACTAACACTCGTAGTATCAAGACATGTCTATTTTTCAAAATAAGTAACTACACCTTTAGAAATTCATTTCAAGGCTTTGAAACCAATTAACTTCAATTTTTACAATCTAGGAAACTCATGCCCATTAATCAAAATAGACAACTTTCTTAACCTTCCATAAAGCCGTTATAACCAACTTCCCATAAAGCTGTTATAACCCTTTATGGTTTTTGACATATTCATTCCTTTTATAACCAAGAGACTTATACTTTTAAAACCAAGTATCACATACTTACAAATCAAGTTTCTTAACTTTCAAAATACTTCAAGTCTCTTAATCTTTAGAAATCAAGTTTCTTCTACTTTTAAACCTCAAGTAACTCACACCTTTAAAACAAGTTACTTCTCTTAAATCATGTCATTTCTCCTCTTTTAAAACAATTAAGTAAATCACTCATTTGACTCCCCTAAAGTCATTATAACAACCTTTAGGTTTTGGAACTAAGGCACTAGCCAAAAGATTTGGAAACCACTTCTTTTTCAAGACTCTATGTACTTTAAGTAAAATACTTTCACCTTTGAGAATCCAAACTTCACGAAGGAAATGGATTATAACAACTTACAATTTAAACATCAAAGTACAATCAAGGAAGTATATAGAACAAATTCTATATTAGGAAATCCAAGTACAGCCAAGGAATGTATCATTTAAGGAGTAGGACTTACTTTCTTTATCTTAAGGAATCATGCTAGAAGAAGAGGAGATAGTTCACATACCTTTTCGGCTTAATCCACAAGCTAAGTCGAATACGCTGCACGTAGAATTGTCAACCTATAATGGTTGGTCACATGACTATCAATTTCTAGTTTCTAACATAGAATAATACTAAGTATACGGTCTCTTATTCTACGGAAAATTGGGCAGCACCTCCTTTGTTTCTACATACTTTTCCACCTTTTTCAAGGATCGATAATCAATAACCAACATGCCACATTTAAGGCTCAATACATCAACCAACAAAGGGGATTACACGCCTTACAATACGTGTAAAATTCTGCCCCACAATTAATACCATCTAAGTCCATAATCAAAGCCATTCTCGGCTAACTTATTCAACAACACAAAGTTCTTTCCAATTCTTTTTCAATCCAAGTCCTTAGTTCAAACATGTTATATAGTCATAAACAACTTTAACAACTACAATTTCTTCTTTATATAACATGTGATGACTTAAACTAATAATCAAATCGAATTGTAATCTTAAGGGCTAAACATGCTAGTTTTCGGATTAGGGTTCCAATAGCCAATACACTTATCAAACTTCATACTATATACTTCATGCTTGCTAATATCCATATCTACAACAATAAGTAATCTTTAATTGCTAAAACGACAAGAATTGCTACCTTTATAAGCCCTTATAAAATCCAAGATTCAAAGTCGCTCCTTAGCAATTATTAGCTCCTTTCCTTTACGCTCCAATCCGTTATTTGAAGCCTTTAGAAGTTCACAACCAACTTCTCTTCCATTTCCAATCCAAAACTAGGAAAACGACTTAGGTTTTCGCCTTGCGACTAACGTGAAAACGTCGTTTTTCCGAAATCTTTCTATTGAGATATACTTACAATACCCTCAGGGACCTTGGGTTAAAGTCTTGTGAATAAAGAACCAAAATTACAAAAAAACATTGTGTGGGAATTGACAAACCCGAGAGCTAATCTTGCAGAACAAGGATGTGTAATTTTTCTAAGTTTTGAAGACTAGTCTTGCACTAGTGTAGTGTATATATAACACAATGGAGGGTCAATATATCAACATATGTGTGGCTAGGATGAAGAACACTTGGATAACTAGCAAAGTGGACAAGTCAAGCTTGAAGACTTATTCATCTTCAATGGTCAATGACCATTTTACCCTTGTAATTTTCGTCCAATACCATTGTGGGTGGGGGGGGTGGTGCCACGTGTCGTCCTTCCATTCGTCCATAAAATTTCGTAACCCTCGTGGGCCCCACAAAACGTAAAATTTCTCGGGTGGGCCCCACGTAACCAAATCCGTAAAAATAAATTTCCATAATGATAATACATTCCATACTCTTCTAATAATGCATTTTTAGAATCTAATTTTCATCAACGAACATTTTTCCTTTCCGACGTTCGGAAGATTTTCCGTCGGAAAAACAATTATTCCTTTCGTACTAGTTTCTCAAGTCTTGTGTTCTAGCGTTTATTCTCTTGTACATGTCCTGGACTTACGGGGTGTAATAATTATGGACGAATGGGAGGGCGACACATGGCACCCCCACATGGTCATGGACGAAATAAAGACAAGGGTAAAATGGTCATTGACCATTGTGGATGAATAAGTCTTCAAAGCTTGAGAAAATTGACCAAGTCAACTTGTCCACTTGGTTAATTATTTAATGCTCTTCATCCTAGCTTCACATTTGTTATAATCTAAGCCCTCCATTGTGTTATATATACACTACACTAGTGCAAGACTTGTCTTCAACACTTAGAAAAATTACACATCATTGTTCTTCACTTATGAGTGCTCTCGGGTTTGCCTTAAGTCCCACATGAAAATTTTGTAATTTTGGCCCATTATTCACAAGACTTTAACCCAAGGTCTCTAAGGGTATTATAAGGATATCTCAATAGAAAGATTTCGGAAAAACGACGTTTTCACGTTAGTCGCAAGGCGAAAACCTAAGTCGTTTTCACAAGTTTGGATTGAAAATGGAAGAGAAGTTGGTTGCGAACTTCTAAAGGCTTCAAATAGCGGATTGGAGCGGAAAGGAAAGGAGCTAAGAATTGCTAAGGAGCGACTTTGTATCTTGGAATTTATAAGGGCTTATAAAGGTAACAATTCTTGTCGTTTTAGTAATTAAGATTACTTATTGTTGTAGCTATGGATATTAGCAAGCATGAGGTATATATTATGAAGTTGATAAGTGTTATGGATATTGGAACCCTAATAAAAAACTAGCATGTTTAGCCTTTGAGATTGAAATTCAACTTGATTAGTAGTTTTAGTCGTCGCATGTTATATAAAGAAAGGATTATAGTTGTTTGAATTGTTTGCGACTATATAACATGTTAGGACGACATTATGGATTGAAAGGAATTGGAAAGAAATAGATGTTGTTGTTGTCCTTGATATTGACGAATATTTCCTAAGGTTATTGGATTGTTTTGTATTATTGTGGGGCAGAATTTTACACGTCCTGTTAAGGCGTGTAATCCCCTTTGGTTAGCTGAATTGTTGAGACTTAAATGTGGCATTTGGTTGTTGATTTTCGGGCCTTGAAAAATGTGGAAAAGTATGTAGAAACAAAGGAAGTGCTGCCTGATTTTCCGTAGAATAAGAGATTGTATACTTAGTATGATTCTACGTTAAAAAGCTAGGAGTTGATAGACATGTTATGATTAATATAGGTTGAAGTACTACGAGTAGCGTATTCTACTTGAAGGGTGGAAAAGCTAGCAAGGATAAAGTACTTGGGAGCATTTTGCAACTTGTCGCTAATCGTCGCGAGGTATGTGAACCTCTCCCTTCTTTTGGCATGATCCTATGTATGAAATATCCATGTGATATTATTTCATGATTCCTTCTACTCTTAGAAGTTAAGAAGTATTCCCATTTTTGATTCTAAGTTAAAGGTATGTCTAAGTTATCCTAAGTCCTTGTCAAGTCTTATGGGGGATGTTGGTAAGAAGCGTTAGGAAGTTATGAGATTTGATTTAAAGCTATGTGTCTTGATTTATTTAAAGTAAGTAAGTGGATTTTATGTTTGAAAATGACTTGAATTTATGTGTGAAAAGGGGATTGATTTTAAAAGTGAAAGTTCTATGATTTTAAAGAGAATAAGCTACTTGGTTTTGGAACGGTATGGAACTTTATTTTTTTTAAATTATGGGACTTGATTTCTAAAGTGTAGACGACATGATTTTATAAGTATAAGTAAATGGACTTTAAAGAATGTATGTTATGAAGTTTTAAGACTATGAACTTTGATTGTCTTTTAAGGATTATGAAACTTTATTTTTCAAGTTATGGGACTTGATTCCTAAAGTATAGATGACATGATTTTATAAGTATAAGCGACATGATTTTAAAGAGTGTATGCTACGAGGTGTTAATACTATAAGCCTTGATTTTATGAGTGGAAATGACTAAACTTTAAAAAGTATGGCTTCTTAATTTATTTCAAAAGTTAAGAAGACAGTTTCCAAAAGAGTATGTGACTTGAGCTTTAAAAAGAAAGGAGTTCTATGATTCTTTTTAAGTATGTATGTACGTAGTATTTTTGGGTCTAGTTTTCCCTAATGTTGTAAGAATAAAAGTGTCTTAAGTTCTCTAAAATGAAAGGTTGTTATAATAGCTTTATGGAAGTTGTTATGACGACTTAAGAAGAAGTGAAAAGATGGTTTAAAAATGTTATGTAAGGAAAATCACACCGAGCCTACAAATAGGCCGGATTATGTTATGAAATACACCGAGCCTACAAATAGGCCGAATTATGTTATGAGATACACCGAGCCTACACATAGGCCGGATTACGCCATATTACCCCGAGCCTACACATAGGCCGGGTTATGTCATCTTACACCGAGCTCCACAGGCGGGCCGGATTATGCTACATGATTCCACAGTACACCGAGCTCCACAAGCGGGCCGGATTATGCTACATGATTCCACAGTACACCGAGCTCCACAGGCGGGCCGAATTATGCTACATGATTCCACAGTACACCGAGCTCCACAGGCGGGTCGGATTATGCTACATGATTCCACAGTACACCGAGCCCCACAAGCGGGCCGGATTATGTCACATGATTCATCAGTACACCGTGTACCGCAAATGGGTCGGATTACATTATCACGTATGGATATCAAAGTAAGCTCCCAAATAAGAAGTCTCTCCATAAAGGGCCGAATTATGTCATGTAAGATATGTAAGTTATGTGGAAAAACTTGATTAAATTCTTAAGTATGTATGTAAGAATATGATGTTAATTCTTATTGAAAGAAGGAAAAGAAAGGTTAATATACGATTGATTCCAGGAGTTAAAATGGCACGGTAGGATCTGATATTTCATTTTCATACTTGCCCTGTCATTCTTTTATACAGTTATGATTTGGTTACTGTACCTTATTTATGTTTCATACTCGGTACCTGTTGTACTGACCCCCTTCGAGGGGCTGCGTTCATACCCGCAAGTGTTAGGTACACAGGTTGGTGATCCTTGCTCTTAGGATCTCTGTTCAGTTTTTGGGAAGAAGCTCCATTCACTCCGGAGGCTTATCTTTTGGGTACGGTTTCCCTGATGTTGTAGATTTATGTACATTCAGGGGTATAGCGGGGCCCTGTCCCGCCACAGTTGTAATTCTTAGAGGTCTGTAGTCATATCTTGTGGGTCGGTTTGTAAAGAAGAAGGATGTAACTGCGGTTGTTTAAGTATATGTATATGTGTCCAGGGAGGTAGCCTTATCGGCTAACCTGTTGTTTAAATTCTTGTTGATTTATTTTATAAGTTTCATGTATGTTCCGCTGATTATCTCTGATGTATACCTGTAAGGGTGCCCAGGTAGGGCACCAGTCGCGGGCTCGGGGTCGGGTCGTGACAGTACTCACCAAGACAAGTTAGGAAACTTGAGGACCTTTGAGGCTTATGCGCGAAGATGGACAATTGGGAGCTAGCTTTGGAGGCATTGGAGGGATTCAATCTACTTGAAGACAAAGAAAAGCATGGGATTGGTTAGATATGTGGAAGAGAAGGAGGTTATTTGTGTAAAAGAGGCTATTACTTAAATGCAACCCTTCTCCAAAAGAAGACTAATCAAATATGGCCCTTACTTCATTAAGGGTATAATTGTAATAGCTAGCCAGTATTCCTTCTTATTCTAGTATAAATAGTAGTCTTTTATTTTCCTTAGAGTTAGACTATTTTAATGAATGATATTTTGATACTCTATTGAGAGTTTGAGTGTTTGAGTGTTTGAGGACTTGTTGAAGCCATTGATTATGCTTGTCACATTGTTGAGAGGATTGGTTGCTTGGGAACATAGATTCTCTTGAGGTATCCTAAGAGATTAGGTAGTTGTATGCAATTTCGAGGTCTTAGTTAACTTAGAACTTTGGTTGCCAAATTGTGTCTTCTTTTGTGTCAATCGATCTATCATTTACTTTTCTTGTTGATTTCTTTTTTCATATCCTTTATTGTATCCATTGGTATCAAAGCTAAGTTTTAGGTTTGTTTCTACAAATCTAGTCTTTGGTTTGTTATTACAAAAAAAAATTGGAAATTTTCCACTAAACTTTTTGTGTTTATTTATTGTTTTGACACTAGATTCTTGTTCCCTGGTATTTTTTAGAGTCTAAATCCAAATTTTCAAGTCAATCCAAGTTATATTGAGTCATTCACCATTGTTGGAGCTTGAAGGTTGAAGACCAAGTTTTGGATCATAAAGAAGAAGTGAGAATTGAAGCTTAGAAACTATAGGGGTTTATTCTCCTAGTAAAGAGGGTCAAGAATCCAAAATTTGGGAATATTTGGAGTTATATTGCATCATGCACCATTAAAGGACCTTCAAGCTTGAATAACTTGAAAGTGAGTCTTGTAGAAGGTGAAATTTCAGACTGATGGGCAGGCAAAGCGTACTATTCAGACACTAGAGAATATGTTGAGAGCCTGTACTATTGACTTCAGAGGTAGCTGGGATGATCATTTACCACTCGTTGAGTTTGCTTATAACAACAGCTACCATTCTAGTATTCAGATGGCCCCATACGAGGCCTTATATGAGAGGAAGTGAAGGTAACCTATTGGTTGGTTTGATGTGGGTGAGACTAAGTTACTTGGCCCAGACATGATTCAGCAAGCTGTTGATAAGGTGAAGGTTATCCAGGAGAGATTAGCAGCCCAGAGTCGACAGAAGTCTTATGCAGATAATCGACGTCGACACTTGGAGTTTCAGCTTGATGATTAGGTATTCTTGAAGGTATCACCCATGAAGGGCATGATGAGGTTCGGTAAGAAAGGGAAGCTTAGCCCGAGATACATTGGGCCTTATCAGGTTATTCGCAGGATAGGAAAGGTTGCCTATGAGTTAGATCTACCACCTGATTTGGAAGCGGTACATTCGATTTTTCATGTATCGATGTTGCGTAAGTGTATTGGTGATCCTTCTAGAGTATTCCCTACAGATGATATTCAGGTGACAGGGGAGTTGACTTATAAGGAGAGTCTTATAGCCATACTTGATCGCCAGGTCAGACGGTTATACACTAAGGACGTGTCTTCCGTCAAGGTATTGTGGCGGAACAATAATAGGGAAGAAATGACGTGGGAAGCAGAAAATGAGATGAAGAAGAAGTATCCCCACTTGTTCCCTCCGCCTACAGGTAATTCGATTCCTTATTTGGCTATATTGATTTGTGAATTATACATGTGTTATATTGTGGCCATGTGAGGCATCTTTGAGTTTACTGAGTATAGGTTGATAGGTATAGTTAAAGGAGACTATGCCGAAATTTGTATAACTTGAGACCTTTTATGAACATTATAGGGTGAATGTTTCTAAGGGGAAGGATGTTACACCCCGAAATTCCAGGGCAATGAAATGAGAACGTAAGTTAGGATATAAGGTTTGAATGTTGGGAGAAAAGTATATTTATATTTTCTATATGGAATAATTTTGGATACAACAAATGTGACGACGATAATTAATACTAGTAGTTGAATTCTTTCCAATGGAGTTATGGACTTAGTGTTGAATTATTAAGTCTTGACATTTAGAAGCTTGAGGCCATCGAAAAAATGAGAATTTGGCTAAGTGTGGGATATTGTTTTTGTGAAGAGAAAAACAAGTGGACAAGTGGGGTTCACGGGTCCCCCCTCCACTTGTGTTACAAGCACCAAAAATATCTTCTCATCCAAACTCTTATCTCTTCTTTCTCCTTCAAGTTTTCGAAAAACCATAGCCAAGTGAAGGACTAGATTAACTTATTTTCCAAGGTTATACTCCAAACCAGTGGGTCACAATTTTGGCTTAAAACTGTCTTGAAACCCTAAGCTTGGAGATTGACTTTTTGGAAGTAAAACATGAATGTTAGACGGTTACAAGCTTGTAAAGGATACATGCATGTTGTTGTGACTTGAAGAAGTGGTGCAAAAGTGAAACAGTGGCCGTGTGAAGTAGGGATTGTTTTGTGCTAAAGCTAATGTAAGATTTCTTCTTCCTCTTTAAGATAATGGAAGTTAAATGATGTTGTAGTTAAGGGATGAACTTGTGTTAAGAGAAATGGAGAATAAGAAATGCATGTGACAGTTTTGGCAAGTTAGCCGATTTTGGACTGTTTTTATTATATTGGATTTGTTGGTTGTTATTGTTATTATCGTCACTAATTACATGTTATATTGAAGAAAATCTTGTTGTTGAAAGTTGAAATGGTTATATAAAAGTGTTGAAATATGAATTGGATCTTAAGGAGTTATGAAAAGGGCTTGGGTATTAGTTATTAGCCGAGACTTCATGAAACCGTTGGATATTGTTGTGTTGTTATACAAGCTATTTTGTGGAGTTATAATGCTGGAAATTTAGTTACAATTATGCATGTTAAATGTGGTAATTGCTAACGTATGTCCTAAAGGAATAAGGGTATAGAAAGGTGTAGAAAGCTTCACATTTTATCCTCGTTGTTATTGAAGTATAAATCATTTTAGTGGACTGTTTTAATATGGGTTAAGAGGTTGGATTAACATGTAAAGTAGGTGTGTCGACCACCTTAGTTGTTGTTTTGAACTTTCCTTAATCGGTGCTTAGTTATTGATGTTATTGGCCTTGTTTGTAAGTTGTGGATGTATGTATAAATAGGGGAAGTGCTGCCCAAATTTTTATATGAAAAGAGAACCATCATGTGGTACACGACTTACACTAGTAAGCATGAAGTTGATAGACGTGTTATTGTTATTATAGGTTGAAATACTAATTGAGGTGTATTCTACTTATCGAGTTGGTATAGACGATAAAGTATGTGAAACTATCCTTTCTTCTTTTGGCATGATGTATATGAAATGGGTATACGGCTGACGTACGTAATTCCACTGAATCCTAATTTCTATTGATGCATGATATGATAGTGCCTTGGTTTTGCTAAAATGAAAGTTCATTTTAATGATTTTATTGAGAGTCAAATGATGATTTAAATTGCATATGGTTGCTCATGATAACTATTCGTGTAAGTTGTTATTATTTCATTTCACCGCGTCCCATAATGGGCCGGGCATTTATTGCGTCCCAGAAAGGGTCGGACAATATATGATTTCACCGCGTCCCATAATGGGCCGGACAGTTTCGTGCACAGTCCCTTATATGTTCACCACGTCCTTCACTAGAGGGTCGGGCAGTATATGTATATGTTTCATGGACATGCATCCATGATGCGGGTATATATATCCATGACAATATATGATTAATTGGACAGACATTCATGATTTTGATATGACTCTCACTTTTTGAAAGGTACAATTGACTCTCATATTTTATATGGCACAGAGGCATTGGTATATGTCGATTATTATACTTGTCAGTATGATCCTCTTTACAGTAAGTTATGTTTACATACTTGGTACATTATTGTACTGACCCCTTTCTCCGGGGGGGGGGCTGCATTTTATGCCCGCAGGTATAAGTACTCAGTTTGGTGATCCTCGAGTTTAAGATCCTTGCTCAGCTTTTTATGATAACTCTATTGTTCTGGAGCTTGTCATTTTGGTACAGATCTTCCATTATAGACTTATGTATAGGCAGGGCTACGACGGGGCCCTACCCCGTCATATTCATTATCATACTCTTAGAGATCTGTAGACAGGTGTGGGTGGTAAATGTGTATTTGAAAATATGTGAGTTGTAGTTCATTTGGATATCTCTATGTACAGTGGCGGCCTTGTCGGCTTGCCTATTTTATTATATGAGTTTACTATTACAGTTCAGGGGACAGAATCTTTTTGTTATGTGGCGTTACGAGCCTCAATTGATTATATATGATGTGTGGCTATAAGGATGCCCAGGTAGGGCACTAGTCGCGGCCCGTCGGCTCGGGTCGTGACAGATAATGTCATTGTTGAGGTTATCCCTACACTAGTTGATCCTATTGATGACCAAATTGATCCTTCTTGCAAGGTCGATTTGTGTCCACCTAGTGTTGGCCCATGTGATTTGAATTATAGTACATTATCATGTGATATGGATGATCAATTTGAGTGTATTGATAATCCACTAGTTGAGGTATATTGTGTTGTGCTTAATGAACCTCCGGTTAGTGTTGATGTTAATCTAGTTGATCATTTGAATGAGCGTGACACCCCACCATTGTTTGATAAATGTGAAAATAAGTCTCTTGGTCTTATCTTTGTGTCAAGTGATATGGTCCAAGAATGTGGTGGTGATGTATGTCATGTAGATAGTCATGTGAAAGACGGTTCTTTCAAAGATAACGTTTATCTTTTTTAGAATGAAATTACATGCTTCTACTCCTCATTGTTCTTTGATTATTGTTCCTTTAAATATAATGTCTTATTTGATAATAACATGACTTTTGAAAGTGAAGTGTCTAGTGGGATACTTTGTAATATTGAAAGTGTAGCCACTTTTGGAGGCTACAAAATATTTGAAAATCCACTATGGAATGATTTTGATAGTCCCTATGATGAAGATCTTCCCTTGGGGGTTGATATTACATTTGCGGGGAAGGAGTGTTTTGTAAAGGATGGTGGTACTTGTTTGCCAATTGCTAATTATTCCTTGTGTGTTCCGAATCTTAGTAGCATGTTTGATCTTATTTTTTAACTTAATAGTGAAGCTACATTTGAGGACACCATTGATAAAGTTGTATTGAATGACACCTTTCTTTACTACCTATTTGCATATAATGACACTCATGTTTGTATTGGGGGTGCATCTTATGTTGTGTTGGGTCCTATTGGGGTATATAGTTGTTGCCTTGACCATGATATGTGGATATCCTTCCCTTTTTACCATGTTGAAGTCTTAAATGTGTGTGATTGGCCTAATTCAGAATTAGAGGATCATTTGTTCTTCATTTCTACTAGAACCAATGTGATGTTGCCTATTTGGTATGTTGAAACCGTTGGTGCCTTGATGATATACTCATTTCATGACCTTCGGGATAGCCAATTGCTTAGTGTTCTGTGTGAGAGCGTATTCTTCATAAAAGTAGTTGATACTTGACTATATCACAAATTTGTGCATCATTGGAATATTAGTAGATTTGTTAACTCTTACCCTAACCCTCATGCTTTGAGGATCTTGTCTTTGTTTGTTTCTTTTATGATCTTGCAAGGTTTAGATTCGAGGATGAATCTTTTTCAAGAAGGGGAGAATGATACAAGCTGAGCCTCATCAACAAAGTACTCACCAAGACAAGTTAGGGAACTTGAGGACCTTCGAGGCTTATGTGTGAAGATGGACAATTGGGAACTAGCTTTGGAGGCATTGTAGGGATTCAATCTACTTGAAGACAAAGAGAAGTATGAGATTGGTTAAAGATGTGGAAGAGAAGGAGACTATTTGTGTAAAATAGGCTATTACTTAAATCCAGGCCTTCTCCAAAGGAATACTAACCAAACAAGGACATTACGTCATTAAGGGTATAATTATAATAGCTAGCTAGTCTTCCTTCCTATCATAGTATAAATAGTAGCCTTTTATTTCCCTTAGAGTTAGACTATTTTGATGAATGGTATTTTGATACTCTATTGAGATTTTGAGTGTTTGAGGGCTTGTTGAAGCAATTGATTGTGCTTAGCCACATTATTGAGACGATTGGTTTCTTGGGAACTTAGATTCCCTTGAGGTCATCCTAAGAGTTGTTTGCAATTTGTAGGTCTTAGTTAATCTAGAACTTTGGTACCAAATTGTGTCTTCTTTTGTGTTAATCTATCTATCATTTACTTTTCTTGTTGATTTCTTGTTTTTCCATATCCTTTATTGTATCATCTGGACAGCCAAATAACGTCGAAGTCACCATAGTACAAGATGTATATCCGGACGGCAAATTAAATCACAAGGAAATAGGAAATTATAGGTAAAAATTTGACACGTAAGGATCTAAGGCGACACAATAATATCTAGAAAACTGGATCTTCCCGCAATCAATCAATAAGAGGATTATAGCATGGTTAAGGGGTAAGGGGAACTATGATGCGGAATAATCAAGGAAGGTGCATGAATAAGAACGATAAGCTTTCTAAGAAAGAATAACGAAAGGTAAAATACAAGTGGGCATCAAAATACTCGGAAGGTTAAGGTGGCAAAGGTAAAAGTAGCCAGAATGATGTTGATTTAAAGAAGCTACTATGACTATGGAGGAAGGTAAATGGATTCAGAAGTTAGTAGTATGCCAAGAAGGATTGAGTTATAGATGTGATATTGCAGATGTGCTGGGAAAGGATGAAAAAAGGATATCATGAGTCGAAATGAGTACATTTTTGTTATCTAACTAACCACCTTCTTTATAAAGCATGGTCGGTAGTCTAACAGACAAGAAATGGAGTAAGTTCATTAAAGAAGATTTCAAGACTGACAATGTAAGGAAAAACACGCGCGAGGTCCCGAGAGAAGTTACTATACTAAAGAATACAATAAGACCCGACAAAAAGGAAGAAAGATAAGTTACCCCATAACGTCAGATTTCCATGATAGATACTCAATATGGAGGCAAATCATGTTGAGGAGTAAGGGACAACGGAAACGTTGAGACCATGCAAAAAGAGTTCCAAAGCATATGAGGACTAAAACAAATTGGTGTATGTTATAGGAAGTGTCGGCGGAAGGACAAGTAAAGAAATCACCCAACAGATGGTGCTAAAAGGGAACTAGGGAAGCGAGACACCTCACGAGAAGAAGCAATGATAGTGTGGGTGTGTGTTGATAAAAGACAAATCGATGAAGGTCAAGGTAGGACATCTGAGTCATAGGAAGTTTCATCACCTTAAATAAAGAAAGCTGACATAAAAAGTAAGGCAATGGCTCAAATCGCTAGTGGATGGTGTAAAGCAGACTGTTTACGGAGTCTGAGATGTATCACAATCATAACTGATACTCTTAACTGTCTCTTCGGGTAAGGGTACCATATGGGTAGCATGAAACACATGGAAACTGAAGAGAAGGGACATACTAAAGAACTTCATCGGCTAGACATATTGGTGATAATCCCTTGGATGTCATCAATATAGGAATGGTAGTTCGGAATACAACAAAATCACCGTTTCTAGTCGGAGTATATCAGAGCAAAGGTCCAATTTTAGTGCAATGCAAAGAGGGGATTAAGTGGAGTGAGACCCCAATTTCCAAACTCAAGGAAGATGGAGTCCTGGGATACCTAAAGCGATAATAGATACCCGATATGATAAGTCTACATAAAGGGAGATCATTAAAGAAACTCATTACATGAAGGTAATCTATAAATTCTAAACTACGAAGATATATCCTGATCATAAAGCAACATACTGGAGGATTGACGCAGAGAAGGGTATTGCAGAACTTCTAGCTCAGAGTCCAAGTTGTCAGCAAGTGGAGATGGTACCCTAGGGACCGAAAGAACGATTCAGGAACATGGAAAATTCCAATATGGTTGTGGAAAATAATTAAAATGGGCTTCTCTATTGGGTTGTGTCGTGGTATCTAAGTTGAATCTATATAGGAAATTGGGGATCGACTCATAACATCAGCTATTTTCTTGCCGGTTGAGACAACACATACAATTGAGGATTATATCAAATAGTACCGTGATGAAATTGTTTGACACATGATGTGCCAGTTTTTATTTGGATAGAGGGGCTCAATTCTCGGCTAACTCCTAGAAGTCATCTCTAAAAGGTTCGAGTTCCAAAGCACTGGGAATAATTCCTATCGTTTATCGAATGGGTTACAAAAATAGCCATAGTCCCAATGCTAAGCCGGTACCTTAAGAGATTGGATATGGGTGTAACAAACAGGCTTTCAGTTGGATGGTTTAAAAACCAAGAAAGCGAAGTAGTATGGGTTTGCCTTAGCTTTCAAGCAATGAAGAGAGCTAATTTAATCAATGGTCAAATCTAAGTAGCTAAAGCCTGCATGTTCGGGGACTTACTGTCAAAAGTGGGTGTTTGAGGTGGAGATTTGGAAGATTCTGGCAGAGTGATCGAAGAAACCAGAACATGTAGAAGTCCACAATACTTCCGGCTGTGCCAAATCATTCAAAAGATGAAACAAACAATTTACGAATGAAAACCTCTTTAGAATAAGATTCCCTTCTTTCGGTACTCCATAAACCTTTGTTATGGAAATATACCAAGGATCCTTCCAGATGTTCCAGTTGAGGATAATTGCAGAAGGATTATCGTATGAGGGAGAGTCAACTACTATGTTAGGATGTACAAGTCCGTGAACCTAGAACTAAAGACATGGTAGCGGCAGAAATGCTACGGAGGATAAGAACACCGAGTGACGTGAAAAAAGAGAAGAAAAATAAAGTTTTGAGTATCCCCACTAATATCAAGCAAAAGGGATGACCACTATAACACATAACCATCAGAGATAAAAGCTATGGCTTGCTCTATTCTATTTGAAAAGGATATACATGAATATTAGTGTGGGAATAAAGATCAGACAAGCTGGTGTGGCACCTAGGTTGGGTTTTGTTGTTTACATGTATGGGATACTGCCCAAATATAATGGAAACTCTACCGAATTTTCAGTAGAATTTACAATGAGATACTCCTATAGTATACCTTAATATTTAGGGACGAATGTTCCTAATGGGGGGAGAATGTTAAATTCCGTCCTTCTATACGTGGGTTGCACTGTATGCTAAGGCCGCGCGAGCATAAGAAAGAATGTATCGTGAGGGTTCAAGTGATGCAACTATATTAGTCTTAAGGTTAAGAAGGTTTATAAGCATGTTTTGTAGGTATGGGAAGGTTTTGGGATCCAGCGAATCGAAGAAATGGATTTTGTCAAAACTCGAGGAAAATTAGGCAGAATTCTAGACAGAATTTTGGCCAACTCTTAGGATACATATCTCATAGTGTATAAGGAATTATGAGATGCATAACCTATCAAATTAAAGTTTAAAGAGTCTTATTTCTAATGTAATAGACATTTCACAAACCAGAGTAGTACAATGACATTTACGACCCATACAAAAAAAGTATGACGCCAAGTACGACCCATATTGTTTGGGCGTTTTAAGTGGCGGTGGACCTAGTATCAATATATGTTGAAGCCCAAAATTTCATTTCTAGAACATTGATTTCCACCTCCTCTATCTCTCTCTACATCAAGAGTTTCTCTCGCAAGATTTATATAACATCATAGACTGAATTCACATGATAATTGCATGATTTCAAGTCTCGAGAATTAGTAGAAGCTACAAGATCATCTTCCTATTCCTTGTTCTTGAAATGGGAATAGTGGTGGATTAAATCAAGATAGGATTGCTTCTTGTGGAGTAAATTGAGGTAATATTTCATCTATTCTTCATGAAATTGAGTATATCTAGTCTTGGGTATGAACATGCAAGTTGGAAATCCATGAATTTGACACTAGGGTTTGGAATTGATTATTGTAGCTTGTTGGGTTTGGTTGAAAGGAATTGAAAAATGGATATAGTTATAAATTGATATTAGAAATGTGATTATTATGGTATTGTTGTCAATCATGAACCAAAGATGAAGGAATAGATTTGTTGATTGTAAAACCGAGCTCGTTGCTCAATGCATAGGCTTATTGACCATAAATTGAGTTATATGAACTTGAAATAGGATGGGTTATTATTATTATTATGGTCCCCATGGATCTAAAAATGTAAGAAATACATGAGAAATGCTGCCTGAATCAACATAAGATCACTTGCCACCTAAATACGTAAAAGATGAGATTAGGCGAAAGTGATAATAGATTTGTAATATGATTATAGGTCAAGATTGATGAGTAACGAGCGAATGGTGGTAACAAGTGTTGGCATATAATTTGTACCCTCCAATAATTTTATTTAATTATTCAGAGTTCCCGAGTCACAGACAGAGTGAAATATATATTTCACAAAGCGAATATGATTTTACAAAGTTATTCCAGGAGTATTTTGTCATTTTATGTAACAAAATATCACTTGGTCTATATATATATATATATATATATGATGTCCATACCAGATGAAATTCATGTGTATAGGTTCCGATTCTTCTGAGTTAGAAATTCTAGGTAAACCGGGTAGGTAAGTCCTCGTGTGTAAGGCAATTAGACCTGTAATCACCGGTAAGGATTGTAGGAGGAACCCGAAAAATAAACAGAGTTTTATACACATAGATCATTTTCTCCGTAGAACTACTTATGATTTTGGATCATCTTCTTCCATGGATTCAAATAAGATAATATATTCCGAAGAAATAGTTATACAAGATTTTGAAAAATCAATAGATAACTGAAAAATACCAAAAGTAAATAGATATCAAATTTACAGAAATTCCAAATACCAATTTTTCAAAACAAATTTCATTATTAAAACATAAGAAAGAGATGTCCAATCAATAAAACATTTTGAAACAATTCAATTGCTTTGTCAAAATTCCTTGAAAAAAATTGAGAAAGAAATTACAAATGCATACATATTGACTTAGTCCAAGTAGGGATAAAACTCCTTACTAAAGAAGGACTAAACACTTGAATCCTTGCTATCTTAAGAGATGCAAGATTCACAAATTTTGAAGATTCCATGTTAAGTTCGGTTGATTCCAGTCTCTGCACATGACCAATCTCTTTTGATTGTTACCCAAACTTTTCTGTTTCTCTCAATGATAAAAATAATCAAAAATCCTTTGTCTTACAAATAAAGACACACAATTACCAAATGCTTGAAGGATCTATTCCTGTAGAAATAATTTTTCGAATCCATTATAAAGCTATGACCTCTGTTTTTGCAACAAAAGTCAGATACCATAGTAAGAAAGGGGAAACCCTACTTTTACAAACAAATCTTTCCAGATCTAACATAGTAATATCAAGACCTATTAGGTGGAAGTATATTACCCTACCAGAAGAATGGATCCTGGAAGGTGTAGTTAAACCTAAACCCTTAGAGTCTGACCAATCAAATACCCATCTAAAAGAAGTAACTCAATACCTGGATGGTAGAGTCAGTCTATCATTTCTTCGAAGATCTATGAGTAATAGATACGAAGATACAAGTTCCGAAGAGACCCTAGATTTAGGAAGAGTGTCACATATTCCTTCGGTAATAAATACCCCTTACAAAAGAAAACCTAGATATTCTACTTCAGATTTACCCAATCTAGCAAACGTAGACAACCCCAATCAAATACCCTGACCAGTATATGTAAATTCCACTGTTAAAAAACCTATAGATGACCAAGAACCTACAAGTCCAACAAAATCCTCAATAACATAAAATTTAGCAAACGAATGTTGTGTTTTAGAAAAAGAATTCCAAATAGATAAAAAATTACTACAAAAAGAATTTTATGAAAAACAAAACTTAGAAAAAAGAATTTGGTTCTTTGAAAATTTCTTAAATACCAGGAAACAAATACAAGAAAAATTCTATGAATTTGTACAAGAAAATAGAATAAATATTCCCTTTTTTGAATGGTTTGAAATATACTCCTCTCAAAACTCCATAGGATACCCCTTTTCTAAATCAATAGACCCCGTTATTAATAATAAAATAACAACTTTAACATATAATTCCGATAAAAGTGATACCTTAGAACAATTCCAAAATAAAACACATCTCATTAATAATATGGATTGGAAACAACCCATACAACAATTACAAATAATCCCTGCTCCAGACCTAGAAATAATAAAACCCCTAGTTCAATCCCGTTTTAATGCCTCTTCCATTTATGATTGGAACATAGATGGAATGACTGCGTCCAATGCCCTCAGCTTCCTCCAAAAAATGACCATGGCAGCAAATGCCTATAAAACTCAAAATGGTACACAAGATAAAGCCGTAGCAGAACTGGTAATCACAGATTTCTCTGGTCAATTAAGAGGATGGTGGGATAATTATCTCACTGATCAACAAAATGAAGACATCTTAAATTCTATAAAAACCGATGAAGAAGGAATACCAATCCTAGATGAACAAGGAGAACCCATACAAGATGCAGTGTCAACTTTGATACTGACAATCTCTTTAAATTTCATAGGAGGTTCTTCACATCTAAAAGATAAAAATGCCGAATTACTTTCAAATTTAAAATGTAAAAAATTAAGTGATTTATAGTGGTATGAGAATACATTCTTAACCAGGATAATGCTTAGAAGATTCCAACCAACCGTTTTGGAAAAAGAAATTCCTAGCCGGATTACCTACTCTTCTAGGTGAAAAGGTGTCAAGGGCAGACCAGGGCATGGCGGTGCCCTACACAGGCACCACTACAGTATATATCAGAGATAATCAGCGGAACATACATAAACTCAACAAGAAATAAATAACAGGTTAGCCGATGAGGCTACCTCCCTGGATATATATATATATATATATATACGTAAATACAAAAGCAGTTACCTCTTTTTTTTTTTTACAAACCGACCCACAAGATATGACTACAGACCTCTAAGAGTTTTTGACATAATCAATGTGACGGGACAGGGCCCCGCCGTACCCCTGAATATTCATAAATCTACATCAACATGGATCCATACCAAAAGATAGGCCTCCGGAGTAAATGGAGCCTTTTCCCAAAAACTGAACAGAGATCCTAAGAGCAAGGATCACCAACCTGTGTACCTAACACCTGCGAGCATGACGCGGCCCGAAGAAGTGATACAACAGTGCAGAATATGGAACGGAAATAAGGTACAGTAACCAATCATAACTGTACAAAAGAATGACAGGGGCAAGTATAAAAAAATAAATATCAGATCCTACCGTGCCATTACAACTCATGAACTTAATCGCAAATTATTATCTTTTTTCCATTCTCAATAAGAGTTATAATCAATTTCTTACGTACATACTTAGGAAAAATCATTAAGTTCATAAAGATATAACTTACGTATCTAGCATGACATAATCCGGCCCATTTGCGGGACACGACAAAGTCATAAAAAGTCTTCCCACGAAGGTATACTGCCCGACCCAATCTGGGACGCGGTCAAACCATGTATGTCTACCCATAAAGGTATACTGCCCATAAAGGTATACTGCCCGGCCCAATCTGGGATGCGGTAAAGTCATGTAAGTCTGCCCATAAAGGTATAATGCATAAAAATAGGAAGCTTATGATCAACTTAGGGCCACCCGCCCATAGTATCATTTGACAATCCTACTTCTGGGACTATTTCACCCGCATAGGTCCTGTGGACCCGTAATGAGGACATCCGCCTCGCATGAGACTATTTCACCCGCATAGGACTATTTCACCCGCATAGGCCCGGTGGACCCGCAATGAGTACAAACGCCGCACTCGCATCATGGGTAGCAAATCCATGAAATAAGTAGTAACACGGGGGTTTACCCCGCAAGAACAACATAACACTACCACAACCGGCTATCATACATAACATAAGCACCACCGGCTTATCATACATAACATAAGCACCACCGACTTATCATAAATATCATAAGCAAGTTAAGAAATCTCTTAACTTCTTATTAGCCTTAATTATTATGCACACTCATTTTATTTAAACTTAAGGCACTAACATGTCATTAAAAATCCGGGAATTTAACCCAAGATACTATGTACCTTATCCTTTAAAAAATGACTCTTTCTCGTATAAAACCCCAAGATACTAACACCCGTAGTATCAAGGCTTGTCAACATTTCAAGACAAGTCACTATACTTCTAGAAATACATTTTTAGGCTTCTAAACCAAGTGACTTTTACTTTAAAACTTTTAAGCAATTGATGCCTTTAAATCCAATTGCCCTTCTTCATTTCAAGTCATTTACCTTTTGTTTACCTTACTAGAGTAGACCCTTCTTTTATCTTTCCATAAAGCCGTTATAACTAACTTCCCATAAAGCCGTTATAACTCTTTATGTTTTAGACAATTAAGGCAGTTTCATCTTTTAAAGACAAGTGAGTTAATTCTCTAACTCAACCAAACTTAGACATTCTTAGATTAAGGCAATGATGTCAAAATGAAGCCGAATTCCTTTAAAACTCGTACGTCCACCGTACTATATATTTGTAAAACTCATGTTACATTCTCTTTTGAAATCACGCCTCTTAACTTTTGAAATAAATCATGGAAACCATACTTTTTTTTAAATCAAGTCTTTCATTCCTTTAAGAATCAAGTCCCATAACTTGAAAAATAAAGTCTCTTAACCTTTTAAGAACTCAAGGTTCATAGTCTTAAAACTTCATAACATAAACTCTTTAAATTAAGTAACGTATACTTTTATGAGTTATGAATAGGTTATACTCGTTTATAACGATCTTATTAAAGCAACCATGATCTAGAAAATGTAATACAATTTTGTCTTATCTTAGTTTCTATGCAGATGGAGAATTCTACTCATTTTTGTATAATTGATTGTCGATACATTTTTATTAACGCTGCAATGGCTTGTTCGATACTTATTTTCATTAGTGCAGTAAATTAGCAAGGTCACCTCGACTTCACATACTTCCTAACGACTCTTACCAACATCCCCCATAAGACTTGGTAAGAACTTAGGATAACTTAGACATACCTTTTACATAGAGTAAATTAACATGCGTACCTCTTAACTTCTAGTAGAAGGAATCATGAAATAATACCACATGTATATTTCATACATAGAACATGCCAAAAGAAGGAAGAGGTTCACATACCTCGCGACGACTATCGACAAGTAGCAAAATGCTCCAAAGTACTTCAACCTTGTTAGCTATTCCACCCTTCAAGTAGAATACGCTATACGTAGCACTTCAACCTATAATAGCCATAACATGTCTATCAACCCCTAGCTTATTAACGTGGAATAATACTAAGTGCTAGGTCTCCATATCTACAAAAATTTGGGCAGCACTTCCTTTGTTTCTACGTACTTTTCCACCTTTTTCAAGGCCCGTAAATCAACAACCAACATGCCACATTTAAGGCTCAACAATTCAGCTAACCAAAGGGGATTACACGCCTTAACAGGACGTGTAAAATTCTGCCCCACAATTGTATAAAACAATCCAATAATTCAATGGCCATTCTCGGCTACAACCACATCAATTCTCTTTCAATTTCCTTTTTTTAGTCCTAGTCGTTATTCCAACATGTTATATACATAATAACAATTCTAACAACTATAATTCCTTCTTTATATAACATGCGACGACTAAAACTAATAACCAAATTGAATTACAATCTCAAGGCTAAACATGATGGTTTCGGATTAGTGGTTCCAATATCCATAATACTTATCAATCTCCATTATGTATATCTCATGCTTCTTTATATACATCACTACAACAATATGGAAACTTTAATCACTAAGAGGACAAGATTGTTACCTTGATAAGCCCAAAACAGTCCAACAATCTCGCCCACTTTAGCCCTCTTTCCGCAATTCTTCTTCACGTTAAAATCACCCCCACGAACCCTCTACAAGCTTGCCAACATATTTCCTTCTTGTCGCCTTTCCAATAATTTCATTGGCCTAGGGTTTTATCAATTTCTAGAGAGAATAGAAGAGAAATCTTTAGGATGAAGTCTTGCAAAATGGCTAAGTCTTGCAAGACTTGGTCATAATATAGCCTCTATATTGCTCTACAAGTTGGGAGGGACACTTGTCGCCCTCCCATAGGTCCTTTACATAAATATCTTCTAATTTTACCCCATTTCCGCAAAAAATCCCGCCTCGGCCCTGCAGCCGGTGCCGTGGCGCTGCAACTTCAGACAGTTTCAGGGCTTACGGACCCGCGGCCCTGCATCAGGCGCCGTGGCGCCTGACCCTTTCTCTTCTGTCAGTTGATCTTGTAACGTCCATAACTTTCTGCTCCGATGTCCTATCGACGAGCGGTTTATTGCGTTGGAAACTAGACTCAATGAACTTCATACTAGGATTTTGAAACACCTAAAAACCCCTAATATTCTAGGAGATATACTGCTCCAAAGTTGACTGAAAATCTATCAAAAAAATATTCTGCCAACTTTTTTTCTCTTTTTTTTTTTCCAAATTCAAATCTTATTTCCTTTCGTACGTTCTCATCTCATCCTCTTGGAATTACGGGGCGTAACAAAAGGTTAGAAATAAAATTAAAGGAAATTGTGGAAAGCAGATAATACCCTACAATGAGTTTACATACGGACAACTAGTCAGTATAACTCAACAAGAAGGTGGGATTCAACTAGAATCTATTATATAATAATTGGGATCATAGAGCCAAAAAATGACAAAACAAAAAGGACAAAGGTAGTTTACTTGCTTATATAATTATATAAGGAAAAAGATCTGCCAAGACCTAAAATTATAGAAACACCTTAAAAAAGAACTAAAAAGAACAAAGTGCGAATTATGTACTTTTTGCAAACAATTTGATTCAAATCCCATAAAAACCTCTCCAAGTTGTACAAAAAAATGTAGTAAAACTTATAAATCCCGTAAGAAACCAACAAAAGATTATAAGAATCATAAAACCAACGATGATTATTATAAAAATCCTTATAAGAATAATCATTACAAAAATAACAGGAATATTAGAAATCATAAAAAGGGTGATTCCAAATACAAAGAGCTAACATGTTGGAAATGTAATAAAAAAGGACATACATCAAGATACTATAGAATGAATAAAAAATTACAAGAGTTAAATCTCGACAAAGATGTAACCCAAAAAATCTCCAATCTTCTCATAGATTCCTCCGATTCAAACACCGAGTCAGACCCTGACTATTTTTCTCTGTCTTCAGAAGACAATAAACCCCTTCAAGTAGATGAATTAGTCACAACTAGTTTGTCTGAAAACTCTGAAAAAAGAAAAGGAAAATGCATATGTGTTTTAACTAAAGACCAAGAATTCATGTTAGATATGGTTAAACACATAGATACCTAACACAAAAAGAATACTTGAATAAACTCCTAAAAACTTTTACAGAAGAAAAGAAAGAAATTAAAAATACAATTTTGCCAAATACTTCTAAAACATTTAACAAAAATCCTAGGAAGAAGTAAGAAGATAAAAGAACGAAAAGAAATAACAATTCAAGAAATGCAAAAAGAAATCGAACAAGTAAAATTAGATATAAAAGAATTAAAAGAAAAACATAAACAAGATTCTTAATTAATTAAAATTATGCTTTCAAAAACTAGAACACAAAACTCCAATTCTGAAGATATCAAATATGGAAAATCCGATTCAGAACCAGAAATTAATGTTGAAAACCAAATAGAAAATCTGGCAGAAATACCAGAAGATTTTCTAACTGTCTTAAGACAAATCACAACAAAGAAATATCTAATAAAAATAACGCTTAAATTCTCAGACAATTTAAAAATAACAACAATTGCTCTTTTTGACACAGGAGCAGACTTAAATTGCATAAAAACAGGAATAATACCGGAGACATTCCAAGAAGAAACTCAAGAAAGATTAGCATCAACTAATAATTCTAAATTAGAAATTAAATCCAAAACCAAAGCATCAATTATTAATGATGAAGTTTCTATAGCAACATCATTTGTTTTAGTAAAAGAAATACACAATTTCGTTATATTAGGAACACCATTCATGAATCTATCACCTCATATAAAGTAGAACATGATTTTATATATCATTTAAACACAATAAAAAGAAACTAAAATTCCAGTTTATAACAAAACCAAAAACAAAAGACCCCAATCTCATAAAAACATATTCAATACATAAAGAAAAATCATATCATCTAAAAGAGAATAAAGACATGATTTTCCTTTAGGGGGGGGGGGGGGGGGAGAAAAAGTATAATCAAGTATGCCCCTAACCACTCAACTGATACTTATTTTAAATTTATTTTCCAAAATGATTTTCAAAACATTGCATTAAAATGGATTTTTTACAAATTGATTCTTAAAGTTTTTTACTTTAAAGAAACGTGTCCTAAAATCCTAACCCGTGATTTCCTCAAATTCCTTATAAAAAAACCACAAATTCCTGACACTGGCCACAACACAGAAATGTCATACCATTGCACAATACCCAACTGTCTGGGCTACAATGACAGGATATCGAGGAAGGACATGCGTGAATGTGGGCAATATTGTCCACATGCAGTGTGTGGAGCCTTACTCCAGAAAAGGAGATAAAACTCATCCGTCAATAAATACACCAATTGTTGCACCACAACAACAAACAAATTCCACAGCCCCGAAAAAACCCATAAACTCCGCCACTACCAATCCAATAAAAGAAGAAAAGGAGAAATTTCCTACCAAAACTCCTATAGAAAAACCCATGACATGGTACGACGCATTCATGAAGGAAGAACAAAAAAATGCAAGCAACGAAGAATATGTGCAAAAAACACTAGCAAATCTCGCACAGGAAATAACAGGTGAAAACCTTTTACAGCTCTTTGCAAAATCCCCGAAATTACAACAAGCATTGATATAACTTCAAAATCCTAAACAACAAGTTGTTCAAAGCTCAGTAGAGGGTAAAACCTCAAAAAAAGTTACAAATATCGAGAAAGGGGAATCTTCAAAAACTCTTTCTCAAAAACAATTTTCAAACTCCCAGCTTGTGGTACCACAAGCCCCTAAAACCCCACTTCTGATTTTTTTATAAAACCCTTCTTTCAAAGTATCGTAACTATTGAAAAGAGAATTTGTGATCAAGACCCTTTTTTGGCACTACAGAATTATTTTGGACATAGATGGTTTTACAAATCATGGGACATCTTAAAAATCCATATTTTTACAAGGCTATCCTTGAAGAAACAGGATCAACAACAATTAAAAATAATTATTACAAAAATAACACAGATCCCTCTTACTTCGTTTGCAAAATACTAGGAGTAATCGCTCCAAGTGATTGGGGAAATGAATTATCTCAACTCCTGAACTTCCCGGATTCCTATCAAACTACCTTATTTTTTAATATTCTGTTTAATTATTGGGATTACCAACAAGCTTGGTTCAATTCCTTTTTTGTTTAAAATACCGAAAGACGCCACACTTGGCTATTTCATTTTAACACCTCATGTATTCCATCAAATTTCTGACATGGTGGAACTCACGGTGGGAATAATTTGGATCTACACTTGAAATACAAAAACCTCACGTCACTAAATCTTTCAGCCTCTTTAAATCCCTTTACAAACCCTTAGAGTAAGAAAAAAAGATTTGTGTCATTACATCTGTTTCACACAAAATTCCATTTACCATGGCTATTCACAAGGTTTACAGATTATTATGAAAATAAACACCTAACTGTCCAAAGAAGATTTAAAATTATATGGTGGGACAACTTCAAAATACCAGCAAGCCTTGCACCACACAAAGTCCAGGAATGGTTAAATGCTCAGAAATCCCTTGTATTGCAGGCGCCACTAAAAGCACCACAAAAACCACTACAAACACCAGAGCACACCTATTTCCTCTCACAGAAATCCAAGATGTCTTCCATGCTTGCAGCAGCCAAAAATCACGAAGAAATGCAAGCAATAATCTTGCAGTTCGCCCCGTCTTCACCAAAACAAGGCTCTTCCTCAGAAGAAGAACCCAAAATATTCATCGAAGACAGTCCGGTATTTGGCAACAGTGGATTATGAAGAAAAGGTTATCAAGAAAAGACAAAATTCCCGGAGTAAAGATCAGACAAAATTCCCGACAAAAGCAAATGCCCGACAAAAGCAAATACCAGAAAAGGTTACTTTCAAAAAGGGAACAGTAAAAGCAAAGATCCAGCAATAATTCGAGAAAGAGAAAAAAATAGTGATGTCATGGATGATGTCATTCTCTACTAGGATGAATAGTTATATTCCTTTTTATTTACCAAAATGCCATGTAAAACTCCTATAAAAGGAGATCTCCTCTCACTTAGTTAGATAAGCCTTTTCTTTTGAATGTTTTCTTCTTTCATTTCAGAACTTAGAAAGAGAAGTCCTCTCTGTAAGCATCATCTTCTTAGGTTAGAGAAATTCCCCAAATCTCCTCATATGATGATCCTCATATGAACATCGATTCCTCTCATCAAAATACCTCATTGAAACTATTGTAAGATTTTAATATTTGAATAAATATGATTATGGATGGTACTACCACCTAATCTTGTAAATACTTCATGCTTTTAAATTCTTTAAATTCCTGCATTAAATTCATTAAATTAATGGTCGGTTCAACCGCCTACTTCGCTTAAATTCCTGCAGAACCTTTGAATTACGATTTCCATAACTTGGAACCTTAATTTTTAAGTTAATCTTTCTTTACTTCTGCATTTCATTATTATCTATTAATTATTCAATCCCTTATATATCAATTTCGTCCCCTTCTATTGTCCCTTTAGGTCCCCGGGCTAACTTTGTATCAAAGTAGGGATAAAACCCCTTACTAAACAAAGACTAAAAACTTCAATCCTTGCTATCTTAAGAGATGCAAGATTCAATAATTTTGAAGACTCTCTGTTAAGTTCGGTTGAGTCCAGTCTCCGCATAGGACCAATCTCTTTTGATTGTTACCCAATCTTTGCAGTTTATCTCAATGATAAAAATATCCAAAAATCCCTTGTCTTTCAAATAAAGACACACAATTACCAAATGCTTGAGGGATCTATTCCTGTAGCAATAATTTTCCGAATACATTATAAAGCTATGACCTCTACTTTTGCCACAAAATTCAGATACCATAGTAAGAAAGGTGAAACCCTACTTTTACAAACAGATCTTTCCAGATCTAACACAGTAATACCAAGACCTATTAGGTGAAAGGATATTACCCTACCAGAAGAATGGATCCTGGAAGGTGTAGTTATACATAAGCCCTTAGAGTCTGACCAACCAAATACCCATCTAAAAGAAGTAACTCAATACCGGTATAGTAGAGTCAATATATCATTTCTTCGAAGATCTATGAGTAATAGATACGAAGATACAAGTTCCGAAGAGACCCTAGATTTAGGAGAGTCTCATAAATTCCTTCGGTAATAAATACCCCCTTACAAAAGAAAACCTAGACATTCTACGTCAGATTTACCCAATCTAGCAAACGTAGACTACACGAATCAAATACCCAGATCAGTATATGTAAATTCCACTGTTAAAGAAACTGTACATGACCAAGAACCTACAAGTCCAACATAATCCTCAATAACAGAAAATCTAGCAAACGAATGTTGTGTTTTAGAAAAAGAATTCCAAATAGATAAAAAATTACTACAAAAAGAATTTTATGAAAAACAAAACTTAGAAAAAAGAATTTGGTTCTTTAAATTTTTCTTAAATACCAGGAAACAAAATACAAGAAAAATTCTATGAATTTGTACAAGAAAATAGAATAAATATTCCCTTTTTTGAATGATTTGAAATATACTCCTCTCAAAACTCCATAGGATACCTCTTTTCTAAATCAGTAGACCCCGTTATTAATAATTAAATAACAACTTTAACATATAATTACAATAACAGTGATACCTTAGATCAATTCCAAAATAAAATACCTCTCATTAATAATATAGATTGGGAACAACCCATACAACAATTACAAATAATCCGTGCTCCAGACCTAGTAATAATAAAACCCCTAGCTCAATCTCGTTTTAATGCCTTTCTATTTATGAATGGAACGTAGATTTTATGACTGAGTACAATGTCCTCAACTTCCTCCAACAAATGACCATGGTAGCAAATGCCTATAAAACTCAAAATGGTACACAAGATAAGTAGTAGCGAGCATTGTCGCAGGATTCTCTGGTCAATTAAAAGGATGGTTGGATAATTATCTGACTGATCAACAAAAAGAAGACATCTGAAATTCTATAAAAACCATTGAAGAAGGAATATCAATCCTAGATGAACAAGGAGAACTCATACAAGATGCAGTGTCAACTTTGATACTGAAAATCTCTTTAAATTTAATAGGATATTCTTCACATCTAAAAATAAAAATGCCGAATTACTTTCAAATTTACAAATTGATTCTTAAAGTTTTTATTTTAAAGAAACGTGTCCTATACTCCTAACCTATGATTCCTCAAATTCCTTATAAAAAACTCCAAATTCCTGACACTGGCCACAATACATAAATGTTATACCATTGCCCAATACCCCACTGTCTGGGCTATAATGATAGGATATCGAGGAAGGACATGCGTGAATGTGGGCAGTATTGTCCACATGAAGTGTGTGGAGCCTTACTCCAGAAAAGAAAAGATGAAACTCCTCCGTCAATAAATACACCAATTGGTGCACCACAGCAACAAGCAAATTTCATGGCCCCGAAAAAACTCATAAACTCCACCACTACCAAACCAATAAAAGAAGAAAATGGGAAATTTCCTGCCTAAACTCCTACAGAAAAACCCATGACATGGTACGATGCGGTCATGAAGGAAGAACAAGAAAATGCAAGTAGCACAGAATCTGTGCAAAAAACACCAGCAAATCCATACATGAAATAAGCATTTGAAAACCATTTCTGACTCCTTGCAAAATCCCTGGAATTACAACAAGAATTGATACAACTTCAAAATCCTAAACAACAAGTTGTTCAAAGCTCAGTAGAGGGTAAAACCCCAATTTTTTTTTACAAAAATCGAGAAAGGATAATCTTCAAAAACTCTTTCTCAAAAACAATTTTCAAACTTCAAGCTTTTGGTACCACAAGCCCCTAAAAACCCCACTTCTGATTTTTTTATAAAACCCTTCTTTCAAAATATCGTAACTATTGAAAAGGGATTTTGTGATCAAGACCCTTTTTTAGCACTACATAATTATTTTGGACATGAACATCTTAAAAATTCATATTTTTTCAAGGCTATCCTTGAAGAAACAGGATCGGCAACAATTAAAAATAATTATTACAAAAATAACACAGATCCCTCTTACTCCGTTTGCAAAATACTAGGAGTAATTGCTCTAAGTTATTGGGGAAATGAATTATCTTAACTCCTGAACTTCCCGGATTCCTATCAAAATACCCCATTTTTTAATATTCCGTTTAATTACTCGGATTACCAACAAGCTTGGTTCAATTCCTTTTTTGTTCAAAATACTGAAAGACGCCACACCTGGCTATTTCATTTTAACACCTCATGTATTCCATCAAATTTCTGACATGGTGGAACTCACGGTGGGAATAATTTGGATCTACACTTGAAATACAAAAACCTCACGTCACTAAATCTTTCAGCCTCTTTAAATCCCTTTACAAACCCTTAGAGTAAGAAAAAAAGATTTGTGTCATTACATCTGTTTCACACAAAATTCCATTTACCATGGCTATTCACATGGTTTACAGATTATTATGAAAATAAACACCTAACTGTCCAAAGAAGATTTAAAATTAGATGGTGGGACAGCTTCAAAATACCAGCAAGCCTTGCACCACACAAAGTGCAGGAATGGTTAGGCTTTCGAAATCCCTTGTATTGCGAGTCACTAAAAGCACCAAAAACCAATACAAACACCGTGAGCACACCTAGTTCCTATCACAGAAATCCAGGATGGCTTCCATGCTTACAGCAGCAAAAAATCACGAAGAAATACAAGCAACAATCTTGCAGTTTGCCCCGTCTTCACCAAAACAAGGCACTTCCTCAGAAGAAGAACAACCTGAAATTGACATCGAAGAGAATCAGGATTTGTGATGGATTACGAAGAAAAGGTTGCCAAGAAAAGACAAAATTCCCGGAGTAAATAAAAGACAAAATTCCTGACAAAAGCAAATGCCAGAAAAGGTTACTTTCAAAAAGGAAATAGTAAAAGCAAATATTCCAGCAATAATTCGAGAAAGAAACAAAAATAGTGATGTCATGAATGATGTCATTCTCCACTGGGATGAATAGTTAGATTCCTTTTTATTTACCAATAATCCATGTAAAACTCCTATAAAAGGAGACCCCCTCTCACTTAGTTAGAGAAGATTTTTCTTTTGAATGTTTTCTTCTTTCATTTCAGAACTTAGAAAGAGAAGTCCTCTCTGTAAGCATCATCTTCTTAGGTTAGAGAAATTCCCCAAATCTCCTCATATGACTCATATGATGATCCTTATATGAACATCGATTCCTCTCATCCAAATACCTCGTTGAAACTAATGTACGTTTTTAATATTTGAATAAATATGATTATGGATGGTACTACCTCCTAATCTTGTAAATACTTCATGCTTTTAAATTCTTTAAATTCCTGCATTAAATTCATTAAATTAATGATCGGTTCAACCGCCTACTTCGCTTAAATTCCTGCAGAACCTTTGAATTACGATTTCCATAACTTGGAACCTTAATTTTTAAGTTAATCTTCCTTTACTTCTGCATTTCATTATTATCTATTAATTATTCAATCCCTTATATATCAATTAGTCCCTTCTATTATCCCCTTTAGGTCCGGGCTAACTTTGTATTAAAGTAGGGATAAAACCCATACTAAAGAAAGACTAAAAACTTCAATCCTTGCTATCTTAAGAGATGCAAGATTGATAATTTTGAAGACTCTGTTAAGTTGATTGAGTCAGTCTCATGACAGACCAATCTCTTTTGATTGTTACCCAATCTTTGCAGTTTATCTCAATGATAAAAATATCCAAAAATCCGATGTCTTTCAAATAAAGATACACAATTAACAAATGCTTGAGGATCTATTCTGTAGCAATAATTTTTGAATACATTATAAAGCTATGACCTCTACTTTTGCCACAAAATTCAGATACCATAGTAAGAAAGGTGAAACCCTACTTTTACAAACAGATCTTTCCAGATCTAACACAGTAATACCAAAACCTATTAGGTGGAAGGATATTACCTACGGAAGAATGGATCCTGGAAGGTGTAGTTATACCTAAGCCCTTAGAGTCTGACCAACCAAATACCCATCTAAAAGAAGCAACTCAATACCGGTATAGTAGAGTCAATATATCATTTCTTCGAAGATCTATGAGTAATAGATACGAAGATACAAGTTCCGAAGAGACCCTAGATTTAGGAGAGTCTCATAAATTCCTTCGGTAATAAATACCCCTTACAAAAGAAAACCTAGACATTCTACGTCAGATTTACCCAATCTAGCAAAAGTATACTACATCAATCAAATACCCAGATCAGTATATGTAAATTCCACTGTTAAAGAAACTGTACATGACCAAGAACCTACAAGTCCAACAAAATCCTCAATAACAGAAAATCTAGCAAACGAATGTTGTGTTTTAGAAAAATAATTCCAAATAGATAAAAAATTACTACAAAAAGAATTTTATGAAAAACAAAACTTAGAAAAAAAAAATCGGTTCTTTAAAAATTTCTTAAATACCAGGAAACAAATACAAGAAAAATTCTATGAATTTGTACAAGAAAATAAAATAAATATTCCTCTTTTTAATGGTTTGAAATATAATCCTCTCAAAACTCCATAGGATACCCCTTTTCTAAATCAGTAGACCCCGTTATTAATAATAAAATAACAACTTTAACATATAATTCCGATAACAGTGATACCTTAGAACAATTTCAAATTAAAACACCTCTCATTAATAATATGGATTGGGAACAACCCATACAACATTTACAAATAATCCTGGCCTGGACCTAGGAATAATAAAACCCCTAGCTCAATCCCGTTTTAATGCTTCTTCCATTTATGATTGGAACATTGATGGAATGACTGAGTACAATGTCCTCAGCTTCCTCCAACAAATGATCATGGCAACAAATGCCTATAAAACTCAAAATGGTACACAAAATAAGGCCATAGCAGAACTGCTAATCGCGAGATTCTCTGGTCAATTAAAAGGATGGTGGGATAATTATTTCACTGATCAACAAAAGAAGACATCTTAAATTCTATAAAAACCGATGAGAAGGAATACCAATCCTAGATGAATAAGAAGACCCCCTACAAGATGCAGTGTCGACTTTGATACTGACAATCTCTTTAAATTTCATAGGAGATTATTCACATCTAAAAGATAAAAATGTTGAATTACTTTCAAATTTACAAAATTGATTCTTAAAGTTTTTTACTTTAATGAAACGTGTCCTAAAATCCTAACAGTGATTTACTCAAATTTCTTATAAAAACCCAAATTCACGAAGCCTGACACGAAATGTCATACCATTGCCCGATACCACTATCTGGCTCTGACGAGGATATCGAGGAAGGACTTTTTATAGTGATATAAATTTCTTTTGTGTTTAAATTCCACAATTATAACTACCATTCATGCATATCATAAACTCCGCCAAATGGCATGCGCACTTACACTTGCATTAGTTTACTAAGGTGATTATGCGGATTTTGCAATCACTCATCAATATAAAACCAAAAATCTTTTCTTAGAGCATGTTGAAGATGGAGTTGGTATGTGGTCGTTTCAACGATAAACAATTCTTCACCACTGGGTTGTCATTTCGAGTAAAACTAGGATAAAGCGAAGCCAAATCCCTAGAACTAGCGCATGACGACTAGATAGATTCGGGTATCTCGGACCTACACGGACACGATAGGTGACTCCGCCGTGTCCTAACGATCTTTGACCTAAAGACACATCATCCAACTACTAGCGATGTGAAACAATTTAACGTTCCTTTTTTGATGAATCATTGCTCTTTGGGGAGAATGTAGTGTTACATTTTGTAGATGCCTCTTTGTTATACCGTATTTTCAGAGTATATGCGTGAGGGCGTCGTAGAAAATTTGAGCCTTAAGTTAGGCAAGTTTGAAATTTGTACACAACACCCGATTAGAGTCGTTTTTTAACGAAGCGTTTCCACGACTTTTGTTGGGAAAATTCCTATGTCATTTATAATTTTTGCGGATTTTTCAGAGGCGAAACATTTTGGACCAGCGGGAGGGTGACATGTGTCACCTCGCATTGGAAGCAAAGGGACGGCGAAATGGCCATTCTTGCGCGTTTTTGTTGCCCAATTTTGGTCAAGGGTTAGGTAGGATATTTTTGTGTAGTTGATGAGCAAGTGGGACCTGAACACATGGCTTGATCTTGACCTTACACTTGCTATACACTTGGAAGAATCTTGGCCATTGGTTGGCCATTTCTTCACCTATAAATACCACTCCGTGTTGATGAACTTCTTCATCCAAAATTGTTCTAAGTGTTAAAAATCTCTCCCTCCCCTCGACCTTGAAATCGTCCAACACCTCTCCCTTGGTTAAGGCCTTTGGCGAAACCTCCACTCCCCTGTGGTGTCTAGTAGTGGGGTACCCCTTAGCCTAGTTGTTTCGTATAATACCCCTTGTTGTGGTATAGAAATACTCTCCTAGTATTGTTGTAATGTCCAAATACCTTGGCCCCAAATACCTTGTAGTATTCCCAAGGTTACACTTATACAAAAGCCGGAAAATACGATTATACTTCCTTTAGCCACAAAACGAAACCACTGAAATCTTCACCGTTGTTGAAGTTGTAAGTAGAAGTTGGTTAGAACTTCTAGGGTTGTTTGGGCGCTCGGAGTAGGAGCTAAGCGTTGCTCGGGATCGACTTTATACTTGGATAATTTTGGGCTTATCGAGGTAAACACTCTTTGTTCTATTGTAATTGGAAATTACATAAGTGTTGAATATATAGTTGTTGTATACTATATATAGAATGAACTTAGTATTGTGGCAATGTCTTTTGACTTAAGCTGAAGAATAAAGAATTGAGCAGTAATCACATAGAAGGATAATAAAGAGAAGAAGCTGATGTAATTACCTAGGGTGTATTCTGGTAGACTTATGTAGCATTCTTGTGTAGTAGAATTATGCAGCGTCAGGTTAGGCGTGTTAACCCCTCAGTTGGCTTGGTAGCCGAGCCTCGATAAAGGAGGAGATTTACGCTGTTTGGGAGAGGTCTTTGCCGAATTTTACGTAGAAAGATAGAAACTTGTGTTTTGGGGTTAATAGGCGTTTGTGACCTTTATAGGTGAAAGTACTAAGAGTAGCGTATTACTCGAGTGGAAAGGGCTAGCAAGGTTGTAGTACTTGGAGCTTTTGCTTATTGTCGATAATCGTCGCGAGGTATGTGAACCTCTTCCTATCTCTTCTAGCGTGATATGTGTGAACTATGTAGTGCGGTGAGCGTCGTGTGTTAGCGTGTTTGATTGTTCTTAAAACATAAAGTGTTATAACGGCTTTATGGGAAGTTGGTTATAACGACTTTATGTAGGTAAGAAAATACTTTGTGGTTTTAAAAGGTAGCGATGTGAATTATAGCGGCTAGTTATAATAAAGAACTTGATGTATTTCAAAAGATTTATAAATCGTTTTGGAAGGAGAGTAACACTTGGTTTTAAAAGGTTTTAAAAAGAGTTATACTAGCTTTATGGGAGTTAGGTATAATGTCTTAAGAGAGGTAAAGAAAATGGTTTCTTGATGTTAGAAGTTAAGAGACTTGATCTTATAAGATAAGAGACTTAACTTATTTGTTTTAATGTGAATGTTTGTGTGAAACCTCATTCGTGAGTAATGAGTACTTGGTTTTATTTAAAGGGATAATGTTTCTTGATTTGAAATCGAATGTGTATCGACAGGACCAACTGCGGCGTTAATAAAGGAAAATGTATTGAATAATGATGAATTGTATTAAAACCGGTAAAACCTTCATCTGCATAGAAACTAAGATGAGACAAAATAATATACATTTTCTAGATCATGGTCATTGTAATAAGAATGTTGTAAACAAGAATAACCTACTCTCGCGTGAGACATATATTACTCAATTGTTCTAAAAGGAATCAAGTGATTAAGTTGGAAACTATGAAACCATTTGAAAATGAGAAGCTTGAGTAATTGAAACTAGGCAAAGCTGGAACTTAGGAAAGAATGTTGTTACTTGATTTTGAAAAGGGAATGTGGGTTGGTCATTCTAATACTACGGTGTCGGGTGACTTTTATAAAAGTAATGGATCTCTTTTAAAAGAACTTAACGTATGTAGTACTTTGGGGTTAAAAACCGGACTTTGGCATAAAATGAAAGTACTTTGAGTTGTTGTGAAACTTGCCTTTACTTGTTATTGTGAAACTTGCCTTTCTTTGGTTGTTGTGAAACTTGCCTTTGCTTGTTGTTGTGAAACTTGCCTATGCTTGTTGTTGTGAAACTTGCCTATGCTTGTGATGATAGCCTTTGTTGTGCAAGTGTGGTATTTACGTATTCTGGCGTCTCTCGATAGTAGGTTGACTTATTGAGAACTTACTTGGGCGTCTTTGGCGGTGATGGAGAATTCCACGGGTATGTTTCCATTTTGATTCTTGTCTTGTTGTTGATGTCACATGGGCGTATCTACACCGTCTGATGTTAGGGGCATGCGGCCGTGCGGCGGGTTGATTACGATATATGGTTATTACCGCAACATGGGCGATGTCTGCCGTCTGATGTCCGGGGCATGTGGCGTGCGGCGGGTTGACCACCCGATATATTGTTATTGAGGTTACATGGGCATGTCTACCGTCTGATGTCCGAGGCATGTGGCCATGCGGCCTTATTGTGTGTTGCATCATGGACATGTCTACACCGTCTGATATTAGGGCATGCGGCCATGATGCGAACATGATGGATGTTGTGGGCGTGAGACCCATAGTTATATTTAGTGGTGACTTTGAGGCGTGAGTCACGACTTGGCTAACTTTTATGTTGCGTCTTGTATTTTGGTTATCATACATGTCTCACTTTTTAAGCTATTATGATTTCATTCTGATGTTGTGATTTCACATACTTGGTACTGTTATCTTGACCTCCTTGAAGTGCGTTCATCTGCGCGAGTAGAGGTACATCGATCGTGGATCCGCTCTTAGGATCTCATTTCGGCGTGTTGGAAACTCCGTTCCTTGGAGGCTTATCTTTGGTATGTTTCCACTGAGTTGTAGGTTCTTGTACATTCGGGGTATGGCGAGCCACTGTCCGTCATAGTTGTTGTAAATCTTAAGTGCATGCTTTGTTGTGGGCGGGGTTTGTAAAAAGGATAAGCTGTTCGGGTTTTTATGTATATCTTGAAGGCATTATTTTGGTTGCTTTGTTTATTTATTATATCTCTTGTTTCATGACTCGTGTTTTATTTTCATTGGTTTTCTCACGATGTTGTATCACTAGGGTGCGGGGTAAGGCACGATCACGGGCGAGTCGGGGCGTGACAAAGTGGTATCGAGCGATTAGTCCTCGGAAAGTGTCTGAATCGTGTCTAGTAGAGTCTTGATTATCGGTGTGTTGTGCACCACATCTATAATCGAGAGGCTATAGGACATTTAGGATTGGTTTCCATTCTTCTCATTACGAGATCGTGCCTTAGAGCCATGTTGTAAGTTGGACCCTCCGGCGTGTTTCGTTTTACGATTATGCCTCTGCGAAGGCAACGAGGCCCGAAGGGCAAAGCGGCCGAGGAGGCGCTAGTGGGATTGAGAAATGCGAGCGCGAGCACAGTGATGCACGAGTAGTGCTTGACGGCGAGTTTTGCGGCGCCGCCCGGCACAGCGAGTTTAGAGCGCGGCGATGGCTGCTGAGACTCTGATACACGAGCCTCAGTCCACGATGCAGGCGGGGAGATGGGTCACGAGAGATGGCCCGATTATTGGCGAGTTGTGGCGAGATATGAGATAAGTTTGGGCCTTGGCAGTTCGATTCAGCGGCACTGTAGTGCACGAGCGACGATTTGAGGCTACGGGATTTCCTTAGTTGTAGCACTTTGAGTTTCTGGTCGGCGGAGGATGATCGCGAGGAGTTCATCCGTCGATTCTGAAGAGATCGTCACGGGTGATCAAGCTTGATGCGAGTGCGTGACATTTGGTTCGCGTCGGTGCGTGATCTGCGCGATCGATTGGTTTGACTTCGTGGGAGCTTTCGGGAGAGCATGCCTTCCGGCCGTTTGGGACGAGTTTTGGGGCCTTCGCGCATTTCTTGCCTCGCAAATGAGGAGGCTCGGTAAACAGTTTTTGATGTTGAGGCGAAACGAGCGTCTGATTCGGGAGTACAATGTGGAGTTCGACTCATTGGCGGTATGTTCCGCATTAGTAGCTAGTATGGAGGATCGAGTGCTGGATATGTTCTGAGGGCTCGATGATTACCTAGCGAGAGAGTTGTTGGTGTTTCTCTTGGTAGGGCATGGACATTGCCGCATTGAGCTCGTGCGCGGAGTGCGAGGCGCGAAGATCGGCAGGTGGACCGCTTTCAGTGAGAAGAAGGCGAAAACGGCCGGATATTTTGGCGACTTCGAGCGGACCGCCTCGGCAGAACTAGTTATGTACCTCCGCCATTGCAGTGGTCCTCCGACGCCGGGACCGCGGGATATTGAGGCGGTCGGGGCTCCCGAGTTTGAGATGTTCGGGGAGTAGGGGTGTTGGCGGATCGATCACCCCTACCGGTGTGGTCGATGTAGTAGACGCATTTCGGGAAGTGTCGTAGTACGAGGAGCTTGTTATTCTTGCGGCCCAGCGGGGCCATATAACGAGAAGCTGTCAGGCGAGTAGCGGTAGGATAGCCTGACTACTAGAAGCGATTGCGGGCCGCGGTAAGTCGCGGTGGAAGTTCAGTTTAGCGGTCCTTGAACCGCCTAGTTTGGTATATCCTTAACCTCGTAGATACTTGTATGTATTGATGTTAATGATGTGTTAAGTGTTATGTTCGGATAGCTTTGTGCTATAGTGTGATTAAAAATCGGTTAGTGTGAGATGGAAGTGGTAGCTTCGTGATGTGTTCCGTGTCGGAGGCGGAAGTTGGCGCTACTGATGGGTCGGGTTGGGGCCATGTTGCGGGCCAACCCGCGTCCGTTCGAGGAAGGTCAGCTCGGGTGGTCGCCGGGTGGCGAGTCACGAGGTGCTAGGCCAGTTTAGATGACCATCGTATGAGTTCGTGGATACGTTCGACGAGAATCGATTCGTGAAGGCGAGAATGGCCTTAGGAAATCGAGGTTAGTAAGATGACCAAGTTTGGAGGTAGTGACTCCAAGGGTTGGAAACGAGCGTTGGTGAAGTGTGGTGCGTGTCTTGGGAAGAGTTCGAGTGTTGAGCAGTGCGACGAGTAGGGGAGAAGTGAGCGAGTGTGATCGTTTCTTTTGTGAAATGAAGGTGCGGAGAGGAGTATATGTTAGACCTTGGTGGGAACTTTTGTGATATGAGGTGATTCTCGTGGACTTGGGATTTCGTATTTTGTGCATTTGTTATTTCATGGCGGTGTGGCATGATTGTTTTAAATGCGTATAGCGGTGAAGACTATCTTGGCGCGTGTTTGTGTTGAGACTTTAGAAGGAACATTCGGGACGAATGTTTCTAAGGAAGAATGTTATACCAGTATTTTCGTAGTATGCGTGAGGGCGTGCGTAGAAAATTTGAGCCTTAAGTTAGGCAAGTTTCGAAATTTGTACACAACACCCGATTAGAGTCGTTTTTAAAGCGTTTCCTGACTTTTGTTGGGAAAATTCCGGCTATGTCATTTATAATTTTTGCGGATTTTTAGAGGCGAAACATTTTGGACCAGCGGGAGGGTGACATGTCACCTCGCATTGGAAGCAAAGGGGCGGCGAAATGGCCATTCTTGGCACGTTTTTGTTGCCCAATTTTGGTCAAGGGTTAGGTAGGATATTTTTGTGTAGTTGATGAGCAAGTGGGACCCACAAACACATGGCTTGATCTTGACCTTACACTTGCTATACACTTGGAAGAATCTTGGCCATTGGTTGGCCATTTCTTCACCTATAAATACCCTCCGTGTTGATGAACTTCTTCATCAAAATTGTTCTAAGTGTTAAAAATCTCTCCCTCCCCTCAACCTTGAAATCGTCCAACACCCTCCCTTGGTTAAGGCCTTTGGCGAGAGCCTCCACTCCCCTTTGTGGTGTCTAGCGTAGGGTACCACTAGCCTAGTTGTTTCGTATAATACCCTTGTTGTGGTATAGAAATACTCTCTAGTATTGTTGTAATGTCCAAATACCTTGGCCCAAATACCTTGTAGTATTCCCAAGTTACAACTTATACAAAAGCCAGAAAATACGATTATACTTCCTTTAGCCACAAAACGAAACCACTGAAATCTTCACCCGTTATTGAAGTTGTAAGTAGAAGTTGGTTAGAACTTCTAAGGGTTGTTTGAAGCGCTCGGAGTAGGAGCTAAGTGTAACGCCCCGAACCCGGGCCCGTTACTGGTGCCTTACCCCGGGCACCCTAGTGATACAACATCAGAGAAAACCAGCGGAAAATAAAACACGAGTCATGAAACAAGAAATATAATAAATAAACAGGCCAGCCAGCGATTGCCTTGGTATATACATAAAAACACGAGCAGTTATCCTTTTTACAAACCACGCCCAGCGATTACTCTGAGACCTCTAAGATTTACAACAACTATGGCGGGGCGGGGTCCCGTACCACGAATGTACAAGAACCTCTGACTCGAGAAAGCATGCAAAGATAAGCCTCAGAAGGCGGAGCTTTCAACACGGCGAAATGAGATCCTAGGCGGGGATCCACGGCCGATGTACCTCTACTGCGGCATGAGCGGCCAGAAGGAGGTCGATCTAACAATTACAGTATGTGAAACTGTCAAATACTGTAAATGAAATCATAATAGCCTAAAAGCAGGAGACATGTATGATAACCAAAATCTGATGCATGACATAAAGCGATCAGTCGGGGACTCACGCGCCAAAGTCACCACTCGAATATAACTATGGGTCTCGCGCACAACATCCATCATGTTCGCATCATGGCGCGTGCCCGGAATCTTGCGCCGGTGTAGACATGTCCATGATGCAACAATAATAATCAAGGCGCGTGGCGCGTACCGGAATCTGCGTCGGTGTAGACATGCCCATGTAACCTCGATAACAATATCTTGGGTGGTCAACCTCGCCGCGTGGCCACGTGCCCGGAATCTGCGTCGGTGTGAACGCGTCCATGTTGCGATAATAACCATATATCGGGTAATCAACCCGGCGCGTGGCCGCGTGCCGGAATCTGCGTCGGTGTAGACATGTCCGTGTGACATCAACAACAAGCGATAATCAAAATGGAAACATACGTGGAATTCTCCATCACCGCCGACGCGTCCAGTAAGTTCTCGACAAGTCAACGGCCTCTATCGAGACGCGGTAACGAAACACCACACTTGCATAACAAAGGCTATCATCACAAGCATAGGCAAGTTTCACAACAACAAGCATAGCAAGTTTCTGACAACAAGCATAGGCAAATTTCACAACAACAAGCATAGGCAAGTTTCACCACAACAAGCATAAGCAAGTTATACATCACTCAGTACCTTCGTTTTATGCCAAAGTCAGGGTTTTAACCATAAAGTACTACTTACGTTAAACCCTTTAAAAGATCCGTTTCTTTCACATAAGTCACCTGATACGTAGTATTAAAATAGTGACTATCTTATTAAGTAAACAAAATACTTCCCTTTTGTAAAATCAAGTAACAACATTATTTTCCCAACGTTCAAGTTTGCCTAATTTCAAATGCCTAAGTCACTTATTTTAGAAAGGTTTCATAACTCATAGTCTTAATCTCTTTTAAAACATTTGAGTAACATATGCCATATATGGGAGTAGGTTACTCTTTTTTATAACACTCTTATTACAATGACCATGATCTAGAAAATGTAATATCATTTTGTCTCGTCTTAGTTTCTATGCGGATGGAGGTTTCTCTTGGTTTTAATAATACTTCATTACTTAATACATTTTCCTTTATTAACATTGCGGTGGTTTGTCGATACACATTCGATTTCGAAATCGATAAAACATCATTCACTTTAAATAAAACCAAGTACTCATTACTCACGAATGAGGTTTCACACAAACATTCACATTAAAACAAATAAGTTAAGTCTCTTATCTTATAAGATCAAGTCTCTTAACTTAACATCGATAAACCATTTTCTTTACCTCTCTTAAGACATTATACCTAACTCCCATAAAGCTAGTATAACTCTTTTTTAAAACCTTTAAAACCAAGTGTTACTCTCATTCAAAAGCGATTTATAAATCTTTTGAAATACAAAGTTCTTTATTATAACAAGCGATTATAATTCACGTGATTACCTTTTAAAACCACAAGTATTTTCTTACCTACATAAAGTGTTATAACGACTTCCCATAAAGCCGTTATAACACTTTATGTTTAAAAACAATCAAACACGATTAACACGTATGCGTCACCGTACTACATAGTTCACACATATCATGCTAGAAGAGATAGGAAGAGGTTCACATACCGCGGCGATTATCGACAATAAGCAAAAAGCTCCAGTACTACAACGCACTAGCCCTTTCCACTCGAGTAGAATACGCTACTCTTAGTACTTTCACCTATAAAGGCCACAAACGTCTATTAACATCTAGATCTCAACGTTCCATATTCTACTGAGAAAATTGGCGGCCTCACGCATGGCGTAAATCTCCTCGCCAATCGAGGCGGCTACCAAGCCAACCGAGGGGTTTACGTCTAACCGGACGTGTACAATTCTACTACGGACTATGCTATACAAGTCTCTTATGTCTGATCCTATGTAATTCTGATTCGATTGATTTTATTCTTGAGCTTAAGTCAAAAGACATTGCCACAATACTAAGTTGATTACATATATAGTATACTTCAACTATATATTCTAACAACGAGTAATTCCAATTACAATAGAAGGGCGATGAGTGTTTACCTCGATAAGCCCAAAATTATCCGAGTTTAATGTCGCTCTGAGCAAGGTTTAGCTCTTACTCAAGTGCTCCAAACAACCCAAGTTCTAACCAACACACTTACAACTTCAACTACGGTGAAGATTTCCTTAGGGTTTCGTTTAGAGGCTAAAGGAAAGTATAATCGTATTTTAGGGTTTTTCGTACAAAGGGTACTTTGGAAAGTACTACAAGGTATTTGGGCTAAAGTATTTGGACATTATAACGATACTAGAAGAGTATTTCTATACCATAACAAAGGGTATTATACGAAAATAACTAGGCTAGGGGGTACCCAGCTAGCACCACTAGGAGGGGTGGTGCTCTCGGCTAGTACTCATGAAAGGGGTAGGGGTTTCTCGGCCTGAGGCCTCATGAGGAAGAGGGGTGGTGGACGAACTACACAAGGGAGGGAGGAAGAGAACTTGAGACTTAGGAAGATTTTGGGATGAAGAAGTCTTCCAAAGGGTGGGGTATTTATAGGTCAAGAATTGGCCAACTTGATAGCCAGATTCAACCAAGTGTAAAGGCAAGTGTAGGGCTAGATTTCAACCATGTGGACCTTATCCATCTACCACACAACTTGCACAAAATATCCTACCAACTAAAGTGGTCCAAAATCGTCGAAGTCAAGCCATGGTTGCCGTCGAGCCTTCGATGTGAGGTGACACATGTCACCCTCCGTTGATCCAAAATGTTCGTCTCGGAAAAATCCGCAAAATCATAAATGACATAGCGGAAATTCCCTACGAAAGTGTGGAAAGCGTTTCGTCAGCGACTCTAGCAGGGTGTTGTGCACAAAAGAATTCGGCCAAGCCTAAAGAAGTTCGAAAATTTCTACGTCGTCCCCACGTACATACTGGAAATACGGGGTATAACATTCTCCTCTTAGAAACATTCGTCGAATGTTCTTCTAAGTCTCAAAACAAGCGTCGTCGGTATAGTCTTCACTACTATACTTACGAGAATCAAACATGCCACGCTGCCACAAAATAACATGCGCGCAAAACCCAAATCCACGCCAACGAGGAACCACCTCAGTTAGCACAAAAGTCCCCAAGGTCTAAAATATACTCCTTCCGCACCTCGTTCCCAAAGAAAGCGATCACACACGCGTTCACTTCTCCACAACTCGTCGTACCATACCGAACACTCGAGCTCTTTCTAGTATCAGTACCACACTTAGTCAGCGTTACGTTTCCAACCCTTGGAGTTACTACCTCCAAACTTGGTCATCTTACTACCTCGATTTCCTCTAAGGCCATTCTCGGCCTTCACGAACTGCAGTCGAACATATCTATGAACTCATCGATGGTCATCTAAACTTGGGCCTAGCACCTCGTGACCACGCCACTGGCGGGACCGCCCAGTGACCCTTCGCCGAAGCGGGGCGGGTTGGCCCGCAACATGGCCAACCCGACCAGCTGTGGCGCCAACTTCCGCCGACACGGAACACGTCCGAAGCTACCACTTCCATCTCACACTAACCAGATTTTTAAATCACACTATAGCACAAAGCTATCCGAACATAACACTTAACACATCATTAACATCAATACATACAAGTATCTGAGGTTAAGGATATACGAAACTAGGCGGTTCGAGGACCGCTAAAATCGAACTTCCACCGCGACCTCTACAGTGGCCCTTGCTCTAGTAGTGCGTGCTATCCTACCAGCGCTACCACAGTGGACGGTCTCGTCATATGGCCTGTTGGCGCGCAATAACAAGCTCCCTTGGTACTACGACACTCCCGAAATGCGGTCTACCACATCGACCACGCGAGGTAGGGGTGATGCGTCGCCAACACCCTACTCGAACATCAAACACAGGAGCCACGACACGCTCACGAATATCCCAGGGTCCCAAGGTTGCGGAGGACCACTGCAATGGCGGAGGTACATAACTAGTCTGCTGGCGAGCGGTCCGCCTCGAAAGTCGCCAAAACATCCGGCCGTCTTGGCCTTCCTGTGGCGGTCCGCTGCGTCGATCTGCGCTCGCCGCGCAGTGCATGAGCACGAATGCGGGCAATGTCCATGCGGTGAAGAGAAACACCGCGCACAAGACTCGGCCATTAAATCATCTAGCGTGGCGTAGCGATGCACCTATCCTCCATGCTCTGCAATGGCGCGAGGGCATATCGAGCCAAAGAATCGAACTTCGACATTGTACTCACGGCGGTCGCCCTCTCATCTCGATAACAAAAATTTGTCGGCGTGCCCTCCTCATCTGCGGAGGCGAAGTGCGTGAGAAAAGCCCGAAAACTCATCCATCTTTGGAGTCGTGCTCTCCCGGAAAGCTCGCGAATCAAACGATCATTGCGGTATCACGCGGCCCGATGCGAACCGAAGGTCACGACTCGGTCTCTGAAGCCTTGATCACCCGCGTGATCCTCTCAGAATCGACGGATGAACTCTGCGGATCATCCTCGAGCCTCGACCAGTAGAACTCGCGGGCTACAACTCGAGAAAATCTCGTAGCCTCAAACTATACGCTCTCGGGTGCACCACGGTCTCTGAAGCTAGGCTGCTGCGTCCGGCCTATCCTAAATATCGGCCTGACCACGGCCAATAAGCGGGCCATATCCTTGTGACCCGTCTCCCTGCTCGGTGTGGGGGGAGGCTCAGTCTTGTAGTCTCATCGGCCATTGCGGCTCTAAACCTCTTTGGTCTTTGGCGTCATGAAACTTCGCCGTCGGGCACTGTCTCAGTCTTGGCCAGGGCACGGGCCCTCGTACTCCTCTGTATCCCACTAGCGGCTCCGCCGTGCCTTGCCTTCAGGTGCTTGGTCGCGCTGCGCGAGGCATAGCGGTAAAATGAAACACATGAGGGTCGAACTTACAACTCGGCTCTAAGGCACGATCTCGGAATGAGAAGAATAGAAACCAATCCTACATGTCCTATAGCCTCACGATTATAGATGTGGTGCCTGACACACCGATAATCAAGACTCTACTAGACGATGCGGTAGACACTTTCAGAGGACTAGCGCTCGATACCACTTTGTAACGCCCGAACCGGGCGTTCTGGTGCCTTACCGGGCACCCTAGTGATACAACATCGAGAGAAAACGGCGGAAAAATAAAACACGTGTCATGAAACAAGAAATATAATAAATAAGCAAACCAAAGCAGTTGCCTTGGTATATACATAAAAACACGAGCAGTTATCCTTTTACAAACCACGCCAGCGGCTCTGAGACCTCTAAGATTTACAACAACTATGGCGGGGCGGGCCAGCATACCACAGATGTACAAGAACCTGACTCAGGAAACATACAAAGATAAGCCTCAGAAGGCAGAGCTTTCAACACGTGAAATGAGATCCTAAGGCGGGGATCCACGGCCGATGTACCTCTACTGCGGCATGAGCGGCCAGAAGGAGGTCGATGCAACAGTACAGTATGTGAAGCTGTCAAATCACGTAAATGAAATCATAATAGCCTAAGCGGAGACATGTATGATAACCAAAATCGATGCACGCATAAGCGGTCAGTCGGGGACTCACGCCAAAGTCACCACTCAAATATAACTATGGGTCTCACGCCAGCATCCATCATGTTCGCATCATGGCGCGTGCCGGAATCTTGCGTCGGTGTAGACATGTCCGTGATGCAACAATAATAATCAAGCGCGTGGCGCACGCCCGAATCTGCGCCGGTGTAGACATGCCCATGTAACCTCAATAACAATATCTTTGGGTGGTCGACCTGCCGCGTGGCCACGTGCCCCGGAATCTGCGTCGGTGTAGACACGTCCATGTTGCGGTAATAACCATATATCGGGTAATCAACGACGCGTGGCCGCGTGCCGGAATCTGCGTCGGTGTAGACATGTCCGTGACATCAACAACAAGACAATAATCAAAATGGAAACATACGTGGAATTCTCCATCAGCGCGACGCGTCGAGTAAGTTCTCGACAAGTCAAGGCCTCTATCGAGAGGCGGTAACACAGAAACACCACACTTGCATAACAAAGGCTATCATCACAAGCATAGGCAAGTTTCACAACAACAAGCATAGGCAAGTTTCACAACAAGCATAGGCAAATTTCACAACAAGCATAGGCAAGTTTCACCACAACAAGCATAAGCAAGTTATACATCACTCAAGTACGCCCGTTTTATGCCAAAGTCAGGGTTTTAACCTAAAGTACTACTTACGTTAAACCCTTTAAAAGATCCGTTTCTTTCACATAAGTCACTGATACGTAGTATTAAAATAGTGACTATCTTATTAAATAAACAAAATACTTCCCTTTTGTAAAATCAAGTAACAACATTATTTTCCCAACGTTCAAGTTTGCCTAATTTCAAATGCCTAAGTCACTTATTTTAGAAAGGTTTCATAACTCATAGTCTTAATCTCTTTTAAAACATTTGAGTAACATATGCCATATATGGGAGTAGGTTATTCTTGTTTATAACAATCTTATTCTGACCATGATCTAGAAAATGTAATATCATTTTGTCATCTTAGTTTCTATGCGGATGGAGGTTTCTCTGGTTTTAATAATACTTCATTACTTAATACATTTTCCTTTATTAACATTTGCGGTGGTTTGTCGATACACATTCGATTTCGAAATCAAGAAACATTATTCCTTTAAATAAAACCAAGTACTCATTACTCACGAATGAGGTTTCACACAAACATTCACATTAAAACAAATAAGTTAAGTCTCTTATCTTATAAGATCAAGTCTCTTAACTTCTAACATCAGTAAACCATTTTCTTTACCTCTCTTAAGACATTATACCTAACTCCCCATAAAGCTAGTATAACTCTTTTTTAAAACCTTTAAAACCAAGTGTTACTCTCTCTTCAAAACGATTTATAAATCTTTTGAAATACTGAGTTCTTTATTATAACAAGCCGATTATAATTCACATCGATTACCTTTTAAAACCACAAGTATTTTCTTACCTACATAAAGTTATAACCAACTTCCCATAAAGCCGTTATAACACTTTATGTTTTAAAAACAATCAAACACGATTAACACGTATGCGTCTACCGTACTACATAGTTCACACATATCATGCTAGAAGAGATAGGAAGAGGTTCGCATACCTCGCGACGATTATCGACAATAAGCAAAAAGCTCCAAGTACTACAACCTTGCTAGCCCTTTCCACTCGCCGAGTAGAATACGCTACTCTTAGTACTTTCACCTATAAAGGCCTGGCGTCTATTAACATCTAGATCTCGGCGTTCCATATTCTCTGAGAAAATTCGACCCTCACCCATGGCGTAAATCTCCTCAATCGGCGGCTACCAAGCTTGACGGGGTTTACGTCTAACGGGCGTGTACAATTCTACTACGGTATGCTATACAAGTCTCTTTATGTCTGATCTATGTAATTCTGATTCGATTCGATTCTTTATTCTTGAGGCTTAAGTCAAAAGACATTGCCACAATACTAAGTTGATTCTATATATAGTATCTTGACTATATATTCTAACAACGAGTAATTCCAATTACAATAGAATGACGATAGTGTTTACCTCGATAAGCCCAAAATTATCAGGAGTTTAATGTCGCTCTGAGCAAGGTTTAGCTCTACTCAAGTGCTCCAAACAACCCTTAGAAGTTCTAACCAACTTCTACTTACAACTTCAACTACGGGTGAAGATTTCCTTAGGGTTTCGTTTAGAGGCTAAAGGAAAGTATAATCGTATTTTCCGGGTTTTTCGTACAAAGGGTACTTTGGAAAGTACTACAAGGTATTTGGGCTAAAGTATTTGGACATTATAACGATACTAGAAGAGTATTTCTATACCATAACAAAGGGTATTATACGAAAACAACTAGGCTAGGGGGGGGGTACCCCACGGCTAGCACCACTAGGAGGGGGGGTGGTGCTCTCGGCTAGTACTCACAAAGGGGTAGGGGTTTCTCGGCCTGAGGCCTCACAAGGGAAGAGGGGTGGTGGGCCAACTACACAAGGAGGAGGAAGAGAACTTCAAGACTTAGGAAGATTTTTGGGATGAAGAAGTCTTCCAAAGGGTGGGGTATTTATAGGTCAAGAATTGGCCAACCAATGGCCAAGATTCAACCAAGTGTAAGGCAAGTGTAGGGCTAGATTTCAACCATGTGGACCTTATCCATCTACCACACAACTTGCACAAAATATCCTACCAACTAAAGTGGTCCAAAATCGTCCAAGTCAAGCCATGGTTGCCGTCGAGCCTTCGATGTGAGGTGACACATGTCACCCTCCCGTTGGTCCAAAATGTTCGTCTCTCGGAAAAATCCGCAAAAATCATAAATGACATAGCGGAAATTCCCTACGAAAGTTGTGAAAAGCGTTTAAAAAAGCGACTCTAACCGGGTGTTGTGCACAAAAGAATTCGGCCAAGCCTAAAGAAGTTCGAAAATTTCTACGTACGTCCCCCACGTACATACTCTGGAAATACGGGGTATAACACTAAGCGTTGCTCAGGATCGACTTTATACTTGGATAATTTTGGGCTTATCGAGGTAAACACTACTGTCCTTCTATTGTAATTGGAAATTACATAAGTGTTGAATATATAGTTGTTGTATACTATATATAGAACTGAACTTAGTATTGTGGCAATGTCTTTTGACTTAAGCTGAAGAATAAAGAATTGAGCGATAATCACGTAGAAGGATAATAAAGAGAAGAAGCGAGCGTAATTACCTGAACATGTATTCTGGTAGACTTATGTAGCATTCTTGTGTAGTAGAATTATGCAGCGTCGGTTAGGCGTGTTAACCCCTGGTTGGCTTGGTAGCGAGCCTCGATAAAGGAGGAGATTTCTGTCATTTGCGGGAGTCTTTGCCGAATTTTACGTAGAAAGATAGAAACTTGTGTTTTGGGGTTAATAGGCGTTTGTGACCTTTATAGGTGAAAGTACTAAGAGTAGTGTATTCTACTCGAGGAGTGGAAAGGGCTAGCAAGGTTGTAGTACTTGGAGCTTTTGCTTATTGTCGATAATCGTCGCGAGGTATGTGAACCTCTTCCTATCTCTTCTAGCATGATATGTGTGAACTATGTAGTACGGTGAGCGTACGTGTTAAGCGTGTTTGATTGTTCTTAAAACATAAAGTGTTATAACGGCTTTATGGGAAGTTGGTTATAACGACTTTATGTAGGTAAGAAAATACTTTGTGGTTTTAAAAGGTAGCGATGTGAATTATAGCGGCTAGTTATAATAAAGAACTTGATGTATTTCAAAAGATTTATAAATCGTTTTGGAAGGGAGAGTAACACTTGGTTTTAAAAGGTTTTAAAAGAGTTATACTAGCTTTATGGGAGTTAGGTATAATGTCTTAAGAGGTAAAGAAAATGGTTTCTTGATGTTAGAAGTTAAGAGACTTGATCTTATAAGATAAGAGACTTAACTTATTTGTTTTAATGTGAATGTTTGTGTGAAACCTCATTCGTGAGTAATGAGTACTTGGTTTTATTTAAAGGGATAATGTTTCTTGATTTGAAATCGGAATGTGTATCGACAGACCTGCGGCGTTAATAAAGGAAAATGTATTGAATAATGATGAATTGTATTAAAACGGTAGAAACCTTAAATGCGTAGAAACTAAGATGAGACAAAATGATATACATTTTCTAGATCATGGTTTTGTAATAAGAATGTTGTAAACAAGAATAACCTACTCTCACGTGAGACATATATTACTCAATTGTTCTAAAAGGAATCAAGTGATTAAGTTGGAAACTATGAAACCATTTGAAAATGAGAAGCTTGAGTAATTGAAACTAGGCAAACTGGAACTTAGGAAAAGAATGTTGTTACTTGATTTTGAAAAGGGAATGTGGGTTGGTCATTCTAATACTACGGGTATCGGGTGACTTTTATAAAAGTAATGGATCTCTTTTAAAAAGAACTTAACGTATGTAGTACTTTGGGGTTAAAAACCCGGACTTTGGCATAAAATGAAAGTACTTTGAGTTGTTGTGAAACTTGCCTTTACTTGTTATTGTGAAACTTGCCTTTGCTGGTTGTTGTGAAACTTGTCTTTGCTTGTTGTTGTGAAACTTGCCTATGCTTGTTGTTGTGAAACTTGCCTATGCTTGTGATGATAGCCTTTGTTGTGCAAGTGTGATATTTACGTATTCCGCGTCTCGATAGAGGCGGTTGACTTGTTGAGAACTTACTTGGGCGTCTTGGCGGTGATGGAGAATTCCACGGGTATGTTTCCATTTTGATTCTTGTCTTGTTGTTGATGTCACGTGGACGTCTGCCGTCTGAGATTCGGGGGCATGCGGCCACGGCGGGTTGATTACGATATATGGTTATTACCGCAACATGGGCGATGTCTACACCGTCACGATTCCGGCATGTGGCGTGCGGCGAGTTGACCATGATATATTGTTATTGAGGTTACATGGGCATGTCTACCGTCACGATATTCGGGGCATGTGGCCACGCGGCCTTATTGTGTGTTGCATCATGGACATGTCTACACCGTCACGAGATTAGGGAATGCGGCCATGATCTGAACATGATGGATGTTGTGGCGTGAGACCCATAGTTATATTTAGTGGTGACTTTGAGGCGTGAGTCACGACTTGGCTAACTTTTATGTTGCGTCTTGTATTTTAGTTATCATACATGTCTCACCTTTTTAAGCTATTATGATTTCATTCTGATGTTGTGATTTCACATACTTAGTACTGTTGTCTTGACCTCCTTGGGTGCGTTAAATGCGGTAGAAGTACATCGGTCGTGGATCCCGCTCTTAGGATCTCATTTGGCGTGTTGAAAGCTCCGTTCCTTGGAGGCTTATCTTTGGTATGTTTCCACGAGTTGTAGGTTCTTGTACATTCGAGGTATGGCGAGCCCTGTCGTCATAGTTGTTGTAAATCTTAAGTGCAGCCTTTGTTGTGGCGGGGTTTGTAAAAGGATAAGCTGTTCGGGTTTTTATGTATATCTGAAGGCATTTTGGTTGGCTGTTTATTTATTATATCTCTTGTTTCATGACTCGTGTTTTATTTTCCATTGGTTTTCTCGATGTTGTATCACTAGGGTGCCGGTAAGGCACGATCACGGGCCTAATTCGGGCGTGACACTCTGAACTTGAAATTTGACATGGTTATCGAGGTACCTAAGATGCCACATATTTGGTGGTCATGGTTAAGCACCCCATGACAAAAGAAAGTAATGAACTATCTAGGACACCTACCCTCTCTTATGACAATGAATGGAATATAGACCTCTCAGAAGTCCTTATCGGGTATTGGGATAATGAGAGAATGGTCTTTAGGTTCAGTGACTTTGAGATGACCCTAACCTTAGATGAGATCTGAAAATAAATATAAATCATAGGTACATGTATGAGGTGGAGAAATAAACCCAACTGCAAACTTTTGGTACCCCATAAGCCAACTCCTGGTGAAATCCTTAAGATGTTGTCCTTAACTAGCACCGATTGGATATTCAGCCTGATCGTAGCTTGGATCTACCTAGGGTTACATAGAGCACTCCGTAGAGTTTCATTCCTTTACCGCTTTGGAAGCTACCCGACCCCTAGACTTTGCTATATGTCTCTTAGGAACCATGGTGTTTCCTAAAGAGCATTACCAAGCCTTATACCCGAGTCATTTTTGTCACCCATGCTATCTTTCATGAATTAACCACTAAAGGGGGAACGAAATACTATGACCTAGTCCCAATCATCCTGTCAGGCATTTCTGGAGCCATAGGTCAATCTTTGAAACTGCATAGGTACTTCCAAGGTTGTAACCTCTAGTCTAGTGGTGGATCATTAAACACCTCCACAAAATCGAGGTTCCATCTTACCGAGCATAGAGATGATAACCTCCTAGTCACTTATCTAAATTTCAGGACCCAATCCAAAGAGGGGCGAACTTTCATCTTTTCTAGGCTCTGAGAGGACTATATCCAATGGAGATTTCCCAACTTCATATCCGAGACCATATATGTGAGAGGCAGAAAATTCCCTTTCCTACCACTTATTGGGGATCCGGGGAATCCGCTCATATGCACATCTTAGGGTCCTAAGATAGTTCAGAAGGGAACTAGTAATCCCCCTAAATAGGAAATATGTGGTTGACAACGAAAGAAGCAAGATCGAGGAGTTGCGATATCTAGAGAGTGGAAGAAATTTGAATCGGTGGGGTATAGGGACTTTAGCCGATAATTCTCTTTGCCCGGGTCATAATGAACAATATGTAGACTGGTTTAGAGCATATTTACAAGGTACCCTCACACCGGGACTGTTACACCCCGTAATTCCATGACATTGATTTGAGGACGTGATTAAGGAAAGAAGATTTGAATATTGGAAGGAAAAAATTATTACATTTTCTTAAAGGAAAATTTCGGAAAAATGTGACGACGGAAAAATTATTAACTTGAAGTTTAATACTTCTAATTGAATTTATGGACTTGGTATTGGATTATAAGGTATTGGAATTGATAATATGAGGTCTGCCGAGAATTTCACAATTTCTCGGGGACCTTCGAAAAATTATAATATTTTGGACCAATCGGAGGGCGACACGTGTCACCCCTCCACTTGACTTTGACTTTGACTTGGACTTGGACTTTAGATATTTTGAAGATAAGTGGACAAGTGGGTCCCACTCCACTTGTCTTGCTACACTTGTAGATATTTATATATATCAAGAGAGCTTGCAAGACTTATCTACACTTAGAAAATATTTTTATTACACAAGTTCTATCTCTTCTCTCAAGATTTTGGCCAAGGGCCATTATTGAAGACCAAGATCCTTAAATATTCCAAGCTTAGTTCATAATACAAGATTAAGAACCCTAACCAAGTGTTAAGCCAAGATAAACCACCATTAACCTCAAATCCCATTTGGGTAGTGGCTGAGTTAGAGATTTTAGGGTTTTCCGTCGACTTTTTGGTGATGGAACGTGATGGGAAGTTGCTCATAAGGTTGTAGGGGATACATATATGTGATTGGATCTTGAAGATGTGGAGCGAAACGAAAAATGTGGGCCAAAGACGAGTGGACTGTTTTGGGGCGTTTTTTAGCACAAAATGAGGTAAAAATCCTTCTTCTTTTAAATTAATTGGATATTACTTATTGTTATAATGTATGGATGAACTTGTACTAAAAAGAATGAGGATTAAAAAGTGTTTGGACAATTTTTTAAGGCTTGGCCGAAAGCTAGACTAATTTTGAGGTTTTCGAATTTCGTTGGTTATTGTCGTTATTTACACTTGGTACATGTTATATAATGAAGGAAATATTGTAGTTGATAGATTATATAACTTTTATAGCATGTTGGAACTTGAATTGGAATAAAAGGAATTAAGGAAAAGGACTTTAGATTGTTATAGTTATTGTTGGACGAAAACTGCCCAAAACTGTTAGACGTTGGGATGTCGTTTTATGGACTGTTTTGGGGTGCATATATGCTGAAAAATCAGCCCCTAATATGCATGATTAATGTGGTAAAATGACTAATGAAAGTCCTAAAGAATAAGGGTATAAAAATGGTGTTAAGGCTTCACATTGTACCTTAATATTGTAGAATTGTGGGTATTTTGTCCGAGAATTATGGATTTTGTGCGAGAATTATGGACTGTTTTATAGACTGTTTTAATGTGATTGTGGGGCAGAATTTTACACGTCAAGTTAGGCGTGTAATACCCTTTTGTTAACTGTTGGTTGTGCCTTAAATATGGCTTGTTGGTTGATGAATACGGGCCTTGAAAAGGTGGAAAAGTGCGTGGAAACAAAGGAAGTGCTGCCCGAATTTCCGTAGAATTAGAGGGCCATTATTTGGTATAAGTCTTATACTAGTAAGTATGATATTGATATAAGTGCTATCGTCATTATAGGTTGAAGTACTACGTGTAGCACATTCTACTTGGCTTGTGGAATAGCCAATAAGGTTGAAGTACATTGGAGCGTATTGCTACTTGTCATTTGAGTTAGTCGCGAGGTATGTGAATTCTCCTTCCTTCTTTTGACATGATTATTTGAAAAGCCTATGTGACTTGATTTTGGTGAGTCTATGTGACTTGATTTATTGAACTAAATGAATTGAGTTAAAGTTATGAGACTTGATTTCTTTATAAGATTATGAGACTTTATTTTTCAAGTTATGGGACTTGATTTCTAAAGTTAAGAGATTTGATTTAAAGTTATGAGACTTGATTTCTTTAAAAGATTATGAGACTTTATTTTTCAAGTTATGGGACTTGATTTCTAAAGTTAAGAGATTTGATTTAAAGTTATGAGACTTGATTTCTTTAAAAGATTATGAGACTTTATTTTTCAAGGTATGCGACTTGATTTCTAAAGTTAAGAGATTTGATTTAAAGTTATGAGACTTGATTTCTTTAAAAGATTGTGAGACTTTATTTTTCAAGTTATGGGACTTGATTTCTAAAGTTAAGAGATTTGATTTAAAGTTATGAGACTTGATTTCTTTAAAAGATTATGAGACTTTATTTTCCAAGTTGTGTGACTTGATTATGTGAAGTATACTTGCCTTGTTATTGGAGTATACGTGAGTATAAGAGACTAGATTATATGAAGCATATGTGGCTTGATTATGTGAAGTATATTTGCCTTGTTATTGGAGTATACGTGAGTATAAGAGACTAGAGTATATGAAGCATATGTGGCTTGATTATGTGAAATATATTTGCCTTGTTATTGGAGTATACGTGAGTATAAGAGACTAGATTATATGAAGCATATGTGACTTGATTATGTGAAGTATACTTGCCTTGTTATTGGAGTATACGTAACTTTATTATGAAGGTATACTTGTCTTAATTATGTCTAAGTTCTTACCAAGTTTTATGGGGGATGTTGGTAAAAGTCATTAGAAAGTAATGGAAGTTGTTGTAAATGTTAATTTTGGGTGCAATTCCCTAATAGTGCTTTTGGGATTGAATCCCATGGATATTATACGTATACGTACGACTTGTATTGTGATCATGTGAGATAAGTCCATGATTGTGATTGTATTTAGATCATGTGAGATAAGTCCATGATTGTGATTATATTGAGATCATGTGAGATAAGTCAATGATTGTCATTGTATTTAGATCATGTGAGATAAGTCCATGATTGTGATTGTGATTGTATTTAGATCATGTGAGATAAGTCCATGATCGTGATTATAGTTAAGATTATGTGAGAATGTCCATAATTCATTGTTTGAAAATGTGATAGTTAAGATTATGTGAGAATGTCCATAATTCATTATTTGAAAATGTGATAGTTAAGATTATGTGAGAATGTCCATAATTCATTATTTGAAAATATGATAGTTGAGATTATGTGAGAATGTCCATAATTCATTGTTTGAAAATGTGATAGTTAAGATTATGTGAGAATGTCCATAATTCATTATTTGAAAATGTGATAGTTAAGATTATGTGAGAATGTCCATAATTTCTTATTTGAAAATGTGATAGTTGAGATTATGTGAGAAGGTCCATAATTTCGTATTTTTGAAAGTGGGATAGTTGGGATCTTATTTCATGACTCTTGTTTGAAGAAAAAAAAGTATATTTGAAACCATGTGAGTGCGTCCATGATTATGTTATAAGTCTCATTTTGAAAAGGTACTCTTCTGCTACATGACACGGTTGGATCTGGTATTTAATTTTCATACTTGACCCTGTCATATTTGTCCTGTTATGAGTTTATTCTGATTACCTCATGTTCACATACTTGGTACATTATTGTTATCTTGACCCCTTTCTCGGAGAAATTTGTTTTCATGTCGCGTGTCTAGGTACTCGATTTTGGATCTGCGAGCTTAGGATCCTTGTTGACTTTATGGGATAACTCGATGTTAGGAGCTTGTCATTATTGCTAGGTATATTGAGTGCAGGCGGGGCCTTGTCCCGTCATAGTATTTTTCCAAAATCTTAGAGGTCTGTATTCATATGTGGGTTGGACTGACTAGAGTTTTATTTACTTTGTTGAATAGTGTAGACCCTTTCAGGTGACTTATATTATGGCAGCCTTATCGGCTTTGCCTTTGTTTAAGAAAAAGATGAGTGTTATTTATCTTCCGCGGTTTATTGTGTTGTATGAATAGAAGGGTGCCCAGATAGGGCACCAGTCGCGGGCTCGGGGTTCGGGGTGTGATAGGGACCCAACCTCTACAAAACCAAACATGACCGAGATTCTAAGGCCGAGATCACAGCCCGCCGTACTCAGAGACAAACAAATGATCAAGATGCCAAATATTTGGAAAAGACATAGTATGACCAGACTGTCATAACCAACTTGACAGAGGAGGTAGACTTTACTCATGAGTGTCTCAAGGATTTAAACTCTCATATAAAAAAGGCTATGGATGACGTTTTATAGACGGCCCACCTCAGAGAAGGGTCAATGGGTTAATTCATTTCTGGTATCCAATCATCTCAAGATCTAGTCCACCCTTCGAGAGGCCAAGAGAGCTCGGACTGATAGAGCTTCGTCATCAACCACTAGAAGAGAATTCTTATGATTTTTACTACTTTTCATTTATGTTTTGTAACCCCATCGGGGAAGATATTATTATTAATAAAATAATTATGGGGCAATGGTTTATCATTTGACACATTTATGCTTCAAACAGTTAGAAAGACTTGGAGTAATAAGGTACATGAAGGAAAATATTATAACTATTTATGTTCTTCTATGATATAAACTGCTTATGTGTTTTCATGTGTTCCGCCTAAAACTCTTGATTGGTCCCACATTCCGAACACCAACCCAAAAGAAAAATAAAAGAAAATACCAAAGCTGACTAAATTACCTCATCTTAAAGGTTTATTTGCTATCAATGGAAACTCTAGACAATCAAAGTACCACATCACCAGCCATCGACCAGGTCAGTGATGAAGAAACCGAAGAGTCTCTTCGGGTAAAGATTCGTAGGATAAATGCGAAGATTGAGTTGACAAGAATGAAGATGAATAAGATTGCCTACAAGACTGGCTTGGCAAATGCCAAAATGATAGAGACCGATGAGATCTTGGAATTCATGGAGAAACTGATTGAAAAGTCCCTCGAGGGAAAACCCAACACCAAAACCTCCCTAATAAGATCAAGACAATGATGGACGACTATGTCCCCTGACACAGTTACCCAAAGATGACCTAATACTATATGGGGAAACAAGTGAGGTACCCGAAGGAAACACCCCAGTCATCAACGAAGTTTCTAATCACTACGGGGCCTTGAGGGCCTCAGTAGATTATCTCGATATGGTGGGTGATTGCCCTCAAAACTCATGGTTCCTACTTTAGAGTCTCACCAAGACAAGTGCAAACTATTAAGGTCTTGATGGAATAAAAGCTACCATCTTGACATACAATAGCTCTCATGACCTCCCGACTTGTACCTCTCTTTGATCACAAGATGTGTTTGTATCAGAATCCAGCCTAGCCACGACATTGACAAATTGTGGCCTTCAAGAGAAGAGTTGTCAGATTAATCGATGAGAAAGGCATTCATAACTTGTGGGGACCTCAATCCTTACAAGTCTATGATTCTATTATGCTTGATGAAGAAATCACCACGGACATAGGACTTTGGCGTTATGACTTCACAACTTTTGAAGAATCGTACGCTGACATCTTCTCACTTTTGTGCCATATCGGCAAGGTTCTCCCACTCCAGACTACCTGGAAACTCTTCACAAGAAATTCGAGGACGAAGATATGCGTGTACCATTCAGAGGCTATAGAGCATGACATTAAATAATGTTAAGCCTTCAAGTTCGAGTTGGAACATTTGGCTAACACCGACAAGATCTGGCTTGTGATACTGGCAGATTTTAGAAAAGTCACCGGAAACGCATGGTCATAAGGACGACGACTCGACATGGCTTCGAGGTGAAGTCATATTTTGGGTAGTTTAGGCGTCCCCTTTTCTAGATTTCAATCAAATATTATCCTCTCTCACTTTTGTAAATGAAATCACATCCGACCTGATGTCCCGATGAGGGATATGTGGGAAGCCCATATCGAGCATGGTCAGGGTAAAATTAATATTTAGGTAGAAGAAATTAGGATATAATTTTTTTGTTGTCACGACCCGACCCCGGTCCCGTGACTGGTGCCTTACCCCGGGCACCCTAGTGATACAACATCAGAGAAAATCAGCGGAAATAAAAACTTACACATGAAACAAGATAGACAATATGAAAAATAGGCTACCCAAACCGATCACATTTCTAAATATAGATAGAAATGATTAAACCTGAACAATTACATAATTTTTACAAACCACCTTGTGTGATTACTACAGGACCTCTAAGAGTTTTATAACAACTATGACGGACAGGGCCCATACCACAGATGTACAAGAACCTACACTCTCGGAAACATGCCAAAAGATAAGCCTCGGAAAGCGGAGCTTCCCAATCTGTTGAGCTGTGATCCTAGGCGAGGATCAACAGATGTACCTCTACTGCGGCATGAATGTAGCCCCGAAGGAGAGTCGATCTGACAGTACCAAGTATGTGGCGAAAAATCACGTAAATGAAACCATAACGATCTATATAAAGCGGAGACATGTATGATAACCAAACTACAGTTCACAATATATATTAGCGATCATGTCAGTCGGGGACTCACGCGCGTAAAGTCATCACTCAAATATAACGGGAATTTAACTCAAGATAATGCGTACCCGATCTTACCTCGGTATAAGCATGGCCATGGAACCATCCTAATGGACGCATACCCGTGGACCACCCATCGTGTCAGTATGTCCAAAGGAAATAACAAGATAACAATCATAATGGAAGCATACTCGTGGGCCACCCATCGTGTCAGTATGTCCAAAGCAAATAACAAGATAACACTCCTAATGGAAGCATACCCGTGGGCCACCCATCGTGTCAGTATGTCCAAAAGGAAATAACAAGATAACACTCCTAATGGAAGCATACCCGTGGGCCACCCATCGTGTCAGTATGTCCAAAATGAAATAACAAGATAACACTCCTAATGGAAGCATACTCGTGGGCTACCCATCGTGTCAGTATGTCCAAAATGAAATAACAAGATAACACTCCTAATGGAAGCATACCCGTGGGCCACCCATCGTGTCAGTATGTCCAAAAGGATCGATATAGTGGAAGCATACCCGTGGGCCACCCATCGTGTCAGTATGTCCAATCGACGGATAGTCGTCCCTCGGCGAGAGCGGTAGCACAGAAATACAACACTTGCACAACAAAGGCTATCACCACAAGCATAGGCAAATTCAACATACTCATAGACTTTCATTTTACTACAACAGATCCGGATTTTAACCCCAAGGTACTACTGTTATACCCCGTATTTTCAGAGTATGTACGTGAGGACGTACGTAGAAAATTTGAGCCTTAAGTTAGGCAAGTTTCGAAATTTGTACACAACACCCGATTAGAGTCGTTTTTTGTCGTAACGTTTCCAAAACTTTTGTTGGGACAATTCGGCGGCTATGTCATTTATAATTTTGCGGATTTTTAGAGGCGAAACATTTTGGACCAACGGGAGGGTGACATGTGTCACCTCACATTGGAAGCAAAGGGACGGCGAAATGGCCATTCTTGGCACGTTTTTGTTGCCCAATTTTGGTCAAGGGTTAGGTAGGATATTTTTGTGTAGTTGATGAGCAAGTGGGACCCACAAACACATGGCTTGATCTTGACCTTACACTTGCTATACACTTGGAAGAATCTTGGCCATTGGTTGGCCATTTCTTCACCTATAAATACCCCTCCATGTTGATGAACTTCTTCATCCAAAATTGTTCTAAGTGTTAAAAATCTCTCCTCCCCTCAACCTTGAAATCTTCCAACACCTCCCCGGTTAAGGCCTTTGGCAGAGCCTCCCACTCCCCTTTGTGGTGTCTAGCAGTAGGGTACCCACTAGCCTAGTTGTTTCGTATAATACCCTTGTTGTGGTATAGAAATACTCTCCTAGTATTGTTGTAATGTCCAAATACCTTGGCCCAAATACCTTGTAGTATTCCCAGGTTACACTTATACAAAAGCCGGAAAATACGATTATACTTCCTTTAACCACAAAAGCGAAACCAAGGAAATCTTCACCCGTTGTTGAAGTTGTAAGTAGAAGTTGGTTAGAACTTCTAAGGGTTGTTTGGGCGCTCGGAGTAGGAGCTAAGCGTTGCTCGGGATCGACTTTATACTTGGATAATTTTGGGCTTATCGAGGTAAACACTCATGTCCTTCTATTGTAATTGGAAATTACATAAGTGTTGAATATATAGTTGTTGTATACTATATATAGAACTGAACTTAGTATTGTGGCAATGTCTTTTGACTTAAGCTGAAGAATAAAGAATTGAGCGTAATCACGTAGAAGGATAATAAAGAGAAGAAGCGAATCGTAATTACCTAGGTGTATTGGTAGACTTATGTAGCATTCTTGTGTAGTAGAATTATGCAGCGTCCGGTTAGGCGTGTTAACCCCTGGTTGGCTTGGTAGCGACCTCGATAAAGGAGGAGATTTCTGTTGTTGGGAGGAGTCTTGCGAATTTTACGTAGAAAGATAGAAACTTGTGTTTTGGGGTTAATAGGCGTTTGTGACCTTTATAGGTGAAAGTACTAAGAGTAGCGTATTCTACTCGAGAGTGGAAAGGGCTAGCAAGGTTGTAGTACTTGGAGCTTTTGCTTATTGTCGATAATCGTCGCGAGGTATGTGAACCTCTTCCTATCTCTTCTAGCATGATATGTGTGAACTATGTAGTGCGGTGAGCGTACGTGTTTTAAGCTGTGTTTGATTGTTCTTAAAACATAAAGTGTTATAACGGCTTTATGGGAAGTTGGTTATAACGACTTTATGTAGGTAAGAAAATACTTTGTGGTTTTAAAAGGTAGCGATGTGAATTATAAATGGCTAGTTATAATAAAGAACTTGATGTATTTCAAAAGATTTATAAATCGTTTTGGAAGGAGAGTAACACTTGGTTTTAAAAGGTTTTAAAAAGAGTTATACTAGCTTTATGGGAGTTAGGTATAATGTCTTAAGAGGTAAAGAAAATGGTTTCTTGATGTTAGAAGTTAAGAGACTTGATCTTATAAGATAAGAGACTTAACTTATTTGTTTTAATGTGAATGTTTGTGTGAAACCTCATTCGTGAGTAATGAGTACTTGGTTTTATTTAAAGGGATAATGTTTCTTGATTTGGAAATCAGAATGTGTATCGACAGAGACCACTGCGGCGTTAATAAAGGAAAATGTATTGAATAATGATGAATTGTATTAAAACCGGTAGAAACCTTCATCTGCATAGAAACTAAGATGAGACAAAATGATATACATTTTCTAGATCATGGTCTTTGTAATAAGAATGTTGTAAACAAGAATAACCTACTCTCACGTGAGACATATATTACTCAATTGTTCTAAAAGGAATCAAGTGATTAAGTTGGAAACTATGAAACCATTTGAAAATGAGAAGCTTGAGTAATTGAAACTAGGCAAGCGGAACTTAGGAAAAGAATGTTGTTACTTGATTTTGAAAAGGGAATGTGGGTTGGTCATTCTAATACTACGTATCGGGTGACTTTTATAAAAGTAATGGATCTCTTTTAAAAGAACTTAACGTATGTAGTACTTTGGGGTTAAAAACCGGACTTTGGCATAAAATGAAAGTACTTTGAGTTGTTGTGAAACTTGCCTTTACTTGTTATTGTGAAACTTGCCTTTCCGGTTGTTGTGAAACTTGCCTTTGCTTGTTGTTGTGAAACTTGCCTATGCTTGTTGTTGTGAAACTTGCCTATGCTTGTGATGATAGCCTTTGTTGTGCAAGTGTGGTATTTACGTTACCGCGTCTCGATAGAGGCGGTTGACTTGTTGAGAACTTACTTGGGCGTCTTGGCGGTGATGGAGAATTCCACGGGTATGTTTCCATTTTGATTCTTGTCTTGTTGTTGATGTCACATGGACGTATCTACACCGACGCGATTAGGGCATCGCGCCACGCGGCGGTTGATTACCCGATATATGGTTATTATCGCAACATGGGCGTGTCTACACCGTCTGATTCGGGGCACGTGGCGTGCGGCAGGTTGACCACCGATATATTATTGAGGTTACATGGGCATGTCTACACCGTCACGATTCCGGCATGTGGCCACGCGGCCTTGTTATTATTGTTGCATCATGGACATGTCTACACCGATGCAAGATTCCGGGGCACGCGCCGATGCGAACATGATGGATGTTGTGGGCGTGAGACCCATAGTTATATTTAGTGGTGACTTTGGCGTGAGTCACGACTTGGCTTTATGTTGCGTCTTGTATTTTGGTTATCATACATGTCTCCCGCTTTTAAGCTATTATGATTTCATTTACTGATGTTGTGATTTCACATACTGGTACTGTTGTCTTCGACTCCTTCTGGCCGCTCATGCCGCAGGTACATCGGCCGTGGATCCCCGCTCTTAGGATCTCATTTCAGCGTGTTGAAAGCTCCGTTCCTTCGAGGCTTATCTTTGTATGTTTCCACGAGTTGTAGGTTCTTGTACATTCGGGGTATGGCGGCCCTGTCCGTCATAGTTGTTGTAAATCTTAGAGTGCAGAGTAATTGCAAGTGTGGTTTGTAAAAGGATAACTGCTCGGGTTTTTATGTATATACCGAAGGCAAGCGTTTTGGTTGCTGCTTTTATTTATTATATCTCTTGTTTCATGACTCGTGTTTTATTTTCCGCTGGTTTTCTCGATGTTGTATCACTAGGGTGCCGGGTAAGGCACGATCATGGGCGAATTCGGGCGTGACAAAGTGGTATCGAGCGCTTAGTCCGGAAAGTGTCTGCATCGTGTTCAGTAGTCTTGATTATCGGTGTGTTGTGCACCACATCTATAATCGGAGGCTATAGGACATTTAGGATTAGTTTCATTCTTCTCATTCCGAGATCGTGCCTTAGAGTCGTGTTGTAAGTTGGACCCTCGACGTGTTTCGCTTTTACCGATATGCCTCTGCGAAGGCAACCAGGGCCCGGGCAAGGCAGCCGAGGAGGCGCTAGTGGGATTCAGAGGAGTACGAGGCGCAGGCCGGCCAAGACTGAGTAGTGCTTGACGGCGAGTTTTGCGACGCCGCCAAAGACCAATGAGTTTAGAGCCGCGGCGATGGGCTGCCGAGACTACAATACTGAGCCTCGTCCCGATGCAGGCGGGAGACGGGTCACGCGAGATGGCGATTATTGCCGTGGTCAGGCAGATATGAGATAGGCCGACGCATTCAGCCTGGCCCCAAAGAAGACTGTAGTGCACCCGAGGCGCATAGTTTGAGGCTACGGATTTCCTTAGTTGTAGCCCGCTGAGTTTTACTGTCGAGGCGGGAGGATGATCCGCAGGAGTTCATCCGTCGATTCTGAAGGATCACGCGGTGATCAAGGCTTGAGACCGAGTGCGTGACATTTGTTCAGATCGGCCGCGTGATACCGCATGATCGATTGGTTTGACTCGCGAGCTTTCAGGGGAGAGCATGCACTTCCACCGTTTGGGACGAGTTTTCGGGGCCTTCGGCACATTTCTTGCCTCCACAAATGAGGAGGGCTCGGGCCGACAATTTTTGATGTTGAGGCGAATCCGCGCATAGCCGGGAGTACAATGTGGAGTTCGACTCATTGGCGGTATGTTCCGCATTAGTAGCTAGTATGGAGGATCGAGTGCACCGATATGTTCTGAGGCTCGATGATTACCTAGAAGAGTTGTTGGTGTTTCTCTTCACCGCATGACATTGCCCGCATTCGTGCTCATGCACTGCGAGGCGAGCGCAGATCGACGCAGGTGGACCGCCACAGGTTAAGGCCAAGACGGCCGGATATTTTAGCGACTTTGAGGCGGACCGCCTCAGAAGCAGATTAATTATGTACCTCCGCCATTGCAGAGTGGTCTCCGCAGCCGGGACCTCGGGATATTGAGAGCAGTCGTGGCTCCCGTGTTTGGATGTTCGCGAGTAGGGGTGTTGGCGGACGCTGTCACCTACCTCGTGGTCGATGTGGTAGACCGCATTTCGGGAGTGTCGTAGTACCAAGGGAGCTTGTTATTCTTGCGGCCAACAGGGCCATATAACGAGACTGTCCGACCGAGGTAGCGGTAGGATAGCACAGATACTCTAGGCGATGGGGCTACCAGAGGTCGCGGTGGAAGTTCGATTTAGCGGTCCTTGAACCGCCTAGTTTCGTATATCCTTAACCACAGATACTTGTATGTATTGATGTTAATGATGTGTTAAGTGTTATGTTGGATAGCTTTGTGCTATAGTGTGATTAAAAATCTGGTTAGTGTGAGATGGAAGTGGTAGCTTCCGATGTGTTCCGTGTCGGCGGAAGTTGGCGCTCTGATGGTCGGGTTGGGGCCATGTTGCGGGCCAACCCGCCCCGTTCGAGAAAGGTCAGCTCGGGTGGTCGCCAGCGGTGGTCACGAGGGTGCTAGGCCCAAGTTTAGATGACCATCGTATGAGTTCGTGGATACGTTCGACCGAATCAGTTCGTGAAGGCCGAGAATGGCCTTAGAGGAAATCGAGGTTAGTAAGATGACCAAGTTTGGAGGTAGTGACTCGAGGTTGGAAACAGCGTTGGATCGAAGTGTGGTGCGTGTCTTGGGAAGAGTTCGAGTGTTCGAGCAGTACGACGAGGTAGGGAGAAGTGAGCGAGTGATCGTTTCTTTTGTGAAATGAAGGTGCAGAGGAGTATATGTTAGACCTTGGTGGGAACTTTTGTGATAACAGAGGTGATTCCTCGTGGACTTGGGATTTCGTATTTTGTGCATTTGTTATTTCATGGCGGTGTGGCATGATTGTTTTTAGACGTATAGCTGAAGACTATACTAGCGCATGTTTGTGTTGAGACTTGAGAAGGAACATTCGACGAATGTTTCTAAGAGGAAGAATGTTATACCGTATTTTGAGTATGCGTGAGGACGTGCGTAGAAAATTTGAGCCTTAAGTTAGGCAAGTTTCGAAATTTGTACACAACACCCGATTAGAGTCGTTTTCGACTAAACGTTTCCTGACTTTTGTTGGGAAAATTCGGCTATGTCATTTATAATTTTTGCGGATTTTTAGAGACGAACATTTTGGATCAACGAGGGTGACATGTGTCACCCTCACATTGGAAGCAAAGGGACGCGAAATGGCCATTCTTGGCACGTTTTTGTTGCCCAATTTTGGTCAAGGGTTAGGTAGGATATTTTTGTGTAGTTGATGATCAAGTGGGACCCACAAACACATGGCTTGATCTTGACCTTACACTTGCTATACACTTGGAAGAATCTTGGCCATTGGTTGGCCATTTCTTCACCTATAAATACTCTCCATGTTGATGAACTTCTTCATCCAAAATTGTTCTAAGTGTTAAAAATCTCTCTCCCCTCAACCTTGAAATCTTCCAACACCCCTCCCCGTGGTTAAGGCCTTTGGCCGAGAGCCTCCTCCCCTCAGGTGTCTGGCCGTGGGTACCCCTAGCCTAGTTGTTTCGTATAATACCCCTTGTTGTGGTATAGAAATACTCTCCTAGTATTGTTGTAATGTCCAAATACTCGCCCAAATACCTTGTAGTATTCCCAAGGTTACACTTATACAAAAGCCCGTAAAATACGATTATACTTCCTTTAACCACAAAAACGAAACCCTAAGGAAATCTTCACCCGTGGTTGAAGTTGTAAGTCGAAGTTGGTTAGAACTTCTAAGGGTTGTTTGGAGCGCTCGGAGTAGGAGCTAAGCGTTGCTCAGGATCGACTTTATCCTTGGATAATTTTGGGCTTATCGAGGTAAACACTCATCGTCCTTCTATTGTAATTGGAAATTACATAAGTGTTGAATATATAGTTGTTGTATACTATATATAGAACTGAACTTAGTATTGTGGCAATGTCTTTTGACTTAAGCTTTGAAGAATAAAGAATTGAACAAAGAATCACATAGAAGGATAATAAAGAGAAGAATCGAATCGTAATTACCTAGTCAGACACAGAGACTTATGTAGCATTCTTGTGTAGTAGAATTGTACGCGTCCGGTTAGGCGTGTTAACCCCTGGTTGGCTTGGTAGCCACCGATAAAGGAGGAGATTTACGCTGTGTGAGGTGCCGAATTTTATGTATAAAGAAATAAAATTGTGTTTTGGGGTTAATAGACGTTTGTGACCTTTATAGGTTAAAGTACTAAGAGTAGCGTATTCTACTCGAGAGTGGAAAGCGGCTAGCGCGTTGTAGTACTTGAGCTTTTGCTTATTGTCGATAATCGCCGCGAGGTATGTGAACCTCTTCCTATCTCTTCTAGCATGATATGTGTGAACTATGTAGTACGGTAGACGTACGTGTTAATCGTGTTTGATTGTTCTTAAAACATAAAGTGTTATAACGGCTTTATGGGAAGTTGGTTATAACAGCTTTATGTAGGTAAGAAAATACTTTGTGGTTTTAAAAGGTAACTGATGTGAATTATAAATGGCTAGTTATAATAAAGAACTTGATGTATTTCAAAAGATTTATAAATCGTTTTGGAAGGGAGAGTAACACTTGGTTTTAAAAGGTTTTAAAAAGAGTTATACTAGCTTTATGGAGAGTTAGGTATAATGTCTTAAGAGAGGTAAAGAAAATGGTTTACTGATGTTAGAAGTTAAGAGACTTGATCTTATAAGATAAGAGACTTAACTTATTTGTTTTAATGTGAATGTTTGTGTGAAACCTCATTCGTGAGTAATGAGTACTTGGTTTTATTTAAAGGATAATATTTACCGATTTCGAAATCGAATGTGTATCGACAGCACCATCGCAGCGTTAATAAAGGAAAATGTATTGAATAATGATGAATTGTATTAAAACCAAGAGAAACCTTCATCCGCATAGAAACTAAGATGAGACAAAATGATATACATTTTCTAGATCATGGTCTTTGTAATAAGAATGTTGTAAACAAGAATAACCTACTCACGTGAGACATATATTACTCAATTGTTCTAAAAAGGAATCAGTGATTAAGTTGGAAACTATGAAACCATTTGAAAATGAGAAGCTTGAGTAATTGAAACTAGGCAAACCGAACTTAGGAAAAGAATGTTGTTACTTGATTTTGAAAAGGGAATGTGGGTTGGTCATTCTAATACTACGGTATCGTGACTTTTATAAAAGTAATGGATCTCTTTTAAAAGAACTTAACGTATGTAGTACTTTGGGGTTAAAAACCGGACTTTGGCATAAAATGAAAGTACTTTGAGTTGTTGTGAAACTTGCCTTTACTTGTTATTGTGAAACTTGCATTCTTTGGTTGTTGTGAAACTTGCCTTTGCTTGTTGTTGTGAAACTTGCCTATGCTTGTTGTTGTGAAACTTGCCTATGCTTGTGATGATAGCCTTTGTTGTGCAAGTGTGGTATTTACGTTACCGCGTCTCGATAGGGCCGGTTGACTTATTGAGAACTTACTTGACGCGTCTTGGCGGATGGAGAATTCCACGTATGTTTCCATTTTGATTCTTGTCTTGTTGTTGATGTCACATGGACATGTCTACACCGACGCATGATTCCGGGCACGCGGCCACGCGGCGGGTTGATTACCCGATATATGGTTATTATCGCAACATGGACGTGTCTACACCGATACAAGATTCGGCACGTGTGGCGTGCGGCGGTTGACCACCCAAGATATTGTTATTGAGGTTACATGGGCATGTACACCGACGCAGATTCGGGGCATGTGGCCACGCGACCTTGTTATTATTGTTGCATCATGGACATGTCACACCGATGCAGATTCCGGCATGCGCCATGATGCGAACATGATGGATGTTGTGGCGTGAGACCCATAGTTATATTTGAGTGGTGACTTTGGCGTGAGTCACGACTTGATCGCTTTATGTTGCGTCGTATTTTGGTTATCATACATGTCTCCCGCTTTTTAAGCTATTATGATTTCATTCTGATGTTGTGATTTCACATACTGCAATTGCCAGATCGACCTCCCGGGCTGCGTTCATGCCGCAGTAGAGGTACATCGGTCGTGGATCCCCGCTCTTAGGATCTCATTTCGTGTTGAAAGCTCCGTTCCTTGAGGCTTATCTTTGGTATGTTTCCGAGTTGTAGGTTCTTGTACATTCAGGGTATGGCGGGCCCCGTCCGTCATAGTTGTTGTAAATCTTAGAGTGCAGTAATGTGGCGTGGTTTGTAAAAGGATAATCGTCGGGTTTTTATGTATATACCAAGGCAAATGCTTTTGGTTGGCCTGTTTATTTATTATATCTCTTGTTTCATGACTCGTGTTTTATTTTCCGCTGGTTTTCTCTGATGTTGTATCACTAGGGTGCCCGGGGTAAGGCACCAGTCACGGGCCCGGAATTCGGGGCGTGACAACTACGTACTTTAACTCTTTAAAAGATCCATTTCTTTCACAAAAAGTCACACGATACCCGTAGTATCAAAATAGAGTAACTATCTTTTTAAGTAAACCAAAACAATTTCCATATCTTCTTTTCGAATAAACCAATTTAAGACAAAACCATGACTTCCTTTTTAAACCAATTTAAGACAAAACCATGCCTTTCTTTAAAACCAATTTAAGACAAAACCATGTCTTTCTTTAAAACCAAAACACTTTAATTTCCTCAAGTCTCTTTTCTTTTAGAAAACAAGTTCCTTACTTTGGATTTTAAGAAAAATCAATACTTGTTATTAATGATCTTATTAAAGCAACCATGATCTAGGAAATGTAATACAATTTTGTCTTATCTTAGCTTCTATGCAGATGGAGGTTTCTACTGGTTTTAATATAATTAATTATTTGTCAATACATTTTCCTTTATTATCGCTGCAGTGGTTTGTTCGATACTTATTCTCATTTCTGAAATCAATATAACTTATTCCTTTTTAAAACTCAATTACCCATTTCTCATAAATGCGGTTTCACAACTTTTTAACACAAACCAAGTCCTTAATATTTCACATCAAGTCATTTATAAGTCAAGTCTCTTATCTTTTAAAAACCACAGACCATTTCTTTACCTACATAAAGTTGTTATAACAAACTTCCCATAAAGCCGTTATAACACTTTATGTTTTAAACCAACCAAAATCGTTTAGCACACGTACGTCTACCGTACTACATAGTTCACATAATTATGCTAGAAAAGATAGGAAGAGGTTCACATACCTCGCGACGATTATCGACAATTAGCAAAATGCTCCCAAGTACTATAACCTTGCTAGCCTTTTCCACCCTTCAAGTAGAATACGCTACTCGTAGTACTTCAACCTATAAAGGCCACAAAACGTCTATCAACTTCTCGATCTCTTCGTAGCGCAATTCAAAGCACAAGGTCATAATTCTACGGAAAATTCGGCAGCACCTCCCCCCCGTAACCACATAAATCTCCTCCTCTATCAAGTCCCGCTACCAAGCCAACAACTCCAAGGAGGGTTACACGTCTAACCGGACGTGTACAACACTGCCCCACAATAATACTAGAAGTCTACTGTAAATACAGTCCAATGTAAATACAGTTCAATTCTTTATAAACATCCTTCCAATATATCTTATACTCAGTTCTAAACTACAACAATATGTAATATCCAATTACAATAGAGGGACATAGATCATTACCTCGATAATCCCAAAATTATCCAAGATTATAAGTCGATCTTGAGCAACGTTTAGCTCCAATTCCTTACGCTCCAACCCGCTCCAAGCAACCCTTAGAAGTTTCTAAACAACTTCTCTTAACACTTCATCTAAGCTATGGAGATTTTTCTAGGGCTTCATTTTGCGACTATTGGAATAAAGTAGTATTTCCGGGCTCTTAGTATTGAAATAACTTTGGAATACTACAAGGGATCTAGGCTAAGGTATTTGGGATAAAAACAATACTTGAAGAAATTTTCTACAAAGGGGATTTGACGAGAGCTTCACAAGAGGGGGATTTGGACGAGAGCTTCACAAGAGGGGGATTTGGACGAGAGCTTCACAAGAGGGGGGGGGGGGAATTTTGTGACTTAGAAATATTTAAGAAAGTGATGAAGAAGTCTTGCAACAAAGGGGTATTTATAGAGAAATCAATGGCCAAGATCTAGGCAAGTGTGTGGTGTAGATTGGGGACATGTGGGTGTGGATTCTACCAACCACATGTCCACCACAAAATTTGGACAAGTGGCTAGCCACTTGTCCACTACCAAACCGTCCAAGGACAAGTGTCCTTCACCAATTCGGCCACATGGCCACATGGGGGTGACACGTGTCGCCCCCTACTCGTCCAAAATATTTCATCTTCCGAAAATATCCGTAATGCCAAAAATCCGAAAATAAAGTGGGCCCCATAAAATCGTAAATTTTCCCCGTGGGCCCCACGTGACCAATTCCGGAAATAAAATTCCATAATTCTCAAATATTCTAAAAAGTCCGAATACCAAATCTGGGAATCCAATTCCCATTAACGAACCTTTTTCCTTCACAAAATCCGGAAACTTTTCCGTCGAAAAATCACATCTTTCTTCCTTTCCAATTTTAATGTCGTATTCTCGTACGTACGTCCTTATATACATACTCTGGAACTACGAGGTGTAACATGTGTAACCTGAACTACAAAAAGACCAAATTTCCCAAGAAGAGATATATAGGTAGTATATATAAGACTTGACCCCTATATTATATAAATTATGATTACCTTATTTATGGACAGTTTCTGGTTTGATGACGACGTGATGGAAAATAAAACACAACTTTCAAACCAAAACCCTAAAAGCCAAATTGGCCAAAATAACAAAATACCTCAGAATGAAAATCAATCAAGAGTTCTGATCGAATACATGAGTCTATATGCTTTGTTTGCAACTTGTGTGCGATATCTTGTATTTATGATTTCCAACTAATGTACTAACATTACTTGCTATTGAGTTGATCTTATAGAAAAAGATCGATTTGTTGCGATACACTGGCATACTTCACCTAATCTAAAGTTATGGCAGCATCCCTAAACAAAGAAAATCAAGAAAACATGACTGATACTCCCAAGGACACTCGCAACAAGAATGCTCTGATTGAGGACGTTGTGCCTCAAGACCTCCAAAATGTCTTGCATTCTGACGACATAATCCCCATGATGTTCAAGAAAATTGCCAACCTCCAATAACATGTCACGAGAAATGAAGCAACGAACGCTGCCAGAGAAATAGCTGCTATTGAGGCAAGAATACCACATTTTCTATCTCTAAACTCACCCATCACCGAACATCTCCCAAACACACATAATGGTATTTCATACCAAACGCCACCTCTACTAAATCCCACCCACATAGTTGGGACTTCCCAATACTCACCTACATTTCAAGCGCCATCAACTTATGCTAATCATAGAATCCATCAAAACTCTTTTATCCATACTCTCCTAGAGCTACGGGCGCTCCCAAAAATCACCCCGCACACCCCATTATATCTTTCCATAATCCAATAACTCTTATTGAATCCTCGCCAGAATTGAATCACTACGAGGAGATGAAAAAAATATGGACGTCCGAGCAGGACCGAAAGGACATTAATATTGAACAAAAGATGATGGATCTGTTTAAAAATGTCAATAAGGGCTCCCGCAAAGCAACAAGACTGAGATATGATGACTTATGCATGTATATAGATTTGGACTTGCCAGAGGGCTTCAAAGTGACCAAATTCTAACACTTTATTGGCACAGGCAACCACAAAGCCCATATGAAAGCTTACTATGACCAGATGGTAACCACCAAAGGGAAATATTGATAATGAGGCTCTTCAGCCAATTCCTCACAGGCAAAACATCAGAATATTTCACAGCAAAAGATATTAGCCATTGGGAGACATGGGAGGATGTTGTAAGTAAGGAGGGGTGATGTTGGGTGAGTAGGTCGAGTTTGGAGGATGTTCGTGTTGACCCAAAATAGGATGGCAAATTAGAGTTTTCGAACTCTCGAATTACCGGGACAGTGAGACATTGGGAGAGTGTAGTAGGAATCGAGACTAAGAGTTTTGTAGGAAGGTTGTATACACGTTGAGGGTAAGTGTGATGGTCGGACCTCAGTTTTTGGTTGGTGGAAGGTTGATGGAACATGACCGAAATAGTGTGGTACCTGGGAGGTTGTGTTATGCAGACTACAATGTCCTCAGCTTCCTCCAACAAATGACCATGGTAGCAAATGCCTATAAAACTCAAAATGGTACACAAGATAAGGCCGTAGCAGAACTGTTAATCGCAGGATTCTCTGGTCAATTAAAAGGATGGTTGGATAATTATCTGACTGATCAACAAAAAGAAGACATCTGAAATTCTATAAAAACCATTGAAGAAGGAATATCAATCCTAGATGAACAAGGAGAACCCATACAAGATGCAGTGTCAACTTTGATACTGAAAATCTCTTTAAATTTAATAGGATATTCTTCACATCTAAAAATAAAAATGCCGAATTACTTTCAAATTTACAAATTGATTCTTAAAGTTTTTATTTTAAAGAAACGTGTCCTATACTCCCAACCTATGATTCCTCAAATTCCTTATAAAAAACTCCAAATTCCTGACACTGGCCACAATACATAAATGTTATACCATTGCCCAATACCCCACTGTCTGGGCTATAACGATAGGATATCGAGGAAGGACATGCGTGAATGTGGGCAGTATTGTCCACATGAAGTGTGTGGAGCCTTACTCCAGAAAAGAAAAGATGAAACTCCTCCGTCAATAAATACACCAATTGGTGCACCACAGCAACAAGCAAATTTCATGGCCCCGAAAAAACTCATAAACTCCACCACTACCAAACCAATAAAAGAAGAAAATGGGAAATTTCCTGCCTAAACTCCTACAGAAAAACCCATGACATGGTACGATGCGGTCATGAAGGAAGAACAAGAAAATGCAAGTAGCACAGAATCTGTGCAAAAAACACCAGCAAATCCCGCACATGAAATAACTGTTGAAAACCATTTACAGCTCCTTGCAAAATCCCTGGAATTACAACAAGAATTGATACAACTTCAAAATCCTAAACAACAAGTTGTTCAAAGCTCAGTAGAGGGTAAAACCCCAATTTTTTTTTACAAAAATCGAGAAAGGATAATCTTCAAAAACTCTTTCTCAAAAACAATTTTCAAACTTCAAGCTTTTGGTACCACAAGCCCCTAAAAACCCCACTTCTGATTTTTTTATAAAACCCTTCTTTCAAAATATCGTAACTATTGAAAAGGGATTTTGTGATCAAGACCCTTTTTTAGCACTACATAATTATTTTGGACATGAACATCTTAAAAATTCATATTTTTTCAAGGCTATCCTTGAAGAAACAGGATCGGCAACAATTAAAAATAATTATTACAAAAATAACACAGATCCCTCTTACTCCGTTTGCAAAATACTAGGAGTAATTGCTCTAAGTTATTGGGGAAATGAATTATCTTAACTCCTGAACTTCCCGGATTCCTATCAAAATACCCCATTTTTTAATATTCCGTTTAATTACTCGGATTACCAACAAGCTTGGTTCAATTCCTTTTTTGTTCAAAATACTGAAAGACGCCACACCTGGCTATTTCATTTTAACACCTCATGTATTCCATCAAATTTCTGACATGGTGGAACTCACGGTGGGAATAATTTGGATCTACACTTGAAATACAAAAACCTCACGTCACTAAATCTTTCAGCCTCTTTAAATCCCTTTACAAACCCTTAGAGTAAGAAAAAAAGATTTGTGTCATTACATCTGTTTCACACAAAATTCCATTTACCATGGCTATTCACATGGTTTACAGATTATTATGAAAATAAACACCTAACTGTCCAAAGAAGATTTAAAATTAGATGGTGGGACAGCTTCAAAATACCAGCAAGCCTTGCACCACACAAAGTGCAGGAATGGTTAGCTGCTCAGAAATCCCTTGTATTGCAGGAGTCACTAAAAGCACCAAAAAAACCAATACAAACACCAGAGCACACCTAGTTCCTCTCACAGAAATCCAGGATGGCTTCCATGCTTACAGCAGCAAAAAATCACGAAGAAATACAAGCAACAATCTTGCAGTTTGCCCCGTCTTCACCAAAACAAGGCACTTCCTCAGAAGAAGAACAACCTGAAATTGACATCGAAGAGAATCCGGGATTTGGCAACAGTGGATTCTGAAGAAAAGGTTGCCAAGAAAAGACAAAATTCCCGGAGTAAATAAAAGACAAAATTCCTGACAAAAGCAAATGCCAGAAAAGGTTACTTTCAAAAAGGAAATAGTAAAAGCAAATATTCCAGCAATAATTCGAGAAAGAAACAAAAATAGTGATGTCATGAATGATGTCATTCTCCACTGGGATGAATAGTTAGATTCCTTTTTATTTACCAATAATCCATGTAAAACTCCTATAAAAGGAGACCCCCTCTCACTTAGTTAGAGAAGATTTTTCTTTTGAATGTTTTCTTCTTTCATTTCAGAACTTAGAAAGAGAAGTCCTCTCTGTAAGCATCATCTTCTTAGGTTAGAGAAATTCCCCAAATCTCCTCATATGACTCATATGATGATCCTTATATGAACATCGATTCCTCTCATCCAAATACCTCGTTGAAACTAATGTACGTTTTTAATATTTGAATAAATATGATTATGGATGGTACTACCTCCTAATCTTGTAAATACTTCATGCTTTTAAATTCTTTAAATTCCTGCATTAAATTCATTAAATTAATGATCGGTTCAACCGCCTACTTCGCTTAAATTCCTGCAGAACCTTTGAATTACGATTTCCATAACTTGGAACCTTAATTTTTAAGTTAATCTTCCTTTACTTCTGCATTTCATTATTATCTATTAATTATTCAATCCCTTATATATCAATTCCGTCCCCTTCTATTATCCCCTTTAGGTCCCCGGGCTAACTTTGTATTAAAGTAGGGATAAAACCCCATACTAAAGAAAGACTAAAAACTTCAATCCTTGCTATCTTAAGAGATGCAAGATTCAATAATTTTGAAGACTCTCTGTTAAGTTCAGTTGAGTCCAGTCTCCGCACAGGACCAATCTCTTTTGATTGTTACCCAATCTTTGCAGTTTATCTCAATGATAAAAATATCCAAAAATCCAGTGTCTTTCAAATAAAGATACACAATTAACAAATGCTTGAGGGATCTATTCCTGTAGCAATAATTTTTTGAATACATTATAAAGCTATGACCTCTACTTTTGCCACAAAATTCAGATACCATAGTAAGAAAGGTGAAACCCTACTTTTACAAACAGATCTTTCCAGATCTAACACAGTAATACCAAAACCTATTAGGTGGAAGGATATTACCCTACCAGAAGAATGGATCCTGGAAGGTGTAGTTATACCTAAGCCCTTAGAGTCTGACCAACCAAATACCCATCTAAAAGAAGTAACTCAATACCGGTATAGTAGAGTCAATATATCATTTCTTCGAAGATCTATGAGTAATAGATACGAAGATACAAGTTCCGAAGAGACCCTAGATTTAGGAGAGTCTCATAAATTCCTTCGGTAATAAATACCCCTTACAAAAGAAAACCTATACATTCTACGTCAGATTTACCCAATCTAGCAAAAGTAGACTACATCAATCAAATACCCAGATCAGTATATGTAAATTCCACTGTTAAAGAAACTGTACATGACCAAGAACCTACAAGTCCAACAAAATCCTCAATAACAGAAAATCTAGCAAACGAATGTTGTGTTTTAGAAAAATAATTCCAAATAGATAAAAAATTACTACAAAAAGAATTTTATGAAAAACAAAACTTAGAAAAAAAAATTCGGTTCTTTAAAAATTTCTTAAATACCAGGAAACAAATACAAGAAAAATTCTATGAATTTGTACAAGAAAATAAAATAAATATTCCTCTTTTTAATGGTTTGAAATATAATCCTCTCAAAACTCCATAGGATACCCCTTTTCTAAATCAGTAGACCCCGTTATTAATAATAAAATAACAACTTTAACATATAATTCCGATAACAGTGATACCTTAGAACAATTTCAAATTAAAACACCTCTCATTAATAATATGGATTGGGAACAACCCATACAACATTTACAAATAATCCTGGCCTGGACCTAGGAATAATAAAACCCCTAGCTCAATCCCGTTTTAATGCTTCTTCCATTTATGATTGGAACATAGATGGAATGACTGAGTACAATGTCCTCAGCTTCCTCCAACAAATGATCATGGCAACAAATGCCTATAAAACTCAAAATGGTACACAAAATAAGGCCATAGCAGAACTGCTAATCGCGAGATTCTCTGGTAAATTAAAAGGATGGTGGGATAATTATTTCACTGATCAACAAAAGAAGACATCTTAAATTCTATAAAAACCGATGAGAAGGAATACCAATCCTAGATGAATAAGAAGACCCCCTACAAGATGCAGTGTCGACTTTGATACTGACAATCTCTTTAAATTTCATAGGAGATTATTCACATCTAAAAGATAAAAATGTTGAATTACTTTCAAATTTACAAAATTGATTCTTAAAGTTTTTTACTTTAATGAAACGTGTCCTAAAATCCTAACCCGTGATTTACTCAAATTTCTTATAAAAAAAACCCAAATTCCTGAAACTGGCCACAACACAGAAATGTCATACCATTGCCCAATACCCCACTATCTGGGCTACAACGACAGGATATCGAGGAAGGACTTTTTTAAAGTGATATAAATTTCTTATGTGTTTAAATACCACAATTATAACTACCATTCATGCATATCATAAACTCCGCCAAATGGCATGCGCACACACACTTGCATTAGTTTACTAAGGTGATTATGCGGATTTTGCAATCACTCATCAATATAAAACCAAAAATCTTTTCTTAGAGCATGTTGAAGATGGAGTTGGTATGTGGTCGTTTCAACAGTAAACAATTCTTCACCCTGGGTTGTCCGCTCGAGTAAAACTAGGATAAAGCGAAGCCAAATCCCTACCGAACTAGCGCATGCTGACCTAGATAGATTCGGGTATCTCGGACCTACCTGGACCTGATAGGCTGACTCCCTCGTGTCCTAACGGTCTTTGACCTAAAGACACTTCATCCAACTACTTGCTATGTGAAAGAATTTAACGTTCCTTTTTTGATGAATCATTGCTCTTTGGGGGGGGGGGGGGAGGGAGTAACCGTGTTCTGTTTTGTAGATGCCTACAAACTTGAAATTTGACATGGTTATCGAGGTACCTAAGATGCCACATATTTGGTGGTCATGGTTAAGCACCCCACAACAAAAGAAAGTAATGAACTATCTAGGACACCTACCCTCTCTTATGACAATGAATGGAATATAGACCTCTCAGAAGTCCTTATCGGGTATTGGGATAATGAGAGAATGGTCTTTAGGTTCAGTGACTTTGAGATGACCCTAACCTTAGATGAGATCTGAAAATAAATATAAATCATAGGTACATGTATGAGGTGGAGAAATAAACCCAACTGCAAACTTTTGGTACCCCATAAGCCAACTCCTGGTGAAATCCTTAAGATGTTGTCCTTAACTAGCACCGATTGGATATTCAGCCTGATCGTAGCTTGGATCTACCTAGGGTTACATAGAGCACTCCGTAGAGTTTCATTCCTTTACCGCTTTGGAAGCTACCCGACCCCTAGACTTTGCTATATGTCTCTTAGGAACCATGGTGTTTCCTAAAGAGCATTACCAAGCCTTATACCCGAGTCATTTTTGTCACCCATGCTATCTTACATGAATTAACCACTAAAGGGGGAACGAAATACTATGACCTAGTCCCAATCATCCTGTCCGATATTTACCGAGCCATAGGTCAATGCTGAAACTTGCATAGGTACTTCCAAGGTTGTAACCTCCTAGTCTAGTGGTGGATCATTAAACACCTCCACAAAATCGAGGTTCCATCTTACCGAGCATAGAGATGATAACCTCCTAGTCACTTATCTAAATTTCAGGACCCAATCCAAAGAGGGGCGAACTTTCATCTTTTCTAGGCTCTGAGAGGACTATATCCAATGGAGATTTCCCGACTTCATATCCGAGACCATATATGTGAGAGGCAGAAAATTCCCTTTCCTACCACTTATTGGGGATCCGGGGAATCCGCTCATATGCACATCTTAGGGTCCTAAGATAGTTCAGAAGGGAACTAGTAATCCCCCTAAATAGGAAATATGTGGTTGACAACGAAAGAAGCAAGATCCAAGGAGTTGCCGATATCGGCCGAGAGTGGAAGGGCTGAATCAGGTGGGGTATAGGGACTTTAGCCGATAATTCTCTTTGCCCGGGTCATAATGAACAATATGTAGACTGGTTTAGAGCATATTTACAAGGTACCCTCACACCGGGACTGTTACACCCCGTAATTCCATGACATTGATTTGAGGACGTGATTAAGGAAAGAAGATTTGAATATTGGAAGGAAAAAATTATTACATTTTCTTAAAGGAAAATTTCGGAAAAATGTGACGACGGAAAAATTATTAACTTGAAGTTTAATACTTCTAATTGAATTTATGGACTTGGTATTGGATTATAAGGTATTGAAATTGATAATATGAGGTCTGCCGAGAATTTCACAATTTCTCGGGGACCTTCGAAAAATTATAATATTTTGGACCAATCGGAGGGCGACACGTGTCACCCCTCCACTTGACTTTGACTTTGACTTGGACTTGGACTTTAGATATTTTGAAGATAAGTGGACAAGTGGGTCCCACTCCACTTGTCTTGCTACACTTGTAGATATTTATATATATCAAGAGAGCTTGCAAGACTTATCTACACTTAGAAAATATTTTTATTACACAAGTTCTATCTCTTCTCTCAAGATTTTGGCCAAGGGCCATTATTGAAGACCAAGATCCTTAAATATTCCAAGCTTAGTTCATAATACAAGATTAAGAACCCTAACCAAGTGTTAAGCCAAGATAAACCACCATTAACCTCAAATCCCATTTGGGCCGTGGCTAGGGTTAGAGATTTTAGGGTTTTCCGTCGACTTTTTGGTGATGGAACGTGATGGGAAGTTGCTCATAAGGTTGTAGGGGATACATATATGTGATTGGATCTTGAAGATGTGGAGCGAAACGAAAACTGTGGGCCAAAGACGAGTGGACTGTTTTGGGGCGTTTTTTAGCACAAAATGAGGTAAAAATCCTTCTTCTTTTAAATTAATTGGATATTACTTATTGTTATAATGTATGGATGAACTTGTACTAAAAAGAATGAGGATTAAAAAGTGTTTGGACAATTTTTTAAGGCTTGGCCGAAAGCTAGACTAATTTTGAGGTTTTCGAATTTCGTTGGTTATTGTCGTTATTTACACTTGGTACATGTTATATAATGAAGGAAATATTGTAGTTGATAGATTATATAACTTTTATAGCATGTTGGAACTTGAATTGGAATAAAAGGAATTAAGGAAAAGGACTTTGGATTGTTATAGTTATTGTTGGACGAAAACTGCCCAAAACTGTTAGACGTTGGGATGTCGTTTTATGGACTGTTTTGGGGTGCATATATGCTGGAAAATCAGCCCCTAATATGCATGATTAATGTGGTAAAATGACTAATGAAAGTCCTAAAGAATAAGGGTATAAAAATGGTGTTAAGGCTTCACATTGTACCCTTAATATTGTAGAATTGTGGACTGTTTTGTGCCGAGAATTATGGACTGTTTTGTGCCGAGAATTATGGACTGTTTTATAGACTGTTTTAATGTGATTGTGGGGCAGAATTTTACACGTCAAGTTAGGCGTGTAATACCCTTTTGTTAACTGTTGGTTGTGCCTTAAATATGGCTTGTTGGTTGATGAATACGGGCCTTGAAAAAGGTGGAAAAGTACGTGGAAACAAAGGAAGTGCTGCCCGAATTTCCGTAGAATTAGAGGGCCATTATTTGGTATAAGTCTTATACTAGTAAGTATGATATTGATATAAGTGCTATCGTCATTATAGGTTGAAGTACTACGTGTAGCACATTCTACTTGGCTTGTGGAATAGCCAATAAGGTTGAAGTACATTGGAGCGTATTGCTACTTGTCATTTGGGTTAGTCGCCAACGAGGTATGTGAATTATCCTTCCTTCTTTTGACATGATTATTTGAAAAGCCTATGTGACTTGATTTTGGTGAGTCTATGTGACTTGATTTATTGAACTAAATGAATTGAGTTAAAGTTATGAGACTTGATTTCTTTATAAGATTATGAGACTTTATTTTTCAAGTTATGGGACTTGATTTCTAAAGTTAAGAGATTTGATTTAAAGTTATGAGACTTGATTTCTTTAAAAGATTATGAGACTTTATTTTTCAAGTTATGGGACTTGATTTCTAAAGTTAAGAGATTTGATTTAAAGTTATGAGACTTGATTTCTTTAAAAGATTATGAGACTTTATTTTTCAAGGTATGCGACTTGATTTCTAAAGTTAAGAGATTTGATTTAAAGTTATGAGACTTGATTTCTTTAAAAGATTGTGAGACTTTATTTTTCAAGTTATGGGACTTGATTTCTAAAGTTAAGAGATTTGATTTAAAGTTATGAGACTTGATTTCTTTAAAAGATTATGAGACTTTATTTTCCAAGTTGTGTGACTTGATTATGTGAAGTATACTTGCCTTGTTATTGGAGTATACGTGAGTATAAGAGACTAGATTATATGAAGCATATGTGGCTTGATTATGTGAAGTATATTTGCCTTGTTATTGGAGTATACGTGAGTATAAGAGACTAGAGTATATGAAGCATATGTGGCTTGATTATGTGAAATATATTTGCCTTGTTATTGGAGTATACGTGAGTATAAGAGACTAGATTATATGAAGCATATGTGACTTGATTATGTGAAGTATACTTGCCTTGTTATTGGAGTATACGTAACTTTATTATGAAGGTATACTTGTCTTAATTATGTCTAAGTTCTTACCAAGTCTTATGGGGGATGTTGGTAAAAGTCATTAGAAAGTAATGGAAGTTGTTGTAAATGTTGATTTTGGGTGCAATTCCCTAATAGTGCTTTTGGGATTGAATCCCATGGATATTATACGTATACGTACGACTTGTATTGTGATCATGTGAGATAAGTCCATGATTGTGATTGTATTTAGATCATGTGAGATAAGTCCATGATTGTGATTATATTGAGATCATGTGAGATAAGTCAATGATTGTCATTGTATTTAGATCATGTGAGATAAGTCCATGATTGTGATTGTGATTGTATTTAGATCATGTGAGATAAGTCCATGATCGTGATTATAGTTAAGATTATGTGAGAATGTCCATAATTCATTGTTTGAAAATGTGATAGTTAAGATTATGTGAGAATGTCCATAATTCATTATTTGAAAATGTGATAGTTAAGATTATGTGAGAATGTCCATAATTCATTATTTGAAAATGTGATAGTTGAGATTATGTGAGAATGTCCATAATTCATTGTTTGAAAATGTGATAGTTAAGATTATGTGAGAATATCCATAATTCATTATTTGAAAATGTGATAGTTAAGATTATGTGAGAATGTCCATAATTTCTTATTTGAAAATGTGATAGTTGAGATTATGTGAGAAGGTCCATAATTTCGTATTTTTGAAAGTGGGATAGTTGGGATCTTATTTCATGACTCTTGTTTGAAGAAAAAAAAGTATATTTGAAACCATGTGAGTGCGTCCATGATTATGTTATAAGTCTCATTTTGAAAAGGTACTCTTCTGCTACATGACACGGTTGGATCTGGTATTTAATTTTCATACTTGACCCTGTCATATTTGTCCTGTTATGAGTTTATTTACAGTACCTCATGTTCACATACTTGGTACATTATTGTTGTACTGACCCCCCTTTCTCCGGAGGCTGCTTTCATGTCCGCATGTCTAGGTACTCAGTTTTGGATCTGCGAGCTTAGGATCCTTGTTCAGCTTTATGGGATAACTCCAATGTTCCGGAGCTTGTCATTATTGCTAGGTATATTCAGAGGTACGGCGGGGCCTTGTCCCGTCATAGTATTTTTCTAAAATCTTAGAGGTCTGTATTCATATGTGGGTTGGACTGACTAGAGTTTTATTTACTTTGTTGAACAGTGTAGACCCTTTCGGGTGACTTATATTATGGCAGCCTTATCGGCTTTGCCTTTGTTTAAGAAAAAGATGAGTGTTATTTATCTTCCGCGGTTTATTGTGTTGTATGAATAGAAGGGTGCCCAGATAGGGCACCAGTCGCGGGCTCGGGGTTCGGGGTGTGATAGGGACCCAACCTCTACAAAACCAAACATGACCGAGATTCTAAGGCCGAGATCACAGCCCGCCGTACTCAGAGACAAACAAATGATCAAGATGCCAAATATTTGAAAAAGACATAGTATGACCAGACTGTCATAACCAACTTGACAGAGGAGGTAGACTTTACTCATGAGTGTCTCAAGGATTTAAACTCTCATATAAAAAAGGCTATGGATGACGTTTTATAGACGGCCCACCTCAGAGAAGGGTCAATGGGTTAATTCATTTCTGGTATCCAATCATCTCAAGATCTAGTCCACCCTTCGAAGGGCCAAGAGAGCTCGGACTGATAGAGCTTCGTCATCAACCACTAGAAGAGAATTCTTATGATTTTTACTACTTTTCATTTATGTTTTGTAACCCCATCGGGGAAGATATTATTATTAATAAAATAATTATGGGGCAATGGTTTATCATTTGACACATTTATGCTTCAAACAGTTAGAAAGACTTGGAGTAATAAGGTACATGAAGGAAAATATTATAACTATTTATGTTCTTCTATGATATAAACTGCTTATGTGTTTTCATGTGTTCCGCCTAAAACTCTTGATTGGTCCCACGTTCCGAACACCAACCCAAAAGAAAAATAAAAGAAAATACCAAAGCTGACTAAATTACCTCATCTTAAAGGTTTATTTGCTATCAATGGAAACTCTAGACAATCAAAGTACCACATCACCAGCCATCGACCAGGTCAGTGATGAAGAAACCGAAGAGTCTCTTCGGGTAAAGATTCGTAGGATAAATGCGAAGATTGAGTTGACAAGAATGAAGATGAATAAGATTGCCTACAAGACTGGCTTGGCAAATGCCAAAATGATAGAGACCGATGAGATCTTGGAATTCATGGAGAAACTGATTGAAAAGTCCCTCGAGGGAAAACCCAACACCAAAACCTCCCTAATAAGATCAAGACAATGATGGACGACTATGTCCCCTGACACAGTTACCCAAAGATGACCTAATACTATATGGGGAAACAAGTGAGGTACCCGAAGGAAACACCCCAGTCATCAACGAAGTTTCTAATCACTACGGGACGCCACAAGGGCCTCCCCGTAGATTATCTCCAATATGGTGGGTGATTGCCCTCAAAACTCATGGTTCCTACTTTAGAGTCTCACCAAGACAAGTGCAAACTATTAAGGTCTTCAATGGAATAAAAGCTACCATACTGACATACAATAGCTCTCATGACCTCCCCGACTTGTGCACCTCTCTTTGCTCACAAGAGGTGTTTGTATCAGAATCCAGCCTAGCCACGACATTGACAAATTGTGGCCTTCAAGAGAAGAGTTGTCAGATTAATCGATGAGAAAGGCATTCATAACTTGTGGGGACCTCAATCCTTACAAGTCTATGATTCTATTATGCTTGATGAAGAAATCACCACGGACATAGGACTTTGGCGTTATGACTTCACAACTTTTGAAGAATCGTACGCTGACATCTTCTCACTTTTGTGCCATATCGGCAAGGTTCTCCCACTCCAGACTACCTGGAAACTCTTCACAAGAACTTCGAGGACGAAGATATGCGTGTACCATTCAGAGGCTATAGAGCATGACATTAAATAATGTTAAGCCTTCAAGTTCGAGTTGGAACATTTGGCTAACACCGACAAGATCTGGCTTGTGATACAAGGCAGATTTTAGAAAAGTCACCGGAAACGCATGGTCATAAGGACGACGACTCGACATGGCTTCGAGGTGAAGTCATATTTTGGGTAGTTTAGGCGTCCCCTTTTCTAGATTTCAATCAAATATTATCCTCTCTCACTTTTGTAAATGAAATCACATCCGACCTGATGTCCCGATGAGGGATATGTGGGAAGCCCATATCGAGCATGGTCAGGGTAAAATTAATATTTAGGTAGAAGAAATTAGGATATAATTTTTTTGTTGTCACGACCCGACCCCGGGCCCGTGACTGGTGCCTTACCCCGGGCACCCTAGTGATACAACATCAGAGAAAATCAGCGGAAATAAAAACTTACACATGAAACAAGATATACAATAAGAAAAATAGGCTAACCAAAACGATCACATTTCTACATATATATATAAATGATTAAACCTGAACAATTACATCCTTTTTTACAAACCCTGCCCACAACAGTACTACAGACCTCTAAGAGTTTTTATAACAACTATGACGGGACAGGGCCCCGCCATACCCCTGAATGTACAAGAACCTACACTCTCAGGGAAACATACCAAAAGATAAGCCTCCGGAGAAACGGAGCTTCCCAATACGCTGAACTGTGATCCTAAGAGCGAGGATCAACAACCGATGTACCTCTACCTGCGGCATGAATGCAGCCCCCCGAAGGAGGTCGATAACAGTACCAAGTATGTGAAATCAAAAATATCAGAATGAAACCATAAAAGTCTATATAACTCAGGAGACATGTATGATAACCAAACTACAATTCACAATATATATTAGCGATATGTCAAGTCGTGACTCACGCGTAAAGTCATCACTCAAATATAACCCGAATTTAACTCGACAACGGCCGCATGCCCCAAAGATCTTACCTCGGTATAAGCATGGCCATGGAACCATCCTAATGGAAGCGTGCAGTGGACCACCCATCGTGTCAGTATGTCCAAAGGAAATAACAAGATAACAATCATAATGGAAGCATACTCGTGGGCCACCCATCGTGTCAGTATGTCCAAAGCAAATAACAAGATAACACTCCTAATGGAAGCATACCCGTGGGCCACCCATCGTGTCAGTATGTCCAAAAGGAAATAACAAGATAACACTCCTAATGGAAGCATACCCGTGGGCCACCCATCGTGTCAGTATGTCCAAAATGAAATAACAAGATTACACTCCTAATGGAAGCATACCCGTGGGCTACCCATCGTGTCAGTATGTCCAAAATGAAATAACAAGATAACACTCCTAATGGAAGCATACCCGTGGGCCACCCATCGTGTCAGTATGTCCAAAAGGATCGATATAGTGGAAGCATACCCGTGGGCCACCCATCGTGTCAGTATGTCCAATCAACCAGATAGTCGTCCCTCCAACGAGAGACGCGGTAGCACAGAAATACAACACTTGCACAACAAAGGCTATCACCACAAGCATAGGCAAATTCAACATACTCATAGACTTTCATTTTATTACAACAGATCCGGATTTTAACCCCAAGGTACTACGTACTTTAACTCTTTAAAAGATCCATTTCTTTCACAAAAAGTCACACGATACCCGTAGTATCAAAATAGAGTAACTATCTTTTTAAGTAAACCAAAACAATTTCCATATCTTCTTTTCGAATAAACCAATTTAAGACAAAACCATGACTTCCTTTTTAAACCAATTTAAGACAAAACCATGCCTTTCTTTAAAACCAATTTAAGACAAAACCATGTCTTTCTTTAAAACCAAAACACTTTAATTTCCTCAAGTCTCTTTTCTTTTAGAAAACAAGTTCCTTACTTTGGATTTTAAGAAAAATCAATACTTGTTATTAATGATCTTATTAAAGCAACCATGATCTAGGAAATGTAATACAATTTTGTCTTATCTTAGCTTACATGCGGATGGAGGTTTCTCTTGGTTTTAATATAATTAATTATTTGTCAATACATTTTCCTTTATTATCATTGCGATGGTTTGTTCGATACTTATTCTCATTTCAAATCAATATAACTTATTCCTTTTAAAACTCAATTACCCATTTCTCATAAATGCGGTTTCACAACTTTTAACACAAACCAAGTCCTTAATATTTCACATCAAGTCATTTATAAGTCAAGTCTCTTATCTTTTAAAAACCACAGACCATTTCTTTACCTACATAAAGTTGTTATAACAAACTTCCCATAAAGCCGTTATAACACTTTATGTTTTAAACCAACCAAAATCGTTTAGCACACGTACGTCTACCGTACTACATAGTTCACATAATTATGCTAGAAAAGATAGGAAGAGGTTCACATACCTCGCGACGATTATCGACAATTAGCAAAATGCTCCCAAGTACTATAACCTTGCTAGCCTTTTCCACCCTTCAAGTAGAATACGCTACTCGTAGTACTTCAACCTATAAAGGCCACAAAACGTCTATCAACTTCTCGATCTCTTCGTAGCGCAATTCAAAGCACAAGGTCATAATTCTACGGAAAATTCGGCAGCACCTCCCCCCCGTAACCACATAAATCTCCTCCTCTATCAAGTCCCGCTACCAAGCCAACAACTCGAGGAGGTTACCGTCTAACGGACGTGTACAACCTTGCCACATGATAATACTAGAAGTCTCGTAAATACGGTCAATGTAAATACAGTTCAATTCTTTATAAACATCCTTCCAATATATCTTATACTCAGTTCTAAACTACAACAATATGTAATATCCAATTACAATAGAGGGACATAGATCATTACCTCGATAATCCCAAAATTATCCAAGATTATAAGTCGATCTTGAGCAACGTTTAGCTCCAATTCCTTACGCTCCAACCCGCTCCAAGCAACCCTTAGAAGTTTCTAAACAACTTCTCTTAACACTTCATCTAAGCTATGGAGATTTTTCTAGGGCTTCATTTTGCGACTATTGGAATAAAGTAGTATTTCCGGGCTCTTAGTATTGAAATAACTTTGGAATACTACAAGGGATCTAGGCTAAGGTATTTGGGATAAAAACAATACTTGAAGAAATTTTCTACAAAGGGGGGGGGGGGGGGGATTTCGGACGAGAGCTTCACAAGAGGGGGATTTGGACGAGAGCTTATGAGAGGGAATTTTGTGACTTAGACATATTTACGAAAGTGATGAAGAAGTCTTGCAACAAAGGGGTATTTATCGAGAAATCAATGGCCAAGATCTAGGCAAGTGTGTGGTGTAGATTGGGGACATGTGGGTGTGGATTCTACCAACCACAGGTCCACCACAAAATTTGGACAAGTGGCTAGCCACTTGTCCACTGGCAGATCGAGGACAAGTGTCGCCGCGATTCGACCACGTGGCCACGTGGGGTGACACGTGTCGCCCTACTCGTCAAAATATTTCATCTTAGAAAATATACGTAATGCCAAAAATCCGACAATAAAGTGGGCCCCATAAAATCGTAACTTTTCCCCGTGGGCCCCATGTGACCAATTCCGGAAATAAAATTCCATAATTCTCAAATATTCTAAAAAGTCCGAATACCAAATCTGGAATCCAATTCCCATTAACGAACCTTTTCCTTCACAAAATCAGGAAACTTTTAGTCGAAAAATCACATCTTTCTTCCTTTCCAATTTTAATGTCGTATTCTCGTACGTACGTCCTTATATACATACTCTGGAACTACGAGGTGTAACATGTGTAACCTGAACTACAAAAAGACCAAATTTCCCAAGAAGAGATATATAGGTAGTATATATAAGACTTGACCCCTATATTATATAAATTATGATTACCTTATTTATGGACAGTTTCTGGTTTGATGACGACGTGATGGAAAATAAAACACAACTTTCAAACCAAAACCCTAAAAGCCAAATTGGCCAAAATAACAAAATACCTCAGAATGAAAATCAATCAAGAGTTTTGATCGAATACATGAGTCTATATGCTTTGTTTGCAACTTGTGTGCGATATCTTGTATTTATGATTTCCGACTAATGTACTAACATTACTTGCTATTGAGTTGATCTTATAGAAAAAGATCGATTTGTTGCGATACACTGGCATACTTCACCTAATCTAAAGTTGTGGCAGCATCCCTAAACAAAGAAAATCAAGAAAACATGACTGATACTCCCAAGGACACTCGCAACAAGAATGCTCTGATTGAGGACGTTGTGCCTCAAGACCTCCAAAATGTCTTGCATTCTGACGACATAATCCCCATGATGTTCAAGAAAATTGCCAACCTCCAATAACATGTCACGAGAAATGAAGCAATGAACGCTGCCAGAGAAATAGCTGCTATTGAGGCAAGAATACCACATTTTCTATCTCTAAACTCACCCATCACCGAACATCTCCCAAACACACATAATGGTATTTCATACCAAACGCCACCTCTACTAAATCCCACCCACATAGTTGGGACTTCCCAATACTCACCTACATTTCAAGCGCCATCAACTTATGCTAATCATAGAATCCATCAAAACTCTTTTATCCATACTCTCCTAGAGCTACGGGCGCTCCCAAAATCACCCAAGAACCCCACCATTATATCTTTCCATAATCCAATAACTCTTATTGAATCCTCGCCAGAATTGAATCACTACGAGGAGATGAAAAAAATATGGACGTCCGAGCAGGACCGAAAGGACATTAATATTGAACAAAAGATGATGGATCTGTTTAAAAATGTCAATAAGGGCTCCCGCAAAGCAACAAGACTGAGATATGATGACTTATGCATGTATATAGATTTGGACTTGCCAGAGGGCTTCAAAGTGACCAAATTCTAACACTTTATTGGCACAGGCAACCACAAAGCCCATATGAAAGCTTACTATGACCAGATGGTAACCACCAAAGGGAAGTATTGATAATGAGGCTCTTCAGCCAATTCCTCACAGGCAAAACATCAGAATATTTCACAGCAAAAGATATTAGCCATTGGGAGACATGGGAGGATGTTGTAAGTAAGGAGGGGTGATGTTGGGTGAGTAGGTCGAGTTTGGAGGATGTTCGTGTTGACCCAAAATAGGATGGCAAATTAGAGTTTTCGAACTCTCGAATTACCGGGACAGTGAGACATTGGGAGAGTGTAGTAGGAATCGAGACTAAGAGTTTTGTAGGAAGGTTGTATACACGTTGAGGGTAAGTGTGATGGTCGGACCTCAGTTTTTGGTTGGTGGAAGGTTGATGGAACATGACCGAAATAGTGTGGTACCTGGGAGGTTGTGTTATGCAGACTACTTGGCGGTGTTTGTGTTGGACGGGGATTTGTAGGTTGTTTCAGCTAATGGAATTTAATGGGGATGTTTATGAGATATTGAAGGATGTAAGGTTAGTTGGGATAGAGTATTTTAGGTGAGTTTTGAACACGAGTTGCAGGGTACAAACTCGAGTTAAGGGGTGAGGGATTTTGTCTAAGTATTGGTTTGGTTGTTTCGATTTGGGAGTTTAGTGATTGTGATTATAAAGAGGATCGGTCAATGAGCTCAATGATAGAGACATAGGGAATTTATTGTCCTATCTAACACCAATGATAGTGTGATCAATACCACAAGGTCAAGACCGGGGTTTGCAAAGTGCAATACCCGTGAACTAGCAAAGTGAGGGTGATCGATGCCATTTTAATGACCCGAGGCTTAGACTAAGTTGGTCCATACATTTCCAACCTTCACTTACCACCAAGGAGGTTCCTCAATCTTGGGTATCGACTGGGCCACATAGTGGTGACCCACACAGGATCGAATAAGTTTCAACACAGAAGTTGAAGACTAAAACTTTATATTTAACTTTAACTCAAAGATGCCCAAGTAAAATAACCTAAGGTCCTATTTATAGTATCATTAGTATCATTCTAGAATGGAAAACAAATGGACACAATTACAAGTCCATCTTAGCCGAAATGGGAACAAAGGAAAGGGATGGGTTGGATTGGGAACCAAATAGCCTCTTCGGCCAATGTGAGCTTGGTGTGAATGAGGTTGGTCTTTCTTGGAGACAAGGATAAACTCAATCCGCTTCACACACCCCTTGTAGTAACCGAGTAGGAGGGGGAAATGAATCTTAATTTCTCCAATCTCCATCTTCTTGGGATCAATAGAAGTTTCCATTCATTGTACAATGTATTGGTTCTCGGTTGTCTCTTCCACTTCTCTATGCCGAGCTTGACCCTTTATTGTTGGCCTTTGGACGATTTTCTTGGAAATCTTTTTGTCTCAGCCAAGTCTCTCTTATTCGTGCCTTAGCCATGTCACCTTCTCGGCTTCGCCAACTTCTTACAAGAATTGAATGTGTCCCAAGCCAAGCTAAGAGCTATTACATGAATTTAATATATCCTAATAAGACTAATAACTAGAATAGAAATTAAAGGCAACAAAATATAATGCAAGGTATCGTCCAAGACCAACACATAAGGCCGAATGAATCTTGTCTTAAGAGGCCATTAAGTTATAACTCCTAACCCTCCCCATAATCCATTACATTCTCGGTCTTCAACCACGGGTTGACTTCCATCATTCGAACCCCTTTATCCTTTGGTCAATTCATCAAATTGATAAACTAAGTCCGAACCCTTTCGTTCATCAATCTCCACTTCTTGGAGAGAATTTGTCCTCAAATTCGGCTGGTTCAATTTTGAAGGCATATCAGAGACATAACATATTATATTTTGATGTTTTTCTTCATACGAACCCTTTATAAACTTGGCTAGCAACTTGAAGGGACCACCCCTTAAGCATTCTACCCATTCAACCAATGAATTGTAAGTCAAGGTTCCAAGTTGTGTTTCCGACAACCTTTCATCATTGTCATCCTTAGATTGTTTATTTTGTCCTAGGGTGTTTTCAACATTTCAAGCTATTGTATTGGAATGGATGCAATAGGGGAAGTATACCACTCAATTCCTTGGATGTCACATACCTCAAGAGATCCGCATCTACTAGGTAGCTCCTACAGTTTCTTTCGCTCAACTTCTCGGATTTTCATCATCGTACAGTTTTCGAGCTTTGATGGAATTCCACACAAATTATAAACATTCAACATTGGCCATGGAGACTGGTGGTAACTCATGGTGAGGTTGTAGGTTACTTGGTTGTGGATGTACATATTACATCATTTCCTTTATTCCAGTACCAATAAGACACATGCTACAGTAGAGCTAAGGTACCCTTGGCTATTTTATTCTCTTACTACTTCTTGCTTTCCAAGTCTATAGGCTTGTGAATAGATAATGACCCTCTTGAAAATAAATCAAGGATGATTTCACCACCTTCTTTTGACAAGATCCCGAAAGCATCGTTATTTGAAAACTTCATGCTGATTCCTTCTTCCATTCTTGGTTACTTATATAATGGATTGATGAAGATGATATCCATTCCTTCAACTTAGTATAATGGATTGTAATAGAAGGTTCAGCCTTGAATTAACTCTACACTTTCATGGCACGTAACAAAGTCTTCTTGACCAATTGGTACGGTTGTTGGCTCATGTGACTTGAACACTTCCGAAACCTCTAAGGTCTCCATCGAACCGGTCCCTTCTCTATAAGCCAACACACTTATGACACTCCCCTTCTTAGATCCATCATCTTCCTTCCATGTCTCATACTTGTCTTTGCATTTTCTTTCTTGTTGAATCTTCATGTCCCTTACCTTACTTGGCGACAACAGTATTAGCCAAGTCTTACCGTCCTCGTGAAAGGAGTAAGTGTTATGTTCGCCATTGTGTATGGTATTCCGATCATATTTCCATGGCCTATCCAATAAGATATGTGTTACACCCCGTAATACCAGGGCTACTAATTGAGAATGTGATTAAGGATTTAAGATTTAAATTTTGGAAGGAAAGAATAATTACATTTTCTTAAGGAAAATTTCGGGAAAAAATGTGACGACGGAAAAATTATTAACTTGGAGAATAATACTTCTAATTGGATTTATGGATTAGTATTGGATTATAAGGTGTTGGAATTGATAATATGGGGTCCACCGAGAATTTCACAATTTCGCGGAGACCTTCGAAAAATTATAATATTTTGGACCAATCGGAGGGCGACACGTGGCACCCCTCCACTTGTCTTGCTAAGATGACAACAAATTAGATATTTTGAGAGGGTACAAGTGGACATGGGTCCCACTCCACTTGGCTATACATATCCAAGTCTTGCAAGACTTGGATCACTTTACACTTAGACAAAAAAATAAGCTCTCATCTTCTCCCCTTTAGCTCCATAATTTCGAGAGCCCCTTGGCTAAGAACAATCATTGTTGATCAATTTATTTCTCCAAGATTAAGCCCTTAAACCAAGTGCTAAGCCTAGATTAATATTCTACACGTTTTTACTTGTTTTGTCCGAAAGTTGATGCCAAAACCCTAGGGGTTCCGTCGACTTTTTGGAAGTGAGATTCAAAGAGAAGTTGCTCCTAAGGTTGTAGGGGGTACATATATGTGATTGGAACTTGAAGAAGTGGAGCGAAACGAAAACTGCGCCCCAATAAAGACCGTACTATTTTGGGGCGTTTTTGGGCAAAAAATGAGGTAAAAGTCCTTCTACTTTTAAAGTAATTGGATATTACTTATTTTTATTATGTATGGATGAACTTGTGTTAGAAAATAATGAAGAATAAAAAGCGTTTGAGCCACCGATTTGGGACAGATTTGGTGCAAATGAAATTCGTTGGTTATTGTTGTTGTTATCTTCACCTATTGCATGTTATAATGGATTAATATTGTTGTTAATAAGTTGTTATAACTTATGTAGAATTTTTGGAACTCGAATTGGAATAAAATGGATTAAGGAACGAGTTATCGGGTTGTAGTTGTTGTGTAGAAGCGCCCAAAGCGTTAGACGTTGTTGTGCCGTTTAGTGGACTATTTTGAGGTATTAAATGCTGGAAATTTAGTTGTTGTTATGCATGTTTAAGTGTAGTAGTTGCTAATGAAAGTCCTAAGGGAATAAGGGTGTGGAAAGGCGTTAAAAGGCCTCACATTTTACCCTCGTTATGGTTAGATTGCGGACTGTTTTTATGGGCTGATTTGTGGGTATTTTGTATAACTGTGGGGCAGAATTTTACACGTCCAGTTAGGCGTGTAATCCCCTTTGGCTAACTGTTGGTTGTGCCTTAAATGTGGCTTGTTGGTTGATGAATACGGGCCTTGGAAAATGTGGAAAAGTACGTAGAAACAAAGGAAGTGCTGCCCAATTTTCCTTAGAATTAGAGGGCCATTATTTGGTATAAGTCCTACACTTGATAGCTTGTAGTTGATAGAAGTGCTATTGTCATTTTAGGTTGAAGTACTACGTGTAGCACATTCTACTTGGCTTGTGGAATAGCCAATAAGGTTGAAGTACATTGGAGCATATTGCTACTTGTCGTTTGGGTTAGTCGCCAACGAGGTATGTGAACTTCTTCCTTCCTTTGACATGATTATTTGGTAAGTTATGTGACTAAATTTTAGTGAGTCTATGTGACTTGATTTGGTAAGTCTATGCGACTTAATTCATTTGAAGTAAGTAAGTCGATTTTGGAAATATATGAGTCTTGATTATGAAAGTATGAGTGGCTTAGTCAAAATTGTATAAGTTACGTGAAGTACTTTAAAGTTAAGAGATTTGATTTAAGGTTAAGAGACTTGATTTCTTTACAAGTTATGAGACTTTATTTTTCAAGATATGAGACTTGATTTCTAAAGTTAAGAGATTTGATTTAAAGTTATGAGACTTGATTTCTTTACAAGTTATGAGACTTTATTTTTCAAGATATGGGACTTGATTTCTAAAGTTAAGAGATTTGATTTAAAGTTATGAGACTTGATTTCTTTACAAGTTATGATACTTTATTTTTCAAGATATGGGTTACTTGATTTACTTCTAAAGTTAAGAGGCTTGATTTCGAAATAGTATGTGACTTGAGTTTAAAAAGTATACGTTTATTGATTTAAAGAGAATGAGTTTTATGATTCTTTTTAAGTATGTATATACGTAGTATTTTTGGGTTTAGTTTCCCTAATGTTGCAAGAATAAAAGTGTCTTAAGTTCTCTAAAATGAAAGGTTGTTATAATATAGCTTTATGGGAAGTTGTTATAACGACTTAAGAAGAAGTGAAAAGATGGTTTAAAAATGTTATGTAAGGAAAATCACACCGAGCCTACAAATAGGCCGGATTATGTTATGAGATACACCGAGCATACAAATAGGCCGGATTATGTTATGAGATACACCAAGCCTACAAATAGGCCGGATTATGTTATGAGATACACCAAGCCTACAAATAGGTCGGATTATGTTATGAGATACACCGAGCCTACAAATAGGTCGGATTATGTTATGAGATACACCGAGCCTACAAATAGGCCGGATTATGTTATGAGATACACCGAGCCTACACATGGCGGATACGCCATATTACCCGAGCCTACACATAGGCGGGTTACGTCATATTACACCGAGCCATGAGCGGGCGGATTATGCTACATGATGCCACGATGCAAGGCCCGAAGCGGGCGAATTATGCTACATAATTCCACGGTACAAGGCCGCGAGCGGGCGGATTATGCTACATGATTCCACGATGCAAGGCCCGCGGGCGGGTCGGATTATGCCACATGATTCATGAAGACAGTGTGTCCGCAAATGGGCCGGATTACGTTATCACGTATGGATAATCAAAGTAAGCTCCCAAATAAGAAGTCCATCCATAAAGGGCCTGATTATGTTATATAAGATATGTAAGTTATGTGGAAAAACTTGATTGAATTCTTAAGTATGTATGTAAGAATATGATGTTAATTCTTATTGAAAGAAGGAAAATAATGATTAATGTACGATTGATTTCATGAGTTAAAATGGCACGGTAGGATATGGTATTTTAATTTTCATACTTGCCCCTGTCATTCTTTTGTACAGTTATGATCTTGTTTAATGTACTTTATTACCATTCCATACTTAGTACTTGTTGTACTGACCCCCTTAGGGAGGCTGCGTTCATGTCCACAGGTCTAGATACACAGTTGTGGATCCGCGAGCTTAGGATCCTTGTTCAGCATTTTGAGATGGCTCCAAGTTCCGGAGTTTGTCATTATGGCTAGGTATATTCAGGGGTACGGTGAGGCCTTGTCCCGTCATAGTTGTTGTCACCTTCTTAGAGGTATGTATTCATATGTGGGCTGGAATGGTGTAAGTTGTATTTACATTGTTGTACAGCGTAGACCCTTTCAGGTGATTTATATTTATACGGAAGCCTTTCCGGCTTTGCCTTTGTTTTAAAAAAATGAGTGTTATTTATCTTCCGCAGTTTATTTATGTTTTATGGGTAGAAGGGTGCCCAGGTAGGGGCACCAGTCACGGGCCCGAGATTTTTGGGGCGTGATAGAGTGGTATCAGAGCAGTTAGTTCTCGGCATGTCTACATACCGTGTATAGTAGAGTCTTGTTTATCGATGTGTTGTTCACCACATCTATAAACAAGAGGCTATAGTACACTTAGGATTGGTTTCCCTTCTTCTCACTCTGAGATCGTGCGATAGAGTTGTGTTGTTAGGGTAGTCTCTCCCTAACGTGTTATTTTGATTGCAGATATGAGAAAGGCAACAGTGACCCAGAAAGAATTATATGGACTTCGTATCCAGGTTGGTAAAACTATTGTACAGTTGGTATAATGATGATGTGTATCTGTACGAGCGTATTTATTTGGGGTCATATGTGTGTTGCCTAGAATGATTATGAGTTACCATGAGTTGTTAAGCCTTAATAATTACTTGGAAGGTATGAAACAGTTTATTGAATTCACACCTAGGCTTTATATATATACTTATTTGGAATAGTCAAGAGGTAATGAACTGACTAAGATTGTGATAGACTCTTGAAAGATCAGGTTTAATTGACTTATGGACATACCATGTTATTAGATTAAGTTGTGTTGTATGCTTAAGTGAGATGCACGAATAATATTTTTATGGAGTAAATATGGTTGTTGTGATTAGGACAACATGATATTGAGAATATGAGAAACTATCTTACTCGTATGAGGGGAGAGATAATGTAAGATTGGGACATGGAATAATCGAGAATCGTGGAATACTAGATAACTATTGAGACCTTAGATGAACATTCGAGGACGAATGTTTCTAAGGGGGGAAGGATGTTACACCCCGTAATACCAGGGCTACTAATTGAGAATGTGATTAAGGATTTAAGATTTGAATTTTGGAAGGAAAGAATAATTACATTTTCTTAAGGAAAATTTCGGGAAAAAATGTGACGACGGAAAAATTATTAACTTGGAGTATAATACTTCTAATTGGATTTATGGACTTAGTATTGGATTACAAGGTGTTGGAATTGATAATATGGGGTCCGCCGAAAATTTCACAATTTCGCAGGGACTTTTGAAAAATTATAATATTTTGGATCAATCGGAGGGCGACACGTGGAACCCCTCCACTTGTCTTGCTATGATGACAACAAAATAGATATTTTGAGAGGGGACAAGTGGACATGGGTCCCACTCCACTTGGCTATACATATCCAAGTCTTGCAAGACTTGGATCACTTTACACTTAGACAAAAAAATAAGCTCTCATCTTCTCCCATTTAGATCCATAATTTCGAGAGCCTCTTGGCTAAGAACAACCATTATTGATCAATTTATTTCTCCAAGATTAAGCCCTTAAACCAAGTGCTAAGCCTAGATTAACATTCTACACGTTTTTACTTGTCTTGGGCGAAAGTTGATACCAAACCCCTAGGGGTTCCGTCGACTTTTTGGAAGTGAGATTCAAAGAGAAGTTGCTCCTAAGGTTGTAGGGGGTACATATATGTGATTGAAACTTGAAGAAGTGGAGCGAAACGAAAACTGCACACCAATAAAGACCGGATTGTTTTGGGGCGTTTTTGGACAAAATATGAGGTAAAAGTGCTTCTTTTAAAGCAATTGGATATTACTTATTGTTATTATGTATGAATGAACTTGTGTTAGAAAAGAATGAAGAATAAAAAGCGTTTGAGCCATTTTTTGGGGCGAAAACCGATTTGGGACAGATTTGGTGCAAATGGAATTCGTTGGTTATTGTCGTTGTTATCTTCACCTATTGCATGTTATAATGGATTAATATTGTTGTTAATAAGTTGTTATAACTTATGTAGAAGTTTTGGAACTCAAATTGGAATAAAATGGATTAAGGAACGAGTTATCGGGTTGTAGTTGTTGTGGTAGAAAGCGCCCAAAGCGTTAGACGTTGTTGTGTCGTTTAGTGGACTGTTTTGAGGTATTAAATGTTGGAAATTTAGTTGTTGTTATTCATGTTTAAGTGTAGTAGTTGCTAATGAAAGCCCTAAGGGAATAAGGGTGTGGAAAGACGTTAAAAGGCCTCACATTTTACCCTCGTTATGGTTGGATTGCGGATTGTTTTTATGGGCTGATTTGTGGACTGTTTTGTATAACTGTGGGGCAGAATTTTACACGTCCAGTTAGGCGTGTAATCCCCTTTGGCTAACTGTTGGTTGTACCTTAAATGTGGCTTGTTGGTTGATGAATACGGGCCTTGGAAAAGGTGGAAAAGTACGTAGAAACAAAGGAAGTGCTGCCCAATTTTTCGTAGAATTAGAGGGCCATTATTTGGTATAAGTCCTACACTTGATAGCTTGTAGTGGATAGAAGTGCTATTGTCATTTTAGGTTGAAGTACTACGTGTAGCACATTCTACTTGGCTTGTGAAATATCCAATAAGGTTGAAGTACATTGGAGCGTATTGCTACTTGTCGTTTGGGTTAGTCGCCAACAAGGTATGTGAACTTCTTCCTTCCTTTGACATGATTATTTGGTAAGTCTATGTGACTAAATTTTAGTGAGTCTATGTGACTTGATTTGGTAAGTCTATACGACTTAATTCATTTGAAGTAAGTAAGTCGATTTTGGAAATATATGAGTCTTGATTATGAAAGTATGAGTGGCTTAGTCAAAATTGTATAAGTTACGTGAAGTACTTTAAAGTTAAGACATTTGATTTAAGGTTAAGAGACTTGATTTCTTTACAAGTTATGAGACTTTATTTTTCAAGATATGGGACTTGATTTCTAAAGTTAAGAGATTTGATTTAAAGTTATGAGACTTGATTTCTTTACAAGTTATGAGACTTTATTTTTCAAGATATGGGATTTGATTTCTAAAGTTAAGAGATTTGATTTAAAGTTATGAGACTTGATTTCTTTACAAGTTATGAGACTTTATTTTTCAAGATATGGGACTTGATTTCTAAAGTTAAGAGATTTGATTTAAAGTTATGAGACTTGATTTCTTTACAAGTTATGATACTTTATTTTTCAAGATATGGGTTACTTGATTTACTTCTAAAGTTAAGAGGCTTGATTTCGAAAGAGTATGTGACTTGAGTTTTAAAAGTATACGTTTATTGATTTAAAGAGAAGGAGTTTTATGATTCTTTGTAAGTATGTATGTACGTAGTATTTTTGGGTTTAGTTTCCCTAATGTTGCAAGAATAAAAGTGTCTTAAGTTCTCTAAAATGAAAGGTTGTTATAATAGCTTTATGGGAGGTTGTTATAACGACTTAAGAAGAAGTGAAAAGATGGTTTAAAAATGTTATGTAAGGAAAATCACACCGATCCTACAAATAGGCCGGATTATGTTATGAGATACACCGAGCCTACAAATAGGCCGGATTATGTTATGAGATACACCAAGCCTACAAATAGGCCGGATTATGTTATGAGATACACCGAGCCTACAAATAGGCCGGATTATGTTATGAGATACACCGAGCCTACAAATAGGCCGGATTATGTTATGAGATACACCGAGCCTACAAATAGGCGGATTATGTTATGAGATACACCGAGCCTACACATAGGCGGACACGCCATATTACCAGAGCCTACATAGGTAGGGTTACGTCATATTACACCGAGCCACAGACGGGCGGATTATGCTACATGATGCCACAAGATGCAAGGCCCGAGCGGGCGGATTATGCTACATGATTCCACGATGCACGAGCCCGGGCGGGCCGGATTATGCTACATGATTCCACAGTACACCGAGCCCCACATGCGGGTCGGATTATGCCACATGATTCATCAGTACACCGTGTCCCGCAAATGGGCCGGATTACGTTATCATGTATGGATAATCAAAGTAAGCTCCCAAATAAGAAGTCCCTCCATAAAGGGCCGGATTATGTTATATAAGATATGTAAGTTATGTGGAAAAACTTGATTGAATTCTTAAGTATGTATGTAAGAATATGATGTTAATTCTTATTGAAAGAAGGAAAAAAATGATTAATGTACGATTGATTTCATGAGTTAAAATGGCACGGTAGGATCTGGTATTTTAAATTTTATACTTGCCCCTGTCATTCTTTTGTACAGTTATGATCTTGTTTAATGTACTTTATTACCATTCCATACTTAGTACTTGTTGTACTGACCCCCTTAGGGGGGTTGCGTTCATGTCCACAGGTCTAGTTACACAGTTGTGGATCCGCGAGCTTAGGATCCTTGTTCAGCATTTTGAGATGACTTCAAGTTCCGGAGTTTGTCATTATGGCTAGGTATATTCAGGGGTACGGCGGGGCCTTGTCCCGTCATAGTTGTTGTCACCTTCTTAGAGGTCTGTATTCATATGTGGCCTGGACTGATGTAAGTTGTATTTATATTGTTGTACAGCGTAGACCCTTTCGGGAGATTTATAAATATACGGAAGCATTTCCGGCTTTGCCTTTGTTTTAAAAAAAATGAGTGTTATTTATCTTCCGCGGTTTATTTATATTGTATGGGTAGAAGGGTGCCCAGGTAGGGCCACCAGTCATTGGCCCGGGATTTTTGGGGCGTGATAATATGACATGCGTCCATTGGAAGGACATCACACCAAATATCTCCTGTTGTAGAGTGTATGTGATAAATGGAGGATGTGTCAGATGAATAATCTGATGTGGAAGGAGATAAAAGTGATTTCAGTTATCTCCTACTGGAGATGGTGTCACGACCCGACCAGTGCGGCGTGCCCTACAGGCACCCGCCAGTATACATCAGAGAATAGCAGCGGAACATACACAACATATAACATGTTTAGACAATAAATATAACAGGCTAACCGATAAGGCCGTCTTCCATAAAATATACATACTCAACAGTAAAACAGTATAACTCTGTTCTTACAGCCCAAACCACTAATGTGACTACAGACCTATAGGAATAACAACTGTGGCGGGGCAGGGCCCCGCCATACCCCTGAATGTACATAAAATCTACAACATCAGGGAAGAACTGTACCAAAAGACAAGCCTCCGGAGAAATAGAGCTTCTGACACCCGATCAGTGATCCTAAGAATGAGGATCCACCACCTTACCCTACTGCGGCATGAACGGCCCCAGGAAAATTCGATTACACAATATGTACTAAGTATGTAAAACTGGAAAATACTGTAATTACATCATAAGTCTAAAACAAAGCAGGAGACATGTATGATAATCAAATTACAGTACACTGTGCCTTACTAACAATGAGAGTAAATAAGAGTATACTTACAACATAAAAATAGGAGGCTCACGATCAAAGCAGGACCACCCGCCCGCAGTATCATTAAGTAATCCTACTCCTGAGACTATTTCACATGCAAGGGTCGTGTGGACCCGCATGAGGTATTCCTCGCATAGGCTTTATCCGCGCGCATAGGTCGTGTAGACCCGCATGAGGTATTCCTCGCATAGGACTGATCCGCCCCGCATGGGACTATTTCACTCGCATAAGCCCTTACGGACCCGCATGAGGTATTCATCGCATCATGGGTAGCAAATCCACGGAATATGCAAATGCCACAAACCTGGGGAATGACCCCGTAATGAATAATATACCACTAGCACGAACCGGCTATCATACATAACATAAGCACTACCGGCTTATCATTTATAACATAAGCACTACCGGCTTATCATACAATATATAAGCAAGTTAAGAAATCCCCTAACTTCTTATTAGTCTTGTTCATATACACTCTCATTTTAGTTTACTTAAGGCACTAACATGTCTTTTATAAAAATCCGAGAATTTAACCCAAAGTACTACATACTTCCACTCTTTTAAAAATGACTCTTTTTCATATAAAACTTCCAAGATACTAATAACCGTAGTATCAAGTCACAATTACTTTTCAAGACAAGTCACAATACCTTTAGAAATAAAATTAGGCTTCTAAATCAAGTGACTTCTTTTCTTTTAAAACCTTAGGAAATTGATGCCTTAAAATCAAATTGCCTTTCATTAAATCAAGTCATTTATCCTTATTTATCTTTCCATAAAGCTAATATAACCAACTTCCCATAAAGTCGTTATATTAACTTTATACCTTAGCCAATTACAATTTCCTATCCAAGGGACTTATACGTTTAAAACGAAACAAGTATCATATACTTTAAAACACTTCAAGTCCCTTAACTTTAAAAACTTAAGACATCCTTAATACTTTTAAAGAAGTGAGTTAATCTCCTAACTCACCCAACTTGGCTATTCTTAAAACAAGTAAAGGATATCAAGGTCTTGTACGTCTACCGTACTATATACGTGCAACTATTCATGCTCAAAAGATAGGAAAGTTCTACATACCTCTTCGGGTCAATCCACTTGCTAAGTACAATATCCCGCCTGTAGTATGTCAACCTATAATGTCCACAATACGTCTATTAACGTCTTACTTCAAACGTAGAATATTATAAGTGCAAAGTCACTAAATTCTACGGAAAATCGGACAACACCTCCTTTGTTTCTACATACTTTGACACCTTTTTGAAGGCCGAATTCAATAACCAAACACGCCACATTTAATGCCCAACAATGTATTAACAATAGGGGATTACACGCCTACTAGACGTGTAAAATTCCGCCCCACAAATGATATCAAACTAATACAACTACAAGTGTAATTCCGGCAACTTGAGATACAACACCACCAATTCTTATCCAATTTCCTTTTCAATCCAAATTGTTAGCATAACATGATATCAAGTCGCAATCGATTATAACTACTATAATCTTCAAGTAAGTAACATGCGACGATTCTAATTAACGACCAAATTGTAATCCAACTTCAAATGGCTTATATGACATTTCAGATTTTAGGCTACAACAATCCATAACACTTATGAAACTTCAACACATATACTTCATGCTAGCAAACATGTAAGGCTAACAACAATATATAATCTTGTAACACTTTAAGAGACAAGATTATTACCTCAACGAGTCTTAGTCCAACTTCAAATCCGAAGTCGCTCCCTAGCAACTTAGAGCCTCTTCTAGACAATTCAATCCGCCACTTGAGACCCTTAGAATATCACAAACAAGTTTCCTTTAATCTTCCAATCAAAACCTAGAAAAGCAACTAGGTTTTCACCTTGCGACTAATACGAAAACTATCTTTTTCCGGGATTTTTCTATTGAGATACCCTTACAATACCCTCATGAACCTTGGTTTAAAGTGTGGAGCTTAATGGACAACTAACAAAAAAAATTCTCTTTTCTTGGAGGTGAACCCGAGAGCACTATAGAGTGTTCTTCAAATTTTTCTTGAAATTTAGCTAAGTGTGGAGCTTGTCTTGCTACTAGTACTACTATATAGTAACATGGAGGGTCAAGATGTGCACAAATATGTGGCTTGGATGAATTTCTTTTAAATATCAAGACTTGTGGCCCCATTGACTAAGTCAATTTTATCAAGTTCTTCAACTTGCAAGACTTTGTCATCCTAACAATGGTCAAATGACCCTTTCGGCCATGCTTATTTTCGTCCAACACTACATAAGGGGGGGTGACACGTGTCGCCCTCCCATTCGTCACAATATTACGTTTTCCGACAATTCCATAATTCCGATAAAATTTTATAAGTCTCTAATCTTAACATTTGGGATTCTTACGTACGTTCTTAAAACATGTCCTGTAAATACGGGGTGTAACATTCTTCCCCCATTAGAAACATTCATCCCCGAATGTTCTTTCGGAGTCAAACTTATAATTCGCGACATAGTTTCCTTCTACAACCCCGACATACAAATAATGCCACACATGGCCACATAATAGCACTTAAACAAAAATGCTTCAATTAAAACTTGACAAGTAAGGGAAAATTAATTACCTGAAGGTGTAGGGAATAAGTGAGGATACTTTTTCAACATGTCCTCCTCCGCTTCCCAAGTCATCTCCTCCCGGTTATCATTCCTCCACAAGACTTTGACGGAAGCCACATCCTTGGTCCGCAGTCGCCTGACCTGGCAATCGAGTATCGCTATGGGACTCTCCTCATACGATAACCCCTCTGTCACCTGGACCTCACTAGCAGGGAAAACTCTCGCTGGATCTCCGATACACTTCCGCAACATAGAAGCATGGAAGACCGGATGTATCGCCTCTAACTCTGATGGCAGATCCAACTCATAGGCAACCTTGCCTACTCGACGGACAATCTGGTAGGGCCCAATGTACCTTGGGCTGAGTTTTCCCTTCTTTCTGAATCTCATCACACCCTTCATGGGTGATACCTTCAAGAAGACTCAATCGTCTACCTGAAACTGCAAATGCCGACTATCCGCATATGACTTCTGCCGACTCTGAGCTGCTAACAGTCTCTCCTGAATAAGCTTCACCTTATCCATAGCCTGCTGAACCAAGTCTAGGCCAACTAACTGCACCTCACCCACGTCGAACCAACCAATCGGCGACCTGCATTTCCGCCCATACAAAGCCTCGTATGGCGCCATCTGTATACTGGAATGGTAGTTGTTGTTATAAGTAAACTCCACAAGAGGAAAATGATCCTCCCAGCTACCCCTGAAATCAATCACGCAGGCTCGCAGCATATCCTCAAGTTTCTGGATAGTACGCTGCATGCGCGTCGATGCGAGGTGAAGCGATGTCTTGAGACTCACGCTGTCCTATTCCTTACGGAAAGACCTCCAGAAGTTAGCCGTAAACTGGGCTCCTCTATCTGATATAATCGACACAGGGACTCCGTGCAGTCTCACAATCTCTCTGATATACAATCTGGCATAGTCCTCAGCCGAAAACGTCGTCCTGACTGGAAGGAAGTGGGCTGATTTCGTCAGCCTGTCAACAATAACCCAAATGGAGTCGTACTTTCTCTGAGTACGAGGTAAACCTGTAACAAAGTCCATGTTGATCACCTCCCACTTCCAAGTCGGAATCTTAATAGCCTGCAATAGCCCACTAGGCCTCTGGTGCTCGACCTTGACCTGCTGGCAATTAGGACACTGTGCAACAAAACCTGCCACGTCCCTCTTCAGGCCATCCCACCAATACATACATCTGAGGTCATGGTACATCTTGGTCGACCCCGGATGAATAGAATAACGAGCATTGTGTGCCTCCCCCAGAATCTGCTGACGAAGTCCTGTCACATCGGGAACACACAATCGGACCTCAAATCTTAGCACCCCATCAAGCGCTACCTCGAATAGACTCTTCTCCTCCCGAAGAATTGTATCTCGATACCGTACCAACACTGGGCCCTCATATTGTCGCCTCTTCACCTCATCAACGATGGAAGACTCGGCAACCTCACGAACCCGTACCCCACTATCATCGGTATCGATCAATCGAACCCCAAGGCTCGCTAGCTGGTGGATCTGACGGACCATGTCCTGTCTCTCTGGTTGTACCTCTGACAGACTCCCCATCTATCTACGACTCAAGGCATCAGCAACCACGTTGGCTTTCCCTGGATGGTATAGAATATCAACATTATAATCTTTCAACAACTCTAACCACCGTCTCTGTCGCAAGTTCAGCTCCCTCTGCCTGAAGATATACTGGAGGCTCTTGTGGTCTGTATAAATATCCACATGAACCCCATACAAATAATGTCTCCAAATCTTCAAGGCATGAATAACTGCAGCCAACTCTAAGTCGTGGGTAGGGTAATTCCTCTCATGCTTCCGTAACTGCCGGGAAGCATAGGCTATAACCTTGCCATGCTGCATCAAAACACACCCTAGCCCGATACCTGAGGCATCACAATAAATCACGTACCCGTCTAACCCGCCGGGAAGAGTAAGGCGGATGTCACGACCGACCGGGCGCGGCCGGTGCCTACACGGGCACCCTGTTCAGGTATACATCAGAGAATAGCAGCGGAACATACACAACATAAACACATGTGTAAATAATAAACATCACAGGCTAGCCGATAAGGCCGCCTTCCATAATATAAACATAATCAAAAGTACAACAGTACAACTCAGTTCTTACAGCCCAACCACATATGTGAATACAGACCTCTAGGAATAACAACTGTGGCGGGACAGGGCCCCGTCATACCCCTGAATGTACATAAATCTACAACATCAGGGAAAGACTGTACCAAAAGAGACAAGCCTCCGGAGAAATGGAGCTTCTGACGTCTGATAAGTGATCCTAAGAATGAGGATCCACCACCTGCTTACCCTTTCCTGCGGCATGAACGGCCCAGAAAGGGTCGATTACCTGATAGGTACTAAGTATGTAAAACTGGAAAATACTGTAAATTACATCATAAGTTTTAAAACAAAGTCGGAGTCATGTATGAAAATAAAATTACAGTACAAAGTGTCTTACTAACAATGAGAGTAAATAAGAGTATACTTACAACATAAAAATAGGAGACTCACGATCAAATCATGGGTAGCAAATCCATGGAAATAGGTGGTATAACGTCTTGGGGGTTTACCCCTCATTTATACTCTTACCCTGAGGCAAGTGGTATAACGTCTTGGGGGTTTACCCCTCATTTATACTCTTATCCTGGAGAAGGTGGTAAAGCAGGTGGTATAACGTCTTGGGGGTTTACCCCTCATTTATACTCTTACCCTGGAGAAGGTGGTATAGCGTCTTGGGAGTTTACCCCTCACTTATACTCTTACCCTATCTCAACCGGCCGTCATACAATAAATAAGCAAGTTAGAAATCCCCCTAACTTCTTATTAGTCTTATTCATCTACACTCTCATTTTAGTTTACTTAAGGCACTAATATGTTATAATAAATCCGGGAGTTTAACCCAAAGTACTACGTACTTCTAATCTTTTAAAAATGACTCATTTTTATATAAAACTTCCAAGATACTATTAACCGTAGTATCAAGTCAAAATTACTTTTCAAGACAAGTCACAATACCTTTAGAAATAAAGTTAGGTCTCTAAATCAAGTGACTCCTTTTATTATATAACCTTAGGCAATTGATGCCTTAAAATCAAATTGCCTTTTCATTAAAATCAAGTCATTTATCTTTCCATAAAGCAAATATAACCAACTTCCCATAAAGTCGTTATATTCACTTTATACCTTAGCCAAATACAATTTCCTATCCAAGGGACTTATACGTTTAAAACGGAACAAGTATCACATACTTTAAAACTCTTCAAGTCCCTTAACTTTAATAAAACTTAAGACATCCTTTATACTTTCAAAGAAGTGAGTTAATCTCCTAACTCACCCGACTTGGCTATTCATAAAACTAGTAAAGGATATCAATGTCTTGTACGTCTACCGTACTATATACGTACAACTAGTCATGCTCAAAAGATAGGAAAAGTTCTACATACCTTTTCGGGTCAAACCACTTGCCAAGTACAATATCCCGCCCGTAGTATGTCAACCTATAATATCCACAATACGTCTATTAACGTCTTACTTCAAACGTAGAATATTACAAGTGTAAGGTCACTAAATTCTACGGAAAATCGGACAGCACCTCCTTTGTTTCTACTTACTTTGCCACCTTTTTCAAGGTCGAATTCAATAACCAAACACGCCACATTTAAGGCACAATCAAAGCAATTAATCAATAGGGGATTACACGCCTACTAGACGTGTAAAATTCCGCCCCACAAACGATATCAAACCAACACAACTACAAGTCCAATTCGGCCACATTGAGTACAATAACACCAATTCTTATCCAATTCCATTTCAATCCAAGTTGTTAGCATAACATGATATCAAGTCGCAATTGATTATAACTACTATAATCTTCAAGTAAGTAACATGCGAAGATTTATAATAAACGACCAATTAGTAATCCAACTTCAAGTGGCTTATATAACATTTCGGATTTAAGCTACAAGCAATCCATAATACTTATAAACTTCAACACATATACTTCATGCTAGCAACATGTAAAGCTAACAACAATATAAATAATCTTGTAACACTTTTAAGAGACGAGATTATACCTCAACGAATCTTAATCCAACTCCAAATCCGAAGTCGCTCCTTAGCAACTTAGAGCCTCTTCAAGACGCTTCAATCCGCTACTTGAGGCCCTTAGAACTACACCAACAAATTTCCTTCAAACTTCCAAACAAAACCTAGAAAGACAACTAGGTTTTCGCTTTGCGACTAACCCGAAAACTATCTTTTTCGGAGATTTTTCTATTGAGATATGCTTACAATACACTCAAGAACCTTGGTTTAAAGTGTGGAGCTTCATGGACAAGAAACAAAAAAAAATTCTTTCTTGTTGGAGTGAACCCGAGAGCTCCTCAAATGGAGTCTTGAAATTCTTGAAAATATGGCTAAGTGTTGGACTATGTCTTGCTACTAGTAGTATTAAATAGCACAATGAAGGGTCAAGATGTAAACAAATGGGTGGTTTGGATGAGCTCTTGTTAAATATCAAGTGTTGTGGTCCCATTGACCAAGTCAATTCTCTCAAGCTTTCAAGTTGCAAGACTTGTCTTGCTAACAAAGGTCCAATGACCCTTTTGCCCTTGCCTATTTTCGTCCAAGGCACCATAAGGGGGGGGGGTGACATGTGTCGCCCTCCCATTCGTCACAATATTACGTTTTCCGACAATTTCATAATTCCGATATATTTTTACAAGTCTCAAATCTTAACACTTGTGAGTTCTTACGTACGTTCTTAAAACATGTTATGTAAGTACGGGGTGTAACATTCTTCCCCCCTTAGAAACATTCGTCCCCGAATGTTCTTTCGGAGTCAAACTTATAATTAGCGACATAGTTTCCTTTCACAACCCCGACATACTAATAATGCCACACATGGCCACATAATAACATTTACACAAAACAAATGCTTCAATTAAAACTTGACAAGTAAGGGAAAACGAATTACCTGAAGGTGTAGGGAATAAGTGAGGATACTTCCTCAACATGTCCTCCTCCGCTTCCCAAGTCATCTCCTCCCGGTTAACATTCCTCCACAAGACTTTGACGGAAGCTACATCCTGGTCATGATCGCTGACTGGCGATCGAGTATCGCTATGGGACTCTCCTCATCGATAACCCCTACGCCACGGACCTCTACCCTGGAAAACTCTCGCTGGATCTCCGATACACTTCCGCAACATAGAAACATGGAAGACCGGATGTACCGCCTCTAACTCTGATGGCAGATCCAACTCATAGGCAACCTTGCCTACTCGACGGACGATCTGGTAGGGCCCAATGTACCTTAGGCTGAGTTTCCCCTTCTTACGAATCTCATTACACCGCCGTGGGTGGCACCTCAAGAAGACCCAATCGTGCACGAAACTCCAAATGCCGACGCCGATTATCCGCGTATGACCTGCCGACTTTGAGCCGCTATGGTCTCTCCCGGATAAGATTCACCTTATCCACGGCCTGTACCAAGTGCAGGCCAACTAATCGCACCTCGCCCACGCCGAACCAACCAATCGGCGACTACATTTTCGCCATATAAAGCCTCGTATGGCGCCATCTATATCTTGGAATGGTAGGTTGTTATAAGCAAACTCCAAGAGGCAAATGATCCTCCGGCTACCACGAAATCAATCACGCAGGCTCGCGGCATATCCTCGAGTGTATGCGGATAGTACGCTCTGCACCCGTCGATGCGAGGATGAAATCTTTGTCTTGAGACTCACTGTGTCCCTTAACCCTACGGAAAGACCTCAGGAAGTTAGCCGTAACCGGGCTCCTATCGGATATAATCGACACCGAGACACCGCAACCTCACAATCTCTCGATGTACAATCGGCATAGTCCTCACCAAGCGTCGTCCGATCCGGAAGGAAATAGGTGATTTCGTCACTGTCAACAATAACCCAAATGGAGTCGTACTTCCTCGAGTGCGAGGTAACCTGTAACAAAGTCCATGTTGACCACCTCCCACTTCCAGTCGGAATCTCAATAGCTGCAATAATCCACTGGGCCTCTGGTGCTCGACCTTGACCTGGCGGCAATTAGGACATCGTGCAACAAAACTCGCCACGTCCTGCCGTGCCATCCACCAATACAAACATCGAGGTCATGGTACATCTTGGTCGACCGGATGAATAGAATAACGAGCACCGTGTGCCTCCCGAGAATCTGGCGGCGAAGTCTGACACATCGGGAACACCTGGCCGGCCCTCAAATCTCGGCAGCGCTACCTCGAATAGACTATTCTCCTCGAAGAGATGCATCTCGATGCGTACCAACACCGGGTCCTCAAGCGTCGCCTCTTCACCTCATCAACGATGGAAGACTCGGCAACCTCACGAACCCGCACCGCTATCGTCGGTATCGATCAAATGAACCCCGAGCTCGCTAGCGGTGGATCGGCGGACCATTTCTGTCTCTCTGGCTGTACCTCAGCGGGCTCCCATCGATCTACGACTCGAGGCATCAAGAACTACGTTGGCTTTCCGGATGGTATAGAATATCAACATCATAATCTTTCAAAGTGACTCTAACCACCGTCTCTGCGCAAGTTCAGCTCATACGCTGAAGATATCTGGAGGCTCTTGTGGTGCTGTATAAATATACATGAACCCATCTGAGATAATGTCTCCAAATCTTGGGGCATGAATAATCGCGCCAACTCTAAGTCGTGGGTAGGGTAATTCCTCTCATGCTTATAGCTGCCAGGAAGCATAGGCTATAACCTTGCCGTCTGCATCAAAACACACCTGGCGATGCAGGGCATCACAATAGATTACGTGCCGTCAACCCGCCGGGAAGAGTAGGCTGGAGTCGTAGTCAACCTTTCCTCTGACAATCGCAAACCCTTCGCAAGCCTCGTCGGCTGGAACTTGGCCGCTCGAGTCGACCTAGTCAGCGGTCTTTGAAATCGAAGCAAAGCGCTCCACAAACCTACGATAATATCCTCGCCCATTGGCTGCGCACTCGGTCGGAGTAGTAGGTCTCGCCAAGACTTGGCGCCTCGATCTTTGCCGTATCCACCCGAACACCATCGGCCCGATAATATGCCCGGGAATGCCATCGAGGCCAACCAAACTCACACTTGGAGAACTTGGCGAATAGCTGCGGCTCGGAGGACCCAAGTACCGTCCTCAAGTGATATGCATGCTCCTGCTCTGTCCGCGAATAAAGCAGGATGTCATCAATAAATACTATCACAAATGTATCCAAAAATGGCTTGAACACCCGATTCATCAAATCCATAAATACCGCTGGAGCGTTGGTCAAACCGAAAGACATAACCACGAACTCATAGTGCCCATCATACCGGGTCACGAATGCAATCTTTGGGATATCGCCTCTCGAACTCGAACTCGATGATAACGGACCGCATGTCTATCTTGGAGAAACACCTCGCACCTGCAATGGTCAAACAAATCATCAATCACGGGAGGGGTACTATTCTTGATGGTTACCTTATTCATTTGCTCGTAATCAACACATACGCGGCGTCCCATCCTTCTTCTTCACAAACAAAGCTGGCGCTCCCGGGAGATATACTAGGCACGATAAAGCCTTTCTCCAAAGAAATCTTTGGTGGTCCTTGCTCTCAACTTAGCGGTGCGATCACGTATGGCGGAATGGAAATAGGTCGAGTGTCGTGCAACGTGTCAATACAAAACTCAATCTCCTCTCGGGAGGATACGGAAGATCGTGCGGGAACACATCCGAAACTCCTAACCATGGCATCGATCAAGAAGCGCACCTCGGCCTGCAATCAAATACGAACGGATGATAGATGTACCGCTTTGCGCACCATCTTCCTAGCCTTGAGGTAAGAAATAAACCTACCGCCGGCGCGTGTTGCCATTCCACTCGATAAGCGGCTCGCCAGAAATCGAACGAACCAACTGTCCCTACGATCAACGTTGGCATAACAAGAAGACAACGATCCATACTCATAATGACATCAAAATCGTCATCTCGGCTCTATCAAGTCTGCGGTGCGACGAGTAAATAAATACCGGACAACCTCTGTACGCTCGGCTAATACCGAATCTCCCGTTGGCGTAGCTACCTCAAAGGCTCTATCGACACGGCTCTATCCCGATTCTACATGATAAGAGGACACATAGGACAAGGTAGAACCTGGATCTATCAAAGCAAAAATGTCACAGCATGAAATCAATAATGTACCTGTAACGACGTCAGGGGAAGCCTCCTGATCCTGGCGGCTGGCTAATGAATATATGCGGTTCTGGGGACCGTGTCACGACCCGAACCCGGGCCCGTGACTGGTGCCTTACCCCGGGCACCCTAGTGATACAACATCAGAGAAAAAACCAGCGGAAATAAAAACTCATGAAAGAAAACAGTGAAATAAGAAAACAGGCTAACCCAAACGGTTACCTTTTTGCCCATAAATGAAAACTTGAACAGTTACATCCTTACAAACTCGCCTTGGCAGTGCTCTGGACCTAAGAATTTTGAAACCATAATGACGGACGGGGCCCGCCATGCCCCTGAATATACAAAAGTCTACTACTTCAGGGAACCATACCACATGACAAGCTTCCGGAGATATGGAACTTTCCGAGAACCGAACAGCGATCCTAAGAGTGCAGATCAGCAAGCTATGTACCTCAACCTGCGGCATGAACGCAGCCCCCCGAAGGAGTCGATAACAACGGTACCAAGTATGTGGCGAAAAATCACGTAAATGAAATCATAATAGTCTATATAAAGCGGGAGACATGTATGATAACCAAACTACAAGATACAACATATAGCGATCATATCAAGTTAGGGACTCATGCGTTAAATCATCACTCAAATACAACCCGAATTTAACGCCTGATGGCGCATGCCGGCATCTCACCTCGGTATAAGCATGGCCCTGGAACCGTCCTATTGGGCCCATACCCGTGGACCATCCAACATGTCGGTATGCCCAAAAGAGATAACAAGATAACAATCCCTGTGGAAGCATACCCGTGGGCCACCCAACGTGTCGGTATGTCCAATCAACTAACAAGATAACACTCACTATGGAAGCATACCCGTGGGCTACCCAACGTGTCAGTATGTCCAAACAAATACAAGATAATACTCACTGTGGACGCATACTCGTGGGCCACCAAACGTGTCAGTATGTCCAAACAAATAACAAGATAATACTCACTGTGGACGCATACTCGTGGGCCACCCAACGTGTCAGTATGTCCAAACAAATAACAAGATAATACTCACTGTGGACGCATACTCGTGGGCCACCCATCGTGTCAGTATGTCCAAAGCAAATAACAAGATCATACTCCTAATGGAAGCATACCCGTGGGCCACCCATCGTGTCAGTATGTCCAAGAGGATCGATATAGTGGAAGCATACCCGTGGGCTACCCAACGTGTCAGTATGTCCATCAATCAACCAGATAGCCGGCCCTCCATCGAGAGGCTCGGTAGCACACAATCAAACACTTGCACAACAAGGCTATCACAACAAGCATAGGCAAGTTACACACAACTCAAGGTACTTTAAACACTTCTCAACAGAACGTCAAGTATACCAGTAAAACCCAAGTATCTAACCCCTTTAAGATCAAGGTACTCCTACCTTTTATAACCAAGCCACTTATGTTTTTCCATCACAAAGAGTTCAATATTTGAGAACAAGTTACTTCTCTATTTCCAAAAAATCAAGTTACCATTCTAAATCCAATAATGAATCCATTTCTTTATTTTCCATAAAGTCGTTATAACTAACTTCCCATAAAGTTATTATAACACTTTATGTTATAAAACAATACAAGACAAAACCATGCCTTTCTTTTAAAACAAAACACTTCCAATTCTTAAGTCTCTTTTCTTTTAGAAATCGAGTTCCTTACCTTGGGATTTTTAAGAAGATCAAAACTTGATTACAATAATTCTTATTAGAGCAGTCATGATCTAGGAAATGTAATAAAATTTTGTCTTATCTTAGCTTCTACGCAGATGGAGGTTTCTACTAGTTTTAACATGATTAATTGTCATTACTTCTTTCCTTTATTAACGCTGCATTGGCTTGTTCGATTCTTATTCCCATTTCCGAAATTTGTAACATTATTCTTTTAAAAACCAAGTACTCATTTCTCACGAATGAGGTTTCACACTTTTCAACACCACTCAGGTCAATTATACGTCGAGCCTCTTATCTTTTGAAATCAACAAACCATCCTTTTACCTACATAAAGTGGTTATAACAAACTTCCCATAAAGCCGTTATAACACTATGTTTTTAAACCAACCAATTACAACTATAAGCCCTTATGAGACCAAGAGGGCTTATTCTTTAACCACCGAGTACTTATTACTAACGAATAAGATTTTCCTACTCTTTCAACAATCAAGACCTTTACACTTCATATCAAGTCAAGGCCTGACAAGGGAAATCAAATTTCTTTAACACGCGTCATCGCACTATATATTTCACAAATAATCATCTTTGAAGAGGATAGGAAGAATCACATACCTCGCGACGATTGTCGACAATAAGCAAAATGCTCCACGATCTTATCTCCCTTAAGTAGGATATGCTACTCGTAGTACTTCAATCCTATAAAGGGTCATAAAGCGTCTATCAATCTCTAGCTTGAACGTAGAATAACTAAGTGCAAGGTCCCTACATTATACGGAAAAATTTGGAATGAACTTCCTTTGTTTCTACTTACTATGCCACCTTTTTCAGCCGAAATTGCAATAACCAACGCCACATTTAAGGCTCAATTAATTCAGCAAATACAAGGGGATTACACGCCTACTAATACGTGTAAAATTCCGCCCCCACAACAACACAAAATAAACCAATAATCTCCATGCCATTCTTGGCCAACAATATAACCAATACTAACCCCTTTCAACTCTTTTCCAATTCAAGTTCTTAGGTCTAACATGATATCTAGCCTTAGACATCTTCAACAATTACAATTTCCCCCTTAACAACATGTGACGACCAAATTAGAAATCTAATTGAAGTTACAATCTTAAGGCTAACATGCCCATTTTCGGTTTCAACAAGACAACAAGATCCAAATCTATTCAAATATAACAGCCTCAGGCTCAATTCTAAACTACTAAAATATAACAGCCTCAGGCTCATTTCTAAACTACTAAAACAAGTATAACTCATAACCAAGAGAAGGGGAAACTTTTACCTTTGGAGAAACCCACAAAAGCCCCTTTCTTCCACTTCTTTTCCGTCAAACTCGTCTACCAGTGCTTCCCAAGTTTACCCACTTTTCCTTCTTGCGCGCTCAGCGGTTTCCTCTTAAGCTAGGTTTTCTTCAAAAACTAGAGAGAAGGGAGAGGTTTTTCTTGGGAGGTTTTGAAATGAAATGGCCAAGTCTTCCAAGACTGGCCTAAAATAGGACCACTTTACGGTAAAAGGATGGGAGGACACTTGTCACCCTCATAGGTTTTAAACAAAATATCCTGTTTTTCGCCGCTTTCTGCGCCAAAAATCCGCCTCGGCGCTCGGCTTCGAAAAAGTTCCAGCATTCGGCGCGCGACCCTGCGTCGGCGCGGCGCTGCAACCCCTGCGAACTCCCAGTACAACCGGCGTCGCGGCCTGTACCACGAGCAAACGGCTTTGCTTTGCTGATTGCGCGCAAACTTGAAACTTCCATAACTTTTGACTCGATGTCCTATCGTGAGCGGTTTGTTGCGTTGGGAACTAGATTTAACGGACTACACACTAGGCTTTTTAAACACCTCGAAATTCTTAACAACTGGGGTACAAAACTCCAAGGTAGACTCAAAATCAAATCAACACATGTTTGTCAACTTATCTATCAACTTTCAAATCTTATATTCCTTGGTATGTTCTTATCTTAACTCCTTGAATTTACTGGGTGTAACATTCTTCCCCTTAGAAACATTCATCCCGAATGTTCCTTCTAAGTCTCCAAAGCAGACGAGGTATAGTCTTCACTACTCCACTCACAAAAGAATCGGTTATGCCACTCATGGACTTATCACCGAAAAATACTCCCACATACTATGTACTTCGGCAAAGGATCACACTGTAAAATCTTTTACTCTAGCCGGCCTTACCTCTAAGGTCTTGATTGTTATAAATTTTTAAGGTTCAAAATTTTCTCATCCTCAGACTTACCCTTTTCACTAATCAGGCTTCTAAATCACATTTTTAACACAAAGTTATCCGAACATAACACTTAACACATCACCATAACATCAATGCATACTAGTCTCGGAGGGTTAAGAATATACGTAACTATTACTTCACTTCCCTTTTTGTCGTTCTACTCATGTTTCTTCCACGCAGCGCGCCAAAGGAGGAGATAAACCAACACCGATCCCGAAAGTGAGTCTCTACATCCGCGCTACCTCTGGTTGGACAATTTCTCGCAAAATGGCCCTGCTGGCCGCATGCAAAACAAACTCCCATTCCAGCACGGCACTCCCCGTTATGGAGCCTACCACAACGACCACAACGAGGTAGGGGTGGTCCCATCTGACTAACGTCCTGCTCAAAACACGAAACCTTGGAGCCACGACTGCTCTTGAATCTCGAGATATCACGAAGGCGTGGTGGAGCACTCCATACTGGCGGAGGCGCATAACTAGTCTGCTGCTGAGGTTGCCTGCCTCGAAGGTCACCAGAGGACTCTGCTGTCCCGGCCTCTTACGCTGACGGTTATTACGCCGACCCCTACGCTCCTCACACCCAAGTGCATAAGCCTGCATGCGGGAAATATCCATGCCCGGCTGAAGAGCTACTCCCGTGCAACTCTCTGCTAAGTAGTCATCGAGTCCTGTGACATAACGGTGCACTCTATCCTCCATATCTGTCACGACCCGAACCCGGGCCCGTGATTGGTGCCTTACCCGGGCACCCAAGTAGTCATACATCAGAGTAATCAGCGGAATATAAATAAGACATGAAACAATTATAAAATGAAAACAGTTTATCCATGAAAATATCGCCTTTCGGCCTATACATATAATAAAACCTTGAACAGTTACATCCCCATTTACAAACTCTGCCCACAACAGTACTACAGACCTCTAAGAAAGTGACAACAACTATGACGGGACAGGGCCCCGCCATACCCCTGAATGTACAAGAACTTACAGACTTAGGGTAACATACCAAAAGATAAGCCTCCGAAGAAACGGGGCTTCCCAACCTGTGGCTGTGATCCCATGGCGAGGATCCACAACCAATGTACCTCTACTGCGGCATGAACGCGGCCGAAGGAGTCGATCTGGACAATGTACCAAGTATGTGAAAGCGTAAAATCAGTAAATGAAATCATAATAGTCTATATAAAGCGGAGACATTTATGATAACCAAACTACTGATTCACAACATAAAGCGATCATGTCAAGTCGGGGACTCGCCTCAAGTCATCCTCACGTGCGTGGAACTCCTTCCTCACCGGCGATCTAGGTACAAATCGTGTGGAATCGTGTCCGCCCATCCGTGGGACTCGGTAAAGAATCATGTAGAATCGTGTCCGCCCCATCCCGTGGGACTCGGTGAAGAAATCATGTGGAATACGTGTCGGCCCATCCGTGGGACTCGGTGAAGAATCAGATGAAATACGTGTCTCGGCCCATCTCATGGGACTCGGTGAAGAATCAGATGGAATACGTGTCCCGACCCATCTCATGGGACTCGGTGAAGAATCAGATGGAATACGTGTCCCGACCCATCTCATGGGACTCGGTGAAGAATCAGATGGAATACGTGTCCCGGCCCATCTCATGGGACTCGGTAGCATAGAAATACAACACTTGCACAACAAAGGCTATCACCACAAGCATAGGCAAGTTACACACAACTCAAGGTTATTTTATGCCAAAGTCCAGGTTCTGACCCCAAAGTATTACGTACGTTAAATGCTTTTTAAAAGATTCATTTCTTTTATAAAGGTCACCCGATACCCGTAGTATTAAAAAATAGAGTGACTCATATTTTTAAGTAAACCAAAACCCTTTCCTTTTCAACATCAAGTAACAACATTCTTTTCCATAAGTTCAAGTTTGCCTAATTTCAAGTACTTAAGTCTCTTATTTTAGAAAGGTTTCGTAGTTCATAGTCTTAATCACTTAAGAATATAATTCTCTTTTAAACAATTTGAGAAACATATGCCTTAAATGTGAGTAGGTTATTCTTGTTCAAAATCAATCTTATTAAAGCAGTCATGATCTAGGAAATGTAATATCATTTTGTCTCATCTTAGCTTCTATGCAAATTGAGGTTTCTACTGGTTTTAATAATACTTAATTATTCAATACATTTCCCTTTATTAGCGCTGCAGTGGTTTGTTCGATACTTATTCTGATTTCAAATCAAGAAACATTATTCCTTTTAAAAACCAAGTACTCATTACTCACGAATAAAGTTTCACACTTTTTAACAAAATTCATATTAATTCAATTAAGTCAAGTCTCTTATCTTTTAAGATCAAGTCTCTTAACCTCTTAAAATCAATAAACCATTCTTTTTATCTCTCTTAAGTCGTTATACCTAACTTCCCATAAAGCTAGTATAACTCTTAAGCTTTCAAACCAAGTATTATTCTTCTTTCAAAAAGGATTCTTAATTCTTTTGAAATACTTCAAGATTCTTATTATTCGGGCTTAAGTCAAAAGACATTGCCGTAAAACTACATTCAGTTAACACACGTACGTCTACCGTACTATATATATATTCTTTTAAAATACTTCCAGATTCTTATTATTCGGGCTTAAGTCAAAAGACATTGCCGTAAAACTACATTCGATTAACACGCGACGCTCACCGTACTATATATATATTCTTTTAAAATATCATGCTCAAGAGGATAGGAAGAATCACATACCTCGCGACGATTATCGACTATTAGCAAAACGCTCCACGGTTATAACCCGGCTAGCCTTGTCCACCTTTTAAGTAGCACATGCTACTCGCAGAACATTCAACCTATAAAGGTTATACCAGTCTATCAAAGTCTAGACTACTCAGAGAATATTCTAAGCGAGAGGTTCTCTATTCTACGGAAAATCGGGCAGACTTCCCTACCCGTTAAGCTACACAAGTCTCATCAGAATACAAATTCTATGTAAGTCTGATTCAATCTTCTTCTTTAATATTCTTGACGAGATTTGATTCAATTCTTTTCTGTAATATCCTTCTATTACAGATTCAATTCTCTTCTATGAATCTTATATTCATTTCTATATAACTACGATGTAATTTCCAATTACAATAGAAGGATAGGATTATTTACCTCGGTAAGCCCAAAATTATCCAAGTTTAATGTCGATCCCGGCAAGGTTTAGCTCTACTCCGGTGCTCCAACCCGCTCCAAACAACCCTTAGAAGTTCTACACACTTCTACTAAGTACTCCAACCAATTATGGAGATTTTTCCATAGGGTTTCGTTTAGTGGCTAAAGGAAAGTATAGTAGTATTTTAGGGCTTTTCAGAAAGAGGTACTTGGAAATTCTACAAAGGTTTTGGGCTAGAGTATTTTGGCATTACAACAATACTTGGAGAAGTATTTCTCAACCAAGGGGGTAGTATTTCGACTAGAACAACTAGAGGGTATTTCTCGGCCAAGGGCCTCTCAAAGGGGGAGGGGGACTTGGACGAAACTACACTAAGGGGGGGGGGGGGGGAAGGGGGCTCTCGGCTAGAGCTCTCAAGAGGGGGGAAAGGGATTTCAAGACTTAGAAATCATTTGAGGGATGAAGAAACCTTCAAGTTAGGGGAGTATTTATAGGCCAACCAATGGCCAACCAATGGCCAAGATGAAGCCAAGTGCTAGGCAAGTGTAAGGCCAAGATTTGGGCAAGTGTACCTTATCCATCTACCACCAAAATATCCTACCAACCCCTTGACCACAAACAAGGCACAAAAAACGTGCAAGGAATGCCCTTTGGCCGTCCACTTTTGAGGGTGACACATGTCACCCTCCCGTTGGTCCAAAATATTTCATCTCTCGGAAAAATCCGCAAAAATTATAAATGACATAGCCGGAATTTTCCCTTCGCAAAGTTTGGAAAACGTTTCGTCGGAAAACGACTCTTTTCGTGTGTTGTGCACAAAATTTCGTCCTTGCCTAACCTTAAGGCTTAGACTTTTATACGTACGCCCTTACGTACATACTCTGGAAATACGGGGTATAACAATATCTGCCACCAGAGCGGGGACATACCGAGCCAATGAGTCAAACTCTACATTGTACTCCCGAACTGTGCGCCCTCTTTGTCTCAGCATCAAAAATCTGTCGGCCCGTGTCCTCCTCATCTGTGGAGGCAAGAAATGGCCAAGGAAAGCCTCTGAGAACTCACCCCAACCAGCTGGAGGTGCATGCTCCCCCCGGGACAGCTCCCACGAATCAAACCAGTCGACTGCAGTATCACGCAGCCGATGTGAACCCAAAATCACTGACTCGGTCTCCGAAGCCTTGATCACTCTCATGATCCATCAGAATCGCTTCGGATGAACTCCTGCGGATCATCCTCAGGCCTCGACCCGTAGAACTCAGGTGGGCTGCAACTCAGAAAATCCCGTAGTCTCAAACTATCTGACCTCGGGTGAACCCCGGGTACTACTGGAACTGCTGCATCCAGCCTATCCTCGTGCCTAGCCACGATCCTGGCCAATAACTGGGCCATCTCCTTGTAACCCATCTCCTCTGCCCCAGCCGTGGATCGAGGCTCAGTGTCGTGGTCTCGATTGAGACCGCCGCTTTACTCGCAGCCTCCTCTGCCGCTTGCCCTTACGGGCTCTGGTTGCCATGCGGAGGCATCACCGGTATACAAAAATACGTGAGGAGTCCAACTTATAACACGCCTCTAAGGCACGATCTCGAGTGAGAAGAATGGAAACCAATCCTAAATATCCTATAGCCTCACGATTATAGATGTGGTGCACAACACACCGATAATCAAGACTCTACTAGATACGGTCAGACACTTTCCGAGGATTAATCGCTCGATACCACTTTTGTCACGACCAACCGGGCGTGGATCGTGCCTTACCGGGCACCCTAGTGATACAACATCAGAGAAAACCAGTGGAAATAAAAACTCATGAAAGAAAACAGTGAAATAAGAAAGCAGGCTAACCCAACGGTTACCTTTTGTACATAAATGAAAACTTGAGCATATCCTTACAAACTCGCCCACAATAAAGCATGCACTCTAAGAATTTTGAAACCATAATGACGGACAGGGCCCCGCCATGCCCTGAATATACAAAATTCTACTACTTGAGGAACTGCACCACGTGACAAGCTTCCGAGATATGGAGCTTTCCGAGAACCGAACAGCGATCCTAAGAGCGGATCGCCAAGTTATGTACCTCAACTGCGGCATGAATGCAGCTTCAAGGAGGTCGATCAACAGTACCAAGTATGTGAAACGAAAAATCGTAAATGAAATCATAATAGTCTATATAAAGCGGAGACATGTATGATAACCAAACTACAAGACACAACATATAAGCGATCATGTCAAGTTAGGGACTCATGCGTAAATCATCACTCAAATACAACCCGAATTTAACCCGCACAATGGCGCGTGCCGACATCTCACCTCGGTATAAGCATGGCCTCGAACCGGCCCTATTGGGCCCATACCCGTGGACCATCCAACGTGTCGGTATGCCCAAAGGAGATAACAAGATAACAATCCCTGTGGAAGCATACCCGTGGGCCACCCAACGTGTCGGTATGTCTAATCAACTAACAAGATAACACTCACTATGGAAGCATACCCGTGGGCTACCCAACGTGTCAGTATGTCCAAACAAATACAAGATAATACTCACTGTGGACGCATACTCGTGGGCCACCCAACGTGTTACACCCCGTACTTACAGGACATGTTTTAAGAACGTAAGTAAGAACTCACAAGTGATAAGATTTGAGACTCGTAAGAATTTTATCGGAATTATGAAATTGTCGGAAAACGTATTATTGTGACGAATGGGAGGGTGACACGTGTCACCCCCCTTAGATGATGCCTTGGACGATTTTTGCAAGGGCTAAAGGGTCATTGGACCTTTGTTGGCAAGACAAGTCTTGCAACTTGAAAGCTTGACATGTTTGACTTAGTCAAGGGGACAATTAGTCTTGGTATTTGTTAGACCTCATCCTAGCCAACCATTTGTGCACACCTTGACCCCTCCATGTCCCTATATAATACTAGTAGCAAGACAAGAGTTCCACACTTAGCTAAAATTCACAAAATATTGTAGAACAAGAGAGTGAGGCTCACGGGTTGGGCATCCATAAGAGGGAAAAAAATTTGTTTGTTGTCCAATAATCTCCCCACTTTAAACCAAGGTTCCTAAGTGTATTGTGAGTATATCTCAATAGAAAAATCCCGGAAAAAGAGAGTTTTCGTATTAGTCGCAAGGTGAAAACCTAATGGCTTTTCTAGGTTTTGGTTGGAAGTTTGAAGGAAAATTGTTGGTATGGTTCTAAGGGTCTCAAGTAGCGGATTGAAGTATCTTGGAGAGTCTCTAAGTTGCTAAGGAACGACTTCGGATTTGAAGATTGGATTGAGATTCGTTGAGGTATAATCTTGTTCTTTGAAAGTGTTACAAGATTATATATTTTTATTGTTGTTGTTAGCTTTACGTGTTGCTAGCATGAAGTTGATATGTAGAAGTTTATAAGGATTGTGGATTGATTGTAAGCCTTGGAAATCCGGAATGTAATGTAAGCCATGTTAAGTTGGATTTCAATTTAGTCGTTATTAGAATCGTCGCATGTTATTGATTTGAAGATTGTGGTAACTTTAATCAAATGCGACTTGATATCATGTTATGTTAACAATTTGGATTGAAATGGAAATTTGATAAGAATTAGTATTGTTGAACTCAAGGTGGCCGAATTTGGACTTGTAGTTTGTATTAGTTTGTTATTCATTTATATTAGGCGACCTAAATTGTGAGCCAAATGGGGCTGTTTAGTTATTCATTTGTACTGGACTACCTTCTATATTGTTGTGAGCCAATTGGGGCTGTTTGGTTATTGTATTCGGCCTTGAAAAAGGTGGCAAAGTAAGTAAAAACAAAGGAGGTCTTTGTCAGATTTTCCGTAGAATTTAGCGACTTAGCACCTAGAATATTCTACGTATGAAGTAAGAGGTTAATGGACGTATGGTGACCATTATAGGTTGATGTACTAAGTATAGCGTATCCTACGTGAAGAATGGAATAGCTCAAGGTTGAAGTACTTTGGAGCATTTTGCTACTTGTCGACAATCGTCGCGAGGTATGTGAACCTCTACTTTCTTTGGCATGATCCTACGTATGAAATATCCCTGTGATAGTATTTCAAGATTCCTTCTACTCTTAGAAGTTAAGAGGTATTTACATTGTTGAATCTAAGTTAAAAGTATGTTTAAATTGTCCTAAGTCCTTACTAGGTCTTATGGGAGACGTTAGTAAGAATGGTTAGGAAATTATGAGATTTGATTTAAAGGCTATGTGTCTTGATTTGTTTAAAGTAAGTAAGTTGATTTTTATGTTTGAAAATGACTTGAATTTATATGTGAAAAGGGATTGGTTTTAAAAGTGTAGATGACATGATTTTACAAGTATAAGTAAATGGACTTTAAAGAATGTATGTTATGAAGTTTTAAGACTATGAACTTTGATTTTCTTTAAAGGATTATGAAACTTTATTTTTCAAGTTATGGACTTGATTTCTAAAGTATAAGCGACATGATTTGAAAGAGTGTATGCTACGAGGTGTTAAGGCTATAAGCCTTGATTTTATAAGTGGAAATGGCTTAATTTTACAAAGTATGGCTTCTTAATTTATTTCAAAAGTTAAGAAGATGGTTTCCAAAAGAGTATGTGACTTGAGCTTTAAAAAGAAAGGAGTTCTATGATTCTTTTTAAGTATGTATGTATGTAGTATTTTTGGATCTAGTTTTCCTAATGTTGTAAGAATAAAAGTGTCTTAAGTTCTCTAAAATGAAAGGTTGTTATAATAGCTTTATGGGAAGTTGTTATGGCGACTTAAGAAGAAGTGAAAAGATGGTTTGAAAATGTTATGTAAGGAAAATACACCGAGCCTACAAATAGGCGGACACGTTATGAAATACACCGAGCCTACAAATAGGCGGATTACGTTATGAAATACACCGAGCCTACAAATAGGCGGATTACGTTATGAAATACACGAGCCTACAAATAGGACGGATTACGTTATGAGATACACCGAGCCTACACATAGGCCGGATTACGCCATATTACCCCGAGCCTTCACATAGGCCGGGTTACGTCATCTTACACCGAGCCCCACAGGCGGGCCGGATTATGTTATATGATTCCACAGTACACCGAGCCCCACAGGCGGGCCGGATTATGTTATATGATTCCACAGTACACCGAGCCCCACAGGCGGGCCGGATTATGTTATATGATTCCACAGTACACCGAGCCCCACAGGCGGGCCGGATTATGTTATATGATTCCACAGTACACCGAGCCCCACAGGCGGGCCGGATTATGTCACATGATTCATCAGTACACCGTGTCCCGCAAATGGGTCGGATTATGTTATGTAAGATATGTAAGTTATGTGAAAAAGGCTGGATTAAACTCTTAAGTATGTATGTAGGAATATGTTGTTAAATCTTATTGAAAGGAGGAAAGGAACGGTTAATATATGATTGATTTCAGGAGTTAAAATGACATTCTTTTATACATATATGATTTGGTTATTGCATTTTATTTCTGTTCCATACTCGATGTTATCGATTTCTTCGGCCGGCTGCGTTAAATGCCGCGGTGATAGGTACAGGTTGGTGATCCTTGCTTTTAGGATCTCTGCTCGATTTTGGAAAGAAGCTCCTTTCACTCCGGAGGCTTATCTTTTGGTACGGTTTCCCTGATGTGGTAGACTTATGTACATTCAGGGGTATGGCGGGGCCCTGTCCCGCCGCAGTTTTAATTCTTAGAGGTCTGTAGTCACATGTTGTGGGTCGGTTTGTAAAAAGAAAGGGATGTAACTGCTGTTGTTATGTATATGTATATGTCGGGAAGGTAGCCTTATCGGCTAGCTTGTGGTTTAATTTCGTTATTTTATTTTATAAGTTTCATGTATGTTCATTGCTATTCTCCGACGTATACGAGCAGGTTCCCGGTAGGGCACGATTGCGGGCCGGTCGGGTCGTGACAAAAGTGGTATCAGAGCAGTTAGTCCTTGGAAAGTGTCTACAGGCCGTGTCTAGTAGAGTCTTGATTATCGGTGTGTTGTGCACCACATCTATAATCAGGAGGCTGCAGGACATGTAGGATTAGTTTCCATTCTTCTCACTCGAGATCGTGCGATAGATTTGTGTTGTTAGGGTCGTCTCCCTAACGAGTTATGTTGATTGCAGCTACGAGAAAGGCAGCAGTGACCCAGGAATGACTATGTGGATTGCGTATCGAGGTTGGTAATGATTGTAGTATAGTTGGTATTGTGACATACATCTATACGGAGTTATGTATGAGGGTCGACGCAGCGTGTTGCCTAGAATGATTTTAGATTACGGGAATTGGTAAAGACTAACTAGATCAGGGAAGGTATGGAATAGTTAATGAATTTTCGCCAAGGTTTTGTGTTTTATTTGAGATAATTGGGAAAAGATGAGTACATGCGATAGGGTAGTGAACCCCAAGAAGCCATGTTAAGGAATCTAACGGAATGTCATGTTAATAGATTAAGCTGCGTAGGCTTAAGTGAATTATCGGATGAGGTCCGCATAGAGTGAGTAATGGTTGTTGTGATCGAGACAACATGGTTTTGGTTTTATGAGAAGTTTTTGTACCCGTTTACTGGGGGACTGGTAAGGTAGGCTTGGAGCATGAAAATTTGCGAGCCTAAGAATATTGATTATTCGAGACCTTAGGTATATAAGGCTTTCTCTGTGATAAGATTTTAAGTCAGACGAGGATAAGAGTTAAGTGCGACGAGTGGTTGAGGACCTGTTACGGGTCTCCTCATAGCCTGGAATGGAGTGGGATCAGTTGGTAGTAGTTCCGCTACGTGACAGGGTCACGAGGGTGCAAGGCCCAAGTCTAGTTAATTGTTTTACGGGTTTGTGGACGCGTTCCACCGGAACCAGGTCGTGAAAGCCGGAAATGGTCGTATATTGTCTTATAGAGTGACTCCAAAGATTAGAGGCCAGAATTGGTATGGAAGTTATGTATGTATGTTAGAAAGAGTTGGAAATGCGAAAAGATAACCTCTTTTGGGCTTATGATGGACGGATATGCGTGTGCGAGGTATTAGGGCTATGTGTGGCATTATTAGTATGTCGGGGTTGTGAAAGGAAACTATGTCGCTAATCTTAAGTTTGACTCCGAAAGAACATTCGAGGACGAATGTTTCTAAGGGGGGAAGAATGTTACACCCCGTACTTACAGGACATGTTTTAAGAACGTAAGTAAGAACTCACAAGTGATAAGATTTGAGACTTGTAAGAATTTTATCGGAATTATGAAATTGTCGGAAAACGTATTATTGTGACGAATGGGAGGGTGACACGTGTCACCCCCCTTAGATGATGCCTTGGACGATTTTTGCAAGGGCTAAAGGGTCATTGGACCTTTGTTGGCAAGACAAGTCTTGCAACTTGAAAGCTTGACATGTTTGACTTAGTCAAGGGGACAATTAGTCTTGGTATTTGTTAGACCTCATCCTAGCCAACCATTTGTGCACACCTTGACCCCTCCATGTCCCTATATAATACTAGTAGCAAGACAAGAGTTCCACACTTAGCTAAAATTCACAAAAAATTGTAGAACAAGAGAGTGAGGCTCACGGGTTGGGCATCCATAAGAGGGAAAAAAATTTGTTTGTTGTCGATAATCTCCCACTTTAAACCAAGGTTCCTAAGTGTATTGTGAGTATATCTCAATAGAAAAATCCCGGAAAAAGAGAGTTTTCGTATTAGTCGCAAGGTGAAAACCTAATGGCTTTTCTAGGTTTTGGTTGGAAGTTTGAAGGAAAATTGTTGGTATGGTTCTAAGGCTCAGTAGCGGATTGAAGTATCTTGGAGAGTCTCTAAGTTGCTAAGGAGCGACTTGGTTGAAGATTGGATTGAGATTCGTTGAGGTATAATCTTGTTCTTTGAAAGTGTTACAAGATTATATATTTTTATTGTTGTTGTTAGCTTTACGTGTTGCTAGCATGAAGTTGATATGTAGAAGTTTATAAGGATTGTGGATTGATTGTAAGCCTTGGAAATCCGGAATGTAATGTAAGCCATGTTAAGTTGGATTTCAATTTAGTCGTTATTAGAATCGTCGCATGTTATTGATTTGAAGATTGTGGTAGTTTTAATCAAATGCGACTTGATATCATGTTATGTTAACAATTTGGATTGAAATGGAAATTTGATAAGAATTAGTATTGTTGAACTCAAGGTGGCCGAATTTGGACTTGTAGTTTGTATTAGTTTGTTATTCATTTATATTAGGCGACCTTCTAAATTGTGAGCCAAATGGGGCTGTTTAGTTATTCATTTGTACTGGACTACCTTCTATATTGTTGTGAGCCAATTGGGGCTGTTTGGTTATTGTATTCGGCCTTGAAAAAGGTGGCAAAGTAAGTAAAAACAAAGGAGGTGCTGTCCGATTTTCCGTATAATTTAGCGACTTAGCACCTAGAATATTCTACGTATGAAGTAAGAGGTTAATGGACGTATGGTGACCATTATAGGTTGATGTACTAAGTATAGCGTATCCTACGTGAAGAATGGAATAGCTCAAGGTTGAAGTACTTTGGAGCATTTTGCTACTTGTCGACAATCGTCGCGAGGTATGTGAACCTCTACTTTCTTTGGCATGATCCTACGTATGAAATATCCCTGTGATAGTATTTCAAGATTCCTTCTACTCTTAGAAGTTAAGAGGTATTTACATTGTTGAATCTAAGTTAAAAGTATGTTTAAATTGTCCTAAGTCCTTACTAGGTCTTATGGGAGACGTTAGTAAGAATGGTTAGGAAATTATGAGATTTGATTTAAAGGCTATGTGTCTTGATTTGTTTAAAGTAAGTAAGTTGATTTTTATGTTTGAAAATGACTTGAATTTATATGTGAAAAGGGGATTGGTTTTAAAAGTGTAGATGACATGATTTTACAAGTATAAGTAAATGGACTTTAAAGAATGTATGTTATGAAGTTTTAAGACTATGAACTTTGATTTTCTTTAAAGGATTATGAAACTTTATTTTTCAAGTTATGGGACTTGATTTCTAAAGTATAAGCGACATGATTTGAAAGAGTGTATGCTCACGAGGTGTTAAGGCTATAAGCCTTGATTTTATAAGTGGAAATGGCTTAATTTTACAAAGTATGGCTTCTTAATTTATTTCAAAAGTTAAGAAGATGGTTTCCAAAAGAGTATGTGACTTGAGCTTTAAAAAAGAAAGGAGTTCTATGATTCTTTTTTTAAGTATGTATGTATGTAGTATTTTTGGATCTAGTTTTCCTAATGTTGTAAGAATAAAAGTGTCTTAAGTTCTCTAAAATGAAAGGTTGTTATAATAGCTTTATGGGAAGTTGTTATGACGACTTAAGAAGAAGTGAAAAGATGGTTTGAAAATGTTATGTAAGGAAAATACACCGAGCCTACAAATAGGCCGGATTACGTTATGAAATACACCGAGCCTACAAATAGGCGGACACGTTATGAAATACACCGAGCCTACAAATAGGCGGATTACGTTATGAAATACACCGAGCCTACAAATAGGCGGATTACGTTATGAGATACACCGAGCCTACACGTAGGCGGATTACGCCATATTACCCCGAGCCTTCACATAGCCGGTTACGTCATCTTACACCGAGCCCCACAGCGGGCGGATTATGTTATATGATTCCACAAGACACCGAGCCCCACAGCGGGCGGATTATGTTATATGATTCCACAAGACACCGAGCCCAAGCGGGCGGATTATGTTATATGATTCCACAAGACACCGAGCCCCACAGCGGGCGGATTATGTTATATGATTCCACAGTACACCGAGCCCCACAGGCGGACCGGATTATGTCACATGATTCATCAGTACACCGTGTCCCGCAAATGGGTCGGATTATGTTATGTAAGATATGTAAGTTATGTGAAAAATTTGGATTAAACTCTTAAGTATGTATGTAGGAATATGTTGTTAAATCTTATTGAAAGGAGGAAAGGACCGGTTAATATATGATTGATTTCAGGAGTTAAAATGACATTCTTTTATACATATATGATTTGGTTATTGCATTTTATTTACATTCCATACTGGTACATTTTGTTACCCGGCCGAAGCTGCGTTCATGCCCGCAGGTGATAGGTACACAGGTTGGTGATCCTTGCTTTTAGAATCTCTGTTCAGTTTTTGGAAAGAAGCTCCTTTCACTCCGGAGGCTTATCTTTTGGTACGGTTTCCACGATGTGGTAGACTTATGTACATTCAGGGTATGGCGGGCCCTGTCCCGCAGCTTTTAATTCTTAGAGGTGCAGAGTCACATGTTGTGGGTCGGTTTGTAAAAAGAAAGGGATGTAATCTTTGTTATGTATATGTATATGTGTCGGGAAGGTAGCCTTATCGGCTAGCTCGTGGTTTAATTTCTCGTTATTTTATTTTATAAGTTTCATGTATGTTCATTGCTATTCTCTCGACGATATCAACAGGGTGCCCGTAGGGCACGATTCATGCCCGGTCGGGTCGTGACACAACGTGTCAGTATGTCCAAACAAATAACAAGATAATACTCACTGTGGACGCATACTCGTGGGCCACCCAACGTGTCAGTATGTCCAAAAAAATAACAAGATAATACTCACTGTGGACGCATACTCGTGGGTCACCCATCGTGTCAGTATGTCCAAAGCAAATAACAAGATCATACTCCTAATGGAAGCATACCCGTGGGCCACCCATCGTGTCAGTATGTCCAAGAGGATCGATATAGTGGAAGCATACCCGTGGGCTACCCAACGTGTCAGTATGTCCATCAATCAACCAGATAGCCGGCCCTCCATCGAGAGGCTCGGTAGCACACAATCAAACACTTGCACAACAAGGCTATCACAACAAGCATAGGCAAGTTACACACAACTCAAGGTACTTTAAACACTTCTTAACACAACGTCAAGTATACCAGTAAAACCCAAGTATCTTACCCCTTTAAGATCAATGTACTCCTACCTTTTATAACCAAGCCACTTATGTTTTTCCATCACAAAGAGTTCAATATTTGAGAACAAGTTACTTCTCTATTTCCAAAAAATCAAGTTACCATTCTAAATCCAATAATGAATTCATTTCTTTATTTTCCATAAAGTCGTTATAACTAACTTCCCATAAAGCTATTATAACACTTTATGTTTTAAAACAATACAAGACAAAACCATGCCTTTCTTTTAAAACAAAACACTTCCAATTCTTAAGTCTCTTTTCTTTTAGAAATCGAGTTCCTTACCTTGGGATTTTTAAGAAGATCAAAACTTGATTACAATAATTCTTATTAGAGCAGCCATGATCTAGGAAATGTAATAAAATTTTGTCTTATCTTAGCTTCTACGCAGATGGAGGTTTCTACTGGTTTTAACATGATTAATTGTCATTACTTCTTTCCTTTATTAACGCTGCATTGGCTTGTTCGATTCTTATTCCCATTTCTGAAATTTGTAACATTATTCTTTTAAAAACCAAGTACTCATTTCTCACGAATGAGGTTTCACACTTTTCAACACCACTCAGGTCAATTATACGTCGAGCCTCTTATCTTTTGAAATCAACAAACCATCCTTTTACCTACATAAAGTGGTTATAACAAACTTCCCATAAATCCGTTATATCACTTTATGTTTTTAAACCAACCAATTACAACTATAAGCCCTTATGAGACCAAGAGGGCTTATTCTTTAACCACCGAGTACTTATTACTAACGAATAAGATTTTCCTACTCTTTCAACAATCAAGACCTTTACACTTCATATCAAGTCAAGGCACAACAAGGGAAATCAAATTTCTTTAACACACGTGCATCTACTGCACTATATATTTCACAAATAATCATGCTGAAGAGGATAGGAAGAATCACATACCTCGCGACGATTGTCGACAATAAGCAAAATGCTCCACAGTACTATCTCCCTTAAGTAGGATATGCTACTCGTAGTACTTCAATCCTATAAGGGTCATAAAACGTCTATCAATCTCTAGCTTCGAACGTAGAATAACTAAGTGCAAGGTCCCTACATTCTACGGAAAAATTTGGACAGAACTTCCTTTGTTTCTACTTACTATGCCACCTTTTTCCAGGCCGAAATTGCAATAACCAACGCCACATTTAAGGCTCAATTAATTCAGCAAATACAAGGGGATTACACGCCTACTAATACGTGTAAAATTCCGCCCCCACAACAACACAAAATAAACAAATAATCTCCATGCCATTCTTGGCCAACAATATAACCAATACTAACCCCTTTCAACTCTTTTCCAATTCAAGTTCTTAGGTCTAACATGATATCTAGCCTTAGACATCTTCAACAATTACAATTTCCCCCTTAACAACATGTGACGACCAAATTAGAAATCCAATTGAAGTTACAATCTTAAGGCTAACATGCCCATTTTCGGTTTCAACAAGACAACAAGATCCAAATCTATTCAAATATAACACCTGTGCTCAATTCTAAACTACTAAAATATAATGACCTGAGCTCATTTCTAAACTACTAAAACAAGTATAACTCATAACCAAGAGAAGGAAACTTTTACCTTTGGAGAAACCCACAAAGCCCCTTTCTTCCACTTCTTTTCCACAAACTCGTCTACAGTGCTTCCCACAAGTTTACCCACACTTTTCCTTCTTGCCTCCGCTCCAACAGCTTCTCTTAGCTAGGTTTTCTTCAAAAACTAGAGAGAAGGGAGAGGGTTTTTCTTGGGAGGGTTGTGAAATGAAATGGCCAAGTCTTCCAAGACTTGGCCCTAAAATAGGATCACTTTCTGGTAAATCGGATGGGAGGGACACTTGTCACCCTCCCATAGGTTTTAAACAAAATATCCCTTTTTCGCCCCTTTCACGCAAAAATCCCGCCTCGGCTGCGTTCCGCGACGCGGCGCTCCACTCTCCGAAAAGTTCCAGCATTCGTGCCGCCTCGCATTCGGCCGCGCTGCAACCCCTACGAACTCCCAAGATAACTGGCGCGCTGCACTTCAACCGACAATCGCCGCTTTGCTCGATCAAGCACCAAACTTGAAACTTCCATAATTTTTGACTCCGATGTCCTATCGACGAACGGTTTGTTGCGTTGGGAACTAGATTTAACGGACTACACACTAGGATTTTTAAACACCTCGAAATTCTTAACAACTGGGGTACAACACTCCAAGGTAGACTCAAAATCCGTCCAACACATGTTTGTCAACTTATCTATCAACTTTCAAATCTTATATTCCTTGGTATGTTCTTATCTTAACTCTTTGAATTTACGGGGTGTAACAGACCGCTAGAACTGGAACCACCACTACGACCTCTACCGCGGCATGCCGGTCCGTGAGTACCCTGCCCTCCGGGGCGCATAACCACAGAAGGAGAGGAAGACCCAAAGAATCGATCCTGCCGGCTGCCAGACCACCCATGCCGCCTATAGACGGACAATCTCTCCTCAAATGGCCCTGCTGGCCACAAGAGTAACAAGCTCCCGAAGCCCTGCGACACTCGCCCTGGTGAAACCTACCACATCGAGCACACTGAGGTGTGGGTGGTCCCGATCGGTGACGGTTCCTGCCTCGCGAAATCCAAGTCCCGACCTCGACCGCTCTCGAATGACTGGGCCGATCGGACCTCCCGCCAGAAAACCGTGAGGAGCACTCGCTGGCTATTTGGAAAGTGGACCTAGTCTGCTGCTGAGGCTGTCCGCCTCGAAAACTGCCCTGAGACCCCGCTATCCTTGCCCTCTTGGGCTGGCCTGAGTCAATCTGGTCCTCCCTCTCTCTATCCTCATCCTCGGGCATAGGCTCGCATCTGGCAATGTCCATACCGGCCAAGAGCCACCCCCAAGCATGCAGTAATCATATGACGGTCTAGCCCCATCACATAACGATGAACTCTATCCGTCATGTCAGCTACAATAGTGTGTGCATGCCTGGCCAAGGAGTCAAACTCCAGGCTGTACTCCCTCATAGTCCTCTCATTCTGCCTCAAGGTCAAAAATCTATCTACACGGGCTCTCCTCATCTCAGGAGGCAAAAGTGATCCATGAAGGCCTCAGAACTCCTCCCAAACACCGGGAAGAGCATCCTCACCTCTCGAAATCAACCACGACTCAAAACCGGTTCAACGCAATATCGCAACGGTAAGTGGCTAGCGAATGCACTCTCTTAAGCCCTAAGAACTGCATGGTCCGTCAGGCCGAGAATGAACTCCTGCGGATCCTCCTCGGACCTCGAACCATAAAACTCGTGGATGACAACCTAAAAATCCCTAATCCGCAAATTGTCGGCTCAGGGTGGTCGCCGCTTCACATTGCCGCTACTTATCTTGGTCAATAACCGGATCGCTCCCGTAGTCTCTATACTCGCTCTTGGCCGTGGGATCGAGGCTCTGCAGGAACCTCGAGCTACCGCTGGCCTTTCTAATACCGGCGTGGCTGAACTCGCTGACCGCTACTACCTCGGGCATAGTCCGTGCTCGAGTCCGTAACCTCTCGAGTACCGCTAGCAACTCCTGCATCGCTTTGCCCTTCGGCCCCGTCGCTCCGTGGAGGCATAACTGTTTCATAAGAAGAGGTCAGAGAGGATTTAACCTAATAAGACAGATCTACTGCACGATCTCAGAGAGAGAAGAATGAGAATCAATCTTAAATGTCCTGCAACCTTCTGATTATAGATGTGGTGCACAACACACCGATAATCAAGACTCTACTAGACACGGTCTGTAGACACTTTCCGAGGACTAACTGCTTTGATATCACTTTTGTCACGACCCGACCCCGGGCCGCGACTGGTGCCCTACCTGGGCACCCTGTTCAGGTATACATCAGAGAATAGCAGCGAAACATACACAACATAAACACATGTGTAAACAATAAACATCACAGGCTAGCCGATAAGGTCGCCTTCCATAATATAAACATAATCAAAAGTACAACTGTACAACTCAGTTCTTACAGCCCAACCACATATGTGAATACAGACCTCTAGGAATAACAACTGTGGCGGGACATGGCCCCGCCATACCCCTGAATGTACATAAATCTACAACATTAGGGAAAGACTGTACCAAAAGAGACAAGCCTCCGGAGAAATGGAGCTTCTGACGTCTGATAAGTGATCCTAATAATGAGGATCCACCACCTGCTTACCCTTTCCTACGGCATTTAACGCAGCCCCGGAAGTGGGTCTGACACATAGGTACTAAGTATGTAAAACTGGAAAATACTGTAAATTACATCATAAGTTTTAAAACAAAGCCGGAGTCATGTATGATAATAAAATTACAGTACAAAGTGCCTTACTAACAATGAGAGTAAATAAGAGTATACTTACTACATAAAAATAGGAGACTCACGATCAAATCATGGGTAGCAAATCCATGGAAACAGGTGGTATAACGTCTTGGGGGTTTACCCCTCATTTATACTCTTACCCTGAGGCAGGTGGTATAACGTCTTGGGGGTTTACCCCACATTTATACTCTTATCCTGGAGAAGGTGGTAAAGCAGGTGGTATAACGTCTTGGGGGTTTTGTCACGCCCCGAACCCCGGGCCCGTGACTGGTGCCCTACCTGGGCACCCTTCTACCTTAACAACACAAGTAAACTGCGGAATTTAAATAACGCCTCTTTTTTTTTAACCAACGTACGGGTAAGGGCAAAGCCGACAAGGCTGCCATATAATATATACAAAAGACACAACACTGCACATGAGTCCAATCCCACATATGAATACAGACCTCTAAGAGTTATATCAACCACGACGACGCAAGGCCCCGTACCCATAACTTGTACAAAAGCATGTACTGAAAGAAACTTATACCAAAAAGATAAACTCCCGAACAGAAGGAGCTATCCAATAACTCTGAGCAGGGTCCTACACCTGCCGATCACCAAATCATTACCTAAACTGCGGCGTTTAACGCGGCCCCAAGGAGGTCAAGACGAAGAATGTACTAAGTATGTGCGATGAAATGCGTCAGAATGAAATCATAACATCTAAACAAAACGGGAGACATGTATGATAGCCAACCTACAAGACACAACACATAAGCAAATATAACAAGTCGTGACGCATGCTCAAGTCATTACTAAAATATAAACCTGGGTCTCACGCGCATAATATCAATCATGCCCGTGGAATCCTTCCTCACTTCGGGCAGTACATGATATAATATAACCCCAATAGGCATACATGAACACTTAGTCCCACCGGTGGTATAGCGTCTTGGGGTTTACCTCACTTATACTCTTACCCCGAGAAGGTGGTAAGCGGTGGTATAGCATCTTGGGGGTTTACCCTCACTTATACTCTTACCTCGGAGAAGGTGGTAAAGCATCTTGGGGTTTACCTCACTTATACTCTTACCCTATCTCAACCGACCATCAAACAAAACAAGGGGGTATAATGTCTTGGGGTTTACCCTCACTTATACTCTTACCGGAGAAGGTGGTATAGCATCTGGGGTTTACCTCACTCATACTCTTACCCTATCTCGACCGTCACAACAAAATAAGCACTACCATGTCTTCTATAAAAATCCGAATTTAACCCAAGTACTACAAATAACTAAGATACCCGTGGAATCCCACATCACCGCTTCGACGTCCCAAGTAACTTACAACAAGACAGTACCTCCAACCAAGAGTCGCGAACTTAATAAAACATAATCCTTGCACTCAAAGGCTATCGCCGACCCATAGGCAATTCTCAATTAATCAGGCCAAGGTACTTATCAAGGCACACATAGAATAATTCTCATTTAACAAGCCAAAGTACTTACCAAGGCACAAATAGAATAATTCTCATTTAACAAGCCAAAGTACTTACCAAGGCACAAATAGAATAATTCTCATTTAACAAGCCAAAGTACTTATCAAGGCAAAAATAGAATAATTCTCATTTAACAAGCCAAAGTACTTATCAAGGCACAAATAGAAAAATTCTCATTTAACAAGCCAAAGTACTTATCAAGGCACAAATAGAATAATTCTCATTTAACAAGCCAAAGTACTTATCAAGGCACAAATAGAATAATTCTCATTTAACAAGCCAAAGTACTTATCTAGGCACAAATAGAATAATTCTCATTTAACAAGCCAAAGTACTACGACGCACATTCTTTCAAAAGACTCCTTTTTATGTAAAATCCCAAGATACTAACACCCGTAGTATCAAGGTGTGTCTATTTTTCAAAGTAAGTTACTACACTTTTAGAAAACTCATTTCAAAGCTTGAAATCAAGTAACTTCAAATTTTCACAATCTAGGCAACTTATGCCCAATAATAAAAAATAGACAACATTCTTAACCTTCCATAAAGCCGTTATAACCAACTTCCCATAAAGCCGTTATAACCCTTTATGGTTTTAGACAATTTCATTCTTTTTATAACCAAGAGACTTATACTTAAAACCAAGTATCACAAACTTTCAAATCAAGTCTCTTAGCTTTCAAAATACATCGAGTCTCTTAATATATAGAAAACAAGTTTCTTCTACTTTTAAACCTCTAGTAACTCACACCTTTGAAACAAGTTACTTCTCTTAAATCATGTCATTTCTCCTCTTTTAAAACCATTAAGTAAATCACTCCTTTGACTCCCCTAAAGTCATTATAATGACCTTTAGGTTTTGGAACTAAGGCACTAGCCAAAAGGTTTGGAAACCACTTCCTTTTCAAGACTCTATGTACTTTAAGTAAAATACTTTCACTTTTAAGAATCCAACTTCACTAAGGCAATGGATTATACAACTTACAATTTAAACATCAAAGTACAATCAAGGAAGTACATAGAACAAATTCTATATTAGGCAATCCAAGTACAACCAAGGAATGGATCATTTAAGGAGTAGAACTTACTTTCTTTATCTTAAGGAATCATGCTAGAAGAGGAGATAGTTCACATACCTTTTCGGCTAAATCCACAAGCTAAGCCGAATACGCCGTACGTAGAAGTGTCAACCTATAATGATCACAACAAGACTATCAACTTCTAGTCTCAACGTATAATAATACTAAGTATACGGTCTCTAATTCTACGGAAAATCGGGCAGCACTTCCTTTGTTTCTACTCACTTTGCCACCTTTTTCAAGGCCGAATACAATAACCAACACGCCACATTTAAGGCTCAAACCAACAACCAAACAAAGGGGATTACACGCCTTAAAATACGTGTAAAATTTCGCCCCACAATTCATACAAAGTAGATTAAAATCCCAACCATCTCTCGGCCAACTTATAACCAACGACACTAAGTCCTTTCCAATTTCTTTTTTTCAATCCAAGTTCTAAGGTCTAACATGTTATATAGTCATAAACAACTTCAACAACTACAATTTCCTTCTTTATACAACATGCGACAACTTAAATTAATAATCAACTTGAATTCCAATCTTAAGGCTAAACATGCTAGTTTTCGGATTAGGGTTCCAATAGCCAATACACTAATCCAACAACATAATATATAACTCATGCTTGCTAATATCCATAGCTACAATCAATAAGAAATCTTAACTACTAAAACGACAAGATTATACCTTTATAAGCCCTTAAAATTCCAAGATTCAAAGTCGCTCCTTAGCAAATTCTTAGCTCCTTTCCTTAGGTTCCAATCCGCTCCAAGCACTCCGTAGAAGCCTATGAAGAACTCATCTTCAAGTTCCAACTTCAAAGTTAAAGAACTCCTCAAGTTTCCGCCTTGCGACTAATACGAAAACGCCGTTTTTCCGAAATCTTTCTATTGAGATATCCTTACAATACCCTTAGGGACATTGGGTTTAAGTCTTGTGAACAAAGGATCAAAAACTAAAAAAAATTTGTGTGTGGGAGGAGCAAACCCGAGAGCCTCTTGTTCTTGGCACAAAGTTCTCTCAATTTTTCTAAGTGTAAAAGACCTTGTCTTGCACTAACTTAGTATATAACACATATTGGAGGGCTTAGACTTAAACAAATGTGAGGCTAGGATGAATTTCACTTGGATTAAGCCTATGTGGACAAGTTGACAAGTCAACAATATCATGCTAGCAAGACTTATCTTCCACCATGGTAAATGACCATTTTGCCCCTTACTAATTCAACCAAGACCACATGAGGGGGGTTCCACGTGTCGCCCTCTCATTCGTCCATAAAATTCCGTAACCCTCGTGGGCCCCACAAAACGTAAAATTTCTCGGGTGGGCCCCACATGACCAAATCCGTAAAAATAAATTTCCATAAGATTAATAAGTTCCATATCCTTCAAATAATGCATTTTGAGAATCCAATTCTCAACAACGAACATTTTTCCTTTCCGACGTCCGGAAGATTTTCCGTCGGAAAAACAATTCTTCCTTTCGTACTAATTTCCAAGTCCTGATTCCTTACGTACATTCTCTTTTACATGTCCTGGACTTACGGGGTGTAACATTCTTCCCCCCTTAGAAACATTCGTCCCCGAATGTTCTTAGTCGGTTGTCAAGCTATACAAACTCCGGCATAAACTCTATACTATGCCTATCATTCAAAACATGCACAAGACCAACGATGTCACACATGGCCACCACAACATACGTGAACATAATAATGGACCTTCCGTCCGTGACCCCTTCTCACAAAACTCGAAGGTTGCAGTCTTCTCAAACACGGGATCCTTAGAGGTTCCTTTCTTTCCTTACTGGTCATACTTTCTCGTACTTCCAAACTCATCTAGTACACGTACAAAATTTCAAATTTTGTTTCTGTTCTCCAATCTTTGGAGTTACTATCCAAACTTGGCCATATTGTTACTTACATTCCCGTTAAGGCTCTTTTCGGTCCTTACGACCTAGTTTCGGTGGAACGCATCCACGAACTCGTACAACGATTAACTCAACTTGGGCCTGGCATCCTCGTGACCCTATCACATAACGGGTGTTATACCCCGTATTTCCAGGGTATGTACGTGAGGACGTACGTAGAAATTTGAGCCTTAAAGTTAGGCAAGGTTCGAAATTGTACATAACTACCAAAAGGAGTCGTTTTTCGACTAAACGCTTTCCATTTTTCGTAGGGAAAATTCCGGCTATGTCAATAATAATTTTTGCGGATTTTTACGAGAGACGTAACATTTTGGACCAACAGAAGGGTGACATGTGTCACCCTCACATTGAAGAGGTTGGACGGCAAAATGGGCTAGCTTGCACGTTTTTTGTGTTGAATTTTGGTCAAGGGTTAGGTAGGATATTTTGTGTAGATGGATAAGGTAACACATGGCTAAATCTTGACCTTACACTTGCTATACACTTGGAAGAATCTTGCCCTTGGTTGGCCATGGCTTGACCTATAAATACCCACTTTGTTGATGAAATTCTTCATCCAAATATTTTCTAAGTGTTAAAAATCCTCCTCTCCCTTGTGAAGTTTTAGTCCACCACACCCCGCCTTTGAGTGAGCTTGGCCGAGAGCCACCCTCCCCTCAGAAGTGCCTAGCCGTGGGGTACACCCCTAGCCTTGTTGTCTCGTATAAATACCCCTTTGTGGTATAGAAATACTCTCAAGTATTGTTATAATGCCCAAATACCTCGCCCAAATACTTTGTAGTATTCCCAAGGTTACACTTATACAAAAGCCTGTAAAATACTATTATACTTCCTCACCACAAAAACGAAACCCTAAGGAAAACCTTCATAGTCGGTTGAAGTGTTAAGTAGAAGTTAGTTAGAACTTCTAAGGGTTGTTTAGAGCGGGTTGAGCGCACGGAGTAGAGAGCTAAACCTTGCTCAGATCGACATATAAACTCGGATAATTTTGGGCTTATCGAGGTAAACATTCTTGACCTACGTGGTAATTGGAAATTACATGTTGTAGAGTATATAGTTAAGTATACTATATATAGAATCGAGCATAGTTGTGCGGCAATGTCTTTTGACTTAAGCTCGAATAATACTTACGCAATGTCTTGCGACTTAAGCCCAATTTTAAGAAGTGAATCGAATCGTAATTACATAGGATGTATCAGACATGAGACTTGTGTAGTATTAATGTGAGAAGAATTGTACACGACCGTTTAGACGTGCAAACCCCTCTGGTTGGCTTGTAGCCTACCGATAGAGGAGGAGATTTACGCTGTCATGGGAGGTCTTCTGAATTTTTGTAGAATATTCTACATTGACATCTAGGATGTTAATAGGCGCCTTGTGGCCTCTATAGGTTGAAGTACTACGTACGGCGTGATCTACTTGGCTTAAGGAGTAGCCGACGATTTGAGGTACTTGGAGCATTTTGCTATTAGTCGATAATCGTCGCGAGGTATGTGAACCTCTTCCTATATGTTCTAGCATGATATGTGTATAACTATGTAGTACGGTAGACGTACAGGTGTTTAATGTATTTGATTGGTTTGAAACATAAATTGTTATAACGGCTTTATGGGAAGTTGGTTATAACAACTTTATGTAGGTAAGAAAATGCTTTGTGGTTTCAAAGGATAACTGATTTGACTTATAACGGATTTGATGTGTAGTAACAAAGAACTTGAAGTGTTTTAAAAAGACCTTTTTGAAAGAAGAGTAATACTTGGCTTTGAAAACATAAGAGTTGTACTAGCTTTATGGGAAGTTAGGTATAACGTCTTAAGAGTGATAAAAAGAATGGTTTATCGATTTTTAAGATAAGAGACTTGACTTAATGGTATTGATATGAATTTTGTTAAAAGTGTGAAACCTCATTCGTGAGTAATGAGTACTTGGTTTTAAAAGGAATAATGTTTTACTGATTTCGGAAATCAGAATGAGTATCGACAAACTACTGCAACGTTAATAAAGGAAAATGTATTGAATAATGAAGTATGGTATTAAAACCAGTAGAAACCTCCATCCGCATGTGCTAAGATGAGACAAAATTATATTACATTTCCTAGATCATGGCTGCTTAATAAGATTGATTATAAACAAGAATAACCTACTCACATATAAGACATATGTTTCTCAAAACGTTTAAAGGAGAATTATGTTTTAAAGGATTAAAACTATGAACTACGAAACCTTTTCTAAAATGAGAAACTTGAGCATTTGAAATTAGGCAAACTTGAACGTTTGGAAAATAAGGTTGTTACTTGATTTTACAAAGGAAAGCATTTTGGTTTACTTAACAATGTTAGTCACTCTATTTTTATACTACGGGTGTCGGGTGACCTTTGTAAAAGAAATGGATCTTTAAAAGGAATTTAACGTACGTAGTACTTTAGGGTTAAAACCCGGACTTTGGCATAAAATGAAAGTACTTTGAGTTGTGTATAACTTGTCTATGCTTGTTGTTGTGAAGCTTGCCTATGCTTGTTGTTGTGAAGTTTGCCTATGCTTGTTGTTGTGAAACTTGCCTATGCTTGTTGTGATAGCCTTTGTTGTATTTCTGTACCCCCACGTCTCTCGATGGAGGGCCGGTTGATTTGTTATGAACGATTCTACACCGAGTCCCACGAGATGGGCAGGGACACATATTTCATTTGATTATACACCGAGTCCCACGAGATGGACAGGGACACGTATTCCATCTGATTATACACCGAGTCCCACGAGATGGGAAGGGACACGTATTCCATCTGATTATACACCGAGTCCCACGAGATGGGCAGGGACACGTATTCCATCTGATTATACACCGAGTCCCACGAGATGGGCAGGGACACGTATTTCATCTGATTATACACCGAGTCCCACGACGGGCAGGACACGATTTCATCCGATTATACACCGAGTCCCACGGACGGGCCGACACGATTTCATCCGTTATCATACATGTCTCCCGCTTTATATAGACTATTATGATTTCATTTACGCCTTTTCTGATTCACATACTTGGTACTGTTATCGACTCTTCGGGCCGCGTCATGCCGCAGTGGAAGTACATCGGTTGTGGATCCTCGCCATAGGATCACAACAGCGTGTCGGAAGCCCCATTTCTTCTGAGGCTTATCTTTTGGTATGTTACCTCGAGTCGTAGATTCTTATACATTCGTGGTATGGCGGGCCCCGTCCGTCATACCGCTTGTAAAAATCTTAGAGGTGCAGAGCACTTGTTATACCCCGTATTTCAGTATGTACGTGGGGCGCACGTAGAAAATTTGAACTTGAGAATTAGGCTTGCCGAATTAACTTTGTTCACAACACCCTTTAGAGTCATTTTTCGACGAAACGCTTTCCAACTTTCGTATGGGAATTTCCGCTATGTCATTTTTAATTTTTGCGGATTTTTCCGAGAGACGAAACATTTTGGACCAACAAGAGGGCACACTTGTCACCCTCTCATTGGAACACCTTGGGCGGAAATTGTGCGCGAAAGTGTGGCCTTTGTGGTCGAGGGTTGGTAGGATATTTTTGTGTTAGTTGGCTAGTGTGCACTTGGCAAGATCTTGCCCTACACTTGCCTTGCACTTGGCAAGATCTTGGCCATTGGTTGGCCTTGGCTTGTCCTATAAATACCCTCTCCCTTGAAGACTTCTTCATCCTTAAATTTGCCTAAGTCTTGAAAGCTCTCTTTCTCCCCTTGTGAGGCCTTAGCCGAGAGCCCTCTCCCCTCGCCGAGAGTCCCCAGTGGGCAGGCCGAGGGTAGACACCCCCTCCTGGGTGCTAGCCTGGGGTACCCCCCCTAGCCTAGTAGTTTTCATATAAATACCCCCCCTCTGGTTAGAAATACTCTCAAAAGTCTTGTTATAATGCCCACATTAACTTAGCCGGATACCTTGTAGTATTCTAAGGTTATACTTATACGACAAGCCTGTAAATACTATTAAACTTCCTTCCACACAAAAACCGAAACCCTAAGGAAAATCTCCATGGTTAGTTGGAGTAATAAGTAGAAGTTGGTTAGAACTTCTAAGGGTTGTTTGAGCGGCCTGAGCGCACGAGTAGAGCTAAACCTTGCTCAGGATCAACATTTAAACTCGGATAATTATGGGCTTATCGAGGTAAATATCTTGTCCCTCTATTGTAATTGGAAATTACATGTTGTATGATTATATAGTTGAAGTATACTATATATATAGAACTGAACGTAGTTATCGGCAATGTCTTTTGACTTAAGCCTGAATAATAAGAAACCTTTTCGAAAGAAGAGTCTCGAATCAGATTTACATAGATCAGTACATGAGACTTGTGTAGCTTTTACGTGAGGTAGAATCGCACACGCCCAGGTTAGACATGCAAACCCCCGTTGGCTTGGTAGCCTACTCGATAGAGAGGAGATTTACGCTGTCATGGGGGAGAGTCTGCCGAATTTTCTGTAGAATGTTCTACGATAAGATCTAGATGTTAATAAGCGCCTTGTGGCCTTATAGGTTGAAATCGCGTGTGGCGCGATCTACTTGGCTTAAGGAGTAGCCGACTCGAGGTACTGGAGCGCTTTTGCTATTAGTCGATACTCGCCGCGAGGTATGTGAACCTCTTCCTATCTCTTCTAGCATGATATGTGTGAACTATGTAGTACGGTAGACGCATACGTGCTAAATGTATTTGATTGGTTTAAAACATAAAGTGTTATAACGCTTTATGGGAAGTTGGTTATAATGACTTTATGTTGGTAAGAAAATACTTGTGTTTTTAAAAGGTAATCGATCCGAACTATAAGCGGCTTATTATGTGTTAATAAAGAACTTGAAGTATTTCAAAAGATTTTTGAATCATTTGAAAGAAGAAGTAATACTTGGTTTTGAAAACTTAAGAGTTATACTAGCTTTATGGGAAGTTAGGTATAACGCTTAAGAATGTTTTATCGATTTGAAATCGAATGTATCGACAAACCATCGCGGCGTTAATAAAAGGAAATGTTTTGTGATTAAGTATTATTAAAACCAGTAGAAACTTTCATCTGCATGGAAGCTAAGATGAGACAAAATGATATTTCCTAGATCATGGCTGCTGTAATAAGATTATTATAAACAAGAATATCCTACTCACATATAAGGCTTATGTTTCTCAGATAGCTTAAAAAGAGAATTATATTCTTAAATGAATAAGACTATGAACTACGAAACCTTTCTAAAGTAAGAAACGTGAACATTTGAAATTAGGCAAACTTGGACGTTTGAGACATAATGTTGTTACTTGATTTTACAAAGAGAAGTGTTTTGCTTTACTTCAAAAGATAATCACTCTAGTTTTCATATACTACGGGTATTGTGTGACTTTTGTAAACGTAACGTATCTTTTAAAAGATAATGTATGAAGTACTTTGGGAATAGATACTCGATCTTGGTAATCATATAATAGAATGTACCTTGTGTATAATCTGGATTGTGTTGGTTTGTGATAGCCTTGTAGTACCTTCGTGTTGATTTGATAAGTAATCATATTAGGACGCTACGTGTGTTAGTATTCGTGATGTTTGTGTAAAGGGGTTTTCCTCGTTGTGCTTATGTTGTTTAAACGATAAACCGTTATGTTGGTATTATACCACTCACCGTGTTTCCGGGTTAAGCCGCTCCGACGCGGTAGACTCAGCGATGCAGGACCATGATTCGAGAATACCTCACGCGGTCCTCGGGGCCTGCGCGAGCTACGAGAGTTCCGTGTGTTAGCGGCGCCTTTATGGTCACGCGGTCATGTGCCATGCGGATCGCGAGTCCGTGATACGCCGGAGTAATACCCTCGATGCGGGTTATACCTCATGCGCCTATGATTGGCCTACGCGGAGTCGGGAGTTCCGTGGCTGACGCGCACATTTGATATTGCGCGGCGGCGACGGCTTTGATCATGTGATGGTCAGACAGATATCATGATACGCTTTATGACCTTGTTAGTACCGCTGGGTGTTAGTAGTCCCAGGCCTTCGCATTTACCTCGCATCGCTTTATTTGGACACAGTGGGACTCGCTGTTCATGTGTGTTCCTTGGTGCTTTTCTCGTCATTGATCGCGGATGAGGAAGGTATTCCACGCATGATTGATGTTGTGGGCGTGAGACCCATTGTTATATCGGAGTGATGACTTGGAGGGCGTGAGTCACGACTAGACATGATCGCTTATTTATCGCGAATCGTAGTTTGGTTATCATACATGTCTCCCGCTTATAGACTACTATGATTTCACTTACAGATCTTCATGTTTCACATACTTGGTACTTGTTAGACCGACCTTCGGGGCCGCGTTCATGCCGCAGTAAAGGTACACCGCCGTTGATCCTCGCCTGTGGTCACAGCGTTTGGGAAGCTCCGTTCTCCGCAGGCTTATCTTGGTATAGTCCCCGTTGATTGTAGGTGCTACATTCAGGGGTATGACGGCCCCCGTCGTTGTTGTCATATCATTCTTAAGTGCAGTGAAATCGTTATGGGCAGTGGTAGAAAGGATGAATCGCTCAAATTGTTATTTATATATATACCGACGTAATCATTTTTGGTTAGCCTGCCTTCTTATTTCACCGTCTTATTACATTGGTTTCATGTATTGTCTTTATGTTCCACGATTACTCGATGTTGTATCGCTAGGTGCCCGGTAGGCACACCACGCCCCGAACGGGTCGTGACAAAAGTGGTATCGTGAGCGATTAATCCTCGGAAAGTGTCTACGCATCCGATCCAAGAGTTCGATTATCGGTGTTGTGCACCACACCAATAATCGGAGGCTATAGGATATTTAGGATTGGTTTCATATTCTTCTCACTCGAGATCGTGCCTTAGAGCCGTGTTGTAAGTTGGACCTCTAACGTATTTCTTTCCTTACTGCATTTATGCCTCGCGTAGGGCAAACCCGAGCCCAGGAGGGCAAGGCAGCCGAGGGAGCTGCGAGCAGAGTACAGAGGGTTACGTGGGCACAAGCCCAATCATCACCTGACATGGTGCTTCATTCGGGGAGTTCTGCGACATCACCAGCCCCAGCAGAGTTTAGCACGGCGGCGGTTCCATCGCGCCACGATGTTTGGACCTTCGCCCACGGCCGGAAATAGAATATAGATTGCGAAAAGACAACCTCATTAGCTATGGATTTGGATACCGCAGAGTGTACCGATGTATCGCGAGTCTTGATGAATATCAACGAGAGAGGTTGTGCAAGAGTAAGTTCTTGATTAGGGCTTCGAGCATGGCACGTATGCGGGCTTATGCACAGCCGAGAAACGTAGAGATCGACGGGTTAACCAAGGGCGAAGAGGCCGAGTAGCAAGGTCCTTGGTAACTCGCGGCGAGTCGCCTCGCGGAGATTAGATTATGCGCATCCACGATGCGTAAAAGTCCTCGCGAGGTTCGGGACGTTCGGGTATGCAGGAGTTGGTCGAGCTCGAGCTTCCGTTCACGATACACGGGCGTTCCACCATCCGATTCGATTTTTCTCGGTGTTCACAGATGCGGCGCCATCTCGAGGAATGTCGTTTTAGTTGGTACTTGTTGTACGGCGACCATCGTGGTCCGATGTCGAAAGAGTGTCTCGCAGGAGGACTTAGCCTTCGTGATCGGTGGTAGTTCGTCATCTCCTAGCTATGCGCCCCATGGGCGAGTTTGATTAGAACGACTAAGGAGGAAGAAAGAGATATAGATATATCCTTAACCCTCAGAGATCCAGATGTGTGATAAGGTAAGTATACCTTAAGTGCTATGTTCTGATAGCAGTGTGTTAGTTGTGATTAGAAATCATGGTGGGTTAACCGAGTAAGATTTTGGGGGATAGAGAAGGTGTGAGCCTTAGAGTTTTATACGTAGAGACCTTAGAGGTAAGGCCATCTCGAGTATAGACGTATGTTTATGTTTGACCCTTATAGGAGTGCATAGTGCACGTGAGCTATGTTTACGGGATAAGTCCCTGAGTAGTGTGGCATGAAAGAGGGTAGTTGAGCTAAGAAGACCGCTAGGTTTTCGTAACGTGATTAGTGAGAGTTTTCCTTCGGGGAGCTAGCGTTTAGCGCGTTGCCGGGTCGGGTTGAGGCCACGTTGGGTCAACCCGCGCATGTTTGGTGGGGTCGGTTGTGGTGGTCCCGCCAGGTAGGGTCACGAGGTGTTAGGCGAGTTTAGTTAACCAACGTGCGAATTCGTGGATGCATTCGACCAGTAGTCGGGCCGAGGAGGTCAGCCGTCTTGTCTTCTAGCAAAGACCGTTTACTCAGCAGTGTTGATTTTTATCAGAAAGGTTGTAAGGCTGCACGGGGTGCCTACCTTCACCTTATGACGCAGTGGAGCCTGTGGTACACTGTTTTTGTTTCTGGAAGTTTTACCAAGAAAGATTAAGAACTCAGGTGAGTCTCAGAATCGCATTCGCCCTCGGGCCAGTGTGTGGAATTCAGAGGTAGTGGTGGGGATTGTTGTCTCCTGTGGAGGGAGTGTTTAAGCTATCATTTCAGTTTTCGAATGTCGCCTTATGAGGCCTTGTAGGGGCGGAAGTGTAAGATGCCGGTCGATTGGTTCGATGTTGGCAAGATTCAAATAGTTGGTTCAGGCTTGTTCCAGCAGACTGTGGATAGAGTAAAGCTTGTCTAGAAGAGGTTCTGGCAGCTCAGAGAAATCGTGCGGATAATCGGCGACGACGCTTAGAGTTCAGGTTGACGGTCGGTCTTCTTGAAGGTACCACCCCGGTTTGGGTGTGACGAGTTTTGGAAAACAGAGGGAACTTAGCCCGAGTCACTTTGGGCCCTTTTTAAGTTCATGTGAAAAATAGGCCAGATTGCCTATATGTTAACATTTGCCGTCCGACTTAGGAGGCAGTATATCCGGTCTTTCGTATTGTTATGATCAGGAAAGTATCGGAGATCCATCCAGAGTGTTCCCAGTTAATGATGACCACGTTAGAGATAGTAACCCAGAGTTTTGGAACCAAGCAAGATTTAAATGTGGTAAGAGTTCGAGTGTACGATAGCCTCAGGGATCGCTTACAGCCCGATACCATCTGTTGAGTCGCCGGAGTGACACTAGAACCTCGCGGCAAAGTGACAAAAGTGGTATCACGACGAGTAAAGGGAGAAGCGAGCATGTATGGCGAGCATAGATGTGACCATTTCTTTTGTTTGGAAAAAGTGTGGAGGAAGTATATTTTAGACCCCGGAGAGAGGTGTTTGTGGTGATGTTAGAGGTGATTCCTCGTGGACTTGGATGTAAGTATTTTGCGCAGTTGTTTCTGTGGCCATTGTGGCAGGATTGTTTCGTAAGTATGGTAGTGAAGACTATACTGGCGCACGTTTGTTTTGAGACTTAGAAGGAACATTCGGGACGAATGTTTCTAAGGAGGGGAGAATGTTATACCCCGTATTTCCGCAGTATGTACGTGGGACGTCGTAGAAAATTTGAACTTGAGAATTAGGCTTGGCCGAATTAACTTTGTTCACAACACCCGGTTAGAGTCGTTTTTCGACGAAACGTTTTCACAGCTTTCGTATGGGAATTTCCGGCTATGTCATTTTTAATTTTTGCGGATTTCTCCGAGAGGCGAAACATTTTGGACCAACAAGAGGGCGACACTTGTCACCCTCTCATTGGAACACCTTGGGCGGAAATTGTGGTGGCCGAAAGTGTGGCCTTTGTGGTCAAGGGTTGGTAGGATATTTTTGTGTTAGTTGGCTAGTGTGCACTTGGCAAGATCTTGGCCCTACACTTACATTGCACTTGGCAAGATCTTGGCCATTGGTTGGCCTTGGCTTGTCCTATAAATACCCTCTCCCTTTGAAGACTTCTTCATCCTTAAATTTGCCTAAGTCTTGAAAGCTCTCTTTCTCCCCCCTTGTGAGGCCTTAGCCGAGAGCCCCTCTCCCCTTGGCCGAGAGTCCCCAGCTGGTAGGCCGAGGGTAGACACCCCCTCCTGGGTGCTGGCGAGTACCCACTAGCCTAGTAGTTTTCGTATAAATACCCCTCTTGTTAGAAATACTCTCAAAAGTATTGTTATAATGCCCAAATTACCTTAGCCAGTATACCTTGTAGTATTCTAAGGTTATACTTATCAAAAGCCCGAAATATTATTATACTTCCTTCCACACAAAACCGAAACCCTAAGGAAAATCTCCATGGTTAGTTGGAGTAATAAGAAGTTGGTTAGAACTTCTAAGGGTTGTTTGGAGTCGGGCCTGAGCGCACGGAGTAGAGCTAAACCTTGCTCAGGATCGACATTTAAACTCGGATAATTATGGGCTTATCGAGGTAAATATCTTGTCCTCTATTGTAATTGGAAATTACATGTTGTATGATTATATAGTTGAAGTATACTATATATAGAACTGAACGTAGTTATCGGCAATGTCTTTTGACTTAAGCTGAATAATAAGAAACCTTTTCGAAAGAAGAAATCGAATCAGATTTACATAGGATCGTATTACAGAGACTTGTGTAGCTTTTACGTGAGGTAGAATCGTACACGTCCGGTTAGGCGTGCAAACCCCCGGTTGGCTTGGTAGCGCCTCGATAGAGAGAGATTTACGCTGTGCGGGGAGGTGCCGCGAATTTTCTCAGAGAATGTTCTACGATAAGATCTAGATGTTAATAAGCGCCTTGTGGCCTTATAGGTTGAAATCTTGCGTGTGGCGCGATCTACTTGGCTTAAGGAGTAGCTGACGGCTTGAGGTACTTGGAGCGTTTTGCTATTAGTCGATACTCGTCGCGAGGTATGTGAACCTCTTCCTATCTCTTCTAGCATGATATGTGTGAACTATGTAGTACGGTAGACGTACATGTGCTAAATGTATTTGATTGGTTTAAAACATAAAGTGTTATAACGGCTTTATGGGAAGTTGGTTATATGACTTTATGTTGGTAAGAAAATACTTGTGGTTTTTAAAAGGTAATCGATCCAACTATAAGCGGCTTATTATGTGTTAATAAAGAACTTGAAGTATTTCAAAAGATTTTTGAATCATTTCGAAAGAAGAAGTAATACTTGGTTTTTGAAAACTTAAGAGTTATACTAGCTTTATGGGAAGTTAGGTATAACGGCTTAAGAATGTTTTACTGATTTCGGAAATCAGAATGTGTATCGACAAACCACTGCAGCGTTAATAAAAGGAAATGTTTTGACAGATTAAGTATTATTAAAACCAGTAGAAACTTCCATCTGCATAGAAGCTAAGATGAGACAAAATGATATTTCCTAGATCATGGCTGCTGTAATAAGATTGTTATAAACAAGAATATCCTACTCACATATAAGGCTTATGTTTCTCAGATAGCTTAAAAAGAGAATTATATTTCTTAAATGAATAAGACTATGAACTACGAAACCTTTCTAAAGTAAGAAACGTGAACATTTGAAATTAGGCAAACTTGGACGTTTGAGACATAATGTTGTTACTTGATTTTACAAAGAGAAGTGTTTTGCTTTACTTCAAAAGATAATCACTCTAGTTTTCATATACTACGGGTATTGTGTGACTTTTGTAAACGTAACGTATCTTTTAAAAGATAATGTATGAAGTACTTTGGGAATAGATACTCGATCTTGTTAATCATATAATAGAATGTACCTTGTGTGTATAACTGGATTGTGTTGGTTTGTGATAGCCTTGTAGTACCTTCGTGTTGATTTGATAAGTAATCATATTAGGATGCTACGTGTGTTAGTATTCTGTGATGTTTGTGTAAAGGGGTTTTCCCTTGGTTGTGCTTATGTTGTTTAAACGATAAACTGTTATGTTGGTATTATACCACTCACCGTGTTTCCGGGGGTTAAGCTGCCCTCCGATGCGGGGTAGACTCAGGCGGTCTGGGACCATGATTCGAGAATACCTCATGCGGGTCCTTGGGGGCCTATGCGGAGCTACGAGTTCCGTGTTAGTGCGGCGCCTTTATGGTCATGCGATCTACATGCCGTGCGGATGCGAGTCGGGACGATACCGGGAGTACCCTCGATGCGGGTTATACCTCATGCGGGCCTATGAGATTGGCCTACGCGAGTCTGGGAGTTCGAGGGCTGAAGCGCGCACATTTGATATTGCGGGCGGCGACCGGCTTTGATCATGTGACGGCAGACAGATATCATGATACAGTTTATGACCTTGTTAGTACTGTGGGTGTTAGTAGTCGGCTAGGCCTTCGTACTTACCCTGTACTGTTTTATTTGGACACAGGTGGGACCTGCTGTTCATGTGTGTTCCTTGGTGCTTTTCATCGATGGCTAGCGGTGAGGAAGGTATTCCACGCGTGATTGATGTTGTGGGCGTGAGACCCATTGTTATATTGGAGTGATGACTTGGAGGCGTGAGTCACGACTAGACATATTTGCTTATTTATGTGAACTATAGTTTGGTTATCATACATGTCTTACGCTTTACATAGACTACTATGATTTCACTTACGATATCTTCATGTTTCACATACTTGGTACTGTTAGATCGACCTCCTTCGGGGCTGCGTTCATGCCGCAGTAAAGGTACACGATCGTTGATCCTCGCTCTTAGGTCATTCGGCGTTTGGGAAGCTCCGTTCCTCGAGGCTTATCTTGGTATAGTCCCCGTTGATTGTAGGTGCTTATTCGGGGTATGGCGGCCCCGTCGTCGTTGTTGTCATATCATTCTTAGAGGTATGTAAAATGCGTTATGCAGAGTGGTAGAAAGGGATGAAGCTGTTCAAATTGTTATTTATATATATCTTGCGGTAATCATTTTTGGTTGCTTTGTCTTCTTATTTCACCGTCTTATTACATTGGTTTCATGTATTGTCTTTATGTTCCGATTACTCGATGTTGTATCGCTAGGTGCCGGGTAAGGCACTACCACGGCCCCGAACGGTCGTGACAAGACTGCAAGTGTGGTTTGTAAAAAGATAATTGTTCGGTATTTATGTATATATGATGAAGGCAAATCGCTTTGGTTGTCTGTTTATTTATCTTGTCTCTTAATTCATGTTCATGTTTTTATTTCCGCTGATTTTCTCTGATGTTGTATCACTAGGGTGCCCGGTAAGACACGACCACGCCCGGTTCGGTCGTGACAAAAGTGGTATCACAAAGATTAGTCCTCGGAAAGTGTCTACGCACCGTGTCAGTAGAGTCTTGATTATCGGTGTGTTGTGCACCACATCTATAATCGTGAGGCTATAGGACATTTAGGATTGGTTTCATTCTTCTCATTACGTGATCGTGCTCCAGAGTCATGTGATAAGTTGGACCCTCCGACGTATTCCTTTCCTTTACCGTTATGCCTCGCGTAAAGGCAACCCAGCCGATGGGCAAAGCAATCGAGAGATGTTAGTGAGATCTGAGGAGTACGAGCGCGCAGCGATGCGTCGAGACAGTGCTTCCGACGGCGAAGTTTCGCGACGCCGCAAAGACCAGCAGAGTTTAGAGCGCAGCGGTGGTCGCCGAGACTACTGCACTGAGCCTCGGTCCCACACTGGAGCGTATGAGATAAGGTACAAGGAGATGGCCCGATCGCCGTGGTCGTGGCGATATGAGGATAGGCCGGACGCAGCAGCCGATTTCAGAGCACCCGTAGTTCACCCCGAGCGGTTTGAGGCTACGACTTTCTCGAGTTGTAGCCCGCCATGTTCTATGGATCGAGAGCCGAGGATGACCTCGAGATTTTATCCGATAGCTACAATGGATCATGAGAGTGATCGAGTCTCGAGGCGTAGTCGGTGGTATTGGTTCGCATCACCGCGTGATCTGCAGATTGATAGTTTGATTCGTGGAGTTGTCCCGGGAAGAGCATGCACTTCCAGCCGTATGTGACGAGTTCTCAAGGGCTTTTCTTGCACATTTCTTGCCCCCACAAATGAGGAGGGCTCGGGGCGATAGATTTTTGACGTTGAGGCGGGCGCGAGCGGTTAGAGAGTACAATGTGAGTTCGACTCATTAGCTCGGTATGTTCCCGTTGGTAGGCGATATGGAGGGCGAGTACACCGCTACGTCACCGGGCTGGATGATTACTTGGTAGAGGCTTGTACGGGTGTAGCTCTTCAGCCGGGCATGGACATTGCCCGCATGCAAGCTCATGCACTAGGATGTGAGGCACGGAGAGGTCGACGGAATGACCGAGATCGCAGGCGAAGAGGGCGAGCAGCGGGTCCTTTGGTAACTTTCGAGGCGACCGCCTCGCCAGCGATCTAGTTATGTACCTCCACGATCTGAGTGGTCCCCACGATCGTCGGGGCTCAGGGTATTCGGGAGCTGGTCAGAGCTCCAGGGCTTCTGGTTCACAGATATACATGGGTTCTAGCCAGTCGAGTTCAGGTTTTCCTCAGTGTGCACGATGCGGCAGGCGTCATCCCGGGGAATGTCGTCTTTTTACTGGTGCTTGTTTTGCCTGTGGCCGTCAGGGCCATATGACGAGGAACTGTCCTAGTAGGAAGGATGCAGGCAACATGACTCACCCAGGATCGATGGCAGTTCATCGCTTTCTACGCATGCGCAGGCGTGCTTATGATTAGAGTGGAGCGGTAGATTCAGGTATATCCTTAACCCTCTAGAGATTTGTATGCATGATATAATGACCTTCTTATTGTGTGCTACGTTCGGATAGCGTTATGTTGGTTATGAGTTAGAAAGCATGGTTAGTTGAAAGGATATGTATGGGGGCATGGAAAGTGTGAACCTTAGATTATTTCACGATTGAGACCTTACAGATAAGGTCGTCTTGAGTAAAAGATTCATTTTATGTTTGACCTTTATCAGAGTGCGTAGTATGCATGGGATATATTTGTGTGATAAGTCCATGGGTAGTGTGAAATGGAAGTGGTAGCTTTCATGATGTGAGTTAGTAAGAATTGTTCTCAGATCGGGAACAAGGGTTTGGCGCGATTGTGGTCGGGTTGAGGGCGTGTTGCGGGTCAACCCAGAGTCCGATTAAGGTAGGGTCAGTTCTGGGTGGTCCCGCCAGATGGTAGGGTCACGAGGGTGCTAGGCCCAAGTTTAGATGACCATCGTATGAGTTCGTGGATATGTTCGACCAGAAGCGGATCGTGAAGGTCGGGAATGGCCTTAAGGAAGATCGAGGCTAGTAAGATGACCAAGTTTGGAGGTAGTGACTCAAAGTTTTGGAAAGCGAAGTATGGTACGATAGAAGAATTCAAGTGTTCGAGAAGAGTACGACGAGTAAGGGTAGAGGCGAGCATGTATTGCGGCATAGATATGATCATTTCTTGTGAAGAGAAGGTGCGAAGGATGTATATTTTAGACCTCAGGGATCGCATGCAGTCCGGTACCATTTGTTGGGTCGCCGGAGTGACACTAGAACCTCGCGGCAAAGTGACAAAAGTTTGTGATGTTAGAGGTGTTTCCTCGTGGACTTGGATGTAAGTATTTGCGCGGGTGTTTCTGTGGCCAGGTGTGGCAGGATTTGTTCTCGTAAATATAGTAGTGAAGACTATACTGGCGCATGTTTGTTTTGAGGCTTAGAAGGAACATTCGGGACGAATGTTTCTAAGGAGGGGAGAATGTTATACCCCGTATTTCCAGGGTATGTACGTGAGGACGTACGTAGAAATTTGAGCCTTAAAGTTAGGCAAGGTTCGAAATTGTACATAACTACCAAAAGGAGTCGTTTTTCGACGAAACGTTTCCACAGCTTTCGTAGGGAAAATTCCGGCTATGTCAATAATAATTTTTGCGGATTTTTCCGAGAGACGTAACATTTTGGACCAACAGGAGGGTGACATGTGTCACCCTCACATTGGAAGAGGTTAGACGGCAAAATGGGCTAGCTTGCACGTTTTTTGTGTTGAATTTTGGTCAAGGGTTAGGTAGGATATTTTGTGTAGATGGATAAGGTAACACATGGCTAAATCTTGACCTTAGACTTGCTATACACTTGGAAGAATCTTGGCCCTTGGTTGGCCATGGCTTGACCTATAAATACCCACCCTTTGTTGATGAAATTCTTCATCCAAATATTTTCTAAGTGTTAAAAATCCCTCCCTCTCCCTTATGAAGTTTTCGTCCACCACACCCCCTTTGAGTGAGCTTGGCCGAGAGCCACCCCCTCCCCTTTGTAGTGCCCTAGCCGTGGGGTACACCCCCCCTAGCCTTGTTGTCTCGTATTAATACCCCCCTTTTGTGGTATAGAAATACTCTCCAAGTATTGTTATAATGCCCAAATACCTTGGCCCAAATATCTTGTAGTATTCCCAAGGTTACACTTATACAAAAGCCCAGAAAATACTATTATACTTCCCTCAGTCACAAAAACGAAACCCTGAGGAAAACCTTCATAGTCGGTTGAAGTGTTAAGTAGAAGTTGGTCAGAACTTCTAAGGGTTGTTTGGAGCGGGTTGGAGCGCACGGAGTAGGAGCTAAACCTTGCTCAGGATCGACATATAAACTCGGATAATTTTGGGCTTATCGAGGTAAACATTCTTGACCTACGTGGTAATTGGAAATTACATGTTGTAGGAGTATATAGTTAAGTATACTATATATAGAAGCGAGCATAGTTGCGGCAATGTCTTTTGACTTAAGCTGAATAATACTTACGCAATGTCTTGCGACTTAAGCTTTGAATTTTAAGAAGTGAATCGAATCGTAATTACATAGGATTGTATTACATGAGACTTGTGTAGTATTCTTGTGAGTAGAATTGTACACGTCAGGTTAGGCGTGCAAACCCCATGGTTGGCTTGGTAGCCTACCGATAGAGAGGAGATTTACTGTTGCGGGGAGGTCTTTGAATTTTACGTAATATTCTACATTGAGATCTAGGATGTTAATAGGCGCCTTGTGGCCTCTATAGGTTGAAGTACTTGGAGGTACTTGGAGCATTTTGCTATTAGTCGATAATCGTCGCGAGGTATGTGAACCTCTTCCTATCTGTTCTAGCATGATATGTGTATAACTATGTAGTACGGTAGACGTACAGGTGTTTAATGTATTTGATTGGTTTGAAACATAAAGTGTTATAACGGCTTTATGGGAAGTTGGTTATAACAGCTTTATGTAGGTAAGAAAATGCTTTGTGGTTTCAAAGGATAACTGATTTGACTTATAACGGATTTGATGTGTAGTAACAAAGAACTTGAAGTGTTTCAAAAAGACCTTTTTGAAAGAAGAGTAATACTTGGCTTTGAAAACATAAGAGTTGTACTAGCTTTATGGGAAGTTAGGTATAACGTCTTAAGAGTGATAAAAAGAATGGTTTACTGATTTTTAGAAGATAAGAGACTTGACTTAATGGTATTGCTATGAATTTTGTTAAAAGTGTGAAACCTCATTCGTGAGTAATGAGTACTTAGTTTTAAAAGGAATAATGTTTCTTGATTTGAATCGAATGATTATCGACAAACCATGCGGCGTTAATAAAGGAAAATGTATTGAATAATGAAGTATGGTATTAAAACGGTAGAAACCTCCATCTGCATAGAAGCTAAGATGAGACAAAATTATATTACATTTCCTAGATCATGGCTGCTTAATAAGATTGATTATAAACAAGAATAACCTACTCACATATAAGACATATGTTTCTCAAAACGTTTAAAGGAGAATTATGTTTTAAAGGATTAAAACTATGAACTACGAAACCTTTTCTAAAATGAGAAACTTGAGCATTTGAAATTAGGCAAACTTGAACGTTTGGAAAATAAGGTTGTTACTTGATTTTACAAAGGAAAGCATTTTGGTTTACTTAACAATGTTAGTCACTCTATTTTTATACTACGGGTGTCGGGTGACCTTTGTAAAAGAAATGGATCTTTAAAAGGAATTTAACGTACGTAGTACTTTAGGGTTAAAACCGGACTTTGGCATAAAATGAAAGTACTTTGAGTTGTGTATAACTTGCCTATGCTTGTTGTTGTGAAGCTTGCCTATGCTTGTTGTTGTGAAGCTTGCCTATGCTTGTTGTTGTGAAACTTGCCTATGCTTGTTGTGATAGCCTTTGTTGTATTTCTGTACCCGCGTCTCGATGGGCGGTTGATTTGTTATGAGCGATTCTACACCGAGTCCCACGAGATGGCGAGGACACGTATTTCATTTGATTATACACGAGTCCCACGAGATGGCGAGGACACGTATTCCATCCGATTATACACCGAGTCGCGAGATGGGCAGGACACGTATTCCATCCGATTATCTGAGTCCCGAGATGGCGAGGACACGTATTCCATCCGATTATACCGAGTCCCACGAGATGGGCGAGGACACGTATTCCATCCGATTATACACCGAGTCCCACGAGATGGCGAGGACACGATTTCATCCGATTATACACCGAGTCCCGAGATGGCGAGGACACGTATTTCATCGATTATACAAGTCCGGGATGGGCGGGACACGATTTCATCCGGTTATCATACATGTCTCGCTTTATATAGACTATTATGATTTCATTTATAGTATTTCTGATTTCACATACTTGGTACTGTTATGCGACCTCCTTGAAGTGCGTTCAATCTGCAGGTGGAAGTACATCGGTTGTGGATCCTCGCTCATAGGATCACGATTCGGCGTGTCGGAAGCCCATTTCTTGGAGGCTTATCTTTTGGTATGTTACCACGATGCATAGATTCTTATACATTCGGGGTGTTATACCGTATTTCCAGTATGTACGCGAGGCGTGCGTAGGAAATTTCGAACTTCAAGTAGGCTTGGCGATTTAATTTTGTGCACAACACGGTTAAGTCGTTTTTAGTGAAGCGTTTTCCACGACTTCGTAGGGAATTTCCGGCTATGTCATTTTTAATTTTGCGGATTTTTAGAGGCGAAACATTTTGGACCAACAAGAGGCGCCACTTGGCACCCTCCATTGGTGGCTTGAAATCGTCCAACTTGGACGAAATGGACAAGTAAGGCACGTTTTTTGTGCCTTGACAAAGTCAAGGGTAGGTAGGATATTTGTGTTTGGTAAATCCTAGCCCTACACTTGCCTAACACATGGATTGATCTTGGCCTTTGGTTGGCCATCCCTTGACCTATAAATACCCCTCTCCCTTTGATGAATTCTTCATCCTTTCCACAAATCCTTAAGTGTTAAACTCTCCTCCCTTGTTGTGTTTCGTCCCCCCTGTGAGGCTTAGCGAGAGCACCCTTCCCCTCGCGAGAGTACCCACAGTGGTAGGTATACACACCCTTGTGGTGTTGTCTCGTATATATACCCCTCTTGGTAGAAATACTCTCAAAAGTATTGTTATAATGCCCAAATTACCTTAGCCATATACCTTGTAGTATTCTAAGGATATACCTATCTGAAAAGCCCGAAAATACTATTATACTTAGTCGGTCCACAAAACCGAAACCCTAGGAAAATCTTCATAGTCAGTTGGAGTATTGTGTAGAAGTTGGTTAGAACTTCTAAGGGTGGTTTAGAGCGGGTTGGGCGCTCGGAGTTGGAGCTAAGCGATTGCCCGGATCGACTTTATACTTGGATAATTATGGGCTTATTGAGGTAAATATCTTGTCCTATTGTAATTGGAAATTACATATTGTTAGAATATATAGTTGAAGTATACTATATATAGAATCAACGTAGTTATTGGCAACGTCTTTTGACTTAAGCTGAATAATACTTACGGCAATGTCTTGCGACTTAAGCTGAATTTAAAGAAGATTCTGAACCGTAATTACTTAGGGTGTATTCTGAGACTTGTGAAGTAGTACCGTGGAGTAGAATTGTACCGTTAGGGTTAGATGTATAACCCCGGTTGGCTTGGTAGCGGCCTCGATAGAGGAGGAGATTTCTGTTGTTGCGGGGAGGTCTTAATTTTACGTAGAATGTTCTGCGAAGGGATCTAAATGTTAATAAGCGCGTGGCCTTATAGGTTGAAGTACTACGTATGGCGCGATCTACGGCTAAGGAGTAGAGCGGTTTGAAGTACTTGGGCGTTTTGCTATTAGTCGATACTCGTCGCGAGGTATGTGAACCTCTTCCTATCTCTTCTAGCATGATATGTGTGAACTATGTAGTACGGTGAGCGTCATGTGCTAAATGTATTTGGTTGGTTTAAAACATAAAGTGTTATAACAGCTTTATGGGAAGTTGGTTATAACAGCTTTATGTTGGTAAGAAAATACTTGTGGTTTTTAAAAAGGTAACTGATTTGAACTATAACTGGCGTGTTATGTGTTAATAAAGAACTTGAAGTATTTCAAAAGATTTTTGAATCATTTCGAAAGAAGAAGTAATACTTGATTTGTTTTGAAAACTTAAGAGTTATGCTAGCGTTATGGAAAGTTAGGTATAACGTCTTAAGAATGTTTCTTGATTTTGGAAATCGAATGTGTATCGACAAACCAACTGCGGCGTTTATAAGAGGAAATGTTTTTAATAATTAAGTATTATTAAAACCGAGAAACTTCCATCTGCATAGAAGCTAAGATGAGACAAAATGATATTTCTAGATCATGGTCTTTGTAATAAGATTGTTATAAACAAGAATATCCTACTCACATATAAGACTTATGTTTCTCGGATAGTTTAAAGGAGAATTATATTCTTAAATAAATAAGACTATGAACTCTGAAACCTTTCTAAAATGAGAAACTTGAACATTGGAAAATAGGCAAACTGGATCATTGGAACAGAATTTTGCTACTTGATTTTACAAAGAGAAGTAATTGATTTACTTTAAAAGGATAGTCACTCTATTTTATACTACGGGTATTGTGTGACATTGGGAAAGTAACGTATCTTTTAAAGAGTTAATGTATGAAGTACTTTGGGGATAAAACCCCGAACTTGTTGGCATATAGTAGAAAGTACCTTGTGTGTATAACTTGATTGTGTTGGTTTGTGATAGCCTGGTAATACTTTCTTGTTGATTGATAAGTAAACATGCTAGGATGCTACGTGTGTTAGTATCTTGTGATGTTGTGTAAAGGGGTTTTCCTTTGTTGTGCTTATGTTGCTTAACGATAAGCTGTTGTGTTAGTATTTTACATCACTCATCTCTTGAGATGATTCCGGGGGTTAAGCTGCCCTCCGATGCGGGGTAGACTCAGGCGGGTCGATGGACCTATGATTCAAGAATACCTCATGCAGGTCCCAGGGGCCTATGCGGAGCTACGAGTTCCGAGTTAGTGTCGTCCTTTATGGGCACGCGGTCCATGCGGGCGATGCGAAGTCGGGGCGATGCGGAGTAGCTACCCTCGATGCGGGAATACCTCATGCGGGCGATGAGATTGGCCTATGCGAGCTGCGGGAGTTCGAGGTTAAGCAGCGTACATTGATCTGCGGGCAAGTGGCGGCTTTGATCATGTGACGCCTAGACAGATCTTATGATCTGATTCATGACCTTGTTGATGCGTGGGTTTTAGTAGTCGGCTATGCCTTACTTACCGTCTGATTTTATTATGACACAGGTGGGACCTGGTGTTCATGTGTGTTCCTTGGTGCTTTTATATCATGGACTGCCGGCAGTGAGGAAGGTATTCCACGGGCATGATTGATGTTGTGGGCCTGAGACCCATTGTTATACTTGAGTGATGACTTGAGGGCGTGAGTCACGACTTGACATGATCGCTTTGTTGTAAGCGTAGTTTGGTTATCATACATGTCTCCCCGCTTTATATGAGCGCTATGATTTCATTTACGATATGTATTTTCGGTTTCACATGCACTTTTGTTATCGACCTCGCCCGATTTGCGTTCATGCCGCAGTTGAGGTACACGATCGTTGATCCTAGCTCTCGAGTCCGCATTTGCGTTTGGGAAGCTCGTTTCTCGGAGGCTTATCGGTGGTATAGTCCCTGCGTCGTAAGTGTTTACATTCGGGGTTTGGCGGGGCCCCTGTCCCGCCATTGTTGTCGTATCATTCTTAAGTGCAGTAATCTTGTTGTGGGCAGGGTTTGTAAAAAGGATTAAACTGTTCATGTTGAAAAAGTTTCTATTTATATATATACTGAAGGTAACCGTTTTTGGTTAGCCTGTCTTCTTATTTCACTGTTTTATTACACTGGTTTCATGTATTGTCTTTATGTTCCGCTGATTACTCTGATGTATGTCTACTTGGGTGCCCGGGGTAAGGCACGATCCGCGAGGTTGGTCGTGACAAAAGTGGTATCGAGCGATTAATCCTCGGAAAGTGTCTGCACCGTATCCGATAAGTCTTGATTATCGGTGTGTTGTGCACGCGATAATCGAGAGGCTATAGGGTATTTAGGATTGGTTTCTATTCTTCTCACTCGAGATCGTGCCTTAGAGCCGTGTTGTAAGTTGGACCCTCGGCGTATTTCTTTCCACTTACCGTTATGCCTCGCGTAGGGCAACCCGCCCGGAGGGCAAAGCGGCCGAGGCTGCGAGTAAAGTCTGAGAGGGTTACGTGGGCACAGCCCAATCATCACCGAGGTGGTGCTTCATTCGGGAGTTCTGCGGCGTCACTAGCCCGACAAAGTTTAGCACGGCGGCGATTCCTCTGCGGCCATGATATTTGAACCTTGGTTCCACGACCGAGAGCAGAGAATATGGATTGCAAAGGCGACCTATTACTAGCTATGGATTTAACTACGGAGAGTATACCGAGGTACCGCGAATCTTGATGAATATCAACGAGAGGGTTGTGCAAGAGTAGTTCTTGATTAGGCTTGAGCATGGCGGTTACGAGCTTATACACTGGCGGTAGAAGCGTAGAGATCGACGGGTTAACGAGGGCAGCGAAGAGGGCGAGCAGCGAGTCCTTTGGTAACTTTGAGGCAAGTCACCTCGCAAAGTGATTTGATTATGCATATCCACAATGCAGTGGTCTTCCACGGATTTCGGGGCGTTCGGGGTATGCAGGAGTTGGTTAGAACTCCGTGGCTTAGGTTCGCGATTTAGCGGGCGTCGTCACGGGAATGTCGTCTTTTAGTTGGTACTTGTTGTACTATGACCGTCAGTGCATTGTCGATATAGTGTCCTTGTAGGAGGACTTTGCCTTGATCTGCGGTGGGTAGTTCGTCACCTCCTTAGCTATGCGCCTGCAGGCAGGTTTGATTAGACGACTAAGGGAGTGAAGCGATGAACATAGATCTATCCTTAACCCTCTAGAGTTTTGTATAGGTGATAAGGTGAGTATACCTTAGGTGCTATGTTACGATAGCGGTGTGTTAGTTGTGATTTGAAATCATGGTTGTTTAACCGAGTAAGATTTTGGGGATAGAGAAAGTGTGAGCCTTAGAGCTTTATACGTAGAGACCTTAGAGGTGAGGCCATCTCGAGAAAAGGTGTAGTGTTATGTTTGACCCTTATCGGAGTGCATAGTGCACGTGAGTTATGTTGGGACAGGTCCTAGTAGTGTGGAATGAAAGAGGGTAGTTGAGCTAAGAAGACCGCTAGGTTTTAAACGTGATTAGTGAGATTGTTCGGTTCGGGAGCTAGTGTGATGCGCGTTGCGGGTCGGGTTGAGGCCACGTTGCGGGTCAACCGCGGCGATTTTGGTGGTGGGGTCGGTTTGTGGTGGTCCCGCTTGTGGTAGGGTCACGAGGGTGTTAGGCCCATGTTCGATTAACCGTCTGAGTTCGTGGATCGTTCGACCGGTGGTGGTCGATGAGGGGCAGCCCGTGTTCTTCGCTCGACCGTTTACTCGGTGTGTTGAGTTATCCGAAGGTTGAAAGGCTGCGGGGTGCCTACCTTCACCTTATGTCGTGCAGTGAAGCCCAGTTGTGGCTATTTTCGTTTTCTAAAAGTTTACGTGCGGGGTTAGGAACTGGTGAGTCTCGAATCGCGTTCGCCTCGGGCGGTGTTTGGATTTCGGGATAGTTGTAGGGATTGTTGTCTCTGTGGAGGTAGTGTTTGATCTACCATTTGGTGTTCGGATATCGCCTTATGAAGCCTTGTAAGAGGCGGAAGTGTAAGTTGTCGATCGATTGGTTCGATGTTGGCAAGGTTAAGACAGTTGGTTCAGGCTTGTTCCAGCAGACTGTGGATAGTGAAGCTTGTCTAGAAGAGGTTCTGGCAGCTCAGAGGAATCGTGCGGATAATCGGCGGCGACGCTTAGAGTTCGAGTTGACGGTCGGTCTTGAAAGTACCACCGGGTTTGGGTGCGGCGAGTTTTGGAAAGCAGAGGAACTTAGCGAGTTACTTTGGGCCTTTGTGAGTTCATGAAGGATAGGCGGTTGCCTTTATGTTAGCATTTGTCGTCCGACGTAGGAAGCGATCGTCCGGTCTTTCGTATTGTGATGTTCGGGGAAGTATCGAAGATCCATCCAGAGTGTTCCCAGTTAATGATGACCACGTTAGAGATAGTAACCCCGAGTTTTGGATACTGAAGCCGTGTCAGAATGTGGTAAGAGTTCGAGTGTACGACATCCTCGGGATCATGGCAGCCGGTACCATTTGTTGGGTCGCCTGAGCAAGGCTCGCGACAAAGTGACAAAGTGGTATCTCGACGAGTAAAGAGAGAAGCGAGCATGTATGGCGAGCCTAGATGTGATCATTTCTTTTGTAGAGAGAAGGTACGAAGGAAGTATATTTTAGACCCTGGAGAGAGGTGGTTGTGGTGATGTTAGAGGTGTTTCCTCGTGGACTTGGATATAAGTATTTTGCGCAGTTGTTTCTGTGGCCATGTGTGGCGAGTTTGTTCTCGTAAGTATAGTAGTGAAGACTATCTTGGCGCGCGTTGTTTGAGACTTAGAAGGAACATTCGGACGAATGTTTCTAAGGAGGAGAATGTTATACCGTATTTCCAGTATGTGCGAGGAACGTCGTAGGAAATTCGAACTTCAAGTAGGCTTGGCGATTTAATTTTGTGCACAACACGGTTAGAGTCGTTTTTGTGAAAGCGTTTTCCACGACTTTCGTAGGGAATTTCGGCTATGTCATTTTTAATTTTTGCGGATTTTTAGAGACGAAACATTTTGGACCAACAAGAGGCGCCACTTGGCACCCTCAATTGGTGGCTTGAAATCGTCCAACTTGGACGAAATGGACAAGTAAGGCACATTTTTGTGCCTTGACAAAGTCAAGGGTAGGTAGGATATTTGTGTTTGGTAAATCCTAGCCTACACTTGCCTAACACATGGATTGATCTTGGCCTTTGGTTGGCCATCCCTTGACCTATAAATACCCTCTCCCTTTGATGAATTCTTCATCCTTTCCACAAATCCTTAAGTGTTAAACTCTCCCCTCCCTTGTTGTGTTTCGTCCCCCACTTTGTGAGGCTTAGCGAGAGCACCCTTCCCATGGCGAGAGTACCCACAGTGGGGTAGTGAGGGTATACACCCTTGTGGTGTTGTCTCGTATATATACCCCTCTTGGTAGAAATACTCTCAAAGTATTGTTATAATGCCCAAATTACCTTAGCCATATACCTTGTAGTATTCTAAGGATATACTATCTGAAAAGCCAGAAAATACTATTATACTTAGTCTATCCAAACCGAAACCACTAGGAAAATCTCCAGTCAGTTGGAGTATTGTGTAGAAGTTGGTTAGAACTTCTAAGGGTGGTTTAGAGCGGGTTGGGCGCTCGGAGTTGGAGCTAAACGATTGCCAGGATCGACTTTATACTTGGATAATTATGGGCTTATTGAGGTAAATATCTTGTCCTCTATTGTAATTGGAAATTACATATTGTTAGAATATATAGTTGAAGTATACTATATATAGAAATGACGTAGTTATTGGCAACGTCTTTTGACTTAAGCCTGAATAATACTTACGGCAATGTCTTGCGACTTAAGCCTGAATTTAAAGAAGATTACTGAACTGTAATTACTTAGGGCTGTATTACAGTAGACTTGTGAAGTAGTCCGTGGAGTAGAATTGTACAGATTAGGGTTAGATGTATAACCCCGGTTGTCTTGGTAGCGGCCTCGATAGAGGAGGAGATTTCTGTTGTTGCGGGAAGTCTGCGAATTTTACGTAGAATGTTCTGCGAAGGGATCTAAATGTTAATAAGCGCCTTGTGGCCTTATAGGTTGAAGTACTACGTATGGCGCGATCTACTGGCTAAGGAGTAGCCGACGGTTTGAAATACTTGGAGCGTTTTGCTATTAGTCGATACTCGTCGCGAGGTATGTGAACCTCTTCCTATCTCTTCTAGCATGATATGTGTGAACTATGTAGTGCGGTGAGCGTCACATGTGCTAAATGTATTTGGTTGGTTTAAAACATAAAGTGTTATAACGACTTTATGGGAAGTTGGTTATATGACTTTATGTTGGTAAGAAAATACTTGTGGTTTTTAAAAGGTAATCGATTTGAACTATAAGCTGGCGTGTTATGTGTTAATAAAGAACTTGAAGTATTTCAAAAGATTTTTGAATCATTTGAAAGAAGAAGTAATACTTGATTTGTTTTGAAAACTTAAGAGTTATGCTAGCGTTATGGAAAGTTAGGTATAACGTCTTAAGAATGTTTTCTTGATTTTGGAAATCGAATGTGTATCGACAAACCAACTGCGGCGTTTATAAGAGGAAATGTTTTAATAATTAAGTATTATTAAAACCAAGAGAAACTTCCATCTGCATAGAAGCTAAGATGAGACAAAATGATATTTCCTAGATCATGGTCTTTGTAATAAGATTGTTATAAACAAGAATATCCTACACGCATATAAGACTTATGTTTCTCAGATAGTTTAAAGGAGAATTATATTCTTAAATAAATAAGACTATGAACTACGAAACCTTTCTAAAATGAGAAACTTGAACATTGGAAATTAGGCAAACTTGATCATTGGAAAGAATGTTGCTACTTGATTTTACAAAGAGAAGTAATTGATTTACTTTAAAAGGATAGTCACTCTATTTTATACTACGGGTATTGTGTGACATTGGGAAAGTAACGTATCTTTTAAAGAGTTAATGTATGAAGTACTTTGGGGATAAAACCCCGAACTTGTTGGCATATAGTAGAAAGTACCTTGTGTGTATAACTTGATTGTGTTGGTTTGTGATAGCCTGGTAATACTTTCTTGTTGATTGATAAGTAAACATGCTAGGATGCTACGTGTGTTAGTATCTTGTGATGTTGTGTAAAGGGTTACCTTTGTTGTGCTTATGTTGCTTAACGATAAGCTGTTGTGTTAGTATTTTAAATCACTCATCTCTTGATATGATTACGGGTGTTAAGCTGAACTCAGATGACGGGTAGACTCAGGCGGGTCGATGGACCTATGATTCGAGAATACCTGCATGCAGTCCCGGGGGCTATGCTTGAGCTATGAGAGTTCGTGTTAGTGTCGTCCTTTATGGGCATGCGGTCCATGTGGCCACGCGGTGCGAAGTCGGGGCGATGCCGGGAGTAGCTACCCTCGACGCGGGAATACCTCATGCGGGCCGATGAGATTGGCCTATGCGGGCTGCGGGAGTTCGAGGTTAGACGCGTACATCGATCTGCGGGCAAGTGGCGGCTTTGATCATGTGACGGTCTGACAGATCTTATGATACGATTCATGACCTTGTTGAGTGCGTGGGTTTTTAGCGATCGGCTATGCCTTCGTACTTACCGTGCGATTTTATTATGACACAGTGGGACTCGGTGTTCATGTGTGTTCCTTGGTGCTTTTATATCATGTATGGCGGTGAGGAAGGTATTCCACGGGCATGATTGATGTTGTGGGCACGAGACCCATTGTTATACTTGAGTGATGACTTGAGGCGTGAGTCACGACTTGACATGTTGCTTTGTTGTAAATCGTAGTTTGGTTATCATACATGTCTCTGCTTTATATATGCTATGATTTCATTTCTGATATGTATTTTGATTTCACATACTAAATTTTTGTTATCGACCTCGCCCGGTGCGTTCATCTGCGAGTTGAGGTACACGATCGTTGATCCTAGCTCTCGAGTCACGATTGGCGTTTGGGAAGCTCCGTTTCTTGGAGGCTTATCGGTGGTATAGTCCCGTGTCGTCGTAAGTGTTTACATTCGGGGTTTGGCGGGGCCTGTCATCGTTGTTGTCGTATCATTCTTAGAGTGCATGTAATCTTGTTGTAGGCGGGGTTTGTAAAAAGGATTAAACTGTTCATGTTGAAAAAGTTGCTATTTATATATATCTGAAGGTAACCGTTTTTAGTTGCTTTGTCTTCTTATTTCACCGTCTTATTACCTGGTTTCATGTATTGTCTTTATGTTCACTGATTACTACGATGTATGTCTACTTGGGTGCCGGGTAAGGCACGATCCACGGGCAGGTTCGTCGTGACAAAGGGTATGGCGGGGCCACTGTCCGTCATCATTGTTGTAAAAATCTTAGAGGTGCATGCCTTTGTTGTGGGCAGGGTTTGTAAAAAGATAATTGTTCGGGTATTTATGTATATATGATAAAGGCAACTGTTTTGGTTGGCCTGTTTATTTATCTTGTCTCTTAATTCATGTTCATGTTTTTATTTCCGCTGATTTTCTCTGATGTTGTATCACTAGGGTGCCCGGGGTAAGGCACCAGTCACGGGCCCGGGTTCGGGTCGTGACAACGGGACTATTACCAACTGACATCACCCCATTCCATACTACCGACTGACCCGAAATGAGTCTATAACCCGACCCATCGTCACACTTAACTTCTCATTCTTAGTCTGAAATAAATCTCTCTCTTATCTCAAGGTACTTCTCACCCTATCCTCCCATTCACTAGAAGTTCGTCACATAAGCCAAAGTATTTCTACTGTACATCCTTCCCTATCGGTCTCACACTGTTACGGGGTAAATACTACTTGTGAACTCTACACAACTATAGTCTCAGTTCACTTATCATTCTTGTCAACATTCTTAACTTTTCACTTTACTAATCAAAGTATCCCTACCTCTGGGGTACTATCACTTTACAACTCTAGCAATAAAGGGAAAACATATACGCTAGGGTAAAATCTGAATCTATCAACGCACGTATGATTCAAAAGAATTGAAATATACCTGTAACCCCGTGCGGTGTCGCTTCCTGATCCTGTCCAGTAGTCACGTCATCTCTGCGGTTCGAAGGACCGTCAGAACTATAAACTCCACCCTGACCTCCACCACGGCTGGCTAACATCTGAACACCCTGCCCTGGGGGACGCACAGTTGTGGAGTAAAGGTAACCAACCATCGGCCTCATGGTGAGCCACGCGGTGCCACTTCTAAAAGGACATACCACCGATATGGCGGGACGGCCACAATAAAAACAACATCGTCGTGCCATGCGGCATTTCCCGAATGACGCCACTACATCGGAAACACTGAGGAATAAGTGGCCTCGACTGAGAAAATCCTCTGCTCCTCTGAGAACTTTGAACCGTGGAGCTCGGACCGGCTCCTAAATATCTTGTGGGGTCCAATCTCCCATCTGTGAGCTGCGGGGGTATGTATTGGGTAGGCTGGGACGAATATCTCACTCATTCGAGGCGGCTCGTCCAAAACTCACGGAATAACCAACCGGTCCTAGCCTCTTACGCAGATCTCCGCTGGCCTCTACCACTGTACACACATGCTGTCTTGGCGAGTAACCTCCTGCTGATGTAGCACTGCTATCTTGGTCAATAACATAATGGCTTCCTTCATGACCCTAAATTCTTCTCTTAACTGAGAAACTGGAGGCTCTGGTGCTGGGGCGTCAAAACCTGGCGCAGAAGAACTCGCCGACTTCGGAACAACATCCGGTATACCCTGGGCATAAGCCCTATCAACTCTCTGAGTCTGACTAGTAGCTCCTGCTACTCCTTTGCCTTTCTGGGCGGTGTGGCCTCGCGGAGGCATAAGCGTAACACAACAATACGTCGAGAGGAATTATCTTACTAACACGGCTCATGGCACGATCTTAGAGTGAGAAGAATAGAAACCAACTCCTAAATGTCCTGTAGCCTCGCTGTTTATGGGTGTGGCGCAACACACCGATAATCAAGACTCTACTAGACACGGTGCGTAGACATTCGAGGGTGCTCACGATACCACTCTGTCACGCCCGAACCCGGGCGTGGCGGTGCCTACACAGGCACCTTCTACCTTAACAACACAAGTAAACTGCGGAATTTAAATAACGCCTCTTTTTTTTTTAACCAACGTACGGGTAAGGGCAAAGCCGACAAGGCTGCCATATAATATATACAAAAGACACAACACTGCACATGAGTCCAATCCCACATATGAATATAGACCTCTAAGAGTTATACTGAACCATGACGGGACAAGGCCCCGCCGTACCCATAACTTGTACAAAATCCTGTACTGAAAGAAACTTATACCAAAAAGATAAACTCCCGAACAGAAGGAGCTATCCAACAACTCTGAGCAGGGTCCTACACCTGCCGATCACCAAACTGCGTACCTAAACCTGCGGCATGAACGCAGCCCCCCGAAGGAGGTCAGTACGAAGAATGTACCAAGTATGTGAAGCGATGAAATGCGTAATGAAATCATAACAGTCTAAACAAAGCGGGAGACATGTATGATAGCCACTACTGACACAACACATGCGATCATAACAAGTCGGGGGCGCGTGCCTCAAGTCATTTCTAAAATATAACCACGGGTCTCACGCCCGTAATATCAATCATGCGTGGAATCCTTCCTCACCGGCGATCCATGATATAATATAACACCAATAGGCATACATGAACACCAAGTCCCACGGTGGTATAGCGTCTTGGGGTTTACCCTCACTTATACTCTTACCACGAGAAGGTGGTAAAGCAGGTGGTATAGCATCTTGGGGGTTTACCCCTCACTTATACTCTTACCATGGAGAAGGTGGTAAAGCATCTTGGGGGTTTACCCCTCACTTATACTCTTACCCTATCTCAACCGACCATCAAACAAAACAAGCAGGGGGTATAATGTCTTGGGGGTTTACCCCTCACTTATACTCTTACCCTGGAGAAAGTGGTATAGCATCTTGAGGGTTTACCCCTCACTCATACTCTTACCCTATCTCGACCGGTCGTCAAACAAAGCGAGCACTACCATGTCTTCATAAAAATCAGAATTTAACCCAAGTACTACAAATAACGGAAGCATACCCGTGGAATCCCACATCACTGTTGGTACGTCCAAGTAACTTACAACAAGACAGCCGACCCTCCAACCGAGAGTCGCGGCAACTTAATAAAACATAATCCTTGCACTCAAAGGCTATCGCCAGCACCCATAGGCAATTCTCAATTAATCAGGCCAAGGTACTTATCAAGGCACACATAGAATAATTCTCATTTAACAAGCCAAAGTACTTACCAAGGCACAAATAGAATAATTCTCATTTAACAAGCCAAAGTACTTACCAAGGCACAAATAGAATAATTCTCATTTAACAAGTCAAAGTACTTATCAAGGCACAAATAGAATAATTCTCATTTAACAAGCCAAAGTACTTATCAAGGCACAAATAGAAAAATTCTCATTTAACAAGCCAAAGTACTTATCAAGGCACAAATAGAATAATTCTCATTTAACAAGCCAAAGTACTTATCAAGGCACAAATAGAAAATTTTCATTTAACAAGCCAAAATACTTATCAAGGCACAAATAGAATAATTCTCATTTAACAAGCCAAAGTACTTATCAAGGCACAAATATAATAATTCTCATTTAACAAGCCAAAGTACTTATCAAGGCACAAATAGAATAATTCTCATTTAACAAGCCAAAGTACTACGTATGTACATTCTTTTCAAAAGACTCCTTTTTATGTAAAATCCCAAGATAATAACACCCGTAGTATTAAGGTGTGTCTATTTTTCAAAGTAAGTTACTACACTTTTAGAAAACTCATTTCAAAGCTTGAAATCAAGTAACTTCAAATTTTCACAATCTAGGCAACTTATGCCCAATAATCAAAAATAGACAACATTCTTAACCTTCCATAAAGCCGTTATAACCAACTTCCCATAAAGTCGTTATAACCCTTTATGGTTTTAGACAATTTCATTCTTTTTATAACCAAGAGACTTATACTTAAAACCAAGTATCACAAACTTTCAAATCAAGTCTCTTAACTTTCAAAATACTTCGAGTCTCTTAATATATAGAAAACAAGTTTCTTCTACTTTTAAACCTCAAGTAACTCACACCTTTGAAACAAGTTACTTCTCTTAAATCATGTAATTTCTCCTCTTTTAAAACCATTAAGTAAATCACTCCTTTGACTCCCCTAAAGTCATTATAATGACCTTTAGGTTTTGGAACTAAGGCACTAGCCAAAAGGTTTGGAAACCACTTCCTTTTCAAGACTCTATGTACTTTAAGTAAAATACTTTCACTTTTAAGAATCCAACTTCACTAAGGCAATGGATTATACAACTTACAATTTAAACATCAAAGTACAATCAAGGAAGTACATAGAACAAATTCTATATTAGGCAATCCAAGTACAACCAAGGAATGGATCATTTAAGGAGTAGACCTTACTTTCTTTATCTTAAGGAATCATGCTAGAAGAGGAGATAGTTCACATACCTTTTCGGCTAAATCCACAAGCTAAGCCGAATACGCCGTACGTAGAAGTGTCAACCTATAATGGTCACAACAAGACTATCAACTTCTAGTGTCAACGTAGAATAATACTAAGTATACGGTCTCTAATTCTACGGAAAATCGGGCAGCACTTCCTTTGTTTCTACTCACTTTGCCACCTTTTTCAAGGCCGAATACAATAACCAACACGCCACATTTAAGGCTCAAACCAACAACCCAACAAAGGATATTACACGCCTTACAATACGTGTAAAATTCCGCCCCACAATTCATACAAAGTAGATTAAAATCCCAACCATCTCTCGGCCAACTTATAACCAACGACACTAAGTCCTTTCCAATTTCTTTTTTTCAATCCAAGTTCTAAGGTCTAACATGTTATATAGTCATAAACAACTTCAACAACTACAATTTCCTTCTTTATACAACATGCGACAACTTAAACTAATAATCAACTTGAATTCCAATCTTAAGGCTAAACATGCTAGTTTTTGGATTAGGGTTCCAATAGCCAATACACTAATCCAACAACATAATATATAACTCATGCTTGCTAATATCCATAGCTACAATCAATAAGAAATCTTAACTACTAAAACGACAAGATTATACCTTTATAAGCCCTTAAAAATTCCAAGATTCAAAGTCGCTCCTTAGCAAATTCTTAGCTCCTTTCCTTAGGTTCCAATCCGCTCCAAGCACTCCCCAGAAGCTATGAAGAACTCATCTTCAAGTTCCAACTTCAAAGTTGAAGAACTCCTCAAGTTTCCGCCTTGCGACTAATACGAAAACGTCGTTTTTCCGAAATCTTTCTATTGAGATATCCTTACAATACCCTTAGGGACATTGGGTTTAAGTCTTGTGAACAAAGGATCAAAAACTAAAAAAAATTTGTGTGTGGGAGGAGCAAACCCGAGAACCTCTTGTTCTTGGCACAATGTTCTCTCAATTTTTCTAAGTGTAAAAGACCTTGTCTTGCACTAACTTAGTATATAACACATATTGGAGGGCTTAGACTTAAACAAATGTGAGGCTAGGATGAATTTCACTTGGATTAAGCCTATGTGGACAAGTTGACAAGTCAACAATATCATGCTAGCAAGACTTATCTTCCACCATGGTAAATGACCATTTTTCCCCTTACTAATTCGACCAAGACCACATGAGGGGGTGCCGCGTGTCGCCCTCTCATTCGTCCATAAAATTCCGTAACCCTCGTGGGCCCCACAAAACGTAAAATTTCTCGGGTGGGCCCCACATGACCAAATCCGTAAAAATAAATTTCCATAAGGTTAATAAGTTCCATACCCTTCAAATAATGCATTTTGAGAATCCAATTCTCAACAACGAACATTTTTCCTTTCCGACGTCCGGAAGATTTTCCGTCGGAAAAACAATTCTTCCTTTCGTACTAATTTCCAAGTCCTGATTCCTTACGTACATTCTCTTTTACATGTCCTGGACTTACGGGGTGTAACAGGTTTACCCCTCATTTATACTCTTACCCTGGAGAAGGTGGTATAGCGTCTTGGGGGTTTACCCCTCACTTATACTCTTACCCTATCTCAACCGGTCGTCATACAATAAATAAGCAAGTTAGAAATCCCCCTAACTTCTTATTAGTCTTATTCATCTACACGCTCATTTTAGTTTACTTAAGGCACTAATATGTTATAATAAATCCGGGAGTTTAACCCAAAGTACTACGTACTTCTAATCTTTTAAAAATGACTCATTTTTATATAAAACTTCCAAGATACTATTAATCGTAGTATCAAGTCAAAATTACTTTTCAAGACAAGTCACAATACCTTTAGAAATAAAGTTAGGTCTCTAAATCAAGTGACTCCTTTTATTATATAACCTTAGGCAATTGATGCCTTAAAATCAAATTGTCTTTTCATTAAAATCAAGTCATTTATCTTTCCATAAAGCAAATATAACCAACTTCCCATAAAGTCGTTATATTCACTTTATACCTTAGCCAAATACAATTTCCTATCCAAGGGACTTATACGTTTAAAACGGAACAAGTATCACATACTTTAAAACTCTTCAAGTCCCTTAACTTTAATAAAACTTAAGACATCCTTTATACTTTCAAAGAAGTGAGTTAATCTCCTAACTCACCCGACTTGGCTATTCATTAAACTAGTAAAGGATATCAAGGTCTTGTACGTCTACCGTACTATATACGTACAACTAGTCATGCTCAAAAGATAGGAAAAGTTCTACATACCTTTTCGGGTCAAACCACTTGCCAAGTACAATATCCCGCCCATAGTATGTCAACCTATAATATCCACAATACGTCTATTAACGTCTTACTTCAAACGTAGAATATTACAAGTGTAAGGTCACTAAATTCTACGGAAAATCGACAAAGACCTCCTTTGTTTCTACTTACTTTGCCACCTTTTTCAAGGTCGAATTCAATAACCAAACACGCCACATTTAAGGCACAATCAAAGCAATTAATCAATAGGGGATTACACGCCTACTAGACGTGTAAAATTCCGCTCCACAAACGATATCAAACCAACACAACTACAAGTCCAATTCGGTCACATTGAGTACAATAACACCAATTCTTATCCAATTCCATTTCAATCCAAGTTGTTAGCATAACATGATATCAAGTCGCAATTGATTATAACTACTATAATCTTCAAGTAAGTAACATGCGACGATTTCTAATAAACGACCAATTAGTAATCCAACTTCAAGTGGCTTATATAACATTTCGGATTTAAGCTACAAGCAATCCATAATACTTATAAACTTCAACACATATACTTCATGCTAGCAACATGTAAAGCTAACAACAATATAAATAATCTTGTAACACTTTTAAGAGACGAGATTATACCTCAACGAATCTTAATCCAACTCCAAATCCGAAGTCGCTCCTTAGCAACTTAGAGCCTCTTCAAGACGCTTCACTCCGCTACTTGAGGCCCTTAGAACAACACCAACAAATTTCCTTCAAACTTCCAAACAAAACCTAGAAAGACAACTAGGTTTTCGCTTTGCGACTAACCCAAAAACTATCTTTTTCCGAGATTTTTCTATTGAGATATGCTTACAATACACTCAAGAACCTTGGTTTAAAGTGTGGAGCTTAATGGACAAGAAACAAAAACAAATTCTTTCTTGTTGGAGTGAACCCGAGAGCTCCTCAAATGGAGTCTTGAAATTCTTGAAAATATGGCTAAGTGTTGGACTATGTCTTGCTACTAGTAGTATTAAATATCACAATGAAGGGTCAAGATGTAAACAAATGGGTGGTTTGGATGAGATCTTGTTAAATATCAAGTGTTGTGGTCCCATTGACCAAGTCAATTCTCTCAAGCTTTCAAGTTGCAAGACTTGTCTTGCTAACAAAGGTCCAATGACCCTTTTGCCCTTGCCTATTTTCATCCAAGGCACCATAAGGGGGGTGACACGTGTCGCCCTTTCATTCGTCACAATATTACGTTTTTCGACAATTTCATAATTCCGATATATTTTTACAAGTCTCAAATCTTAACATTTGTGAGTTCTTACGTACGTTCTTAAAACATGTTATGTAAGTACGGGGTGTAACACTGGAGCCGTAGTCAACCTTTCCTTGATGAATGGAAGCCGCTTCTCAGTCTCTGTCGCTAGAACTTAGCCGCCTTACGAGTCACTAGTCAGCGGTCTTGAAATCGAAGCAAAGCGCTCACAAACCTACGATAATAACACGTCATTACAAGCTGCGCGCCGGTCGGAGTAGTAGGTCTCGGCAAGACTTGCCTCGATCTTTGCCGTATCCACGAACACCATCACCGATAATGTTCCCGGGAATGCCATCGAGGCCAACCAAAACTCACACTTGGAGAACTTGGCGAACAATTGCGCTCGGAGGACCCAATCTGGATTCTCAGTGATCTGCATGCTCGCTCTGCGCGAATAAACGAGGATGTCATCAATGAATACTATCACAAATGTATCCAAAATGGCTTGAACACGGTTCATCAAGTCCATAAATCTTCTTTGGGCGTTGGTCAAACCGAAAGACATCACCTGAACTCATAGTGCCCATCTGGGTCTGAATGCGATCTTTGGGATATTCGCCTCTCGAACTCGCACTTTGATGATAACGGACCGCAGTCTATCTTGGAAAACACCTCGCACCCTGAATCGTCAAACAAATCATCAATCACGGGGAGTACTTATTCTTGATGGTTACCTTATTCACCGTTTGTAATCAACACACACGCGCGGCGTCCATCCTTCTTCTTCACAAACAAAACCGGCGCTCCCGGGAGAAACACTGGGGCGATAAAGCCTTTTTCGGCCAAATCTTTGTGGTCCTTCACTCCTCAACTCGGCGGTGACATCACGTATGGCGGAATAGAAATAGGTCGAGTGTCCGCAACGTATCAATACAAAACTCGATCTCCTCTCAAGAGGATACCGGAAGATCGTGTGGAACACATCCGAAACTCCTAACCATGCTTGGATGAAGAAGCGACACCTCGGCCTGCGTATCGAATACCCAAAGCGGATGATAGATGTACCGCTGCGCACCATCTTCCTAGCCTTGAGGTAAGAAATAAACCTACCGCCGGCGTATTGTGTTGCCGCTTCCACTCGATAACAGGTTCTCAGAGCTGAACCGGACCAACCTATCTCTACGATCAGCGTTGGCATAACAGAAGCTAACGATCCATACCCATAATGACATCAAAATCTGTCATCTCCAGCTCTATCAAGTCTGCAAGGGTCTGACGACTGTAAATAAATACCGGACAACCTCTATAAACCCGCTCAGCTAACACCGAATCACCAACTGGCGTAGCTACCTCAAACGGCTCTATCGACACGGCTTTATCTCAATTCTACCCGTGATAAGAGGACACATAGGACAAGGTAGAACCGGATCTATCAAAGCATATACGTCCACAGCATGAAATCAATAATGTACACAGCGGCGTCGAGAAAGCCTCACGATCACGGCGGTTGGCTAAGGAATAAATGCGGTTCTGTGGACCGCTAGAACTGGAACCACGACCTCTGCCGTGGCCTGCCGGTCCGTGAACACCACTGTCTCGAGTGCGTAACCACGAAGAAGAAGACCCGGCCCGATCACGCCTGCACCATACCACCCATGCTGCCTCTGGTCGGACAATATCTCTTCAAATGGCCCAGCTGGCCACAAGAGTAACAAGCTCCTGAAAGAACACGACACTCGCCTGGGTGAGATCTACCGCATCGAGCACACCGAGATGTGGGTGGTCTCGATCGGTGACGGTCTCTGCCTCGCGAAACCCGAAGCCACGAGCCACGACTGCTCCTGAATGACCCGGCTGATCAGACCTCCTGCCAGAAAACCGTGAAGGAGCACTCTGTGCTGGCTGAAATGTGGACCTGGTCTGCTGCTGAGGCTGTCCACCTCGAAAACTTCCCTGAGACCCTGATGTCCTGGCCCTCTTGGGCTGGCCGGAGTCAAGCTGATCCTCCCTCTCTCTGTCCTCTATCCCCTGCGCGCATGAGCTGCGTCACGGCAATATCCATACCGGTGAAGAGCCTTAAGCATCGATAATCATATGACGGTCTAGCCCCATCACATAACGATGAACTATGTCCGTCATGTCAGCTACAATGGTGTGCGCATACCTGGCCAATGAGTCAAACTTCAGGCTGTACTCTCTGATAGTCCTCTCATTCTGCCTTATGGTCAAGAATCTATCTACGCGGGCTCTCCTCATCTCAGGAGGCAAAAAGTGATCCAGGAAGGCCTCTGTGAACTCCTCCCAAACAGCTGGAAGAGCATCCTCACCTCTCGACTCCGGCTGACTCAAACCAGTTCAACGCAATATCGCGTAACCGGTAGAGGCTAGCATAACTCTGTCTCCGAGGTCTAGCGGTGCATAGTCAGCTGTAGCTGAATAAACTCCTGCGGATCCTCGCCGGACCTCGAACCATAGAACTCGGGTGGATGACAACCCGGAAAATCCGAATCCATGGCAAATCGGCTCTGGGTTAGCTACACCGCTCCTGCCGGTGCCTGCTACTATGCTGGTCAATAACCGGATCTGCTCCCCGTAGTCTCTATACTCAGCTCCTGGCTGCGGAACTGGAGGCTCTGGTACCGGAACCTCTGGAGCTACTGCCGTTCTCGGCTCCTCTAATACTGTCGGCGTGGCTGAACTCGCCGATCCGCCTACTACCTCAGGCATAGTCCGTGCCTGAGTCACGTAACCCTCTGCGTGCCGCTAGCGCCTCCTGCTTTGCCTTGCCCTTCTAGGCCACAGTCGCTTTCGTGGAGGCATAAGCGTTACATAAGAATAGGTCGAGAGGATTCAACCTAATAAGGCGGCTCTCGCACGATCTCGGAGAGAAGAATGGAAACCAATGAAATGTCCTGTGACCTCACGATTATAGATGTGGTGCACAACACACCGATAATCAAGACTCTACTAGACACGGTCTATAGACACTTTCCGAGGACTAACTGCTAATACCACTTTGTCACGACCGACCGGGCGCGCGGTGCCTACACAGGCACCCGCTCAGGTATACATCAGAGAATAGCAGCGGAACATACACAACATATAACATGTTTAGACAATAAACATCACAGGCTAACCGATAAGGCCGTCTTCCATAAAATATACATACTCAACAGTAAAACAGTATAACTCTATTCTTACAGCCCAAACCACTAATGTGACTACGCACCTCAGAATAACAAGCGTGGCGGGGCGAGGCCGCCGCCATACCACGAATGTACATAAAATCTACAACCTCAGGGAAAACTGTACCAAAAGACAAGCCTCCGGAGAACTGGAGCTTCTGACACCCGATCAGTGATCTTAAGAATGAGGATCCACCACCTGCGGCATGAACGCGGCCAGGAAAGTCGATTACCTGATATGTACTAAGTATGTAAATCGGAAAATCGTAATTACATCATAAGTCTAAAACAAAGTGAGACGTGTATGATAATCAAATTACGATTACATGTGTCTTACTAACAATGAGAGTAAATAAGAGTATACTTACAACATAAAAATAGGAAGCTCACGATCAAAGCGGGACCACCGCGCGATGTCATTAAGCAATCTTACTCGCGAGACTATTTCACTGCAAGGGTCGTGTGGACCGCGTGAGGTATTCCTCGCATAGGCTTTATCGCGCGCATAGGTCGTGTAGACGCGTGGTATTCCTCGCATAGGACTGATCCGCCCCGCATGGGACTATTTCACCCGCATAAGCCCTTACGGACCCGCATGAGGTATTCATCGCATCATGGGTAGCAAATCCACGGAATATGCAAATGCCACAAACCTGGGGAATGACCCCGTAATGAATAATATACCACTAGCACGAACCGGCTATCATACATAACATAAGCATTACCGGCTTATCATTTATAACATAAGCACTACCGTCTTATCATACAATATATAAGCAAGTTAAGAAATCCCCTAACTTCTTATTAGTCTTGTTCATATACACTCTCATTTTAGTTTACTTAAGGCACTAACATGTCTTTTATAAAAATCCGGGAATTTAACCCAAAGTACTACATACTTCCACTCTTTTAAAAATGACTCTTTTTCATATAAAACTTCCAAGATACTAATAACCGTAGTATCAAGTCACAATTACTTTTCAAGACAAGTCACAATACCTTTAGAAATAAAATTAGGCTTCTAAATCAAGTGACTTCTTTTCTTTTAAAACCTTAGGAAATTGATGCCTTAAAATCAAATTGCCTTTCATTAAATCAAGTCATTTATCCTTATTTATCTTTCCATAAAGCTAATATAACCAACTTCCCATAAAGTCGTTATATTAACTTTATACCATAGCCAATTACAATTTCCTATCCAAGGGACTTATACGTTTAAAACGAAACAAGTATCATATACTTTAAAACACTTCAAGTCTCTTAACTTTAAAAACTTAAGACATCCTTAATACTTTTAAAGAAGTGAGTTAATCTCCTAACTCACCCAACTTGGCTATTCTTAAAACAAGTAAAGGATATCAAGGTCTTGTACGTCTACCGTACTATATACGTGCAACTATTCATGCTCAAAAGATAGGAAAGTTCTACATACCTCTTCGGGTCAATCCACTTGCTAAGTACAATATCCCGCCCGTAGTATATCAACCTATAATGTCCACAATACGTCTATTAACGTCTTACTTCAAACGTAGAATATTATAAGTGCAAAGTCACTAAATTCTACGGAAAATCGGACAGCACCTCCTTTGTTTCTACATACTTTGCCACCTTTTTTAAGGCCGAATTCAATAACCAAACACGTCACATTTAAGGCCCAACAATGTAATTAACAATAGGGGATTACACGCCTACTAGACGTGTAAAATTCCGCCCCACAAATGATATCAAACTAATACAACTACAAGTGTAATTCCGGCAACTTGAGATACAACAACACTAATTCTTATCCAATTTCCTTTTCAATCCAAATTGTTAGCATAACATGATATCAAGTCGCAATCGATTATAACTACTATAATCTTCAAGTAAGTAACATGCGACGATTCTAATTAACGACCAAATTGTAATCCAACTTCAAATGGCTTATATGACATTTCGGATTTTAGGCTACAACAATCCATAACACTTATGAAACTTCAACACATATACTTCATGCTAGCAAACATGTAAGGCTAACAACAATATATAATCTTGTAACACTTTAAGAGACAAGATTATTACCTCAACGAGTCTTAGTCCAACTTCAAATCCGAAGTCGCTCCCTAGCAACTTAGAGCCTCTTCTAGACACTTCAATCCGCCACTTGAGACCCTTAGAATATCACAAACAAGTTTCCTTTAATCTTCCAATCAAAACCTAGAAAAGCAACTAGGTTTTCACCTTGCGACTAATACGAAAACTATCTTTTTCCGGGATTTTTCTATTGAGATACCCTTACAATACCCTCATGAACCTTGGTTTAAAGTGTGGAGCTTAATGGACAACTAACAAAAAAAATCTCTTTTCTTGGAGGTGAACCCGAGAGCACTATAGAGTGTTCTTCAAATTTTTCTTGAAATTTAGCTAAGTGTGGATCTTGTCTTGCTACTAGTACTACTATATAGTAACATGGAGGGTCAAGATGTGCACAAATGTGTGGCTTGGATGAAGTTCTTTTAAATATCAAGACTTGTGGCCCCATTGACTAAGTCAATTTTATCAAGCTCTTCAACTTGCAAGACTTTGTCATCCTAACAATGGTCAAATGACCCTTTCGGCCATGCTTATTTTCGTCCAACACTACATAAGGGGGTGACACGTGTCGCCCTCCCATTCGTCACAATATTACGTTTTCCGACAATTCCATAATTCCGATAAAATTTTACAAGTCTCTAATCTTAACATTTGGGATTCTCACGTACGTTCTTAAAACATGTCCTGTAAATACGGGGTGTAACAGATGGTCTAATGGATAAAACGCAGAGTACGGGTGCTCTGCGCACTTTGTTGTTTTGACATGAATGGAAATGCATTTAATTCCTTCCCTCTCACCTCTTCCTTAACGGGGAAGGGAATGACAAAATTAGTTTTTTTAAAAATTGAAATGGGGTAGGACAGGTGGTGGGTTTTGAAGAAAATCAATTAAAATTTGATAAAAGTGTGTATTTACTGTTATTCTGGAATTAGTTGCTTTTGGGAGAATATATATATAAAAAGATTCCCGAATAAGGGAATTTTCTCTATCTTTTCTTTATTGCATCATTGCATACATTACTGCTCAATAATTGAAAAATCATAGGGTTCACAACTGACATTGTTTACTTAGATAAAAATATCAAGTTTCAAATCAGTCGATACATTCTACGGTATAAATAGTAGAAATAATTTAACTCAAAAATAATTTAAACTTCCATCATCAAACAAAATATGAGATAACCATAAAAAATATAAAATTTCCTAATAAAAATGTTTTCCTTTCAATGAGTTACATTTATAATAATAATTAAAAACTGATTAGAAAATAAATACACTATTAAGTTAAAGATATATCTCAATTGAACAAACGGGGCGGGGCGGGGCGGGGCGAGGCAGGGCATGGCAGGGCATTTTTTTGGACAAAGCTAAACGGGCAGGGCAGTGCAGGTCAAAATTTGAATAGGTCAAAGTTTGCCCCGCCCTAACCCGCCTATTTGCCATCCCTACCACATTGGATCCTTGGCTTGTCTAGGGTTTCTATCGAGGTCTATAAATTGATACCCCATCTCACATTTTAACAGTCCAGAACTTGAATCCCATGCTTGACATAGTTTGAGTCATTTTAAGTTAAAAAATGATTAATTATCTCTTAAGTTGTGGATCCAACATTTTGGGTAGAACCCAGAGTTAGGATAAATGATCTTCAGTTATTAAAATCCTCTTTTTCTTCGTGTGTTTGCGAGCTCGAGGTCCCCGGAGTGAAGATTCAAGCTCACTTTGATCTTTAGGCTGCCTTCATACAAGGTAATTCTTTTCCCTTTTAATTTCCTATTTAATTTAAATTTTGTGATATGTGTTATGTGTTTTGAGTGTTGATTTGAGCATGTTTAGTGATTGTTAATTTTATTTTTATTAGTAAACATACTCCAACTTAGTTTAGTAGGATAATGCAGGAGCAAGTTGAGTCTTCTGCTATGTTCACAACAGGAAACAAAGATGGCAGGAATGGGAATGGAGGAGTGAAGCAGTGGAGGAAACCATATAATCCCAATGCTATGTGTGACTTCTGTCATATGAAAGGGACACTGGAAGGTAGACTGTTTTAAACTCATGAAATGTGATTTCTGTCATAAAAAAGGACACGGGCAGGAGGGTTGCTACAAGCTTATTGGATATCCTGATGATTTCAAAAATAGGAAGGCCAAGAAAGCAAATGTGGTAACAGGAGAAAATGTAGTGGTTGAAGACACTGGACATGAGAATCAATACATACAGGGCATGAATCAGAACTTTGGACAATACATGGGTCAACTCACCCCTTACCAGCATCAGCAGTTGCTCAACATTCTCAACAACCAGAAGAATACTGGAGTTAGTGCAAATCTTGCAGGTAAATGCCTTTTTGGTCCAAAAGAAATATTGAAGTGGATTGTCGATACTGGTGCTACTAATTACATGATCAGTGACCAAAAGTCTTTACCTAATACACAATACACAGAAGGAACAGGAAGAGTACAGTTGCCTACTGGTGATTCTGCCAAGATCTCATGTATTGGATATCATCACTTAGGAGGAGGTGATGCTCTTAAAAATGTCTTGTGTGTGCCAACTTTCAAATTTCAATTTGATGTCAGTATCAAAAGTTACTAGAGAGCTAAATTGCAGTGTTTCTTTCTTCCCTATATGTTGTATATTTCAGGATCTCTCATCTGGGAAGGTGAGAGCGATTGGTAGTAAAGAAGATGGGTTATACATATTATACTCAGATGCTGAAAATAAAGGGAAGGAGTTAAGTAGATGTCTCTCATCATCACCGTGTGCAGATGCAGTAACTTGGCATCATAGGCTGTGTCATGTGCCTGTGAGTGTGATAAAGAAAATGTCATTCCTTCTTCCTAAAGATTCTGATGTTTCTGTTTTAAATAAGTGTGAAGTTTGTCCTCTAGCCAGACAAACAAGGATTCTTTTTCCTGTTAGTAGTAATAGATCATCAAGACCATTTCAGTTACTACATTTAGATGTATGGGGGCCTTATAAAACTGAGACATACAATGGAATGAAATAATTCTTGACTATTGTGGATGACTATTCTAGATGGACTTGGATATTTTTAATGAGATTGAAGTCTGATGTTTCAACACTACTTAAAAAAAATTCACTGAAACAAGTACTCAGTTTGAACTCAAAATATAGAGAATAAGGTCTGATAATGGCATAGAATTTTTCAATCATTATTGTAAGGAATTGTTCTTACAACATGGTGCGATGCATGATAGTTCTTGTTCATACACACCACAACAAAATGGTGTTGTAGAGAGAAAACACAGGCACCTTCTGGAAATAGCAAGGGCAATTAAGATACATGGTGGATTGCCAGACAGGTTTTGGGGGTTTTGTGTGGAAGGAGTTGCATATGTCATCAACAGGATCCCATCTAATGCAATAAAAGATAAGTCACCATTTGAAATGTTGTATAACAAAGTACCATCACTGACTCACTTAAGAGTGATAGGTTGCCTTTATTTTGCAACAGTTTTGACCAATAAGGATAAGCTTGGTCCTAGAGTTGTAAGAGCAGTGTTACTTGGCTATGGTTCTGTTCAAAAGGGCTACAAGCTCTATAAGATGGAAAATAATTCACTCTTTATGAGCAAGGATGAAACTTTCATGGAATCAGTTTTTCCTCTCAAAGGTGGCACAGATGAAGAAGTTGGTCCTATCAAGTCACATGAGCACTTCTGCTATGATGATTTGATCTCAATCAGTCACCAGAATACAGTTCATGGAGTTCATGGAACTCAAGAACCTGCAGAAATTGATCAAGTTACACAGAATGAAGTGCAGAATGAGAGTACACCAGGAGACAATCAGCACACATCTACAAATGGTTCCACAAGTTTGACACCTGATATCAGAAGGTCTATCAGGGCCAGTAGGCCTCCTATATGGCACCAAGAGTATGTTACTAAACATGGTTCTTCTCATTGTTTATACTATATATCTAATGTTTTGGATTATTTAGGATTGTCTCTTTAATACCAGAGCTTTGTGGCTAAAGTTTCTCAAGACACTGAACCATCTTCTTATTTAGAAGCAGTGAAAGACAAGAGATGGATTGAAGCTATGCAAACTGAGATCAAAGCTCTGGAGGACAATGGGATATGAAAATTAGTTGCATTTCCAGAAGGGAAGAAAGCCATTGGCTGCAGGTGAATGTATAAAATAAAGTATAAAGCTACAGGTGAGGTGGAAAGATTCAAAGCTAGATTAGTAGCAAAAGGATACAATAAAAAGGAGGGTCTTGACTATCAAGAAACCTTTTCTCCAGTAGTAAAGATGAGCCTTTGTAGAGCGGTAGTCTCGATTCTTATGCAGCGATGGATAATACAACAGATGGATGTCTACAATGCCTTCTTGCAAGGTGACCTTGTAGAAGAAGTTTACATATCTATTCCTGAAGGTTTTGGGAACACCAGAGGCAAGACACATATGTGCAGATTACTAAAATCACTGTATGAGTTAAAGTAAGCATCAAGACAATGGAATCTTAAGTTGACTGAGGCTCTGGTGTCTTCTGGATTTCAGCAGAGCCACAGAGATTATTCTTTGTTTACAAAGATGAATGGTAGCAGTATTGTGATAGTGCTAGTCTATGTGGATGATCTATTGATCAATCTCTCATACAGTCTACTAAGGATACATTACAATCAGCTTTCAAAGTAAATGATTTAGGTGAGCTGGGGTACTTCCTTGGAATAGAATTTGCAAGGAGTTCCCAAGGAATTCTGCTACATCAGAGGAAATATGCACTGGAGTTGATCTGAGATATGGGACTTGCTGGAGCCAAACCTATTTCTACAACTATGAATGTGAATGTTAAATTTACCACTACTGACTTTGACATTCATGTTGCATCTGTTACTCCTGATTCAGCACCTACATCATCTGATGCACTTATATCAGACCCTGGCACATATAGAAGGATGGTTGGTAGATTATTATATTTGACTACTACAAGGCCTGATATAGCATTCACAGTACATTGCCTGAGTCAATTCATGAATACCCCTAAAATGTCTCATATGGAAGCTGGATTGAGATTGATAAAGTATATCAAACAAGAACCAGGACTGGGGATTCTTTTGTCCAGCTCTAGTGACTCTCAACCCAGGGTATTTTGCGATGCAGATTAGGGGCTCAGTCACTGGGCATTTGGTTCATTATGGTGTGTCACCAGTTTCTTGGAAATCAAATAAACAAGAGACAGTTTCCAGAAGCTCAGCTGAGACAGAATATCGTGCTATGTCATCGGCTGTTACAGAGGTCATATGGTTGACAAGATTGTTTGAGAAACTTGGTGTTGCAGTTTAGAAGCCAATAACAGTCCATGCCGACAGCAAATCAGCCATTCAGATTGCACCAAATCCAGTCTTTCATGAGAGAACGAAGCATATTGTTAGCCCGATTTCCAATTGCTCACGCAAGTGTACGTATCGTTACAAGTAATATAGTCTGGTAAGACTGGATATCGTCCTCAGAGACTGGTTTCTAATTAACTAACATCTATTCTAGGTTATCTATTTGGCAAACGATAAGTTGATTTGGTTTTTATCTAACACTAGTAGAGTAATTTCAAGAATTAAACTAAATTATTGAGGTTTAATCAGTTATGAAGGAATTAGGGTTTCTAATATCCTCAACTATCCACTCTTATCAATCCTTAATGCAACTAGAATGACTTTTTCTTCTACGTTAAGATAGCGGTTAACTAGACTGTCTTATATTCCGGTTAGGATATATAATCGCTCAACCCCAGTGCAGAAACCTTCTATATTTCTATGATAGGTTTTACCACATAGGAGGATGAAGAATAATAACCTATAATAATGCTACACAAGTATCAGGGTACTTTCATCCACGATTTTAACCTATGTCTATTCAATTACAGCATATCCAAATCTCTCATCTCGGTTCTTGATTCGAAATTATATAGATTATGATAATTAGTGATCAGTTAACTATCAAACATTCATACCAATATTGAATAAATCTTAATCCAGTGAAGAAGAAATCAAACTAATGCATTAATTCATGAATAAGAGTTTCAAGCGATTCAATAGGAAAGCTCTAATAAAGTGTTTAGCTCCTAGCCATAGACATGCTAAGAACTAATACAAATCCAAACATGAACTGAATTAAAATAGAGAAAAGAAAAAAGAAATACTTAGAACTAATGTCTCCAATTGTAGCCGTCAAGCGTTGTGATGTGTTGTGTATCCGGTGTCTCCCCTAAAATCTGTTGCTAAGGGTTTAAATATGCTACAAAAATCGTGTGCCCTGGACCCTTCTGCCCCTAGCCAATTTTACCTCGGATCGGATTTTCCCGTGTCGGCGCCATGGTCCTGCTGCTCAGCGCGGCGGCCCTGAATGCTTTCGTATGGATCGACCAATTTTCGTCCTTTTTGCTTCGGGAGCCTCCTTTTCTGTCCACTTTTCGCTCCTTTTCGCCATTTTGCCTTTTGAACCGATGTAACTCAAAAGAAAGAAAACGACCCTAACACGACACTTATTTAAATGAAAATAAGAAAAATACTAACTAAATATGACTCAAAAAGTGTATATAAAATACACCTAACAAATACCCTCAAACTTAACATTTGCTCGCCCTCGAGCAAAGATCAAGACAAAATCAAAGAAACAAACAAACATACTCAAAAACTCAAATCAAGCAGTTGCACAAGGTTACTTAGAAAAGCATGAATGTCAGTTGGGATAATATGCTGAAACATATATAGCATGAATATAGCAATCTAGAATTTCAAGCCAGATATTTCGCAAATTCATTTCAATCGCACTCAATGGAAACATGAACATTAACCTATGCATGTCAATTTCATTTATTTCTATGAGCCTGTTTAATTGCTATTATCCACTAATCATAGACATACATTCTAGAGATCTTCAGGACTTTTCAGGGTTGTAATATAGGCTTAGACATGGGTAGATAAAAGTTGGCATTTTAGGCTCAAATTACGTACCATAAGCGTTTTTCTCATTCAACCATTTTGTCCTTCCTTTTGGTATTCTTTTCCATTCATACCTATCATTCCCCTCTTCTCTTTTTGAGAGCATGAAACACATTCACATAGGCACCCCCAAACTTAAGCTTTTACATTTTTTCATTGGGGCGCATCAATTTTTCACTCTCTTTTGGTATTTCTTTTCACTCTTCTTCATTCTAATTTTCAATTACTGCTTATGGCACATAAGAGAATCATAAGGTGTCAAAGAAATAACTTATTTTAGGCTCAAAGTGGGTTGACTAGGGATACAATTTATTGTAAGGTAGGTAATGAATGGTAAGAATGACTAACAAAGAAATGCCTGAATCATCTCCCTAAACATGTATATCTTAACTATTTCGCCTCAAATAACAAGCAAGCTGACTTCATAGACCTTTTTCACAATTGACAACACATAGGCTAAGTACAAATATCCCAAATAATTAGATTTTCATGAATCTTTGGCATATCTAACTTAAGCACACAGATTTTAGTTTCTAATTTCATTACATTATCCCACTTAATTCACTAGACGTTTCCAGCAACTACAGCATGCATGATCATAAAAAAAATTGACTCATATAGATACAATAACAGACACAAAAACACAAACAAAAAGACTCAAAAACAGACACACAAACATAAAATAAGACCCCCCTCAACTTAAACGACACATTGTCCCAAATGTGTAAGACTCAAAAATAAAAATGGATGACTTACAAACAATAGAACATCGGTTCAAAACGGTGGTGGTGGCGGCGGATACTGCATTGACCACTAGTTGAACATGGTACTCAAATCATTAACGCGATGGCTCAGGTCCTGATGCTCTTGCATCATCTTTTGCTGATTTTGCATCATCTGTTCATGGTTTCGCAACATCTGTTATTGATCTAGGAGCATCTGCTCCATGATTGGCACTGGAGGTTCCAAAGCTAAGGGAGACTGGTGGCTGCTTTCGCCGGGCTCATACAGTGTGGTTGTCTCTGGCTCCTCTTGCTCCATTGCGGTTGTGCCTGCTCCGCCTTCTTCTTGACCTCGTCTCCTATCTGCTGGGTTTGCAGGATCAGGGTATGAATGGACTAGAGTGTATGTTATAGGTGGCAGAGTCTTCTCAAAAATGTATGTGGCAAATGTTAGGAATCTGTGCCTAGCATACAATGCAGTTGTTACACCCCGTATTTACAGGACATGCTTTAAGAACGTACGTAAGAACTCGCAAGTGTTAAGATTTGAGACTTGTAAAAATTTATCGGAATTGTCGGAAAATGTAATATTGTGACGAATGGAAGGGCGACACGTGTCACCCCCCCCCCCCTTAGGATGCCTTGGACGAAATAGGCATGGCCAAAATGGTCATTGACCATAGTCTTAAGATGACAAAGTCTTGCAAGTGTGAGCTTGAGAAAATTGACCAAAGTCAAAGGTCCCACAAGTCTTGATATTTAATAAGAGATCATCCAAACCACCCAATTGTTTGCATCTTGACCCTTCATTACACTTTATAATACTAGTAGTAGTAGACAAGCTTAAACACTTAGAAATTTCTTGAGAAATTGAAGAATAAAGAGCCTTAGCTCTCGGGTTCAAGAGGGAAGAAAAAGAAAAAAATTTGTTTGTGATCCTTTTAGCTCCACACTTTAAACCAAGGTTCCTAAGTGTATTGTAAGCATATCTCAATAGTAAAATCTCGGAAAAAGATAGTTTTCGAGTTAGTCGCAAAGTGAAAACCTAGTGGCTTTTCTAGGTTTTGTTTGGAAGTTTGAAGGAAATTGGTTGGTGTTGTTCTAAGGATCTCAAGTAGCGGATTGAAGTGTCTTGAAGAGTTTCTAAGTTGCTAAGGAGCGACTTCGGATTTGAAGATTGGATTAAGATTCGTGGAGGTATAATCTTGTTCTTTGAAAGTGTTACAAGATTATTTATATTGTTGTTAGTTTTACATGTTGCTAGCATGAAGTTGATATGTTGAAGTATATGAGTATTATGGATTGCTTGTATCTTTAAACCCGAAATGTATGTAAGCCATGTTAAGTTGGATTACAATTTAGTCGTTATTAGAATCGTCGCATGTTGTTGACTTAAAGATTATAGTAGTTATAGTCGTTTGCGACTTGATATCATGTTGGGCTAATAACTTGGTTTGAAATGGAAATTGGATAAGAATTGATGTTGTAGTATTTCAAGTTAGCCGAATTGGACATATAGTTGGTATTAGTTTGATATCTATTGTGGGACGGAATTTTACACGGCTAGTAGGCGTGTAATCCCCTATTGTTGATTTCATTGATTGGGCCTTAAATGTGGCGTGTTTGGTTATTGTATTCGGCCTTGAAAAAGGTGGCAAAGTAAGTAAAAACAAAGGAGGTGCTGTCCGATTTTCCGTAGAATTTGGCGACGTAGCACTTAGAATATTCTACGTTTGAAGTAAGAGGTTAATGGACGTATTGTGACCATTATAGGTTGAAGTACTAAGTATAGCGTATCCTACTTGAAGGATGGATTAGCTATCAAGATTGAAGTACTTTGGAGCATTTTGCTACTTGTCGATAATCGTCGCGAGGTATGTGAACCTCTTCCTTCCTTTGGCATGATTCTATGTATGGGATATACCTGTGGTATCATTTCATGTTTCCTTCTACTCTTAGAAGTTAAGAGGTAGTTGTGTGATTTGCTCTATGTAGAACTTTTCCTATTTTTTTAGCATGACTAGTTGCATGTATGTAGTGCGGTGAGCGTCTGACACCTTGATATCCTTTACTAGTTTGTGAATAGCCAAGTCGGGTGAGTTGGAGATTAACTCACTTTGAAAGTATAAAGGATGTCTTAAGTTTTATTTAAGTTAAGGGACTTGAAGAGTTTTAAAGTATGTGATACTTGTTAGTTTTAAACGTATAAGTCCCTTGGATAGGAAATTGTTTTTGGCTAAGGTATAAAGTGAATATAACGGCTTTATGGGAAGTTAGTTATATTGGCTTTATGGAAAGATAAATGACTTGATTTTAGTGAAAAGGCAACTTGTTTTTAAGGCATCAATTGCCTAAGGTTTTATAATAAAGGAGTCACTTGTTTTCTAAAGGTTAAGAGACTAATTGTATTTTTGAAAGTTATGAGAATTGATTTGAAAGTATATAATACTTGGTTTCAAAAAGTAGAAGTCTCTTGGTTATAAAAGGAACGTGTTGGTCTAAACCATAAAGGGTTATAACGGCTTTATGGGAAGTTGGTTATAACGGCTTTATGGAGGGTTAAGAGAATGGTTTTCTCTAATGAAGTAATCAAAGAAATAACTTGTATTAAGGAAGGGCAAATTGTTTTAAAGGTACCAATTGCTTAAGGTTTTTAATGAAGAAGTCACTTGATTTAGAAGCCGGTAATTGTATTTCTAAAAAGGTATTGTGACTTGTCTTGAAAGGTGGATAGGACTTGATACTACGGTTGTTAGTATCGGGGAAGTTTTATTTGGAAAGGAGTCTCTTAAAAAGAATGTACGTACGTAGTACTTTGGCCTGTTTAATTGAGAATAATTCTATGTGATGCCTTGATTAGTACTTTGGCTTGATAAATTGAGAATTTGTCTAAGTGTGCCTTGATTAGTACTTTGGCTTGTTAAATGAGAATTATTCTATTTGTGCCTTGATAAGTACTTTGGCTTGATAAATTGAGAATTTGTCTAACTGTGCCTTGATAAGTACTTTGGCTTGATTAATTGAGAATTTGTCTAAGTATGCCTTGATAAGTACTTTGGCCTGTTTAATTGAGAATAATTCTATGTGATGCCTTGATTAGTACTTTGGCTTGTTAAATGAGAATTATTCTATTTGTGCCTTGATTAGTACTTTGGCTTGATAAATTGAGAATTTGTCTAAGTGTGCCTTGATAAGTACTTTGGCTTGTTAATTGAGAATTAGCCTATGTGTACTGGTGATAGCCTTTGAGTGCAAGTATTATGTTTTATTACGTTGTCGTGACTCTCGGTTGGAGAATTGCTGTCTTGTTGCATGTACTTGGGCGTCACAAGCGATGATGTGGGATTCCACGGGTATCTTCCATTATTAGTAGTACTTAGGTTAAATTTCCGGATTTTTATAGAAGACATGGTAGTGCTTACATTTGTTTGATGGTCGAGATAGGGTAAGAGTATAAGTGAGGGTAAACCCCAGATGCTATACCACCTCTACAAGGTAAGAGTATAAGTGAGGGTAAACCCCAAGACATTATACCACTTGCTTTTGTTTGATGGTCGGTCGAGATAGGGTAAGAGTATAAGTGAGGGTAAATCCCAGATGCTATACCACCTTCTCGGGGTAAGAGTATAAGTGAGGTAGACCCCAGATGCTATACCACCGCTTTACCACCTTCTCGGGGTAAGAGTATAGCGAGGGTAGACCCGACGCTATACCAGGTGGGACTTGGTGTTCATGTATGCCTATTGGTGTATTATTATACCTGGTATCGGCGATGATGTGGGATTTCACGGGCGGGAGATATATATATGTGTTGTGAATGTATCGCCCGACCGTGAGGTGGGATGCCACGGGCGCGTCACATGATTATATTTTTACACTTATAGTTGTCGGCAGTGATGGGGGATTCCACGGACACGCTTGATATTTGTGTGACTTGATCGCGTCCCAGATTTGGGCCGGGTAGAAAATGTGCCCTCCTTAAAGGGCCGGATTATACTTATGAAAGATAAGTAAGTTATATAGAAATGAACTTAATGATTTTTCCTAATCATGTTCGTAAGAATGTGGCTATAACCTTTATTGAAAATGGGAAGAGATATTGATGTGAAATTAAGTTCATAAGTGGTAATGACACGGCAGGATCTGGTATGTACTTTTTATACTCGTCCCTGTCATTCTTTTGTCTGATTATAGTACATTTCTTGACGTTATTTACATTCCATATTAAATTTTTGTTATGCGACCCCTTCGAAGTGCGTTAAATGCCGCGAGTTTAGGTACCAGGTTGGTGATCCTTGCTCTTAGGATCTCGGTTGATTTTGAGAAAGCCCCATTTGCTCCGGAGGCTTAGCTCTTGGTACAGTTTTCCCTGAGGTAGTAGATTCATGTATATTCAGGGGTATGGCGGGGCCCTGTCCCGCCACAGTTGTTCAGTTGTTATTCCTAGAGGTTTGTATTCACATATGTGGTTGGGCTGTAAGAACTGAGTTGTACTTGTTATACCCCGTATTTCCAGAGTATGTACGTAAGGGAATACGTACAAAGAGTTTGGCTTTAAAGTTAGCCTTGGACGTTTTTTTTTTTTGTACACAACTCGCTTAAAGAATCGTTTCAGGCGAAGCGTTTCCACGACTTTCGTAGGAAAATTCCGGCTATGCCATTTCTAATTTTGCGGATTTTTCCGAGAGGCGAAACATTTTGGACCAACGGGAGGGCAACACTTGGCACCCTCCCATTGGTGGACTTGAATCGCCCATTTGGACGAATTGAAGAAACCTTGGCACGTTTTTGTGCCTTGTGCACAAGTCAAGGAGTTGGTAGGATATTTGTGTATAGTTAATCCTCACCTACACTTGCCTTGCACTTGTCTTAATCTTGGCCATTGGTTGGCCACTTCTTGACCTATAAATACCCCCTTTAGATGAAGAGTTCTTCATCCACAAATCTTCCAAGTCTTGAAAAATCCTCCTCTCCCTTTGTGAGCTTTTAGTCCAACACCCTTCCCTCCTCTTGTGAGTTTGGCGAGGGCCTAACCCCTAGCCTAGCAAATCTACCCTCCTTGGTAGAAAAGTTGTCTTCTAGTATCGTTATAATGCCCAAAATACCTAGCCCAAATCCCTTAGTCTTTGGTAGAAGTTGTGAAGAACTTCTAAGGTTTCTTGGAGCTCCAAGGCGTCTGACTTGGAGCTAAACCTTGCTCAGCGTGACTTTATCTAGGATATTATTGGGCTTACCGAGGTAATAATCCTAACCTCTTTTGAATTAGAGAATACTTCTTGTTGTAGTATAAGGATAAGTATAAATACTTAGAAGAATATCACGAGAAAAGAATTGAACTATTACCACAGTAGAAGGTTTTAAAGAAGAATAATCACACTGTACTCACATAGAATTTGTTTTCTGATGAACTTATATAGCTCATGGGTAGGGTTGTCTTTGCCCGACTTTCAGTAGAATTGTGAACCCTCTGTTTAGAATGACCCTCGAGTAGTCTTTGATAGATATACGTGACTATTATAGGTGACTCTCTGCGCGACATATTGACTTGGCGGTGGTTTATTTGAGAAGGTATGTGATTACGCCTAAGCATGATATTTTACAATATATATATAGTGCGGTAGGCGTATATGTGTTAAGCGAATAATACTTACGGCAATGCCTCGGCTTAAGCTGAATAATACTTACGGCGATGCCTCGGCTTAAGCTGAATAATAAGCGAAAACATTTCAAAGAATCTTGAATCATTTTTAACAGAAGATAAATATCGGTTTTAAAACAAAAGCTTAAGAGTTATGCTAGCTTTATGGGAAGTTAGGTATAACAACTTAAGAATGATAAAAGGAAGCTGTTTACTTGTTAGTTTATAAAAGCCTTGTATTGATCTGTTAAGTGTAGTAAGATTGTTTGATAAGTAGACATATCATGATGCTACCGTGTTAGTAATGATGTGTAAGGGGTCATTCTTGCTTTGGCTTACGTTGCTAACCGTAAGTCCGTTATCTCATTCTTGTATCACCTACCCGACTATTATCTGAGTGCTTGCCCCGATGCGGTCTATACGGCTATGCGGTCTGTGAGACTATGCGGGCGGCGGTATGCTCGAGATTGATCATTCGGGCGCCTAGCACGATGCGGGATTCCATGCGGTCTGTTGAGACTACGCGGTCTTTTGAGGCTATGCGAGTGCGGGAGCCTAGGCGGATCTGGGGTTAGCTGCCCCGACGCGAGGGCTACCTCATGCGGGTCTATGTGTGACCTATGCGAGTGCGAAAGTCGAGGACTAGGCACGCGAGAATGATACTATGGCGATTGGCCTTGCCCGATCATTCGCGGCCTAGAATAGACACATTCTGATCTTTATTCTTGTTGTTGTTTGTGATGTGGCACTATGTGCAATTGAACCGATTGTATTTGTGAAAAGGTTTTAAATACTTTGATTTCATTTTAAAGTACTTTATAGTTTCACATACTTGGTACTGTTATCTTGACCTCCTTCGGGCTGCGTTCATCTGCGGTAAGAGCGGCGAGTGCTAGATCCACATCCTTAGGATCTTTGCGTTGGTGTCGGGAGCTCCATCTTCTAGGAGGCTCTACTTTTGGGTATGATCTCCTGTATTGTAGATAGTTTTGTCTGATCGAGGGTATGGCGGGCCACTGTCCGCCATAGTTGTTACTTCCTTAGAAGTGCAGTAGTACTATTATGCAGTTGGGATGTATCGCAAAACTTGAGTTATTTATATTATGCGAAAAGGCAAGCTTTTCATCAGATAAAGCGTGTCTTATTGTTTTAAAGCTGTTTCTGTCTTGTTTTATATTCCATTGGTTACTCGATGTATGACTACTTGGGTGCCGGTAAGGCACGATCCACGGGCCGGGCAGTCGTGACAAAAGTGGTATCGAAGCGATTAATCCTCGGAAAGTGTCTACGCACCGTATCTAGTAAGTCTTGATTATCGGTGTGTTGTGCACCACACCAATAATCGAGAGGCTATAGGATATTTAGGATTGGTTTCCATTCTTCTCATTACGAGATCGTGCTTTAGAGTTGTGTTATAGGTTGGACCCTCTAACGTATTCCTTTCTGAATATGATTATGCCTCGCGTAAGGCAACCGGGCCCAGAAGGGCAAGCGTGGAGGCGCTAGCGAGACACCCGAGTCACGAGGCTCGGGCCCGGTCTATACCGAGGCGGCGAGTTCTATGGCGCCTGGCCCCAGCGAGACCACAGTACCGCGCCTCATGTCCCGCGGCACGGGCGGAGGTTAGGGTACAAGGAGATGGCCCGACTTTTGGCTAAAGTTGTGGCCCGAGAGAAGGCGGATCGCGGCAGTTCCGGCTCAGCTCGATCGCACCGTAGTGCACCGAGGCGAATAGTTTGAGGTGCGAGATTTCTTGAGTTGTAGCCCGCGAGTTTTACTGGTCGAGGCGGAGGATGATCGCAGGAGTTCATCCGTCACCGAAGGATTATCGCGGGTGATCGGGGCTTGAGGCGAAATGTGACATTCGGTTCGCGTCGGTGCGTGACACCGCGATCGATTGGTTTGATTCATGGGAGCTTTCGGGAGAGCATGCACCTCGGTGATATGGGATGAGTTTTGAGGCTTTTCTCACAACTTCTTGCCTCCGCAGATGAGGAGGGCACGGTGATAGATTCTGCTTCTGAGAGGCGGGGGCCTTGCCGTCGAGAATACAATGTCGAGTTTGATTCTTTGGCTAGATATGTCCCGGCGTTGGTAGCAGATATGGAGGATAGGGTACACCGCTACGCCAGGGCTAGATGATTATATGGCGAGTCATGTGCGGGTGTTTCTCTTGGCCGGGTATGGACATTACCGCGTGCGAGCTCATGCACTAGGATGCGAGGCGCGAGACCGCCGGGTAGAAGCGATATCGGCGGCGAGAAGAAGGCGAGCGGCGGTTCTTTTAGTGGTCCTCGGGGTGGCGGCATCGTGAAGTCGGATTTGCACCACGGCCAGCAGAGCGCTCTACCTCATTCGGCCACGGCCAGAGCGATCGGGGCGGTCGGGGCCCGGGACTTGATTTCGAGTAGCGAAGGTGCTAACCGTTCGAGTGCGCTCGGTGTGCCCGTTGTGGCGAATACCATGCAGGGCGTACTCGGGAGCTTGCTATACTTGTGGCAGCGGTCACTGCGAATTTGTCGGCCGGGGCGGCGGTGGTAGGGCTCGGCTACGAGTGCGTTGCCGCTTCTTCCCGTCCCAGCGATTACTCGCCGGAGGGCAAGGTACACGTGGATCAGCGGTCGCGGCGAGAGTCGTGGCGAGTCCCGATTCTAGCGGTCCTCGAGAACCGCGTATATGCTTTGTCCGGTAAGCGGGATCGGAGGCCTCACCGATGTCGTCACGAGTACCTTATCGGTTCGGGTTTGATGTGTATGCTTTGATAGATCCGGTTACTCTGTCTATATATCTCCCTTGTTGCTAGTAGGATAGGGATAGAGCACGAGTCCATGAACCACTTCGAGGTAGCTACGCGATGGGTGATTCGGTGGTAGCTCGGCGGGTATATAGAGCTTGTCTGTGACCATTCTGATCGTCGGACCTGGCCGACTTGATAGAGTTGGAGATGATTGACCGGCGTGATTATGGGGATGGATTGGCTAGCTTCTTGCTACGCCAATGTAGGCTGAGAGAGAGAGTAATGCGGTTCCGGTTTCACGAGGAGCGGTTGTTGAGTGGGAGAGCACGGTATCGCCGAGGGTAGGTTTATTTCCTACCTCAGGCTAGGAAGATGGTGCGAGAAGGGTATATCTACCATCGTTCGGGTGTTTGATCTGAAGGCTGCGGTACGGACTTTGATCGATTCGATGGTCGGCGAGTTCCCAGGCGTGTTTCGGATGACCTCGGGTATCCCTCACGAGAGGAGATTGAGTTTTGTATTGACATATTGCGGACACTCGGCTATTTCCATTCGCCCATACGAATGGCACCGCGAGTTGAGAGAGTTGAAGGACGGCTTAGGGATTTCTTTGGAGAAGGGTTTTATCGGACCTAGTGTTTCTCACGAAGCGCGGTATTGTTCGTGAAGAAGAAGGGCGGGGCCGCTGCGTGTGTGTTGATTCTGACGGTGAACAAGGTGACCATTAAACGAATACCCCTTCCTGAGATTGATGATTTGTTCGACGATTGCGAGCGCGAGATGTTTCTCCAAGATTGATCTGCGTTCGGGCTATCATCGAGTTCGTGTCGAGAGAGGTGGATGTCCACAGGAATGCATTCGGACGATGCGGGCATTATGAGTTCGGTCATGTCTTTTGGGTTGACGATGCTCGTGGTATTCATGGATTTGATGAACAGTGTTCAAACCATTTTGGAACCGCGTTTGTGATAGTGTTCATTGATGATATCTTGGTTTATTCGCTCGAGCGAGGAGCATGCGAGCATTTGAGGCTATCTTGTGATTCTCGAGATCGTGATTTATGCGCCAAGTTTTCCAAATGTGAGTTTTGGTTGACTTGATGGCGTTTCGGGCATATTATGGCCGATGGCATTCAGTGGATACGGCAAGATCGGCGATCGGGACTTGGCCTGAACCTACTACTCGGCAGAGGTTCGCGATTTCGGGCCTTGCGGGTTATTATCGGCGGTTCGTGGAGAAGTTTGCTTCTATCTGCACCATTGACTAGGTGACTCGAGAAAGCGGCCAAGTTTGATGGTCGATGCTTGTGGCGGGGTTTCGATTCTTTGAAAGAGAGATTGACGCCCCGTTCTTACTCTTCCGCAGGTCGACGGTTATGTGGTGTATTGTGATCGTCGGGCATCGGGTTGGGATGTGTGTTGATGCGGCATGGCGAGTTATAGCATATGCATCCCGACATTTGAAGAAACACGAGGAACTACCCCACCCATGATTTGGAGTTAGCAGCTGTGATTCACGCTTTGAAGATCTGGAGGCACTATTTGTATGGGGTTCACGTGGATATTTATACAGACCACAAGAGCCTCCAGTATATCTTGACGGAGGAGGAGTGAACTTACGGCGAGAGGCGGTGGTTAGAGTTGCTTAAGGATTACGATGTTGATATCTGTACCACGGGAAGGCGATGTTGTGGCAGATGCTCTTAGTCGTAGGTCGATGGGAGCCTATCGGATGTGCAGCTAGAGAGGAGGACATGGTTCGTGATTTGCATCGATTAGCGAGCCTTGGTGTCCGTTTGATTGATTACGATAGCGGTGGGGTTAGAGTTCGTGAGGTTGCCGAGTCTTCCATCATCGAGGTGAAGAGGCAACGATTCGAGATCGGCTTTGATTCGATATCGTGTCTGACTCTTCGTGAGGCAAGGGTCGCTTCGGTAGCACGATGGGGTGCTAAGGTTTGAGAAGCGGTGTGTGTTCGGATGTTTGAGGACTTGGCGGAGTTCTTGGGAAGCCTGCGGTAGCGCGTTACTCTATCCATCCGGTCGACTAAGATGTACCACGACCTTAGATCTGTGTATTGGTGGGATAGCTTGAAGAGGGACGTTGCAGAGTTCGTAGCTCAGTGCCCGTGTTGTCAGCAGGTGAAGGTAGAACACCAGAGGCCTGGTGGTTTGTTGCAGACGATTGAGATCGACACGGAAGTGGGAGGTAATCAACATGGACTTCATCACGGGATTACCTCGCACTCGGAGGAGACATGATTCTATATGGGTTATCGTCGGCGGTGTGAAATCAGCCCACTTTCTTCCGTCCGGACGACTTTTTGGTGAGGATTATGCCGACTTTACATCAGAGATCGTCGATCGCATGGAGTCCCCACCGATCATATCGATGGAGGAGCCTAGTTTACGGCTAACCGGAGGTCCTTCGGAGGGTTTAGGACGCAGTGAGCACGAGTCGCATTTCATCCACGCAGAGCAGACGGACGGCGAGCGCACTATCCGACTGCGAGGATATCTGCGAGCTGTGTTATTGACCGATGGTAGTTGGGAGGATCATTTGCCTCTAGTTGAGTTCGCGTATAATAATAGCTACCACTCCAGATTGGATGGCGCCTTATGAGGCCTTGTATGGGAGGAAGTGCAGATCGCCTATAGGTTGGTTCGATGTGGGCGAGTGCGGCTAGTGGGACCAGATTTGGTGCGGCGAGCGATGGATAAGGTGAAGCTTATCCAGGCGGCTATTAATGACTCGAGTCGGCCAGTCGTATCACGGATCATCGTCGTCGGCATCTTGAGTTCGAGGTTCATGATTGGGTTTTCCTAAGGTGTCACCCATGAAGGGTGTGATGAGATTCGGAAGAAGGAAACTCACCCAGTGCGTTGGGCGTTTGATTGTCCGCGAGGTAGGCAAGGTTGCTACGAGTTGAATCTGCCGTCCGATCGGAGGCGGTGCATCCGGTGTTTCACGTATCTATCTTTGAGAGATGTATCGGGGATCTATCTAGGGTACACCCGATTGACGATGTCGGTGGCCAGGGGTTATCGTATGAGGAGATTCCCATAGCGATAGTCGATCGTCAGGTTAGGCGTCTGCGGACGAAGGACGTGGCTTCCGTCAAAGTCTTGTGGCGGAACGAGCTCAGGGAGGAGATGACGTGGGAAGCCGAGGAGGACATGAGGCAGAAGTATCCTCACCTATTCCCCACACCTCCAGGTAATTCACTTTCCTACTTGTAAATTTCCATTATCATTTATGCCTAAGTGTTGTTTTGTGGCCGTGTGTGGCATTTGCTAACTGTTTAAGCTTCTTCGATAATTGTCTTGAGAAGGAACATTCGGGACGAATGTTTCTAAGGAGGGGAGAATGTTATACCCCGTATTTCCAGAGTATGTACGTAAGGGAATACGTACAAAGAGTTTGGCTTTAAAGTTAGCCTTGGACGTTTTTTTTTTTTGTACACAACTCGCTTAAAGAATCGTTTTCCGACGAAACGTTTCCACAGCTTTCGTAGGGAAAATTCCGGCTATGCCATTTCTAATTTTTGCGGATTTTTCCGAGAGACGAAACATTTTGGACCAACGGGAGGGCAACACTTGGCACCCTCCCATTGGTGGACTTGAATCGTCCATTTGGACGAATTGAAGAGCCTTGGCGTTTTTGTGCCTTGTGCACAAGTCAAGGAGTTGGTAGGATATTTGTGTATAGTTAATCCTCACCCTACACTTGCCTTGCACTTGTCTTAATCTTGGCCATTGGTTGGCCACTTCTTGACCTATAAATACCCCCCTTTAGATGAAGAGTTCTTCATCCACAAATCTTCCAAGTCTTGAAAAATCCTCCCCTCTCCCTTTGTGAGCTTTTAGTCCAACACCCTTCCCTCCTCTTGTGAGTTTGGTAGGGCCTAAACCCCTAGCCTGGCCGAAATCTACCCCCTCCCTTGGTAGAAAAGTTGTCTTCTAGTATCGTTATAATGCCCAAAATACCTAGCCCAAATCCCTTAGTCTTTGGTAGAAGTTGTGAAGAACTTCTAAGGTTTCTTAGAGCTCTGGGGCGTCTAACTTAGGAGCTAAACCTTGCTCAGTGCGACTTTATCTAGGATATTATTGGGCTTACCGAGGTAATAATCCTAACCCTCTTTTGAATTAGAGAATACTTCTGTTGTAGTATAAGGATAAGTATAAATACTTAGAAGAATATCACGAGAAAGAATTGAACTATTACCACAGTAGAAGGTTTTAAAGAAGAATAATCACATTTGTACTCACATAGAATTGTTTTCACGATGAACTTATATAGCTCACGGGTAGGGTTGTGCTGCCCGACTTTCCGTAGAATTGTGAACCCTCTGTTTAGAATGACCTCGAGTAGTCTTTGATAGATATCTGTGACTATTATAGGTGACTCTCTGTGACATATTGACTTGGCGGGTGGTTTTATTTGAGAAGGTATGTGATTACGCTAAGCATGATATTTTACAATATATATATAGTACGGTGAAGCGTACATGTGTTAATCGAATAATACTTACGGCAATGCCTCACGGCTTAAGCTGAATAATACTTACGATGCCTGTGGCTTAAGCTGAATAATAAGGCGAAAACATTTCAAAAGAATCTTGAATCATTTTTAACGGAAGATAAATATCTGGTTTTTAAAACAAAAGCTTAAGAGTTATGCTAGCTTTATGGGAAGTTAGGTATATGACTTAAGAATGATAAAAAGGCTATTTACTTGTTAGTTTATAAAAGCCTTGTATTGATCTCTGTTAAGTGTAGTAAGATTGTTTGATAAGTAGACATATCATGATGCTACTGTGTTAGTAATCTTTGTGTAAAGGGTCATTCTTGCTTTGTACTTACGTTGCTAACCGTAAGTCAGTTATCATTCTTGTATCACCTACCTTGACTATTATACCGAGTGCTTGCCCCACGATGCGGTCTATCGGCCTATGCGGTCTGTGAGACTATGCGAGCAGCGGTATGCTCGAGATTGATCATTCCGGCGTCTAGCCCGATGCGGGATTCCTATGCGATGCTGTGAGACTACGCGGTCTTTTGAGGCTATGCGGCTGCGGGAGCCTAGGCGGATCCGGGGTTGGCTGCCCCGACGCGAGGGCTACCTCGTGCGGGTCTATGTGTGACCTATGCGAGCTGCGAAAGTCGAGGACTAGGCACGCGAGAATGATACTATGGGCGATTGGCCTTGCTTCGATCATTCGCGGCCTAGAATAGACACTGTTCTGATCTTTCTATTATTGTTGTTGTTTGTGATGTGGCACTATGTGCAATTGAACGATTGTATTTGTGAAAAGGTTTTAAATACTTTGATTTCATTTTAAAGTACTTTATAGTTTCACATACTTGGTACTGTTGTCGACCTCGCCCGGGGCTGCGTTCAATCTGCGGTAAGAGGCGGCAGTGCTAGATCCACATCCTTAGGATCTTTGCGTTGGTGTCGGGAGCTCCATCTTCTCGGAGGCTCTACTTTTGGGTATGATCTCCTGTATTGTAGATAGTTTTGTACTGATCGGTATGGCGGGCCTGTCCGCCATAGTTGTTACTTCCTTAAGTGCAGTAGTACTATTATGCAGTTGGGATGTAGCGCAAAACTTGAGTTATTTATATTATGCGAAAGGCAAGCTTTTCATCAGATAAAGCGTGTCTTATTGTTTTAAAGCTGTTTCTGTCTTGTTTTATATTCATGGTTACTCGGATGTATGACTACTTGGGTGCCGGTAAGGCACGATCCACGGGCCGAGCAGGTCGTGGCGATACTTTTGATTATGTTTATATTATAGAAAGGCGATGCGATCGGCTAGCTGTGGCGTTTTATTTACACGTGTGTTTATGTTGTGTATGTTCATTTGCTATTCTCGATGTGTACACGAGCAGGGTGCCTGGGTAGGGCACTAGTCGCGGCCGGTCGGAGTCGTGACAAAAGTGGTATCGAGCGATTAGTCTCGGAAAGTGTCTGAGGCCGTGTCTAGTAGAGTCTTGATTATCGGTGTGTTGTGCACACATCTATAATCGAGAGGTTGCAGGACATTTAGGATTGGTTTCCATTCTTCTCACTCGAGATCGTGCGATAGAGCGTGTTGTTAGGGTCGTCTCTCCTAACGAGTTATGTTGATTGCTCTGAGAAAGCGTGATGACCGGGAATGACTATGTGGATTGCGTATCCAGGTTGGTAATGATTATAGTATAGTTGGTATTGTGACATACATCTATACGGAGTTATGTATAAGGGTCAAACGCGTGTTGCCTAGAATGATTTTAGATTTCCAGGAATTGGTAAAGACTAACTAGATACCGGGAAGGTATGGAATAGTTAATGAATTTTCGCCAAGGTTTTGTGTTTTATTTCGAGATAATTGGGAAAGGATGAGCTGTCTGATAGGGTAGTGAACCCTTAAGAAGCCATGTTAAGGAACCTAACGGAATGGCATGTTAATAGATTAAGCTGCGTAGTAGGCTTAAGAGAATTGTACGGATGAGGTCCGTATAGAGTAAGTAATGGTTCTTGTGATCAACGACACGATTATGGTATTATGAGAAGTTTTTGTACCCGTTTACGGGGAGACTGATAAGATAGGCTTGGAGCATGGAAATTGCGAGCCTAAGAATGTTGAAGACCGCTGAGACCTTAGATGTACAAGGTCTTCTCGGGTAGAAAGATTTATTATAGACCAAGAATAAGAGTTAAGTGCGGTGGAGGGTCGGGGTGAGGACACATTGCGGGTCTCCCATGGCACGGAATGGAGTGGGATCAGTTGGTAGTAGTTCCGCTCGTGACAGTCACGCAGTGCAAGGCCCCAGTCTAGTTAATTGTTTTATGGGTTCGTGGACGCGTTCCACCGGAACCAGGTCGTGGGAGTCGGAAATGGCCTTATGTTGTTTAAAAGAGTGACTCCAAAAGATTGGAGACCAACATCGGTATGGAAGTTATGTATACTAGTATGAGTTGGAAATACGGAAAGAGTGCGACCAGTAAGAAGGATAACAACCAAGTGTAAAGGAATAGAGCCTGAATCCATAAGAACCTTTCGAGGTAACTACACAGTGAGTGTGTGGGGTGGTAGGTGGCGGGAATATGAGGTTTTCCGGTGATGATACGATCGTCGGACCACTAGTAGACCTAGTAGAGAGGATTATAGCGGACTTGGAGGTCATTATAAGTATGGGCTAGTTGGCCGTGAGTGCCAAGGTTGTGACTTAGTATAAATATTGTTATGTGGCCATGGGTGGCATATGTTGTAAGAAGGGTGTAGTATAAGGAGACTATGTCGCGCGTTAATCAGATTGTACTCCGAAAGAACATTCGAGGACGAATGTTTCTAAGGGGGGAAGAATGTTACACCTCGTATTTACAGGACATGCTTTAAGAACGTACGTAAGAACTCGCAAGTGTTAAGATTTGAGACTTGTAAAAATTTATCGGAATTGTGAAATTGTCGGAAAACGTAATATTGTGACGAATGGGAGGGCGACACGTGTCACCCCCCCCCCCCTAGGATGCCTTGGACGAAATAGGCATGGCCAAAATGGTCATTGACCATAGTCTTAAGATGACAAAGTCTTGCAAGTGTGAGCTTGAGAAAATTGACCAAAGTCAAAGGTCCCACAAGTCTTGATATTTAATAAGAGATCATCCAAACCACCCAATTGTTTACATCTTGACCCTTCATTACACTTTATAATACTAGTAGTAGTAGACAAGCTTAAACACTTAGAAAATTTCTTGAGAAATTGAAGAATAAAGAGCCTTAGCTCTCGGGTTCAAGAGGGAAGAGAAAGAAAAAAATTTGTTTGTGATCCTTTTAGCTCCACACTTTAAACCAAGGTTCCTAAGTGTATTGTAAGCATATCTCAATAGAAAAATCTCGGAAAAAGATAGTTTTCGGGTTAGTCGCAAAGTGAAAACCTAGTGGCTTTTCTAGGATTTGTTTGGAAGTTTGAAGGAAATTGGTTGGTGTTGTTCTAAGGGTCTCAAGTAGCGGATTGAAGTGTCTTGAAGAGTCTCTAAGTTGCTAAGGAGCGACTTCGGATTTGAAGATTGGATTAAGATTCGTGGAGGTATAATCTTGTTCTTTGAAAGTGTTACAAGATTATTTATATTGTTGTTAGCTTTACATGTTGCTAGCATGAAGTTGATATGTTGAAGTATATGAGTATTATGGATTGCTTGTAGCTTTATACCCGAAATGTATGTTAGCCATGTTAAGTTGGATTACAATTTAGTCGTTATTAGAATCGTCGCATGTTGTTGACTTAAAGATTATAGTAGTTATAGTCGTTTGCGACTTGATATCATGTTGGGCTAATAACTTGGTTTGAAATGGAAATTGGATAAGAATTGATGTTGTAGTATTTCAAGTTAGCCGAATTGGACATATAGTTGGTATTAGTTTGATATCTATTGTGGGGCGGAATTTTACACGGCTAGTAGGCGTGTAATCCCCTATTGTTGATTTCATTGATTGGGCCTTAAATGTGGCGTGTTTGGTTATTGTATTCGGCCTTGAAAAAGGTGGCAAAGTAAGTAAAAACAAAGGAGGTCTTTGTCAGATTTTCCGTAGAATTTGGCGACGTAGCACTTAGAATATTCTACGTTTGAAGTAAGAGGTTAATGGACGTATTGTGACCATTATAGGTTGAAGTACTAAGTATAGCGTATCCTACTTGAAGGATGGATTAGCTATCAAGATTGAAGTACTTTGGAGCATTTTGCTACTTGTCGATAATCGTCGCGAGGTATGTGAACCTTTTCCTTCCTTTGGCATGATTCTATGTATGGGATATACCTGTGGTATCATTTCATGTTTCCTTCTACTCTTAGAAGTTAAGAGGTAGTTGTGTGATTTGCTCTATGTAGAACTTTTCCTATTTTTTTAGCATGACTAGTTGCATGTATGTAGTACGGTAGACGTACAACACCTTGATATCCTTTACTAGTTTGTGAATAGCCAAGTCGGGTGAGTTGGGAGATTAACTCACTTCTTTGAAAGTATAAAGGATGTCTTAAGTTTTATTTAAGTTAAGGGACTTGAAGAGTTTTAAAGTATGTGATACTTGTTCCGTTTTAAACGTATAAGTCCCTTGGATAGGAAATTGTTTTTGGCTAAGGTATAAAGTGAATATAACGGCTTTATGGGAAGTTAGTTATATTGGCTTTATGGAAAGATAAATGACTTGATTTTAGTGAAAAGGCAACTTGTTTTTAAGGCATCAATTGCCTAAGGTTTTATAATAAAGGAGTCACTTGTTTTCTAAAGGTTAAGAGACTAATTGTATTTTTGAAAGTTATGAGAATTGATTTGAAAGTATATAATACTTGGTTTCAAAAAGTAGAAGTCTCTTGGTTATAAAAGGAACGTGTTGGTCTAAACCATAAAGGGTTATAACGGCTTTATGGGAAGTTGGTTATAACGGCTTTATGGAAGGTTAAGAGAATGGTTTTCTCTAATGAAGTAATCAAAGAAATAACTTGTATTAAGGAAGGGCAAATTGTTTTAAATGTACCAATTGCTTAAGGCTTTTAATGAAGAAGTCACTTGATTTAGAAGCCGGTAATTGTATTTCTAAAAAGGTATTGTGACTTGTCTTGAAAGGTGGATAGGACTTGATACTACGGTTGTTAGTATCGGGGAAGTTTTATTTGGAAAGGAGTCTCTTAAAAAGAATGTACGTACGTAGTACTTTGGCCTGTTTAATTGAGAATAATTCTATGTGATGCCTTGATTAGTACTTTGGCTTGATAAATTGAGAATTTGTCTAAGTGTGCCTTGATTAGTACTTTGGCTTGTTAAATGAGAATTATTCTATTTGTGCCTTGATAAGTACTTTGGCTTGATAAATTGAGAATTTGTCTAATTGTGCCTTGATAAGTACTTTGGCTTGATTAATTGAGAATTTGTCTAAGTATGCCTTGATAAGTACTTTGGCCTGTTTAATTGAGAATAATTATATGTGATGCCTTGATTAGTACTTTGGCTTGTTAAATGAGAATTATTCTATTTGTGCCTTGATTAGTACTTTGGCTTGATAAATTGAGAATTTGTCTAAGTGTGCCTTGATAAGTACTTTGGCTTGTTAATTGAGAATTAGCCTATGTGTACTGGTGATAGCCTTTGAGTGCAAGTATTATGTTTTATTACGTTGTCGTGACTCTCGGTTGGAGGGCCGGCTGTCTTGTTGCAAGTACTTGGACGTACCGACAGTGATGTGGGATTCCACGGGCATGTTTCCGCTATTAGTAGTACTTGGGTTAAATTCCCGGATTTTTATAGAAGACATGGTAGTGCTTACATTTGTTTGTTTGTGGTCGAGATAGGGTAAGAGTATAAGTGAGGGGTAAACCCCCAAGATGCTATACCACCTTCTCCAGGGTAAGAGTATAATTGAGGGGTAAACCCCCAAGACATTATACCCCCTGCTTGTTTTGTTTGATGGTCGGTCGAGATAGGGTAAGAGTATAAGTGAGGGGTAAATCCCCAAGATGATATACCACCTTCTCCAGGGTAAGAGTATAAGTGAGGGGTAGACCCCCAAGATGCTATACCACCTGCTTTACCACCTTCTCCAGGGTAAGAGTATAAGTGAGGGGTAGACCCCCAAGACGCTATACCACCGGTGGGACTTGGTGTTCATGTATGCCTATTGGTGTATTATTATACCCTGGACTGTCGGCAGTGATGTGGTATTTCACGGGCAGGAGATATATATATATGTGTTGTGAATGTGTACGCCGACCGTGAGGTGGGATGCCACGGGCGCGTCACATGATTATATTTTTACACTTATAGATGTCGGCAGTGATGGGGGATTCCACGGACACGCTTGATATTTGTGTGACTTGATCGCGTCCCAGATTTGGGCCGGGTAGAAAATGTGCCCTCCTTAAAGGGCCGGATTATACTTATGAAAGATAAGTAAGTTATATAGAAATTGTTATACCCCGTAGTTCCAGGGTATGTATGCGAGGACGTACGTACGAGAATACGGCAGAAATTTTGGAAAGAAAGAAAGATGTGATTTTTCGGGAAAAGTTTAGGTTTTGTAAAGGAAAATGTTCGTTGATGGGAATTGGATTCCCAGATTTGGTATTCGGACTTCTTGGAATATTAGAGAATTATGGAATTTTATTTCCGGAATTGGTCACGTGGGGCCCACGGGTGAAATTTACGGTTTTGTGGGTCCCGCTTTGTTTTTGAGATTTTGGCCATTAGGGATATTTTCGGAAGATGAAATATTTTGGACCAATAGGAGGGAGACATGTGTCACCCCTAAGTGGGCTAGGTTGGCCGAAATTCATGTGACAAGTGGCCAAGACAAGTGGCCAAGTCTTGCAAGATATTTTAGTTGGACAAGTGGCTTGTGGGGCCCACACACACTTGTCCCCAATCTCAACCACACACTTCCCTTCATCCTAGCCCTTGGTTGTCTTATATATGCACCCTTTGTTGATGAAATCTTGCACACTTAGATATTTCAAGACTTGAGAAATATTTTCATCTCCCTCCCTCTCTCCTTGCTCTCGTCGACCACACCCCCCCCCCCCTAACCAAACCTTGTCCAATAATTCCTAAACTCCTAAGTGTTCTTCCCTAGTGTATTAGGAAGACTATTAACCAAAAGTTGGAAAAGATTTCACCCCCTAGCCTCTAAAAGGTCACCTTGGCCGAGAGCTCTTGGAAGAAAAACCTAAGTGTTCTTCACTTGTTTGAGTTGGTTCTTGAAGAGATGATGGTTAGGAGTTTCTTAGGGTGATTTGTGGTGGGTTGGAACACAAAGGATTTGGAGCTAAGACTTGCTTGGAGCGACATTAAGTTCTTGGATAATTTTGGGCTACGTGAGGTAGTAAATCTTAAACCTCTTTGTGAATTGGTCATTATACATATATTATAAGTATATTATGGATTATATAATATATGGAGTAAAGTTTGGAAGAGTTGGATCTTGTTAACTTGTTAAAAGAAAGGATTGGTCGTTAGCCATTAAAATGGTAAAAACGTATCTTACTTGCTAAGAAGCTAATAACAAAGTAACTATAACTTATATTAAGAATGGAAATATAAGTTGGATGACTAATGAGTAAATTGGATAAGTAAAATGGACAAAGTTGGCCAAGGACCCCAACTTAAGGACTGTATTTACTTTGGACTGTATTTACTTTGGACTATATTTACTTTGGACTGTATTTACATTTCTGTTAAGGGGAAGATTGTTCAATCGCGTTCCGTTTGGGCGTGTGATCCCCTTTTTAATTATTGTATTGTTATGAAGGCGTGATAGTAAACCGCGTTACCAGTTGGGCGCGTAATCCCCTTCTTTTACTTATTGTTATTATGAAGGTGTGGTAGTAAACCGCGTTACCGTTTGGGCGTGTAATCCCCTTCTTTATGTTGTTTAATTATTACGCCTTATATATGGCATATAATTACGGTTATTCGGGCTTTGGAGAAAGATGGAAAAGTGAGTAAAAACGGGGGAAGTTGTTACACCTCGTAATTTTAGGGCAATAAATTGATAACGTAATTAAGAAAGCAAGATTCAAGTGTTGAAAGAAAAATATATTTGCATATGCTAATACGGAGATTAGTATACAAAAGGATATGATTTCGGAATAATTTTGGACTAGTGTCGTATTATAAAATTATGACATCGAGTATACGAAGGTTGTGAGTTTTTAGAAATTAAGTAAATTGGGATCGAGAATTAATTGTGTGTATAATTGATTAATGGAGAATCAATTATTAAGTGGATAAATACTAGTGGTGGGATGCCACCTGGCCTTAATTTAGCAATGATAGCATTACATGTTATAAGAAATTGTGTACGTGTTAGGACAAGTGATAAGACTTGGTATTGAAAGGGGCTAAAAACGTGCCAGCAACTATCTTTAATTAGAGAAGTATATCACTTTGGTACAGTTATTTTGAAGGGGGGAATTCAAGGATTCAACAATTAGTCCTTCATTTGAGTAGCATATAACTTTAGAAGGATTTCGTATAGAAAACAAAACGTGCAGCAACTTTCACTTTGGGAAATTACTTCTGTTTCCACTTTTGGAATCATTTTGAAGAGCAAAATGTTTTAGCAAGTTTGGTCTCTCGTCGTTCGTTGTCTTATGGTTTTTTATGAATGGCAGATTTCAGTATAAAGTTATCGTGTCCCCTCCCATTTGAAACGTATCATACCCTATACCTTTAAGAAATGGAGTATTTGAAAAAGGCACAGTCGTCACTAGTGGTGGACAAATTTAAAGAGATACAAGCTATTAAATAGCAAAAGGCGTTCTTCATATTTTGACAAAAAAAATAGTTATTTGCCATCCATAATGGTTTTCGTAACCGCTGGTGTGTGTTTGGAAGCTCGTGGAGGAGTGGACTGGTTATATCTTGTTTAAGGTTGAAGTACTGCGAGTAGCGTATTCTACTTGAAGGGTGGAAAAGGCTAGCAAGGGTATAGTACTTTGGAGCATTTTGCTATTTGTCGATAATTGTCGCGGGGTATGTGATTCTTCCTATCCCTTTGAGCATGATATTTTCCAAATATATATATATAGTACTGAGGCGTCGTGTGTTAAACCGAACTTGGTTTTACTTTGATACCTTTAATTTGGAATTCTAAATAATAAGAATCTTGAATATTTCAAAAGAGTTATGAATCATTTTGGAAGAAAAGTAATCTTGGTCTTTACAAAAGCTTAAGGGTTATACTAGCTTTATGGGAAGTGAGGTATAACGACTTAAGAAAGATAAGAAAGCGGTTTTATTATTTGTTTATCAAATGCTTGAAATATTGTGCGAAGGTATGGTAAGTTGGTTTGGTAAACATGTTATGATACCTCGTGTGTTATTATCTTGTGGCCTTCGCGTAAGGAGATTATTCTTGTTGTGCTTATGTTGTTTAACCATAAGGCGTTATGTTAGTATTATATCACTCACCTCTTGACATGATCACGGGGTTAAGCGCCTCCGTCACGGGGTATACTCGAGCGATGCAGGACTATGATTCGAGAATACCTCATGCGGGTCCGAGGACCTATGCGGAGCTACGAGAGTTCGAGTTAGTGTGCGGGGTTATACCTCATGCGATGCATGTGGCGTGCGGTGCGAGTCGGGGCGATGTCGGGAGTAGCTACCTCGACGCGGGAATACCTCATGCGGGCTATGTGTGTGGCTTATGCGAGTGCGGGAAGTTCGAGATTAGGCGCGCATTTGATCTGCGGGCAAGTGGCGGCCGATCATGTGGCGGTCTAGAATGACCTTGTGATACGATTTATGACCTTGTTGATGCGTGGGTTTTAGTAGTCGGCTATGCGCCGTACTTACCGTCACGGTTTTATTATGACACGCGGTGGGACACGGTGTTCATGTGTATTCCTTGGTGTTATTACATCATAGACTGCCGGCAGTGAGGAAGGTATTCCACGGGCATGATTGATGTTGTGGGCGTGAGACCCATCGTTATATTTGAGTGATGACTTTAAGGGCGTGAGTCCCTGACTTGACATATTTAACTACATATCAGTGTATCGTAAATTGGTTATCATATATGTCTTACATTTTATATAGACTATTATGATTTCACTTACGATGCTTTTGATTTCACATACTTGGTACTGTTATCGACCTCCTTGGAAGTGCGTTAAATGCCGCAGGTAGAGGTACACCAGTCGTCGATCCTCGCTCATAGGATCACAGTTCAGCGTTTTGGGAAGCTCCGTTTCTCCGGAGGCTTATCTTTGGTATAGTCCCCTGTTGTTGTAGGTGCTTACATTCAGGGGTATGGCGGGGCCCTGTCCCGTCATTGTTGTTATAACATTCTTAAGTGCATGTAATCTTTATTGTGGGCAGAGTTTGTAAAAGGGGATGTAACTGTTCAAGTTTTATTTATATATATGCCGAAGGGCAACTTTTCTCAGATAAACTGTTTTTCACTTCATATTGTTTCATGTCTTGTTTTATATTCCGCTGGTTACTCTGATGTATGTCTACTTGGGTGCCCGGGTAAGGCACCAGTCACGGACCCGGGTTTGGGTCTTGACAGAAGTGCTGCCCAATTTTCCGTAGAATTAGAGGGCTTTTTATTGGTATAAGTCTTCAATGGTAAGAAAGGGTTGATAGAAGTACTATGACCATTTTAGGAGTGGAGTACTACGTGTGGCGTGATCTACTGGGCTTAAGGAGTAGCCGACGGGTTGAAGTACTTGGAGCGTTTTGCTATTTGTCGATAATCGTCGCGAGGTATGTGAACCTCTTCCTATCTTTTCTAGCATGATTGTTGTGAACTATGTAGTACGGTAGACGTACGTGTGCTAAACGAGTTTTGGTTGGTTTAAAACATATAGTGTTATAATAGTTTTATGGGAAGTTAGTTATAACGACTTTATGTAAGTAATAGAATGATTTATTGATTTTAGAAGTTAAGAGACTTGATCTTGAAAGATAAGAGACTTAACTTATAAATGACGTTTTATGAAATTTTAAGAACTATGAATTTTGTTAAAAGTTGTGAAACCTCATTCGTGAGTAATGAGTACTTGGCTTTTAAAGAATAATGTTTTACTGATTTCGGAAATGAGAATAAGTATCGAACAAACCATTGCAGCGTTAATAAAGGAAATGTATTGACTAATTGTTATTAAAACCAGTAGAAACCTCCATCTGCATAGAAGCTAAGATAAGACAAGATTGTATTACATTTCCTAGATCATGGCTGCTGTAACAAGATTGTTATAAACAAGAATAAACGGCTCACACATAAGACTTATGTTACTCAATTGTTTTAAAAGAGATTAAGACTATGAGTTATGAAACCTTTCTAAAATAAGAGACTTGAGCATTTGAAATTAGGCAAACTTGAACGTTTGGAAAATAATGTTGTTACTTGATTTTTAAAAGAAAGTGTTCTGGTTTAATTAAAAATGTGAGTCACTCTGTTTTTAATACTACGGGTATCGGGTGACCTTTATAAAAGAATTGGATCTTTTTAAAGAATTTAACGTACGTAATACTTTGGGGGTTAGAACCTGGCCTTCGGCATAAAATGGAAGTACTTTAAGTTGTGTGTAACTTGCCTATGTTTGCGTGTGATAGCCTTGTTGTGCATCTTGTATTTCTATACCACCGCGTCTCGATGGAGGTAGGTGATCCGTTATGTATGATTCTTTATCGAGTCCCGTAGGATGGGCGAGACACGTATTCCACGATTCTTTATCGAGTCCCGTGGGATGGGCGAGACACGTATTCCACCCGATTCTTTATCGAGTCCCGTGGGATGGGCGAGACACGTACTCACGATTCTTTATCGAGTCGTGGGATGGGCGAGACACGTATTCCACCCGGTTCTTTATCGAGTCCCGTAGGATGGGCGAGACACGTATTCCACGATTTATACCTAGGCTGGCGGTGAGGAAGGAGTTCCACGGCGTGAGGATGACTTTGAGGCGTGAGTCACGACTTGACATGACTACTTTTATGTTGTAAGCGTAGTTTGGTTATCATACATGTCTCTGTTTTATATAGATCATGATTTCATTCTGATATTTGATTTCACATACTTGGTACTGTTATGCGACCTCGCCCGGGCTGCGTTCATGCCGCATGTAGAGTACATCGGTTGTGGATCCTCGCTCATAGGATCACGATTCAGCGTGTTGGGAAGCCGTTTCTTGGAGGCTTATCTTTTAGTATGTTACCACAGTCTGCAGAGTTCTTGTACATTCGGGGTATGGCGGGGCCTGTCCATCATAGTTGTTATCACTTCTTAGAAGTGCTGTAATCTTGTTGTGGCGAGTTTGTAAAGGATAACTGCTCGGGTTTTATGTATATATCTGAAAGCTGTTTTAGTTGCTTTGTTTAATTATCATGTCTCTTGTTTCATGTTTATGTTTTGTTTAGCTAATTTTTCTACGATGTTGTATCACTAGGGTGCGGGGTAAGGCACGATCAGGCCGAAGTTCGGTCGTGACAAAAGTGGTATCGAGCGATTAATCCTCGGAAAGTGTCTACGCAGTGTCTAGTAGAGTCTTGATTATCGATGTGTTGTGCACCACATCTATAATCGTGAGGCTGCAGGATATTTAGGATTGGTTTCCATTCTTCTCATTACGAGATCGTGCCTTAGAGGCATGTAGTAAGTTGGATTCCTCGGCGTATTCTTATGTGCGATTATGCCTCGCATGAGCAATCGGGGCCTGGGAGGGCAAGCGGCGAGAGGAGGCTGCGAGTGGAGTAGCGGCGGTCTCTGCGAGGCCACGATGCACGAGGCGTCGGACCAGCGAGCAGAGGAGATGGGTTACAAGGAGATGGCCCAGTTATTGGCCAGGATAGTGGCAAGGCGCGAGGATAGGTTGGATGTAGCAATTCCGGTACCGGTAGTACCCGTAGTTCACCCGAGATCGAATAGTTTGAGACTGCGGGACTTTTTGAGTTGCGCCGCGAGTTTTATGGGTCGAGGCACGAGGATGATCCGCGAGTTCATCAAGCGATTCTGTGGATCATGAGTGATCGAGCTTGGAGACCGAGTCGGTGATCCTAGGTTCACATCACCGCGCGTCTGGCGATCAACTAGTTTGATTCACGGAAGCGTCAGGAAAGCACGCGCTCCAGCGAGTTGGGACGAGTTCTCGAGGCATTTCTTGCACATTTCTTGCCTCGCGGATGAGGAGGCTCGGGTGATAGATTTTTGACGTTAAGCGGGCCGGGGCGTCTGGTTAGGGAGTACAACGTGGAGTTTGACTCGTTGGCTCGGTATGTCCCGCTTTAGTAGCGGATATGGAGGGCGAGTGCACCGCTACGTCACGAGCTCGATGATTACTTGGCGAGGCTTGTTGGGTGTAGCTCTTGCCGGGCATGGACATTGCCGCATGCGAGCTCATGCACTTGGATGTGAGGCGGATGGGTCGGCGGAATGATCGAGATCGTGAAGAAGGCGAGCAGCGGTCCTTTGGTAACTTCGAGGCGGGCGCCTCGGTAGCGAGTTAGTTATGCACCTCCCCGATGCAGTGGTCCTCCGCGATCTTGGGGCGTTCGGGTATTCGGGAGTGGTCGGGGCTCGAGGGCTTAGTTCCGCGAATATACATGAGTTCTAGATCGGGTTCAGGTTTTCCTCAGTGTGCACGATGCGGCAGGCGTCATCCCGGGGAATGTCGTCTTTTTACTAGTGTTTGTTTTGCCTGCGGCCATCAGGGCCATGTGACGAGAAACTGTCCTAATAGGAAGGATCTGACGGCGGGACTCGACTACGGTCGATGGCGGGTTCATCACGCCTACGACTATGCGCCTGCAAGGAGCCTACGATTAGAGTGAAGCGGTAGATACAGGTATATCCTTAAACCCTCTAGAGATTTGTATATGTGATAAGATGAGTATATTTTAAGTGTTATGTTCAGACAGCATTATGTTAAATTGTGATTTAGAGGCCTGGTTAGAAAAAGGGTAAGTCTGGGGACGAGACAATTGTGAGCCTTAGAATTTATAACAGTTAGGACCTTGGATGCAAGGTCGTCTTGAGTGGGTGATTTTACGGTTAGTATTTGTCGAAATACTTGAAATGCGTGAAAAATATTGTGAGATAATTGCATGAGGGGTGTGAGATGGAAGTGGTAGCTTTCATGACGTAAATTAGTAGGATTGTTCCGGATCGGGGAACAAGAGTTTGGCACGATTAGGGGTCGGGTTGAGGACCATTTGCGGGTCAACCCGTAGCCCGGATTAGGGTGGGGTCAGTTCGAGGTGGTCCCGCCAGGTGGTAGGGTCACGAGGGTACTAGGCCCAAGTTTAGGTAACCATTGTACGAGTTCGTGGATGCGTTCGACCAGAATCGGATCGTGAAGGCCGGAAATGGCCTTAAAAGAATTTGAGGCCAGTAAGATGACCAAGTTTGGAGGTAGTGACTCCAAGGTTTTGGAAACTGCAGCGATGACGGAAATATGGTACGTGTACTAGAAAGAGTTCGGGTGTACAAGAAAGGTACGACGAGTAAGAAAGGATGCGAACATGTGTTAAGAGGATGGAAGTGATCATTTTTGTGAAGTGAAGGTGCGAGGAGAGTATCCTTTGGACCAGGAGTGAGAGTTAGTATTGTTTTACATCTTAAAGGTGATTCCTCGTTAGTTTGGATTTGGGTTTCGCGCGTATGTGATATTCTGGCCATTAGTGGCATAATTGGTTTCGTAAGTATAGTAGTGGAGACTATATCGGCGCTTGTATGTTTGGAGACTTAGAAGGAACATTCGGGACGAATGTTTCTAAGGGGGGAAGAATGTTATACCCCGTAGTTCCAGGGTATGTATGCGAGGACGTACGTACGAGAATACGGCAGAAATTTTGGAAAGAAAGAAAGATGTGATTTTTTCGACGGAAAAGTTTCCGGTTTTTGTAAAGAAAAATGTTCGTTGATGGGAATTGGATTCCCAGATTTGGTATTCGGACTTCTTGGAATATTAGAGAATTATGGAATTTTATTTCCGAAATTGGTCACGTGGGGCCCACGGGTGAAATTTACGGTTTTGTGGGGCCCGCTTTGTTTTTGAGATTTTGGCCATTAGGGATATTTTCGGAAGATGAAATATTTTGGACCAATAGGAGGGCGACACGTGTCACCCCTAAGTGGGCTAGGTTGGCCGAAATTCATGTGACAAGTGGCCAAGACAAGTGGCCAAGTCTTGCAAGATATTTTAGTTGGACAAGTGGCTTGTGGGGCCCACACACACTTGTCCCCAATCTCAACCACACACTTGCCTTCATCCTAGCCCTTGGTTGTCCTATATATGCACCCTTTGTTTATGAAATCTTGCACACTTAGATATTTCAAGACTTGAGAAATATTTTCATCTCCCTCCCTCTCTCCTTGCTCTCGTCGACCACACCCCCCCCCCCCCCCTAACCAAACCTTGTCCAATAATTCCTAAACTCCTAAGTATTCTTCCCTAGTGTATTAGGAAGACTATTAACCAAAAGTTGGAAAAGATTTCACCCCCTAGCCTCTAAAAGGTCACCTTGGCCGAGAGCTCTTGGAAGAAAAACCTAAGTGTTCTTCACTTGTTTGAGTTAGTTCTTGAAGAGATGATGGTTAGGAGCTTCTTAGGGTGATTTGTGGTGGGTTGGAACACAAAGGATTTGGAGCTAAGACTTGGTTGGAGCGACATTAAGTTCTTGGATAATTTTGGGCTAAGTGAGGTAGTAAATCTTAAACCTCTTTGTGAATTGGTCATTATACATATATTATAAGTATATTATGGATTATATAATATATGGAGTAAAGTTTGGAAGAGTTGGATCTTGTTAACTTGTTAAAAGAAAGGATTGGCCGTTAGCCATTAAAATGGTAAAAACGTATCTTACTTGCTAAGAAGCTAATAACAAAGTAACTATAAATTATATTAAGAATGGAAATATAAGTTGGATGACTAATGAGTAAATTGGATAAGTAAAATGGACAAAGTTGGCCAAGGACCCCAACTTAAGGACTGTATTTACTTTGGACTGTATTTACTTTGGATTGTATTTACATTTCTGTTAAGGGGAAGATTGTTCAATCGCGTTCCGTTTGGGCGTGTGATCCCCTTTTTAATTATTGTATTGTTATGAAGGCGTGATAGTAAACCGCGTTACCGGTTGGGCGCGTAATCCCCTTCTTTTACTTATTGTTATTATGAAGGCGTGATAGTAAACCGCGTTACCATTTGGGCGTGTAATCCCCTTCTTTATGTTGTTTAATTATTACGCCTTATATATGGCATATAATTACGGTTATTCGGGCTTTGGAGAAAGATGGAAAAGTGAGTAAAAACGGGGGAAGTGCTGCCCAATTTTTCGTAGAATTAGAGGGCTTTTATTGGTATAAGTCTTCAATGGTAAGAAAGGGTTGATAGAAGTACTATGACCATTTTAGGAGTGGAGTACTACGTGTGGCGTGATCTACTGGGCTTAAGGAGTAGCCGACGGGTTGAAGTACTTGGAGCGTTTTGCTATTTGTCGATAATCGTCGCGAGGTATGTGAACCTCTTCCTATCTTTTCTAGCATGATTGTTGTGAACTATGTAGTACGGTAGACGTACGTGTGCTAAACGAGTTTTGGTTGGTTTAAAACATATAGTGTTATAATAGCTTTATGGGAAGTTAGTTATAACGACTTTATGTAAGTAATAGAATGATTTATTGATTTTAGAAGTTAAGAGACTTGATCTTGAAAGATAAGAGACTTAACTTATAAATGACGTTTTATGAAATGTTAAGAACTATGAATTTTGTTAAAAAGTTGTGAAACCTCATTCGTGAGTAATGAGTACTTGGCTTTTAAAGAATAATGTTTCTTGATTTGAAATGAGAATAAGTATCGAACAAACCATTGCAGCGTTAATAAAGGAAATGTATTGACTAATTGTTATTAAAACCAGTAGAAACCTCCATCTGCATAGAAGCTAAGATAAGACAAGATTGTATTACATTTCCTAGATCATGGTTGTTGTGACAAGATTGTTATAAACAAGAATAAACGGCTCACACATAAGACTTATGTTACTCAATTGTTTTAAAAGAGATTAAGACTATGAGTTATGAAACCTTTCTAAAATAAGAGACTTGAGCCTTTGAAATTAGCCAAACTTGAACGTTTGGAAAATAATGTTGTTACTTGATTTTTAAAAGAAAGTGTTCTGGTTTACTTAAAAATGTGAGTCACTCTGTTTTTAATACTACGGGTATCGGGTGACCTTTATAAAAGAATTGGATCTTTTTAAAGAATTTAACGTACGTAATACTTTGGGGGTTAGAACCTGGCCTTCGGCATAAAATGGAAGTACTCCAAGTTGTGTGTAAATTGCCTATGTTTGCGTGTGATAGCCTTGTTGTGCAAGTACTGTATTTCTATACCACCGCGTCTCTCGATGGAGGGCCGGCTGATCTGTTATGTATGATTCTTTATCGAGTCCCATGGGATGGGCCGAGACACGTATTCCACCTGATTCTTTATCGAGTCTCATGGGATGGGCCGAGACACGTATTCCACCTGATTCTTTATCGAGTCCCATGGGATGGGCCGAGACACGTACTCCACCTGATTCTTTATCGAGTCTCATGGGATGGGCCGAGACACGTATTCCACCTGGTTCTTTATCGAGTCCCATGGGATGGGCCGAGACACGTATTCCACACGATTTATACCTAGATCACGGCGGTGAGGAAGAGTTCCACGCGTGAGGATGACTTTGAGGGCGTGAGTCCCTGACTTGACATGACTACTTTTATGTTGTAAACTGTAGTTTGGTTATCATACATGTCTCCTATTTTATATAGACTGTCATGATTTCATTTACAGTATTGTTATACCCCGTATTTCCAGAGTATGTACGTGTGGGCATACGTAGAAGAGTTTGAGCCTTAAAGTAGGCAAGTGGCGAATTTTGTGCACAAGTGCCGAATAGAGTCGTTTTTCGACGAAACGTTTTACTAAACTTGCGAAGGGAAAATTTCGGCTATGTCATTTCTAATTTTTGCGGATTTTTCCGAGAGACGAGACATTTTGGACCAACGGGAGGGTGACATGTGTCACCCTCACATTGGAAGGAAGTGGGCGGCATTTGGACGAAAATGGCGAGTTGGGTTAGGTAGGATATTTTGTGCAAGTTGTTGTGGTAGATGGATAAGGTGCACTTGGCTTAAATCTAGCCCTACACTTGCCTTACACTTGGATGAATCTTGGCCATTGGTTGGTCATTTCTTGACCTATAAATACCCCCCTTGTTGAAGAGTTATTTCATCCTAAATTGAGCAATCTTTCTAAGTCTCAAATACTCCCTCCCTCTTGTTTGTAGTTCGTCCAAAGAGTCTCCCTCGAGTGAGCCTTGGCCGAGAGCCACCCCTCCCCTCAGGTGTCTAGCCGTGGGGTACCCCTAGCCTAGTTGTCTCGTATAAATACCCCCTTTTTTTGTGGTATAGGAATACTCTCCTAGTATTGTTATAATGCTCAAATACCTCGCCCAAATACCTTGTAGTATTCCCAAGGTTACACTTACAAAAGCCCGTAAAATACTATTATACCTTCTTTGGCCACTAAACGAAACCCTAAGGAAAATCTTCATTGATAGTTGAAGTAGTTAAGTAGAAGTTGGTTAGAACTTCTAAGAGTTGTTTGGAGCACTCGAGTAGGAGCTAAGCGTTGCTCGGGAGCGACTTTAAACTCGGATAATTTTGGGCTCATCGAGGTAAATACTATCGTCCTTCTATTGTAATTGGAAATTACATCGTCGTAGTAGAAATGAATATAAGATTCATAGAAGAGAATTGAATCGTAATAGAAGGATATTACGTAAAAGGTTTGAATCAAATCACATCGGAAGAATATAAGTAGAAGTTAAACTGCATTTACATAGATCAGACATGAGATCGATAACCTTTATTGGTTGAATGTTTTGCAAGTAGCATGTGCTACTTAGAAGGTGGACAAGGCTAGAAGGGTTATAGCCGTGGAGCGTTTTGCTAATAGTCGATAATCGTCGCGAGGTATGTGATTCTTCCTATACTCTTGAGCATGAAGTATTTTAAAAGAATACATATAGTACGGTAGACGTACGTGTGGCAATGTCTTTTGACTTAAGCCTGAATAATATGTATATATTATATGGTAGATGTACGTGTGCTAACTGAATATAGTTGTACGGCAATGTCTTTTGACTTAAGCCTGAATAATAAGAACCTTGAAATATTTTAAAAGGAATATAGATATAGTACGGTAGACGTACGTGTATTAACTGAATGTAGCGTTACGGCAATGTCTTTTGAATTAAGCCTGAATAATAAAGAGTCTTAAAGTATTTCAAAAAGAATTAAGGAACCTTTTTGAAAGAAGAGTAATACTTGGTTTTGAAAACATAAGGAGTTATACTAGCTTTATGAGAGGTTAGGTATAACGTCTTAAGAGAGATAAAAAGAATGGTTTACTGATTTTTAGAAGTTAAGAGACTTGACTTAATTGATTTGATATGAAGTTTGTTAACAATGTGAGACCTCATTCGTGAGTAATGAGCACGTGGTTTTTAAAAGGAATAATGTTTTACTGATTTCAAAAATCAGAATGTGTATCGACAAACCACTGCAGCGTTAATAAAGGAAAATGTATTGAATAAATGAAGTATCATTAAAACCAGTAGAAACCTCCATCTGCATAGAAGCTAAGATGAGACAAAATGATATTACATTTTCTAGATCATGGCTGCTTAATAAGATTGATTATGAACAAGAATAACCTACTCGCCTATGGCATATGTTACTCAATTGTTTTAAAAAGAGATTAAGACATTGAACTATGAAACTTTTCTAAAAAGAGACTTGCGTAATTGAAATTAGGCAAACTGGAACTTTAGGGAAAAGAAAGGCATTGTGTTGTCTTAAAATGGTTTAAAACTTAGAGTGTTATAACAGCTTTATGGGAAGTTGGTTATAACGACTTTATGAAAACAAAGGGTTTTTATCATTGGTTTTAATGTGGTAACTGGACTTTAAAAAGAGAAGTGTTTTGGTCTAAAAAGAAGGCATGGTATTGCCTTAATTGGTTTTAAAAAGGAAAGTATGGAAGTTGTTTTGGTTTACTTAAAAGATGTAAGTCACTCTATTTTTATACTACGGGTATCGGGTGACTTTTATAAAAGGAATGGATCTCTTTAAAAGGAATTTAACGTACGTAGTACTTTAGGGTTAAAATCCGGACTTTGACATAAAATGAAAGTACCTTGAGTTGTGTATAACTTGCCTATGCTTATTGTTGTGAAACTTGACCATGTTACGTGTGATAGCCTTGTTGTGCAAGTCGTGTTCTACTCGACTACGGTTCACGGGATGAACCGGAATGTATTTCACTCGACCACGGTTCATCCGAATGTATTTCACTCGACTACGGTTCATGGGATGAATCGAATGTATTTCACTCGACTACCGGTTCATCCGGGAATGTATTTCACTCGACTACCGGTTCATCCGGGAATGTATTTCACTCGACTACCGGTTCATGGGATGAACCGGGAATGTATCCCACACGTTTCTATACTGGGTCCATGAGATGGGCCGAGACATGTTATACGTATCACATGATTTGTACCTAGACTGCCGGCAGTGAGGAAGAAGTTCCACGGGCATGAGGGATGACTTTGAGGGCGTGAGTCCCTGACTTGACATAACTGCTTTTATGTTGTGAACTGTAGTTTGGTTATCATACATGTCTCCTACTTTATATAGACTATTATGATTTCATTTACAGTATTTTACAGTTTCACATACTTGGTACTTGTTGTACTGACCTCCTTCGGGGGGCTGCGTTCATGCCGCAGGTAGAAGTACACCGGCTGTCGATCCCCGCGTTTAGGATCTCATTCAGCGTCTTGGGAAGCTCCGTCCCTTCGGAGGCTTATCTTTGGTATGTTACCACGAGTCCAGTAGGTCCTTGTACATTCGGGTATGGCGGGCCCCGTCCCGTCATAGTTGTTGTATAAATCTTAGAGGTGCAGAGTATTGTAGCAAGCGTGGTTGTAAGGATTAGAATCGCTCAAATGTTTATATATATGTATGTTGAAAGGCAACCGTTTTGGTTGGCCTATTTTCTTTCATCTTAATCCATGTCTATTTACATGTTTAAGTTTTATTTCCGTTGGTTTTCTCTGATGTTGTATCACTAGGGTGCCCGGGGTAAGGCACGCCACGCCCGGTTCGGTCGTGACAAGTATTTCGCCACATACTTGGTACTGTTATCGACTCCTTCGGGCCGCGTCATGCCGCAGTGAGGTACATCGGTTGTGGATCCTCGCCATAGGATCACGATCAGCGTGTTGGGAAGCCCCGCTTTCTGAGGCTTATCTTTTGTATGTTACCACAGTGCGTAGGTTCTTGTACATCTGTGGTATGGCGGCCCCGTCCCGTCATAGTTGTTGTCACTTCTTAGAGGTATGTAGTACTGTTGTGGGCAGAGTTTGTAAAAAGGATAACTGTTCGGGTTTTTATGTATATATACAGAAGGCAACTGTTTTGGTTGGCCTGTTTAATTATCATGTCTCTTGTTTCATGTTTATGTTTTGTTTCCGCTGATTTTTCTCTGATGTTGTATCACTAGGGTGCCCGGGGTAAGGCACCAGTCACGGGCCCGGGTTCGGGTCGTGACAGAAATGAACTTAATGATTTTTCCTAATCATGTGCGTAAGAATGTGGCTATAACCTTTATTGAAAATGGGAAGAGATATTGATGTGAAATTAAGTTCATAAGTGGTAATGACACGCAGATCCGGTATGTACTTTTATACTTGTCCTCGTCATTCTTTTGTACGCTTACGGTCCTGCCATCAGACGTTATTTCGTTCCATATTCGGTATTGTTATCGACTTCTTCGGGCCGCTCATGCCCGCAGGTTTTAGGTACCCAGGTTGGTGATCCTTGCTCTTAGGATCTCGGTTCAGTTTTTGAGAGAAAGCCCCATTTGCTCCGGAGGCTTAGCTCTTGGTACAGTTTTCCCTGAGGTAGTAGATTCATGTATATTCAGGGGTATGGCGGGGCCCTGTCCCGCCACAGTTGTTCAGTTGTTATTCCTGGAGGTCTGTATTCACATATGTGGTTGGGCTGTAAGAACTGAGTTGTACTTTTGATTATGTTTATATTATAGAAGGCGGCCTGATCGGATAGCCTGTGATGTTTTTATTTACACATGTGTTTATGTTGTGTATGTTCCGCTGCTATTCTCTGATGTGTACCTGAACGGGGTGCCCAGGTAGGGCACTAGTCGCTGCCCCGGGGTCGGGTCGTGACAGCAGTGATGAATGAACCATGCCCCAATCCGCCAGTAGTAGTCAATCTGTTGATTTCTCCAATACTCTGCACTATCTCCATTTCAATATCAATAGTCAAGCCCCTCATGATACCAAAGATGAGCTTGATTCTGTCTACTGGCACATTAGTGAAATTAGTTGACGGAATCAAGCGAGCACTCACAAATTATAGCCAAGTCTTGGCTACTCTGTTGAATTGGCATCGAGCAAGTCCTCTGCCCCCGCTGCGGGAATGACAAAACTGCGCTCCGAGGTAGCATAGGGCCTCATCAATTACATCTCAGTGTATGTGGTTGACATTTCTTAACCAGGTTCTGAAATGGGTTGCATGGTGGCCCTGGTCCCCAACATCAGTTGTCCCAAAAATAACATTTACTGCTTCAGCACTAACGGATACATAACGCCCTCTTACAAAGCATCTCCCATTGCTTTGTTCTGGATAATTAGCATAGAATTCTCTCACAAGGCTGACATTTTGTTTCAGAATAGTCTCTGCCTCGACGAACCTCTCTCAACCATTAGCTTCAATCGTGGCCCTAATAGGCTCGTATGCATCCTTGTCACGACCCATTCCGGGGCCCGTGACTGGTGCCTTACCGGGGCACCCAAGTAGTCATACATCAGAGTAACCAGCGGAATACAAAACAAGACATGAAACAGTTTTATAAAATAAGACATACGCTTTATGTGAATAAACGTCGCTTTTCGCATATATATATGAACAAGGTTTAGCAGCATATCCGACATCGCATAACATGACTACTGCACTTAAGGAAATATACAACTATGGCGACAGGCTCCGCCATACCCCGATCAGACAAACTATCTACAATACAGTGGAGATCATACCAAAGTAGAGCCTCCTATAAGATGGAGCTCCCGACACCAATGCAAAGAGATCCTAAGGATGCGGATCTAGCACCGCTGCCTTACCGCGCAGATGAACGCCCTCAAGGAGGTCAAGACAACAGTACCAAGTATGTGAAACTATAAAGTACTTTAAAATGAAATCAAAGTATTTAAAACCTTTTCACAAATACAATCGTTCAATTGCACATAGTGCCATATCACAAACAATAACAATACTAGGAAAATCAGAACAGTCTAGTCTAGGCCGCGAATGATCGGGCAAGGCCAATCGCCCATAGTATCATTCTCGTGCCTAGTCCCGACTTCCGCACCGCATAGTCACACATGCACCCGCACGAGGTATACCTCGTGATCGGGGCAGCTAACCCCAGATCCGCCAGGCTCCCGCAGCCCGCATAGCCTCAAAAGACCGCATAGTCTCAACAGATCGCATAGGAATCCCGCATCGCAAACGCCGGAATGATCAATCCTCGAGCATACCGCCGCCCGCATAGTCTCACAGACCGCATAGCCGTATAGACCGATCGCGGGCAAGCCCTCTGATAAATAAGTCAAGGGTAGGTGATACAATAACAAGACAACGGACTTACCTGCTAACAACGTAAGCACAAAGAAGAATGACCCCTTTACACAAGATTACAAGACACTAACACGTAGCATCATAACATGTCTACTTATCACACAATCTTACTACACTTAAGAAATCAATACAAGGCTTTTATAAACAAGTAAACAGCCTTTTTATCTTTCTTAAGTTGTTATACCTAACTTCCCATAAAGCTAGTATAACTCTTAAGCTTTGTTAAAACCAAATATTTATCTTCTGTTAAAAAAATGATTCATATTCTTTTGAAATGTTTTGCTTCTTTGTTATTCAGCTTAAGCCAGGCATCAGTAGGTATTATTCAGCTTAAGTCAAAGACATTGCGTAGTTATTATTCGATTAACACACGACGCCTACCGTACTATATATTGTAAAATACCATGCTTTAGGAAGAATCACATACCTTTCAAATAAAAACCACCGCCAAGTCAATATGTCATACAGCAGAGAGTCACCATAATAGTCACACACATATCTATTAAAGACTACTCAAGGTCATTCAAAACAGGGGTTCATAATTCTACAGAAGTCGGGCAAAGACAACCCTACCGGTGAGCTATATAAGTTCATCGTGAAAACAAATTCCATGTGAGTACAGTTCAATTATTCTTCTTTAAACCCTTCATCGTGATAATAGCTCAATTCTATTCTGTGATATTCTTCTAAGTATTTATACTTATTCTTATACTTCTACAGTATACATTCTCTAATACAAAAGAGGGTTAGGATTATTACCTCGGTAAGCCCAATAATATCCTAGATAAAGTCGCGCCTGAGCAAGGTTTAGCTCCTAAGTTGCACGCCAGAGTCCAAGAAACCTTAGAAGTTCTTCACAACTTCTACTAAGTACTAAGGATTTGGGCTAGGGTATTTTGGGCATTATAACGATACTAGAAGACAACTTTTCTACCAAGGGAGGGGGTAGATTTCGGCCAGGCTAGGGTGGGCAGCCCTCGCCAAGCTCACCAAAGGGAGGTGTTGGACGATTGGGCTTAAGGAAGAGGAGAGGATTTTTCAAGACTTGGAAGATTTGTGGATGAAGAACTCTTCATCTCTAAGGGGGTATTTATAGGTCAGTGGCCAACCAACGGCCAAGATTGAGACAAGTGCAAGGCAAGTGTAGGTGAAGATTTACTACACACAAATATCCTACCAACTCGACTTTGTGCCAAGGCAACAAAACGCCAATGCCCATCCAGGGACGATTTTCAAGTCCACCAAAGGGTGCCAAGTGTTGCCCTCCGTTGGTCCAAAATGTTTCGTCTCTAAAAATCCGCAAAAATTAGTAATGGCATAGCGGAATTTTCCCTACGAAAGTCGTGGAAACGCTTCAAAACGATTCTTTAAGCGATTGTGTACAAAAACGCCCAAGGCTAACTTCAAGCCAAACTTTGACGTATTCCACGCACATACTGAAATACGGTATAACATTCTCCTCCTTAGAAACATTCGTCCCGAATGTTCCTTCTCAAGACGCTTATCGAAGCTTAAACAGCTTAGCAAATGCCACACACGCCACAGAGCAATACATAGGCGTAAACGATAACGAAAATTTACAAGGAGACAAGTGAATTTACCTGGAGGTATGGGGACTAGGTGAGGATACTTCCGCCTCATGTCCTCCTCGGCCTCCCATGTCATCTCCTCCCTGAGCTCGTTCCGCCACAAGCCTTTGACGGAAGCCACGTCCTTCGTCCGCAGACGCCTAACTCCGACGATCGACTATCGCCATGGAATCTCTCATACGATAACCCCCACCGACATCGTCAATCGGTGTACTTAGATGGATCCCCGATACATCTCCTCAAAGATAGATACGTGAAAAGATGCACCGCCTCCGGACGGACGGCAGATTCAACTCGTAGGCAACGCGCCTACCTCGCGGACATCAAACGCCCAATGTACTGGCCGAGTTTCCTTCTTCCCAAATCTCATCACACCCTTCAGGGGTGACACCGTGAGGAAACCCCAATCCGGCACCTCGCACTCACGATGCCGACGCCGAGGATCTGCATCGACTTGCCGACTCGAGTCGATAGCCGCCTCGATAAGCTTCACCTTATCCATCGCTTTGCACCAACCGTCCCACTAGCCGCCGCCCACATCGAACCAACCTATAGGCGACTGCACTTCTCCCATATAAGGCCTCATAAGGCGCCATCCGAATCTGAGTGGTAGCTATTATTATACGCGAACTCCACTAGAGGCAAATGATCCTCCCAACTACCATCGAAGTCAATAACACAGCTCGCGCATATCCTCGCAGTCCGGATAGTGCGCTCGCTCGTCCGTCTGCTCATGGATGAAATGCGTACTCGTGCTCACTGCCCCTAAACCTCCGGAAGGACCTCCAGTTGGTAAATCCGGGCTCCATGCGATATGATCGAGGTAGGGACTCACGCGATCGACGATCTCTGATATAAAGTCCGCATAATCCTCACCAAAAGTCGCCCCGACGGAAGAAAGTGGGCTGATTTCGCGACCGTCGGCGATAACCCATATAGAATCATGTCTCCTCCGAGTGCGAGGTAATCCCGTGATAAAGTCCATGTTGATTACCTCCCACTTCCGTGTCGGGATCTCAATCGTCAGAATAAACCACCGTGCCTCCGTGCTCTACCTTCACCGCGACAACACGCACCGAGCTACGAACTCGCAACGCCCTCTGCCATCCCACCAATACACGATCTAAGGTCGTGGTACATCTTGGTCGACCGGATGGATGAGTAACGCGTGTGCTTCCCCAAGAACTCCGCCAAGTCTCAAACATCCGAACACACAATGCGCCTCAAACCTTAGCACCCCATCAGGTGCTACCTCAAAAGGACCTTGCCCTCACGAAGAGTCAGATCACGATATCGAATCAAAGCCGGATCCTCGAATCGCTGCTCTTCACCTCTCGACGATGGAAGACTCGCAACCTCACGAACTCTAACCCCACCGCTATCGTAATCAATCAAACGGACACCAAGGCTCGCTAATCGATGCAAATCACGAACCATGTCCTCCTCTCTAGCCGCACATCCGATAGGCTCCCCATCGACCTACGACTCAGAGATCCGCCACAACATCGCCTTCCGGTGGTATAGGATATCAACATCGTAATCCTTAAGCAACTCTAACCACCGCCTCGTCGTAAGTTCACCTCTGGTGAAGATATACTGAGGCTCTGTGGTCTCAGTATAAATATCCACGTGAACCCCATACAAATAGTGCCTCGGATCTTCAAAGCGTGAATCACCGCCGCCTCCAAATCATGGGTGGGTAGTTCCTCTCGTGTTTCTTCACCGCTGACGATATGCTATAACTCGCCATGCCGCATCAACACACATCCCAACCCGATGCGACGATCACAATATACGACATAACCATCCGACCTCCGGAAGAGTAAGAACGGGCGGCCGCCTCTCTTTCAAGAATCGAAACCTCGCCACAAGCATCACCATCGAAACTCGCTGCTCGAGTCACCTAGTCAATGGTGCAGATAAGCAAACTTCTCCACGAACCGCGATAATAACTCGCAAGGCCCGTAAAATGCGAACCTCTCGGAGTAAGAGGTCTCGCCAAGTCTCGATCGCCGATTCGCCAGATCAACTCGAATGCCATCAGCCATAATATGCCCAAGAAACGCCATCAAGTCAACCAAAACTCACATTTGGAAAACTTGGCGCATAATCGCTGGTCCCGAGAATCACAAGACCTCAATGCTCGCGACGCTCCTCGCTCGGCGAGAATAAACCAAGATATCATCAATGAACACTATCACAAACGTGTCCAAAAATGGTTTGAACACTCGGTTCATCAAATCCATGAATACCACGAGCATTGGTCAACCCAAAGCGACATGACCAACTCATAATGCCCGCACGTCCGAATGCACCTGGGACATCCACCTCTCCGACACGAACTCGATGATAGCGAACGCAGATCAATCTTGAAAAACATCTCGCGCCGCAATCGGTCGAACAAATCATCAATCCCGGAAGCGGTATTCGTTTAATGGTCACCTTGTTCACCGTCAGAATCAACACACGCGCGCTGGGCCCCGCCCTTCTTTTCACGAACAATACCGGCGCTTCTGGAGAAACACTGGCCTAATGGCCCTTCTCTAGCAAATCCCTGCCGATCCTTCACTCTCTCAACTCGGCAGTGCCATTCGTATGGCGGAATGGAAATAGCCGAGTATCCGCAATATGTCAATACAAAACTCAATCTCCTCTCGGAGGGATACCCGAGGTCATCCGGGAACACGCCTGGGAACTCACGACTACGAAACCGATCAAAAATCTGGTACCGCACCTCAGATCAAACACTCGAACTAGATGGTAGATATACCCTTCTCGCACCATCTTCCTAGCCTTGAGGTAGGAAATAAACCTACCCTCGGCGATACCGTGCTCCTCCCACTCAACAACCGGCCTCAGAAACCGGAACCGCATTACTCTCCTTCTCAGCCTACATTGGCATAGCAAGCTAGCCAATCCATCCCCATGATCACGCCGAGTCAATCATCTCCAACTCTATCAAGTCGCCAGGTCCGACGATCGTGAATGGTCACAGGACAAGCTCTATATACCCGCCGAGCTATCACCGAATCACCATCGCGTAGCTACCTCGAAAGGGTCCATGGACTCGTGCTCTATCCCTATCCTACTAGCAACAAGGGAGATATATAGATGAGTAGAACCGGATCTATCAATGCATACACATCAAACCAGAACCGATAAGGTACCGTGACGACATCAGTGAGGCCTCCGATCCTCGCTTGGACAAAGCATATATGCGGTTACGAGGACCGCTAGAATCGGACCCGAGCCACGCATCGCGACCTACCGACCCACGAGTACCTTGCCTCCGGCGAGTAATCGCTGGGGGATGAAGCGGCAATGCACCGTAGATCGGGCCCTACTACGCCGCCCCGGCCGGACAAACTCGCGAAATGACCGGCCACACGTAGCAAGCTCCCGAGTACGCCTCGAATGGTATCTACCACAACGCACACCGAGCGGACCTCGAGCAGTTAGCACCTCGCTACTCGAAATCAAGTCGGGCCCCGACCGCTTCTGGTCAGCATCAAGATGATATAGAGCGCTCTGCGCCGTGGTGCAACCGACTTCACGATGCCGCCACCCCGAGAACCACCAAAAGAACCGCCGCCTCGCCTTCTTCTCACGATATCGCTCTACCCGCGGTCTCTCCGCCTCGCATCCTAGAGCATGAGCTGCACGCGGTAATGTCCATACCCGAAGAGAAACACCCGCACATGACTCGCCATATAATCATCTAGCCCGTGACGAGCGGTGTACCCTATCCTCCATATTCGCTACCAATGCCGGACATATCGAGCCAAAGAATCAAACTCGACATTGTACTCCCGACGGCGCCCCCGCCTCGAAAAATCTATCACTCGTGCCCTCCTCATCCGCGGAGGCAAGAAGTGTGTGAGAAAAGCCTCAAAACTCATCCCACTGGGAGGCATGCTCTCCCGGAAAGCTCCCATGAATCAAACCAATCGATTGCGGTATCACGCGACGCGAACCGAATGTCACGACCTCGCCTCAAGCCACGATCACCGCATAATCTCTGCGGTGACGGATGAACTCCTGCGGATCATCCTCCGCCGACCAGAAACTCGGAGGGCTACAACTAAGGAAATCTCGTAGCCTCAAACTATTCGCCTCGTGTACCACGGTGCAACTGGGCCGAGCCGAGCCGGAATGGTTGCCTCAAACCTCTCTCTCATATCGCCACAACTTTAGCCAAAAGTGGCCATCTCTCAGTACCCTAACTCCTCCGCCGCCGTGGGGCGAGGTGTGGGTACCAGTCTCGCTGGGCCGGGCGGCGCCAAAGAACTTCGCCGTCTCTCGTATAGGGCCCGAGCCCTCGTAACTCGGGTGTCTGCTAGCGCCTCCTACGCTTTGCCCGGGCGGGTTGCCTTACGTGAGGCATAATCGTACGGGAAAGGAATACGTTAGAGGGGTCCAACCTATAACACGACTCTAAAGCACGATCTCGTAATGAGAAGAATGGAAACCAATCCTAAATATCCTATAGCCTCACGATTATTGGTGCACAACACACCGATAATCAAGACTTACTAGATACGGTGCAGACACCTTCCGAGGATTACGCTTCGATACCACTTTTGTCACGACCCATTCCGGCCCGTGGATCGTGCCTTACGGGGCACCCAAGTAGTCATACATCGAGTAACGTGAATACAAAACAAGACATGAAACGATTTTATAAAATAAGACACGCTTTATGTGAACAAACGTCGCCTTTCGCATATATATATGAACAAGGTTTAGCAGCTACATCCGATAATCGCATAACATGACTACATGCACTCTAAGGAAATATACAACTATGGCGACAGCCCGCCATACCCCATACAAACTATCTACAATACAGGAGATCATAGCAAAAGTAGAGCCTCCTGAGAAGATGGAGCTCTGACACCAATGCAAAGAGATCCTAAGGATGCGGATCTAGCACTGCTTACCGAACGCAGCCGGGCGAGGTCAAGATAACAGTACCAAGTATGTGAAACTATAAAGTACTTTAAAATGAAATCAAAGTATTTAAAACCTTTTCACAAATACAATCGCTCAATTGCACATAGTGCCATATCACAAACAATAACAATACTAGGAAAATCAGAATGTGTCTAGTCTAGGCGCGAATGATCGAAGCAAGGCCAATCGCCCATAGTATCATTCGTGCCTAGTCCCGACTTCCGCACCGCATAGTCACACATCCGCATTTAGGTATACCAGATCGGGGCAGCTAACCCCAGATCCGCCTAGGCTCCCGCACCGCATAGCCTCAAAAGACCGCATAGTCTCAACAGACCGCATAGGAATCCCCGCATCAAAGCAACGCCCGAATGATCAATCCTCGAGCATACCGCCGCCCGCATAGTCTCACAGATCCGCGTAGCCGATAGACCAAGATCGCGGGCAAGCCCGGTATAAATAAGTCGGGGTAGGTGATACAATAACAAAGACAACGGACTTACCTAACAACGTAAGCCAAAGAAGAATGACCCCTTTACACAAAGATTACAAGACACTAACACGTAGCATCATAACATGTCTACTTATCACACAATCTTACTACACTTAATGTAAATCAATACAAGGCTTTTATAAACAAGTAAACAGCCTTTTTATCTTTCTTAAGTTGTTATACCTAACTTCCCATAAAGCTAGTATAACTCTTAAGCTTTGTTAAAACCAAATATTTATCTTCCGTTAAAAAAATGATTCATATTCTTTGAAATGTTTTCGCTTCTTTGTTATTCAGCTTCGTGAGGCATTCGTAGGTATTATTCAGCTTAAGTCAAAGACATTGCCGTAGTTATTATTCGCTTAACACACGTACGCCTACCGCACTATATATTGTAAAATACCATGCTTTAGGAAGAATCACATACCTTTCAAATAAAACCACCGCCAAGTCAATATGTCACACAGAGAGTCACCTATAATAGTCACACATATCTATTAAAGACTACTCAAGGTCATTCAAAACAGGGGTTCATAATTCTACGGTAAGTCAGCACAACCCTACCCGTGAGCTATATAAGTTCATCAGTGAAAACATCCATGTGAGTACAGTTCAATTATTCTTCTTTAAACCCTTCTACTGTGATAATTCAATTCTATTCGTGATATTCTTCTAAGTATTTATACTTATTCTTATACTTCTACAAAGATACATTCTCTAATACAAAAGAGGTTAGGATTATTACCTCGGTAAGCCCAATAATATCCTAGATAAAGTCGCTACCGAGCAAGGTTTAGCTCCTAAGTTGCACGCCCAGAGCTCTAAGAAACCTTAGAAGTTCTTCACAACTTCTACTAAGTACTAAGGGATTTGGGCTAGGTATTTTGGGCATTATAACGATACTAGAAGACAACTTTTCTACCAAGGGAGGGGTAGATTTCGGCTAGGCTAGGGTGGGTAGGCCTCGCCAAGCTCACTCAAAGTGGGGGAGGTGGACGATTTGGCTTAAGGAAGAGGAGAGGATTTTTCAAGACTTGAAGATTTGTGGATGAAGAACTCTTCATCTCTAAGGGTATTTATAGGTCAGAAGTGGCCAACCAATGGCCAAGATTGAGACAAGTGCAAGGCAAGTGTAGGGTGAAGATTTACTACACACAAATATCCTACCAACTCTTTGACTTTGTGCCAAGGCAACAAAAACGTGCCAATGCCCATCCACCCGTCCAAGGACGATTTTCAAGTCCACCAATGGGAGGGTGCCAAGTGTTGCCCTCCCGCTGGTCCAAAATGTTTCGTCTCTGAAAAATCCGCAAAATTAGTAATGGCATAGCCGGAATTTTCCTACGAAAGCCGTGGAAACGCTTGAAACGATTCTTTAAGCGAGTTGTGTACAAAAAAAACGTCCAAGGCTAACTTTCAAGCCAAACTTTTTGTACGTATTCCCTTACGTACATACTCTGGAAATACGGGGTATAACAATCCTCCTCATCGAGTAGTTCGGCCTGATAGTCTATTCCTCGCTCTTGTATTACTGCCCTACCACTGAACCTGTTGTACTGATCCTCTGCATTCCTGTTGGTAAATCGGGTAATATCATGATCTGGAGCTGATGAAGATGAGGTGGTTCGGGCAGTTCGTTTCTTTGAAGACATTATAAGGGTTGTTGGAAAATTCTCTGCAGCGTTTCTTTTGTTTCCTTGAGGTTTCCCAACAACTCTCAACCAATCACAATTCAAACACAGCAGCACCCAGGAATAATCACACCACAATATACCCAATCAATAACACCGTACAACATCAACAACACATAACACAATAGAATTCAACCCCCAATCATACAGCACAATACAAAAATGGCATGTACACTACCCAAAACTTGAAGCTACTTTTACCACTTAACCAAGAAATTTCAAGAGAATTGATGAAGATTACCATTTTGAATAGTTTTTCTTTACAAATTTCCTGACCCAAGTGAGGGAGAATTGACTGTTCAATTTAAACTAATTACATAATTTAAACATTGGGTTGCCTCCCAAACAATGCTGTCTTTTAGCCTGACGCAGGTCCTTTATTCAATCACTGGGGTAAATTAACCCACAATCTATCCATTTAAAGATCATTTTCATTTTCCATACTTTATTATTCTTTTTCGCAGGATTGGGTTCAGTAAGGTTTACCTTTTTGTCAGCTTTCATCTCATCCACTTTTGTTTCAGCAATCAACCTAACCTGTGGGTTCACATCTGTCGCAATGATTCCCCTACCTTTGGTTTGTGCTTGATGAGTTGTTGTGTCAGTTGTGCTCACTGCAAAACATTTGTTGTTGGCCTGGGATTCAATGGTAGATTTGAAAACTTTGAATACCATCTCTTCTTCTTGAACCCTGAGTCTCAACTATCCCTTCTCCACATCAATTAGGGTTCTACCCGTTGCAAGGAATAGTCTCCCCAAAATTATGGGCATGTCCTCATCTTTCTCCATGTCAAGAATGAGGAAGTTCGATGGGAAGAAGAACTTGCCCACCTTGACTAGCACATATTCCACTATACCTCGGGGGTGTACCACGGATCGGTCAGCAAGCTGAAGATTAACTATAGTTGGCTTGGCTTCCCCCAAACCCAATCTCTTGAACACTGATAGAGACATAAGATTTATGCTAGCCCCTAAGTCGCAAAGCGCCCTGTTGCAGGTTACCTTTCTAATAGTGCAGGGCAGGGTGAAACTTTCTGGATCTTTCAATTTAGGAGGCAGTTTCTTTTGTAAGATGGCACTGCACTCCTCTGTCAGCACTATTGTCTCATAATCCGTCAATCTTCTCTTCTTCCCAATTATCTCCTTCATGAATTTGAAATATGTGGGCATTTGTTCTAACACCTCAATGAAGGGATATTGATGTGGAGCTTCTTAAATACCTTCAAGAACATGGAGAACTGTTTGTCTAGGGCCTTCTTTTGGAGCCTTTGAGGGTAAGGGATTTTGTCAGTGTATTCCCTCAAAGGTGCTGGTGGAGCTTTCTCTACTGTAGGGCGGTTCTCAGTGACCCCCTCATTTCCTACATCAACTGTCTTCTCACACTCTTTCTCATTCACCAATGTTGGTTGGGGAGCAACCTGCTCCAACTGCTTTTCACTTCTCAACAAAACTGCCTGGCACTGCTCTCTCAGATTAACCTCTGTGTTGTTTGGGAGAGTACCCTGCGGTCTGTTACTTACCATCTTCGCCAGTTTCTCCACCTACGTTTCCAAGTTCCTGAGAGAGGACCTTGATTCGGACATGAACTGATTCTGTGAATTGGTGAGTGTAAGCAATGTTGCTCTCAGTTCATCATGCTTCTCCTGTTGGGTAGGTGGTCTAAACTGCTAGGAAGATGTAGCCTGATTATGTGTTTGCTGGTTCTAGTAATTACCTTGATATTGTGGCTGCTGGGCTTGGTCATTCCTCCACGAAAAATTGGGGTGATTTCTCCACCTCGGATTATATGTGTTGGAGTTATAAGGGCGCTGAAAGTTCCCCACTTCTTGAACCTGCTCCATGGGCACATTATTAGGATCCACTGATGTGCATCTGTCAAAAGAGTGTGGGCCCTCTCAAATCTCACAATTCACCGGCATCTGGACTGCATTCACAGACATAGTGTTCTGCTGCAGCTGTTTTATCAAGAGGGCCACCTGTGCATTTAAAGCAGTGATAGCATTTATCTCATGTATGCCCATAGTTTTCCTGTTACTCACTAATCTATCATATGCCCCTTGATGATTATTGGCAGCCATGTATTCTAGCAACTCATGTTCCTCATTGGCACTCTTCCTCATGAACGTTCCCCCTGCTGCAGCATCAATGATGGTATGAGTAGTACCACTCAACCCATTATAAAAAATGTGGACCAACATCTACTTCTTTATGTCATGATGTGGATATTTTCTCTGCAAATCCTTGAATCGCCTCTACGATCATACTAGGGCTGGCCGAATGGCCGGCCCACCGGGTCGGGTTTGAGCGGACGGGTCGGGCGGGAAAATGGGCGGGTCGAGTCAAGGCCCGGAGGGTCTGCCCGTGACCATATCGCGGTCCCGTCCGGCCCCGCTGGGTAGTGGCCTGACGGCCGACGGACGGGTCGGGTTTTGTGTGTGTTTTTTTTTTTTTCCACTAAATTAAAAATACTAAATTACTAAGTACTAACAAAGTAAATTAACATATACTTGTCATATAGTCATAATGTCATATACATATACTATAATATTATAGACTTATAGTATTATAATTTATAATTATAGTATTATAGTATTATACTCATATATATAATATATTTATAAAGTATAAAGTATAAACTATAAAGTATAAAGTTATAAACTAAATAATTAAACAAAGACAAGAATAGTGTAAAACAAACATCCCAAGGCTGTTTTTGTGCCTCTTATATTATTAATTTCATTGAAATATCAAATATACAAGATTCAAAATTACATTGTAAGGTATCGTTGTTGAAAAAATTGCAAAAGAGTGAAAGACATAGAAAAATTTAAAAATTGCAATGAAATAAATTACCAATTTGAAAATATTTTTTCTAATTTCTTTATAATTTCTTGTGGTTCTTCGGTTGGAATTGGTATATCTTGATCAAATTGTTCCACGTCGCTACTCATGCCTTCAGATAAAATGTCGTTGTAGTTGTCGTCATCTTCTTCGTTAATCTCTGGTTGACCGCACCTCCTTCGCTCCGCTCGTATCCAATCTCTGAATAGTACCGCCATCTCCAAGCTGTCTCCGGCTAATGAGTGTCCAGGTTTCCTATTTGAAATCGCGCAGTAAAAGCGCTTTATCACGACGCCAATGTTCAAAATATCTCGGTCCATCATTGAAAGTGTCGGAAATGTCTTCTCATTCTGGCTCCAATATTTCAGCAAGTCTTCCTTTCCTTCTTCATTGATAACTGCTTGGTAAGGTAAATTACCCTGCAAAACAAAAACATCGAACTCACTAATTTGGTTAGCACTGCTACCACCGCACATTCTATTTCTGAGGCTTTCAATAGAATTAATACTAGGCCTAGCCACAGAAACTGCTTGTCTTTTTTTAGGTTGTGTTGAAGAAGAAGATGGTACAAAAGTCGGTTGGTTACTAGCACTTTCTTGCTGGTAATGCCGATATACTTTTTTGCATTCATCTTCTACGCTATTCAACACTTCTTCTAGCGTTAGTTCAATAGGTGGCTCAACATTTAAATTTTTGGGAGTTGGAGGTGGTAGTACGTCCATACAGGTATAAATATTTTGAATAAGACTTTTACAACCCTCTACTTTAATAGTCGGGTTTAATACAGCACCAATAATATAAATAGGGGGAATAAGAATAAAATATTTCTTTAATTTCATAAACATTTTTTTAATAGCTGCAGTATAAGCAGGTTTTTCCATATATTCTTTAAGAAGTAAAAATATTATAGCTATATAAAACAACATAGTTGAAATAGTAGGATAATATAAAGTAGAAAATTCTTTTGTTGCTCGTTGAAAATTTTCTAAAAATACAATAAGTTCTCTAATTTTCTCCCAATCAGTATCCACAATCATATCATTTGGATTTTGATTATGGGCGTTAAAAAATAAAGTAATAGGTTTTCTATAGTCATAAGCAACAACTAGTTGGTCATATAAAGAATTCCACCTACTTGGTACTTCTTCGGGAATTTTTCTCAGAAGATAGTCCACAATCGTGGCAAGTTTTTTATATTCTTTTCTGTTGAATTCTATTATTTTTAAAAATAAAGTGTATAGCAAATTGTATTTTTCAAGAATATCTTGAAAAAGTGAAAGACCATCCTTCACAACTAAGTTATAAATATGGCATACATTTGATATGAAAATGTTTTGAAAAAGACGAGTTAAAACATCTCTTAAAATACTAATAGCGTAATTGTTAGAAGATGCATTATCTAATGTAATACTCATAACTTTATCGGTTATTCCGTAATAATCACTGCATCAATAAATATTTTCTCAAATAAACTCACCAAAGGTGCCTACTATCTATATATCTATATGCTAAAATACGTTTTTGCATAGACCATTTATAATCTATCCAATGACAAAGTTACCGTTAAATAATCATGGCGTTAGTACTACGACTATATCGAAGTTAAAGCGACTTTGCAATTTAAATGATATAATGCATAACGAAATATCATTGATATTCATGTGCAAATTTAAATACATCTCTTTTAACAGTTGATCTAGGAAAACCTTTATAAGGTGATTATACATATCTCTAATATAATGAATAAAACCAGAGATTCAGAAATGAAAAGGCAAACCCTCCACAAAGAACTAATTTTGCTAGTGCTTCCCTATCTTTATGTTTATCGTATTTAGTGGCCTACAACTCCCCGCCATAGGTTAATTTGACTGCATTTCTCCAGACAAGTAGTATGTGAACCTTGTCCCGATTGAAAGGACGTCTTCTCACCTTCTTTTTCAATCATGTATTGAGCATGCAAGGCTTTGTGTTTTTGCAATAGGTGTCTTCCTAAACCCCCCGTCCCACCATGACCTTGTCCAGTTTTAAAAGAATAAACATTTTTACAAGTTTTACATACAACTACTTGATTCGCACGCCCTCACAAAATATTTCCATACAACTGATTTTAATGGTCGTTTTGTCGGACCTCGTCTCATAGTAGGGGGGATAGGAGGCATTTCACTAGTGGGTGTATCATCATCTTCATTAGTAGGTGTATCATCAACTAGAGTGTCATCTAAATTAAAATCTTCTTCAATTTCAGGATAATCATTTGTGTCAAGATCATATGGTATTTCAGAAACATTTCAGATCTATAAAATCATTTTGTCTAGGAATAAATGAACAGAATACTAGAAGAAGTACTTTGCCCTTGTTACCACCCCTACTAGTTAAGCCCGACCCTTTACCCTTACCCAACTTGCCTCTTAGTCCTTTCATTTTAATTATGCTAATAAATAGTTAAAGATAATGAAATTAAATGTGCTAAATGAAATAAAGACAAAATAATAATTTAATGAGAACGATCAGTACCAAACGCCACGTAGAGTCGACGTGTAATCGAGAGGTTGAAAATTGAAACTTTGCTCGATAGATAATCCTCAAGCTAGTTGCCAACTTCACTCCCAATTCTCAAATTAATAAATAGATTGAATATGTAGACAATGTTGTATAGAGATTGATTGATAATTGATTGAGAGATTAGAGAGTAGAAAGATTTGTGAAAATAATAAGAAGAGGAATGAGGTATTTATAGTTGAAAAATTGGGTTAAAGTGTAAATATAATAACTTAGGGGTTAAAAATAAATATAAAGGGGGTAGGGGGGTTGGGGGCGGGGGGGAGGCCTAAAATGGCCGTTGTCCAATGGCCAAAATGTAAAATGGTCGTTGGACAACGGCTATTTTCTCGCAGTGGTCGAATCGGGGCGGGCGGGGGTCGGGGCGGGGTCGGGGCGGGATCGGGGCCTGGCGGGGTCGGGTCAGGCGGGACCATACCCTGTCCCGCCCCGGTTCGAGCCCCGGTCCCGTTTTTTTTTTTTTTTTAATAGCGGGGTCGTGTCGGGGTCGGGGTCGGGTCGGGACCGGGACGGGGTCGGGTCGGCCCGGCCCACTGGCCAGCCCTACATCATACAGCGACTCTCCATCTACCTGATAGTAATTGTTCAACTCTCCCCTTAACTTTGCCGCCTTTGAAGGAGGGAAGAACTTTGCAAGAAACTTTTGGACTAGATCCTGTCAGGTGGTGACGGAGTTGGCAAGCAGTGAGTTCAACCAGCTCTTGGCTCTATCCCTAAGTGAGAACGGGAAGAGCCTCAATCTAATGACGTCATCAGTAATGCCATTGTACTTGAAGGTGGCACACAGCTCCAGAAAATTGGCAATGTGCGTGGGGGTCTTCAAACGGCAATCCCCCAAATTGTACTATGTTCTGGACCATGCTCAGGATGGTTGGCTTGATCTCAAAGTTGTTTGCCCCTATATTTGGGAGCCTGATGCATGTTTGTGCACCAGTAACCGTGGGCAGAACATAGTCTCTCAAGCTTCTTTCTGCTGAAACTGGACTGGCTCCCCTGCATTTTCAAGAACCTCATTGTTCGCCCCATTCTGATTCGGTTGGTTGTCCATGGTCACCGAATCAGAGATCCTCTGATTTCGCCTGTTTTGCTTGCAAGTTTTCTCAATTTCAGGATTAAAAGGAACAAGTGTATCTGCTCTTCTTCTTCTTCGCATAAACTAAGTTCCTGAAATCGATCAAAATCAACAAACGAATCAAGGCAACAGGGTTCTAAAAATAAAAATAAAATAAAAAACCAAAGTAGAAATAAGAATAAATGGTTCGATATTAGAAGTACGTCAGTCCCCGGCAATGGCGCCAAAAACTTGTTAGCCCGATTTCCAATTGCTCACGCAAGTGTACGTATCGTTACAAGTAATATAGTCTGGTAAGACCGAATATCATCCTCAAAGACAGATTTCTAATTACCGAACATCTATTCTAGGTTATATATTTGGCAAACGGTAAGTTGATTTGGTTTTTATCTAACACTAGTAGAGTAATTTCAAGAATTAAACTAAATTATTGAGGTTTAATCAGTTATGAAGGAATTAGGGCTTTCAATATCCTCAACTATCAACTCTTATCAATCCTTAATGCAACTAGAATGACTTCTTCTTCTACGTTAACATAGCGGTTAACTAGACTGTCTTATATTCCGGTTAGGATATATAATCGCTCAACCCCAGTGCAGAAACTTTTTATATTTCTATGATAGGTTTTACCACATAGGAGGATGAAGAATAATAACCTATAATAATGCTACACAAGTATCGAGGTACTTTCGTCGATTTTAACCTATGTCTATTCAATTACAGCATATCCAAATCTCTCATCTCGATTCTTGATTCGAAATCATATAGATTATGATAATTAGTGATCATTTAACTATCAAACATTCATACCAATATTGAATAAATCTTAATCCAGTGAAGAAGAAACCAAACTAATGCATTAATTCATGAATATGAGTTTCAAGCGATTCAATAGGAAAGCCTAATAAAGTGTTTAGCTCCTAGCCATAGACATGCTAAGAACTAATACAAATCCAAACATGAACTGAATTAAAATAGAGAAAAGAAAAAAGAAATACTTAGAACTAATGTCTCCAATTGTAGCCACCAAGCGTTGTGATGTGTTGTGTATCTGGTGTCTCCCCTAAAATCTGTTGCTAAGGGTTTAAATATACTGCAAAAATCGTGTGCCTTGGACCTTTCTGCCCCTGGCCAATTTTGCCTCAGATCGGATTTTCCCGCGTCGGCGCCGCGGGCCTGAATGCTTTCATACGGTTCTGCCAATTTTCGTCCTTTTTGCTTCGGGAGCCTCCTTTTCTGCTCACTTTTCGCTCCTTTTCGCCATTTTGCCTTTTTGAACCGATGTGACTCAAAGGAAAGAAAAACGACCCTAACACGACACTTATTTAAACGAAAATAAGAAAAATACTAACTAAAAATGACTCAAAAAGTGTATATAAAATACACCTAACACATATCGACATAGATTGTCATTTCATACGAGAACACATACAAAAAAGATTGATTAATACTCCATTTTTAGCCTTCACTGATCAACCTGCTGATCTTCTCACCAAAGCATTAGGCCGACCACAACACTATCATCTTTTATCCAAGCTAGGAATGAAGAATGTCTTCATTTCCCCTAGCTTGAGGGGGTAATGAGATAGTGTAATAGTAGATATTTTGTAATAGTAGATATTTTGTATACTGAAGTGTTATAGTAGATATTTTGTATATTGTGTAGATATTTTGTATTAGGCGGTTAGTTGTTGGATTTGTTAGGAGCACATGTGTATATAATATACACATTCACATTGTAATCTGGATCAATTAATTCTCTCTGATTAATAAACTTCTTGTTACACCCCGTAATATCAGGACTACTAATTGAGAACGTGATTAAGGATTTAAGATTTGAATTTTTGAAGGAAAGAATAATTACATTTTCTTAAGGAAAATTTCGGAAAAAATGTGACGACGGAAAAATTATTAACTTGGAGTATAATACTTCTAATTGGATCTATGGACTTAGTATTGGATTATAAGGTGTTTGAATTGATAATATGAGGTCCGCCGAGAATTTCACAATTTTGCGGGGACCTTCGAAAAATTATAATAGTTTGGACCAATCGGAGGGCGACACGTGGCACCCCTCCACTTGTCTTTCTAAGATGACAACAAATTAGATATTTTGAGAGGGGACAAGTGGACATGGGTCCCACTCCACTTGGCTATACATATCCAAGTCTTGCAAGACTTGGATCACTTTGCACTTAGACAAAAATAAGCCCTCATCTCTATCCCTTTTAGCTCTAAGATTTCGAGAGCTTCACCACCAAGAACACCATTGTTGATTAGTTTCTTATCTCCTAGATTAAGCTCCTAAACCAAGTGCTAAGCCTAGATTAATATCCCAACTTTGGAAAACATTATTGGCCGAGAATGGGGTGAGAAAATCCCTAGGTTCCGTCGACTTTTTGGAAGCGAAATACCAAGTGAAGTTGTGTGTCATAGGGGTCACATATATGTGATTGGAACTTGAAGAAGTGGAGCGAAACGAAAACTACGGGCCATTGTTGAACATTCTGCCCGGGACGATTTTTGGCACAAAAATGAGGTAAAAGTCCTTCTTCTTTTAAAGTAATTGGATATTACTTATTGTTATAATGTATGGATGAACCTGTGCTAAAAAGAATGAAGAATAAAAAGCGTTTGAACCATTTTTGGGGCTAAAACCATGAATGGACTGATTTGGTGGTTATCGGGTTTCGTTGGTTATGTTGTTTTTAACGTCACCCATTGCATGTTATAATGGTGTAATATTATTGTTAATAAGTTGTTATTAACTTATATGGATGTATTGGAATTCGAATTGTATTAAAAAGGATTAAGGAAAGGGTAATTGGATTGTAGTTGTTGGCCGAGATTTGTCTAAAACTGTGGGGTGTCGTTATGCAGTTTTAAGGGACTGTTTTGTGGTATAAAACTGCTGGAAAATCAGCCACCAACTTGCATGTTTAATGTGATAAAATGGCTAATGAAAGTCCTAAGGAATAAAGGTGTTAAAGGCTTCACATTGTACCATTAATGTTGGATAAATTGTGGACTGTTTTATGGACTGTTTTGTATAGATTGTGGGGCAGAATTTTACACGTCAAGTTAGGCGTGTAATCTCCTTTGGTTAACTGTTGGGTGTGCCTTAAATGTGGTTTGTTGGTTGATGAATTCGGGTCTTGGAAAAGAGTGGAAAAGTACGTAGAAACAAAGGAAGTGCTGCCCAATTTTGTTATACCCCGTATTTCCAGAGTATATACGTAAGGACGTACGTACGACAATTTGAGACTTAAAGTTTGGCTTAGGTTCGAAATTTTGTGCACAACACCCGGTTAGAGTCGTTTTTCGACGAAACGTTTTACAAAGCTTGCGAAGGGAAAATTCCGGCTATGTCCTTTTTAATTTTTGCGGATTTTTCCGAGAGACGAAATGTTTTTGACCAACGAGAGGGTGACACTTGTCACCCTCAAGTGGACGCCTAAAGTGGGCGGTTTGGCCTTGGACGAATGGCCTTGAATTGTGGCTTGTTTTGTGCCTTGTTTTGTGGAGTGTTTTGTGGAGTAGGGTTAGGGTGCACTTGGCTTGATCTTGGCCTTACACTTGCCTTGCACATGGCTTGATCTTGGCCATTGGTTGGCCTTTGGTTTTCCTATAAATACCCCCCTAAGCTTGAAGACTTCTTCATCCAAAATCTTCCAAGTCTCGAGTCCCTCTCCTCCCTTTGAGTGTAGTTCTCGCCCCAGCCTCTCCTCCCCCTGTGAGGACTTGTGGCCGAGAGCCTCCCCCTCCCCCTCCTAGTGGCCTTTGGGCGTGAGGTCCCCCCCCCCTAGCCTAGTTGTTTCGAATATACCCCCTCCCTTGTGGTATTGAAATACTTCTTCAAGTATTGTTATAATGTCCAAAATACCTTAGCCTTTACCTTGTAGTATTCCAAAAGTTACCTCTATACGTAGAGCCCGGAAATACTACCTTTTGTCCTTTTAGTCTCAAACCAAAACCCTAAGGAAATCTTCATAGCGAGTTGAAGTATTTAAGTAGAAGTTGGTTAGAACTTCTAAGGGTTGTTTGGAGCGGATTGGAGCGCGCGGAGTAGGAGCTAAACCTTGCTCAGGATCGACATTATAACTTGGATAATTTTGGGCTTATCGAGGTGGAAGTACTACGAGTAGCGTATTCTACTTGAAGAGTGGAAACGGCTAGCCGGGTTACAGTACTGTGGAGCGTTTTGCTTATTGTCGATAATCGTCGCGAGGTATGTGAACCTCTTCCTATCCTTCTAGCATGATGCTTTGTAAACTATGTAGTACGGTGAGCATACGTGTGCTAAATGTGTTGGTTGGTTTAAAACATAGGGTGTTATAATAGATTTATGGGAAGTTAGTTATAACGACTCTATGTAGGTAAAAGATTGGTTTATTGATTGTAGAAGTTAAGAGACTTGATATGGAAAGATAAGAGACTTAACTTGTTTTACTTGGTAATTAACATTTTGTTAAAAGTGTTGTGAAACCTCATTCACGAGTAATGAGTACTTGGTTTTAAAAAGAATAATGTTTTATTGATTTCGGAAATGAGAATAAGTGTCGAACAAACCACAGCGCTAATAAAGGAAAGTGTATTGACAAATAACAAATTGTTATTAAAACCAGTAGAAACCTCCATCTGCATAGAAGCTAAGATAAGACAAAATTGTATTACATTTCCTAGATCATGGCTGCTGTAACAAGATTGTTGTAAACAAGAATAAACGGCTCACGTACAAGACATATGTTACTCAATTGTTTTAAAAGAGATTAAGACTATGAGTTATGAAACCTTTCTAAAATGAGAAACTTGAGCATTTGAAATTAGGCAAACTTGAACGTTTGGAAAATAATGTTGTTACTTGATTTTACAAAGGGAAGTATTTTGGTTTACTTAAAAAGATAGTCACTCTATTTTATGCTACGGGTATTATGTGACTTTTGTGAAAGAAACGGATCCTTTAAAAAGAGTTAATGTACGTAGTACTTTAGGGTTAAAACCCAGACTTTGATACGAAATGGAAGTACCTTGAGTTGTGTGTAACTTGCCTATGCTTGTTGTTGTGTAACTCGCCTATGCTTGTTGTGATAGCCTTTGTTGTGCAAGTGTTGATATCGGTGACTTCGGGAAGGAGTGGATCTTTTATAAAAGTCTAGAAGTATGGTAATTTTCGAGCTTGTTTGTGATAGCCTTTGGTTGTGCGGTATATTGTTGTTGATTTCACATGGACATGTCTACACCGAATTAGGGGCATGTGGCCTTGCAGCTGGGTTCATTACCCGATATATTGTTATTGTGGTTACATGGAAATGTCTACCGTCTGCACCGGGGCGTGTGGCCGTGCGGCGGGATTGATCACCCAGATTATTGTTGTTAATGTCACGTGGACGTGTCTACACCGATCATTCCGGGCATGTGGCCGTGGGGCATTGTTATTATTGTTGCATCATGGACATGTCTACACCGTCTGCAATTCGGGCACGCGCCATGATGCGAACATGATTGATGTTGTGGCGTGAGACCCATAGTTATATTTGAGTGATGACTTGAGGCGTGAGTCCCCGATCGACATGATCGCTTTTATGTAGTGAATCGTAGTTTGGTTATCATACATGTCTCCCGCTTTATTTAGACTAGTATGATTTCATTTACGATTTTCTGATTTCACATACTTGGTACTGTTATCGACCTCCTTGGCCGCGTTCATGCCGCAGTAGAGTACATCGGTAGTGGATCCTCGCCATAGGATCACGATTCAGATTAGGAAGCTCCGTTTCTCGGAGGCTTATTCTTTGGTATGTGTTCCCGAGTTGTAGGTTCTTGTACATTCTGGGGTATGGCGGGGCCTGTCCGTCACGGTTGTTGTAAATCTTAGAGTGCAGAAATCTTGTTGTGGGCGTGGTTGTAAAAAGATTAAACTGCTCGGGTTTTATGTATATATCTGAAGGCAAATTTTTTGGTTGCTTTGTTTATGATCATAAATCTTGTTTCATGTTTATGTTTTATTTTCCACGGTTTTCTCGATGTTGTATCACCAGGGTGCGGGTAGGCACGATCACGCCCGGATCGGTCGTGACAAAAGTGGTATCAAAGCGATTAATCCTCGGAAAGTGTCTCTGCATCGTGTCTAGTAGAGTCTTGATTATCGATGTGTTGTGCACCACATCTATAATCGAGGCCGCAGGACATTTAGGATTGGTTTCCATTCTTCTCATTCGAGATCGTGCCTTAGAGATGTGTTGTAAGTTGGACCCTCCGACGTATCTCGTTTTTATCGATTATGCCTCCGCCAGGCAACCAGAGCCTGAAGGGCAAGACAGCGAGGTGCCGCTAGTGAGATACAGAGGAGCGCGAGGCGCGGTGCTCGAGATTATGCTTGACGGCGAGTTTTGCGCGCCGCCACCAGCAGAGTTTAGAGCGCAGCGGTGGCTGCTGAGACCACCAGACACGAGCCTCCATCCCGATGCAGGCGGAGAGACGGGTTACAAGGAGATGGCGATTCTTTGGCGGTGGTGGCCGATATGAGGATAGCCGGATGCAGCAGTTCGGCCCAGAGCACCGATGGTTCACCTAGGTCGGATAGTTTGAGGCTACAGGACTTTCGAGATGTAGCCGCCAGAGTTCTACAGTCGAGGCACGAGGATGATCCGCAGGAGTTCATCCGGCGATTCTGCCGGATCGTAGAGTGATCAAGGCTTCGGAGACCGAGTCGGTGGTCTTAGGTTCGCATCGGCTGCGTGATACCGCAGTCGACTGGTTTGATTCGTGGAAGCTGTCCCGGGGAGAGAATGCACTTCCAGCCGTTTGGGACGAGTTCTCGGGGGCATTTCTTGCACATTTCTTGCCTCGCGATGAGGGCTCGGACCGACAGATTTTTGATGTTGAGAGACGAGCAGGCGTCTGATTCGGAGTACAATGTGAGTTCGACTCTTTGGCTCGTTATGCCCCCGTAGTAGGCGATATGGAGGGCCAGTACACCGTTACGTTACCGGGTTAGATGATTACTTGGCAGAGGCTTGCTTGGGTGTAGCTCTTCAGCCGGGCATGGACATTGCCCGCATGCAGGCTTATGCGCTTGGGGGTGAAGAGCGGAGAGGTCGACGGAATGACCAAGATCGTGAAGAGGCCGTAACAACAGTGGTCCTTTGGTGACTTTCGAGGCGGACCGCCTCGTGCGAACTAGTTTTATACCTCCACCGGTGCAGTGGCCCTCCACAACCTTCGTGGCATCCAGTATTCGGGAGCGGTCGGGGCTCGAGGTTGTGTTTCGAGTAGGGGTGTTGGCGGACGATCACCCTACCGGTGTGGTCGATGTGGTAGACCGCATTTCGGGAGTGTCGTGGTGCCAAGGAGCTTGTTATTTTGCGGCCATGTGGCCATTTTGCGAGGAACTGTCCGACCAAGGTAGCACGGATGTTACGACTCACCTTCAGATCGATGGCTGGTTCATCACCTTCACTATCGTGCTGCGAGCGGCGTGATTAGAAAAGCGGTAGAGACAGTATATCCTTAACCTCTGTAGTTTTGTATGCTTGTTATGATGATGTGTTTAGTGTTATGTTCGGATAGCTTTGTGCTAAAATGTGATTTAGAAAACCGTTAGTGTAGAAGCGGTAAGCACAGGGGCATGGTAAGTGTGAACCTTAGACTATTTCACGATTGAGACCTTAGAGGTAAGGTCGCCTTGTGTAAAAGATTTATTCTATGTTTGACCTTTATCAGAGTCGTAGTTTACGTGGAGTTATTGTGGGAATTCCTTGGGTTGTGTAAAATGGAAGTGGTAGCTTTCATGACTTGAATAGGTAAGATTGTTCGGATCGGGAACAAGAGTGTGGCGTGATGGTGGGGTCGGGTTGAGGACCATTCACGGGTCAACCCGCTCGGCCATTTGCGGGTCGATTCGAGGTGGTCCGCCGGTGGTAGGTCACGAGGATGCTAGGCGAGTTTAGTTAACCATCGTATGAGTTCGTGGACGTTCGCGAGAATCGGTTCGTGAAGGTCGGGAATGGCCTCGCGGAAAAGTGAAGCTAGTAAGATGACCAAGTTTGGAGGTAATGACTCCACGCTTTGAAGCAGGCGATGGCGAAGTATGGCACGCCTGAGAGACACTAGAACCTCGGGGATCGCATGCGATTCGGCACCATTTGTTGGGTCGCGGAGTGACACTAGAACCTCGCGCAAAGTGACAAAAGTGGTATCGCACGACGAGTAAGGAAGGAAGAGAACGTGTGTTATTTCGTGGCCAAGTGGTGTTGGCAACTTGTTAGAGGAACTTTATCGTTATCCGACTTGAGAAGGAACATTCGACGAATGTTTCTAAGGAAGGAGAATGTTATACCGTATTTCCAGTATATACGTAAGGATATGCGTCGACAATTTGAGACTTAATGTTTGGCTTAGGTTCGAAATTTTGTGCACAACACCCGGTTAGAGTCGTTTTTCGTCGAAACGTTTTACAAAGCTTGCGAAGGGAAAAATCCGGGGATGTGCTTTTTAATTTTTTCGGATTTTTACGAGAGACGCAATGTTTTTTACCAAAGAGAGGTGACACTTGTCACCTCAGTGACGCCTAAAGTGGGCGGTTTGGCCTTGGACGAATGGCCTTGAATTGGCTTGTTTGTGCCTTGTTTTGTGGAGTGTTTTGTGGAGTAGGGTTAGGGTGCACTTGGCTTGATCTTGGCCTTACATTTGCCTTGCACATGGCTTGATCTTGGCCATTGGTTGGCCTTTGGTTTTCCTATAAATACCCCCCTAAGCTTGAAGACTTCTTCATCCAAAATCTTCTAAGTCTTGAGTCCTCTCCTCCCTTTCGAGTGTAGTTCTCGTCCTAGCCTCTCCTCCCACTTGTGAGGCCTTGTGGCCGAGAGCCTCCCCTCCCTCCTAGTGGCCTTTGGCGAGAGGTCCCCACTAGCCTAGTTGTTTGAATATACCCCTCGTGGTATTGAAATACTTCTTCAAGTATTGTTATAATGTCCAAAATACCTTAGCCTTTACCTTGTAGTATTCCAAAAGTTACCTCTATACGTAGAGCCCGGAAATACTACCTTTTGTCCTTTTAGTCTCAAACCAAAACCCTAAGGAAATCTTCATAGCGAGTTGAAGTATTTAAGTAGAAGTTGGTTAGAACTTCTAAGGGTTGTTTGGAGCGGATTGGAGCGCGCGGAGTAGGAGCTAAACCTTGCTCAGGATCGACATTATAACTTGGATAATTTTGGGCTTATCGAGGTGGAAGTACTACGAGTAGCGTATTCTACTTGAAGAGTGGAAACGGCTAGCCAGGTTACAGTACTGTGGAGCGTTTTGCTTATTGTCGATAATCGTCGCGAGGTATGTGAACCTCTTCCTATCCTTCTAGCATGATGCTTTGTAAACTATGTAGTACGGTAGACGTACATGTGCTAAATGAGTTGGTTGGTTTAAAACATAGGGTGTTATAATAGCTTTATGGGAAGTTAGTTATAACGACTCTATGTAGGTAAAAGATTGGTTTATTGATTGTAGAAGTTAAGAGACTTGATCTTGAAAGATAAGAGACTTAACTTGTTTTACTTGGTAATTAACATTTTGTTAAAAGTGTTGTGAAACCTCATTCGCGAGTAATGAGTACTTGGTTTTAAAAAGAATAATGTTTTATTGATTTCGGAAATGAGAATAAGTGTCGAACAAACCACAGCAGCGCTAATAAAGGAAAGTGTATTGACAAATAACAAATTGTTATTAAAACCAAGAAACCTCCATCTGCATGAAGCTAAGATAAGACAAAATTGTATTACATTTCCTAGATCATGGTCATTGTAACAAGATTGTTGTAAACAAGAATAAACGGCCACGACAAGACATATGTTACTCAATTGTTTTAAAAGAGATTAAGACTATGAGTTATGAAACCTTTCTAAAATGAGAAACTTGAGCATTTGAAATTAGGCAAACTTGAACGCTTGGAAAATAATGTTGTTACTTGATTTTACAAAGGGAAGTATTTTGGTTTACTTAAAAGATAGTCACTCTATTTTATGCTACGGGTATTATGTGACTTTTGTGAAGAAAGCGGATCCTTTAAAAGAGTTAATGACGTAGTACTTTAGGGTTAAAACCGGACTTTGATACGAAATGGAAGTACCTTGAGTTGTGTGTAACTTGCCTATGCTTGTTGTTGTGTAACTACGCTATGCTTGTTGTGATAGCCTTTGTTGTGCAAGTGTTGATATCGGGTGACTTCTTGGGAAGGAGTGGATCTTTTATAAAAGTCTAGAAGTATGGTAATTTTCTTGAGCTTGTTTGTGATACTTTGGTTGTGCGGTATATTGTTGTTGATGTCACGTGGACATGTCTACACCGAGTGCAGGGGCATGTGGCCGTGCGGCGGGGTTGATTACGATATATTGTTATTGTGGTTACATGGACATGTCTACCGTCCGGCGTGTGGCGTGCGGCGGGATTGATCACCCGATATTATTGTTGTTAATGTCACGTGGGCGTGTCTACCGGCGCACTCGGGGCATGTGGCTGGGGCATTGTTATTATTGTTGCATCATGGACATGTCTGCCGTCACGAGAATTCGGGGGCATGCGGCCGCGATGCGAACATGATTGATGTTGTGGGCGTGAGACCATAGTTATATTTGAGTGATGACTTGAGGCGTGAGTCCTCGATCGACATGATCGCTTTTATGTGGTGAATCGTAGTTTGGTTATCATACATGTCTCTGCTTTATTTAGACTAGTATGATTTCATTTCTGATATTTCTGATTTCACATACTTGGTACTGTTATCGACCTCCGGGGCTGCGTTCATCCGCGGTAGAGTACATCGGTAGTGGATCCTCGCCATAGGATCACGATTCAACAGATTAGGAAGCTCCGTTTCTCGGAGGCTTATTCTTTGGTATGTGTTCCACTGAGTTGTAGGTTCTTGTACATTGTGGTATGGCGGGGCCTGTCCGTCATGGTTGTTGTAAATCTTAAGTGCATGTAATCTTGTTGTGGCGGGGTTGTAAAAAGATTAAAGCATTCGGGTTTTATGTATATATCTGAAGGCATTTTTAGTTGCTTTGTTTATGATCATATATCTTGTTTCATGTTTATGTTTTATTCCGCTGGTTTTCTCTGATGTTGTATCACTAGGGTGCCCGGGGTAAGGCACCAGTCACGGGCCCGGGATCGGGTCGTGACAAATTTTCCGTAGAATTAGAGGGCCATTATTTGGTATAAGTCCTACACTTGATAGCTTGTAGTTGATAGAAGTGCTATTGTCATTTTAGGTTGAAGTACTACGTGTAGCACATTCTACTTGGCTTAAGGAATAGCCGTTGAGGTTGCAGTACTTTGGAGCGTATTGCTACTTGTCGTATGGGTTAGTCGTCACGAGGTATGTGAACTTCTTCTTTCTATAGACATGAGTATTTTTATGGTATACTTGCCTTGTTGTTAGGAGTATACATAACTGGATATTTGAGGTATACTTGCCTTGTTAATAGGAGTATACATGACTTGATATTGAAGTATACTTGCCTTGTTGTTAGGAGTATACATGACTGGATATTTGAAGTATACTTGCCTTGTTGTTAGGAGTATACATGACTGGATATTTGAGGTATACTTGCCTTGTTGTTAGGAGTATACATGACTTGTTCTTGAGTATACTTTCCTTGTCATGGGAAGTATTCATGTTATTGATTTTATGCTAAAGGCATGTCTAGAATATTCCTAAGTTCTTACCAAGTCTTATGAGGGATGTTGATAAGAGTCGTTAGGAAGTATTGGAGTCTAGTTGACCTTGCTAAATTACTACACTAATGAAAAAAAGGACCGAACAAGTCATTGCAGCGTTAATGAAAATGTTTCGGTAATCAATTACATTGAAATGAGTAGAATCTTCCATCTACATAGAAACTAAGATGAGACAAAATTGTATTACATTTTCTAGATCATGGCTCAATGGACAAGATCGTTATAAACGAGTATAACCTATTCACGACTCATAAAAGTATTAATTTGGAAAGTACTTGAGACTTGAATTTAGAAAATATGTAGTGACTTGGTTTATTTGAAGTAAGTAAATCGATTTTGAAAATACATAAGTCTTGATTGAAAGTATAAGTCACTCGAATTACTTTAAAGATTATGAGACTTTATTTTTCAAGTTATGGGACTTGATTCCAAAAAGTTAAGAGACTTGATATATTTTGAAAGTATGAGAATTTGTTTGAAAGTATATGATACTTGAATTTGAAAGTCAAGAGATTGATTTTATTTTGTTTCCTAACATTTAATGGTTTAAATCTTCTTATAAAGAATTGATGTACAAAGTACTTTGGGTCCAAACGCCCTAATACTTCATGAAATGATTCTTGTTATAACAAATGTATGTACGCAGTACTTTTGGAGTTCAACTCCCTAATAATACATGGTAACTAGTGCCTTGATTTTCCAAATCATGTTTTTAATAGATACTTGAAATGATAAGTGTCTTGATAGCGCCTTGATGGGTTCTAAAAGGAAAGGTGTGATAGCACCTTAGTTTCATAAGAGTTGTTATAATGGCTTTATGGGAAGTGGTTATAACTGTTTTTATGAAAAGTCTAAATATGGTTAATAGAATGAACTTGGTTTCATTGTAGTACATGAAAGGAGTAACTAGAGTATAAAGCGTGTAGGTCACTTGATTTGATGAAAAAGTAACTTGATGTTGCAGGGCTAGTGCCTTGGGATTTATATAAAGGAACAAGATGTGCGGCGGACGTACGTAGTACTTTGGCTTGCTAAAATGATAATTGTATTGATTTGGTTTAAAGGAAAGGCATGGTAATTGTCTTGGTTGGTTTAAAAGGAAGGCATGGCATTGTCTTGATTGTATAAAATGATGGTTGTTCATTTTATTGTAATGAGAGTCAAAGATGATTTACTTGCATATGTTATTTATGATAACCGGTTGTTCTAGTGTCATAGTATTTATTACGGGATCAATCCCCGGGTCATGTTACATTTTGCCTATTCCGTGGAATTGCTCCCCACGATGCGAGGAATACCTCATGCGAGTCTGTAGGGCTCATGCGGGTGAAATAGTCCCATGCGGGAGAAATAGTCTCATGCGGGTTCAATTCCCATGATTATTCCATGGACTGCTACTCCATGATGCGGGTATATCTATATATATACTAATTGCGGGTTCAATTCCCATGATTATTCCATGGACTGCTACTCCATGATGCGGGTATATCTATATATATACTCATTGCGGGTCTACAAGATCCATGCGGGTGAAATAGTCTCATGCGGGTGAAATAGTCTAATGAGTTGATTTGCTATTTTTAAAAAATGTACAGTTTACTCTCATTATACCGAGTCCCTCACTAAAGGGTCGGGACACATTATAGGCATGTAGACATGACAGTTGATTTTATATTATATCATGGACTGCCGACAGTGATGTTGGAATTCCATGGGCATGCTCCCTTGATACGGGTTATATATTATACTTGTTACATGCTGACAGTGATGTTGTATTCCACGAGCATGCTTATGTGATATTATATGCTGAGGGCAGGTGTCCCTGATTTTGACATGGCTTTCATATGTGAAAGTGGTACGGTGTTGTAGTAATACAGTGATACAAGGTACAGTTGGCTCTGATTGTTAAATGACACGGTAGGATCTGGTATTTGATTTTCATACTTGCCCCTGTCATTCTTTTGTACAGTTATGATCTTGTTTACTGTACTGTATTTTCTTTCCATACTTGGTACTTGTTGTACTGACCTCCTTCAGGGGGCTGCGTTCATGACCGCAGGTCTAGGTACCCAGTTGTGGATCCGTGAGCTTAGGATCCTTGTTCAGCATTTTGGGATAGCTCCAATGTTCTGGAACTTGTCATTATGGATAGGTATATTCAGAGGTACGGCGGGGCCTTATCCCATCATAGTATTTGTCCAAACTCTTATAGGTATGTATTCATATGTGGGTTGGACTGGATAGAGTTGTATTTACATTGTTGAACAGTGTAGACCCTTTTTGGGTGATTTATATTATGACAACCTTATCGGTTTTGCCTTGGGTTTTTTTTTTAAAAAAATGAGTGTTATTTATCTTCCGCGGTTTATTGTATTGTATGAATATGAGGGTGCCCAGGTAGGGCACCAGTCACGGGCCCGGGGTTCGGGGCGTGACACTTCTCTCTTCCTCTCTATCTCTCTCTCTCACTCAACCATCATCTATCTCCCACTCTTTTTCTTCCTGCTTCTCTGTCTCTCTCGTCTTGCTTTCTTCTCTTACTTTCATCTACAATGTGATAATCATCATTAATTCTTTCATGGTATCAAGAGTCTAGATTCTTTTCCTTACTTTCGATTCTCACTTCTGTTCTTGAAAATTATTAAAAACCGTGCTAATCTATCCCTCCCCCCTCGGATTCCTAAAAACCTGAGCCCCTCTTCCTCACAAACTTCTCTTCTCTGAATCTTTGTGTTTTATTCACCATGACTAATAAAAACACGTTTCATCTTGCCCTCACAGTTTTCAACATCAAGAGTGTTCTTCCTATTGTTCTTGATCTAGAGAACATCCAATATGGGACGTGGGCGGAATTGTTTAAGATTAATGCTATGGAACATCAATTTATTCACCACATCATCCCTCCCGCTGCTCCTACAGGGGGTTAATATGTCGTCTACGTCAACAACGGTTGTGCCCACCAAAGCAGCAGATCCAAACTTATGGGTCATGCTTGATACCAAGGTTCTCTAGTGGATTTATGCCACTATCTCTTTGGACCTTTTACAGACGATTATGGAACCCAACTCCACAGCTATGACGGCGTGGAATCGATTGTGTGACATCTTCAAAGATAACAGTCATTCTCGCATTGTTATCCTTGAGCAGGAATTTTCTCAAGTTGCTATGGCGAATTTTCCAAACGTTTCTTCTTATTGCAAAAGCCTCAAGGACTTAGCAGATCAACTTCGCAATGTGGGTGCTCCTGTTACAAATAGTCGTCTCATTCTTCAGATAGTTGTCGGTCTTTCTGAGGCCTATACAGGGGTTGCTTCAATTATTCATCAAAGTAACCCCCCTGCTGGAGTTCTATCAAGCCCGTTCCATGCTCACTTTGGAAGAAGCGAGTTTGGCTAAAAAGGTGTCTATCGAAGCTAGCCCCGTCGTCATGATGACTAGGGGTGTATATTTCCGGACCGGACTAGAAAACCGGACTGGAATGGACCGGACCGATGGATTTCGGTCCCTGGTTCGTCATTTTATTAGATTCCGGTTTTCTGGTCCGGGTAGGGTAGAAACAGGAATATTCCGGTCCGGACCGGAATGGACCGATTCCACCCCCTTTTTTATCCCTTTATTTTATTCATCCTTCCCCAGCCCCAAACACAAAACTGACCAGCCCAATTCTCCCAAAACCGATAAGCCCATCCCTTTATTTTACAAATCACACCTTCAGTCTACAGTCTTCTTGTTACACCCCGAAAGTCCAGGATATGTATAAGAGAATGTATGTAAGGAATCAAGACTTGGAAATTAGTACGAAAGGAAGAATTGTTTTTCCGACGGAAAATATTCCGAACGTCGGAAAGGAAAAATGTTCGTTGTTGAGAATTGAATTCTCAAAATGCATTATTTGAAGAGTATGAAACTTATTAACATTATGGAAATTTATTTTTACGGATTTGGTCACGTGGGGCCCACCCGAGGAATTTTACGTTTTGTGGGGCCCACGAGGGTTACGGAATTTTTATGGACGAATGAGAGGGCGACACGTGGCACCCCCACATATGGTCTTGGATGTTTTTAGCAAGGGCAAAATGGTCATTGACCATCAAGGAAGATAGGTCTTCAAAGCTTGAGATTGTTGACTTGTCAACTTGTCCACTTGGATTAACATTAATTGTCCTTCATCCTAGCCCACAAGTGTTTTAATCTAAGCCCTCCAATGTGTTTTATATACTACACTAGTGCAAGACAAGCTCTTGAAACACTTAGAAAAATTTCACACATTCTTGTACATTATTGTTGCTCTCGGGTTTGACATCTAGTCCACACAAAATATTTGTAGTTTTGATCCATTGTTCACAAGACTTAAACCCACTGTCCCTAAGGGTATTGTAAGGATATCTCAATAAAAATATTTCGGAAAAACGACGTTTTCGTATTAGTCGCAAGGCGAAACTTAAGGAGTTCTTCAACTTTGAAGTTGGAACTTGAAGATGGGTTCTTCATAGGCTTCTAAGGAGTGCTTGGAGCGGATTGGAACATAAGGAAAGGAGCTAAGAATTGCTAAGGAGCGACTTTGAATCTTGGAAATTTTAAGGGCTTGTAAAGGTATAAATCTTGTCGTTTTAGCAATTAAAGTTTACTTATCATTGTAGTTATGGATATTAGCAAGCATGAGGTATTTAGTATGAGGTTTGATAAGTTTATTGGCTATTGGAACCCTAATCCGAAAACTAGCATGTTTAGCCTTAAGATTACAATTCAAGTTGATTATTAGTTTAAGTCGTCGCATGTTGTATAAATAAGGAAATTGTAGTTGTTGAAGTGACTATATAACATGTTAGACCTTATAACTTGGAATTGAAAAAGAATTGGAAAGGACTTGTGTTGAGTTATTGTTGGCCGAGAATGGCTAGTGAGTATTAAACTACTTGGTATGAATTATGGGGCGGAATTTTACACGTATTGTAAGGCGTGTAATCCCCTTTGATTGGTTGGTATGTTGAGCCTTAAATGTGGCATGTTTGGTTATTGTATTCGGCCTTGAAAAGGTGGCAAAGTATGTAGAAACAAAGGAAGTGCTGCCCGATTTTCCGTAGAATAAGAGACCGCTTACTTAGTATTCTTCTACGTTAGAGACTAGAAATTGATAGTCATGTTGTGACCATTATAGGTTGACAATTCTACGTACGGCGTATTCGGCTTAGCTTGTGGATTTAGCCGAAAAGGTATGTGAACTATCTCCTCTTCTAGCATGATTCCTTAAGATAAAGAAAGTATGTCCTACTCCTTAAATGATCCATTCCTTGGTTATATTTGGATTGCCTAAAATAGAATTTGTTCTATGTACTTCCTTGATTGTACTTTGATGTTTAAATTGTAAGTTGTATAATCCATTGCCTTAGTGGAGTTTGGATTCTTAAGAGTGAAAGTATTTTTCTTAAAGTACATAGAGTCTTGAAAAGGAAGGGGTTTCCAAATCTTTTGGCTAGTTCCTTAGTTCCAAAACCTAAGGGTTGTTATAATGACTTTAGGGGAGTCAAAGGAGTGATTTACTTAATTGTTTTAAAAGAGGAGAAATGACATGATTTAAGAGAAGAAACTTGTTTTCTAAATATCAAGAGACTTGAAGTATTTTGAAAGTTAAGAACTTGATTTGTAAGTATGTGATACTTGGTTTTAAAAGTATAAGTCTCTTGGTTATAAAAGGAATGAATATGTCCAAAACCATAAAGGGTTATAACGGCTTTATGGGAAGTTGGTTATAACGGCTTTATGGAAGGTTAAGAAAGTTGTCTATTTTGATTAATGGACATAAGTTGTCTAGATTGTAAAAATTTGAAGTTACTTGATTTCAAGCTTTGAAATGAGTTTTCTAAAAGTGTAGTAACTTACTTTGAAAAATAGACACACCTTGATACTACGGGTGTTAGTATCTTGGGGTTTTACATATTAAGGAGGATTTTGAAAAGAATGCGTCACGTAGTACTTTGGCTTGTTTAATTGAGAATTATTCTATGTGTGCCTTGATAAGTACTTTGGCTTGTTTAATTGAGAATTATTCTATGTGTGCCTTGATAAGTACTTTGGCTTGTTTAATTGAGGAGTATTTTATAAGTGCCTTGAGTTTATAAAATGAAAGTCTAAAGATTTTATGAACTTGCCTATGTGTGCTGGTGATAGCCTTTGAGTGCAAGTATTATATTTGTCTGTTGCGCGACTCTGGTTGGAGGCCTTTGTCTTGTTGTAAGTTTACTTGGACGCATCGAAGCGGTGATGTAGGATCCCACGGGTATGCTTCCATTATATGTATTACCCCACGGTCATGCTTATACGATGTGAGATTCGGCACGCGACCACGAGGATACTCCTGGACACGCTTATACGATGTGGGATTCGGGCACGTGACCGGAGGCGGGTTAGATTCGGTTGTTTGTATTACCCCACGGTCATGCTTATACGATGTGGGATTCGGGCGTGCGACCACGAGGATACTCGACACGCTTATACGATGTGGGATTCCGGCATGTGACCGGGAGGCGTTAGATTCGGTTGTTTGTATTACCCGTGGTCATGCTTATACGATGTGGGATTAGGCGTGCGACCACGAGGATACTCGGGACATGCTTATACGATGTGGGATTCCGGTATGTGACGAGGCGGGTTAGATTCGGTTGTTTGTATTACCCGTGGTCATGCTTATACGATGTGGGATTCCGGGGCATGCGACCACGAGGGATATTGTTATTCCATGGATTCGCCCTCCATGAGATTGAGTGAAACAGGCTGGATCTGGTAGATAGCTTTCGTACTTGCCCCCGTCAGTTTTATGATGCAGGCTGGATCTGGTGGTTCGTTTTCCTACTTGGCCCGTACAGTTTTTAGGACACAGGTGGGACTTGGTGTTCAGGTATGCCTATTGGTGTTATATTATATCATGGACTGCCGGCAGTGAGAAAGGATTCCACGGGCATGGTTGATATTATGGGCGTGAGACTCATAGTTATATTTGAGTAGTGACTTTGAGGCACGCGTCCACGACTTGATATATCGCTTATGTATTGTGTCTTGTAGGTTGGCTATCATACATGTCTCTGTTTTGTTTAGATGTATGATTTCATTCTGATGATTTCATTTTACATACTTGGTACATTCTTGTCTTGACCTCCTTGGGTGCGTTCATCCGCAGTTTAGGTAATGCGATTTGGTGATCTGCAGTGTAGGACCGCCTTTCGAGTTTTTGGATAGCTCCTCTGCTCGGGAGTTTATCTTTTGGTATAGTTCCTTGATGTGAGGCTTTATGCGGTTATGGGTGCTGCGGGGCCTTGTCCGTCATATTTCAATAAAACTCTTAAGTGCGTATTCATATGCTGGATTGGACTCATATGCGTGTAGTGTCTTTTGATTATGTATATTATGGCAGCCTTGTCGGCTTTGTCCTTGTACGTATGTTGGTTTTAAAAAAAAATGAGGTGTTATTTAATTTCCGCAGTTTACTTAGTTGTTAAGGTAGAAGGGTGCCCAGGTAGGGCACCAGTCACGGGCTCGGGGTTCGGGGCGTGACACTTCTCTTCACAATTCACAAACCGAAATCCCAATTCTCCCCAAAACCTAAAGAACAAAATCAGCCACCACTTCACATCCCCATCTCGCCAGTCACCACTTCCCTACGTGGCTGCATCACCACCACCCCCGAGTCCCGACACCCTCTGCCCTTAACAACACACACCCGTCACTTCAGTCTTCACCTTGCGTCACCACTCACCAGTGTCACCACCACCCTCGACGAGACGACGATTGTTGCTAACTTGCTATTCTCCAACCCGTCACAACAGACATTTATTCTTGTAATGTAAGATGCTTAATTATGTTTACTCTATTTTGTGTGATTTGATGTTATTAATTACGGTCTGTAGTTTTGTTTTTTTTAATTTGCTTTATGTTTTGTTCAAATTTTATGAAAATATATTTCTATTATAATGATTAAATGTGGAAATGACTGTTTATGTTTCCACATTTTACACAAGGGAAAAAATTCAGTAGCAAACAGACTCAAAAAGTAGCAGGGCAGCAACTGTTTATGTTTGCAAAAAATGCAGTAGCAAACAGTCATTTCCACATTTTATGTATATGATGTTTGTATCATTGTTTAATTTGCTTTATGTTTTTTATCTGATTTATATGGTTATGCGAATCGCGGTGGCCGGTGGATATGGACTAGTTATTTGTTATGTTATACCTTTATATTTACTTAGTTGGCTATTGAAATTGATAATTTGATCCTCACATATATTGTTCATGTTTATTGTAGATGGACAACTCTCAATCTAAAAGGAAATCTAGCTATTCTTCGGAAACTGTACACACACTATCGGAAGTGGAGATTGAGCAATTGCGCAAGTCCTTACCTCCAGATAAGAAGTTAAAAGAGGGACGAGTATATCAGTTTAAAACAAAAAGTAAGAGAAAAGTCGCTTATTGGGAGTATTTCATTGACTACATTGAGGATGAGAAACTACGAGCTGAATGTAAGTTTTGTGATAAAACTTTTGCTGTTGATTCGAATATTAATGGTGCAAAAAATGTTAAGAATCATTCGAAAAAAATGTCTTGGTATTCCTGCAAATAAAGATAAGGGTAAAGGAAAACAATATGAATTATTTTTTGAGAAAGAAACTGATAATGGGAAATTGAAGTATGAGACTGTTAACTTAAAAGATGTGAGGGAAGACCTAGTTCATATGATCATTGTTGATGAGTTGTCATTTAAACATGTGGAAAAACTGGCTTTAAACACTTAATGCAAGTTGCATGCCCTGGTTTTAACATTCCATCTCGTGTTACCATTGTTCGTGATTGTTTGCAACTTTATTATAGCGTAAAAGAAAAGTTGAAAGAGATGTTTACGAGTTGTCAAAGAATTTATGTGACCACTGATACTTGGACATCAATTCAAAGGATTAACTATATGTGTCTCACGGCTCACTTCATTGATAATGATTGGAAATTGAATAAAAAGATAATAAATTTTTGTCCAATATCTAGTCATAAAGGTGAGACCATTGGAAAAGCAATTGAGACTTGCTTAGAATATTGGGGTATTGAGGATAAATTATTTACAGTCACAGTTGATAATGCTAGCTCTAATGATGTTGCTTGTTCACACTTAAGAAGAATGGCTCAAAGAACTGGTTGCATTAGTGATGGCAAATATATTCATATTAGATGCATTGCTCATATCATTAATCTTATTGTGTGGGATGGCATTAAAGAGCATGGTGCGTGCATTGATAGAGTTAGAAATGTTGTGAAGTATGTTAAGAATTCGCCCGCAAGAATTGTTAGGTTCAAAGAACTTGTGCAAAAAACTAAATAGATAGCAAGTGTTTGTTGTCTTTTGATATCCCTACTCGTTAGAACTCAACATACACCATGTTGGATACGGCTTTGAAATTTCAGCGTGTTTTTAGTGGGATATCTCTTCCATGTGGAGTGGATTTGAAGGACAATGAATTGCCTCCTCAATGCGATGATTGGGGAAAAATATAGAGGTTGGTTCACTTTTTCAGTGGATTTTATACTTTGACTCGTCGTATCGCTGGCTCACTTTATGTGACAAGTAATAAAGGTTTATTTGAGATTGCCACAATGTATGACATGTTGAATAAATGGGGAAAAAGTTTGGATTCGAATTTCAAAAATATGGCAATTGCAATGAAAAAAAAGTTTGACAAATTTTGGGGGAATGTTGAGAAAATGAATATGTTTATTTATGTTGCCTCTATTCTTGAACACTCCAAGTTGTTAGTTGTTGAATTGACACTAACCGATATGTATGGAAAAGAAAAGGGAATGAAACTTTGCGATGATGTGAAGGAGTTCACTTACAAATTATTTGATGAATATAGATTGTTGTATTCTTCTTGTTTTCCTCCAAGTGTGCAAAATGTAGATCATGTGTCAATTGATTTGGATGATAATGTAGAAGGGTGTGACGAATACATGAAAAATTTAAAAGATAGAGCAAAAAGATAAGGGGACAAGTGGATATGTGAGTAGTGAGTTGGATAGGTATATAAATGAACAACTAGGGGCGGAGGAAGAAGAAATAGATGCATTATCTTGGTGGAGTAGTAATGGACATCGTTATCCGATTTTTTCACGCATGACACGTGACATACTAGCCATCCCATTATCCACCGTTGCATCGAAATCTGCTTTTAGTGCGGGTGATCGTCATCTAGATCCATTTCGGAGTTCTTTGACTCCTAAGGTAATACCTCTTTATTTTTTAATTTATTCATCTCAACTTATAACTCTATCCCAATATAACTTTAATATATTATGTTGTGATTTTGTTAAAGATGGTTCAAGCTCTAATTTGCACACAAGATTGGCTTAGAGCAAAGGGAGTGTCGATTGTAGATGTAGAAGAAAATTTGAAAGATTTGGAGGAAATTGAGAAATGTAATGTTATTTTTATAACTCTTCTAATTATTTTTTAAAACATGCATGAATTCTAATGTTTGACATTATTTATCTATCTTTCTTCTTTATGATCAGATATGCAATATGATGATATGGATGATGAAGTCATTTTTGTGGACTCGTTGATGTGATTTAATGGCAAGTGGAGGCTGTGGAGCATGAAGATTCGATAATGAATTGATGATGGCGGAAGGATATTGCAACAAGCCAACAAAATTAGTAATATCTACTGCTGACTGCTGAGTAATATCTACTGCTGATTTTTCAAGTAGCTCCAGCCTCCAAGTGTCTACTGCTGACTGTTGCTGCTCCTCTTTCGATCATGTTGGCGAAATTGCAGAAGCAAATGATTTGATCTAATTTGTATTATTGAGTTCAGTCAAGACAATGTTAAACTTTGTTCTTTTAATTCATTTATTAGCAGTGATAATGTAAAATTAGTAAACATAGTTAAGTAAAGAAGCATTGATAATGTAAAATTAGTAATATAACATATTAGAATTAAAAATTGCATTTTAAAAAAAATAGGTCCAACCGGTCCAAAACCCGGACCGGATCGAAATTTTCAGGTCCGATCCTCGGTCCAGAAAAAATCTGGATTCTGGTTCCGGTCCAGTTTTGGATCGGTGTACACCCCTAATGATGACTGCTTCAAATTTTTCCTCTTCGAATCAGGCCAACGGGATCCAAAATCCCAACCACGGTGGTGGTAAGAAGGGCCAAAATAAGAAAAATAATGGCAAAAATCGCGGTGGCAACAACGGAGGCAGCCGCACGGGGGAGGTGGCGGGTCAGACACCACGGGAAGTCAGCAGCAGCAACAGTGCAGGCCTACGGTGGACCTCGCAGGCGGTGGCGATGGGTCCCAGCGATGGCGATCTTGCAGCGCCGCCGCCTCGGCCAGTCGGCGTCGCGACCGCTTTTTCGGGGCGGTTCGGATTAGGCTCTGGTTTTCAAACCAGCTTATGGGTCAGGGCAGCAGCCTGGAATACTTGGGCCTCATCTCCCTCATGATCATCACGCAACAGGACCTACACAAACCGACATTGAAGCCGCGATGCACACGATTGGCAAACCAGACCCTAATTGGTATATGGACACAGGCGCCACTACCCACATGACATCCGACAAAGGTACTCTATTGTCTTATTCCAATTTGATCAGTAATCGTGGTATAATTGTTGGTAATGGAAACTCTATTCCAATTAAATTTTATGGTAATAAAACTTTGTCCCCTCCTCATCCACCACTTGTCTTGAAAAATACCCTTCATGCCCCAAAATTAATTAAAAATTTGTTGTTTGTCCGTAAATTCACCACTCATAATTGGGTTTCTATTGATTTTGATCCGTTTGGGTTTTCTGTGAAGGATTTCAAGACGGAGAGTCCTCTCATGAGGTGTGACAGTAGGGGAGTTCTTTATCCAATCATACCACGTTTCAGCATCTCACGTCAAGCCATGTCATCCTCTTTTGCAGCTCTTGCTCATTCCTTATGGCATGCTCGTCTAGGTCATTCGGGATCGTCTATTTTATCTGCTTTAGATAGACAGAGGCTTATTTCATGTAAGGGTACGCGTAGTACTCCAAATTGTCAATGTTGTGCTTTAGGAAAAAATATTAAGTTACTGTTTGTAGCTTCAAATTCTCATACTTCAATGTCATTTGATATTATTCATAGTGATTTATGGACATCTCCAGTTCTCAGTTCTATGAGTCATCGATATTATGTTTTATTCTTGTATGATTATTCTAAACTTTTATGGACGTTTCCAACTGCGAAAAAATCCCAAGGTTTTTCCATCTTCGTCAAATTTAGAGCTTTAAATAAGAACTCAATTCGAATGGGAAATTAAGAGCATCCAATGTGATAATGTCAAAGAGTATTGACAATGGAGAATTTAGGGAGTTGTGTGCTCATAATGAGTTCCATCCTCATACGTCTTCACAAATGAGAAAGCTGAACGAAAAATTCGTACCATTAATAATATTATCCGCACCTTGTTGGTTCATTCTTCTGTCCCTCCATTGTTTTGGCATCATGCGCTACAAATGGCTACAAATCTACTTAATATTCTTCCCTATAAAGGTTTGACATATTCTTCCTCACTTCAGGTTTTATACAATAAGACTCATTTGTATTCTCATCTTATGGTCTTTGGATGCTTATGTTATCTGTTGTTTCCATCCACCATAATCAACAAACTCCAGACACGTTTTACCCCTTGTGTGTTTTTGGGTTATCAGTCAAATCACCGTGGTTTTAAATGGTTTGATTTATCATCTAAATGAATCATCATTAGTCGTCATATTATCTTTGATGAGTCCCAATTTCCTTATTCTGAAGTAAAAAAATCGTTCCTAGTTCTTATGATTTTTTGGATGATGATATATCCCCCTACGTTCTCCGTCATTTTTCAGATTTTTCACAAAATACGTTGACAACGCCGCGACCCTTAGGGGAGGCGCCACATCTCCTGTCTTCCAGTGAACAGTCTAATTTACCTCCGATGTCAGCGTCGCGACGCCAAAATTCTAGAGAGCACTGTTCATCAGGCGCCGCGGCCCTAGACCTCGGCGCCGCGGCGCCTTCGACGGAAATTTCCGAAAATTCTCAGAATTCCCAAAATTCACCCAATCCAACCCAGAGCCATAGTTCAACCACTCGCAATCAATGGGGTATTTTTAAACCAAAAAGACATTTTAATTTGAATTTTAATGTTCTTAAATCACTCTTATCCCGTAATCATGTGTCTGCCTTAAATGACCCTGATTGGAAAATTGTCATAAGCGGTGAATATAATTCTCTTATTGATAATAAGATGTGGGAGTTGGTACCCCGTCCGTCTAGTGTTAATATTATTTGGTCTATGTAAATTTTTGCTCATAAGGAAAATTCTGATGGTTCATTTGTCAGGCATAAGGCTCGTCTTGTTGGTGATGGTAAGACTCAGAAGGTTGGTTTGGATTGTGGTGAAACATCTAGCCCAGTGGTCAAGTCGGCTACCATTCGAACTGTGCTCAGCTTGGCTCTTTTAAAATCATGGCCCATTCATCACTAGATGTGAAGAATGCTTTCCTACATGGTGATCTCAAGGAAACGGTGTATATGCATCAGCCCTTGGGGTTTAGGGATACTAGATATCATAATCATGTTTGTTTGTTGAAGAAGCCCTTGTATGGGCTTAAGTAATCTCCACGAGCTTGGTATAAGAGGTTTGCTGATTATGTTTCGACTATGAGTTTTTCTCACAGCAGGTCTGATAATTCATTATTCATATATCGTCGCGGTTCTTCGATGGCTTATATACTATTATATGTGGATGATATTATCTTGACTTCCTCTTCTGATGCTTTGCGAAAGTCTATCATGACAATGCTCAGTTCTGAGTTTGCTATGAAAGGCTAAGGTCCATTGAGTTATTTCTTGGGAGTTGTTGCTACTCGTCATGCAAGTGGATTGTTCTTATAACAGAGAAAGTATGTAGCAGAGATCATTGAGAGGGCTGGGATGTCATCCTGTAAGTCCACTTCTACTTCAGTTGATACTAAACCCAAGTTGGGTGCTGCGGCTGACTCTTTCTATGAGGATCCGGCCCGCTATCGTAGTCTTGCAGGCGTCCTTCAGTAACATACGTTCAATCGACCTGATATTACATATGTCGTATAACAGGTGTGTTTGTTTATGCAAGATCCCAGAGTTGAACATATGAATGCGCTCAAATGCATTCTGTCACGACCCGAACCCCGGGCCCGCGACTGGTGCCCTACCTGGGTACCCCCCTCTTATACCCTCACATCCCATATAACACATAGGCCAGATAACATATGGAAAACTGTATATGTAGCAACAAGGAAAGTCGACGAGGTTGTCGCTATATATATAAACGGAAACATCCCGATAATACAGTAGTACAACTGGCCAACAATAATATAACTTTCGCAAGACCAACCCATATATAAATACAGACATCTAAGAGTTTGACAGTAACTATGACGGGACAAGGCCCCGCCGTACCCTGAATATACATAAGCCATAGTGAAAAATCTGTACCAAAATGACTAGACTCCGGAATAGTGGAGCTATCTCAATCAAAGCAGAGTGGAGATCCTAAGCTCGCGGATCACCCAACTGAGTACCTAATGTCACGACCCAACCTCGGGCCCGCGACTGGTGTCTTACTCCGGGCACCCTAGTGATAAAACATCAGAGAAAAATCAGCGAAAAATAAAACTCATGAAAAATAAACAGTGATACAAAAACAGGCTGACCAAAAAGTCGCCTTACTGCATATATATATAAATAAACCTTGAACAGTTATCCTTTACAAACCCTGCCCACAACAGTACTACAGACCTCTAAGAATGTAACAACAACTATGACGGGACAGGGCCCCGCCATACCCCTGAATGTACAAGTACCTACAATGACAGGGGACTATACCAAAAGATAAGCCTCCGGAGAAACGGAGCTTCCCAAATGCAGAACTGTGATCCTATGAGCGAGGATCAACAACTGGTGTACCTCTACCTGCGGCATGAACGCAGCCCCCCGAAGGAGGTCAGTACAACAGGTATCAAGTATGTGAAACTGAAAATACTGTAATGAAATCATAACAGTCTATATAAAACAGGAGACATGTATGATAACCAAACTACAGTACACAATATATAAGCAGTCATGTCAAGTCAGGGACTCACGCCCTCAAAGTCGTCACTCAAAATATAACCATGGGTCTCACGCCCGCAATATCAATCTTGTCCGTGGAATTCCTTCCTCACTGCCGGCAGTCTATGATATAACAACACCAAGTAGTACAAAAGAACACCAGGTCCCACCTGGGTCATAAGAACCGTACGGGGTAAGTACTAAGGCATAGCTACCAGATCCACCCTGCATCATCAATCGGCCAGGGCACGAAGCCGGCTACGGAACCTACCGTACCAACAATACTATATAAGCGTATCACGGTGGCCGGCAAATACGATAGCCTCTACCAGATCACTCTGCATCACGTCGGCGGCCGGGGCAATCGTAAGCTAACTACGAGATCCACCTGCGATCATGAAACTTGGCCTAAAGCGAAAAAGCGCATCACGAAGGCGGCGGGGCAAGTATGATAGCCTCTACGGATCCACTGCATCACGTCGGCCAGGCAAATCGTAAACTAACTACCAGATCCACCCTGCATCACGAGACTTCTTCCTAACACAGACCGGGGCAAGTACGAAAGCCAACTACCAGAACCATCTGCATCGAACGGCCAGGGCAAATGCGGAGGCTAGCTACCAGATCCACCCTGCATCAGTAAACCTCATGGAGAGCTAGTCCATGGAATAACACTATCAACAGGGAACGAACCTTCATCATGGCCGCATACCCGTGGACCATCCATCGAGTCAGTATGCCCAAAATGATCAAGAATAACATGACCGGCCCTCCATCGAGAGACGCGGTACCATAAGGATATAATACTTGCACAACAAGGCTATCACACGCAAATATAGGCAAGTTACTCACACTCAAGGTACTTTCATTTTATGCCAAAAATCCGGGTTTTAACCCTAAAGTACTACGTACTTTCATTCTTTCAAAAAGACCTCTTTTTACGTAAAAGCCACACTATTACACCCCGTAAGTCCAGGACTTGTATAAGAGAACGTACGTAAGGAATCAAGACTTGGAAATTAGTACGAAAGGAAGAATTGTTTTTCCGACGGAAAATCTTCCGGACGTCGGAAAGGAAAAATGTTTGTTGTTGAGAATTGGATTCTCAAAATGCATTATTTGAAGAGTATGGAACTTATTAACATTATGGAAATTTATTTTTATGGATTTGGTCATGTGGGGCCCACCCGAGAAATGTTACGTTTTGCGGGGCCCACGAGGGTTACGGAATTTTTATGGACGAATGAGAGGGCGACACGTGGCACCCCCACAAGGTCTTGGTCGAATTAGAGGAGGGGTAAAATGGTCATTGACCATCTTGGAAGATAAGTCTTCAAGCTTGAGATTGTTGACCAAGGTCAACTTGTCCACTTGGCTTTTTAATTAATGATCCTTCATCCTAGCCCACAAGTGTATTAATCTAAGCCATCCAATGTGTTATATATTCACTACACTAGTGCAAGACTAGCTTTTAACACTTAGAAAATTTGAGAGAACATTGAGCTTAGCCAATATTGCTCTCGGGTTTGGAGGGTTTCCACACACAAAAAAATTGTGATTTTGATCCATTGTTCACAAGACTTTGACCCAATGTCCCTAAGGGTATTATAAGGTTATATCAATAGAAAGATTTCGGAAAAACGGAGTTTTCACGTTAGTCGCAAGGCGGAAACTAAAGGAGTTCTTCAACTTTGAAGTTGGAACTTGAAGATGGGTTCTTCATAGGCCTCTAAGGAGTGCTTGGAGTGGATTGGAACCTAAGAAAGAAGCTAAGAATTGCTAAGGCGCGACTTTGAATCTTGGAAATTTTAAGGGCTTGGAAAGGTATAAATTTTGTCGTTTTAGCAATTAAGTTTACTTATTGATTGTAGCTATGGTTATTAGCAAGCATGAGTTATATATTATGAGGTTTGATAAGTGTTTTGACTATTGGAACCCTAATCCGAAAACTAGCATGTTTAGCCATAAGATTGGAATTCAAGTTGATTATTAGTTTAAGTTGTCGCATGTTGTATAAAGAAGGAAATTGTAGTTATTGAAGTTGTTTATGACTATATAACATGTTGACCTTAGAACTTGGAATTGTAATAGAATTGGAAAAGACTTTGAATTGTTAAGTTACGTAGTTAGCCGAGAATGGCTAGTGAGTATTAATCTACTTGGTATGAATTGTGGGGCGGAATTTAACACGTATTGTAAGGCGTGTAATCCCCTTTTGTTTGGTTGTTGTTTGGAGCCTTAAATGTGGCGTGTTGGTTATTGTATTCGACCTTGAAAAAGGTGGCAAAGTGAGTAGAAACAAAGGAAGTGCTGCCCGATTTTCCGTAGAATTAGAGACCGTATACTTAGTATTATTCTACGTTAGAGACTAGAAGTTGATAGTCTTGTTGTGACCATTATAGGTTGACAAATTCTACGTACGGTGTATTCGGGTTAGCTTGTGGATTTAGTCGAAAAGGTATGTGAACTATCTCCTCTTCTAGCATGATTCCTTAAGATAAAGAAAGTAAGTTCTACTCCTTAAATGATCCATTCCTTGGTTGTATTTGGATTGCCTAAAATAGAATTCGTTCTATGTACTCCCTTGATTGTACTTTGATGTTTAAATTGTAAGTTGTATAATCTATTTCCTTAGTGAAGTTTGGATTCTTAAAAGTGAAAGTATTTTACTTAAAGTACAAGGAGTCTTGAAAAGGAAGTAGTTTCCAAACCTTTTGGCTAGTGCCTTAGTTCCAAAACCTAAGGGTTGTTGTAATGACTTTAGGGGAGTTAAATGAGTGATTTACTTAATTGTTTTAAGAAAGGAGAAATGACATGATTTAAGAGAAGTAACTTGTTTTAAAAGTGTGAGTTACTTGAGGTTTAAAAGTAGAAGAAACTTGTTTTCTAAATATTAAGGGACTTGAAGTATTTTGAAAGTTAAGAAACTTGATTTGAAAGTTTGTGATACTTGGTTTTAAGTGTAAGTCTCTTGGTTATAAAAAAGGAATGAATTTGTCTAAAACCATAAAGGGTTATAACGACTTTATGGAAAGTTGGTTATAACGGCCTTATGGAAGGTTAAGAAAGTTGTCTATTTTGATTATTGGGCATAAGTTGTCTAGATTGTGAAAATTTGAAGTTACTTGATTTCAAACTTGAAATGAGTTTTCTAAAAGTGTAGTAACTTACTTTGAAAAATAGCCACACCTTGATACTACGGGTGTTAGTATCTTGGGATTTTACATAAAAAGGAGTCTTTTGAAAAGAATGTACGTACGTAGTACTTTGGCTTGTTAAATGAGAATTTATTCTATTTGTGCCTCGATAAGTACTTTGGCTTGTTAAATGAGGATTTATTCTATTTGTGCCTCGATAAGTACTTTGACTTGTTAAATGAGAATTTATTCTATGTGTGCCTCGATAAGTACTTTGGCTTGTTAAATGAGGATTTATTCTATTTGTGCCTCGATAAGTACTTTGGCTTGTTAAATGAGGATTTATTCTATTTGTGCCTCGATAAGTACTTTGGCTTGTTAAATGAGGATTTATTCTATTGTGCCTCGATAAGTACTTTGGCTTGTTAAATGAGAATCTATTCTATTTGTGCCTCGATAAGTACTTTGGCTTGTTAAATGAGAATTTATTCTATTTGTGCCTTGATAAGTACTTTGGCTTGTTAAATGAGAATTATTCTATGTGTGCCTTGATAAGTACTTTGGCTTGATTAATTGAGAATTGCCTATGGGTGCTGGCGATAGCCTTTGAGTGCAAGGATTATGTTTTATTAAGTTGTCGCGACTCTCGGTTGGAGGGTCGACTGTCTTGTTGTAAGTTACTTGGACGTACCGACAGTGATGTGGGATTCCACGGGTATGCTTCCGTTATTTATAGTACTTGGGTTAAATTCCCGGATTTCTATAAGAAGACATGGTAGTGCTTATGTTTTGTTTGACGGCCGATTGAGATACGGTAAGAGTATAAGTGAGGGGTAAACCCCCAAGATGCTATATCACCTTCTCCAGGGTAAGCGTATAAGTGAGGGGTAAACCCCCAAGACATTATACCCCCTGCTTGTTTTGTTTGATGGTCGGTTGAGATAGGGTAAGAGTATAAGTGAGGGGTAAACCCCCAAGACATTATACCCCCTGCTTGTTTTGTTTGATGGTCGGTTGAGATAGGGTAAGAGTATAAGTGAGGGGTAAACCCCCAAGATGCTTTACCACCTTCTCCAGGGTAAGAGTATAAGTGAGGGGTAAACCCCCAAGACATTATACCCCCTGCTTTACCACCTGCTCGTTTTCCTGCTTGGCCGTACAGTATTTAGGACACAGGTGGGACTTGGTGTTCATGTATGCCTATTGGTGTTATACTATATCATGGACTGCCGGCAGTGAGGAAGGATTCCACGGGCATGATTGATATTATGGGCGTGAGACCCATGGTTATATTTTAGAAATGACTTGAGGGCATGCGTCACGACTTATTATATCGCTTATGTGTTGTATCTGTAGGTTTGCTATCATACATGTCTCTGTTTTGCTTAGGCATTATGATTTCATTCTGATGCTTCATTTCACATACTTGGTACATTCTTTCTTGACCTCGCCGGGCTGCGTTCATCTGCGCGAGTTTAGGTACGCTTGATTTGGTGATCGGCAGTGTAGACCGCCTTTCGAGTTTTGGATTGCTCCTTACGTTGGGAGTTTATCTTTTGGTATAAGTTCTTTCGATCTGAGCTTTTGTACGATTATGGGTGCGGGGCCTTGTCCCGTCATATTTCAGTAAAACTCTTAGAGGTCTGTATTCATATGTGGGATTGGACTCATGTACGGTGTAGTGTCTTTTGTTATGTATATTATATGGCAGCCTTGTCGGCTTTGCCTTGCACGTACGTTTGTAAAAAAAAAAAAAGGTGTTATCAAATTTCCGCAGTTTATTTGGTTGTTAAGGTAGAAGGGTGCCCAGGTAGGGCACCAGTCACGGGCCCGGGGTTCGGGGCGTCACACACACGATACTAATACTCGTAGTATCAAAGCACGTTTTCTTTTCAACCTAAATTACTACACCTTCAGAAAATCTTTACAAGGCCTTTAAAATCAAGTATACTTTTAAAAACCCAAGTAACTCACTCTTTTCAAAACAAGTAACCCATACTTTTAAATCAAGTTACTTCTCCTTTTCCGAAATCAAGTCGTTTATAAGTCAAGTCTCTTATCTTTCAAAATCGAGTCGTTTAGCTTTCAAAACCAAATCAAGACAATACCATGCCTTCCTTTTAAACAAAACACTTCTCCTTTCAAAGGTCAAGTAACAATATACTTCTCAAAATAGTTTAAGCCTCATTACTTCTGAAAAAATATCAAGTTACCGTTTTAAATCCAATGATAAAACCATTCTTTCGTTTTCATAAAGTCGTTATAACTAACTTCCCATAAAGCTGTTATAACACTTTACATTTTAAACCAACCAAGGACAACTACTTACATTGCCGAAATCAAGATAACTTTATTCTTTTAAAGACCAAGTACCCACTACTCACGAATGAGGTTTCACAACTTTTTAACACAATTCAAGTTCTTAACATTTCATATCAAGTCACTTAACATTTAGAATCAAGTCAAGGACACAAAAAGGAAATCCAACTCCTTTAACACACGTGCGTCTATCACACTATATATTTCACAAATAATCATGCTCAAGAGAATAGGAAGAATCACATACCTCCTCGGCTAAATCCACTTGCCAAGTCGAATATGCCGCGCGTAGAGTATCAACCTATAATAACCATAATACGTCTATCAACTTCTTGTTTCAAACGTAGAATATACAAATGTAAAGTCCCTTATTCTACGGAAAATTGGACAGCACTTCCTTCGATTTTACATATTTTCCCACCTTTTTCAAGGCCCGAATTCAATAACTAAACGCCACATTTGAGGCCCAACAACTCAGCAATACAAAGGGGATTACACACCTAGCTTGGACGTGTAAAATTCTGCCCCACAATTCATATTAATAGTCCATTATTATTAAGGCCAATTCTCGGCTACAATAATGACAACATATATTCTTTTTTTTCCATTCCTTATAACCCAAGACGTTATTCCAAAATTACTACATAATTCATGTTGACAATTTGAATGACTAAAATCACTTCAATAAACCCCATATAACAAATGAAGACGACGACCATAAATATCTACGACTAGAACTCGAAAACTGCCTTTTTTATACTTTCACTTACAACATGGAAACCTTCCATTCTTATATCCATTTTTCTCATCACAAAACCCTTCTCCAATTTCTACAATACGTGACATAATTTACCTTTAAAGGAGAATGAATTCTTACCTTGGAATTTGCCCAAAATAGTCCACAATCACCCACTTTCGCCCTCTTTCCGCAATCCTTCTTCACGTTAAAATCACCCACACGAAACTTCTACGAGTCTATCAACACTTTATCTTCTTGCCGCCTCACCAAAATATTCACTAGGCTTAGGGTTCTTAAGATTTTTAGGGAGAAGAGAAGAGGGGTTTCCCATAAGGTGGATCTTTGCAAATGACCAAGTCTTGCAAGGCTTGGTCAATAAATAAGGTCTTTCTTGGTCCACAAGATGGGAGGGACACTTGTCAACCTCCCATGGGCTTTTAACAAAATATCTTCTGATTTTCCCCTGCTTTTCACGAAAATTCCCGCCTCGGCGCCGCGTTCCTGCAGCCGGCGCCGTGGCGCTGTGGCACCTGACTGAAAACACTTTCCTGTTTGTCTGCCCACTGAACTTGTAACCTCCATAACTTCCTACTCCGATGTCCTATCGACGAGCGGTTTGTTGCGTTGGAAACTAGACCCAAAGAACTTCATACTGGGCTATTGAAACACCTAAAAACTTCTAATGAACTAGGAGATATACCGCTCCAAAGTTTACTAAAAAACTGTCCAAAAATATTCTGTCAAAATACGTAAAATACGTACGTCCACCGTACACTCTGTTATACCCCGTAGTTGCAGGGTATGTATGTGAGGACGTACGTACGAGAGTACGGCAGAAATATTGAAAAGAAAGAAAGATGTGAGTTTTCGACGGAAAAGTTTCCGGTTATTTGTGAAGAAAAAGGTTCGTTAATGGGAATTGGATTCCCAGATTTGGTATTTGGACTTCATAGATTATATTAGAATTTTGAGATTTTATTTTCGGAAATGGTCACGTGGGGCCCACGGGAGAAATTTACGGTTTTGTGGGGCCCGCTTTGTTTTTGAGATTTCCGGTAATTTGGATATTTTCGGAAGACGAAATATTCTGGGCGAATCGGGGGGCGACACGTGTCACCCCCATGTGGCACCCTTGGCCGATTTTACATTTGGGCACAACACCCGGTTAGAGTCGTTTTTCGACGAAACGTTTTACATAACTTGCGAAGGGAAAATTCCGGCGATGTCGTTTTGTATTTTTGCGGATTTTTCCGAGAGACGAAACATTCTGGACCAACGGGAGGGTGACATGTGTCACCCTCACAATGGAAGCATGTGGGGCGGCACTTGGCCGAATTGAGGGGGCAAGTGGTGCTAGATATTTGTGTAGATATTTGTGAGGGTTTTAAGGAGTAGGGTCTAGGGTGCACTTGGCTTGATCTTGGCCTTACACTTGCCTTGCACATGGCTTGATCTTGGCCATTGGTTGGCTTTTGGTTTTGCTATAAATACCCCCCTTATGTTGATGAACTCTTCATCCACAAATGAAACCTTCCAAGCCTAAAATCCTCCTCCTCTAGTGTTGAGTTCGCCCAACTCATCCCCTCTTTTGAGAGTCTTGGCCGAGGGCCTCCTCCCTCCCCCTTTATGGTGCCTTGGCCGTAGGGTACCCACTAGCCTAGTTGTTTCGTATAATACCCTTGTTGTGGTATAGAAATACTCCTAGTATTGTTATAATGCCCAAAATACCTTAGCCTTGTACCTTGTAGTATTCCAAAGATACCTCTTTACGTAGAGTCCGGAAATACTACCTTTTGTCCTTTTAGTCTCAAACCGAAACCCTAAGGAAATCTTCATAGTTGGTTGAAGTATTTGAGTAGAAGTTGGTTAGAACTTCTAAGGGTTGTTTGGAGTGGTTTGGGGCGCACGGAGTGGAGCTAAACCTTGCTCAGGATCGACATTATAACTTGGATAATTTTGGGCTTATCGAGGTAATTATCTTGTCCCTCTATTGTAATTGGAAATTACATGTTTGTTAGAATATATAGTTGAAGTATACTATATATGGAACTATACTTAGTATTCGGCAATGTCTTTTGACTTAAGCCTGAAGAATAAAGAACTGAACTGAACTGTATTTACATAGGACTGTATTGCAGTAGACTTGTGTAGAATTGTACACGTCCGGTTAGGCGTGTAAACCCACACTGGTTGGCTTGGTAAGGCCTCGATAGAGGAGGAGATTTCTGTTGTTGCGGGGAATTTTCTAATTTTCTAGAAAGATAGAAAACTTGTGTTTTGGGGTTAATAGACGTTTGTGACCTTTATAGGTGAAAGTACTAAGAGTAGCGTATTACTCGAGAGTGGAAAGGGCTAGCAAGGTTGTAGTACTTGGAGCATTTTGCTTATTGTCGATAAATCGTCGCGAGGTATGTGAACCTCTTCCTATCTTTTCTAGCATGATTGTTGTGAACTATGTAGTACGGTGAGCGTACGTGTGCTAAGTGATTTGGTTGGTTTAAAACATAGGGTGTTATAATAGCTTTATGGGAAGTTAGTTATAACGACCTTATGTAAGTGAAAATGGTTTACTGATGTTAGAAGTTAAGAGACTTGATCTTATAAGATAAGAGACTTAACTTATTTGTTTTAATGTGGATGTTTGTGTGAAACCTCATTCGTGAGTAATGAGTACTTGGTTTTAAAGGGATAATGTTTCTTGATTTGGGAATCGAGAATGTGTATCGACAGACCACTGCAGCGTTAATAAAAGGAAAATGTATTGAATAATGATGTGTTGTATTAAAACCAGTAGAAACCTCCATCTGCATAGAAGCTAAGATGAGACAAAATGATATTACATTTTCTAGATCATGGCTGTTGTAATAAGATCGTTATAAACAAGAATAAACTACTCACATATATGACATATGTTACTCAATTGTTCTAAAAAGGAATCAAGTGATTAAGTTTGGGAACTATGAAACCATTTGAAAATGAGAAACTTGAGTAATTGAAACTAGGCAAACTGGAACTTAGGAAAAGAATGTTGTTACTTGATTTTGAAAAGGAAGGTGGGTTGGTCATTCTAATACTACGGGTATCGGGTGACTTTTATAAAAGTAATGGATCTCTTTTAAAAGAACTTAACGTATGTAGTACTTTGGGGTTAAAAACCCGGACTTTGGCATAAAATGAAAGTACTTTGAGTTGTTGTGAAACTTGCCTATGCTTGTTGTTGTGAAACTTGCCTATGCTTGTGATGATAGCCTTTGTTGTGCAAGTGTGGTATTTCTGTGTTACCGCGTCTCTCGATAGAGGGCCGGTCGACTTGTTGAGAACTTACTTGGACGTGCTGGCAGTGATGGAGAATTCCACGGGTATGTTTCCATTTTGATTACTGTCTTGTTGTTGATGTCACATGGGCGTATCTACACCGATCACGATATTCCGGGGCATGCGGCCATGCGGTCGGGTTGATTACCAGATATATTGTTATTGTGGTTACATGGACATGTCTACACCGAGGTAGAATTCCGGGGGCATGTGGCCATGCGGCAGGGTTGATCACCCAGTATATTATTGTTGATGTCACATGGACGTGTCTGCGAGGTAGAATTCCGGGGCATGTGGCCGTGGGGCATGGTGTTATTGTTGCATCATGGACATGTCTGCCGTCACGATCAATTAGGGGCATGCGGCCGTGATGCGAACATGATTGATGTTGTGGGCGTGAGACCCATAGTTATATTTGAGTGATGACTTGAGGCGTGAGTCACATTTGGATATATCGCTTTTATGTTGTGAGCGTAGTTTGGTTATCATACATGTCTCGCTTTATATAGACTAGTATGATTTCATTCTGATATTTTCTGATTTCACATACTTGGTACTGTTATCTTGACCTCGCCGAGGCTGCGTTCATCTGCAGGTAGAGGTACATCGGTCGTGGATCCGCTCTTAGGATCACGATTCACGTATTGGGAAGCTCCGTTTCTTGAGGCTTATCTTTTGGTATGTGTTCCACGAGTTGTAGGTTCTTGTACATTCGGGGTATGGCGGGGCCTGTCCGTCATAGTCGTTGTAAATCTTAAGTGCTGTAGTCTTGTTGTGGGCGGGGTTGTAAAGGATTAAACTATTGGAGTTTTATGTATAAACCCGTTTTGGTTGGCCTGTTTATGTTCATATATCTTGTTTCTTGTGTAAAGTTTTATTTTCCGCTGGTTTTCTCTGATGTTGTATCACTAGGGTGCCCGGGGTAAGGCACCAGTAACGGGGCCCGGAACGGGTCGTTACACACTCATTTTATAAAGTTCATGCCAAAATAAGAAAGAAAGAGTTCACATACCTTATCAGCTATACCACCCGCTAAGTAGAATACGCCACAAGTAGTACTTCAACCTATAATAATGTTACACCCCGGAAATTTCAGGATATGTTTCTAAGAACGTACATAAGAACTCAAATGTTAAGATTTGAGACGAGTAAATTTATCGAAATTTTGGAATTTATCGGAAAACGAAATATTGCGATACGGGAGGGCGACACGTGTCACCCCCCTTAATGGTCTTGGACGAAAATGTGATGGAGAAAATGGTCATTTGACCATATTTTTTAAAAGACCAAGTCTTGCAAGACAAATAAGCTTGACAACATTGACCAAGTCAATGACCCCACTTAGCTTGATATTTAATTAAAATGAATCCAAACCACCCGTTTGTTCTAATCTTGACCCTCCATATTTTTATATAAGCTCCCTAGTAGTGCAAGACTTTGTCATTCACTACACTTAGAAAATTTTTGAAACTTGTTCTTGCACTAGAGAGAGGGCTCACGGTTTAGGGATTTTTCCAAGAGGAAAATTTCCAATTGTTGTCCAATAATTCCCCCACTTTAAACCAAGGTACCTAAGGGTATTGTAAGGTTATCTCAATAGAAAGATCCCGGAAATGTGGTGTTTTCGTATTAGTCTCAAGGCGAAAACCTAAAGGGTTATTCAACTTTGAAGTTGGAACTTGAAGATGAGTTATTCTTAAGCTTCTAAGGGTTGCTTGGAGTGGTTTGGAACGTCGAAAGGAGGAGCTAAAGTTGCTAAGGAGCGACTTGTGATCTTGGAGCATAATTGGGCTAATTGAGGTATAATCTTCGTTTTACTTCTGTAATTGAAGATTTCATGTTACGATAAGTTATAAGTGATCATGTGATTTGTGTTATGAAGTTTGATAAGTGACATGGATTGTAGAAGCCTAGAACCGAAAATGACATGATTAGCCTTTTGAAATTGAAATACAATTTTGGTCGTTAATTAGAATCGTCGCATATTTACCTACTTGAGGATTGTAGTAGTTGTAATCGATTGCGGCTTGATATCATGTTAAATTGTTGTGAGCCAATTGGGGTTTGGTTATTCATGCATTGGATTACCTTTTATATTATTGTGAGCCAATTGGAATTTGTTTGGTTATTCATGTGCATTGGATTACCTTTTATATTGTTGTGAGCCAATTGGGGTTGTTTGGTTATTGTATTTCGACCTTGGAAAAGGTGGCAAAGTTAGTAAAAACAAATGAAGTGCTGTCCGATTTTCCGTAGAATTTAGTGACTTGCACTTGGAATATTCTACGTTTGAAACTAGAAGTTAATAGACGTACTATGGTCATTATAGGTTGACATACTACGTACGGCGATTGGACTTAGCAAGTGGATTAAACCGAAGAGGTATGTGGAACTTTCTTATCTCTTGAGCATGATTAAGTTGTAAAGGTATAGTACGGTAGACGTACAAGATTTTGACAATCTAGTCTATTTGATATCCTTGGCTTATTTTAAGAATGCCCAAGTTGTTTGAGTTAGAGAATTAACTCACTTGTTTAATTATTAAGGATATCTTGGTTTTCAAAAGTTAAGAGACTTTAAGTATGTTGAAAGTATTTTAATACTTGTTTTGTGGGAAAATTTAAGTCTCTTGTTATAAGGAAAGAATGTAAAATGCTAATGTATAAGGCTAGTATGATAGCTTTATGGAAAGTTTAAAGAGTGGTTTACTCTAAGTAACTTAAGTATGTTAAGGACTTGAAGAGTTTTAAAGAATGTGATACTTGTTTCGTTTTAAACGTATAAGTCCCTTGAAAGGAAATTGTACTTGACTAAGGTATAAAGCGAATATAACGACTTTATGGGGAGTTGGTTATATTGGCTTTATGGAAAGATAAATGGCTTGATTTTATGGAAGGCAATTCGATTTTAAGGCATCAATTGCCTAAAGTTTTATAAGAAAATGAGTCACTTGATTTAGAAACTTAACTTTATTTCTAAGGGTGTTGTGACTTGCCTTGAAATGTAATTTGAACTTGATACTAGGATTTATAGTATCTTGGAAGTTTTTCTACCAAAAAGAGTCATTGGTTTTAAAGAATGGAAGTACGTAGTACTTTGGGTTAAATTCCCGGATTTCTATTAAGAACATGTTAGTGCCTTAGGTAAACTAAAATGAGAGTGTATATAAACAAGAATAATAAGAAGTTAGGGATTTCTTAACTTGCTTATATATTGTATGATAAGTCGATAGAGCTTATGTTATGATAGCGATTTGGGCTAGTGATATATTATTCGTCATGGTCATTCCCGATTGCGGCATTGTATATTGCCGTGGATTTTCTAACCACGATGCGAGGAATACCTCACGCGAGTCCGTAGGCTTACGCGGGTGAAATAGTCCCACGCGGCGGGTCCACCTTACGCGAGGAATACCTCACGCGAGTCCGTAAGGGCTTATGCGGGTGAAATAGTCCCACGCGAGGAATACCTCACGCGTCCACGTGATCTACGCGGGTGAAATAGTCCCGGGAATAGGATTGCTTATCGACATCGCGCGGGTGGTCCCGCTTTGATCGTAAGCTTTCCTACTTTATATTGTAAGTATACTCCTATTTACTCTCATTGTTAGTAAGGCACGTTATCGTTAATTGAGTTATCATACATGTCTCCGCTTTATTTTAGACTTATGATTTCATTACATTTTCTGGCCACATATTTGGTACATGTTGATCTTGACCTCTCGGGGCCGCGTTCACGCCGCAGTAGAGTACTGTCTGATCCTCGCTCTTAGGATCATCGTCACTGTTGAGAAGCTCCTTTATTCCGGAGGCTTATCCCTGGTATTGTCGGTTATTGTATATTCAGGGGTATGGCAGGGCCCTGTCCCGCCAGAGTTGTTATTCTTAGAGGTCTGTAGTCACATTGTGGATTGGGTTGTAAAGAAAAAAAAATGTCTTCTATTTCGATCGGATTGAGTATATTTTTACGGGTGGCCTTATCGGCTAGCCTTGTTGTTAATTTATGTTTAAGTTTTTTTGTTGTGTATGTTCACGCTATTCTCTCGATGTTTACAAAGGGTGCCTGTGTAGGGCACGACCATGCCCGGGGTCGGGTCGTGACAAATAACAATAACACCTCTATCAACTTCAAGCTTACTAGTGTAGGTTAATACCAAGTAATGGTTCTCCTTTTATATAAAAATTTGGACAACACTTCCCCTATTTATACGTACTTTTCCGCCTTTCAAGAAGACCAATTTCATCAATAACAAAGGCACCAATTAAGGGCACAACCAATCAATTAACCAAGGTGATTCACACACCTATTTCTCGCATAAAAACAGCCTCATAATCCACGTAAAACAGTCCACTAAAAATAATCCACAATCCAACAACAACGAGGGTAAGAAGTGAAGCCTTTATACATCTTTCTACACCCTTATTCCTTTAGGACTCACATTAGCAATTACTACATTTAAACATGCATATTGGTGGCTGAATTTCCAATATTTCAACGCCACTAAACAATCCCTAAAACTGCACAACAATATCCAACAGTTTTATAGTATTCTCGGCCAACAACCTCAATACAATAACCCTTTCCATAATCCCTTATAATCCAATTCAAGTCTCAACACTTTAATATAAACCATATTAACTTATCAATAACAAGATTTCTTCATTTTAACATGCAACAAGTGACGATAATAACAATAATAACCAACGAATCCAATTATAGCAAAATTGTCCAAGATTCGGCCAACACCCAAAAATAGTCTCATGAATTTCTTATTCTCCATTTCACTTAATACATGTTCATCCCTTAACTATAACATCATGTAATATCCAATTACTTCAAGAGGAAGAAGAAATATTACCTTAAACTTAGCCCAAAATAGTCCACTAGTCGCGGCTCCATCCTTCACTTCCACACCACTTTCTCAAGCTACAACAACATCCATGTATCCTCTACAAGCTTGTAACCATCTTGCTTTCTTGTTTTTCTTCTAAAAAAGTTCATCTTAAGTTTAGGGTTCTTCTTGGACAAAAATTGTCCAAACCGTGACCCATCATTTGGAGTAATTAACTTGGCTTAGAACTTAGTTAGGAAGTTTAATCTTGGAAAAGTAATTGATCTTGATCTTCACTTTCAATGGAGAAAATCGAAACTTAGAGGTGAAGGAAGAAGAGAGAAAAAGAGTTGGAAAAGAAGATATTTCTTTTGTGTCACAAAGTCCTCCAAGGTATATCTATATAGTTGTCATCTTTGCAAGACAAGTGGACGAGGGACACATGCACCTTCCTATTGGTCACAAAATCTTTTCACCAAAATATTTCAACACTTGGCCAAAATATCTAAAATTCGTGGACCAACCCCAGAATTGTGAAATTTTCGGTGGGCCCCATATTATCAATTCCAAGACTTCATAATACAATACTAAGTCCATAAATTCAAATTAAGGAATCTAACTCCAAGTTAATAAATGTCACGACCCGACCCGACGGGCTGCGACTAAGCGTCCTAATTGGACGTCCTTGCTGACCTGTAACTCTTAATTTATCTAATATAGAGATTTATAGAAATTTCGGCAGCACAGCGCTGCTTTTACAACATATCCCTAAAATTGACGAGTCGACCAGGCTGCCAAAACAACAGTCCTAATAGGCTAGTCGACTAGGCTGCCACTGTTATACCCCGTAGTTCCAGGGTATGTATGCGAGGACGTACGTATGAATACGACAGAAAAATTGGAAAGGAAGAAAGATGTGATTTTTCAACGGAAAAGTTTCCGGTTTTTGTAAAGGAAAAATATTCATTGATGGGAATTGGATTCCTAGATTTGGTATTTGGGCTTCTTGAATTATATTAGAATTTTGAGATTTTATTTTCAGAAATGGTCACGTGGGGCCCACGGGAGAAATTTACGGTTTTGTGGGGCCCGCTTTGTTTTTGAGATTTTGGCCATTATGGATATTTTCGGAAGATGAAATATTTTGAACGAATAGGAGGGCGACACGTGTCACCCCCCTAGGTGGCACTGGCGAAATCACTGACAGTGGCAAGTGGCCTTGTCTTGCAAGATATTTTAGTTGGACAAGTGGCTTGTGGGGCCCACACACACTTGTCCCCAATCTCAACCACACACTTGCCTTCATCCTAGCCCTTGGTTGTCCTATATATGCACCCTTAGTTGATGAAATCTTCCACACTTAACCATTTCAAGACTTGAGAAAACCTCTCTCTCCGCCTTGAAGCTCTCGGCTATGGTGCCTTTTCTTGAGCAAAATTTGTCCAACAATTCTTAAACTCTTAAGTGTTCTTCCCTAAGGTGTTAGGAAGATTGTGTACCAAGAGTTGGAAAAGATTTCACACCCCTAGCCTATTTAATTTGCCTTGGCCGAAAGTTGTCTTGTTGGAACCCTAAGTGTTCTTCACTTTTTGGAGTTGAATCTTGAAGAGAAGTTGGTTAGGAGCTTCTATGGGTTGCTTGTAGTGGATTGGAACGTAAAGATTTGGAGCTAAGACTTGCTTGGAGCGACTTTAAGAACTTGGATATTCTTGGGCTATTTGAGGTAGTGAAACTTAAACCTCTTTGTGAATTGGTTATTATACATATATTATAAGTATATTATGGATTATATAATATATGGAGTAAAGTTTGGAAGGATTTGGATCTTGTTAAGTTGCTAAAATGGAAATTGGCAAGAAAGCCACAAAATGGTAAAAATGTATCTTACTTGCTAAGAAGCTAATAACAAAGTAACTATGTTATACCCCGTATTTCCAGAGTATGTACGTAGGGACGTACGTAGAAAAGTTGAAGCTTAAAGTATGCAAGGGCCGAATTTCACTTTGTGCACAACACCCGATTTGAGTCGTTTTTCGACGAAACGTTTTACACAACTCGCGTAGGATAAATTACGGCTATGTCATTTCTAATTTTTGTGGATTTTTCCGAGAGACGAAACATTTTGGACCAACGAGAGGGCGACACTTGTCACCCTCTCATTGGGGACGTTGGGCGGTAATGAATGGGACGAAATGGGAGCCTATTTTGTCAAGGAGTTGGTAGGATATTTTTGTGTAGTAGATAGAATGGACACTTGCCTAAATCCTCACCCTACACTTGCCTTGCACTTGGCATCATCTTGGCCATTGGTTGGCCAATGCTTGACCTATAAATACCCTCTATGTTGATGAACTTCTTCATCCAAATATTTTCTAAGTGTTAAAAATCCTCCCTCTCTTGTTATGTTTTCGTCAACACCCTCCCCTATAGCCTTAGTGGCTTGGCGAGAGCCACTCTAAAGCAAGCCCTAGCCGAAACACCACCCCCCCTCCCTTGGTAGAAATGTTGTCTTCTAAGTATTGTTATAATGCCCAAAATACCCTAGCCCAAATCCCTTATAGTATTTAAGTAAGTAGAAGTGTGTAGCAACTTCTAAGGGTTCTTGGAGCGCATTGGAGCGTGCGGAGTAGGAGCTAAACCTTGCTCAGGAGCGACTTTTATCTAGGATATTATTGGGCTTACCGAGGTAATAACCTTATCCTCCTTTTGTAATTAGAAAATACATACTGTAGAAGTATAGGAATAAGTATAAATACTTAGAAGGATATTAAAGAATAGAATTGAACTGATATCACAGTAGAAGGGTTTAAAAGAAGAATAATAGAATCAGATTACATGGAATTTGTTTTCACAAGACTTGAGTAGCTCACCGGGTAGGAAGTGCTGCCCAAATGTCCATAGAATAGCGAACCCTCCGCTTAGAGCTTTATGCGATCTGATCTAGACGCGTTGATAGGCGTATTTGATCATTATAGGTCGATTCTCTACGCGACATATTCAACTTGGCAGGTGGATTTCAAAGAGAAGGTATGTGATTCTTCCTATCCTCTTGAGCATGATATTTTAAAGAATATGTATATAGTACGGTAGACGTACGTGTGTTAACTGAATAATAATTACGGCAATGTCTTCGGACTTAAGCCTGAATAATAATTACGGCAATGTCTTCGGACTTAAGCCTGAATAATAATTACGGCAATGTCTTTTGACTTAAGCCTGAATAAAAAGAATCTGAAGTAGTTCAAAAGAATTAAGAAACCTTTTTAAGAGTAACACTTGGTTTTAAAAGCTTAAGAGTTATACTAGCTTTATGGGAAGTTAGGTATAACGGCTTAAGAGTGATAAAAAGAATGATTTATTGATTTAAGAAAATAAGAGACTTGACTTAATTATACTAATGTGAATTTTGTTAAAAAGTGTGAAACCTCATTCGTGAGTAATGAGTATTTTGGTTTTCAAAAGGAATGTTGTTTTACTGATTTCGGAAATCAGAATGAATGTCGAACAAACCACAGCAGCGCTAATAAAGGGAAATGTTTTGACTAATAATGTATTATTAAAACCAGTAGAAACTTCCATCTGCATAGGAGCTAAGATGAGACAAAATGATATTACATTTCCTAGATCATGGCTGCTGTAATAAGATTGTTATGAACAATAATAACCTACTCACACATAGGATATATGTTTCTCAAATTGTTTTAAAGGATTAAAACTATGAACTACGAAACCTTTCGAAAATGAGAAACTTGAGTCATTGAAATTAGGCAAACTTGAACGTTGGGAAAAGAATGTTGTTACTTAATTTTACAAAGAGAAGTGTTTTGATTTACTTCAAAAGATAATCACTCTATTTTTTTGTACTACGGGTATTGTGTGACTTTTGTGAAAGAAACGGATCTTTTAAAAGAGTAATACATGAAGTACTTTGGGGCTAAAAACCCGAACTTGTTAACATAGTATAGAAAGTACCTTGTGTGAATAACTTGATTGTATTGATTTGTGATAGTCTTGTAATACTTTCTTGTTGACTTGATAAGTAAACATGTTAGGATGCTACGTGAGTTAGTATCTTGTGATGTTGTGTGAAGGGGTTTTCCCTTGTTGTGCTTAGGTTGTTTAACGATAAGATGTTATGTTAGTATTATATCACTCATGATTCCGGGGGTTAAGCCGCCTCACGCAGGTAGACTCAAAGTGTCCGTGTGACCTATGATTCGAGAATACCTTATGTGGGTCCGGTGGCCTATGCGAATGCGGGAGTTCCGTGTTAGTGCGCGGCCTTTGTGGTCACGCGGTCTATGGCTACGCGGACGGCGAGTCGGTGACGCCGGGAGTAGCTACCCTCGATGCGGAATACCTCACGCGGGCCATCGAGTGGCCCGTGCGGGCTACGGGAAGTTCGAGTGGCTAGACGCGCATTAGATAATGCGCGAGTGGCGGCTTTGATCATGTGACTGCAGACAGATCTCGTAATCTGATTACGACCTTGTTTGTACTGTGGTTTTAGGAGTCGGCTATGCCTTCGCATTTACCGTGACGGTTTTATGATGACACCGGTAGGACTGGTGTTCTTGTGTATTCCTTGGTGCTTTTATATCATGATCGCCGGCGGTGAGGAAGGTATTCCACGCATGATTGATGTTGTGGGCGTGAGACCCATTGTTACATTTGAGTGATGACTTTGAGCGTGAGTCACCGACTTGACATCGCTATTTATTGTGGAATCGTAGTTTTGGTTATCACGCATGTCTCCCGCTTTATATAGACTACTATGATTTCATTTACGAATTTCGCCACATACTGGTACTTGCCAGATCGACCTCCTTCGGGCCGCGTTCACGCCGCAGTAAGTACTACCGTTGATCCTCGTTCTTAGGATCACCGCTTCAGTTGGAAAAGCTTCGCTTTCCGAGGCTTAGCATTTTGGTATGGTCCCCGTCGTTGTAGATATTTGCATTCAGTGGTATGGCGGCCCCGTCCCGCCATTGTTGTTTTAAACTCTGAGGTCCAGACTGCCAGCGTTGGGATGTAATCGCTCATTTTGGGGTATTTATATACATATGCCGAAAGGCAACTTTTTCCGTAAACCGTGTCTTATTTATACTGCTTCATATCTTGTTGTTTTATATTCCGCGATTTCTCGATGTATGACTACTGGGTGCCTGGTAAGGCACTACCACGCCCCGAACGGTCGTGACAAACTATAACTTATATTAAGAATAGAAATATAAGTTGGATGACTAATGAGTAATTTGGATAAGTAAAATGGACAAAGTTGGCCAAGGACCCCAACTTAAGGACTGTATTTACTTTGGATCAGTATTTACTTTAGATCGTATTTACTTTGATCAGTATTTACTTTGGATCAGATTTACATTTCGTTAAGGGAAGATTGTTCAATCGCGTTCGGTTGGCGTGTGATCCCTTTTAATTATCAGATTGTATTGTTATGAAGCGTGATAGTAAACCGCACGGCCATGCGTAATCCCCTTCTTTTACTTATTGTTATTATGAAGGCGTGATAGTAAACCGCGTTACCGTTTGGGCGTGTAATCCCTTCTTTATGTTGTTTAATTATTACGCCTTATATATGGCATATAATTACGTTATTCGCCTTGGAGAAAGATGGAAAAGTGAGTAAAAGCGGGAAGTCGCCCAATTTTCCGTAGAATTAGAGGGCTTTTTATTGGTATAAGTCTTCAATGGTAAGAAAGGTTTGATAGAGTACTATGACCATTTTAGGAGCGAGTACTACGTGTGGCGTGATCTACTTGGCTTAAGGAGTAGCCACGGGTTGAAGTACTTGAGCGTTTTGCTATTTGTCGATAATCGTCGCGAGGTATGTGAACCTCTTCCTATCTTTTCTAGCATGATTGTTGTGAACTATGTAGTACGGTAGACGTACGTGTGCTAAACGAGTTTTGGTTGGTTTAAAACATAAGGTGTTATAATAGCTTTATGGGAAGTTAGTTATAACGACTTTATGTAGGTAAAAGAATGGTTTATTGATTTTAGAAGTTAAGAGACTTGATCTTGAAAGATAAGAGACTTGACTTAATTGACTTGATATGAATTTTGTTAAAAAGTGTGAAACCTCATTCGTGAGTAATGAGTACTTGGTTTTTAAAGATTGATGTTTTACTGATTTCGGAAATGAGAATAAGTATCGAACAAACCATTGCAGCGTTAATAAAGGAAAATGTATTGACTAATTAATTATATTAAAACCAGTAGAAACCTCCATCTGCATAGAAGCTAAGATAAGACAAAATTGTATTACATTTCCTAGATCATGGCTGCTTTAATAAGATGGTTATAAACAAGAATAAGCTACTCACACATAAGGCATATGTTACTCAATTGTTTTAAAAAGAGATTACGTTAAGTGATTAAGACTATGATCTATGGAATCTTTCGAAAATAAGAGACTTGAGTATTTGAAATTAGGCAAACTTGAACTTTTGTAAAAGAATGTTGTTACTTGATTTTAATAAGGAAAGTGTTTTGGTTTACTTATAAATGTTAGTCACTCTATGTTAATACTACGTGTATCGGGTGACCTTTGTAACAGAAATGGATCCTTTAAAAAGAATTTAACGTATGTAGTACTTTGGGGTTAAAACCCGGACTTTGACATAAAATGAAAGTACCTTGAGTTGTGTGTAACTTGCCTATGTTTGCGTGTGATAGCCTTGTTGTGCAAGCATCAGATTTCTATACCGCCTCGTCTCGATGGAGGCACTGATTGGTTGTGAACGATTCCTATCGAGTCCCATGAGATGGGCCGAAACATGTATTTCATACGATTCCTATCGAGTCCCATGAGATGGGCCGAGACATGTATTCCATATGATTCCTATCGAGTCCCATGAGATGGGCCGAGACATGTATTCCACACGATTCTTATCGAGTCCCATGGGATGGGCCGAGACATGTATTCCACACGATTCCACCTCGAGTCCCGGGATGGGCCGAGACATGTTATACGTATCACACGATTTATACCTAGATCGCCAGCGGTGAAGGGAGTTCCACGCACGAGGGATGACTTCAGGGTGCGAGTCCTCGACTTGACATGACTACTTTTATGTTGTAAATCGTAGTTTGGTTATCATACATGTCTCTGCTTTATATAGATCGACATGATTTCATTTACGTGATTTCGCCATACTTGGTACTGTCAGATCGACCTTCCTGGGGCCGCTCATGCCGCAGTAGAGGTACATCGGTTGTGGATCCTCGCCATAGGATCACAGTTCAGATTGGGAAGCCCGCTTTCTCCGAGGCTTATCTTGTGGTATGTTACCACGAGTCAGAGGTTCTTGTACATCTGTGGGTATGGCGGGGCCTGTCCGTCATAGTTGTTGTCACTTTCTTAGGTCCGTAGACAAGGCAAGTGGTTGTAAAGGATGTAACTGCTCGATTCTCAGATATATATGCAAAGGCGCAACTGTTTTAGTTGGCCTGTTTTTTTATCATAACTCTTGTTTCGTGTTCATGTCTTTATTTCCGCTGATTTTCTCTGATGTTGTATCACTAGGGTGCCCGGGGTAAGGCACCAGTCACGGGCCCCGGTTCGGGTCGTGACAGCCACCAACCAAAATCACGTGCACAAAGGCATAATCAAAATAAGCAAGCCGGCAAGGCTGCCACTAGATAACAATATCAAAACCCAAAACAAGGTACAAACGTCCAACCCACAATCGTCATGCACCTCTAAGAGTGCACATCGACATACGATGCAGACAGACCCCGTCGTGCCCAAAATATGCATAAGTCTGAAAGATAAAGGTCTGTACAAAAATAGCTGGCTCCGAAACAAAGGATCTCTCCAATCTGCAGTAAATCCTAGGCGGAGGACACCTATCGAACACTGAACTGCGGGCATTTAACGCAAATTTCGAGGAAAGGGGGTCAGTACGAAATAATGTAATGAGTATGTAAAACATAAAATACTGAAAACTGATTAACAATTGTACCAAGTAAAACAGAGTCATCAAATTTCATAAAACTGAGAATCATGTCTGAAAATCATATCATGTATACTGAATCATAAATCATCATGCTCATGTCTGTATATAAAACTGTATAACATGTCTCGGCCCTTTATGGAGGGACTCGATGGAATATGTATCTGCGCGTGTAACGTGTCTCGACCCTCTAAGGAGGAACTCGATATAATCTGTATATATATATATATATATATATCTGGTGTCTCGCTACAGTGAGGACTCGATGAATGATGCACGGTGCGCACGAACATGACACGCCCGACTCAGTGGAGTGAAATAGTAACACTTAGCACGAGTAGATATCATGAGCAACTGTATGCAATTAAAATCATTATGTGACTCTCAATAAAATTATTACCATAAAATCTGTTACTGAAATCGTAATCACTAGTAAATAATCATTTTTAAAACTGAACTGGTAGGAGTTAAGTACGTCCGTCGTACTTTCATAAAAAAAATCATGCCAAAAGAAAGAAGGAAAGGTCTCACATACCTCTTAGGCGAACTAATCAACTCGATATTAAGGTATTCCTCGTCTAGTACTTCAAACTATAATAAGGAATAACACGCTCGTCAATTCTATGATTTCTAATGTAAGTTATATGATTAAAGACTCTCTTATTCCTGTAAAAATTTGGGCAGCATTTCCATTGTTTATGTGCGTATCCACAATTTTACCAATAATCCAAATCAACCAACAATTCAACTCCAACTAACAATCCAATTCAAACCAACAATTCAACCAACTAATCAATAGTCATTACTTAGGAGTATGACCATAATAGCCCATATACTTGGCACATACCATCTATACAACCTTTCTTCTCACCTTTATGGAATTTAATCCCAACAACGATTTAGGTGATTAAACCACTTATCTGTCATATTCCACCAACTCTTAATTCACAATAATAAAAGAAATAGTCCATTAAGGCAATCCACCAAGTCTATCAATTAGTAACAAGAGTGCAAGTCTTCTAGTTTGCAACATATTACTTTACTTGTACTTTTAACCTCTTTTAAAATATGTATTGACGATTATCGCAACGTATTTACAATTTCATAACGTATGTTATAATCTAACAAGAACGACCCTTTAGGTGGGACAATCGTGCTCAACAATTTCATAAAGGTTAGCCCTAACATATTACAATTATCTAATTCAACAATTCCATATCACAAGTGCATTAACATTAAGTTTTCCTTCCAATTCCCAACATGCAATCATTCTACAATGTTAGACCAACATCCTTACGTGTTTTTCTTCTAAAAAACGTATTCAAAAATCCGAAAAATCTTACCTTAATCTATGGCCAGCACCCAGCGATTTCCCCACTGTTTTTGGCTCTTTTCTTGCCCAACTTCACCCCTTTTTAATTCCAAATCAACATGCAACAATCTATGATGTTACTCCATCATTCCTACACGATTTTCATTCACAAATTTGTTCAAAAATCTAGCCAAAACCGAGACTAAGGGCTGTTGGCAGTGGCCCGATTTGGCCACTGTTTTTGTCCCTTTTTTTAAATTTTTGCTATTGATTGTAGAAGAATAAATCGTGTAATGGAGTTGATACAATTCTTGAGTTTGGTTATGAGGAGTGGGGTGGGTTTTCTTTCTTTCTTTGGTTTGAAGAGGAGAAGGGGTTGAGTTAAAATGGGTTTTGAAATGAAATAGAAGATGAAGTGTTGATTAATAAAAAATCTGAAATTTCAACTTTTCCTTATTACATTTTGGTCCAAAACTTCTTATTAGTCTTTTTAGTTAGCCCTCAAGTAATAATTAAACTTATGCTCCACCTCTTCTAATCTTACTCCCGTTTTCTTTAATTCCCGGAAATTTCATAAGGTCTCGTATTCTCATTGTCGTAACTTACATACATTGCTAATTCATAACGGGATATATATATAAACAACTATCCTTAAAGAATTTTTCGGCGTCACATTCGTTATTACCAAAATTATTTCGTATTAGCATGAACGAATATACTTAATTTCCAAAAATTCGAACCTTTATTCTTAATGACGTTCTTAATTATCGTCTTAAAAACACGAGGTGTAACATTCTTCCCCTCTTAGAAACATTCGTCCTCGAATGTTCATAATATGTCTGAGGTTCTAGAAATTTAGACAGAGCCTCCTTCATAATTGTGTCTAACCATCTATATTCAGCAACCCAACAGATGCCACACATGGCCACAAATAACCACGCATATACAATTTGCAATTACTATGATCAACTAAGGGAGTTAGATTGGATTACCTGAAGGCACAGGGAACAAATGAGGATACTTCTTCTTCATCTCGTCCTCTGCCTCCCAAGTCATTTCCTCTCTATTGTTGTTCCGCCACAACACCTTGACGGACGCAACATCCTTAGTCCGCAGCCTCCTGACTTGGCGATCCAATATGGTCACGGGATTCTCCTCATAGGACAACTCCTCATTCACCTGGACATCGTCCACAGGGAAAACTCTGGAATGGTCACCAATACACTTCCGCAACATGGATACATGAAAAACTGGATGTACTGCTTCCAAGTCTGCGGGTAGGTCCAACTCATAGGCAACTTGGCCTACTCTGCGAATGATCCGATAAGGCCCAATATACCTCGGGCTAAGTTTACCCCTCTTCCCAAATCTCATCACACCCTTCATGGGTGATATCTTCAATAATACACAGTCGTTGATCTGAAACTCTAAGTGCCGACGCCGATTATCAGCATATGACTTTTGTCGACTCTGAGCCGCTAGTAATCTCTCTTGTATGAGTTTCACCTTGTCGACAGCCTGCTGAACTATGTCTGGACCAATCAACTGAGTCTCACCTACGTCAAACCAACCAATGGGCGACCTGCACTTTCTCCCATACAAAGCCTCATACGGGGCCATCTGAATGCTAGAGTGGTAGCTGTTATTGTAAGCAAACTCAATGAGTGGCAAGTGATCCTCCCAGCTACCTCTAAAATCAATAATACAAGCCCTCAACATATCCTCTAGTGTATGTATGGTACGCTCTGCCTGCCCATCTGTCTGAGGATGAAATGTTGTGCTGAGACTCACCTGCATTCCCAATCCTTTCTGAAATGATGTCCAGAAGTTAGCCGTGAACTGGCTCCTCAGTTAGATATGATAGATATAAGAACCTCATGCAGCCTCACTATCTCCCTGATGTATAATCTGGCACAGTCCTCAGCTGAATAAGTAGCCCGGACTGGAAGAAAATGGGCTGATTTTGTCAGCCTATCTACAATAACCCAGATGGAATCACACTTCCGCTGAGTACGAGGCAAACCTGTAATAAAATCCATATTAATCACCTCCCATTTCCAAGTCGGGATCTCTATCTTCTGTAGTAGCCCACCAGGATTCTGATGCTCGACCTTAACCTGCTGACAATTCGGGCACCGAGCAACAAACTCTGCCACGTCTCTCTTCATGCCATCCCACCAATACAAGCTCCTAAGGTCATGATACATTTTCGTCGACCCTGGATGAATAGAATAACGAGCATTGTGTGCCTCACCCATAACCTGCTGACGCAGTCCTGCAATGCCGGATACACATAACCTACCATCATATCGTAGCACACCATCAGAGGTCACCTCAAATAAAGCCTTCTCCTTTCGGAGAGCTGCATATCTATACCGTGCTAGAGCATGATCATCATACTGGCATCTCTTTACCTCTTCTATGATAGAGGACTCAGCAACTCCTCGAACAAGAATACCACTATCTCCAGAATCCGCCAACCGGACTCCAAGACTGGCTAGCCTATGAATCTCTCGAACCATCTCTTTCCTGTATGATTGTACATCCGACAAACTACTCATGGATCTATGGCTGAGAGCATTTGCCACAACGTTGGCCTTCCCTGGGTGGTACAGAATATCAACATCATAATCCTTCATCAACTCAAGCCACCACCTCTGTCTCAGATTCAGTTCCTTCTGCTTAAAGATGTATTGAAGACTCTTATAATCCGTGTAAATATCAACATGGACACCATACAAGTAATGTCTCCATATCTTCAAAGCATGAATCACCGCTGCTAGCTCTAAATCATGAGTGGGATAATTCTTTTCATGTTTTTTGAGCTGTCGGGAGGCATAAGCTATAACTTTGCCATGCTGCATCAACACACACCCTAACCCGATACCTGAAGCATCACAATAAATCACATACCCGTCTAACTCCTCCGGAAAAGTCAGAACTGGGGCCGAAGTCAACTTATCCTTCAACAATCAAAATCGTGCTCACAAACATCGGCCCATCTGGAACTTAGCTACCTGCGGTTAGCCTAGTCAAGGCGGCGCCGAGTTCGAGGCAAAATTTTCCACAAACCTCCTATAATACCGCTAGACCTAAAATCTGCGTACTCGGTAGGTGTAGCTGGCCCGCCATGTATTCACCGCCTCAATCTTCTGAGTATCCACCCGAATACCATCTGCCCCGACAATATTCCCCAAGAATGCCACTGAGGCCAACCAAAACTCACATTTCGAAAATTTGGCATACAATGCGGTCTTGGAGGACTCAGTATTGTCGCCTCAAATGATCCGCGTGCTCCTGCTCTGAGCGAGAATATACCAGGATGTCATCAATGAATACTATAACAAATGTATCCAAGAATGGTTTGAACACCCGGTTCATTAGGTCCATGAACACTGCTGGAGCATTAGTCAACCCAAACGACATTACCCTGAACTCATAATGTCCGTACCGGGTCCTGAACGCAGTCTTCGGGACATCTGCCTCTCTAACCCGTACCTGATGATAACCGGATCGCAGGTCTATCTTCGAGAAATACTTAGCACCCTGCAACTGATCGAACAAGTCATCAATCCTGGGAAGGGGGTACCTATTCTTGATGGTCACCTTATTCAGCTGCCTATAGTCAATGCACATGCGCAGCGAACCATCCTTCTTCTTTACAAATAATACCGGCGCACCCCATGGAGATGCACTAGGCCTAATGAAGCCCTTCTCTAATAGGTCTCTCAACTATTCCTTTAACTCCTTCAATTCTGCAGGTGCCATTCTATAAGGGGGAATGGATATAGGTTGGGTACATGGCACTACATTTATACTGAAATCTATCTCCCGCTCTGGAGGAAGACCTGGGAGATCGTCTGGGAAAACATCCGGAAACTCACTGACTGAAGGGCCGGTACCTCGGCCTCCGTATCATGTACCCGAACTAAGTGATAAATACACCCCTTTCGAACCATGTTCCTTGCCTTGAGGTATGAAATAAACTTACCCCTCGGCGATGCGGTATTCCCTTTCCATTCAATAACCGGTTCGTCTGGAAACTGGAATTGAACCAACTTCTCTCGACAATCAACGTTGGCAAAATAAGAGGCCAACTAATCCATACCCATAATAACGTCGAAGTCGATCATATCCAACTCTATCAAATCTGCTAAGGTACGACGGCTATATACCACCACAGAGCAATTCTTATACACACGCCTAGCTATAACCGAATCTCCCACCGGTGTAGCTACCTTGAATGGTTCTATTGGCTCAGGTTCTATCCCTATCCTACTAGCAACAAGAGGGGATATATAGGATAAGGTGGAACCTGGATCAATCAAAGCATACACATCATAGAAAAAGACCGATAATGTACATGTGACAACATCTGGTGACGCCTCCTGGTCGCGTCTACTGGCCATGGCATAAATGTGGTTCAATGACCGCTAGAACTAAGACCTCTACCACGACCCCTACCCCGGCCAGCTGGTGCCTGAGTACCCTGCCCGATAGGGCGCATAACTGTGGATGACGAACCTGCAACAGAACCTGTATGCTGAGCCATACCCTCTGAACCACCTCTAGAAGGACACTCCCTCATTAAATGGCCTGGACGGCCGCAAGAAAAACAAGTACCAGTATCAAGACGACACTCCCCCGGATGATGCCTGCCACACTGTGAACACTGAGGGAAAGATGGTCTCCATCGACTAACCCGTGCGTCTCGTGATCTCGCCGCCCGGGAGCCCTGTCCAGCTCCTGAATGCCCCGAGCGATCAAATCGTCTACCAAAAGTTTGTGTGGGTGTACTCTGTGCTGGCTGGGAAGAATAACTGATAGACTGCCTGCCCCGGAAGTCACCTAAAAACCCTGACGTCTTGGCCCTCTTGGGTTGATCTCTATCCTGACCCCTTTTCGGCTGTCTCCCTCTATGTCGCTCCTCAATCCCCTGCGCAAAAGCCTGCATCCGGGTAATATCTATGGTCGGCTGACGTGCGGCTGTCAAACACCCATCAATAAGATAATGGTCCAACCCCATCACATAACGGTGCACCTATCTCGTATGCTCTACCATAGTAGGTGCGCAGACGCCAAGGAGTCGAACTCAAGCTATACTCTCTAACCGCCTCCCATTCTCGCCAGAATCGTAGAAACTCGCGACTCTTGCCCGTCTCATCTCTGGAGGTAGAAAGTGGCCAAGGAATGCTTCTGAAAACTCATCCCACACTGCAGGAGGAGCACCCTCGCCCCTAGACAACTCTCAGGACTCAAACCAGTTGACTACTACATCGCGCAACCAGTATGAGGCCAATATAATCGACTTCGCCTGGCTTGGATCACCTCAATGTCCTCTCAGATCCGCGGATGAAATCATGAGATCATCTCCGCTCGACCGTAAAACTCCGCGATCGCAACTCAGAAATCTCTAACCTCAAACTGCTCGCTCTGGGTTAATCCGGCTCCGCTATACACTGCTCCCGCCACTATCCTTGCCAATAACTGGACTGTCTCTCTCAAATCTCCATCATGTGCCCGCCGGGAATCAAGGCTCGCACCGAGTCTCGGATACGGGTGATGTTGCCCCCTGAGAGGGAGCCTCTAGAACTGGTGACGAGGCAGAACCCGTCGTCGGGGGCACACTCTCAAGAGTAGATCGCGCGGACTCGTAGCTCTCGTGCACTAGTGTCCTCATGTAGATTTGCCTTTCGCCACGCGCGCCGCCTGAGGCATAGCTGTAAACATAGTAAACTATCAGAAAACAGATCATCCTAATAACACATCTCTATAGGACGATCTAAGAGATGGAAGAATATAAACAATCCTAAATGTCCGGCAGCCTCATGTGTATAAGTATGGTGCACAACATACTCATACACAAGACTCTACTCGACACGATCTGCAGACATTCTGAGGACTAACCGCTCTGATACCACTTTTGTCACGACCCGACGGGCCGCGACTAAGCATCCTAATTGGACGTCCTTGCTGACCTGTCACTCTTAATTTATCTAATACAGATATTTATAGAAATTTCGGCAGTACAACACTGCTTTTACAACATATTCCTAAAATGGGCGAGCCGACCAGGCTGCCAAAACAACAACAAAACAACAGTCATAATAGGCTAGTCGACTAGGCTGCCACCAACCAACATCACATGCACAAAGGCATAATCAAAATAAGCAAGCCGGCAAGGCTGCCACTAGATAACAACATCAAAACCCAAAATAAGGTACAAACGTCCAACCTACAATCGCTTCTGCACTCTAAGAGTGCAATATCGATATATGACGGACAGACCGTCGTGCCCAAAATATGCATAAGTCTCGAAAGATAAAGGTGCGTACCAAAATAGCCGCTCCGAACAAAGGAGCTCTTCAATCACATGTAAATCCTAGACGGAGGGTCACCTATTCGAACACTGAACTCGCGGCATTTAACGCACTTCGAGGAGAAAGGGGTCGATGAAATAAATAATCGAGTATGTAAAACATAAAATCAAAATCGACAACAATTGTAGCAAGTAAAACAGAGTGTCATCAAATTGCATAAAATCGAGAATCATGTTCGAAAATCATATCATGTATCTTGAATCATAAATCATCATGCTCATGTCAGATATAAAATCAGATAACATGTCTCGACCTCTATGTAGGGACTCGATGGAATCAGATTTACGCGTAACGCGTGTCTCGACCTCTGCGAGGAACTCGATGTAATCTGTATATATAACGTGTCTCGGCCCTCTAGTGAGGGACTCGATGAATGATGCATGGCTGCGCACGAACATGACCTGGCCCGAGACTCAGTGGAGTGAAATAGTAACACTTAGCACGAGTAGATATCATGAGCAACTGTATGCAATTAAAATCATTATGTGACTCTCAATAAAATTATTACCATAAAATCTGTTACTGAAATCATAATCACTAGTAAATAATCATTTTAAAACTGAACTGGTAGGAGTTAAGTACGTCCGTCGTACTTTCATAAAAAAAAATCATGCCAAAAGAAAGAAGGAAAGATCTCACATACCTCTTAGGCGAACTAATCAACTCGATATTAAGGTATTCCTCGTCTAGTACTTCAACCTATAATAAGGAATAACACGCTCGTCAATTCTATGATTTCTAATGTAAGTTATATGATTAAAGACTCCCTTATTCCTGTAAAAATTTGGGCAGCATTTTCTTTGTTAATGTGCGTATCCACGATTTTACCAATAATCCAAATCAACCAACAATTCAACTCCAACTAACAATTCAACCAACCAATCAATAGTCATTACTTAGGAGTATGACCATAATAGCCCATATACTTGACACATACCATCTATACAACCTTTCTTCTCACCTTTATGAAATTTAATCCCAACAACGATTTAGGTGATTAAACCACTTATCTGTCATATTCCACCGACTCTTAATTCATAATAATAAAAGAAATAGTCCATTAAGGCAATCCACCAAGTCTATCAATTAGTAACAAGAGTTCAAGTCTTCTAGTTTGCAACATATTACTTTACTTGTACTTTTAACCTCTTTTAAAATATGTATTGACGATTATCGCAACGTATTTACAATTTCATAACTTATGTTATAATCTAACAAGAACGACCATTTAGGCGGGACAATCGTGCTCAACAATTTCATAAAGGTTAGCCCTAACATATTACAATTCTCTAATTCAACAATTTCATATCACAAGTGCATTAACATTAAGCTTTCCTTCCAATTCCCAACATGCAATCATTCTACAATGTTAGACCAATATCCTTACGTGTTTTTCTTCTAAAAACTTATCCAAAAATCCGAAAAATCTTACCTTGACCTGTAGCAGACTCCAACGATTTCCCAATCGCTTTTGGCTCTTTTCTTGCCCAACTTCACCCCTTTTTAATTCCAAATCAACATGCAACAATCTATGATGTTACTCCATCATTCATACACGATTTTCATTCACAAATTTGTTCAAAAACCTAGCCAAAACCGAGACTAAGGGTTGTTGGCAGTGGCCCGATTTGGCCACTGTTTTTGTCCCTTTTTTTAAATTTTTGCTATTGATTGTAGAAGAATAAATCTTGTAATGGAGTTGATACAATTCTTGAGTTTGGTTATGAGGAGTGAGGTGGGTTTTCTTTCTTTCTTTGGTTTGAAGAGGAGAAGGGGTTGAGTTAAAATGGGTTTTGAAATGAAATAGAAGATGAAGTGTTGATTAATAAAAAATCTGAAATTTCAACTTTTCCTTATTACATTTTGGTCCAAAACTTCTTATTAGTCTTCTTAGTTAACCCTGAAGTAATAATTAAACTTATGCTCCACCTCTTCTAATCTTACTCCCGTTTCCTTTAATTCCCGGAAATTTCATAAAGTCTCGTATTCTCATTGTCGTAACTTACATACATTGCTAATTCATAACGGGATATATATATAAACAACTATCCTTAAAGAATTTTTCGGCGTCACATTCGTTATTACCAAAATTATTCCGTATTAGCATGAACGAATATTCCTAATTTCATAAGGTCTCGTATTCTCAAGCCACGCTTTCACGTTCAAGTGCAGAGGCCGAGTATCGAGGGGTAGCCAATGTGGTTTTCGAGTCATGTTGGTTACGAAATCTACTTTTAGAGCTTCATTGTCCTATTGAGAAAACTACCTTAGTGTATTAAGATAATATAAGTGCCATCTACCTTTCTGGTAATCCAGTTCAACACCAACGTACTAAACACATAGATATGGATATTCATATTGTTCGAGAGAAGGTAGCTAAATGACAAGTACGCGTCTGTCATGTCCCTTTCAGATATCAAATTGCAGACATTTTTACAAAGAGTCTTCCCTCGGTCCTTTTTGATGATTTTAGAGACAGTCTCAGCGTACAAAGACCGCCCGCTATGACTGCGGGTGTGTGTTAGAGAATGGGTCAAAGCCGTGCATCCCATTCCTTGAAGAGTTCCACTTTGTATCTATTTTGTATATTTGGTATCTTTCCATATTAATCTTATACCTTAATTAGGATTGTAATATTACCATAAGTGTATAGTTATTATTCATATAGAATAGAGATTTAGATGTAAAGTAGGACTAAGATTCTCCTATTATAACTTGTATATATATGTCTTTCATCAATAAGAATAATTAAGAGATTAATTCTTTCAATAATAAATCGAGAAGGGTCAGGTTATTTATAAATTGGATCAAATATCTATGTGGATCAATAAATTAATATCACCTATTTAACTAAAGTCATACATATGCCATTTTGATATTTCCATTAAATAGAGGGATAGTTTTAACTGGAAAGGGCAGCTGAGATCAAATAAGTAGGAGGAAAAGTATTTTAATGCGAAACTAATGTTAAGAGCCATAGAAGTCCAATAGGTAGGAGGACAAGTTTAAATCATTTTCAACATGTTAGGACATGTTTTTAACTGTTTTCATTTCACATTTACAGGCATTGCACAAAGCTAAAAAACGTGTGAAATATTGATTTGATAAAATTGATTTTGACTTTTATGCCTTCAAAATTATTACTCCATCCGTCTCAAAAAGACTGTCTTACTTTTCTTATTAATTTGTCAAAAAAATATTGACACATTTATATATTTAAAAATAATTTAATTTTATGAGATATTTTACAATCATACAAATATCTAAAGCTTGTTTTGGACTACACATTTCAAAAATCTTACTTTATTTGTTAAATTCTACGTAAAGTTAAACTTTTTGAGACGGAGGAAGTATCATTTTTGTAAAAAAATTATTCCTTGATGGATAAAATTGGGATACTTCATAATTATTACACACACAACACACACACTGATTTTTTTTTAATTTCAAGTACACATTTTATAATATTTGACGCAAGATATATTTCTGCAAAACAGACATAGATACTAGTATTTATCAAACACTATAATAAAAAAAATTACTTTAAAGCATAATCCAAATATACTTTGTTCAGATAATTCCGAAGAAAGACTGTTGGCAGCAGGTAGAGTGATTTTTTTTCCTCTTCAAAACACAAGGAAATGCGGGCAGGGTAGAGCTCGGCAGAGGGTTCGAGAATAGGGTAGGGTCCTGTCCTTAAGATTCAGATAAGAAAAGAGTTCCAAACCTTTATGCTCCGTACAAGTGCTGCATACAAGTTCCGGCCAGGATGATTGAGAAAGATTCAACCAATTTGAACCGCGTTCTTTCTAGAGCAGTAAGAGCCTATTCTGTCTTGCTTTCTGATTCAATTCGGCTGCTAAGGTGAGCTAACTCCAAAAAACCCGTCCATAGTTCGGATTTCTGGCTGGTTCTTAAAGTTCCCTTGAGGTATCAACTAATGAGAAAGATATTAGACACCCCATTTTTTTTTCAATTAGAGGACACCTCTGATCGTTCACCTCTAATGTGACACGTTCCCTCCCAGTTATATGATCAACGGGATCAGTCGGCTAGAGAGATGTAAATTTCGATAAGAGCGAGCTCGCTCATGAAATTCCAGATCATTGAAGAGGAATCAAAAATGCTTGTTTTCCTATCAAGTACCTGGATGTTTTCTTGTCCCTCAAGAGAATAAAGAGAGAACCTTCCTCTACTGGAGAAAGTTAAAAAGAGAATCTCAAATTAGAAAAGAAAATTATTGTCCTCCGGAGGTCGACTAAGGCTTATTAAACATGTAAGCGTCTGCCTATGCACATGTACAAGTTTTTTCTCTTGCAGATCTACAACAAATCTTTACTTAACTATGACTCCCCATCCTCCTTTTTTTTTCAGTCTTCCTCTAATCCCGTCTTGCGAAAAAAAGGCTTTAGTTGGTCCGATAAGCGTGCATATGATTTCCATAAGTTTTGAGCCAAATAAAATTGGAAAAGAAATTACTTCCTCTATTTCAAAATGTTTATCATATTTTTTTGGTCCGTTTCAAAATGTTTGATTCAAACAGTTCATATGACATATTTAAAAGCACAAGAATAAAAAGAATTTTAGTTTATTTTTAATTAAATAACATAAAATTTAAAAACTTAAATTTTGTGACAAGTGAAATGGCACAATAACTTTGAAACGGAGTAATAGCATAATCTATTTCAGACTTTAAAAGGGGTTTGGGTCCAGTTTATGTGTTGTAATCCCAATTCCCGCTCAAAGTCGACGGAGTGCCGATGGACGACGTGGATCGCTTATTTGAATGCTTCAAATGCGGCATTTCTCCCCCTCGTAATGGCTTTTCCCTTTACACCTTCAATTCTCTCTTCTAGTTTACTGTTGCACGACTTAGCCAAAGGCTTGTTTTGAACCCTTTGCCAAGATCTGTCTTTACAATTTTTCGGACTAATTTCTGTATATTGAGTATCAGAATTGTTGACTTTTTACTATGGTCTATTTATTTATATACTTAATAGCAGGTAGGAAACCAATTTGGGATCAGGAACATGCTTAGTGCGGAGTTAAAGCCAAACAATATTACAACGATAACAAAGACAATAGTAATGGTAAGTTAAGAAAATAAAAGGAGGCACAAATTTAATGTGGTTCGGTCTATATCTGCAAGCGGAACAAAAGAGGGAGTACAAAATTTGAGACAAAAAAACTCTAATTAATCCCAAAAATATATCCCTAGAGAATATTTCACAATTATCACTTACAAAGAAGAGGTTCACTCAAAATGTTTCCCAATACTAACTTTATGGAATATACTAAACTATCTATTACCAAGAATGCTTAAGATGAGTTTCTTACAATTTGGGGATGATTCAAATGAAGACCAATATTTATTGGGGAAAGTTCTTGGTCCCAAATAAAAAATTAAGATTAAAAGAAAATACTTTTATTCTTTGGTTCCAAGCTAGAATGCTTTGGCTCCAAGAAATTTCACTTTGGCTCCAAGAACACTTGGCCATCACAAGTATTTTGCATATGGCCAAATGTAGGTTCTTACAAATCTCCACATGGCCTTAATTTGGATGATATAGTAATTTTACTCCACCTCGAGAAAAGCCCCAATGGGCTTATGTCACAATTTGATGATATTAGAATCAGATAAATATGATGTTGAAACTGTAGTAGAACCTGCAACAGTATATCCCAATAAAGAATACAACGAACCAGATCCGCGTGCTTTTGAATCACGAGAGCAGCTCGAGAAACTTTCAAAACTTTACCTTCACCTGTGTATACACACCCAAGAGATTCTACAACAGTGTTGTCAGAGGCGCGCTTAAAGCACACTTAAACCCTAAAGTGAGGCTCGTAACATGTTAGGCGCTTCACCTCACTTATTGTGCGCTCCATTGTCGTCATCAAGGCTCCAAGACAAATTTTCCCTTGCGAATGAGCGTTTCCTGAAGAGGCGACACTAAACGATAAATTTACTTTATCGTAAAAAAATTCAATTTCTTTGTTCATATATTTGTTATTCATGCTTATATGTACTAGTCTTTGACTAGACATATAAATATTTATACTTTTTCTTCATTTGTATCTTTTTTCTAAAGCCCTTACTTCATTTGCGCTTTGCGTTTAATGTCCCAATGGACCTTAGAGTTTTTTTGTGCTTTTCGATTTTGATAACACTGTTCTAATGTGCCAAAGAAATGAGATTTTTCTTCAAGTCAGGAACATATCTAACATCAGTGAGAGTTCTCACCACACCATCATGCATTTTGATTCGAACTGTACTTTTGCTGATTACAAAAGACATTGATACCCATTTGGACAACTCCAACTTCACCTGATCATATGTAGAAAACATGTCCATGTTGGGACATATGGTACAAACAACCGGAATCTAAAGTCCACTCATCGTTTGATATGGAACTAACTTCAGTTGCTAAAAATATAGTTCCCTCAATCTTATCAGCTGCTACACTAGCTTCAATTGCGTCAATATTTTTGTGCTTATTTTTTTTCCTTATCTTTTCTTTGGTTTTTAACTTAAAGCATTCAGAGATAATCTGGCCTCTTTATGACAATAACGACACTCTAAATCACGGTATTTGGACGTTGTGTCGGATTTACCCCTAACAAAACAAGCCAACTTCTGCTTGAGTCCTACTAGCTTCCCCAACAATATCTCTGTCTATATTTTCTTTTAATTTTAAGATAGATTTGATATCCTTGTAAGTGATATTATCCTTTCCATAAAGCATAATATCTCTTATATGCTTAAATGGTTGGTGTAGGGAAACAAGCAATAACACAACTTGATCCTCATCTTTAATTTCAACATCTATATCACTCAAATCCATAAGAATGAAATCAAATGAGTCAAGATTTGAAAGCATAGAAGTACCTTCAACCATAAGAAATGTATAAAGCTTTTACTTCAGGTAAAGTCTATTTTCCTCTTCCTTTTCATATGCAAGGTTTTTAATTTTCCCACACGCCTTTCGCTGTGCTTTCTGCAGCCACTTCATGTAAAACCTCATTTGAGAGATTTTAAATGATACCCGATTTTGCCTTTTTGTCTATGATAGCAAACTCCTGGTCCGTCATTTTTCTGGCTTATTCTCTTTTCCTTGTAGTGCTAAGTCTACGCCATTCCGTGTTAGAATAGCTTCCATCTTTAGCTGCCACATTCCAAAGTTTGCACTTCAGTCAAATTTCCCAATGTAGGTCTTTGCTACGCATCTTGGCTACTAAAATTAACCCGGTTGGATCTGGCTATGATACTAATTTCTTAGGATCGAGAATCTGGCTTATGCGGAAGTAAAGCCAAACAATGTTATAATGACATTAACAAATACAACATTAATGGTAAAGTTATGAAAATAAATTTGGTTAACATGACCTACGTCCCTAAACAGAGAGGATCAAATTTACTATAACAACCGGTACACAAAAGAGAGAGTATTAAAGAGAGAACTCTAATTAATCCCAAAAATATATCCGAAGAGAATACCTCACAATTATCACTCAAAAAGAAGAGATTCACTCAAAGTGTTTCCCAACACTAACTCTATGGAATATACTAAACTCTCTATTACAAAGAATACTCAAGATGAGGCAAGGTGTTGGCCAGTCAAGAATGCCCACGTTCAGAAGATGAATATAGTGGAGAGGATGATGCTTAGATGAATGTGTAGGCATATTAGAAGGGATATGATAAGGAATGAAGTTATACACGGTAAGGTGGAAGTGGCGCCCGTGGTGGATAAGATAAGGGAAGCGAGACTGAGATGATTTGGACATGTGAAGAGGAGTTGCGTGGATGCACCGATAAAGAGGTGTGAGAGGCTGACGATAATAGGAGTTAGGGAGGGGTAGGGTTGGCCAAAGAAGAATTGAGGGAGGTGATTAGACAAGATATGACACAACTGCAGCTCACTAGGACATGACCCCAGATAGAAAGGTGTGGAGGTCGAAGATTAGGCTAGAAGGCTAGTAGATAGCTGAGGGTTCTTCCTATTAGTAGTTCTAACTAGTAATCACTTAATTTCTTTTCCTCTATTGCTATTAGTATTTGTTGTCTCGTTTGTATGTATCTTGCTGCTGTGCTATCATATTTTTACTTGTTATCTTGCTTCAAACACTTCCTTTTTTCGAGCCGAGGGTCTATCAGAAACAACCTCGCTGCCCAACAAAAGTAGGGGTAAGGTTTGCATAGATCTTATGCTCCACAGACCCCACTTTGTGGGATTATACTGGGTACATTGTTGTTGTTGTACTCAAGATGAGTTTCTAACAGTTTGGGGGATGATTCAAATGAAGGAAGAAAAACAACATTTATAGGGGAAAGTGTTTGGTCCCCAAGTAAAGAAAAAGAATAAAAGAAAATACATTTATTTTTTGACTCCAAGCTAAAATGTTTTGGCTCCAAGAACACTTGGCCGTTAAAAGTATTTTGCACACGGCCAAATTTAGGTCATATCTTACAGAAAGCATCAAAGCTTGACTTTGTACATATGGTGCAGTTTAGTCTGGTTTCTCTGTGGTCTTTAGTCATAAAAGAAAAATATAGAAAATATTTGAAAGTGTGCTGCAAGCCTGCAACTATGCCTTCAGTTTCTGTTTGACCACATTTTAAGTGAACTTTAATTTTGATATTTCTCTATTTTGTGGTTAATTTTTCTTATACAAATTTCAGAATCAGCAATAAGAGAAAGGAAAAAGGGAAAGCAGACTGTGAAGCAAAATGATACATTGGAAAAGCTATCAACATCTTCAGATACTTTTTTGTCAAAATCAAAGGGAAAGAAGGTCCAAAATCCAACAGATGTTGAACTTTGCCTACAGAACGTACATACTGCTTTTGTTCCTTTTATCTGTTTTGTTTTTCTAAACTTTCATGGCTCCTTTTCTTTCCCATTGATGATAAGCTTCACTTTCTTAATTCACATAGTTTCTTATGTTGTGTTTACAAGTATTAGTCTTCAAGCACATTCATGCCATAACACAGTTGGGTGGAAACTCTAACTGTAATTTGAAGATTCTTCTTGTAGATCGGTTCATCAACAGAAAAGAGACAAAGTCTTAAGAAGGGACCGCAGTTCTCTCCCCTTGTATTTTATGGTTCTCCACACGGAGTTCCTCCAAAAAGACCAGCTCGTTTGTTGTGGCTGTTGAATGAAATCCGTGTAGATTTTAATGAGCAAAATAAATTAAGGTAATTGAAAATAATTCTTTTATCACTTTTACCCACTATTGATGGTTAGGTATGTTGCTATTTTTCTCAAAAGATTTAATAATCTTGCTTTTTTTTATTTTAAAAAAAGTATTCTTTCCTGTGTTTAACCAGACACGATATATGGGTCACATTTCCAAGGCAAGATGAAGCGATGAAATATGTCAAAGAGCAAACTAATGCTCGTGTTTTCAGTTACCAGGATCATGTTAATGGTCAAAGAAGATTCCTTGTGTCCACATATAAAGAGTTCTGGAGAAGGCAGGTCTTCTCAGCTGTATCTGCATTAAAATATGTAAAAAGATTATACCTTCCCCCCTGTCGTAAACATTCTCTGTGTTTATAATTTTGATCAGGTACAAAACTATGAATCCTAAATTTCGGCATCACTATGAAGTAATCCAGGAGGTAATCTTTTGTAGTTTTCCTGTCAAAACAATAAAGAAGTGCATAGATATGAAATTTATAATCATATGCTGCTGCTGATAAATATACTAGGGATCACACTAAAGAAGTGCATAGGAGGTAATCTTTTGTAGTTTTCCTGTCAAAACAATATTGAATTGCATAGTAATCCAGGAGGTAACCTTTTGTAATTTATCACCACTATGGAATGGCTTAGTGAAATTTCATTCTGGAATCTTTTGAACTTTCCTTGATTTTCTGACATGATGAATTACATGCACTTGTATATCCAAAGATTACTTTGAATCTGTTCGAATATGAATAGGAATAGGATTTGTATATAGTTTCCTACATGAAAAATGATCGGGATATACAACAGCATATCCAGTGAAGGGTCTGGGGAGGGTAGAGTGTATGCAGACCTTACCTCTACCTTGGTAAGTAGAGAGACTGTTTACGAAAGACCCTCGGCTCAAGACAAAACGAATAAGCCACGATAAAGAATTCTGAAAAAAGAAGCAGGTAAATAAGATAAACAAAGTACACGAAAGGGGACTATAAAATAATACTGCGCCTACTAGTATGATAGACTAAGCAGAGATACAATAATAACACTACAACTACTAGTATGTAAGCGTAAGTAGGACTACGCTCAACTACCTACTACCCTAATCCGTGTCCTCCACAACCCCCTATCGAAGGTCATGTCCTCAGTAAGTTGCACCTGCACCATATCCCGTCTAATCACCTCTCCCTAATACTTCTTCGGCCTACCTCTACTCCTCCTAAACCTGTCCATAGCCAACCTCTCACACCTCCGCACTGGGACATTTGTGCCTTTTATCTACATATGCCCGAACTATTTCAACCTCACTTTCCGCATCTTATCCTCCACTGAGAACACTCCCACTCTGTCCCGAATATCATCAATTTTAATCCTATCCCTCCTTGTATGCCCACACATCCATCTCAGCATCCTTATCTCCACAACTTTCATCTTTTGGATGTGCGAAGTCTTGACTGACCAACACTCGTCCCATACAACATAGTCGGTCTAACCACCTTATAGAATTTGCCTTTAAGTTTTGGTGGCACATTTTTATCGCATAAGACTCCAGATGTGAGCCACCATTTCATCCACCCTGCACCAATACGATATGTGAAATCGTCATCAATCTCTCAATTTCCTTGGATAATAGACCCGAGATATTTGAAGCTTCTTTTATTTGGAATGACCTGAGTACCAAGCCTCACCTCTACACCTGTCTCATGATCGCTCCCGTTATTGAACTTGCACTCCAAGTATTCTGTTTTGATCCTACTCAGCCTGAACCCTTTAGACTCCAAAGTCTATCTCCAAACCTCCAGCTTAGCGTTCACTTCGCTGTGAGTCTCATCAATCAGGACTATGTCATCTGCGAATAACATATACCATGACACATTCCCTTGAATTTGTCGCGTTAGCCTATCCATCACCAAGACAAATTAGAATGGGCTAAGAGTTGATCCTTGGTGCAGCCCCATCATCATTGGAAAGTGCTCCGATTCTCCTTCTACTGTCCGTACCTTGGTCTTGGCTCCATCATACATATCCTCGATCGCCCTAGTGTACGCCACAAGTATACCTCTAACCTCCAAACATCTCCATAGAACCTTCCTAGGGACTTTGTTGTATGGCTTCTCGAGGTTGATTAAAATCATATGTCAGTCTCTCTTCCTCAACATATACTGCTCCACCAACTTCCTAATAAGATGAATGACTTCTGTAGTTGAATGCCCCGACATGAATCCAAACTGGTTCTCGGAAATAGACACGCCTCTTCTCACCTTCATCTCCACAACCCTTTCTTAAACTTTTATAGTGTGGCTTAGCAGCTTGATACCCCTATAGTTGTTGCAATTATGGATGTCACCTTTATTCTTGTACAAATGAATCATTGTACTCCACCTCCATTCTTCGGGCATTCTTGCCGTCTTAAAAATGACATTAAGCAACTCAGTTAGCCACTCCAAACCTGCCCTGCCTGCGCTCTTCCAAAATTCAACTGGGATCTCATCAGGCCCGGTCGCTCGTCCCCTATGCATCATGCGAACAACGCGCTTAACCTCTTCAACCTTAATACTTCTACAATATCTAAAATCCCGGTACCTTCTTGATTACTCTAGATCTCCCAACACAATGTCTTTATCTCCTTGGTTCAAGAATTTATGGAAGTAAGACTGTCACCTCCGTCTAATACGCGCGTCCTCCACCAGTATTTTTCCGTCCACGTCCTTGATGCACTTCACGTGATTCAAGTCACGGGTCCTCATATCCCTCGCCTTGGCTAGTCTATACAACTTCTCCCTTCTTTTTTCCTCGAATTCCACATACAAACGTTCAAAAGCCGCCATTTTCGCCGCCGTAACCGCTAGCTTTGCCTCCTCCTCGCCATCTTATATAATTCCCTATTCGTCCTTCTCCACCTCATCCTTATTTTCTACCAATTTCGCATCCGCCACTTTCTTTGCTTTCACCCTCTCTTGAACTTTACCATTTCACCATCAGTTCCCTCGATTGCCTCCACGGCTACTCCGCGAAACCCCTGTCACTTCTCTAGCTACCTCCTGAATGCAACTGGCCGTCAACCTCTCCCCTATTTCTTTTGCACTAGCCATGGTCAAACTCTCCCATTTGATTCTTAGCCTGTTATCCACAACCCTCTTTTTTCCATCTTAATCTCCAAATCCATCACCAAAAGCTTCTGTCGGGTTATAAGATACTCACTCAGAATAACCTTGCAGTCTCTACAAAGTCCGTTGTCAATCTTTCTAAAGAGCAAAAAATTTATCTGATTCTTATCCACCGAACTATAGAAAGTCACCAAGTGCTCTTCCTTCATGAACCTCAAATTGGCTATCACCATTCCAATAGCTTTAGCGAACTCCATGCACGTCGTCATACCCCCGGAAGTGATCTGATATGTCCATTGAAATCCCCCCTTATAAATAATTTCTTAGTGGGTGGTATACCTCCCACCACTCCAAATCCTTCTAAAAATGTCTCTTATCCTCCTCGTCCAAGCCCGCTTGCTGCGCGTAAGCACTAATAATGTTCATAGTGAACCCTCAAACTACCAACCTAATCGCCATCATCCTGTCATTTACCCTCTTAACCTCTACTATTTGATCCCTTAGCTCGCTGTCTACCAAAATATGTACCCCCATTTCTATACCTCGACCTACCAGAGAATCATAACTTATACCCGTCCACATCATTAGCCTTAGGAGTTAGGTCCTACCCATTTGGTCTCCTGGACACAAACTATATTAATCATCATTTTCTTAAGAATCTTAACTAGCTCTATAGACTTCTCCGTTAAAGTCCCAATGTTTCAAGACCTTATTCTCAGCCTAGCATTTCCCTTACCCCACTTACCCCCTAACCTCGTCCTCGATCGAGAATATGACCCTAGTCTACCATCAGTCACCAAAACTACTAAAGCGAATATAAACTAATAGACTAATCAAAGGTTTAACCTAAAACAGGAACGCCAAGAATGATATAACTAAAGGCAAGAAAAGTAAATGGAAGAACGTAAAGACAAGAAGAAATATAGTGAAACGTCAAAATTTAAATACAATAATGACAAAGAATAGATACGAGCAACCGGAGGTACCAACTCCAGTTGAACCAAACATGTTTGTCGTCGAAAGTCCCTGTTCAATGCCGGGAGTTACTATTCACTGTCGGAATCTTGCCACCAAAAGTTGCCTGAAAACTCAAGTATCTGCAGACCTGTTCGCCGCCGAAATCCACAGTTCAACAATGGAAAAAATGTTCCCTGCTGGAAATATTGTTCAGTTCCGGAGTTACTGTTCACCGCCTGACCTTGCCGGAAAACTTTATTCATGTGCAGACATGACCGAAAACCTATTGGAGGGGTTTCCGGTTGGAGGGGTAGAAGAGACCAAAAAACGAAAGGAGAAAGAAGAAAATAGGGGGGTCTGGTCGGAAAAGTACTACCCATAACGATCTGGCTGAATAACTTACTGGCGATTGATCGACGTACTTGGTCAGAGCCGCGGTGGGTAGTGTTGTCCGTCAGTGAAAGAGGAGAGGACGGAGAGACAAAGAGGAGAGAGAGATAAAAGAAGATGATGGAGAGGTCGACGTACCTGGTCGCTGGCCAGAAAAAGAGGTGGGGTGGGGTTAGTATTCTTACCGTTGGGGAGGAGGGTTCACCGTCGGGGAAGAGGGGTGGTAGAGTTAGTGGTCGTACGTCTTACCGTTTGGAGTAGAAGAGAGAGCAAATACCACATTATATTATAAGCATTCTACATTCATTGTAAAGGGATATAGTGCCTATAAATATGAATCAATGTAATGTTATAGATACACAATTCAATAATATTTTTCTCTCATCATTTATCACATGGTATCATTGCATTGGTGAGATAATTATTGTTGTGCATCATTCTAGCGACGTCGAAGAAATAACTTTTTCGGTGACATGAGTGGCTGTCTGCTTCAAGTTTCAGAGTTGACGGTGTTATGCGAAAATCAACACCACCATTAGATCCGGAATGCTCCCGCGACCAAACCCCAAGGATCCCCTCCGACAGAAAACCTCCAGGTGATGCCACGCGCCAAGAAGATTGCTGCCTTTTTCGGCAAGATCCAGTTACGCGCTGGCATGTGAGAGGTCCTACAGGTTTTTTCCGGCGACAATTTTTCTTCCCTCTTGGATGCCTACTTTTTTTGACCATAACCCATAAATGTTTCTCTTGAAATAGTTGTCAGAATAGTAATTGTTAAGGCAGAAGCTTAGTGTTTTCCTATTTTTTTGGTAATATCTTTTTGAAGTTTTGAGACATGTCTTTTGGATTTGATGTTTTTAATTCAAAAAATATGGGAGTTGAAAATTCAAGTCCTAAGATTACTTTAGAACTCTTAATGAGGAGATCCAGAAATCGTCACATTCTTTGAAGAATCGACAAGGAGGAGGTCAGTTTGGAAGATCTAAGTGTTGTTATTGCAATACGCTTGGACACACTCGTGAAGTATGCAGACCTTGACCTGAGTGTAGTTATTGTAATAGGTTTGGACACACTCGTGAAGTATGCTATTCTCTACATGGTCGACCACCCAAGAATGCTCATTTACTCAGACTGCCACTATAGATAATCAACAAGTTTATTTATCCGAAAAAGAATATAATGAATACCTTCAGTATCGAGCAAGTAAGCAGACATCTTCACAAGTAGCCTCAGTCGCACACTCTAATACCCTTGGATCGTGGGTTGTAGACTCTGGCGCTTCTGATTATATTTCTGGTGATAAATCACTTTTGTCAAATATTGATTATTCACTCTCTTCTCGCTATTACTTTAGCCAATGGGATCCAAATAAAAGCAAAAAGTGTTGGACAAGCTAATCCCATATCTTCTGTCACTCTAAATTTTGTTCTTTATGTCCCTGGTTGTCCTTTTAATCTTGCACATATCAGTCGTTTGACTCGTATCTTCAATTGTGCCATAATATTTCTTGATAATTTTTTATTATGTAGAACCGCAGTATGGGGCAGACGATTGACGTATGATATGAATCACAAGCCCTCTACTACCTTACCTCAACTCCTAATTCCTTTATATCAGGTTTGGTTACAGATCCTCCAGACTTAATCCACAAATAATTAAGACATCCGAGTCTGATCAAGCTACAAAAGATGGTGCCTAGTTTGTCTAGTCTATCCAAATTAGATTGTGTGTCTTGTCAACTTGAGAAACACACTCGCACTACCTTTCCACATAGTTTTGAAGGTCGTTGGGAGTCTATTTTTTCCTTAGTCCATTATGATATTTGGGGTCCTAGTAGAGTCAGTTCAACCTTAGGATTTCGTTATTTTGCTAGTTTCATTGATGATTATTGAAGATGTACTTGGATTTTCTTAATGAAAAGTTATTTTCTATATTCCAAATTTTTTTTGTGCTGAAATACAAAATTAATTTGGTGTCTCTATTTGTACGTTTCGTAGTGATAAGGCTTTAGAATATTTGCCCTCTCAGTTCCAACAATTTACAACTCACCAAGGAATTATTCATCGGACATCTTGTCTATCACTCTTCAACAGAATGGGGTGGGTGCACATGTTTTGTTCATAACATAACCCCTGGGAAAGATAAATTAGCCAATATGCTCTCAAATGTGTCTTTCTTGATTATTATCGGGTTCTAAAAGGGTATCATTGCTACTCACCTGATCTTTGTTGGTATCTTATGTCAGCAGATGTTACATTCTTTGAGTTCGACCATACTTTACATCGTCTTCTGATTATTCTGACATATCTGAGGTAACTATACCAACTTTTGAGGAATCTACTATTACTTCTACATCTCCATCCACAACGCCACCAGTCTTACCCGTGACATTTTTTGACAAATCTACTGTTACTTCTATGTTTCCACCAACAATTCCACCACGCCTGACTTATCATTATCGTCCACATCCAGCATTAGGCCCAGATGATTCATATCTTGCACCGGACCCTGCCCCTACTGCGGACTTGTCTTCTCCTAATCAACCGATTGCAGTTCGAAAAGGTATACGGTCTACTCGTAATACTAACCCACATTATACCCTTTTAAGTTATCATTATTTGTCTTCATCCCATTATGTCTTTGTATCATCATTGTCCTCTGTCTCTGTCCCTAAGTCTACAGCTGAAGCACTTTCTCATCTAGGACGTCGACAAGCTATGATTGACGAGATGTAGGCTTTACATATAAGTGGTATTTGGAAGTTTGTTCCTCTTCATTTAGGTAAATCTATTGTTGGTTGTCGTTGATTTTATGCAGTCAAAGTTGATCCAGAAGGCCAAGTTGATCGGCTTAAGGCTCGCCTTGTTCCAAAGAGTATAAGTGATACTTTTTCTCCTGTGGCTAAAATACCATTTGTCTGTCTTTTTCTATCCATGTTTGTTGTTCGCCATTGTCCTCTTTATCAGTTGGACATTAAAAATGCTTTTCTCCATGGTGATCTTGAGAAAGAAGTTTATATGGAGCATCCACCTGGTTTTGTTGCTCAGGGGGAGTCTAATCTGGCGTGTCAATTGTGTCGGTCACTTTATGGTCTGCAACAATCTCCTTGAGTTTGGTTTGGTAAATTTAACACAATAATTAAGGAGTTTGGCACGACTCATAGTGAAGCAGATCGCTCTGTGTTTTATCGACATTCTTCTCCCGATTTGTGTATTTATTTGGTGGTTTATGTTGACGATATCGTTATAACTGACAATGATCAAGATGGTATCACTAATTTAAAGCAACATCTCTTTTAGCATTTCTAGACTAAAGATCTCGGCTGACTGAAGTATTTTCTAGGTATTGAGGTTGCCTAATCCAGGTCAGTTATTATTATTTCGCAACGCAAGTATGTCTTAGACATTTTGAGGAGACACGAATGATGAGATGTACTCATTGACACTCCTATGGATCCTAATGCTAAACTCGTGTTAGGACAGGGGGAGCCACTCAGTGATCCTGGAAGATATAGGTGGTTGGTTGGTAAGTTAAATTATTTCACAGGTCTAGCCTAATGTTAGTGTTCTAAGTCAGTTTATGGATTCTCCCTGTGATTGTCATTGAGATGCAGTTGTCCGCATTGCGCGATACATAAAGTCGGCTCCTAGCAAAGGACTACTCTTCAAGGTCGAGGCCAAGAGAAGATCGTTGGATATACATACGTTGATTGGGCAGGATCACCTTCTGATAGACGTTCTCCATCTGGATATTGTGTTTTAGTAGGAGGTAATTTGGTATCCTGAAAGAGTAAGAAACAGAGCGTGGTTTCTCGATCTAGTACAAAATCAGAATATCGAGCAATAAATTTAGCAATGTGTGAGCTAGTTTGGATTAAACAGTTTTTGGAGAACTAAAATTTGGAGAAATCAATAAGATGGAACTTGTGTGATAAAAAAACGGCCCTTCATATAGCATCAAATCCGGTATTTCATGAAAGGACCAAACACATTGATCGACTGTCACTTTGACAGAGAAAAGATACTCTCCGGAGATATTGTTACAAAATTTGTGAAGTCAAGTGCTCAGCTTACAGATATTCTCACCAAGTCCCTCACTGGTCCTCGTATTAGTCACATCTGTAACAAACTCAGTACATAGAACTTGTATGCATCAGCTTGAAGGGGAGTGTTAGAATATGAATAGGAATATGATTTGTATATAGTATTCTACGTGGAAAATGATTGGGATACTAGCCTATAAATAAGATTCAGTGTAATGTAGATACACAATTCAATAATATTTGTCTCCCATAATTTCTCACACGTACAATAGACCTTTGTGGTCCGGCCCTTCCCCGGACCCCGCGCATAGCGGGAGCTTAGTGCACCGGGCTGCCATTTTTTATCTATCCTAGCTTTATATGTGTGTGTGAGAGAGATAGAGAGATGCCACCTTTATACAACAACAACAATAACATACCAAGTGTAATCCCACAAGTGTGGCTGATGCCACCTTTGTATGATTAATAAAAAAAAAGAGCTGCTGCAAATGTCAGACTGTTATATCCTTATTTCAGGGATTGCCATGCCATCTCTACTTTGATCTGGAGTTCAACAAGAGAGAGAATGCGGATAAAAATGGAGATGAAATGGTTGACCTTCTGATACAGGTCATCTTTGATGCCATCAAGGAAAAGTACTGTCTTGAAGGAAACAATGATTGGGTTGTCGAGCTTGATTCTTCCAATGAAGGTAGGATGTTAATGGACGATTCTATCTAGTCAGCTGTATGCAGTATGTTGTCGAAATGATATGTAGGTATGTATGCTTATATTAGTTTTTGCATATATGTATATTTTTTGGTGAACGACCAGCCCATTGACTGTTGCTTAAGTACTTTTCTGACAATATCCTAGTCCATGGTGTGAAGCATGTTCGTCTATCATTTCCATGGTAATAAGCTAGAATATGTAGTTTGAAAACCTAGTAATGTGTAATCTTTTTTAATTCAGCTCATGTTATGCAAGTGAAATTAGGATTCTACTAGGCAATATGGCAAATAGAACTTCTTTGACTGAAGTGGAACAACGGGATAGGTTGTGATGCACCTATATGTCACTGTAATATTTGTCCACTTGCTTATCCCTTACTCTGACTTGATTTATTACCTGCATCATTATTTGGTGACAAACGAATACCTCTGTAATGGGCTTTTAGATGTTCATATTGAACAATAACTCTCTTCAGCACACCTTACTCCTGTGAAACTAGGGAACTCTTTCCTTGCTTATTTCCCAACTTGATTTTCCTATGTGATATTCACAGGAAAATGTTCTCTTTTTGCGGAGCACCTTTTCATTAGATATCATGCTAATTTTCAATATCACTGGATCTTCCTGTTGATGTACAAACATATTACTAAAGCAAGATCTTCATTTAAAACAGGAAGCAGTTTTAGGCAAACATGATTATTTTGTGGATGAAGTTTCTTTTGGTTGATCAAATGGGGCACACAATCTGGTTAGGAACTGCAGTAAAAGTAGTATATGGGAGAACTACCACAGGATCTGATGCAGAATACTTATTTTCTATATCAATAAGACTGTACTATGAATTTTTTATGTTATCGTAATCCATATTAACATAAAGTTTTGCTGGCAGAAAAATTTTCTCATCATTTAATTATCCGATTTCCAAAGGCTGCTTTCAAGGACAACTCGCATGCAGGTGCATTTGTTACAGAGGTATCATACTCATCGGTTCATCCCGCTTAGGCCCTGTTCAATTTCAATTTATCATTTTGTGCAGGTCAAGTTTTTAGGTGTTCAACTTGTATCTTACTATTTTTTAATTAATTCTTATGTCTTACAACATGTGCATTATTCATATCTTACAACTACAAATGATTGGTCACTAAATTCTTTTCTTCTTACCCTCTTCTTGAACGAGACACAGTTATCAGTTTTTGTGCCCTATTTTCAGATATGTTCAAGGATCAGTAGCTTAAGTGAAAGTGATGGAAGATTTAGAAAGCTTTTTGTCTCAAAGGATTCAAGCTCAATCGATATTCCATTTCAACTGTTTGTGGATAAAGCTGTCTATTCTAGAAATCGCTGCTTTCGCCTAGCCTTGTCATCTAAAGCAGGGAAGAGTTCTGTGCTTCTGCCAAGTGGGCGTTTTAAATGTAAGGACATGGTATGCAACTTTTTACGCTGATGGTGTTCATTACTAGGTTGATTATGTTAGTAGGTGGACAGTTTGTCTTCTGCATAAATGATTTAGTCAATTAACCAGGTGACTGGTAACCTAAGTTGCTCGGACTCGGGTGCGGGTGGCCGATACGGGTACGGATCTAGAGGTCGGATCCTTCATGAACTAAATTTTAAGATTCGGGGATACGGATAGGTGTGCGGGGATTCGGCTAAAAATAATTCAAATATTGAAAGATAGAGTTATAAAACCAAAATTATGAGATATTAAGTGGAAAACTTGAGAAAATATTGATTAAGGGGAGAATCCCATAATGGAGATAAAAGGAAAAGGAGTGACATAGAAATTTCCATATACAAGGTATTCCATTTTCTTCAATTTCACCTTAGCTTTTGTTTTGATTACAGAAATCATCGAATCTATTCGGAATTTCTCCATCGACTTTGGTCAAAGTACCCAAAATCGGTTGACCAGATAGGGTACGGATCCTGCACACACCCGTACCCACACCTACGTCGTGTTGACACGGGTGCGACATCAAAAGTGAAGAGTCTGAGTAACTTAGCTGGTAACTTGTACTGTTAAATCAATCTCGGATTTCAGCTATCAAAGAGATTTGTGGTAGTAAATACAACAACAACATACCAGTGTTATCCCACAAGTGGGGTATGGGGAGGATAGAGCGTACGCACACCTTACCTCTACCTTGGGAGGTAGAGGGACTGTTTTCGATAGACCCTTGGCTCAAGAGAAAGCATATCAAAGCAGGTGAGAAGAAATAATGAGAGCATACTATAGAAAGCAAGACAAAATATTTCGAAAAAGGACAAGGAACATCAAATAATAATAAAAATCAAAGGACAAGAACTACAACAGAAATACTACGAATACTAGTAAGGAAGGATACACGAGACAACACCCTACTACCTACTAATCTTCTACCCTAATTTGTTCCCTCCACACCCTCCTATATAAGGTCATGTCCTCAGTGAGTTGTAACTGCGTCATGTCGCGTCTAATCAACTCACCCCAATACTTTTTCGGCCTACCTCTGCCTCTCCTGAAGCCATCCATAGACAACCTCTCACATCTCCGCACTGGGGCATCCGCACATCTTCTTTTCACATGTCCAAACCATCTTAGCCTCGTTTCTCGCATCTTGTCCTCCATCGAGGCCACTCTCACCTTGTTCTGGATCTCTTCATTCCTAATTCTATCTTTCCTCGTATGCCCACACATCCACCGCAACATTCTCATTTCCGCAACTTTCATCTTCTGAACAAGAGTGTTCTTAACTGCCCAACACTCCGCCCCATACAACATAGTTGGTCTAACCACTACTCGGTAGAACTTGCGAAAAAAGAGACGCACCGGTCGGGAAAAGATATATAGCATTTGAACTTTAATGCTGCTAAAATTGTTAAACCACAAACTACTAGGATCTTATTAACATCTTATTTAACAGGCTTAAGTCATCGAGGGCCCCTTAAAGTTGTCTACAAAATTTACTTAGACACCTCAACTGAGCCTTATACCTATTGACATGATATGAGTTTAAGGTATAATTTAACTTGTGTATTATATTAATGGCAGTGGAAGGAGAAACCGACCTTTAAAATATGAGTAGTTAAATGAATTTGAATTCTTAAAAGTTTTGAAAGTTATACAGAATGATATTATTACAAGAATGATGCCAAACATACTGGGACATCCCAAAATGAAAGTGTCATCTGAATTGGAACTATAGGAGTGTTAAGAGAATCTGTAGAGCATACAGTCTTTCCTTAAACCAGTTATTTTTACACATATTTATACTTGTTCTAATAGCCAGCAGAATCTGGCTTCTATAAATGGTACTTCATGATTTGAGAAAACAAACGACCCAAAATGATCCATATGTGCTGTACTCTGCATTTGGTGCTCCTTATAGTTCTACAGCAAGCTACATTTCAATAAATATCAGTACAAAATATATATGTATAATTTGAAAAGGTAAAGGTTATCACTACAAAATATTCTAGATAAGGAAATGGGAAGTGTGTCCATGGTTGTTAAAATCCATCCATGAAATCCGTTTAGTATGCTTTACATGTGATATTTGCTTGTAGCTTAACCCCAGAGATTTTTCAACTTATAACAGACTGAGGAAGAAGTGTTTATGGCATCCTTGATTTGCAATATGGATGCTGATTTTGAGAAGCTACTGATCTGCAAAATGGATCTAGATTGTGTGAAGGCCCTTCAGTTTGATACAGAGGTAGCTCCTCTTTACTTATTATTTTTGTAGCACTTAGATTTCCTCACTTCAAAGTCTGTTTTTCTGTGTTATGGACTTCATTTTAGCTCCTCCTTTTTTTTTTTTGAACAGAAATAATTTTAATAACTACTACTATGGAGTCTATCCTGACACCAGTGGCAGTTGTCCGTTTAGAGTTGTATCTGCTGCCATCATTTAGGGGAAAGCTCTGATTGATTGCATTCTAAAGGGTTCAATATCATTTCGTATGCAGAGTACCGGGAGTTTCCAACTGCATTCTACTGATTCACTGAACTTTGACCTAAATGCTTGTACAAGTGATCCTTCAAGAACTTATTTGATGGGGAAATCACCGTTCCCATATCTGGATGTGTTTATAGAGTCTGTTGCTTCAATTGGAAATATACCAGGTGACACCCAAAACTTTCAGCTTCTTTAGAGCAGACAAACATAGATGACTTTTATTCCTATTCTCCCTCCACCCTTTTCCTTTTTTACCGTTCACATGCGTGGTTTGTTGAATAAATTGGACTGTACTTGCATATGCAAAGTTCGTTTCTTTTTATATCTTGTGTTTTACGTTGTCCGTGTGTATATATTGTAACTACTGGTTGCAATTATCTCAATATTTCTTCATAGCAGAAAGTTCAATAATTGCATTAGTATATTACCAATTTAAGTGCTCATCCCTTCATGTTAAGTTTTGCAAGAATATACTGCAAATGGTGAATGGGCCTCCCTCCCTTTCTTGTCCTTTCTCTTACTATATAGGTCCCTCCCTTTCTTGTCTTTTCTCTTACTAGATAGGGAGAGAGCGTTATGGGGTGTTTCTCCCCGCCATTATTTTGGTTGGTATCAGAATACTAATTGCTTTTCTCTCTTTTCTTTTGTACTTTGATGGGTCATTTGGTTCGTGGACAAGTTATACAAAGATTATAACGTACTTTAGATTATAATATGGTGAATTATAGGAACTTGATAATTGTTTTTGTTATGAAATGTTTGGTTCGTTGTATTAATATTTAGATATAATGTGTATCATCTAAAACATGTGTTTGGTTTTAAATTGGAAATGTTGATTGCAATCATACCCTAGGCCTATATCAAGAAAATTTATCTAATCTACTTTTGGATTTTATTAAGACGTGACAAACTATTTTAGCCTAACATAATCACATATTTTATGAGATATATAATTTCATTTACTATATCAAATAATGAACATTTTAAGAGGAATACTGAGATGAGGTATAATAAAAAATATAATTCTTGTGTTATTTTAAACGTGGAATTTATTTTTAACACTTCTCTATAATTTTAAAATCAACTTTACAAATATGATTAGAAACAACTAGATAATAATTAAGAGATGATTAACTATACAAGTAATAGTTTAAAAGGAAATTTTTATCATTTGCATGATTTAATGGAAGTATCGCTAATAGATGTTTTATTATTCCATATGAATTTCAGCATAAAATGATGCACTAAGATTATCAATACATGGATTAAAGGCGGAACAAAACATTGTTTATTAATGCATAATATAACTATGGAGCATGTTTCACTCGATGATTAACTATGGAGCATGTTTCACTCGATTTTTGGACTTAGTGAGGCGGGAACCAATATCTACTTTAGATTTCACAATTTCAAGCACTTCCATGGTCGCCCCACACTTTAACTTTAGCATACAATCCAACAAGTTACAAAATTTTGCTCAATTCTACTATCCTCATAAAGTCTACTTGAGCATGTTCACAAACAATTTACGTGCATGTATTAGAGAGTATGTATTCTAGTAATTGGGAGAGCAAAGCTAACCCAAAAACTCAAATAAGCAAGATGTGAATTCATACTACATACTCATCTAATTTACAAGTCAATTTGCGCACTTCAATTTCAAGAGAGTGAGTAAAAAGATCTCCCGATAACTCACCTTTTTGTCTTGTTTTCTGCGCCCCAGCTGACAGTCCCATCTGCACTTCTAAGTTTTGAATGGCCTTGGCCTATGACATACTCTGCTCCATAAGCTTTTCGAACATGTCACTAATCCTCTTCTCAACTTGTGGTTGTGGGTGCTGCTGATAATTACCCTGAGGTCTATTTCCACCCTGGTTACCACCCCAACTGAAGTTAGCGTAGCTATTTCATTCGTACAGTTGAGAATGTAGTTGTATCGAAATTCTTTGAGTAATAAAATTCCCCTTTCTACCCAAATTCTTTATTAATTTATTGGATACATTACAAAACACGCCCTCCTTAGGTGTCAATTTGGGGTGCTTTGTGGGCCCCAATCCTCTTCATCTTGGATTTAGACAATGAATGTAGCACTTAGACAACTCTTCTCCACAAGTCTCGAGCTCTTCATTCACAACAAGTATCTTCTTGATCTCCCATTGAAGCCCAACAACTGTGGCTTGCATGTCCTTAGCTTGAGACCTTGTGAGTGGCCTTCTTGGTGCTTCCATAACTTCATCCTTGTCCATGGAGTGAAAATCTCGAATTTGGATCCCAAATTGACGGGTTAGTGTGAGCTTATCGGTTTCTAGATGTTAGTCTTGCCACTTCCAATCCTTTTTGCTCGATGTTTTAGGAACACGGTATGATAGATGAAGACGTAAACCCATAAAATATAAATAGGATGATTGATATGGAGAAGCGTTACTAGAATGTTATACGTTAGGAGGATACTTACCAATAGACAAGTTATATAAAACGTGCAAGACCAATTACAATATATGAGAGTGATTGTTGGGTCGTTAAGGTCCAACATATCCACAAGATGAGTGTTACAAAAATGTAAATGTTAAGTGTGCGATTAGAAATGATCACATACAAGTAAAGTAATTGTCAGAGGGTCATTTGACATCGTTTGGTCATGTTTTATTTAGATCTTCGGATACACCGATCTGTGCTGATATCAGGATGATTGAAGGTGTTAAAATGGGAGACAAGATAGCTCTAAAGTAACATAGAAGTTGTTACAAAAGACGTACAACAAAAGAAAGTTGACTCGAACAACCTATAATCTCTAAAAATCCATACAAATTTAGCGCAAAGTTGAACAAAATAGAAGAAAAAGATCCATATAGGCAATACCAACTAGTCGGGATTAAGGCTAGTCATGCTGATAAGTTTACATTAGGTCCAACTTCTGCTATGGTTTTTTTTAATTGTACCATATTTGTATGTCATTGTAGAATATAGAGAACCTCTATTGTTAGGGAACCTTAATTTGAATGAAACGGGTTCAGAAGGAGCAATGTGGAGAATGAGGATTCATATAGCCGACACCAATTAGCTTTTGATCGAAGGCTAATAGTTGTTGCTATGAGCTACCTGTCTGCCTTACTCGGCCATGACTGTATTCATCTTTTTGATGCCTGGGTGTCAAAGCTAGTGTTCTGCTTCTAGTTTTGTATTTTTGTCAATGCTTAAAAGCTGTAGCAGTCTACGTGTTTGAGTGCGAAACCAAGGATTACTGCTTACTTTCTTACTATTACTTTCTTCGCAGGAAAAATCCGAAGTTGGTACGGGTTCTCTGAGTATGCATTGATGGTCTACAGCATGTCTAGAAATAGATACTGTGAAAGAATTGGCAGACAACATAAAAGCAATCACGGTAATGTATCACAAATTTTACTTTTGCAATAAAAAAACTTTTGGAAAGGAGTCACATCTCTGTCGCTCTCCACTCTTTTATTTCTCATCCAAGGTCACCTTGCAGGACATTTTTCCATTTTTACTATTGGTAACATCAGATATAGTCATGGTCGGAGTATCTTTTATAGACTAATTTAGATAGGTCCTGAGCATTGATATGCTTTTTTCTAATGTTCCCCGTTTTGTTTTGCTTTTCACATATGGTTTCAGTTATATACGTAGTTGATCTGCAAAGGGCTGTTTATTATCAGAAGTGCCACGATCCTGATTGCAGAGGTAAATGATAGTCTTGTTTCATTCATCAGTTGAATTTCTTGGCTAAAAAATGATGACTTGTCGCCTTTATTGATGTTAAAAGGCTACCGATCTCCCTTGCGACCTGTCCCTGATAATGTCATACCTCATTCATCCATTTCCTTCAATCTGCCTGGACATAATTTGGACGAGGAGCAGCCAAGTGTAACCAGTGACAAAAGCATTTTCAGCAGCTGCAAGAAAGAATGGTGGCTTGAAGCCATAAGAGTTGCAGACAGTGTTGAGAACGTACAAAAAACATTGGATCTTACTGAGGTTGTTTATCTTCACCTTCCAACTTCTTGTGAATTTTTATTTTATCAAAAGTAAAAGGGTAAAAAATGTCTTCCTTGCACCTATTGGATCAAATATGCCTCTCCTTCTACCTATTGGTTCAAAAATGCTCTTAACGTATTAGAAATGACTAAAAAATGCCCTTCTTCCACCTAATGGATCGAATTTGTCCCCAGTGTTAGTTTCAGGCTTAAAGTTGCCCTCCATTAACGGCACCATTAGATGACATTTAATTATTTTCTTATTAAACACATAGCCTTTATTTATGGGTCCACATAAAATTCTGACCCAACTCGAAAGGACCCGACTCATCCATCACCCAATTCAACACAAAAACCGTTTTAGTTTAACGTAGCTAAACAATAAAATCATTTTTTCACCTCCCGTTTTCAATTAATTTTTGTATCCTATCATTTTCGACATTTTGGGTAGCGAGTAGGTTGTTGATTCCACCATATTATATGCTCGTGAAGAGACCATTTGGTATTGATAAAGTAACACTAGCAATGCCATTGCTCATTGTCACCTAAAGAGACGATATATAATCACGAGGAAAGATGCAAAAAATTTGTGGATCAAATTAATTACAAAAATTTAAACACGATGTACAAAATCATTTAGGTTGGAAGTGGATGCAATTAGACATACCGGAAGGTTTAGACTGGTATACTGATTGTTAGTATAATGTCATATGATTTTGGAATTTTTACACAAATAACAACATACCTAGTGAAGTACCACAACGTGGAGTCTGGGGAGGGTAGAGTGTACGCAGACCTTACTTCTATCTTGGTAGGTGGAGAGGCTGTTTCCGAAAGACCCTCGGCTCAAAACAAAGTATAAGCACAAGCAAAGCAAGAAAAACGGTCAGACCCAGACAAGAAATTTAAAACAGAAAGAAAATGATGGTAACAAAAGCGAATAAGCCATGATAAAACATTATGAAAAAAGAAGTAGTAACTAACACATGTAAATAAAATAAACAAAATACACGAAAAAACATACAACAGCAGAAATCAAATGATAGGGGACTATAAAATAATACTGCGCCTACTAGTATGATAGACTAAGCAGGGATACAATAATAACACTACAACTACTAGTATGTAAGCGTAAGTAGGACTACGCTCAACTACCTACTACTCTAATCTGTGTCCTCTACAACCCCCTATCGAAGGTCATGTCCTCAGTAAGTTGCACCTACGCCATATCCCGTCTAATCGCCTCTTCCAATACTTCTTCGGCCTAGCTCTACACCTCCTAAACCTGTCCATAGCCAACCTTTCATATCTCCGCACTGGGGCATTTGTGTCTCTCCTCTGCACATGCCCGAACAATATCAACCTCGCTTCCCGCATCTTATCCTCCACCAAGGCCACTCCACTATGTCCGTGATATCATCATTTCTAATCATATCCCTCCTATGCCCACACATCTATCTCAACATCCTCATCTCCGCAACTTCCATCTTTTGGATGTGCGAAGTCTTGACTGGACAACACTCCGCCCCATACAACATAGTCGGTCTAACCACACTCTATATAACTTGCCTTTAAGTTTTGGTGACACTTTTATCGCACAAGACTTCAGATGCGAGCCTCCATTTCATGCACCCTGCATCAATACGATGTGTGACATCGTCATCAATCTCTCCATTCCTTTGAATAATAGACCCGAGATACTTGAAGCTTCCTTTCTTTGGAATGACCTGAGTACCAAGCCTCACCTCCATGCCTGTCTCATGGTCACTCCCGTTACTGAACTTGCACTCCAAGTATTCTGTCTTGGTCCTACTCAGCCTAAACCCTTTAGACTCCAGAGTCTGACTCCAAACCTCTTGCTTAGCGTTCACTCCGCTACGAGTCTCATCAATCAGGATTATGTCGTCTGCGAATAACATACACCATGACCACATATTTAATTTATGTACAGGAACTGCTTGAAAACGAGAGGTGAAAACATGATTTTATCGCTTTGTTGCGTGTTAATTTTTATTGAGTTTTGTTATGGGTTGGGTTAGAATTCTATGTGGACCAATATTAAATAAAGGCCAAGTGTTTACCTGATAATAAAAAAGTTCATGTGTTTAATTAAATTTAGTTAAAATGCCATATAATTGTATCGTTAATAGAGGGACAATTTTAAGACTGAAAATAACGTTAGGGACAAATTCAATTCAATAGGTGGAAGGAGCGTATTTCTGAGCCGTTTTTAATATGTTAAGGGCATTTTTGATTCAATAGGTGAAGAGGGGGAGATTTGCTCCTATAGGTTGAAGGAGGGCATATTTGACCAATTTCTAATGGGCATTTTGACCCTTTCCCATTTTAGATATACTTAAATGAAGTGATAATGTTTTTCCTCGGAATAGTAACTATCCCACACAGGTGAATTTTCATCATGGTTAGGATGTTTCATGAATCTCGGGGAAAATTCATATGATATGATCTAAATGAGCAAAACCCAAACTTTAGGCGATACTGAAGCTCAGTAGCTGAACAACACAAAGGGTTAGGGATTTTCTCCTGTTCTGTTTTAGTTCCCTTTTCTGTTTTGTGTTTGAGCCAGTAGTGCAGTTTAGTTGTCCATGGATCTTTTGTTGTGTTAGAACAGAACTATGACTTTTGGAAGTTAATATGGATGCAACTGGTGAGTTGCTTGTCTAGGGCCTCTAGTGGAATAAAATTGATCTACATTGTTACTGACGCAAGAATTTATATCTTCTTCTGCCATTTCCTTTGTTACGTGAACTAGATGAGTCTGACTACCTTTTATTTTGGTACTGAGAGCAGGACGGAACATGTGAAGAAGATGAGTGGTGGATGGCTGTTGAAAGGACTGCATACCAGACAGAGCTATCTTACTTTGGAAAAGATTAGCCACATTAAATGCTGAACTTGTAAGCGTGGAGGTTTCCAGTTCCAGCTAGTTTCCCCAACCACATCACATATTGTGTTTGTCCTGTTAATTGATGACTTCTCAATTTTGTCTACTATCTTACAAAACAGTGCATGGTGGAAAAACATATGTTAGCTACATTCCAAGTTTATACATCCATTGTAATTGCTCAAACGGGATTTGAATATCGGGACTTTTTTAATCAATACAGCTTTTCTAGTTGCTGCCTGAAAAAAATTAATATTCTGTCCCATTTTATGTGAAGGTTTGATTGAGCACGGAGTGTAAGAATAAAAAGAAACTTTTGAAACTTATGATCTAAAATAAATTATAAATATTTGTGTGACTATAAATCATTCTACGAATGTAAAATAGTCATTTTAAAGTTAGATTGTTTATTAAATATTGAAAGGTGTCATTTTTATGGAACTGACTAAAAACAAGAGTTGTATAATTTGAGGGATTAACAATCAAGAAATATCACAACCTTTTACATTAATTTGATTGATGTGCCTGACTCAGATCTCTTATTATGCTTAGAGTTTGTTTCACCAAGTTTCTAAAGTAGCTTATTTTGAGTAGTTTTATTAAAATAGTTTTTCATAAAATTATTTTAAAGAGAAATAGTTTGTGTTTTGCCAGATCATTTGAGAAGTACTATTTTAAACAAATTATGTTCTAGAAAGTGTTTTTGAATGTCAAATTAAGAAAATAAAAATAGTACTCTCTTCATCCCAATTTATATGACACTTCCACAGATTTCTCAATGTCTTTTAGACCACAAATTTCAAAAGTTCGTATTTCTTTCTTAAATTATGTGTCGAGTCAACCACTTTCATATTAAATGAGACGGAGGGAGTATTAAGGTTCGTTTTGCAACTAATATTATTTAAATAGAGAAAGAATTTAAATATTTTTTAGAGATAGTAGTAAAAAACACACCTCAAGTATAATTTTATGTGAGTTTTCTACCTACACTATCACCAACTATTTATCAAAATACATCTCGACTAGTATTTGACGGTGTGTGGTGTACTCTTTCATTTTTTGGTTTAAAAACGGTGCTAAATGGCACTCCAAGCAGATAATCTAAGGAATTAATTGGAAAATTTAAAACAATGAAGAGATAATGCTAAAAAAATACATTTGAAGATATTAGTTGAGGTGTGTTTTGATAAATAGTTAATGATAGTTTAGGTAGGAAACTCAAACACTTGATAGTTCAGGTGTGTTTTGATAAATAGTTGGTGATAGTTTAGGTAGGAAACACAAACACCTGAAACTCACAAAAAGTGATACTGTTTTTATGCTTATCGTTTTATTTTATTTTTATAAAGGACTTTATTTAGTTTTTTGTTTAATTAAAGGAAAAGTGGGAAGATGAGAAGAAGGATGTATTTATATTTGAGAGATATAGGAGTTAACTTAATGATAACAATTCGATAGGGATATTTTTGCTTTCTGCTTGTGCTTTTGGGAAGAAGTAGAAATTGGTAGCGTTCTTCCAAAACAATAGAAAATTGATGCTGCTTAAAAGTACTTTTAAATTAAAAAAATTGCTTTTGACTTCTTAAAATCTTGAACTAACTAATTCGTCGAAACATGTATAGAAGAAGCGAGAGAAGTGGAAGTTTCCCAGGGAACAACATACGAAAAGGAAAAAAAGGTGAATGTGTTTGTTGCTATTAGGGGCTCGATTCTTTAATCTCCAATATTGTGCGGTGGCAACAAGAACCTATGTGCAGGTTGAATGAAATGGGGGACTCTTAGAATCGGTAACCTAGGTACTCAAGAGAACTAGGTTGTTTGAGAAACTATACAAAAAATTAAATTGCGGAATAATAAAACGATCAACACAAGATTTTTTTCACGAAAAACTCCTTTCTCAAGGGAGGCAAAAACCATGATCGACTTTCCCAAACTTCATTAAACTTGAGCAGATTATTGTTTCCAATACTTAATGAGTTGGTTTTTCTCAGTCCCGCCTCTACTCTTTTAAGGATAAATCTCAATGACTCTATCCAGTCAAAGAAGTCCCGTACAACTCGATAGAACCGATTTCTCTTATAAATAAGAATCAGTTTCTTTACAATGTATCCTAATTGGCAACTGGATATTTGTGCAGCTTTCAATCTTCACCATCTTGGACCACCTTCGATACTTATGTGGTAAATGAATATATGTGTGATATATATGATGTTGGAATATGAGTTGTATGGATATGATCTGATCTTCCCCATCTGACATCATAAAAAACAAGTATATTTACAAGATCCAGTGCATTCAATCAACAAACTCATGGCCACTAGGGCTGTATTATTATGAACATGGTACAAGAGCAATGCCATAATCTACTTAAAATCTTATGAGGAATATTCTCCCACACAACATTAAGTTATAAGATCCAAATTAATGGATTGTTGTATATTAATCTAAAGGTTTTGGGAAAGATATGGACATGAGGTCGGTATTTGGTAGGATTTAGCATTAGTATTGAATGTGAGAGGATAGGGACCATGTTCTATGTTCAAGCTACTTTGTTTAAGTAAGTCCCTATGTATGTTAAGGCAAGTAGATATCCCATCTTTTTTGGCACTTTCAACCTTTTAAAATTATTTGCTACCCCCTTTCAATCATCCTCGTTTGTTTCTTTCTCCATACCTACTGAATTTATTCACAGTCAGCCTTGTTTCATCGCACTCTAGATTGATAACTTCCCTCTCGTTAATCCCTTTACCCCTTGTCACTAACTCTTCTAATATTTCTCCATGTTCAACATCTTCCCCTTCTTTTTCTCAAACTCCTACTATTATTCTCCCTGGGTCACTGCTTGTGTTTTATAGTAACATATATTTCAATTTCTTAGCATATGTGACTTTAAGAGTCTTCTATTGGTGATCCTTCGACGTGGGTTGAGGTTTATACTGACCAATATATATGGACTTCTAACAAATGAGGGAATTCGTGGTGTTAGGTTTTTGGTATAGGGCTAACTTAAGTTAGTTTCTTTCAGGAGATGCTATATATGACTGACTAGGGTGGATTGACAATATATACATATTTAAGAAACTTTCAATTGGAAAGGAGGTGAATACCTGATAGTCACAAGAACCAGGTTCTTTGACTAGTTTCCTCGTGGTATGTGTTGTCTGTGCTCAATTGATCATGCCATGAGTGCATACCAGTTAACCTATAAACTATAAGACATTGTTTTATTTATATAAGGATCAAACACTCTATTTTCATAGTCTGCTACTCTGCTTGAGGAGAAGTATGTTACGGTCAGTTCATCTTTCAAATTTCTCTTTCTTCTTTCTTTAATGGAAGGTTTTTATCTTCCTGTATTTCTTCAACACCATTTTCTTTGATATTGAATTGTACCCCAGTGATTCTTTGTTAGTTGGGGTGACAATTTTCTTGCTGGTGCTTTTTTATGTGTTATCCTGACTTCTGCACTTTTATATTGTCTTTTAGGGAACCCATTCCTTCACTTTGTTTCTCTAGGTGTTGTATCTTACTATAAGTCTAGGTGGTGCTATTTCTTGGATGTTTTGCTGCAGATTCTCCCTTTTCCCCCATATCATGAAGACTGTATGGTTGATTCTTCTCAGCTCTTGCTCCTACTTTGTTTCTATTTCAATAAACCAGGTTCCTAGTGATGATATTTGGGATGCCTGATCATGGTTCCTTCAGTTATGCCTTCTATACTATGTCATTGTCATGACTAATCGTCTTATTCTTTATAGATTGACACAATTTCCAAGCTCTATTTATGTTAGTCCTTTGGTGAGAGGAATCTTCTATTTTATTGCCATGCGTTTTAGATCATTCGTATCCTCTCACTTAGGCATATCCATTCGGATCAAGGATCATTTTTGGGACCCCTGTCTTTCTTGGGTCCTTTTTTTTTCTAGATGTAAGTTGATTTGTCCATTCTTCAGTCAACTATGTACCATTTGATGTAAAGCCGGATTCAATATGTCTTCCCTTTTCACGGTGGTGCTTGCTATTTTGAGTTACCCTGACCTCTGTTAGACATGAGTTTTGAGAGCTTTTTCAGTTGTGTGAGATGGAAACACACAAGTTCTTGTGTTCTAAGCACTCATTCTGCTGAGAGCTTGTTTCTTCTTTTACTTGCTCTAGCTCTTCTAGTAGAATTTTATTTTTATCCTACTCAACCATCACATTCTTTTTCACGACTTTGAGTGAGCTCTTTTGATTCCTCCATGACCACTCTGCCCGATCTTTCATAGTTGTGATCATTTGACCATGCTTTTCCTTCTTGAGTCCAGGTTTGCGTTCCTGACTCATTGTGAGGACCTGTCCTCTTAGGTCGTCAATCATCTCTGCCAGGTTCTCTTCTTGTTCTTCTTGGCTTATAAGACCCATTTGAAGGAAGTCTAGAGTTTCCATTATACTTCTTTTTTCCCTTTGAAGATTTTCATAGGCATTGATGACAATATAGGCCACCTGTTCTAGTTCTTCTCTTGAATGTTTTTTAACATCATCCTTGGATTTTTGAGAAATTCACCTTGTGATCCTCATCTTCTGTTTCTAAGTCAGAGTTTTCCATGAGTGTTAATATATATTCTGTATCTGACTCTTCCACTGCCACCAAGGACTTATTTGAGTTTTCTCTCTCATCTTCATCATCACTTGAGGAGTTTTCCATGACAACCAAAGAACTTTTTATGATTTGATCATCTTGCCTAGTGCTCATGCAGTTCTAGGAACCCATTTCTTTCTTTTTCCATTGGTTCACTTCTTCCTCCATCATCTTCTTTCTCTTGGCAGTCTCTTATAAAGTGATCTATTTTTCCCATATCTGAAGCATCCATCTTGATTACTTCTTCACGTCGTCTTGATCTTAAGGTACTTCCTTTATTGAGGAATTCTCCTCTTCTGACAAATTATTGGAACCTTCTGTAGAGCCATATCTTCTTTTATCAAGATTCTTGTTGTGGGTAGCTTCAAAGATCAAGATCACTTGTCTGGATGAGGGAGTATTTTTTTGTGCCTAGATCTTCCTTATCTCTTAGGTTTTTAAGTTCCCCGTAAGTTCTTTCATAGTCATTAAATCCAGGTCTTTGGCCTCCGTGATGGCATTAACTTTGCTCTCCTATGATTTAGTATGATGTGAAGTAGTTTTTTTATTCCTTTTGCTTGAGGAATGTCCACACCAAGAGAGTCTAGTTTAGTTCTTATGTTGGTGAACCAGTTGAACATATCTGGATGGATTCTCCCTCATTCATCTTGAACAACTCATACTGCCGATTTAATATGGAGATCTTTAATTTCTTTACCTGACTTGTTCCTTCATGTGTGATTTGTAAGGTATCTCACATTTCTTTGGCCATTTTGCAGGAGGATATTCTGTTGTATTCTTCAGGTCCGATGCCGCAAATAAGTTTTATCTTAGCCTTGGTATTCTTTTAAATTGCCTGAAAGTCTATCGCCGTATAATATTTTTTGTCTTTGGGGGACAACGTTGTTCCTTTGTTGTTAGTAATCATGGGAATTCAGGGTAATTTCCCATAATTTAGGGTCTTCACTAGTGATGTAGTCCTATATTCTTACTTTCCACCAGCCATAGTATTTTTCGTTGAAGCATGGTGGTCTAGTTGTTGATTGTCCTTCTTGTACTATTGGAGGTGCAATCATTTCTAAAGGTGTTAGCCTTTGTAGAAAGATCTAACTTTGACAACACTTGTTAGGATCTACGTACTCAAAGAACTAGGTTCTTTGAGCAACTATACAAGAAGATAAATTGCGGAATAATAAACCAATCAACACAAGAAGTTTTGCATGGAAAACTCCTTGTTCAAGGGAGGCAGCCTATCTCTTATAGGACTTTCTCAAACTTCACTAAACTGTAGTGGTTTAAGGTTTACAATACCTAAGGAACTGTTGCTCTCAGTCCCGCCTCTATCCTCTTAACGATAGAACTCAATGACTTTATCCAGTCAAAGAAGTCTTTTACAACTTGATACAAACACCTATTACACAATACTTACAAAGGTAAATAGATGATACCAAAATTCTAACTTAACTATTAAAACAAAGAAATGAAATATGAAAATTGATAAACACATGTAAATTGTAGCTGGTTCTTCGAGAGATTAGGTGTTGACTCAGCTCACTCTTACCTCATGTCCTTAGCTTGAGACCTTGTGAGTGGCCTTCTTGGTGCTTCCATAACTTCATCCTTGTCCATGGAGTGAAAATCTCGAATTTGGATCCCAAATTGACGGGTTAGTGTGAGCTTATCGGTTTCTAGATGTTAGTCTTGCCACTTCCAATCCTTTTTGCTCGATGTTTTAGGAACACGGTATGATAGATGAAGACGTAAACCCATAAAATATAAATAGGATGATTGATATGGAGAAGCGTTACTAGAATGTTATACGTTAGGAGGATACTTACCAATAGACAAGTTATATAAAACGTGCAAGACCAATTACAATATATGAGAGTGATTGTTGGGTCGTTAAGGTCCAACATATCCACAAGATGAGTGTTACAAAAATGTAAATGTTAAGTGTGCGATTAGAAATGATCACATACAAGTAAAGTAATTGTCAGAGGGTCATTTGACATCGTTTGGTCATGTTTTATTTAGATCTTCGGATACACCGATCTGTGCTGATATCAGGATGATTGAAGGTGTTAAAATGGGAGACAAGATAGCTCTAAAGTAACATAGAAGTTGTTACAAAAGACGTACAACAAAAGAAAGTTGACTCGAACAACCTATAATCTCTAAAAATCCATACAAATTTAGCGCAAAGTTGAACAAAATAGAAGAAAAAGATCCATATAGGCAATACCAACTAGTCGGGATTAAGGCTAGTCATGCTGATAAGTTTACATTAGGTCCAACTTCTGCTATGGTTTTTTTTAATTGTACCATATTTGTATGTCATTGTAGAATATAGAGAACCTCTATTGTTAGGGAACCTTAATTTGAATGAAACGGGTTCAGAAGGAGCAATGTGGAGAATGAGGATTCATATAGCCGACACCAATTAGCTTTTGATCGAAGGCTAATAGTTGTTGCTATGAGCTACCTGTCTGCCTTACTCGGCCATGACTGTATTCATCTTTTTGATGCCTGGGTGTCAAAGCTAGTGTTCTGCTTCTAGTTTTGTATTTGTCAATGCTTAAAAGCTGTAGCAGTCTACGTGTTTGAGTGCGAAACCAAGGATTACTGCTTACTTTCTTACTATTACTTTCTTCGCAGGAAAAATCCGAAGTTGGTACGGGTTCTCTGAGTATGCATTGATGGTCTACAGCATGTCTAGAAATAGATACTGTGAAAGAATTGGCAGACAACATAAAAGCAATCACGGTAATGTATCACAAATTTTACTTTTGCAATAAAAAAACTTTTGGTAGTAGTCACATCTCTGTCGCTCTCCACTCTTTTATTTCTCATCCAAGGTCACCTTGCAGGACATTTTTCCATTTTTACTATTGGTAACATCAGATATAGTCATGGTCGGAGTATCTTTTATAGACTAATTTAGATAGGTCCTGAGCATTGATATGCTTTTTTCTAATGTTCGCCGTTTTGTTTTTCTTTTCACATATGGTTTCAGTTATATACGTAGTTGATCTGCAAAGGGCTGTTTATTATCAGAAGTGCCACGATCCTGATTGCAGAGGTAAATGATAGTCTTGTTTCATTCATCAGTTGAATTTCTTGGCTAAAAAATGATGACTGACCTTTATTGATGTTAAAAGGCTACCGATCTCCCTTGCGACCTGTCCCTGATAATGTCATACCTCATTCATCCATTTCCTTCAATCTGCCTGGACATAATTTGGACGAGGAGCAGCCAAGTGTAACCAGTGACAAAAGCATTTTCAGCAGCTGCAAGAAAGAATGGTGGCTTGAAGCCATAAGAGTTGCAGACAGTGTTGAGAACGTACAAAAAACATTGGATCTTACTGAGGTTGTTTATCTTCACCTTCCAACTTCTTGTGAATTTTTATTTTATCAAAAGTAAAAGGGTAAAAAATGTCTTCCTTGCACCTATTGGATCAAATATGCCTCTCCTTCTACCTATTGGTTCAAAAATGCTCTTAACGTATTAGAAATGACTAAAAAATGCCCTTCTTCCACCTAATGGATCGAATTTGTCCCCAGTGTTAGTTTCAGGCTTAAAGTTGCCCCTCCATTAACGGCACCATTAGATGACATTTAATTATTTTCTTATTAAACACATAGCCTTTATTTATGGGTCCACATAAAATTCTGACCCAACTCGAAAGGACCCGACTCATCCATCACCCAATTCAACACAAAAACCGTTTTAGTTTAACGTAGCTAAACAATAAAATCATTTTTTCACCTCCCGTTTTCAATTAATTTTTGTATCCTATCATTTTCGACATTTTGGGTAGCGAGTAGGTTGTTGATTCCACCATATTATATGCTCGTGAAGAGACCATTTGGTATTGATAAAGTAACACTAGCAATGCCATTGCTCATTGTCACCTAAAGAGACGATATATAATCACGAGGAAAGATGCAAAAAATTTGTGGATCAAATTAATTACAAAAATTTAAACACGATGTACAAAATCATTTAGGTTGGAAGTGGATGCAATTAGACATACCGGAAGGTTTAGACTGGTATACTGATTGTTAGTATAATGTCATATGATTTTGGAATTTTTACACAAATAACAACATACCTAGTGAAGTACCACAACGTGGAGTCTGGGGAGGGTAGAGTGTACGCAGACCTTACTTCTATCTTGGTAGGTGGAGAGGCTGTTTCCGAAAGACCCTACCAAAACAAAGTATAAGCACAAGCAAAGCAAGAAAAACGGTCAGACCCAGACAAGAAATTTAAAACAGAAAGAAAATGATGGTAACAAAAGCGAATAAGCCATGATAAAACATTATGAAAAAAGAAGTAGTAACTAACACATGTAAATAAAATAAACAAAATACACGAAAAAACATACAACAGCAGAAATCAAATGATAGGGGACTATAAAATAATACTGCGCCTACTAGTATGATAGACTAAGCAGGGATACAATAATAACACTACAACTACTAGTATGTAAGCGTAAGTAGGACTACGCTCAACTACCTACTACTCTAATCTGTGTCCTCTACAACCCCCTATCGAAGGTCATGTCCTCAGTAAGTTGCACCTACGCCATATCCCGTCTAATCGCCTCTTCCAATACTTCTTCGGCCTAGCTCTACACCTCCTAAACCTGTCCATAGCCAACCTTTCATATCTCCGCACTGGGGCATTTGTGTCTCTCCTCTGCACATGCCCGAACAATATCAACCTCGCTTCCCGCATCTTATCCTCCACCAAGGCCACTCCACTATGTCCGTGATATCATCATTTCTAATCATATCCCTCCTATGCCCACACATCTATCTCAACATCCTCATCTCCGCAACTTCCATCTTTTGGATGTGAAGTCTCGATCGACAACACTCCGCCCATACAACATAGTCGGCCTAACCACACTCTATATAACTTGCCTTTAAGTTTTGGTGACACTTTTATCGCGACAAGACTTGGATGCGAGCCTCCATTTCACGCACTGCATCAATACGATGTGACATCGCCATCAATCTCTCCATTCCTTTGAATAATAGACCGAGATACTAAGCTTCCTTTCTTTGGAATGACACGAGTACCAAGCCTCACCTCCATGCTCGTCTCACGGTCACTCCGCATCGAACTTGCACTCCAAGTATTCTGCTTGGTCCTACTCAAATTTAAACCCTTTAGACTCCAGAGTCTGACTCCAAACCTCTTGCTTAGCGTTCACTCCGCTACGAGTCTCATCAATCAGGATTATGTCGTCTGCGAATAACATACACCATGACCACATATTTAATTTATGTACAGGAACTGCTTGAAAACGAGAGGTGAAAACATGATTTTATCGCTTTGTTGCGTGTTAATTTTTATTGAGTTTTGTTATGGGTTGGGTTAGAATTCTATGTGGACCAATATTAAATAAAGGCCAAGTGTTTACCTGATAATAAAAAAGTTCATGTGTTTAATTAAATTTAGTTAAAATGCCATATAATTGTATCGTTAATAGAGGGACAATTTTAAGACTGAAAATAACGTTAGGGACAAATTCAATTCAATAGGTGGAAGGAGCGTATTTCTGAGCCGTTTTTAATATGTTAAGGGCATTTTTGATTCAATAGGTGAAGAGGGGGAGATTTGCTCCTATAGGTTGAAGGAGGGCATATTTGACCAATTTCTAATGGGCATTTTTGACCCTTTCCCATTTTTAGATATACTTAAATGAAGTGATAATGTTTTTCCTCGGAATAGTAACTATCCCACACAGGTGAATTTTCATCATGGTTAGGATGTTTCATGAATCTCGGGGAAAATTCATATGATATGATCTAAATGAGCAAAACCCAAACTTTAGGCGATACTGAAGCTCAGTAGCTGAACAACACAAAGGGTTAGGGATTTTCTCCTGTTCTGTTTTAGTTCCCTTTTCTGTTTTGTGTTTGAGCCAGTAGTGCAGTTTAGTTGTCCGCGGATCTTTTGTTGTGTTAGAACAGAACTATGACTTTTGGAAGTTAATATGGATGCAACTGGTGAGTTGCTTGTCTAGGGCCTCTAGTGGAATAAAATTGATCTACATTGTTACTGACGCAAGAATTTATATCTTCTTCTGCCATTTCCTTTGTTACGTGAACTAGATGAGTCTGACTACCTTTTATTTTGGTACTGAGAGCAGGACGGAACATGTGAAGAAGATGAGTGGTGGATGGCTGTTGAAAGGACTGCATACCAGACAGAGCTATCTTACTTTGGAAAAGATTAGCCACATTAAATGCTGAACTTGTAAGCGTGGAGGTTTCCAGTTCCAGCTAGTTTCCCCAACCACATCACATATTGTGTTTGTCCTGTTAATTGATGACTTCTCAATTTTGTCTACTATCTTACAAAACAGTGCATGGTGGAAAAACATATGTTAGCTACATTCCAAGTTTATACATCCATTGTAATTGCTCAAACGGGATTTGAATATCGGGACTTTTTTAATCAATACAGCTTTTCTAGTTGCTGCCTGAAAAAAATTAATATTCTGTCCCATTTTATGTGAAGGTTTGATTGAGCACGAGTGTAAGAATAAAAAGAAACTTTTGAAACTTATGATCTAAAATAAATTATAAATATTTGTGTGACTATAAATCATTCTACGAATGTAAAATAGTCATTTTAAAGTTAGATTGTTTATTAAATATTGAAAGGTGTCATTTTTATGGAACTGACTAAAAACAAGAGTTGTATAATTTGAGGGATTAACAATCAAGAAATATCACAACCTTTTACATTAATTTGATTGATGTGCCTGACTCAGATCTCTTATTATGCTTAGAGTTTGTTTCACCAAGTTTCTAAAGTAGCTTATTTTGAGTAGTTTTATTAAAATAGTTTTTCATAAAATTATTTTAAAGAGAAATAGTTTGTGTTTTGCCAGATCATTTGAGAAGTACTATTTTAAACAAATTATGTTCTAGAAAGTGTTTTTGAATGTCAAATTAAGAAAATAAAAATAGTACTCTCTTCATCCCAATTTATATGACACTTCCACAGATTTCTCAATGTCTTTTAGACCACAAATTTCAAAAGTTCGTATTTCTTTCTTAAATTATGTGTCGAGTCAACCACTTTCATATTAAATGAGACGGAGGGAGTATTAAGGTTCGTTTTGCAACTAATATTATTTAAATAGAGAAAGAATTTAAATATTTTTTAGAGATAGTAGTAAAAAACACACCTCAAGTATAATTTTATGTGAGTTTTCTACCTACACTATCACCAACTATTTATCAAAATACATCTCGACTAGTATTTGACTGTGTGGTGTACTCTTTCATTTTTTGGTTTAAAAACGGTGCTAAATGGCACTCCAAGCAGATAATCTAAGGAATTAATTGGAAAATTTAAAACAATGAAGAGATAATGCTAAAAAAATACATTTGAAGATATTAGTTGAGGTGTGTTTTGATAAATAGTTAATGATAGTTTAGGTAGGAAACTCAAACACTTGATAGTTCAGGTGTGTTTTGATAAATAGTTGGTGATAGTTTAGGTAGGAAACACAAACACCTGAAACTCACAAAAAGTGATACTGTTTTTATGCTTATCGTTTTATTTTATTTTTATAAAGGACTTTATTTAGTTTTTTGTTTAATTAAAGGAAAAGTGGGAAGATGAGAAGAAGGATGTATTTATATTTGAGAGATATAGGAGTTAACTTAATGATAACAATTCGATAGGGATATTTTTGCTTTCTGCTTGTGCTTTTGGGAAGAAGTAGAAATTGGTAGCGTTCTTCCAAAACAATAGAAAATTGATGCTGCTTAAAAGTACTTTTAAATTAAAAAAATTGCTTTTGACTTCTTAAAATCTTGAACTAACTAATTCATGAAACATGTATAGAAGAAGCGAGAGAAGTGGAAGTTTCCCAGGAACAACATACGAAAAGGAAAAAAAGGTGAATGTGTTTGTTGCTATTAGGGGCTCGATTCTTTAATCTCCAATATTGTGCGGTGGCAACAAGAACCTATGTGCAGGTTGAATGAAATGGGGGACTCTTAGAATCGGTAACCTAGGTACTCAAGAGAACTAGGTTGTTTGAGAAACTATACAAAAAATTAAATTGCGGAATAATAAAACGATCAACACAAGATTTTTTTCACGAAAAACTCCTTTCTCAAGGGAGGCAAAACCATGATCGACTTTCCCAAACTTCATTAAACTTGAGCAGATTATTGTTTCCAATACTTAATGAGTTGGTTTTTCAGTCCCGCCTCTACTCTTTTAAGGATAAATCTCAATGACTCTATCCAGTCAAAGAAGTCCTGTACAACTCGATAGAACCGATTTCTCTTATAAATAAGAATCAGTTTCTTTACAATGTATCCTAATTGGCAACTGGATATTTGTGCAGCTTTCAATCTTCACCATCTTGGACCACCTTCGATACTTATGTGGTAAATGAATATATGTGTGATATATATGATGTTGGAATATGAGTTGTATGGATATGATCTGATCTTCCCCATCTGACATCATAAAAAACAAGTATATTTACAAGATCCAGTGCATTCAATCAACAAACTCATGGCCACTAGGGCTGTATTATTATGAACATGGTACAAGAGCAATGCCATAATCTACTTAAAATCTTATGAGGAATATTCTCCCACACAACATTAAGTTATAAGATCCAAATTAATGGATTGTTGTATATTAATCTAAAGGTTTTGGGAAAGATATGGACATGAGGTCGGTATTTGGTAGGATTTAGCATTAGTATTGAATGTGAGAGGATAGGGACCATGTTCTATGTTCAAGCTACTTTGTTTAAGTAAGTCCCTATGTATGTTAAGGCAAGTAGATATCCCATCTTTTTTGGCACTTTCAACCTTTTAAAATTATTTGCTACCCCCTTTCAATCATCCTCGTTTGTTTCTTTCTCCATACCTACTGAATTTATTCACAGTCAGCCTTGTTTCATCGCACTCTAGATTGATAACTTCCCTCTCGTTAATCCCTTTACCCCTTGTCACTAACTCTTCTAATATTTCTCCATGTTCAACATCTTCCCCTTCTTTTCTCAAACTCCTACTATTATTCTCCTGGGTCACTGCTTGTGTTTTATAGTAACATATATTTCAATTTCTTAGCATATGTGACTTTAAGAGTCTTCTATTGGTGATCCTTCGACGTGGGTTGAGGTTTATCTTGACCAATATATATGGACTTCTAACAAATGAGGGAATTCGTGGTGTTAGGTTTTTGGTATAGGGCTAACTTAAGTTAGTTTCTTTCAGGAGATGCTATATATGACTGACTAGGGTGGATTGACAATATATACATATTTAAGAAACTTTCAATTGGAAAGGAGGTGAATACCTGATAGTCACAAGAACCAGGTTCTTTGACTAGTTTCCTCGTGGTATGTGTTGTCTGTGCTCAATTGATCATGCCATGAGTGCATACCAGTTAACCTATAAACTATAAGACATTGTTTTATTTATATAAGGATCAAACACTCTATTTTCATAGTCTGCTACTCTGCTTGAGGAGAAGTATGTTACGGTCAGTTCATCTTTCAAATTTCTCTTTCTTCTTTCTTTAATGGAAGGTTTTTATCTTCCTGTATTTCTTCAACACCATTTTCTTTGATATTGAATTGTACCCCAGTGATTCTTTGTTAGTTGGGGTGACAATTTTCTTGCTGGTGCTTTTTTATGTGTTATCCTGACTTCTGCACTTTTATATTGTCTTTTAGGGAACCCATTCCTTCACTTTGTTTCTCTAGGTGTTGTATCTTACTATAAGTCTAGGTGGTGCTATTTCTTGGATGTTTTGCTGCAGATTCTCCCTTTTCCCCCATATCATGAAGACTGTATGGTTGATTCTTCTCAGCTCTTGCTCCTACTTTGTTTCTATTTCAATAAACCAGGTTCCTAGTGATGATATTTGGGATGCCTGATCATGGTTCCTTCAGTTATGCCTTCTATACTATGTCATTGTCATGACTAATCGTCTTATTCTTTATAGATTGACACAATTTCCAAGCTCTATTTATGTTAGTCCTTTGGTGAGAGGAATCTTCTATTTTATTGCAATGATTTTTAGATCATTCGTATCCTCTCACTTAGGCATATCCATTCGGATCAAGGATCATTTTTGGGACCCCTGTCTTTCTTGGGTCCTTTTTTTTTCTAGATGTAAGTTGATTTGTCCATTCTTCAGTCAACTATGTACCATTTGATGTAAAGCCGGATTCAATATGTCTTCCCTTTTCACGGTGGTGCTTGCTATTTTGAGTTACCCTGACCTCTGTTAGACATGAGTTTTGAGAGCTTTTTCAGTTGTGTGAGATGGAAACACACAAGTTCTTGTGTTCTAAGCACTCATTCTGCTGAGAGCTTGTTTCTTCTTTTACTTGCTCTAGCTCTTCTAGTAGAATTTTATTTTTATCCTACTCAACCATCACATTCTTTTTCACGACTTTGAGTGAGCTCTTTTGATTCCTCCATGACCACTCTGCCCGATCTTTCATAGTTGTGATCATTTGACCATGCTTTTCCTTCTTGAGTCCAGGTTTGCGTTCCTGACTCATTGTGAGGACCTGTCCTCTTAGGTCGTCAATCATCTCTGCCAGGTTCTCTTCTTGTTCTTCTTGGCTTATAAGACCCATTTGAAGGAAGTCTAGAGTTTCCATTATACTTCTTTTTTCCCTTTGAAGATTTTCATAGGCATTGATGACAATATAGGCCACCTGTTCTAGTTCTTCTCTTGAATGTTTTTTAACATCATCCTTGGATTTTTGAGAAATTCACCTTGTGATCCTCATCTTCTGTTTCTAAGTCAGAGTTTTCCATGAGTGTTAATATATATTCTGTATCTGACTCTTCCACTGCCACCAAGGACTTATTTGAGTTTTCTCTCATCTTCATCATCACTTGAGGAGTTTTCCATGACAACCAAAGAACTTTTTATGATTTGATCATCTTGCCTAGTGCTCATGCAGTTCTAGGAACCCATTTCTTTCTTTTTCCATTGGTTCACTTCTTCCTCCATCATCTTCTTTCTCTTGGCAGTCTCTTATAAAGTGATCTATTTTTCCCATATCTGAAGCATCCATATTGATTACTTCTTCACGTCGTCTTGATCTTAAGGTACTTCCTTTATTGAGGAATTCTCCTCTTCTGACAAATTATTGGAACCTTCAGAGAGCCATATCTTCTTTTATCAAGATTCTTGTTGTGGGTAGCTTCAAAGATCAAGATCACTTGTCTGGATGAGGGAGTATTTTTTTGTGCCTAGATCTTCCTTATCTCTTAGGTTTTTAAGTTCCCCGTAAGTTCTTTCATAGTCATTAAATCCAGGTCTTTGGCCTCCGTGATGGCATTAACTTTGCTCTCCTATGATTTAGTATGATGTGAAGTAGTTTTTTTATTCCTTTGCTTGAGGAATGTCCACACCAAGAGAGTCTAGTTTAGTTCTTATGTTGGTGAACCAGTTGAACATATCTGGATGGATTCTCCTCATTCATCTTGAACAACTCATACCGCCGATTTAATATGGAGATCTTTAATTTCTTTACCTGACTTGTTCCTTCATGTGTGATTTGTAAGGTATCTCACATTTCTTTGGCCATTTGCAGGAGGATATTCTGTTGTATTCTTCAGGTCCGATGCCGCAAATAAGTTTTATCTTAGCCTTGGTATTCTTTTAAATTGCCGAAAGTCTATCGCCGTATAATATTTTTTGTCTTTGGGGACAACGTTGTTCCTTTGTTGTTAGTAATCATGGGAATTCAGGGTAATTTCCATAATTTAGGTCTTCACTAGTGATGTAGTCCTATATTCTTACTTTCCACCAGCCATAGTATTTTCGTTGAAGCATGGTGGTCTAGTTGTTGATTGTCCTTCTTGTACTATTGGAGGTGCAATCATTTCTAAAGGTGTTAGCCTTTGTAGAAAGATCTAACTTTGACAACACTTGTTAGGATCTACGTACTCAAAGAACTAGGTTCTTTGAGCAACTATACAAGAAGATAAATTGCGGAATAATAAACCAATCAACACAAGAAGTTTTGCATGGAAAACTCCTTGTTCAAGGGAGGCAGCCTATCTCTTATAGGACTTTCTCAAACTTCACTAAACTGTAGTGGTTTAAGGTTTACAATACCTAAGGAACTGTTGCTCTCAGTCCCGCCTCTATCCTCTTAACGATAGAACTCAATGACTTTATCCAGTCAAAGAAGTCTTTTACAACTTGATACAAACACCTATTACACAATACTTACAAAGGTAAATAGATGATACCAAAATTCTAACTTAACTATTAAAACAAAGAAATGAAATATGAAAATTGATAAACACATGTAAATTGTAGCTGGTTCTTCGAGAGATTAGGTGTTGACTCAGCTCACTCTTACCTCATGTCCTTAGCTTGAGACCTTGTGAGTGGCCTTCTTGGTGCTTCCATAACTTCATCCTTGTCCATGGAGTGAAAATCTCGAATTTGGATCCCAAATTGACGGGTTAGTGTGAGCTTATCGGTTTCTAGATGTTAGTCTTGCCACTTCCAATCCTTTTTGCTCGATGTTTTAGGAACACGGTATGATAGATGAAGACGTAAACCCATAAAATATAAATAGGATGATTGATATGGAGAAGCGTTACTAGAATGTTATACGTTAGGAGGATACTTACCAATAGACAAGTTATATAAAACGTGCAAGACCAATTACAATATATGAGAGTGATTGTTGGGTCGTTAAGGTCCAACATATCCACAAGATGAGTGTTACAAAAATGTAAATGTTAAGTGTGCGATTAGAAATGATCACATACAAGTAAAGTAATTGTCAGAGGGTCATTTGACATCGTTTGGTCATGTTTTATTTAGATCTTCGGATACACCGATCTGTGCTGATATCAGGATGATTGAAGGTGTTAAAATGGGAGACAAGATAGCTCTAAAGTAACATAGAAGTTGTTACAAAAGACGACAACAAAAGAAAGTTGACTCGAACAACCTATAATCTCTAAAAATCCATACAAATTTAGCGCAAAGTTGAACAAAATAGAAGAAAAAGATCCATATAGGCAATACCAACTAGTCGGGATTAAGGCTAGTCATGCTGATAAGTTTACATTAGGTCCAACTTCTGCTATGGTTTTTAATTGTACCATATTTGTATGTCATTGTAGAATATAGAGAACCTCTATTGTTAGGGAACCTTAATTTGAATGAAACGGGTTCAGAAGGAGCAATGTGGAGAATGAGGATTCATATAGCCGACACCAATTAGCTTTTGATCGAAGGCTAATAGTTGTTGCTATGAGCTACCTGTCTGCCTTACTCGGCCATGACTGTATTCATCTTTTTGATGCCTGGGTGTCAAAGCTAGTGTTCTGCTTCTAGTTTTGTATTTGTCAATGCTTAAAAGCTGTAGCAGTCTACGTGTTTGAGTGCGAAACCAAGGATTACTGCTTACTTTCTTACTATTACTTTCTTCGCAGGAAAAATCCGAAGTTGGTACGGGTTCTCTGAGTATGCATTGATGGTCTACAGCATGTCTAGAAATAGATACTGTGAAAGAATTGGCAGACAACATAAAAGCAATCACGGTAATGTATCACAAATTTTACTTTTGCAATAAAAAAACTTTTGGTAGTAGTCACATCTCTGTCGCTCTCCACTCTTTTATTTCTCATCCAAGGTCACCTTGCAGGACAATTTTCCATTTTTACTATTGGTAACATCAGATATAGTCATGGTCGGAGTATCTTTTATAGACTAATTTAGATAGGTCCTGAGCATTGATATGCTTTTTTCTAATGTTCCCCGTTTTGTTTTGCTTTTCACATATGGTTTCAGTTATATACGTAGTTGATCTGCAAAGGGCTGTTTATTATCAGAAGTGCCACGATCCTGATTGCAGAGGTAAATGATAGTCTTGTTTCATTCATCAGTTGAATTTCTTGGCTAAAAAATGATGACTTGTCGCCTTTATTGATGTTAAAAGGCTACCGATCTCCCTTGCGACCTGTCCCTGATAATGTCATACCTCATTCATCCATTTCCTTCAATCTGCCTGGACATAATTTGGACGAGGAGCAGCCAAGTGTAACCAGTGACAAAAGCATTTTCAGCAGCTGCAAGAAAGAATGGTGGCTTGAAGCCATAAGAGTTGCAGACAGTGTTGAGAACGTACAAAAAACATTGGATCTTACTGAGGTTGTTTATCTTCACCTTCCAACTTCTTGTGAATTTTTATTTTATCAAAAGTAAAAGGGTAAAAAATGTCTTCCTTGCACCTATTGGATCAAATATGCCTCTCCTTCTACCTATTGGTTCAAAAATGCTCTTAACGTATTAGAAATGACTAAAAAATGCCCTTCTTCCACCTAATGGATCGAATTTGTCCCCAGTGTTAGTTTCAGGCTTAAAGTTGCCCCTCCATTAACGGCACCATTAGATGACATTTAATTATTTTCTTATTAAACAAATAGCCTTTATTTATGGGTCCACATAAAATTCTGACCCAACTCGAAAGGACCCGACTCATCCATCACCCAATTCAACACAAAACCGCTTTTAGTTTAACGTAGCTAAACAATAAAATCATTTTTTCACCTCCGTTTTCAATTAATTTTTGTATCCTATCATTTTCGACATTTTGGGTAGCGAGTAGGTTGTTGATTCCACCATATTATATGCTCGTGAAGAGACCATTTGGTATTGATAAAGTAACACTAGCAATGCCATTGCTCATTGTCACCTAAAGAGACGATATATAATCACGAGGAAAGATGCAAAAAATTTGTGGATCAAATTAATTACAAAAATTTAAACACGATGTACAAAATCATTTAGGTTGGAAGTGGATGCAATTAGACATACCTAAGGTTTAGACTGTATACTGATTGTTAGTATAATGTCATATGATTTTGGAATTTTTACACAAATAACAACATACCTAGTGAAGTACCACAACGTGGAGTGCAGGAGGAGAGATTGTACGCAGACCTTACTTCTATCTTGAGAGGTGGAGAGGTGCTTTCCGAAAGACTTCTACCAAAACAAAGTATAAGCACAAGCAAAGCAAGAAAACTACGACCTGCAGACAAGAAATTTAAAGCAGAAAGAAAATGATAGTAACAAAAAAGAATAAGCCATGATAAAACATTCTGAAACAGAAGCAGTAATTAACACATGTAAATAAAATAAACAAAATACACGAAAAACATACAATGACAGTAAATCAAATGATAGGGGACTATAAAATAATCTGCGCTTACTAGTATGATAGACAAGCAGGATACAATAATAACACTACAACTACTAGTATGTAGCGTAAGTAGGACTACGCTCAACTACCTACTACTCTAACTGTCCTCTACAACCCCTATCGGGCGTCATGTCCTCGAAGTCAGACCTACGCCATATCCCGTCTAATCGCCTCTTCCAATACTTCTTCGGCCTAGCTCTACACCTCCTAAACCTGTCCATAGCCAACCTTTCATATCTCCGCACTGGGGCATTTGTGTCTCTCCTCTGCACATGCCCGAACAATATCAACATCGCTTCCCGCATCTTATCCTCCACCAAGGCCACTCCACTATGTCCGTGATATCATCATTTCTAATCATATCCCTCCTATGCCCACACATCTATCTCAACATCCTCATCTCCGCAACTTCCATCTTTTGGATGTGCGAAGTCTTGACTGGACAACACTCCGCCCCATACAACATAGTCGGTCTAACCACACTCTATATAACTTGCCTTTAAGTTTTGGTGACACTTTTATCGCACAAGACTTCAGATGCGAGCCTCCATTTCATGCACCCTGCATCAATACGATGTGTGACATCGTCATCAATCTCTCCATTCCTTTGAATAATAGACCCGAGATACTTGAAGCTTCCTTTCTTTGGAATGACCCGAGTACCAAGCCTCACCTCCATGCCTGTCTCATGGTCACTCCCGTTACTGAACTTGCACTCCAAGTATTCTGCCTCGTCCTACTCAGCCTAAACCCTTTAGACTCCAGAGTCTGACTCCAAACCTCTTGCTTAGCGTTCACTCCGCTACGAGTCTCATCAATCAGGATTATGTCGTCTGCGAATAACATACACCATGACCACATATTTAATTTATGTACAGAACTGCTTGAAAACGAGGTGAAAACATGATTTTATCGCTTTGTTGCGTGTTAATTTTTATTGAGTTTTGTTATGGGTTGGGTTAGAATTCTATGTGGACCAATATTAAATAAAGGCCAAGTGTTTACCTGATAATAAAAAAGTTCATGTGTTTAATTAAATTTAGTTAAAATGCCATATAATTGTATCGTTAATAGAGGGACAATTTTAAGACTGAAAATAACGTTAGGGACAAATTCAATTCAATAGGTGGAAGGAGCGTATTTGTGAGCCGTTTTTAATATGTTAAGGGCATTTTTGATTCAATAGGTGAAGAGGGGGAGATTTGCTCCTATAGGTTGAAGGAGGGCATATTTGACCAATTTCTAATGGGCATTTTTGACCCTTTCCCATTTTTAGATATACTTAAATGAAGTGATAATGTTTTTCCTCGGAATAGTAACTATCCCACACAGGTGAATTTTCATCATGGTTAGGATGTTTCATGAATCTCGGGGAAAATTCATATGATATGATCTAAATGAGCAAAACCCAAACTTTAGGCGATACTGAAGCTCAGTAGCTGAACAACACAAAGGGTTAGGGATTTTCTCCTGTTCTGTTTTAGTTCCCTTTTCTGTTTTGTGTTTGAGCCAGTAGTGCAGTTTAGTTGTCCGCGGATCTTTTGTTGTGTTAGAACAGAACTATGACTTTTGGAAGTTAATATGGATGCAACTGGTGAGTTGCTTGTCTAGGGCCTCTAGTGGAATAAAATTGATCTACATTGTTACTGACGCAAGAATTTATATCTTCTTCTGCCATTTCCTTTGTTACGTGAACTAGATGAGTCTGACTACCTTTTATTTTGGTACTGAGAGCAGGACGGAACATGTGAAGAAGATGAGTGGTGGATGGCTGTTGAAAGGACTGCATACCAGACAGAGCTATCTTACTTTGGAAAAGATTAGCCACATTAAATGCTGAACTTGTAAGCGTGGAGGTTTCCAGTTCCAGCTAGTTTCCCCAACCACATCACATATTGTGTTTGTCCTGTTAATTGATGACTTCTCAATTTTGTCTACTATCTTACAAAACAGTGCATGGTGGAAAAACATATGTTAGCTACATTCCAAGTTTATACATCCATTGTAATTGCTCAAACGGGATTTGAATATCGGGACTTTTTTAATCAATACAGCTTTTCTAGTTGCTGCCTGAAAAAAATTAATATTCTGTCCCATTTTATGTGAAGGTTTGATTGAAAGACGGAGCAGTTAAGAAAAAAAGAAACTTCAAACTTATGATCTAAAATAAATTATAAATATTTGTGTGACTATAAATCATTCTACGAATGTAAAATAGTCATTTTAAAGTTAGATTGTTTATTAAATATTGAAAGGTGTCATTTTTATGGAACTGACTAAAAACAAGAGTTGTATAATTTGAGGGATTAACAATCAAGAAATATCACAACCTTTTACATTAATTTGATTGATGTGCCTGACTCAGATCTCTTATTATGCTTAGAGTTTGTTTCACCAAGTTTCTAAAGTAGCTTATTTTGAGTAGTTTTATTAAAATAGTTTTTCATAAAATTATTTTAAAGAGAAATAGTTTGTGTTTTGCCAGATCATTTGAGAAGTACTATTTTAAACAAATTATGTTCTAGAAAGTGTTTTTGAATGTCAAATTAAGAAAATAAAAATAGTACTCTCTTCATCCCAATTTATATGACACTTCCACAGATTTCTCAATGTCTTTTAGACCACAAATTTCAAAAGTTCGTATTTCTTTCTTAAATTATGTGTCGAGTCAACCACTTTCATATTAAATGAGACGGAGGGAGTATTAAGGTCTGCTTTGCAACTAATATTATTTAAATAGAGAAAGAATTTAAATATTTTTTAGAGATAGTAGTAAAAAACACACCTCAAGTATAATTTTATGTGAGTTTTCTACCTACACTATCACCAACTATTTATCAAAATACATCTCGACTAGTATTTGACGGTGTGTGGTGTACTCTTTCATTTTTTGGTTTAAAAACGGTGCTAAATGGCACTCCAAGCAGATAATCTAAGGAATTAATTGGAAAATTTAAAACAATGAAGAGATAATGCTAAAAATACATTTGAAGATATTAGTTGAGGTGTGTTTTGATAAATAGTTAATGATAGTTTAGGTAGAAACTCAAACACTGATAGTTCGGGTGTGTTTTGATAAATAGTTGGTGATAGTTTAGGTAGAACACAAACACCTGAAACTCACAAAAAGTGATACTGTTTTTATGCTTATCGTTTTATTTTATTTTTATAAAGGACTTTATTTAGTTTTTTGTTTAATTAAAGGAAAAGTGGGAAGATGAGAAGAAGGATGTATTTATATTTGAGAGATATAGGAGTTAACTTAATGATAACAATTCGATAGGGATATTTTTGCTTTCTGCTTGTGCTTTTGGGAAGAAGTAGAAATTGGTAGCGTTCTTCCAAAACAATAGAAAATTGATGCTGCTTAAAAGTACTTTTAAATTAAAAAAATTGCTTTTGACTTCTTAAAATCTTGAACTAACTAATTCGTCGAAACATGTATAGAAGAAGCGAGAGAAGTGGAAGTTTCCCAGGGAACAACATACGAAAAGGAAAAAAAGGTGAATGTGTTTGTTGCTATTAGGGGCTCGATTCTTTAATCTCCAATATTGTGCGGTGGCAACAAGAACCTATGTGCAGGTTGAATGAAATGGGGGACTCTTAGAATCGGTAACCTAGGTACTCAAGAGAACTAGGTTGTTTGAGAAACTATACAAAAAATTAAATTGCGGAATAATAAAACGATCAACACAAGATTTTTTTCACGAAAAACTCCTTTCTCAAGGGAGGCAAAAACCATGATCGACTTTCCCAAACTTCATTAAACTTGAGCAGATTATTGTTTCCAATACTTAATGAGTTGGTTTTTCTCAGTCCCGCCTCTACTCTTTTAAGGATAAATCTCAATGACTCTATCCAGTCAAAGAAGTCCCGTACAACTCGATAGAACCGATTTCTCTTATAAATAAGAATCAGTTTCTTTACAATGTATCCTAATTGGCAACTGGATATTTGTGCAGCTTTCAATCTTCACCATCTTGGACCACCTTCGATACTTATGTGGTAAATGAATATATGTGTGATATATATGATGTTGGAATATGAGTTGTATGGATATGATCTGATCTTCCCCATCTGACATCATAAAAAACAAGTATATTTACAAGATCCAGTGCATTCAATCAACAAACTCATGGCCACTAGGGCTGTATTATTATGAACATGGTACAAGAGCAATGCCATAATCTACTTAAAATCTTATGAGGAATATTCTCCCACACAACATTAAGTTATAAGATCCAAATTAATGGATTGTTGTATATTAATCTAAAGGTTTTGGGAAAGATATGGACATGAGGTCGGTATTTGGTAGGATTTAGCATTAGTATTGAATGTGAGAGGATAGGGACCATGTTCTATGTTCAAGCTACTTTGTTTAAGTAAGTCCCTATGTATGTTAAGGCAAGTAGATATCCCATCTTTTTTGGCACTTTCAACCTTTTAAAATTATTTGCTACCCCCTTTCAATCATCCTCGTTTGTTTCTTTCTCCATACCTACGAATTTATTCACAGTCAAATTGTTTCATCGCACTCTAGATTGATAACTTCCTCTCGTTAATCCCTTTACCCTTGTCACTAACTCTTCTAATATTTCTCCATGTTCAACATCTTCCCTTCTTTTTCTCAAACTCCTACTATTATTCTCCCCGGGTCAGCTTGTGTTTTATAGTAACATATATTTCAATTTCTTAGCATATGTGACTTTAAGAGTCTTCTATGGTGATCCTTCGACGTGGGTTGAGGTTTATCTTGACCAATATATATGGACTTCTAACAAATGAGGGAATTCGTGGTGTTAGGTTTTGGTATAGGGCTAACTTAAGTTAGTTTCTTTCGGGAGACGCTATATATGATGACTAGGGTGGATTGACAATATATACATATTTAAGAAACTTTCAATTGGAAAGGAGGTGACACTGATAGTCACAAGAACTGTGTTCTTTGACTAGTTTCCTCGTGGTATGTGTTATGCAGGCTCAATTGATCATGCCATGAGTGCATACCGCTTAACCTATAAACTATAAGACATTGTTTTATTTATATAAGGATCAAACACTCTATTTTCATACCGCTACTCTTGAGGAGAAGTATGTTACTGGCTACCATCTTTCAAATTTCTCTTTCTTCTTTCTTTAATGGAAGGTTTTTATCTTCTGTATTTCTTCAACACCATTTTCTTTGATATTGAATTGTACCCAGTGATTCTTTGTTAGTTGGGGTGACAATTTTTCACGTGCTTTTTTATGTGTTATCCCGACTTCGCACTTTTATATTGTCTTTTAGGGAACCCATTCCTTCACTTTGTTTCTCTAGGTGTCAGATCTTACTATAAGTCTAGGTGGTGCTATTTCTTGGATGTTTTGCTGCAGATTCTCCCTTTTCCCCATATCATGAAGATTGTATGGTTGATTCTTCTCACTCTTGCTCCTACTTTGTTTCTATTTCAATAAACCAGTTCCTAGTGATGATATTTGGGATGCTGATCATGGTTCCTTGATTATGCCTTCTATACTATGTCATTGTCATGACTAATCGTCTTATTCTTTATAGATTGACACAATTTCCAAGCTCTATTTATGTTAGTCCTTTGGTGAGAGGAATCTTCATTTTATTGCCATGCGTTTTAGATCATTCGTATCCTCTCACTTAGGCATATCCATTCGGATCAAGGATCATTTTGGGACCCTGTCTTTCGGGGTCCTTTTTTTCTAGATGTAAGTTGATTTGTCCATTCTTGATCAACTATGTACCATTTGATGTAAAGCGGATTCAATATGTCTTCCCTTTTCACGGTGGTGCTTGCTATTTTGAGTTACCCGACCTCTGTTAGACATGAGTTTTGAGAGCTTTTTCAGTTGTGTGAGATGGAAACACACAAGTTCTTGTGTTCTAAGCACTCATTCTCACGAGAGCTTGTTTCTTCTTTTACTTGCTCTAGCTCTTCTAGTAGAATTTTATTTTTATCCTACTCAACCATCACATTCTTTTCACGACTTTGAGTGAGCTCTTTTGATTCCTCCATGACCACTCTGCCCGATCTTTCATAGTTGTGATCATTTGACCATGCTTTTCCTTCGAGTCCAGGTTTGCTCTCGACTCATTGTGAGGACTGCCCTCTTAGGTCGCCAATCATCTCTGCTGAGTTCTCTTCTTGTTCTTCTTGGCTTATAAGACCCATTTGAAGGAAGTCTAGAGTTTCCATTATACTTCTTTTTCCCTTTGAAGATTTTCATAGGCATTGATGACAATATAGGCCAATTGCTCTAGTTCTTCTCTTGAATGTTTTTAACATCATCCTTGGATTTTGAGAAATTCACCTTGTGATCCTCATCTTCTGCTTTCTAAGTCGAGTTTTCCATGAGTGTTAATATATATTCTCAGATCGACTCTTCCACCGCCACCAAGGACTTATTTGAGTTTTCTCTCATCTTCATCATCACTGAGGAGTTTTCCATGACAACGAAAGAACTTTTTATGATTTGATCATCTTGCCTAGTGCTCATGCAGTTCTAGGAACCCATTTCTTTCTTTTTCCATTGGTTCACTTCTTCCTCCATCATCTTCTTTCTCTTGGCGTCTCTTATAAAGTGATCTATTTTTCCCATATCCAAGCATCCATCTTGATTACTTCTTCACGTCGTCTTGATCTTAAGGTACTTCCTTTATTGAGGAATTCTCCTCTTCCGACAAATTATTGGAACCTTCAGTAGAGCCATATCTTCTTTTATCAAGATTCTTGTTGTGGGTAGCTTCAAAGATCAAGATCACTTGTCGGATGAGGAGTATTTTTTGTGCCTAGATCTTCCTTATCTCTTAGGTTTTTAAGTTCCCGTAAGTTCTTTCATAGTCATTAAATCCGTGTCTTTGGCCTCCGTGATGGCATTAACTTTGCTCTCCTATGATTTAGTATGATGTGAAGTAGTTTTTATTCCTTTGCTTGAGGAATGTCCACACCAAGAGAGTCTAGTTTAGTTCTTATGTTGGTGAACCAGTTGAACATATCTGGATGGATTCTCCTCATTCATCTTGAACAACTCATACCGATTTAATATGGAGATCTTTAATTTCTTTACGACTTGTTCCTTCATGTGTGATTTGTAAGGTATCTCACATTTCTTTGGCCATTTTGCGGGAGGATATTCATTTGTATTCTTGGTCCGATGCCGCAAATAAGTTTTATCTTAGCCTTGGTATTCTTTTAAATTGCACGAAAGTCTATCGCAGTATAATATTTTTTGTCTTTGGGACAACGTTGTTCCTTTGTTGTTAGTAATCATGGGAATTCAGGGTAATTTCCCATAATTTAGGGTCTTCACTAGTGATGTAGTCCTATATTCTTACTTTCCACCACCCATAGTATTTTTCGTTGAAGACGTGGTCTGCAGTTGTTGATTGTCCTTCTTGTACTATGGAGGTGCAATCATTTCTAAAGGTGTTAGCCTTTGTAGAAAGATCTAACTTTGACAACACTTGTTAGATCTACGTACTCAAAGAACTAGGTTCTTTGAGCAACTATACAAGAAGATAAATTGCGGAATAATAAACTAATCAACACAAGAAGTTTTGCATGGAAAACTCCTTGTTCGGGAGGCGACCTTATCTCTTATAGGACTTTCTCAAACTTCACTAAACTGTAGTGGTTTAAGGTTTACAATACCTAAGGAACTGTTGCTCTCAGTCCCGCCTCTATCCTCTTAACGATAGAACTCAATGACTTTATCCAGTCAAAGAAGTCTTTTACAACTTGATACAAACACCTATTACACAATACTTACAAAGGTAAATAGATGATACCAAAATTCTAACTTAACTATTAAAACAAAGAAATGAAATATGAAAATTGATAAACACATGTTCATTGTAGCTGGTTCTTCGAGAGATTAGGTGTTGACTCAGCTCACTCTTACCTCATGTTGGAATTGTATCATTGATTGTGGTTAAGCTCCCAAGTTGGTTCGTGCTGTGTATATATAAAAGTAGTTTTCGCCTTTGTCTTGTCGAATCCAACCAATTATTGGTTTCATAATTGTACCCGAGAATAAATCCTTGTTTGACTTGGATCCTCCTTCTTTCCTTGTATGCGCGTTGCTTCCTTGTCCTACTCCAATGCTAATTCCATATTGATAAATTTATGGTAATTTTTTCAGAATTTGAAATCCACCCCTTCATAAAACAGGAATGAGTCAATATTCCGTTTCCTCCTAGTTGTCATGAAATAACTTTTTGTAATCCCCAGTGTTGCGTTGCTAAGGATTAGTTCCTTTGAGCAATTCCCTCTTGATATGAATGCTTCACTGAATTCTTTGAAGATCTGTTTGAATGTTTGGTTCTTCAAGTTCCTTACTTATATCTCGATTGATTGTCTTGGGGACATTGTTTATCAAAATATCATTATAAGCTCATCATCTATTATTGAGCCAATAACTACTCAACAGGGACAATATAGGTGGCATTGTCAAGTGGGCAACAAATGAGGAGGGTACATTAGTGCGCCATGGAATGGCATGGGCGTCCGGCAGAACAGACAACAACACTATAATGTGTGGCAAGTGCCAAGGTCGGGCTAGTGTTGGAAAATCAAGGCTAGGTAATGGGAAGGGTAAAGAAGGAAATGGCAAGGGAAAGTGAAAGCTAAGGAATGACATAGGTGAAGCAAGAGTTTTCACGATAGAAGTAAAGTGAATCCTAAAGAATGACACAAATAAAATTAGAGTTGGCATGACAATTATGCAACTCGGCCACGACATGTGAAATTATCACACCTGAACCATGACATGTGTGTAACACGTCACTCGGTGCCTAACTGAATGGGACTGAGTGAACCACACAACTAGCTGAATCAACATGGGACATATACTATTGCGGAATATGAGTTAAGACATGAAAAATCTCAATAAAACATGTAATGTGATAATAATACTGAAAGTAATGTTTTGAATATAAATGAGGAATTTGTCTACAAATATGATAGTTAGCCATCATGGAAAAAACATGACTAAAATATCCAACATGGCGCACTAAACCAATCTATGAAACCTCTGACATGAATCTGAATGATATTGTTTACTGGGACAAGACCCTCGGTATACCTTAAATTTTTAGTCTTAACATAAACACTAATTAAAGAAGACACCTCGAATGAGATGGGGCTTACCAGACAATTAATACGTGTGAGATCCTAGCGAGCAATCCTATCATCTTGTAAATTCATACATGCATCTTGAAATACAGGCCTCGGGAAATAGGGACGTAAGTACACTGGAATTGTACTTGTATGTAAAACAACTTAATGAATAAACATGTGCATATGAGGTAATAGAAACTGAAACTGTAAGTTGATATTGAACATGAACATGAAATGAATGGATCCATAAAATAACCTGCAACGGGTAACATGAAGGAATCACCCTAACTAACGGGATGACCCTTGTCCTATGCTGCCATACGTAGTTAAGGTATTAACATTCTCAGTAATCTGTACTACTCACAAATATGGACATGAATATAGGTCTCTTAGAAGCCCGGGATTTTTATAATGTAACTTGTATCCTATTTTTATCATGTATTTGTAGTAGATACAATAGTTTTCCTAAGACATGGAATCATAGATAATTCATGGAATAAAGTAATAGTAGTTCATAGACATTTCGTGTTCATGCTTGAGACTCATGGGAATCAATATATGAGCATTCATGGCTTACATAGTGAGTTCATGATGTTTGGATTGATGTATATGAATGAAATTCAAAACTATATCATTTAAAGAATAGAAGTTTTGAAGTTTTTCATTAAACAATGGCATAACTCCATTTATGATGCAATTCGTAGTAATAGTGACAAACGTGGTTTGGGGAGTATCAATGACATTCCCACACTTAGAGAGTTAGCTTTACATACCTCAATTTTTTCGTTTAAGCGTATTACAACACTTGGTCACCCTTACGACTTAATCTACAACAATATATGTCAAAGGGAACCAACATTAGCAAGAACATCCATGGTTATGTCATTAATTTTATCAAATACCTAGTGGACATGAAGCTCCAAAACCTTCATTAATGGGTTTTCTTCATCCAACGACCTACCTCATTTCCACTAGATGATACTACATGTTCATATACATATATATATTATCTCCCCTCATAACCCATGAGGTCAACAACAACTCCTAACTAACCATTCTACCAATAAAATTAGTCTTTGATTCTCTACAATATTAAACACAAGAGCTTATGCTTCCAATAACCATCATATAACTCCTAATACTAAAATCTTAATCATCATATCATCAAATAGTCATGAATGAGAGTTTGAGGGTGTAATCTTACCTGCGGGAAGAAACCCTTGCAAAATACTTCAGTTGAGTTCTTGAGAAGAGTTTTTGCAAATCTATGGATTGCAAGAGTAAGAGATATTAATTAGTGTTAAGATGAAGAAATCATCAATATTCTACTGCCAGATCTTTCCTTGGATGATGTAGGGACCTTGGAGAAAATTGGGTTCTTGAGAGCTCCATTTTCTAGAGCAAATTTTCTATTTGGGTGTGAAGTATGACCTAGGGATTTTAAAACTTGTTTGTCGGTGCACTATCACACAACTGGTATGTTGGACACGTAGCTGATTGAGCAACAATGGCACTGACATTTCCTTCCATGCGTTATCAGCTGCGCAACCTGCTACACAGACTGCACAGTGTTTAGTAAAATATCATAACTTTTTGCACAGAGATCCATTTCGCCTAAACCTTAGATGGATAGAAAGGTATTTCAAAGGGTTACAACTTTCATAGGAAGTTTTCCCAGATTCCCAACTAATAAAGGGGTTATACTTGCTTGAATTGAGGCCTTGTGCAAACTCACTTGAAAACAAACTTCGTAGAGTAACTTCCAACTTTAATTTTTCCTAACTCTTCTTATGCCTTGATTATTTCTCAAAACACATCCTACACTCCTCATATTGGTTTCATTATGTCCCCATCATACAAGTCAAACCTTATCCCAAAGGTACGAGGTGTTACAATATCTCATTTTTGGGATCATTCGTCCTTGACTGATGAATCATGGTTAGGAATATGACTATCTCTGGTTTTACAGAAAATTCAGCAGAGTTTCCTTTGTAATTAGACCTATCTCAAAATTTCTTATACACATGTAAGCCAACCCAAACACAACACAAGACACACAAGGCACCACAATAAGCTTAACATAATAAGATGGTCGAATTTTATAGACGTGGCATGAACACATGAATGTGAGGAGCATGACATGGAATATAAGAACTGAAATGACATGATTTCATGGAAATGTGAATGTCTGAACATGAGAAGTGAGTAGTGGAAATATGAACGTGGAATATGAGATGAGAATATACGGATACATGAGTGTTATATAATGTGACATAAGATGAGTACGTAAGGTATTTACCTCAAAGACTCTCGACTTGATCCTCGAATAAGTGTGGATATCTGGACTTCATGTTCTTTTCAACTTCCCATATAACCTCTTTAACCTTTTGTCTCCTCCACATAACCTTCACTGAAGAGACTTCCTTCGTCCTTAACTTGCGAACGTGATGATCAATAATAGCCACAATGATCTCTTCATAAGTTAAGACATCCTTAAATGTTATAGTTTCACTAGGAACAACCAACGAAGGAGCTCCCACATAATTCTTCAGCATGGATACATGAAACACTAGGTGCACAAAAACCAAATCTGATGGTAACTCGAACTCATAAGTGACTTGACCAATCCTACGCAGGATCATGTATGGTCCAATATACCTAGGATTAAGTTTCCTTTATTTTCAAATCTGATAATACCTTTCATAGGAGAAACTTTAAGAAATACCCAATCATTAACCTGAAACTCTAAGTCTCTACGCCGCATGTCTAAATAGTATTTTTGATGACTCTGAGTCATTTTCAAATGCTCCTAGATAAACTTGAAATTTTTCATAGACCGGTGGACCAATTCTGGTCCTAGGAACTCTGCTTCACCAACTTCAAACCATCTAATTGGTGATCTACATATTCGCCCATACAATGCTTTGCATGGTGCTATCTTGATACTAGTATGATAACTGGTATTATTGGAAAACTCGATGAGAGAAAAATGATCATCCCAATTACCTTTAAAATCTAGGAGACATGCCATGAACATATATTTGAGTGTCTGGATAGTGCGCTCTGCCTGTCTATCTGTGGATTTAAAGTGGCATTGAGATTTACCAAGGTACCCAGTCCTTTTTGAAAAGACTTCTAAATATTTATATTAAATAAAGAACCACGATCTGAAATAATGGACACTGGGGTCCCATACAACCTGTCAATTTTCTAATTATATAACTTCGCATAATGTTCTACTAGGTCAGTGGTTTTTACTGGAAAAAAATGTACTGATGTCACACCCCGAACCCCGGGCCCGTGACTGGTGCCCTACCTGGGCACCCTTCTACCTTAACAACACAAGTAAACGACGGAAATTAAATAACACCTCATTTTTTTTAAAACCAACGTACGTGCAAGGGAAAAGCCGACAAGACTGCCATATGATATACATAATCAAAAGACACTACACTGTACATGAGTCCAATCCCATATATGAATACAGACCTCTAAGAGTTTTACTGAAATATGACGGGACAAGGCCCCGTGCATCCATAATCGCACAAAAGCATGCATCGAAAGAACTTATACCAAAAAGATAAACTCGACGAAGGAGCTATCCAAAACTCGGCGGTCCTACACCTGCCGATCACCAAACAGCGTACCTAAACCTGCGGCATGAACGCAGCCCCCCGAAGGAGGTCAGTACGAAGAATGTACCAAGTATGTGAAATGCAATCTTGTAATGAAATCATATGATCTAAACAAACAGAGACATGTATGATAGCCAACCTACGACACAATACATAGCGATCATATCAAGTCGTGGACGCGCCTCAAAGTCATTACTAAAATATAACCATGGGTCTCACGCCCATAATATCAATCATGCCCGTGGGATCCTTCCTCACTGCCGGCAGTCCATGATATAATAATCCAATTCTGATCGCGTGCCTTACTAACAATGAGAGTAAATAGGGGTATACTTACAATATAAAATAGGAAGCTCACGATCAAAGCAGGACCACCTGCCCGCAGTATCATTAAGCAATCTTACACCTGGGACTATTTCACCCGCATTGGTCGCGTGGACCCGCATGAGGTATTCCTCGCATAGGACTATTTCACCCACATAAGCCCTTACGGACTCGCATGAGGTATTCCTCGCATGAGACTATTTCACCCGCATAAGCCCTTACGGACTCGCATGAGGTATTCCTCGCATAGGCTGTATCCGCATGCATGGGACTATTTCACCCGCATAAGCCCTTACGGACTCGCATGAGGTATTCCTCGCATAGGCTGTATCCGCCCACATGGGACTATTTCACCCGCATAAGCCCTTGCGGACTCGCATGAGGTATTCCTCGCATCGTGGGTAGCAAATTGTTACACCCCGTAAGTCCAGGACATGTAAAAGAGAATGTACGTAAGGAATCAAGACTTGGAAATTGGTACAAAAGGAAGAATTGTTTTTCCGGCGGAAAATCTTCCGAACGTCGGAAAGGAAAAATGTTCGTTGTTGAGAATTGGATTCTCAAAATGTATTATTTGAGGAATATGGAACTTTTAGCATTTTTGGAAATTTATTTTTACGGATTTGGTCATATGGGGCCCACACGAGGAATTTTACGTTTTGCGGGGCCCACGAGGGTTACGGAATTTTATGGACGAATGAGAGGGCGACACGTGGCACCCCCACACTTGGTCTTGGTCGAATTTTGCAAGGCTAAAATGGTCATTTACCATGGTGGAAGATAAGTCTTGCTAAGCTTGAGATTGTTGACCAAGTCAACTTGTCCACTTGGCTATTATCCATGTGATCTTCATCTTAGCCATCCATTTGTTTAAGTCTTAGCCCTCCAATGTGTTATATAAGCATACTACTAGTGCAAGACAATGTCTTCAACACTTAGAAAATATCACAACACTTCTTGTTCAAGAAGGTGCTCTCGGCTTTGATGAATAATCCACACAAAAATTTGTAATTTTGATCCATTATTCACAAGACTTTAACCCAATGTCCCTAAGGGTTTTGTAAGGATATCTCAATAGAAAGATTTCGGAAAAATGGCGTTTTCGTATTAGTCGCAAGGCGGAAACTTAAGAAGTTCTTCAACTTTGAAGTTGGAACTTGAAGATGGGTTCTTCATAGGCTTCTAAGGAGTGATTGGAGCGGATTTGAACATAAGGAAAGGAGCTAAGAATTTCTAAGGCGCAACTTTGAATCTTGGAATTTTTAAGGGCTTATAAAGGTATAAATTTTGTCGTTTTAGTAGTTAAGACTTACTTATTGTTGTAGCTATGGATATTAGCAAGCATGAGATGTTTAGTATGAAGTTTGATAAGTATATTGGCTATTGGAACCCTAATCCGAAAACTAGCATGTTAGCCTTAAGATTACAATTCAAGTCGATTATTAGTTTAAGTCGTCGCATGTTGTATAAAGAAGGAAATTGTAGTTGTTGAAGTTGGTTATGACTATATAACATGTTAGACCTTAGAACTTGGAATTGGAAAAGGATTGGAAAAGACTTTGAATTGTCGGTTATGTTGTTGGCCGAGAATGGCTTGAATATGGAACTACTTCATTATTAATTGTGGGCGGAATTTTACACGTATTGTAAGGCGTGTAATCCCCTTTGTTTGGTTGTTGTTTTGAGCCTTAAATGTGGCGTGTTGGTTATTGTATTCGGCCTTGAAAAAGGTGGCAAAGTGAGTAGAAACAAAGGAAGTCGCCCGATTTTCCGTAGAATTAGAGACCGTATACCTAGTATTATTCTCGTTTGAGACTAGAAGTTGATAGTCTTGTTGTGACCATTATAGGTTGACACTTCGTGCGCACGTATTCGGCTTAGCTTGTGGATTTAGCCGAAAAGGTATGTGAACTATCTCCTCTTCTAGCATGATTCCTTAAGATAAAGAAAGTATGTCCTACTCCTTAAATGATCCATTCCTTGGTTGTATTTGGATTGCCTAAAATAGAATTTGTTCTATGTACTTCCTTAATTGTACTTTGATGTTTAAATTGTAAGTTGTATAATCCATTTCCTTAGTGAAGTTTGGATTCTTAAAAGTGAAAGTATTTTACTTAAAGTACATAGACTCTTGAAAATGAAGTGATTTCCAAATCTTTTGGCTAGTGCCTTAGTTCCAAAACCTAAGGGTTGTTGTAATGACTTTAGGGGAGTTAAATGAGCGATTTACTTAATTGTTTTAAGAGAGGAGAAATGACATGATTTAAGAGAAGTAACTTGTTTTAAAGGTGTGAGTTACTTGAGGTTTGAAAGTTAAGAACTTGTTTTGTAAGTATGTGATACTTGGTTTTAAGTATAAGTCTCTTGGTTATAAAAAGGAATGGATATGTCTAAAACCATAAAGGGTTATAACGGCTTTATGGGAAATTGGTTATAACGGCTTTATGGAAGGTTAAGAAAGTTGTCTATTTTGATTATTAGGCATAAGTTGCCTAGATTGTGAAAATTTGAAGTTACTTGATTTCAAGCTTTGAAATGAGTTTTCTAAAAGTGTAGTAACTTACTTTGAAAAATAGACACACCTTGATACTACAGGTGTTAGTATCTTGGGGTCTTACATAAAAAGGAGTCTTTTGAAAAGAATGTACGTACGTAGTACTTTGGCTTGTTTAATTGGGAATTATTCTATGTATGCCTTGATAAGTACTTTGGCTTGTTTAATTGAGAATTATTCTATGTGTTCCTTGATAAGTACTTTGGCTTGTTTAATTGAGAATTGCCAATGTGTGCTGGTGATAGCATTTGAGTACAAGTATTATGTTTTATTACGTTGCCGCGACTCTCGGTTGGAGGGTCGGCTGCCTTGTTGTAAGTTTACTTGGATGTACCGACAGTGAGGTGGGATTCCACGGGTATGCTTCCATTATTTGTGTTACCCCATGGTCATGCTTATACGATGTGGGATTCCGGGGCATGCGACCATGAGGGATACTCCTTGGACATGCTTATACGATGTGGGATTCCGTGGCATGTGACCAGGAGCGGGTTAGATTCCCGGATTTGTTTGTATTACCCCATGGTCATGCTTATACGATGTGGATTAGGCACGCGACGCGAGGGATACTCCTTGGACATGCTTATACGATGTGGGATTCCGGGGCATGTGACCAGGAGCGGGTTAGATTCCCGGATTTGTTTGTATTACCCCATGGTCATGCTTATACGATGTGGGATTCCGGGGCATGCGACCACGAGGGATACTCCTTGGACATGCTTATACGATGTGGGATTCCGGGGCATGTGACCAAGAGCGGGTTAGATTCTTGGATTTATTTGTATTATCCCATGGTCATGCTTATACGATGTGGGATTCCGGGGCATGCGACCACGAAGGATATTGTTATATCATGGACTGCCGGCAGTGAGAAAGGATTCCACGGGCATGGTTGATATTATGGGCGTGAGACTCATAGTTATATTTGAGTAGTGACTTTGAGGGCATGCGTCCCTGACTTGATATGACTGCTTATGTATTGTGTACTGTAGGTTGGCTATCATACATGTCTCCTGTTTTGTTTAGACTGTTATGATCTCATTACTGATTTCATCGCTTTCACATACTTGGTACATTCTTCGCATCGACCTCCTTCGGCCGTGCGTTCACGCCGCGAGTTTAGGTACATTGTTTGGTGATCTGCAGTGTAGGACCGCTCGAGTTTTGGATAGCTCCTTCGCTCGAGTTTATCTTTTTGGTATAAGTTCTTTCAGATGTGCTTTTGTCTGATTATGGGTACGGCAGGGCCTTGTCCCGTCATAGTTCAGTATAACTCTTAGAGGTCTGTATTCATATATGGGATTGGACTCATGTGCAGTGTAGTGTCTTTTTATTACGTATATTATATGGCAGCCTTGTCGGCTTTGCCCTTGCATGTACGTTGGTTTTAAAAAAAAAAGAGGTGTTATTTAAATTCAGCAGTTGCTTAGTTATTAAGGTAGAAGGGTGCCCAGGTAGGGCACCAGTCACGGGCCCGGGGTTCGGGGCGTGACAGAGTGGTATCAGAGCAGTCAGTCCTCGGAATGTCTACAGACCGTGTCTAGTAGAGTCTTGATTATCGATGTGTTGCGCGCCACACCCATAAACAGGAGGCTACAGGACATTTAGGAGTTGGTTTCTATTCTTCTCACTCTAAGATCGTGCCATAGAGCTGTGTTAGTAAGATAATTCCTCTATGACGTATTATTGTGTTACAGTTATGCCTCCAAAGAGGGCAACAGCCGCCCAGAAGGGCAAAAGAGTAGCAGGAGCTACTAGTCAGACTCAGAGAGTTGATAGGGCTCGTGCCTGTGGTATACTGATGTTGTTCGCTGATCGGCGAGTTCTTCTGCGCCAGGTTTTGAGACCCCAGCACCAGAGCCTCCAGTTTCGCAGTTAGGAGAAGACTATAGGGTCATGAGGGAATCAATTATGTTATTGACCAAGATAGCGGTGCTACAGTTTCATCAACAGGAGGTTATTCGTCCAGTACAGACAGGTGTACAGATGGTAGAGGGCCAACGCGGAGATCAGCGTAAGAGGGCTAGACCGGTTGGTTATCCCGGTGAGTTTTTGGACGAGCTGCCTCAGCAGCGAGTGAGATATTCTTCCCAGCCTACCCAGTACATACCCCCGCATCCCACAGGTGGGAGATTTGATCCCACAAGGTATTTAGGAGCCGGTCTGAGCTCTAGGGGTCGAGGTTCTCAGAGGAGCAGAGGACTTTCTCGGTCGAGGCCACATATTCCTCAGTGTATCAGATGTGGTAAGCGTCATTCGGGGAAATGCCGTTATGGAACAGGTGTTTGTTTTTGTTGTGGCGGTCCGGGCCATATTCGGAGGGTATGTCCTTTTAGAAAGAGCACCGGTGAGGTGGCTCAGACTATGAGGCCGATGGTTGATCCCCTTTCCTCTACAGTTGTGCGTTCCCCAGGGCAGGGTGTTCAGATGTTAGCCAGCCGTGGTAGAGGTCAGGGGGGAGTTTATAGTTCTGGCGATCCTTCGAACCGCAGAGATGACGTGACTACTGGACATGATCAGGAGGAGACATCGCACGGGGTTACAAGTATATCTCGATTCTTTTGAATCATACGTGCATTGATAGATTCAGATTTCGCCCTAGCATATATGTTTTCCCTTTGTTGCTAGCAGTTGTAAGTGATAGTACCCCAGAGGTAGGAATACCTTGATTAGTAAAGTGAGAAGTTAAGAATATTGACAAGAATGGTAAGTGAACTGAGACTATAGTTGTGTAGAGTTCACACGTAGTAATTGCCCCATAACAGTGTAAGACCAATAGGGAAGATTGTACAGTAGCAATACTTTGGCTTATGTGACGAACCTCTAGTGAATGGGAGGATAGGGTGAGAAGTACCTTGAGATAAGAGAGAGAGATTTATTTCAGACTAAGAATGAGAAGTTAAGTGTGACGATGAGTCGGGTTATGGACTCATTTCGGGTCAGCCGATAGTATGGAATGGGATGATGTTAGTTGGTAATAGTCCCACTATGTGATAGGGTCCCGGGGATGCAAGGCCCAAGTCTAGTTGATTTTGTACGTGTACTAAATAAGTTTGGAAGTACGAGAAAGTATGACAAGTAAGGAAAGAAAGGAACCTCTAAGGATACCGTGTTTGAGAAGACTGTAACCTTCGAGTATTGTGAGGAGGGACCACGGACGGAAGGTCCATTGATATGTTTACGTATGTTGTGGTGGCCATGTGTGGCATCGTTGGTCTTGTGCAGTTTTGATTGATAGGCATAGTATAGAGTTTATGCCGGAGTTTGTATAGCTTGACAACCGACTAAGAACATTCGGGGAAGAATGTTACACCCCGTAAGTCCAGGACATGTAAAAGAGAATGTACGTAAGGAATCAAGACTTGGAAATTGGTACGAAAAGAAGAATTGTTTTTCCGGCGGAAAATCTTCCGAACGTCGGAAAGGAAAAATGTTCGTTGTTGAGAATTGGATTCTCAAAATGTATTATTTGAGGAATATGGAACTTTTAACATTTTTGGAAATTTATTTTTACGGATTTGGTCATGTGGGGCCCACCCGAGGAATTTTACGTTTTGCGGGGCCCACGAGGGTTACAGAATTTTATGGATGAATGAGAGGGCGACACGTGGCACCCCCACACTTGGTCTTGGTCGAAATTTGCAAGGCTAAAATGGTCATTTACCATGGTGGAAGATAAGTCTTGCTAAGCTTGAGATTGTTGACCAAGTCAACTTGTCCACTTGGCTATTATCCATGTGATCTTCATCTTAGCCACCCATTTGTTTAAGTCTTAGACCTCCAATGTGTTATATAAGCATACTACTAGTGCAAGACAAGGTCTTCAACACTTAGAAAATATCACAACACTTCTTGTTCAAGAAGGTGCTCTCGGCTTTGATGAATAATCCACACAAAAATTTGTAATTTTGATCCATTATTCACAAGACTTTAACCCAATGTCCCTAAGGGTTTTGTAAGGATATCTCAATAGAAAGATTTCGGAAAAACGACGTTTTCATATTAGTCGCAAGGCGGAAACTTAAGGAGTTCTTCAACTTTGAATTTGGAACTTGAAGATGGGTTCTTCATAGGCTTCTAAGGAGTGCTTGGAGCGGATTTGAACATAAGGAAAGGAGCTAAGAATTGCTAAGGCGCGACTTTGAATCTTGGAATTTTTAAGGGCTTATAAAGGTATAAATTTTGTCGTTTTAGTAGTTAAGACTTACTTATTGTTGTAGCTATGGATATTAGCAAGCATGAGATGTTTAGTATGAAGTTTGATAAGTATATTGTCTATTGGAACCCTAATCCGAAAACTAGCATGTTAGCCTTAAGATTACAATTCAAGTCGATTATTAGTTTAAGTCGTCGCATGTTGTATAAAGAAGGAAATTGTAGTTGTTAAAGTTCGTTATGACTATATAACATGTTATACCTTAGAACTTGGAATTGGAAAAGGATTGGAAAAGACTTTGAATTGTCGGTTATGTTGTTGGCCGAGAATGGCTTGAGAATATGGAACTACTTCGTATTAATTGTGGGGCAGAATTTTACACGTATTGTAAGGCGTGTAATCCCCTTTGTTTGGTTGTTGTTTTGAGCCTTAAATGTGGCATGTTGGTTATTGTATTCGGCCTTGAAAAAGGTGGCAAAGTGAGTAGAAACAAAGGAAGTGCTGCCCGATTTTTCGTAGAATTAGAGACCGTATACCTAGTATTATTCTACGTTTGAGACTAGAAGTTGATAGTCTTGTTGTGACCATTATAGGTTGACACTTCTACGTACGGCGTATTCGGCTTAGCTTGTGGATTTAGCCGAAAAGGTATGTGAACTATCTCCTCTTCTAGCATGATTCCTTAAGATAAAGAAAGTATGTCGTACTCCTTAAATGATCCATTCCTTGGTTGTATTTGGATTGCCTAAAATAGAATTTATTCTATGTACTTCCTTAATTGTACTTTGATGTTTAAATTGTAAGTTGTATAATCCATTTCCTTAGTGAAGTTTGGATTCTTAAAAGTGAAAGTATTTTACTTAAAGTACATAGAGTCTTGAAAAGGAAGTGGTTTCCAAATCTTTTGGCTAGTGCCTTAGTTCCAAAACCTAAGGGTTGTTGTAATGACTTTAGAGGAGTTAAAGGAGTGATTTACTTAATTGTTTTAAGAGAGGAGAAATGACATGATTTAAGAGAAGTAACTTGTTTTAAAGGTGTGAGTTACTTGAGGTTTGAAAGTTAAGAACTTGTTTTGTAAGTATGTGATACTTGGTTTTAAGTATAAGTCTCTTGGTTATAAAAAGGAATAGATATGTCTAAAACCATAAAGGGTTATAACGGCTTTATGGGAAGTTGGTTATAACGGCTTTATGGAAGGTTAAGAAAGTTGTCTATTTTGATTATTAGGCATAAGTTGCCTAGATTGTGAAAATTTGAAGTTACTTGATTTCAAGCTTTGAAATGAGTTTTCTAAAAGTGTAGTAACTTACTTTGAAAAATAGACACACCTTGATACTACGGGTGTTAGTATCTTGGGGTCTTACATAAAAAAGAGTCTTTTGAAAAGAATGTACGTACGTAGTACTTTGGCTTGTTTAATTGGGAATTATTCTATGTATGCCTTGATAAGTACTTTGACTTGTTTAATTGAGAATTATTCTATGTGTGCCTTGATAAGTACTTTGGCTTGTTTAATTGAGAATTGCCAATGTGTGCTGGTGATAGCATTTGAGTACAAGTATTATGTTTTATTACGTTGCCGCGACTCTCGGTTGGAGGGTCGTCTGCCTTGTTGTAAGTTTACTTGGACGTACCGACAGTGAGGTGGGATTTCACGGGTATGCTTCCATTATTTGTGTTACCCCATGGTCATGCTTATACGATGTGGGATTCCGGGGCATGCGACCACGAGGATACTCATGGACATGCTTATACGATGTGGGATTCCGGGGCATGTGACCAGGAGCGGGTTAGATTCCCGGATTTGTTTGTATTACCCCATGGTCATGCTTATACGATGTGGGATTCCGGGGCATGTGACCACGAGGGATACTCCTTGGACATGCTTATACGATGTGGGATTTCGGGGCATGTGACCAGGAGCGGGTAAGATTCCCGGATTTGTTTCTATTACCCCATGGTCATGCTTATACGATGTGGGATTCCGGGGCATGAGACCACGAGGGATACTCCTTGGACATGCTTATACGATGTGGGATTCCGGGGCATGTGACCAGGAGCGGGTTAGATTCCCGAATTTGTTGGTGGATGTGGGGCGGCTTTTGGACGAATTGGAAGTCAAGGGTTGGTAGGATATTTGTGATATTTTTGTGTGGTAGTTGGATAAGGTACTCATGGATGAATTCTCACCCTACACTTGCCTACCACTTGGCTTGATCTTGGCCATTGATTTCCCTATAAATACCCCCCTAACTTGAAGGTTTTCTTCATCCCTTAAAATCATTTCTAAGTCTTGAAATCCCTCCCCCCCTCTCTTGAGAGCTCTAGCCGAGAGCACCCCTCCCCCTTTGAGAAAGCCCTTGGCCGAGGGGTACACCCCCCTCCTAGTGGCCTTGGCCGAGGGGTACCCCCCTACCTAGAGTTGTTTCCGTAAAATACACTCCCCCTCTTGGTAGAAATACTCTCCAAGTATTGTTACTATTCCAAAATACCTTGGCCCATATACCTTGTAGTATTCCAAGGTTACACTTATACTAAAAGCCCAGAAATACTATTATACTTCCCTTCAGTCACTAAACGAAACCCTAAGGAAAATCTTCACAGTTGGTTGAAGTATTAAGATGAAGTTGCGTAGAACTTCTAAGGGTTGTTTGGAGCGGGTTGGAGCACCCGGAGTAGGAGCTAAACGTTGCTCAGGATCGACATTAAACTTGGATAATTTTGGGCTTACCGAGGTAAATAATCCTATCCTTCTATTGTGATTGGAAATTCCATACTGTAGTTGTATAGAAATGAATATAAGATTCATAGAAGAGATTTGAACTGTAATAGAAGGATATTACAGAAAAGACTTGAATCAGTACTTACATAGGATCAGACAGTGAGACTTGTGAAGTTTGTGGTAGGAAGTGCTACCCAAATTCCCGTAGAATCCTGTATCTAGATTTATTCTATAGAGTAGTCTAGACGTTGATAGACGTATATAACCTTTATAGGTTGAATGATCTGCGAGTAGCATGTTCTACTTGGAAGGTGGACAAGGCTAGCCGGGTTATAGCCGTGGAGCGTTTGCTAATAGTCGATAATCGTCGCGAGGTATGTGATTCTTCCTATCCTCGAGCATGATATTTTAAAGAATATATATATAGTACGGTAGGCGTCGTGTTAAGCGAGCGTAGTTTTTCGGCAATGTCTTTTGACTTAAGCCTGAATAAAAAGAATCTTGAAGTATTTCAAGAGGATTAAGAAACCTTTTTGAAAGAAGAGTAATACTTGGTTTTAAAACTTAAGAGTTATACTAGCTTTATGGGAAGTTAGGTATAACGACTTAAGGTAAAAAGAATGGTTTATTGACTTAAGAAGTTAAGAGACTTGATCTTAAAAGATAAGAGACTTGGCTTAATTGAATTAATCTGAATTGTGTTAAAAAGTGTGAAACCTCATTCGTGAGTAATGAGTGCTTGGTTTTACCGAGGGCTTGCCACCCTTGATGCGGGTCTATCACGGCTCACGCATCTGGCGTGACTATGCGGAGCGGTATGCTCGTGATTGATCATTAGGGTGTTTTATCCGTCGCGGGGATGCCCTATGCGATGCGTGTGACTACGCGGTCTATTGAGGCTATGCGCTGCGAGTCGAGGAGAGTGCCGGGGTTAGCCGCCGTCGCGAGGAATACCTCATGCGGGCCTATGTGTGGCCTATGCGGAGCAGCGGTATGCTCCAGGACTAGACGCACACATTGATACCGACGGCGAGTGGCCAGCTTCGATCATGTGGTGCGGTCTAGAAAGACCCCGTGATATAGTTTTATAACATTGTTGGTACTTGTTATACCCCGTATTTACGGAGTATGTACGTAAGGGCGTACGTACGAAAGTTTAGCCTTAAAAGTTTAAGCCTTGGACGTTTTTATTTGTGCACAACTCACTAAAAGAATCGTTTTCCGACGAAACGTTTCCACAGCTTTCGTAGGGAAAATTCCGGCTATGTCATTTAGTATTTTTGCGGATTTTTCCGAGAGACGAAACATTTTGGACCAACGGGAGGGCGACACTTGGCACCCTCCAATTGGTGGACTTGAAATCGTCCGTTGGGCCGAATTGGACATAGAGTTGCGTTTTTGTGCCTTTGCACAATTCAAGGATTAGGTATGATATTTTGTGTAGTAGATGGATAAGGACACTTGCCTAATCTTGGCCTTACACTTGCCTAGCACTTGGCTTAATCTTGGCCATTGGTTGGCCAACTTGACCTATAAATACCCCTTTAGATGAAGAGTTCTTCATCCACAAATCAATTTCAAGTCTTGAAAAATCCCTCCCCTCTCTAAAGCTTTTCGTCCAAAGCCTCCTACCCCTCCTTTTGAAGCTTGGCCGAGGCAACCCTCCCCTAGCCTGGCCGAAACCTACCCTCCCTTGGTAGAAAAGTTGCCTTCTTGTATTGTTATAATGCCCAAAATACCTAGCCCAAATCCCTTAGTCCTTAGTAGAAGTTGTGAAGAACTTCTAAGGTTTCTTAGACTCTGGAGGCGTACAACTTAGGAGCTAAACCTTGCTCAGTGCGACTTTATCTAGGATATTATTGGGCTTACCGAGGTAAATAATCCTAACCCTCTTTTGAATTAGAGAATACATCTTGTAGTAGTATAAGAATAAGTATAAAATACTTAGAAGAATATCACGAGAATAGAATTGATTTGTTATCACGAGAAGGGTTTAAAGAAGAATAATCAAATTGTACTTACATAGAATCTTGTTTTCCTGATGAGACTTGAGTAGCTCACGGGTAGGAAGTCGCCCAATTTTCCGTAAGATATAGAACCCTCTGTTTAGAATGGTTACAAAGTAGTGCGAGCGTTGATAGGCGTGTCGACTATTATAGTTTGATTCTCTGCGCGCGACATATTCAACTTGGCGGTGGTTTTATTTGAGAAGGTATGTGATTCTTCCTAAAGCATGATATTTTACAATATATATGTAATGCGGTGACGTACATGTGTTAAGCGAATAATAACTACGGCAATGTCTTTGACTTAAGCTGAATAATACTTACGGCAATGCCTCACGCTTAAGCTTTGAATAATAAGAAAGAAAGCATTTCAAAAGAATCTTTGAATCATTTTTATGAAGAGAACTAATTGGTTTTAAAGCGAAGCTTAAGAGTTATACTAGCTTTATGGGAAGTTAAGTATAACCACTTAAGAATGATAAAAGCAGTTTGCCTATGTGTTTATAACAGACTTATATTGAATTGTGAAAAGAATAATAAGATGGCTTGATAAGTAGACATGATATGATGCTATGTGTGTTAGTGTCTTGTAACGTTTGTAAAAAAGAGTATTCTTGTTGTGCTTATGTTGTTTAAAGATAATTGTTATGTTAGTGTACTATCACTCACCTCTTGACATATTCACAGGGGTTAGCGCCCTCCGATGCGGGGTAGACTCGGGTGATGCAGGACCGTGATTCGAGAATACCTCATGCGGGTCGAGGGGACCTATGCGGAGCTACGGGAGTTCAGGAGTTAGTGATGCGGGGTTATACCTCATGCGGTCTATGTGGCCGTGCGGACTACGAGTCGGGGCGATGCCGAGGTAGCTACCCTCGATGCGGGGTTATGTACCCTATGCGGGCCTATGTGAGTGACCTATGCGGACTACGGAGTCGAGATTAGGCTTGCATGGTGATACTACGGGCAATTGGCCTGCTTGATCATTCGCGACCTAGAAAAGACACATTACAGTTTACCTATTGTTGCTCTTGTTTATGATGTGGCACTATATGCGGTCCCTGGTTGTTTCATACATACTTGCAAAACTGATTTTAAAATGATATGTTTTCATTTAAGTATTTCTGATTTCATATACTTAGTACTGTTATCTTGACCTCCTTGAGGCTGCGTTCATCTGCAGGTAAGAGCGGCAGTGCTAGATCCACATTCTTAGGATCTCTACGTTGGTGTCGGGAGCTCCATCTTTTAGGAGGCTCTACTTTTAGGTATGATCTCCTGTTGTAGATAGTTTTATACAGGGCCTGTCGCCATAGTTGTATATTTTCTTAGAGTGCTGTAGTCATGTTATGCGATGTCGGATGTAGCTGCTAAACCATGTTTATATATATATCTTAGAAAGCGACGTTTTCTCACATAAAGCGTATGTCTTATTTTATAAAGCTGTTTCATGTCTTGTTTTATATTTCCGATTACTCGATGTATGACTACTTGGGTGCCGGTAAGGCACGATCCACGGGCCGGAATGGGTCGTGACAAAAGTGGTATCGAAGCGATTAATCCTCGGAAAGTGTCTGAACCGTATCTAGTAAAGTCTTGATTATCGGTGTGTTGTGCACCACACGATAATCGAGGAGGCTATAGGATATTTAGGATTGGTTTCCATTCTTCTCACTCTGAGATCGTGCTTTAGAGTGTGTTAAAGTTGGACCCTCTAACGTATTCCTTTTACATATGATTATGCCTCGCGTAAGGCAACCCGGGCCTGAAGGGCAAGCGGCCGAGGCTGCTAGTGGAACACACAAGTCACGAGGCTCGGGCCCGATCTATACGAGGCGGCGAGTTCTACGACGCCGCCCGGCCCAGCGAGACCACAGTACCAGCCTCGCATCCCGGCACAGGGCGGAGAGTTAAGTACTGAGAGATAGCCCGACTCTTGGCGGGATCGTGGCGAACATGAGGACATCTTTGGATCGGCGATTCGATCCAGCCCGGTCGTACCGTGGTTCACCGAGGCGAGAGTTTGAGGCTACGAGACTTACGAGTTGTAGCCCGCGAGTTTCTGGTCGGCGGAGGATGATCCGCGGAGTTCATCCGTCGGCTCGAGGATTACGAGTGATCGAGCGTCGGAGACCGAGTCCGTGATCTTTGGTTCACGTAAATTTGCGTGATACATGATCGATTGGTTTGATTCATGGGAGTTATCGGGAAACACGCGTCCCAGTGCAGGATGAGTTCTCGAGGCTTTCCTCACTCACTTCTTGCCTCGCGGATGAGAGGCGCGGGTGATAGATTTTTCTTGGCGAGGCGAGAGAGGGCCTTGTCGGGAGTACAATGTCGAGTTTGATTCATTGGCTCGATATGTCCAGCGTTAGTAGCGAGATATGGAGGATAGGGTGCACCGCTACGTCAGGGCTAGATGACTATATGGCGAGTCATGTGCGGGTGTTTCTCTTCACCGGGTATGGACATTACCGCATGCGAGCTCATGCTCTTGGATGTGAGGCGTAGAGACAGCGGGTTGTGACGGCGGCGAGAAGAAGACGGGGCGGCGAGGTCTTTTGGTAGCTATCGTGGTGGCGGCCTCGGCGATCTGGGTGCACCACGGCCGGCTCGAGAACTCTGCACCGTCCTCGGCCAGCCCGAGATATTCGAGGCGAACCGGGGCCCGGGACTTGAGCGTCGAGGCGGCGAAGTGCGGCGATCGGGACCACCCGCCGGTGTGGCCGTCGGCAGATCCCACCGGGAGTTGTGGTGCTACGGGAGCTTGTTTGATTGTGGCGGCGAGGTCACTATGCGGCTTGTCAGGCCAAGGCGATCTTGATGGTAAGTCGACTACGAGTTCTTTCGCGGGTCTTCTTCATCCCCGACGGCTACTCGCCAGGAGGCAAGGTACTCATGGACCAGCGGTCGTGGCAGGTCGTGGCGCGGGTCCCGATTCTAGCGGTCCTCGAACCGCATTTATGCTTTGTCGGTAAGCGGGATCGGGAGGCCTCACTGATGTAAATCACGGTACCTTATCGGTTCGGGTTTGATGTTTATGCCTTGATAGATCCGGGTTCTACTCATCCTATATATCTCCCTTGTTGCTAGTAGGATAGGGATAGAGCACGAGTCCATAGACCGCTTCGAGGTAGCTACGCGATGGGTGATTCGGTGGTAGCTCGGCGGGTATATAGAGCTTGTCTGTGACCATTTATAGTCGTCGGACCTGGCCGACTTGATAGAGTTGGAGATGATTGACTTGGCGTGATCATGGGGATGGATTGGCTAGCTTCTTTACGCCAATGTAAGCTGCGAGAGAAGTAATGCGGTTCCAGTTTCTGAGGCGGTTGTTGAGTGGGAGAGAACGCGGTATCGTAGAGGTAGGTTTATTTCCTACCTCAAGGCTAGGAAGATGGTGCGAAGGGTATATCTACCATCTCGTTCGGGTGTTTGATCTGAAGGCTGCGGTACCAGATTTTCCGTCGATTCAGTGGTGAGAAGTTCCCAGCGTGTTTCAGACGACCTCCCGGGTATCCCTCCTGAGAGGGAGATTGATTTTTGTATAGACATATTGCCAGACACTCGGCCTATTTCCATTCCGCCATACAGAATGGCACCTGCCGAGTTGAGAGAGTTGAAGGATCAACTTAGGGATTTACTGGAGAAGGGCTTCATCAGGCCTAGTGTTTCTCGCAGGAAGCGCCGTGTATTGTTCGTAAGAAGAAGGGCGGGGCGCTGCGCATGTGTGTTGATTCTGACGGTGAACAAGGTGACCATTAAACGAATACCCTTCCGGGATTGATGATTTGTTCGACCGGTTGCGAAGTGCGAGATGTTTCTCAAGATTGATCTGCGATCGGGCTATCATCAGTGCGAGTCGAGAGAGGTGGATGTCCCTAGAATTGCATTCGGACACGATGCGGGCATTATGAGTTGAGTCATGTCTTTTGGGTTGACCAATGCTCGTGGTATTCATGGATTTGATGAACAAGTGTTCAAACCATTTTGGACACGTTTGTGATAATGTTCATTGATGATATCTTGGTTTATTATCGCTCAGGCGGGAGCATGCGGAGCATTTGAGGCTGTCTTGTGATTCTCGAGACCAGCGATTATCGCCAAGTTTTCCAAATGTGAGTTTTGGTTGACTTGGTGGCTTTTCTTGGGCATATTGCCGGGTGATGGCATTAGTGGATCGGCCAAGATCGGCGATCGAGGACTTGGCCTAGACCTCTTACTCCGTGAGGTTCGCGATTTCGGGCCTTGCGAGGATATTATCGGCGGTTCATGGAGAAGTTTGCTTCTATCTACGCACCGTTGACTAAGGTGACTCGAAGCGACCAAGTTTGATGGTGATGCTTGTGGCGGGGTTTCGATTCTTGAAAAGAGGCGGCAGCCCCGTTCTTACTCTTCGGAGGTCGACGGTTATGTCGTGTATTGTGATCGTCGGACATCGGGTTGGGATGTGTGTTGATGCAGCATGGCGGGGTTATAGCATATGCATCCCGGCGGTGAAGAAACACGAGGAACAACCCCACCCATGATTTGGAGTTAGCGGTATGATTCACGCTTTGAAGATCTAGAGCACTATTTGTATGGGGTTCACGTGGATATTTTTACGGACCACAGAGCCTCGGTATATCTTGACGGAGGAGTGAACTTCTGACGAGCGGTGGTTAGAGTTGCTTAAGGATTACGATGTTGATATCTGTACCACGGGAAAGCCAATGTTGTGGCGGATGCTCTTAGTCGTAGGTCGATGGGAGCCTATCGGATGTGCGGCTAGAGAGGAGGACATGGTTCGTGATTTGCATCGATTAGCGAGCCTTGGTGTCCGTTTGATTGATTACGATAGCGATGGGGTTCGAGTTCGTGAGGTTGCGAGTCTTCCATCGTCGAGGTGAAGAGGCTTGATTCGAGGATCCGATTTTGACACGTTATCGTGATACAACTCTTCGTGAGGGCAAGGTCCTTTTGAGGTAGCACGATGGGGTGCTAAGGTTTGAGGCGAGTTGTGTGTTCGGATGTTTGAGGACTTGGCGGCGAGTTCTTGGGAAGCACACAGCGCGTTACTCTATCCATCGAGTGCGACCAAGATGTACCACGACCTTAGATACGTGTATTGGTGGGATGGCTTGAAGAGGGGCGTTGCGAGTTCGTAGCTCGGTGCGTGTTGTCGGCGGTGAAGGTAGAGCACGGAGGCACGGTGGTTTGTTACGACGATTGAGATCCCGACACGGAAGTGGGAGGTAATCAACATGGACTTTATCACGGGATTACCTCGCACTCGGAGAGACATGATTCTATATGGGTTATCGTTGTGGTGACGAAATCAGCCCACTTTCTTCCGTCGGGGCGACTTTTGGTGAGATTATGCGGACTTTACATCAGAGATCGTCGGTGCATGGAGTCCCTATTTCGATCATATCGACGAAGAGCCCGGTTCTGGCTAACTTAGAGGTCTTTCGAGAGGTTTAGGGGCGGTGAGCAGTAATCGCATTCCATCCACGAGCAGACGGGCGGTGCGCCTTATCGGACTCTTGAGATATCTTTGCGAGCTGTGTTATCGACTTTGGGTAGTGGGAGGATCATTTGCCTCTAGTTGAGTTTGCATACAATAATAGCTACCACTCCGGTATTCAGATGGCGCCTTATGAGGCCTTGTATGGGAGGAAGTGCAGATCGCCTATAGGCTGGTTCGATGTGGGCGAGTGCGATTAGTGGGACGATTTGGTGCGAGCGGTGGATAAGGTGAAGCTTATCGGGAGAGGTTCTTGTGACTCGAGTCGGCCAGTCATATGCGAGATCATCGTCGTCGGCATCTTGAGTTCGAGGTTCATGATTGGGTTTTCCTAAAGGTGTCACCCATGAAGGGTGTGATGAGATTCGGGAAGAAGAAGCTTCGGCCCAGGTATATTGGGCGTTTGATTGTCGCGAGGTAGGCAAGGTTGCCTACGAGTTGAATCTGCCGTCCGTCTGGAGGCGGTGCATCCGTGTTTCACGTATCTATCTTTGAGGAGATGTATCGGGGATCCATCTAGGGTGCACCCGATTGGCGATGTCGGTGTGGCCAGGGGTTATCGTATGAGGAGGTTCCATAGCGATAATCGATCGTCGAGTTAGGCGTCTGCGGACGAGGGCGTGGCCGTCAAAGTCTTGTGGCGGAGCGAGCTCGGGAGGAGATGACTTGGGAAGCGAGGAAGACATGAGGCGAAGTATCCTCACCTATTCCCCACCTCGGGTAATTCACTTTCCTACTTGTAAATCTTCATTATCGTTTATGCCTAAGTGTTGTTACGTGGCGTGTGTGGCATTTGCAGCTATTTAAGTTATGAAGAATCTTATCGTTAATCGTCTTGGGAAGGAACATTCGGACGAATGTTTCTAAGAGAGAATGTTATACCGTATTTCCGGAGTATATGCGTAGGCGTGCGTCTGAAAGTTTGGCTTAAAAGTTTAAGCCTTGGGCGTTTTTATTTGTGCACAACTCACTAAAAGAATCGTTTTCAGGCGAAAGCGTTTCCACGACTTTCGTAGGGAAAATTCGGCTATGTCATTTAGTATTTTTGCGGATTTTTAGAGAGACGAAACATTTTGGACCAACGGGAGGCGACACTTGGCACCCTCCATTGGTGGACTTGAAATCGATCCGTTGGGCCGAATTGGACATAGAGTTGCGTTTTTGTGCCTTTGCACAAGTCAAGGATTAGGTAGGATATTTTGTGTAGTAGATGGATAAGGACACTTGCCCTAATCTTGGCCTTACACTTGCCTAGCACTTGGCTTAATCTTGGCCATTGGTTGGCCACTTCTTGACCTATAAATACCCCTCTTTAGATGAAGAGTTCTTCATCCACAAATCAATTTCCAAGTCTTGAAAAATCCCTCCCCTCTCTCTAAAGCTTTTCGTCCAAAGCCTCCTACCCCCACTTTTGAAGCTTGGCGAGGCAACCCTTCCCTAGCCTGTGAAACCTACCCCCTCCCTTGGTAGAAAAGTTGCCTTCTTGTATTGTTATAATGCCCAAAATACCACAGCCCAAATCCCTTAGTCCTTAGTAGAAGTTGTGAAGAACTTCTAAGGTTTCTTAGACTCTGGGAGCGTACAACTTAGGAGCTAAACCTTGCTCGGTAGCGACTTTATCTAGGATATTATTGGGCTTACCAAGGTAAATAATCCTAACCCTCTTTTGAATTAGAGAATACATCTTGTAGTAGTATAAAAATAAGTATAAAATACTTAGAAGAATATCACAGAATAGAATTGAGCATTATCACGATAGAAGGGTTTAAAGAAGAATAATCAAATTGTACTTACATAGTCTTGTTTTCCTGATAGACTTGAGTAGCTCACGGGTAGGGAAGTCGCCCAATTTTCCGTAGGATATAGAACCCTCTGTTTAGAACGGTTTACAAAGTAGTGCGAGCGTTGATAGGCGTGTCGACTATTATAAATTTGATTCTCTGCGCGACATATTCACTTGGCGGTGGTTTTATTTGAGAAGGTATGTGATTCTTCCTAAAACATGATATTTTACAATATATATGTAGTACGGTAGACGTACATGTGTTAACTGAATAATAACTACGGCAATGTCTTTGACTTAAGCCTGAATAATACTTACGGCAATGCCTCACGGCTTAAGCCTGAATAATAAAGAACTGAAAGCATTTCAAAAGAATACTGAATCATTTTTAACAGAAGAGAACTAATTGGTTTTAAAGCGAAGCTTAAGAGTTATACTAGCTTTATGGGAAGTTAAGTATAACCACTTAAGAATGATAAAAGAAACAGTTTGCCTATGTGTTTATAACAGACTTATATTGAATTGTGAAAAGAATAATAAGATGGTTTGATAAGTAGACATGATATGATGCTATGTGTGTTAGTGTCTTGTAACGTTTGTATAAGAGAGTATTCTTGTTGTGCTTATGTTGTTTAAAGATAAGCTGTTATGTTAGTGTACTATCACTCACCTCTTGACATATTACCGGGGGTTAAGGCGCCTCCGTGCGGGGTAGACTCGGTGATGCAGGACCATGATTCGAGAATACCTCATGCGGGTCCGGGGACCTATGCGGAGCTACGGGAGTTCGGGTTAGTGATGCGGGGTTATACCTCATGCGGTCTATGTGGCCATGCGGACTACGAGTCGGGGCGATGCAGAGTAGCTACCCTCGATGCGGGGTTATGTACCTATGCGGGCCTATGTGAGTGGCCTATGCGGACTACTGAGTCGAGATTAGGCTTGCATGGTGATACTACGGGCAGTGGCCTGCCCGATCATTCGCGACCTAGAAAAGAAGCATTCTGATTTACCTATTGTTGCTCTTGTTTATGATGTGGCACTATGCGGTCCCTGGTTGTTTCATACATACTTGCAAAACTGATTTTAAAATGATATGTTTTCATTTAAGTATTTCTGATTTCATATACTTAGTACTGTTATCTTGACCTCCTTGAAGTGCGTTCATCGCGGTAAGGGCGGCAGTGCTAGATCCACATTCTTAGGATCTCTACGTTGGTGTCGGGAGCTCCATCTTTTAGGAGGCTCTACTTTTGGGTATGATCTCACTGTTGTAGATAGTTTTGTCTGATCGAGGGTATGGCGGGGCCTGTCCCGCCATAGTTGTATATTTCCTTAAGTGCGTGAGTCATGTTATGCGATGTCGGATGTAGCTGTTAAACCATGTTTATATATATATCTTAGAAAGCGACGTTTTCTCACATAAACTGTGTCTTATTTTATAAACTGTTTCATGTCTTGTTTTATATTTCCGCTGATTACTCTGATGTATGACTACTTGGGTGCCCCGGTAAGGCACGATCCACGAACCGGAATGGGTCGTGACAAGATCGTGGTTTTAGTAGTCGGCTATGCCTTCGCATTTACCTCTGCGGTTTTATTATGACAGTGGGACTCGTGTTCATGTGTATTTCTTGGTGCTTTTATATCATAGACTGCCGGCAGTGAGGAAGGTATTCCACGGGCATGATTGATGTTATGGGCGTGAGACCCATAGTTATATTTGAGTGATGACTTGAGGGCGTGAGTCACGACTTGACATATCGCTTATTTATTGGGAAGCGTAGTTTGGTTATCATACATGTCTCTGCTTTATATAGACTATTATGATTTCATTTACGATTTTTGATTTCACATACTTGGTACTGTTATCGACCTCCTTGGGCCGCGTTCATGCCGCGGTAGAGGTACACCGTGTTGATCCTCTCTTAGGAGTCGATTCGGCGTTTGGGAAGCTCCGTTTCTCGGAGGCTTATCGATGGTATAGTCCTGTCGTTGTAGGTAATTACATTCAGGTATGGCGGCCCTGTCCCGCCATTGTTGTCATATCATTCTTAGAGGTGCAGTAATGCTTGTTGTGCGAGAGTTGTAAATGGGAGGTAATGCTCGGTTTTAAAGTTTTTATATATATCGAAAGGCAAGTTTTCTCGAATAAGCTTTCACATTTCATATTATATCATGTATGGTTGTATGTTTCGCTGATTACTCTTATTTTGTATGTGTAGGGTGCCCGGGGTAAGACACGACCACGGGCGGGTTCGGTCGTGACAAAAGTGGTATCGAGCGATTAATCCTCGGAAAGTGTCTGAGCCGTATCTAGTAAGTCTTGATTATCGGTGTTGTGCACCACACCTATAATCGAGGTGCGAGATATTTAGGATTGGTTTCCATTCTTCTCACTCGAGATCGTGCCTTAGCCGTGTTATAAGTTGGACTCCTCCGGCGTATTCTTTTCACCCGTTATGCCTCCGCGTAAGGCAAACCCCCGAGAAGGCAAGCGAGGAGGCGAGTAGAAACACGAGGGTTCTTGGGGCACATGCCCAATCATCACTGGGTGGTGCTTCATTCGGGAGTTCGCGGCGTCGCCGATCCAAAGAGAGTCTAGCAATGGCGGCGATTCCTCTCTGCGGCCATGAGATTTGAACCTTCAGTCCACGACCAGCAGCAGACAGTATAGATTGCAAAGAGACGACCCTGTTACTAGCTAGGGAGTTAGCAACCAGGGAGTATTTTAGGCATCGATTTATCACGGGTCTTAATGACTATTTAAGAGAGGGTTGTGCAAGGGTAGCTCTTCAGTCAGGCTTGAGCATGGCCTGTATACGGTCTTATGCACAACAGGCCGAGAAACGTAAGGATCGACGGGTTAACCAAGATCGCGAAGAGGCGAGCAATGAGGTCCTTTGATAATTTTCGAGACAAATCGCCTCAGCAGCAGATTAGTTATGCGCCTCCGCCAGTGCAGAATAGTCCTCCACGGGGTTCAGGACGTTCGGGGTAATACTCAGGCAGTCTGTATGATAAGATAAGTATATCTTAAGTGTTATGTTCAGATAACATTGTATAATTGTGGTTAGAAACCATGGTTAGTTAGAAAGGTAAGATTGGGGATAAGGGAAAGTGTGAGCCTTAGAATGTTATACGTGGAGACCTTAGAGGTAAGGCCATCTCGAGTAGAAGATTTATATTTTTATGTTTGACCCTTATCGGAGTGCATAGTACACGTGAGATATGTTTGTGTGATAAGTCCCTGAGTGGTATGAAGTAAGAGGGTAGATGAGCTAAGAAGACCGCTAGGTTTTCGTGACTTGATTGTGAGATTGTTCCGGATCGAGGAACAAGAGTTTGGCACGATAGCGGGTCGGGTTGAGGACCGATCGCGGGTCAACCCGCGACCTGTTTGGTGGTGGGGTCAGATTGTGGTGGTCCCGCCAGGTGGTGGGGTTACGAGGGTGTTAGGCCCAAGTTTAGTTAAACCAGCGTACGAGTTCGTGGGTGCATTCGACCAGTAGTCGGGCCGATGAGGTCAGCCCATCTTGTCTTTCAGTCAGGACCGTTTACTCGGCAGAGGGTTATGCGAGATGTTACCTCAGGAAGGTTGTAAGGCTGCACGAGGTGCCTACTTTCACCTTATGACAGTGGAGCCGGTTCTGGTTTCTTTTACGGAGGTTTTACGAGCAGGTTAGGAACTCGGTGAGTCTCGAGTACATTCGCCCTCGGGCCAGTGTTTGGATTTCAGGGGTAGCTGTGAGGATTGTTGCCTCCTGTTGAGGGAGTGTTTTTATAACTACCATTTCAGTATTCGGATATCGCCTTACGAAGCCTCATAGGGGCGGAAGTGTGAGTTGCCGGTCGATTGGTTCGATGTTGGCAAAGTTCAGATAGTTGGTTCATACTTGTTTCGGCAGGATGTGGATAGGGTGAAGCTTATCCAGGAGAGGCTATTGGCAGCTCAGAGTCAGCAGTCGCAATGCGACGCTTGGAGTTCGAGTTGGCGGTGGAGTCTTGAAGTACCACCGGAAAGGGTGTGACGAGTTTTGGAGAACAGAGGAAACTTAGCTCGAGTTACTTTGGGCCTTTTCAGGTCATGTGAAGAATAGTCCAGGTTGCCTATAGTTAGCATTGCCGTCCGACGTAGGAGGCAGTACGTCCGATCTTTCATATTGCTATATTCGGAAGAGTATCAGAGATCCATCCAGAGTATTCTCAGTTAATGATGACCAAGTTGGAGGTAGTAACCCAGAGTTTTGGAAACTGAAGCGATGAGAATGTGGTAAGTTATGAGAAAGAGTTCGAGTGTATGCGAGAAAGTGCGACAGTAAGGGAAGTAGCGAACATGTGTTGAGAACATAGATGTGATCTTTCCGTTTGTAAAGTGAAGGTGCGAAGGGAGTATCTTTTAGCCCTTGGGTGGGAGTTTTTGTGATGTTAGAGGTGATTCCTCGTGGACTTGGATGTAAGTATTTGCGCGGGTGTTTTCTGTGGCCATGTGTGGCATTTGCAAACTGGTTAAGCTATGAGGAACTTGATCGTTATACATGCGTGAGAAGGAACATTCGGGACGAATGTTTCTAAGGAGGAAGAATGTTATACCGTATTTCAGGTATATGCGTGAGGACGTGCGTAGAAAAGTTTGAGCCTTAAAGTTAGGCAGGGCCAGAAAATTTTGTGCACAACACGAAAAGAATCGTTTCGTGAAGCGTCTTCCAAAACTTGCGAAGGGAAAATTCTGGCTATGTCATTTATTATTTTTGCGGATTTTTCCGAGAGACGAAATATTTTGGACCAACGAGAGGGCGACACTTGTCACCCTCAAGTTGGTGGATGTGGGGCGGCTTTTGGACGAATTGGAAGTCAAGGGTTGGTAGGATATTTGTGATATTTTTGTGTGGTAGTTGGATAAGGTACACATGGATGAATTCTCACCCTACACTTGCCTACCACTTGGCTTGATCTTGGCCATTGATTTCCCTATAAATACCTCCCTAACTTGAAGGTTTTCTTCATCCCTTAAAATCATTTCTAAGTCTTGAAATCCTCCCTCTCACAGAGCTCTGGCCAGAAACACCCTCCCTTTGAAAGCCCTTGAGAGTGCGCCCCCTCCAGTGGCCTTGGCAGGTACCCCTACCTAGAGTTGTTTCCGTAAAATACACCCCCCCTACCTAGAGTTGTTTCCGTAAAATACACCCCCCCTCTTGGTAGAAATACTCTCCAAGTATTGTTACTATTCCAAAATACCTTGGCCCATATACCTTGTAGTATTCCACGGGTACACGTATACTAAAAGCCGAAATACTATTATACGTCCCTTCCGTCACTAAACGAAACCCTCAGGAAAATCTTCACAGTTGGTTGAAGTATTAAGATGAAGTTGCGTAGAACTTCTAAGGGTTGTTTGGAGCGGGTCGGAGAACCCGGAGTAGGAGCTAAACGTTGCTCAGGATCGACATACAACTGGGATAATTTTGGGCGTACCGAGGTAAATAATCCTATCCTTCTACTGAGCTTGGAAATTACATCAGTAGTTGTATAGAAATGAATATAAGATTCATAGAAGAGATTTGAACGTAATAGAAGGATATTCCAGAAAAGACTTGAATGTACTTACATAGGGTGTATTCTGATGAACTTGTGAAGTTTGTGGGTAGGGAAGTCTTGCCCAAATTCAGTAGAATCTTGTATCTAGATTTATTCTCTGAGTAGTCTAGACGTTGATAGGCGTATATAACCTTTATAGGTTGAATGATCTGCGAGTAGCATGTTCTACTTGGAAGGTGGATAAGGCTAGCGGGTTATAGCCGTGGGCGTTTTGCTAATAGTCGATAATCATCGCGGTATGTGATTCTTCCTATCCTCTTGAGCATGATATTTTAAAGAATATATATATAGTACGGTGAGCGTCGTGTGTTAATCGGCGTAGTTTTTGCAATGTCTTTTGACTTAAGCCTGAATAAAAAGAATCTTGAAGTATTTCAAGAGGATTAAGAAACCTTTTTGAAAGAAGAGTAATACTTGGTTTTAAAACTTAAGAGTTATACTAGCTTTATGGGAAGTTAGGTATAACGACTTAAGGAAGGTAAAAAGAATGGTTTATTGACTTAAGAAGTTAAGAGACTTGATCTTAAAAGATAAGAGACTTGGCTTAATTGAATTAATCTGAATTGTGTTAAAAAGTGTGAAACCTCATTCGTGAGTAATGAGTGCTTGGTTTTTAAAAAGGAATAATGTTTCTTGATTTGGAAATCAGAAGAAGTATCGAACAAACCACTGCAGCGTTAATAAGGGAAATGTATTGACTAATTAAGTATTATTAAAACCAGTAGAAACCTCAATCTGCATAGAAGCTAAGATGAGACAAAATGATATTACATTTCCCAGATCATGGCTGCTTTAATAAAATTGATTATGAACAAGAATAACCTACTCACACATAAGACATATGTTTCTCAAATTGATTTAAAGGAGAATTATATTAGTAAGTGATTAAAACTATGAACTACGAAACCTTTCGAAAACAAAAGACTCGAGTAATTGAACTTAGGCAAACTTGGACATTTGGAAAAGAATGTTGTTACTTGATATTAAAAAGGAAACTGTTTTGGTTCACTTAAAAAGATAGTCACTTTATTTCTGATACTACGGGTATCATGTGACTTTTGTAAAAGGAACGGATCTTTTTAAAGAATTAATGTATGAAGTACTTTGGGGTTAAAACCCGAACTTGTTGTCATAAAATAGAAAGTACCTTGGGTGAATAACTTGACTACGTTGGTTTGTGATAGCCTTGTAATACTTTCTTGATTGGTTTGATAAGTAATCATGTTATGATGCTACGTGTGTTAGTGTCTTATAATGTTTGTGTAAAGGGGTTTTCCACTTGCGTGCTTATGTTGATTAACGATAAGCGGTTATCGTTATATTATCATATACCCCCTTGACTTGATATACCAAGGGCTTGCCACCCTTGATGCGGGTCTATACGGCCTATGCAGTTTGCGTGACTATGCGGAGCAGCGGTATGCTCCAGGATTGATCATTCGGGTGTTTTATCCGTCACGGGGATGCCTATCGCGATGCGTGTGACTACGCGGTCTATTGAGGCTATACGGGTGCGATAGTCGGAGAAGTGCAGGGGTTAGCGCCCCGTCGAGAATACCTCATGCGGGCCTATGTGGCTATCGCGGAGCGGCGGTATGCTCGAGGACTAGACGCACACATTGATGCGGCGAGTGGCCGCCGATCATGTAGTGCGGTGCAGAAAGACCCCGTGATATAGTTTTATAACATTGTTGAATGCGTGGGTTTTAGTAGTCGGCTATGCCTTCGTACTTACCGTGACGGTTTTATTATGACACAGTGGGACACGGTGTTCATGTGTATTTCTTGGTGCTTTTATATCATAGGCGGTGAGGAAGGTATTCCACGCATGATTGATGTTATGGGCGTGAGACCCATAGTTATATTTGAGTGATGACTTGAGGCGTGAGTCACGACTTGACATATCGCTTATTTATTGTGAGCGTAGTTTGGTTATCATACATGTCTCGCTTTATATAGACTATTATGATTTCATTTCTGATATTTTGATTCCACATACTTGGTACTGTTATCGACCTCCTCGGGGCTGCGTTCATCCGCGGTAGAAAGTACACGGTGTTGATCCTCGCTCTTAGGGTCATGATTCGGCGTTTGGGAAGCTCCGTTTCTCGGAGGCTTATCAATGGTATAGTCCCCAGTAGTTCTAGGTACTTACATTGAGGTATGGCGGCCTGTCCGCGCCATTGTTGTCATATCATTCTTAGAGTGCATGTAATCTTGTTGTGGCGAGTTGTAAATGGGAGGTAGCTGTTCGGTTTAAAGTTTTTATATATATGCCAAAAGGCAAGTTTTCTCGAATAAGCATTTCACATTTCATATTATATCATGTCTTGTTGTATGTTCGTGATTACTCGATGTTGTATCACTAGGGTGCGGGGTAAGGCACGATCACGGGCAGGTTGGTCGTGACACGTCTACCACGAGGATATTGTTATATCATGGATCGGCGGTGAGAAAGGATTCCACGGGCATGGTTGATATTATGGGCGAGAGACCCATAGTTATATTTGAGTAGTGACCTTGAGGGCAAGCGTCCACGACTTGATATGATCGCTTATGTATTGTATCGTAGGTTGGCTATCATACATGTCTCTGTTTTGTTTAGGTATTATGATCTCATTCTGATGCTTCATTGTTTCACATACTTGGTACATTCTTCGACCTCGCCCGAAGTGCGTTCATGCCGCAGGTTTAGGTACGTTGTTTGGTGATCTGCAGGTGTAGGACCCTGGTCAGAGTTTTTGGATAGCTCCTTCTGTTCAGGATTTTATCTTTTTGGTATAAGTTCTTTCGGTACAGGCTTTTGTACAGTTATGGGTACGGCGGGGACTTGTCCCGTCATAGTTCAGTATAACTCTTTGAGGTCTGTATTCATATGTGGGATTGGACTCATGTGCAGTGTAGTGTCTTTTTATTACGTATATTATATGGCAGCCTTGTCGGCTTTGCCCTTGCACGTACGTTGGTTTAAAAAAAAAAAGAGGTGTTATTTAAATTCCGCAGTTGCTTAGTTGTTAAGGTAGAAGGGTGCCCAGGTAGGGCACCAGTCACGGGCCCGGGGTTCGGGGCGTGACACAAATCCACGGAATATGCAAATGCCACAAACCCGGGGAATGACCCCATAATGAATGATATACCACTAGCACAAAACCGGCTATTACCAGCACACATAGGCAATTCTCAATTAAACAAGCCAAAATACTTATCAAGGCACACATAGAATAATTCTCAATTAAACAAGACAAAGTACTTATCAAGGCACACATAGAATAATTCTCAATTAAGCAAGCCAAAGTACTTATCAAGGCACACATAGAATAATTCTCAATTAAGCAAGCCAAAGTACTTATCTAGGCACACATAGAATAATTCTCAATTAAATAAGCCAAAGTACTTATCAAGGCACACATAGAATAATTCTCAATTAAACAAGCCAAAGTACTTATCAAGGCACACAAAGAATAATTCTCAATTAAACAAGCCAAAGTACTTATCAAGGCACAGATAGAATAATTCTCAATTAAACAAGACAAAGTACTTATAAAGGCACACATAGAATAATTCTCAATTAAACAAGCCAAAGTACTTATCAAGACACACATAGAATAATTCTCAATTAAACAAGCCAAAGTACTATGTACGTACATTCTTTTCAAAAGACTCCTTTCTATGTAAAACCCCAAGATACTAACACCCGTAGTATCAAGGTGATCTATTTTTCAAAGTAAGTTACTACACTTTTAGAAACTCATTTCAAAGCTTAAAACCAAGTAACTTCAAATTTTCACAATCTAGGCAACTTATGCCCATTAATCAAAATAGACAACTTTCTAAACCTTCCATAAAGCCGTTATAACCAACTTCCCATAAAGCCGTTATAACCCCTTATGGTTTTTAGACAATTTCATTCTTTTTATAACCAGGAGACTTATACTTAAAACCAAGTATCACACTTTCAAATCAAGTTTCTTAACTTTCAAAATACTCCGGGTCTCTTAATATATAGAAAACAAGTTTCTTCTACTTTTAAACCTCAAGTAACTCACACCTTTAAAGCAAGTTACTTCTCTTAAATCATGTCATTTCTCCTCTTTTAAAACAATTAAGTAAATCACTCCTTTGACTCCCCTAAAGTCATTGTAATGACCTTTAGGTTTTGGAATTAAGGCACTAGCCAAAAGATTTGGAAACCCATTCCTTTTCAAGACTCTATGTACTTTAAGAAAATACTTTCACTCTTAATAATCCAAACTTCACTAAGGCAATGGATTATACAACTTACAATTTAAACATCAAAGTACAATCAAGGAAGTACATAGAACGAATTCTATTTTAGGCAATCCAAATACAACCAAGGAATGGATCATTTAAGGAGTAGGACATACTTTCTTTACCTTAAGGAATCATGCTAGAAGAGGAGATAGTTCACATACCTTTTCGGCTAAATCCACAAGCTAAGCCGAATACGCCGTACGTAGAAGTGTCAACCTATAATGGTCACTACAAGACTATCAACTTCTAGTCTCAAACGTAGAATAATACTAAGTATACGGTCTCTAATTCTACGGAAAATCGGGCAGAACTTCCTTTGTTTCTACTCACTTTGCCACCTTTTTCAAGGCCGAATACAATAACCAACACACCACATTTAAGGCTCAAAACAACAACCAAACAAAGGGGATTACACGCCTTACAATACGTGTAAAATTCCGCCCCACAATTAATACGAAGTAGTTCCATATTCAAGCCATTCTCGGCCAACAACATAACCAATCCTAAGTCCTTTCCAATCATTTTCCAATTCCAAGTTCTAAGGTCTAACATGTTATATAGTCATAAACAACTTCAACAACTACAATTTCCTTCTTATACAACATGCGACGACTTAAACTAATAATCAACTTGAAATGAAATCTTAAGGCTAACATGCTAGTTTTCGGATTAGGGTTAAAATAGCCAATAAACTTATCAAACCTCATACTAAATACCTCATGCTTGCTAATATCCATAACTACAACAATAAGTAATCTTAATTACTAAAACGACAAGATTATACCTTTATAAGCCCTTAAAATTTCCAAGATTCAAAGTCGCTCCTTAGCAATTCTTAGCTCCTTTCCTTAGGTTCCAATCCGCTCCAAGCACTCCTTAGAAGCCTATGAAGAACTCATCTTCAATTTCCAACTTCAAAGTTGAAGAACTCCTTAAGTTTCCGCCTTGCGACTAATACGAAAACGTCATTTTTCCGAAATCTTTCTATTGAGATATCCTTACAATACTCTTAGGAACCTTGGGTTTAAGTCTTGTGAATAATGGATCAAAACTACAAATTTTTTGTGTGGAACTTTACACAAACCCGAGAGCTCCTTGCTTGAAGAACAAAGTGTTATGATTTTTCTAAGTGTTGAAGACTAGTCTTGCACTAGTAGTATGCTTATATAACACAAAGAAGGGCTTAGATTATTACACTTGTGGGCTAGGATGAAGAGCAATTAATGTAAAGCCAAGTGGACAAGTTGACCTTGGTCAACAATCTCAAGCTTGCAAGACTTATCTTCTACCATGGTCAATGACCATTTTAGCCTTGCAATAAATCGTCCAAGACCATATGTGGGGGGGTTCCACGTGTCGCCCTCTCATTCGTCCATAAAATTCCGTAACCCTCGTGGGCCCCGAAAAACGTAAAATTCCTCGGGTGGGCCACACGTGACCAAATCCGTAAAAATAAATTCCATAATGTTAATAAGTTCCATACTCTTCAAATAATGCATTTTGAGAATCTAATTCTCCTCAACGAACATTTTTCCTTTCCGACGTTCGGAAGATTTCCCGTCGGAAAAACAATTCTTCCTTTCGTACCAATTTCCAAGTCTTGATTCCTTACGTACATTCTCTTATACATGTCCTGGACTTACGGGGTGTAACATTCTTCCCCCCTTAGAAACATTCGTCCCCGAATGTTCTTAGTCGGTTGTCAAGCTATACAAACTCCGGCATAAGCTCTATACTATGCTTATCAATCAAAATTGCACCAGACCAACGATGCCACACATGGCCACCACATAACATACGTAAACATAACAATGGACCTTCCGTCCGTGGTCCCTTCTCACAATACTCGAAGGTTACAGTCTTCTCAAACACGGGATCCTTAGAGGTTCCTTTCTTTCCTTATTTGTCATTCTTTCTCGTACTTCTAAACATATTTAGTAAACGTACAACATCTCAAATATTGATTTTGTTACCCAATCCTTGGAGTTACTAACCACACTTGGCCATTATGCTACTTGAATTTCCGCTAAGGCTCTTCTCGGTCCTTACGACCTAGTTCCGGTGGAACGCGTACACAAACTCGTACAACAATTAACTAAACTTGGGCCTTGCATCCTCGTTACCCTATCACATAGCGGGACCACTACCATCTGACATCACCTCATTCCATACTACCGGTTGACCCGAGATGAGTCCATAACCCGACCCATCGTCACACTTAACTTCTCATTCTTAGTCTGAACTAAAGCATCACGACGCGTTCGGGCGTGGATCGGTGCCTTACGGCACCCAGTAGTCATACATCGAGAAAATCAGCGAACATAAAATAATAGCATGAAGCCAATGCAATAAGACAGTGAAATAAGAAAAGCTAACCAAAAGCGGTTACCTACGGTATATATAAATAACAATTTGAGCGATTACATCCCATTACAACCCCGCCACAAGATTACTACGGACCTACGAATGATATGACAACGACGGGGCGGGGCCGTCATACCACGAATGTAAGCACCTACAACAGGGGACTATACGAAGATAAGCCTCGGAGAAAGCGGAGCTTTCCCAAATCTTGGCGTGACCTAAGAGCGAGGATCAACGGCGGGTGTACCTTTACTGCGGCATGAACGCAGCCCCGAAAGTCGATCTGGCAGTACAGTATGTGGCGAAAATCGTAAATGAAATCATAGTAGTCTATATAAAGCGGAGACATGTATGATAACCAAACTACGATTCCTGATAAATAGCGATCATGTCAAGTCGAGGACTCACGCCTCAAAGTCATCACTCAAATATAACAATGGGTCTCACGCCACAACATCAATCATGCGTGGAATACCTTCCTCACCGCCGATGCATGATATAAAAGCACGAGGAATACATATGAACACGGGTCCCACGTGTCATAATAAAACCGTCTGGGGTAAGTGCGAAGGCATAGCCGACTACTAAAACCCACGGTACCAACAAGGTCATAAAGCGTATCATGAGATCTGTCTAGGCCGTCACATGATCAAAGCCGCCACCGCAAGATATCTAATGCGCGTCTAGCCTCGAACTTCCGTAGCTCGCGCATAAGCCACTCGATGGCCCGCATGGTATTCCCGCATCGAGGGTAGCTACTCCCGGCGGCGTCTGGACTCGCCGTCCGCGTAGCCACATAGACCGCATGACCACAAAGCGCGCACTAACACGGAACTTCCGCGATTCGCATAGGCCCAGCACCGCATAAGGTATTCTCGAATCATAGGTCACAGACACTTTGAGTCTACCCCGACGGAGGCGGCTTAACCGGAATCATGAGTGATATAATACTAACATAACAGCTTATCGTTAAACAACCTAAGCACAACAAGGGAAAACCCCTTTACACAAACATCACAAGATACTAACTCACGTAGCATCCTAACATGTTTACTTATCAAGTCAACAAGAAAGTATTACAAGACTATCACAAATCAACACAATCAAGTTATTCACACAAGGTACTTTCTACATTATGTTAACAAGTTCGGGTTTTTAGCCCCAAAGTACTTCATGTATTACTCTTTTAAAAGATCTGTTTCTTTCACAAAAGTCACACAATACTCGTAGTATATGAAAATAGATTGATTATCTTTTGAAGTAAATCAAAACACTTCTCTTTGTAAAATCAAGTAACAACAGTCTTTTCCAAACGTTCAAGTTTGCCTAATTTCAAATGTTCACGTTTCTTATTTTAGAAAGGTTTCGTGGTTCATAGTCTTATTCATTTAAGAATATAATTCTCTTTTAAACAATCTGAGAAACATATGCCTTATATGTGAGTAGGTTATTCTTGTTCATAATCAATCTTATTAAGCAGCCATGATCTAGGAAATATCATTTTGTCTCATCTTAGCTTCTATGCAGATGGAGTTTCTACTGGTTTTAATAATACTTAATTATTCAATACATTTTCCTTTATTAACGCTGCAATGGTTTGTCGATACACATTCTGATTTCTGAAATCAGTAAAACATTATCCCTTTTAAAAACCAAGTACTCATTACTCACGAATGAGGTTTCACACAAAAATTCATATAATTCATTTACGTTAAGTCTCTTATCTTACAAGATCAAGTCTCTTAACTTCTAAAATCAATAAATCATTCGTTTTATCTCTCTTAAGCCGTTATACCTAACTTCCCATAAAACTAGTATAACTCTTAAGCTTTTAAAACCAAGTATTACTCTTCTTTTAAAATAAGTTCTTAATAATATTTAAATACTTCAAGATCTTTATTATTCGGGCTTAAGTCAAAAGACATTGCCGTACAACTACGTTCAATTAGCACGCGTACGTCTACCGTAATATATATATATTCTTTTAAAATATCATGCTCAAGAGGATAGGAAGAATCACATACCTCGCGACGATTATCGACTATTAGCAAAACGCTCCACGGCTATAACCCGGCTAGCCTTGTCCACCTTTCAAGTAGCACATGCTACTCACAGAACATTCAACCTATAAAGGTTATACAAGTCTATCAAAGTCTAGACTACTCGGTAGAATAAATCTAGATACAAGATTCTACGGAAAATTTGGGCAGCCCTTCCCTACCCGTCAAACTACACAAGTCTACTGTAATACAGTCCTATGTAAGTACAGTCCAATTTTCTTCTTTAAATTCAGGCTTAAGTCCAAAGACATTGCCGAAAAACCATGTTCAGTTCTATATATAGTATACTTCATCTATATATTCCTACAACATGTAATTTCCAATTATAATAGGGGGACAAGATAATTACCTCGATAAGCCCATAATTATCCAAGTAAAATGTCGATCCTTAGCAGCAGCTCTACTCGGGTGCTCCAACCCGCTCCAAACAACCCTTAGAAGCTCTACGCGACCTCTACTTAATACTCCAACCAACTATGGAGATTTTCCTTAGGGTTTCGTTTTGAGACAAAAAGGACATACGGTAGTATTTCCGGGCTCTACGTATAGAGGTATCTTTGGAATACTACAAGGTATACGGCTAAGGTAATTTGGGTATAACAACAATACTTTTGAGAGTATTTCTACCAAGAGGGGGGGTATTTATACGAGACAACACCACAAGGGGGGGTGTATACCTCTACCAACCCCACTAGGAGGGTACTCTCGACGAGGGGAGGGTGCTCTCGGCTAAAGCCTCACAAGGGGAGGGCGAGAACTCTAGAGGAGGGAAGAGCTTTCAAGACTTAGGAATGTTTAGGAATGGATGAAGAAGTCTTGAAAGGGGGTATTTATAGGTCAAGCCACGTGCGACCAATGGCGAGATCATGCCAAGTGCAAGCGAGTGTAGGGCTAGGATTCACCCAGTGTACCTTATCCATCTACCCACAAAATATCCTACCAACTACTTGACAAAAAGCCAAGACCAATCGGCCACTTCAGCATGACGTCCCAAATGAGAGGGTGACAAGTGTCGCCTCTCGTTGGTCCAAAATGTTTCGTCTCTCGAAAAATCCGCAAAAAATAGAAATGACATAGCCGAATTTTCCCTTCGCAAGTTATGTAAAGCGTTTAGTCGAAAACGACTCTAGCGGGTGTTGTGCACAAAGTAAAATCGCCAAGCCACTTTAAAGCCCAAACTTTTCTCGTCGTCCTTACGCATACTGCGGAAATACGGTATAACATTCTCCTCTCAGAAACATTCGTCGAATGTTCCTTCTAAGTTGTTATACCCGTATTCTCGGGTATGTATCACGAAGGGACGTCGTCTGCGACAGAAAATTGGAAAGGAAGAAAGAGGTGATTTTCCACGGAAAAAGTTTAGGTTTTGTAAAGAAAAATGTTCGTTGATGGGAATTGGGTTCCCAGTTTGGAATTTGGGCTTCTTAAATTATATTAGAATTTTGAGATTTTATTTTGGAAATGGTCACGTGGGGCCCAGGAGAAATTCTACGGTTTTGTAGAGCCCGCTTTGTTTTGAGATTTCGGTATTGTGGATATTTTTGAAGACGTTTTTGAGGCGATAGGAGGGTGACACGTGTCACCCCGCTTTGGCTTGGCCGAAGTTACCTTTGTGCACAACACCCGGTTAGAGTCGTTTTTCGACGAAACGTTTTTCGTAACTTGCGAAGGGAAAAATACGGCTATGTCGTTTTGTATTTTTGCGGATTTTTACGAGAGACGAAACATTTTGGACCAACGGGAGGGTGGCGTATGTCACCTCACATTAAACAAGCGCAACCGCGGGCGATTGGTTCACGTTTCGCCAATTGGCTCCTTGTTTTGGCCTTGTTTTGTGGCTTGTTTGGTGCCATGTTTTGTGCATTGTTTTGTGGAGTAGGGGCTAGGGTGCACTTGGCTTGATCAAGGCCATACACTTGCCTTGCACATGGCTTGATCTTGGCCATTGGTTGGCCTTTGGCTTTCCTATAAATACACTCTCTTGAAGACTTCATTCATCCAAAAATCTTCCAAGTCTTGGAAACCCCTCCCTCCATCTTGTTGACTCGTCCAAGAGCCCTCTCCCTTAAAATTGGCCTTGGCGAAACCCTCCTCTTCCCTTTGAGGTGTGGCGAGAGGTACTACCCTCCCGCTGTGGTCTTGGCAGTGGGGTACCCCACTAGCCTAGTTGTTTCGTATAATACCCCTCCCTTGTGGTATTGAAATACTTCTCTAGTATTGTTATAATGCCCAAATACCTTAGCCTTGTACCTTGTAGTATTCCAAAGATACCTCTATCGTGAGTCGGAAATACTACCTTTTGTCCTTTAGTCTCAAACCGAAACCACAAGGAAATCTTCATAGTTGGTTGAAGTATTTGAGTAGAAGTTAGTTAGAACTTCTAAGGGTTGTTTGGAGCGGATTGGGCGCCGGAGTAGGAGCTAAACCTTGCTCGGGATCGACTTTTATCTCGGATAATTTTGGGCTTGTCGAGGTAAATATTCTTGTCCCCTTATTGTAATTGGAGATTACATGTTGTAGGATTATATAGTTGAAGTATACTATATATAGAATGAACATTATTGTGGCAATGTCTTTTGACTTAAGCTGAAGAATAAAGCTGACTGTATTTACATAGGGTGTATTGCGATAGACTTGTGTAGTATTCTTGTGTAGAATTGTACACGTCCGGTTAGGCGTGTAAACCCCACTGGTTGGCTTGGTGGCCGGCCTCGATAGATGAGGAGATTTCTGTTGTGGCGGGGAAGTCTTCAATTTTACGTAGAAAAATGGGAACTTGTGTTTTGGGGTTAATAGGCGTTTGTGACCTTTATAGGTGAAAGTACTAAGAGTAGCGTATTACTCGAGAGTGGAAAGGGCTAGCAAGGTTGTAGTACTTGGAGCATTTTGCTTATTGTCGATAAATCGCCGCGAGGTATGTGAACCTCTTCCTATCTTTTCTAGCATGATTGTTGTGAACTATGTAGTGCGGTAGGCGTACATGTGCTAAGTGATTTGGTTGGTTTAAAACATAGGGTGTTATAATAGCTTTATGGGAAGTTAGTTATAACGACCTTATGTAAGTGAAAATGGTTTCTTGATGTTAGAAGTTAAGAGACTTGATCTTATAAGATAAGAGACTTAACTTATTTGTTTTAATGTGGATGTTTGTGTGAAACCTCATTCGTGAGTAATGAGTACTTGGTTTTAAAGGGATAATGTTTCTTGATTTGGGAATCGAGAATGTGTATCGGCAGCACCATTGCGGCGTTAATAAAGGAAAATGTATTGAATAATGATGTATTAAAACGGTAGAAACCTCCATCTGCATAGAAGCTAAGATGAGACAAAATGATATTACATTTTCTAGATCATGGTCTTTGTAATAAGATCGTTATAAACAAGAATAAACTACTCATATATGACATATGTTACTCAATTGTTTTAAAAGAGATTAAGACTGTGAGTTATGAAACCTTTCTAAAATAAGTGACTTGAGCATTTGAAAATGAGAAGCTTGAGTAATTGAAACTAGGCAAACTGGAACTTAGGAAAAGAATGTTGTTACTTGATTTTGAAAAGGAATGTGGGTTGGTCATTCTAATACTACGGTATCGGGTGACTTTTATAAAAGTAATGGATCTCTTTTAAAAGAACTTAATGTATGAAGTACTTTGGGATTAAAACCCGGACTTTGGCATAAAATGAAAGTACTTTGAGTTGTGTGAAACTTGCCTATGCTTGTTGGTGTGAAACTTGCCTATGCTTGTTGTTGTGAAACTTGCCTATGCTTGTTGTTGTGAAACTTGCCTATGCTTGTGATGATAGCCTTTGTTGTGCAAGTGTGGTATTTACGTATTCTGGCGTCTCGATAGAGGCGGTCGACTTATTGAGAACTTACTTGGGCGTCTTTGGCGGTGATGGAGAATTCCGCGGGTATGTTTCCATTTTGATTCTTGTCTTGTTTTTGATGTCACGTGGGCGTATGTCTGCCGTCACGGTCGGGGCATGTGGCCATGCGGTCGGGTTGATTACCGATATATTGTTATTGTGGTTACATGGACATGTCTGCGAGGTAGAATTAGGGGCATGTGGCCGTGCGGCGGGGTTGATCACCAGTATATTATTGTTGATGTCACATGGGCGTGTCTACAGAGGTAGAATTAGGGGCATGTGGCCGTGGGGCATTGGTATTATTGTTGCATCATGGACATGTCTACACGTCAGAATTCGGGGCATGCGGCCATGATGCGAACATGATTGATGTTGTGGGCGTGAGACCCATAGTTATATTTGAGTGATGACTTGAGGCGTGAGTCACATTTGGATATATCGCTTTTATGTTGTGAATCGTAGTTTGGTTATCATACATGTCTCTGCTTTATATAGACTAGTATGTTTTCATTACGATATTTTTCTGATTTCACATACTTGGTACTGTTATCGACCTCCTTGGGGCTGCGTTCATCTGCGAGTAGAGTACATCGATGCGTGGATCCGCTCTTAGGATCACGATTCAGCGTATTGGGAAGCTCCGTTTCTTGGAGGCTTATCTTTTAGTATGTGTTCCACGAGTTGTAGGTTCTTGTACATTGAGGTATGGCGGGGCCCTGTCCGTCATAGTCGTTGTAAATCTTAAGTCTGTAATCTTGTTGTGGGCGGGGTTGTAAGATTAAAGCTATTCGGAGTTTTATGTATATCTTGAAGGCAACCGTTTTGGTTGCTTTATTTATTATATCTCTTGTTTCATGACTCATGTTTTATTTTCATTGGTTTTCTCGATGTTGTATCACTAGGGTGCGGGGTAAGGCACGATGCGGGGCAGGCAGTCGTTACAAAAGTGGTATCGAGCGATTAATCCTCGGAAAGTGTCTCAGAACCGTGTCTAGTAGAGTCTTGATTATCGGTGTGTTGTGCACCACATCTATGTCGAGGCTATAGGACATTTAGGATTGGTTTCCATTCTTCTCGTTACGAGATCGTGCCTTAGAGGCGTGTTGTAAGTTGGACCCTCGGCGTATCTCGTTTTTACGATTATGCCTCGCGCGAGCAACGAGCCCGGGAGGGCAAGGCGTAGAGTGCTGCTAGTGAGATCTGAGAGAATGCGAGCGCGAGCCGATGCACGAGTTGTGCTTGAGCAGCGGGTTTTGTGCGCCGCCCGGCCCAGTGAGTTTAGAGCGCAGCGGTGGGCTGCTGAGACCTGATACTGAGCCTCGGTCCGCGATGCAGGCGAGAGGAGATGGGTTACAAGGAGATGGCGATTCTTTGGTCGAAGTCGTGGCGAGATATGAGGATAAATTTGAATCTGGCGGATTCGATTCGATTCGATAGCACGATGGTTCACCCCGGCGAGATAGTTTGAGGCTACGGGACTTTACGAGTTGTAGCCCGCTTGAGTTTTATGGGTCGAGGCACGAGGATGATCGCGAGGAGTTCATCCGGCGATTCTGACGGATCATGAGTGATCAAGGCTTCGAGACCGAGTCGGTGGTCTTAGGTGCGCATCGGTGCGCGATACCGCATGATCGGCCAGTTTGATTCGTGGGAGTTGTCGGGAGAGCATGCGCTTCCAGATATGGGACGAGTTCTCGAGGCATTCCTCGCTCACTTCTTGCCTCCGCGAGATGAGGAGAGGCACGGTAAACGGATTTATGATCTTTGAGGCGAGAGGCGTCATTCGAAGTACAACGTGGAGTTTGACTCGTTGGCTCGGTATGTCCCGCTTTAGTGGCAACCATGGAGGATAGAGTGCACCGCCACGTCACCGGATTAGATGATTACTTAACGAGGCTTGTTGGTGTAGCTCTTGGTAGGGCATGGACATTGCGCATGCGAGCTCATGCACTAGGATGTGAGTGCGGAGAGGTCGACGGAATGACACGGATCGCCAGAAGAGGGCGGGGACATCGAGGTCTTTGGCGACTTTCGAGGCGGACCGCCTCGGTGAACTAGTTTTGTACCCCGCTTGCATGCAGTGGTCCTCCGTCTTGAGGCGGTCGAGGCTCGAGGTTCGAGTTTCGAGGAAGTAAGGGTGTTGGCGGATCGCGGTCACCTACCTGCCGGTGTGGCGATGTGGTAGACCGCATTTGAAGTGTCGTGGTGCGAGGAGCTTGTTATTTTGCGGCCAGCGGGGCCATTTGCGAGCTGTCCGACCAAGGGTACGGATGCTCTGACTCGACGCCGAGGATCGATGTTGGTTCATCACCTTCACTAGCTAGCGCCTGCAGGCGGGGTGTGATTAGGAAGCGGAAAAGCGGTATATCTTTAACCCTCTAGAGACTTGTATGTATTGATGTTAATATAATGTGTTAAGTGTTATGTTCGGATAGCTTTGTGCTAAAATGTGATTGAGAAACACGGTGAGTGTAGAAGGGTAAGCACAGGGGCATGGAAGTGTGAACCTTAGACTATTTCACGATTGAGACCTTAGAGGTAGGGTCGTCGTCATGAGTAAAAGATTTATTTTATGTTTGACCTTTATCAGTGCGTAGTATACGTGGGATTTATTTGTGTGATAAGTCCATGGGTAGTGCGAGATGGAAGTGTTAGCTTTCATGGCGTGTGTTAGTTAGATTGTTCGTATCGGAACAAGAATGTGGCGCGATTGTGGGGTCGGGTTGAGGACCATTTGAGGTCAACCCGCGGCCCGGTTGTGGTAAGTCGGTTCGAGGTGGTTCGCGGTGGTAGGATCACGAGGATGCTAGGCCCGGTTTAGGTGACCATCGTATGAGTTCGTGGATCGTTACTACGAATCGGTTCGTGAAGGCGGGAATGGCCTTAAGGAGATCGAAGTTAGTAAGATGACCAAGTTGGGAGGTAGTAACTCCAAAGGTTGGAAAGCGAAGCATTGACGGAAGTGTGATACGGATACTAGAAAGAGTTCGAGTGTTAGAAAGTGCTACGAGTTAGGGGAGAAGAGAGCGTGTGTTAGTTCGTGGCCAAGCTGTGGCGTCGGCAACTTGTTAGAGGAACTTTATCGTTATCCGACTCGAGAAGGAACATTCGGGACGAATGTTTCTAAGGAGAGGAGAATGTTATACCCCGTATTCTCAGGGTATGTATGCGAGGACGTACGTACGAGGCGGCGAAAAATTGGAAAGGAAGAAAGAGGTGATTTTTCCACGGAAAAAGTTTAGGTTTTGTAAAGAAAAATGTTCGTTGATGGGAATTGGGTTCCCAGTTTGGAATTTGGGCTTCTTAAATTATATTAGAATTTTGAGATTTTATTTTGGAAATGGTCACGTGGGGCCACGGGAGAAATTCTGGTTTTGTAGGCCGCTTTGTTTTGAGATTTCGGTATTGTGGATATTTTTTCGAAAGGCGTTTTTGAGGGCCAATAGGAGGGTGACACGTGTCACCCCGCCAGTGGCTTGGCAGAAGTTACCTTTGTGCGACACGGTTAAGTCGTTTTCGGCGAAGCGTTTGCGTAACTTGCGAAGGAAAATTCCGGCTATGTCGTTTTGTATTTTGCGGATTTTTCGAGAGGCGAAACATTTTGGACCAACGGGAGGGTGGCGTGTGTCACCTCGCATTGAAACGAAGCGGCAACCGCGGGCGATTGGTTCACGTTTCTTGGCGGTGGATCCTTGTTTTGGCCTTGTTTTGTGGCTTGTTTGGTGCCATGTTTTGTGCATTGTTTTGTGGAGTAGGGGCTAGGGTGCACTTGGCTTGATCAAGGCCATACACTTGCCTTGCGTGGCTTGATCTTGGCCGTTGGTTGGCCTTTGGCTTTCTATAAATACCACTCTCTTGAAGACTTCATTCATCAAAATCTTCCAAGTCTTGAAACCCCTCCTCCTCTCTTGTTGACTCTCGTCCAGAGCCCTCTCCCCTTAAAATTGGCCTTGGCGAAACCCTCCTCTTCCTTTGAGGTGTGGCGAGAGGTACTACCTCCGCTGTGGTCTTGGCCAGTGGGGTACCCCTAGCCTAGTTGTTTTCGTATAATACCCCTCCCTTGTGGTATTGAAATACTTCTCCTAGTATTGTTATAATGCCCAAATACCTTAGCCTTGTACCTTGTAGTATTCCAAAGATACCTCTATACGTAGAGTCCGGAAATACTACCTTTTGTCCTTTAGTCTCAGCCAGAAACCCTAAGGAAATCTTCATAGTTGGTTGAAGTATTTGAGTAGAAGTTAGTTAGAACTTCTAAGGGTTGTTTGGAGCGGATTGGGCGCGGAGTAGGAGCTAAACCTTGCTCGGGATCGACTTTTATCTCGGATAATTTTGGGCTTGTCGAGGTAAATATTCTTGTCCCCTTATTGTAATTGGAGATTACATGTTGTAGGATTATATAGTTGAAGTATACTATATATAGAACTGAACATTATTGTGGCAATGTCTTTTGACTTAAGCCTGAAGAATAAAGAACTGAACTGTATTTACATAGGGTGTATTGCGGTAGACTTGTGTAGTATTCTTGTGTAGAATTGTACGTCAGGTTAGGCGTGTAAACCCCACTGGTTGGCTTGGTAGCGGCCTCGATAGAGGAGGAGATTTCTGTTGTGGCGGGAGGTCTTGAATTTTACGTAGAAAAATGGGAACTTGTGTTTTGGGGTTAATAGACGTTTGTGACCTTTATAGGTGAAAGTACTAAGAGTGGCGTATTACACTCGAGGAGTGGAAAGGGCTAGCAAGGTTGTAGTACTTGGAGCATTTTGCTTATTGTCGATAAATCGCGCGAGGTATGTGAACCTCTTCCTATCTTTTCTAGCATGATTGTTGTGAACTATGTAGTGCGGTGAGCGTCACGTGTGCTAAGTGATTTGGTTGGTTTAAAACATAGGGTGTTATAATAGCTTTATGGGAAGTTAGTTATAACGACCTTATGTAAGTGAAAATGGTTTCTTGATGTTAGAAGTTAAGAGACTTGATCTTATAAGATAAGAGACTTAACTTATTTGTTTTAATGTGGATGTTTGTGTGAAACCTCATTCGTGAGTAATGAGTACTTGGTTTTAAAGGGATAATGTTTCTTGATTTGGAATCGTAATGTGTATCGACAGACCATTGCAGCGTTAATAAAGGAAAATGTATTGAATAATGATGTATTAAAACCAGTAGAAACCTCCATCTGCATAGAAGCTAAGATGAGACAAAATGATATTACATTTTCTAGATCACGGTCACTTTGTAATAAGATCGTTATAAACAAGAATAAACTACTCATATATGACATATGTTACTCAATTGTTTTAAAAGAGATTAAGACTATGAGTTATGAAACCTTTCTAAAATAAGTGACTTGAGCATTTGAAAATGAGAAGCTTGAGTAATTGAAACTAGGCAAACTGGAACTTAGGAAAAGAATGTTGTTACTTGATTTTGAAAAGGAATGTGGGTTGGTCATTCTAATACTACGGGTATCGGGTGACTTTTATAAAAGTAATGGATCTCTTTTAAAAGAACTTAATGTATGTAGTACTTTGGGATTAAAAACCGGACTTTGGCATAAAATGAAAGTACTTTGAGTTGTGTGAAACTTGCCTATGCTTGTTGGTGTGAAACTTGCCTATGCTTGTTGTTGTGAAACTTGCCTATGCTTGTTGTTGTGAAACTTGCCTATGCTTGTGATGATAGCCTTTGTTGTGCAAGTGTGGTATTTACGTATTCTGGCGTCTCTCGATGAGTAGGTCGACTTGAGAACTTACTTGGGCGTCTTTGGCGGTGATGGAGAATTCCACGGGTATGTTTCCATTTTGATTCTTGTCTTGTTGTTGATGTCACATGGACATGTCTACACTGCATCTGAGTCGGGGCATGTGGCGTGCGGTCGGGTTGATTACCCGATATATTGTTATTGTGGTTACATGGACATGTCTACACCGAGGTAGAATTCCGGGGGCATGTGGCCATGCGGCAGGGTTGATCACCCAGTATATTATTGTTGATGTCACATGGACGTGTCTACGAGGTAGAATTCCGGGGCATGTGGCCGTGGGGCATTGGTATTATTGTTGCATCATGGACATGTCTACACGTCTGCGAATTCGGGGCACGCGGCCATGATGCGAACATGATTGATGTTGTGGGCGTGAGACCCATAGTTATATTTAGTGATGACTTGAGGCGTGAGTCACAGTGGATATATTTGCTTTTATGTTGTGAGCGTAGTTTGGTTATCATACATGTCTCCCGCTTTATATAGACTAGTATGTTTTTCATTCTGATATTTTTCTGATTTCACATACTTGGTACTGTTATCGACCTCCTTGAGGCTGCGTTCATGCCGCAGTAGAGGTACATCGATCGTGGATCCCGCTCTTAGGATCACGATTCAGCGTATTGGAAGCTCCGTTTCTTGGAGGCTTATCTTTGGTATGTGTTCCACGAGTTGTAGGTTCTTGTACATTCGAGGTATGGCGGGCCCTGTCCGTCATAGTCGTTGTAAATCTTAAGTGCAGTAATCTTGTTGTGGCGGGGTTGTAAAGGATTAAACTGTTCGTGTTTTATGTATATCTTGAAGGCAACCGTTTTGGTTGCTTTGTTTATTATTATATCTCTTGTTTCATGACTCATGTTTTATTTTCCATTTGGTTTTCTCGATGTTGTATCACTAGGGTGCGGGGTAAGGCACGATGCGGGCCGGGCAGTCGTTACAAAAGTCTCAAAACAAACGTGCGCCAGTATAGTCTTCACTACTATACTTACGAGAACAATCTCGCATTAACCTGGCGCGAAACACTGCGCAAATACTTACATCTAAGTCCACGAAACACCTCTAACATAACAAAAAAACACTCACCCGAGGTCTAAAATATACTTCGCACGCGCTTCATACAAAAGAAATGATCACATCGATGCCGCGATACATGCTCGTTTCTTCCTTACGTGTCGTGCCATTGTGCACTCGAACTCTTTCTCATAACTTACCACATTTCTGTTACTGCCTGAGTTTCCAAAACTCGTCACACCCTAACTGGGGTGGTACCTTCAAGAATTCCGACCGTCAACCTGAACTTTAAGCGTCGACGTCGATTATCCGACGACTTAGTTGACTCGAGCTGCGATGACCTCATCCGGATAAGCTTCACTTTATCCACATTCTCTTGAACAAGTATGAACCAACTATCCGAACTTTGCCAACATCAGACCAATCGAACGACAACTTACATTTCCGCCCTACAAGGCGTCATAAAGCGACATTCGAATCGAAATGGTGGTTATAAAAACACTCCGCAAAAGGAGGCAACAATCTTCTGGTACCCTCGAAATCCAAACACCGGCAGAGGCGAATGCGAATCGAAACTGCTGAGTTCCTCAACCTGCTGGTAAAACTTCCGAGAAAACGAAATAGCCACCACGGGCTTCATGCGCCATAAGGTGAAGGTAGGCACCGTGCGACCTTACAACCTTTACGATATAACATCATCGCCAAGTAACGGTCTGGCCAGAAGAACACGATGGGCTGCCCCATCGGCCGACCTCATGGTTGAACACACGAACTGCGTCTGGTTAACCAAACTGGGCCTAACACCCTCATGACCCTATCACAAGGCGGGACCACCACAAACTGACCCCACCACCATACGGGCCGCGGGTTGACCCGCAACGTGGCCTCAACCCGACCCGGCAACGCGCAAAACACTAGCTCCCCGATCCGGAAAACTCTCACTAATCACGTTACGAAAAACCTAGCGGTCTTCTTAGCTCAACTACCCTCTTTCATTTCACACTACTCAGGGACTTTTTATACAAACATAGCTCACGTGCACTATGCACTCCGATAAGGATCAAACATAACAATACATCTTTACCCGAGATGGACTTACCTCTAAGGTCTCTACGTATAAAGCTCTAAGGCTCACACTTCCTCTCCCTCAATCTTTCCCGGGTTACTAACCATGATTTCTAATCACAACTAACATGCTGCTATCAGAACATAGCACTTATGATATACTCATCTTATCACACAATACTAATCTCTAGAGGGTTAAGGATATACTTGTATCTACTGCTTCACTCCCCTTAGTCGTTCTAATCAAATCTACCCCGTAGGCGTATAGGAAGGTGTGACGAATCGGTCGATCATGAAGGCTGAGTCCTCCTACTAGGACATCCTTACGACCACATGTACGGCGGCCGTCGGTAAAACGAGCACCAACAAAGCGACATTCCGGGATGACGTGCGCCACTACGTGAATCTTGAGGAAAAAGCGAATCGGTGGTGGAACATACGTGTAGCGTGAGCGGAAACTCGGGTGATGACCAACTCCTGCATACAGAAAGTCCCGAAATCCGTGGAGGACTTCTCTGCACTGGTGGATGTGCATAATCTAATCTGCTGCTGAGGTGATTCGCCTCGAAAGTTACCAAAGGACCTTACTGTTCTGGCCCTCTTCTACTGTCCTTAGTTAACCCGTTGATCTCTACGTTTCTTGGCCTGCTGCGCATAAGCCCGTACACAGGCCATGCTCAAGCCTAACTGAAGAATTTCCTCTGCACGACCCTCTCTTAGATATTCATCAAGACTCGCGGTAAATCGGTATACTCTCTGGTAGCCAAATCCATAGCTAATGCAGGTCGCCTCTTTTCAATCAATATTCTCTGTCCCGGCCGTGGGCGAAGGTTCAAATATCATGGCGCGATGGGAACTACCGCCGCCGTGCTAAAACTCTGCTGGGGCTAGTGACGTCGCAGAACTCCCCGAATGAAGCACTACCCTAGGTAATGATTGGGCCTGTGCCCTCGTAACCCTCTGAACTCTACTCGCAGCTCCCTCGGCTGCCTTGCCCTCCTGGGCCCGGGTTTACCCTACGCGGAGGCATAACGGTAAGGGAAAGAAATACGTTAGAGGGTCCAACTTACAACACAGCTCTAAGGCAAGATCTCAGAGTGAGAAGAATGGAAACCGATCCTAAATATCCTATAGCCTCCTGATTATTGATGTGGTGCACAACACACCGATAATCAAGACTCTACTAGATACTGATGCAGACACTTTCAGGATTAAGCGCTCGATACCACTTTTGTCACGACCCGTTCAGGGCGTGGTAGTGCCTTACCCGCACCCAAGTAGTCATACATCGAGAAAATCGGAACATAAAATAATAGCATGAAGCCAATGCAATAAGGCAGTGAAATAAGAACAGACTAACCAAAAGCAGTTACCTTGGTATATATAAATAACAATTTGAGCGATTACATCCCATTACAACCACCTTTACAAGATTACTACGGACCTCTACGAATGATATGACAACAACGACGGACGGGGCCCGTCATACCCCGAATGTAGCACCTACAACAACGAGGACTATACCAATAAGCCTCGGAGAAAGCAGAGCTTTTCCAAATCTGAATTGTGACCCTAAGAGCGAGATCAACGGCGGTGTACCTTTACTGCGGCATGAACGGCCCGAAGAGTCGATAACAGTACCAAGTATGTGGCCCGAAAATCAGTAAATGAAATCATAGTAGTCTATATAAAGCGGGAGACATGTATGATAACCAAACTACGATTCCTGATAAATAAGCGATCATGTCAGTCGAGGACTCACGCCTCAAAGTCATCACTCAAATATAACAATGGGTCTCACGCCCAACATCAATCATGCGTGGAATATCTTCCTCAGCTGGCGATCTATGATATAAAAGCACCAAGGAATACATATGAACACCGGTCCCAGTGTCATCATAAAACCGTCTGCGAGGTAAATGCGAAGGCATGGCCACTACTAAAACCTACAGTACCAACAAGGTCATAAAGCGTATCATGAGATCTGTCTGACCGTCACATGATCAAAGCCGCCACTCGCGCGATATCTAATGCGGCGTCTAGCCACGAAACTTCCGTAGCTCGCATAAGCCACTCCGATGGCCCGCATGAGGTATTCCCGCATCGAGGGTAGCTACTCCCGGCGTCTGGACTCGCCGTCGCGTAGCCCGCATAGACCGCATGACCACAGGCCGCACACTAACTTGGAACTCCCGATTCGCGCATAGGCCACTGAGACCGCATAAGGTATTCTCGAATCATAGGTCACACGGACTACTGAGTCTACCCGCGTGGGAGGCTTAACCCCGGAATCATGAGTGATATAATACTAACATAACGACTTATCGTTAAACAACCTAAGCACAACAAGGAAAACCCGCTTTACACAAACATCACAAGATACTAACTCACGTAGCATCCTAACATGTTTACTTATCAAGTCAACAAGAAAGTATTACAAGAATATCACAAATCAACACAATCAAGTTATTCACACAAGGTACTTTCTACATTATGTTAACAAGTTCGGGTTTTTAGCCCCAAAGTACTTCATGTATTACTCTTTTAAAAGATCATTTCTTTCACAAAAGTCACACAATACTGTAGTATATGAAAATAGATTGATTATCTTTTGAAGTAAATCAAAACACTTCTCTTTGTAAAATCAAGTAACATGATCTTTTCCAAACGTTCAAGTTTGCCTAATTTCAAATGTTCACGTTTCTTATTTTAGAAAGGTTTCGTGGTTCATAATCTTATTCATTTAAGAATATAATTCTCTTTTAAACAATCTGAGAAACATATGCCTTATATGTGAGTAGGTTATTCTTGTTCATAATCAATCTTATTAAGCGGCCATGATCTAGGAAATATCATTTTGTCTCATCTTAGCTTACATGCAGATGGAGTTTCTCTTGGTTTTAATAATACTTAATTATTCAATACATTTTCCTTTATTATTTGCAATGGTTTGTCGATACACATTACGATTTCAAATCAAGAAAACATTATCCCTTTTAAAACCAAGTACTCATTACTCACGAATGAGGTTTCACACAAAAATTCATATAATTCATTTACGTTAAGTCTCTTATCTTACAAGATCAAGTCTCTTAACTTCTAAAATCAATAAATCATTCGTTTTATCTCTCTTAAGCCGTTATACCTAACTTCCCATAAAGCTAGTATAACTCTTAAGCTTTTAAAACCAAGTATTACTCTTCTTTTAAAAACAGTTCTTAATTATCTCGAAATACTTCAAGATCTTTATTATTCGGGCTTAAGTCAAAAGACATTGCCGTACAACTACGTTCAATTAGCACGCGTACGTCTACCGTACTATATATATATTCTTTTAAAATATCATGCTCAAGAGGATAGGAAGAATCACATACCTCGCGACGATTATCGACTATTAGCAAAACGCTCCACGACTATAACCCGGCTAGCCTTGTCCACCTTTCAAGTAGCACATGCTACTCGTAACATTCAACCTATAAAGGTTATACAAGTCTATCAAAGTCTAGACTACTCGGTAGAATAAATCTAGATACAAGATTCTACGGAAAATTTGGCGACCACTTCACCAGTCAAACTACACAAGTCTCATCATGTCTGATCTATGTAAATGAGTCAATTTTCTTCTTTAAATTCAGGCTTAAGTCCAAAGACATTGCCGAAAAACCATGTTCAGTTCTATATATCGTATACTTCATGTATATATTCCTACAACATGTAATTTGCAATTATAATAGGGGGACAAGAGAATTACCTCTATAAGCCCATAATTATCCAAGTAAAATGTCGATCCTTATAACGCAGCTCTACTCCGGGTGCTCCAACCCGCTCCAAACAACCCTTAGAAGCTCTACGCGACCTCTACATAATACTCCAACCAACTATGGAGATTTTCCTTAGGGTTTCGTTTTGAGACAAAAAGGACATACGGTAGTATTTCCGGGCTCTACGTATAGAGGTATCTTTGGAATACTACAAGGTATACGGCTAAGGTAATTTGGGTATAACAACAATACTTTTGAGAGTATTTCTACCAAGAGGGTATTTATACGAGACAACACCACGAGGGGGTGTATACCCGCCAACCCCACTAGGAGGGTACTCTGCCAAGGGGAGGGTGCTCTGGCTAAAGCCTCACAAGGGAGGACGAGAACTCTAGAGGAGGAAGAGCTTTCAAGACTTAGGAAAGTTTAGGAATGGATGAAGAAGTCTTGAGGGGTATTTATAGGTCAAGCCATGGCCAACCATGGCCAAGATCATGCCAAGTGCAAGGCAAGTGTAGGGCTAGGATTCACCCAAGTGTACCTTATCCATCTACCCACAAAATATCCTACCAACTACTTGACAAAAAAGCCAAGACCAATCGGCCACTTCACCGCCCCAACGTCCCCAATGAGAGGGTGACAGGTGTCGCCCTCTCGTTGGTCCAAAATGTTTCGTCTCTCGGAAAAATCCGCAAAAAATAGAAATGACATAGCCGGAATTTTCCCTTCGCAAGTTATGTAAAACGTTTCGTCGAAAAACGACTCTAACCGGGTGTTGTGCACAAAGTAAAATCGGCCAAGCCACTTTTAAAGCCCAAACTTTTCTACGTACGTCCTTACGTACATACTCTGGAAATACGGGGTATAACAAAAACTCTCTCTTATCTCAAGGTACTTCTCACCCTATCCCCCTATTCACTAGAGGTTTGTCACATAGGTCGAAGTATTTCTACCGTACATTCTTCCCTATTGGTCTTACACTGTTATGGGGCAATTACTACCTGTGAACCCTACACAACTATAGTCTCAGTTCACTTACCATTCTTGTCAACATTCTTAACTTTTCACTTTACTAATCAAAGTATTCCTACCTCTGGGGTACTATCACTTACAACTGCTAGAAACAAAGGGAAAACATATATGCTAGTGCGAAATATGAATCTATCAATGCACGTATGTGTTATACCCCGTATTTCCAGAGTATGTACGTAAGGACGTACGTAGAAAATTTGAACTTGAGAATTAGTCTTGGCCGAATTAACTTTGTTCACAACACCCGGTTAGAGTCGTTTTTCGACGAAACGTTTTCACAGCTTTCGTAGGGGAATTTCCGGCTATGTCATTTTTAATTTTTGCGGATTTTTCCGAGAGACGAAACATTTTGGACCAACAAGAGGGCGCCACTTGGCACCCTCTCATTGGAGCACGTTGTGGGCGGTTCAAAGTGGACGAATTGGCCTTGTTTGGTCAAGGGGTTGGTAGGATATTTTTGTGGTAGATGGATAAGGTGCACTTGGCAAGATGTTTGCCCTACACTTGCTCTGCACTTGGCTTGATCTTGGCCATTGGTTGGGCTTTGGTAGACCTATAAGTACCCCTTTGGATGACTTCTTCATCCAGTCCAAATAATTCTCAGTGTTACATCCTCCTCCTCCCCAGTGTAGAGTTCGGCCAGAGCCTCCCCTCCCTGGCGAGAGCCCTAACCCCTGGTTGGCTTGGTAGCCGCCCGATAGAGGAGGAGATTTCTGTCATTGCGAGGAGAGTCTTTGCGAATTTTACGTAGAATGTTCTATGATAAGATCTAGATGTTAATAAGCGCCTTGTGGCCTTATAGGTTGAATCTTTGCGTGTGGCGCGATCTACTTGGCAGGAGTAGCCGCGGCTTGAGGTACTTGGGCGTTTTGCTATTAGTCGATACTCGTCGCGAGGTATGTGAACCTCTTCCTATCTCTTCTAGCATGATATGTGTGAACTATGTAGTACGGTAGACGTACATGTGCTAAATGTATTTGATTGGTTTAAAACATAAAGTGTTATAACGGCTTTATGGGAAGTTGGTTATAACAGCTTTATGTTGGTAGGAAAATACTTGTGGTTTTTAAAAGGTAACTGATTTGAACTATGACTGGCTTGTTATGTGTTAATAAAGAACTTGAAGTATTGCAAAAGATTTTTGAATCATTTCGAAAGAAGAAGTAATACTTGGTTTTTGAAAACTTAAGAGTTATACTAGCTTTATGGGAAGTTAGGTAATAACGGCTTAAGAATGTTTCTTGATTCGGAAATCGAATGTGTATCGACAAACCATCGGCGTTAATAAAGGAAATGTTTTAGATTAAGTATTATTAAAACCAGTAGAAACTTCCATCCGCATGAAGCTAAGATGAGACAAATGATATTTCCTAGATCATGGTCTTTGTAATAAGATTGTTATAAACAAGAATATCCTACTCACATATAAGGCTTATGTTTCTCAGATAGTTTAAAAGAGAATTATATTCTTAAATGAATAAGACTATGAACTACGAAGCCTTTCTAAAGTAAGAAACGTGAACATTTGAAATTAGGCAAACTTGGACGTTTGAGAAATAATGTTGTTACTTGATTTTACAAAGAGAAGTGTTTTGCTTTACTTCAAAAGATAATCACTCTAGTTTTCATATACTACGGGTATTGTGTGACTTTTGTAAACGTAACGTATCTTTTAAAAGATAATGTATGAAGTACTTTGGGAATAGATACTCGATCTTGTTAATCATATAATAGAATGTACCTTGTGTGTATAACTGGATTGTGTTGGTTTGTGATAGCCTTGTAATACCTTCGTGTTGATTTGATGAGTAATCATATTAGGATGCTACGTGTGCTAGTATTCTGTGATGTTTGTGTAAAGGGGTTTTCCCTTGATTGTGCTTATGTTGTTTAAACGATAAACTGTTATGTTGGTATTATACCACTCACCATGTTTCAGGGGTTAAGCCGCTCCGTCGGGGTAGACTCAGCGATGCAGGACCATGATTCGAGAATACCTCATGCGGGTCCTTGGGGGCCTATGCGGAGCTACGAGAGTTCCAGGTTAGTGTGCGGCCTTTATGGTCATGCGGTCTATGTGGCCATGCGGACTGCGAGTCCAGGACGATGCCGGGGAGTAGCTACCCTCGATGCGGGGTTATACCTCATGCGGGCCTATGAGATTGGCCTATGCGGAGCTGCGGGAGTTCTAGGGCTAGACGCGCACATTTGATATTGCGGGCGAGCGACCAGCTTTGATCATGTGACGGTCTAGACAGATATCATGATACAGTTTATGACCTGGTTAGTACTGTGGGTGTTAGTAGTCGGCTATGCCTTCGTACTTACCATCTCGTTTTATTTGGACACAGTGGGACCGCTGTTCATGTGTATTCCTTGGTGCTTTTCTATCATTGATCGGCGGTGAGGAAAGGTATTCCACGGGCATGATTGATGTTGTGGGCGTGAGACCCATTGTTAGATGGAGTGATGACTTGGAGGCGTGAGTCCCGACAGACATATCCGCTTATTTATTGTGGCGTAGTTTGGTTATCATACATGTCTCCCGCTTATAGACTACTATGATTTCATTTACGATATCTTCATGTTTCACATACTTGGTACTGTTGTTATCGACCTCCTCGGGCTGCGTTCATGCCGCAGTAAAGGTACACCGCCGTTGATCCTCGCTCTAGGGTCACAGTTCAACGTTGGGAAGCTCCGTTCCTCCGGAGGCTTATCTTGGTATAGTCCCCTGTTGATTGTAGGTGCTTACATTCAGGGGTATGACGGGGCCCTGTCCCGTCGTTGTTGTCATATCATTCTTAGAGGTCAGTAGAAATGCATGGCGAGTGGTAGAAAGGGATATCGCTCAAATTGTTATTTATATATATCTTGCGGTAATCATTTTTGGTTGCTTTGTCTTCTTATTTCATCGTCTTATTACATTGGTTTCATGTATTGTCTTTATGTTCCGCTGATTACTCGGATGTTGGATCACTAGGGTGCCCGGTAAGGCACGATCCACGAACCGGGCAGTCGTGTGATATGATTCAAAAGAATCGAAATATACCGTAACCCCATGCGATGTCGCCTCACGATCCCGCCCGATGATCACGCCATCTATGCGGTTCGAAGGACCGCCAGAACTATAAACTCCACTGACCTCTACCACGGTGGTGATATCCGAACACCCCTCGAGGAGGCAGCCTGTGGAGGAAAGGGAACCAACCATCGGCCTCATAGGCGGAGCCACCTCACCGGTGCTCTTTCTAAAAGGACATACCCTCCGAATATGGCCCGGACGGCCACAATAAAAACAAACACCTGTTCCATAATGGCATTTCCCCGAATGACGCTTACCACATCTGATACACTGAGGAATAGGTGGCCTTGACCGAGAAAGTCCTCTGCTCCTCTGAGAACCTCGACCCCTGGAGCTTGGACCGACTCCTAAATACCTTGTGGGGTCAAATCTCCCACCTGTGGCCTGCGAGGGTATGTACTGGGTAGGCTGCGATGAATATCTCACTCGCTGCTGAGGCTACTCGCCCAAGAACTCACCGAGATAACCAACCGGTCTAGCCCTCTTACGCTGATCTCCACGTTGGCCCTCTACCCTCTGTACACACATGCATCGGCCGAATAACCTCCTGTGATGAAACTGTAGCACCGCTATCTTGGTCAATAACATAATCGCTTCCTCATGACCACATAGTCTTCTCTAATCGAAAGCTGGAGGCTCAGTCTTTGGGGCCTCAAAACTCGGGCGAAGGTTAACTCGCCGACTGCGGCACAACATCCGGTATACCCTGGGCACGAGCCCTATCAACTCTCTGAGTCTGACTGGTAGCTCCTGCTACTGTTTTGCCCTTCTGGGCGACTGTTGCCCTCCTTGGAGGCATAGCTGTAACACAACAATACGTCAGAGAGGAATTATCTTACTAACACAGCTCTATGGCACGATCTTAGAGTGAGAAGAATAGAAACCAACTCCTAAATGTCCTGTAGCCTCCTGTTTATGGGTGTGGCGCGCAACACACCGATAATCAAGACTCTACTAGACACGGTCTGTAGACATTCCGAGGACTGACTGCTCTGATACCACTCTGTCACACCCTGAACCCCGGGCCCGTGAATGGTGCCCTAACTGGGCACCCTTCTACCTTAACAACACAAGTAAACGACGGAAATTAAATAACACCTCATTTTTTTTTAAAACCAACGTACGTGCAAGGGCAAATCCGACAAGGCTGCCATATAATATACATAATCAAAAGACACTACACTGTACATGAGTCCAATCCCACATATGAATACAGACCTCTAAGAGTTTTACTGAAATATGATGGGACAAGGCCCCGTGTACCATAATCGCACAAAAGCACATCGAAATAACTTATACCAAAAGATAAACTCCCGAGCGTATGAGCTATCCAAAACTACGGCGGTCCTACACCTGCCGATCACCGAACTGCGTACCTAAACCTGCGGCATGAACGCAGCCCCCCCGAAGGAGGTCAGTACGAAGAATGTACAAAGTATGTGAAGCGATGAAATCAGTAATGAAATCATAACGGTCTTGTTATACCGTATTTCCGCAGTATATGCGTGGGGCGTGCGTAGATAATTTGAGCCTTAAGTTAGGCAAAGGACCGAATTTTGGGCACAAGTGCCGTTTGGAGTCGTTTTTCGACGAAACGTTTCCACAACTTACGTTGGGAAAATTCCGGCTATGTCATTTAGTATTTTTGCTGATTTTTCCGAGTGACTAAACATTTTTGGACCAACGGGAGGGTGACACTTGTCACCCTCATTGGACGGTTTAGGGGGGGGCGGTCAAGGGTGGTTGGCCTTGGCCGATTGGTCCCTTAGTTTTGGCCTTGTTTTGTGCCATGTTTTGTGGAGTGTTTTGTGGAGTAGGGGTTAGGGTGCACTTGGCTTGATCTTGTCCTTACACTTGCTATACACTTGGAAGGATCTTGGCCCTTGGTTGGCCTTTGGTTTTGCTATAAATACCCCCCTAAGTTTGAAGACTTCATCCATTCCAAAAACTTCCAAGTCTTGAAACCCTCTCCTCCCCCTTTGTGAGCTCTAGTTCGAGAACCTTCCCCTCCCCTTCCCTTGTGGCCTTGGTAGGAGGAACACCCCCCACCTGGGGTGTTCTCGTGTGATACCTTTTTGTGGTATTAAAATACTCCTCCAAGTATTGTTATAATGCCCAAAATACCTTAGCCTCATACCTTGTAGTATTCCAAAGATACCTCTATACGTAGAGCCAGAAATACTACCTTTTGTCCCTTTAGTCTCAAACCGAAACCCAAGGAAATCTTCATTGATTGATTGAAGTATTTAAGTAGAAGTTGGTTAGAACTTCTAAGGGTTGTTTGGGAGTGGAGCACCGGAGTTGAGCTAAACGTTGCTAAGGATCGACATTTAACTTGGATAATTATGGGCTTATCGAGGTAATTATCTTGTCCTCTATTTGTAATTAGAAATTACATGTTGTTGAATATATAGTTGAAGTATACTATATATAGAATGAACTTTGTATTTGGCAATGTCTTTTGACTTAAGCTCAAGAGTAAAGAAAAGAATCTGTATTTACATAGGGTGTATTGCGATAGACTTGTGTAGTATTCTTTGAGTAGAATTGTACACGTCGGTTAGGCGTGTAAACCCCCTGGTTGGCTTGATAGCCGGCCTCGATAGAGAGGAGATTTACGCTGCCATGTTGCGGGAAAGTGGTCGAATTTTACGTAGAAATGGAACCGTATGTTTAAAAGTTAATAGACGTTTGTGACCTTTTTAGGTGAAAGTACTAAGAGTAGCGTATTCTACTTGAGGAGTGGAAAGGGCTAGCAAGGTTGTAGTACTTGGAGCATTTCGCTTATTGTCGATACTCGTCGCGAGGTATGTGAACCTCTTCCTATCTGTTCTAGCATGATATGTGTGTAACTATGTAGTACGGTGGACGTACAGGTGCTAAGTATATTTGTTTGGTTTAAACATAAAGTGTTATAACGGCTTTATGGGAAGTTGGTTATAACAGCTTTATGTAGGTAAGAAAATGGTTTACTGATGTTAGAAGTTAAGAGACTTGATCTTATAAGATAAGAGACTTAACTTATTTGTTTTAATGTGGATGTTTGTGAAACCTCATTCGTGAGTAATGAGTACTTGGTTTTAAAGGGATAATGTTTCTTGATTTGGAAATCGTAATGTGTATCGACAGACCAACTGCAGCGTTAATAAAGGAAAATGTATTGAATAATGATGTGTTGTATTAAAACCGGTAGAAACCTCCATCCGCATAGAAGCTAAGATGAGACAAAATGATATTACATTTTCTAGATCACGGTCTTTGTAATAAGATCGTTATAAACAAGAATAAACTACTCACATATATGACATATGTTACTCAATTGTTTTAAAAGAGATTAAGACTATGAGTTATGAAACCTTTCTAAAATAAGTGACTTGAGCATTTGAAATTAGGCAAACTTGAACGCTTGGAAAATAATGTTGTTACTTGATTTTACAAAGGGAAGTGTCTTGTTTACTTAAAAAGATAGTCACGATTTTTATACTACGTATTGTGTGACTTATGTGAAAGTACTTTGAGTTGTGTGAAACTTGCCTATGCTTGTGATGATAGCCTTTGTTGTACAAGTGTTGTATTTACGTATTCTGGCGTCTCGATAGAGGCGGTTGACTTATTGAGAACTTACTTGGGCGTCGGCGGTGTGGAGAATTCCACGGGTATGTTTCCATTTTGATTATCGTCTTGTTGTCGATGTCACATGGACATGTCTACACCGTCGCGATTCGGGGCATGTGGCCACGCGGCAGGTTGATCACGATATATTATTGTTGATGTCACGTGGGCGTGTCTACCGACGCATTCGGGGCATGTGGCGTGGGGCATTGGTATTATTGTTGCATCATGGACATGTCTACCGATCACGAATTAGGGGCACGCGCCATGATGCGAACATGATTGATGTTGTGGGCGTGAGACCCATAGTTATATTTGAGTGATGACTTGAGGCGTGAGTCCCCGATCGACATGATCGCTTTTATGTTGTGAATCGTAGTTTGGTTATCATACATGTCTCTGCTTTATATAGACTAGTATGATTTCATTTCTGATATTTACTGCTTTCACATACTTGGTACTGTTGTCTTGACCTCGCCGGGGCTGCGTTCATGCGCGGTAGAGTACATCGGCCGTGGATCCTCGCTCTTAGGATCTCAGTTCAGCGTTTTGGGAAGCTCCGTTTCTCCGGAGGCTTATCTTTTGGTATGTGTTCCCGGAGTTGTAGGTTCTTGTACATTCAGGGGTATGGCGGGGCCCTGTCCCGTCATAGTTGTTGTAAATCTTAGAAGTGCATGTAATCTTGTTGAGGGCAGGGTTTGTAAAAAGGATTAAACTTTTCGTTTTGAAAAAGTTGTATATATATATGTTATTGGAAGGTAACCGTTGGGTTGGCCTGTTTTATGATCATATATCTTGTTTCTTGTTTAAAGTTTTATTTTTTCACTGGTTTTCTCTGATGTTGTATCACTAGGGTGCCCGGGGTAAGGCACCAGTCACGGGCCCCGGAACGGGTCGTGACAAAGTGGTATCAGAGCAGTTAATCCTCGGAAAGTGTCTACAGACCGTGTCTAGTAGAGTCTTGATTATCGATGTGTTGTGCACCACATCTATAATCAGGAGGCTATAGGACATATAGGATTGGTTTCCATTCTTCTCATTCTGAGATCGTGCCTTAGAGCTGTGTTGTAAGTTGGACCCCTCTGACGTATCTCGTTTTTACCAGTTATGCCTCCGCGCAAGGCAACCAGAGCCCGAAGGGCAAGGCATCCGAGTCTGCTAGTGAGATCTGAGAGGAGTACGAGGCGCGAGCGGCCAAGACTGAGATTGTGCTTGTGACGGCGAGTTTTGTAGCGCCGGCCCAGCAGAGTTTAGAGCCGCAGCAGTGGCTGCTGAGACCACGATACACTGAGCCTCGGTCCACGGCTGGAGCGGATGAGATGGGTACAAGAAATGGCGATTCTTTGGCGAGTCGTGGCAGATATGAGGATAAATTTGGATCTGTGATTCCATTCAAGAGCACCGATGGTTCACCCCGAGCAGATAGTTTGAGGCTACGGGACTTTCCGAGTCAGAGCCCGCGTAGTTTTATGGGTCGAGGCTCGAGGATGATCCGCAGGAGTTCATCAAGCGATTCTGACGGATCATCACGGGTGATCAAGGCTTCGTGAGACCGAGTCTGTGACCTTTGGTTCGCATCGGCTGCGTGATACCGCGATCGATTGGTTTGATTCGCGAGCTTTCGGGAGAGCATGCACCTCCAGCAGTATGGGATGAGTTTTCGGGGGCTTTCCTCACGCACTTCTTGCCTCCGCAGATGAGGAGGGCACGGGCCGACAGATTTTTGATGCTTAGACAGAGCGGGCGTACGGTTCGGGAGTACAATGTGGAGTTCGACTCATTGGCGTCGTCCAGCGTTGGTAGCTAGTATGGAGGATCGAGTGCACCGATATGTTCTGAGGCTCGATGATTACATGTCTGAGGCATGTTCAGGAGTAGCTCTTCAGCCGGGCCTGGACATTGCCCGCATGCAGGCTTATGCACTTGGGTGTGAGGAGCGGAAAAGTCGACGGAAGGACGATCGTGAAGAGGACCAGGACGGCGGGGTCTTTTGGTGACTTTCGAGGCGGACCGCCTCGGCAGCAGGCTAGTTTTGTACCTCCGCCAGAGCAGAGTGGTCCTCCACAACCTTCAGGAGCAGGTCAGAGCTCAAGGGGTTCAGGTTTCCAGGGGAGTAGGGGTGTTGGCCAGATGCGGTCACCCCTACCTCGGTGTGGTCGATGTGGCAGACCGCATTTCGGGGAGTGTCGTGGTGCCAAGGGAGCTTGTTATTTTGCGGCGGCGGGCCATTTGCGAACTGTCAGGCCAAGGTAGCACGGATGTTACGACTCGGCCTACCGGATCGATGGCTGGTTCATCGCCCTACGATTATGCGCCTGCGGTAAAGCCGATGATTAGAGTGAGCGGTAGCCGGGTATATCCTTAACCTCTAGAGTTTTGGTATGCTTGTTATGATGGTCTCATTATTATGTGCTATGTACGAATAGCGTTGTGTTAATTGTGAGTTAGAAAACATGCTTAGTTGGGAGGATAAGTATGGGGGCATGGTAAGTGTGAACCCTAGATCACGATTGAGACCTTAGAGGTAAGGTCGTCTTGAGTAAAAGATTCGTTTATGTTTGACCTTTATCGAGCGCGTAGTATACGTGGGTTTTATTTGAGTGATCAGTCCACGGGTAATGTGAGATGGAAGTGGTAGCTTTCATGATGTGATTTAGCGAGATTGTTCCGTGTGGGAACAAGGGCTTGACGCGACATGGGTCGGGTTGAGGGCGTGATACGGGTCAACCGTGCCGGATTAAGGTGGGGTCAGTTAGGTGGTCGCCGGTGGTAGGGTCACTAGGATGCTAGGCCCAGTTTGTATGACCATCGTATGAGTTGGTGGATATGTTCGACGAAGCGGATCGCGAGGCCGAACGGCCTTAGAGAAGATCGAAGTTAGTAAGATGACCAAGTTTGGAGGTAGTGACTCCAAGGGTTGGAAACAGAAGCGTTGACGGAAGTGTGGTACGGATACTAGAAAGAGTTTGAGTGTTCGAGAAGGGTACAACAAGATAGGGGAAAAGTGAACGTGTGTGATCGTTTCTTTTGGGGAAATGAAGGTGTGAAGGGAGTATATTTTAGACCTCAGGTAAGGGGTTTTTGTGATGATTAGAAGTGTTTCCTCGTTGACTTGGGTTTAAGTATTGGTGCGTTTGTTATTTTTATGGCCAGGTGTGGCATGATTGTTTTCGTGCGTATAGCAGTGAAGGCTATACTAGCGCATGTTTGTGTTGAGACTTGAGAAGGAACATTCGGGATGAATGTTTCTAAGGAGGGGAGAATGTTATACCCCGTATTTCCAGAGTATGTACGTAAGGACGTACGTAGAGAATTTGAGCCTTAAGTTAGGCAAAGGACCGAATTTTGGGCACAAGTGCCGATTGGAGTCGTTTTTCGACGAAACGTTTCCACAGCTTACGTTGGGAAAATTCCGGCTATGTCATTTAGTATTTTTGCGGATTTTTCCGAGTGACTAAACATTTTTGGACCAACGGGAGGGTGACACTTGTCACCCTCATTGGACGGTTTAGGGGGGGCGGTCAAGGGTGGTTGGCCTTGGCCGATTGGTCCCTTAGTTTTGGCCTTGTTTTGTGCCATGTTTTGTGGAGTGTTTTGTGGAGTAGGGGTTAGGGTGCACTTGGCTTGATCTTGTCCTTACACTTGCTATACACTTGGAAGGATCTTGGCCCTTGGTTGGCCTTTGGTTTTGCTATAAATACCCCCCTAAGTTTGAAGACTTCATCCATTCCAAAAAACTTCCAAGTCTTGAAACCCTCTCCTCCCCCTTTGTGAGCTCTAGTTCGAGAACCTTCCCCCTCCCCCTTCCCTTGTGGCCTTCGGCCGAGAGGAACACCCCCCCCACCTTGGGGTGTTCTCGTGTGATACCTTTTTTTTGTGGTATTAAAATACTCCTCCAAGTATTGTTATAATGCCCAAAATACCTTAGCCTTGTACCTTGTAGTATTCCAAAGATACCTCTATACGTAGAGCCCGGAAATACTACCTTTTGTCCCTTTAGTCTCAAACCGAAACCCTAAGGAAATCTTCATTGATTGATTGAAGTATTTAAGTAGAAGTTGGTTAGAACTTCTAAGGGTTGTTTGGAGCGGGGTGGAGCACCCGGAGTTGGAGCTAAACGTTGCTAAGGATCGACATTTAACTTGGATAATTATGGGCTTATCGAGGTAATTATCTTGTCCCTCTATTTGTAATTAGAAATTACATGTTGTTGAATATATAGTTGAAGTATACTATATATAGAACTGAACTTTGTATTTGGCAATGTCTTTTGACTTAAGCCTGAAGAGTAAAGAAAAGAACTGAACTGTATTTACATAGGACTGTATTGCAGTAGACTTGTGTAGTATTGCTGAGTAGAATTGTACACGTCCGGTTAGACGTGTAAAACCCCCCCTGGTTGGCTTGATAGCCGGCCTCGATAGAGGAGGAGATTTACGCCACATGTGCGGGAGAGTCTTCAATTTTACGTAGAGAAATGGAACCGTATGTTTAAAAGTTAATAGACGTTTGTGACCTTTTAGGTGAAAGTACTAAGAGTAGCGTATTCTACTTGAGGAGTGGAAAGGGCTAGCAAGGTTGTAGTACTTGGAGCATTTTGCTTATCGTCGATACTGTCGCGAGGTATGTGAACCTCTTCCTATCTGTTCTAGCATGATATGTGTGTAACTATGTAGTACGGTGGACGACTGAGTGCTAAGTATATTTGTTTGTTTAAACATAAAGTGTTATAACGGCTTTATGGGAAGTTGGTTATAACGACTTTATGTAGGTAAGAAAATGGTTTCTTGATGTTAGAAGTTAAGAGACTTGATCTTATAAGATAAGAGACTTAACTTATTTGTTTTAATGTGGATGTTTGTGTGAAACCTCATTCGTGAGTAATGAGTACTTGGTTTTAAAGGGATAATGTTTCTTGATTTGAAATCGTAATGTGTATCGACTGGACCACCGCAGCGTTAATAAAGGAAAATGTATTGAATAATGATGTGTTGTATTAAAACCGGTAGAAACCTCCATCCGCATAGAAGCTAAGATGAGACAAAATGATATTACATTTTCTAGATCACGGTCTTTGTAATAAGATCGTTATAAACAAGAATAAACTACTCACATATATGACATATGTTACTCAATTGTTTTAAAAGAGATTAAGACTATGAGTTATGAAACCTTTCTAAAATAAGTGACTTGAGCATTTGAAATTAGGCAAACTTGAACGCTTGGAAAATAATGTTGTTACTTGATTTTACAAAGGGAAGTGTCTTGTTTACTTAAAAAGATAGTCACGATTTTTATACTACGTATTGTGTGACTTATGTGAAAGTACTTTGAGTTGTGTGAAACTTGCCTATGCTTGTGATGATAGCCTTTGTTGTACAAGTGTTGTATTTACGTTACCGCGTCTCTCGATAGAGGCGGTTGACTTGTTGAGAACTTACTTGGGCGTCTTTGGCGATGTGAGAGAATTCCACGGGTATGTTTCCATTTTGATTCTTGTCTTGTTGTCGATGTCACATGGACATGTCTACACCGATGCATAATTACGGGGGCATGTGGCCAAGCGGCAGGGTTGATCACCAAGTATATTATTGTTGATGTCACGTGGGCGTGTCTACACCTGGAATTCGGGCATGTGGCCGTGGGGCATTGGTATTATTGTTGCATCATGGACATGTCTACCGTCACGAGAATTCGGGGCACGCGGCCATGATGCGAACATGATTGATGTTGTGGGCGTGAGACCCATAGTTATATTTGAGTGATGACTTGAGGCGTGAGTCCCATCGACATGATCGCTTTATGTTGTGAATCGTAGTTTGGTTATCATACATGTCTCGCTTTATATAGACTAGTATGATTTCATTTCTGATATTTTTGATTTCACATACTTGGTACTGTTGTATCGACCTCGCCGGGGCTGCGTTCATCCGCAGTAGAGGTACATCGGTCGTGGATCCTCGCTCTTAGGATCTCAGTTCAGCGTTTTGGGAAGCTCCGTTTCTCCGGAGGCTTATCTTTTGGTATGTGTTCCCTGAGTTGTAGGTTCTTGTACATTCAGGGGTATGGCGGGCCACATCCGTCATAGTTGTTGTAAATCTTAAGTGCAGAAATCTTGTTGTGGGCAGGGTTTGTAAAAAGGATTAAACTGTTCGTTTTGAAAAAGTTGTATATATATATGTTATTGGAAGGTAACCGTTGGGTTGGCCTGTTTTATGATCATATATCTTGTTTCTTGTTTAAAGTTTTATTTTTTCCGCTGGTTTTCTCTGATGTTGTATCACTAGGGTGCCCGGGGTAAGGCACCAGTCACGGGCCCGGAATCGGGTCGTGACAAGTCTAAACAAAACAGGAGACATGTATGATAGCCAACCTACAGTACACAATACATAAGCAGTCATATCAAGTCAGGGACGCATGCCCTCAAAGTCATTACTAAAATATAATCATGGGTCTCACGCCCATAATATCAATCATGCCCGTGGGATCCTTCCTCACTGCCGGCAGTCCATGATATAATAATCCAATTACAGTACACTGTGCCTTACTAACAATGAGAGTAAATAGGAGTATACTTACAATATAAAATAGGAAGCTCACGATGAAAGCAGGACCACCCGCCCGCAGTATCATTAAGCAATCCTACACCTGGGACTATTTCACCCGCATAGGTCGCGTGGACCCGCATGAGGTATTCCTCGCATGGGACTATTTCACCCGTATAAGCCCTTACGGACTCGCATGAGGTATTCCTCGCATGGTTCTATTTCACCCACATAAGCCCTTACGGACTCGCATGAGGTATTCCTCGCATAGGCTGTATCCGCCCGCATGGGACTATTTCACCCGCATTAGCCCTTGCGGAATCGCATGAGGTATTCCTCGCATCGTGGGTAGCAAATCCACGGAATATGCAAATGCCACAAACCCGGGGAATGACCCCGTAATGAATGATAAACCACTAGCACAAAACCGGCTATTACCAGCACACATAGGCAATTCTCAATTAAACAAGCCAAAGTACTTATCAAGGCACACATAGAATAATTCTCAATTAAACAAGCCAAAGTACTTATCAAGGCACACATAGAATAATTCTCAATTAAGCAAACCAAAGTACTTATCAAGGCACACATAGAATAATTCTCAATTAAGCAAGCCAAAGTACTTATCAAGGCACACATAGAATAATTCTCAATTAAACAAGCCAAAGTACTTATCAAGGCACACATAGAATAATTCTCAATTAAACAAGCCAAAGTACTTATCAAGGCACACATAGAGTAATTCTCAATTAAACAAGCCAAAGTACTTATCAAGGCACACATAGAATAATTCTCAATTAAACAAGCCAAAGTACTTATCAAGGCACACATAGAATAATTCTCAATTAAACAAGCCAAAGTACTATGTACGTACATTCTTTTCAAAAGACTCCTTTCTATGTAAAACCCCAAGATACTAACACCCGTAGTATCAAGGTGTATATATTTTTCAAAGTAAGTTACTACACTTTTAGAAACTCATTTCAAAGCTTAAAACCAAGTAACTTCAAATTTTCACAATCTAGGAAACTTATGCCCATTAATCAAAATAGACAACTTTCTAAACCTTCCATAAAGCCGTTATAACCAACCTCCCATAAAGCCGTTATAACCCCTTATGGTTTTTAGACAATTTCATTCTTTTTATAACCAGGAGACTTATACTTAAAACCAAGTATCACACTTTCAAATCAAGTTTCTTAACTTTCAAAATACTTCGGGTCTCATAATATATAGAAAACAAGTTTCTTCTACTTTTAAACCTCAAGTAACTCACACCTTTAAAGCAAGTTACTTCTCTTAAATCATGTCATTTCTCCTCTTTTAAAACAATTAAGTAAATCACTCCTTTGACTCCCCTAAAGTCATTGTAATGACCTTTAGGTTTTGGAACTAAGGCACTAGCCAAAAGATTTGGAAACCCCTTCCTTTTCAAGACTCTATGTACTTTAAGAAAATACTTTCACTCTTAATAATCCAAACTTCACTAAGGAAATGGATTATACAACTTACAATTTAAACATCAAAGTACAATCAAGAAAGTACATAGAACGAATTCTATTTTAGGCAATCCAAATACAACCAAGGAATGAATCATTTAAGGAGTAGGACATACTTTCTTTACCTTAAGGAATCATGCTAGAAGAGGAGATAGTTCACATACCTTTTCGGCTAAATCCACAAGCTAAGCCGAATACGCCGTACATAGAAGTGTCAACCTATAATGGTCACAACAAGACTATCAACTTCTAGTCTCAAACGTAGAATAATACTAAGTATACGGTCTCTAATTCTACGGAAAATCGGGCAGCACTTCCTTTGTTTCTACTCACTTTGCCACCTTTTTCAAGGCCGAATACAATAACCAACACGCCACATTTAAGGCTCAAAAAAACAACCAAAAAAAGGGGATTACACTCCTTACAATACGTGTAAAATTCCGCCCCACAATTAATACGAAGTAGTTCCATATTCAAGCCATTCTCGGCCAAAAACATAACCAATCCTAAGTCCTTTCCAATATTTTTCCAATTCCAAGTTCTAAGGTCTAACATGTTATATAGTCATAAACAACTTCAACAACTACAATTTCCTTCTTATACAACATGCGACGACTTAAACTAATAATCAACTTGAAATGAAATCTTAAGGCTAACATGCTAGTTTTCGGATTAGGGTTACAATAGCCAATAAACTTATCAAACCTCATACTAAATACCTCATGCTTGCTAATATCCATAGCTACAACAATAAGTAATCTTAATTACTAAAACAACAAGATTATACCTTTATAAGCACTTAAAATTTCCAAGATTCAAAGTCGCTCCTTAGCAATTCTTAGCTCTTTTACTTAGGTTCCAATCCGCTCCAAGCACTCCTTAGAAGCCTATGAAGAACTCATCTTCAAGTTCCAACTTCAAAGTTGAAGAACTCCTTAAGTTTCCGCCTTGCGACTAATACGAAAACGTCATTTTTCCGAAATATTTCTATTGAGATATCCTTACAATACTCTTAGGAACCTTGGGTTTAAATCTTGTGAATAATGGATCAAAACTACAAATTTTTTGTGTGGAACTTTACACAAACCCGAGAGCTCCTTGCTTGAAGAACAAAGTGTTGTGATTTTTCTAAGTGTTGAAGACTAGTATTGCACTAGTAGTATGATTATATAACACAAAGAAGGGCTTAGATTATTACACTTGTGGGCTAGGATGAAGAGCAATTAATGTAAAGCCAAGTGGACAAGTTGACCTTGGTCAACAATCTCAAGCTTGCAAGACTTATCTTCTACCATGGTCAATGACCATTTTAGCCTTGCAATAAATCGTCCAAGACCATATGTGGGGGGGTGCCACGTGTTGCCCTCTCATTCGTCCATAAAATTCCGTAACCCTCGTGGGCCCCGAAAAATGTAAAATTCCTCGGGTGGGCCCCACGTGACCAAATCTGTAAAAATAAATTCCATAATGTTAATAAGTTCCATACTCTTCAAATAATGCATTTTGAGAATCTAATTCTCCTCAACGAACATTTTTTCTTTCCGACGTTCGGAAGATTTCCCGTCGGAAAAACAATTCTTCCTTTCGTACCAATTTCCAAGTCTTGATTCTTTACGTACTGTTATAACCCGTAGTTCCAGGGTATGTATGTGAGGATGTACGTACGAGAATATGACAGAAATTTTGGAAAGAAAGAAAGATGCGATTTTTCGACGGAAAAGTTTCCGGTTTTTGTGAAGAAAAAGGTTCGTTAATGGGAATTGGATTCCCAGATTTGGTATTTGGACTTCTTGGATTATATTAGAATTTTGAGATTTTATTTTCGGAAATGGTCACGTGGGGCCCACGGGAGAAATTTACGGTTTTGTGGGGCCCGCTTTGTTTTTGAGATTTTCGGTATTTTGGATATTTTCGGAAGACGAAATATTTTGGACGAGTCGGGGGCGACACGTGTCACCCCATGTGTCACTTGGTCGAGTGGAGGACAAGAGTCAGCCACTGTCTCTCGGCGAAATGGCTGACAAGTGGCAAGCCACTGTCTAGCAATTCGTTGGCCATGTGGTGTGGTGGGACCCACACACATGGCCCAATCTTGACCATACACTTGACTTGATCATGGCCCTTAATTCTTCTATAAATACCCCTTAGCTTGAAGCATAATATTCATCCCACACTTGAAGCTTTTTCAAGCAAAATACTCCCTCCCTTTTAGCTTGTTCTCGTCCCACCTTCCCCCACTTGTGTAGAAATACTTGGAGTATTATTGTATAATCCCAAATACCTTGGCCTAGTATCCCTAGTAGTATTCCAAAGTTGTTTTAATACTAGGAGCCCGGAAATACTACTTTTTCCAAAAGTCGCAAAATGAAACCCTAGAAAAATCAATTGATGTGTTTAGAGAAGTTGTTTAGAAACTTCTAAGGGTCTCTTGGAGCGGGTTGGAGCATAAGGAATTGGAGCTAAACGTTGCTCAGGATCGACTTATAAACTTGGATAATTTTGGGCTTATCGAGGTAATGATCTATGTCCCCCTATTGTAATTGGATATTACATATTGTAGTAGTTATACTTGAGTATATTATATTGGAAGGATGATTATAAAGGATTGAATCAGATTTACATCGATGTATTTACTGATGAGACTTGTGTAGTATTATTGTGAAGTAGAATTGTACACGTCCGGTTAGACGTGTGACCCTCTCCCCTGGGAGTTGTTGGCCTGGTAGTGGGCCTGAGTAAAGGAGGAGATTTATGTGGTTGCGGGGGTGGGGGGGGGGAGGTGCTGCCGAATTTTCTATAGAATAAGGAATCTTGCAGTTAGAATATTCTACGAGGAGATCTAGGAGTTGATAGGCGTTTTGTGGCCTTTATAGGTTGCAGTACTACGAGTAGCGTATTCTACTTGAAGAGTGGAAACGGCTAGCAGGGTTACAGTACTGTGGAGCGTTTTGCTAATTGTCGATAATCGTCGCGAGGTATGTGAACCTCTTCATATCTTTTCTAGCATGATAGTTGTGAACTATGTAGTACGGTAGACGTACATGTGCTAAGTGATTTGGTTGGTTTAAAACATAAGGTGTTATAATAGCTTTATGGGAAGTTAGTTATAACGACTTTATGTAGGTAAAAGAATCGTTTATTGATTTTGAAAGTTAAGAGACTTGATCTTGAAAGATAAGAGACTTGACTTATAACGACTTGTTTTCGGAAAAAGAGAAGTAACTTGATTTTAAGTATAGGTTACTTGTTTTGAAAAGAGTAAGTTATTTGGGTTTTAAAGAATACTTGTTGTTTTAAAAGAAATGAGACTTGTGGAATTGAAGAGTTTTTGGTTTAGAACATAAAGTGTTATAACAGCTTTATGGGAAGTTAGTTATAACGACTTTATGAAAACAAAGGAATGGTTTTTATCATTGGTTTTAAAATGGTAACTTGACTTTAAAAGAAGAAGTGTTTTGGTCTAAAAAGAAGGCATGGTATTGTCTTAATTTGGTTTAAAAAGGAAAGTTTGGAAGTTGTTTTGGTTTAATTAAAATGTTAGTCACTTTATTTTGATACTACGGGTATCGGGTGACCTTTGTAAAAGAAATGTTTCTTTTAAAAAGAATTTAACGTACGTAGTACTTTGGGGTCAAAACCTGGACTTTGTCATAAAATGAAAGTACCTTGAGTTGTGTGTAACTTGCCTATGTTTGCGTGTGATAGCCTTGTTGTGCAAGTGTTGTATCCTTATGTTACCGCGTCTCTCGATGGAGGGCCGGTCATGTTGTTCTTGATTGATGGACCTACTGACACGTTGGGTGGCCCACGGGTATGGTTCCATTAGGATTATTATTCCATGGACTAGCTCTCCATGAGGTTTTACTGATTCGGCTTGGTATCTGGTAGTTGGCTCTCGTACTTGCCCCGAAGTCGTGGCTGTTTCGGCTTGGTATCTGGTAGTTGGCCTTCGTACTTGCACCGTTCAGTTTTGTGACGAAGTCTCGTGATTCCGCCAGTATCCGGTAGTTAGTCTTCGACTTGCCGCCGGTGCGCGCAGCTTGGTATCTGGTAGTTGGCTTTCGTACTTGCCCTGGGTCAGCTTCGTGGTATGGTTATGTAGATTTGTTGGTACGGCCCTGGTATCTGGTAGTTGGATTTCAGACTTGCCCGGTCCGCCGAGGATGCGGCAGTATCTCGTAGTTAGCCTTCGTACTTGCCGTCACGGTTGTTATGACACAGTGGGACACGATGTTCATGTGTACTTCTTGGTGTGATTATATCATATCGGCAGCGATGAGAAGGTATTCCACGGGCATGATTGATGTTGTGGGCGTGAGACCCATTGTATATTTGAGTAATGACTTTGAGGGCGTGAGTCCCTGACTTGACATGACTGTTTATATATTGTGGACTGTAGTTTGGTTATCATACATGTCTCCTGCTTTATATAGACTATTATGATTTCATTTACAGTATTTTACAGTTTCACATACTTGGTACCTGTTGTACTGACCTCCTTCGGGGGGCTGCGTTCATGCCGCAGGTAGAGGTACATCGGTTGTGGATCCTCGCTCTTAGGATCACAGTTCAGCGTTCAGGGAAGCTCCGTTTCTCCGGAGGCTTATCTTTGGTATAGTCCCCTGTCAGTGTAGTTACTTGTACATTCAGGGGTATGGCGGGGCCCTGTCCCGTCATAGTTATGGTTACATTCTTAGAGGTCTGTAGTACTGTTGTGGGCAGGGCTTGTAAAAGGATTTAACTGTTCAGGTTGATATATATATGTATATATTCAGGAAGGTGACCGTTTTGGTTAGCCTATTTCATACTTTATGTCTTGTCTCATGTTTTAGTTTTTATTTCCGCTGATTTTTCTCTGATGTTGTATCACTAGGGTGCCCGGGGTAAGGCACCAGTCACGGGCCCGGGATCGGGTCGTGACACGTACATTCTCTTATACATGTCCTGGACTTACGGGGTGTAACAAATGACTTGGTAAGTTAGTCTACGGTCACCCAAATCGAATCATGCTTCTAAAGTGAGCGAGGTAAACCTGTTATGAAGTCCACGTTTATCATCTTCTATTTCCAAATGGGAATGTCTATGTTCTGAGCCAACCCACCAGACATCCGGTATTCGGCTTTAATAAGCTTTTAGTTTGGACACTTAGCCACAAAAGTTTCTACATTCTTCTTTATATCATTCCACCAATAAACCTCTTTAAGGTTAAGATACATCTTTGTAGAAATTGGATGAATAGAGTATCATGAATTGTGAGCCTTATCCATGAGTCGCTCTCTGAGTACATCCACATCTGGAATACATAATCTGCCTTGGTATCTCAAAGTACCATCATCTGCCCCTTGTTCAAGAGCCACCGTCTTATGCTTGTGAATTCTTTCCTTTAAGTGCAAAAGATATAGATCATTTAATTATTTCTCCTTTACTTCAGTTATTGAGGAAGATTTAGCTCTATTATAAATAACACCACCATCATAACCATAGTTGTCTTTCCTTTCTCAACATGAGCTAAACTTCCCATAGATCACCGACTAAGGGCATCAACTTCAATGTGCGATTTCCCCAGATGATAGAGAATATCTACATCATAATCCTTGAGCAATTCGAGCCATCTTCTGTATTTAAGATTTAGGTCCCTTTTCTTGAATATATATACAGAAGGCTCACCATACAAGTAGTGAGGCCATATCTTCAACGCGAACACCACTACTGCCAACTCTAAGTCATGAGTCAGATAGTTATATTCATGAGCATTAAGTTGTCTGGATGCATAAGCTACTACCTTACCATGATGATTAAGACACATCCAAGACCGATTCCTGAAGCATCACAATATACCACGAACCCTTCGGTCCCTCTGGTAGCGTCAAAACTGGAGCATAAGTCAACGTTATTTTCAACTCTTCGAAACATCGATCACATGCATCTGACCATTTTCATTTGACCTTCTTCTATGTCAACTACATCAATGAAGCTGAGATAGAGGAAAAAACCTCTACAAACAGTATGTGGTAACCCGCCAGATCCAAGAAACTTCTTATCTCTGTTGCTGAAGTATGTTTGAGCCAATTCTTTTTTGCATTGATTTTTTGAAAATCTACTTTCACGCCTTATCCAAATAATGGCACGTCATACTACACTTATATGCCTAATGATCGGTATATTTTATATACACCATTTGAGTCATTGTTAGTTAGTATTTTACTCATTTAATTTATGTTTAGTATAGTATTAGGGTCGTTTTCCTTTCTTTTGTGTCACAGCGGTCAGAAATGGAGAAATGACAAAAAGGAGATGAAATGAGCATAAATGAGATAGAATTGCACACTAAAAGGGCCAAGAAATGAAGTCTAAGAAGTTCCGGGAAGTATAGAAGAAATCAGACGAAGAAACGAAAAATCCGGAAGAATGCCGTCACCGGCGCCGCCCTCTGAATTTTCCGAAAAGCCTCTGGTTATCAGGCGCCGTGGCGCCCGACTGCAGGACCACGACGCCGACGCGGTATTTTTGACGTTTTGGGCCGAATTTGACACGTTTTCAGGGTCCAAAAGGGATAACTTTTCCTACCTACATAATACCTAGCCCTTGACCTAAATGATTCTTGAGCTATATATATCCTCTACATCATTCTCTAAAGGAACTGAATCCATCCATTGTACATACAACAGAACTTAGGAGGCTAAGATTGGAGGTTTTTCAAGTATTTTCTTTTCTTTATTTTGCTTTGTTTATTTCAGTTCATGTATGGAGATTATATTAGTTCTTAGCGTGACTATGGTTAAGAGCTAATTACTTTGTTAGGGATTTCCTTGTGATTCTCTTGAAACTCTTATTCATGAATTAATACATTAGTTGGTTTCTTCTTCACTTGTTTAAGATTTATTAAATAGTTGTTTTGATTGCTTGATAATTAACTGATCACTAGTTAATCCGAAAGGGGAGATTGTGAATATGTTATAGTTAATAAACATAGGTTTAAATCGTGGACGAAAGTACCCCGATACTTGTGTATCTTAATAGGTTATTACTCGTAATCCTCATTTGTAGTCAATCTTCTCATAGAAAGATAGAAGGGTTCTCCATTGGGGTTGAGTGTTTATATTACCTTAACATGAGTATAACACGGCTTAGTTAACCTGCTATCTTAACATAGAAGAAGAAGTCAGTCTAATTGTATTAAGGATTGAATAGAGTGGATAGTTGATGATCTTGGAAGCCCTAATTCTCCTTCATAACTGATTTAAATCAAAGTATTTTCATAATTAGTTTATTTCCTGCATTATTAGTCTAGAATTCCAAACCAATTAACGTTAACCAAATAGAAACTAAAGCATAGATAATTGGTACTTGAAAACCAGTCCCTGAGGACAATATTCAGTCTAACCCAGACTATATTACTTGTATGATACGTGCACTTGCGTTTAGCGTGTGTATAAATCGCACATCAAGTAGTATACCTGATGTATACCTGTAAGGGTGCCCAGGTAGGGCACCAGTCGCGGGCCCGGGGTCGGGTCGTGACAAAAGTGGTATCAGAGCAGTTAGTCCTCGGAAAGTGTCTACAGACCGTGTCTAGTAGAGTCTTGGTTATCGGTGTGTTGTGCACCACATCTATAACCAGGAGGCTGAAGGACATTTAGGATTGTTTTCTATTCTTCTCACTCTGAGATCGTGCGATAGAGCTGTGTTGTTAGGGTCGTCTCTTCCTAACGAGTTATGTTGATTGAAGCTATGAGAAAGACAACAATGACCCAGGAAGGATTATGTGGATTGCGTATCCAGGTTGGTAATAATTGTTGTATAGTTGGTATTATGACATACAACTATACGGATTTATGTATGAGGGTCATTTATGGGTTGACTAGAATGCTTATAAATTACCAAGAATTGGTAAGGACTAAATAGATACCGGAAAGGTATGAAACAGTCTAATGAATTCTCATTAAGGTTTTACGTACTAATTTGAGATAATTAGGAGATGATGAGCTGTCTGAGAAGATAATGAACCCTTAAGAAATCATGTTAAGGGACGTAATGGAAGACTATGTTATAGATTAAGCTACGTAGTATGCTTAAGAGAATTGTACGGATGAGATCCGTATGGAGTAAGTATGGTTGTTGTGATCAAGACAACACGATTGTGGTATTACGAGAAGCTATCTTACCCGTATAAAGGGAAGGGTAATGTAGGCTTGGGGCATGGAAATGGCCTTAAATTGGTTGATATAGTGACTCCAAATTTGGAGGCCAGAATCAGTATGGAGGTTATGTACGTATGCTAGAATAAGTTTGGAAGTACGGGAAGAGTACAACCAGTGAGAAAGGGAGCAACCAAGTGTAAAAGAATAGAGCCTGAATTCATAAGAACCTTTCGAGGTAGCTACACCCGTGAGTGATTGGGTGGTAGCTGAGCGGGTATATAAGATTTGCCCAGTGATGATACAGTCGTCAGACCCTTGCAGACCTAGTAGAGTTGGATACGACAAACTTTGAGATCATTATGGGTATGGACTAGTTGGCTTTTTATATGCCGAGGTTGACTGTAGAGAGATTGGTTCGATTCCAGTTTCCTGGTGAGCCAGTTATCGATGGGGAAGGAATGGAAGTGTTAGTTATATGTAAGTTATTCCTTCCTTCTTTGATATGATAAATTGTGGAGTCTAAGTGACTAGTTTTATTGAAATGATTGATTTGAATTTGAACGTTAAGAGACGGGGTTAAGAACGTACGATTATTGAAGAATTTTATGATAAGTACCCTTGGAGGTACTTGGAGTCGGCTTAGTGTGGCAGTCAGGGCCACGATTTTCTGAATAATCTCCAGAGAATGCGCAAAGCAAGAATAAGATAAGTATAAGTGATACCGACTGAAAACAGAAGACATCATTGGTAGGTTCTGAGAATCTACACAATTTTTTAAGGCAGTTCTTGATGATTAGAAATATACAGGAAACCGCAACAGGACCCTGTGAATAGGGTTGTAACTTCAAGGAAAGATTATGAAAGGGAGATAAGCTCTCTCCCCCACGTAAAAGGATAGTCTTACGTATCTTGAGGGTTATGCGTACCCATGTTATTAGGCGACGAATATGGGGCTGGTAGGTCTTCAGTTTCGTCATGCCATAGGTTGCAGTTTTAGATAACCGTGGGAAAAGTATTTGTGTTGGGGAAATTGAGGACGACATTAGGAAATGGTCGAGGATGTGTCGTAAGGATACAAATGCTGGTAATAAGCATAAATGGAAATGTATGACCGAGGATCAAGATAGAAATATTTCGGGTTAATAATAAGTATAATGAAGGGCTATGACCAGAATGATAAGGCGAATTCAACTATAGTTATGTGAGTTTCCCAAGACATAATTACCCCAGACTGGCGTAAAGACCATTAGTAGATAATGGGCAGTAAGAACACCTCGACGAAAGGTGGCAGGCCTGTAATGACGGGCCAAACCGTATAAAATACGGGGAGATAAGATACCCCAGGACGACGTGAAATGGGAAAAAAAATAAAGGTAAGACGAGCAGACACTCGAGCGATGAGAGACCTAATCATGACAAGATAAGAAATCTTGGCAAGCCTGTGGATTATGGAATAACATGAATTGAGGTTAAACACCGGACTATAAGCTATATGAGCTGGGGAGAATAATAGGATTACTACTTGACGAGATCAAGGAAATATCCCCCTAGATTGTGATCGGCAGAAAGTAGTAGCCATGAGGCAAGTGAAGGAATTTGAATCTAAGTATAGTAACCAAGTTTGGTTGCAACAGAAGACTGGAAACAGGAATCATGATTAAGATGTATCATGACCTCAGATGTTTGTATTGGTAAGATGGCCTGGTGCGGGACGTAGTAGAGTTATTGCTCAGTGTCCAAATTGGCAGCAGGTCAAGGGTAAGCACCAGAAGCCCAGTGGGCTATTATCGACGATTGAGATCCCGACTTGGTAGTGGGAGGTGATTGATATGGATTATGTTATAGGGTTGCATCGTACTCAGAGGAAGTGCGACTCCTTATGGGTTATGGTAGACAGGCTGACGAAATCAGCCTATTTTCTTCCGGTCAGGACCACTTACTCGACTGAGGATTTTGCTAGATTATATAACAGGAAGATTGTGAGACTGCACGAGGTTCCTTCATTATGATGTCAGACAAATGAGCTCAGTTTACGACTAACTTCTGGAGGTTTTCCAGAAGGGGTTAGGGACACATGTGAGCCTCAGTGTTGCATTTCACCCTCAGACCGACGGACAGACAGGGCATGTTATCCAGATACTTGAGGATAGGTTGCGGGCATGTGTTATTGATTTCAGGGGTAGCTGGGAGGGTCATTTGCCTCTTGTTGAGTTTTCGTATTATAACAGCTACCATTCCAGTATTCGGATGGCGCCTTATGAGGCCTTGTATGGGCGGAAGTGTAGGTTGCCGATCGGTGGGTTCGATGTTGGCGAGGTTCAGTTAGTTGGCCCAGACTTGATTCAGCGGGCTGTGGATAAGGTGAAGCTTATCCAGGAAAGATTATTAGCAAGCTCAGAGTCGACACTTAGAGTTTGAGATTAACGATTGGGTCTTCTTGAAGGTATCACCCATGAAGAGTATGATGAGGTTTGGGAAGAAAGAGATACTTAGCCCAAGGTACTTTGGGCCTTAGCAGATTGAACCTCGAAAAGAACATTCGGGGACGAATGTTTCTTAGGGGGGGGGGGAATGTTACACCCTGTAAATCCAGGACATGTATACGAGAATAGATGCGAGAACACAAGACTTAAAAATTTGAACAAAAGAGAATTGTTTTCCAAAGGAAAAATCTTCCAAACCTCGGGAAGGAAAATTGTTCGTTAACGAGAATTGGGTTCTCAAAGTTGATTATTTGAGACTTTTAGAATTTATCAGAATTTTGGAATTCTATTTTCAGAGTTGGATACGTGGGGCCCACCCGAGAAATTTTATATTTTTGTGGGGCCCACGAGGTATCCGATATTTTGACCAATTATGGAAATTTCAAGAAAATGAAATATTATGGACCAATGGGAGGGTGACACATGTCACCCCCATTTAGGCTTGGTCGAATTGACCAAGGTCAAAGGTGCTAGTCTTGAAGACAAGCTTGATAAAATTGACTAAGTCAATCTTGCCAACTTGACAAAGAGTTTTTTAATCCAAGCCACACAAATGTTTTAATCTAGACCCTTCATTGTATTATATATACATATACTAGTAGCAAGACTACCACAACACTTAGAAAAATTTCCACACCTTCTTGTTCTTGTAATGAGCTCTCGGCTAGGGTTCTAACCCCACACAAAAAAATTTCTTTTGTGGTTCAATAATCCCAATAATTTAAACTAAGGTTCCTAGAGGTATTGTAAAGTTATCTCAATAGAAAGATCCCGGAAAAATTTACGTTTTCACGTTAGTCGCAACATGAAAACCTAAGGGGTTTTTCATAGTTGGAGATGGAACTTGAAGAGGAGTTCTTCATAAGCTTCTAAGGGTTGCTTGGAGTGGATTGGAACGTCAAGAAGAGGAGCTAAAATTGCTAAGGATCGACTTTGAATCTTGGATTAGATCTGGGCTTATTGAGGTAAAATCTTCGTCTTACTATTGTAATTGGAGATTCCATGTTATGATAAGTTAGAAATGATCATGTGATATATAGAATGAAGATCTATTAATGTTATGGAACTTAGAGGCTCAAAACCGAAAATGGCATGTTAGTCGTTAAGATTGTGAATCAATTTGGTCGATAGTTACAATCGTCGCATGTTATAGAAGAAAAGAATATTAGTTGTTAGAATTGTTACTATGTATATAACATGTTGGAATAACAACTTGGATTGAAAAGGAATTGAACGGAAATTGACATTGTTGTTGGCATTGATTATAGTCGAGAATGATATTTAATATTGAACTGTTTTGTATTAATTATGGGGCAGAATTTTACACGTCTTGTTAGGCGTGTAATCCTCTTTGGTTGGCTGAATTGTCGAGCCTTAAATGTGGCATGTTGGTTATTGATTTTGGACCTTGAAAAAGGTGGAAAAGTACGTAGAAACAAAGGAAGTGCTGCCCAATTTTCCGTAGAATAAGAGACTTTATTCGGAAGATTTTCCGTCGGAAAAACAATTCTTCCTTTCGTACCAATTTCAAGTCTTGTGTTCCTCACGTACCTTCTCTTATACATGTCCTGGAGTTATGGGGTGTAATATTCTTCCCCCCTTAGAAACATTCTGTCACACCCCGGACCCCGGGCCCGTGACTGGTGCCCTACCTGGGCACCCTTCTACCTTAACAACACAAGTAAAACTGCGGAAATTAAATAACACCTCACTTTTTTTTTCTTAAAACCAACGTACGTGCAAGGGCAAAGCCGACAAGGCTGCCATATATACATAAACAAAAGACACTACACCGTACATGAGTCGATCCAGCATATGAATACGGACCTCAAGAGTTATCTTGAACTATGACGGGACAAGGCCCCGCGTACCCATAAGCGTACAAAAGCACATCTTGAAAGAACTTATACCAAAAAGATAACTCGAGCGAAGGAGCTATCCAAAAACTACGGCGGTCCTACACTGCGATCACCAAGCGTACCTAAACTGCGGCGTGAACGCGGCCGAGGAGGTCGATCTGAAGAATGTACCAAGTATGTGAGCGATGAAATGCGTAATGAAATCATAATAGTCTAAACAAAGCGGGGAGACATGTATGATAGCCAACCTCGATACATAACACATAGCGATCATATCAAGTCGGGGGCCGGACCTCAAAGTCACTACTCAAATATAACTATGGGTCTCGCCCGTAATATCAATCATGCGTGGAATCCTTCCTCACCGCGATCCATGATGTAATAACACCAATAAGGATACATGAACACCAAGTCCCATGTGTCCTAAATACCACGTGGTCTCATGCCGGAATCCCACATCGTAAAAGCATGACCATAGGGTAACACAAACAAATCAGGGGACATATATGACACTCAATTACAACACATTGTGCCTTACTAACAATGAGAGTAAGCGATAGTATCCCTGATATGAAATAGGAAGCTCATGATCAAAACAGGACCATCCGCGCGGTATCATTTAGCCATCCTACTCGCGGAACTATTTCACCGCGTAGGCGCGTGGACCCGCGTGAGGTATTCCTCGCATGGGACTATTTCACCGCGTAAGCCCTTACGGACTCGCGTGAGGTATTCTCGCATAGGTTTGGACCGCCCGCGTGGGACTATTTCACCCGCATAAGTCCTTACGGACCCGCATGAGGTATTCCTCGCATCGTGGGTAGCAATTCCACGGAAATTGCAAATGCCACAAACCCGGGGAATGACCCCGAAACAACTGATATACCAATAGCACACAACCGGCTATTTCCAGCACACATAGGCAATTCTCAACTAATCAGGCCAAGTACTTATCAAGGCACACATGGAAATAATTCTCAATTAACCAAGCCAAAGTACTTATCAAGGCACACATAGAAAAATTCTCATTTGACAAGCCAAAGTACTTATCAGGGCACAAATAGAATAATTCTCATTTAACAAGCCAAAGTACTTATCAGGGCACAAATAGAATAATTCTCATTTAACAAGCCAAAGTACTTATCAGGGCACAAATAGAATAATTCTCATTTAACAAGCCAAAGTACTTATCAGGGCACAAATAGAATAATTCTCATTTAACAAGCCAAAGTACTTATCAAGGCACTCTTAGATAAATTCTCAATTTATCAAGCCAAAGTACTAATCAAGGCACACTTAGACAAATTCTCAATTTATCAAGCCAAAGTACTAATCAAGGCACACTTAGACAAATTCTCAATTTATCAAGCCAAAGTACTAATCAAGGCACACTTAGAATTATTCTCAATTAAATAGGCCAAAGTACTACGTACGTACATTCTTTTCAAAAGACTCCTTTTTATGAAAAATCCCAAGATACTAACACCCGTAGTATCAAGGCGTGTCTATTCTTCAAAGTAAGTTACTATACTTTTTTGAAACTCATTTCAAAGCTTGAAACCAAGTAACTTCAAATTTTCACAAACTAGGCAACTTATGCCCTTTAATCAAAATAGACAACTTTCTAAACCTTCCATAAAGCCGTTATAACCAACTTCCCATAAAGCCGTTATAACCCTTTATGGTTTTAGACATATCCATTCCTTTTTATAACCAAGAGACTTATACTTTTAAAACCAAGTATCACATACTTACAAAATCAAGTTCTTAACTTTCAAAATACTTCAAGTCTCTTAACATTTAGAAAACAAGTTTCTTCTACTTTTAAACCTCAAGTAACTCACACCTTTAAAACAAGTTTCTTCTCTTAAATCATGTCATTTCTCCTCTCTTAAAACAATTAAGAAAATCACTCCTTTAACTCCCCTAAAGTCATTATAATGACCTTTAGGATTCTGGGACTAAGGCACTAGCCCAAAAGATTTGGAAACCACTTCCTTTTCAAGACTCTATGTACTTTAAGTAAAATACTTTCACTTTTAAGAATCCAAACTTCACTAAGAAAATGGATTTTACAACTTACAATTTAAACATCAAAGTACAATCAAGGAAGTACATAGAACAAATTCTATTCTAGGCAATCCAAATACAACCAAGGAATGGATCATTTAAGGAGTAGAACATACTTTCTTAATCTTAAGGAATCATGCTAGAAGAGGAGATAGTCACATACCTTTTCGGCTAAATCCATAAGCTAAGCCGAATACGCCGTACGTAGAAGTGTCAACCTATAATGGTCACAACAAGACTATCAACTTCTAGTCTCAACGTAGAATAATACTAAGTATACGGTCTCTAATTCTACGGAAAATCGGACAGCACTTCCTTTGTTTCTACTCACTTTGCCACCTTTTTCAAGGTCGAATACAATAACCAAACATGCCACATTTAAGGCTCCAAACAACAACCAACCAAAGGGGATTATACGCCTTACAATACGTGTAATATTCCGCCCCACAATTCATTCCAAGTAGTTTAAAACTCCAAGCCATTCTCGACCAACTACATACTAACAATTCAAAGTCTTTTCCAACCCTTTTCAAATTCCAAGTTCTAAGGTCAACATGTTATATAGTTATAAACCACTTCAACAACTACAATTTCCTTCTTACACAACACGTCACTTAACGAATAATCAACTTGAATTGTAGTCTTAAGGCTAACATGCTATTTTTCGGATTTAGGGTTCCAATAGCCAATACACTAATCCAACTATATAATATACATCTCATGCTTGCTAATAACCATAGCTACAACAATAAGTAAACTTAATTGCTAAAACGACAAGAATATACCTTTCAAAGCCCTTAAAATTTCCAAGATTCCAAAGTCGCGCCTTAGCAATTCTTAGCTCCTTTCCTTAGGTTCCAATCCGCTCCAAGCACTCCTTAGAGGCCTATGAAGAACCCATCTTCAAGTTCCAACTTCAAAGTTGAAGAACTCCAATAGTTTCCGCCTTGCGACTAACGTGAAAACTCCGTTTTTCCGAAATCTTTCTATTGAGATATCCTTACAATACCCTAAGGGACATTGGGTTAAAGTCTTGTGGCTAATGGATCAAAACTACAAAAATTTTGTGTGGGAGATAGGTCAAACCCGAGAGCTACTTGTGAAGAACACAATGTTCTCTAATTTTTCTAAGTCTTCAAGACCTTGTCTTGCTACTGGTAGTATACTTATAACACAATGGATGGCTTAGACTTAAACACATGTGAGGTTAGGATGAGTTTCACTTGGATCAAGCCTAGGTGGACAAGTTGACTTGTCAACAATATCAAGCTTAGAAGACTTATCATCTACATAGGTCAAATGACCATAACACCCTTGCAATATTTCGTCCAACATCATGGAGGGGGTGCCACGTGTCGCCCTCTCATTCATCCATAAAATTCTGTAACCCTCGTGGGCCCCACAAAAATGTAAAATTCCTCGGGTGGGCTCCACGTGACCAAATCCGTAAAAATAAATTTCCATAGTGTTAATAAGTTCCATACTTTTCAAATAATGCCTTTTGAGAACCCAATTCTCAATAGCGAACATTTTTCCCTTACCGACGTCCGGAAGATTTTCCGTCGGAAAAACAATTCTTCCTTTCGTATCAATTTCCAAGTCTTGTTTCCTTACGTACATTCTCTTATACATGTCCTGGACTTACGGGGTGTAACATTCTTCCCCGAATGTTCTTAGTCGGTTTTCAAGCCATACAAACTCCGGCATAAACTCTATACTATGCCTCTCAATCAAAACTGCACAAGACCAACGATGTCACACATGACCACCACATAACATACGTAAACATAATAATGGACCTTCCGTCCGTAGTCCCTTCTCACAAAACTCGAAGGTTACAGTCTTCTCAAACACGGGATCCTTAGAGGTTCCTTTCTTTCCTTACTTGTCATACTTTCTCGTACTTTCAAACTCATCTAGTACACGTACAAAATCTCAAATTTTGTTTCTGTTCTCTAATCCTTGGAGTTACTAACCAAACTTGGCCAAATTGTTACTTACATTCCCGTGAAGGCTCTTCTCGGTCCTTACGACCTAGTTCCGGTGGAACGCATCCACGAACTCGTACAACGATCAACTAGACTTGGGTCTAGCACCCTCGTGACCCTATCACATAGCGGGACCATTACCAACTGACATCACCCGATTCCATACTATCGGCTGACCCGAAATGAGTCCATAACCCGAATCATCGTCACACTTAACTTGTCATTCTTAGTCTGAAATAAATCTTTCTCTTATCTCAAGGTACTTCTTACCCTATCCCCTATTCACTAGAGGTTCGTCACATAGCTAAAGTATTTCTACTATACATCCTTCCCTATCGGTCTTTCACTGTTACGGGGTAATTACAACTTGTGAACTCTACACAACTATAGTCTCAGTTCACTTATCATTCTTGTCAACATTCTTAACTTTTCACTTTACTAATCAAAGTATCCCTACCTCTGGGGTACTATCACTTTACAACTCTAGCAACAAAGGGAAAACATATACGCTAAGGCAAAATCTGAATCTAACAATGCACGTATGATTCAAAAGAATCGAACTATACCTGTAACCCCGTGCGATGTCGCCTCCTGATCCTGCCCAGTAGTCACGTCGTTTCTGCGGTTCTAAGGTCCGCCAGAACTATAAACTCCACCCTGACCTCTACCACGGCTGACTAACATCTATACACCCTGCCCTGGGGAACGCACAACTGTGGAGGAAAGGGAATCAACTACCGGCCTCATAGGCTGAGCCACCTCACCGGTGCTCCTTTTAAAAGGACATACTCCGAGAATATGGCGGACGCCACAATAATAACAAACACCCGTGCCATAACTATAACGGCATTTCCGAATGACGCTTACTACATCTCAAACATCGAGGAATAGGTGACCTCGTGAGAAATCCTCGCTCTCGAGAACCTCGACCTCTGGAGCTCGGACCGGCTCTTAAATACCTTGTGGGGTCAAATCTCCCACCTGTGAGCTGCGGGGATATGTACTGGGTAGGCTGGGACGAATATCTCACTCGCTGCCGAGGCAGCTCGTCCAAAAACTCACCGGAATAACCAACCGGTCTAGCCCTCTTACTCAGATCTCCGCGCTGGCCCTCTACCCTCTGTACACATGCATGCGGCCGAATAACCTCCTGGCGATGAAACCGCACCACCGCTATCTTGGTCAATAACATAATGGCTTCCTTCATGACCCTAAAGTCTTCCCTTAACTGAGAAACTGGAGGCTCTGGTGCTGGGGCCTCAAAACCTGGCGAAGAAGAACTCGCCGACTGCGGAACAACATCCGGTATAACCTGGGCATAAGCCCTATCAACTCTCTGAGTCTGACTAGTAGCTCCTGCTACTCTTTTGCCCTTCAATGCGTGTTGCCCTCTCGAGGCATAATCGTAACACAACAACACGTCGAGAGGAATTATCTTACTAACACGGCTCTGTGGCACGATCTTAGAGTGAGAAGAATAGAAACTAACTCCTAAATGTCCCGTAGCCTCCTGTTTATCGTTGTGGCGCGCAAAACACCGATAATCAAGACACTACTAGACACGGTCTGTATACATTCCGAGGATTGCTCACGATACCACTCTGTCACACCCGGACCCGGGCAGTGGATGGTGCCCTACCTGGGCACACTTCTACCTTAACAACACAAGTAAAACTGCGGAAATTAAATAACACCTCACTTTTTTTCTTAAAACCAACGTACGTGCAAGGGCAAAGCCGACAAGGCTGCCATATATACATAAACAAAAGACACTACACCGTACATGAGTCCAATCCCACATATGAATACAGACCTCTAAGAGTTATACTGAACTATGACGGGACAAGGCCCCGCCGTACCCATAACTGTACAAAAGCACATCTTGAAAGAACTTATACCAAAAGATAACTCCCAATGAAGGAGCTATCCAAAACTCGAGCGGTCCTACACCGCCGATCACCAAAGCGTACCTAAACTGCGGCATGAACGGCCCCGAAGAGGTCGACGAAGAATGTACCAAGTATGTGAGCGATGAAATGCAGAATGTAATCATAATAGTCTAAACAAAGCAGGAGACATGTATGATAGCCAACCTACAGTACATAACACATAAGCAGTCATATCAAGTCAGGGACGCAGACCCTCAAAGTCACTACTCAAATATAACTATGGGTCTCACGCCCATAATATCAATCATGCCTGGAATCCTTCCTCATCGCGGCATCCATGATGTAATAACACCAATAAGGATACATGAACACCAAGTCCCATCGTGTCCTAAATACCACGTGGTCTCACGCCCTAATCCCACATCGTAAAAGCATGACCATAGGGTAACACAAACAAATCCGGGGACATATATGACACTCAAATTACAACACATTGTGCCTTACTAACAATGAGAGTAAACAGTAGTATCCTTACAATATGAAATAGGAAGCTCATGATCAAAACAGACCCGTCGCGCAGATCATTTAGCCATCCTACTCCCGGGACTATTTCACCCGCATAGGCGCGTGGACCCGCGTGAGGTATTCCTCGTATGGGACTATTTCACCCGCATAAGCCCTACGGACTCGCATGAGGTATTCTCGCATAGGTCGGACCGCCGCGTGGGACTATTTCACCCGCATAAGTCCTTACGGACCCGCATGAGGTATTCCTCGCATCGTGGGTAGCAATTCCACGGAAACTGCAAATGCCACAAACCCGGGGAATGACCCCGAAACAACTGATATACCAATAGCACACAACCGACTATTTCCAGCACACATAGGCAATTCTCAACTAATCAGGCCAAGTACTTATCAAGGCACACATGGAAATAATTCTCAATTAACCAAGCCAAAGTACTTATCAAGGCACACATAGAAAAATTCTCATTTGACAAGCCAAAGTACTTATCAGGGCACAAATAGAATAATTCTCATTTAACAAGCCAAAGTACTTATCAGGGCACAAATAGAATAATTCTCATTTAACAAGCCAAAGTACTTATTAGGGTACAAATAGAATAATTCTCATTTAACAAGCCAAAGTACTTATCAGGGCACAAATAGAATAATTCTCATTTAACAAGCCAAAATACTTATCAAGGCACTCTTAGACAAATTCTCAATTTATCAAGCCAAAGTACTAATCAAGGCACACTTAGACAAATTCTCAATTTATCAAGCCAAAGTACTAATCAAGGCACACTTAGACAAATTCTCAATTTATCAAGCCAAAGTACTAATCAAGGCACACTTAGAATTATTCTCAATTAAATAGGCCAAAGTACTACGTACATACATTCTTTTCAAAAGACTCCTTTTTATGAAAAAATCCCAAGATACTAACACCCGTAGTATCAAGGCGTGTCTATTCTTCAAAGTAAGTTACTATACTTTTTTTGAAACTCATTTCAAAGCTTGAAACCAAGTAACTTCAAATTTTCACAAACTAGGCAACTTATGCCCTTTAATCAAAATAGACAACTTTCTAAACCTTCCATAAAGCCGTTATAACCAACTTCCCATAAAGCCGTTATAACCCTTTATGGTTTTAGACATATCCATTCCTTTTTATAACCAAGAGACTTATACTTTTAAAACCAAGTATCACATACTTACAAAATCAAGTTCTTAACTTTCAAAATACTTCAAGTCTCTTAACATTTAGAAAACAAGTTTCTTCTACTTTTAAACCTCAAGTAACTCACACCTTTAAAACAAGTTACTTCTCTTAAATCATGTCATTTCTCCTCTCTTAAAACAATTAAGAAATCACTCCTTTAACTCCCCTAAAGTCATTATAATGACCTTTAGGATTTTGGGACTAAGGCACTAGCCCAAAAGATTTGGAAACCACTTCCTTTTCAAGACTCTATGTACTTTAAGTAAAATACTTTCACTTTTAAGAATCCAAACTTCACTAAGAAAATGGATTTTACAACTTACAATTTAAACATCAAAGTACAATCAAGGAAGTACATAGAACAAATTCTATTCTAGGAAATCCAAATACAACCAAGGAATGGATCATTTAAGGAGTAGAACATACTTTCTTAATCTTAAGGAATCATGCTAGAAGAGGAGATAGTTCACATACCTTTCGCTAAATCCATAAGCTGCCGAATACGCCGTACGTAGAAGTGTCAACCTATAATGGTCACAACAAGACTATCAACTTCTAGTCTCAACGTAGAATAATACTAAGTATACGGTCTCTAATTCTACGGAAAATCGGGCAGCACTTCCTTTGTTTCTACTCACTTTGCCACCTTTTTCAAGGTCGAATACAATAACCAAACATGCCACATTTAAGGCTCCAAACAACAACCAACCAAAGGGGATTACACGCCTTACAATACGTGTAATATTCCGCCCCACAATTCATACCAAGTAGTTTAAAACTCCAAGCCATTCTCGGCCAACTACATACTAACAATTCAAAGTATTTTCCAACCCTTTTCAAATTCCAAGTTCTAAGGTCAACATGTTATATAGTTATAAACCACTTCAACAACTCCAATTTCTTCTTACACAACATGCGACTTAACGAATAATCAACTTGAATTGTAGTCTTAAGGCTAACATGCTAGTTTTCTGATTAGGGTTCCAATAGCCAATACACTAATCCAACTATATAATATACATCTCATGCTTGCTAATAACCATAGCTACAACAATAAGTAAACTTAATTGCTAAAACTACAAGAATATACCTTTCAAAGCCCTTAAAATTTCCAAGATTCCAAAGTCGCGCCTTATCAATTCTTAACTCCTTTCCTTATGTTCCAATCCGCACCAAGCACTCCTTGAGGCCTATGAATAACCCATCTTCAAGTTCCAACTTCAAAGTTGAAGAACTCCAATAGTTTCCGCCTTGCGACTAACGTGAAAACTCCGTTTTTCCGAAATCTTTCTATTGAGATATCCTTACAATACCCTAAGGGACATTGGGTTAAAGTCTTGTGGCTAATGGATCAAAACTACAAAAATTTTGTGTGGGAGATAGGTCAAACCCGAGAGCTACTTGTGAAGAACACAATGTTCTCTAATTTTTTTAAGTCTTCAAGACCTTGTCTTGCTACTAGTAGTATACTTATAACACAATGGAGGGATTAGACTTAAACAAATGTGAGGTTAGGATGAGTTTCACTTGGATCAAGCCTAGGTGGACAAGTTGACTTGTCAACAATATCAAGCTTAGAAGACTTATCATCTACATAGGTCAAATGACCATAACACCCTTGCAATATTTCGTCCAACATCATGGAGGGGGTGCCACGTGTCGCCCTCTCATTCATCCATAAAATTCTGTAAACCTCGTGGGCCGCACAAAAATGTAAAATTTCTCGGGTGGGCTCCACGTGACCAAATCCGTAAAAATAAATTTCCATAGTGTTAATAAGTTCCATACTTTTCAAATAATGCCTTTTGAGAACCCAATTCTCAATAGCGAACATTTTTCCCTTACCGACGTCCGGAAGATTTTCCTCGGAAAAACAATTCTTCCTTTCGTATCAATTTCCAAGTCTTGTTTCCTTACGTACATTCTCTTATACATGTCCTGGACTTACGGGGTGTAACACATTCGTCCCCGAATGTTCTTAGTCGGTTGTCAAGCTATACAAACTCCGACACAGTCTCTATACTATGCCTATCAATCAATACTCCACAAGACCAACGATGCCACACATGGCCACCACATAACATATGTAGACATAACAATGGACCTTCCGTCCGTGGTCCCTTCTCACAATACTCGAAGGTTACAGTCTTCTCAAACACGGGATCCTTAGAGGTTCCTTTCTTTTCTTACTTGTCATACTTTCTCGTACTTCCAAACTTATTTAGCATATGTACAAAATTTCAATTATTGATTCTGTTCTCCAATCCTTGGAGTTACTATCCAAAATTGGCCATTATGCTACTTGAATTTCCGCTAAGGCTCTTCTCGGCCCTTACGACTTGGTTCCGGTGGGACGCGTCCACGAACTCGTACAACGATTAACTAGACTTGGGCCTTGCATCCTCATGACCCTATCACATAGCGGGACCATATCCAACTGACATCACCCCATTTCATACTACCGGTTGACCCGAAATGAGTCCATAACTCGACTCATCGTCATACTTAACTTCTCATTCTTAGTCTGAAATAAATCTCTCTCTTATCTCAAGGTACTTCTCATCCTATCCCCCTATTCACTAGAGGTTCGTCACATAGGCCGAAGTATTTCTACCGTACATTCTTCCCTATCGGTATTACACTTATTATGGGGTAATTACAACTTGTGAACTCTACACAACTATAGTCTCAATTCACTTTATCATTCTTGTCAACATTCTTCACTTTTCACTTTACTAATCAGAGTATCTCTACCTCAGGTGGTTCTATCAAGTTACACTACTAGCAATAAGGGAAAACATATACGCTAGGGCAAAATCTGAATCTATGAACGCACGTATGATTCAAAAGAATTGAAATATACCTGTAACCCCATGCGATGTTTCCTCCTGATCCTGCCCAGTAGTCACGTCATCTATGCGGTTCGAAGGACCGCCAGAACTATAAACTCCACCCTGACCTCTACCACAGTTGGCTGACATCTGAACACCCTGCCCTGGGGGACGCACAACTGTGGAGGAAAGGGAATCAACCATCGGCCTCATAGGCTGAGCCACATCACCGTTGCCCCTTCTAAAAGGACATACCATCAGTATATGGCCCGGACGGTCACAATAAAAACAAACACCTGTGCCATAAAGGAATTTCCCCAAATGACGCTTACTACATCGGAAACACTGAGGAATAAGTGGCCTCGACTGAGAAAATCCTCTGCTCCTCTGAGAACTTCGACCCCTGGAGCTTGGACCGGCTCCTAAATACCTTGTGGGATCAAATCTCCCACCTGTGAGCTGCGGTATGTCTTGGGTAGGTGGACGAATATCTCACTCATTCGAGGCCGCCGTCCAAAACTCAGGGATAACCAACCGGTCTAGCCTCTTACGCTGATTTTCGCGTTGGCCTCTACCCCGTACACTGTCTGCATCGCCGAATAACCTCCTCGCGATGAAATCAGAGCACCGCTATCTTGGTCAAAAACATAACTGCTTCCCTTATGACCCTATAGTCTTCTCTTAACTGATAAACTGGAGGCTTTGGTGTTGGGGCCTCAAAACCTGGCGTAGAAGAACTCGCCGACTGTGGCACAACATCCGGTATACCCTGGGCATAATCCCTATCAACTCTCTGAGTCTGACTGGTAGCTCCTGCTACTCCTTTGCCCTTCTGGGCGACTGTTGCCCTCCTTGGAGGCATAGCTGTAACACAAAAATACGTCAGAGAGGAATTATCTTACTAACACAGCTCTATGGCACGATCTTAGAGTGAGAAGAATAGAACCAACTCCTAAATGTCCTGTAGCCTCCTGTTTATGGGTGTGGCGCGCAACACACCGATAATTAAGACTCTACTAGACACGGTCTGTAAACATTCCGGGATCGCTTTGATATCACTGTCACGCCCGAACCCAAGCGTGGTGGTGCCCTACCAGGGCACCCTTCTACCTATCAACTCAAGTAAACTGCGGAATTTAAATAACACCTCATTTTTTTTAAAACCAACTTACGTGCAAGAGCAAAGCCGACAAGGCTGCCATATAATATACATAATCAAAAGACACTAACTGTACATGAGTCCAATCCCACATATGAATACATACCTCTAAGAGTTTTACTGAACTATGACGGGACAAGACCCCGCCGTACCCATAACTGTACAAAAGCATGTACTGGAGGATCTATACCAAAATGATAAACTCCTGAACAGATGGAGCTATCCAAAAACTATGAGCAGGGTCCTACACCTGCAGATCACCAAACTGCGTACCTAAACCTGCGACATGAACGCAGCCCCCCGAAGGAAGTCAGTACGAAGAATGTACCAAGTATGTGAACTGAAAAATACTGTAATAAAATCATAACAGTCTATACAAAACAGGAGACATGTATGATAGCCAAACTACAGTACACAATACATAAGCAGTCACATCAAGTCAGGGACGTATGCCTCAAAGTCATTACTCAAATATAACCATGGGTCTCACGCCCATAATATCAATCATGCCCGTGGAATCCTTCCTCACTGCCGGCAATCCATGATATAATATAACACCAGATAAGCATACATGAACACCAAGTCCCACTTGTGTCCTAAAAACTGTACGGGCCAAGTAGGAAAATGAACCACCAGATCCAACCTGCATCATAAAACTGACCGGGGCAAGTACGAAAGCCAACTACCAGATCCAGCCTGCGTCATCAACTGACCGGGGCAAGTACGAAAGCTAACTACCAGATCCAGCCTATCGTCACGAGATATGACCGGGGCAAGTGCGAAAGCTATCCACCGGAGCCTACCGTACCAAACTGTTCCACTTTAAGTCATAAACACACTGCACCCTTTCATTAATGAAATCACTACCGTTTCAAAACACGGGCGCCGATGCGTGGTCAACCACCCTCTGTGTTATAATGCAACCTATCATAGGACTATTTCACCCGCAAGGGACTATTTCACCCGCTTAGGTCATGAGGACCCGCAATGAGTCATCGGTACACGATACTCGCATCACGGATAGCTAATCCATGGCTTATATATATCCCGGGAATTTAACCCGCCCGAGTCAAATACCGACCCGCCGTGAGTGTGTACCACTCACCCCCATGGGGAGCTAACCCATGGTATCCTTGAAATAAGTTGCCGGCCCTTTATGGAGGGACGCGGAGATGTGGAAATATGACACTTGCACGAATGTCTATATGAGCAACCCATATGCAAGCAAACCAAGGCAAAACCATGCCTTTACACAAATCAAGACAATTACCATGCCTTTCTTTTTGTCATAAGCCAAGACAATACCATGACTTTACACAAACCAAGACAATTACCATGCCTTCTTTTCACATAAACCAAGACAATTACCATGCCTTCTTTTTACATAAACCAAGATAAATCCTTATTTAAGCAAGCCAAAGTACTTATCAAGGCTCACATAGAATAATTCTCATTTAAACAAGCCAAAGTACTATCAAGGCACACATAGAATAATCCTCATTTAAACAAGACAAAGTACTATCAAGGCACAAATGGAAAAATTCTCATTTAAACAAGCCAAAGTACTACGTACGTACATTCTTTTCAAAAGACTCATTTTAATGTAAAACCCCAAGAGACTAACACCCGTAGTATCAAGGCGTGTCTATTTTTCAAAGTAAGTTACTACACTTTTAGAAACTCATTTCAAAGCTTGAAACCAAGTAACTTCAAATTTTCACAATCTAGGCAACTTATGCCCATTAATCAAAATAGACAACTTTCTTAACCTTCCATAAAGCCGTTATAACCGACTTCCCATAAAGCCGTTATAACCCTTTATGGTTTTAGACCAATTCATTCATTTTTATATCCAAGAGACTTATACTTTTAAAACCAAGTATCACATACTTACAAATCAAGTTTCTTAACTTTCAAAATACTTCAAGTCTCTTAATCTTTAGAAATCAAGTTCTTAACTTTAGAAATCAAGTTTCTTCTACTTTTAAATCTCAAGTAACTCATACCTTTAAAACAAGTTACTTCTCTTTAAATCATGTCATTTCTCCTCTTTTAAATCAATTAAGTAAATCACTCCTTTGACTCCCCTAAAGTCATTATAACAACCTTTAAGTTTTGGAACTAAGGCACTAGCCAAAATATTTGGAAACCACTTGCTTTTCAAGACTCTATGTACTTTAAGTAAAATACTTTCACTTTTGAGAATCCAAACTTCATTAAGGAAATGGATTATAACAACTTACAATTTAATCATCCAAAGTACAATCAAGGAAGTATATAGAACAACTTCTATATTAGGCAATCCAAGTACAATCAAGGAGTGGATCATTTAAGGAGTAGGACATACTTTCTTTACCATAAGGAATCATGCTAGAAGAGGAGATAGTTCACATACATTTTCGGCTTAATCCACAAGCTAAGTCGAATACGCCACACGTAGAATTGTCAACATATAAAGGCCACAACACGACTATCAACTTCTAGTTTCTAACGTAGAATAATACTAAGTATACGGTCTCTTATTCTACGGAAAATCGGGCAGCACCTCCTTTGTTTCTACATACTTTTCCACCTTTTTCAAGGCCCGATAATCAATAACCAACATGCCACATTTAAGGCTCAATACAACAACCAACCAAAAGGGATTACACGCCTTACAATACGTGTAAAATTTCTGCCCCACAATTAATACCAACTAAGTCCATAATCAAAGCCATTCTCGGCTAGATTTATATAACAACACAAGTCCTTTCCAAATTCTTTATCAATCCAAGTTCTTAGGTATAACATGTTATATAGTCATAAACAACTTTAACAACTATAATTCCTTCTCTACATAACATGTGACGACTTAAACTAATAATCAACTTGAATTGTAATCTTAAGGGCTAAACATGCTAGTTTTCGGATTAGGGTTCCAATAGCCAATATACTTATCAAACTTTATACTATATACCTCATGCTTGCTAATATCCATAACTACAATGATAAGTAATCTTTAATTACTAAAACGACAAGATTTATACCTTTACAAGCCCTTAAAAATTCCAAGATTCAAAGTCGCTCCTTAGAAATTCTTAGCTCCTTCCCTTTACGCTCCAATCTGCTATTTGAAGCCTTTAGAAGCTCACAACCAACTTCTCTTCCAATTCCAATCCAAACTTGTGAAAACGACTTAGGTTTTCGCCTTGCGACTAACGTGAAAACGTCGTTTTTCCGAAATCTTTCTATTGAGATATCCTTACAATACCCTTAGGGACCTTGAGTTAAAGTCTTGTGAATAATGGATCAAAACTACAAAATTTTCTTGTGGGAAAATAGGTGAACCCGAGAGCACTTTTTTTGGCACAAATGTTCTCTAATTTTTCTAAGTGCGGAAGACCTTGTATTGCTACTAGTGTGGTATATAAAACACAATGGAAGGCTTAAATTGCAACACTTGAGTGTCTAGGATGAAGAACACTTGGATAATTAGCCAAGTGGACAAGTTGACAAGTCAACAATCTCAAGCTTGAAGATTTATTCATCCACAATGGTCAATGACCATTCTAACCTTGCAATTTTCGTCCAAGACCATGTGGGGGGAGGTGCCACGTGTCGCCCTCTCATTCGTCCATAAAATTCCGTAACCCTCGTGGGCCCCACAAAACGTAAAATTCCTCGGGTGGGCCCCACATGACCAAATCCGTAAAATAAATTTCCATAATGTTAATAAGTTCCATATTCTTCAAATAATGCATTTTGAGAATCCAATTCTCATCAACGAGCATTTTTCCTTTCCGACGTTCAGAAGATTTTCCGTCGGAAAAACAATTCTTCCTTTCGTACCAATTTCAAGTCTTGTGTTCTTTACGTACTGTTATACCCCGTATTTCCAGAGTATGTACGTGAGGACGTACGTAGAAAAGTTTGAGCCTTAAAGTTAGGCTAGGATCGAAATTTGGGCACAAGTACCAAAAAGAATCGTTTTTCGACGAAACGTTTTACTAGACTTGCGAAGGGAAAATTCCGGCTATGTCATTTATAATTTTTGCGGATTTTTCCGAGAGACGAAACATTTTGGACCAACGGGAGGGTGACATGTGTCACCCTCACATTGGAAGGATTTGGGGCGGCAAGTTGGACGACTTGGAGCATGTAGTTGGTAGGATATTTTGTGCAAGTTGGTGTGGTAGATGGATAAGGTACACATGGTTAAATCCTAGCCCTACACTTGCCTTACACTTGGAGTGATCTTGGCCATTGGTTGGCCCTTGCTTGACCTATAAATACCCCTCTAAGTTGAAGACTTCCTTCATCCTCACTTGATATTTTCTAAGGCAAAAATCCCTCCCCCTCTTCTAAGTGTTCTCGTCCAAGAGCCTTCCTCCCCTCGAGAAGCCTTGCCGAGAGGGTGCTCCCTCCAGTGGTCGGCGAGAATACACCCCCTTGCCTAGTTGTTTCGTATAATACCCCCCCTTTGTGGTATAGAAATACTCCTCCAAGTATTGTTATAATGCCAAAATACTCTAGCCCAAAACCTTTGTAGTATTTCCAAGTACCCTCTTTACGAAAAGCCCGGAAAATACTATTATACTTCCTTTAGCCACTAAACGAAACCCTATGGAAAAATCTCCATAATTGGTTGGAGTACTAAGTAGAAGTTGTGTAGAACTTCTAAGGGTTTCTTGGAGCAATTTGGAGCGCACGGAGTAGGAACTAAACCTTGCTCAGGATCGACTTTAATCTTGGATAATTTTGGGCTCATCGAGGTAAATACTACTGTCCTTCTATTGTAATTGGAAATTACATACTGTAGTAGTGTTGAAATGAATATAAGATTCATAGAAGAGAATTGAACTGTAATAGAAGGATATTACAGAAAAGACTTGAACTGAAATCACATCAGAAGAATATTAAAGTAGAAGATTAAACTGTACTTACATAGGACTGTATTTACAGTAGACTTATAACCTTATTGGTTGAATGTTCTGCGAGTAGCATGAACTACTTGGAAGGAGGACAAGGATAGTCGGGTTATAGCCGAGGAGCGTTTTGCTTATAGTCGATAATCGTCGCGAGGTATGTGATTCTTCCTATACTATTGAGCATGATATTTTACAAGAATATATATATATAGTACGGTAGACGTACGTGTGGCAATGTCTTTTGACTTAAGCCTGAATAATAAGAATCTGGAAGTATTTTACAAGAATATATATATAGTACGGTAGACGTACGTGTGTTAACTGAATGTAGTGTTATGGCAATGTCTTTTGACTTAAGCCTGAATAATAAGAACTTTGAAGTATTTCAAAAGAATTAAGAACCGTTTTTAGAAGAGTAATACTTGGTTTTGAAAACATAAGAGTTATACTAGCTTTATGGGAAGTCAGGTATAACGTCTTAAGAGAGATGAAGAGAATGGTTTACTGATTTTTAGAAGTTAAGAGACTTAATCTTAAAAGATAAGAGACTTGACTTAATATGAATTTTGTGTGAAACCTCATTCGTGAGTAATGAGTACTTGGTTTTTAAAAGGAGAAATGTTTTACTGATTTCGGAAATCAGAATGAGTATCGACAAACCACTGCAGCGTTAATAAATGAAAATGTATTGAATAATGAAGTATTATTAAAACCAGTAGAAACCTCCATCTGCATAGAAACTAAGATAAAACAAAATGATATTACATTTCCTAGATCATGGCTGCTTAATAAGATTGTTTATAAACAAGAATAAACTGCTCACACCTATGGCATATGTTACTCAATTGTTTTAAAAGAGATTAAGACATTGAACTAGGAAACTTTTCTAAAATAAAGTGACTTGAGTAATTGAAAGTGGGCAAACTGGAACTTTAGGGAAAAGAAAGGCATTGTTTTAAATTGGTTTAAAACATAAAGTGTTATAACAACTTTATGGGAAGTTAGTTATAACGACTTTATGAAAACAAAAGAAGGGTTTTATCATTGGTTTTAATGTGGTAACTTGACTTTAAAAAGAGAAGTGTTTTGGTCTAAAAAGAAGGCATGGTATTACCTTAATTTGGTTTTAAAAAGGAAAGTATGGAAGTTGTTTTGGTTTACTTAAAAGATGTAAGTCACTCTTTTTTTTTATATACTAAGGGTATCGGGTGATTTTTATAAAAGGAATGGACCTCTTAAAAGGAATTTAACGTACGTAGTACTTTAGGGTTAAAACCCGGACTTTGACATAAAATGAAAGTACCTTGAGTTGTGTATAACTTGCCTATGCTTGTTGTTGTGAAACTTGCCCATGCTTGTTGTGATAGCCTTTGTTGTGCAAGAATTGTGTTTCGATACTACCGCGTCTCTCGGTGGAGGGCCGGTTGACTTGTTGAGAACTTACTTGGACGTACCGGCAGTGACGGAGAATTCCACGGGTACGCTCCTGTTGATAGTGTTATTCCATGGACTAGCTCTCCATGAGGTTTCTTGTCGCTCACCTTGGTACCGGTGGTGGCCAGACTTGCCCCGTCTGGTGGCTGATTCGGCCTTGGTACCTGGTAGTTAGCCCTCGCACTTTCCCCGTTCAGTGTAGTGACAAAGTCTCGTGATACGGCCTTGGTACCTGGTAGTTAGCCCTCGTACTTGCCCCGGTCAGCTACGTGGCCGGCCTTGGTATCTGGTAGTCGGCTTTCGTACTTGCCCCGTGTCAGCTTCGTGGTTTGGTTGTATTGTATTGTTAGTACGGCTTTGGCATCAGGTAAGACTTGGTGTTGGTGTACTTCGGTGTTATCATATCATAGACGCCGAAGCGGTGAGAAGGTTTTCCACGCATGATTGATGTTATGGGCGTGAGACCCATCATTATATTTGAGTAATGACTTGGAGGCGTAAGTCCCGACTTGATATAATCATTATATGTGTATCGTAGTTTGGTTGTCATACATGTCTCTCGCTTTATATAGACTATTATGATTTCATTTACTGATTTACGCTTTACATACTGTACTGCCAGTATCGACCTCCTCCGGGCTGCGTTCACGCCGCAGTGAGGTACATCGGTTGTCGATCCGCGTTTAGGATCACATTTCAGCGTATTGGAAGCTCGTTCCTTCTGAGGCTTATCTTTTGCATGTTACCACGAGTATGTAGGTTCTTGTACATTCGTGGTATGCGGGCCCGGTCCGTCATAGTTGTCCCGTCATAGTTGTTGTATAAATCTTAGAGGTGCAGTAATCGTTGTAGGCAGGTTGTAAGGATTAAACTGCTCAACTTTGTAATTACTTATATATATGCGAAAGGCGATTTTCTCTCGAGTAAAATGTGTCTCATTTCACATTTTGTTTCATGTATTGTTTTATGTTCCGTGATTACTACGATGTATGACTACTGGGTGCGGGTAGGCACGACCACGCCCGGTTCGGTCGTGACAAAAGTGGTATCGAGCGATTAATCCTCGAAAGTGTCTACGACCGTGTCTAGTAGAGTCTTGATTATCGGTGTGTCAGGCACCACATCTATAATCGTGGATGCCGCAGACATTTAGGATTGGTTTCATTCTTCTCATTACGAGATCGTGCCTTAGAGCATGTTGTAAGTCGGACCCTCCGACGTATCTCGCTTTTACGATTATGCCTCCGCAAGGCAACCCGCCGGGCGGAAGGAAAGCGCAGGAGAGCTGCGAGTAGCGGCGGCAGCCTCTACAGAGACCACAAGACGAGCCTCCACCCGCACCGATGCAGCAGGGATGGGTTACGCGAGTGGGCCCAGTTAATGGCCAGGGTTGTGGCCAGACTTGAGGATAGGCTGGACGCAGCAGTTCCAGTAGCACCAGTGGTTCACCCTAGATCAGATAGTTTGAGGCTACGGGATTTTATGAGTTGTAGGCCGCCAGAGTTTTATGGGTCGAGGCCTGAGGATGATCCGCAGGAGTTCATCCGACAGTTACAACGGATCATGAGAGTGATCAAGGCATCAGAGACCGAGTCAGTGGTCCTAGGTTCGCATCGGCTGCGTGATACCGCAGTCGACTGGTTTGATTCGTGGGAGCTGTCCCGGGGAGAGAATACACTTCCAGCTATATGGGACGAGTTCTCAGGGGCATTTCTTGCACATTTCTTGCCTCCACAGATGAGGAGGGCTCGGGCCGACAAATTTTTGGTGTTACGGCAGAACGGGCGTACGGTTCGGGAGTACAATGTGGAGTTCGACTCATTGGCCCGGTACGTCCCCGCGTTAGTAGCTAGTATGGAGGATCGAGTGCACCGATATGTTACAGGGCTCGATGATTACCTAGAAGAAAGTTGTTCGGGTGTAGCTCTTCAGCCGGGCATGGACATTGCCCGCATGCAGGCTTATGCCCTGGGATGTGAGGAGCGGAGAAATCGAAGGAATGACCAAGATCAGCAGAAGAGGGCCAGAACAGTAGGGTCCTTTGATAACTTTCGAGGCGGACCGCCTCAGCAGCAGACTAGTTATGTTCCTCCGTCAGTACAGAGTGGTCCTCCACAGCCTTCGAGACCTTCGGGATATTCAGGAGTAGGTCAGGGCTCCCAGGTTTTAGATTTTCAGGGGAGTAGGAGTGCTCGCCGGATGAGGTCGCCCTTGTCTTAGTGTGGCCGTTGTGGAAAACTTCATAAGGGAGAATGTCGTACTAACTTGGGAGATTGTTATTCTTGCGGCCAACAGGGCCATCTGGCGAGAGACTGTCCGACCAGGGGTAGCGCTGGTAGGATAGCACAGGCTACGGATCGGGCCATGGTTCTTCACCCTCCATAGCTAGGCGGGATGTTCATACACCGGCAGCCACCAGAGGTCGCGGTGGAAGTTCGAGCTTAGCGGTCCTTTGAACCGCCTATCTTTTCAGGTATATCCTTAACCCTCTAGAGTTTTGTATGTATTGATGTTATGATGATGTGTTTAGTGTTATGTTCGGATAGCCTTGTGCTAAAATGTGATTTAGAAACCTGGTTAGTGAAAAAGGGTAAGCCTGGGGGGTGAGAAAATGATGAACCTTAGAACATTACAGTTGAGACCTTAGATGTAAGGCCGTCTTAAGTACAAGATTTTTGCGGGTGATCTTTGTCAGAATGTATTAGTATACGTGGAGTAATTGTGGGAAATTCCTTGGGTGGTGTAAAATGGAAGTGGTAGCTTTCATGACCTGTATAGGTAAGATTGTTCCGGATCGGGAAACAAGAACTTGATGCGTTAAGTGGATCGGGTTGGGGCCATGTTGCGGGCCAACCCGCGGCCTGTTTCGAGGTAGGGTCAGCTCTGGGTTGTCCCGCCAGGTGGTAGTGTCACGAGGGTGCTAGGCCCAAGTTTAGATGACCATCGTATGAGTTCGTGGATGTGTTCGACCAGAAGCGGATCGTGAAGGCCAGGAATGGCCTTAAGGAAGATTGAGGCTAGTAAGATGACCCAGTTTGGAGGTAGTGACTCCAAAGTTTCGGCAACAGAAGTGTTGATTGAAGTATGGTACGTATACTAGAAGAGTTCAAGTGTTCGAGAAGGGTACGACGAGTAAGGAAGGAAGAGAACGTGTGTTATTTTTGTGGCCAAGTGTGGCGTTGGCAACTTGTTGGAGGAACTTTATCGTTATCCGTCTTGAGAAGGAACATTCGGGACGAATGTTTCTAAGGAGGGGAGAATGTTATACCCCGTATTTCCAGAGTATGTACGTGAGGACGTACGTAGAAAAGTTTGAGCCTTAAAGTTAGGCTAGGATCGAAATTTGGGCACAAGTACCAAAAAGAATCGTTTTTCGACGAAACGTTTTACTAGACTTGCGAAGGGAAAATTCCGGCTATGTCATTTATAATTTTTGCAGATTTTTCCGAGAGACGAAACATTTTGGACCAACGGGAGGGTGACATGTGTCACCCTCACATTGGAAGGATTTGGGGCGGCAAGTTGGATGACTTGGAGCATGTAGTTGGTAGGATATTTTGTGCAAGTTGGTGTGGTAGATGGATAAGGTACACATGGTTAAATCCTAGCCCTACACTTGCCTTACACTTGGAGTGATCTTGGCCATTGGTTGGCCCTTGCTTGACCTATAAATACCCCTCTAAGTTGAAGACTTCCTTCATCCTCACTTGATATTTTCTAAGGCAAACATCCCTCCCCCTCTTCTAAGTGTTCTCGTCCAAGAGCCTTCCCCCTCCCCCCCTTGAGAAGCCTTGGCCGAGAGGGTGCTCCCCCCCCTCCTAGTGGTCGGCCGAGAATACACCCCCCCTTGCCTAGTTGTTTCGTATAATACCCCCCTTTGTGGTATAGAAATACTCCTCCAAATTTTGTTATAATGCCAAAATACTATAGCCCAAAACCTTTGTAGTATTTCCAAGTACCCTCTTTACGAAAAGCCCGGAAAATACTATTATACTTCCTTTAGCCACTAAACGAAACCCTATGGAAAAATCTCCATAATTGGTTGGAGTACTAAGTAGAAGTTGTGTAGAACTTCTAAGGGTTTCTTGGAGCAAATTGGAGCGCACGGAGTAGGAGCTAAACCTTGCTCAGGATCGACTTTAAACTTGGATAATTTTGGGCTCATCGAGGTAAATACTACTGTCCTTCTATTGTAATTGGAAATTACATACTGTAGTAGTGTTGAAATGAATATAAGATTCATAGAAGAGAATTGAACTGTAATAGAAGGATATTACAGAAAAGACTTGAACTGAAATCACATCAGAAGAATATTAAAGTAGAAGATTAAATCAGATTTACATAGGATCGTATTTACTGAGACTTATAACCTTATTGGTTGAATGTTCTGCGAGTAGCATGAACTACTTGGAAGGTGGACAAGGCTAGCCGGGTTATAGCCGAGGAGCGTTTTGCTTATAGTCGATAATCGTCGCGAGGTATGTGATTATTCCTATGCTATTGAGCATGATATTTTACAAGAATATATATATAGTACGGTAGACGTACGTGTGGCAATGTCTTTTGACTTAAGCCTGAATAATAAGAATCTGGAAGTATTTTACAAGAATATATATATAGTACGGTAGACGTACGTGTGTTAACTGAATGTAGTGTTACGGCAATGTCTTTTGACTTAAGCCTGAATAATAAGAACTTTGAAGTATTTCAAAAGAATTAAGAACCGTTTTTAGAAGAGTAATACTTGGTTTTGAAAACATAAGAGTTATACTAGCTTTATGGGAAGTCAGGTATAACGTCTTAAGAGAGATGAAGAGAATGGTTTACTGATTTTTAGAAGTTAAGAGACTTAATCTTAAAAGATAAGAGACTTGACTTAATATGAATTTTGTGTGAAACCTCATTCGTGAGTAATGAGTACTTGGTTTTTAAAAGGAGAAATGTTTTACTGATTTCGGAAATCAGAATGAGTATCGACAAACCACTGCAGCGTTAATAAAGGAAAATGTATTGAATAATGAAGTATTATTAAAACCAGTAGAAACCTCCATCTGCATAGAAACTAAGATAAGATAAAATGATATTACATTTCCTAGATCATGGCTGCTTAAAAAGATTGTTTATAAACAAGAATAAACTGCTCACACCTATGGCATATGTTACTCAATTGTTTTAAAAGAGATTAAAACATTGAACTATGAAACTTTTCTAAAATAAAGAGACTTGAGTAATTGAAAGTGGGCAAACTGGAACTTTAGGGAAAAGAAAGGCATTGTTTTAAATTGGTTTAAAACATAAAGTGTTATAACAGCTTTATGGGAAGTTAGTTATAACGACTTTATGAAAACAAAAGAAGGGTTTTATCATTGGTTTTAATGTGGTAACTTGACTTTAAAAAGAGAAGTGTTTTGGTCTAAAAAGAAGGCATGGTATTACCTTAATTTGGTTTTAAAAAGAAAAGTATGGAAGTTGTTTTGGTTTACTTAAAAGATGTAAGTCACTTTTTTTTTATATACTAAGGGTATCGGGTGATTTTTATAAAAGGAATGGACCTCTTAAAAGGAATTTAACGTACGTAGTACTTTAGGGTTAAAACCCGGACTTTGACATAAAATGAAAGTACCTTGAGTTGTGTATAACTTTCCTATGCTTGTTGTTGTGAAATTTGCCCATGCTTGTTGTGATAGCCTTTGTTGTGCAAGAATTGTGTTTCGATACTACCGCGTCTCTCGGTGGAGGGCTGGTTGACTTGTTGAGAACTTACTTGGACGTACCGGCAGTGACGGAGAATTCCATGGGTACGCTCCTGTTGATAGTGTTATTCCATGGACTAGATCTCCACGAGGTTTCTTACTGTTCGGCCTTGGTACCTGATGGTCGGCTTTCGTACTTGCCCCGTCTCGTGGCTGATTCGGCCTTGGTACCTGGTAGTTAGCCCTCGCACTTGCCCCGCTCGGTAGTGACGGTCTCGTGATACGACCTTGGTACCGGTAGTTAGCCCTCGATTGCCCGGCAGCTACGTGGCCGGCCTTGGTATCTGGTAGTCGGCTTTCGTACTTGCCCCGTGTCAGCTTCGTGGTTTGGTTGTATTGTATTGTTAGTACGACTTTGGCATCAGGTAGGACTTGGTGTTCAGGTGTACTTCTTGGTGTTATCATATCATAGACTGCCGGCAGTGAGGAAGGTATTCCACGGGCATGATTGATGTTATGGGCGTGAGACCCATCATTATATTTGAGTAATGACTTGGAGGGCGTGAGTCCCTGACTTGATATAACTGTTATATGTGTGTACTGTAGTTTGGTTATCATACATGTCTCCTGCTTTATATAGACTATTATGATTTCATTTACGATTTTCTGCTTTACATACTTGGTACTCAGATCGACCTCCTTCGGGGGGCTGCGTTCATGCCGCAGGTAGAGGTACATCGGCTGTCGATCCCCGCGTTTAGGATCACATTTCAGCGTATTGGGAAGCTCCGTTCCTTCGGAGGCTTATCTTTTGGTATGTTACCCTGAGTATGTAGGTTCTTGTACATTCAGGGGTATGGCGGGGCCCTGTCCCGTCATAGTTGTTGTATAAATCTTAGAGGTCTGTAGCACTGTTGTGGGCAGGGTTGTAAGGATTAAACTGTTCAACTTTGTAATTACTTATATATATGCCGAAAGGCGATTTTCTCTCAGGTAAAATGTGTCTCATTTCACATTTTGTTTCATGTATTGTTTTTATGTTCCGCTGATTACTCTGATGTATGACTACTTGGGTGCCCGGGTAAGGCACCAGTCACGGGCCCGGGTTCGGGTCGTGACAAAAGTGGTATCAGAGCAGTTAATCCTCGGAAAGTGTCTACAGACCGTGTCTAGTAGAGTCTTGATTATCGGTGTGTTGTGCACCACATCTATAATCAGGAGGCTGCAGGACATTTAGGATTGGTTTCCATTCTTCTCATTCTGAGATCGTGCCTTAGAGCTGTGTTGTAAGTTGGACCCCTCTGACGTATCTCGTTTTTACCAGTTATGCCTCCGCGCAAGGCAACCCGGGCCCAGAAGGGCAAGGCAGCAGAGGGAGCTGCGAGTAGAGCAGCGGCAGTCTCTACAGAGACCACAGTACCTGAGCCTCCAGCCCCGCAGTCTGGAGCAGAGGGGATGGGTTCGCGAGTGGCCCGATTAATGGCCGTGGTCAGGCGACTTGAGGATAGGCCGACGCAGCAGCCCGAAGAGCACCGGATGGTTCACCCTAGATCGATAGTTTAAGGCTACGGGATTTTCCGAGTCAGAGCCGCGAGTTTTATGGGTCGAGGCACGATGATGATCCGCAGGAGTTCATCCGACGATTCTGGATCATGAGAGTGATCAAGGCATCGGAGACCGAGTCAGTGGTCCTAGGTTCGCATCGGCTGCGTGATACCGCAGTCGACTGGTTTGATTCGTGGGAGCTGTCCCGGGGAGAGAATGCACTTCCAGCTATATGGGACGAGTTCTCAGGGGCATTTCTTGCACATTTCTTGCCTCCATATATGAGGAGCGCTCGGGCCGACAGATTTTTGGTGTTACGGCAGAACGGGCGTACGGTTCGGGAGTACAATGTGGAGTTCGACTCATTGGCTTGACGTCCCGCATTAGTAGCTAGTATGGAGGATCGAGTGCACCGAGTATATTGTTACTGGGGCTCGATGATTACCAGCGTAAAGTCAAGGGGTGTAGCTCTTCACCGGCATGGACATTGCCCGCACGCAGCTTATGCCCCGACGCGAGTGAGCGAGAAATCGACGGAATGACCAAGATCGCAGAAGAGGGCCGAAAAGCAGGTCCTTTGATAACTTTCGAGGCGGACCGCCAAGAAAGATACTAGTTATGTACTCACAAGACTGAGTGGTCTCCACGCCTGGATATTCGTGAGTAGTCGTGGCTCCTGTGTTCAGATTTTCAGGGGAGTAGGAGTGCTCGCCGGATGAGGTAACCCTTGTCTCAGTGTGGCCGTTGTGGAAAACTTCATAAGGGAGAGTGTCGTACTAACTTGGGAGATTGTTATTCTTGCGGCCAACAGGGCCATCTGGCGAGAGACTGTCCGACCAGGGGTAGCGCTGGTAGGATAGCACAGGCTACGGGATCAGTTGCGGGTTCTTCACCCTCCATAGCTAGGCAGGATGTTCATACACCGGCAGGCCACGGCAGAGGTCGCGGTGGAAGTTCCCAGTTTTAGCGGTCCTTTGAACCGCCTATCTTTTCAGGTATATCCTTAACCCTCTAGAGTTTTGTATGTATTGATGTTATGATGATGTGTTTAGTGTTATGTTCGGATAGCCTTGTGCTAAAATGTGATTTAGAAACCTGGTTAGTGAAAAAAGGGTAAGCCTGGGGGTGAGAAAATGATGAACCTTAGAACATTACAGTTGAGACCTTAGATGTAAGGCCGTCTTAAGTACAAGATTTTTGCGGGTGATCTTTGTCAGAATGTATTAGTATACGTGGAGTAATTGTGGGAAATTCCTTGGGTGGTGTAAAATGGAAGTGGTAGCTTTCATGACCTGTATAGGTAAGATTGTTCCGGATCGGGAAACAAGAGCTTGATGCGTTAAGTGGGTCGGGTTGGGGCCATGTTGCGGGCCAACCCGCGGCCTGTTTCGAGGTAGGGTCAGCTCTGGGTGGTCCCGCCAGGTGGTAGGGTCACGAGGGTGCTAGGCCCAAGTTTAGATGACCATCGTATGAGTTCGTGGATGTGTTCGACCAGAAGCGGATCGTGAAGGCCGGAAATGGCCTTAAGGAAGATTGAGGCTAGTAAGATGACCCAGTTTGGAGGTAGTGACTCAAAAGTTTCGGCAACAGAAGTGTTGACTGAAGTATGGTACGTATACTAGAAGAGTTCAAGTGTTCGAGAAGGGTACGACGAGTAAGGAAGGAAGAGAACGTGTGTTATTTTGTGGGCGAGTGTGGCGCTGGCAACTTGTTGAGGAACTTTATCGTTATCCGTCTGAGAAGGAACATTCGACGAATGTTTCGGCGAGGAGAATGTTATACCGTCGTATTTCGCAGTATGTACGAGGACGACGAGAAAAGTTTGAGCCTTAAAGTTAGGCTAGGATCGAAATTTGGGCACAAGTACCAAAAGAATCGCTTTTTCGACTAAACGCTTTACTAGATTGCGAAGGGAAAATTCCGGCTATGTCATTTATAATTTTATGGATTTTTCCGAGAGACGAAACATTTTGGACTAACGAGGGTGACATGTGTCACCTCACATTGGAAGGATTTGGGGCGGCAAGTTGGACGACTTGGAGCATGTAGTTGGTAGGATATTTTGTGCAAGTTGGTGTGGTAGATGGATAAGGTACACATGGTTAAATCCTAGCCCTACACTTGCCTTACACTTGGAGTGATCTTGGCCATTGGTTGGCCCTTGCTTGACCTATAAATACCCCTCTAAGTTGAAGACTTCCTTCATCCTCACTTGATATTTTCTAAGGCAAAATTCGCTCCCCCTCGGCTCAGTGTTCTCGCCCAAGAGCCTTCCCTCCCCTCGAGAAGCCTTGGCCGAGAGTGCTCCTCCCAGTGGTCGGCCGAGAATACACCCCCCCTTGCCTAGTTGTTTCGTATAATACCCCCCTTTGTGGTATAGAAATACTCCTCCAAGTATTGTTATAATGCCAAAATACTCTAGCCCAAAACCTTTGTAGTATTTCCAAGTACCCTCTTTACGAAAAGCCCGGAAAATACTATTATACTTCCTTTAGCCACTAAACGAAACCCTATGGAAAAATCTCCATAATTGGTTGGAGTACTAAGTAGAAGTTGTGTAGAACTTCTAAGGGTTTCTTGGAGCAAATTGGAGCGCACGGAGTAGGAGCTAAACCTTGCTCAGGATCGACTTTAAACTTGGATAATTTTGGGCTCATCGAGGTAAATACTACTGTCCTTCTATTGTAATTGGAAATTACATACTGTAGTAGTGTTGAAATGAATATAAGATTCATAGAAGAGAATTGAACTGTAATAGAAGGATATTACAGAAAAGACTTGAACTGAAATCACATCAGAAGAATATTAAAGTAGAAGATTAAACTGTACTTACATAGGACTGTATTTACAGTAGACTTATAACCTTATTGGTTGAATGTTCTGCGAGTAGCATGAACTACTTGGAAGGTGGACAAGGCTAGCCGGGTTATAGCCGAGGAGCGTTTTGCTTATAGTCGATAATCGTCGCGAGGTATGTGATTCTTCCTATACTATTGAGCATGATATTTTACAAGAATATATATATATAGTACGGTAGACGTACGTGTGGCAATGTCTTTTGACTTAAGCCTGAATAATAAGAATCTAGAAGTATTTTACAAGAATATATAAATAGTACGGTAGACGTACGTGTGTTAACTGAATGTAGTGTTACGGCAATGTCTTTTGACTTAAGCCTGAATAATAAGAACTTTGAAGTATTTCAAAAGAATTAAGAACCGTTTTTAGAAGAGTAATACTTGGTTTTGAAAACATAAGAGTTATACTAGCTTTATGGGAAGTCAGGTATAACGTCTTAAGAGAGATGAAGAGAATGGTTTACTGATTTTTAGAAGTTAAGAGACTTAATCTTAAAAGATAAGAGACTTGACTTAATATGAATTTTGTGTGAAACCTCATTCGTGAGTAATGAGTACTTGGTTTTTAAAAGGAGAAATGTTTTACTGATTTCGGAAATCAGAATGAGTATCGACAAACCACTGCAGCGTTAATAAAGGAAAATGTATTGAATAATGAAGTATTATTAAAACCAGTAGAAACCTCCATCTGCATAGAAACTAAGATAAGACAAAATGATATTACATTTCCTAGATCATGGCTGCTTAATAAGATTGTTTATAAACAAGAATAAACTGCTCACACCTATGGCATATGTTACTCAATTGTTTTAAAAGAGATTAAGACATTGAACTATGAAACTTTTCTAAAATAAAGAGACTTGAGTAATTGAAAGTGGGCAAACTGAAACTTTAGGGAAAAGAAAGGCATTGTTTTAAATTGGTTTAAAACATAAAGTGTTATAACAGCTTTATGGGAAGTTAGTTATAACGACTTTATGAAAACAAAAGAAGGGTTTTATCATTGGTTTTAATGTGGTAACTTGACTTTAAAAAGAGAAGTGTTTTGGTCTAAAAAGAAGGCATGGTATTACCTTAATTTGGTTTTAAAAAGGAAAGTATGGAAGTTGTTTTGGTTTACTTAAAAGATGTAAGTCACTTTTTTTTTTATATACTAAGGGTATCGGGTGATTTTTATAAAAGGAATGGACCTCTTAAAAGGAATTTAACGTACGTAGTACTTTAGGGTTAAAACCCGGACTTTGCCATAAAATGAAAGTACCTTGAGTTGGGTATAACTTGCCTATGCTTGTTGTTGTGAAACTTTCCCATGCTTGTTGTGATAGCCTTTGTTGTGCAAGAATTGTGTTTCGATACTACCGCGTCTCTCGGTGGAGGGCCGGTTGACTTGTTGAGAACTTACTTGGACGTACCGGCAGTGACGGAGAATTCCACGGGTACGCTCCTGTTGATAGTGTTATTCCATGGACTAGCTCTCCATGAGGTTTCTTCGCTCGCCTTGGTACCGTGGTGGCCAGACTTGCCCCGTCTCGTGGCTGATTCGGCCTTAGTACCTGGTAGTTAGCCCTCGCACTTGCCCCATTCAGTGTAGTGACGAAGTCTCGTGATACGGCCTTGGTACCTGGTAGTTAGCCCTCGTACTTGCCGGCCGCCACGTGGCCGCCTTGGTATCCGTAGTCGGCGATTTTCCCCGTGTCGCCTTCGTGGTTTGGTTGTATTGTATTGTTAGTACGGCTTTGGCATCGTGTAGGACTTGGTGTTCAGTGTACTTGGTGTTATCATATCATAGATCGCCAGCTGGCGAGGAAGGTATTCCACGGGCATGATTGATGTTATGGGCGTGAGACCCATCATTATATTTGAGTAATGACTTGGAGCGTGAGTCCCCGACTTGATATAATCGTTATATGTGTATCGTAGTTTGGTTATCATACATGTCTCCCGCTTTATATAGACTATTATGATTTCATTTACTGATTTTCTGCTTTACATACTGTACTCAGATCGACCTCCTCCGGGCCGCGTCACGCCGCAGTAGAGGTACATCTACCGTCGATCCGCGTTTAGGATCACATTTCAGCAGATTGGAAGTCTGCTCCTTCGAGGCTTATCTTTCGTATGTTACCACGAGTATGTAGGTTCTTGTACATTCGTGGTATGGCGGGCCCGTCCCGTCATAGTTGTTGTATAAATCTTAGAGGTGCAGAGATCACAAGTGGTTGTAAGGATTAAACTGTTCAACTTTGTAATTACTTATATATATGCCGAAAGGCGATTTTCTCTCAGGTAAAATGTGTCTCATTTCACATTTTGTTTCATGTATTGTTTTTATGTTCCGCTGATTACTCTGATGTATGACTACTTGGGTGCCCGGGTAAGGCACCAGTCACGGGCCCGGGTTCGGGTCGTGACACGTACCTTCTCTTATACATGTCCTGGACTTACGGGGTGTAACCGTAGACGTACCTATTTTAAGTGAACTTGGTTTCAGTTTGGTATCCTTGCCTTGATTTCGAAAAGTGAAGTAACTTGGCTTTTAAAAATATATGTTACTTGATGTTACATGTAAAGATTACTTGACTTGAAAAGAATAAAATACTTGATTTGGAAAAGTATGGGTTACTTGAACTATTTCAAAAGTTAAGAGATTTGATTTCTAAAGTCAAGGAACTTGAAGTATTCTGAAAGTTATGAAACTTGATTTGAAAGTATAGGATACTTGGTTTCAAAAATATAAGTCTCTTGGTTTCAAAGAGGAACGTAATTGTCTTGGCTTGTCTAAAACATAAAGAGTTATAACAGCTTTATGAGAAGTTAGTTATAACGACTTTATGGAAGATTAAGAGAGTGGTCTACTTGAATTATTGGCATGAGTTGCCTAGGTTGTGAAAGTAGAGCTCATTTGGTTTAGAAGCCTTAAAATGTATTTCTAAAGGTGTAGTAGCTTGACTAAAAAAGTAGACTTACTTTGATACTACGGGCGTTAGTATCTTGTGGCTATCTTATTAAAATAAGTCCTTTTCAAAAGCTTAGAAGTACGTAGTTGTTATACCCCGTATTTCCAGAGTATGTACGTGAGCGCGTACGTATTATAATTTGAGCCTTAAAGTTGGCTAGTTTCGAAATTTGTACACAACACCCGATTAGAGTCGTTTTTCGACGAAACGTTTCCACAGCTTTCGTAGGGAAAATTACGGCTATGTCTTTAATAATTTTATGGATTTTTCCGAGAAACGAAACATTTTGGATCAACGAGAGGCGACACTTGTCACCTCTAATTGGAAGGAGTGGACGGACGGTGCGGCAAGTTGGCACGCTTTTTTGTGCATTGTTTTTGGTCAAGGAGTTGGTAGGATATTTTGGGTAGATGGATAAGGTTGCACATGGCTTAATCTCGCCCTACACTTGCATGGCACTTGGCTTGATCTTGGCCATTGGTTGGCCTTTGGTTAGCCTACAAATACTCCCTTACTTGAAGACTTTCTTCATCCAAAACTTGAGCAATCTTTCTAAGTCTCAAATACTCCTCCTCTTGTTTGATCTCGTCCCAAAAGCCCTCCCCTTTGAGAAGGCCCTTTGGCCGAGAGCTTCTCCCCACGTGGTGTCTAGCCAGGGTACCCCCTAGCCTAGTTGTTTTCGTATAATACCCTTTGTTGTGGTATAGAAATACTCTCCTAGTATTGTTATAATGCCCAAAATACTTTAGCCAAATACCTTGTAGTACTTTCCAAAGTACCCTTTTTACAAAAGCCCAGAAAATACCATTATACTTTCCTCACTACTAAAACTAAACCCTAAGTAAATCTTCACCCGTAGTTGAAGTTATAAGTAGAAGTTGGTTAGAACTTCTAAGGGTTGGTTGAGCTGGCCTGAGCGCACGGAGTAGAGCTAAACCTTGCTCAGATCGACATATAAACTCGGATAATTTTGGGCTTATCGAGGTAAACATTCTTGACCTTCTCATTGTAATTGGAAATTACATGTTGTAGGAGTATATAGTTAAGTATACTATATATAGAACTGAACATAGTTGTGCGGCAATGTCTTTTGACTTAAGCTCGAATAATACTTACGCAATGTCTCGCGACTTAAGCTCAATTTTAAGAAGTGAATCAATCAGAATTACATAGGATCAGACATGAGACTTGTGTAGCATTACTGTAGTAGAATTGTACACGCCCGGTTAGACGTTAACCCCTGGTTGGCTTGCAGCCGCCTCGATAGAGAGAGATTTACGCTGCATGTGGGAGGTGCTGCCGAATTTTCTGTAAGATATTCTACATTGGGATCTAAGATGTTAATAGACGCCTTGTGGCCTCTATAGGTAGAAATACTATGTGTGGCGCGGTCTACTTGGCTTAAGGTGTAGCCGACGGTTTGAGGTACTTGGAGCGCTTTGCTATTAGTCGGTAATCGTCGCGAGGTATGTGAACCTCTTCCTATCTGTTCTAGCATGATATGTGTATAACTATGTAGTGCGGTAGACGTACATGTGTTTAATGTATTTGATTGGTTTGAAACATAAAGTGTTATAACGGCTTTATGGGAAGTCGGTTATAACAGCTTTATGTAGGTAAGAAAATGCTTTGTGGTTTCAAAGGGTAACTGATTTGACTTATAACGGATTTGATGGGTAGTAATAAAGAACTTGAAGTGTTTCAAAAAGACCTGTTGAAAGAAGAGTAATACTTGGCTTTGAAAACATAAGAGTTGTACTAGCTTTATGGGAAGTTAGGTATAACGTCTTAAGAATGATAAAGAAGAATGGTTTACTGATTTTTAGAAGATAAGAGACTTGACTTAATGGTATTGATATGAATTTTGTTAAAAGTGTGAAACCTCATTCGTGAGTAATGAGTACTTGGTTTTAAAAGGAATAATGTTTTACTGATTTCGGAAATCAGAATGAGCATCGACAAACCACTGCAGCGTTAATAAAGGAAAATGTATTGAATAATGAAGTATGGTATTAACACCAGTAGAAACCTCCATCTGCATAGAAGCTAAGATGAGACAAAATGATATTACATTTCCTAGATCATGGCTGCTTAATAAGATTGATTATAAACAAGAATAACCTACGCACATATAAGACATATGTTTCTCAAAACGTTTAAAGGAGAATTATGTTAAAACTATGAACTACGAAACCTTTTCAAAAATGAGAAACTTGGGCATTTGAAATTAGGCAAACTTGAACGTTTGGAAAATAAGGTTGTTACTTGATTTTACAAAGGAAAGCATTTTGGTTTACTTAACAATGTTAGTCACTCTAATTTTATACTACGGGTATCGGGTGACCTTTGTAAAAGAAATGGATCATAAAAGGAATTTAACGTACGTAGTACTTTAGGGTTAAACTCCGGACTTTGACATAAAATGAAAGTACCTTGAGTTGTGTATAACTTGCCTATGCTTTTGTTATGAAACTTGACCATGTTACGTGTGATAGCCTTGTTGTACAAGTATTGTGTTCTACTCGACTACCGGTTCATCCGGGAATGTATTTCACTTGACTACCGGTTCATCCGGGAATGTATTTCACTTGACTACCGGTTCATCCGGGAATGTATTTCACTTGACTACCGGTTCATCCGGGAATGTATTTCACTTGACTACCGGTTCATCCGGGAATGTATTTCACTTGACTACCGGTTCATCCGGGAATGTATTCCACACGTTTCTATATTGGGTCCATAAGATGGGCCGAGACCTGTTATACGTATCACATGATTCGTACCTAGACCGCCGGCAGTGAGGAAGGAGTTCCACGGGCATGAGGGATGACTTTGAGGCGTGAGTCACGACTTGACATGATCGCTTATGTTGTGAATCGTAGTTTGGTTATCATACATGTCTCCCGCTTTATATAGACTATTATGATTTCATTTACTGATTTTACGCTTCATACTGTACTGTTATCGACCTCCTTCGGGCTGCGTTCATGCCGCAGTAAAGGTACATCGATCGCCGATCCCCGCTTATAGGATCACATTTCAGGTGTTGAAGCTCCGTTCCTTCGAGGCTTATCTTTGGTATGTTACCCGAGTCAGTAGGTTCTTGTACATTCTGTGGTATGGCGGGCCCCGTCCCATCATAGTTGTTGTCACTTCAGAGGTCCGTAGTAATGCTGGGCATAGTCCGTAAAAAAGGATAACTGTCGGGTATTTATGTATATATACCAAGGCAATCGCTTTGGTTGGCCTGTTTACTTATCATGTCTCTTAATTCATGTTCATGTTTTTATTTCCGCTGATTTTCTCACGATGTTGTATCACTAGGGTGCTCGGTAGGCACGATCACGCCCGGTTCGGTCGTGACAAAAGTGGTATCGAGCGATTAGTCTCTGAAAGTGTCTACTGACCGTGTCAGCAGTAGTCTTGATTATCGGTGTGTTGTGCACCACATCTATAATCGTGAGGTCAGGACATTTAGGATTGGTTTCCATTCTTCTCATTCGAGATCGTGCCTTAGAGTATGTGATAAATTGGACCCTCCGACGTATTCCTTTCCTTTACCGATTATGCCTCCGCGTAAGGCAACCTGCAGCCCGGATGGGCAAGGCGATCGAGGAGCTGTTAGTGAGATACAGAGGAGTACGAGCGCAGCCCTGGCCAAGACTGAGACAAGCTCCGACGGCGGTTTCGCGACGCCACAAAGACCAACAGAGTTTAGAGTCGCAGCGATGGTCGCCGAGACTACAAGACTGAGCCTCGGTCCCACACCGGAGCAGATGAGATGGGGTACAAGAGATGGCGATCGCCATGGTCGTGGGCGATATGAGATAGGCTAGATGCAGCGATTCCGGCCCAAGAGCACCCGTAGTTCACCCCGAGCAGATTTGAGGCTACGTGACTTTCTCGAGTTGTAGCCCGCCATGTTCTATGGATCGAGAGCCGAGGCGACGACCCTCAGGAGTTTATCCGACAGCTACAGCGGATCATGAGGGTGATCAGAGTCTCAGAGGAAGAGTCGGTGGTATTGGGTTCGCATCAGCTGCGTGATACTGCAGTTGACTGGTTTGATTCGTGGGAGCTGTCCCGGGAAGAGCATGCACTTCCAGCAGTTTGGGACGAGTTCTCGAGGGCATTTCTTGCACATTTCTTGCCTCCACAGATGATGAGGGCTCGGGCCGATGATTTTTGACGTTGAGGCAGGCGCGACGGTTAGAGAGTACAATGTGGAGTTCGACTCATTAGCTCGGTATGTTCCTACCGTGGTAGCCGATATGGAGGACAGTACACCGCTACGCCACCGGGCCGGATGATTACTTGGCGAGGCTTGTACGGGTGTAGCTCTTCACCGGCATGGACATTGCCCGCATGCAAGCTCACGACCAGGATGCGAGGCACGGAGAGGTCGACGGAATGACCGAGATCGCAGAAGAGGCCGAACAGCAGGTCCTTTGGTAACTTTCGAGGCGGACCGCCTCCAGTTAGCCTAGTTATGTACCTCCGCCAGTACAGAGTGGTCCTCCTCAGTCTTCGGGACGTTCAGGGTATTCGGGAGCTGGTCAGAGCTCCAGGGCTTCTGGTTCACAGGTATACGTGAGTGCTAGCCAGCAGGATTCATGTCCCCCTCAGTGTGCACGATGTGGCAAACATCATCCCGGGGAATGTCGTCTTTTTACTGGTGCTTGTTTCACCTGCGCCGTCGAGGCCATGTGACGAGATCGGCTTATAGGAGAGGTACCGGCAGCGCGCCTTACCGGATCGATGGCAGTTCATCGCTTTCTACATTATGCGCCTGCAGTATATATGATTAGAGTGGAGCGGTAGCTTCAGGTATATCCTTAACCCTCTAGAGGCTTGTATGTTTTGATGTTATGTTAATGTGTTGAGTGTTATGTTCGGATAGCTTTGTGCTAAAATGTGATTTAGGAACCTGGTTGGGGAAAAAGGGTAAGCCTGGGGGTGAGAAAATGATGAACCTTAGAATATTACAGTGAGACCTTAGATGTAAGGCCGTCTTGAGTACAAGATTTTGCGAGTGATCCTTGTCAGAGTGCATTTTATGCCTAGAATGCATTGTGTGATAAGTCCCTGGGTTGGGTAAATGAAAGTGGTATCTTTCATGATGTGATTTAGCAAGATTGTTCCGTGTCGAGGAGCAAGAGTTGGCGCGACAGTGGGTCGGGTTGGGGCCATGATTGCGGGCCAACCCGCAGCCTGTTTCGAGGTGGGGTCAGCTCTGGGTGGTCCCGCCAGGTGGTAGGGTCACGAGGGTGCTAGGCCCAAGTTTAGTTGACCATCGTATGAGTTCGTGGGTGTTCGACGAATAGATCGTGAAGGCCGGAATGGCCTTAAGGAAGATTGAGGCTAGTAAGATAACCAAGTCGAGGTGGTGACTCAAGGCGGTCGGAAAACGAAACGTTGTGGAGTGGTACGGATACTAGAAAAGTTCGAGTGTTCGAGAAGGGTACAACGAGATAGGGAGAAGTGAACGTGTGTGATCATTGCTTGTAAAGGAGAAGGTGCGAAGGATGTATATTTTTGACCTCGTGGATCGTGACGCATCGGCACCATATGTTGGTCGCCGGGTGACACTAGAACCTCGCGGCAAAGTGACAAAAGTTTGTGATGTTAAAGGTGTTTCCTCGTGGACTTGGATATAAGTATTTGCGTGCATGTGTTGTTTCGTGGCCAGTTGTGGCGTTGGCAACTTATTAGAATAACTTTATCGTTATCCGTCTTGAGAAGGAACATTCGGGACGAATGTTTCTAAGGAGGGGAGAATGTTATACCCCGTATTTCCAGAGTATGTACGTGAGCGCGTACGTATTATAATTTGAGCCTTAAAGTTGGCTAGTTTCGAAATTTGTACACAACACCCGATTAGAGTCGTTTTTCGACGAAACGTTTCCACAGCTTTCGTAGGGAAAATTACGGCTATGTCATTTATAATTTTTGCGGATTTTTTCGAGAGACGAAACATTTTGGACCAACGAGAGGGCGACACTTGTCACCCTCTAATTGGAAGGAGTGGACGGACGGTGCGGCAAGTTGGCACGTTTTTGTGCATTGTTTTGGTCAAGGAGTTGGTAGGATATTTTGGGTAGATGGATAAGGTTGCACATGGCTTAATCTTGGCCCTACACTTGCATGGCACATGGCTTGATCTTGGCCATTGGTTGGCCTTTGGTTAGCCTATAAATACTCCCCTTACTTGAAGACTTTCTTCATCCAAAACTTGAGCAATCTTTCTAAGTCTCAAATACTCCCTCCCTCTTGTTTGATCTCGTCCAAAAGCCCTCCCCTTTGAGAAGGCCCTTTGGCCGAGAGCTTCCTCCCCTTGTGGTGTCCAGCCGTGGGTACCCCTAGCCTAGTTGTTTTCAGATAATACCCTTGTTGTGGTATAGAAATACTCTCCTAGTATTGTTATAATGCCCAAAATACTTTAGCCAAATACCTTGTAGTACTTTCCAAAGTACCCTTTTACAAAAAGCCCGTAAAAATACCATTATACTTTCCTCATCACTAAAACGAAACCCTAAGTAAATCTTCACCCGTAGTTGAAGTTATAAGTAGAAGTTGGTTAGAACTTCTAAGGGTTGGTTGGAGCTGGCCTGAGCGCACGAGTATGAGCTAAACCTTGCTCAGATCGACATATAAACTCGGATAATTTTGGGCTTATCGAGGTAAACATTCTTGACCTTCATTGTAATTGGAAATTACATGTTGTAGGAGTATATAGTTAAGTATACTATATATAGAATCGAACATAGTTGCGCAATGTCTTTTGACTTAAGCTCGAATAATACTTACTGCAATGTCTTGCGACTTAAGCTGAATTTTAAGAAGTGAATCGAATCAGAATTACATAGGATCAGACATGAAGTAGACTTGTGTAACATTACGGTGTAGTAGAATTGTACACGTCCGGTTAGACGGGTTAACCCCCCCCCCCTGGTTGGCTTGGTAGCCTCGATAGAGAGAGGAGATTTACGCTGCCATGGGGAGGTGCCGCCAATTTTCTCGTAAGATATTCTACATTGGGATCTAAGATGTTAATAGACGCCTTGGCCTCTATAGGTAGAAATACTATGTGTGGCGCGTCTACTTGGCTTAAGGTGTAGCCGACGGTTTGAGGTACTTGAGCGCTTTGCTATTAGTCGGTAATCGTCGCGAGGTATGTGAACCTCTTCCTATCTGTTCTAGCATGATATGTGTATAACTATGTAGTGCAGACGCATACGTGTTTAATGTATTTGATTGGTTTGAAACATAAAGTGTTATAACGGCTTTATGGAAAGTCGGTTATAACGACTTTATGTAGGTAAGAAAATGCTTTGTGGTTTCAAAGTGGTAACCGATTTGACTTATAACGGATTTGATGGGTAGTAATAAAGAACTTGAAGTGTTTCAAAAGACCATTGAAAGAAGAGTAATACTTGGCTTTGAAAACATAAGAGTTGTACTAGCTTTATGGGAAGTTAGGTATAACGTCTTAAGAATGATAAAGAAGAATGGTTTCTTGATTTTTAGAAGATAAGAGACTTGACTTAATGGTATTGATATGAATTTTGTTAAAAGTGTGAAACCTCATTCGTGAGTAATGAGTACTTGGTTTTAAAAGGAATAATGTTTTACTGATTTTGGAAATCAGAATGAGCATCGACAAACCACTGCAGCGTTAATAAAGGAAAATGTATTGAATAATGAAGTATGGTATTAACACCAGTAGAAACCTCCATCTGCATAGAAGCTAAGATGAGACAAAATGATATTACATTTCCTAGATCATGGCTGCTTAATAAGATTGATTATAAACAAGAATAACCTACACATATAAGACATATGTTTCTCAAAACGTTTAAAGGAGAATTATGTTAAAACTATGAACTACGAAACCTTTTCTAAAATGAGAAACTTGAGCATTTGAAATTAGGCAAACTTGAACGTTTGGAAAATAAGGTTGTTACTTGATTTTACAAAGGAAAGCATTTTGGTTTACTTAACAATGTTAGTCACTCTAATTTTATACTACGGGTATCGGGTGACCTTTGTAAAAGAAATGGATCATAAAAGGAATTTAACGTACGTAGTACTTTAGGGTTAAACTCCGGACTTTGACATAAAATGAAAGTACCTTGAGTTGTGTATAACTTGCCTATGCTTTTGTTATGAAACTTGACCATGTTACGTGTGATAGCCTTGTTGTACAAGTATTGTGTTCTACTCGACTACCGGTTCATCCGGGAATGTATTTCACTTGACTACCGGTTCATCCGGGAATGTATTTCACTTGACTACCGGTTCATCCGGGAATGTATTTCACTTGACTACCGGTTCATCCGGGAATGTATTTCACTTGACTACCGGTTCATCCGGGAATGTATTTCACTTGACTACCGGTTCATCCGGGAATGTATTCCACACGTTTCTATATTGGGTCCATAAGATGGGCCGAGACCTGTTATACGTATCACATGATTCGTACCTAGACCGCCGGCAGTGAGGAAGGAGTTCCACGGGCATGAGGGATGACTTTGAGGGCGTGAGTCCCTGACTTGACATGACTGCTTATGTTGTGCGAATCGTAGTTTGGTTATCATACATGTCTCCCGCTTTATATAGACTATTATGATTTCATTTACGATTTTTACGATTCACATACTTGGTACTGCCAGATCGACTCCTTCGGCCGCTCATGCCGCAGTAAAGGTACATCGATCGCCGATCCCCGCTTATAGGATCACATTTAGCGTGTTGAAGCTCCGTTCTTCGGAGGCTTATCTTTGGTATGTTACCACAGTGCAGAGGTTCTTGTACATTCGAGGTATGGCGGGCCCCGTCGTCATAGTTGTTATCACTTCTGAGGTCCGTAGTAATCTTGTGGCGTAGTCCGTAAAAAGGATAATCGTCGGTATTTATGTATATATACTGAAGGCAACTGTTTTGGTTGGCCTGTTTACTTATCATGTCTCTTAATTCATGTTCATGTTTTTATTTCCGCTGATTTTCTCTGATGTTGTATCACTAGGGTGCCCGGGGTAAGACACCAGTCACGGGCCCGGGTTCGGGTCGTGACAGTAGTACTTTGGGTTAAATCCTCGTATTTCACGTAAAATGAAAGTGCCCTGAGTTTATAAAATGAAATTCATTTTTTGTATGTTAATGAAAGTCTAAAGATTTTATGAACTTGCCTATGCTTGATTGCGATAGCCTTTGGGTGCAAGTATTATATTTCTACGCTGCCGTGTCTCTCAGTTGGAGGGCCGACTGTCTTGTTGTGAATTTACTTGGATGTACCGACAGTGATGCAGGATTCCACGGGTATGATTCCATTGTGATTGTTCCATCGACATGCTTATACGATGAGGGATTCCGTGGCATGCAACCATGGTGCAGGTTAAACTCCCGGATGCTATTATTACTCCATGGACTAGCTCTCCATGAAGACATGTACCTGAGATGAGGGATTCCATGGGCATGTTATATACTATTATTATTCCATGGATTAGCTCTCCATGAAGTCATGTACCCGAGATGAGGGATTCCACGGGCATGATATATATATTGCATATGTGCACGCCGACAGTGATGTAGGATTCCACGGGCGTGTTACATATATATATATGTTACACTTGTGGCTGTCGACCGTGATGGAGGATTCCACGGGCACGCTTTGATGTTTGCGGGCTTGAGACCCTTACTGGACTGTGTGATGATTTTGAGGGCTTGTGTCCTTAGCCTTGGTGTGACTATTGTTCATGTGTTGAAATAGTCTTTAAAAGGTAAAACTGACTTTCATTACTTTCGTTTCGGAAAGGCACGGATGTACTGTTAATTTGATTATCATACTTGTCTCCCGCTTTATATATCTAGACTTTATTATTTAAATTACAGTACTTTCAGTTTTACATACTTGGTACATATTTTGTACTGACCTCCTTTCCTCGGGGGGTTGTGTTCATGTCGCAGGTAGAGTTAAACAGGTTGATGATCCTCATTCTTAGGATCACTGTTCAGTTGTTGAGGAGCTCCATTACTCCGGAGGCTTATCTTTGATTCAGATCCCTGGTATTATCGGTCGTTGTACATTCAGGGGTATGGCGAGGCCCTGTCCCGTCACAGTTGTTATGTAAAAACTCTTAGAGGTCTGTAGTCATATCTTGTGGGTCGGTTTGTAAAAATAAAATAAAATGATGTAACTGCTTTTGGCAATATACATATATATATATGTCCAGGGAGGTAGCCTTATCGGCTAGCCTGTGGTTTACTTACTATTGATGTATGTTATGAGTTTCATGTATGTTCCGCTGATTTTCTCTGATGTATACCTGTAAGGCGCCTGTGTAGGGCACCGGCCATGCCCGGCGGGTCGGTCGTGACAAAAATTCCAACATCATCACAAGACGTCTATAGAATAATATATAATCAATATCACGTGCGTGGAATTCCAACATCATCACAAGACGCTCAGTAGAACAATATATAATCAATATCGAAGCATGCCTGGAATTCAAACATCATCACAAGACGCTCAGAGAACAATATATAATCAATATCACAGAAGCATGCCCGTAGAATGCCAACATCACTGTCAGCGAGTCTGTAGAACAATATATAATCAATATCACAGAAGCATGCCCGTGGAATTCCAACATCACTGTCAGCACGTTTGTAGAACAATATATAATCAATATCACAGAAGCATGCCCGTGGAATTACAACATCACTGTCGGCTCGTCTATAACCAGTATCAAGGAAGCATGCCCGTGGAATTCCAACATCACTGTCAGCATTTCCATAGTAGAATATCAAACCAGCATCAATGAAGCATGCCGTGGAATTCCAACATAAATGTCAGCAAGTCCATGATATAATATAAAATCAATATCACAGAAGCATGCCCGTTGAATTCCAACATCACAGAAGGCACGTCTATAGAATAATATATAATCAATATCCCATATGTATATATAACTGTCACACCCCGAACCCCGGGCCCGTGACTGGTGCCCTACCTGGGCACCCTTCTACCTTAACAACACATGTAAACTGCGGAATTTAAATAACACTTTTTTTTTTAAAACCAACATACGTGCAAGGGCAAAGCCGACAAGGCTGCCATATAATGTACATAAACAAAAGACACTTCACTGTACACGAGTCCAACCCTACATATGAATACAGACCTCTAAGAGTTATACTGAACTATGACGGGACAAGGCACCGCCATACCATAATCAGATAAAAACACATCGAAAGAACTTATACCAAAAAGATAAACTCCCGATGAAGGAGCTATCCAAAACTCGAGGGTCCTACACCCGCCGATCACCAAACAACAGACCTAAACTGCGGCATGAACACACGGCCGAAAGAGGTCAAGACGAAGAATGTACCAAGTATGTGAGCAGCATCGTGAATGAAATCATAACTTTAACAAAACAGGAGACATGTATGATAGCCAACCTACAGTACACAATACATAAACAGTCATATCAAGTCAGGGACGCATGCCCTCAAAGTCATTACTAAAATATAACCATGGGTCTCACGCCCATAATATCAATCATGCCCGTGGAATCCTTCCTCACTGCCGGCAGTCCATGATAATCAAATTACAGTACACTGTGCCGTACTAACAATGAGAGTAAACAGTAGTATACTTACAATATAAACTAGGGAGCTCACGATCAAAGCAGGAACACCCGCCTGCAGTATCATTAAGCAATCCTATTCCTGGGACTATTTCACCCGCATAGGTCGCGTGGACCCGCATGAGGTATTCCTCGCATGAGACTATTTCACCCGCATAAGCCCTTATGGACTCGCATGAGGTATTCCTCGCATAGGCTGGACCCGCCCGCATGGGACTATTTCACCCGCATAAGCCCTTGCGGACTCGCATGAGGTATTCCTCGCATCGTGGGTAGCAAATCCACGGAATATGCAAATACCACAAACCCGGGGAATGACCCCGAAATGAATGATATACCAATAGCACACAACCAACTATTATCAGCACACATATGCAATTCTCAATTAAACAAGCCAAAGTACTTATCAAGACACACTTAGAATAATTCTCAATTAATCAAGCCAAAGTACTTTATCAAGACACACTTAGAATAATTCTCAATTAGTCAAGCCAAAGTACTTATCAAGGCACACTTAGACTAATTCTCAATTAATCAAGCCAAAGTACTTATCAAGGCATACTTAGAATAATTCTCAATTAAACAAGCCAAAGTACTTATCAAGGCACACTTAGACTAATTCTCAATTAATCAAGCCAAAGTACTTATCAAGGCATATTGTTATACCCCGTATTTCCAGAGTATGTACGTAAGGGCGTACGTACAAAAGTTTGAGCCTTAAAGTAGGCATAGGGACGAAATTTGCGCACAGCCCACTAAACGAATTGTTTTTCGACGAAACTTTTTCCAAAACTTGCGTAGGGAAAATTACGGCTATGTCATTTATAATTTTTGCGGATTTTTCTGAGAGATGAAATATTTTGGACCAACGAGAGGGTGACACTTGTCACCCTCAATTGGACGACAAAGAGGGCCACGGTTGGCATGAATTTGAGGCCTAAACCATGGGTCAATGTTTTGTGAGTGATTTGTGGAGTAGGGTTAGGGGAACTTGTGCAAATCCCCACCATCCACTTGCCCTCATCTTGACCCTTGAAAGCCCTATAAATACCCCCCTAAGTTGAAGAAAATCTTCATCCACAAATCATTCTTCCAAGTCTCAAAACTTCCCCCCTTTGAGAGAGCTTCTCGTCCAAACACCATCCCCCCCCCCCCCCTCTAAAGAAAGCCCTAGCCGAAACACCCCTCTCCCTCCCCCTTTTTCCTTGTAGTCTCGGCAAAGCCCTCCCCCCCCTTGGTAGAAAATACTCTCCAAAGTATTGTTACTATCCCCAAAAATACCTTAGCCAATCCCTTATAGTATTTCCAAAGTTACCTCTACGTAGAGTCCGGAAATACTACCTTTTATTCCTTTAGTCACTAAACGAAACCCTAAGAGAAAACTTCATAGTTGGTTGAAGTAGAAAGTAGAAGTTGTGTAGAAACTTCTAAGGGTTTCTTGGAGCGGATTGGAGCGTTCAGATTAGGAGCTAAGCCTTGCTCAGGATCGACTTATATCTTGGATAATTTTGGGCTTATCGAGGTAAATAATAATCTTATCCTTCTATCGTAATTAGAGATTGCATACTGTAGAAGTATAGAAATAAGTATAAAATACATAGAAGGATATTAAAGAAGAGAATTGAACTGTAATCACATCAGAAGTATTAAAGAAGATTGAACTGTACTTACATAGGACTGTATTTACAGTAGACTTGTATAGTTTACCGGGTAGGGAAGTGCTGCCCGATTTTCCGTAGAATAGAGAACCCTCTGCTTAGATTATCCTACAGAGTAGTCTAGACGTTGATAGACGTATTTGACTATTATAGGTTGATACTCTGCGCGCGACATATTCGACTTAGCAGGTGGATTTCGCCGAGAAGGTATGTGATTCTTCCTATCCTCTAGAGCATGATATTTTAAAGTATATGTATATCGCATGTAGACGACGCGTGTGTTAATCGAACATGGTTTTACTTGACGTCTTTTGACTTGAGTCTAAATAACAAGAATCTTGAAGTATTTCAAAAGAATTATGAATCATTTTTGAAAGAAGAGTAATACTTGGTTTTTAAACAAAAGCTTAAGAGTTATACTAGATTTATGGGAAGTTAGGTATAACGACTTAAGAATGAGAAAAGGAACAGTTTACTTATGTGTTTATGAAAGACTTGTATTGATTTCTGGAAAGTATAATAAGATGGTTTGATGAATAGACATATTATGATGCTATGTGTGTTAGTGTCTTGTAACGTTTGTATAAGAGGGTATTCTTGTTGGGCTTATGTTGCTTAACGATAAGCTGTTATGTTAGTATTATATCACTCACCTCTTGACATGATACCGGGGGTTAAGCTGCCCTCCGATGCGGGGTAGACTCAGGCGGTCTGGGACCATGATTCTAGAATACCTCATGCGGGTCCAGGGGACCTATGCGGAGCTACGAGAGTTTCAGGTTAGTGTGCGGTCCTTGTGGCAATGCGGTCTATGTGGCCATGCGGACTACGAGTCCAGGACGATGCCGAGGAGTAGCTACCCTCGATGCGGGGAATACCTCATGCGGGCCTATGTGAGTGGCCTATGCGGACTGCGGGAGTCCAGGATTAGGCGTGCATAATGATACTATGGGCGATTGACCTTGCTTCGATCATTCGCAGCCTAGAAAAGACCTGTTACAGTTTACCTATTATTGCTCTTGTTTGTGATATGGCACTATGTGCGATTACATTGGTTGTTTTGTACACATTTGTAAAAATTGGTTTTAAAATGATATGATTTCATTTAAGTACTTTACAGTTTCACATACTTGGTACCTGTTGTACTGACCTCCTTCGGGGGGCTGCGTTCATGCCGCAGGTAAGGGAAAGCAGGTGCTAGATCCACATCCTTAGGATCCTTACTTTGGTGTCAGGAGCTCCATCTTCTCCGGAGGCTCGACTTTTGGGTATGATCTCCCTGTTGTTGTAGATAGTTTTGTACATTCAGGGTATGGCGGGGCCCTGTCCCGCCATAGTTGTTTACTTCCTTAGAGGTCTGTAGTCCTATTGTACAGTTGGGATGTAACTGCCAGATTTTGGTTTATATATATATATGCCGAAAGGCGACTTTCTCAGATAAACTGTGTCTCAATTTATATTTTTCATGTCTTGTTTTTATATTCACGATTTTCTCGATGTATGACTACTGGGTGCCCGGTAAGGCACGACCACCGCCCCGAACGGGTCGTGACAAAAGTGGTATCGAGCGATTAATCCTCGGAAAGTGTCTACGCACCGTATCCAAGAGAGTCTTGATTATCGGTGTCGCGCACCACACCAATAATCAGGAGGCTATAGGATATTTAGGATTGGTTTCCATTCTTCTCACTCTGAGATCGTGCCTTAGAGCTGTGTTATAAGTCGGACCCCTCTAACGTATTTCCTTTCTTTAACAGTTATGCCTCCACGTAAGGCAACCCGGGCCCAGAAGGGCAAGGCAGCCGAGGGAGCTGCTAGTAGGACACCGAGAGTCACGAGGGCTCAGGCCCAGTCTATACTCGAGACGGCGAGTTCCACGACGCCGCCGGCCCCAGCAGGGTTAAGGACCGCAGTAGTGGCTGATGAGACCCCAGTACCTGCACCTCCAGCCCCACAGCCTGGAGCAGATGAGATGGGTTCTGAGAGATGGCGCCATCGCCGGGATCGTGGCCGCATACGAGGATAGGCCGGATGCAGAGTTCCAGCCCGAAGACTGTGGTTCATCCGAGATCGGATAGTTTGAGGCTACGAGATTTTCTGAGTTGTAGCCCGCCAGAGTTCTACGGGTCGAGGCCTGAGGATGATCCGCAGGAGTTCATCCGTCAGTTACAGAGGATCATGCGAGTGATCAAGGCTTCGGAGACCGAGTCCGTGATCTTCGGTTCACATAGGCTGCGTGATACCGCAGTCGATTGGTTTGATTCATGGGAGTTATCCCGGGGAGAGCACGCGTCCCCAACTACTTGGGACGAGTTCTCGGAGGCTTTTCTCACTCACTTCTTGCCTCCGCAGATGAGGAGGGCACGGGCCGACAAATTTTTGTTGCTGAGACAGAGAGGACGCACAGTTAGGGAGTACAACGTTGAGTTCGATTCATTGGCTCGATATGTCCCTGCGTTGGTAGCAGATATGGAGGACAGGGTGCATCGCTACGTCACCGGGCTAGATGATTATATGGCCGAGTCTTGTGCGGGTGTGGCTCTTCAGCCAGGCATGGACATTACCCGCATGCAGGCTCATGCACTTGGATGCGAGGAGCGTAGAGGCCGACGGGTTGACAGACAGCAGCAGAAGAAGACCAGGACGGCAGGGTCTTTTGGTAGCTATCGGGGTGGACGGCCTCAGCAGCAGTCTAGATTTGCACCACAGCCAGCTCAGAGCACTCCTACACCGTCCTCAGGACAGCCGGGATATTCGAGGGCAGACCAGGGCCCCAGGACTTCAGACGTCCAGAGTAGCAGAGGTGCTGGCCGATCGGGACCACCGCCCCCTCAGTGTGGCCGATGCGGTAGATCCCATTACGGGAATTGTGGTACTGCTCCGGGAGTTTGTTACAGTTGCGGCCAGCCGGGTCACTTTGCGAGAGCCTGTCCGACCAAGGGCAGCGCAGAGGGTAGGGGTCAGCCTACCAGGTCTTCTTCATCTCCTACAGTTACTCGCCCCGGAGGGCAGGGTACTCATGGGCCAGCAGGTCGCGGCAGAGGTCGTGGCGCGGGTCCCAGTTCTAGCGGTCCTCAGAACCGCATTTATGCCTTGTCCAGCCGGCAGGACCAGGAGGCCTCACCTGATGTCGTCACAGGTACTTTATCAGTTTCATGTTGTGACGTGTATGCCTTGATAGATCCGGGTTCTACTCTGTCCTATATATCTCCCCATGTTGCTAGTAGGATAGGGATAGAGCCTGAGTCCATAGACCCTTTCGAGGTAGCTACGCCAGTGGGTGATTCGGTGGTAGCTCGGCGGGTATATAGGGCTTGTTCAGTGACCATATGCAGTCTTCAGACCCTTGCCGACTTGGTAGAGTTGGATATGACTGATTTCGATGTAATCATGGGTATGGATTGGCTAGCTTCTTGCTACGCCAATGTAGACTGCAGGGAGAGAGTGGTACGGTTCCAGTTTCCTGAGGAGCCGGTTGTTGAGTGGGAGGGGAACACTGTGTCGCCGAGGGGTAAGTTTATTTCTTACCTCAAGGCTAGGAAGATGGTGCAGAAGGGGTATATCTACCATCTCATTCGGGTGTTTGATACTGAGGCTGCGGTACCAGATTTTCATCGCCCAGAGTCGAGTTCCCAGATGTGTTTCCAGACGACCTCCCGGGTATCCCTCCTGAGAGGGAGATAGAGTTTTGTATCGATGTGCTGCCAGACACTCGGCCTATTTCCATTCCGCCATACAGAATGGCACCTGCCGAGTTGAGAGAGTTGAAGGACCAGCTGAGAGATTTGCTGGAGAAGGGCTTCATTAGGCCTAGTGTTTCTCCCTGGGGAGCGCCGGTATTGTTCGTGAAGAAGAAGGACGGGACGCTGCGCATATGTGTTGATTACAGGCAGCTGAACAAGGTGACCATTAAGAACAGATACCCCCTTCCCAGGATTGATGATTTGTTCGACCAGTTGCAGGGTGCGAGATATTTCTCCAAGATTGATCTGCGATCGGGCTATCATCAGGTGCGTGTTAGAGAGGCGGATGTCCCTAGGACTGCATTCCGGACCCGGTACGGGCATTATGAGTTCAGGGTTATGTCTTTCGGGTTGACCAATGCTCCGGCGGTATTCATGGATTTGATGAACCGAGTGTTCAAGCCATTTTTGGACACGTTTGTGATAGTGTTCATTGATGACATCTTGGTTTATTCCCGCTCAGAGCAGGAGCATGCGGAGCATTTGAGGACTGTGCTGAGAGTTCTCCAGGACCAGCAGTTATACGCCAAGTTTTCCAAATGTGAGTTTTGGTTGGCTTCGGTGGCTTTTCTTGGGCATATTATCGGGGCCGATGGTATTCGGGTGGATACGGCCAAGATCGAGGCAGTCAGGAGTTGGCCTAGACCTACTACTCCGACAGAGGTGCGCAGCTTTCTGGGCCTTGCAGGTTACTATCGGCGGTTCGTAGAGAAGTTTGCTTCTATCTCTGCACCATTGACTAGCCGACTCGGAAGGCGCTAAGTTTGATGGATGATGCTTGTGAGGTGGTTTCCGCATCTTGCGAGAGATCGACGACCGCCCCCGTTCTTACTCTTCCGGAGGGTCCAGACGGTTATGTAGTGTATTGTGATGCGTCAGGCGTTGGGCTCGGATGTGTGTTGATGCAGCTGGGTAAGGTTATAGCGTACGCATCCCGACAGCTTAAGAAGCATGAGAGGAACTACCCCACCCATGATTTGGAGTCGCGCGTGATTCACGCCAAGATCTGGAGGCACTATTTGTATGAGGTTCATGTGGATATTTATACAGACCACAAGAGCCTCCAGTATATCTTCAGCCAGAGGGAGCTGAACTTACGACAGAGACGGTGGTTAGAGCTGCTCAAGGATTACGATGTCGACATCCTGTACCACCCAGGGAAGGCCAATGTCAGGAAGATGCCCTTAGTCGTAGGTCGATGGGAGTCTATCGATGTACAACCATAGGAGGAGCATGGTCCGCGAGTTACATCGCCTAGCGAGCCTCGAGTCCGCGATTGATTCTCGATAGCGGTGGGGTTCGAGTTCGAGAGGTTGCCGAGTCTTCCATCGTCGGCGAGGTGAAGAGGCAACGCTTTGAGGATCCAATTTGACGCGGTATCGTGATACGGCTCTTCATGAGGAAGGGTCCTTTTGAGGTAGCACCATGGGTGCTAAGGTTTGAGGGCAGTTGTGTGTTCCGATATTGCAGGACTTCGGCAAAGAAAGTTCTAGGGGAAGCACACAGCGCAAGCGTTACTCATCCATCCGGGTCGACCAAGATGTACCACGACCTTAGATCCGTATTGGTGGGATGGCTTGAAGAGGACGCTGCAGAGTTCAGGCTCGATGCCCGTGTCAGTGAGAGGTAGAGCACCAGAGGCACGTGGTTTGTTGCGCATTTAGAGATCCCGACCGAAGTGGGAGGTGATCAACATGGACTTTATCACGGATTACCTCGCACTCGGAGGAGACATGATTCTATTTGGGTTATCGTCGATCGACGAAATCAGCCCACTTTTTTCCCGTCGGACGACTTTTCTACCGAGGATTATGCGGACTTTACATCCGAGAGATCGTCGATCGCATGGAGTCCCTATTTCTATCATATCGCATGAGGAGCCCGCTTTGGCGCTAACTTCGGAGGTCTTTTCGAATGGTCTAGGACGCAGTGAGCTCGAGTAATCGCATTCCATCCTCGCATGCACGGACAAGCGGAGTGCACTATCCAGACTCTTGAGGATATGTCGCGAGCCCGTGTTATTGACTTGTGGGTAGCCGAGGATCATTTGCCTCTAGTTGAGTTTGCGTATAATAATAGCTACCACTCCAGTATTCAGATGACGCCTTATGAGGCCTTGTATGAGAGGAAGTGCAGATCGCCGATAGGCTGGTTTGATGTGGGCGAGGTGCAGTTAGTGGGACCTGATTTGGTGCTGCGGGCAGTGGATAAGGTGAAGTTTATCCAGGAGCGTTCTCGATACTCGAGTCGGCGAAGTCATATGCAGATCATCGTCGTCGGCATCTAGAGTTTGAGGTTGATGATTGGGTTTTCTGAAGGTGTCGCCCATGGCGGTGTGATGAGATTCGGGAAGAAAGGGAAACTCACCAAGGTACATTGGGCGTATCGATCCGCAGGTAGGCAAGGTTGCCTACGAGTTGGATCTGCCGTCCGATCCGGAGGCGATGCATCCGTGTTTCATGTTTCTATCCGAGGAGATGTATCGGATCCATCTAGGTGCACCCGATTGACGATGTCTAGGTGATCGAGGGGTTATCATATGAGGAGATTCCCATAGCGATAATCGATCGTCGTTAAGCGTCTGCGGACGAGGATGTGGCTTCCACAAAGTCTTGTGGCGAACGAGCTTAGGAGGAGATGGCGTGGAAATCGAGGAGGACATGAGGCAGAAGTATCCTCACCTATTCCCCACACCTCCAGGTAACTCACTTTCATACTTGTAAATTTTCAGTATCATATCTGCTTAAGTGTTGTATTGTGGCCATGTGTGGCATTTGCAAACTGTTTAAGTTTTGAGGAACCTTATCGTTATCTGTCTTGGGAAGGAACATTCGGGACGAATGTTTCTAAGGAGGGGAGAATGTTATACCCCATATTTCCAGAGTATGTACGTAAGGACGTACGTACAAAAGTTTGAGCCTTAAAGTAGGCATAGGGACGAAATTTGTGCACAACCCACTAAACGAATTGTTTTCCGACGAAACGTTTTCCAAAACTTGCGTAGGGAAAATTACGGCTATGTTATTTATAATTTTTGCGGATTTTTCTGAGAGATGAAATATTTTGGACCAACGAGAGGGTGACACTTGTCACCCTCAATTGGACGGCAAAGAGGGCCACGATTGGCATGAATTTGAGGCCTAAACCATGGGTCAATGTTTTGTGAGTGATTTGTGGAGTAGGGTTAGGGGCACTTGTGCAAATCCCCACCATCCACTTTCCCTCCACTTGCCCTCATCTTGACCCTTGAAAGCCCTATAAATACCCCCCTAAGTTGAAGAAACTCTTCATCCACAAATCATTCTTCCAAGTCTCAAAACTTCCCCCCTTTGAGAGAGCTTCTCGTCCAAACACCATCCCCCCCCCCTCTAAAGAAAGCCCTAGCCGAAACAGCCCTCTCCCTCCCCCTTTTTCCTTGTAGTCTCGGCAAAGCCCTCCCCCCCTTGGTAGAAAATACTCTCCAAAGTATTGTTACTATCCCCAAAAATACCTTAGCCAATCCCTTATAGTATTTCCAAAGTTACCTCTACGTAGAGTCCGGAAATACTACCTTTTATTCCTTTAGTCACTAAACGAAACCCTAAGAGAAAACTTCATAGTTGGTTGAAGTAGAAAGTAGAAGTTGTGTAGAAACTTCTAAGGGTTTCTTGGAGCGTTCAGATTAGGAGCTAAGCCTTGCTCAGGATCGACTTATATCTTGGATAATTTTGGGTTTATCGAGGTAAATAATAATCTTATCCTTCTATCGTAATTAGAGATTGCATACTGTAGAAGTATAGAAATAAGTATAAAATACATAGAAGGATATTAAAGAAGAGAATTGAACTGTAATCACATCAGAAGTATTAAAGAAGATTGAATTGTACTTACATAGGACTGTATTCTGATGAGACTTGTATAGTTCTGCAGGGAAGTCTGCCCGATTTTCCGTAGAATAGAGAACCCTCCGCTTAGATTATCCTACAGAGTAGTCTAGGCGTTGATAGGCGTATTTGACTATTATAGGTTGATACTCTGCGCGACATATTCGAATTGGCGGTGGATTTCACGAGAAGGTATGTGATTCTTCCTATCCTCAGAGCATGATATTTTAAAGTATATATATAGTACGGTGACGACGTGTGTTAATCGAACATGGTTTTACTTGACGTCTTTTGACTTGAGTCTAAATAACAAGAATCTTGAAGTATTTCAAAAGAATTATGAATCATTTTTGAAAGAAGAGTAATACTTGGTTTTTAAACAAAAGCATAAGAGTTATACTAGCTTTATGGGAAGTTAGGTATAACGACTTAAGAAAGAGAAAAGGAACAATTTACTTATGTGTTTATGAAAGACTTGTATTGATTTACGAAAGTATAATAAGATGGTTTGATGAGTAGACATATTATGATGCTATGTGTGTTAGTGTCTTGTAACGTTTGTATAAGAGGTATTCTTGTTGTGCTTATGTTGCTTAACGATAAGTTATGTTAGTATTATATCACTCACCTCTTGACATGATACCGGGGTTAAGGCGCCTCCGACGCGGTAGACTCGAGCGATGCAGGACCATGATTCGAGAATACCTCATGCGGGTCCAGGGGACCTATGCGGAGCTACGAGAGTTCCAGGTTAGTGTGCGGTCCTTGTGGCCATGCGGTCTATGTGGCCATGCGGACTACGAGTCCAGGACGATGCCGAGGAGTAGCTACCCTCGATGCGGGGAATACCTCATGCGGGCCTATGTGAGTGGCCTATGCGGACTGCGGGAGTCCAGGATTAGGCGTGCATAATGATACTATGGGCGATTGGCCTTGCTTCGATCATTCACAGCCTAGAAAAGACCTGTCACAGTTTACCTATTATTGCTCTTGTTTGTGATGTGGCACTATGTGCGATTACATTGGTTGTTTTGTACACATTTGTAAAGATTGGTTTTAAAATGATATGATTTCATTTAAGTACTTTACAGTTTCACATACTTGGTACCTGTTGTACTGACCTCCTTCGGGGGGCTGCGTTCATGCCGCAGGTAAGGGAAAGCAGGTGCTAGATCCACATCCTTAGGATCCTTACTTTGGTGTCAGGAGCTCCATCTTATCCGGAGGCTCGACTTTTGGGTATGATCTCCCTGTTGTTGTAGATAGTTTTGTACATTCAGGGTATGGCGGGGCCCTGTCCCGCCATAGTTGTTTACTTCCTTAGAGGTCTGTAGTCCTATTGTACAGTTGGGATGTAACTGCCAGATTTTGGTTTATATATATATATATATGCCGAAAGGCGACTTTCTCAGATAAACTGTGTCTCAATTTATATTTTTCATGTCTTGTTTTTATATTCCGCTGATTTTCTCTGATGTATGACTACTTGGGTGCCCGGGTAAGGCACCAGTCACTGGCCCCGGAACGGGTCGTGACACATACTTAGAATAATTCTCAATTAAACAAGCCAAAGTACTTATCAAGGCACACTTAGAATAATTCTCAATTAATCAAGCCAAAGTACTTATCAAGGCACACTTAGAATAATTCTCAATTAATCAAGCCAAAGTGCTTATCAAGGCATACTTAGAATAATTCTCAATTAAACAATCCAAAGTACTTATCAAGGCACACTTAGACTAATTCTCAATTAATCAAGCCAAAGTACTACGTACGTACATTCTTTTCAAAAGACTCCTTTTTATTTAATACCCCAAGATACTAACACCCGTAGTATCAAGGTGTGTCTATTTTTCAAAGTAAGTTACTACACTCTTAGTAAACTCATTTCAAAGCTTGAAATCAAGTAACTTCAAATTTTCACAATCAGGGCAACTTATGCCCATTAATCAAAATAGACAACTTTCTAAACCTTCCATAAAGCCGTTATAACCAACTTCCCATAAAACCGTTATAACCCTTTATGGTTCTTAGACAATTTCATTCTTTTTATAACTAAGAGACTTATACTTAAAACCAAGTATCACAAACTTTCAAATCAAGTTTCTTAACTTTTAAAAATACTTCGCGTCTCTTAATATATAGAAAACAAGTTTCTTCTACTTTTAAACCTCAAGTAACTCACACCTTTAAAACAAGTTACTTCTCTTAAATCATGTCATTTCTCCTCTTTTAAAACAATTAAGTAAATCACTCCTTTGACTCTCCTAAAGTGATTATAATGACCTTTAGGTTTTGGAACTAAGGCACTAGCCAAAAGGTTTGGAAACCACTTCCTTTTCAAGACTCTATGTACTTTAAGTAAAATACTTCCACTCTTTAAGAATCCAAACTTCACTAAGGCAATGGATTATACAACTTACAATTTAAACATCAAAGTACAATCAAGGAAGTACATAGAACAAATTCTACTTTAGGCAATCCAAATACAACCAAGGAATGGATCATTTAAGGAGTAGGAAATACTTTCTTTATCTTAAGGAATCATGCTAGAAGAGGAGATAGTTCACATACCTTTCGCTAAATCCACAAGCTGCCGAATACGCCGCACGTAGAAGTGTCAACCTATAATGGTCACAACAAGACTATCAACTTCTAGTTTCTAACGAGAATAATACTAAGTATACGCCTCTAATTCCACGGAAAATCGGGCAGCACTTCCTTTGTTTCTACTCACTTTGCCACCTTTTTCAAGGCCGAATACAATAACCAACACGCCACATTTAAGGCTCAAAACAACAACCAAACAAAGGGGATTACACGCCTTACAATACGTGTAAAATTCTGACCCACAATTCATACCAAGTAGTTAAAACTCACTAGCCATTCTCGGCCAACAAACCAACAATTCAAAGTCTTATCCAATCCTTTTCCAATTCCAAGTTCTAAGGTCTAACATGTTATATAGTCGTAAGCAACTTCAACAACTACAATTTCCTTCTTTATACAACATGCGGCGACTTAAACTAATAATCGACTTGAATTGCAATCTTAAGGCTAAACATGCTAGTTTTCGGATTAGGGTTCCAATAGCCAATATACTTATCAACTTCATACAATATATCTCATGCTTGCTAATAACCATAGCTACAACAACAAGTAATCTCAATTACTAAAACGACAAGATTATACCTTTATAAGCCCTTAAAATTTCCAAGATTCAAAGTCGCGCCTTAGCAATTCTTAGCTCCTTTCCTTATGTTCCAATCCGCTCCAAACACTCCTTAGAAGCCTATGAAGAACCCATCTTCAAGTTCCAACTCCAAAGTTGTTACACCCCGTAAGTCCAGGACATGTAAAAGAGAATGTACGAAAGGAAACAAGACTTGGAAATTGGTACGAAAGGAAGAATTGTTTTTCCGACGGAAAATCTTCCGAACGTCGGAAAGGAAAAATATTCGTTGTTGATAATTGGATTCTCAAAAGGCATTATTTGAAGATTATGGAACTTATTAAAATAATGGAAATTTATTATTACGGATTTGGTCACGTGGGGCCCACCCGAGGAATTTTACATTTTTGTGGGACCCACGAGGGTTACGGAATTTTATGGACGAATGAGAGGGCGACACGTGGCACTCATCCCACATGGCCTTGGTCGAAAAGTTGCAAGGGCAAAATGGTCATTGACCATGGTAGAAGATAGGCCTTCCAAAGCTTGATATTGTTGACAAGTCAACTTGTCCACCTAGGCTTGATCCAAGTGAAATCCATCCTAGCCTCACATTTGTGATAATCCAAGCCCTCCAAAGTCTTATATATACCTAGCTAGTGCAAGACAAGCTCATTTTACACTTAGAAAATTTAGAGAACTTGAGCTTAGCCTTAAGAAGCTCTCGGGTCCCCCTATCTCCCACACAATTTTTTTTGCAAATGTTGTCCTTTAGCCTCAAGACTTTAACCCAATGTTCCTAAGGGTGTTGTAAGGTTATCTCAATAGAAAGATTTCGGAAAAATGGAGTTTTTACGTTAGTCGCAAGGCGGAAACTTAAGAAGTTCTTCAACTTTGAAGTTGGAACTTGAAGATGGGTTCTTCATAAGCCTCTAAGGAGTGCTTGGAGCGGATTGGAACCTAAGGAAAGGAGCTAAGAATTGCTAAGGCGCGACTTTGAATCTTGGAAATTTTAAGGGCTTTTAAAGGTATAATCTTGTCGTTTTAGTAATTAAGTTTACTTATCATTGTAGCTATGGATATTAGCAAGCATTAGTTATATAGTATGAAGTTTGATAATTATATTGGCTATTGGAACCCTAATCCGAAAACTAGCATGTTAGCCTTAAGATTACAATTCAAGTTGATTATTCGTTTAAGTCGTCGCATGTTGTGTAAGAAGGAAATTGTAGTTGTTGAAGTTGGTTATGACTATATAACATGTTAGACCTTAGAACTTGGAATTGGAAAAGGATTGGAAAAGACTTTGAATTGTTGGTTATGTAAGTTGGCCGAGAATGGCTAGTGAGCATTAAACTACTTCATATGAATTGTGGGGCGGAATTTTACACGTATTGTAAGGCGTGTAATCCCCTTTGTTTGGTTGTTGTTGTAACGCCCCGAACCCGGGCCCGTTACTGGTGCCTTACCCCGGGCACCCTAGTGATACAACATCAGAGAAAACCAGCGGAAAATAAAGCATGAATCATGAAACAAGAGATATAATAAATAAACAGGCCAACCAAAAGCGATTTGCCTTCATGATATACATAAAACCCGAACAGTTTAATCATTTTTCAACCACGCCACAATGATTCTGCACTCTAAGATTTACAACAACTATGGCGGACAGGGCCCCGCCATACCACGAATGTACAAGAACCTACAACTCAGGAACACATACCAAAAGATAAGCCTCGGAGAAACGGAGCTTCCCAACACGCCGAATGTGATCCTATAAGCGGATCGGCGATCGATGTACCTTTACTGCGGCATGAACGCGGCCCGAAGGAGGTCGATAACAGTACCAAGTATGTGAAAGCAGAAATATCAGTAAATGAAATCATAATAGTCTATATAAAGCGGGAGACATGTATGATAACCAAACTACGATCACAACATAAAAGCGATCATGTCAAGTCGTGGACTCACGCCTCAAAGTCATCCCTCGTGCGTGGAACTCCTTCCTCACCGCCAGCGATCTAGGTATAAATCATGTGATACGTATAACGGTCTCGCCCATCTTATGGACCCAATATAGAAACGTGTGGAATACATTCCGGATGAACCAGAGTCAAGTGAAATACATTCCGGATGAGCCAGAGTCAAGGGAGATACATTCGGATGAGCCGAATCAAGTGAGATACATTCGGATGAACCGTGTCGAGTGAGATACATTCGGATGAACGGTAATCAAGTGAGATACATTCGGATGAGCCGTGAATCAAGTGAGATACATTCGGATGAGCCGGTAATCAAGTGAGATACATTCGGATGAACCGTAATCAAGTGAGATACATTCGGATGAACCGTAGTCAAGTGAACACAGTACTTGCACAACAAGGCCATCACCCGTAACATGGTCAAGTTTCATAACAACAAGCATAAGCAAGTTACACACAACTCAAGGTACTTTCATTTTATGTCAAAGTCCGGGTTTTAACCCTAAGGTACTACATCGTTAAGTCCTTTTAAAAGAGATACATTCCTTTTATAAAGTCACCCGATACGTAGTATAAAACTAGAGTGATTCCCATTATTAAGTAAACCAGAACACTTTCTTTTTAAACTCAAGTACCAACATTCCTTTCCTAAAGTTCCGGTTTGCCTAATTACAAATGCTCAAGTTTCTCATTTTAGAAAAGGTTTCGTAGTTCATAGTTTTAATCCTTTAAAACATAATTCTCCTTTAAACGTTTTGAGAAACATATGTCTTATATGTGAGTAGGTTATTCTTGTTTATAATCAATCTTATTAAGCAGCCATGATCTAGGAAATGTAATATCATTTTGTCTCATCTTAGCTTCTATGCAGATGGAGGTTTCTACTGGTTTTAATAATACTTCATTACTTAATACATTTTCCTTTTATTAACGCTGCAGTGGTTTGTCGATACACATTCTGATTTCCGAAATCAGTAAAACATTCTTAAGCCGTTATACCTAACTTCCCATAAAGCTAGTATAACTCTTAAGCTTTCAAAACCCAAGTAATACTCATTCTTTCAAAACGATTCATAAGTCTTTTGAAATACTTCAAGTTCTTTATTAACACATATCAAGCCAGTTATTATTCAAATCAGTTACCTTTTAAAAACCACAAAGTATTTGCTTATCCACATAAAGCTATTATAACCGACTTCCCATAAAGCCGTTATAACACTTTATGTTTTAAACCAATCAAATACATTTAGCACATGTACGCCTACCGTACTACATAGTTCACACATATCATGCTAGAAGAGATAGGAAGAGGTTCACATACCTCGCGACGAGTATCGACTATAAGCAAAAAGCTCCAAGTACTACAACCTTGCTAGCCCTTTCCACTCCTCGAGTAGAATACGCTACTCTCAGTACTTTCACCTATAAAGGCCACAAACGTCTTATTAAATCTTAAACACAAGTTCCATCTTCCTACAAAAAAAGAAGATTTCTTCGCAACAAATAAGTAATCTCTCCTCTATCGAGGCCTACTACCAAGCCAACCAGGGTTTACACGTCTAAACGGACGTGTACAATTCTACTACACAGTAATGCTACAGAAGTCTCCGGTAATCCAGTCCTCTGTAATTACAGTTCAGTTCTCTTTGTTACATTCAGGCTTAAGTCGCAAGACATTGCCGACTACTACGTTCAGTTCTTTATATAGTATACTTCAACTATATATTCAACAATATGTAATTTCCAATTACAATAGAGGGACAAGATATTTACCTCGATAAGCCCAAAATTATCCTAGTTTAAAGTCGCTCCTGAGCAAGGTTTAGCTCCAACTCCGCGCCCAACCCGCTCCAAACTACCCTTAGAAGTTCTAACCAACTTCTACTTACAACTTCAACAACGGGTGAAGATTTCCTTAGGGTTTCGTTTTAGTGACCGAGGGAAAGTATAACGGTATTTTCAGGCTTTTATAAGTTTAACCTTGGGAATACCACAAGGTATTTGGGCCAAGGTATTTGGACATTATAACAAAACTAGGGGAGTATTTCGATACCACAACAAGGGGTATTTATACGAGACAACGAGGCTAGGTGGGGGTAACCCACGGCAAAACACCACAAAGGGTGGGAAGCTCTCGCCAAGGGCTCTCAAAGGGGAGGGTGGTGGTGGACGAAAGCTCAAGGAGAGGAGTAGTTTGAGACTTAGATAGATTGCTCAAGTTTAGGATGAAGAATGTCTTCAACTAGAGGGGTATTTATAGGTCAAGTGAAGGCCAATCAATGGCCAAGATGGTGCCAAGTGCAAGGCAAGTGTAGGGCTAGATTTAAGCCAAGTGCACCTTATCCATCTACCACAACAACTTGCACAAAATATCCTACCTAACCCAACTCACCATTTTCGTCCAACTTTGCCCATTTTGCCGTCCACTCCTTCCAATTAGAGGGTGACAAGTGTCGCCCTCTCGTTGGTCCAAAATGTTTCGTCTCTCGGAAAAATCCGCAAAAATTTTAAATGACATAGTCGGAATTTTCCCTACGAAAGCTGTGGAAACGTTTCGTCGAAAAACGACTCCTTTCGGCACTTGTGTACAAATTTCGAAACTAGCCTACTTTAAGGCTCAAATTATAATACGTACACACTCACGTACATACTCTGGAAATACGGGGTATAACATTCTCCCCTCCTTAGAAACATTCGTCCCGAATGTTCCTTCTCAAGGCGGATAACGATGAAGTTCTTCTTAACTTTAAACAAGTTTCCAACGCCACACATGGCCACGAAATATCACACGTTCTCTTCCTTCCTTACTCGTCGTGCCCTTCTCGAACACTTGAACTTTTCTAGTATACGTACCATACTCCAGTCATCGCTTTAGTTTCCAAAACTTTGGAGTCACCACCTCCAAACTTGGTCATCTACTAGCCTCAATCTTCCTTAAGGCCATTCCCGGCCTTCACGATCTGCTTCTGGTCGAACATATCCACGAACTCATACGATGGTTACCAAAACTTGGGCCTAGCACCCTCGTGACCCTACCACCTTGTTATACCCCGTATTTCCAGAGTATGTACGTAAGGGAATACGTACGAAAGTCTAGCCTTAAAGTTTAGGCAAAACGTTTTTTTTTAGGCACAACTCACAAAACGAATAGTTTTCCGACGAAACGTTTCCACAGCTTTCGTAGGGTAAATTCCGGCTATGCCATTTCTAATTTTTGCGGATTTTTCCGAGAGACGAAACATTTTGGACCAACGGGAGGGCGACACTTGGCACCCTCCAATTGGTGGACTTGAATCGTCCATGGGACGAATTGGAATGGGATTGGCACGTTTTTGGTGCCTTGCTCAAAGTCAAGGAGTTGGTAGGATATTTGTGTATAGTTAATCCTCACCCTACACTTGCCTTGCACTTGTCTAAATCTTGGTCATTGGTTGGCCACTTCTTGACCTATAAATACCCCCCTTAAGATGAAGAGTTCTTCATCCACAAAGCTTTCCAAGTCTTGAAAATCCTCTCCTCTCCCTTTGTAGCTCTTTTCGTCCAACACTCCTCCCCCTCCCCTTGTGAAGGCCTCGGCCGAATACCCCCCTAGCCTAGCCAAAAATCTACCCCCCCTCCCTTGGTAGAAAAGTTACCTTCTTGTATCGTTATAATGCCCAAAATACCCTAGCCCAAATACCTTAGTACTTGGTAGAAGTTGTGAAGAACTTCTAAGGTTCTTGGAGCATACAACTTAGGAGCAAAACCTTGCTCAGGCGCGACTTTTTCTAGGATATTATTGGGCTTACCGAGGTAATAATCCTAACCCTCTTTTGAATTAGAGAATACTTACTGTTATAGTATAAGAATAAGTATAAATACTTAGAAGTATATCACAGAATAGAATTGAAGTGTTAATCACTTAGAAGGGTTTAAAAGAAGAATAATCAAACTGTACTTACATAGGACTGTTTTCACAGTAGACTTATATAGCTCACCGGGTAGGGAAGTGCTGCCCGACTTACCGTAGAATTATGAACCCTGCTTAGAATGACCTTGAGTAGTCTTTAATAGATATCTGTGACTATTATAGGTGACTCTCAGCGACATATTCAACTGGCGTGGTTTTCACGAGAAGGTATGTGATTCTTCCTAAAGCATGATATTTTACAATATAACTACGGCAATGTCTTTGACTTAAGCCTGAATAATACTTACGGCAATGCCTCACGGCTTAAGCCTGAATAATACTTACGGCAATGCCTCACGGCTTAAGCCTGAATAATAAAGAACTGAAAACATTTCAAAAGACTACTGAATCATATTAACAGAAGAGAACTAATTGGTTTTTAAAACAGAAGCTTAAGAGTTATACTAGCTTTATGGGAAGTAAGTATAACCACTTAAGATTTATAAAAGAAACAAGTTTGCCTATGTGTTTATAACAGACTTGTATTGTGAAAAGAATAATAAAAATGGTTTGATAAGTAGACATGATATGATGCTATGTGTGTTAGTATCTTGTAACGTTTGTATAGGTGAGTATCCTTGTTTTGCTTATGTTGTTTAAAGATAAGTTGTTATGTTAGTATACTATCACTCACCTCTTGAGATGATACCGGGGTTGTCGCCTCCGACGCGGGTAGACTCAGCGATGCAGGACCATGATTCGAGAATACCTCATGCTGGTCCAGGGGGCCTATGCGGAGCTACGAGAGTTCCAGGTTAGTATGCGGGGTTATACCTCATGCGGTCTGTGGCCATGCGACAATGAGTCGGGGCGATTTACGCCGAGGAGTAGCTACCGATGCGGGTTATACCTCATGCGGCCCACGTGAGTGGCCTATGCGGACTCAGGAGTTCAGGATTAGGCTTGCAGAATGATGATGGGGCGAGTGGCCTGCTTCGATCATTCGCAGCCTAGACAAGACTCATTCTGATTACCTATTGTTGCTCTTGTTTGTGATGGCACTATGCGCGGTTTCCTGGTTGTTTCATACATATTTGTAAACCGGTTTTAAAAATGATATGTTTCATTTAAGTACTTTACGATTCGCATACTTAGTACTGTTATCGACTCCTTCGGGCTGCGTTCATGCCGCAGTAAGGGCAGCAGTGCTAGATCCGCATTCTTAGGATCTCTACGTTGGTGTCGGAGCTCCATCTCTTCCGAGGCTCTACTTTTGCATGATCTCCCGTTGTAGATAGTTTTGTATGCCAGGGTATGGCGGCCCTGTCCCGCCATAGTTGTATATTTCTTAGAGGTCTCAGAGTCATGTTGTACATGTCGGATGTAATCGCTGAACTATGATTATATATATACGCCGAAAGGCGTGTTTTCTCACATAAATCGTGTCTTATTTTATAAACTGTTTCATGTCTTGTTTTATATTTCCGCCGATTTCTCCGATGTATGACTACTTGGGTGCCCTTAAGGCACGACACGCCCCGAACAGTCGTGACAAAAGTGGTATCGAGCGATTAATCCTCGGAAAGTGTCTACGCACCGTATCTAGTAGAGTCTTGATTATCGGTGTGTTGTGCACCACACCAATAATCGTGAGGCTATAGGATATTTAGGATTGGTTTCCATTCTTCTCATTACGAGATCGTGCTTTAGCCGTGTTATAGGTTGACCTCTAACGTATTCCTTTCTGTAATGCTTATGCCTTCACGTAAGGCAACCCGCCCGAAGGGCAAGGCAAAGGGAGTCGCTAGCAGACACCCAGAGTCACGAGGGCTCGTGCCCGCCTATACCGAGACGGCGAGTTCTATGACGCCGCCAAATTTCAAAGACCACAGCACCCACACCTCCCGTCCCACACCGGGCGGAGGAGTTAGGTACAAGGAGATGGCCCACCTTTTGCTAAAGTCAGGCCCGACACGAGAGATCGACGCGCAGTTCAGCCTCCAGCTCGGGCCGCACTCCGTGGTACACCCGAGGGCGTATAGTTTGAGGCTACGAGATTTCTTGAGTCAGAGCCACGGAGTTTTATGGGTCGAGGCCGGAGGATGATCCGCAGGAGTTCATCCGCCACCGAGATTTTGAGAGTGATCGGGCGTCGGAGACCGAGTCCGTGATCTTTGGTTCACATAGGCTGCGTGATACCGCGATGATTGGTTTGATTCACGGAGTTATCCCGGAGAGCACGCGTCCCAGCTACTGGGATGAGTTCTCGAGGCTTTCCTCACTCACTTCTTGCCTCCACGGATGAGGGCGCGGCCGATAGATTTTTACTGGCCGAGGCAGAGGACGACCGTCGTGAGTACAATGTCGAGTTTGATTCATTGGCTCGATATGTCCCAAAGATTGCAGCAGATATGAGGATAGGGTACACCGCTATGTCACCGGCTAGACGACTATATGGCCGAGTCATGTATGGGGTTTCTCCACCGTATGGACATTACCCGCACGCAGCTCACGCCTGATGCGGCGAGCGCAGAGGTCGACGAGCGATGACAGAAGCAGGTAAGGCGCCAGACGGAGGGCCTTCCGTGGTTATCGTGGTGGCGGCCTCGCAGAGCCTAGATTCGCACCACACACCAGAGCACTCCGCACCGCCCTCAAGACCCGAGTTTTCGAGGGCGCACTCAGGCCCTGTGGCTTCAGACGCCCAGTAGCAGAGGTATCGCCGACGGACCACCCCCAGGTGTGGCCGACGGTAGATCCCATTACGGGAAGTGTGGTACTACTTATGGATCTTGTTACAGTTGTGGCCAGCAGGGTCACTTTGCGAGGGACTATCCGACCGGGGCGGTGGTAGGCCTTTCCAGTTCTCGTGGCCGCTTCATCATCTCCTATAGTTACTCGCCCCGGAGGGCAGGGTGCTCATGGGTCAGCAGGTCGCGGCAGAGGTCGTGGCTCGTGTCTCGATTCTAGCGGTCCTCGTAACCGCATTTATGCTTTGTCCACCGACAGATCGTGAGGCCTCACCGATGTCGCCACAGTACCTTATCGCTCGGGTTTGATGTTTATGCCTTGATAGATCCGGTTCTACTGTCCCTATATATCTCCCTTTAGTGCTAGTAGGATAGGGATAGAGCCTGAGTCCATAGACCCTTTCGAGGTAGCTACGCCAGTGGGTGATTCGGTGGTAGCTCGGCGGGTATATAGGGCTTGTCCCGTGACCATTTACAGTCGTCAGACCCTAGCCGACTTGATAGAGTTGGAGATGATTGACTTCGACATGATTATGGGGATGGATTGGCTAGCTTCTTGCTATGCCAATGTAGACTGCAGAGAGAGTAGTACGGTTCCGCTTTCCGGCGAGCCGGTTGTTGAGTGGGAGGAGCACTCAGACGCCGAGGGTAGGTTTATTTCCTACCTCAAGGCTAGGAAGATGGTGCAGGGGTATATCTACCATCTAGTTCGAGTGTTTGATCTCGAGGTCGCGATGCAGATTTTCACCGGGCCTCGTAGTCACGAGTTCCCGACGTGTTTCGGATGACCTCCGGTATCCTCCCGAGAGGAGATTGAGTTTTGTATTGACATATTGCGGATACTCGCTATTTCCATTCCGCCATACGTAATGGCACCGCCGAGTTGAGAGAGTCAAGGATCACTTAGGGATTTGCTAGAGAAGCGGCTTCATTAGGCCCAGTGTTTCTCCCCGGGGCGCCGTATTGTTCGTGAAGAAGAAGGACGACGCGCATGTGTGTTGATTACAGTGCAACAAGGTGACCATTAAGAATGTATACCCCTCCCGTGATTGATGATTTGTTCGACCAGCAGGTGCGAGATGTTTCTCCAAGATTGATCCGCGATCGGGCTATCATCAGTGCGAGTCGAGAGGTGGATGTCCCTAGATCGCATTCGGACCCAGACGCATTATGAGTTCGTGGTCATGTCTTTTGGGTTGACCAATGCTCGTGGTATTCATGGATTTGATGAACCGAGTGTTCAAACCATTTTGGACACGTTTGTGATAGTGTTCATTGATGATATCTTGGTTTATTCTCGCCAGAGCGAGCACGCGAGCATTTGGCGATCGGCCGATAGCTTCTCCAGACCAGCAGATTGTACGCCAAGTTTTCCAAATGTGAGTTTTGGTTGACTTGATGGCGCTTTCGGGCATATTGTCGGGCCGATGGCATTCGAGTTGATACGCCAAGATCGAGGCGCCAGACTTGGCCGAGACCTACTACTCCGGCTGCAGGTTCGCAGCTCGGGCCTTGCAGTTATTATCGGTTCGTGGAGAAGTTTGCTTTATCTCGCACCATTTACTAGGCCGACTCGTAAGGCAGCCAAGTTTCATGGTGATGCTTGTGGAGCGTGGTTTCGATTCTTGAAAGAGAGATTGACGACCGCCCCCGTTCTTACTCTTCCAGAGGGTCCAGATGGTTATGTCGTGTATTGTGATGCGTCAGGCATCGGGTTGGGATGTGTATTGATGCAGCATGGCAGGGTTATAGCATATGCATCCCGACAGCTGAAGAAACACGAGAGGAACTACCCCACCCATGATTTGAGTCGGGTACCGTGATTCACGCCAAGATCCGAGGCACTATTTGTATGGGGTTCACGTGGATATTTATACTGCACCACAAGAGCCTCCAAAGATATCTTCACCAGAGGAGCCGAACTTACGATGCAGACGGTGGTTAGAGTTGCTTAAGGATTACGATGTTGATATCCTATACCACCCGGGAAGGCCAATGTCAGGCGTATGCTCGAGTCGTAGGTCGATGGGAGCCTATCGATGCGCAATGCAGAGGAGGGACATGGTTCGTGATTTGCATCGATTAGCGAGCCTTGGTGTCCGCTTTGATTGATTCCGATAGCGATGGGTTAGAGTTCGTGAGGTTGCCGAGTCTTCCATCGCCGGCGAGGTGAAGAGGCAACACCGAGGATCCGCCTTTGATTCGATATCGTGATACGACTCTTCGTGAGGCAAGCGGTCCTTTGAGGTAGCACCTGATGGGGTGCTAAGGTTTGAGGGCGATCGTGTGTTCCGGATGTTTGAGACTTGGCAGCAGGTTCGGGGAAGCACACGCTAGCGTTTCATCCATCCGGGTCGACCAAGATGTACCACGACCTTAGATCCGTATTGGTGGGATGGCTTGAAGAGGACGTTGCAGAGTTCGTAGCTCGCCCGTGTTGTCGCAGTGAAGGTAGAGCACCGCAGGCCCGTGGTTTGTTACGGCATTGAGATCCCGACCGAAGTGGAGGTAATCAACATGGACTTCATCACAGGATTACCTCGCACTCAGAGGAGACATGATTCTATATGGGTTATCGTCGACAGGCTGACAAAATCAGCCCACTTTCTTCCCGTCAGGACGACTTTTTCTACCGAGGATTATGCGGACTTTACATCCGAGAGATCGTCGATCGCATGAGTCCCTACCGATCATATCGCATGAGGAGCCCGGTTTACGCTAACTTCGGAGGTCCTTCCGCAGGGGTTTAGGGACGCAGTGAGCTCGAGCAATCGCATTTCATCCACGCATGCACGGACAGCAGAGCGCACTATCCGCACTCGAGGATATGTCGCGAGCCGGTGTTATTGACTTTAGTGGTAGTTGGGAGGATCATTTGCCTCTAGTTGAGTTTGCATATAATAATAGCTACCACTCCAGTATTCAGATGGCGCCTTATGAGGCCTTGTATGGGAGGAAGTGCAGATCGCCTATAGGTTGGTTCGATGTGGGCGGCGGCTAGTGGGACCAGATTTGGTACAGCAGTGATGGATAAGGTGAAACTTATCCGAGCGGCTATCGACACCGTGAGTCGATGTAAGTCGATGCAGATCATCGTCGTCGACATCTTGAGTTCGAGGTTCATGATTGGTTTTTCATAAAGGTGTCACCCGTGAATGGAGTGATTATATTCGTGAAGAAGTGGAAAATCAGCCCAAGGTACATAGGGCCGTTTCAGATTGTCAGCACGGTAGGCAAGGTTGCCTACGAGTTGATCTGCCGTCCGATCCGGAGGCGCATCCGGTGTTTCACGATCTACGCCGGAGAGATGTATCGGATCCATCTAGGTGCACCCGATTGACGATGTCCAGTGACCAAGGGTTATCGTATGAGGAGATTCCCATAGCGATAGTCGATCGTCGAGTTAGCGTCTGCGGACGAAGGGCGTGGCTTCCACAAAGTCTTGTGGCGGAACGAGCTCAGGGAGGAGATGACATGGGAAGCCGAGGAGGACATGAGGCGGAAGTATCCTCACCTATTTCCCATACCTCCAGGTAAATTCACTTTCCTACTTGTAAATTTTCGTTATCGTTTACGCCATGTGTTGCTCGTGCCGTGTGTGGCATTTACAACTGCTTAAGCTTCTTCGATAATCGTTTTGGGAAAGGAACATTCGACGAATGTTTCTGGCGAGGAGAATGTTATACCGTATTTCCGCAGTATGTACGTAAGGGAATACGACAAAGTCTAGCCTTAAAGTTTAGGCAAAACGCTTTTTTTAGGCACAACTCACAAAACGAATAGTTTTCCGACAAACGCTTCCACACTTTCGTAGGGTAAATTCCGCTATGCCATTTCTAATTTTGCGGATTTTTCCGAGAGACGAAACATTTTGGACCAACGGAGGCGACACTTAGCACCCTCCAATTGGTGGATTGAATCGCCCATGGGACGAATTGGAATGGGATTGGCACGTTTTTGGTGCCTTGCTCAAAGTCAAGGAGTTGGTAGGATATTTGTGTATAGTTAATCCTCACCCTACACTTGCCTTGCACTTGTCTAAATCTTGGCCATTGGTTGGCCACTTCTTGACCTATAAATACCCCCCTTAAGATGAAGAGTTCTTCATCCACAAAGCTTTCCAAGTCTTGAAAATCCTCTCCTCTCCCTGTAGCTCTTTTAGTCCAACACTCCTCCTCCTCCTTGTGAAGGCCTCCTAATACCCCCCTAGCCTAGCCAAAAAAATCTACCCCCCCTCCCTTGGTAGAAAAGTTACCTTCTTGTATCGTTATAATGCCCAAAATACCCTAGCCCAAATACCTTAGTACTTGGTAGAAGTTGTGAAGAACTTCTAAGGTTCTTGGAGCATACAACTTAGGAGCAAAACCTTGCTCAGGCGCGACTTTTTCTAGGATATTATTGGGCTTACCGAGGTAATAATCCTACACCTCTTTGAATTAGAGAATACTTATCGTTATAGTATAAGAATAAGTATAAATACTTAGAAGTATATCACGTAATAGAATTGAAGTGTTAATCACTTAGAAGGGTTTAAAAGAAGAATAATCAAATCAGACTTACATAGGATTGTTTTCTGATGAGACTTATATAGCTCACCGGTAGGAAGTGCTGCCCGACTTATCAGAGAATTATGAACCCCCTGTTTAGAATGACCTTCAGAGTAGTCTTTAATAGATATCTGTGACTATTATAGGCTGACTCTCTGCGCGCGACATATTCAACTTGGCAGGTGGTTTTCGCTGAGAAGGTATGTGATTCTTCCTAAAGCATGATATTTTACAATATAACTACGGCAATGTCTTTGACTTAAGCCTGAATAATACTTACGGCAATGTCTTTGACTTAAGCCTGAATAATACTTACAGAATGCCTCACGGCTTAAGCTCGAATAATACTTACTGAATGCCTCACGCTTAAGCTGAATAATAAAGAATCAAAACATTTCAAAAGACTACTGAATCATATTAACAGAAGAGAACTAATTGGTTTTTAAAACAGAAGCTTAAGAGTTATACTAGCTTTATGGGAAGTAAGTATAACCACTTAAGATTTATAAAAGAAACAAGTTTGCCTATGTGTTTATAACAGACTTGTATTGTGAAAAGAATAATAAAAATGGTTTGATAAGTAGACATGATATGATGCTATGTGTGTTAGTATCTTGTAACGTTTGTATAGGTGAGTATCCTTGTTTTGCTTATGTTGTTTAAAGATAAGTTGTTATGTTAGTATACTATCACTCACCTCTTGAGATGATACCGGGGTTGTCGCCTCCGATGCGGGGTAGACTCAGCGATGCAGGACCATGATTCGAGAATACCTCACGCGGGTCCAGGGGGCCTGCGCGAGCTACGAGTTCCGTGTTAGTATGCGGGTTATACCTCATGCGTCTGTGGGCCATGCGACAATGAGTCCAGACGATGCCGAGGAGTAGCTACCCTCGATGCGGGTTATACCTCATGCGCCCATGTGAGTGGCCTATGCGGACTCGAGTCCAGGATTAGGCTTGCGAGAATGATGATGGGGCGAGTGGCCTGCTTTCGATCATTCGCGGCCTAGACAAGACTCATTACTGATTACCTATTGTTGCTCTTGTTTGTGATGTGGCACTATGCGCGTTTCTGGTTGTTTCATACATATTTGTAAACCGGTTTTAAAAATGATATGTTTCATTTAAGTACTTTACGATTTCGCATACTTAGTACTGTTGTATCGACCTCCTTCGGGCTGCGTTCATGCCGCAGTAAGGGCAAAGCAGTGCTAGATCCGCATTCTTAGGATCTCTACGTTGGTGTCTGAGCTCCATCTCTTCCGAGGCTCTACTTTTGTATGATCTCCTGTTGTAGATAGTTTTGTACAGGTATGGCGTGGCCCTGTCCCGCCATAGTTGTATATTTCCTTAGAGGTCTGTAGTCATGTTGCAAAGGTCGGATGTAATCATTAACTATGATTATATATATATGCCGAAAGGCTGTTTTCTCACATAAATCGTGTCTTATTTTATAAACTGTTTCATGTCTTGTTTTATATTTCCGTGATTTCTCGATGTATGACTACTGGGTGCCCCAGAAGGCACGATCACGCCCCGAACGGGTCGTGACACACTGGCGACCACCTGCAGCCGACCCCACTCGAACAGTGCGGGTTGGCCCGCAACACGGCCCCAACCCGACCCATCGTCGCGCCAACTCTTGCCTCGACACGGAACAATCTTGCTAAATCACATCATGGAAGATACCACTTTCATTTACCCAACCTGGTGACTTATCACACAATACTTTCTAGGCATAAAATGCACTCGACAAGGATCACTCGCAAAATCTTGTACCCAAGACGGCTTTACATCTAAGGTCTCAATCTGTAATATTCTAAGGTTCATCATTCCTCACCCTGTGCTTACCCTTTTTCCCCAACCAGTTCCTAAATCACATTTTAGCACAAAGCTATCCGAACATAACACCTAACACATTAACATAACATCAAAACATACAAGCCTCAGAGGGTTAAGGATATACCGGCTACCGCTCCACTCTAATCGTAAGTCCGCCGCAGGCGATAATCGTAGAAGGCGCGATGAACTCGCCATCGATCCGCAGGCTGCGCTAAGTCCGGCATTCTCCTATAAGCACAGCCGCCATTACATGGCCCCGACGGCCGCAGTGAAGCAAGCACCCGAAAGACGACATTCCCGGATGATGTTTGCCACATCGCGTACACCGGCGGGACGTGAATCTTGGCTAGAACCCATGTATATCTCGTGAACTAAGCCCCGAGCTCACCAGCCCCGAATACCCCAACGCCCCGACGATCGCGGGGACCACTGCATCGTGGAGGTACATAACTAGATCGCGAGGCGGTCCGCCTCAAAGTTACCAAAGGACCTGCTGCTCGCCCTCTTCGCCGATCTCGGCCATTCCGTCGACCTCTCCGTGCCTCACAACCTAGTGCATGAGCTTGACGCGGCAATGTCCATGCCCGGCCAAGAGCTACACCCGCAAGCCTCGCCAAGTAATCGCCCACCGGTGGCGTAGCGGTGTACTGGCCCTCCATATCGGCTACTACGCTGGGAACATACCGAGCTAATGAGTCGAACTCCACATTGTACTCTCTAACCGCCCGCCCGCCCCGCCTCAACGTCAAAAATGCTGCCCGAGCCCTCATCCGCGGGGCAAGAAATGTGCAAGAAAAGCCCTTGAGAACTCGTCCCATACTACCGGAAGTGCATGCTCTTCCCGACAACTCCCACGACCAAAACCGGTCAATCGCAGATCACGCGGTGATGCGAACTCAATACCACCGACTCGCTCGAGACTCGATCACTCATGATCCGTCAGAGTCGGATAAACTCCCGAGGGTCGCCTCGCCTCGATCCATAGAACATCGGGGGCTACAACTCGTAAAGTCACGTAGCCTCAAACTATTCGCCGGGGTGAACTACGGTGCTCTGGGCCGGAATCACCGATCCACCTATCCTCATATCCGCCACGACCGCCAAGAATCGCCATCTCTGTACTTATCTCATCGGCTGTGCCGTGGACCGAGGCTCGTGCATCAGTAGTCTCAGCAGCCACCGCCGCGCTTCTAAACTCACTGGCCGGGTGGCGCCGCGAAACCCGCCGTCGGGCACTGCTCGTGCATCGACGGCTCGCACTCGTACTCCTCAGATCTCGCTAATGCCTCGATCGCTTGCCCATCCGGGCTGGTTGCCTTACGCGAGGCATAATCGTAAAGGAAAGGAATACGTCGAGGGTCCAATTTATCACACAGCTCTAAGGCACGATCTCAGAATGAGAAGAATGGAAACCAATCCTAAATGTCCTATAGCCTCCTGATTATAGATGTGGTGCACAACACACCGATAATCAAGACTCTACTAGACACGGTCTGTAGACACTTTCCGAGGATTAACTGCTCTGATACCACTTTGTAACGCCCCGAACCCGGGCCCGTTACTGGTGCCTTACCCCGGGCACCCTAGTGATACAACATCAGAGAAAACCAGCGGAAAATAAAGCATGAATCATGAAACAAGAGATATAATAAATAAACAGGCCAACCAAAACAGTTGCCTTCAGTATATACATAAAACCCGAACAGTTTAATCCTTTTTCAACCCTGCCCACAACAGTTCTACAGACCTCTAAGATTTACAACAACTATGACGGGACAGGGCCCCGCCATACCCCTGAATGTACAAGAACCTACAACTCAGGGAACACATACCAAAAGATAAGCCTCCGGAGAAACGGAGCTTCCCAACACGCTGAATGTGATCCTATAAGCGGATCGATCGATGTACCTTTACTGCGGCATGAACGCAGCCCCGGCGAGGTCGATAACAGTACTAAGTATGTGAAATCAGAAATATCAGAAATGAAATCATAATAGTCTATATAAAGCGGAGACATGTATGATAACCAAACTACGATTCACAACATAAAAGCGATCATGTCAAGTCGTGGACTCACGCCTCAAAGTCATCCTCATGCCCGTGGAACTCCTTCCTCACCGCCAGCCTAGGTATAAATCATGTGATACGTATAATGTGTCTCGCCCATCTTAGGGACCCAATATAGAAACGTGTGGAATACATTCCCGGATGAACCGGTAGTCAAGTGAAATACATTCCCGGATGAACCGGTAGTCAAGGGAGATACATTCCCGGATGAACCGGTAATCAAGTGAGATACATTCCCGGATGAACCGGTAATCGAGTGAGATACATTCCCGGATGAACCGGTAATCAAGTGAGATACATTCCCGGATGAACCGGTAATCAAGTGAGATACATTCCTGGATGAACCGGTAATCAAGTGAGATACATTCCCGGATGAACCGGTAATCAAGTGAGATACATTCCCGGATGAACCGGTAGTCAAGTGAACACAGTACTTGCACAACAAGGCCATCACCCGTAACATGGTCAAGTTTCATAACAACAAGCATAAGCAAGTTACACACAACTCAAGGTACTTTCATTTTATGTCAAAGTCCGGGTTTTAACCCTAAGGTACTACATACGTTAAGTCCTTTTAAAAGAGATACATTCCTTTTATAAAAGTCACCCGATACCCGTAGTATAAAACTAGAGTGATTCCCATTATTAAGTAAACCAGAACACTTTCTTTTTAAACTCAAGTACCAACATTCCTTTCCTAAAGTTCCGGTTTGCCTAATTACAAATGCTCAAGTTTCTCATTTTAGAAAAGGTTTCGTAGTTCATAGTTTTAATCCTTTAAAACATAATTCTCCTTTAAACGTTTTGAGAAACATATGTCTTATATGTGAGTAGGTTATTCTTGTTTATAATCAATCTTATTAAGCAGCCATGATCTAGGAAATGTAATATCATTTTGTCTCATCTTAGCTTCTATGCAGATGGAGGTTTCTACTGGTTTTAATAATACTTCATTACTTAATACATTTTCCTTTTATTAACGCTACAGTGGTTCGTCGATACACATTCTGATTCAAATCAAGAAAACATTCTTAAGCCGTTATACCTAACTTCCCATAAAGCTAGTATAACTCTTAAGCTTTCAAAACCCTAGTAATACTCATTCTTTCAAAACGATTCATAAGTCTTTTGAAATACTTCAAGTTCTTTATTAACACATATCAAGCCAGTTATTATTCAAATCAGTTACCTTTTAAAAACCACAAAGTATTTGCTTATCCACATAAAGCTATTATAACCGACTTCCCATAAAGCCGTTATAACACTTTATGTTTTAAACCAATCAAATACATTTAGCACATGTACGCCTACCGTACTACATAGTTCACACATATCATGCTAGAAGAGATAGGAAGAGGTTCACATACCTCGCGACGAGTATCGACTATAAGCAAAAAGCTCCAAGTACTACAACCTTGCTAGCCCTTTCCACTCCTCGAGTAGAATACGCTACTCTCAGTACTTTCACCTATAAAGGCCACAAACGTCTTATTAAATCTTAAACACAAGTTCCATCTTCCTACAGAAAATTCAAAGACTGCCCCGCAACAGCGTTAATCTCCTCCTCTATCGAGGCCGGCTACCAAGCCAACCAGGGGGGGGGGGGTTTACACGTCTAAACGGACGTGTACAATTCTACTACACAGTAATGCTACACAAGTCTACTGTAATACAGTCCTATGTAATTACAGTTCAGTTCTCTTATTTAAATTCAGGCTTAAGTCGCAAGACATTGCCGACTACTACGTTCAGTTCTTTATATAGTATACTTCAACTATATATTCAACAATATGTAATTTCCAATTACAATAGAGGGACAAGATATTTACCTCGATAAGCCCAAAATTATCCTAGTTTAAAGTCGCTCCTGAGCAAGGTTTAGCTCCAACTCCGTGCGCGCCCACCCGCGCCACACGACCCGTAGAAGTTCTAACCAACATCTACGTACAACTTCAACAACGGGTGTAGATTTCCTTAGGGTTTCGTTTTAGTGAGGGAGGGCAAGGATAACGGGATTGTCTGGGCTTGTAGAAGTGTCACCGTGGGAATACTACAAGGTATTTGGGCCCAGGTATTTGGACATTATAACAATACTAGAGAGTATTTCTATACCACAACAAGGGGTATTTATACGAGACAACTAGGCTGGGGTACCCACGGCAAAACACCACAAAGGGGCGGGGGAAGCTCTCGCCAAGGGCTCTCAAAGGGGGAGGGGTGGTGGACGAAAGCTCAAGGGAGAGGGAGTAGTTTGAGACTTAGATAGATTGCTCAAGTTTAGGATGAAGAATGTCTTCAACTAGAGGGGTATTTATAGGTCAAGTGAAGGCCAATCAATGGCCAAGATGGTGCCAAGTGCAAGGCAAGTGTAGGGCTAGATTTAAGCCAAGTGCACCTTATCCATCTACCACAACAACTTGCACAAAATATCCTACCTAACCCAACTCACCATTTTCGTCCAACTTTGCCCATTTTGCCGTCCACTCCTTCCAATTAGAGGGTGACAAGTGTCGCCCTCTCGTTGGTCCAAAATGTTTCGTCTCTCGGAAAAATCCGCAAAAATTTTAAATGACATAGTCGGAATTTTCCCTACGAAAGCTGTGGAAACGTTTCGTCGAAAAACGACTCCTTTCGGCACTTGTGTACAAATTTCGAAACTAGCCTACTTTAAGGCTCAAATTATAATACGTACACACTCACGTACATACTCTGGAAATACGGGGTATAACAGTTGTTTGGAGCCTTAAATGTGGCGTGTTGGTTATTGTATTCGACCTTGAAAAATGTGGCAAAGTGAGTAGAAACAAAGGAAGTGCTGCCCGATTTTCCGTAGAATTAGAGACCGTTTACTTAGTATTATTCTACGTTAGAGACTAGAATTTGATAGTCTTGTTGTGACCATTATAGGTTGACACTTCTACGTACGGCGTATTCGGCTTAGCTTGTGGATTTAGCCGAAAAGGTATGTGAACTATCTCCTCTTCTAGCATGATTCCTTAAGATAAAGAAAGTACGTCCTACTCCTTAAATGATCCATTCCTTGGTTGTATTTGGATTGCCTAAAGTAGAATTTGTTCTATGTACTTCCTTTGATTGTACTTTGATGCTTAAATTGTAAGTTGTATAATCCATTGCCTTAGTGAAGTTGGATTCTTAAAAGTGAAAGTATTTTACTTAAAGTACGTAGAGTCTTGAAAAGGAAGTGGTTTCCAAATCTTTTGGGCTAGTGCCTTAGTCCCAAAATCCTAAAGGTCATTATATGACTTTAGGGGAGTCAAAGGAGTGATTTACTTAATTGTTTTAAAAGAGGAGAAATGACATGATTTAAGAGAAGTAAGTTGTTTTAAAGGAGTGAGTTACTTGAGGTTTAAAAGTAGAAGAAACTTGTTTTCTATATATTAAGAGACTTGAAGTGTTTTGAAAGTTAAGAACTTGTTTTGTAAGTATGTGATACTTGGTTTTAATAGTATAAGTCTCTTGGTTATAAAAGGAATGGATATGTCTAAAACCATAAAGGGTTATAACGGCTTTATGGGAAGTTGGTTATAACGGCTTTATGGAAGGTTTAGAAAGTTGTCTATTTTGATTAATCGGCATAAGTTGCCTAGTTTGTGAAAATTTGAAGTTACTTGATTTCAAGCTTTGAAATGAGTTTCCAAAAGTATGGTAAATTACTTTGAAAATAGACACGCCTTGATACTACGGGTGTTAGTATCTTGAGATTTTACATAAAAAGGAGTCTTTTGAAAAGAATGTACGTACGTAGTACTTTGGCTTGATAAATTGAGAATTTGTCTAAGTGTGCCTTGATTAGTACTTTGGCTTGATAAATTGAGAATTTGTCTAAGTGTGCCTTGATTAGTACTTTGGCTTGATAAATTGAGAATTTGTCTAAGTGTGCCTTGATTAGTACTTTGGCTTGATAAATTGAGAATTTGTCTAAGTGTGCCTTGATTAGTACTTTGGCTTGATAAATTGAGAATTTGTCTAAGTGTGCCTTGATTAGTACTTTGGCTTGATAAATTGAGAATTTTTCTAAGTGTGCCTTGATTAGTACTTTGGCTTGATAAATTGAGAATTTGTCTAAGTATGCCTTGATAAGTACTTTGGCTTGTTAAATGAGAATTATTCTATTGGTGCCTTGATAAGTACTTTGGCTTGATTAATTGAGAATTAGTCCGATTGTGCCTTGACTAAGTACTTTGGCTTGTTTAATTGAGAATTGCCTATGTGCAGCCGAAAAAAATAGCCGGATGTGTGCTATTGGTATATCAGTCGTTTCGGGGTCATTCCCCGGGTTTGTGGCATTGCATATTTCCGTGGATTTGCTACCCACGATGCGAGGAATACCTCATGCGAGTCCGTACGGGCTTATGCGGGTGAAATAGTCTCATGCGGGCGGGTCCAGCCTATGCGAGGAATACCACGCGAGTCCGACGGCTTACGCGGGTGAAATAGTCCCACGCGCGGTCCACCTATGCGAGGAATACCTCACGCGAGTCCGTAAGGGCTTACGCGGGTGAAATAGTCCTACGCGAGGAATACCTCACGCGGTCCACGCGCCTACGCGGGTGAAATAGTCCCGCGAGTAGGATTGCTAAATGATCTGCGCGGGTGGTCCCGCTTTGATCGTGAGCTTCCTACTTTATATTGTAAGGATACTACCGCTTACTCTCATTGTTAGTAAGGCACTGTGTTGTAATTTGATTATCATATATGTCCCGGATTGTTTGTGTTACCCTATGGTCATGCTTTACGATGTGGGATTCCGGCATGAGACCACGAGGTATTTAGGACACAGTGGGACTTGGTGTTCATGTATCCTTATTGGTGTTATTACATCATGGATCGGCGTGAGGAAGGATTCCACGGGTATGATTGATATTATGGGCGTGAGACCCATAGTTATATTTGAGTAGTGACTTTGAGGGCTGCCCCCGACTTGATATGACCGCTTATGTGTTATGTATCGTAGGTTGGCTATCGCACATGTCTCCTGCTTTGTTTAGATCGTTATGATTTTATTACGATTTCATCGCTCACATACTTGGTACATTCTTCGATCGACTCCTTCGGGGCCGCGCTCATGCCGCAGTTTAGGTACGCAGCTTGGTGATCGGCAGTGTAGGAACTCGCTCGGGGTTTTGGATAGCTCCTCTGCTCGTGAGTTTATCTTTCCGTATATATCCTTGATGTGCTTTGTACGCTTTGGGTACGGCGGGCCTTGTCCGGCCATAGTTGATTTAACTCTTAGAGGTCCGTATTCATATGTGGGATTGACTCATGAACGATGTGTCCTTTGAGTATGTATATTATATGGCAGCCTTGTCGGCTTTGCCCTTGCACGCACGTTAGTTTAAAAAAAAAAAGAGGTGTTATTTAAATTCCGCAGTTACTTGTGTTGTTAAGGTAGAAGGGTGCCCAAGTAGGGCACCAGTCACGGGCCCGAGGTTCGGGGTATGACAAAAATTGAAGAACTCCTTAAGTTTCCGCCTTGCGACTAATACGAAAACGTCATTTTTCCGAAATATTTCTATTGAGATATCCTTACAATACCCTTAGGGATATTGGGTTAAAGTCTTGAGGCTAATGGATCAAAATTGCAAATTTTTTTGTGTGGGGATGCTCAAACCCGAGAGCACTTATGCTAGCACAAAGTGTTGTGAAATTTTTCTAAGTCTTCAAGACCTTGTCTTGCTACTAGTATGTATTTATAACACATTGGAGGGTCTAGACTTAAACAAATGGATGGCTAAGATGAGTTTCACTAGAATCAAGCCCATGTGGACAAGTTGACAAGTCAACAAAATCAAGCTTGCAAGACTTATCTTCCACCATGGTAAATGACCATCCAATCCTTACTAATTTTCGTCCAACACCATATGTGGGAGTGCCACGTGTCGCCCTCCCATTCGTCCATAAAATTCCGTAACCCTCGTGGGCCCCACAAAAATGTAAAATTCCTCGGGTGGGCCCCACGTGACCAAATCCGTAAAAATAATTTTCCATAATGTTAATAAGTTCCATACTCTTCAAATAATGCATTTTGAGAATCCAATTCTTAACAACGAACATTTCTCCTTTCCGACGTTCGGAAGATTTTCTGCCGGAAAAACAATTCTTCCTTTCGTACCAATTTCCAAGTCTTGAAGCCTTACGTACATTCTCTTATACATGTCCTGGACTTACGGGATGTAACAATAACAAAGGCCGGCCCCTAATCGAGGGACTCGGTGAAGTGAAATACAACACTTGCTCGAATAACTATTATGAGAAACAATATGCAAGTAGAAATCATCTTTTCACTTTATTAGAAGGTATAACACGTCTTCTACTTTAGAAAGACAAAGGCTTTATCACATCTTACATTATTAGGGAAATGAACCCAAGGTACTATGTACGTCCGCCGTACATCCTCTCATTTAAAAACCTCAAGACACTAACACCCGTAGTATCAAGACACTTCCACTTCTAAAATCAAGTTACTACACTTTTAAAATCCATTAAAAGGAACTTCCCTTTTAGAAATCCAAAGTACTATGTATAGAGTACATCACTAAGTACTATCAAGGAATAGATAGACAACTTCCATTTGGAAACCCCAAAGTACTATCTAGGGAATATATGTTACAACTTCCATTTTAGAAAAGTCAAAGTACTATAAATAGAGTATATCACTAAGGATTGGTTCCAATAGAACTCTATAGAGATCAAGTCAAGTATCGTTTAGGGATTTGGATTCACTCATTTTCTAAAATCAAATCAAGTATCAATAAGGACAAAAATCCACTCACTTTATGAAATCAAATCATGTATCATTAAGGATAAAAATCCACTCACTTTATGAAATCAAATCATGTATCGTTTAGGATAAAAATCCACTCACTTTATGAAATCAAATCATGTATCATTAAGGATATGTCACGACCCGAACCCGGGCCCGTGACTGGTGCCTTACCCCGGGCACCCTAGTGATACAACATCAGAGAAAATCAGCGGAAATAAAAACATGAACATGAATTAAGAGACATGATAAATAAACAGGCCAACCTAAACAGTTGCCTTCAGTATATACATAAATACGAACGCTTATCCTTTTACTGCATCCGCCACAACAAGATTACTGCACTCTAAGAAGTGATAACAACTATGACGGACAGTGGCCCCGCCATACCTGAATGTACAAGAACCTCTGCACTGTGGTAACATACCAAAGATAAGCCTCCAAGGAACGGAGCTTCCCAACACGCTGAATGTGATCCTATAAGCGGGATCGACGATCGATGTACCTTTACCGCAGATGAACGCAGCCCGGGCGAGGTCGATACAACAGTACCAAGTATGTGAAATCAGAAATATCGTGAATGAAATCATAATAGTCTATATAAAGCGAGACATGTATGATAACCAAACTACGCTCACAACATAAAAGCGATATGTCAAGTCGTGACTCACGCCTCAAAGTCATCCTCATGCCCGTGGAACTCCTTCCTCACCGCCGCAGCCTAGGTACAAATCATGTGATACGTATAAGTGTCTCGCCCATCTTATGGACCCAATATAGAAACGTGTGGAATACATTCTGATGAACCGGTAGTCATGAAATACATTCGGATGAACGGTAGTCAAGTGAAATACATTCGGATGAACCGGTAATCAAGTGAAATACATTCGGATGAACCGGTAATCAAGTGAAATACATTCGGATGAACCGGTAATCAAGTGAAATACATTCCGGATTTAACCGTAATCAAGTGAAATACATTCGGATGAACCGTGAATCAAGTGAAATACATTCTGATGAACCAGAGTCGAGTAGAACACAGTACTTGCACAACAAGGCTATCACACGTAACATGGTCAAGTTTCATAACAACAAGCATAAGCAAGTTACACACAACTCAAGGTACTTTCATTTTATGTCAAAGTCCGGGTTTTTAACCCTAAAGTACTACGTACGCTAAATTCCTTTTAAAGATCCATTTCTTTTACAAAGGTCACCCGATACCCGTAGTATAAAAATAGAGTGACGAACATTGTTAAGTAAACAAAAATGCTTTCCTTTGTAAAATCAAGTAATAACCTTATTTTCCAAACGTTCAAGTTTGCCTAATTTCAAATGCTCAAGTTTCTCATTTTAGAAAAGGTTTCGTAGTTCATAGTTTTAACATAATTCTCCTTTAAACGTTTCGAGAAACATATGTCTTATATGTGAGTAGGTTATTCTTGTTTATAATCAATCTTATAAAGCAGCCATGATCTAGGAAATGTAATATCATTTTGTCTCATCTTAGCTTCTATGCAGATGGAGGTTTCTACTGGTTTTAATACCATACTTCATTATTCAATACATTTTCCTTTATTAACGCTGCAGTGGTTTGTCGATACTCATTCTGATTTCCGAAATCAGTAAAACATTATTCCTTTTAAAACCAAGTACTCATTACTCACGAATGAGGTTTCATACTTTTAACAAAACTCATATCAATACCATTAAGTCAAATCTCTTATCTTCTAAAAATCAGTAAACCATTATTCTTTATCGTTCTTAAGACGTTATACCTAACTTCCCATAAAGTTAGTACAACTCTTATGTTTTCAAAGCCAAGTATTACTCTTCTTTCAAAAAGGTCTTTTTGAAACACTTCAAGTTCTTTATTACTACCCATCAAATCCGTTATAAGTCAAATCAGTTACCCTTTGAAACCACAAAGCATTTTCTTACCTACATAAAGCTGTTATAACCAACTTCCCATAAAGCCGTTATAACACTTTATGTTTCAAACCAATCAAATACATTAAACACATGTACGTCTACCGTACTACATAGTTATACACATATCATGCTAGAACAGATAGGAAGAGGTTCACATACCTCGCGACGATTATCGACTAATAGCAAAACGCTCCAAGTACCTCAAACCGTCGGCTGCACCTTAAGCCGCGTAGACCGCGCCACACGTAGTATTTCAACCTATAGAGGCCACAAGGCGCCTATTAATATCTTTAGATCCCGACGAATATTCTACGTAAAATTCGGCAAAGACTCTCCCGCAAACAGAAATCTCCTCTCTATCGAGGCCGCTACCAAGCCAACGGGGGTTAACACGCCTAACTGTTATACCCGTAGTTCCGTGGTATGTATGTGAGGACGCACGCATTTGAGAATACGGCGTAAATTTTGGAAAGAAAGGAAGATGTGATTTTTCGACGGAAAAGTTAGGTTTTGTGAAGAAAAAGGTTCGTTAATGGGAATTGGATTCCCAGATTTGGTATTTGGACTTCTTGGATTATATTAGAATTTTGAGGTTTTATTTTGAGAATGGTCACGTGGGACCCACGAGAAATTTACGGTTTTGGGCCCGCTTTGTTTTTGAGATTTCCGTATTTTGGATATTTTCGAAGACGAAATATTTTGGATTTAATTGGGGGCGACACGTGTCACCCCATGTGGCACTTGGCCGAAATGGGTGGATGATGGCTAGGCCACTTGTCCTCGCCGACGGCCTCACACTTGGCACCATTTCGTTTGGCCATGTGGTGTGGTGGGACCCACACACACATGGCCCAATCTTGACCCTACACTTATATTGATCTTGGCCCTTGGTTCTTCTATAAATACCCTCGCTCAAGAGTAAAATCATCCTCACTTGAAAGCTTTCCAAAGCAAATGTTTTCCTCCCTTTGTGTAGATTTCGCCCTCCCCTCTTGTGTAGAAAATACTTAGTGTATTGTTGTATAATCCCAAATACCTTGGCCTAGTATCCCTAGTAGTATTCCAAAGTTATTTCAATACTAGAGCCTAAATACTACTTTATTCCAATAGCCAGAAACGAAACCCTAGAAAAATCTTCCTAGCTTGGTGGAAGTATTTAGAAGTTGTTTAGAAACTTCTAAGGGTCGCTGGAGCGGGTTGAGCGTAAGATTGGAGCTAAACGTTGCTCGTGATCGACTTATAACTTGGATAATTTTTGGGCTTATCGAGGTAATGATCTATGTCCCTATCAGTAATTGGATATTACATGTTGTAGTAGTTATACTTGAGTATATTATATTGGAAGGATGATTATAAAGGATTGAATCGTATTTACATTGACTGCATTTATAGTAGACTTGTGTAAGTATTATCGCGAAGATATTTGAACACGTCAGGTTAGACGTGTAATCCCCGGAGTTGTTGTACGGTAGCGGCCCGGTTGGGAGGAGATTTATGTGATAGCGGGGAGGTCTCGAAATTTACGTAGAATAAGGAATCTTGTGTTTAGAATATTCTACTGAGAGTGCTAGAAGTTGATTTATATATTGTGGTTGTTATAGGATCTTTCTACGCGGCATACTTGACTTGGCTTGTGGTTTAAGCTAAAGGTATGTGATTCTTCCTATACTCTTGAGCATGATTGTTGTGAACTATATAGTACGGTAGACGACGTGTGAAACGATTTTTGTTTGTTTTAAAACATAAAGTGTTATAATGGCTTTATGGGAAGTTAGTTATAACGACTTTATGAAGATAAAAGAAAGATTTGGTTTTGACAAGAAACGACTTGATTTTGAAAGTTAAGAGACTTGATCTTGAAAGATAAGAGACTTGACTTATAACGACTTGTTTTGGAAAAGGAGAAGTAACTTGATTTAAGTATAGGTTACTTGTTTTGAAAAGAGTAAGTTAATTGGGTTTTAAAAAGAGTATACTTGATGTTGTTCTAAAAGAAAAGCACTTGGTTTATAAAGTATAGAGTACTTGATTTTAAAAGCCTTGTAAAGATTTTTACGAAGGTGAAGTAATTTGGTTTTAAAAGTAAAACGTGTTTTCTTTATATACTACAGTATTAGTATCACGTGGCTTTTACGTAGAAAGAGGTCTTTTTGAAAGGAAAGTATGTAGTATTTTGGGTTTGAAACCCGATTGTTGATTAAAATGAATGTATGTTAAACTTGCCTATGCTTGTTGTGATAGTCTTTGATGTGCAAGTGTTTTGTTGATGTCGCCGTGACTCTCGGGAGGGCCGCTTATCCGATTGATTGATCGACATACCGACGTTGGGTGGTCCACGAGTATGCGCCCACTTTGAGTATCGATCGTTGTTTCAGATCGCCGTGACTCTCGGGAGGGCCGCTTATCCGATTTATTTCCTTTGGACATGCCGACGTGATGGATGTTCCACGCACGCGCCCAAAGAGGATGGTTTCATGGCCATGACTTCCGAGGTAAGACGGGCACGCGGTCATTGCGAGGTTCAGATCGTTAGTCCATGGACCGCTAATCCATGAAGCTTGCCGCGCGACGGCGATCACGGGCTTGGTTTGTACGTGGTTCGTGCACACTTTAGATACTTGTTCAGTCATTTTCTCGTACCAGAGCCTCTCGGGTAGATAGCTTAAGATACTTGCCTCTGGCCATATCTTGTGAGACGGTAGGCTATCAGACGTTAGCTTAAGATACTTGCCTCGCCGATGCGTGGCTAGCTTTGGATCGTAGTTGCTTCCGCATTGCCCGTGATGGGATATGACTAGCTTTGACCGGTAGTTGGCTATTCTACTTGCCCGACGGTTTTGACGACGCAGCAGATCTAGTGTTCGTGTTCACATACGGGTGTTGTTTTACATCATGTACTGCAGTGAGGAAATGAGTTCCACGGCATGAGTGGTATTATGGGCGTGAGACCCATAATTATGTGAGTGATTATTCGGGATATGCGCCCTTACTTGACATAATCACTTTATTGCGAAATGGTTTTATAAAATGATGAAATGTGATTTCATTACGTATTTTCAGCCACATACATGGTACTGTTATCGACCTCCTGGGCCGCTCATGCCGCAGTAGAGGTACACCAGTTGGTTGATCTCGCCATAGGATCGCATTCAGCGTTGAAGCTCGTTTCCTCCGAGGCTTATCTTTTGGTATAGTCCACTGTCATTGTAGGTACTTGTACATCTGTGGTATGGCGGCCCCTGTCCCGTCATAGTTGTTGTATATCTTAGAGGTCAGAGTAATCACAAGTGTGGTTTGTAAAAAGGATAACTGCTCGGTTTTATGTATATATACCAAGGCAACATTGGGTTGGCCTGTTTATTTATTTATGTCTCTATTTCATGTAAAGTTTTTATTTCCGCTGGTTTTCTCGATGTTGTATCACTAGGGTGCCCGGTAAGGCACGATGACGCCCGGTTTCGGGCGCCAAGTGGTATCGAGCGATTAATCCTCGGAAAGTGTCTATGCACGTGTCTAGTAGAGTCTTGATTATCGGTGTGTGCACCACATCTATAATCGTGAGGTCGCAGGACATTTAGGATTGGTTTCTATTCTTCTCACCGAGATCGTGCCTTAGAGCGTTGTAAGTTGGACTCCTTCCGACGTGTTCTTTTTGCCGCTTATGCCTCCGCGCAAGGCAACCCGCCCGTGGGCAAGGCAGCCGTGGAGCCGCTAGTGGGACACAGAGGAGTACGAGGCGCAGCCGGCCATTACCGAGATAGTTCTTGACGGCGAAGTTTTGCGACGCCGCCAATTTCAAAGAGGTTAGAGCCGCAGCAGTTGGCTGCAGAGACCACGCACTGAGCCTCCGGTCCCACACCGGAGCAGAGGAGATGGGTTACAAGCGAGATGGCCCGCCATCGCCGTGATCGTGGCGACACGGCGAGAGGCCGACGCAGCAGCCGAGCCCGTAGCCCCGTAGTTCATCCTGTCGGATAGTTTGAGGCTACGGATTTTCCGAGTTGTATCCCGCCGTAGTTCTACGGTCGAGGCACGAGGATGATCCGCAGGAGTTCATCCGTCGATTCTGAGGATCATGCGAGTGATCAAGGCTTCGAGACCGAGTCCGTGATTTTCGGTTCGCATCGGCCGCGTGATACCGCAATGATCGGGTTTGATTCACGGAGCTGTCCCGGGAGCATGCGCCCCACTGTTTGGGACGAGTTCTCGAGGCATTTCTCACCATTTCTTGCCGCAGACGGCGAGGGCACGGCCGAGTTTCGATCTTTGAGACAGTGAGGACGCACGCCGGGAGTACAACGTAGAGTTCGACTCGTTGGCTCGATATGTCCTGCGTTAGTAGCTAATATGGAGGACGAGTGCACCGCCACGCCACAGGGCTTGATGACTACTTGGCGTAGTCTTGTTCGTGTATCGTCACCGGCATGGACATCGCCCGCACGCAGCTCATGCACTAGGGTGTGAGGCACGGAGAGACCGACGGATTGACCAATATCGCCAGAAGAGGCCGTGACAGCAGGTCCTTTGGTAACTTTCAAGGCGGACCGCCTCAAGAGACTAGTTATACGCCGCCAAGACAGAGTGGTCCTCTACGCCTTCGTGGCCTCCAGAGTATTCAGGAGCAGTCGTGGCTCGAGGGTTGAGTTTTCGGGAGTTGGGGTCGGCGAAGCCACCCGACCTAAGTGTAACCAACAGTGGTAAACCCCATTCGAAGTGTCGAGGACTTGTTTTACATGTGGCGGGCCATTTTGCGAGAAATTGTCCTACCAGAGGTAGCGGACGTTGAGACTCACCGGGATCTGCGGGTTCTTCGCCTTCGATAGCTAGGCGGTGTTCATATACGCAGCGAAGGTGGGTCGGTGGAAGTTCCCGATTATAGCGGTCCTTGAAATCGCCTATTTGTTTTTGTGATATCGGTATATCCTCGACCTCTAAGAGACTAGTATGCAATTGTATTAAGATAAGTATATTTTTAATTATTATGTTACGATAGCATTATGTTGGTCCGATAATTCCATGGGTAGTGTAAGATGGAAGTGGTAGCTTTCATGACGTGAATTAGTAAGATTGTTCGGATCGGGAACGAGAGATTGGGCGCGATAATGGGTCGCCGAGGCTGTCGCGGTCAACCCGCAGCCGGATTGAGTGGGGTCGTTCGAGGTGGTCCCACGTGGTAGGTCACGAGGGTGCTAGCCCAAGTTTAGGTAACCATCGTATGAGTTCGGGATGTGATCGATCAGAATCGGATCGTGAAGGCCGCAGATAGGCCTTAGAGTAAATTGAAGCTAGTATGAGCTGTTGAGAGATTAGAAATGATTTCATCGTTAGCTTGCATTTGTATGTTATACTATGGCCATTGATGGCGTGATTGGTTTCGTAAGTATAGTAGTGAAGACTATACCAAGACACGCTCGCTTTGGAGACTTAGAAGGAACATTCGACGAATGTTTCTAAGGGGAAGAATGTTATACCGTAGTTCCGTGGTATGTATGTGAGGACGACGACGCGAGAATACGCATGTAAATTTTGGAAAGAAAGGAAGATGTGATTTTTTCGACGGAAAAGTTCCGCTTTGTGAAGAAAAAGGTTCGTTAATGGGAATTGGATTCCCAGATTTGGTATTTGGACTTCTTGGATTATATTAGAATTTTGAGGTTTTAATTTCAGAAATGGTCACGTGGACCCACGGGAGAAATTTACGGTTTTGTGGGGCCCGCTTTGTTTTTGAGATTTCCGGTATTTTGGATATTTTCTAAGACGAAATATTTTGATTTAATTGGGGCGACACGTGTCACCCCCATGTGGCACTTGGCCGAAATGGGTGGATTGGCCGATTTGGCCCTCACACTTGGCACCATTTTCGTTTGGCCATGTGGTGTGGTGGGACCCACACACACATGGCCCAATCTTGACCCTACACTTATATTGATCTTGGCCCTTGGTTATTCTATAAATACCCTCGCTCAAGAGTAAAATCATCCTCACTTGAAAGCTTTCCAAAGCAAATGTTTTCCTCCCTTTGTGTAGATTTCGCCCCTCCTCTTGTGTAGAAAATACTTGGTGTATTGTTGTATAATCCCAAATACCTTGGCCTAGTATCCCTAGTAGTATTCCAAAGTTATTTCAATACTAGAGTCCGGAAATACTACTTTATTCCAATACCAGAAACGAAACCCTAGAAAATCTTCCTAGCTTGGAAGTATTTAGAGAAGTTGTTTAGAAACTTCTAAGGGTCGCTGGAGCGGTCGAGCGTAAGGATTGGAGCTAAACGTTGCTCAGATCGACTTATAACTTGGATAATTTTTGGGCTTATCGAGGTAATGATCTACGCCCCCTATCAGAATTGGATATTACATGTTGTAGTAGTTATACTTGAGTATATTATATTGGAAGGATGATTATAAAGGATTGAATCAGATTTACATTGACCGCATTTACAGAGACTTGTGTAAGTATTATTGCGAAGCATATTTGAACACGTCCGGTTAGACGTGTAATCCCCTGGGAGTTGTTGGCATGGTAGCGGGCCTGGTTAGGGGAGGAGATTTATGTGATAATGGGGGAGGTTGCCAAATTTCGTAGAATAAGGAATCTTGTGTTTAGAATATTCTACGAGAGTGCTAGAAGTTGATTTATATATTGTGGTTGTTATAGGTGGATCTTTCACGCCGCATACTTGACTTGGCTTGTGGTTTAAGCTAAAGGTATGTGATTCTTCCTATACTCTTGAGCATGATTGTTGTGAACTATATAGTACGAGACGACGTGTGTGAAACGATTTTTGTTTGTTTTAAAACATAAAGTGTTATAATGGCTTTATGGGAAGTTAGTTATAACGACTTTATGAAGATAAAAGAAAGATTTGGTTTTGATAAAGAAACGACTTGATTTTGAAAGTTAAGAGACTTGATCATGAAACATAAGAGACCTGACTTATAACGACTTGTTTTCTAAAAGGAGAAGTAACTTGATTTAAGTATAGGTTACTTGTTTTGAAAAGAGTAAGTTAATTGGGTTTTAAAAAGAGTATACTTGATGTTGTTCTAAAAGAAAAGCACTTGGTTTATAAAGTATAGAGTACTTGATTTTAAAAGCCTTGTAAAGATTTTTACGAAGGTGAAGTAATTTGGTTTTAAAAGTAAAACGTGTTTTCTTTATATACTACGAGTATTAGTATCATGTGGCTTTACGTAAAAAGAGGTCTTTTTGAAAGAAGGAAAGTATGTAGTATTTTGGGTTTGAAACCCGATTGTTGATTAAAATGAATGTATGTTAAACTTGCACGCTTGTTGTGATAGTCTTTGATGTGCAAGTGTTTTGTTGATGTCGCCGTGACTCGGGAGGGCCGCTTATCCGATTGATTGATCGACATACCGACGTTGGGTGGTCCACGAGTATGCGCCCACTTTGAGTATCGATCGTTGTTTCAGATCGCCGCGTGACTCGGGAGGGCCATTATCCGATTTATTTCCTTTGGACACGCCGACGTGATGGATGTTCCACGCACGCGTCGATGCAGGATGGTTTCATGGCCATGACTTCCGAGGTAAGACGCCGGGCACGCGGTCATCGCGAGGTTCAGATCGTTAGTCCACGGACCGCTAATCCATGAAGCTTGCCGCGCGACGAGCGATCACGCTTGGTTTGTACGCGTGGTTCGCACACTTTAGATACTTGTTCGTCATTTTCTCGCAGGTAGCCTCCGGTAGATAGCTTAAGATACTTGCCTCTGGCCATATCTTGTGAGACGGTAGGCTATCAGACGTTAGCTTAAGATACTTGCTCGGCCGATTGCGTGGCTAGCTTTGGATCGGTAGTTGGCTTCCGTACCTTGCCCGTGATGGGATATGACTAGCTTTGACCGTAGTTGGCTATTCTACTCGCCCGACGGCTTTGATGACGCAGCGTGATCTAGTGTTCAGTTCACATAGGGGTGTTGTTTTACATCATGTACTGCCGGCAGTGAGGAATGAGTTCCACGGGCATGAGTGGTATTATGGGCGTGAGACCCATAATTATGTGTGAGTGATTATTCTGGGGATATGCGTCCCCTTACTTGACATAATCGCTACTTATTGCGAAATGGTTTTATAAAATGATGAAATGTGATTTCATTACGGATTTTCGCCACATACTTGGTACTGTTGCATCGACCTCCTGGGCCGTGCGTTCACGCCGCAGTAGAGGTACACCACTTGGTTGATCTCGCCATAGGATCGCAGTCAGCGTTGAAGCTCGCTTCCTCCGAGGCTTATCTTTTGGTATAGTCCTGTCATCAGAGGTACTTGTACATCTGTGGTATGGCGGCCCCGTCCCGCCATAGTTGTTGTATATCTTAAGTCTCAGAGCACCGCAAGTGTGGCGGGGTTTGTAAAGGATAACTGTTCGGGTTTTATGTATATATACCAAGGCAATTGGGTTGGCCTGCTTATTTATTTATGTCTCTCATTTCATGTGTAAAGTTTTTATTTCCGCTGGTTTTCTCTGATGTTGTATCACTAGGGTGCCCGGGGTAAGGCACCAGTGACGGGCCCGGGTTTCGGGGCGTCACATAACCGGACGTGTACAATTCTACTACACAGTAATGCTACACAAGTCATCGTAATACACATGTAATTACGCTCAGCTTCTCTTTAAATTCAGGCTTAAGTCGCAAGACATTGCCGTAAGTATTATTCAGGTTTAAGTCAAAAGACATTGCCGCACAACTATGTTCAGTTCTATATATAGTATACTTAACTATATACTCCTACACCATGTAATTTCCAATTACAACAGAAGGTCAAGAATGTTTACCTCGATAAGCCCAAAATTATCCGAGTTTATATGTCGATCCTGAGCAAGGTTTAGCTCCTATTCCGTGCGCTCCAACCCGCTCCAAACAACCCTTAGAAGTTCTAACCAACTTCTACTTAAAACTTCAACTAACAATGAAGATTTCCTTAGGGTTTCGGTTTGAGACTAAAAGGACAAAAGGTAGTATTTCCGGGCTCTACGTATAGATGTAACTTTTGGAATATGACAAGGTAAAGGCTAAGGTATTTTGGGCATTATAACAATACTGAGAGTATTTCTACCAAGAGGGTGTTTTATACGAAACAACTAGGCAGGGGTACCCCACGGCCACACTACTAGGAGGGGGAGGGCAATCCCTCTCGGCCAAAGGCCACACGGTGGGGAGGAAGCTCACGGCTAGAGCACAAGAAAGGGAGGAAGGATTTTCAAGACTTGGTGATTTTAGGAATGGATGAAGTCTTCAAGCTTAGGGGGGGGGGGTATTTATAGCAAAGCCAAAGGCCAACCAATGGCCAAGATCAAGCCATGTGCAAGGCAAGTGTAAGGCCAAGATCAAGCCAAGTGCACCCTAACCCTACTCCACAAAACACTCCACAAAACAAGCCACAAAGCAAGGCACAAATCAAGGAACCAATCGGCCAAGGCCAACCATCCCTCTTCGACGCCCAATCGTCCAAGCCACCCCACTTGCTTCCAATGTGAGGGTGACACATGTCACCCTCCCGTTGGTCCAAAATGTTTCGTCTCTCGGAAATGTTATACCCCGTATTTCCAGAGTATGTACGTAAGGGAATACGTACGAAAGTCTAGCCTTAAAGATAAGCCTTGGACGTTTTTATTTGTACACAACTCACTAAAAGAATCGTTTTCCGACGAAACGCTTTCCACCTTCGTAGGTAAATTCCGCTATGCCATTTCTAATTTTTATGGATTTTTCCGAGAGACGAAACATTTTGACCAACGGAGGGCGACACTTGTCACCCTCCAATTGATGGACTTGAAATCGCCCATTTGGACGATTTGAACAATAGGAGCACGCTTTTTGTGCCTTTTGCACAAGTCGAGGAGTTGGTAGGATATTTGTGTATAGTTAATCCTCACCCTACACTTGCCTTGCACTTGTCTTAATCTTGGCCATTGGTTGGCCACTTCTTGACCTATAAATACTTCTTAAGATGAAGAGTTCTTCATCCACAAATTACTTTCCAAGTCTTGAAAATCCTCCTTCTCCCTTGTTAGCCATTTCATCCAAGCCCTCTTCCCTCTAGCCTAAGTGGCCCTTGGCCGAATACTCCCTAGCCTAGCCAAAAATCTACCCCTCCTTGGTAGAAAAGTTACCTTCTTGTATCGTTATAATGCCCAAAATACCCTAGCCCAAATACCTTAGTACTTAGTAGAAGTTGTGAAGAACTTCTAAGGTTCTGAGCATACAACTTAGAGCAAAACCTTGCTCAGCGCGACTTTTCTAGGATATTATTGGGCTTACCGAGGTAATAATCCTAACCCTCTTTTGTATTAGAGAATGCATCGTAGAAGTATAAGAATAAGTATTAATCACTTAGAAGAATATCACGTATAGAATTGAATCTGCTACTACAGTAGGCGGTTTAAAAGAAGAATAATCAAATCAGACATACATAGGATTGTTTTCACAAGAGACTTATATAGCTCACCGGCAGGGAAGTGCTGCCCGACTTACCGTAATTATGAACCTCTGCTTAGAATGACCTTCGAGTAGTCTTTGATAGATATCTGTGACTATTATAGTCGACTCTGCGCGACATATTCAACTCGCGGTGGTTTTCACGGTAGGTATGTGATTCTTCCTAAAGCATGATATTTTACAATATATATAGTGCAGACGCATACGTGTTAATCGGATAATAACTATGGCAATGTCTTTGACTTAAGCCTGAATAATACTTACGAATGCCTCACGCTTAAGCCCGAATAATAAAGAATCAAAACATTTCAAAAGACTATCAATCATATTAATGTAAGAGAACTAATTGGTTTTTAAATGCGAAGCTTAAGAGTTATACTAGCTTTATGGGAAGTAAGTATAACCACTTAAGATTGATAAAAGAAACAAGTTTGCCTATGTGTTTATAACAAACTTATATTGAGAAAAGAATAATAAGATGGTTTGATAAGTAGACATGATATGATGCTATGTGTGTTAGTATCTTGTAACGCTTTGTATAGGTGAGTATCCTTGTTGTGCTTATGTTGTTTAAAGTTAAGTTGTTATGTTAGTATACTATCACTCACCTCTTGAGATGATACCGGGGTTGTCGCCTCCGACGCGGGTAGACTCAGCGATGCAGGACCATGATTCGAGAATACCTCATGCGGTCCAGGGGCCTACGCGAGCTACGAGAGTTCCGTGTTAGTATGCGGGTTATGCCTCACGCGGCCTATGTGTCCATGCGACAATGAGTCCGTGTCGACGCCGAGGAGTAGCTACCTCGACGCGGGTTATACCTCACGCGCCCACGTGAGTGGCCTATGCGACTCGAGTCCGTGATTAGGCTTGCGGAATGATAATACGCGAGTGGCCCCGCTCAATCATTCGCAGCCTAGAAAAGACCTATTACGCTTACCTATTGGTGCTCTTGTTTGTGATGTGGCACTATGTGCGGTTTCCTTGATTTCTTCATACATACTTGTAAACTGGTTTTAAAAAGGGTTATGATTTCATTTAAGTACTTTACAGTTTCACATACTTAGTACCTGTTGTACTGACCTCCTTCGGGGGGCTGCGTTCATGCCGCAGGCGGGCAAGGTGTGCTAGATCCGCATCCTTAGGATCTCTACGTTGGTGCTGAGCTCCATCTCTTCCGAGGCTCTACTTTTGGTATGATCTCCCATTGTAGATAGTTTTGTATGAATAGTGGTATGGCGGCCCCGTCCCGCCATAGTTGTATATTTCAGAGGTCAGTAGTCATGTTGTACATGTTGTCGGATGTAATCGCTAAACCATGATTATATATATATACGCTTAAAGGCGATGTTTTCACATAAACGTGTCTTATTTTATAAACTGTTTCATGTCTTGCTTTATATTTCCGCTGATTACTCTGATGTATGACTACTTGGTGCCTTAAGGCACTACCACGGCCCCGAACGGGTCGTGACAGAAAAATCCGCAAAAATTATAAATGACATAGCCGGAATTTTCCCTACGAAAGTCGTGGAAACGCTTTCGCGAAAAACGACTTATTCGCACTGTGCCCAAATTTCGGTCCTATGCCTAACTTAAGGCTCAAATTTCGTGACGACGTCCACACGCATATACTGCGAAATACGGGGTATAACATTCTCCCCTCCTTAGAAACATTCGTCCCGAATGTTCCTTCTCAAGACGGATATCGATGAAGTTCCTTTAACAAGTTGCCAACGCCACAGCCTGGCCACGAAATAGCACACGTTCTCTTCCTTCCTTACTCATCGTGCCCTTTTTGAACACTTGAACTCTCCCAGTACGTACCATACTTCACCAACGCTTCGCTTTCCAAATTTCTAGAGTCACCACCTCCAACTTGGTTATCTTACTAGCCTCAATCTTCCTTAAGGCCATTCCCGGCCTTCACGATCTGCTTCTGGTCGAACACACCCACGAACTTATACGATGGTCAACTAAACTTGGGCCTAGCACCCTCGTGACCCTACCACCTGGCGGGACCACCCAGAGCTGACCCCACCTCGAAACAGACTGCGGGTTGGCCCGCAACATGGCCCCAACCCGACCCACTGTCGCGCCAACTCGCTTCCGACACCTTAACAATCTTGCTAAATCACATCATGAAAGATACCACTTCCATTTACCCAACCCAGGGACTTATCACACAATACCTTCTAGGCATAAAATGCACTCTGACAAGGATCACTCGCAAAATCTTGTACTCAAGACGGCCTTACATCTAAGGTCTCAACTGTAATATTCTAAGGTTCATCATTTCCTCACCCCCAGGCTTACCCTTTTCCCTAACCAGGTTCCTAAATCACATTTCAGCACAAAGCTATCCGAACATAACACTTAACACATTAACATAACATCAAAACATACAAGCCTCTAGAGGGTTAAGGATATACCTGAAGCCACCGCTCCACTCTAATCGTAAGTCCGCCGCAGGCGCATAATCGTAGAAGGCGGCGAACCCGCCATCGATCCTAGGTCGCGCTGCCGCGTACTCTCCTATAAGCACGCTCGCCACATGGCTCGACGACCGCAGTGAAACAAGCACCAGAAAAGACGACATTCCCGGGATGATGTTTGCCACATCGCACACCGGGGGACATGAATCCGGCCGCTAGAACTCACGTATACCGTGAACGAAGCCACGAGCTCACCAGCTCCGAATACCCCAACGCCCCAAGATCGAGGAGAACCACTGCATCGGGCGAGGTACATAACTAGATCACGAGGCGGTCCGCCAAAGTTACCAAAGGACCTCGCTGCTCGCCTCTTCGCCGATCTCGGCCATTCCGTCGACCTCTCCGTGCCTTACATCCTAGTGCATGAGCTTGCATGCGGGCAATATCCATGCCCGGCAAGAGCTACACCCGCACAAGCTCGCCATGTAATCGCCCAGCCCGTGACGTAGCGGTGTACTCGCCCTCCATATCGGCTACCACTGAACATACCGAGCTAATGAGTCGAACTCACATTGTACTCTCTAACCGTCCCGCCTGCCCCGCTCAACGTCAAAAATCACCCGAGCCCTCTCATCCGCGGGGCAAGAAATGTGCAAGAAAAGCCTTGAGAACTCGTCCCATACGGCCGGAAGTGCATGCTCTTCCCGACAACTCCCACGAATCAAAACTACCAATCGCAGATCACGCGGTGATGCGAACCCAATACCACCGACTCGCCTCGAGACTCGATCACTCACGATCCGTCAGAGTCGCTTGATAAACTCCTCGAGGGTCGCCTCGCCTCTCGATCCATAGAACATCGGCGCTACAACTCGTAAAGTCACGAGCCTCAAACCGCTCGCCGGGGTGAACTACGGGTGCTACGGGCCGGAATCTGCGATCCACTTATCTCATATCGGCCACGACCGCCGAATCGCCATCTCTTGTACATCTCTCATCGCCTGTGCCGTGGACGAGGCTCGTGTATCAGAGTCTCGGCAGCCACCGCCGCGCTCTAAACTCGCTGTCGTGGCAAGGCGCGAAACCCGCCGTTTAAGCACTGCTCAGTATCGACGGCTCGCGCTCGCATTTCCTCAGTATCTCGCTAACTCCTCGATCGCTTTGCCCATCTGCGCAAGGTTGCCTTATGCGGAGGCATAATCGTAAAGGAAAGGAATACATCGAGGGGTCCAATTTATCACACACTCTAAGGCACGATCTCGTAATGAGAAGAATGGAAACTAATCCTAAATGTCCCGCACTCCTCGATTATAGATGTGGTGCACAACACACCGATAATCAAGACTTACTAGACACGTCGTAGACACTTTCCGAGGACTAACCGCTTCGATACCACTTTTGTCACTTTATCGCGAGTCCCACTCCGAGGACCCAACAAATGGTACCGGCTGCCATGATCCCACACACACGGACGTGCACGGAGAGCCACGGTGCCCTGTTTCCGTGGTAGGCTCGCCTCTTTATACGCCACCAAGGAGGTCAAGACAACAGAACCAAGTATGTGAAATCAGAAATATCGTGAATGAAATCATAATAGTCTATATAAAGCGGAGACATGTATGATAACCAAACTACGATTTACAACATAAAAGCGATCCATGTCAAGTCGTGGACTCACGCCTCAAAGTCATCCTCATGCCCGTGGAACTCCTTCCTCACCGCGGCCTCAGGTACAAATCATGTGATACGTATAACGTGTCTCTACCATCTTATGGACCCAATATAGAAACGTGGAATACATTCGGATGAACCTAGAGTCGGTGAAATACATTCCGATGAACCGGTAGTCAAGTGAATACATTCGGATGAACCTAATCAAGTGAAATACATTCGGATGAACCTAATCAAGTGAAATACATTCCTGATGAACCGTAATCAAGTGAAATACATTCCTGATGAACCAGAATCAAGTGAAATACATTCCCGGATGAACCGGTAATCAAGTGAAATACATTCCCGGATGAACCGGTAGTCGAGTAGAACACAGTACTTGCACAACAAGGCTATCACACGTAACATGGTCAAGTTTCATAACAACAAGCATAAGCAAGTTACACACAACTCAAGGTACTTTCATTTTATGTCAAAGTCCGGGTTTTTAACCCTAAAGTACTACGTACGCTAAATTCCTTTTAAAGATCCATTTCTTTTACAAAGGTCACCCGATACCCGTAGTATAAAAATAGAGTGACGAACATTGTTAAGTAAACAAAAATGCTTTCCTTTGTAAAATCAAGTAATAACCTTATTTTCCAAACGTTCAAGTTTGCCTAATTTCAAATGCTCAAGTTTCTCATTTTAGAAAAGGTTTCGTAGTTCATAGTTTTAACATAATTCTCCTTTAAACGTTTCAAGAAACATATGTCTTATATGTGAGTAGGTTATTCTTGTTTATAATCAATCTTATTAAGCAGCCATGATCTAGGAAATGTAATATCATTTTGTCTCATCTTAGCTTCTATGCAGATGGAGGTTTCTACTGGTTTTAATATCATACTTCATTATTCAATACATTTTCCTTTATTAACACTGCAGTGGTTTGTCGATACTCATTCTGATTTCCGAAATCAGTAAAACATTATTCCTTTTAAAACCAAGTACTCATTACTCACGAATAAGGTTTCATACTTTTAACAAAACTCATATCAATACCATTAAGTCAAATCTCTTATCTTCTAAAAATCAGTAAACCATTCTTCTTTATCGTTCTTAAGACGTTATACCTAACTTCCCATAGAGCTAGTACAACTCTTATGTTTTCAAAGCCAAGTATTACTCTTCTTTCAAAAAGGTCTTTTTGAAACACTTCAAGTTCTTTATTACTACCCATCAAATCTGTTATAAGTCAAATCAGTTACCCTTTGAAACCACAAAGCATTTTCTTACCTACATAAAGCTGTTATAACCAACTTCCCATAAAGCCGTTATAACACTTTATGTTTCAAACCAATCAAATACATTAAACACGTATGCGTCACCGTACTACATAGTTATACACATATCATGCTAGAACAGATAGGAAGAGGTTCACATACCTCGCGACGATTATCGACTAATAGCAAAACGCTCCAAGTACCTCAAACCGTCGGCTGCACCTTAAGCCGCGTAGACCGCGCCACACGTAGTATTTCAACCTATAGAGGCCACAAGGCGCCTATTAATATATTTAGATCCCGACGTAGAATATTCTACAGAAAATTCGGCAGCACCTCCCCCTCCGCAACAGCGTAAATATCCTCCTCTATCGAGGCCGGCTACCAAGCCAACCAGGAGGGGTTAACACGTTTAACCGGACGTGAACAATTCTACTACACAGTAATGCTACAAAAGTCCATCGTAATACACCCATGTAATTACGTCGATTCTTCTTTAAATTCAGGCTTAAGTCGCAAGACATTGCCGTAAGTATTATTCAGGCTTAAGTCAAAAGACATTGCCGCACAACTATGTTCAGTTCTATATATAGTATACTTAACTATATACTCCTACAACATGTAATTTCCAATTACAACAGAAGGTCAAGAATGTTTACCTCGATAAGCCCAAAATTATCCGAGTTTATATGTCGATCCTGAGCAAGGTTTAGCTCCTACTCCGTGCGCTCCAACCCGCTCCAAACAACCCTTAGAAGTTCTAACCAACTTCTACTTAAAACTTCAACTAACAATGAAGATTTCCTTAGGGTTTCGGTTTGAGACTAAAAGGACAAAAGGTAGTATTTCCGGGCTCTACGTATAGAGGTAACTTTTGGAATATGACAAGGTAAAGGCTAAGGTATTTTGGGCATTATAACAATACTTGGAGAGTATTTCTACCAAGAGGGGGGGTGTTTTATACGAAACAACTAGGCTAGGGGGTACCCCACGGCCACACTACTAGGAGGAGGAATCCTCCGCCAAAGGCCACACGAAAAGGGGGAGGGGGAAGCTCACGGCTAGAGCACAAGAAAGGGAGGAAGGATTTTCAAGACTTGGTGATTTTAGGAATGGATGAAGTCTTCAAGCTTAGGGGGGGTATTTATAGCAAAACCAAAGGCCAACCAATGGCCAAGATCAAGCCATGTGCAAGGCAAGTGTAAGGCCAAGATCAAGCCAAGTGCACCCTAACCCTACTCCACAAAACAAGCCACAAAGCAAGGCACAAATCAAGGAACCAATCGGCCAAGGCCAACCATCCCTCTTGGACGCCCAATCGTCCAAGCCACCCCACTTGCTTCCAATGTGAGGGTGACACATGTCACCCTCCCGTTGGTCCAAAATGTTTCGTCTCTCGGAAAAATCCGCAAAAATTATAAATGACATAGCCGGAATTTTCCCTACGAAAGCTGTGGAAACGTTTCGTCGAAAAACGACTCTATTCGGTACTTGTGCCCAAATTTCGGTCCTATGCCTAACTTAAGGCTCAAATTTCGTACGTACGTCCACACGTACATACTCTGAAAATACGGGGTATAACAGGATATAAATCCACTCATTTTATGAAATCAAATCATGCCAAAGAAGAATGGATAGTTCACATACCTTATTGACGACTAACCAACACGACAAGTAGAATACACCCCGAATAGGTACTTCAACCTTATCGGCTATTCCACACGGCAAGTAAAATATGCCACAAGTAGTACTTCAACCTATAACAACAATAATACTTCTATCAAATTCATGTACACTAGTATAAGACTTATACCAAGTAATGGTCCTCTTATTCTATGGAAATTTGGGCTGCACTTCCCTCGTTTATACATACTTTTCCACCTTTTCCAAGGCCCAAATTCAACAACAATCGAGCCACACTTGTCACGACCCGATTCCGGGCCCGTGACTGGTGCCTTACCCCGGGCACCCTAGTGATACAACATCAGAGTAATCAGCGGAACATAAAACGATACAAGACATATTATAAAATATGAAACAATAATCTGAGAAAAACTTGCCTTTCGGCATATATATAAACAACAACTTTTTCAACATGAACAGCTTTAATCCTTTTTACAAACCCTGCCCACAACAGTACTACAGACCTCTAAGAAATGATACGACAACAATGGCGGGACAGGGCCCCGCCATACCCCTGAATGTAAACACCTACAACAACAGGGGACTATACATCGATAAGCCTCGAGAAACGGAGCTTTCCCACACGGCTGTGACCAAGAGCGAGGATCAATGATCGTGTACCTTTACCGCGTGAACGCGACTCCGGGCGAGGTCGAGACAACAGTCGAGTATGTGAAACTAAAAATACTGTAAATGAAATCATAATAGTCTATAAAGCAGGAGACATGTATGATAACCAAACTACAGTTCACAATAATAAGCAGTCATGTCAAGTCAGGGACTCACGCCCTCAAGTCATCACTCAAATATAACAATGGGTCTCACGCCCACAACATCAATCATGCCCGTGGAATACCTTCTCACCGCTTGGCTTATGATATAAAAGCACCAAGGAACACACATGAACACCGTGTCCCACTGTGCTATAATAACACGTCTGTGGTAAGTACGAAGGCATAGCCGACTACTAACACCCACAGTACCAACAAGGTCATGAACTGTATCATAAGATCTGTCTAGACCGTCACATGATCAAAGCTGACCACTTGCCCGCAGTATCTAATGTGCGCGTCTAGCCCTGGAACTTTCCGCAGCTCCGCATAGGCCAATCAGATCGGCCCGCATGAGGTATAACCCCGCATCGAGGGTAGCTACTCCCGGCGTCACCGGACTCGCCGTCCGCGTGGCCACAAGGACCGCATGACCACAAGCGGCCGATCTCAACTCGAACTCCCGAGCTCCGCATAGGCCCTCGACCCGCATGAGGTAGTCTCGAATCATAGGTCCGTCGACCCGCCTGAGTCTACCGCATCGGGAGGCGCTTAACTTAATCATCTCAAGAGATGAGTGATGTATAATACTATCATAACAGCTTATCGTTAAACAACATAAGCACAACAAAGGAAAAACCCCTTTACACAAACATCACAAGATACTAACACACGTAGCATCCTAGCATGTTTACTTATCAAATCAACAAGAAAGTATTACCCGGCTATCACAAACCAACACAATCAAGTTATACACACAAGGTACTTTCTACTATATGCTAACAAGTTCGGGGTTTTATCCCCAAAGTACTTCATACATTAACTCTTTAAAAGATACGTTACTTTCACAAAAGTCACACCATACCCGTAGTATATGAAAATATAGTGATTATCTTTTGAAGTAAATCAAAACACTTCTCTTTGTAAAACTCAAGTAACAACATTATTTTCCAAACGTCCAAGTTTGCCTAATTTCAAATGTTCATGTTTCTTATTTAGAAAGGTTTCGTAGTTCATAGTCTTATTCATTTAAGAATATAATTCTCTTTTAAACTATCTGAGAAACATAAGTCTTATATGTGAGTAGGATATTCTTGTTTACAACAATCTTATTACAGCAGCCATGATCTAGGAAATATCATTTTGTCTCATCTTAGCTTCTATGCAGATGGAAGTTTCTTATGGTTTTAATAATACATAATCACAAAACATTTCCTTTTATTAACGCTGCAGTTGGTTTGTCGATACACATTCGATTTCCAAAATCAAGTAAAACATTCTTAAGACGTTATACCTAACTTTCCATAAAGCTAGTATAACTCTTAAGTTTTCAAAACAAATCAAGTATTACTTCCTCTCAAAATGATTCAAAACTCTTTTGAAATACTTCAAGTTCTTTATTAACACATAACAAGCCGCTTATAGTTCAAATCGATTACCTTTTAAAAACCACATGTATTTTCTTACCAACATAAAGCCGTTATAACCAACTTCCCATAAAGCCGTTATAACACTTTATGTTTTACACCAATCAAATACATTTAGTACATGTACGACTACCGTACTACATAGTTCACACATATCATGCTAGAAGAGATAGGAAGAGGTTCACATACCTCGCGACGAGTATCGACTAATAGCAAAACGCTCCAAGTACTCCCAACCGCTTGGCTACTCCTGCCAAGTAGAGCGCCAGACGTAGTACTTCAACCTATAAGGCCACAAGGCGCTTATTAACATTTAGACCTTTTCGCAGAACATTCTACCGAAAATTGGCAAAGACTCTCCCCGCAACAGCGTAAATCTCCTCCTCTAACGGGGCCGGCTACCAAGCCAACCAGGGGGGGGTTATACATCTAACCCGAACGGGTACAATTCTACTCCACAAGATTACTACACAAGTCATCAGAATACACCCTATGTAAAAACAGTTCGATTCGATTCTTGAGCTTAAGTCCAAAGACATTGCCACAAGCTATGTTGATTATATACATAGTATACTTCAACTATAATTTCCTACAACATGTAATATCCAATTACAATAGGGGACAAGATATTTACCTCGATAAGCCCATAATTATCCAAGTATAAAGTCGATCCCGGGCAATCGTTTAGCTCCAACTCGAGCGCTCAACCCTCTAAACCACCCTTAGAAGTTCTAACCAACTTCTACACAATACTCCAACTGACTATGGAGATTTTCCTAGGGTTTCGGTTTTGTGGTGACGGGAAGTATAATAGTATTTACGGGCTTTTCAGATAGGTATAACCTTAGAATACAACAAGGTATACTGGCTAAGGTAATTTGGGCATTATAACAATACTTTTGAGAGTATTTCTACACCACAGGGGTATCATACGAAAGCAACTAGGCAGGGGTACACTCGGCTAGCACCCCTAGAGGGGGTGCTCTGCCACAAGGGGAGGGGCGAGAACCATAAGGAAGGGAGGGGAGGATTCTAACACTTAGGAAATATTTAGGATGAAGAAGTTCATCAAAGAGAGGGTATTTATAGCACAAGCCAAGGCAACCAATGGCAAGATCTAGCCAAGTGTATAGCAAGTGTAAGGCCAAGATTCACCCAAGTGCCCCTAGACCCTACTCCCAAAACCCTCACAAATATCTACACAAAAATATCTACCACTTGACACCCCAAAGTCGTCCAAGCCGCCCACCTTGCCCACCAATGAGAGGGTGCCAAGTGCCGCCCTCTCGTTGGTCCAAAATGTTCCGTCTCTCGGAAAAATCCGCAAAAATAAGAAAAGACATAGCCGAAATTTTCCACTCGCAAGATATGTAAAACGTTTAAAAACGACTCTAACAGGGTGTTGTGCACAAATGCCATTCTACTAAGCCACTAGGCGGGGTGACACGTGTCACCCTCCTATTGGCCCAAAATAAAACATCTTCCGAAAATATCCACAATGGCCAAAATCTCGAAAACAAAGTGGGCCCCACAAAACCGTAAATTTCTCCCGTGGGCCCCACGTGACCATTTCCGAAAATAAAATTACATATTTTTCTAATATTCCAGGAAGTCCGAATACCAAATCTGGGAATCCAATTCCCATTAACGAACCTTTTTCCTTCACAAAAACCGGAAACTTTTCCGTGGAAAAATTACCTCTTTCTTCCTTTCCAATCTTTCTGTCGTATTCTCGTACGTACGCCCTCGCATACATACCCAGGAACTACGGGGTATAACAACACTTAAGGGCACAATCCATAGTTAACCAAAGGGGATTACACACCTACTTGACGTGTAATATTCTTCCCCACAATCACATAAAAACAGTCCATAAAAACAGTCCACAATTTAATCAACATTAAGGGTACAATGTGAAGTCTTTAACACACTTATTCCTTAGGAATTTCTTTAGCAAATTTACCACATTAATCATGCATGTTGGTAGCTGATTTTCAGCATAATAGCACCTCAAAACAGTCCATAAAATGACACAACAACGTCTAACAGTTTTTGGGCAGTTTTCGGCCAACAACAACTTCAACAATCCAAAGCCCTTTTCCATAATTCTTTATAATCCAATTCACATTTCAACACTTATATATACTGTATATCACATATGAACAACAATATTACTTCATTTTAACATGCGACAAGTGTAAATAACAACAACAATAACCAACGAATCCAATGTCGCACAAAATGCCACTCTCGGCCAAGACACCCTAAAATGGTCTAAACACTTTTTATTCTTCATTCTTTTTAGCACAAGATAATCTATACATTATAACAACATGTATCACTGTATCACTGTATCACTGTACTACTATATCACTGTATCACTGTACTACTGTACTACTGTATCACTGTACTACTGTATCACTGTCCCACTGTACTACTGTATCACTGTTCCAAGTATAATATCTAACCATTATCAAGGAAGCATGCCCGTGAAATTCCAACGTCACTGTCAGCATGTACAAGGTATAATATAAAACCAACATCACTGGAGCACGCCCGTGGAATTCCAACATCACTGTCGGCAAGTCCAAGATATAATATAAAATCAACATCACAGAAGCTGCCCGTGGAATTCCAACATCACTGTCAGCACGTCTGTAGAATAATTTATAATCAATATCACAGAAGCATGCCCGTGGAATTCCAACATCACTGTCAGCACATCTGTAGAACAATATATAATCAATATCACAGAAGCATGCCCGTGGAATTCCAACATCACTGTCAGCACGTCTGTAGAACAATATATAATCAATATCACGAGCGTGCGTGGAATTCCAACATCATCGCAAGACGTCAGAATAATATATAATCAATATCACGTAAGCGTGCGTGGAATTCCAACATCACATCACAAGACGTGCAGAGAACTATCACGACCCGACCATGGGCCCGCGACTGGTGCCTACCTGGGCACCCCTTATAGGTATACATCAGAGAATAGCAACGTAACATACAAAAACTCATAAAATACTAGACAATAAATATCAACAGGCTAGCCGATAAGGCCACCTTCCGTGAAATATTCATAACAAAAAATAACTGTTAAATTTTTGTTCTTATAACCCATCCACAAGATATGACTACAGACCTCTAAGAATAACAACTGTGACGGGACAGGGCCCCGCCATACCCCTGAATGTACATAAATCTACAATCATCAGGGAAACCGTACCAAAAGACAAGCCTCCGGAGAAATGGAGCTTCTGACACCTGATCAGTGATCCTAAGAGTGAGGATCCACCACCTGCTTACCCCTACCTGCGGCATGAACGTAGCCCCCGAGGAAAGGGGGTCAGTACAACAGATGTACCAAGTATGTAAAACTGAAAGTACTGAAATGAACTCATAAAGTCTAAAATAAAGCTGGAGACATGTATGATAACTCAATAACAGTACACTGTGCCTTACTAACAATGAGAGTAAACAAGAGTATACTTTACTGCATAAAAATAAGAGGCTCATGATCAAAGTAGGGCCACCCGCCCGTAGTATCATTAAGCAATCCTACTCCTGGGACTATTTCACCCGCATAGGTCCTGTGGACCCGTAATGAGGTCATCCGCCTCGCATGGGACTATTTCACCCGCATAGGACTATTTCACCCGCATAGGCCTGGTGGACCCGCAATAAGTACAAACTCCGCACTCGCATCATAGGTAGCAAATCCATAGAATAAGTAGTAACCCGGGGGTTTACCCCACAAGAATAACATAACCTAGCACAACCGGCTATCATACATAACATAAGCACCACCGACTTATCATACATAACATAAGCACCACCGGCTTATCATACATAACATAAGCAAGTTAAGAAATCCCCTAACTTCTTAGCCTTATTTATATACACTCATTTTAGTTTACTTAAGACACTAACATGTCATTATAAAATACTAAATTTAACCCAAAGTACTATGTACCTTTATCCTTTTGAAAATGACTCTTTCTTGTATAAAATCCCCAAGATTCTAACGCCCGTAGTATCAAGGCTTGTCTACTTTTCAAAAAAAGTCACTATACCTTTAGAAACCAACTGACCCTTACTTTAAACTTTGAACAATGGATACCTTTAAATCAAATTGCCATTCTTTATTTCAAGTCATTTATCCTTGTTTACTTTACTTGAATAAACCATTCTTTTAACTTCCCATAAAGTTGTTATAACCAACTTCCCATAAAGCCGTTATACTAACTTTATGCTTTAGAAACTAAGATATCTTTAACCTTTAAAACAAGTGAGTTAATTCTCTAACTCAACCAACTTGGACATTCTTAAAACAAGTCAAGGACATAAATGAAACTAAATTCATTTAAATCTTGCACGCGTCTACCGTGCTATACATTTACAACTACTCATGCTCAAGAGATAAGAAAGTTCCACATACCTCTTGGTTCAATCCACTTGCTAAGTCCAATATGCCGTGACGTAGTATGTCAACCTATAATGGCCATAATCGCCTATTAACTTCTAGCTTCAAACGTAGAATATTCTAAGTGTAAGTCACCAAATTTACGGAAAATCGGACAACACTTCCTTTGTTTCTACGCATTTTCCACCTTTTTCAATGCCCGAATTCAATAACCAAACATGCCACATTTAAGGCTCAACAATGTAGCTAACAAAAGGGGATTACACGCCTAACAGGACGTGTAAAATTCTGCCACAATTGATATCAAACTAGTCCAAAAGACAATGTCATTCTCGGCAATTTGAGGTACAACAACACAAAGTCTTTTCCAATTCTTTTTCAATTCAAGTTGTTTAGTCTAACATGTTATATAGCCTCAATCGATTATAACAACTACAATCTTCAATTAGATAACATGCGACGATTCTAACTATCGACCAAATTGTATTTCAAATTCAAATGGCTAACAAGGTCATTTCGGATTTAGGCTTCCAATATCCATAAACTTATAATCTCCAATACATATACCTCATGCTTGTTAAAATGTATAACTACAACACTATGTAATCTTATAGCACTAAGAGAACAAGATTGTTACCTTGACAAGCCTTAATCCAACTTCAAGATACGAAGTCGCTCCTTAGCAACTTAGCGCCTTTCCTTGACACTCCAATCCGCTACTTGAAGCCCTTAGAAGTTCACAAACAACTCTCCTTCAATTTCCAATCAAAACCTATGAAAGCGACTTAGTTTTTCACCTTGCGACTAATGCAAAAACGACACTTTTCCGGAATCTTTCAATTGAGATATCCTTACAATACCCTTAGGAACCTTGGTTTAAAGTATTGTGAACTGTGGACAACAAACGAAATTTTTTTTCTTGAAAAGAAGGGCAAACCCGAGAGCACTTCTAGACACGAACAAGTTTTTCTTGAAAATTTTACTAATTGTGGGAAGCTTGTCTTGCTACTAGTGTGATTATAAAACAACATGGAGGGTCAAGATTACAACACATGTTGGTTTTGGATGAATGAGATTAAAATATCAAGCCAAGTGGGCTCTTTGACTTAGTCAATAATCTCAAGCTTGAGCTTGCAAGACTTGTTCATCTTAGATTTGGTCAAATGACCATCTTGACCTTGGTCTAAATTGTCCAAGACCATCCAAGGGGGGGGACATGTGTCACCCTCCCATTTGTCGTAATATTTCGTTTCCCGACATTTCCATAATTCCGATAAATTTTACTAGTCTCAAATCTTAACGTTTTTGAGTTCTTACGTACATTCTTATAACATGTCCTGGAATTACGGGGTGTAACAAGAACAATATATAATCAATATCACAGAAGCATGCCCGTGGAATTCCAACATCACTGTCGGTACGTCTGTAGAACAATATATAATCAATATCACAGAAGCATGCCCGTGGAATTCCAACATCACTGTCGGCACGTCTATAACCAGTATCAAGGAAGCATGCCCGTGGAATTCCAACATCACTATCAGCATGTCCGTAGTAGAATATCAAACCAGCATCACTGGAGCATGCCCGTGGAATTCCAACATCACTGTCAGCAAGTCCATGATATAATATAAAATCAACATCACAGAAGCATGCCCGTGGAATTCCAACATCTCTGTAAGCACGTCTATAGAATAATGTATAATCAATATCCCATGTATATATATAACAAAGGCCGGCCCCTAAGAGAGGGACTCAGTGAAGTGAAATACAACACTTGCACGAATAACTATTATGAGAAACCATATGCAAGTGGAAATCATCTTTTCACTTTATTAGAAGGTATAACACGTCTTCTACTTTAGAAAGCCTAAGGCATTATCACATCTTACATTATTAGGGAAATGAACCCAAGGTACTATGTACGTCCGCCGTACATCCTCTCATTTAAAAACCTCAAGACACTAACACCCGTAGTATCAAGACACTTCCACTTCTAAAATCAAGTTACTACACTTTTAAAATCCATTAGAAGGAACTTCTCTTTTAGAAATCCAAAGTACTATGTATAGAGTACATCACTAAGTACTATCAAGGAATAGATAGACAACTTCCATTTGGAAACCCCAAAGTACTATCTAGGGAATATATGTTACAACTTCCATTTGGAAACCCCAAAGTACTATCTAGGGAATATATCACTAAGGATTTGGTTCCAATAGAACTCTATAGAGATCAAGTCAAGTATCATTTAGGAATTTGGATCCACTCACTTTCTAAAATCAAATCAAGTATCAATAAGGACAAAAATCCACTCACTTTATGAAATCAAATCATGTATCATTAAGGATAAAAATACACTCACTTTATGAAATCAAATCATGTATCATTTAGGATAAAAATCCACTCACTTTATGAAATAAAATCATGTATCATTAAGGATATAAATACACTCACATTATGAAATCATATCATGCCAAAGAAGAAGAGATAGTTCACATACCTTATTGACGACTAACCAACACGACAAGTAGAATACGCCCTGAATAGGTACTTCAACCTTATCGACTATTCCACACGGCAAGTAGAATATGCCACAAGTAGTACTTCAACCTATAACAACAATAATACTTCTATCAACTTCATGTACACTCGTATAAGACTTATACCAAGTAATGGTCCTCTTATTCTACGGAAATTTGGGCAGCACTTCCCCCGTTTTTACGTACTTTTCCACCTTTTCCAAGACCCAAATTCAACAACAATCGAGCAACACTTAAGGGCAAAACCCACAGTTAACCAAAGGGGATTACACGCCTACTTGACGTGTAAAATTCTGCCCCACAATCATATAAAAACAGTCCATAAAAACAGTCCACAATTAAATCAACATTAAGGGTACAATGTGAAGTCTTTAACACCCTTATTCCTTAGGACTTTCATTAGCAAATTTACCACATTAATCATGCATGTTGGTGGCTGATTTTTCAGCATAATAGCACCTCAAAACAGTCCATAAATGACACAATAACGTCTAACAATTTTTGGGCAGTTTTCGGCCAACAACAACTTCAACAATCCAAAGCCCTTTTCCATAATTCTTTATAATCCAATTCACATTTCAACACTTATATATACTCCATATCACATATGAACAACAATATTACTTCATTTTAACATGCGACAAGTGTAAATAACAACAACAATAACCAACGAATCCAATGTCGCACAAAATGCCACTCTCGGCCAAGACACCCTAAAATGGTCTAAACACTTTTTATTCTTCATTATTTTTAGCACAAGATAATGTATACATTATAACAACATGGTATATCCAATTTCTTCAAGAGAAGGAATAATTTTACCTTTCATTTTAGCCCAAAAACGTCCCAAACGATCCATGAGGTTTTGGTCCGCAATTTTCGTTTACCAACTTCTTCAAGTTCCAATCACACACAAGCATCCACCACAAGCTTATATCCAACTTCACTTCACATTTCACTTCCAGAAAGTCGACGGACAAGCCTAGGGTTTCACCCAATCTTTCGGCCAACACACAAAATTGGAGGATCTTAGAGAGTTAACTTGTCTTAGAACTTGATTAGGGCTCTTAATCTTGAAAAATAATCAACACTTGTTCTTGGATAATCCTTGAAGAATTTCGAGATTCAAGCTCAGGAGAGAGAGAGATGAGCTCATTTGTCAAAGTGTAGAATGATCCAAATGTGTAGTCATCCTTGCAAGACAAGTGGAGGGGTGACACGTGTCACCCTCATATTGGTCCAAAATATTATAATTTTCGACCCCCCTCCCAAAGTTGTGAAATTTTCAGCGGTCCCCATATTATCAATTCCAATACTTCATAATCCAATACTACGTCCATAAATCTAATTAGAAGTATTAAACTCCAAGTTAATAATTTTTTCGTCGTTACATTTTTTCCAAAATTTTCCTTAAGAAAATGTAATAATTCTTTCCTTCCAAAATTCAAATCTTAAATCCTTAATCACTTTCTCAATTAGTAGCCCTGTTATTACGGGGTGTAACATCCTTCCCCCCTTAGAAACATTCGTCCTCGAATGTTCATCTAAGGTCTCAAGCGATACAACTTTCGGCATAGTCTCCTTTAACTATACATACACACCTATACTCGTTAAGATCATGCATGATCCTGCGTATCGACCGCGATTCCGAATTCTGCAACTCTCTAAAGTTTCAGACCATGATCCACGTCGCTTTGGCACGCTGTCGTGCCTGAATTTCACAGCACACATTTTTCCACTTAATTTCTTCTTTTTCTACAAGTTTCGACAATACTCCGCAACCCAAAGATGCCACACCGGGCCACAATATAATACATAGTATCATTCTACTTTGGATAGTCCTTAGCACATTGTGCTTTATTTGTAATCAAAGTCACATTCCTAAGGTCCTATTACAGTTCCTTAAAATCAATAACACCATTTCTAATCGGCTTAAAAATCATCAACATCAATCACAAGTGGTTTATACTCAAACCAAGAAATCACCACAACCAACTATACAACAATTTTATCAAACTGTATACCAAGTCCATATATTCCCCTTTCAGGGCCGCTGTCGCTTTCTCAGAGCTGCAATCACAATAATACGTTAGGGAAGGACTACCCTAACAACACAACTGTATCGCACGATCTTTGAGATGAAAGAATAGAAACCAATCCTAAATGTCCTGTAGCCTCCTGTTTATTGGTGTGGTGCACAACACACCGATAACCAAGACTCTACTAGACACGATCTGTAGACATTTCGAGGACTAACTGCTCTGAGACCACTCTTTTCACGACCCGAACCCCGGACATGGCGGTGCCCTACGGGCATCCTTCACCCATCTGCACAAGTAACCTGCGGAAGCTAAATAACACTCATTAATATTATTTTTTTGCAAAGGCAAAGCCGGCAAGGCTTCCATAATATATAACACCCGAATGGGACTACAACAGTACAACTTATGCAAGTCCATCCCACATATGAATACAGACCTCTAAGAGTTTGATAACAACACGTGTGACGACAAGGCCCATTGTACCCTGAATATACACAAGTCTAAAATCAAGACTGTACCAAAATGACAACTCCGGTATAATGGAGCTATCCCAAATGTAGAGCAATGACCCTAAGAAAGCGGATCACCAAACTGAGTACCTACACCTGCGGGCATGAACGCAGCCCCCCGAAGGGGGTCAATACAATAAGGTACCAAGTTTGTAAACATGAAAGACAGTAAATAAGATTATAACAGGCCAGAAAGATATCAAGAGACAAGTACAATAATCAAATACCAGTACACTGCGCCTTTTCAAATAGAGTAATGAGAGTCATCTTTACCTTTTTAAAATACCGTTTCAGATATGGAACCAACTGTATCATTATATCAATGTATCATCAGTATCATACGTACTCTTTGTATCAGCATTTCATCAGTACATCAGATTATCAGATTTCATCACTATCATCAGAGCCATCACTGTTCCAAGTATAATATCTAACCATTATCAAGGAAGCATGCCCGTGAAATTCCAACGTCACTGTCAGCATGTACAAGGTATAATATCAAACCAACATCACTGGAGCATGCCCGTGGAATTCCAACATCACTGTCGGTAAGTCCATGATATAATATAAAATCAACATCACAGAAGCTGCCCGTGGAATTCTAACATCACTGTCAGCACGTCTGTAGAATAATATATAATCAATATCACAGAAGCATGCCCGTGGAATTCCAACATCACTGTCAGCACGTCTGTAGAACTATCACGACCCGACCATGGGCCCGCGACTGGTGCCTACCTGGGCACCCCTTACAGGTATACATCAGCGAATAGCAACGGAACATACAAAAACTCATAAAATACTAGACAATAAATATCAACAGGCTAGCCGATAAGGCCACCTTCCGTGAAATATTCATAACAAAAAATAATTGTTAAATTTTTGTTCTTATAACCCATCCACAAGATATGACTACAGACCTCTAAGAATAACAACTGTGACGGGACAGGGCCCCGCCATACCCCTGAATGTACATAAATCTACAATCATCAGGGAAACCGTACCAAAAGACAAGCCTCCGGAGAAATGGAGCTTCTGACACCTGATCAGTGATCCTAAGAGTGAGGATCCACCACCTGCTTACCCCTACCTGCGGCATGAACGTAGCCCTCGAGGAAAGGGGGTCAGTACAACAGATGTACCAAGTATGTAAAACTGAAAGTACTGAAATGAACTCATAAAGTCTAAAATAAAGCTGGAGACATGTATGATAACTCAATAACAGTACACTGTGCCTTACTAACAATGAGAGTAAACAAGAGTATACTTTACTGCATAAAAATAGGAGACTCATGATCAAAGTAGGGCCACCCGCGTAGTAGTATCATTAAGCAATCCTACTCGGGACTATTTCACCCGCATAGGTCCTGTGGACATGATGAGGTCATCCGCCTCGCGTGGGACTATTTCACCCGCGTAGGACTATTTCACCGCGTAGGCACGGTGGACCATGATAAGTACAAACTCCGCACTCGCGTCATAGGTAGCAAATCCATAGAATAAGTAGTAACGGGGTTTACCACAAGAATAACATAACCTAGCACAACCGGCTATCATACATAACATAAGCACCACCGACTTATCATACATAACATAAGCACCACCGGCTTATCATACATAACATAAGCAAGTTAAGAAATCCCCTAACTTCTTATTAGCCTTATTTATATACACTCTCATTTTAGTTTACTTAAGACACTAACATGTCATTATAAAATACGGAAATTTAACCCAAAGTACTATGTACCTTTATCCTTTTGAAAATGACTCTTTCTTGTATAAAATCCCCAAGATTCTAACGCCCGTAGTATCAAGGCTTGTCTACTTTTCAAAAAAAGTCACTATACCTTTAGAAACCAACTGACCCTTACTTTAAACTTTGAACAATGGATACCTTTAAATCAAATTGCCATTCTTTATTTCAAGTCATTTATCCTTGTTTACTTTACTTGAATAAACCATTCTTTTAACTTCCCATAAAGTTGTTATAACCAACTTCCCATAAAACCGTTATACTAACTTTATGCTTTAGAAACTAAGATATCTTTAACCTTTAAAACAAGTGAGTTAATTCTCTAACTCAACCAACTTGGACATTCTTAAAACAAGTCAAGGACATAAAATGAAACTAAATTCATTTAAATCTTGCACGTCTACCGTGCTATACATTTACAACTACTCATGCTCAAGAGATAAGAAAGTTCCACATACCTCTTCGGTTCAATCCACTTGCTAAGTCCAATATGCCGTACGTAGTATGTCAACCTATAATGGCCATAATACGTCTATTAACTTCTAGCTTCAAACGTAGAATATTCTAAGTGTAAGTCACCAAATTTTACGGAAAATCGGACAACACTTCCTTTGTTTCTACGTACTTTTCCACCTTTTTCAATGCCCGAATTCAATAACCAAACATGCCACATTTAAGGCTCAACAATGTAGCTAACAAAAGGGGATTACACGCCTAACAGGACGTGTAAAATTCTGCCATAATTGATATCAAACTAGTCCAAAAGACAATGTCATTCTCGGCAATTTGAGGTACAACAACACAAAGTCTTTTCCAATTCTTTTTCAATTCAAGTTGTTTAGTCTAACATGTTATATAGCCTCAATCGATTATAACAACTACAATCTTCAATTAGATAACATGCGACGATTCTAACTATCGACCAAATTGTATTTCAAATTCAAATGGCTAACAAGGTCATTTCGGATTTAGGCTTCCAATATCCATAAACTTATAATCTCCAATACATATACCTCATGCTTGTTAAAATGTATAACTACAACACTATGTAATCTTATAGCACTAAGAGAACAAGATTGTTACCTTGACAAGCCTTAATCCAACTTCAAGATACGAAGTCGCTCCTTAGCAACTTAGCGCCTTTCCTTGACACTCCAATCCGCTACTTGAAGCCCTTAGAAGTTCACAAACAACTCTCCTTCAATTTCCAATCAAAACCTATGAAAGCGACTTAGTTTTTCACCTTGCGACTAATGCAAAAACGACACTTTTCCGGAATCTTTCAATTGAGATATCCTTACAATACCCTTAGGAACCTTGGTTTAAAGTATTGTGAACTGTGGACAACAAACGAAATTTTTTTTCTTGAAAAGAAGGGCAAACCCGAGAGCACTTCTAGACACGAACAAGTTTTTCTTGAAAATTTTACTAATTGTGGGAAGCTTGTCTTGCTACTAGTGTGATTATAAAACAACATGGAGGGTCAAGATTACAACACATGTTGGTTTTGGATGAATGAGATTAAAATATCAAGCCAAGTGGGCTCTTTGACTTAGTCAATAATCTCAAGCTTGAGCTTGCAAGACTTGTTCATCTTAGATTTGGTCAAATGACCATCTTGACCTTGGTCTAAATTGTCCAAGACCATCCAAGGGGGCGTGTGTCACCCTCCCATTTGTCGTAATATTTCGTTTCCGACATTTCCATAATTAGATAAATTTTACTAGTCTCAAATCTTAACGCGTTTTTGAGTTCTTACGTACATTCTTATAACATGTCCTGGAATTACGGGGTGTAACAAGAACAATATATAATCAATATCACAGAAGCATGCCCGTGGAATTCCAACATCACTGTCGGTACGTCTGTAGAACAATATATAATCAATATCACAGAATCATGCCCGTGGAATTCCAACATCACCGACGCGTCTATAACCGATGTCAGGAAGCATGCGTGGAATTCCAACATCACTATCGGCGTGTCCGTAGTAGAATATCAAACCGATCATTTGGGCGTGCGTGGAATTCGACATCAGCATCGAAGTCCATGATATAATATAAAATCAACATCACAGAAGCATGCCCGTGGAATTCCAACATCTCTCTAAGCACGTCTATAGAATAATGTATAATCAATATCCCATGTATATATATAACAAAGGCCGGCCCCTAAGAGAGGGACTCAGTGAAGTGAAATACAACACTTGCACGAATAACTATTATGAGAAACCATATGCAAGTGGAAATCATCTTTTCACTTTATTAGAAGGTATAACACGTCTTCTACTTTAGAAAGCCTAAGGCATTATCACATCTTACATTATTAGGGAAATGAACCCAGTACTATATGCGTCCGCCGTACATCCTCTCATTTAAAAACCTCAAGACACTAACACCCGTAGTATCAAGACACTTCCACTTCTAAAATCAAGTTACTACACTTTTAAAATCCATTAGAAGGAACTTCTCTTTTAGAAATCCAAAGTACTATGTATAGAGTACATCACTAAGTACTATCAAGGAATAGATAGACAACTTCCATTTGGAAACCCCAAAGTACTATCTAGGGAATATATGTTACAACTTCCATTTGGAAACCCCAAAGTACTATCTAGGGAATATATCACTAAGGATTTGGTTCCAATAGAACTCTATAGAGATCAAGTCAAGTATCATTTAGGAATTTGGATCCACTCACTTTCTAAAATCAAATCAAGTATCAATAAGGACAAAAATCCACTCACTTTATGAAATCAAATCATGTATCATTAAGGATAAAAATACACTCACTTTATGAAATCAAATCATGTATCATTTAGGATAAAAATCCACTCACTTTATGAAATAAAATCATGTATCATTAAGGATATAAATACACTCATATTATGAAATCATATCATGCCAAAGAAGAAGAGATAGTTCACATACCTTATTGACGACTAACCAACACGACAAGTAGAATACGCCCTGAATAGGTACTTCAACCTTATAGACTATTCCACACGGCAAGTAGAATATGCCACAAGTAGTACTTCAACCTATAACAACAATAATACTTCTATCAACTTCATGTACACTCGTATAAGACTTATACCAAGTAATGGTCCTCTTATTCTACGGAAATTTGGGCAGCACTTCCCCCGTTTTTACGTACTTTTCCACCTTTTCCAAGACCCAAATTCAACAACAATCGAGCAACACTTAAGGGCAAAACCCACAGTTAACCAAAGGGGATTACACGCCTACTTGACGTGTAAAATTCTGCCCCACAATCATATAAAAACAGTCCATAAAAACAGTCCACAATTAAATCAACATTAAGGGTACAATGTGAAGTCTTTAACACCCTTATTCCTTAGGACTTTCATTAGCAAATTTACCACATTAATCATGCATGTTGGTGGCTGATTTTTCAGCATAATAGCACCTCAAAACAGTCCATAAATGACACAATAACGTCTAACAATTTTTGGGCAGTTTTCGGCCAACAACAACTTCAACAATCCAAAGCCCTTTTCCATAATTCTTTATAATCCAATTCACATTTCAACACTTATATATACTCCATATCACATATGAACAACAATATTACTTCATTTTAACATGCGACAAGTGTAAATAACAACAACAATAACCAACGAATCCAATGTCGCACAAAATGCCACTCTCGGCCAAGACACCCTAAAATGGTCTAAACACTTTTTATTCTTCATTATTTTTAGCACAAGATAATGTATACATTATAACAACATGGTATATCCAATTTCTTCAAGAGAAGGAATAATTTTACCTTTCATTTTAGCCCAAAAACGTCCCAAACAGTCCGCAAGGTTTTGGTCCGCAATTTTCGTTTCGCTCAACTTCTTCAAGTTCCAATCACACACAAGCATCCACCACAAGCTTATATCCAACTTCACTTCACATTTCACTTCCAGAAAGTCGACGGACAAGCCTAGGGTTTCACCCAATCTTTCGGCCAACACACAAAATTGGAGGATCTTAGAGAGTTAACTTGTCTTAGAACTTGATTAGGGCTCTTAATCTTGAAAAATAATCAACACTTGTTCTTGGATAATCCTTGAAGAATTTCGAGATTCAAGCTAAGGAGAAGAGAGAGATGAGAGCTCATTTGTCAAAGTGTAGAATGATCCAAATGTGTAGTCATCCTTGCAAGACAAGTGGAGGGGTGACACGTGTCACCCTCATATTGGTCCAAAATATTATAATTTTCGACCCCCCTCCCAAAGTTGTGAAATTTTCAGCGGTCCCCATATTATCAATTCCAATACTTCATAATCCAATACTACGTCCATAAATCTAATTAGAAGTATTAAACTCCAAGTTAATAATTTTTTCGTCGTTACATTTTTTCCAAAATTTTCCTTAAGAAAATGTAATAATTCTTTCCTTCCAAAATTCAAATCTTAAATCCTTAATCACTTTCTCAATTAGTAGCCCTGTTATTACGGGGTGTAACATCCTTCCCCCCTTAGAAACATTCGTCCTCGAATGTTCATCTAAGGTCTCAAGCGATACAACTTTCGGCATAGTCTCTTTTAACTATACATACACACCTATACTCGTTAGTGTCGTGCATGATCCTGCGTGTCGACCGCATGTTCAGGAATTCCTGACTCTCTAAAGTTTCAAAGATGATCCACGTCACAGCGGTCTTTGTACTAATTCACAACACACATTTTTCCACTTAATTTCTTCTTTTTCTACAAGTTTCGACAATACTCCGCAACCCAAAGATGCCACAGGGCCTGATATAATACATAGTATCATTCTACTTTGGATAGTCCTTAGCATTGTGCTTTATTTGTAATCAAAGTCACATTCCTAAGGTCTATTACAGTTCCTTAAAATCAATAACACCATTTCTAATCGGCTTAAAATCATCAACATCAATCACAAGTGGTTTATACTCAAACCAAGAAATCACCACAACCAACTATCTGACAATTTTATCAAGCGTATACGAGTCCATATATTCCTTTCGGGGCATTGCCGCTTTCTCGGAGTGCAATCACAATAATACGTTAGGAAGGACTACCTTAACTGTTATACCGTAGTTGCGGGGTATGTATGTGAGGACGTGCGTGCGAGTCTGGCGAGAAATTTTGAAAAGAAAGAAAGAGGTGAGTTTTAAACGGAAAAGTTTCCAGGTTATTTGTGAAGCAAAAGGTTCGTTAATGGGAATTGGATTCCCAGTTTGGTATTTGGACTTCATAGATTATATTAGAATTTTGAGATTTTATTTTGGAAATGGTCACGTGGGGCCACGGGAGAAATTCTGATTTTGTGGGCCCACTTTGTTTTGAGATTTTGGCCATTGTGGATATTTTTTTGAAGACGTTTTTGAGGGCCAATAGGAGGGTGACACGTGTCACCCCGCCTAGGTGGCTTGGCGAAGTTACATTTGACGCAGTGCAGAGTCGTTTTTAGGCGAAGCGTTTCCCACTTTCGTAGGAAAATTCCGGCTATGTCGTTTTGTATTTTTGCGGATTTTTAGAGGCGAAACATTCGGACCAACGGGAGGGTGACATGTGTCACCCTCATGAGAGACAAGTGGGGCGACTTGGCGAATTGAGGGCAAGTTGGGCTTGATATTTGTGTAGATATTTGTGAGGGTTTTAAGGAGTAGGGTCTAGGGTGCACTTGGCTTGATCTTGGCCTTACACTTGCCTTGCACATGGCTTAATCTTGGCCATTGGTTGGCCTTTGGTTTTGCTATAAATACCACTCTTGTGAAGACTTATTCATTCACTCCTCACTTTGTCTAAGTCTTGAAATCCCTCCTCCTCTAGTAGCTCGTCCTAAGCCTCTCCCTCCCTCCTCCTTGTGGCCTTTGGCGAAGGTTTCCACACTTGTGGTGCTAGCAGTGGGGTACCCACTAGCCTAGTTGTTTTCGTATAATACCCTTGTTGTGGTATAGAAATACTCCCTAGTATTGTTATAATGCCCACAATACCTTAGCCTTGTACTATGTAGTATTCCAAAGAGACCTCTTTACGTAGAGTCCGGAAATACTACCTTTTGTCCTTTTAGTCTCAAACCAAAACCCAGGAAATCTTCAGTTGGTTGAAGTATGTGAGTAGAAGTTGGTTAGAACTTCTAAGGGTTGTTTGGAGTGGTTTGGGCGCTGCGAAGTGGAGCTAAACCTTGCTCGGGAGCGACATTAAACTCGGATAATTTTGGGCTTATCGAGGTAATTATCTTGTCCTCTATTGTAATTGGAAATTACATGTTGGTTGAATATATAGTTGAAGTATACTATATATGGAACTACTTAGTATTCGCAATGTCTTTTGACTTAAGCTGAAGAATAAAGAATCGAATGGCTGTATTTACATAGGGTGTATTGCGGTAGACTTGTGTTGTATTCGAGTAGAATTGTACACGTCGGGTAGGCGTGTAAACCCCCGGTTGGCTTGGTAGCGGCCTCGTTAGAGGAGGAGATTTCTGTTTGTTGCGGGGAGTCTTTGCGAATTTTCTATAGAATGATAGAAACTTGTGTTTTGGGGTTAATAGACGTTTTGACCTTTATAGGTGAAAGTACTAAGAGTAGCGTATTCTACTCGAGGAGTGGAAAGGGCTAGCAAGGTTGTAGTACTTGGAGCATTTTGCTTATTGTCGATAAATCGTCGCGAGGTATGTGAACATCTTCCTATCTTTTCTAGCATGATTGTTGTGAACTATGTAGTACGGTAGACGTACATGTGCTAAGTGATTTGGTTGGTTTAAAACATAGGGTGTTATAATAGCTTTATGGGAAGTTAGTTATAACGACCTTATGTAAGTGAAAATGGTTTACTGATGTTAGAAGTTAAGAGACTTGATCTTATAAGATAAGAGACTTAACTTATTTGTTTTAATGTGGATGTTTGTGTGAAACCTCATTCGTGAGTAATGAGTACTTGGTTTTTAAAGGGATAATGTTTCTTGATTTGGGAATCGAGAATGTGTATCGACAGGACCAACTGCATCGTTAATAAAAGGATAATTTATTGAATAATGATGTGTTGTTTTAAAACGGTAGAAACCTCCATCTGCATAGAAGCTAAGATAAGACAAAATGATATTACATCTTCTAGATCATGGTCACGTAATAAGATCGTTATAAACAAGAATAAACTACTCACATATATGACATATGTTACTCAATTGTTCTAAAGGAATCAAGTGATTAAGTTTGGGAACTATGAAACCATTTGAAAATGAGAAGCTTGAGTAATTGAAACTAGGCAAACTGGAACTTAGGAAAGGAATGTTGTTACTTGATTTTGAAAAGGAAGGTGGGTTGGTCATTCTAATACTACGGGTATCGGGTGACTTTTATAAAAGTAATGGATCTCTTTTAAAAAAAGAACTTAACGTATGTAGTACTTTGGGGTTAAAAACCCGGACTTTGGCATAAAATGAAAGTACTTTGAGTTGTGTGAAACTTGCCTATGCTTGTTGTTGTGAAACTTGCCTATGCTTGTGATGATAGCCTTTATTGTACATGCGTTGTGTTTTACGTATTACGCGTCTCGATAGAGTCGGTTGGTAGTTGAGAACTTACTTGGGCGTCTTGGCGGTGACGGAGAAATTCCACGCAGTGCGTTCTGTTGATAGTATTATTGTTGTTAATCGCTTTGGACATCTTGACACGATCGTAGCGCGCGGGTATGCTTCCATTTTGGTTAAGGTCTTGTGGTTAATCGCTTTGGATATCTCGACACGATCGTGGCGCTGCGGGTATGTTTCCATTTTGATTATCGCCTTGTGATTTCCTTTTGGACATCACGACACGATGCGTGGCGCGCGGGTATCGTCCATTTGGAAAGTTGTCTTATTGTTTCCCTTTGGACATACGACACGATCGTGGCGCGCGGGTATGCTTCCATTTGGATTCTTGTCTTGTTGTTGAGGTCACATGGACATGTCTACACCGACGCAGAATTCGGGGGCATGTGGCCGTGGGACATTGGTATTATTGTTGCATCATGGACATGTCTACCGTCTGAGATTAGGGGCATGCGGCCATGTATCACGAACTGATTGATGTTGTGGGCGTGAGACCCTAGTTATATTGGAGTGATGATGTTTTATGTTGTGAGCGTAGTTTGGTTATCATACATGTCTCCCGCTTTATATAGACTAGTATGATTTCATTCTGATATTATGCAGTTTCACATACTTGGTACTGTTATCTTGACCTCCTTGGGCTGCGTTCATCTGCGGTAGAATACATCGGTCGTGGATCCTCGCTCATAGGATCACGATTCAGCGCATTTGAAGCTCCGTTTCTCGGAGGCTTATCTTTTAGTAGGTGTTCCACTGAGTTGTAGGTTCTTGTACATTCGGGGTATGGCGAGGCCACTGTCCGTCATAGTCATGTATATCTTAAGTGCAGAAATCTTGTTGTGGCGGGGTTGTAAAAGGATTAAAGCGTTCGAGTTTTATGTATATCTTGAAGGCAACTGTTTTGGTTGCTTTGTTTATTTTTATATCTCTTGTTAAATGACTCATGTTTTATGTTCGCTGATTTTCTCGATGTATGTATCACTAGGGTGCCCAGGTAAGGCACGATGCGAACCGGGCAGTCGTTACAAAAGTGGTATCGAGCGATTAATCTCGGAAAGTGTCTCTGCACCGTGTCTAGTAAGTCTTGATTATCGGTGTGTTGTGCACCACATCTATAATCAGGAGGCTATAGGACATTTAGGATTGGTTTCCATTCTTCTCATTCTGAGATCGTGCCTTAGAGGCAGTGTTGTAAGTTGTACCCCTCGGCGTATCTCGTTTTACGATTATGCCTCCGCCGCAGCAACCGGGCCCAGAGGCAAGGCGCGCCGAGTCTTGCTAGTGAGATCTGAGAATGCGAGCGCGAGCCGAGCGATACGAGGTTGTGCTTGACGGCGGGTTTCGCGGCCGCCGGCCCAGCAGAGTTTAGAGCGCGGCGGTGATGAGACTCTGATACACGAGCCTCGTCCGCGATGCAGGCGGGGGAGATGGGTCACGAGGAGATGGCCCAGTTATTGGCCAGGGTTGTGGCCAGATATGAGAGCAGTGGATCTGGCGATTCGGTTCGATAGCACGATGGTTCACCCCGGCGAGATAGTTTGAGGCTACGGGACTTTACGAGTTGTAGCCCGCGAGTTTTACGGGTCGAGGCACGAGGATGATCGCGAGGAGTTCATCCGGCGATTCTGGCGAATCATGCGGGTGATCGAGGCTTGAAGCAGTGCGTGACCTTTGGTTCGCATCGGTGCGTGATACCGCGATCGATTGGTTTGATTCATAGGAGCTTTCGGAGAGCATGCACCTCCAGCGGTATGGGATGAGTTTTGGGGCTTTCCTCACGCACTTCTTGCCTCCGCGGATGAGGAGGCACGCGGTAAACGATTTTTGTTCTCGAGGCAGAGAGGCGCGCCGTCGGAGTACAATGTCGAGTTCGATTCTTTGGCTCGATATGTCCTGCGCTAGTTGCAGATATGGAGGATAGGGTGCATCGCTACGTCAGGGCTTGATGATTATATGGTGAGTCTTGTGCGGGTGTTTCTCTTCACCGGGCATGGACATTGCCCGCGTGCGAGCTCGTGCACTAGGATGTGAGGCACGGAGGGTCGACGGAATGACATGGATCAGCGAGAAGGGCGGGGCGGCAGGGTCGCTGGTGGCTTTCGAGGCGGACCGCCTGGCCGAGCTAGTTATATACCCCCACGTCTGAGCGGTCCTCCACCGTCTTGAGGCGGTCGGGGCTCGAGGTTGATTTCGGCGAGCGGGGTGTTAACGGTGAAGCCACCCTACCTCGTTGTGACCATTGTGATAGACTCCATTTTGGAGAGTGTCGTGCTAGATTGGGAGTTTGTTTTGCATGCGGCCAGCGAGCCATTTGCGAGCTGTCCGACCACGGGAAGCGCGGATGTTACGACTCGACCTTCAGATGTCTGTGGCTGGTTTATCACCTTCTCTGACTATGCGCCTGCGGTGTGCCTATGATTAGAGTGGGCGGTAGCCGGGTATATCCTTAACCCTCTAGAGTTTTGGTATGCTTGTTATGATGATCTCATTATTGTGTGCTATGTACGGATAGCATTGTGATATGTGTGAGTTAGAATGCATGGTTAGTTGGAAGGATACATATGGAGGCATGGTAAGTGTGAACCTTAGACTATGTCACGACTGAGACCTTAGGGGTAAGGTCGTCTTGAGTTAAAGATTTATTTTTGACCCTTATCAGAGTAGTAGTACGTGGGATTTATTTGTGTGATAAGTCCGTGGGTAGTGTGAGATGGAAGTGGTAGCTTTCATGATGTGAATTAGTAAGATTGTTCCGGATCGGGGAACAAGAGTTTGGCACGGTTGGGGGTCGGGTTTAGGACCATTTGCGGGTCAACCCGTAACCCGGTTTGGGGTGGGGTCAGTTCTGGGTGTTCCCGCAAGGATGTAGTTTCACGAGGATGCTAGGCCCAAGTTTGTATGATCATCGTATGAGTTCGTGGACGCGTTCGACCAGAAGCGGTTCGTAAAGGCCGGGAATGGCCTTAAGGAAGTTTGAGGTTAGTAAGATGACCAAGTTTGGAGGTAGTGACTCCAGAGATTTTCGGGAACGGAAGTAATGACGGAAGTATGGTACGTACTGGGAGAGTTCAAGCGTTCGAGAAGGGCACGACGAGTAAGGAAAGAAGAGGACGTATGTTATTTCGTGGCCAAGCTGTGGCATTGGCAACTTGTTAGAGGAACTTTATCGTTACTCGACTTAAGAAGGAACATTCGGGACGAATGTTTCTAAGGAGGAGAATGTTATACCAGTAGTTGCGGGGTATGTATGTGAGGGCGTGCGTGCGAGAAGTGCAGAAATTTTGAAAAGAAAGAAAGAGGTGAGTTTTAAATGGAAAAGTTTCCGGTTATTTGTGAAGCAAAGGTTCGTTAATGGGAATTGGATTCCCAGTTTGGTATTTGGACTTCATAGATTATATTAGAATTTTGAGATTTTATTTTGGAAATGGTCACGTGGGGCCACGGGAGAAATTTACTGATTTTGTGGGCCCACTTTGTTTTGAGATTTTGGCCATTGTGGATATTTTTGAAGACATTTTTGAGGGCCAATAGGAGGGTGACACGTGTCACCCCGCCAGGTGGCTTGGCCGAAGTTACATTTGGGCGCAGTGAGCTCAGAGTCGTTTTCGGCGAAACGTTTCCACTGACTTTCGTAGGAAAATTCCGGCTATGTCGTTTTGTATTTTTGCGGATTTTTCAGAGGCGAAACATTCTGGACCAACGGGAGGGTGACATGTGTCACCCTCACAATGGAGACAAGTGGGGCGGCACTTGGCCGAATTGAGGGGGCAAGTTGGGCTTGATATTTGTGTAGATATTTGTGAGGGTTTTAAGGAGTAGGGTCTAGGGTGCACTTGGCTTGATCTTGGCCTTACACTTGCCTTGCACATGGCTTAATCTTGGCCATTGGTTGGCCTTTGGTTTTGCTATAAATACCCCTCCCTTGTGAAGACTTATTCATTCACTCTCACTTTGTCTAAGTCTTGAAATCCCTCCCTCCTCTGGTAGCTCTCGTCCTAAGCCTCTCCCCCTCCCTCCTGCGTGTGGCCTGTGGCCGAGAAGGGTTTCCCACTTGTGGTGCTAGCAGTGGGTACCCACTAGCCTAGTTGTTTTCGTATAATACCCTTGTTGTGGTATAGAAATACTCCACAGTATTGTTATAATGCCCAAAATACCTTAGCCTTGTACCTTGTAGTATTCCAAAGATACCTCTTTCACGTAGAGTCAGAAATACTACCTTTTGTCCTTTTAGTCTCAAACAGAAACCATAAGGAAATCTTCATAGTTGGTTGAAGTATGTGAGTAGAAGTTGGTTAGAACTTCTAAGGGTTGTTTGGAGTGGTTTGGAGCGCACGGAGTGGAGCTAAACCTTGCTCAGGAGCGACATTAAACTCGGATAATTTTGGGCTTATCGAGGTAATTATCTTGTCCCTCTATTGTAATTGGAAATTACATGTTGGTTGAATATATAGTTGAAGTATACTATATATGGAACTACTTAGTATTCGGCAATGTCTTTTGACTTAAGCTGAAGAATAAAGAAGCCCATTTGTATTTACATAGATGTATGCGGTAGACTTGTGTTGTATTCTTGAGTAGAATTGTACACGTCGGTAGGCGTGTAAACCCCCACGGTTGGCTTGGTAGCCGCCTCGTTAGAGGAGATTTCTTTGTTGCGGGGAGAGTCTTCAATTTTCTATAGAATGATAGAAACTTGTGTTTTGGGGTTAATAGACGTTTTGACCTTTATAGGTGAAAGTACTAAGAGTAGCGTATTCTACTCGAGGAGTGGAAAGGGCTAGCAAGGTTGTAGTACTTGGAGCATTTTGCTTATTGTCGATAAATCGTCGCGAGGTATGTGAACCTCTTCCTATCTTTTCTAGCATGATTGTTGTGAACTATGTAGTACGGTGAGCGTACGTGTGCTAAGTGATTTGGTTGGTTTAAAACATAGGGTGTTATAATAGCTTTATGGGAAGTTAGTTATAACGACCTTATGTAAGTGAAAATGGTTTACTGATGTTAGAAGTTAAGAGACTTGATCTTATAAGATAAGAGACTTAACTTATTTGTTTTAATGTGGATGTTTGTGTGAAACCTCATTCGTGAGTAATGAGTACTTGGTTTTAAAGGGATAATGTTTCGATTTGGGAATCGAATGTGTATCGACAGGACCGCTGCGGCGTTAATAAAAGGAAAATGTATTGAATAATGATGTGTTGTATTAAAACCGGTAGAAACCTCCATCTGCATAGAAGCTAAGATAAGACAAAATGATATTACATCTTCTAGATCATGGTCTGTAATAAGATCGTTATAAACAAGAATAAACTACTCACATATATGACATATGTTACTCAATTGTTCTAAAAGGAATCAAGTGATTAAGTTTGGGAACTATGAAACCATTTGAAAATGAGAAGCTTGAGTAATTGAAACTAGGCAACCGGAACTTAGGAAAGGAATGTTGTTACTTGATTTTGAAAAGGAAGGTGGGTTGGTCATTCTAATACTACGTATCGGGTGACTTTTATAAAAGTAATGGATCTCTTTTAAAAAAGAACTTAACGTATGTAGTACTTTGGGGTTAAAAACCGGACTTTGGCATAAAATGAAAGTACTTTGAGTTGTGTGAAACTTGCCTATGCTTGTTGTTGTGAAACTTGCCTATGCTTGTGATGATAGCCTTTATTGTACATGCGTTGTGTTTCGTGTTACGCGTCTCGATAGAATTCGGTTGGTAGTTGAGAACTTACTTGGGCGTCTTGGCAGTGACGGAGAAATTCCACGCATGCGTTCACGGTGATAGTATTATTGTTGTTAATCGCTTTGGACATACCGACACGATCGTAGCGCGCGGGTATGCTTCCATTTTGGTTAAGGTCTTGTGGTTAATCGCTTTGGATATATCGACACGATCGTGGCGCGGGTATGTTTCCATTTTGATTATCGCCTTGTGATTTCCTTTTGGACATCGACACGATGCGTAGCGCTGCGGGTATCGTCCATTTGGAAAGTTGTCTTATTGTTTCCCTTTGGACATACCGACACGATCGTGGCGCGCGGGTATGCTTCCATTTGGATTCTTTGTCTTGTTGTTGAGGTCACATGGACATGTCTACACCGATGCAGTCGGGGCATGTGGCCATGGGACATTGGTATTATTGTTGCATCATGGACATGTCTACCGTCTGCAAGATTAGGGGCATGCGGCCATAATGCGAACTGATTGATGTTGTGGGCGTGAGACCCTAGTTATATCGGGTGATGATCGTTTTATGTTGTGAATCGTAGTTTGGTTATCATACATGTCTCTCGCTTTATATAGACTAGTATGATTTCATTCTGATATTATGCAGTTTCACATACTTGGTACTGTTATCGACCTCCTTGGGGCTGCGTTCATCCGCAGTAGAGGTACATCGGTCGTGGATCCTCGCCATAGGATCACGATTCAGCATTTGAAGCTCCGTTTCTCGGAGGCTTATCTTTTAGCAGGTGTTCCCGAGTTGTAGGTTCTGTACATTCGGGGTATGGCGGCCCTGTCCGTCATAGTCATTAATATATCTTAAGTGCAGTAATCTTGTTGTGGGCAGGGTTGTAAAAGGATTAAACTGTTCAGGTTTTATGTATATACTGAAGGCAACTGTTTTGGGTTGGCCTGTTTATTTTTTTATATCTCTTGTTAAATGACTCATGTTTTATGTTCCGCTGATTTTCTCTGATGTATGTATCACTAGGGTGCCCAGGGTAAGGCACCAGTAACGGGCCCCGGAACGGGTCGTTACACTAACAACACAACTTTATCGCACGATCTTTGAGATGAAAGAATAGAAACCAATCCTAAATGTCCTGTAGCCTCCTGTTTATTGGTGTGGTGCACAACACACCGATAACCAAGACTCTACTAGACACGATCTGTAGACATTTCGAGGACTAACTGCTCTGAGACCACTCTTTTCACGACCCGAACCCCAGACCCGCGACTGGTGCCCTACCTGGGCATCCTTCTACCCATACAACACAAGTAACCTGCGGAAGCTAAATAACACTCATTAATATTATTTTTTTGCAAAGGCAAAGCCGGCAAGGCTTCCATAATATATAACACCCGAATGGGACTACAACAGTACAACTTATGCAAGTCCATCCCACATATGAATACAGACCTCTAAGAGTTTGATAACAACATGTGACGGGACAAGGCCCCGCTGTACCCTGAATATACACAAGTCTAAAATCAAGACTGTACCAAAATGACAACTCCGGTATAATGGAGCTATCCCAAATGTGGAGCAATGACCCTAAGAAAGCGGATCACCAAACTGAGTACCTACACCTGCGGGCATGAACGCAGCCCCCCGAAGGGGGTCAATACAATAAGGTACCAAGTTTGTAAACATGAAAGACAGTAAATAAGATTATAACAGGCCAGAAAGATATCAAGAGACAAGTACAATAATCAAATACCAGTACACTGCGCCTTTTCAAATAGAGTAATGAGAGTCATCTTTACCTTTTTAAAATACCGTTTCAGATATGGAACCAACTGTATCATTATATCAATGTATCACTGTATCATCTGTACTCTTTGTATCAGACATCTTCTTGTACTCAGTATCAGACTCTTTGTATCACCGTCCCATCGTACTCTTGTATCAGACATTTCCAAGTATAATATCTAACCATTATCAAGGAAGCATGCCCGTGAAATTCCAACGTCACTGTCAGCATGTACAAGGTATAATATCAAACCAACATCACTGGAGCATGCCCGTGGAATTCCAACATCACTGTCGGTAAGTCCATGATATAATATAAAATCAACATCACAGAAGCTGCCCGTGGAATTCTAACATCACTGTCAGCACGTCTGTAGAATAATATATAATCAATATCACAGAAGCATGCCCGTGGAATTCCAACATCATCAAGACGCGTCAGAGAACTATCACGACCGACCATGGGCGCGATCGTGCCTACAGGCACCGCTACGGTATACATCAGCGAATAGCAACGGAACATACAAAAACTCATAAAATACTAGACAATAAATATCAACAGGCTAGCCGATAAGGCCACCTTCCGTGAAATATTCATAACAAAAAATAATTGTTAAATTTTTGTTCTTATAACCCATCCACAAGATATGACTACAGACCTCTAAGAATAACAACTGTGACGGGACAGGGCCCCGCCATACCCCTGAATGTACATAAATCTACAATCATCAGGGAAACCGTACCAAAAGACAAGCCTCCGGAGAAATGGAGCTTCTGACACCTGATCAGTGATCCTAAGAGTGAGGATCCACCACCTGCTTACCCCTACCTGCGGCATGAACGTAGCCCTCGAGGAAAGGGGGTCAGTACAACAGATGTACCAAGTATGTAAGCGAAATCTTGAAATGAACTCATAAAGTCTAAAATAAAGCTGGAGACATGTATGATAACTCAATAACAGTACACTGTGCCTTACTAACAATGAGAGTAAACAAGAGTATACTTTACTGCATAAAAATAAGAGGCTCATGATCAAAGTAGGGCCACCCGCCCGTAGTATCATTAAGCAATCCTACTCCTGGGACTATTTCACCCGCATAGGTCCTGTGGACCCGCAATGAGGTCATCCGCCTCGCATGGGACTATTTCACCCGCATAGGACTATTTCACCCGCATAGGCCTGGTGGACCCGCAATAAGTACAAACTCCGCACTCGCATCATAGGTAGCAAATCCATAGAATAAGTAGTAACCCGGGGGTTTACCCCACAAGAATAACATAACCTAGCACAACCGGCTATCATACATAACATAAGCACCACCGACTTATCATACATAACATAAGCACCACCGGCTTATCATACATAACATAAGCAAGTTAAGAAATCCCCTAACTTCTTATTAGCCTTATTTATATACACTCTCATTTTAGTTTACTTAAGACACTAACATGTCATTATAAAATACGGAAATTTAACCCAAAGTACTATGTACCTTTATCCTTTTGAAAATGACTCTTTCTTGTATAAAATCCCCAAGATTCTAACGCCCGTAGTATCAAGGCTTGTCTACTTTTCAAAAAAAGTCACTATACCTTTAGAAACCAACTGACCCTTACTTTAAACTTTGAACAATGGATACCTTTAAATCAAATTGCCATTCTTTATTTCAAGTCATTTATCCTTGTTTACTTTACTTGAATAAACCATTCTTTAACTTCCCATAAAGTTGTTATAACCAACTTCCCATAAAACCGTTATACTAACTTTATGCTTTAGAAACTAAGATATCTTTAACCTTTAAAACAAGTGAGTTAATTCTCTAACTCAACCAACTTGGACATTCTTAAAACAAGTCAAGGACATAAAATGAAACTAAATTCATTTAAATCTTGCACGTCTACCGTGCTATACATTTACAACTACTCATGCTCAAGAGATAAGAAAGTTCCACATACCTCTTCGGTTCAATCCACTTGCTAAGTCCAATATGCCGTACGTAGTATGTCAACCTATAATGGCCATAATACGTCTATTAACTTCTAGCTTCAAACGTAGAATATTCTAAGTGTAAGTCACCAAATTTTACGGAAAATCGGACAACACTTCCTTTGTTTCTACGTACTTTTCCACCTTTTTCAATGCCCGAATTCAATAACCAAACATGCCACATTTAAGGCTCAACAATGTAGCTAACAAAAGGGGATTACACGCCTAACAGGACGTGTAAAATTCTGCCATAATTGATATCAAACTAGTCCAAAAGACAATGTCATTCTCGGCAATTTGAGGTACAACAACACAAAGTCTTTTCCAATTCTTTTTCAATTCAAGTTGTTTAGTCTAACATGTTATATAGCCTCAATCGATTATAACAACTACAATCTTCAATTAGATAACATGCGACGATTCTAACTATCGACCAAATTGTATTTCAAATTCAAATGGCTAACAAGGTCATTTCGGATTTAGGCTTCCAATATCCATAAACTTATAATCTCCAATACATATACCTCATGCTTGTTAAAATGTATAACTACAACACTATGTAATCTTATAGCACTAAGAGAACAAGATTGTTACCTTGACAAGCCTTAATCCAACTTCAAGATACGGTCGCTTCCTAGCAACTTAGCGCTTTCCTCGACACTCCAATCCGCTTACTTGAAGCCCTTAGAAGTTCACAAACAACTCTCCTTCAATTTCCAATCAAAACCTATGAAAGCGACTTAGTTTTTCACCTTGCGACTAATGCAAAAACGACACTTTTCCGGAATCTTTCAATTGAGATATCCTTACAATACCCTTAGGAACCTTGGTTTAAAGTATTGTGAACTGTGGACAACAAACGAAATTTTTTTTCTTGAAAAGAAGGGCAAACCCGAGAGCACTTCTAGACACGAACAAGTTTTTCTTGAAAATTTTACTAATTGTGGGAAGCTTGTCTTGCTACTAGTGTGATTATAAAACAACATGGAGGGTCAAGATTACAACACATGTTGGTTTTGGATGAATGAGATTAAAATATCAAGCTGTGGGCTCTTTGACTTAGTCAATAATCTCAAGCTTGAGCTGCAAGACTTGTTCATCTTAGATTTGGTCAAATGACCATCTTGACTCGGGTCTAAATTGTCCAAGACCATCCATGGGGGACGTGTCACCCTCCCATTTGTCGTAATATTTCGCTTTCCCGACATTTCCATAATTAGATAAATTTTACTAGTCTCAAATCTTAACGCTTTTGAGTTCTTACGCATATTCTTATAACATGTCCTGGAATTACGGGGTGTAACAAGAACAATATATAATCAATATCACAGAAGCATGCCCGTGGAATTCCAACATCACTGTCGGTACGTCTGTAGAACAATATATAATCAATATCACAGAAGCATGCCCGTGGAATTCCAACATCACCGCCGCACGCCTATAACCGACGCTTAAGCATGCCCGTGGAATTCCAACATCACTATCAGCATGTCCGTAGTAGAATATCAAACCAGCATCACTGGAGCATGCCCGTGGAATTCCAACATCACTGTCAGCAAGTCCATGATATAATATAAAATCAACATCACAGAAGCATGCCCGTGGAATTCCAACATCTCTCTAAGCACGTCTATAGAATAATGTATAATCAATATCCCATGTATATATATAACAAAGGCCGGCCCCTAAGAGAGGGACTCAGTGAAGTGAAATACAACACTTGCACGAATAACTATTATGAGAAACCATATGCAAGTGGAAATCATCTTTTCACTTTATTAGAAGGTATAACACGTCTTCTACTTTAGAAAGCCTAAGGCATTATCACATCTTACATTATTAGGGAAATGAACCCAAGGTACTATGTACGTCCGCCGTACATCCTCTCATTTAAAAACCTCAAGACACTAACACCCGTAGTATCAAGACACTTCCACTTCTAAAATCAAGTTACTACATTTTTAAAATCCATTAGAAGGAACTTCCCTTTTAGAAATCCAAAGTACTATGTATAGAGTACATCACTAAGTACTATCAAGGAATAGATAGACAACTTCCATTTGGAAACCCCAAAGTACTATCTAGGGAATATATGTTACAACTTCCATTTGGAAACCCCAAAGTACTATCTAGGGAATATATCACTAAGGATTTGGTTCCAATAGAACTCTATAGAGATCAAGTCAAGTATCATTTAGGAATTTGGATCCACTCACTTTCTAAAATCAAATCAAGTATCAATAAGGACAAAAATCCACTCACTTTATGAAATCAAATCATGTATCATTAAGGATAAAAATACACTCACTTTATGAAATCAAATCATGTATCATTTAGGATAAAAATCCACTCACTTTATGAAATAAAATCATGTATCATTAAGGATATAAATACACTCACATTATGAAATCATATCATGCCAAAGAAGAAGAGATAGTTCACATACCTTATTGACGACTAACCAACACGACAAGTAGAATACGCCCTGAATAGGTACTTCAACCTTATCGACTATTCCACACGGCAAGTAGAATATGACACAAGTAGTACTTCAACCTATAACAACAATAATACTTCTATCAACTTCATGTACACTCGTATAAGACTTATACCAAGTAATGGTCCTCTTATTCTACGGAAATTGGGCAAAGACTTCCGCTTTTACGTACTTTTCCACCTTTTCCAAGACCCAAATTCAACAACAATCGAGCAACACTTAAGGGAAAAACCCATAGTTAACCAAAGGGGATTACACGCCTACTTGATGTGTAAAATTCTGCCCCACAATCATATAAAAACAGTCCATAAAAACAGTCCACAATTAAATCAACATTAATGGTACAATGTGAAGTCTTTAACACCCTTATTCCTTAGGACTTTCATTAGCAAATTTACCACATTAATCATGCATGTTGGTGGCTGATTTTTCAGCATAATAGCACCTCAAAACAGTCCATAAATGACACAATAACGTCTAACAATTTTTGGGCAGTTTTCGGCCAACAACAACTTCAACAATCCAAAGCCCTTTTCCATAATTCTTTATAATCCAATTCACATTTCAACACTTATATATACTCCATATCACATATGAACAACAATATTACTTCATTTTAACATGCGACAAGTGTAAATAACAACAACAATAACCAACGAATCCAATGTCGCACAAAATGCCACTCTCGGCCAAGACACCCTAAAATGGTCTAAACACTTTTTATTCTTCATTATTTTTAGCACAAGATAATGTATACATTATAACAACATGGTATATCCAATTTCTTCAAGAGAAGGAATAATTTTACCTTTCATTTTAGCCCAAAAACGTCCCAAACAGTCCGCAAGGTTTTGGTCCGCAATTTTCGTTTCGCTCAACTTCTTCAAGTTCCAATCACACACAAGCATCCACCACAAGCTTATATCCAACTTCACTTCACATTTCACTTCCAAAAAGTCGACGGACAAGCCTAGAGTTTCACCCAATCTTTCGGCCAACACACAAAATTGGAGGATCTTAGAGAGTTAACTTGTCTTAGAACTTGATTAGGGCTCTTAATCTTGAAAAATAATCAACACTTGTTCTTGGATAATCCTTGAAGAATTTCGAGATTCAAGCTAAGGAGAAGAGAGAGATGAGAGCTCATTTGTCAAAGTGTAGAATGATCCAAATGTGTAGTCATCCTTGCAAGACAAGTGGAGGGGTGACACGTGTCACCCTCATATTGGTCCAAAATATTATAATTTTCGACCCCCCTCCCAAAGTTGTGAAATTTTCAGCGGTCCCCATATTATCAATTCCAATACTTCATAATCCAATACTACGTCCATAAATCTAATTAGAAGTATTAAACTCCAAGTTAATAATTTTTTCGTCGTTACATTTTTTCCAAAATTTTCCTTAAGAAAATGTAATAATTCTTTCCTTCCAAAATTCAAATCTTAAATCCTTAATCACTTTCTCAATTAGTAGCCCTGTTATTACGGGGTGTAACATCCTTCCCCCCTTAGAAACATTCGTCCTCGAATGTTCATCTAAGGTCTCAAGCGATACAACTTTCGGCATAGTCTCTTTTAACTATACATACACACCTATACTCGTTAGTGTCAGCACCGCAGTCCTGCATGTCAGCACCGCGGTTCCGGAATTCCTGCAACTCTCTAAAGTTTCAGCACCGCGGTCCTGTCCTTTGATCATGGCTCGAATTTCACAGCACACATTTTTCCACTTAATTTCTTCTTTTTCTACAAGTTTCAACAATACTCCGCAACCCAAAGATGCCACACCGGGCCACAATATAATACATAGTATCATTCTACTTTGGATAGTCCTTAGCACATTGTGCTTTATTTGTAATCAAAGTCACATTCCTAAGGTCCTATTACAGTTCCTTAAAATCAATAACACCATTTCTAATCGGCTTAAAAATCATCAACATCAATCGCAAGTGGTTTATACTCAAACCAAGGAATCACCACAACCAACTATACAACAATTTTATCAACCTGTATACCAAGTCCATATATTCCCCTTTCAGGGCCGCTGTCGCTTTCTCAGAGCTGCAATCACAATAATACGTTAGGGAAGGACTACCCTAACAACACAACTGTATCGCACGATCTTTGAGATGAAAGAATAGAAACCAATCCTAAATTTCCTTAGCCTCCTGTTTATTGGTGTGGTGCACAACACACCGATAACCAAGACTCTACTAGACACGATCTGTAGACATTTCGAGGACTAACTGCTCTGAGACCACTCTTTTCACGACCCGAACCCCAGACCCGCGACTGGTGCCCTACCTGGGCATCCTTCTACCCATACAACACAAGTAACCTGCGGAAGCTAAATAACACTCATTAATATTATTTTTTTGCAAAGGCAAAGCCGGCAAGGCTTCCATAATATATAACACCCGAATGGGACTACAACAATACAACTTACGCAAGTCCATCCCACATATGAATACAGACCTCTAAGAGTTTGATAACAACATATGACGGGACAAGGCCCCGCTGTACCCTGAATATACACAAGTCTAAAATCAAGACTGTACCAAAATGACAACTCCGGTATAATGGAGCTATCCCAAATGTGGAGCAATGACCCTAAGAAAGCGGATCACCAAACTGAGTACCTACACCTGCGGGCATGAACGCAGCCCCCCGAAGGGGGTCAATACAATAAGGTACCAAGTTTGTAAACATGAAAGACAGTAAATAAGATTATAACAGGCCAGAAAGATATCAAGAGACAAGTACAATAATCAAATACCAGTACACTGCGCCTTTTCAAATAGAGTAATGAGAGTCATCTTTACCTTTTTAAAATACCGTTTCAGATATGGAACCAACTGTATCACTATATCACTGTCAGACATCAGATGTATCATACGTACTCTTTGTATCAGACATCACTCTTTACTCTTTGTATCAGATTAGACTCTTTGTATCATTTGTCCCATCGTATCATTTGTATCATCGTTCCAAGTATAATATCTAACCATTATCAAGGAAGCATGCCCGTGAAATTCCAACGTCACTGTCAGCATGTACAAGGTATAATATCAAACCAACATCACTGGAGCATGCCCGTGGAATTCCAACATCACTGTCGGTAAGTCCATGATATAATATAAAATCAACATCACAGAAGCTGCCCGTGGAATTCTAACATCACTGTCAGCACGTCTGTAGAACAATATATAATCAATATCACAGAAGAATGCCCGTGGAATTCCAACATCACTATCAGCACGTCTGTAGAACAATATATAATCAATATCACAGAAGCATGCCCCTGGAATGCCAACATCACTGTCAGCACATCTGTAGAACAATATATAATCAATATCACAGAAGCATGCCCGTGGAATTCCAACATCACTGTCAGCACGGCTGTAGAACAATATATAATCAATATCACAGAAGCGTGCCTGTGGAATTCCAACATCACTGTCGGCACGTCTATAACCAGTATCAAAGAAGCATGCCCGTGGAATTCCAACATCACTGTCAGCATGTCCCTAGTAGAATATCAAACCAGCATCAATGAAGCATTCCCGTGGAATTCCAACATCAATGTCAGCAAGTCCATAATATAATATAAAATCAAAATCACAGAAGCATGCCCGTGGAATTCCAACATCATTGTCGGCACGTCTATAGAATAATATTTAACCAATATCACATGTATATATATAACAAAGGCCGGACCCTAATCGAGGGACTCGGTGAAGTGAAATACAACACTTGCTCGAATAACTATTATGAGAAACAATATGCAAGTAGAAATCATCTTTTCACTTTATTAGAAGGTATAACACGTCTTCTACTTTAGAAAGACAAAGGCATTATCACATCTTACATTATTAGGGAAATGAACCCAAGGTACTATGTACGTCCGCCGTACATCCTCTCATTTAAAAACCTCAAGACACTAACACCCGTAGTATCAAGACACTTCCACTTCTAAATCAAGTTACTACACTTTTAAAAACCATTAAAAGGAACTTCCCTTTTAAAAATCCAAAGTACTATGTATAGAGTACATCACTAACTACTATCAATGAATAAATTGACAACTTCCATTTGGAAACCCCAAAGTACTATCTAGGGAATATATGTTACAACTTCCATTTTAGAAAAGTCAAAGTACTATAAATATAGTATATCACTAAAGATTGGTTCCAATAGAACTCTATAGAGATCAAGTCAAGTATCGTTTAGGGATTTGGATTCACTCACTTTCTAAAATCAAATCAAGTATCAATAAGGACAAAAATCCACTCACTTTATGAAATCAAATCATGTATCATTAAGGATAAAATCCACTCACTTTATGAAATCAAATCATGTATCATTAAGGATAAAAATCCACTCACTTTATGAAATCAAATCATGTATCATTAAGGATATAAATACACTCACATTATGAAATCAAATGATGCCAAAGAAGAAGGGATAGTTCACATACCTTATTGACGACTAACCAACACGACAAGTAGAATACGCCCCGAATAGGTACTTCAACCTTATCGGCTATTCCACACGGCAAGTAGAATATGCCACAAGTAGTACTTCAACCTATAACAACAATAATACTTCTATCAAATTCATGTACACTAGTATAAGACTTATACCAAGTAACGATCCTCTTATTCTATGGAAATTTGGGCAGCAATTCCCCCGTTTATACGTACTTTTCCACCTTTTTCAAGGCCCAAATTCAACAACAATCGAGCCACACTTAAGGGAACAACCCACAGTTAACCAAAGGGGATTACACACCTACTTGACGTGTAATATTCTTCCCCTCAATCACATAAAAACAGTCCATAAAAACATTCCACAATTTAATCAACATTAAGGGTACAATGTGAAGTCTTTAACACCCTTATTCCTAAGGAATTTCATTAGCAAATTTACCACATTAATCATGCATGTTGGTGGCTGATTTTTCAGCATAATAGCACCTCAAAACAGTCCATAAAATGACACAACAACGTCTAACAATATTTGGGCAGTTTTCGGCCAACAACAACTTCAACAATCCAAAGCCTTTTTCATAATTCTTTATAATCCAATTCACATTTCAACACGTATATATACTCCATATCACATATAAACAACAATATTACTTCATTTTAACATTCGACAAGTGTAAATAACAACAACAATAACCAACGAATCCAATGTCACACAAAATGCCACTATCGGCCAAGACTAGGGCTGCACAAAGGGTCAAAACCGGACCGGACCGGACCGAGGACCGAGAATTCGGATTCTCCGGACCGAAGACCGGACCGAATTTCTCGGTCCGGTCCGGTCCGGGTCATTTTCGGTCCGGTCCGGTCTACTGGACCGAATGGACCGAATGCCCCTCAAGCGGTCCACACCACTCCAGCCCACTCAGCCCGGCCCACCACTCAAGCCCCAAGCCCCCCCACCCACGGCCCCACCCCGCCACCGGCCACGGCCAAACCCACATTTCCGTGACGTATTGACATATCAAATATAAGTCGTAAATTAGTGAAACTTTAAATGGTCATAACTTTGCGCTCGGACATCCATTTGCTTCACCGGATTTCTCCAAAAACGTCCATCTTGCCCCTCAATTTCTCTTTTCTCCCAAATCGTTACGTTTTTCCCATTTTCAAATTTAAATATCTCGCGATGTACAATAGATTTCAACGTAAAAATTTCGTGGCACCGCGTCCAAGAATGTCAATTTCAGTATTGGTAATTCAATTAAAAAAACGCCTCGAACCAATTCTAATTATATAATATTATATATTAGAAATTTAGAAAATTAGGAATTATATATATTAGGAATTTAGAAAATTATAAATTATATATATTATATATATTAGGAATTATATATATTATATATATTATAAAAATAAAAAAATAAAAAAATTCGTCGGACCGGACTCGACCTGACCGGACGGACCGGAAAACCGAATCTTGAAAAACAGATCAAGCGGACCGAATTTCTCGATCGGTTCTGTCGATCCGGCGAGTTGATCGGACCGAATTTTGTGCAGCCCTAGCCAAGACACCCTAAAATGGTCTAAACACTTTTTATTCTTCAATATTTTTAGCACAAGATAATCTATACATTATAACAACATGTTATATCCAATTTCTTCAAGAGAAGGAAGAATTTTACCTTTCATTTTAGCCAAAAAACGTCCCAAATAGTCCGCAAGGTTTTTGTCCGCAATTTTTGTTTCGCTCCACTTCTTCAAGTTCCGATCACACACAAGCATCCACCACAAGCTTATAACCAACTTCACTTCACGTTTTACTTTCAAAAAATTGACGAACAAGCCTAGGGTTTCACCCAATCTTTCGGCCAACACACCAAATTGGAGGATCTTAGAGAGTTAACTTGTCTTAGAACTTGATTAGGGCTCTTAATCTTGAAAAATAATCAACACTTGTTCTTGGAAAATCCTTGGAGAATTTCGAGATTCAAGCTAAGGAGAAGAGAGAGATGAGAGCTCATTTGTCAAAGTGTAGAATGATTCAAGTCTTGCAAGACTTGGATATATATAGCCAAGTGGAGTGGGACCCATTGTACACTTGTCCCCAAGTCTCAAAATATCTAAATGTGTAGTCATCCTTGCAAGACAAGTAGAGGGGTGACACGTGTCACCCTCATATTGGTCCAAAATATTATAATTTTCGACCCCCTCCCAAAATTGTGAAATTTTCGGCGGACCCCATATTATCAGTTCCAATACTACATAATCCAATACTACGTCCATAAATCTAATTAGAAGTATTAAACTCCAAGTTAATAATTTTTCCGTCGTCACATTTTTTCCGAAATTTTCTGTCACGACCCGTTTCGGGGCCCGTGACTGGTGCCTTACCCGGGCACCTAAGTAGTCATACATCAGAGTAATCAACGGAATATAAAAACAAGACATGAAACAGTTGTAAAATGAGACACAGTTTTATGTGAGAAAATGTCGCCTTTAGGCATATATATATAAACATGTTTAGCAGTTACATCCCAACTGTACAATAGGACTAAAGACCTCTAAGAAGATAAACAACTATGGCGGGACAGGGCCCCGCCATACCCTGAATGTACAAAACTATATACAACAACAGGGAGATCATACCCAAACGTCGAGCCTCCGGAGAAGATGGAGCTCCTGACACCAAAGCAAAAGATCCTAAGGATGTGGATCTAGCACCTGCTTGCCCTTACCTGCGGCATGAACGCAACCCCCCGAAGGAGGTCAGTACAACAGGTACTAAGTATGTGAAACTGTAAAGTACTGAAGTAAAATCAAAGTATTTAAAACCATTTGCAAATACAACGGTTTAATCGCACATAGTGCCACAACATAAACAAGAGCAAAATAGATATAATGTAACGGTCTTTCCTAGGCGCGAATGATCGAAGCAAGGCCAATCGCCCATAGTATCATTATGCGTGCCTAGTCTGGACTTCCGCGATCCGTAGGTCGCACTGAGACCGCATGAGGTATTCCTCGCGTCGGGGTAGCTAACCCCTGTACCTCCCGGACTCCCGATCCGCATAGTCTCATAGACGCATAGTCACTGCATCGCATAGTGGCATCCCCGTCGGGATAAAACACCGGAATGATCAATCTCGAACTCCGCGACTCGCGATAGTCACATAGACTGCATAGGCCGTATAGACCCACATCAAGGGTGGCAAGCCCTCGGTATAACAAGTCAAGGGGGTAGGTGATATAATAACATTACAAATGACTTACCGTTTAACAACGTAAGCACAACAAGAATGACCCCCTTTCACAACATCACAAGACACTAACACACGTAGCATCATAATATGTCTATTTATCAAACAATCTTACTACACCTTACAGAAATCAATACAAGGTTTTTATAACAAATAAGTAAACAGTTCCTTCTATCTTTCTTAAGTTGTTATTCCTAACTTCCCATAAAGCTAGTATAACTCTTAAGCTTTTGTTTAAAAACCAAATATTTCTCTTCTGTTAAAAATGATTCAGTATTCTTTTGAAATGCATCAAGATTCTTATTATTCAGGCTTAAGTCAAAAGACATTGCCGTAATTATTATTCAGGCTTAAGTCAAAAGACATTTCCGTAATTATTATTCAGTTAACACATGTACGTCTCACTATATATATATATTTTAAAATATCATGCTTAAGAGTATAGGAAGAATCACATACCTTACCGTGAAATCCACCGGCCAAGTCGAATATGCCGCGCGCAGAGTATCAACCTATAATAGTCAAAGACATCTATCAATGTCTAGACTACTCTGTTGGACATTCTAAACAGAGGGTTCGCTATTCTACGGAAAATCGGGCAGCACTTCCTTACCCGGTAATTATACAAGTCTACTGTGAAAACAGTCCTATGTAAGTACAGTTCAATTATTCTTCTTTAATACCCTTCTAAGTATCTTATACTCAAGTCTTAGCTATTCCTATATGTAATATCCAATTACAATAGAAGGACAAGAGTATTTACCTCGATAAGCCCAAAAATTATCCAAGTATAAACGTCGATCCTGATCAAGGTTTAGCTCCTAATTGCACGCTCCGATAGCTCCAAGAAACCCTTAGAAGTTTCTAACAACTTCTACTTAACTACTATAAGGGATTTGGGCTAGGGTAATTTGGAATAGTAACTTAAACTTGGAAGACAATTTTTCTACCAAGGGAGCGGGGGTAGGTTTCGGCTAAGGGCTCAAGGAAGGGGGGGAGAGCCTTGGACGAAAAGCTTATAAGAGAGGGGAGGGATTTTTTTCAAGACTTGGAGAATTGATTTGTGGATGAAGAAAACCTTCAAGTTAGAGGGGTATTTATAGGCCAACCAATGGCCAAGATGAAGCCAAGTGCTATGCAAGTGTAGGGTGAGGATTTAGGCAAGTGTCCTTATCCATCTACTACACAAAAATATCCTACCAACTCCTTGACAAAACAAGCCATTCCAATCGTCCAAATGGACGCCTCACGTCCACCAACTAGAGGGTGACAAGTGTTGCCCTCTCGTTGGTCCAAAATGTTTCGTCTCTCGGAAAAATCCGCAAAAATAATAAATGACATAGCCGGAATTTTCCCTTCGCAAGTTTTGTAAAACGTTTCATCGGAAAACGATTCTTTTTGAGTGTTGTGCAAAATATTTTCGTCCATAGTGCCTAACTAAGGCTAAACTTTTGTACGTACGTCCTCACGTACATACGCTGGAAATACGGGGTATAACATTCTCCCCTCCTTAGAAACATTCGTCCCGAATGTTCCTTCCCAAGACAGTTAACGATAAAGCTTAAACAGTTTGCAAATGCTACATACGGCCACAAAACAACACTTAAGCATAAATGACAATGAAAATTTACAAGTAGGAAAGTGAATTACCTGGAGGTGTGGGGAATAGGTGAGGATACTTCTGCCTCATGTCCTCCTCAACTTCCCACGTCATCTCTTCCCTGAGCTCGTTCCGCCACAAGACTTTGACGGAAGCCACGTCCTTGGTCCGCAGACGCCTAACCTGACGATCGATTATCGCTATGGGAATCTCCTCATACGATAACCCCTCGGTCACCTGGACATCGTCAATCGGGTGTACCCTAGATGGATCCCCGATACATCTCCTCAGCATAGAAACGTGAAAAACCGGATGCACTGCCTCCAGATCGGACGGCAGATCCAACTCATAGGCAACCTTGCCTACCCTGCGGACAATCGACACCCAATGTACCTTGGTGAGTTTCCTTCTTCCCGAATCTCATCACACCGCCATGGGTGACACCTTCAGGAAAACCCAATCATCAACCTCGAACTCCAGATGCCGACGACGATGATCTGCATATGACTTCTGTCGACTCTGAGCTGTCAGTAACCGTTCCTGGATAAGCTTCACCTTATCCACTTCCTGCTGCACCAAATCTGGTCCCACTAACTGTACCTCGCCTACATCAAACCAGCCTATCGATCTGCGCCACTCCCATACAAGGCCTCATGGCGCCATCGAATCTTTGGGTGGTAGCTATTATTATATGCAAACTCAACTAGAGGCAAATGATCCTCCTACCACGAAGTCGATAACACGGGCTCGCAAAGATATCCTCGAGTGCGGATAGTGCGCTCTGTCCGTCTGCCTGCGTGGATGGAATGCGATGCTGAGCTCACTGCGTCCTAAACCCTTTCGGAAAGACCTCGAAGTTAGCGAAATCCGGGCTCCTGCATGCGATATGATCGAAATAGGGACTCCATGCGATCGACGATCTCTCGGATGTAAAGTCGGCATAATCCTCGATCGAAAAAGTCGCCCCGACGGAAGAAAGTGGGTTGATTTCGTTGCTTTGTCGACGATAACCCAAATAGAATCATGCTTCCTGAGTGCGAGGTAATCCGTGATAAAGTCCATGTTGATCACCTCCCACTTCCGGTCGGAATCTCTATCGCAGATCAAACCACGGGCCTCGGTGCTCTACCTTCACTGCGACAACACGGGCGAGCTACAAACTCGCAACGTCCTCTTCAAGCCATCCCACCAATACGGATCTAAGGTCGTGGTACATCTTGGTCGACCGGATGGATAGAGTAACGTGCGTTGTGTGCTTCCCTAGAACCTCGCCAAGTCCTGCAATATCTGGAACACACAACCTGCCCTCAAACCTTAGCACCCCATCAGGTGCTACCTCAAAAGGACCCTTCCCCTCACGAAGAGCCGTATCACGGTACCGTGTCAAAACTGGATCCTCAAACTGTTTCCTCTTCACCTCATCGACGATGGAAGACTCGGCAACCTCTCGAACTCGAACCCCACTGCTATCAGAATCAATCAAACGGACACCAAGGCTCGCTAACTGATGCAAATCGCGAACCATGCCCCTCCTCTATGGCTGCACATCTGATAGACTACCCATCGACCTACGACTAAGGGCATCTGCCACAACATTGGCCTTCCCCGGGTGGTACAGGATATCGACGTCATAATCCTTAAGCAACTCTAACCACCGTCTCTCGCCGCAGTTCAGCTCCTCTCGTGAAGATATACCGAGGCTCTTGTGGTGCAGATAAATATCCACATGAACCCCATATAAATAGTGCCTCGGATCTTCAAGGCGTAAATCACCGCGCTAACTCCAAATCATGGGGGTAGTTCCTCATGCTTCTTAAGTCGCCTGACGCGTATGCTATAACCTTGCCCATCGCATCAACACACATCCCAACCCGATGCCCGACGATCACAATACACGACATAGCCGTCGACCTCCGAAGAGTAAGAACGGGCGGTCGCCGCCTCTCCTTCAAGAATCGAAACCCCGCCACACGCATCACCATCGAAACTTAGCAACCTTCTGAGTCAGCCTAGTCAATGGTGCAGAGATAGAAGCAAACTTCTCCACGAACCTCCGATAGTAACCTGCAAGGCCCAGAAAGTTGTGCACCTCTGTCGGAGTAGTAGGTCGAGGCCAACTCCTGACTGCCTCGATCTTGGCCGTATCCACCCGAATACCATCAGCCCCGACAATATGCCCAAGAAAAGCCACTGAAGTCAACCAGAACTCACACTTCGAAAACTTGGCGTATAACTGCTGGTCCTGGAGAACTCTCAAGACGCCTCAAATGCTCGTATGCTCTCGCTCCGAGCGAATAAACCAAGATATCATCAATGAACACTATCACAAACGTGTCCAAAATGGCTTGAACACTCGGTTCATCAAATCCATGAATACCTCACGAGCATTGGTCAACCCAAAAGACATGACCACAACTCATAATGCCTGCACGGTCCGAATGCATTCTCGGGACATCCGCCTCGACTGCACTGATGATAGCCCGATCGCAGATCAATCTTGAGAAACATCTCGCACTCGCACTGGTCGAACAAATCATCAATCCCGGGAAGCGGGGTATTCGTTTAATGGTCACCTTGTTCACCGCTCAGATCAACACACACGCAGCTGGCCCCGTCCTTCTTCTTCACGAACAATACCGGCGCTCCCCAGGGAGAAACACTAGGCCTGATGAAGCCCTTCTCCAGCAAATCTCGCAGCTGGTCCTTCAACTCTCTCAACTCGGCAAGTGCCATTCTGTATGGTGGAATGGAAATAGGCCGAGTGTCTGGCAGTACATCGATACAAAACTCTATCTGCCTCTCTGGAGGGATACCCGGGAGGTCGTCTGGAAACACGTCTGGGAACTCTCTGACTATCGAATCGATCGGAAATCGCATCGCAGCCTCGGTATCAAACACCGAACGAGATGGTAGATATACCCTTCGCACCATCTTCCTAGCCTTGAGGTAAGAAATAAACCTACCTCGGCGTCTGATGTTCCTCCCACTCAACAACCGGCCTCTCAGAAAATGGAACTGTACTCACTCTCTCTTTGCGGTCTACATTGGCATAGCAGAAGCTAACCAATCCATACCCACGATCACGCCGAATCGTCATGTCCAACTCTATCAAGTCGCCAGTGGTCCGACGATCGCATAAAGTCATCGGGCAAGCCCTAAATACCGCCGAGCTACCACCGAATCACCCACCGCGTAGCTACCTCGAAGCGGTCTATGGACTCGTGCTCTATCCCTATCCTACTAGCAACAAGGGAGATATGTAGGATGAGTAGAACCCGGATCTATCAAGGCATACACATCATAATCGAGATCGATAAGGTACGTGTGACGACATCGCGAGGCCTCCCGTCCCGCCGGCCGACAAGGCATAAATGCGATTCGAGGACCGCTAGAATCGGGACCCGCCACGACCTCCGCCGCGACCGCTGGCCCATGAGTACTCGCCCGGCGAGTAATCAGAGGAGATGATGAACCGCAATGCACAGACCGTAGCCGAGCCCTACCACCCGCCTCGGCCTGACAGTTCGCAAAATGACTCGCCGCCACAAGTATAGCAAGCTCCGGAGTAGTACTACGGCTCCCGAATGGAATCTACCACAACGGACACACCGAGCGGACTCGATCGTTAGCACCTTGCTACCTCGAAATCCAAGTCCCGGGCCCCGACCGCCCCGAATACTCGTCAGATCGACAATGATGTGGAGTGCTCGAGCCGGCCGGGTGCAAATCTAGATCGCCGCCGAGGCCGCCCACCCCGAGAACTACCAAAAGAACCGGCCGTCTTGGCCTTCTTCTCGATGCCGATATCCGTCGACCCGCTTGGCCTCTACGCCTCGCATCCAAGCGCATGAGCTCGCATACGTAATGTCCATGCATGGTCAAGAGCCACACCCGCACAAGACTCGCCATATAATCATCTAGCCCTGACGTAGCGATGCACCGCCCTCCATATCCGCTACCAATGCAGGACATATCGAGCCAAAGAATCGAACTCGACATTGTACTCCCTAATCGGCGCCCTCTCGCCTCAAGAATAAAAATCTCGCCCGTGCCCTCCTCATCCGCGAGGCGAAGTGAGTGAGAAAAGCCTCCGAGAACTCATCCCAAGTAGGCTGGGACGCGTGTTTCCCGGATAACTCCCACGAATCAAACCAATCGATCGCGTATCACGCACCGACGCGAATCAAGATCACGACTCGGTCTCCGATGCCCCGATCACCTCATAATCCTTCTCAGAATCGACGGATGAACTCCTCGCGATCATCCTCCGCCGACCAGTAAAACTCGAGGGCTACAACTCAGAAATCTCGTAGCCTCAAACTATTCGCCTCGGGTGAACCACGGTACTACTGGGCCGAATTGGAATCGCCAGATCCAGCCTATCTCATGTTCGCCACGATCCCGCCAAGAATCGGGTTATCTCCTTGTACTTAACCTCTCGCCTGTGCCGTGGACCGAGGGGCGTATCGTGGGTATTCGCTGGGCCGGCGCATCATGGAACTTCGCCCGAGGTATCGCCGTAAGAATCGGGCTCGTGCCTCGTGACTCTCGGTGTCCTACTAGCGCCTCCGCCGCTTTGCCCTTCGGGCCCGGTTGCCTTACGTGAGGCATAATCTGTAAAAGGAATACGTTAGAGGGTCCAACTTATAACACGCCTCTAAGGCACGATCTCAGAGTGAGAAGAATGGAAACCAATCCTAAATATCCTATAGCCTCCGATTATCGTGGTGCATAACACATCGATAATCAAGACTTACTAGATACGGTGCAGTAGACACTTTCCGAGGATTAATCGCTCGATACCACTTTTGTCACGACTGCCCGGCCCGTGGATCGTGCCTTACCCGCACCTAAGTAGTCATACATCGAGTAATCGAATATAAAACAAGACATGAAACGATTGTAAATGAGATACGCTTTTATGTGAGAAAATGTCGCTTTCGCATATATATATAAACATGGTTTAGAAGCTACATCCCAACTGCATAATAGACTACTGCACCTCTAAGAAGATAAACAACTATGGTGGACAGGGCCCGCCATACCGAATGTACAAAACTATATACAACAACAGGGAGATCATACCCAAACGCCGAGCCTCAGGTAAGATGGAGCTCACGACACCAAAGCAAAAGATCCTAAGGATGTGGATCTAGCACTGCTTGCCCTTACCGCGGCATGAACGCAGCTTCAAGGCGAGGTCGCATAACAGTACTAAGTATGTGAAATCGTAAAGCATCAAGTAAAATCAAAGTATTTAAAACCATTTGCAAATACAACCAGCTTTAATCGCACATAGTGCCACAACATAAACAAGAGCAAAATAGATATAATGTAACCGGTCTTTCCTGTGCCGCGAATGATCGGGCAAGGCTAATCGCCCATAGTATCATTATGCGTGCCTAGTCCCGACTTCCCGCAGTCCGTATAGGTCACACACGCATCGCATGAGGTATTCTCGACGGGGTAGCTAACCCCTGCACTTCTCCTCGACTCCCGCAGTCCGCATAGTCTCATAGACCGCATAGTCACACGCATCGCATAGTGGCATCCCCACATCGGATAAAACACCCTAATGATCAACTCGAACTCCCGCAGACTCCGCATAGTCACATAGATCGCATAGCCGTATAGACCGCATCGCGGTGGCAAGCCCTGTATAACGAGTCAAGGGGTAGGTGATATAATAACATTACAATCGACTTACCGCTTAGCAACGTAAGCACAACAAGAATGACCCCTTTCACAACATCACAAGACACTAACACACGTAGCATCATAATATGTCTATTTATCAAACAATCTTACTACACCTTACATAAATCAATACAAGGTTTTTATAACAAATAAGTAAATAGCCTTTTATCTTTCTTAAGTTGTTATACCTAACTTCCCATAAAGCTAGTATAACTCTTAAGCTTTTGTTTAAAAACCAAATATTTCTCTTCTGCTTAAAATGATTCAAGATTCTTTGAAATGCATCAAGATTCTTATTATTCAGCTTAGTCAAAAGACATTGCCGTAATTATTATTCAGCTTAAGTCAAAAGACATTGCCGTAATTATTATTCGTTAACACACGTACGCTCACCGCACTATATATATATTTTAAAATATCATGCTTAAGAGTATAGGAAGAATCACATACCTTCTCTGAAATCCACCGCCAAGTCGAATATGCGCAAGCAGAGTATCACCTATAATAGTCAAAGACATCTATCAATGTCTAGACTACTGCTGACATTCTAAACAGAGGGTTCGCTATTCTACGGAAAATCAGACAAAGACTTCCTACCCTAATTATACAAGTTCATCGTGAAAACAAATTCTATGTAAGTACTGATTCAATTATTCTTCTTTAATACCCTTCTAAGTATCTTATACTCAAGTCTTAGCTATTCCTATATGTAATATCCAATTACAATAGAAGGACAAGAGTATTTACCTCGATAAGCCCAAAAATTATCCAAGTATAAACGTCGATCCTGAGCAAGGTTTAGCTCCTAATTGCACGCTCCGATAGCTCCAAGAAACCCTTAGAAGTTTCTAACAACTTCTACTTAACTACTATAAGGGATTTGGGCTAGGGTATTTTGGAATAGTAACTTAAACTTGGAAGACAACTTTTCTACCAAGGGAGGGGGGTAGGTTTCGCTAAGGGCTCAAGGGAGAGCCTCGACGAAAAGCTTATAAGAGGGGTGTGATTTTTTTCAAGACTTGGAGAATTGATTTGTGGATGAAGAAAACCTTCAAGTTAGAGGGGTATTTATAGGCCAACCAATGGCCAAGATGAAGCCAAGTGCTATGCAAGTGTAGGGTGAGGATTTAGGCAAGTGTCCTTATCCATCTACTACACAAAAATATCCTACCAACTCCTTGACAAAACAAGCCATTCCAATCGTCCAAATGGACGCCTCACGTCCACCTACTAGAGGGTGACAAGTGTCGCCCTCTCGTTGGTCCAAAATGTTTCGTCTCTCGGAAAAATCCGCAAAAATAATAAATGACATAGCCGGAATTTTCCCTTCGCAAGTTTTGTAAAACGCTTACTGAAAACGATTCTTTTTGAGTGTTGTGCACAATATTTTCGTCCATAGTGCCTAACTAAGGCTAAACTTTTGTACGTACGTCGTCACGTACATACGCTGGAAATATGGGGTATAACATTTTCCTTAAGAAAATATAATAATTCTTTTCTTCCAAAATTCAAATCTTAAATCCTTAATCACTTTCTCAATTAGTAGCCCTGGTATTACGAGGTGTAACATCCTTCCCCCCTTAGAAACATTCGTCCTCGAATGTTCATCTAAGGTCTCAAGCTATACAACTTTCGGCATAGTCTCCTTTAACCATACCTACACACCTATACTCGTTAGTGTCAGCACTGCGGTCCTGAATGTTGGCACCGCTGTTCCGAAATTCCTGCAACTCTCTGAAGTTTCAACACCACGGTCCTGTCCTTTGGCACCACGGTGTTGTGCCTGAATTTCACAACACACATTTTTCCACTTAATCTCTTCTTTTTCTACAAGTTTCAACAATACTCCGCAACCCAAAGATGCCACACCGGGCCACAATATAATACATAGTATCATTCTACTTTGGATAGTCCTTAGCACATTGTACTTCATTTGTAATCAAAGTCACAATCCTAAGGTCCTATTACAGTTCCTTAAAATCAATAACACCATTTCTAATCGGCTTAAAAATCATCAATATCAATCACAAGTGGTTTATACTCAAACCAATGAATCACCACAACCAACTATACAACAATTTTATCAACCTGTATACCAAGTCCATATATTCCCCTTTCGGGGCCGCTGTCGCTTTCTCATAGCTGCAATCACAATAATACGTTAGGGAAGAACTTGTTACACCCCGTATTTACAGGACATGTTTTAAGAACGTACGTGAGAATTCCAAATGTTAAGATTAGAGACTTGTAAAAATTTATCGGAATTATGGAATTGTCGGAAAACGTAATATTGTGACGAATGGGAGAGCGACACGTGTCACCCCCTTATGTAGTCTTGGACAAAACTAAGTGTCACGACCCGAACCCGGGCCCGTGACTGGTGCCTTACCCCGGGCACCCTAGTGATACAACATCAGAGAAAATCAACGGAAATAAAAACATGAACATGAATTAAGAGAAAAGATAAATAAACAGGCCAACCAAAACAGTTGCCTTCATCATATATACATAAATACCCAACAGCTTATCCTTTTACAAAACTCGCCACAACAAAGCATGCACTTAAGATTTTACAACTATGACGGACAGTGGCCCCGCCATACCCCGAATGTATAAGCATCTACTGCACTGTGGTAACATACCAAAAGATAAGCCTCCAAGGAACGGAGCTTCCCAATACGCTGAAAGGTGATCCTAAAGCTGGTCGACACCGATGTACCTTTTACTCATGCAGATGAACGCACTTCAAGGAGGTCGATAACAGTACCAAGTATGTGAAATCAGAAATATCAGAAATGAAATCATAATAGTCTATATAAAGCAGAGACATGTATGATAACCAAACTACGATCACAACATAGAAGCCATGTCAAGTCGTGGACTCACGCCTCAAAGTCATCCTCATGCCCGTGGAACTTCTTCCTCACCGCCAGCCTAGGTACAAATCATGTGATACGTATAATGTCTCGCCCATCTTATGGACCCAATATAGAAACGTGTGGAATACATTCGGATGAACCTAGTCGATGAAATACACTCCGGATGAACCTAGTCAAGTAATATACATTCGGATGAACCTAGTCGAGTGAAATACATTCGGATGACCCAGAATCAAGTGAAATACATTCGGATGACCCAGAATCAAGTGAAATACATTCGGATGACCAAGACTCAAGTGAAATACATTCGGATGACCCTAATCAAGTGAAATACATTCGGATGACCGTAATCAAGTGAAATACATTCGGATGACCCGTAATCAAGTGAAATACATTCGGATGACACGTGTCGAGTAGAACACGCTTCTTGCACAACAAGGCTATTACACGTAACATGGTCAAGTTTCATAACAACAAGCATAAGCAAGTTACACACGACTCAAGGTACTTTCATTTTATGTCAAAGTCCGATTTTAACCTTAAAGTACTACGTCAGTTAAATTCCTTTTAAGATCCATTTCTTTACAAAGGTCACCCGATACCCGTAGTATAAAATTGGAGTGACTAACATTGTTAAGTAAACCAAAATGCTTTCCTTTGTAAAATCAAGTAACAACCTTATTTTCCAAACGCTCAAGTTTGCCTAATTTCAATGCTCAAGTTTCTCATTTTAGAAAAAGGTTTCGTAGTTCATAGTTTTAGTCCTTTAAAACATAATTCTCCTTTAAACGCTTTGAGAAACATATGTCTTATATGTGAGTAGGTTATTCTTGTTTATAATCAATCTTATTAAGACCCATGATCTAGGAAATGTAATATCATTTTGTCTTATCTTAGCTTCTATGCAGATGGAGGTTTCTACTGGCTTTAATAATACTTCATTAGTCAATACATTTTCCTTTTATTAACGCCGCAGTTGGTTTGTCGATACACATTCGATTTCAAATCAAGAAACATTCTTAAGCCGTTATACCTAACTTCCCATAAAGCTAGTATAACTCTTAAGCTTTCAAAACCAAGTACTACTCATTCTTTCAAAACGATTCATAAATCTTTGAAATACTTCAAGTTCTTTATTAACACATATCAAGCCGCTTATTATTCAAATCGATTACCTTTTAGAAACCACAAAGTATTTGCTTATCCACATAAAGTCGTTATAACCGACTCCATAAAGCCGTTATAACACTTTATGTTTTAAACCAATCAAATACATTTAGCACACGACGTCTACCGTACTACATAGTTCACACATATCATGCTAGAAGAGATAGGAAGAGGTTCACATACCGCGACGATTATCGACTAATAGCAAAACGCCCAAGTACCTCAAACCGCTCTGGCTACACTTCACCAAGGTGTCACCCACACGTAGTACTACAACCTATAGAGGCCACAAAGCGCCTATTAATATCTTTAGATCCCGACGAATATTCTACGTAAAATTCTAAGAAGATTTTCCCGCAACAACAGCGTAAATCTCCTCCTCTATCGAGGCCGCTACCAAGCCAACCAGTGGGTTAACACGTCTGACCGGACGTGTACAATTCTACTACACAAAGAATGTTACACAAGTCCATCAGAATACACCCTATGTAATTACAGTCGATTCTCTTATTTAAATTCAGCTTAAGTCGCAAGACATTGCTGTAAGTATTATTCAGCTTAAGTCAAAAGACATTTGCCGACAATTATAATGTTCAGTTCTATATATAGTATACTTCAACTATATATTCCTACAACATGTAATTTCCAATTACAATAGAAGGTCAAGAGTGTTTACCTCGATAAGCCCAAAATTATCCGAGTTTAAATGTCGATCCCGAGCAAGGTTTAGCTCCTACTCCGAAGGCCCGACCCGCCTCCAAACAACCCTTAGAAGTTCTAACCAACTTCTACTATAACTTCAACTACGGTGAAGATTTACTTAGGGTTTCGCTTTAGTGATCGAGGAAAGTATAATAGTATTTTCCGCTTTTGTAAAAGTGGTACTTTGGAAAGTACTACAAGGTATTTGGCTAAAGTATTTTGGGCATTATAACAATACTAGAGAGTATTTCTATACCACAACAAGGGGTATTATACGAAAACAACTAGGCTAGTGGGGTAGACCTCTGCCAAGGCTTCTCGGGGGGTAGTGTGGCGGACGAAAGTAAGTAAGAGGAGGAGTATTTTGAGACTTAGGTAGATTGCTCAAGTTTTGGATGAAGAAAGTTCATCAACTAAGGGGTATTTATAGGTCAAGTGAAGGCCAACCAATGGCCAAGATAAAGACAAGTGCATAGCAAGTGTAAGGCCAAGATTAAGCCATGTGCAACCTTATCCATCTACACAAAATATCCTACCTAACCCTTGACCACAATTCAACACAAAAAACGTGCCAATCCTTGCCCATTTCGTCCGCCAACCTTCACCAATTGAGGGTGACAAGTGTCGCCTCTTGTTGGTCCAAAATGTTACGCCTCTAAAAATCCGCAAAAATTATAAATGACATAGCCGGAAATTCCCTACGAAAGTCGTGGAAAACGTTTAGTCGAAAAACGACTCTAACCGGTGTTGTGCACAAAAGAATTCGCCAAGCCTAAAGAAGTTCGAAATTTCTACGCACGCCCCCACGTACATACTGGAAATACGGTATAACATTCTCCTCTTAGAAACATTCGTCCCGAATGTTCCTTCTCAAGACGGATAACGATAAAGTTCTTCTAATAAGTTGCCAACGCCACAACCGCCATGAAACAACACACGCACGCAAATACTTATATCCAAGTCCACGAGGAAACACCTCTAACATCACAAACTTTTGTCACTCTGCGCGAGGTTCTAGTGTCACCCGTGACCCAACAAATGGTGCTTGATCGCACGCGATTCCCGAGGTCTAAAATATACATCCTTCGCACCTTCTCCCTTTACAAGAAATGATCATATCTATGCTCGCAATACATGCTCGCCTCTACCCTTACTCGTCGTACTCTTCTCGAACTCTTGAACTCTTCCAAGATATCGCACACACTTCGCTTATCGCAGCTTCTCCAAACTTTGGAGTCACCACCTCCAACTTGGTTATCTTACTAGCCTCGATCTTCCTTAAGGCCACTTCCGCCTTCACGATCCGCCAGTCGAACATATCCACGAACTCATACGATGGTCATCTAAACTGGGCCTAGCACCCTCGTGACCTACCATCACCGGGACCACCCGAGCTGACCCCACCTCATTCCGGCCACGGGTTGACACGCAACACGCCCTCAACCCGAGCCTCACACGCCGACTCTCTCGTTTCTCGATCCGAACAACCTTGCTAAATCACATCATGAAAGATACCACTTTCATTTACCCAACCTGCAGACTTATCACACAATATATTCTAGGCATAAAATGCACTCTGACAAGGATCACTCGCAAAATCTTGTACTCAAGACGGCCTTACATCTAAGGTCTCAACTGTAATATTCTAAGGTTCATCATTTTCTCACCCCCAGACTTACCCTTTTTCCCCAACCAGGTTCCTAAATCACATTTTAGCACAAAGCTATCCGAACATAACACTTAACACATTAACATAACATCAAAACATACAAGCCTCTAGATGGTTAAGGATATACCTGAAGCTACCGCTCCACTCTAATCATAAGTCCTTCGCAGGCGCATAATCGTAGGCGCGGCGAACTCGCCATCGATCCGCAGTCGCGCCAAGCCGGCACTCTCCTATAAGCACGATCTCGTCACATGGCCTCGACGCCGCAGTGAAACAAGCACCGTAAAAAGACGACATTTCCGGGATGATGTTTGCCACATCGCGCACACCGGGGACATGAATCCGGCCGCTAGCACTCACGTAAACTCGCGGAACTAAGCCACGAGCTCGACCAGCCCCGAATACCCCGAACGACCAAGATCGGAGGACCACTGCATCGGCGGAGGTACATAACTAGATCGCCGAGGCGGTCCGCCTCGAAGTTACCAAAGGACTCGCTGCTCGCCTCTTCTCGCGATCTCGGCCATTCCGTCGACCTCTCCGTGCCTCACATCCTAGTGCATGAGCTTGTACGCGGTAATGTCCATGCCCGGCCAAGAGCTACACCGCATAAGCCTCTCGCCAAGTAATCGCCAGCCGGTGACGTAGCGGTGTACTTCGCCCTCCATATCGCCATTACAATGGAACATACCGAGCTAATGAGTCGAACTCACATTGTACTTCTAACCGCCCGCCGCCCCGCCAACGTCAAAAATCTGCTTACCGAGCCTCTCATCCGCGGAGGCAAGAAATGTGCAAGAAATGCCTCGAGAACTCGCCCCAAATCGCTGGAAGTGCATGCTCTTCCCGACAGCCCCACGAATCAAACTACCAATCGCAGATCACGCAAATGATGCGAACTCAATACCACCGACTTCGCCCGAGGCTCGATCACTCATGATCCGTCAGAGTCGCTTGATAAACTCGAGGGTCGCCTCGCCTCTCGATCCATAGAACACCGGAGGGCTACAACTCAGAAGTCCGTAGCCTCAAATCGCTCGCTCGGGGTGAACTACGGCCGCTGGGCCGGAATCGCCTGATTCAGCCTATCCTCATATTCGCCACGACCGCCAAGAATCGCCATCTCCTTGTACTTATCTCATCGGCTCAGCCGCGGATCGAGGCTCGTGTATCAGAGTCTCAGCAGCCACCGCCGCGGCTCTAAACTCGCTGGGCCGGGCGGCGCGAAACCCGCCGTGGCATCGCTCGTGTATCGACCGGCTCGCGCTGCATTTCTCTCAGATCTCACTAACGCCTCCTCGATCGCCTTGCCCATCTGGGCTCAGGTTTTACGCGAGGCATAATCGGTAAAGGAAAGGAATACGCCGAGGGTCCAATTTATCACACGCCTCTAAGGCACGATCTCGGAATGAGAAGAATGGAAACCAATCCTAAATGTCTCGCAGCCTCCGATTATAGATGTGGTGCACAACACACCGATAATCAAGACTTACTAGACACGGTCAGACACTTTCCGAGGACTAATCGCTTCGATACCACTTTTGTCACGACCAACCGGGCCCGTGGATCGTGCCTTACCCCGGCACCCTAGTGATACAACATCGAGAAAATCAACTAAATAAAAACATGAACATGAATTAAGAGAAAAGATAAATAAACAAAGCAACCAAAACAGCTTGCCTTCATCATATATACATAAATACCCGAACAGTTATCCTTTTACAAACCCCGCCACAACAAAGCATGCACTCTAAGATTTTACAATGGCTATGACGGACAGGCCCGCCATACCCCGAATGTATAAGCATCTGCTGCACTGTGGTAACATACCAAAAGATAAGCCTCAAGGAACGGAGCTTCCCAATACGTGAAAGGTGATCCTAAAGCGGGTCGATACCGATGTACCTTTTACTCATGCAGATGAACGCACTTCAAGAGGTCAAGATAACAGTACCAAGTATGTGAAATCAGAAAATATCAGAAATGAAATCATAATAGTCTATATAAAGCAGAGACATGTATGATAACCAAACTACGCTCACAACATAGAAGCGCCATGTCAAGTCGTGACTCACGCCTCAAAGTCATCCTCATGCCCGTGGAACTTCTTCCTCACCGCCAGCCTAGGTACAAATCATGTGATACGATAATGTGTCGGCCCATCTTATGGACCCAATATAGAAACGTGTGGAATACATTCCCGGATGAACCCAGAGTCGATGAAATACATTCCGGATGAACCTAGTCAAGTGATATACATTCGGATGAACCTAGTCGAGTGAAATACATTCGGATGACCCGTAATCAAGTGAAATACATTCGGATGACCTTAATCAAGTGAAATACATTCGGATGACCCAGACTCAAGTGAAATACATTCGGATGACCCTAATCAAGTGAAATACATTCCGATAACCAATCAAGTGAAATACATTCGGATGACCCGAATCAAGTGAAATACATTCGGATGACCGTAATCGAGTAGAACACGCTCTTGCACAACAAGGCTATTACACGTAACATGGTCAAGTTTCATAACAACAAGCATAAGCAAGTTACACACGACTCAAGGTACTTTCATTTTATGTCAAAGTCCGATTTTAACCTTAAAGTACTACGTCCGTTAAATTCCTTTTAAGATCCATTTCTTTTACAAAGGTCACCCGATACGTAGTATAAAATTGAGTGACTAACATTGTTAAGTAAACCAAAATGCTTTCCTTTGTAAAATCAAGTAACAACCTTATTTTCCAAACGTTCAAGTTTGCCTAATTTCGAATGCTCAAGTTTCTCATTTTAGAAAAAGGTTTCGTAGTTCATAGTTTTAGTCCTTTAAAACATAATTCTCCTTTAAACGCTTTTGAGAAACATATGTCTTATATGTGAGTAGGTTATTCTTGTTTATAATCAATCTTATTAAGCGACCATGATCTAGGAAATGTAATATCATTTTGTCTTATCTTAGCTTCATGCAGATGGAGGTTTCTACTGGTTTTAATAATACTTCATTAGTCAATACATTTTCCTTTTATTAACGCCGCAGTGGTTTGTCGATACACATTCGATTTCGAAATCAAGAAACATTCTTAAGCCGTTATACATAACTTCCCATAAAGCTAGTATAACTCTTAAGCTTTCAAAACCCAAGTACTACTCATTCTTTCAAAACGATTCATAAATCTTTTGAAATACTTCAAGTTCTTTATTAACACATATCAAGCCAGTTATTATTCAACTCGCCATTACATTTTAGAAACCACAAAGTATTTGCTTATCCACATAAAGCTGTTATAACCGACTCCCCATAAAGCCGTTATAACACTTTATGTTTTAAACCAATCAAATACATTTAGCACATGTACGTCTACCGTACTACATAGTTCACACATATCATGCTAGAAGAGATAGGAAGAGGTTCACATACCTCACGACGATTATCGACTAATAGCAAAACGCTCCAAGTACCTCAAACCGTCGGCTACACTCTCAGTCAAGCAGGTCACTCCACACGTAGTACTACAACCTATAGAGGCCACAAAGCGCCTATTAATATCTTTAGATCCCGACGTAGAATATTCTACGTAAAAATTCGCAAAGACTCTCCCGCAACAACAGAATCTCCTCCTCTATCGAGGCCGGCCACTAAGCCAACCAGGTGGGGTTAACACGCCCGACCGACGTACAATTCTACTACACAAAGAATGCTACACAAGTTCATCTGAATACACCCTATGTAATTACGATTCTCTTATTTAAATTCAGGCTTAAGTCGCAAGACATTGCCGTAAGTATTATTCAGGCTTAAGTCAAAAGACATTGCCGCACAATTATAATGTTCAGTTCTATATATAGTATACTTCAACTATATATTCCTACAACATGTAATTTCCAATTACAATAGAAGGTCAAGAGTGTTTACCTCGATAAGCCCAAAATTATCCGAGTTTAAATGTCGATCCTGAGCAAGGTTTAGCTCCTACTCCGAGCGCTCCGACCCGCTCCAAACAACCCTTAGAAGTTCTAACCAACTTCTACTATAACTTCAACTACGGGTGAAGATTTACTTAGGGTTTCGTTTTAGTGACTGAGGGAAAGTATAATAGTATTTTCCGGGCTTTTGTAAAAAGGGTACTTTGGAAAGTACTACAAGGTATTTGGCTAAAGTATTTTGGGCATTATAACAATACTAGGAGAGTATTTCTATACCACAACAAGGGGTATTATACGAAAACAACTAGGCTAGGGGGGGGTAGACCTCTCGGCCAAGCCTCCCCCCGGGGGGGTAGTGTGGCGGACGAAAGTAAGTAAGAGGGAGGGAGTATTTTGAGACTTAGGTAGATTGCTCAAGTTTTGGATGAAGAAAGTTCATCAACTAAGGGGGTATTTATAGGTCAAGTGAAGGCCAACCAATGGCCAAGATGAAGACAAGTGCATAGCAAGTGTAAGGCCAAGATTAAGCCATGTGCAACCTTATCCATCTACACAAAATATCCTACCTAACCCTTGACCACAATTCAACACAAAAAACGTGCCAATCCTTGCCCATTTCGTCCGCCAACCTTCACCAATTAGAGGGTGACAAGTGTCGCCCTCTTGTTGGTCCAAAATGTTACGTCTCTCGGAAAAATCCGCAAAAATTATAAATGACATAGCGGGAAATTCCCCTACGAAAGCTGTGAAAACGTTTCGTCGAAAAACGACTCTAACCGGGTGTTGTGCACAAAAAGAATTCGGCCAAGCCTAAAGAAGTTCGAAAATTTCTACGTACGTCCCCCACGTACATACTCTGGAAATACGGGGTATAACACTAAGCATGGCCAAAAGGGTCATTTGACCATTGTTAGGATGACAAAGTCTTGCATGTTGAAGAGCTTGGTAAAATTGACTTAGTCAATGGGTCCACAAGTCTTGATATTTAAAAGAACTTCATCCAAGCCACACATTTGTGCACATCTTGACCCTCCATGTTACTATATAGTAGTACTAGTAGCAAGACAACTTCTATACTTAGACAAATTTTCAAGAAATTGGAGAACTCCTCTTGGATGCTCTCGGTGTTCACCTTCAAGAAGAAGAATTTTTTTTGTTTGTTGTTCTTTAAGCTCCACACTTTAAACCAAGGTTCATGAGGGTATTATAAGGGTATCTCAATAGAAAGATCCCGGAAAAATAGCGTTTTCGTATTAGTCGCAAGGTGAAAACCTAGTTGCTTTTCTAGGTTTTGATTGGAAGATTAAAGGAAACTTGTTTGTGATATTCTAAGGGTCTCAAGTGGCGGATTGAAGTGTCTAGAAGAGGCTCTAAGTTGCTAGGGAGCGACTTCGGATTTGAAGTTGGACTAAGACTCGTTAAGGTAATAATCTTGTCTCTTAAAGTGTTACAAGATTATATGTTGTTGTTAGCCTTACATTTTACTAGCATGAAGTATATGTGTTGAAGATTTATAAGTGTTATGGATTGTTGTTGTTACACCCCGTAAGTCCAGGACATGTAAAAGAGAATGTACTTAAGGAAACAAGACTTGGAAATTAGTACGAAAGGAGGAATTGTTTTTCCGACGGAAAATATTCCGAACGTCGGAAAGGAAAAATGTTCGTTGTTGAGAATTGGATTCTCAAAATGTATTATTTGAAGAATATGGAACTTATTAATATTATGGAAATTTATTTTTACGGATTTGGTCACGTGGGGCCCACCCGAGGAATTTTACGTGTTGCGGGGCCCACGAGGGTTACGGAATTTTTGTGGACGAATGAGAGGGCGACACGTGGCACTCCCCACATGTGGTGTTGGACGAAAATTAGTAAGGGTATTATGGTCATTTGGCTTGATCTCTTCCCTCCAATTTTAACAAGTGTTATTATCTAGACCCTCCAATGTGTTTTATATATCATACTAGTGCAAGACTTGGCATTTTACACTTAGAAAATATTTGAGAACTAGAGCTTGAGTTCAAGAAGCTCTCGGGTTCACTACTTTGCACACAATTTTTTTTTGTAGTTTTGATACTTTGTTCACAAGACTTTAACCCAATGTCCCTAAGGGTATTGTAAGGATATCTCAATAGAAAGATTTCGGAAAAATGGCGTTTTCGTATTAGTCGCAAGGCGGAAACTTGAGGAGTTCTTCAACTTTGAAGTTGGAACTTGAAGATGGGTTCTTCATAGGCCTCTAAGGAGTGCTTGGAGCGGATTGGAACCTAAGGAAAGGAGCTAAGAATTGCTAAGGCGCGACTTTGAATCTTGAAAATTTTAAGGGCTTGGAAAGGTATAAATTTTGTCGTTTTAGCAATTAAGTTTACTTATTGATTGTAGCTATGGATATTAGCAAGCATGAGTTATATATTATGTAGTTGGATTAGTGTATTGGCTATTGGAACCCTAATCCAAAAACTAGCATGTTTAGCCTTAAGATTACAATTCAAGTCGATTATTAGTTTACGTCGTCACATGTTGTATAAAGAAGGAAATTGTAGTTGTTGAAGTTGTCTATGACTATATAACATGTTAGACCTTAGAACTTGGAATTGGAAAAGGATTGGAAAAGACTTTGAATTGTGGTTATGTTGTTAGCCGAGAATGGCTTGATTATGGACTTAGTTGGTATTAATTGTGGGGCGGAATTTTACACGTATTGTAAGGCGTGTAATCCCCTTTGTTTGGTTGTTGTTTGGAGCCTTAAATGTGGCGTGTTGGTTATTGTATTCGGCCTTGAAAAAGGTGGCAAAGTGAGTAGAAACAAAGGAAGTCGCCGATTTTCCGTAAAAATTAGAGACCATATACTTAGTATTATTCTCGTTAGAGACTAGAAGTTGATAGTCTTGTTGTGACCATTATAGGTTGACAAATTCTACGCACGCGATTCGGCTTAGCTTGTGGATTTAGCCGAAAAGGTATGTGAACTATCTCCTCTTCTAGCATGATTCCTTAAGATAAAAAAGTAAGTTCTACCTTAAATGATTCATTCCTTGGTTGTACTTGGATTGCCTAATGTAGAATTTGTTCTATGAACTTCCTTGATTGTACTTTGATGTGTAAATTGTAAGTTGTATAATCCATTGCCTTAGTGAAGTTGGATTCTTAAAAGTGAAAATATTTTACTTAAAGTACATAGAGTCTTGAAAAGGAAGTGGTTTCAAACCTTTGGCTAGTGCCTTAGTTCCAAAACCTAAAGGTCATTATAATGACTTTAGGGGAGTCAAAGGAGTGATTTACTTAATTGTTTTAAGAGAGGAGAAATGACATGATTTAAGAGAAGTAACTTGTTTTAAAGGTGTGCGTTACTTGAGGTTTAAAAGTAGAAGAAACTTGTTTTCTAAATATTAAGAGACTTGAAGTATTTTGAAAGTTAAGAACTTGATTTGTAAGTATGTGATACTTGGTTTTAAAAGTATAAGTCTCTTGGTTATAAAAGGAATGAAATTGTCTAAAAACCATAAGGGGTTATAACGGCTTTATGGGAAGTTGGTTATAACGGCTTTATGGAAGGTTTAGAAAGTTGTCTATTTTGATTAATGGACATAAGTTGCCTTGATTGTGAAAATTTGAAGTTACTTGATTTCAAGCTTTGAAATGAGTTTTCTAAGAGTGTAGTAACTTACTTTGAAAAATAGACACACCTTGATACTACGGGTGTTAGTATCTTAGGATTTTACATAAAAAGGAGTCTTTTGAAAAGAATGTACGTACGTAGTACTTTGGCTTGATTAATTGAGAATTATTCTAAAGTATGCCTTGATAAGTACTTTGGCTTGATTAATTGAGAATTATTCTAAGTGTGCCTTGATAAGTACTTTGGCTTGATTAATTGAGAATTATTCTAAAGTGTGCCTTGATAAGTACTTTGGCTTGATTAATTGAGAATTATTCTAAGTGTTCCTTGATAAGTACTTTGTCTTGATTAATTGAGAATTATTCTAAGTGTGCCTTGCTAAGTACTTTGGCTTGTTTAATTAAGAATTGCCTATATGTGCTGGTGATAGCCTTTAAGTGCAAGTATTATGTTTTATTACGTTGTCGCGACTCTCGGTTGGAGGCCGGTCTTGTTGTAAGTACTTGGACGCACCGACGGTGATGTGGATTCCACGCATGCTTCCGCTATTTGTAGTACTGGGTTAAATTCTGATTTTTATAAAAGACACAGTAGTGCTTATGTGTTGTTGATCACGGTCGAGTTAGGCTAAGAGTATAAATGAGGGGTAAACCCCCAAGACATTATACCCCCTGCTTGTTTTGTTTGATGGTCAGTCGAGTTAGGGTAAGAGTATAAGTGAGGGGTAAACCCCCAAGACGCTATACCACCTTCTCCAGGTAAGAGTATAAATGAGGGTAAACCCCAAGACATTATACCCCGCTTGTTTTGTTTGATGGTCGGTCGAGATAGGGTAAGAGTATAAGTGAGGGTAAACCCCAAGACGCTATACCACCTTCTCCGTGGTAAGAGTATAAATGAGGGTAAACCCCAAGACAAGATACCCCGCTTACCACCGCCGTCTTCCTACTGCCCGCATAATTTTTAGGACACAGGTGGGACTTGGTGTTCATGTATGACTATTGTTGTTATATTATATCATGGATCGCGGTGAGGAAGGATTCCACGCATGATTGATATTATGGGCGTAGACCCATGGTTATATTTTAGAAATGACTTGAGGCACGCGTCCTCGACTTGATATGATCGCTATGTATTATGATCGTAGGTTGGCTATCATACATGTCTCCCGCTTTGTTTAGACTGTTATGATTTCATTACGATTTCATCGCTTTCACATACTTGGTACATTCTTCAGATCGACCTTCGGCCGCTGCGTTCATGCCGCAGGTTTAGGTACGCAGTTTGGTGATCGGCAGGTGTAGGACCGCTCGTAGTTTTGGATAGCTCCTTCATTGGAGTTTATCTTTTGGTATAAGTTCTTTCAAGATGTGCTTTGTACGCTTATGGGTACGCGGGCCTTGTCCCGTCATAGTTCAGTATAACTCTTAGAGGTCTGTATTCATATGTGGGATTGGACTCATGTACAATGTAGTGTCTTTTGAGTATGTATATTATGGCAGCCTTGTCGGCCTTGCCCTTGCACGTATGTTGGTTTTAAAAAAAAAAGAGTGTTATTTAATTTCCGCAGTTTACTTGTGTTGTTAAGGTAGAAGGGTGCCTGGTAGGCACCACCACGCCCGGTTCGGTCGTGATGATTGTAGCCTAAAATCCGAAATGTCATATAATCCATTTGAAGTTGGATTACAATTTGGTCGTTAATTAGAATCGTCGCATGTTACTTACTTGAAGATTATAGTAGTTATATCGATTGTTGTCACGACCCGAACCCGGGCCCGTGACTGGTGCCTTACCCCGGGCACCCAAGTAGCCATACATCAGAGTAATCAGCGGAATATAAAACAAGACATGAATAAAGTGAAGTGAAAACAGTTATCTGAGAATGCCTTGCGGCATATATAAATATCAACTAGAACAGTTACATCCTTTTTTACAATTCTGCCCACAACAGTACTACAGACCTCTAAGAGTGATATGACAACAATGGCGGGACAGGGCCCCGCCATACCCCTGAATGTAAGCACCTACAACGACAGGGGACTATACCACTGATAAGCCTCCGGAGAAACGGAGCTTCCCAAACGCTGAACTGTGACCCTGAGAGCTAGGATCAACGACTGGTGTACCTCTACCTGCGGCATGAACGCAGCCCCCCGAAGGAGGTCAGTACAACAGGTACCAAGTATGTGAAACTGAAAATACTGTAAATGAAATCATAGTAGTCTATATAAAGCAGGAGACATGTATGATAACCAAACTACAGTTCACAATAAATAAGCAGTCATGTCAAGTCAGGGACTCACGCCCTCAAAGTCATCACTCAATTATAACTATGGGTCTTACGCCCACAACATAAACAAGAGTGAAATAGATATATCAGAATCGGTCTTTTCTAGGCCGCTAATGATCGGGCAAGGCCGACGCCCATAGTATCATTATGCGTGCCTAATCTGGACTTTCCGCACTCGCATAGTCACACATAGACCCGCATAGGTCGTATAGACCGACGGGGTAGCTAACCCTGCATTCTCCTCGACTCCCGCAATCCGCATAGTCTCAATAGACCGCATAGTCACGCACCGCATAGGCATCCCCGATCGGATAAAACACCCGGAATGATCAATCCTGGAGCATACCGCTGCTCCGCATAGTCACATAGACCGCATAGGCCGTATAGGCCCGCATCAAGGGTGGCAAGCCCTCGGTATAATAAGTCAAGGGGGTATGTGATATAATAACCGTACAACGGGCTTAAAGTTTAACAACACAAGCACAACAAGAATAACCCCTTTACACAACACCACAAGATACTAACACACGTAGTATCCTAACATGTTTACTTACCAAATCAACAAGAAAGTATTACAAGGCTATCACAAACCAATACAATCAAGTTCTTCACACAAGGTACCTTCTATTTTATGTTAACAAGTTCGGGTATTTATCCCCAAAGTACTTCATACACTAACTCTTTAAAAGATCCGTTTCTTTCACAAAAGTCACACAATACCCGTAGTATAAAATAGAGTGACTATCTTTTTAAGTAAACCAAAACACTTCCCTTTGTATAATCAAGTAACAACATTATTTTCCAAACGTTCAAGTTTGCCTAATTTCAAATGCTCAAGTTTCTCATTTTCGAAAGTTTTCGTAGTTCATAGTTTTAATCACTTAATGATATAATTCTCCTTTAAAACAATTTGAGATACATATGCCTTATATGTGAGTAGGTTATTCTTGTTCATAATCAATCTTATTTAAGCAGCCATGATCTAGGAAATGAAATATCATTTTGTCTCATCTTAGCTTCTATGCAGATGGAGGTTTCTACTGGTTTTAATAATACTTTATTAGTCAATACATTTCCCTTTATTAGCGCTGCTGTGGTTTGTTCGATACTCATTCTCATTTCCGAAATCAGTAAAACATTATTCCTTTTAACAACCAAGTACTCATTACTCACGAATGAGGTTTCACACAAAACTCATATTAATTTATTTAAGTCAAGTCTCTTATCTTTTAAGATCAAGTCTCTTAACTTCTAAAATTAATAAACCATTCTTTTTATCTCTCTTAAGCCGTTATACCTAACTTCCCATAAAGTTAGTATAACTCTTAAGCTTTTAAAACCAAGCATTACTCTTCTGTTAAAAAAAATGATTCAGTATTCTTTTGAAATGCTTCAAGATCCTTATTATTCAGGCTTAAGTCACAAGACATTGCCGTAAGTATTATTCAGGATTAAGTCAAAAGACATTGCCGCAATTATTATTCAGTTCACACACGTACGTCTACCGTACTATATATATATTTAAAATATCATGCTCAAGAGTATAGGAAGAATCACATACCTCGCGACGATTATCGACTATTAGCAAAACGCTCCACGGCTATAACCCGGCTAGCCTTGTCCACCTTTCAAGTAGAACATGCTACTCGCAGAACATTCAACCTATAAAGGTTATACAAGTCTATAAATGACTAGACTACTCTGTAGATTATTCTTCTGATGTGATTTCAGTTCAAGTCTTTTCTGTAATATCCTTCTATTACAGTTCAATTCTCTTCTATGAATCTTATATTCATTTCTACACTACTACAGTATGTAATTTCCAATTACAATAGAAGGTCAGGAGTATTTACCTCGATAAGCGCAAAATTATCCAAGTTATAATGTCGATCCTGAGCAACGTTTAGCTCCCACTTCGGGTGCTCCAACCCGCTCCAAACAACCCTTAGAAGTTCTACGAAACTTCTTCCTAATACTTCAACCAACCGTGAAGATTTTTCTTAGGGTTTCGTTTAGTGACTAAAGGGAAGTATAATAGTATTTCTGGGCTTTTCGTATAAGTGTAACCTTGGAATACTACAAGGTATTTGGGCCAAGGTATTTTGGGAATAGTAACAATACTTGGAGAGTATTTCTACCAAGAGGGGGGGGTAGTATTTTACGAGAACAACTAGGCAAGTGGGGTACTCTCCAAGGCTACTAGGAGGGGTACTTCGGCCAAAGGCCTACTCAAAGGGAGGAGGAGGTTTGGACGAACCACTACAAGAGAGGGGGAAAGATTTTCAAGACTTGGAACAATTTTTGGATGAAGAAGTCTTCAGGGGAGGGTATTTATAGGTCAAGCAATGGCCAACCAATGGCCAAGATCATGCCAAGTGCAAGGCAAGTGTAGGGTCAAGATTCATCCATGTGTACCTTATCCATCTACCACACCAACTATCACAAAATATCCTACCAACTACAAGCCCTCCAAATCGTCCCAATGCCGCCCACAAGTCCACCAATTAGAGGGTGACAAGTGTCGCCCTCTTGTTGGTCCAAAGTATTTAGTCTCTCGGAAAAATCCGCAAAAAATATAAATGACATAGCCGGAATTTTCCCTTCGCAAGTCTTGCTAAACGTTTCGTCGGAAAACGATTCTTTTCGGTACTTGTGCACAAAATTTCGTCCTTGCCTAATCTTTAAGGCTCAAATTTTTGTACGTATGTCCTCACGTACATACTCTGGAAATACGGGGTATAACATTCTCCCCTCCTTAGAAACATTCGTCCCGAATGTTCCTTCTCAAGACGGATAACGAAGAAGTTCCCCCTAGCTTAACAAGTTTGCAAATACCACACATGGCCACAGAAAACACCCGCAAAAATACTGACATCCAAGTCCACGAGGAATCACCTCTAACATCACAAAAACTCCCACCCAAGGGCTAAAAGATACTCCCTCCGCACCTTTTCTTTACAAACGAAATGCTCACTTCTATGTTCTTAACACATGCTCGCTTCTTCCCTTACTCGTCGTACCCTTCTCGTACACACGAACTCCTTCTCATAACTTACCACATTTTTGTTACTGCTTCAGTTTCCAAAATATCTGGGTTACTACCTCCAACTTGATAATCATTAATCGAATACTCGATGGATCTCGATACTTTTCCGAACCTAACAAATACGGCGACCTGGACATCGCCTCCTAAGTCGGACGACAAAAGCTAACATATAGGCAACCCGCCTACTCTTCACATGATCCGAAGGCCCAAAGTAACTCGCTAAGTTTCTCTGCTTTCCCAAACTCGTCATACCCTTTCCGGTGGTACCTTGAAGACCCACCGCCAACTCAACCTGCCGCCGCCGATCATCCGCACGACTTCGTTGATTCTGAGCCGCCGATAACCTCTCCCGGATAGGCTTCACCCTATCCCCATCCCGCCAAACAAGTATGAACCCACTATCCGAACTTTGCCAACATCGAACCAATCGACCAAGAATTACACTTCCGCCCTACGAGGCTTCGTAAGGCGATATCCGAATCTTGAAATGGTAGTTATAAAAGCACTCCTCAACAGAGGCAACAATCCTTACAAATATCCTCGAAATCCAAACACAGCCCGAGGGCGAACGCGCATCGAGACTCACCGAGTTCCTAACCCCGCTGGTAAAACCTCGAAAAGAAATAGTCGTAACTGGCTCCATCGTCATCATAAGGTGAAGGTAGGCACCTCGTGCAGCCTTACAACCTTCCAGATAAATAATATCTCGCATACTCTCTGCCGAGTAAACAGTCCTGCCTGAAGGACAAGATGGGCTGACCTCATCGGCCCAACTACTGGTCGAATGCATCCACGAACTCGTACGATGGTTAACTAAACTTGGGCCTAACACCCTCATGACCCTACCACCTGGAGGGACCACCCCGAACTGACCCCACCACAAAACAGGTCGCGGGTTGACCCGCGGCATGGCCTCAACCCGACCCACTCTCGCGTAAAACACTCTTGTTCCCCGATCCGGAACGATCTCACTAATCAAGTCACGAAAACCTAGTGGTCTTCTTAGTTCAACTACCCTCTTTCATTCCACACTACTCAGGGACTTATTATACAACTATATCTCACGTGCACTATGCACTCCGATAAGGGTCAAACACACATAAAGAAAAAATCATCTTTTTCTCGAGATGGCCTTTCCTCTAAGGTCCCTACGCATAAAGCTCTAAGGCTCACACTTTCTCTGCCCCCCAATCTTACCCGGTTAACTAACCATGATTTCTAATCACAATTAACACTTATGTTATCTGAACATAACACTTATGATACGCTTATCTTATCACACCTACAATCTCTAGAGGGTTCAAGGATATACATGTATCTACCGCTTCACTTCCCCTTTGTCGTTCTAATCAATCTCGCCTGTTGGGCATAGCAGGAAGATGATGAACTGGTCAATGATCCTGAAGGCTGAGTCTCTATATCCGCGCCACCTTTAGTCGGACAATTCCTCGCAAAATGGCCCTGCTGGCCGTAAGTATAACAAGATCCAACAAAAAGACGACATTCCCCGGGATGACGTGCATGTACATGAACACTGGGAAAATCAACTGGGCTAGAACCTATGTAAATTGCGGAACGAAACCCCGGAGTTCGACCAACTCCTAAATACCCCGAACGCCCCGAACCCGCGAGGACCACTGCTCGGGCGAGGCGCATATCCAGTCACACCGAGGCGATTCGCCGAAAGTTACCAGGACCCCGCCGTCCGCCTCTTCTCGCTGATTTTGGTTAACCCGTTGATCCTCACGTTTCTCGGCTGTGCATAAGCCCGCATACGTGCCATGCTCAAGCTCGATCAAGAGCTACTCTTGCACATCCTTTCTTTAGATAGTCATCAAGACCCGTGATATATCGGTGCACTCTATATTCTCTGGTTGCTAAAATCCTAGCTAGTAATAGGTCCATTCCTTTTAATCCATATTCTTTGTCCCTGGTCGTGGAACTGAAGGCTCATACATCATGGCCGCAGTGGGAACTGCTGCCGCCGTGCTAAACTCTGCTGGGCCGCGACGCCGCAGAACTCCCGAATGAAGCACCACCCCACGTGATGATTGGGCTGCGCCTCAGAACCTCTCAGACTTAACTCGCAGCCTCCTCACGCCTTGCCCTACTAGGCCCGGGTTGCCTTACGCGGAGGCATAACGGTAAGGGAAATAAATACGTTAGAGGGGTCCAACTTATAACACAGCTCTAAGGCACGATCTCTGAGTGAGAAGAATGGAAACCAATCCTAAATATCTTATAGCCTCCTGATTATTGGTATGGTGCACAACATACCGATAGTCAAGACTCTACTAGATACGGTCTGTAGACACTTTCCGAGGATTAACTGCTCTGATACCACTTTTGTCACTACCCGAACCCGGGCCCGTGACTGGTGCCTTACCCCGGGCACCCAAGTAGCCATACATCAGAGTAATCGGTGAATATAAAACAAGACATGAATAAAGTGAAGTGAAAAACGATTATTCGAGAAAACTTGCCATGCATATATAAATATCAACTAGAACAGTTACATCCTTTTTTTACAATTCTGCCCACAACAGTACTACATACCTCTAAGAGTGATATGACAACAATGACGGGACAGGGCCCCGCCATACCCCTGAATGTAAGCACCTACAACGACAGGGGACTATACCACTGATAAGCCTCCGGAAGAAACGGAGCTTCCCAAACGCTGAACTGTGACCCTGAGAGCTAGGATCAACGATCGTGTACTTCTACCGCAGATGAACGCAGCCCCCCGAAGGAGGTCATTACAACAGGTACCAAGTATGTGAAACTAAAAATACTGTAAATGAAATCATAGTAGTCTATAAAAAGCAGGAGACATGTATGATAACCAAACTACAGTTCACCATAAATAAGCAGTCATGTCAAGTCAGGGACTCACACCCTCAAAGTCATCACTCAATTATAACTATGGGTCTTACGCCCACAACATAAACAAGAGTGAAATAGATATCAGAATCGGTCTTTTCTAGGCCGCTAATGATCGAAGCAAGGCCGATCGCCCATAGTATCATTATGCGTGCCTAATCCTGGACTTTCCGCAGCCCGCATAGGTCACACATAGACCCGCATAGGTCGTATAGACCCGCGACGGTAGCTAACCCTGTACTCCTCGACTCCCGCAATCCGCATAGTCTCAATAGACCGCATAGTCACACGCATCGCATAGTGGCATCCCCGTGATCGGATAAAACACCCGAATGATCAATCTCGAGCATACCGCCGCTCGCATAGTCACATAGACCGCATAGCCGTATAGACCGCATCAAGGGTGGCAAACCTCGGTATAATAAGTCAAGGGGTATGTGATATAATAACAAGATAACGCTTAAAGTTTAACAACATAAGCACAACAAGAATAACCCCTTTACACAACACCACAAGATACTAACACACGTAGTATCCTAACATGTTTACTTACCAAATCAACAAGAAAGTATTACAAGGCTATCACAAACCAATACAATCAAGTTCTTCACACAAGGTACCTTCTATTTTATGTTAACAAGTTCGGGTATTTATCCCCAAAGTACTTCATACACTAACTCTTTAAAAGATCCGTTTCTTTCACAAAAGTCACACAATACCCGTAGTATAAAATAGAGTGACTATCTTTTAAGTAAACCAAAACACTTCCCTTTGTATAATCAAGTAACAACATTATTTTCCAAACGCTCAAGTTTGCCTAATTTCAAATGCTCAAGTTTCTCATTTTGAAAGTTTTCGTAGTTCATAGTTTTAATCACTTAATGATATAATTCTCCTTTAAAACAATTTGAGATACATATGCCTTATATGTGAGTAGGTTATTCTTGTTCATAATCAATCTTATTTAAGCAGCCATGATCTAGGAAATGAAATATCATTTTGTCTCATCTTAGCTTCTATGCAGATGGAGGTTTCTACTGGTTTTAATAATACTTTATTAGTCAATACATTTCCCTTTATTAGCGCTTTGTGGTTTGTTCGATACTCATTCTCATTTCCGAAATCAGTAAAACATTATTCCTTTTAACAACCAAGTACTCATTACTCACGAATGAGGTTTCACACAAAACTCATATTAATTTATTTAAGTCAAGTCTCTTATCTTTTAAGATCAAGTCTCTTAACTTCTAAAATTAATAAACCATTCTTTTTATCTCTCTTAAGCCGTTATACCTAACTTCCCATAAAGTTAGTATAACTCTTAAGCTTTTAAAACCAAGCATTACTCTTCTGTTAAAAAAAATGATTCAGTATTCTTTTGAAATGCTTCAAGATCCTTATTATTCAGGCTTAAGTCACAAGACATTGCCGTAAGTATTATTCAGGATTAAGTCAAAAGACATTGCCGCAATTATTATTCAGTTCACACACGTACGTCTACCGTACTATATATATATTTAAAATATCATGCTCAAGAGTATAGGAAGAATCACATACCTCGCGACGATTATCGACTATTAGCAAAACGCTCCACGGCTATAACCCGGCTAGCCTTGTCCACCTTTCAAGTAGAACATGCTACTCGAAGAACATTCAACCTATAAAGGTTATACAAGTCTATCAATGACTAGACTACTCTGTAGATTATTCTTCTGATGTGATTTCAGTTCAAGTCTTTTCTGTAATATCCTTCTATTACAGTTCAATTCTCTTCTATGAATCTTATATTCATTTCTACACTACTACAGTATGTAATTTCCAATTACAATAGAAGGTCAGGAGTATTTACCTCGATAAGCCCAAAATTATCCAAGTTATAATGTCGATCCTGAGCAACGTTTAGCTCCCACTCCGGGTGCTCCAACCCGCTCCAAACAACCCTTAGAAGTTCTACGAAACTTCTTCCTAATACTTCAACCAACCGTGAAGATTTTCCTTAGGTTTTCGTTTAGTGACTAAAGGTAAGTATAATAGTATTTCTGGGCTTTTCGTATAAGTGTAACCTTGGAATACTACAAGGTATTTGGGCCAAGGTATTTTGGGAATAGTAACAATACTTGGAGAGTATTTCTACCAAGAGGGGGGTAGTATTTTACGAGAACAACTAGGCAAGTGGGGGTACTCTCGGCCAAGGCTACTAGGAGGGGGGGTGTACCCCTCGGCCAAAGGCCTACTCAAAGGGGGAGGGGGGAGGTTTGGACGAACCACTACAAGAGAGGGGGAAAGGTTTTCAAGACTTGGAACAATTTTTGGATGAAGAAGTCTTCAAAGGGGAGAGGTATTTATAGGTCAAGCAATGGACAACCAATGGCCAAGATCATGCCAAGTGCAAGGCAAGTGTAGGGTCAAGATTCATCCATGTGTACCTTATCCATCTACCACACCAACTATCACAAAATATCCTACCAACTACAAGCCCTCCAAATCGTCCCAATGCCGCCCACAAGTCCACCAATTAGAGGGTGACAAGTGTCTCCCTCTTGTTGGTCCAAAGTATTTCGTCTCTCGGAAAAATCCGCAAAAATATAAATGACATAGCCGGAATTTTCCCTTCGCAAGTCTTGCTAAACGTTTCGTCGGAAAACGATTATTTTCGGTACTTGTGCACAAAATTTCGTCCTTGCCTAATCTTTAAGGCTCAAATTTTTGTACGTATGTCCTCACGTACATACTCTGGAAATACGGGGTATAACAATTGCGACTTGATATCATGTTATGCTAACAATTTGGATTGAAAAGGAAATTGGATAAGAATTGGTGTTGTTGTATCTCAAGTTGCCGGATTTACACTTGTAGTTGTATTAGTTTGATATCAATTGTGGGGCAGAATTTTACACGTCTAGTAGGCGTGTAATCCCCTATTGTTAATTACATTGTTTGGGCCTTAAATGTGGCGTGTTTGGTTATTGAATTCGACCTTGAAAAATATGGAAAAGTATGTAGAAACAAAGGAGGTGCTGTCCGATTTTCCGTAGAATTTAGTGACTTTGCACTTATAATATTCTACGTTTGATATAAGACGTTAATAGACGTATTGTGGACATTATAGGTTGACATACTACCGGCGGATATTGTACTTAGCAAGTGGATTGACCCGAAGAGGTATGTAGAACTTTCCTACCTTTTGAGCATGAATAGTTGACTTATAGTACGGTAGACGTACTAGACTTTGATATCCTTTACTTGTTTTAAGAATGGTCAAGTTGGGTGAGTTAGGGGATTAACTCACTTCCTTAAAGTATTAAGAATGTCTTAAGTTTTCAAAGTTAAGGGACTTGAAGTGTTTTAAAGTATATAATACTTGTCTCGTTTTAAACGTATAAGTCCATTGTATAGGAAATTGTAATTGACTAAGGAATAAAGTTAATATAATGAGTTTATGGGAAGTTGGTTATATTAGCCTTATGGAAAGATAAAAAGAGGGATTTACTCTAAGTAAAATAAATGACTTGAATTAATGAAAGGCAAATTGATTTTAAGGCATCAATTGCCTAAGGCCTTAAAAGAAAAGAAGTCACTTGATTTAGAAGTCTAATTTTATTTCTAAAGGTATTGTGACTTGTCTTGAAAAGAAATTATGACTTGATACTACGGTTATTAGTATCTTGGAAGTTTTATAAGAAAAAGAGTCATTTTTAAAAGAGTGGAAGTATGTAGTACTTTGGGTTAAATTCCCGGATCGTTATAAAGACATGTTAGTGCCTTAAGTAAACTAAAATGAGAGTGTATATGAACAAGACTAATAAGAAGTTAGGGGACTCTTAACTTGCTTATATATTGTATGATAAGTCGGTAGTGCTTATGTTATGTATGATAAGCCGGTAGGGCTTATGTTATGTATGATGGATGTTTGAGCTAGGGTAAGTGTATAAATGAGGGGTAAACCCCCAAGACGTTATACCACCTTCTCCAGGGTAAGAGTATAAATGAGGGGTAAACCCCCAAGACGTTATACCACCTTTTGAGTATGATTGAGGGGTAAACCCCCAAGACATTATACCACTCCATGGATTTGCTACCCATGATGCGAGGAATACCTCATGCGGGTCCACACGACCCTTGCGGGTGAAATAGTCCCAGGAGTAGGACTGCTTAATGATACTGCGGGCGGGTTGTCCTGCTTTGATCGAGAGCCTCCTATTTTATGCAGTAAGTATACTCTTATTTTACTCTCATTATTAGTAAGGCACAGTGAACTGTAATTTGATTATCATACATGTCTCCGGCTTTGTTTTAGACTTATGATGTAATTACAGTATTTTTCCAGTTTTACATACTTAGTACATATTGTGTACTGACCCCCTTCCTCGGGGGCTGCGTTCATGCCGCAGGTAGGGGTAAGCAGGTGGTGGATCCTCATTCTTAGGATCACTGATCAGGTGTCAGAAGCTCCATTTCTCCGGAGGCTTGTCTTTTTTGGTATAGTTTTTCCCTGATCTTGTAGATTTTATGTACATTCAGGGGTATGGCGGGGACCTGTCCCGCCACAATTGTTATTCCTAGAGGTCTGTAATCACATTTTGTGGTTTGGGCTGTAAGGACAGAGTTGTAATGTTTTACTTGTGATTATGTATATTTTATGGAAGACGGCCTGATCGGCTAGCCTGTGTTGTTTATGGTCTAAACATGTTTATATGTTGTGTATGTTCCACTGCTATTCTCTGATGTTTACCTGAACAAGGTGCCCAGGTAGGGCACCAGTCGCGGCCCCGGGGTCGGGTCATGACAAAAGTGGTATCAGAGCAGTTAGTCCTCGGAAAGTGTATACAGATCGTGTCTAGTAGGGTCTTGATTATCGGCGTGTTGTGCACCACATCTATAATCAGGAGTCTGCAGGACATTTAGGATTGGTTTCCATTCTTCTCTCTCTGAGATCGTGCAGTAGAGATGTCTTATTAGGTTGAATCCTCTCTGACCTATTCTTATGTAACAGTTATGCCTACACGGAAGGCGACCAGGGCCCAGAAGGGCATGGAAGCAGCAGGAGCTGCTAGCGGTACGCAGAGAGTTACTAGACTCAGGCACAGACTATGCCTGAGGTTGCAGGCGGGTCAGCAAGTTCAGCCACGCCGGCAGTATTAGAGGAGCCGAGAGCGGCAGTAGCTCCAGAGGTTCCGGTACCAGAACCTCCAGTTCCACATCCAGGAGCTGAGTATAGAGACTACGGGGAGCAGATCCGGTTATTGACCAAAGATAGTAGCGTGGCAAGCGACAGGAGCAGGTAGCTAACCCTAGAGCCGACAGTTTGCAGATTCGGGATTTTCTGGGTTGTCATCCACCCGAGTTTTATGGATCGAGGTCTGAGGAGGATCCGCAGGAGTTCATTCGGCAGTTACAGCGGACTATGCAGGTTCTTAGGGCTTCGGAGACAGAGTCAGTTATGCTAGCCTCTTACCGGTTACGCGATATTGCGTTGAACTGGTTTGAGTCATGAAAGCTGTCGAGAGGTGAGGATGCTCTTCCAGCTGTTTGGGAGGAGTTCACAGAGGCCTTCCTGGATCACTTTTTGCCTCCTGAGATGAGGAGAGCCCGCGTAGATAGATTCTTGAGCTTGAGGCAGAATGGGAGGACTATCAGAGAGTACAGCCTGGAGTTTGACTCATTGGGCAGGTATGCACACACCATTGTAGCTGACATGGCGGACATAGTTCATCGTTATGTGATGGGGCTAGACCGTTGTTATACCCCGTATTTCCAGAGTATATACGTGAGGGCGTACGTATAAAAGTTTAAGCCTTAAGTTAGGCAAGGACCGAAAATTTTGGGCACAACTAGCGAAAATAATCGTTTTCCGACGAAACGTTTTCCAGACTTTGCGAAGGGAAAATTACGGCTATGTCATTTATAATTTTTGCGGATTTTTCCGAGAGATGAAATATTTTGGACCAACGAGAGGGCGACACTTGTCACCCTCTAGTGGGCGGTCAAGTTGGCCGAATGGTGCACATTTTTTGCCATGTTTTGAGGCCTAAACCATGGGTCAATGTTTGTGAGGGATTTGTGGAGTAGGGTTAGGGTGCACTTGGGCAAATCTTGACCCTCCACTTGCCCCCCACTTGGCTTGATCTTGGCCATTGATCTCCCTATAAATACCCCCCCCCCTTGTTGAAGACTTCTTCATCCACAATAATTTCCAAGTCTTGAAATCCCCCTCCCCTCTTCTTGTTGCTCTCGTCCAAGAGCACCCCTCCCCCTTTGAGAGGCCTTTGGCCGAGGGGTACCCCCCCTTTCCTAGTGGTGCTAGCCGTAGCACACCCCCCCTTGCCTAGTTGTTCTCGTAAATACACCCCCCTTGGTAGAAAAGTATTCTCCAAGTATTGTTACTATTCTAAAATACCTTGGCCCAAATACCTTGTAGTATTCCAAGGTTACCCTTATACTAAAAGCCCAGAAATACTATTATACTTCCCTTCAGTCACAAAACGAAACCCTAAGGAAAACCTTCATAGTCATTTGAAGTGTTAAGTAGAAGTTGCGTAGAACTTCTAAGGGTTGTTTGGAGCGGTTGAGCGCCTGAGTAGGAGCTAAACGTTGCTCAGGATCGACATTTAATCTTGGATAATTTTGGGCTTATCGAGGTAAATATCTTGTCCCCCTTTTGTAATTAGAGTTTACATATTGTTGAAGTATAAGAATTAAGTATAAGTTATATACAAGGAAGGTATATAAGAAGAGAATTGAATCATTTACATAGGATTTGTATTCTGAGACTTGTGAAGTTTGTGCAGTGGAAGTCTTGCCAATTTTCCGTAGAATCTTGTATCTAGATTTATTCTACCGAGTAGTCTAGACATTGATAGACTTGTATAACCGTTATAGGTTGAAGTACTGTGAGTAGCATATTCTACTCGAAGGGTGAAAAAGGATAGCAGGATTACAGTACTTGGGAGCTATTTGCTAATAGTCGATAAATCGTCGCGAGGTATGTGATTCTTCCTATCCTCTTGAGCATGATATTTTAAAAGGAATATATTTAGTACGGTAGACGTACGTGTGTTAACTGAACGTAGTTTTACGACAATGTCCTTTGACTTAAGCCTGAATAATAAGAATCTTGAAGTATTTCAAGAGAATTAAGAAACCTTTTTTTTAAAGAAGGATAATACTTGGTTTTGAAAGCTTAAGAAGTTATACTAGCTTTATGGGAAGTCAGGTATAACGACTTAAGAGAGATAAAAGGAACGGTTTACTTAATTGTTTATGAAAGCCTTATATTGATTTCGGAAATGAGAATAAGTATCGAACAAACCACATCAGCGCTAATAAAGGGAAATGTTTTGACTAATAAAGTATTATTAAAACCAGTAGAAACCTCCATTTGCATAGGAGCTAAGATGAGACAAAATGATATTTCCTAGATCATGGCTGTTTTAATAAGATTGATTATGAACAAGAATAACCTACTCACATATAAGACATATGTTTCTCAGATTGTTTTAAAAGAGAATTATATTTATTAAGTGATTAAGACTATGAACTACGAAACCTTTCGAAAATGAGAAACTTGAGCATTTGAAATTAGGCAAACTTGAATGTTTGGAAAATAATGTTATTACTTGATTTTACAAAGGGAAGTGTTTTGGTTTACTTAAAAAGATAGTCACTCTATTTTTATACTACGGGTATTGTGTGACTTTTGTGAAAGAAACGGATCTTTTAAAGAATTAATGTATGAAGTGCTTTGGGGATAAAAACCCGAACTTGTTGACATAAAGTAGGAAGTGCCTTGTGTGAATAACTTGACTATGTTGGTTTGTGATAGCCTTGTAATACTTTCTTGTTGGTTCGATAAATAAACATGTTAGGATGCTACGTGTGTTAGTGTCTTGTAATGTTGTGTAAGGGGGTTTCCCTTGATTGTGCTTATGTTGTTTAACGATAAGCTGTTATGTTAGTATTATATCACTCACCTTGACTTGATCCCGGGGGTTAAGCTGCCCTCCGATGCGGGGTAGCCTCAGGCAGTCTGTGTGACTATGATTCGAGATACCTCACGCGGTCCGGTGGCCTATGCGAGCTACGAGAGTTCCGTGTTAGTGTGCGGGTTATACCTCACGCGTCTATGTGGCCACGCGGTCGCTAGTCGAGGATGTTGCCGGGATTAGCTACCTCGATGCGGAATACCTCATGCGGCCTGTGAGTGGCCTATGCGAGTCGCAGAAGTTCGAGGACTAGACGCGCACATTAGACATCGCGAGCGAGTGGCGGCCGATCATGTGGCGGTTCAGACAGATCTCATGATACGATTTATGACCTTGTTGCATCGTGGGTTTTAGTAGTCGGCTATGCCTTCGTACTTACCCCGCACGGTTTATTATGACACAGTGGGACACGTGTTCATGTATTCCTTGGTGCTTTTATATCATAGATCGCGGCGGTGAGAAGGTATTCCACGAGCATGATTGATGTTGTGGCGTGAGACCCATAGTTATATTTGAGTGATGACTTTGAGCGTGAGTCACGACTTGACATGACCGCTATTTATTGTGAACTGTAGTTTGGTTATCATATATGTCTCCCGCTTTATATAGACTACTATAATTTCATTTCTGATTTTTAGTTTCACATACTTGGTACTGTTATCGACCTCCTTCGGGTTGCGTTCATGTCACGACCGATTAGCCCGTGATCGTGCCTTACCCCGGGCACCCTAGTGATACAACATCAGAGTAATCAGCGGAACATAAAACAATACAAGACATAATATGAAATATGAAACAATAATCTGAGAAAAACTTGCCTTTCGGCATATATATAAATAACAACTTTTTCCAACATGAACAGTTTTAATCCTTTTTACAAACCCCGCCACAGCGATTACTGCACCTAAGAAATGATACGACAACAATGGCGGACAGGCCCCGCCATACCCCTGAATGTAAACACCTACAACAACAGGGGACTATACCACTGATAAGCCTCCGGAGAAACGGAGCTTTCCCACACGCTGAACTGTGACCCTAAGAGCGAGGATCAATGACTGGTGTACCTTTACCTGCGGCATGAACGCAGCCCCGCGAGGTCGATAACAAAATTGAGTATGTGAAACTAAAAATATCGTAAATGAAATCATAATAGTCTATAAAGCGGAGACATGTATGATAACCAAACTACGATCACGATAATAGCGCCATGTCAAGTCGTGGACTCACGCCTCAAGTCATCACTCAAATATAACAATGGGTCTCACGCCACAACATCAATCATGCGCCGTGGAATACCTTCCTCACCGCCAGCTTTATGATATAACAGACCAAGGAACACACATGAACACGGGTCCCACTGTGCTATAATAACACGCATGTGGTAAATGCGAAGGCATAGCCGACTACTAACACCTACGCACCAACAAGGTCATGAATCGTATCATAAGATCTGTCTAGACCGTCACATGATCAAAGCCGACCACTTGCCCGCAGATCTAATGCGCGCGTCTAGCCACGAACTTTCCGCGACTCGCATAGGCCAATCAGATCGCCCGCATGAGGTATAACCCCGCATCGAGGGTAGCTACTCCGGCAGCTGCCCCGACTCGCCGTCCGCGTAGCCACAAGGACCGCATGACCACAAGGGCCGCATCTAACACGAACTTCCGCAGTTCGCATAGCCCTCGACCCGCGTAGGTAGTCTCGAATCATAGGTCCATCGACCCGCTGAGTCTACCCCGTCGGAGGGCGCAACCCTAATCATCTCAAGAGATGAGTGATGTATAATACTATCATAACGACTTATCGTTAAACAACATAAGCACAACAAAGGAAAAACCCCTTTACACAAACATCACAAGATACTAACACACGTAGCATCCTAGCATGTTTACTTATCAAATCAACAAGAAGGTATTACAAGGCTATCACAAACCAACACAATCAAGTTATACACACGGTACTTTCTACTATATGCTAACAAGTTCGGGTTTTATCCCCAAAGTACTTCATACATTAACTCTTTAAAAGATACGTTACTTTCACAAAAGTCACACAATACCGTAGTATATGAAAATATAGTGATTATCTTTTGAAGTAAATCAAAACACTTCTCTTTGTAAAACTCAAGTAACAACATTATTTTCCAAACGCCCAAGTTTGCCTAATTTCAAATGTTCATGTTTCTTATTTAGAAAGGTTTAAGTAGTTCATAGTCTTATTCATTTAAGAATATAATTCTCTTTTAAACTATCCGAGAAACATAAGTCTTATATGTGAGTAGGATATTCTTGTTTACAACAATCTTATTACAATGACATGATCTAGGAAATATCATTTTGTCTCATCTTAGCTTCTATGCAGATGGAAGTTTCTACCGGTTTTAATAATACTTAATCACAAAACATTTCCTTTTATTAACGCTGCGATGGTTTGTCGATACACATTCGATTTCCAAAATCAAGAAAACATTCTTAAGACGTTATACCTAACTTTCCATAAAGCTAGTATAACTCTTAAGTTTTCAAAACAAATCAAGTATTACTTCTCTCAAAATGATTCAAAACTCTTTTGAAATACTTCAAGTTCTTTGTTAACACATAACAAGCCAGTTATAGTTCAAATCAGTTAACTTTTAAAAAACCAAATGTAATTTCTTACCAACATAAAGCCGTTATAACCAACTTCCCATAAAGCCGTTATAACACTTTATCTTTTACACCAATCAAATACATTTAGTACATGCACGTCACCGCATTACATAGTTCACACATATCATGCTAGAAGAGATAGGAAGATGTTCACATACCTCGCGAAGAGTTTCGACTAATAGCAAAACGCTCCAAGTACTCCCAACTGTCGGATACTCCTAAATCCAAGTAGAACGCGCCACACGTAGTACTTCAACCTATAAGGCCACAAGGCGCTTATTAACAGTAAGATCTTATCGTATAACATTCTACGTAAAAATTGAAGATTCCCACCCCCGCAACAGCGTAAATCTCATACTCTCACGGGGACGTCTACCAAGCCAACCAGGGGGGGGTTATACATCTAACCCGAACGGGTACAATTCTACTCCACAGTACTACTACACAAGTCTCATGTCTGATTCGATTCGATTCTTGGGCTTAAGTCAAAAGACATTGCCAACTAACCACGTTCGATTCTATATATAGTATACTTTAACTATATATTCTAACAACATGTAATTTCCAATTACAATAGATGGACAAGATATTTACCTCGATAAGCCCATAATTATCCAAGTATAAAGTCGATCCTGGGCAATCGTTTAGCTCCAACTCCGAGCGCTCCAACCCGCTCTAAACCACCCTTAGAAGTTCTAACCAACTTCTACACAATACTCCAACGGACTATGGAGATTTTCCTAGGGTTTCGGTTTTGTGACTGACGGAAGTATAATAGTATTTCGGGCTTTCAGATAGGTATAACCTTAGAATACTACAAGGTATACGGCTAAGGTAATTTGGGCATTATAACAATACTTTGAGAGTATTTCTACACCACAAAGGGGGGTATTATACGAAAGCAACTTGGCTAGGGGGGGGGGTACCCCACGGCCACACTACTAGGAGGGGGGGGCCTCTTGGCCGAACTCAACACTAAGGGGAGGGAGAAGATTTAACACTTAGAAACATTTAGGAAAGGATGAAGAATTCATCAAAGGGAGAGGGGTATTTATAGCACAAGCCAAGGCCAACCAATGGCCAAGATTGAGCCAAGTGCTACACAAGTGTAGGGCCAAGATATGCCCAAGTGCCCCCTAGTCCCTACTCCTTAAAACCCTCACAAATATCTACCAAAATATCTACCACTGACCTCCCAATTCGTCCCACGCGCCGCCCACCTTGCCCACCAATGAGAGGTGCCAAGTGCCGCCTCTCGTTGGTCCAAAATGTTCGTCTCTGAAAAATCCGCAAAAATAAGAAAAACATAGCCGAATTTTCCTTCGCAGTTATGTAAAGCGTTTCGTCGAAAAACGACTCTAACCGGGTGTTGTGCACAAATGCCATTCGGCCAAGCCACCTAGGCGGGGGTGACACCTGTCACCCACCTATTGGCCCAAAAAAAAACAACTTCCGAAAATATCCACAAAGGCCAAAATCTCGAAAACAAAGTGGGCCCCACAAAACCGTAAATTTCTCCCGTGGGCCCCACGTGACCATTTCCGAAAATAAAATTCCATAATTCTCTAATATTCCAGGAAGTCCGAATACCAAATCTGGGAATCCAATTCCCATTAACGAACCTTTTTCCTTCACAAAAACCGGAAACTTTTCCGTGGAAAAATCGCCTCTTTCTTCCTTTCCAATCTTTCTGTCGTATTCTCGTACGTACGTCCTCGCATACATACCCTGGAACTACGGGGTATAACAGTTCATGCCGCAGGTAGAGGTACACCAGTGTTGATCCCCGCTCTTAGGATCACAGTTCAGCGTTTTGGGAAGTTCCGTTTCTCCGGAGGCTTATCTTTGGTATAGTCCCCTGTCGTTGTAGGTACTTACATTCAGGGGTATGGCGGGGCCCTGTCCCGCCATTGTTGTTATATCATTCTTAGAGGTCTGTAGTACTGTTGTGGGCAGAGTTTGTAATAGGGATGTAACTGTTCGGATTCAAGTTATATATATATGCCGTAAGGCAAGTTTTCTCAGATAAACTGTTTTACACTTCATATTATTTCATGTCATGTTTTATATTCCGATTACTCGATGTTGTATCACTAGGGTGACCGGTAGGACACGATCACGGCCCGGTTCTTGTCGTGACAAAAGTGGTATCGAGCGATTAATCCTCGGAAAGTGTCTACGCACCGTATCCAAGAAGTCTTGATTATCGGTGTGTTGTGCACTACACCAATAATCGTGAGGCTATAGGATATTTAGGATTGGTTTCATTCTTCTCACTCGAGATCGTGCCTTAGAGTTGTGTTATAAGTTGGACCTCTAACGTATTTCTTTCCCTTACCGATTATGCCTCCGCGTAAGGCAACCCGCCCAGTGGCGGCAATGGCGAGGAGCCGCGAGTAGAGCACGAGGGTTACGAGGCACAGCCCAACCATCACACGAGTTGGTGCTTCATTCGGGAGTTCTCGACATCGCCACCCCAGAGAGTCTAGCACAATGGCGATAGCTCCTCTGCGGCCATGATATTTGAACCTTCCGGGCCCACGACCGAGCTTGAGGTATGGATTGCAAAGAGACGACTGCTTTCTAGCTATGGATTTAGCAACGAGAGTATTTTATGTATCGATTTATCGCGCCTTGATGAATATCTAAGAAAGGGTTGTGCAAGAGTAGCTCTTGATCGATGCAGCATGGCTGCGTCAAGCTTATGCACGCAGTCGAGAAACGTAGGATCGACGGTTAACCAAGATCGGCGAAGAGGCCGCAATGAGTGGTCCTTTGGTAACTTTCAAGGCGGACCTTCTCAGCAGTAGATTGGTTATGCGCCTCCGCCAGTGCAGAGTGGTTCTCCACAGGGTTCAGGACGTTCGGGGTATGTAGGAGTTGGTCAGAGCTCCAGGGCTGCTAGTTCGCAGAAACACGTAGGTTTCACCGGACCGATTCCCTCAGTGTTCACAGTGTGGCAAACGTCATCCCGGGGAATGTCGTCTTTTGGTTGGTACTTGTTTTACCTGCGGTCGTCAGGGCCATGTGTCGAAAAGATGTCCTAATAGGAGGACTCGGTCTACCAGATCAGTTGCGGAGTTAGTGGTTCGGAGAGGAAGGGGTGTTAGCCAGAGGAGGCCACCCCCACCTCGGTGTGGCCGTTGTGGTAGATGTCATTTTGGGGAGTGTCGTGCTTCTTCGACAGCTTGTTATGCCATGCGGCAGGCCATTTCGAGAATTAGTCCGAGGCAGTGGCGCGGATGTAGAGACTCAGCCTTCAGGATCAGTGGCTAGTTCATCACCTTCCCTAGCTATGCGCCCAACAGGGCAGGATTGACTAGAACGACAAAAGGGGAGTGAAGCAGTAGATACAGGTATATCCTTAACCCTCTAGAGATTTGTATGTGTGATAAGATGAGTATATTTTAAGTGTTATGTTCAGATAGCATTGTGTTAATTATGAGCCTTAGAATATTATACGTAGAGACCTTAGATGTGAGGTCATCTTGAGTAAAAGATTTATTTTATGTTTGACCCTTATCGGAGTGCATAGTTTATGTGAGATATGTTTGTGTGATAAGTCCCTGTGTAGTGTGAAAGGAAAGAGGGTAGTTGATCTAAGAAGACCCCTAGGTTTTCGTGACTTGATTAGTGAGATTGTTCCGGATCGGGGAACAAGAGTTTTGCGTGATAGCGGGTCGGGTTGCAGACCAATTGCGGGTCAACCCGCGGCCTGTATTGTGGTGTGGTCAGTTTGTGGTGGTCCACTTTGTGGTAGGGTCATGAGGGTGTTAGGCCCAAGTTTAGTTAACCAGCGTACGAGTTCGTGGATGCGTTCGACCAGTAGTCGGGCCGATGAGGTCAGCCCATCTTGTGTTTCAGTCAGGACCGTGTACTCGGCAGAGGGTTATGCGAGATATTATATCAGGAAGGTTGTAAGGCTGCACGAGGTGCCTACTTTCACCTTATGACAGACAATGGAGCCCAGGTTACGGCTATTTCTTTTTCTGGAAGTTTTACCAGGCAGGGTTAGGAACTCCGGTAAGTCTCAGTATCGCATTCGCCCTCGGGCCAGTGTTTGGATTTCAGGGGTAGCCGTGAGGATTGTTGTCTCCTGTTGAGGAAGTGTTTTATAGCTACCATTTCAGTATTCAGATGTCGCCTTATGAATGCCTTGTAGGGGCGGTAGTGTAGGTTGCCGGTCGATTGGTTCGATGTTGGCAAGGTTCAGATAGTTGGTTCATACTTGTTTCAGCAAAATATGGATAGGGTGAAGCTTATCCAGGAGAGGTTATTGACAGCTCAGAGTCAACAGAAGTCGTACGGATAATCGGCGTCGACACTTAGAGTTCGAGTTGACGGTGGGTTTTCTTGAGGTACCACCGGAAAGGGTGTGAGCGAGTTTTGGAAAGCAGAGAAACTTAGCGAGTTACTTTGGGCCTTTTGGATCATGTGAAGAATAGGCGGGTTTCCTATAGTTAAGCGTTGTCGTCCGATGTAGGAGGCGATGCGTCCGGTCTTTCATGTTACTATGTTGAAAAGTATCGGAGATCCATCAGTGTTCGGTTAATGATGACCAAGTTGGAGTAGTAACCCAAAGATTTTGGAAACGAAGCGATGCGAAATGTGATAAGTTATGAGAAAGAGTTCGAGTGTCACGAGAAGTGCGACGAGTAAGGGAAGAAGCGAGCATGTGTTAAGAACATAGATGTGATCATTTCTTTTGTAAAATGAAGGTGCGAAGGGAGTATCTTTTAGCCCTTGGGTGGGAGTTTTTGTGATGTTAGAGGTGATTCCTCGTGGACTTGAATTAAGTATTTGCGCGTGTGTTATTTTATGGCCAGGTGTGGCATGATTGTTTTTCGGAAGCATAGTAGTGAAGACTATACTGGCGTATGTATGTTTTGAGACTTAGAAGGAACATTCGGGACGAATGTTTCAAAGGAGGGGAGAATGTTATACCCCGTATTTCCAGAGTATATACGTGAGGGCGTACGTATAAAAGTTTAAGCGTTAAGTTAGGCAAGGACCGAAAATTTTGGGCACAACTAGCGAAAAGAATCGTTTTCGGCGAAGCGTTTTCGGACTTTGCGAAGGAAAATTACGGCTATGTCATTTATAATTTTTGCGGATTTTTCCGAGAGATGAAATATTTTGGACCAACGAGAGGCGACACTTGTCACCTCTAGTGAAGCGATCAAGTTGGCCGAATGGTGCACATTTTTGGCCATGTTTTGAGGCCTAAACCATGGGTCAATGTTTGTGAGGGATTTGTGGAGTAGGGTTAGGGTGCACTTGGGCAAATCTTGACCCTCCACTTGCCCCCCACTTGGCTTGATCTTGGCCATTGATCTCCCTATAAATACCCCCCCTTGTTGAAGACTTCTTCATCCACAATAATTTCCAAGTCTTGAAATCCCCCTCCCCTCTTCTTGTTGCTCTCGTCCAAGAGCACCCCTCCCCCTTTGAGAGGCCTTTGGCCGAGGGGTACACCCCCCCTTTCCTAGTGGTGCTAGCCGTAGCACACCCCCCCTTGCCTAGTTGTTTTCGTAAATACACCCCCCTTGGTAGAAAAGTATTCTCCAAGTATTGTTACTATTCTAAAATACCTTGGCCCAAATACCTTGTAGTATTCCAAGGTTACCCTTATACTAAAAGCCCAGAAATACTATTATACTTCCCTTCAGTCACAAAACGAAACCCTAAGGAAAACCTTCATAGTCATTTGAAGTGTTAAGTAGAAGTTGCGTAGAACTTCTAAGGGTTGTTTGGAGCGGGTTGGAGCGCCCAGAGTAGGAGCTAAACGTTGCTCAGGATCGACATTTAATCTTGGATAATTTTGGGCTTATCGAGGTAAATATCTTGTCCCCCTTTTGTAATTAGAGTTTACATATTGTTGAAGTATAAGAATTAAGTATAAGTTATATACAAGGAAGGTATATAAGAAGAGAATTGAACTGTACTTACATAGGACTGTATTTCTGATGACTTGTGAAGTTTGACGGGTAGGGAAGTGCTGCCCAATTTTCCGTAGAATCTTGTATCTAGATTTATTCTACCGAGTAGTCTAGACATTGATAGACTTGTATAACCGTTATAGGTTGAAGTACTGCGAGTAGCATATTCTACTCGAAGGGTGAAAAAGGATAGCAGGATTACAGTACTTGGGAGCTATTTGCTAATAGTCGATAAATCGTCGCGAGGTATGTGATTCTTCCTATCCTCTTGAGCATGATATTTTAAAAGGAATATATTTAGTACGGTAGACGTACGTGTGTTAACTGAACGTAGTTTTACGACAATGTCCTTTGACTTAAGCCTGAATAATAAGAATCTTGAAGTATTTCAAGAGAATTAAGAAACCTTTTTTTTAAAGAAGGATAATACTTGGTTTTGAAAGCTTAAGAAGTTATACTAGCTTTATGGGAAGTTAGGTATAACGACTTAAGAGAGATAAAAGGAACGGTTTACTTAATTGTTTATGAAAGCCTTATATTGATTTCGGAAATGAGAATAAGTATCGAACAAACCACAGCAGCGCTAATAAAGGGAAATGTTTTGACTAATAAAGTATTATTAAAACCAGTAGAAACCTCCATTTGCATAGGAGCTAAGATGAGACAAAATGATATTTCCTAGATCATGGCTGTTTTAATAAGATTGATTATGAACAAGAATAACCTACTCACATATAAGACATATGTTTCTCAGATTGTTTTAAAAGAGAATTATATTTATTAAGTGATTAAGACTATGAACTACGAAACCTTTCGAAAATGAGAAACTTGAGCATTTGAAATTAGGCAAACTTGAATGTTTGGAAAATAATGTTATTACTTGATTTTACAAAGGGAAGTGTTTTGGTTTACTTAAAAAGATAGTCACTCTATTTTTAAATTACGGGTATTGTGTGACTTTTGTGAAAGAAACGAATCTTTTAAAGAATTAATGTATGAAGTGCTTTGGGGATAAAAAACCCGAACTTGTTGACATAAAGTAGGAAGTGCATTGTGTGAATAACTTGACTATGTTGGTTTGTGATAGCCTTGTAATACTTTCTTGTTGGTTCGATAAATAAACATGTTAGGATGCTACGTGTGTTAGTGTCTTGTAATGTTGTGTAAGGGGGTTTCCCTTGATTGTGCTTATGTTATTTAACGATAAGCTGTTATGTTAGTATTATATCACTCACCTTGACTTGATCCCGGGGGTTAAGCTGCCCTCCGATGCGGGGTAGCCTCAGGCAGTCTGTGTGACTATGATTCGAGATACCTCATGCGGGTCCAGGTGGCCTATGCGGAGCTACGAGAGTTCCAGGTTAGTGTGCGGGGTTATACCTCATGCGGTCTATGTGGCCATGCGGACTGCTAGTCCAGGATGTTGCCGGGGAGTAGCTACCCTCGATGCGGGGAATACCTCATGCGGGCCTATGTGAGTGGCCTATGCGGAGCTGCAGGAAGTTCCAGGACTAGACGCGCACATTAGACACTGCGGGCGAGTGGCCAGCTTCGATCATGTGGCGGTCTAGACAGATCTCATGATACAGTTTATGACCTTGTTGGTACTGTGGGTTTTAGTAGTCGGCTATGCCTTCGTACTTACCCCGTACGGTTTTATTATGACACAGGTGGGACCTGGTGTTCATGTGTATTCCTTGGTGCTTTTATATCATAGACTGCCGGCAGTGAGGAAGGTATTCCACGAGCATGATTGATGTTGTGGGCGTGAGACCCATAGTTATATTTGAGTGATGACTTTGAGGGCGTGAGTCCCTGACTTGACATATTTGCTTATTTATTGTGAGCGTAGTTTGGTTATCATATATGTCTCTGCTTTATATAGACTACTATAATTTCATTCTGATATTTTTAGTTTCACATACTTGGTACTGTTATCTTGACCTCCTTGGGCTGCGTTCATCTGCGGTAGAGTACACGATGTTGATCCATCTTAGGATCACAGTTCAGCGTTTTGGGAAGTTCCGTTTCTCCGGAGGCTTATCTTTGGTATAGTCCCCTGTCGTTGTAGGTACTTACATTCAGGGGTATGGCGGGGCCCTGTCCCTCCATTGTTGTTATATCATTCTTAGAGGTCTGTAGTACTGTTGTGGGCAGAGTTTGTAATAGGGATGTAACTGTTCGGATTCAAGTTATATATATATGCCGTAAGGCAAGTTTTCTCAGATAAACTGTTTTACACTTCATATTATTTTATGTCATGTTTTATATTCCGCTGATTACTCTGATGTTGTATCACTAGGGTGACCGGGGTAGGACACCAGTCACGGGCCCGGGTTCTTGTCGTGACAAAAGTGGTATCAGAGCAGTTAATCCTCGGAAAGTGTCTGAGCCGTATCGATGAAGTCTTGATTATCGGTGTGTTGTGCACACGATAATCGTGAGGCTATAGGATATTTAGGATTGGTTTCCATTCTTCTCACTCACGAGATCGTGCCTTAGAGGCGTGTTATAAGTTGGACCCTCTAACGTATTTCTTTCCCTTACCGATTATGCCTCCGCGTAAGGCAACCGGGCCAGAAGGCAAAGCGGAGGAGGCTGCGAGTAAACACGAGGGTTACGAGGGCACAGGCCCAACCATCACCTGAGTTGGTGCTTCATTCGGGGAGTTCTGCGACATCGCCAGTCCCAGCAGAGTCTAGCACAGCGGCAGCAGTTCCTACTGCGGCCATGATATTTGAACCTTGGTTCGCGACCCGATGGCGAGGTATGGATTGCAAAGAGCGACCTGTTTCTAGCTATGGATTTAGCAACGAGAGTATTTTATGTATCGATTTATCGCGGGCCTTGATGAATATCTAAGAAAGGGTTGTGCAAGTAGCTCTTGATCGAGGCATGAGCATGGCTGCGTCAAGCTTATGCAAGCAGTCGAGAAAGCGTAGGATCGACGGGTTAACCAAGATCGCGAAGAGGGCGAGCAGCAGGTCCTGGTAACTTTCAAGCGGACCTTCTCGGCGATAGATGGTTATGCGCCTCGCCCGATGCAGTGGTTCTCCACAGGGTTCAGGACGTTCGGGGTATGTAGGAGTTGGTCAGAGCTCCAGGGCTGCTAGTTCGCAGAAACACGTAGGTTTCAGCCAGCCGGATTCAGTTTTCCCTCAGTGTTCACAGTGTGGCAAACGTCATCCCGGGGAATGTCGTCTTTTGGTTGGTACTTGTTTTACCTGCGGTCGTCAGGGCCATGTGTCGAAAAGATGTCCTAATAGGAGGACTCGGTCTACCAGATCAGTTGCGGAGTCAGTGGTTCGGAGAGGAAGGGGTGTTAGCCAGAGGAGGCCACCCCCACCTCGGTGTGGCCGTTGTGGTAGATGTCATTTTGGGGAGTGTCGTGCTTAGCGACTTGTTATGCTTGCGGCCAGGCCATTTGCGAGAATTATTAGGCCAGTGGCGCGGATGTAGAGACTCGGCCGAGGATCGGTGGCTAGTTCATCACGCCACTAGCTATGCGCATACCAGGCGGGATTGACTAGAGCGACAAAAGGGAGTGAAGCGGTAGATCTGGTATATCCTTAACCCTCTAGAGATTTGTATGTGTGATAAGATGAGTATATTTTAAGTGTTATGTTCAGATAGCATTGTGTTAATTATGAGCCTTAGAATATTATACGTAGAGACCTTAGATGTGAGGTCATCTTGAGTAAAAGATTTATTTTATGTTTGACCACTTATCAGTGCATAGTTTATGTGAGATATGTTTGTGTGATAAGTCACTGTGTAGTGTGAAAGGAAGAGGGTAGTTGATCTAAGAAGACCACAGGTTTCGTGACTTGATTAGTGAGATTGTTCCGGATCGGGGAACAAGAGTTTTGCGTGATAGCGGGTCGGGTTGCAGACCAATTGCGGGTCAACCCGCGGCCTGTATTGTGGTGTGGTCAGTTTATGGTGGTCCACTTTGTGGTAGGGTCATGAGGGTGTTAGGCCCAAGTTTAGTTAACCAGCGTACGAGTTCGTGGATGCGTTCGACCAGTAGTCGGGCCGATGAGGTCAGCCCATCTTGTGTTTGATCGGGGCCAGTGTACTCGGCGAGAGGTTATGCGAGATATTATATCGGGAAGGTTGTAAAGGCTGCGAGGTGCCTACTTTCACCTTATGACGCACAATGGAGCCAGTTCACGGCTATTTCTTTTACGGAAGTTTTACGAGCGGGGTTAGGAACTCCGGTAAGTCTCAGTATCGCATTCGCCCTCGGGCCAGTGTTTGGATTTCAGGGGTAGCTGTGAGGATTGTTGTCTCCTGTTGAGGAAGTGTTTTATAGCTACCATTTCAGTATTCAGATGTCGCCTTATGAATGCCTTGTAGGGGCGGTAGTGTAGGTTGCCGGTCGATTGGTTCGATGTTGGCAAGGTTCAGATAGTTGGTTCATACTTGTTTCAGCAAAATATGGATAGGGTGAAGCTTATCCAGGAGAGGTTATTGACAGCTCAGAGTCAACAGAAGTCGTACGGATAATCGGCGTCGACACTTAGAGTTCAGGTTGACGGTGGGTTTTTCTTGAGGGTACCACCCCGGAAAGGGTGTGAACGAGTTTTGGAAAACAGAGGAAACTTAGTCCGAGTTACTTTGGGCCTTTTCAGATCATGTGAAGAATAGGCCAGGTTTCCTATAGTTAGCGTTGTCGTCCGATGTAGGAGGCAGTACGTCCGGTCTTTCATGTTGCTATGTTCGAAAAAGTATCGGAGATCCATCCAGAGTGTTCCCGGTTAATGATGACCAAGTTGGAGGTAGTAACCCAAAGATTTTGGAAACAGAAGCAGTAACAGAAATGTGATAAGTTATGAGAAAGAGTTCGAGTGTACGAGAAGGGTACGACGAGTAAGGGAAGAAGCGAGCATGTGTTAAGAACATAGATGTGATCATTTCTTTTGTAAAATGAAGGTGCGAAGGGAGTATCTTTTAGCCCTTGGGTGGGAGTTTTTGTGATGTTAGAGGTGATTCCTCGTGGACTTGAATTAAGTATTTGCGCGTGTGTTATTTTATGGCCAGGTGTGGCATGATTGTTTTTCGGAAGCATAGTAGTGAAGACTATACTGGCGTATGTATGTTTTGAGACTTAGAAGGAACATTCGGGACGAATGTTTCAAAGGAGGGGAGAATGTTATACCCCGTATTTCCAGAGTATATACGTGAGGGCGTACGTATAAAAGTTTAAGCGTTAAGTTAGGCAAGGACCGAAAATTTTGGGCACAACTAGCGAAAAGAATCGTTTTCCGACGAAACGTTTTCCGGACTTTGCGAAGGGAAAATTACGGCTATGTCATTTATAATTTTTGCGGATTTTTCCGAGAGATGAAATATTTTGGACCAACGAGAGGGCGACACTTGTCACCCTCTAGTGGGCGGTCAAGTTGGCCGAATGGTGCACGTTTTTGGCCATGTTTTGAGGCCTAAACCATGGGTCAATGTTTGTGAGGGATTTGTGGAGTAGGGTTAGGGTGCACTTGGGCAAATCTTGACCCTCCACTTGCCCCCCACTTGGCTTGATCTTGGCCATTGATCTCCCTATAAATACCCCCCCCCCCCCCTTGTTGAAGACTTCTTCATCCACAATAATTTCCAAGTCTTGAAATCCCCCTCCCCTCTTCTTGTTGCTCTCGTCCCAGAGCACCTCCCCTTTGAGGCCTTTGGCGAGGTACACCACTTTCCTAGTGGTGCTAGCCGTAGCACACCTTGCCTAGTTGTTTCGTAAATACACCCCTTGGTAGAAAAGTATTCTCCAAGTATTGTTCTTATTCTAAAATACCTTGGCCCAAATACCTGTAGTATTCCAAGGTTACCACTTATACTAAAAGCCGAAATACTATTATACTTCCCTTGATCCAAAAGCGAAACCCTAAGGAAAACCTTCATAGTCATTTGAAGTGTTAAGTAGAAGTTGCGTAGAACTTCTAAGGGTTGTTTGGAGGCGGGTTGGGCGCCAGTAGGAGCTAAGCGTTGCTCGGGATCGACATTTAATCTTGGATAATTTTGGGCTTATCGAGGTAAATATCTTGTCCCCCTTTTGTAATTAGAGTTTACATATTGTTGAAGTATAAGAATTAAGTATAAGTTATATACAAGGAAGGTATATAAGAAGAGAATTGAATTGTACTTACATAGGATTTGTATTCTGATGAACTTGTGAAGTTTGTGGGTAGGAAGTCTTACGATTTTCCGTAGAATCTTGTATCTAGATTTATTCTCTGGAGTAGTCTAGACATTGATAGACTTGTATAACCGTTATAGGTTGAAATACTGCGAGGAGCATATTCTACACGAAGGGTGAAAAAGGATAGCAGGATTACAGTACTGGGGAGCTATTTGCGAATAGTCGATAAATCGTCGCGAGGTATGTGATTCTTCCTATCCTCTTGAGCATGATATTTTAAAGGAATATATTTAATGCGGTAGGCGTCGTGTGTTAACGAGCGTAGTTGTCACGACCCGTTCGGGGCGTGGTAGTGCCTTGCAGGGCACCCAAGTAGTCATACATCGAGAAATCAGCGGAAATATAAAACAAGACATGAAACGATTTATAAAATAAGACACGCTTTATGTGAGAAAACACACTTCGGCATATATATATATCATAGTTCAGCGATTACATCCGACCTTTGTACAACATGACTCTGAACCTCAGAAATATACAACTATGGCGGGACGGGGCCGCCATACCACTATACAACTATCTACAACGGGAGATCATACCAAAAGTAGAGCCTCGGAAGAGATGGAGCTCGACACCAACGTAGAGATCCTAGGAATGCGGATCTAGCACTGCTTGCCCTTACTGCGGCATGAACGCAGCCCCGAAGGAAGTCGATCTACAGTACTAAGTATGCGAAGCGTAAAGTACTTAAATGAAACATATCATTTTTAAAACGGTTTACAAATATGTATGAAACAACGAGAAACCGCATAGTGCCACATCACAAACAAGAGCAACAATAGGTAAGCGTAATGAGTCTTGTCTAGGCTGCGAATGATCGAAGCAGGGCCACTCGCCCCATCATCATTCGTGCAAGCCTAATCACGGACTCGAGTCCGCATAGGCCACTCGCGTGGGCGCGTGAGGTATAACCCCGCGTCGAGGTAGCTACTCGGCGTCGTCTGGACTCATTGTCGCATGGCCACTGAGACCGCATGAGGTATAACCCGCATACTAACACGGAACTCGTAGCTCGCATAGGCCCCTGGACCCGCGTAGGTATTCTCGAATCATGGTCCTGGACCGCTGAGTCTACCGCGTCGGAGGCTTAACCCCGTATCATCTCAAGAGGTGAGTGATAGTATACTAACATAACAACTTATCTTTAAACAACATAAGCACAACAAGGATACTTACCTATACAAGCGTTACAAGATACTAACACGTAGCATCATATCATGTCTATTTATCAAACCATCTTTATTATTCTTTTCCTGATACAAGTGCATTTATAAACACATAGGCAAACTTGTTTCTTTTATAAATCTTAAGTGGTTATACTTACTTCCCATAAAGCTAGTATAACTCTTAAGCTTCGCTTTAAAAACCAATTAGTTCTCTTACATTAATATGATTGATAGTCTTTTGAAATGTTTTGATTCTTTATTATTGAGCTTAAGCGTGAGGCATTCGTAAGTATTATTCGAGCTTAAGCGTGAGGCATTGCCGTAAGTATTATTCAGCTTAAGTCAAAGACATTGCCGTAGTTATATTGTAAAATATCATGCTTTAGGAAGAATCACATACCTTCTCAATGAAAACCACGCGAGTTGAATATGTCGCGCAGAGTCGACCTATAATAGTCACGGATATCTATTAAAGACTACTCGAAGGTCATTCTAAACAGGGGTTCATAATTCTACGGTAAGTCGGGCAGCACTTCCCTAACAGGTGAGCTATATAAGTCTCATGTGAAAACAGTCTATGTAAATCTGATTTGATTATTCTTCTTTTAAACCCTTCTAAGTGATTAACACTTCAATTCTATTACGTGATATACTTCTAAGTATTTATACTTATTCTTATACTATAACGGTAAGTATTCTCTAATTCAAAAGAGGTTAGGATTATTACCTCGGTAAGCCCAATAATATCCTAGAAAAGTCGCTGAGCAAGGTTTTGCTCCTAAGTTGTATGCTCAAAGAACCTTAGAAGTTCTTCACTTCTACTAAGTACTAAGGTATTTGGGCTAGGGTATTTTGGGCATTATAACGATACAAGAAGGTAACTTTTCTACCAAGGGAGGGGGGGTAGATTTTTGGCTAGGCTAGGGGGGGGGGTATTCGGCCAAGGCCACTTAGGCTAGAGGGAAGAGGGCTTGGGCAGATTGGCTAACAAGGAGAAGGGAGGATTTTCAAGACTTGGAAAGTAATTTGTGGATGAAGAACTCTTCATCTTAAGGGGTATTTATAGGTCAAGAAGTGGCCAACCAATGGCCAAGATTTAGACAAGTGCAAGGCAAGTGTAGGGTGAGGATTAACTATACACAAATATCCTACCAACTCCTTGACTTGTGCCTGAGGCACAAAAGCGTGCTCCGAGTCCAAATCGTCCAAATGGACGATGTCAAGTCCATCACTTGGAGGGTGACAAGTGTCGCCCCCCCGTTGGTCCCACCTGTTGCGTCTCGCGGAAAAATCCGCAACAATTAGAAATGGCATGGCGGAATTTACCTACGAAAGGCGTGGAAGCGTTTCGTCGGAAAACTATTCGTTTTGTGAGTTGTGCCTAAAAAAGCGTTTTGCCTAAACTTTAAGGCTAGACTTTGTCGTATTCCACTTACGTACATACTGCGGAAATACGGGTATAACATTCTCCCCTCGCCGAAACATTCGTCCGAATGTTCCTTCCCAAACGATTATCGAAGAAGCTTAAGCGATTGTAAATGCCACACACGGCCACAGAAGCAACATGGCGAAGCGATAGCGAAAATTTACAAGTAGGAAGTGAATTTACGGAGGTGTGGGAAATAGGTGAGGATACTTCCGCCTCATGTCCTCCTCGGCTTCCCATGTCATCTCCTCACGAGCTCGTTCCGCCACAAGATTTTGTGGAAGCCACGTCCTTCGTCGCAGACGCCTAACACGACGATCGACTATCGCTATGGGAATCTCCTCATACGATAACCCCTGGTCACACTGGACATCGTCAATCGGGTGCACCTAGATGGATCCGATACATCTCTCCGGCATAGATCGTGAAACACCGGATGCTTTGCCTCCGGATCGGACGGCAGATCAACTCGTAGGCAACCTTGCCTACCTGCGGACAATCTGAAGCGGCCCGATGTACCTTGGTGAGCTTCCTTCTTCCGAATCTCATCACACCTTCATGGGTGACACCTAGGAAAACCCAATCATGAACCTCGAACTCAAGATGTCGACGACGATGATCTGCATCGACTTACGCCGACTACGAAATTTGTCGATAGCCGCTCTCGGATAAGTTTCACCTTATCCACTGCCTGCTGTACCAAATCTGGTCCCACTAGCTGCCCCTCGCCCACATCGAACCAACCTATAGGCGATCTGCACTTCCTCCCATACAAGGCCTCATAAGGCGCCATCTGAATACTGGAGTGGTAGCTATTATTATATGCAAACTCAACTAGAGGCAAATGATCCTCCCAACTACCACTAAAGTCAATAACACAGGCTCGCAGCATATCCTCGAAGTGCGGATAGTGCGCTCTGCTGTCCGATGCATGCGTGGATGAAATGCGATACTCGAGCTCACTGCGTCCTAAACCCCTGCGGAAGGACCTCAGGAAGTTAGCGTAAATGGCGGGCTCCTGCATGCGATATGATCGAAATAGGGACTCCATGCGATCGGCGATCTCTCGGATGTAAAGTGCGGCATAATCCTCGGTAGAAAAGTCGTCTGGCGGGAAGAAAGTGGGCTGATTTCGTCGACTGTCGGCGATAACCCATATAGAATCATGTCTCCTCCGAGTGCGAGGTAATCCCGTGATGAAGTCGTGTTGATTACCTCCCACTTCGGTCGGGATCTCAATAAATGCGTAACAAACCACGGGCCTGCGGTGCTCTACCTTCACTGCGACAACACGGGCCGAGCTACGAACTCGCGGCGTCCTCTTCAAGCCATCCCACCAATACACGGATCTAAGGTCGTGGTACATCTTGGTCGACCGGATGGATAGAGTAACGCTTGTATGTGTGCTTCCCAAGAACCTGCTGCGAAGTCACGAAACATCTGGAACACACGATGCGCCTCAAACCTTAGCACCCCATGGTGCTACCTCAGGACCCTTGCCTGCGAAGAGTCGTATCACGATATCGAATCAAAGTGGATCCTCGGCTGTTGCCTCTTCACCTCGCCGGCGATGGAAGACTCGGCAACCTCACGAACTCTAACCCACTGCTATCGAATCAATCAAGCGGACACCAGGCTCGCTAAGCGATGCAAATCACGAACCATGTCCCTCCTCTCTGTTGCACATCCGATAGGCTCCCATCGACCTACGACTCGGGCATACGCCACAACATTGGCCTTCCGGGTGGTATAGGATATCAACATCGTAATCCTTAAGCAACTCTAACCACCGTCTCGCCGTAAGTTCGGCTCCTGCGGTGAAGATATCTTGGAGGCTCTTGTGGTCTGTATAAATATCCACGTGAACCCCATACAAATAGTGCCTCGGATCTTGAAAGTGTGAATCACTGCGACTCAAATCATGGGTGGGGTAGTTCCTCGTGTTTCTTGGTGTCGGGATGCATATGCTATAACCCCGCCATCTGCATCAATACACATCCCAACCCGATGCGGCGATCACAATACACGACATAACCATCCGGACCTCCGGAAGAGTAAGAACGAGGCGGTCGTCGATCTCTTCAAAGAATCGAAACCACTGCTCAAGCATCGATCCATCAAACACGGCTGCCTTACGAGTCGGCCTAGTCAATGGTGCGAGATAAAGCAAACTTCTCCACGAACCGCGATAATAACTGCAAGGCCCAGCGCGAACCTCTGCCGGGTAGTAGGTCTCGGCCAAGTCTCGCTGCGCCGATCTTGGCGTATCAACTCGAATGCCATCGGCCCGAACAATATGCCCAAGAAACGCGAAGTCAACCAAAACTCACATTTGGAAAACTTGGCGTACAAGCTGCAGTCTGGAAGCTGTCGGCCACGATCGCCAAATGCTCGCGTGCTCTGCTCTGGCGAGAATAAACCAAGATATCATCGATGAACACTATCACAAGCGTGTCCAAAAATGGTTTGAACACTCGGTTCATCAAATCCATGAATACGCCGGAGCATTGGTCAACCAAAAGACATGACCACGAACTCATAATGCGTCACAGGGTCGGAATGCGATCTAGGGACATCCACTCTCGACTCGCACTGATGATAGCCGATCGCAGATCAATCTTGGAGAAACATCTCGCACCTGCAATCTGGTCGAACAAATCATCAATCACAGGGAGGGTATCTGTTCTTAATGGTCACCTTGTTCACTTTGTAATCAACACACATGCGCGGCGTCCGTCCTTCTTCACGAACAATCTGGCGCCCGGGAGAAACACTGGGCCTAATGAAGCCCTTCTCTAGCAAATCCCTAAGGCGATCCTTGACTCTCAACTCGGCGGTGCCATTACGTATGGCGGAATGGAAATAGGCGAGTATCCGCAATATGTCAATACAAAACTCAATCTCCTCTCGGGAGGATACGGGAGGTCATGCGGGAACACGTGCGGGAACTCGTGACTACGAGGCCCGAAAATCTGGTACCGCAGCCTCATTATCAAACACTCGAACTAGATGGTAGATATACCCCTTCTGCACCATCTTCCTAGCCTTGAGGTAGGAAATAAACCTACCACCGGCGTCTGGTGCTCCTCACTCAACAATGGCTCGCCGAGAAGCTGGGAACGTACTCTCTCTCTGCAGTCTACATTGGCATAGCAAGAAGCTAGCCAATCCATCCCATAATCATGTCGAAGTCAATCATCTCCAACTCTATCAAGTCGGCCAGGGTCTGACGACTGTAAATGGTCACAGGACAAGCCCTATATACGCCGAGCTACCACGAATCACCCATGGCGTAGCTACCTCGAAAGGGTCTATGGACTCGGGCTCTATCCCTATCCTACTAGCAACAAGGGAGATATATAGGGCAGTAGAACCGGATCTATCAAGGCATAAACATCAAACCCGAGCCCGATAAGGTACATGGCGACATCGGTGAGGCCTCACGATCTGTCGGTGGACAAAGCATAAATGCGGTTCGAGGACCGCTAGGCGGGACACGAGCCACGACCTGCCGCGACCTGTGACCCATGAGCACCACGCCTCGGGCGGTAAGCGTAGGAGATGATGAAGCGGCCTGAGAACTGAAGGTGGGCCTACCACCGCGCCCGGTCGGACGATCCGCCGCAAAGTGACCTGCGCTGGCCCTGCGTAACAAGATCCATAAGTAGTACCACACTTCCGTAATGGGATCACGCATCGGCCACACGGGGTGGTCCCGATCGGCGATACCTCTGCTACTACGGGCGTCGAAGCCACAGGGCCACAGTGCGCCCTCGAAAACTCTGGGTCTTGAGGGCGGTGCAGGAGTGCTCTGGTGGTGTGGTGCGAATCTAGGCTAGCTGCGAGGCCGCCCACGATAACCACGAAGACCCTCCGTCACGGCGCCTTGCTTCTGTCACGTCGCTCGTCGACCTCTGCGCTCGCCGCATCCAAGGCGTGAGCTGCGTGCGGGTAATGTCCATACCCGGTGGAGAAACCCCGCATGACTTCGGCCATATAGTCGTCTAGCGGTGACATAGCGGTGTACCCTATCCTCCATATCTGCTACCAATCTTTGGGACATATCGAGCCAATGAATCAAACTCGACATTGTACTCACGGCGGTCGTCCTCTGCCTCGGCGGTAAAAATCTATCGGCCGCGCCCTCGCCATCTGTGGAGGCAAGAAGTGAGTGAGAAAGCCTCGAGAACTCATCCCAGTAGGCGAGGCGCGTGCTCTCCCGGGATAACTCCATGAATCAAACCAATCGATTGCGGTATCACGCGACCTATGTGAACCAAAGATCACGGACTCGGTCTCGGCGCCACGATCACTCTCAAAATCCTCTGAAGGCGACGGATGAACTCCTGCGGTCATCCTCGGCCTCGACCCATAAAACTCCGTGCTCTACAACTCAAGAAATCTCGTAGCCTCAAACTATACGCCTCGGGTGTACCACGCAGTGCGGCTGGGAGGCTGGGCTGAACCGCGTCGATCTCTCCTCGTGTCGGGCCTGACTTTAGCCAAAGGCTGGGCCGTCTCCTTGTACCCTAACTCCTCCGCCCGGTGTGGGGCGGGAGGTGTGGAGTGCGTGGTCTGTCTTTGGGCTGGCGGCGTCATAGAACTCGCCGTCTACGGTATAGGCCCGGGCACGAGCCCTCGTGACTCTGGGTGTCTGCTAGCGACTCCGCCATTTGCCTTGCCACGGGCGGGTTGCCTTACGTGGAGGCATAGCATACGAGGAAAGGAATACATTAGAGGGTCGACTATAACACGGCTCTAAAGCACGATCTCGGAATGAGAAGAATGGAAACCAATCCTAAATATCCTATAGCCTCACGATTATTGGTGTGGTGCACAACACGATAATCAAGACTACTAGATACGATGCAGTAGACACTTTCAGAGATTAAGCGCTCGATACCACTTTTGTCACGACCCGTTCCGGGCCGTGGATGGTGCCTTAGGGCACCCAGTAGTCATACATCGGAGAAATCAGCGGAAATATAAAACAAGACATGAAACGATTTATAAAATAAGACACGCTTTATGTGAGAAAACACCGCCTTCGGCATATATATATATCATAGTTCAGTGATTACATCCGACCTTCGCACAACATGACTACTGACCTCTAAGGAAATATACAACTATGGCGGGACGGGGCCGCCATACCACTGTACAACTATCTACAAGGAGATCATACCAAAAGTAGAGCCTCGGAAGAGATGGAGCTCGACACCAACGTAGAGATCCTAGGAATGCGGATCTAGCACACTTGCCCGCCCTGCGGCATGAACGCGGCCCCGAAGAGTCGATGCAACGGTACTAAGTATGCGAAAGCGTAAAGTACTTAAATGAAACATATCATTTTTAAAACCGGTTTACAAATATGTATGAAACAACCAGAAAGCATACGTAGTGCCATCACAAACAAGAGCAACAATAGGTAAGCGTAATGAGTCTTGTCTAGGCTGCGAATGATCGAAAGCAGGCCACTCGCCTCATCATCATTCGCAAGCCTAATCACGGAACTCCGAGTCCGCATAGGCCACTCACGTGGGCCGCATGAGGTATAACCCGCATCGGGTAGCTACTCCTCGGCATCGCCCTGGACTCATTGTCGCATGGCCACAGACCGCATGAGGTATAACCCGCATACTAACACGGAACTCGTAGCTCCGCATAGGCCCTGGACGCGTAGGTATTCTCGAATCATGGTCCTGCATCGCTGAGTCTACCGCGTCGGAGGCGGCTTAACCCGGTATCATCTCAAGAGGTGAGTGATAGTATACTAACATAACAACTTATCTTTAAACAACATAAGCACAACAAGGATACTTACCTATACAACCGTTACAAGATACTAACACACATAGCATCATATCATGTCTATTTATCAAACCATCTTTATTATTCTTTTCACAATACAAGTGCATTATAAACACATAGGCAAACTTGTTTCTTTTATAAATCTTAAGTGGTTATACTTACTTCCCATAAAGCTAGTATAACTCTTAAGCTTACATTTTAAAAACCAATTAGTTCTCTTACATTAATATGATTCGGTAGTCTTTTGAAATGTTTTGATTCTTTATTATTGGGCTTAAGCGTGAGGCATTCTGTAAGTATTATTCAAAGCTTAAGCGTGAGGCATTCGTAAGTATTATTCAGGCTTAAGTCAAAGACATTGCGTAGTTATATTGTAAAATATCATGCTTTAGGAAGAATCACATACCTACCGTGAAAACCACCGCCAAGTTGAATATGTCGCGCAGAGAGTCGACCTATAATAGTCACGATATCTATTAAAGACTACTCAAGGTCATTCTAAGCAGGGTTCATAATTCTACGGTAAGTCGGGCAGACTTCCCTAACAGGTGAGCTATATAAGTCTCGTGAAAGCAGTCCTATGTAAATCTGATTTGATTATTCTTCTTTTAAACCCTTCTAAGTGATTAATACTTCAATTCTATTCTGTGATATACTTCTAAGTATTTATACTTATTCTTATACTATAACAGTAAGTATTCTCTAATTCAAAAGAGGGTTAGGATTATTACCTCGGTAAGCCCAATAATATCCTAGAAAAAGTCGCGCCTGAGCAAGGTTTTGCTCCTAAGTTGTATGCTCCAAGAACCTTAGAAGTTCTTCACAACTTCTACTAAGTACTAAGGTATTTGGGCTAGGGTATTTTGGGCATTATAACGATACAAGAAGGTAACTTTTCTACCAAGGGAGGGGGGGTAGATTTTTGGCTAGGCTAGGGGGGGTATTCGGCCAAGGCCACTTAGGCTAGAGGGGGAAGAGGGCTTGGACGAATTGGCTAACAAGGGAGAAGGGAGGATTTTCAAGACTTGGAAAGTAATTTGTGGATGAAGAACTCTTCATCTTAAGGGGGGTATTTATAGGTCAAGAAGTGGCCAACCAATGGCCAAGATTTAGACAAGTGCAAGGCAAGTGTAGGGTGAGGATTAACTATACACAAATATCCTACCAACTCGCGACTTGTGCACAAGGCACAAAGCGTGCTCCTCGAGTCCAAATCGTCCAAATGGGCGATTTCAAGTCCATCAATTGGAGGGTGACAAGTGTCGCCCTCCGTTGGTCCAAAATGTTTCGTCTCTCGGAAAAATCCGCAAAAATTAGAAATGGCATAGCGAATTTACCTACGAAGGCGTGGAAACGTTTCGTCGGAAAACTATTCGTTTTGTGAGTTGTGCCTAAAAAAAACGTTTTGCCTAAACTTTAAGGCTAGACTTTCGTACGTATTCCCTTACGTACATACTCTGGAAATACGGGGTATAACAGTAGTTTTACGACAATGTCCTTTGACTTAAGCCTGAATAATAAGAATCTTGAAGTATTTCAAGAGAATTAAGAAACCTTTTTTTTAAAGAAGGATAATACTTGGTTTTGAAAGCTTAAGAAGTTATACTAGCTTTATGGGAAGTTAGGTATAACGACTTAAGAGAGATAAAAGGAACGGTTTACTTAATTGTTTATGAAAGCCTTATATTGATTTCGGAAATGAGAATAAGTATCGAACAAACCACATCAGCGCTAATAAAGGGAAATGTTTTGACTAATAAAGTATTATTAAAACCAGTAGAAACCTCCATTTGCATAGGAGCTAAGATGAGACAAAATGATATTTCCTAGATCATGGCTTCTTTAATAAGATTGATTATGAACAAGAATAACCTACTTACATATAAGACATATGTTTCTCAGATTGTTTTAAAAGAGAATTATATTTATTAAGTGATTAAGACTATGAACTACGAAACCTTTCGAAAATGAGAAACTTGAGCATTTGAAATTAGGCAAACTTGAATGTTTGGAAAATAATGTTATTACTTGATTTTACAAAGGGAAGTGTTTTGGTTTACTTAAAAAGATAGTCACTCTATTTTTATACTACGGGTATTGTGTGACTTTTGTGAAAGAAACGGATCTTTTAAAGAATTAATGTATGAAGTGCTTTGGGGATAAAAACCCGAACTTGTTGACATAAAGTAGGAAGTGCCTTGTGTGAATAACTTGACTATGTTGGTTTGTGATAGCCTTGTAATACTTTCTTGTTGGTTCGATAAATAAACATGTTAGGATGCTACGTGTGTTAGTGTCTTGTAATGTTGTGTAAGGGGGTTTCCCTTGATTGTGCTTATGTTGTTTAACGATAAGCTGTTATGTTAGTATTATATCACTCACCTTGACTTGATCCCGGGGGTTAAGCTGCCCTCCGATGCGGGGTAGCCTCAGGCAGTCTGTGTGACTATGATTCGAGATACCTCATGCGGGTCCAGGTGGCCTATGCAGAGCTACGAGAGTTCCAGGTTAGTGTGCGGGGTTATACCTCATGCGATCTGTGTGGCCATGCGGACTCCTAGTCCAGGACGTTGCCGGGGAGTAGCTACCCTCGATGCGGGGAATACCTCATGCGGGCCTATGTGAGTGGCCTCGCGAGTGCGGGAAGTTCGAGGACTAGACGCGCATTAGATCTGCGGGCGAGTGGCGGCGATCATGTGGCGGTCTAGACAGATCTCATGTCTGATTTATGACCTTGTTGGTACTGTGGGTTTTAGTAGTCGGCTATGCCTTCGTACTTACCCCGTACGGTTTTATTATGACACAGGTGGGACTTGGTGTTCATGTGTATTCCTTGGTGCTTTTATATCATAGATTGCCGGCAGTGAGGAAGGTATTCCACGGGCATGATTGATGTTGTGGGCGTGAGACCCATAGTTATATTTGAGTGATGACTTTGAGGCGTGAGTCACGACTTGACATATTTGCTTATTTATTTTGAATCGTAGTTTGGTTATCATATATGTCTCTGCTTTACATAGACTACTATGATTTCATTTCTGATATTTTGATTTTACATACTTGGTACTGTTATCGACCTCGCCCGGGCTGCGTTCATGCCGCAGGTAGAGGTACACCAGTGTTGATCCCCGCTCTTAGGATCACAGTTCAGCATTTTGGGAAGTTTCGTTTCTTCGGAGGCTTATCTTTGGTATAGTCCCCTGTCGTTGTAGCTACTTACATTCGAGGTATGGCGAACTGTCCGCCATTGTTGTTATATCATTCTTAGAGTGCATGTAATCTTGTTGTGGCGAGTTTGTAATAGGGATGTAGTTGATTCAAGTTATATATATATCTTTGTAAGGCAAGTTTTCTCGAATAAACTGTTTTACACTTCATATTATTTCATGTCATGTTTTATATTCCGCTGATTACTCTGATGTTGTATCACTAGGGTGCCCGGGGTAAGGCACCAGTCACGGGCCCAGGTTCGGGTCGTGACAACCGTCATATAATTGCTGCATGCTTGGGTGTGGCTCTTCAGCTCGGCATGGATATAGCCAGGATGCAGGCCTATGCGCGAGGATAGAGGGCGAGAGAGGAGAGATCGGCAGCCGGCCAGCCCGAGGCGGGGCAGCAGGTCTAGAGGCGATTTGGCGGAAAGCCTCGGCAGCGAACTAGGTCACATTTCGGCCGGCGTAGTGCTCCTTCTCGGTTTTCCGGCAGAAGGTCTGATCAGCCGGGTCATTCAGGAGCAGGTCAGGGCTCCAGGACTTTGGGGTTTCAGGGAGGCAGAAACCGTCACCGATCGAGACCACCCACATCTCAGTGTGATAGATGCGATGAGTCGCACCTGGTGAAGTGCGTATGGCCGGGAGCTTATTACTCTTGTGGCGGCAGGGCCATTTGAGGAGAGATTGTCCGTCCAGAGGCGGCGGGGGTGTTATGGTTCGTAAGCGGTCGATTCTTTGGATCTTCTTCTTCTGTGGTTATGCGCCCTGGAGGGCAGGGTGTTCACGGACCAGCAGGCCGCAGCAGAGGTCGTGGTGGAGGTCCCAGTTCTAGCGGTCCACAGAACCACATTTATTCCTTAGCCACCCGCCAGGATCAGGAGGCTTCCCCTGACGTCGTCACATGTATATTATTGATTTCATGCTGTGACATATATGCTTTGATAGATCCAGGTTCTACCTTGTCCTATGTGTCCCCTCTTATTGCTGGTAGGATCAGGATAGAGCCGATGTCGATTGAGCCTTTTGAGGTAGCTACGCCAGTGGGTGATTCAGTGTTAGCGGAGCGGGTGTACAAGGGTTGTCCAGTGTTTATTTACAATCGTCAGACCCTAGCAGACTTAATAGAGTTAGAGATGACAAATTTTGATGTCATTATGGGTATGGACTGGTTGGCTTCTTGTTATGCCAACGTTGACTGTAGAGACAGGTTGGTCCGGTTCCAGTTTCCGGGTGAGCCAGTTATCGAGTGGAAGGGCAACACAACGTCGCCGAGGGGTAGGTTTATTTCTTACCTCAAGGCCAGGAAGATGGTGCAGAAAGGGTACATCTATCATCTGGTTTGGGTATTCGATCTAGGTGAGGTGTCGATTCTTGATCGATGCGATGGTTAGGGAGTTTCGGATGTGTTCCCGCACGATCTTAGGGTATCCCTCCTGAGAGGGAGATTGAGTTTTGTATTGATACGTTGCCAGACACTCGACCTATATCTATTCCGCCATACAGGATGGCACCTGCCGAGTTGAGGGAGCTGAAGGACCAGCTGAAAGATTTGCTAGAAAAAGGCTTTATCAGGCCTAGTGTTTCTACCTGGGGAGCGACGGTTTTGTTTGTGAAGAAGAAGGATGGGACGCTGCGTATGTGTGTTGATTACAGCATTTGAATAAGGTAACCATCAAGAATAGGTACCCTCCCGGGATTGATGATTTGTTTGACGATTGCGAGTGCGAGGTGTTTCTCCAAGATAGACCTGCGGTCTGGTTATCATCAGGTGCGAGTTCGAGAGGCAGATATCCCAAAGACTGCATTCAGGACCCGATATGGGCACTATTAGTTCAGGGTTATGTCTTTCGGTTTGACCAACGCTCAGTGGTATTTATGGATTTGATGAACGGGTGTTCAAGCCATTTTGGATACATTTGTGATAGTATTCATTGATGACATCTGGTTTATTCGCGTCTGAGCGAGAGCATGCAGATCGGCGAGGGCGGTACTTGGGGTCGCCGGGCCGACAATTATTCGCCAAGTTCTCCAAGTGTGAGTTTTGGTTGGCCTCAGTGACATTCCTGGGGCACATTATTGGGGTTGATGGTGTTCAGGTGGATACGACAAAGATTGAGGCAGTCAAGTCTTGGCCGAGACCTACTACTCCGACCGAGGTGCGCAGTTTCTTGGGGCTGGCAGGTTATTATCGTAGGTTTGTGGAGCAGTTTGCTTCAATTTCAGCACCGTTGACTAGGCTGACTCAGAAGGCAACTAAGTTCCAGTGGACGGAGGCTTGCGAGAAGGGCTTCCAGTTACTGAAGGAAAGGTTGACTACGGCTCCAGTTCTTACTCTTCCTGAGGGGTTAGACGGGTACATGATTTATTGTGATGCCTCAGGTATCGGGCTAGGGTGTGTTTTGATGCAGCATGGCAAGGTTATAGCCTATGCTTCCTGGCAGTTACGGAAGCATGAGAGGAATTACCCTACCCACAACTTAGAGTTGGCCACAGTTATTCATGCCTTGAAGATTTGGAGACATTATTTGTATGGGGTTCATGTGGATATTTATACAGACCACAAGAGCCTCCAGTATATCTTCGAGCGAGAGGAGTGAACTTGCGGCGAGGCGGTGGTTAGAGTTCTTTGAAAGATTATGATGTTGATATTCTATACCATCGGGAAAGCCAGCGTGGTTCTTGATGCCTTGAGTCGTAGATTGATGGGAGTGCGTTGAATGCGGCGGAGAGGCGGACATGGTCCGTCGGATCCATCGGTGCGAGCCTTGGGTTCGATTGATTGATCGTCCGAAGCGATAGTGAAGTGCGGGTTCGTGAGGTTGCGAGTCTTCCATCGTTGATGAGGTGAAGAAGCGGCGATATGAGGACCCGGATGTTGATGCGGTATCGAGATGCGACTCTTCGGGAAGAGAAGAGTCTTTTAGTAGCGCTGATGGGGTGCTAAGATTTGAGGGCGGTTGTGTGTTCCGATGTAGCGAGGACCGTCGGCAGATTCAGGGAGGCACGGTGCTCGTTATTCTATTCATCCGGTCGACCAAGATGTACCATGACCTCAAATGTATGTATTGGTGGGATGGCACGAAGAGAGGCGTGGCGAGTTTTGTTGCGCGATGTCCTAATTGCCCGGTCAGGTCGAGCACGAGAGGCCTAGTGGGCTATTGCGGGCTATTGAGATTCCGACATGGAAGTGGGAGGTGATCAACATGGACTTTGTTCTGAGTTACCTCGTACTCGGAGGAAGTATGACTCCATTTGGGTTATTGTTGTGGTGTGAAATCGGCCAATTTCCTTCGATCGGGGCGGCGTTTTGGTGAGACTATGCGGATTGTACATCGAGAGATTGTGAGGCGCGCGAGTCCCGTGTCGATTATATCAGATAGAGAGCCCGGTTCGGCTAACTTACGGAGGTCTTTCGAGAAGGATTAGGGACACGGTGAGTCTCGATCTGCGTTTCATCCTCGGGTGGCGGCGGCGAGCGTACTATCGAACACTTAGGATATCTGCGAGCTGCGTGATTGATTCGAGGGTAGGCGGGAGGATCATTTGCCTCTTGTGGAGTTTGCTTATAATAACATCTACCATTCGATATCTGAGATGGCGCCATACGAGGCATTGTATGGCGGAAATGCAGTCGTCGATTGGTTGGTTCGGCGTGGCGAGTGCGATTAGTTGGCGGACTTGGTTCAGTGGTGTGGATAAGGTGAAGCTTATCGGGAGAGCGATAGCGGCTTCGAGTCGGCGAGAAGTCATATGCGGATAATAGGCGTCGGCATTTGGAGTTTGGTAGGCAGTGGGTCTTCTTGAAGGTATCACCCATGAAGGTGTGATGAGATTGAAAGAAGGAAAACTTCGATCCAAGGTACATTGGGCCTACCGGATCATCCGTAGAGTAGGCAAGGTTGCCTATGAGTTGGATCTGCCATCAGAGTTAGAGGCGGTACATCCGGTCTTCCATGTTTCTATGTTGCGGAAGTGTATCGGAGATCCATCTAGAGTTTTCCCAGCTAGTGAGGTCCAGGTGACAGAGGGGTTATATTATGAGGAGAGTCCCATAGCGATACTCGATCGCCAGGTCAGGCGACTGCGGACCAAGGATGTGGCTTCCGTCAAAGTCTTGTGGAGGAATGATAACCGGGAGGAGATGACTTGGGAAGCGGAGGAGGACATGTTGAGGAAGTATCCTCACTTATTCCCTACACCTTCAGGTAATTCATTTTCCCCTTACTTGTCAAGTTTTAATTGAAGCATTTTGTTTAAGTGCTATTATGTGGCCATGTGTGACATTATTGGTATGTCGGGGTTGTAAAAGGAAACTATGTCGCTAATTATAAGTTTGACTCCGAAAGAACATTCGGGGACAAATGTTTCTAAGGGAGGAAGAATGTTACACCCCGTATTTACAGGACATGTTTTAAGAACGTACGTGAGAATCCCAAATGTTAAGATTAGAGACTTGTAAAAATTTATCGGAATTATGGAATTGTCGGAAAACGTAATATTGTGATGAATGGGAGGGCGACATGTGTCACCCCCCTTATGTAGTCTTGGACGAAAATAAGCATGGCCAAAAGGGCCATTTGACCATTGTTAGGATGACAAAGTCTTGCAAGTTGAAGAGCTTGATAAAATTGACTTAGTCAATGGGGCCACAAGTCTTGATATTTAAAAGAACTTCATCCAAGCCACACATTTGTGCACATCTTGACCCTCCATGTTACTATATAGTAGTACTAGTAGCAAGACAACTTCTATACTTAGACAAATTTTCAAGAAATTGGAGAACTCCTCTTGGATGCTCTCGGGTTCACCGTCGAGAAGAAGAATTTTTTGTTTGTTTGTTGTTCTTTAAGCTCCACACTTTAAACCAAGGTTCATGAGGGTATTGTAAGGGTATCTCAATAGAAAGATCCCGGAAAAATAGCATTTTCGTATTAGTAGCAAGGTGAAAACCTAGTTGCTTTTCTAGGTTTTGATTGGAAGATTAAATGAAACTTGTTTGTGATATTCTAAGGGTCTCAAGTGGCGGATTGAAGTGTCTAGAAGAGGCTCTAAGTTGCTAGGGAGCGACTTCAGATTTGAAGTTGGACTAAGACTCGTTGAGGTAATAATCTTGTCTCTTAAAGTGTTACAAGATTATATGTTGTTGTTAGCCTTACATTTTACTAGCATGAAGTATATGTGTTGAAGATTTATAAGTGTTATGGATTGTTGTAGCCTAAAATCCGAAATGTCATATAATCCATTTGAAGTTGGATTACAATTTGGTCGTTAATTAGAATCGTCGCATGTTACTTACTTGAAGATTATAGTAGTTATATCGATTGTGACTTGATATCATGTTATGCTAACAATTTGGATTGAAAAGGAAATTGGATAAGAATTGGTGTTGTTGTATCTCAAGTTGCCGGATTTACACTTGTAGTTGTATTAGTTTGATATCAATTGTGGGGCGGAATTTTACACGTCTAGTAGGCGTGTAATCCCCTATTGTTAATTACATTGTTTGGGCCTTAAATGTGGCGTGTTTGGTTATTGAATTCGACCTTGAAAAAGGTGGCAAAGTATGTAGAAACAAAGGAGGTGCTGTCCGATTTTCCGTAGAATTTAGTGATTTTGCACTTATAATATTTTACGTTTGATATAAGACGTTAATAGACGTATTGTGGACATTATAGGTTGACATACTACGGGCGGATATTGTACTTAGCAAGTGGATTGACCCGAAGAGGTATGTAGAACTTTCCTACCTTTTGAGCATGAGTAGTTGACTTATAGTACGGTAGACATACTAGACTTTGATATCCTTTACTTGTTTTAAGAATGGCCAAGTTGGGTTAGTTAGGGGATTAACTCACTTCCTTAAAATATTAAGGATGTCTTAAGTTTTCAATGTTAAGGGACTTGAAGTGTTTTAAAGTATATAATACTTGTCTCGTTTTAAATGTATAAGTCCCTTGGATAGGAAATTGTAATTGACTAAGGTATAAAGTTAATATAACGACTTTATGGGAAGTTGGTTATATTAGCCTTATGGAAAGATAAAAAGAGGGATTTACTCTAAGTAAAATAAATGACTTGAATTAATGAAAGGCAAATTGATTTTAAGGCATCAATTGCCTAAGGCCTTAAAAGAAAAGAAGTCACTTGATTTAGAAGTCTAATTTTATTTCTAAAGGTATTGTGACTTGTCTTGAAAAGAAATTATGACTTGATACTACGGTTATTAGTATCTTGGAAGTTTTATATGAAAAAAAGTCATTTTTAAAAGAATGGAAGTATGTAGTACTTTGGGTTAAATTCCCGGATCGTTATAAAGACATGTTAGTGCCTTAAGTAAATTAAAATGAGAGTGTATATGAACAAGACTAATAAGAAGTTAGGGGACTCTTAACTTGCTTATATATTGTATGATAAGCCGGTAGTGCTTATGTTATGTATGATAAGCCGGTAGGGCTTATGTTATGTATGATTGCCGTTTGAGCTAGGGTAAGAATATAAATGAGGGGTAAACCCCCAAGACGTTATACCACCTTCTCCAGGGTAAGAGTATAAATGAGGGGTAAACCCCCAAGACGTTATACCACCTTCTCCAGGGTAAGAGTATAAATGAGGGGTAAACCCCCAAGACGTTATACTACCTTTTGAGTATGATTGAGGGGTAAACCCCCAAGACATTATACCACTCCATGGATTTGCTACCCATGATGCGAGGAATACCTCATGCGGGTCCACGACCATGCGGGTGAAATAATCCCGAGTAGGGCGCAATATGATCTGCGGGCGGGTTGTCTGCTTTGATCGAAACCTCCTATTTTATGCGATAAGTATACTCTTATTTTACTCTCATTGTTAGTAAGGCCTGATGAAGCGTAATTTGATTATCATACATGTCTCGGCTTTGTTTTAGACTTATGATGTAATTCTGATATTTTCGATTTACATACTTAGTACATATTGTGTCTTGACCCCTTCCTCGGGGGCTGCGTTCATGCCGCAGGTAGGGTTAAGCAGGTGGTGGATCCTCATTCTTAGGATCACTGATCAGGTGTCAGAAGCTCCATTTCTCCGGAGGCTTGTCTTTTTTGGTACAGTTTTTCCCTGATCTTGTAGATTTTAAGTACATTTAGGGGTATGGCGGGTCCCTGTCCCGCCACAGTTGTTATTCCTAGAGGTTTGTAGTCACATTTTGTGGTTTGGGCTGTAAGGACAGAGTTGTAATGTTTTACTTGTGATTATGTATATTTTATGGAAGACGGCCTTATCGGCTAGCCTGTGTTGTTTATGGTCTAAACATGTTTATATGTTGTGTATTTTCCGCTGCTATTCTCTGATGTTTACCTGAAAGGGTGCCCAGGTAGGGCACCAGTCGCGGCCCCGGGGTCGGGTCGTGACAGAACTACCCTAACAACACAGCTCTATCGCACGATCTTTGAGATGAAAGAATAGAAACCAATCCTAAATGTCATGTACCTTCTATTTATAGGTGTGGTGCACAACACACCGATAACCAAGAATCTACTTGTTACACCCCATAAATCCAGGACATGTATACGAGAATAGACGCGAGAACACAAGACTTAAAAATCTGAACGAAAGAAAGAATTGTTTTCCAAAGGAAAAATCTTCCGAACCCCGGGAAGGAAAATTGTTCATTAAGGAGAATTGGATTCTCACATTTGTTATTTAAGACTTTTAGAATTTATCGGAATTATAGAATTTTATTTTCAGAGTTGGATATGTGAGGACCACCGGAGAAATTTTACGTTTTTGTGGGGCCCACGAGGTTTCCGATATTTTGACCAATTATGAAAATTTCGGGAAATGAAATATTTTAGACCAATGGGAGGGCGACATGTGTCACCCTCCACATGGGCTTGTTGGATAAAGAATAATGGACCAAGTCAAAGGGAAAGTTGAGCTTGATATATTTGACCAATCTTAGCCACACATTTGTGATGATCCTAGCCCTTGGAGGGTATTATATATACTACTACTACTAGTAGCAAGACAAATCCACACTTAGAAAAAAAATCAAGAATGTTGGAAGAGCTTAGTGAAACTCTCGGCCAAGAGGAAAAGAAAAGAGTTTTTTTTTGCAATCTTGCTTCATAAATCTCAATATTCAAACCCAAGATCCCTAAAGGTATTCTAAGGATATCTCAACACAAAAATCTCGGAAAAACTACGTTTATACGTTAGTCGCAACATGAAAACCTAAGGGGTTTTTCATAGTTGGAGTTGGAACTTGAAGAGGAGTTCTTCATAAGCTTCCAAGGGTTGCTTGAAGTGGATTGGAACGTCAAGAAAAGGAGCTAAAGTTGCTAAGGATCGACTTTAGATTTTGGATTATATTTGGACTTAAAGAGGTAATAATCTTCGCCTTACTTATGTAATTAAAGATTACATGTTATAGTAGTTGATAATTGATCATGTGTTGTATATAATTAAGATTGATAAATATTATGAAATTTAGAAGCCCAAATCCGAGATTGGCATGATTAGCCATTAAGATTGTAAATCAATTTAGTTGTTAGTTACTATCGTCGCATGTCATATAAAGAAGAGATTATAGTTGTTAAAATTAGTTGCGACTATATAACATGTTAAGATAACAATTTGGATTAAAAAGGGATTGGAAAAGACTTCATGTTGTTGCTCATTTTAGCCGAGAATGGCTTTGGAATATTGGACAATTTTATAGAAATTGTGGGGCAGAATTTTACACGTCCTGTTAGGCGTGTAATCCCCTTTGTTTAGTTGATCGGTTGAGCCTTAAATGTGGCATGTTGGTTATTGATTTTCGGGCCTTGAAAAAGGTGGAAAAGTACGTAGAAACAAAGGAAGTGCTGCCCAATTTTCTATAGAATTGGAAGCTTTATGATTAGAATTATTCTACGATAGAATGCTAGAAGTTGATAGACGTATTATGGTGATTATAGGTTGACATTCTACGTGCGGCATATTCAACTTGGCAAGTGGATTAAGTCGGAGAGGTATGTGGAACTTTCCCTATCTCTTGAGCATGAAGTTTTATAAATGTCAGTGCGATGAGCGTCTGAAGCTTTAAATGAATTCAGCGTCTTTTGAATTCATAGACTTGATTTTAAATGTGCAAGTTTGATTGAGACAGGAAGTTATCTCACTTGATTTAAAAGGATGTAGATGCCTTGGTTTTCAAAAAGACATAAAGTGTTATAATGGCTTTAAGAGAAGTTAGTTATAACGACTTTAAGGAAGATAAAAGAGTGGTTTACTCTATTGATTTTAAAGGAGATAAATGACTTAATTTAGAGAAAGGGCAACTTGATTTAAGTTATAAGTTGCTTAAGTTTTGAAAGTAGAAGTCACTTGGTTTAAAAGCTTTGAAACAAATTTTCAAAAGGTGTAGTGACTTGTTTTGAAAAAGTAAGCATGCCTTGATACTAAGGGTGTTAGTATCTTGGGGTTTTATATAAAAGGGAGTCTTTTGAAAAGAATAGAAGTACGTGGTACTTTGGGGTAAATTCCCGGATTTTTCATGACATGTTAGTGCCTTAAGTTAAATAAAATGAGAGTGCATGCTAATTAAGTCTAATAAGAGTTAAGGGATTTCTTAGCTTGCTTATGATATTTATGGTAGCCGGTTGTGCTTATGTTATGTGATTATGATAGCCGGTTGTACTTATGTTACATGATTATGATAGTCGGTTGTACTTATGTTACATGATTATGTTAGCCGGTTGTGCTTGTGATATATTATTCATCACAGGGTCATTCCCCGGGCATGTTGCATTTGCATATTCCGTGGATTAGCTCTCCACGATGCGGGTATCCATATATACTCATTGCGGGTCCACGTGACCTATGCGGGTTCAATTCCCATGACTATTTTGTGGGCTAGCTCTCCACGATGCGGGTATCCATATATACTCATTGCGGGTCCACGTGACCTATGCGGGTTAAATTCCCATGAATAGGATTGCATAATGGTAAGACAGGTAGGTAGCCTTGAATTAATCATAACCTTCCTACTTTTAAACGGCAAAAGTTATTCTCATTAGTTTCTTTGTTAATGTTATACCCCGTATTTCCAGTGTATGTACGTAAGGACGTACGTAGAAAATTTTTGAAGCTTAAGTAGGCTTGGCCGATTTTCACCTTGTGCACAACACCCGATTAGAGTCGTTTTTCGATGAAACGTTTCCACAGCTTTCGTAGGGAAAATTCCGGCTATGTCATTTATATTTTTTGCGGATTTTTCCGAGAGACGAAATATTTTGGGCCAACGGGAGGGTGACACTTGTCACCCTCGTTGGGCGATTTGGAGGGCGGTCGAGGGTGGTTGGCCTTGGCGATTGGTCCCTTATTTTGGGCCTTGTTTTGTGGCTTGTTTTGTGCCATGTTTGGTGGAGTAGGGTTAGGGTGCACTTGGCTTGATCTAGGTCTTACACTTGCCTTGCACATGGCTTGATCTTGGCCATTGGTTGGCCTTGGGTTTTACTATAAATACCCCCCCTTGGAAGACTTGTTCATCCATTCCTAAATATTTCCAAGTGTTAAATTCCTCCTCCCTCCCCATAGTGTAGAGGTCGGCCAAGACCCGCACCCCGCCCCCTTGGCCGAGAGCCCTTTCCCCCGGCAGGGTGCTAATGATGGTACCCCTAGCCTAGTTGTTTAGTATAATACCCCTCTTGGTAGAAATACTCTCAAAAGTATTGTTATAATGCCCAAATTACCTTAGCCGTATACCTTGTAGTATTCTAAGGTTATACTTATCTGAAAAGCCAGAAATACTATTATACTTCCCTTGATCCACACAAAACCACTAAGGAAAATCTCCATAGTTAGTTGGAGTAATAAGTAGAAGTTGGTTAGAACTTCTAAGGGTTGTTGGAGGCGGTCGGAGCGCGGAGTAGGAGCTAAACCTTGCTCGGGATCGACATTTAAACTTGGATAATTATGGGCTTATCGAGGTAAATATCTTGTCCTCTATTGTAATTGGAAATTACATGATTGTTAGACTATATAGTTGAAGTATACTATATATAGAACTGAGCGTTGTTATCGCAATGTCTTTTGACTTAAGCTGAATAATAAGAAACCTTTTGAAAGAAATCTTGGCTTGTATTTACATGGGTGTATTCTGATGAGACTTGTGTAGCTTTTACGTGAGGAAGAATTGTGCACGTCCGGTTTAGGCGTATAACCCCGGTTGGCTTGGTAGCGGCCCGATAGAGGAGGAGATTTACTGTTGTTGCGGAGGTCTTTAGAATTTTTGTAGAATGTTCTCTGAAGGGATCTATAAGTATTAATAAGCGCCTTGTGGCCTTATAGGTTGAGTACTACGGCGTGGCGCGATCTACGGCAAGGAGTAGCCGACGGTTGGAAGTACTTGGGCGTTTTGCTATTAGTCGATACTCGTCGCGAGGTATGTGAACCTCTTCCTATCTCTTCTAGCATGATATGTGTGAACTATGTAGTGCGGTGAGCGTCATATGCTAAATGTATTTGATTGGTTTAAAACATAAAGTGTTATAACGGCTTTATGGGAAGTTGGTTATAACAGCTTTATGTTGGTAAGAAAATACTTGTGGTTTTTAAAAGGTAACTGATTTGAACTATAACTGGCTTGTTATGTGTTAATAAAGAACTTGAAGTATTTCAAAAGATTTTTGAATCATTTCGAAAGAAGAAGTAATACTTGGTTTTTTTTTGAAAACTTAAGAGTTATACTAGCTTTATGGGAAGTTAGGTATAACGGCTTAAGAATGTTTTACTGATTTCGGAAATCAGAATGTGTATCGACAAACCACTGCAGCGTTAATAAAAGGAAAATGTTTTGACAGATTAAGTATTATTAAAACCAGTAGAAACTTTCATCTGCATAGAAGCTAAGATGAGACAAAATGATATTTCCTAGATCATGGCTGCTGTAATAAGATTGTTATAAACAAGAATATCCTACTCACATATAAGGCTTATGTTTCTCAGATAGTTAAAAGAGAATTATATTCTTAAATGAATAAGACTATGAACTACGAAACCTTTCTAAAATAAGAAACGTGAACAGTTGAAATTAGGCAAACTTGGACGTTTGGATAATAATGTTGTTACTTGATTTTACAAAGATAAGCGTTTGATTCACTTCAAAAGATAATCACTCTATTATCATATACTACGGGTATTGTGTGACTTTTGTGAAAGTAACGTATCTTTTAAAAGATAATGTATGAAGTACTTTGGGAATAGATACTCGATCTTGTTAATCATATAATAGAATGTACCTTGTGTGTATAACTGGATTGTGTTGGTTTGTGATAGCCTTGTAATACCTTCGTATTGATTTGATAAGTAATCATATTAGGATGCTACGTGTGTTAGTGATACGTGATGTTTGTGTAAAGGGTTTTTCCCTTGATTGTGCTTAGGTTGTTTAAGCGATAAAGCGTTATGTTGGTATTATACCACTCACCGTGTTTAGGGTTAAGGCGCCTCCGTCGCGGGGTAGACTCGGTGATGCAGGACCATGATTCGAGAATACCTCATGCGGGTCACAGGGGCCTATGCGAGCTACGAGAGTTCGAGTTAGTGTGCGGCCTTTATGGTCATGCGTGCATGTGGCGTGCGGTGCGAGTCGGGGCGATGCGGGAGTAGCGCCCTCGATGCGGGGTTATACCTCATGCGGGCTATGAGATTGGCCTATGCGGGCTGCGGGAGTTCGAGGGCTAAAGCGCGCATTTGATATTGCGAGCGGCGACCGGCTTTGATCATGTGAGTGCTAGGCAGATATCATGATACGATTTATGACCTCGTTAGTCTTGTAGGTGTTAGTAGTCGGCTATGCCTTGCACTTACCTGCTTCGTTTTATTTGGACACAGTGGGACTGCTTTGTTCATATGTATTCCTTGGTGCTTTTCTATCATTGATCGCCGCGGTGAGGAAGGTATTCCACGGGCATGATTGATGTTGTGGGCGTGAGACCCATTGTTATATTGGAGTGATGACTTGGATGGCGTGAGTCACGACTAGACATGGCCTTATTTATTGTGAGCGTAGTTTGGTTATCATACATGTCTCCCGCTTTCTATAGACTACTATGATTTCATTTCTGATATCTTCATGTTTCACATACTTGGTACTGTTATGCTTGACCTCCTTGAAGTGCGTTCATCTGCAGTAAAGGTACACGATCGTTGATCCTCGCTCTTAGGGTCACGATTCGGCGTTTGGGAAAGCTCCGTTTCTCGGAGGCTTATCTTAGTATAGTCCACTGTCGTTGTAGGTATTTACATTCGTGGTATGGCGGAACCACATCGCCCGTTGTAAATCATATCATTTCTTAGAGTGCTGTAATCTTTGTTGTGGCGGGGTTTGTAAAAAGGATTAAACTTCATTTGTAAGAGTTGTTATTTATATATATCGAAAGGCAAGTTTTCCTCAATTCTTGTTTTGTACTTCATTTGTTTCATGTATGTGTTTTATGTTCCTTGATTACTCGATGTTGTATCACTAGGGTGCCCGGTAAGGCACGATCCACGCGAGTTGAATTCGTGACAAAAGTGGTATCGAGCGATTAATCCTCGGAAAGTGTCTCTGAGCCGTATCGATGAGAGTCTTGATTATCGGTGTGTTGTGCACCACATAATCGAGGAGGCTATAGGATATTTAGGATTGGTTTCTATTTTTCTCACTCTGAGATCGTGCCTTAGAGCCGTGTTGTGTCGGACCTCTAACGTATTTCTTTCCCTTACCGTTATGCCTCCGCGTAGGCAACCCGCCCAGAGGCAAGGCGAGCGAGGCTGCGAGTAGAGTCTGAGAGGTTACGTGGCACAGGCCCAATCATCACCTGTGGTGCTTCATTCGGGAGTTTTGCGGCGCCACTAGCCCAGCAGAGTTTAGCACGCGCGCGGTTCCTCTGCGCGCCATGATATTTGAACCTTCGCCCACGGCCGAACAGAGAATATAGATTTCAAGAGGCGACCGCATTAACTATGGATTTGACTACCAGAGAGTATACCGATGTACCGCGAGTCTTGATGAATATCAACGAAAAGGTTGTGCAAGAGTAAGTTCTTCAGTTAGGCTTGAGCATGGCCTGTGTACGGGCTTATGCGCAGCAGGCCGAGAAACGTAGAGGTCAACGGGTTAACGGGCGAGCAGAAGAGGGCGAGTAGCAAGGTCCTGGTAACTTGCGGCGAGTCGCCTCGCGGCAGATTAGATTATGCGCATCCATCATGCAAAGGTCCTCCACGGTGGTTCGGGCGTTCGGGGTATGCAGGAGTTGGTCGAGCTCGAGCTTAGGTTCACGGCTACACGTAGGTTCCACCATCCGATTGATTTTTCTCGTTCACACGCGGGCGTCATCGAGGAATGTCGTCTTTTAGTTGGTGCGTGTTGTACCTATGACCGCCGTGGTGCGATGTCGAAAGAGTGTCCTCGGGAGGACTTAGCCTTCAGGATCGGTGGGTAGTTTGTCATCTTCCTTAGCTGCGCCCTACGGGGCAGGTTTGATTAGAACGACTAAGGGGAGTGAAGCAGTAGATATAGATATATCCTTAACCTCAGAGATCCAGATGTGTGATAAGGTGAGTATACCTTAAGTGCTATGTTACGATAGCGGTGTGTTAGTTGTGATTAGAAATCATGGGTTAACAGAGTAAGATTTTGGGGGATAGAGAAGGTGTGAGCCTTAGAGTTTTATACGTAGAGACCTTAGAGGTAAGGCCGTCTCGAGTAAAAGATGTATTGTTTATGTTTGACCTATAGGAGTGCATAGTGCACGTGAGTTATATTGGTGGGATTAGTCACGAGTAGTGTGGAATGAAAGAGGTAGTCGAGCTAAGAAGACCGCTAGGTTTTCGTAACGTGATTAGTGAGATTGTTCCGGGAGCTAGTATAGTGCGGCGTTAGGGTCGGGTTGAGGCCACGTTGCGGGTCAACCCGCGCGGGTTTGGTGGTGGGGTCGGTTTGTGGTCCCGCTTTGGGTTGGGGTTACGAGGGTGTTAGGCGAGTTTAGTTAACCAACGTGCAATTCGTGGACGTTCGACCGAGTCGCCGGCGAGGTCACCGTCTTGTTTTCTAGCAAAGACCGTTTACTCGGCGGTGTTGTTTTATCGAGAAAGGTTGTAAAGCTGCAGGGTGCCTACCTTCACCTTATGACAGCAAAGCCTGGTTGTGGCTATTTTCATTTTTTGGAAGTTATACGAGCGGGGTTAGGAACTCAGTGAGTCTCGACCACATTCGCCTCGCCGATGTTTGATTTCGGGGTAGTTGCAAGGTTTGTTGTCTCTGTTGAAGGAGTGTTGTTAGCTACCATTTCGTGTTCGGATGTCTCCTTATGAAGCCTTGTAGGGGAAGTGTAAGTTGTCGGTCGATTGGTTCGATGTTGGCAAGGTTCGATAGTTGGTTGAGTTTGTTCCAACAGTGTGGATAGGCGCTTATCTAGAAGAGGTTTTGGCGGCTCGGAGGAATCGATGCGGATTATCGGCGACGACGCTTAGAGTTCAGTTGACGGTCGGTCTTCAAGATACCACCGGTTGGGTGTGACGAGTTTTGGAAAACAGAGGAACTTAGCGAGTTACTTTGGGCCTACGATGCAGTGCGAGTAGGCGGGTTGCCTATATGTTAGCTTTTGCCGTCCGACTTAGGAGGCAAGACGTCCGATCTTCGTATTGTTATGATCGGAAAGTATCGGAGATCCATTCGAGTGTTCCCGATTAATGATGACCACGTTAGAGATAGTAACCCGAGTTGTGAAGACCAAGCGATGTAAATGTGGTAAGAGTTCGAGTGTCACGACACCTCGGGGATCGCATGCAGCCGGTACCATTTGTTGCGTCGAGTGACACTAGAACCTCGCGCAAAGTGACAAAAGTGGTATCACGACGAGTAAAGGGAGAAGCGAGCATGTATGGCAAGCGTAGTTGTGATCATTACTTTGGTGATGTTAGAGGTGTTTTCTCGTGGGCTTAGATGTGAGTATTTGCGCAGGTGTTTTCTGTGGCCAGGTGTGGCAGATTTGTTCTCGTAAGTATAGTAGTAAAGACTATACCGGCGCGCGTTTGTTTTGAGACTTAGAAGGAACATTCGGGACGAATGTTTCTAAGGAGGGGAGAATGTTATACCCCGTATTTCCAGTGTATGTACGTAAGGACGTACGTAGAAATTTTTTGAAGCTTAAGTAGGCTTGGCCGATTTTCACCTTGTGCACAACACCCGATTAGAGTCGTTTTGATGAAACGCTTTCCACGCTTCGTAGGAAAATTCCGCTATGTCATTTATATTTTTATGGATTTTTCCGAGAGACGAAATATTTTGGGCAGCGGAGGGTGACACTTGTCACCCTCGTTGACGGTTTGGAGAAGCGGTCGAGGTGGTTGGCCTGGCCGATTGGTCCCTTATTTTGGGCCTTGTTTGTGGCTTGTTTTGTGCCATGTTTGGTGGAGTAGGGTTAGGGTGCACTTGGCTTGATCTAGGTCTTACACTTGCCTTGACATGGCTTGATCTTGGCCATTGGTTGGCCTTGGTTTTACTATAAATACCCCCTTGGAAGACTTGTTCATCCATTCCTAAATATTTCCAAGTGTTAAATTCCTCCTCCTCCCTTAGTGTAGAGTTCGGCCAAGAGCCTCCCCTTGGCGAGAGCCCTTTCCCTGCAGTGCTAGCCGTGGGTACCCCTAGCCTAGTTGTTTCGTATAATACCCCCTCTTGGTAGAAATACTCTCAAAAGTATTGTTATAATGCCCAAATTACCTTAGCCGTATACCTTGTAGTATTCTAAGGTTATACTTATCTGAAAAGCCGAAATACTATTATACTTCCCTTCACTACAAAACCGAAACCCTAAGGAAAATCTCCATAGTTAGTTGGAGTAATAAGTAGAAGTTGGTTAGAACTTCTAAGGGTTGTTTGGAGCGGTCGGAGCGCACGAGTAGAGCTAAACCTTGCTCAGGATCGACATTTAAACTTGGATAATTATGGGCTTATCGAGGTAAATATCTTGTCCTCTATTGTAATTGGAAATTACATGATTGTTAGACTATATAGTTGAAGTATACTATATATAGAACTGAACGTTATCGCAATGTCTTTTGACTTAAGCTTTGAATAATAAGAAACCTTTTCGAAAGAAGATCTTGAATGTATTTACATAGGGTGTATTACATGAGACTTGTGTAGCTTTTCGTGAGGAAGAATTGTGCACGTCCGGTTAGGCGTATAACCCCTTGGTTGGCTTGGTAGCGGCCCAGATAGAGAGGAGATTTACGCCATGTTGGGAGGTCTCTGCCAATTTTACGTAGAATGTTCTCTGAAGGATCTAAGTATTAATAAGCGCCTTGTGGCCTTATAGGTTGAGTACTACGTGGCGCGATCTACCGGCTTAAGGAGTAGCCGACGGTTGGAAGTACTTGGAGCGTTTTGCTATTAGTCGATACTCGTCGCGAGGTATGTGAACCTCTTCCTATCTCTTCTAGCATGATATGTGTGAACTATGTAGTACGGTAGACGAACATGTGTTAAATGTATTTGATTGGTTTAAAACATAAAGTGTTATAACGCTTTATAGGAAGTTGGTTATAACGACTTTATGTTAGTAAGAAAATACTTGTGGTTTTTAAAAGGTAAATCGATTTGAACTATAGCGCTTGTTATGTGTTAATAAAGAACTTGAAGTATTTCAAAGATTTTTGAATCATTGAAAGAAGAAGTAATACTTGGTTTTTTTGAAAACTTAAGAGTTATACTAGCTTTATGGGAAGTTAGGTATAACGGCTTAAGAATGTTTCTTGATTTGGAAATCAGAATGTATCGACAAACCAACTGCAGCGTTAATAAAAGGAAAATGTTTTGTGATTAAGTATTATTAAAACCGGAGAAACTTTCATCTGCATAGAAGCTAAGATGAGACAAAATGATATTTCCTAGATCATGGCTGCTGTAATAAGATTGTTATAAACAAGAATATCCTACTCACATATAAGGCTTATGTTTCTCAGATAGTTAAAAGAGAATTATATTCTTAAATGAATAAGACTATGAACTACGAAACCTTTCTAAAATAAGAAACGTGAACAGTTGAAATTAGGCAAACTTGGACGTTTGGATAATAATGTTGTTACTTGATTTTACAAAGATAAGCGTTTGATTCACTTCAAAAGATAATCACTCTATTATCATATACTACGGGTATTGTGTGACTTTTGTGAAAGTAACGTATCTTTTAAAAGATAATGTATGAAGTACTTTGGGAATAGATACTCGATCTTGTTAATCATATAATAGAATGTACCTTGTGTGTATAACTGGATTGTGTTGGTTTGTGATAGCCTTGTAATACCTTCGTATTGATTTGATAAGTAATCATATTAGGATGCTACGTGTGTTAGTATTCTGTGATGTTTGTGTAAAGGGGTTTTCCCTTGATTGTGCTTAGGTTGTTTAAACGATAAACTGTTATGTTGGTATTATACCACTCACCGTGTTTCCGGGTTAAGCCGCCCGATGCGGGGTAGACTCGCGATGCAGGACCGTGATTCGAGAATACCTCATGCGGTCACGGGGCCTATGCGAGCTACGAGTTCAGGTTAGTGTGCGGCCTTTATGGTCATGCGGTCTATGTGGCCATGCGATCGCGAGTCGGGGCGATGCCGGAGTAGGCGCCGATGCGGGTTATACCTCATGCGGGCCTATGAGATTGGCCTATGCGGGTGCGGGAGTTCGGGCTAGACGCGCATTTGATATTGCGGGCGGCGACCGGCTTTGATCATGCGACTAGATAGATATCATGATACGATTTATGACCTCGTTAATCTTGTAGGTGTTAGTAGTCGGCTATGCCTTCGCATTTACCGCATCGTTTTATTTGGACACAGTGGGACTGCTGTTCATATGTATTCCTTGGTGTTTTTCTATCATTATTGCGGCGGTGAGGAAGGTATTCCACGGGCATGATTGATGTTGTGGGCGTGAGACCCGTTGTTATATTGAGTGATGACTTGAGGCGTGAGTCACGACTAGACATATTTGCTTATTTATGAATCGTAGTTTGGTTATCATACATGTCTCCCGCTTTCTATAGACTACTATGATTTCATTTACGATCTTCATGTTTCACATACTTGGTACTGTTATCTCGACCTCTTCGGGCTGCGTTCATGCTGCAGTAAAGGTACACCGCCGTTGATCCTCGCTCTTAGGGTCGCGCAGCGTTTGGGAAAGCTCCGTTTCTCGGAGGCTTATCTTAGTATAGTCCATGTCGTTGTAGGTATTTACATTGAGGTATGGCGGCCCTGTCCCGCCATTGTCGCCATATCATTTCTTAGAGTGCGTAGTAATGCTGTGGCGGGGTTTGTAAAAAGGATTAAACTATTCATTTGTAAGAGTTGTTATTTATATATATGCGAAAAGGCAAGTTTTCCTCGACATTCTTGTACTTCATTTGTTTCATGTATGTGTTTTATGTTCACTGATTACTCGATGTTGTATCACCAGGTGCCGGGTAAGGCACGATCCACGCCAGTTCGGTCGTGACGATTAAGGCACAAGTGTTATTAATTTGGTTATCATGTCTCACTTTATGTCTCGATTGTGATTTAAATTGCAGTATTTCTTCCACATACTTGGTACATATTTTATCGACCCCTTCCTCGAGGCTGTGTTCATGCCGCGGTAGAGTTAAGCAGTTCTTGATCTTCACTTAGGATCACCGTTCATTGTGAGAAGATCCATTACTCCGGAGGCTTATCTTTGGTTCAGATCCCTGGTATTGTAGGTTGTTGTACATTCAGGAGTATGGCGGGGCCCTGTTCCGTCACAGTTATTATGTCTAAAAACTCTTAGAGGTCTGTAGTCATATCTTGTGGGTCGGTTTGTAAAGAAGAAGGATGTAACTGCTTTTGGTTATATATATATATATATATATGTCGAGGAGGTAGCCTCGTCAGCTTGTTTATTTTTTATTAATTAATGTCGTTATGAGTTTCATGTATGTTCGCTGATTTTCTACGATGTATACCTATAAGGGTGCGGGTAGGGCACCGGTCTGGCTTGGGTCATGACACCACTAGACACGATCTGTAGACATTTCGAGGACTAACTGCTCAGATACCACTCTTGTCACGACTCGAACACCGGGCCCGCGACTGGTGCCCTACCTGGGCATCCTTCTACCCATACAACACAAGTAACCTGCGGCCAAGACAATATTATTTTTATTATACATTATAACAACATGTTATATCCAATTTCTTCAAGAGAAGGAAGAATTTTACCTTTCATTTTAGCCCAAAAACGTCCCAAACAGTCCGCAAGGTTTTGGTCCGCAATTTTCGTTTCCCTCCACTTCTTCAAGTTCCTATCACACACAAGCATCCACCACAAGCTTATAACCAACTTCACTTCACGTTTCACTTCCAAAAAGTCGACTAACAAGCCTAGGGTTGCACCCAATCTTTCGGCCAACACACAAAATTGGAGGATCTTAGAGAGTTAACTTGTCTTAGAACTTGATTAGGGCTCTTAATCTTGAAAAATAATCAACACTTGTTCTTGGATAATCCTTGGAGAATTTCGAGATTCAAGCTAAGGAGAAGAGAGATATGAGAGCTGGTTTGTCAAAGTATAGAATGATCCAAGTCTTGCAAGACTTGGATATGTATAGCCAAGTGGAGTGGGACCCATTGTACACTTGTCCTTAAGTCTCAAAATATCTAATTGTGTAGTCCTCCTTGCAAGACAAGCTAGAGGAGCACCACCTGAAGCGTTCCATGACTCAAACGGTTCAACTGTAATATCGCATCGGTAGAAGCTAACACAATCGACTCGGTCTCGAGAGTCCTAAGCTGCATAGTCCGCTGCATCTGAATGAACTCCGAGGATCATCCTCGGATCTCGAACCATAGAACTCGATTGGATTACAACCCAAGAATCCTGAATTCTCAAATTATCTCTGGGTTAGCTACTCACTCCGGCGTTGCCATGCCACTATGCTGTTCAATAACCTGATCTGCTCTCCATAATCTCTATACTCCAGCTTTGGAGGCTCGGTGTCAGAACTCGGGCTGCGGCTCGTCTCTAAACTCCATCGCTTCGACTCTCTAATTGAACTTCTCGCTGGGCCACGCCACACCGCGTAGTGCACGAGTCCTAGTAACCCTCTGTGTCTCACTAGCAGCTCCTACTGTTGCCTTGCCCTTCTGGGCCTTGCCCGCCTTCCGTGGAGGCATAACTGATACATAAGAATATGTCAGAGAGGGTTCAACCTAATAAGACAGCTCTACTGCACGATCTCAGAGAGAGAAGAATGGAAACCAACCCTAAATGTCCTGTAGCCTCCTGGTTATAGATGTGGTGCACAACACACCGATAACTAAGACTCTACTAGACACAGTCTGTAGACACTTACCGAGGACTAACTACTCTGATACAACTTTGTCACTGTTACACCCCGGAAATTCCAGGATATGTTTATAAGAACGTACGTAAGAACTCAAAAGTGTTAAGATTTGAGACGAGTAAAAATTTATCGAAATTTTGGAATTTGTCGGAAAACGAAATATTGCGACGAACGGGAGGGCGACACGTGTCACCCCCTTACTTGGTCTTGGACGAAAATACATGGATAAAATGGTCATTTGACCATATTTGAAGATGACCAAGTCTTGCTAAAGATTGAGCTTGATATTATTGACTAAGTCAAAGGCCACTTGGGCTTGATCCTTGTGAAATGCATCCAAACCACCAATTTGTTTTAATCTTAACCCTTCCTTGTGCTATATAAGCTTACTAGTAGCAAGACTAGTTCCCACACTTAGTCATATTTCAAGAAAATTTGAAGAAAACTCTAGGGAGCTCTCGGGTTTTGAGGGTTCAAGAGAGGAAATTTTTTCGTTTGTTGTCCAATAAGATCCACACTTTAAACCAAGGTTCCTAAGGGTATTGTAAGGGTATCTCAATAGAAAGATCCCGGAAAAGTGGCGTTTTCGTATTAGTCGCAAGGCGAAAACCTAAAGAGTTCTTCAACATTGAAGTTGGAACTTGAAGAGGAGTTCTTCATAAGCTTCTAAGGATTGCTTGGAGTGGATTGGAACGTCGAAATGAGGAGCTAAAGTTGCTAAGGATCGACTTGTAATCTTGGATCATATTTGGGCTAAATGAGGTAATAATCTTCGTCTTACTTTTGTAATTGAAGATTCCATGTTATGATAAGTTAGAAATGATCATGTTGTCACGACCCGACCCCGGGCCCGCGACTGGTGCCCTACCTGGGCACCCCTCTCGGTATACATCAGAGAATAGCAGCGGAACATACACAACTGTTAAAAGTTTAAACATAAAATAACAACAGGCTAGCCGATAAGGCCACCTTCCGTAAACTATACAAATAAAATAGTACATTTTTTTTTCTTTACAACCCAAACCACAATGTGACTACAGACCTCTAAGAATAACAACTCTGGCGGGACAGGACCCCGCCATACCCCTGAATGTACAACAACCGACCATACCAGGGATAAGCCTCCGGAATAAAGGAGCTTCTCAACAGCTGAACAGTGATCCTAAGAGCGAGGATCAGCAACCTGTACTCTACCTGCGGCATGAACGCAGCCCCCCGAAGGAGGTCAGTACAACATGTACCAAATATGTGAAACTGAAAGTACTGTAATGAAATCATAAGTCTATAATAAAACTAGAGACAGGTATGATAAATCAATTAACAATACACAGTGTCTTACTAACAATGAGAGTAATCAAAAGTATAGGTAGAAAATCCACGGAAACAGGTGGTATAACGATCTTGGGGATTTACCCCTCATTTATACTCTTACCCTGAAGCAGGTGGTATAACGATCTTGGGGATCTACCCCTCAGATATACTCTTACCCTGAAGAAGGTGGTAAAGCAGGTGGTATAACGATCTTGGGGAGCTACCCTCGATATACTCTTACCACGGAGAGGTGGTAAGCGGGTGGTATAACGATCTTGGGATTTACCCTCGATATACTCTTACCACGGAGAAGGTGGTATAACGATCTTGGGATTTACCTCGGATATACTCTTACCCTATCTCAGTGGCCATCATAGCTACATAACATAAGCCTACTGCTTTATCATACATAACATAAGCACTACCGACTTATCATACAATAAATAAGCAAGTTAAGAAATCCCCCTAACTTCTTATTAGTCTTATTCATATACACTCTCATTTTAGTTTACTTAAGGCACTAACGTGTTATTATAAATCCGGGAGTTTAACCCAAAGTACTACATACTTCTATTCTTTTAAAATGACTCATTTTCATATAAAACTTCCAAGATACTAATAACCGTAGTATCAAGTCATAACTACATTTTAAGACAAGTCATAATAACTTTTTAGAAAATACATTTTCGGGCTTCTAAATCAAGTGACTTCTTTCTTTTAAAACCTTAAGCAATTGATGCCTTTAAATCAATTTGCCTTTCGTTATTTCAAGTTATTTAACATACTTAAATTACTTAGAGTAAACCACTCTTTTTAACTTTCCATAAAGCTATTATAACCAACTTCCCATAAAGCCGTTATACTAGCTTTATACATTAGCAACTTACATACTTCTTTATAACCAAGAGACTTAAACTTTCCAACAAAACAAGTATCAATAATACTTTCAACATACTTAAAGTCTCTTAACTTTTGAAAACCAAGATATCCTTAATATTTAAACAAGTGAGTTAATTCCCTAACTCAATCAACTTGGACATTCTTAAAATAAGCCAAGGATATCAAATGGACCTAGATTGTCAAAAATCTTGTACGTCTACCGTACTATACATTTACAACTTATTCATGCTCAAGAGATAAGAAAGTTCCACATACCTCTTCGGTTTAATCCACTTGCTAAGTCCAATTCGCCGTACGTAGTATGTCAACCTATAATGACCATAATACGTCTATTAACTTCTTACTTCAAACGTAGAATATTCTAGGTGCAAAGTCACTAAATTCTACGGAAAATCGGACAGCACTTCCTTTGTTTCTACATACTTTGCCACCTTTTTCAAGGCCGAATTCAATAACCAAACACACCACATTTAAGGCCCAACAAAGTAGTTAACAATAGGGGATTACACGCTTAGACAAGACATGTAAAATTCCGCCCCACAATATATAACAAACTAGTCTAAACTACAATGTCAATTCGGCAATTAGGGCAACAATACCAATTCTTCTTCCAATTTATTTTCAATCCAAGTTGTTTAGTATAACATGTTATAAGGATGCAATTGATTATAACAACTATAATCTTCAAGTAGATAACATGCGACGATTCTAATTATCGACCAAATTGTATTTCAATTTCAAATGGCTAAACATGTCATTTTCGGATTCGAGCTTCCGAATTTCCATAACACTTATCAAATTTCATAACACATATCACATGATCATTTCTAACTTATAATAACATGGAATCTTCAATTACAAAAGTAAGACGAAGATTATACCTCATTTAGCCCAAATATGATCCAAGTTTACAAGTAGATCCTTAGCAACTTTAGCTCCTCCTTTCGACATTCCAATACACTCCAAGCAACCCTTAGAAGCTTATGAAGAACTTATCTTTAAGTTCCAACTTCAAAGTTGAAGAACTCCTTAACTTTCCGCCTTGCGACTAATACGAAAACGCCATTTTTCCGGGAACTTTCTATTGAGATACACTTACAATACCCTTAGGTACCTTGGTTTAAAGTGGGGAGCTTATTGGACAACAATTGAAAATTTTCTCTTCAAACCCTAAGCTAAAGCCGAGAGCTACCCTTAGTGAAGAACACAATTCTTGATATTTTCTCTAAGTATGGAAGCCTTGTCTTGCTACTAGTAAGCTTATATAACACAAGAAAGGGTTAAGATTAAAACAAATGGGTGGCTTGGATGCATTTCACAAGGATCAAGCCAAGTGGCCCTTTGACAAGTCAACAATGTCAAGCTATTAGTCTTTGCAAGACTTGGTCATTTAAATTATGGTCAAATGACCATCCTATCCATGTATTTTTCGTCCAAGACCAAGTAAGGGGGGGGGGGGTGACACGTGTCGCCCTCCCGTTCGTCGCAATATTTCGTTTTCCGATAATTCCATAATTCCGATAAATTTTTACTCGTCTCAAATCTTAACATTTTCGAGTTCTTACGTACGTTCTTATAAACATATCCTGGAATTTTCGGGGTGTAACATTCTTCCCCCCTTAGAAACATTCGTCCTCGAATGTTCTTTTGGGAGTCAAACTTAAAGATAGCCATAACGTCTCCTTACAACCCCTACATACCAATAATGCCACACGTGGCCACATAACAATGCTCGTACAAAAATGTCAACCTGAACCCCCATGTGTCAACGTCGATTATCTGCATAACGCTTCTGCTGACTCTAAGCTTACTAATAATCTTTCCCGGATAAGCTTCGCCTTATCCACAGCCCGCTGAATCAAGTATGGACCAAATAACTGAACCTCGCCTATGTCGAACCATCCAACTAGCGATCTACACTTTCTTACATACAAGGCCTCATACAGGGCCATCTGAATACTGGAAGGGTATCTGTTATCGTACGTAACACAACAAGAGGCAATTAACCCTCCCGGCTATATCTGAAATCAAGAACACAGGCCCGCAACCTATCCTCAAGTGCCTGGATAGTACGCTCTGCCTGTCCGTCGGTCTGAGGGTGTAATGCAACACTGAGACTCACCTGTGTCCCTAAAACCCTTCTGAAAAACCTCCAGAAGTTATGTGTAATCGAGCTCATCTGTCTGACATCATAAACGTAGGAACCCCGTGAAGTCTCCCAATCCCTCTGCTATACAAGCTAGCATAATCCTCAGCCGAGTAAGTGGTCCTAACCAGAAGGACACGACTGGTTTCGCCAGCCCATTTACCATGACCCCCAGGGAGTCGCACTTCCTCCGAGTACGATGCCACCCTGTAACAAGATCCATATTAAATACCTCTCATATCTAGGTTGGGATTTCAATCGCCTGCAATAGCCCACTGGGCTTCTGGTGCTTAACCATGACCTGCTACTAACTCGGACACTAAGCAGTAAACTCCGCTATGTCCCTTTTCCGGTCATCTTACCCATACATACATCTGATATCACGACACAACTTAGTCGACCCCGAACAATTAGAACAATAAGCACTGTATGCCTCTCCTAAAACTGCGACTAGTCTGCGATCAGGGTACACGCAATCTATCCTCATCTCACAAAGACACCCATCCTGTTACTCAAACAGGCTCTTCTCTTCTCGGAGAGCCGTATCTCGATACCGTATCATCACTAGATCCTCATATTGTCGCCTCTTTACCTCCTCAACGACGGAAGACTCGGCAACCTCTCGGATCTAAACTTCATTAACCTTGGAAACAATAATCGAACCCCTCGGCTCGGTAGCTGAAGAATCTCACGGACCACGTCCTGTCTATCTGGCTGCCCATCTGGCAGACTACCCTTAGATCCACGACAAAGAGTATCTGTAACTGTCTTGGCTTTCCCCGGATGGTATAGGATATCAATATCACAATTCTTGAGTAACTCTAACCACCATTGCTGTCGCAAATTCTACTGCCTCAGTCTGCAGATATACCGGAGTCTTTTGTGGTCTGCACAAATATCCACATGAAGTCTGTATATACGTCATGCCCCCAAATCTTCAAGGCATGATTTAACTGCCGCCAGCTCTAAATCGTGAGTGGCGTAATTTCCTTTCCTGCTTCCCTAACTACCGGGAAAACATAGGCTCTATCCTTATCGAGTTGCGTCAGAACACAACCTAGCCCAACACCCAACGTGTTATCATAATAACTTAACCCTCTAGTCTTACAAGAGAGGTTAGAACTGTAGTCGTGGTCAACTTATCTTCCAATAACTGAAAGCCTTTCTTATCCCTGCGAAATATTCGAGTATCCTTAATCTCACTTATGGTTCCTGTTTCCCTTTCTCTGTTGCAACCAAACTTGGTCACTAACTTAGAATTGATTCTTCTGCTTGCCTCCTGGCTAAGACTTCCTGTCAATCATAATTTAGGGGGGGGATTTCCTTGATCTAGTCAAGTAGTAACCCGATGCTACCACCTTTCCTCGAGGTGTTCTTACTGCCCATTATTTACTAATGGTCTTACACTAGTCTGGGGTAATCATATCTCGTGCAACTTACATAACCATAGTCGTATTCTCCTTTATCATTCTGGTCATAACCTTACCTTATGCTTATTATTAGCAAAAGTATTTCTATCTTGGTTCATAATCGTAGAGTTTCATATATGCGTACTACCTGCATTTTTTTCTTACGACATTTCCTCGACCACTTCGTAACGTCGTTCTTAATTACCCCAACACAATACTTTTCTCACGGTTACCTAAAACTGTAACCTATGGCATGACGATTCTAAAGACCTTACCAGTCTCCTATCCTTCGTCTAACAACATGGGTACACACAACCCCATAATACGTAAAACTGTCCTTTTTCGTGGGGGAGAGAACTTGTCTCTCTATCAAAATCTAAATCATCAAGCGCCACCTTAATCGTATAGATTTTCAAAATCTACCTAAGATGCCCTCAGCCTTCCGCCGGCAGCACTCGTACTTATTTTATTCTTGCCTTGCACGTTTTCCTGAAATTATCCGGAAGGTCGTGGCCCTGACCGCCACACCAAACCAACCCCAAGTACCTACTAGGGAACTTAACATAAATTCCTTCAAATTCAATTATTACTTACTTCCTGCGTCAATTTACCTTAAATGAACAAGTCACACAGACTTATAAAAAAAAACAATGATGTCAAAGAAGGAAGGATAATTCACTGGTTACCACCACTTCTCTTCCTTTACACTGGATAATCAGCTTACCAGAAAACCGAAATCGAGCCAATCTCTCTCTGCAGTCAACGTTGGCATAACAAGAGGCCAACTAGCCCGTACTCATAATGACCTCAATGTCTGTCATAACAGCTCTGCTAGGTCTGCTAGGGTCCAACGACTGTATCGTTACCGGCAACTATTATCTACCCGCTCAGCTACCACCCAACGCTCACGGTGTAGTCACCTCGAAAGGTCCTCGTGGATTCAGGCTTTATTTCTTTACACTTGGTTGCTCTCTTTTTCACTGGTCGTACTATTTCCGTACTTCCAAACTTATACTAGCATACGTACATAAATTCCATACTAACTCTGGCCTCCACTCTTTGGAGTTACTAATTTAAACAACATAAGGCCGCCCGCTCACAACCTGGTTCCGGTGGAATGCGTCCACGAACCCGTAAAACGATTAACTAGACTTGGGCCTTGCACCCTCGTGACCCTGTCACGTGGCGGGACTACTATCAACTGATCCCATTCCATTTCAGGCTATGGGGCGACCCTTAATAGATCCTCAACTCGACTCGGCGTCGTATTTAACTCTTTCCTTGGTCTGTCTTAACTTTACTACCCGAGAAGGCCTTATATATCTAAGGTCTCGGTGGTTATCAACATTCCTAGGCTCACAATTTCCATGATCCAAGTCTAACTTATCAGTCCCCCCGTAAACGGGTACAAAAACTTCTCAATATACTATAATCGTGTTGTATTGACCATAACAACCATACTTACTCCATACGGATCTCACCCGTACCATTCTCTTAATCATACCACGTAGCTTAACCTATTAACATAGTCTTCCATTTAGTCCCTTAATTATAACCTCTTAAGGGTCCATTTCATTCTCACACAACTCATCATCACCTAATTATCTCAAATTAGCACGTAAAACTTTGATGAGAGTTCCTTAACTGTTCATACATTCCCGGTATTTTTAATCCTTACCAAGTCCTGGTAATCTAAAATCATTCTAGGCAACACGCGTCTGACCCTCATACATAAATCCGTATAGTTGTATGTCACAATACCAACTATACTACAAACATTACCAACCTGGATACGCAATCCACATAATTTTTCTCGGTCATCACGCTTTCTCGTAGCTGCAAACAACATAACTTGTTAGGGAGAGACGACCCTAACCATACATCTCTATCGCACGATCTCAGAGTGAGAAGAATGGAAACCAATCCTAAATGTCCTGCAGCCTCCTGATTATAGATGTGGTGCACAACACACCGATAATCAAGACTCTACTAGACACGGTCTGTAGATACTTTCCGAGGACTAACTGCTATGATACCACTTTTGTTACGACCCGACCCCGGGCCCGCGACTGGTGCCCTACCTGGGCACCCCTCTCGGTATACATCAGAGAATAGCAGCGGAACATACACAACTGTTAAAAGTTTAAACATAAAATAACAACAGGCTAGCCGATAAGGCCACCTTCCGTAAACTATACAAATAAAGCAAGACATTTTTTTCTTTACAACCCAAACCAATGTTACTACACTTAAGAATAACAACTCAAGTGGACAGACTCGCCATACCCCGAATGTACAACAACCGACCATACAGGATAAGCCTCCGGAATAAAGGAGCTTCTCAACGGTGACAGATGATCCTAAGAGCGAGGATCAAGAACTCAGACTACTACTGCGACATGAACGCAGCCGAAGAGGTCGATCAACATGTACCAAATATGTGAAACTGAAAGTACTGTAATGAAATCATAAGTCTATAATAAAACTGGAGACAGGTATGATAACTCAATTAACAGTACACAGTGTCTTACTAACAATGAGAGTAATCAAAAGTATAGGTAGCAAATCCACGGAAACAGGTGGTATAACGATCTTGGAGATTTACCCCTCATTTATACTCTTACCCTGAAGCAGGTGGTATAACGATCTTGGGGATCTACCCCTCAGATATACTCTTACCACGAAGGTGGTAAAGCAGTGGTATAACGATCTTGGGAGCTACCCTCGGATATACTCTTACCTGAAGAAGGTGGTAAGCGGTGGTATAACGATCTTGGGGATTTACCCCTCAGATATACTCTTACCCTGGAGAAGGTGGTATAACGATCTTGGGGATTTACCCTCGATATCTTGTCACGACCTGCCCGGCCCGTGGATAGTGCGTACCGGGCACCCAAGTAGTCATACATCAGAGTAATCAGCGGAATATGAAAACAAGACATGAAACCGTTGTAAAATGAGACACAATTTTATGTGAGAAAATGTCGCCTTTCGGCATATATATATAAACATAGTTTTGCAGTTACATCCCAACTGTACAATAGGACTACAGACCTAAGAAGATAAACAACTATGGCGGGACGGCCCGCCATACCTGAATGTACAAAACTTATATACAACAACGGGAGATCATACCAAAAGTCGAGCCTCGGAGAAGATGAAGCTCACGACACCAAAGCAAAAGATCCTAAGGATGTGGATCTAGCACTGCTTTACCGCGGCATGACGCATGGCCGAAGGAGGTTAGTACAACAGGTACCAAGTATGTGAAACTATAAAGTACTTAAATGAAATCAAAGTATTTAAAACCATTTGCAAATACAATCAGTTCAATTGCACATAGTGCCATATCACAAACAAGAACAATAATAGGTAAATCATGTGTCTTTTATACGCCGCGAATGATCCAAGCAAGGCAAATCGCCCATAAAATCATTATGAGTGCCTAATACTGGACTCACGCACTCCGCAAAGGACACACACAGACCCGAATGAGGTATTCCTCGACGGGGTAGCTAACCGGCATTCTCCTCGACTCATGATCCGCATAGTCTCAATAGACCGCATAGTCACACAGACCGCATAGGGCATCCCCCGCATCGGGCTAAAACACCTAATAGCTTTATGGGAAGTTAGTTATAACGACTTTATGGAAACAACAGAATGGTTTTATTATTGGATTTAAAATGGTAACTTGATTTTGGGAAAAGAGAAGTAACTTGAGTTTAAAAGTATAAGTAACTTATTTTCAAATATCGAACTTTTCTTGATGAGAAAATATAAGTGACTTGGTTTTAAAAGGTAGGAGTACCTTTATCTTAAAAGAGTTGGTTACTTGGGTTTTTAAATGTATACTTGACGTTGTTTTAAAAGTGTAAGCCATTTGGTTTAAAAGTATAAAGTACTTGATTTACATCTAAGGTCTCAACGTGTAATATTCTAAGGTTCATACCTTCCCTGTCGCCATACTTATCCTTTCAACTAACCATGTCTCTAAACCACAATATACACAACACTATATGTACAAAGTACTCAACATATAATCATCGTAACACGCATGTTAATCTCTAGAGGGTTAAGGATATACCTGAAAAATAGGCGGTTCAAAGGACCGCTAAAACTGGGAACTTCCACCGCGACCTCTGTGGCTCCGGGTGTATGAACATCCCGCCTAGCTATGGAAGGTGAAGAACCCGCAAATGATCTCGTAGTCGTGCTATTCCACCGTGCTACTCGGCCTGACGTCTCGCCAAATGGCCCCTGGCGCCGCAAGCATAACAATCTCCCAAATTAGTACGACATTCTCCCTTATGAATTTTTCCACAACGGCCACACTGAGACAAGGGTGGCCTCATCCGGCGAGCACTCGCTCCGAAAATCGAAACACGGAGCCACGACCGCTCCTGAATATCCCGAAGGTCCCGGCGTGGAGGACCACTATGTCGGGCGGAGGTACATAACTAGGCCGCCGAGGCGGTCCGCCTCGAAGTCGCCAAAAGACCATTGTCATGGCCTTCTTCGTTGATCCGGTCATTCCGTCGACCTTCCGCTCTCACACCCAAGTGCATAAGTCAGATGCGGCAATGTCCATGCCCGGCTGAAGAGCTACACCCGAACAAGCCTCTGCCAAGTAGTCATCAAGCCCGGTGATGTAGCGGTGCACTCTGTCCCCCATGTCGGCTACCAACGCGGGGACGTACCGAGCTATTGAGCCAAACTCCACATTGTACTCCCGAACCGTACGCCCGTCCTGTCTCAGTATCAAAACTCGGCCCGAGCCCTCATCTCATGGAGGCAAGAAATGTGCAAGAAATGCCTCCGAGAACTCGTCCCAAATAGCTGGAGGCGCATGCTCCCCCCGGGACAGCTCCCATGAATCAAACCAGTCGACTGCGGTATCACGCAGCCGATGTGAACCTAAGACCACTGACTCGGTCTCCGAAGCCTTGATCACTCTCATGATCCGCTGTAACTGTCGGATGAACTCTTGCGGATCATCCTCAGGCCTCGATCCATAAAACACTGGCGGGCTGCAACTCAGAAAGTCCCGCAGTCTCAAACTATCCGCTCTCGGGTGAACTACGGGTACTACCGGTACCGGAATCGCTGCATCCAGCTTATCCTCGTGCCTTGCCACTATCCTGGCCAATAACTGGGCCATCTCCTTGTAACCCATCTCCTCTGCTCCAGGTTGTGGGACTGGAGGCTCAGTCTTGTGGTCTCAGCGACCATCGCTGCGGCTCTAAACTTCTGGCGGCGGCGTCGCGCTTCGGCCCCGGCGCTATCTCAGGTAATGATATGGCCTGCGCCCTCGTACTCCTCTGTATCCTACTAGCAGCTCCCTCGGCTGCCTTGCCCCTCTCGGCCCGGGTTGCCTTGCGCGGAGGCATAACTGGTGAAAACGAAATACGTCAGAGGGGTCCAACTTATAACACAACTCTAAGGCACGATCTCAGAATGAGAAGAATGGAAACCAATCCTAAATGTCCTGCAGCCTCCTGATTATAGATGTGGTGCATAACACATCGATAATCAAGACTCTACTAGACACGGTCTGTAGACACTTTCAGAGATTAAGCGCTCGATACCACTTTTGTCACGACCCGATCCGGGCGTGGTAGTGCCTACGGGCACCCTAGTTTACAACATCAGAGAAAATCAGCGGAAATAAAAACTTAAACATGAAACAAGAGATATGATAAGAAAACAGGCCAACCAAACGGTTACCTTCTTGCGTATATATAACTAAAAACTTGAACAGTTACATCCTTACAAACCACCGCCAGCGGTACTACAGACCTAAGAGTTTTTATACAACATGACGGGACGGGGCCGCCATACCACAGATGTACAAGTACCTACCGTGACAGGGACTATACCAAAAGATAAGCATCGGAGAAGCGGAGCTTCCCAATACGCTAAGCGTGATCCTATGGCGAGGATCAACAAGCGGTGTACCTACTGCGGAATGAGCGGCCCGAAGGAGTCGATAACAGTACCAGTATGTGAAATCAAATGAAATCATAGTAGTCTATATAAAGCGGGAGACATGTATGATAACCAAACTACGATCCACGATAATTAGCGATCCACGTAAGTCGAGGACTCACGCCTCAAAGTCATCACTCAAATATAACTATGGGTCTCACGCCTCAACATCAATCATGTCGTGGAATACCTTCCGCCGGCTGCCGGCGATCATGATATAATAACACGGAGTACACATAAACACGAGTCCCACTGAGTCATAAAACCGTGCGGGGCAAGTCGAAGGCTAACTACGGATACCAAAGTGCATCATCAATGGCCGGCAAGTACGAAAGCCAACTACCGGATACCAAAGCCGTACTAACAATACTATACAACCAAACCACGAAGGCGTCACGGGCAAGTACGAAAGCCAACTACGGATACCAAAGCGTGTCACGTGGCGGCCGGGGCAATCGAGGGCTAACTACGGATACCAAGGCCGTATCACGAGACTTCGCCACGGGCGTCTGGGAAATGAAAGCCAACTACGGATACCAAAGCCGTGTCACATAGTGGCCGGGCAAGTACGAGGGCTAACTACGGATACCAAGGCGTATCACGAGACTTTACCACTAAAGCGAACAGGCAAGTCACGAAGGCTAACTACAGTACCAAGGCGAATCAGCCACGAGGCGGGGCAAGTCAGCCAACCACGGATACCAAGGCGAATCGGTAAAACCTCGTGGAGAGCTAGTCCATGGAATAACGCTATCAGCGAGAGCACACCCGTGGAATCCTCCGTCGATCTTGCGATGCGTCAAGTAAAATTATAACAAATCACCACCTCGTTGAGACGCGGTGGTATAGAAATACAATACTTGCATAACAAGGCTATCACACGCAAACATAGGCAAGTTACACATAACTCACGGTACTTTCATTTTATGCCAAAGTCCAGGTTTTAACCCCAAAGTACTACGTACGTTAAATTCTTTTTAAAGGATCCATTTCTTTTACAAAGGTCACCCGATACCCGTAGTATTAAAGATAGAGTGACTAACATTTTAAGTAGACCAAAACAACTTCCATACTTTCCTTTTTAAAATCAAGTAACAACATTCTTTTCCAAAGTTCAAGTTTTCCTAATTTCAAATATTCTCGTCTCTTATTTTCGAAAGGTTTCGTAGTTCATAGTCTTAATCACTTAATAACATAATCTCTTTTAAAACGATTGAGTAACGTATGCCTTATGTGTGAGTAGGTTATTCTTGTTTATAACAATCTTATTAAAGCAACCATGATCTAGGAAATGTAATACAATTTTGTTTTATTTTAGCTTTTATGCAGAGGGAGGTTTCTACTGGTTTTAATATAATTACTTAATTGTCAATACATTTTCCTTTATTAACGCTGCAGTGGTTCGTTCGATACTTATTCTCATTTCCGAAATCAGTAAAACATTATTCTTTTAAAGACCAAATACTCATTACTCACGAATGAGGTTTCACACTTATTAATAAAATTCATATCAATTCAATTAAGTCAAGTCTCTTATCTTTTAAGATCAATAAACCATTCTTTTTATCTCTCTTAAGACGTTATACCTAACTTCCCATAAAGCTAGTATAACTCTTAAGCTTTCAAAACCAAGTATTACTCTTCTTTCAAAAACGATTCTTAATTCTTTTGAAATACTTCAAGATTCTTTATTATTTAAAACTCATGTCAAAAGACATCGAAGTAAAACCACGTTCAGTTAACATACGTACGTCTACCGTACTATATATATTCTTTTAAAATATCATGCTCAAGAGGATAGGAAGAATCACATACCTCGCGACGATTAAATGATTAGCAAATAGCTCCAAAGTACTGTAATCCTGCTAGCCTTTTCCACCCTTCGAGTATAATACGCTACTCGCAGTACTTCATCCTATAACGGTCATATAAGTCTATCAACGTCTAGACTACTCTGCAGAATAATTCTAGATACAGATTCCTTAATTTTACGGAAAATTGGGCAGCACTTCCCTACCCGACAACTACACAAGTCTACTGTAAATACTGATCACATGTAAATCTGATTCAGTCTTCTTCTTTAATATTCTTCTGATGTGATTTCAATTCAATTCTCTTCTCTTATACCATCCTTCTATATATCTTATACTCATTCCTATACTACTATAGTATGTAATTTCCAATTACAATAGAAGGACAAGAGTATTTACCTTGATAAGCCCAAAATTATCCAAGTTTAAAAGTCGATTCCTGAGCAAGGTTTAGCTCCTATTCTGTACGCTCCAATTCGCTCCAAGAAACCCTTAGAAGTTCTACACAACTTCTACTTAACACTTCAACCGACTATGAAGATTTTCCTTAGGGTTTCGTTTTGAGAGACGACCCTAACTACACAGCTCTATCGCACGATCTTAGAGTGAGAAGAATGAAAACCAATCCTAAATGTCCTGCAGCCTCCTGATTATAGATGTGGTGCACAACACACCGATAATCAAGACTCTACTAGACACGGTCTGTAGACACTTTCCGAGGACTAACTGCTCTGATACCACTTTTGTCACGACCCGACCGGGCGCGATCGTGCCCTACAGGCACCCTGCCGATATACATCAGAGAATAGCAGCGGAACATACACAACTGATAAAAATGCTTAAACATAAAATAACGACAGGCTAGCCGATAAGGCCACCTTCCGTAAACTATACAAATAAAAAAGTACATTTTTTTTCTTTACAACCCAATCCACAATGTGACTACAGACCTTTAAGAATAACAACTGTGACGGGACAGGGCCCCGCCATACCCCTGAATAAACAACAACCAACCATACCAGGGATAGGCCTCCGGAGTAATGGAGATTCCCAACGGCTGAACAACGATCCTAAAAGTGAGGATCAGCTACCTGTACTCTACCTGCGGCATGAACGCAGCCCCCCGAAGGAGGTCAGTACAACATGTACCAAATATGTGAAACTGAAAGTACTGTAATGAAATCATAAGTCTATAATAAAACTGGAAACATGTATGATAACTCAATTAACAGTACACTGTGCCTTACTAACAATGAGAGTAATCAAGAGTATACTTACAACATAAAAATAGGAAGCTCACGATCAAAGCAGGACCACCCGCCCGCAGTATCATTAAGCAATCCTACTCCTGGGACTATTTCACCCGCATAGGTCGTGTGGACCCGCATGAGGTATTCCTCGCATGGGACTATTTCACCCGCATAAGCCCTTACGGACTCGCATGAGGTATTCCTCGCATCGTGGGCAGCAAGTCCACGGAATATGCAAATGCCACAAACCCGGGGAATGACCCCATAATGAATAACATACTACTAGCACAAACCGGCTATCACGCATAACATAAACACTACCGACTTATCATACATAACATAAGCACTACCGGCTTATCATACCATATATAAGCAAGTTAAGAAATCCCCTAACTTCTTATTAGTCTTGTTCATATACACTCTCATTTTAGTTTACTTAAGGCACTAACATGACTTTTATAAAAATCCGAGAATTTAACCCAAAGTACTACATACTTCCACTCTTTTAAAATGACTTTTTTTCATATAAAACTTCCAAGATACTAATAACCATAGTATCAAGTCATAACTACTTTTCAAGACAAGTCACAATACCTTTTAGAAATACAATTATAGGCTTCTAAATCAAGTGACTTCTTTCTTTTAAAACTTTAAGCAATTGATGCCTTTAAATCAATTTTCCATTCATTATTTCAAGTCATTTATCATACTTAATGTCATGACCCGAACCCGGGCCCGTGACTGGTGCCTTACCCCGGGCACCCTAGTGATACAACATCAGAGTAATCAGCGGAACATAAAACAAGACATGAAAATATTATGAAGCAAGAAACAGTAATCGGAGAAAAACTTGCCTTACGGCATATATATAAATCAATTTTAAAACCGAACAGTTACATCCTATTACAACTCTGCCCACAACAGTACTACAGACCTCTAAGAATGATACGACAACAATGGCGGGACAGGGCCCCGCCACACCCCTGAATGTAAATACCTACAACGACAGGGGACTATACCACTGATAAGCCTCCGGAGAAACGGAGCTTCCATACGCCGAAGCGTGACCGAGAACTAGGATCAACGGCGGTGTACCTCAACTGCGGCATGACGCGGCCCGAAGGTCGATCTAACAGTACCAAGTATGTGGCGAAAATCGTAAATGAAATCATAATAGTCTATAAAGCGGGAGACATGTATGATAACCAAACTACGATTCATGATAAATGGCGATCAGTCAAGTCGTGGACTCACGCCTCAAAGTCATCACTCAAATGTAACTATGGGTCTCACGCCATAACATCAATCATGCGTGGAATACCTTTCCGCCGGCAGCGACTTATGATATAAAAGCACCAAGCAATACATGAACACGGGTCCCACTGTGTCCTAATAAAGCGATGCGGGGTAAGCGAAGGCATAACCGACTACTAACACCAGCGCACTAACGGGGTCAAAGCGTATCATGATATCTGTCTGCACCGTCACATGATCAAAGCCGGTCACTCGCCGCGATATCAAATGTGCGCGTCTAGCCTCGAACTCTCGTAGCTCGCGATAGGCCAACCTCATAGGCGCGTGAGGTATTCCTCGCATCGAGGTAGCTACTCCGGCATCGTCACGGACTCGCGATCGCGTAGCCACAAAGACCGCATGACCACAAGGGCGCAAACACGGAACTCCGTAGTTCGCATGGATCCCCGGACCCGCATGAGGTATTCTCGAATCACGGTCCTGCATCGCTGAGTCTACCCGCGTCGGAGGCGGCTTAACCTCCGAGACAAGTCAAGGTGAGTGGTACAATACCAACATAACGATCGAGTCAAACAACTTTAAGCGCAGTCGAGGGAAAACCCCCTTTACACAAAATATCACAAGATACTAACACACGTAGCATCCTAGCATGTTTACTTATCAAATCAACAAGAAAGTATTACAAGGCTATCACAAACCAACACAATCAAGTTATACACACAAGATACATTCTAATATATGATTAACAAGATCGGGTATCTATTCCCAAAGTACTTCATACATTATCTTTTAAAAGATACGTTACGTTTACAAAAGTCACACAATACCCGTAGTATATGAAAATAGAGTGATTATCTTTTGAAGTAAATCAAAACACTTACCTTTGTAAAATCAAGTGACAACATTATTTTCCAAACGTCCAAGTTTGCCTAATTTCAAATGTTAACGGTTCTTTTTTTAGAAAGGTTTCGTAGTTCATAGTCTTATTCATTTAAGAATATAATTCTCTTTTAAACCATCTGAGAAAACATAAGCCTTATATGTGAGTAGGGTATTCTTGTTTATAACAATCTTATTACAGCAGCCATGATCTAGGAAATATCATTTTGTCTCATCTTAGCTTCTATGCAGATGGAAGTTTCTACTGGTTTTAATAATACTTAATCTGTCAAAATATTTCCTTTTATTAACGCTGCAGTGGTTTGTCGATACACATTACGATTTCAAATCAAGAAAACATTTTTAAGTCGTTATACCTAACTTCCCATAAAGCTAGTATAACTCTTAAGTTTTCAAAAACCCAGTATTACATCTTCTTTCAAAATGATTCAAAAATCTTTTGAAATACTTCAAGTTCTTTATTATTACATAACCAGCCAGTTATAGTTCAAATCAGTTACCCTTTTAAAAACCACAAGTATTTTCTTACCTACATAAAGCTGTTATAACCAACTTTCCATAAAGCCGTTATAACACTTTATGTTTTAGACCAATCAAATACATTTAACACCTGTACGTCTACCGTACTACATAGTTACACATATATCATGCTAGAAGAGATAGGAAGAGGTTCACATACCTCGCGACGAGTATCGACTAATAGCAAAACGCTCAGTACTTCCAACCGTCGCTACTCCTTAAGCCAAGTAGATCGCGCACACGCGATACTTCAACCTATAAGGCCACAAGCGCTTATTAACATTTAGGTCTCTTCGTAGAACATTCTGAGAAAATTCGCACACCTTCGCCCGCAACAGCGTAAATCTCCTCCTCTATCGGGGCCGGCTACCAAGCCAACCAGGGGGGGGGGGGGGTTATACGTCTAATCCGGACGTGCACAAACGTTCAGTACTCTTCTTTCGAAAAAGTTTCTTATTATTCAGGCTTAAGTCGCGAGACATTGCCGTAAGTATTATTCAGGCTTAAGTCCAAAGGCATTGCCGATAACAACGTTCATTACATATATAGTATACTTCAACTATATAGTCTAACAATCATGTAATTTCCAATTACGATAGAGGACAAGATATTTACCTCGATAAGCCCATAATTATCCAAGTATAAAGTCGATCCCGGGCAACGTTTAGCTCGACTCCGTGCGCTCAACCGCTCCAAACCACCCTTAGAAGTTCTAACCAACTTCTACATAAAACTCCAACTAACTATGGAGATTTTCCCTAGGGTTTCGGTTTTGTGACTGACGGGAAGTATAATAGTATTACGGGGCTTTCCGTAAAGGTATAACCTTAGAATACTACAAGGTATACGGCTAAGGTAATTTGGGTATAGTAACAATACTTTTGAGAGTATTTCTACCAAGAGGGGGGGTATTTATACGAGACAACACCACAAGGGGGGGTGTATACCCTCGGCCTACCACTAGGGGGTACTCTCGGCCAGGGGGCCTCTCAAAGGGAGGGCGAGAACAACAACAAGGGAGGAGGATTTCTAAGACTTAGAACATTTTAGGATGAATAAGTCTTCCAAAGGGGGGGGGGGGGGTATTTATAGTTCTAGAAAAGGCCAACCAATGGCCAAGATCATGCCAAGTGCAAGGCTATTGTAGGGCCATGATCATGCCAAGGGCACCTTATCCCTCTACCACCAAAATATCCGACCAACCCCTTGACCAAAACAATGGCCAAATCGTCCGTATGCGCCCACTATTCCATGATGAGAGGGTGCCAAGTGGCGCCCTCTCGTTGGTCCAACACGCTTCGTCTCTCGGAAAAATCCTCAAAAATTAAAAATGATATAGCCGGAATTTTCCCTTCGCAAGTTGTTTAAAACGTTTCGTCGAAAAACGACTCTAACCGGGTGTTGTGAACAAAAATAAATCGGCCAAGCCACTTTAAAGTCCAAACTTTTCTACGTACGTCCTTACGTACATACTCTGGAAATACGGGGTATAACACTTAAATTACTTAGAGTAATCACTCTTTTTATCCTTCTATAAAGCTATTATAACCAACTTCCCATAAAGCTGTTATACTAGCTTTATACCTTAGAAACTTACATTCTTCTTTAAAACCAAGAGGCTTAAACTTTCCAACAAAACAAGTATCAAAAATACTTTCAACATACTTAAAGTCTCATAACTTTTGAAAACCAAGATATCCTTAATATTTAAACAAGTGAGTTAATTCCCTAACTCAACCAACTTGGACATTCTTAAAATAAGCCAAGGATTTCAATGGACTAGATTGTCAAAATCTTGTACGTCTACCGTACTATACATTTACAACTTATTCATGCTCAAGAGATAAGAAAGTTCCACATACCTCTTCGGTTTAATCCACTTGCTAAGTCCAATACGCCGTACGTAGTATGTCAACCTATAATGACCATAGTACGTCGATTAACTTCTTACTTTAAACGTAGAATATTCCAAGTGCAAAGTCACTAAATCCTACGGAAAATCGGACAACACTTCCTTTGTTTCTACATACTTTGCCACCTTTTTCAAAGCCGAATTCAATAACCAAACACGCCACATTTAAGGCTCAACAAAGTAGTTAACAATAGGGGATTACACGCCTACAAGACGTGTAAAATTCCGCCCCACAAAATATATCAAACTAGTCTAAACTACAATGTCAATTCGGCAATTAGGGACAACAATACCAATTCTTCTTCCAATTTCTTTTCAAACCAAGTTGTTTAGTATAACATGTTATAAGGCCGCAATTGATTATAACAACTATAATCTTCAAGTAGATAACATGCGACGATTCTAGTTAATGACCAAATTGTAATTCAATCTCAAATGACTCAACATGTCATTTTCGGATTTGAGCTTCCAAATTTCCATAACACTTATCAAACTTCATAACACATATCACATGATCATTTATAACTTATAATAACATGGAATCTTCAATTACAAAAGTAAGACGAAGATTATACCTCATTTAGCCCAAATATGATCCAAGTTTACAAGTCGATCCTTAGTAACTTTAGCTCATCCTTTCGACGTTCCAAACCATTCCAAGCAATCCTTAGAAGCTTATGAAAAACTCATCTTTAAGTTCCAACTTCAAAGTTGAAGAACTCCTTAAGTTTCCGCCTTGCGACTAATAAAAAAACGCCACTTTTCCGGGATATTTCTATTGAGATACCCTTACAATACTCTTAGGAACCTTGGTTTAAAGTATGAGAATTATTGGACAACAATTGAAATTTTTTCTCTCTTGAAACCCTCTAAAGCCGAGAGCCCTCTAGTGCTCTTCAAACATTTTCTTGAAAAAATGACTAAGTGTGGGAACTAGTCTTGCTACTAGTAAGCTTATATAACACAAGGAAGGGTTAAGATTAAAACAAATGGGTGGCTTGGATGCATTTCACAAGGATCAAGCCAAGTGGCCCTTTGACAAGTCAACAATGTCAAGCTCTTTGTCTAGCAAGACTTGGTCATTTAAATTATGGTCAAATGACCATCCTATCCATGTATTTTCGTCCAAGACCAAGTAAGGGGGTGACACGTGTCGCCCTCCCGTTCGTCGCAATATTTCGTTTTCCGACAATTCCATAATTCCGATAAATTCATACTCGTCTCAAATCTTAACATTTATGAGTTCTTACGTACGTTCTTATAAACCTATCCTGGAAATTTCCAGGGTGTAACAAAAGGTTTCCAGTTATTGAAAGATAAGTTGACCACTACTACAGTTGTAACCCCTTCTGAAAGACTAGAGGGTTAGGTTATTATGGTAACACGTTGGGTGTTGGGTGTTACACCCCGTATTTACAGGACATGTTTTAAGAACGTACGTGAGAATCCCAAATGTTAAGATTGGAGACTTGTAAAAATTTATCGGAATTATAGAATTGTCGGAAAACGTAATATTGTGACGGATGGGAGGGCGACACGTGTCACCCCCCCTTATGTAGTCTTGGACGAAAATAAGTATGGCCAAAAGTGTCATTTGACCATTGTTAGGATGACAAAGTCTTGCAAGTTGAAGAGCTTGATAAAATTGACTTAGTCAATGGGGCCACAAGTCTTGATATTTAAAAGAACTTCATCCAAGCCACACATTTGTGCACATCTTGACCCTCCATGTTACTATATAAGTATACTAGTAGTGAGACAAGCTTCTATACTGTTATACCCCGTAGTTGCAGGGTATGTATGTGAGGACGTACGTGCGAGCGTACGGCAGAAATTTTGAAAAAGAAAGAAAGATGTGAGTTTTCGACGGAAAAGTTTCCGGTTATTTGTGAAGAAAAAGGTTCGTAAATGGGAATTGGATTCCCAGATTTGGTATTCGGACTTCCTGGAATATTAGAGAATTATGGAATTTTATTTTCGGAAATGGTCACGTGGGGCCCACGGGAGAAGTTCTGGTTTTGTAGGGCCCACTTTGTTTCGAGATTTTGGCCATTGTGGATATTTTTGAAGAGCGTTTTGAGGGCCAATAGGAGGGTGACACGTGTCACCCCGCCAGTGGCTTGGCGGTTACATTTGAGCGCAGTCTGGAGACTAGAGTCGTTTTCCGGAAACGTTTCCACGACTTTCGTAGGAAAATTCCGGCTATGTCCTTTTTAATTTTTGCGGATTTTTCCGAGAGGCGAAACATTTTGGGCCAACGGGAGGGTGACATGTGTCACCCTCGCATTAAACAAGTGGGCGTCAGTGGAAGATGTGGTTCACGAATTGGCGATCTTTTGGCTCACGTTTTGGCCCTATTGGTTCCTTGTTTTGTGCCTTGTTTTGGCCTTGTTTGTGGCTTGTCTTGTGCCATGTTTTGTGGAGTAGGGGTTAGGGTGCACTTGGCAGATCGAGGCCTTACACTTGCCTTGCGTGGCTTGATCTTGGCCATTGGTTGGCATTGGGTTTGCTATAAATACCCCCTTTGTGAAGACTTCATTCATCCACAAATGTTTCCAAGTCTTGAATCCCTCCTCCTCTTGTTGACTCTCGTCAGAGCTCCTCTCCCAGAAAGTGGCCTTTGGCGGGTGAGTCTCCACTCCCACTTGTGAGGTCTAGTAGTAGGTACCCCACTGCCTAGTTGTTTTCGTATAATACCCCTTGTTGTGGTATAGAAATACTCCCCTAATATTGTTATAATGCCCAAAATACCTTAGCCTTGTACCTTGTAGTATTCCAAAGATACCTCTTTGCGTAGAGTCCGGAAATACTACCTTTTGTCCTTTTAGTCTCAAACCGAAACCCTAAGGAAATCTTCATAGTTGGTTGAAGTATGTGAGTAGAAGTTGGTTAGAACTTCTAAGGGTTGTTTGGAGTGGTTTGGAGCGCACGGAGTGGAGCTAAACCTTGCTCAGGAGCGACATTAAACTCGGATAATTTTGGGCTTATCGAGGTAATTATCTCGTCCCTCTATTGTAATTAGAAATTACATGTTTGGTTGAATATATAGTTGAAGTATACTATATATGGAACTACTTAGTATTCGACAATGTCTTTTGACTTAAGCCTGAAGAATAAAGAACTGAACTGAACTGTATTTACATAGGACTGTATTGCAGTAGACTTGTGTAGAATTCGAGTAGAATTGTACGTCAGGGTAGGCGTGTAAACCCCACTGGTTGGCTTGGTAGCCAGGCCTCGATAGAGGAGGAGATTCTGTTGTTGCGGGGAGGTCTGCCAATTTTCTATAGAATGATAGAAACTTGTGTTTTGGGGTTAATAGGCGTTTTGACCTTTTAGGTGAAAGTACTAAGTAGCGTATTCTACTCGAGGAGTGGAAAGGTCTAGCAAGGTTGTAGTACTTGGAGCATTTTGCTTATTGTCGATAAATCGTCGCGAGGTATGTGAACCTCTTCCTATCTTTTCTAGCATGATGGTTGTGAACTATGTAGTGCGGTGACGTACATGTGCTAAGTGATTTGGTTGGTTTAAAACATAGGGTGTTATAATAGCTTTATGGGAAGTTAGTTATAACGACCTTATGTAAGTGAAAATGGTTTCTCGATGTTAGAAGTTAAGAGACTTGATCTTATAAGATAAGAGACTTAACTTATTTGTTTTAATGTGGATGTTTGTGTGAAACCTCATTCGTGAGTAATGAGTACTTGGTTTTAAAGGGATAATGTTTCTTGATTTGGGAATCGAATGTGTATCGACAGGACCACCTGCAGCGTTAATAAAAGGAAAATGTATTGAATAATGATGTGTTGTATTAAAACCGGTAGAAACCTCCATCCGTAGAAGCTAAGATAAGACAAAATGATATTACATCTTACAGATCATGGTTTCTTGTAATAAGATCGTTATAAACAAGAATAAACTACTCACATATATGACATATGTTACTCAATTGTTCTAAAAGGAATCAAGTGATTAAGTTTGGGAACGATGAAACCATTTGAAAATGAGAAGCTTGAGTAATTGAAACTAGGCAAACTGGAACTTATGAAAAGAATGTTGTTACTTGGTTTTGAAAAGGAAGGTGGGTTGGTCATTCTAATACTACGGTATCGGGTGACTTTTATAAAAGAAATGGATCTCTTTTAGAAGAACTTACGTATGTAGTACTTTGGGGTTAAAAACCCGGACTTTCGTATAAAATGAAAGTACTTTGTGTTGTTGTGAAACTTGCCTATGCTTGTTGTTGTGAAGCTTGGCTATGCTTATTGTGATAACCTTTGTTGTGCAAAGCGTTGTATTTACGTATTCTGGCGTCTCGATGGAGGGTCGGTTGACTTGTTGAGAACTTACTTGGGCGTCTTGGCGGTGGCGGAGAAATTCCGCAGTGCGTTCGTTGATAGTATTATTGTTGTTAATCACTTTGGACATACCGACACGATCGTGGCGCGGGTATGCCTCCATTTTGGTTAAGGTCTTGTGGTGAATCGCTTTGGATATCCGACACGATGTGTAGCGCTGCGGGTATGTTTCCATTTTGATTATCGCGCTTGATTTCCTTTTGGACATCTTGACCGCGTGGCGCTGCGGGTATCGTCCATTTGGAATGTTGTCTTATTGTTTCCCTTTGGACATCACGACACGATCGTAGCGCGCGGGTATCGTCCATTTGGAATGTTGTCTTATTGTTTCCCTTTGGACATCACCGACGATCGTAGCGCGCGGGTATGCTTCCATTTGGATTCTTTGTCTTGTTATTGAGGTCACATGGACATGTCTACACCCGTCAGGATTCGGGGGCATGTGGCCATGGGACATTGGTATTATTGTTGCATCATGGACATGTCTACCGTCTGATATTAAGGGCATGCGGCCCATGTCTGAACTGATTGATGTTGTGGGCGTGAGACCCATAGTTATATTGGAGTGATGATTGTTTTATGTTGTGAGCTGTAGTTTGGTTATCATACATGTCTCTGCTTTATATAGACTAGTATGATTTCATTCTGATATTATGCGATTTCACATACTTGGTACTGTTATCTTGACCTCGCCCGAAGTGCGTTCATGCCGCGGTAAGTACGTCGATCGTGGATCCTCGCTCATAGGATCACGATTCAGTAGCATTTGAAGCTCCGTTTCTCGGAGGCTTATCCTTAGTAGGTGTTCACGAGTTGTAGGTTCTTGTACATTCGGGGTATGGCGGGGCCTGTCCGTCATAGTCGTGTATATCTTAAGTGCATGTAATCTTGTTGTGGGCGGGGTTGTAAAAGGATTAAACTATTCGAGTTTTATGTATATCATGAAGGCAACCGTTTTGGTTGCTTTGTTTATTTATTATATCTCTTGTATAATGACTCATGTTTTATGTTCGCTGATTTTCTCGATGTATGTATCGCTAGTGCGGGTAAGGCACGATGCGCCGGGCGAGTCGTTACAAAAGTGGTATCGAAGCGATTAGTCCTCGGAAAGTGTCTGAGACCGTGTCTAGTAGAGTCTTGATTATCGATGTGTTGTGCACCACATCTATAATCGGAGCTGAGGACATTTAGGATTAGTTTCCATTCTTCTCATCCCGAGATCGTGCCTTAGATTTGTGTTGTAAGTTGGACCCTCAGCGTATCTCGTTTTACGATTATGCCTCGCGCATGAGCAACCGGGCCCGGGAGGCAAAGCGGCCAGTGCCGCTAGTGAGATCTGAGAGAAATGCAGCGCGAGCGAGATGTACGAGTTGTGCTTGACGGCGGGTTTCGCGGCGCCGCGGCCTGTGAAGTTTAGAGCGCAGCGATGGGCGTGAGACTCTGATACACGAGCCTCGGTCCACGATGGAGGCGGGAGATGGTCTGAGAGATGGCCCGATTATTGGCGGGGTTGTGGCGGATATGAGGCAGTGGATCACGGCGATTCGGTTCGATGCACCGATGGTTCACCCCGAGCGAGATAGTTTGAGGCTACGGGACTTTACGAGTTGTAGCGCGAGTTTTATGGGTGAGGCACGAGGATGATCCGCGGGAGTTCATCCGGCGATTCTGACCGGATCATCACGGGTGATCAAGGCTTGAAACAGTCTGTGACCTTTGGTTCGCATCGGCTGCGTGATACCGCAGTCGATTGGTTTGATTCATGGGAGCTTTCCCGGGGAGAGCATGTACCTCCAGCAGTATGGGATGAGTTTTCGGGGGCTTTCCTCACGCACTTCTTGCCTCCGCAGATGAGGAGACGCGGTAAAGATTTTATTCTTGAGGCAGAGAGGCGACCGTCGGGGAGTACAATGTCGAGTTCGATTCTTTGGCTCGATATGTCCTGCGCTAATTGCGAATATGGAGGATAGGGTGCATCGCCACGCCAGGGCTTGATGATTATATGGCGAATCTTGTGCGGGTGTTTCTCTTCACCGGGCATGGACATTTCCGCACGCAGCTCATGCACTAGGATGTGAGGCACGGAGGTCGGCGGAATGACTGGATCGCCAGAAGGGCCGGGGCCAGGGTCCTTTGGTGGCTTTCGGCGGACCGCCTCGGCCAGTTAGTTATATACCCCCACCGGTGCAGTGGTCCTCCACCGTCTTGAGAGCGGTCGGGGCTCGAGGTTGATTTTCGGCGAGCGGGGTGTTAACGGTGAAGCCACCCCTACCTCGTTGTGACCATTGTGGTAGACTCCATTTTGGAGAGTGTCGTGCTAGATTGGGAGTTTGTTTTGCTTGCGGCCAGCGGGCCATTTGCGGAGAACGTCCTACCAAGGGAAGCGCGGATGTTACGACTCGCCTTCGGGATCGTGGCTGGTTCATCACCCTACTGGTATGCGCCTGCAGTGGGCCTATGATTAGAGTGGGCGGTAGCTTCGGTATATCCTTAACCCTCTAGAGTTTTGGTATGCTTGTTATGATGATCTCATTATTGTGTGCTATGCGGATAGCATTGTGATATGTGTGAGTTAAAATGCATGGTTAGTTGGGAGGATACGTATGGAGGCATGGTAAGTGTAGACCTTAGACTATGTCACGATCGAGACCTTAGGGGTAAGGTCGTCTTGAGTTAAAGATTTATTTTTGACCCTTATCAGAGTAGTAGTATACGTGGGATTTATTTGTGTGATAAGTCCGTGGGTAGTGTGAGATGGAAGTGGTAGCTTTCATGATGTGAATTAGTAAGATTGTTAGGATCGGGAACAAGAGTTTGGCGCGATTGAAGTCGGGTTGAGGACCATTTGCGGGTCAACGTAACCGGTTTGGGGTGGGAGTCGGTTCGGTGGTCCCGCCGGTGGTAGGAGTCACGAGGATGCTAGGCCCAAGTTTGTATGATCATCGTATGAGTTCGTGGACGCGTTCGACGAGCGGTTCGTAAAGGCGGGAATGGCCTTAAGGAAGTTTGAGGTTAGTAAGATGACCAAGTTTGGAGGTAGTGACTCGGAGATTTCGAGCGGAAGTAATGATGAAGTATGGTGCGTCTTTGGGAGAGTTCAAGTGTTAGAAGCGGCACGACGAGTAAGGAAGGAAGATAACGTGTGTTATTTCATTGGCGGTATGGCGTTGACAACTTGTTAGAGGAACTTCATCGATATCCGTCTTGAGAAGGAACATTCGGACGAATGTTTCTAAGGAAGGAGAATGTTATACCCGTAGTTGCGGTATGTATGTGAGGGCGTGCGTGCGGCGTCTGGCGAAAATTTTGAAAAGAAAGAAAGATGTGAGTTTTCGACGGAAAAGTTTAGGTTATTTGTGAAGAAAAGGTTCGTAAATGGGAATTGGATTCCCAGTTGGTATTCGGACTTCTGGAATATTAGAGAATTATGGAATTTTATTTTGGAAATGGTCACGTGGGGCCCACGGGAGAAGTTCTACGGTTTTGTGGGGCCACTTTGTTTTGAGATTTTGGCCATTGTGGATATTTTTTGAAGACGTTTTTGAGGGCCAATAGGAGGGTGACACGTGTCACCCCGCCTAAGTGGCTTGGCCGGTTACATTTGGGCACAGTCTGGCTAAGTCGTTTTTAAAAGCGTTTCCACGACTTTCGTAGGGAAAATTCGGCTATGTCCTTTTTAATTTTTGCGGATTTTTCCGAGAGACGAAACATTTTGGGCCAACGGGAGGGTGACATGTGTCACCTCACATTGGAAACAAGTGGCGCCGAGTGGAAGATGTGGTTCACGAATTGGCTTGATCTTTTGGCTCACGTTTTTGGCCTATTGGTTCCTTGTTTTGTGCCTTGTTTTGGCCTTGTTTGTGGCTTGTCTTGTGCCATGTTTTGTGGAGTAGGGGTTAGGGTGCACTTGGCTTGATCTAGGCCTTACTCTTGCCTTGCACATGGCTTGATCTTGGCCTGTGGTTGGCATTTGGGTTTGCTATAAATACCCCCGCTGTGAAGACTTCATTCATCCACAAATGTTTCCAAGTCTTGAATCCTCCTCCCTCTTGTTGACTCTCGTCCAAGCTCCTCTCCCCAGAAAGTGGCCTTTGGCGGGTGAGGTCTCCACTCCTTGTGAGGTCTAGCAGTGGGTACCACTAGCCTAGTTGTTTTAGTATAATACCCTTGTTGTGGTATAGAAATACTCCCTAGTATTGTTATAATGCCCAAAATACCTTAGCCTTGTACCTTGTAGTATTCCAAAGATACCTCTTTGCGTAGAGTCCGGAAATACTACCTTTTGTCCTTTTAGTCTCAAACCGAAACCCTAAGGAAATCTTCATAGTTGGTTGAAGTATGTGAGTAGAAGTTGGTTAGAACTTCTAAGGGTTGTTTGGAGTGGTTTGGAGCGCACGGAGTGGAGCTAAACCTTGCTCAGGAGCGACATTAAACTCGGATAATTTTGGGCTTATCGAGGTAATTATCTCGTCCCTCTATTGTAATTAGAAATTACATGTTTGGTTGAATATATAGTTGAAGTATACTATATATGGAACTACTTAGTATTCGACAATGTCTTTTGACTTAAGCCTGAAGAATAAAGAACTGAACTGAACTGTATTTACATAGGACTGTATTGCGGTAGACTTGTGTAGTATTACTGAGTAGAATTGTACACGTCCGGGTAGACGTGTAAACCCCCCCCCCTGGTTGGCTTGGTAGCCGGCCTCGATAGAGGAGGAGATTTACGCTGCGGGGAGAGTCTTTGCGAATTTTCTATAGAATGATAGAAACTTGTGTTTTGGGGTTAATAGACGTTTGACCTTTTTAGGTGAAAGTACTAAGAGTAGCGTATTCTACTGAGAGTGGAAAGGTATAGCAAGGTTGTAGTACTTGGAGCATTTTGCTTATTGTCGATAAATCGTCGCGAGGTATGTGAACCTCTTCCTATCTTTTCTAGCATGATGGTTGTGAACTATGTAGTACGGTAGACGTACATGTGCTAAGTGATTTGGTTGGTTTAAAACATAGGGTGTTATAATAGCTTTATGGGAAGTTAGTTATAACGACCTTATGTAAGTGAAAATGGTTTACTGATGTTAGAAGTTAAGAGACTTGATCTTATAAGATAAGAGACTTAACTTATTTGTTTTAATGTGGATGTTTGTGTGAAACCTCATTCGTGAGTAATGAGTACTTGGTTTTTAAAGGGATAATGTTTCTTGATTTGGGAATCGAGAATGTGTATCGACAGGACCGCTGCGGCGTTAATAAAGGAAAATGTATTGAATAATGATGTGTTGTATTAAAACCGATAGAAACCTCCATCCGCATAGAAGCTAAGATAAGACAAAATGATATTACATCTTCTAGATCACGGGCTTTGTAATAAGATCGTTATAAACAAGAATAAACTACTCACATATATGACATATGTTACTCAATTGTTCTAAACAGGAATCAAGTGATTTATTTTGGGAACTATGAAACCATTTGAAAATGAGAAGCTTGAGTAATTGAAACTAGGCAACCTGGAACTTAGGAAAAGAATGTTGTTACTTGGTTTTGAAAAGGAAGGTGGGTTGGTCATTCTAATACTACGGTATCGGGTGACTTTTATAAAAGAAATGGATCTCTTTTAGAAGAACTTACGTATGTAGTACTTTGGGGTTAAAAACCGGACTTTGGTATAAAATGAAAGTACTTTGTGTTGTTGTGAAACTTGCCTATGCTTGTTGTTGTGAAGCTTGGCTATGCTTATTGTGATAACCTTTGTTGTGCAAAGCGTTGTATTTACGTGTTCTGGCGTCTCTCGATGGAGGTCGGTTGACTTGTTGAGAACTTACTTGGGCGTCTTGGCGGTGGCGGAGAAATTCCGCAGATGCGTTCACGTTGATAGTATTATTGTTGTTAATCACTTTGGACATACCGACACGATCGTGGCGCGCGGGTATGCCTCCATTTTGGTTAAGGTCTTGTGGTGAATCGCTTTGGATATCTTGACGACACGATGTGTAGCGCGCGGGTATGTTTCCATTTTGATTATCGCCTTGTGATTTCCTTTTGGACATACCGACACGATCGTAAGCGCGCGGGTATCGTCCATTTGGAATGTTGTCTTATTGTTTCCCTTTGGACATCTTGACACGATCGCGTAGCGCTGCGGGTATCGTCCATTTGGAATGTTGTCTTATTGTTTCCGCTGGACATCACGACCGCGATCGTAGCGCGCGGGTATGCTTCCATTTGGATTCTTTGTCTTGTTATTGAGGTCACATGGACATGTCTACACCGATGCAGAATTCGGGGCATGTGGCCATGGGACATTGGTATTATTGTTGCATCATGGACATGTCTACACCGTCGCGATTCGGGGCACGCGGCCATAATCTGAACGATTGATGTTGTGGGCGTGAGACCCATAGTTATATTGGAGTGATGACTGTTTTATGTTGTGAACTGTAGTTTGGTTATCATACATGTCTCCTGCTTTATATAGACTAGTATGATTTCATTCTGATATTATGCTGATTTCACATACTTGGTACTGTTATCTTGACCTCGCCCGGGGTGCGTTCATGCCGCAGGTAGAGGTACATCGGTCGTGGATCCTCGCTCATAGGATCACAGTTCAGCGCATTTGAAGCTCCGTTTCTCCGGAGGCTTATCCTTGGTAGGTGTTCCCTGAGTTGTAGGTTCTTGTACATTCAGGGGTATGGCGGGGCCCTGTCCCGTCATAGTCATTGTATATCTTAAGTGCATGTAATCTTGTTGTGGGCAGGGTTGTAAAAGGATTAAACTGTTCAGGTTTTATGTATATACTGAAGGCAACCGTTTTGGTTGGCCTGTTTATTTATTATATCTCTTGTATAATGACTCATGTTTTATGTTCCGCTGATTTTCTCTGATGTATGTATCGCTAGGGTGCCCGGGGTAAGGCACCAGTAACGGGCCCCGGAACGGGTCGTTACATATACTTAGCCAAATTTCAAGAAAATTTGAAGAACACCATTAGGTGCTCTCGGGTTCACCTTCAAGAAAAAGAATTTTTTTTTGTTTGTTGTCCTTTAAGCTCCACACTTTAAACCAAGGTTCATGAGGGTATTGTAAGAGTATCTCAATAGAAAGATCCCGGAAAAATAGCGTTTTCATATTAGTCTCAAGGTGAAAACCTAGTTGCTTTTCTAGGTTTTGTTTGGAAGATTAAAGGAAAGTTGTTTGTGATATTCTAAGGGTCTCAAGTGGTGGATTGAAGTGTCAAGAAGAGGCTCTAAGTTGCTAGGTAGAGACTTCGGATTTGAAGTTGAACTAAGACTCGTTGAGGTAGGCTTGGAGCATGGAAATTCCGAGCCTAAGAATTATTGATAACCGCCGAGACCTTAGGTATATAAGGCCTTCTCGGGGAGTAAAAATTTAAGTCAGACCAAGGATAAGAGCTAAGTACAACGTCGAGTCGGGTTGAGGACCTATTAAGGGTCGCCCCATAGCCTGAAATGGAATGGGATCAGTTGATAGTAGTCCCGCTACGTGACAGGGTCACGAGGGTGCAAGGCCCTAGTCTAGTTAATCGTTTTATGGGTTCGTGGACGCATTCCACCGGAACCAGGTTGTGAGAGCCGGAATGGGCCTTATATTGTTTAATTTAGTAACTCCAAAGATTTGAGGCCAGCTTTATTATGGAAGTTATGTACGTAAGTTAGTATAAGCTTGGAAGTACGAAAAGCGTACAACCAGTGAAAAAAAGAGCAACCAAGTGTAAAGAAATAAGAGCATGAATCCATGAGAACCTTCCGAGGTGACTACACCGTGAGTGTTGGGTGGTAGCTGAGCGGGTAGATAATAATTGCCGGTAACGATACAGTCGTGGGATCCTAGCAGACCTAGCAGAGTTGTTAAGGCAGACTTCGAGGTCATTATGGGTACGGGCTAGTTGGTCTCTTGTTATGCCAACGTTGACTGCAGAGAGAGATCGGTTCGATTTATGTTTTCCGGTAAGCCGGTTATAGAGTGAGAAGGAAGAGAAGTGGTGGTAACCAGGGAATTATCCTTCCTTTTTTGACATCATTGTTTTAATAAGTCTGTGTGACTTGTTCATTTGAGGTAAGTTGATGCAAAAGGTAATTAATACTGGAATTTGAAGGAATTTTATGTTAAGTGCCCTTGGAGGTACTTGGAGTTGGTTTGGTGTGGCGGTCAGGGCCACGACCTTCCAGATAAGTTCAGGATAGCGCGCAAGCAAGATTAAGATAAGTACGAGTGTTGCCTATGGAAAACAGAAGACATCTTTGGTAGGTTTTGACAATCTACACAATTTTAAGGAGGTTCTTGATGATTAGATATTTATAGGATCGCAAGAGGACCCTTTGATTAGGGTTGTGACTCCAAGGAAAGTTTATTTACGGGAGATAAGTTCTCTCGCCCACGTAAAGGATAATTTTACGTATTATGGGGTTGCGTGTACCCATGTTGTTATGCGAATGATATGAGATTGGTAAAGTCTTCAGTATCGTCATGCCATAGGTTACAGTTTTAGATAACCGTGGGAAAAGTATTGTGTTGGGGTGATTAAGAACGACGTTACGAAATGGTCGAGGAAGTGTCGTAAGGATAAAAATGCAGGTAGTATGCGCGTATGCGAAGGTATGCGATTACAGATCAAAATAGAAATACTTTTTCTAATAATAAGCATAAGGTAAGGTTATGACCAGAATGATAAAAGAGAATACGACTATGGTTATGTAAGTTGCACGTGATATGATTACCCCAGACTAGTGTAAGACCATTAGTAAATAATGTGCAGTAAGAACACCTCGAGGAAAGGTGGTAGCATCTGTACTGACGAGAAAGATAGTAAGGAAATACGGAGGAGTGAGGGACCCCAGGACAACTTGAAAATAGCTTATAAAGGAAAGACGAGTAGACACTCGAACGATAGGAATCTTGAAAAGTCATTGGATTATGTAATACCATGAATTGAGGTTGAACACCTGGCTATAAGCTCTACGAGCTGGGAGAGAATAATCAGGTTACTATTTGATGAGATCAAGGAAATCTTCTCCCCCCCTTAATTGTGATTGACAGGAAGTCTTAGCCATGAGGCAAGCAAATGAATCAAATCTAAGTTAGTGACCAAGTTTGGTTGCAACAGATAAAGGGAAACAGGAACCATAATTGAGACTAAGGATGCCCGAATATTTTCGCAAGAATGAGAAAGGTTTCCAGTTATTGAAAGATAAGTTGACCACGACTACAGTTCTAACCCCTCCTGAAAGACTATAGGGTTAGGTTATTATGGTAACACGTTGGGTGTTGGGTGTTACACCCCGTATTTATAGGACATGTTTTAAGAACGTACGTGAGAATCCCAAATGTTAAGATTGGAGACTTGTAAAAATTTATCGGAATTATGGAATTGTCGGAAAACGTAATATTGTGATGAATGGGAGGGAGACACGTGTCACCCCCCCTTATGTAGTCTTGGACGAAAATAAGCATGGCCAAAAGGGTCATTTGACCATTGTTAGGATGACAAAGTCTTGCAAGTTGAAGAGCTTGATAAAATTGACTTAGTCAATGGGGCCACAAGTATTGATATTTAAAAGAACTTCATCCAAGCCACACATTTGTGCACATCTTGACCCTCCATGTTACTATATAAGTATACTAGTAGTGAGACAAGCTTCTATACTTAGCCAAATTTCAAGAAAATTTCAAGAACACCATTAGGTGCTCTCGGGTTCACCTTCAAGAAAAAGAATTTTTTTGTTTGTTTGTTGTCCTTTAAGCTCCACACTTTAAACCAAGGTTCATGAGGGTATTGTAAGGGTGTCTCAATAGAAAGATCCCGGAAAAATAGCATTTTCGTATTAGTCGCAAGGTGAAAACCTAGTTGCTTTTCTAGGTTTTGTTTGGAAGATTAAAGGAAAGTTGTTTGTGATATTCTAAGGGTCTCAAGTGGTGGATTGAAGTGTCAAGAAGAGGCTCTAAGTTGCTAGGGAGCAACTTCGTATTTGAAGTTGGACTAAGACTCGTTGAGGTAATAATCTTGTCTCTTAAAGTGTTACAAGATTATATATTGTTGTTAGCCTTACATGTTTGCTAGCATGAAGTATATGTGTTGAAGATTTATAAGTGTTATGGATTGTTGTAGCCTAAAATCTGAAATGTCATATAAGCCATTTGAAGTTGGATTACAATTTGGTCGTTAATTAGAATCGTCGCATGTTACTTACTTGAAGATTATAGTAGTTATATCGATTGCGACTTGATATCATGTTATGCTAACAATTTGGATTGAAAAGTAAATTGGATAAGAATTGGTGTTGTTGTATCTCAAGTTGCCGGATTTACACTTGTAGTTGTATTAGTTTGATATCAATTGTGGGGCGGAATTTTACACGTCTAGTAGGCGTGTAATCCCCTATTGTTAATTACATTGTTGGGCCTTAAATGTGGCGTGTTTGGTTATTGAATTCGGCCTTAAAAAAGGTGGCAAAGTATGTAGAAACAAAGGAGGTGCTGTCCGATTTTCCGTAGAATTTAGTGACTTTGCACTTATAATATTCTACGTTTGAAGTAAGACGTTAATATACGTATTGTGGACATTATAGGTTGACATACTACGGGCGGGATATTGTACTTAGCAAGTGGATTGACCCGAAGAGGTATGTAGAACTTTCCTATCTTTTGAGCATGAATAGTTGCACGTATATAGTACGGTAGGCGTCTGAAGACCTTGATATCCTTTACTTGTTTTAAGAATAGCCAAGTTGGGTGAGTTAGGAGATTAACTCACTTCTTTAAAAGTATTAAGGATGTCTTAAGTTTTTAAAGTTAAGGGACTTGAAGTGTTTTAAAGTATATGATACTTGTTTCGTTTTAAACATATAAGTCCCTTGGATAGGAAATTGTAATTGACTAAGGTATAAAGTTAATATAACGACTTTATGTGAAGTTGGTTATATTAGCTTTATGGAAAGATAAATAAGGATAAATGACTTGATTTAATGAAAGACAATTTGATTTTAAGGCATCAATTGCCTAAGGTTTTAAAAGAAAAGAAGTCACTTGATTTAGAAGCCTAATTTTATTTCTAAAGGTATTGTGACTTGTCTTGAAAAGTAATTGTGACTTGATACTACGGTTATTAGTATCTTGGAAGTTTTATATGAAAAAGAGTTATTTTTAAAAGAGTGGAAGTATGTAGTACTTTGGGTTAAATTCCCGGATTTTTATAAAAGACATGTTAGTGCCTTAAGTAAACTAAAATGAGAGTGTATATGAACAAGACTAATAAGAAGTTAGGGGATTTCTTAACTTGCTTATATATTGTATGATAAGCCGGTAGTGATTATGTTATAAATGATAAGCCGGTAGCGCTTATGTTATGTATGATAGCCGGTTTGTGCTAGTGGTATATTATTCATTACGGGGTCATTCCCCGGGTTTGTGGCATTTGCATATTCCGTGGATTTGCTACCCATGATGCGAGGAATACCTCATGCGGGTCCGTAAGGGCTTATGCGGGTGCAATAGTCCCATGCGGGGCGGATCAATCCTATGCAAGGAATACCTCATGTGGGTCTACACGACCTATGCGTCCGGATACAGCCTATGCGAGGAATACCTCATGCGGGTCCACACGACCCTTGCGGGTGAAATAGTCCCAAGAGTAGGGTTGCTTAATCATACTGCGGGCGGGTGGTCCTAGTTTGATCGTGAGCCTCCTATTTTTATGTTGTAAGTATACTCTTATTTACTCTCATTGTTAGTAAGGCACAGTGTACTGTAATTTGATTATCATACATGTCTCCGGCTTTGTTTTAGACTTATGATGTAATTACAGTATTTTCCAGTTTTACATACTTAGTACATATTGTGTACTGACCCCCTTCCTCGGGGGCTGCGTTCATGTCGCAGGTAGGGGTAAGCAGGTGGTGGATCCTCATTCTTAGGATCACTGATCAGGTGTCAGAAGCTCCATTTCTCCGGAGGCTTGTCTTTTTGGTACAGTTTTTCCCTGATGTTGTAGATTTTATGTACATTCAGGGGTATGGCGGGGCCCTGTCATACGATTGTTATTCGTAAGTGCAGTAGTCACATTTTGTGGTTTGGTACATGAAACGAGTTATCTTATTTTACTTTCGATTATGTATATTTTATGGAAGGTGGCCTTATCGGCCATCCTGTGATGTTTATTGTCTAAACATATTTGTGTGTTGTGTATGTTCTGCTGCTATTCTCTGATGTATACAGGCAGGGTGCGGGTAGGGCACCGATCGCGCCCGGTCGGGTCGTGACAAAAGTTGTATCACAGCAGTTAGTCGTCGGAAAGTGTCTACAGACCGTGTCTAGTAGTGTCTTAATTATTGGTGTGTTGTGCACCACATCTATAATCAGGAGGCTGCAGGACATTTAGGATTGGTTTCCATTCTTCTCTCTATGAGATCGTGCGATGAGATCTGTCTTATTATGTTGAATCCTCTCGACCTATTCTTATGTAACGATTATGCCTCGAAAGCGACCGGGGCCCGAAGGGCAAAGCGGCAGGCGCTGCTAGTACTGAGGATTACTAGGACTCGAGTACGGACTATGCACGAGGTTGCGGTAGTCGGCGAGTTCAGCCACGCCGATATTAGAAAGGCGAGGCGGCGGTAGCTCAGAGGATTCGGCACGAGCCTCGATTCGCAGCCAGGAGCTGAGTATAGAGATTACGGGGAGCAGATCCGGTTATTGACCAGCATAGTAGCAGGGCAGCACCGACAGGAGCAGGTAGCTAACCCTAGAGCCTACAGTTTGCGGATTCGGGATTTTCTGGGTTATCATCCACCCGAGTTTTATGGTTCGAGGTCTGAGGAGGATCCGCAGGAGTTCATTCGGCGATTCTGACGGACTATGCGAGTTCTTACGGCCTCGGAGACAGAGTCGGTTATGCTAGCCTCTTACCGGTTACGCGATATTGCGTTGAACTGGTTTGAGTCATGGGAGCTGTCGAGAGGTGAGGATGCTCTTCCAGCTGTTTGGGAGGAGTTCACAGAGGCCTTCCTGGATCACTTTTTGCCTCCTGAGATGAGGAGAGCCCGCGTAGATAGATTTTTGACCTTGAGGCAGAATGGGAGGACTATCAGAGAGTACAGCCTTGAGTTTGACTCTTTGTCTAGGTATGCGCACACCATTATAGCTGACATGGCGGACAGAGTTCATCGTTATGTGATGGGGCTAGACTGTCATATGATTACTGCATGCTTGGGGGTGGCCCTTCAGCCAGGTATGGATATTGCCGGAGATGCAGCGTATGCGCGAGGATAGATGATAGAGAGGAGGATCGGCTTGCTCGAGCCAGGCCCGAGGCAGGCGGTAGGGTCTCGAGGCGATTTGGCGGACAACCTCAGCAGCAGACTAGGTCCACATTTCAGCCAGGAGGTCTGATCAGCCGGATCATTCAGGAGCAGGTCAGGGCTCCAGGGCTTCGGGGTTTTAGGGAGGCAGAGACCGTCACCGATCGAGACCACCCACATCTCGGTGTGCTCGATGCGGTAGATCTCACCCAGGCGAGTGTCGTGTTCCTTCAGGAGTTTGTTACTCTTGTGGCTAGCTGGTCCATTTGAAGAGAGACTGTCCGACCAAAGGCAGCATGGGTGGTATGGTGTAGCCGACATGATCAGTTGTTGTGTCTTCCTCTTCTTCTGTGGTTATGCGCCGGGGCGTGGTGTTCACGGGCCGGCGAGCGCGGCAGGTCGTGGTGGTGGTTCCAGTTCTAGCGGTCCACAGAACCGCATTTATTTCTTAGCCAGCCGCCAGGATCAGGAGGCTTCCCCTGACGTCGTCACAGGTACATTATTGATGTCATGATGTGATGTATATGCTTTGATAGATACAGGTTCTACCTTGTCCTATGTGTCCCCTCTTATTGCTGGTAGAATCGGGATAGGTGTCGATAAAGCCTTTTGAGGTAGCTACGCCAGTGGGTGATTCGGTGTTAGCTGAGCGGGTGTATAGAGGTTGTCCAGTGTTTATTTACAGTCGTCAGACCCTTGCAGACTTGATAGAGTTGGTGATGACAGATTTTGATGTCATTATGAGTATGGACTGGTTGGCTTCTTGTTATACCAACGTTGACTGTAGAGACAGGTTGGTCCGGTTCCAGTTTTCTGGCGAGCCAGTCATCGAGTGGAAGGCCAACACAGCGTCGCCGAGGGGTAGGTTTATCTCTTACCTCAAGGCCAGGAAGATGGTGCAGAAAGGGTACATCTATCATTTGGTTCGGGTATTCGATACAGAGACTGAGGTTCCAGCTCTTCAGTCAGTGCCCGTGGTTAGGGAGTTTCCAAATATGTTCCCAGACGATCTTCCGGGTATCCCTCCTGAGAGGGAGATTGAGTTTTGTATTGATACGTTGCCAGACACTCGACCAATATCTATTCCGCCATACAGGATGCACTCTTTGAGTTGAGGAGTGAAGGACCACTGAAGATTTCTTTGGAAAAAGGCTTTATCAGGCCTAGTATTTCTCCATGGGGAGCACCGGTTTTGTTTGTGAAGAAGAAGGATGGGACGTTGCGTATGTGTGTTGATTACAGGCAGCTGAACAAGGTAACCATCAAGAATAGGTACCCCTTCCCCAGGATTGATGATTTGTTTGACCAGTTGCAGGGTGCGAGGTGTTTCTCCAAGATAGACATGCTGTCACGACCCGACCCCGGGCCCGCGACTTGGTGCCCTACCTGGGCACCCTTACAGGTTTACCTCAGAGATAAATAGTGGAACATACATAAACTTAAACAATGAAATAAATAATAGGTCAGCCGATAAGGCTACCTCCCTGGATATAAACAAATCCAACAGCAGTTACCTCAATTTTTTTTTATAAAGCGACCCACAAGATATGACTACAGACCTCTAAGAGTTTACATAACATCTGTGACGGGACAGGGCCCCGCCATACCCCTGAATGTACAAAAGTCAACCACTTCAGGGAACCATACCAAAGACAAAGCCTCCGGAGAAAATGGAGCTTTCTGAGAACTGAACCGTGATCCTAGGAGTGCGGATCAACAAGCTATGTACCTCAACCTGCGGCATGACGCGGCCCCGAAGTCGGTACAAAAATATGTACCAAGTATGCAAAGCGAAATCTTGTAATTTAAATCATAATAGTCATAATACAACTGAAGACATATATGATAACCCAATTAACAGTACCCTGTGCCTTACTGAAGTAGAAGTAATGAAAGTCAGTTTTACCTTATACAGCCTGTTTCATCATATGAACCGTAGTCACCCCAGGGCTATGAACACGACCCTCGAATATCCAAGCGCGTGGGATTCCCATCACTTGCCGACCCAGGTGTAAAATCTAACTTTGTGACGCGCCCGTGGCATCCTTCCTCACTGTCGGCGTACACACAAATCTAACCATGTGACGCGCTCGTGGTATCCTACCTCACTGTCGGCGTACACACATACAACACGTATATACCTATATCCTCTGCCCGTGGAATCCCCCGTCACTGCCGACAGCCATAAAAGTAAATACAACCATGTGACGCGCCCGTGGCATCCTACCTCACTGTCGGCGTACACATACACAATACTTACATGTATCTATATCATGCCTGTGGAATCCCTCATCTCGGGTACATGACTTCATGAGGTGGCCCTCGCATCGTGGGTAGCAAATCCACGGAACCAGGTGGTATAACGATCTTGGGGGTTTACCCCTCATTTATACTCTTACCCTGAAGAAGGTGGTATAACGATCTTGGGGGTATACCCCTCATTTATACTCTTACCCCTCAAACTACATGCCTCGGAATCCCTCATCGCAAGCATGTCCACGGTGCATACCCGTGGAATCCCACATCACTGACAGTATGTCCCGGTAACCCATACTAAGACCATGGAAGCATACCCGTGGAATCCCACATCACTGTCGGTACGTCCAAGTAAACTCATACTATGACCAGGGAAGCATACCCGTGGAATCCCACATCACTGCCGGTACGTCCCGGTAGACTCATAAGGAGGCAATGGAGGCATACCCGTGGAATCCTCCATCACTGACGGTACGTCCAAGTAAGCTCCTAACTTCTTTAGACTTTCATTAACATACAAAATGGATCTCATTTTATGACCTTAGGCACTTTCCATATCACTTAACAAGTCCTGGGAAAATTCAACCCAAAGTACTATGTATTTCTATTCTTTCCAAGATCCCTTTTCCACATAAGACCCCAAGATACTAACACCCGTAGTATCAAGGCTTATCTACATTTCAAACAAGTCACTATACTATTAGAAATATGCTTCGGCTTCTAACTCAAGTGACCCTCATTTTAAACTTTAAGCAATTGATGCCTTTAAATCGAATTGCCTTTCTTAGTATCCATTCTTTTATCTAGGCTTACCTTATTCGAGAAAAACCATTTCTTTAAGCTTCCATAAAGTTATTATAACCAACTTCCCATAAAGCCGTTATACTAACTTTATGCTTTAGAAACCAAGACATCCTTATCCTCCCATAAAGCCGTCATAACTAACTTCCCATAAAGCCGTTATAACTCTTTATGTCTTAGACCACTTTGCTCTCTCTATAACCAAGAGGCTTGTACTTCAATTCAAGTTACACTACTTTCAAAATACTTCAATAATCTTAACTTAGGAATCAGGTCTCTTATCTTTAGAATAGTTCAAGAATCAATACTTCCCAAATCCAGTATTCTATACTTGATCATGTCAAGAAATCCTTGTCTACCTTATTAGGATAAACCGTTCTTATAACTCTTCCTTAAGGACACGTGAGTTAATTCTCTAACTCAACCAACTAGACATCCTTAAAACAAGTCAAATATATCAAATGACTTCACTTCATTTAAATCGTATGCGTCACCGCATACGATTATAAATACTCATGCTCAAGAGATAGGAAGAGTTCTACATACCTCTTTTGTTTAATCCACTTGCCAAGTCCAATATGCCGTGTTATACCCCGTATTTTTCCAGAGTATGTACGTGAGGGCGTACGTATTAATTTTTTTTTTTGCCTTAAGAATTGTCAAGTTTCGAATTTTGGGCACAAGTGCCGAAAAGAGTCGTTTTTCGACGAAACGTTTCCACAGCTTACGTAGGGAAAATTCCGGCTATGTCATTAATAATTTTTGCGGATTTTTCCGAGACGAAACATTTTGGACCAACGGGAGGGTGACAAGTGTCACCCTCACATTGGCCTTGAGTGGGCGGCATAGTGGACGAATTTGGGCTCCTTTAGTTGGTAGGATATTTTGTGCAAGTTGTGTGGTAGATGGATAAGGTACACATGGTCAAATCTTGACCCTACACTTGCATGGCACTTGGCTTGATCTTGGCCATTGGTTGGCCTTTGGTTAGCCTATAAATACCCCTCTAGTTGAAGACTTTCTTGATCCAAAAACTTGAGCAATCTACCTAAGTCTCAAATACTCCCTCCCTCTTGTTTTGCTATCGTCCAAAGCCCCCTCCCCCATGGCAAGGCCCTTGGCGAGCCTCCCTCCCTTTGTGGTGCCACTGGCCAGGTACACCCCTAGCCTAGTTGTCTCGTATAAATACCCCCTTTTTGTGGTATAGAAATACTCTCCTAGTATTGTTATAATGCCCAAATACCTTGGCCCAAATACCTTATAGCATTCCCAAAGGTTACACTTTTTCAAAAGCCCAGAAAATACTATTATACTTCCCTCAGTCACAAAAACGAAACCCTAAGTAAATCTTCACCCGTAGTTGAAGTTATAGTAGAAGTTGGTTAGAACTTCTAAGGGTTGGTTGGAGCGGGTCGGAGCGCACGGAGTAGGAGCTAAACCTTGCTCAGGATCGACATATAAACTCGGATAATTTTGGGCTTATCGAGGTAAACATTCTTGACCTTCTGTTGTAATTGGAAATTACATGTTGTAGGAGTATATAGTTAAGTATACTATATATAGAACTGAACATAGTTGTGCGGCAATGTCTTTTGACTTAAGCCTGAATAATACTTACGGCAATGTCTTGCGACTTAAGCCTGAATTTTAAAAAGTGAAGTATTTGTAATTACATAGGGTGTATTCTGATGAAACTTGTGTAGCATTCTTGTGTAGTAGAATTGTACACGTCCGGTTAGGCGTGTTAACCCCTCGGTTGGCTTGGTAGCGGCCTCGATAGAGGAGGAGATTTCTGTTGTTGCGGGAGAGTCTTGCCGAATTTTACGTAGAATATTCTACATTGAGATCTAGGATGTTAATAGGTGCCTTGTGGCCTCTATAGGTTGAAGTACTACGTATGGCGTGATCTACTTAGCTTAAGGAGTAGCCGACGGTTTGAGGTACTTGGAGCATTTTGCTATTAGTCGATAATCGTAGCGAGGTATGTGAACCTCTTCCTATCTTTTCTAGCATGATATGTGTGAGTTATGTAGTACGGTGAGCGTACATGTGTTAACTGTATTTGGTTGTTTTAAAACATAAGTGTTATACTAGCTTTATGGGAAGTTAGGTATAACGTCTTAAGGGTGGTAAAATGAATGGTTTATTAATTTCAAAAGTTAAGAGATTGGATCTTATAAATAAGAGACTTAACTTAAATGAATTAATATGGATTTTGTGTGAAACCTCATTCGTGAGTAATGAGTACTTGGTTTTTAAAAGGAATAACGTTTTACTGATTTCGGAAATCAGAATGTGTATCAATAAACCACTGCAGCGTTAATAAAGGAAAATGTAATGAATAACTAAGTATTATTAAAACCAGTAGAAACCTCCATCTGCATAGAAGCTAAGATGAGACAAAATGATATTACATTTTCTAGATCATGGCTGCTTAATAAGATTGATTATGAACAAGATTAACCTACTCACCTATGGCATATGTTACTCTATTGTTTTAAAAAAGAGGTTAAGACATTGAACTATGAAACTTTTCTAAAAAGAGACTTGCGTAATTGAAATTAGGCAAACTGGAACTTTTAGGGAAAAGAAAGGCATTGTGTTGTCTTAAAATGGTTTAAAACATAAAGTGTTATAACAGCTTTATGGGAAGTTGGTTATAACGACTTTATGAAAACAAAAGAAGGGTTTTATCATTTGTTTTAATCACGGTAACTTGACTTTTAAAGAGAAGTATTTTGGTCCAAAGGAAGGCATGGTATTGCCTTAATTTGGTCTTAAAAAGGAAAGTATGAAAGTTGTTTTGGTTTACTTAAAAGATATAAGTCACACATTTTTTTTATATACTACGGGTATCGGGTGACTTTTAGAAAAGGAATGAATCTCTTAAAAGGAATTTACGTACGTAGTACTTTAGGGTTAAAATCCGGACTTTGACATAAAATGAAAGTACCTTGAGTTGTGTGTAACTTGCTTATGCTTGTTGTTATGAAACTTGACCATGTTACGTGTGATAGCCTTGTTGTGCAAGTACTGTGTTCTACTCGACTACCGGTTCATCCGGGAATGTATTTCACTCGACTACCGGTTCATCCGAAAATGTATTTCACTTGAGTACCGGTTCATCCGGGAATGTATTTCACTTGATTACCGGTTCATCCGGGAATGTATTTCACTCGACTCTGGGTTCATCCGGAATGTATTTCACTTGATTACCGGTTCATCCGAATGTATTTCACTTGACTCGGTTCATCCGGAATGTATTCCACTGACTAGGTTCATGGGATGAGCAGGAAATGTATTCCACGTTGCTATATTAGGTCCATAAGATGGGCGAGACACGTTATGCGTATCACATGATTTGTACCTAGGCTGCCGCGGTGAGGAAGGAGTTCCACGGGCATGAGGATGACTTTTAGGCGTGAGTCACGACTTGACATGATCGCTCTTATGTTGTGATCGTAGTTTGGTTATCATACATGTCTCTGCTTTATAGACTATTATGATTTCATTTCTGATATTTCTGATTTCACATACTTGGTACATTATCTTGACCTCCTTGGGCTGCGTTCATCTGCAGTAAAGGTACATCGATCGCCGATCCGCTTATAGGATCACATTTCAGCGTGTTGGGAAGCTCGTTCCTCCGAGGCTTATCTTTGGTATGTTACCACGAGTGCAGAGGTTCTTGTACATTCGGGGTATGGCGGGCCTGTCCGTCATAGTTGTTATCACTTCTTAGAAGTGCATGTCTTGTTGTGGCGATGCGTAAAAGGATAAGCGTTCGGGTATTTATGTATATATTAAGGCAAGTGTTTTGGTTGGCTTTGTTTATTTATCATGTCTCTTAATTCATGTTCATGTTTTTATTTCGCTGATTTTCTCGATGGTGTATCACTAGGGTGCGGGGTAGGTGTCACGACCCGACCCGGCGCACTGGTGCCCTACACGGGCACCGCCTAAACATCTGACATAATAAGCTGCGGAAGATAAATAACACATTTTTTTAAACCAAGGCCAAGCCGATAAAGTGCCATAACATAAAAATTACGAAAGGGTCTACTGCTTAACAATGTAAAAACAACTCTAGCAGTCCATTACGGATGAATCCGGACCTCTAAGATTTGAACAAATACTATGACGGACAAGGCCCGCGTACCACGAATATACATAGCCATGACAACTCGGAACATTGGAGCCATCTCAAAATGCTGAACCAGGATCCTAAGCTCGCGGATCCACAACTGTGTACCTAAACCTGCGGACATGAACGGCCCGAAGAAGTCGATCTAACAGTGCGAATATGGAGCAGAAATAAAAATCGATGCAGATCATAATCGTACAAAAGAATGACAGGCAAGTATAAAAGTACATACGGATCTGTATTGTCATTACCCCTTATGAACTTAATTGCACATCATTATCTTTTCTATTCCATTAAGAGTTATAGCCATATCTTACGTACATACTTAGGAGAAGTCATTAAGTTTATTACCATCTAACTTACTTATCTTTCATAACCTAATCCGGCTCTTTACGGAGGATGCTTATCTTTGCCCCTGGCGGGGGCGATAAAATCACATAGTCGCCCGTACAGTATCTTGCGGCCCATTTACGGGACGCGATAATGTCACATATGCGCCCATAAAGGTATCTTGCCGGCCCATTTCGGGGCGATAATGTCATATAGTCGCCCATAAGGTATCTTGCCGGCCCGTTTCGGGGCGATAATGTCATATAGTGCGCCCGTAAGGTATCTTGCCGGCCCGTTGCGGGGCGATAATGTCATATAGTACGCCCATAAGGTATCTTGCCCGACCCATTTACGGGGCGATAATGTCATATAGTTCGCCCATAAGGTATCTTGCCCGACCCATTTCGGGACGATAATGTCATATAGTGCGCCCGTACAGTATCTTTGCGGCCCGTTTCGGGACGATAATGTCATATAGTATCCGGAATTTAACCCTAAGTACTACGCACCTCTACTCCTTTAGAAAGACTCTTTTCAAATAAAACTTCGGATACTAACAACCGTAGTATCAAGTCATATCTACCTTTGAAGACAAGTCACAATACCTTTTTTAGAAATACATTTACGAATTTCTAAATCAAGTGACTTCTTTCCTTAAAACTTAAGCAATATATGCTTTTAAAACAATTTGCCCTTTTTTTATTTCAAATCATTTCTTTGCTTACATTACTGAAGAAAACCATTCTTTTAATCTTCCATAAAGTTGTTATAACCAACTTCCCATAAAGCCGTTATAACTCTTTATGTCTTAGACAAAATCATTCCTTTTATAACCAAGAGACTTATACTTTCAAATCAAATCACATAGCTTTCAAAATACTTCAAGTCTCTTAACTTTTAAGAAAACAAGTTTCAAAGTCTTAAAAACTTCATCACGTAAACTCTTTTAAATTAAGTAACATATACTTTGGTGCGTTGTGAATAAGTTATACTTATTTATAACGATCTTATTCAAGTAGCCATGATCTAGAAAATGTAATACAATTTTGTCTTATCTTAGCTTCTATGCAGATGGAGAATTCTACTTGTTTTAATATAATTAATTGTCATTACATTTCCTTTATTAACGCTGCAATGGCTTGTTCGATACTTATTCTCATTCGTGCCGTAAATTAGCCAAGTCAACTCCAAATACTTCCTAACGACTCTTACCAACATCCCCCATAAGACTTGGTAAGAACTTAGGATTTCTTAGACGTAGCTTTTACATAGAGTAAATCAACATAACTACCTCTTAACTTCTAAGAGTAGACGGAATCATGAAATACTACTACATGTATATTTCATACATAGAATCATGCCAAAGGAAGGAAGAGGTTCACATACCTCGCGACGATTATCGACAAGTAGCAAAAAGCTCCAAAGTACTTCAACCTTGATAGCTATTCCATCCTTCAAGTAGAATCCGTTATACTTAGTATTTCAACCTAAAATGGCCATAATACGTCCATTAACCTCTAGCTTCGAACGTAGAATATTCTAAGTGCAAAGTCCCTAAATTCTACGGAAAATCGGACAGCACTTCCTTTGTTTCTACATACTTTGCCACCTTTTTCAAGGCCGAATACAATAACCAAACACGCCACATTTAAGGCTCAACGTACCAACCAATCAAAGGGGATTACACGCCTAATAGGACGTGTAAAATTCTGCCCCACAGTTACACAAAACAGTCCACAAATCAGCCCATAAAAACAGTCCGTAATCCAACAATAACGAGGGTAAAATATGAGGCGTTTCAACACCTTTCCACACCCCTATTTCCTTAGGACTTTCATTAGCAACTACTACACTTAAAAATGCATATTAGGAGCTTAATTTCCAGCATTAAACACGCCCAGAACAGTCCATAAAATGATACGACAACGTCTAACAGTTTTGGGTAGTTTTTCGGCTAAAACAACTATAATCCGATAACTCTTTTCTTAATCCATTTTATTCCAATTCGAGTTCCAACACTTCCATATATGACATACCAACTTATCAACAACCATATTAACCTATTTTAACATGCGACAAGTGTGGATAACAACAACCATATAACAAACGAAACCAAGGGCACAAAATTGTCTCAAATCGGCCAACAACATATCTACTTCATACACATCTTATTTTCCATTTCTTCTTTAACATAAGTTCATCCCTTAAACATAAAAATAAGTAATATCCAATTACTGCGGAGGAAGAAGAATTATTACCTAATTTTGAGCCAAGAAATCGTCCAAAACAGCCCCTTAGGTTTTGGTCCGCAGTTTTCGTTTCGCTCCACTTCTTGAAGATCCAATCACATATATGTGACCTCTATGAGTTTATACACAACTTCACTTTGTATTTCACTTCCAAAAAGTTGATAAAACTTAGGATTTCACCCTCTCTATTCTCGGCCAACACTTGATCTCGGGGGTTTAAGGGGTTATCCTTGCTTAGTATACCACTAGGGATCTTAGGCTTGAGTTTGAGGATTTATCATCAACTTTTGAAGGATTTTTGCTCTTTAAAAGGGCCCTTGGCCGAAACTACATGGAAGAGGAAGAAAAAGATGAAATATTTTCTAAGTGTGGCTAAGTCTTGCAAGCCCTCTACCTTGCATATATAGAATGTCCCTAAGTGTGGATGCTTGACAAGTGTATGGCCTTATAAGTAGCAAGACAAGTGGAGTGGGTCCCACCTCCACTTGTCTCCAAAATATCTTCCAAGACCAAGTCTTCCAAGACCAAGTCAAAAGTCAAAGGGGTGTGCCACGTGTCACCCTCTCATTGGTCTAAAAATATTTTCATCCTCCAAAATATCCATAATTGGTCAAAATATCTCAAAATATTGTGGGCCCCACAAAACCGTAAAATTTTCCCGTGGGCCCCACGTGACCAAATCCGAATTTTAAAATCCATAATTCTAATATATTCCAAAAGTCTCAAATACCAAATTTGAGAACCAAATTCAATTAACAAACCTTTTCCTTCACAAGTTCCGATATTTCTTAAGGAAAAGCGTATCTTCTATCGTTTCACGATTTAAACCTTAACGTCTTACGTACGTTCTCTGATTCATGTGTTGGAACTACGGGGTGTAACATTCTCCCCCCCTTAGAAACATTCGTCCCGAATGTTCCTTCTAAGTCTCCAACTACACATGTACTGATATAGTCTTCACTACTATACTTATGAAACCAATTATGCCACATATGGCCACAATATATCACACATGCATATACATCTCAAATCTAGAGTGTATTTCACCACTATTAACTCTCATTCATGGCCTAAAAGGATTCTCCTTTCGTACTTTCATTAGTCCTAACTATAAACACTTTAATTCCTTTAATGCTTGTTCGTTCCTTTTCTTACTTGTCGTACTCTTCCCGTACATCCAAACTTATTCTAGTATACGTATGTAATCTCGCATATTGTTTTTGTTTCCAATCCTTGGAGTCACTCTATTAAACAATATAAGGCCATTTCCGGCTCACGACTGGAAACGGTGGAACGCGTCCACGAACCCGTAAAACAATTAACTAGACTTGGGCCTTGCACCCTCGTGACCCTGTCATGTAGCGGGACTACTACCAACTGATCCCACTCCATTTTAAACTATGAGGCGACCCGTAATAGGTCCTCAACCCGACCCACCGTCGCACTTAACTCTTACCCAAAGTCTGAATTTATTCTTATTACCCGCGAAGGCCTTATATACCTAAGGTCTCGGCGGTTATCAATATTCTTAGGCTCGCATTTTCCATGCTCCAAGCCTACCTTATCAGTCCCCCCGTAAACGGGTACAAAAACTTCTCATAATACCATAATCGTGTCGTCTTGATCACAACAACCCTTACTTACTCTATCCGGACCTCATCCGTACAATCCTCTTAAGCCTACTACGCAGCTTAATCTATTAACATGACATTCCGTTAAGTTCCTTAACATGGCTTCTTAAGGGTTCACTACCCTATCAGACAGCTCATCCTTTCCCAATTATCTCAAAATAACACATAAGATCTTGGCGAGAATTCATTAACTGTTCCATACCTCCCCGGTATCTAGTTAGTCTTTACCAACTCATGGAAATTTAAAATCATTCTAGGCAACACGCGTCTGACCCTCATACATAACTCCGTATAGATGTATGTCACAATACCAACTATACTATAATCATTACCAACCTGGATACGTAATCCACATAGCCCTTCCTGGGTCACTGCTGCCTTTCTCATAGCTGCAATCAACATAACTCGTTAGGAAGAAACGACTCTAACAACACAGCTCTATCGCACGATCTCAGAGTGAGAAGAATGGAAACCAATCCTAAATGTCCCGCAGCCTCCTGGTTATAGATGTGGTGCACAACACACCGATAACCAAGACTCTACTAGACACGGTCTGTAGACACCTTCCAAGGACTAACTGCTCTGATACCACTTTTGTCACGACCAGGCCGTTACATCGGTGCCCTACACAGGCACCTTCTAAACATACAACATAATAAATCTGCGGAAGATAAATAACACATTTTTTTAAACCAAGGCCAGCCGATAAGGCCGCCATAACATAAAAATTACCCAAAGTGGTCTACATCGCTTAACAATGTAAAACAACTCTGGCTACCCAGCTTAGATGAATCCGGACCTCTAAGATTTGAACAAATACTATGACGACAAGGCCCCGTGCACTTCGAATATACATAGCCATGACAACTCCGAACATTGGAGCCATCTCAAAATCTCGAACCAGATCCTAAGCTCGCGGATCCACAATGGTACCTAAACTGCGGACATGAACGCAGCCAAGGGGTCGATAACAATTTCCGAATATGGAATGTAAATAAAGTACAAGAAACAGATCATAATCGTACAAAAGAATGACAGGCAAGTATAAAAGTACATACCAGATCCTCGTGTCATTACCCTTATGAACTTAATTGCACATCATTATCTTTTCTATTCCATTAAGAGTTATAGCCATATCTTACGTACATACTTAGGAGAAGTCATTAAGTTTATTACCATCTAACACTTATCTTTCATAACCTAATCCGCTCTTTACGAGGATGCTTATCTTGCCTACCCAAATCGACGCGATAAAATCACATAGTGCGCCCATACGGTATCTTTGCCTACCATTTCTCGGGACGCGATAATGTCACATAGTGCGCCATAAAGGTATCTTCGCCCGACCCATTTCGGGACGATAATGTCATATAGTGCGCCCATAAAGGTATCTCGCCGCCCATTTCGGGACGATAATGTCATATAGTGCGCCCATAAAGGTATCTCGCCCGCCCATTTACGGGGCGATAATGTCATATAGTCTGCCCATAAAGGTATACTGCCCGACCCATTTCTGGGACGATAATGTCATATAGTCTGCCCATAAAGGTATACTGCCCGACCCATTTCTGGGACGATAATGTCATATAGTCTGCCCATACAGGTATACTGCCCGGCCCATTTCTGGGACGATAATGTCATATAGTATCCGGGAATTTAACCCTAAGTACTACGCACCTCTACTCCTTTAGAAAGACTCTTTTTCAAATAAAACTTCCCAGATACTAACAACCGTAGTATCAAGTCATATCTACCTTTGAAGACAAGTCACAATACCTTTTTTTAGAAATACATTTACCGGCTTCTAAATCAAGTGACTTCTTTCCTTAAAACTTAAGCAATATATGCTTTTAAAACAATTTGCCCTTTTTTATTTCAAATCATTTCTTTGCTTACATTACTGAAGAAAACCATTCTTTTAATCTTCCATAAAGTTGTTATAACCAACTTCCCATAAAGCCGTTATAACTCTTTATGTCTTAGACAAAATCATTCCTTTTATAACCAAGAGACTTATACTTTCAAATCAAATCACATAGCTTTCAAAATACTTCAAGTCTCTTAACTTTTAAGAAAACAAGTTTCAAAGTCTTAAAAACTTCATACGTAAACTCTTTTAAATTAAGTAACATATACTTTGGTGCGTTGTGAATAAGTTATACTTATTTATAACGATCTTATTCAAGTAGCCATGATCTAGAAAATGTAATACAATTTTGTCTTATCTTAGCTTCTATGCAGATGGAGAATTCTACTTGTTTTAATATAATTAATTGTCATTACATTTCCTTTATTAACGCTGCAATGGCTTGTTCGATACTTATTCTCATTCGTGCCGTAAATTAGCCAAGTCAACTCCAAATACTTCCTAACGACTCTTACCAACATCCCCCATAAGACTTGGTAAGAACTTAGGATTTCTTAGACGTAGCTTTTACAAAGAGTAAATCAACATAACTACCTCTTAACTTCTAAGAGTAGACGGAATCATGAAATACTACTACATGTATATTTCATACATAGAATCATGCCAAAGGAAGGAAGAGGTTCACATACCTCGCGACGATTATCGACAAGTAGCAAAAAGCTCCAAAGTACTTCAACCTTGATAGCTATTCCATCCTTCAAGTAGAATCCGTTATACTTAGTATTTCAACCTAAAATGGCCATAATACGTCCATTAACCTCTAGCTTCGAACGTAGAATATTCTAAGTGCAAAGTCCCTAAATTCTACGGAAAATCGGACAGCACTTCCTTTGTTTCTACATACTTTGCCACCTTTTTCAAGGCCGAATACAATAACCAAACACGCCACATTTAAGGCTCAGCGTACCAACCAATCAAAGGGATTACACGCCTAATAGGACGTGTAAAATTCTGCCCCATGATTACACAAAACAGTCCACAAATCAGCCCATAAAAACAGTCCGTAATCCAACAATAACGAGGGTAAAATATGAGGCGTTTCAACACCTTTCCACACCCCTATTTCCTTAGGACTTTCATTAGCAACTACTACACTTAAAAATGCATATTAGGGGCTTAATTTCCAGCATTAAACACGCCCAAAACAGTCCATAAAATGATACGACAACGTCTAACGGTTTGGGTAGTTTTTCGGCTAAAACAACTATAATCCGATAACTCTTTTCTTAATCCATTTTATTCCAATTCGAGTTCCAACACTTCCATATATGACATACCAACTTATCAACAACCATATTAACCTATTTTAACATGCGACAAGTGTGGATAACAACAACCATATAACAAACGAAACCAAGGGCACAAAATTGCCTCAAATCGGCCAACAACATATCTACTTCATACACATCTTATTTTCCATTTCTTCTTTAACATAAGTTCATCCCTTAAACATAAAAATAAGTAATATCCAATTCTCATGGAGGAAGAAGAATTATTACCTAATTTTGAGCCAAGAAATCGTCCAAAACAGCCCCTTAGGTTTTGGTCCGCAGTTTTCGTTTCGCTCCACTTCTTGAAGATCCAATCACATATATGTGACCTCTATGAGTTTATACACAACTTCACTTTGTATTTCACTTCCAAAAAGTTGATAAAACTTAGGATTTCACCCTCTCTATTCTCGGCCAACACTTGATCTCGGGGGTTTAAGGGGTTATCCTTGCTTAGTATACCACTAGGGATCTTAGGCTTGAGTTTGAGGATTTATCATCAACTTTTGAAGGATTTTTGCTCTTGAAAAGGGCCCTTGGCCGAAACTACATGGAAGAGGAAGAAAAAGATGAAATATTTTCTAAGTGTGGCTAAGTCTTGCAAGCCCTCTACCTTGCATATATAGAATGTCCCTAAGTGTGGATGCTTGACAAGTGTATGGCCTTATAAGTAGCAAGACAAGTGGAGTGGGTCCCACCTCCACTTGTCTCCAAAATATCTTCCAAGACCAAGTCTTCCAAGACCAAGTCAAAAGTCAAAGGGGTGTGCCACGTGTCACCCTCTCATTGGTCTAAAAATATTTTCATCCTCCAAAATATCCATAATTGGTCAAAATATCTCAAAATATTGTGGGCCCCACAAAACCGTAAAATTTTCCCGTGGGCCCCACGTGACCAAATCCGAATTTTAAAATCCATAATTCTAATATATTCCAAAAGTCTCAAATACCAAATTTGAGAACCAAATTCCAATTAACAAACCTTTTCCTTCACAAGTTCCCGATATTTCTCTTAAGGAAAAGCGTATCTTCTATCGTTTCACGATTTAAACCTTAACGTCTTACGTACGTTCTCTGATTCATGTGTTGGAACTACGGGGTGTAACATAAGGCACCAGTCACGGGCCCGGGTTCGGGTCGTGACATGCCGTCCGTAGATGTCAACCTATAATGACCATAATACGTCTATTAGCTTCTAGCTTCAACGTAGTATATTCTAATGAAAAGTCCCTTGTTCTACGGAAAATCGACAAAGACTTCCTTTGTTTCTACTTACTTTTCCACCTTTTTCAAGGTCCGAATTCAATAACCAAACGCCGCATTTAAGGCACAAAAATTCAGCTAACCAAAAGGGGATTACACGCCTTCACAGGACGCGTAAAATTCTGCCCCACAATAATACAAAATAATCCAATAATTTCCAAACCACATTCGGCTATATTATCCCAACAATTATCAATTTCCTTTCCATTCCCTTTTAACCCAACTCGTTATCCCAACATGTTATCTAAATCATAACCAATTACATAACCCCCTATTTGTAACATGCAACGATTTTTAGCTAACAACCGAATTGATTACAACATGAGTGGCTAACATGCCCCTTTTCGTTTTTCAACAGGACAACAAGATCCAAATCTTTTCAAACTTTAATATAACAGCCTCAGGCTCATTTCTTAACTACTAATACTTGAAAACTTCATTTACACAAGAAGGTAAAGATTTTACCTCAAGAAGCCCTCTTTCCGAAATCTTCTTCACTTTAAAATTACTCACACGAACCCTCTACAAGCTTGCCAACACTTTTCCTTCTTGAAGCCTTTCCAAAAATCTCACCGGGGTTCATCAATTTGAGAGAGAGGAGAGGGATTTTTCTTTGGGAAACCCTTGCAAATGGTCAAGTCTTGAAGACTTGGCCCTAAAATAAGACCCTTCTTTGGTCAAAAGATGGGAGGGACACTTGTCACCCTCCCATAGGCCTTTTATCAAAATATCCCCTGTTTTTCGCCCCTTACCGCGTCAAAAATCCCGCCTTGGCGCCGCGGCCCCGCCGCCGGCGCCGCGGCGCTTCCACTTCTGAGAATTTCCTGCATTCCGGCGCCGCGGCCCTGCAACCTCAGAGGACTTTCGGAAATATCGGCGCCAGCTGCTGACGGCCGCGGCGCTGCGACGCCGCTTTGGGAAGCTTTGTCTGTCGCACCCACGTAACTTCTAACGCCCGTAACTTCCTACCCCGATGTCCAATCGACGAGCGGTTTGTTGCGTTGGAAACTAGACTCAACAACCTTCATACTAGTATTTTAAAACTCCTCAAAACTCCTAAGGAACTAGGAGATATACTGCTCCAAAGTTGACTGAAAGTCTGCCTGTAACATTTTTCCACCCCAACCCAATCTTCCAAATTCAAATCTTATTTCCTTTCGTACGTTCTTAACTTAACCTCTTGAATTTACGGGGTGTAACATTCTTCCCCCTTAGAAACATTCGTCCCAGAATGTTCTTTTGGAGTCAATCTAGTAATTAGCGACACAGTTTCCTTTTACAACCCCTTCATACCATTTTTTTTTTCACAATACAATACTTTTCTCACGGTTATCTAAAAATGTAACCTTTTGTACAACGATACCGAAGATCCTACCAGTCTCACATCCATCGCTTAACAACATGGGTACACACAACCCCATAATACGCAAAACTATCCTTTTATGTGGGGGAGAGAGCTTATATCTCCTTCATAATCTTGATCATCGAGTGCCACCGGGCAATTATTATATATCCGCTCATCTACCACCCATCACTCACGAGTGTAGTCACCTTGAAAGGTTCTCAAGGATTCAGGCTCTATTTCTTTCACACTTGGTTACTCACTTCCTTACCGGTCGTACTCTTTTCCGTACTTCCAAACTTATTCTAGCTTACGTACATAACTTCCATAATAAAGATGGCCTCCAATCTTGGAGTTACTAAGTTAAACAATATAAGGCCATTTCCGGCTCTCCCAACCTGGTTCCGGTGGAATGCGTCCACGAACCCGTAAAACGATTAACTAGACTCGGGCTTGTACCCTCGTGACCCTGTCACGTAGCGGGACTACTATCAACTGATCCCACCCCATAAGCGGGTACACTAACTTCTCATAATACCACAATAGTATCGTCTTGAACACAACAACCATTACTTACTCCACACGAATCTCATCCGTACAATCCTCTTAAGTGTCACGACCCGACCCCGGGCCCGCGACTGGTGCCTTACCCCGGGCACCCTAGTGATACAACATCAGAGAAAATCAGCGGAAATAAAAACATACACATGAAACAAGATATACAATAATGAAATAAGAAAACAGGCTAACCAAAATGGTTACCTTTCTGAATATATAAATAAAACTTGAACCCGAACAGTTACATTCCTTTTACAAACTCGCCACAACGATTACTGCACTCTAAGAATGTTATAACCACAACGACGGGATGAGGTTCGCCATACCACGAATGTAAGTACACAACAACAGGGGACTATACGAAAGATAAGCCTCCTGAGAAACGGAGCTTCCCAAAACGCTAATTGTGATCACGTGGCGGATCGACGATCGTGTACCTCTACTGCGGATGAAAGCGGCGAAGGAGGTCGACAACAGGTACCAAGTATGTGAAACTGTAAATTACTGAAATCAAATCATAATATTTTAAAACCAATTACAAATACGTACGAACAACCAATTTAACTGCACATAGTGCCACAGCATAAACAAGAGCAAAATAGATATAACGTAACTGGTCTTTTCTAGGCCGCTAATGATCGAAGCAAGGCCAATCTCCCATAGTATCATTATGCGTGCCTAATCCTGGAACTCCGCGATCCGCATAGGTCACGCAGACCGCATGAGATATTCCTCGCATCGGGGTAGCTAACCCAGCGCATCCTCCGGACTCGCGGTCGCATAGTCACACTGACCGCGTGAGGCATTCTCGCGTCGGGATAACACACGGAATGATCAATCACGGAACTCCGCGACTCGCATAGGTCACACAGACCCGCATGAGGTATTCCTCGCATCGAGGGTGGCAAGTCCTCGGCATCATAAAAAGTCAGGGGGTATGTGATATAATAGCAGTACAACGGGCTTAACGTTTAACAACGTAAGCACAACAAGAATAACCCCCTCACACAAACATCACAAGACACTAACACACGTAGCATCGTAACATGTTTACTTATCAAACCATCTTACTACACTTTTCATAAATCAATACAAGACTTTCATAAACAAATAAGTAAACCGTTCCTTCTATCTTCCTTAAGTCGTTATACCTAACTTCCCATAAAGTTAGTATAACACTTAAGCTTTTAAAACCAAGTATTTCTTTTCTTTCAAAAATGATTCATAACTCTTTTGAAATACTTCAAGATTCTTATTATTTAAAACTCAAGTCAAAAGACATCAAAGTAAAACCAAAACAATTTCCGTACCTTCTTTTTAAACCAATCTTAAGACAAAAACATACCTTCTTTTAAAACAAAGACACTTTTTCCTTTAAAAGTCAAGTAGCAATATACTTTTTAAACCAAGTGTCTTACTCTTTTAAAAACAAGTAACTTATACCTTTAAATCAAGTTACTTCTCCTTTCCCAAAATCAAGTTGTTTATAAGTCAAGCTATCATTTTAAATCCTTGATAAAACCACTCTTATTTTCGAAATCAAGATAACTTTATTCTTTAAAAGACCACACACCCATTACTCATGAGTGAGGTTTTACAACTTTTTAACATAATTCATGTCCTTAATATTTCATAACAAGTCACTTAACTTTGGAATCAAGTCAAGGACACAAAAAGGAAAATCAAATTCCTTTAAACACACGTGCGTCTACCGCACTAAATACATTTCACAAATATCATGCTAGAAAGGATAGGAAGAGGTTCACATACCTCGCGACGATTATCGACAATAAGCAAAATGCTCCAAAGTACTTTAACCTTTCTCGCCTTTTCCACCCTTCAAGTAGAATACGCTACCCGTAGTACTTCAACCTATAAAGGCCACAAAACGTCTATCAACCTCTAGATCTCTTCGTAGAATACTTCTAGATACAAGATTTCTTATTCTACGGAAAATTCGGCACCTCCCCGCATGACCACAAAAATCTCCTCTAACGAGGCACGCTGCAAACCAACAATCCCGGGGTTACGTCTAACGGACGTGTACAATTCTACTCCACAATAATACTACAAGTCTCTGTAAATACGGTCCTATGTAAATCTGATTCAATTCTTATCCATATTCATTCTACATATAGTATACTCAACTATACATTACTACAACATGTAATTTCCAATTACAATAGGGGGATAAAGATCATTACCTCGATAAGCCCAAAATTATCCAAGTTTAATAAGTCGATCCTGAGCAACGTTTAGCTCCACTTCCTGACGCTCCAACCCGCTCCAAGCAACCCTTAGAAGTTTCCAAACAACTTCTCTTAACACTTCATCTAAGCTATGAAGATTTTTCTAGGGCTTCATTTTGCGACTATAGGAATAAAGTAGTATTTCCGGGCTCTTAATAACAACTTTGGAATACTACAAGGGATTTGGGCTAAGGTTGTTATACCCCGTAGTTGCAGGGTATGTATGTGAGGACGTACGTACGAGAGTACGGCAGAAATTTTGAAAAGAAAGAAAGATGTGAGTTTTCGGCGGAAAAGTTTCCGGTTATTTGTGAAGAAAAAGGTTCGTTAATGGGAATTGGATTCCCAGATTTGGTATTTGGACTTCATAGATTATATTAGAATTTTGAGATTTTATTTTCGGAAATGGTCACGTGGGGCCCACGGGAGAAATTTACGGTTTTGTGGGGCCCACTTTGTTTTCGAGATTTTGGCCATTGTGGATATTTTTCGGAAGACGTTTTTTGAGGGCCAATAGGAGGGTGACACGTGTCACCCCCGCCTAGGTGGCTTGGCCGAATGACATTTGTGCACAACACCCGGTTAGAGTCGTCTTCGGAAGCGTTTTCGTAACTTGCGAGGAAAATTCGGCTATGTCGTTTTGTATTTTTGCGGATTTTTCCGGCGGCGAAACATTTTGGACCAACGAGAGGTGACACTTGTCACCGCCGAGTGGGTAAAGTGAAGCTTCAGTGGGACCAATTCTACCTTGTTTTGGCCTTGTTTTGTGCAATGTTTTGTGCAATGTTTTGTGGCTTGTTTTGTGGAGTAGGGTCTAGGGTGCACTTGGCTTGATCTTGGCCTTACACTTGCCTTGCACATGGCTTGATCTTGGCCATTGGTTGGCTTTTGGTTTTGCTATAAATACCCCCCTTATGTTGATGAACTCTTCATCCACAAATGAAACCTTCCAAGCCTAAAATCCCTCCCTCCTCTAGTGTTGAGGTCGTCAACTCATCCCCTCTTTTGAGAGTCTTGGCCAGGGCCTCCTCCCTCCCTTTGTGGTGCCTTGGCTGGGGTACCCACTAGCTAGTTGTTTTCGTATAATACCCTTGTTGTGGTATAGAAATACTCCTAGTATTGTTATAATGCCCAAAATACCTTAGCCTTGTACCTTGTAGTATTCCAAAGATACCTCTATCGTAGAGCAGGAAATACTACCTTTTGTCCTTTTAGTCTCAGCCGAAACCCTAAGGAAATCTTCATAGTTGGTTGAAGTATTTGAGTAGAAGTTGGGTAGAACTTCTAAGGGTTGTTTGGAGTGGTTGGAGCGCACGGAGTAGGAGCTAAACCTTGCTCAGGATCGACATTATAACTTGGATAATTTTGGGCTTGTCGAGGTAATTATCTTGTCCCTCTATTGTAATTGGAAATTACATGTTTGTTAGAATATATAGTTGAAGTATAATATATATGGAACTATACTTAGTATTCGGCAATGTCTTTTGACTTAAGCCTGAAGAATAAAGCGAATTGCCTTTGTATTTACATAGGGCGTATTGCGATAGACTTGTGTAGTATTCTTTGTGTAAAATTGTACACGGCCGGTTATCCGTGTAACCCCCCCCCCCTGGTTGGCTTGGTAGCCGGCCTCGATAGAGGAGGAGATTCACGCTGTTGCGGGGAAGTCTTTGAATTTTACGTAGAAAGATAGAAACTTGTGTTTTGGGGTTAATAGGCGTTTGTGACCTTTATAGGTGAAAGTACTAAGAGTAGCGTATTTTACTCGAGGAGTGGAAAGGGCTAGCAAGGTTGTAGTACTTGGAGCATTTTGCTTATTGTCGATAAATCGTCGCGAGGTATGTGAACCTCTTCCTATCTTTTCTAGAATGATTGTTGTGAACTATGTAGTGCGGTGAGCGTCATGTGCTAAGTGATTTGGTTGGTTTAAAACATAGGGTGTTATAATAGCTTTATGGGAAGTTAGTTATAACGACCTTATGTAGTGAAAATGGTTTCTTGATGTTAGAAGTTAAGAGACTTGATCTTATAAGATAAGAGACTTAACTTATTTGTTTTAATGTGGATGTTTGTGTGAAACCTCATTCGTGAGTAATGAGTACTTGGTTTTAAAGGGATAATGTTTCTTGATTTGGAAATCGGAAGGTGTATCGACAGGACCAACTGCGGCGTTAATAAAGGAAAATGTATTGAATAATGATGTGTTGTATTAAAACGGTAGAAACCTCCACTGCGTAGAAGCTAAGATGAGACAAAATGATATTACATTTTCTAGATCACGGTTTCTTTGTAATAAGATCGTTATAAACAAGAATAAACTACTCACATATATGACATATGTTACTCAATTGTTTTAAAAGAGATTAAGACTATGAGTTATGAAACCTTTCTAAAATAAGTGACTTGAGCATTTGAAAATGAGAAGCTTGAGTAATTGAAACTAGGCAACCGGAACTTAGGAAAAGAATGTTGTTACTTGATTTTGAAAAGGAATGTGGGTTGGTCATTCTAATACTACGTATCGGGTGACTTTATAAAAGTAATGGATCTCTTTTAAAAGAACTTAACGTATGTAGTACCTTGGGGTTAAAAACCGGACTTTGGCATAAAATGAAAGTACTTTGAGTTGTGTGAAACTTGCCTATGCTTGTTGTTGTGAAACTTGCCTATGCTTGTTGTTGTGAAACTTGCCTATGCTTGTGATAATAGCCTTTGTTGTGCAAGTGTGGTATTTACGTATTCTGGCGTCTCGATAGAGGCGGTCGACTTGTGGAGAACTTACTTGGACGTGCTGGCAGTGATGGAGAATTCCACGGGTATGTTTCCATTTTGATTACTGTCTTGTTGTTGATGTCACATGGACATGTCTACACCGAGGTAGAATTCCGGGGGCATGCGGCCATGCGGTCGGGTTGATTACCCGATATATTGTTATTGTGGTTACATGGACATGTCTACACCGGTAGAATTCGGGGCATGTGGCCGTGCGGCAGGTTGATCACCCAAGATATTATTGTTGATGTCACATGGGCGTGTCACCGAGGTAGAATTCCGGGGGCATGTGGCCATGGGGCATTGGTATTATTGTTGCATCATGGACATGTCTACACCGATGCAGTATTCCGGGGGCATGCGGCCATGATGCGAACCTGATTGATGTTGTGGGCGTGAGACCCATAGTTATATTTGAGTGATGACTTGAGGGCGTGAGTCACATTTGGACATGATGCTTTTATGTTGTGAGCGTAGTTTGGTTATCATACATGTCTCCCGCTTTATATAGACTAGTATGATTTCATTCTGATATTTACTGATTTCACATACTTGGTACTGTTGTCTTGACCTCGCCCGAGCTGCGTTCATCTGCGCAGTAGAGGTACATCGGTCGTGGATCCTCGCTCTTAGGATCTCGGTTCAGCGTTTTGGGAAGCTCCGTTTCTCGGAGGCTTATCTTTCGGTATGTGTTCCTGAGTTGTAGGTTCTTGTACATTCGAAGTATGGCGGGCCTGTCCGTCATAGTTGTTGTAAATCTTAGAGGTATGTAATGCTTGTTGTGGGCGGGGTTGTAAAAGGATTAAACATTCGTTTTGAAAGAGTTGTATTTATTTATGTTATTGGAAGGTAGCAGTTGGGTTGCTTTGTTTTATGTTCATATATCTTGTTTCTTGTTAAAGTTTTATTTTCCGCTGGTTTTCTCTGATGATTGTATCACTAGGGTGCCCGGGATAAGGCACCAGTAACGGGCCCCGGAACGGGTCGTTACAAAGGTATTTTGGCATAGTAACAATACTAGAAGACAACTTTTCTACCAAGGGGGGGGGGGGTATTTCGACGAGAGCTTCTAAGAGGGGGAGGGAGTGTTTCGGACGAGACTACTACAAAGGGGGAGGGAGTTTTGAGACTTGGAAAAATGTTTAATGGATGAAGAAGTCTTGCACTTGAGGGGGGTATTTATAGAACAATGAAGGGTCAAGATTCAAGCAAGTGGAGGGTATAGATTAGGTAGCTTGTTCAAGTGAATTCTTCCACCAAGTGTCCACCACAACATGGGGACATATGCCCACCACAACATTGGGACATATGTCCACCACAACAATGAGCCATGTGGCCATCCACTTGCTCAAGAAAATCGTCCAAGAGGCCTCCCCCACTTGCCCACAAAAACGCCCCAAACCTACTCCCACTAACCCAAAGAAAATATCTTCCAAGACTTGACTATTTGACTTGGCCACTTGCCTACTATTTCGTCCAACATGCCACATAAGGGTGCCACATGTCGCCCTCCTAATGGTCCAAAATATTTCATCTCTCGGAAAAATCCGTAATGCCAAAAATCCGAAAATAAAGTGGGCCCCACAAAACCGTAAATCCTCCCGTGGGCCCCGCGTGACCAATTTCGGAAATAAAATTCCAATACTTCTAAAATAATCCCAGAAGTCCGAATACCGAATCTGGAAATCCAATTCCCATTAACGAACCTTTTTCCTTCACAAAAACCGGAAACTTTTCCGTCGAAAAATCACATCTTTCTTCCTTTCCAATTTTAATGTCGTATTCTCGTACGTACGTCCTCGTATACATACTATGGAACTACGGGGTGTAACATTCTTTCCCCCTTAGAAACATTCATCCCGAATGTTCCTTCTAGGTCTCCAAACATGCTTGCGCCGGTATAGTCTTCCCTACTATACTTACGAAACCAATTATGCCACACATGGCCATAATACAACATACTCGCAAAAACGCACATCCAAGCCAACGAAGAATCATCTCTAAAGCGTATAACAATACCATTAGCTCCACCTATGGTCCAAAGGATACTTTCTTCACATAAGAAATGATCACTTCTATCTTCTTAACACATCTTAGCCTCTTTTCTTACTCGTCGTACCTTCCTCGTACACTCGAACCCTTCCTACTATACGTACCACATTTATGTCATTGCTTCAGTTTCCAAAATCTCGGGGTTACTATCTCTAACTTGGTCATCATTAACTGGGAACACTCTGGAGGGATCTCCGATTACTCTTCCGAAACATAGCAACATGGAATACCGGATGTACTGCCTCCTAAGTCGGACGGCAGTGCTAACTTATAGGCAACCTGGCCTATTCTACATCGATCTGAAAAAAAAAATGCCCAAAGTACCTCGGGCTAAGTTTCCCCTGCTTTCCAAATCTCGTCACACCCTTCCGGGGTGGAACCTTCAAGAAGACCTACCGTCAACCTGAACTCTAAGTGTCGACGCCGATTATCCACACGACTTCTGTTGACTCTGAGCTGCTAATAACTTCTTCTGGATAAGCTTCACCTTATCCACATCCTGCTGAAACAAGTAGGGACCAACTATCTGAACCTTGCCAACATCGAACCAATCGGCCGTGAACCTATACTTCCGCCATACAAGGATTCATAAGGCACCATCCGAATCTGAAATGGTAGCTATATAATACTCACTCAACAAGAGGCAAATAATCCTCACTACTCTCGAAATCAAAACAGGCTGTAACTTTGTCCTCAAATGCGGATAAAGCGCGATGTTCGTCCGTCGGCCGGTGAATGCAATCGAGACTCACTGAGTTCCTAACCCGCTGGTAAAACCTCCGAAAAATAGCCATAAAATGGGCTCATTTGCCGCCATAAAATAAAAGTAGGAACCGTGCGGCCTTACAACCTTCCCGATAACATCTCGCATAACCTCCGCGAGTAACAGTCCTAATCGAAAGACAAGATGGGCTGACCTCATCGGCCCGACTCATGGTCGAATCGTCCACGAACTCGTCGATGGTCAACTAAACTGGGCCTAACACCGCGACTTATCACATAGCGGGACCACCACAAATTTTCCTTACTTGGCCGGTGCGGGTTGACGCATCGGCCTCAACCCGACCCATTTATCGCGCCAAGCTCTTGTTCCCAATCGGAACAATCTTACGATTCACGTCATGAAAGCTACCACTTCCATCTCACACTACCCATGGAATTATCCTGATATATATTACGCATACCAAGTACTTGGCGAAGACCAACCGTAACATCCACTCGGGGCCTTGCATCCAAGGTCCCAATTATAAATTCTAAAGCTCCCGTTTCGTCCCCGGACTTACCCTTTTCAACTACCCATGTTTTCTAATCACAACTTACACAATGCTAACCGAACATAGCACTCCACGTGTATCTACCATAACGACTAAACAAGTCTCTTAGAGTGAAGATATCTCTGTAACTACTGCCTCACTTTCCCTTTGTCGCTCTAATCAAATCCTGCTCTACTGGGCGCAACAACTGACGGTGATGAACGTACCATCGATCCAGAAGGTGAGTCGTAACATCCGCGCCACCTCTGTTCGGACAATTTCTCGCAAATGGCCTGCACGTATAAGCCTAACAAGCTATCTAAGTAGCACGACACTCCCCGTAAGAACATTTACCACAACGGCCATCCAGGTAGGGCGGCCTCTGCTAACACACCCGCTCTCTCAGGCCAGAATCCACAACTGACTTGGTAGGCTGAGTCCTCCTACTTGCATCCCTCCTACTAGGACACCCTCTCCTCACATGGCCCTGACGGCCGCAGGTAAAACAAGCACTAGCAAAAAGACGACATTCCCCGGGATGACGCCTGTTACATCGTGAACACTTAGGGAAAACTGAATCTGGCTGGCTAGAACCTACGCAAATCTGTGAACCAGAAACCCTGGAGTTCTGACCAACTCCTAAATACCCCGAACGTCCTGAAGTCCGTGGAGGACCACTCAGATCTTGGCGGGCGCATAACGATCTGCTGCTGAGAAGGTCCGCCTCGAAAGTTACCAAAGGACCCTGCTGTTCTGGCCCTCTTCTGCTGATCTTGGTTAATCCATCGATCTCTACGTTCCTCAGTCTGCTGCGCGTAAGCCTGTATGCGGGCAATGTCCATGTCTGACTGAAGAGCTACTCTTGTATAACTCTCTGTTAGATAATAATCATGTCCTGTGACATATCGGTGCACTCTATCCTCCATGTCTGCCACTAACGCGGGGACATAACGAGCCAATAAGTCAAACTCTATCTTGTATTCCCGAACCGTCCGCCCGATTGCGCCTCAACCTCATAAATCTATCCGCGAGAGCTCTCTCATCTGCGAGGGCAAAGTGTAAGAAATGCCTCGAGGTCTTGATCACTTTCATGATCATTTGTCGAATAAACTCGATGATCTTCCTCGGTTCACAATCCATGGAACTCGGGTGGACGCAACTCGAAGTCGAAATCTCAACTATCGGATCTAGGGTGAACTGCGGTACTCTGGAACCTCAGACTCTCGTCTGTCCTCATCCCAGCCTGAGCACGGCTAGTAAGTGGGCCATCTCCTTGTAACGCATATCCTCTGCTCCCGGCCGTGGGACTAGAGGCTCAGGTATTGTGGTCTCAGTAGCTACTGCTACTGCTCTAAACTCTCCTGGGGCTAGCGGCGTCGCAGAACTCCCCGAATGAAGCGATGTCTCAAATAATGGCCGGCGTGCCACAGTAACCCTCAGTGCTCTACTCAGACTCCTCTCTTGCCTTGCCGCTCGGGCTCTGGTTGCCTTGCGTAGAGGCATAACTAGCACATACGAATACGCCATAGGGAGTCCAACTTATAACACAGCTCTAAGGCACGATCTCAAAGTGAGAAGAATAGAAATCAATCCTAAATATCCCGCAGCCTCCTGATTATAGGTGTGGTGCACAACACACCGATAATCAAGACTCTACTAGATACGATGCGTAGACACTTTCAGGATTAATCGCTCACGATACCACTTTTGTCACGACCAGACCGCGGCCCATTTGGTGCCTTACCCCGGGCACCTAGTGATACAACATCAGAGAAAATCAGCGGAAATAAAAACATACACATGAAACAAGATATACAATAATGAAATAAGAAAAGCTAACCAAAGCGGTTACCTTTACGAATATATAAATAAAACTTGAACGACGATTCATCCCTTTTACAAACTCGCCACTTGCGGCATTACTACGGACCTAAGAATGTTATAACCACAACGACGGGACGGGGCCCGCCATACCACGAATGTAAGTACTGCAAAAGCAGGGGACTATACGAAGATAAGCCTCGGAGAAAGCGGAGCTTCCCAACGCTGAATTGTGATCTGTGAGCGAGGATCGGCGGTGTACCTACTGCGGCATGAGCGGCCCGAGGAGTCGATCTGCAACAGTACCAAGTATGTGGCGTAAAAATCGCGAAATCAAATCATAATATTTTAAAACCAATTACAAATACGCACGAACAACGATTTAACGGACATAGTGCCACAACATAAACAAGAGCAAAATAGATATAACGAATGGCGGTCTTTTCTAGGCGCTAATGATCGGGCAAGGCGATCGCCCATAGTATCATTATGCGTGCTAATCCTGGAACTCCGCGATCGCATAGGTCACGCGAACCGCGTAGGTATTCCTCGCGTCGGGGTAGCTAACCGCGCATCCTCACGGACTCGCGATCGCATAGTCATTGACCGCGTAGGCATTCTCGCGACGGATAACACACGGAATGATCAATCGTGGAACTCCCGACTCGCATAGGTCACCTGCACCGCATGAGGTATTCCTCGCATCGAGGTGGCAAGTCCTCGGCATCATAACAAGTCGGGGTATGTGATATAATAGCGATCTAGCGCTTAACGTTTAACAACGTAAGCACAACAAGAATAACCCCCTCACACAAACATCACAAGACACTAACACACGTAGCATCGTAACATGTTTACTTATCAAACCATCTTACTACACTTTCCAGAAATTAATACAAGACTTTCATAAACAAATAAGTAAACCGTTCCTTCTATCTTCCTTAAGTCGTTATACCTAACTTCCCATAAAGCTAGTATAACACTTAAGCTTTTAAAACCAAGTATTTCTTTTCTTTCAAAAATGATTCATAACTCTTTTGAAATACTTCAAGATTCTTATTATTTAAAACTCAAGTCAAAAGACATCAAAGTAAAACCAAAACAATTTCCGTACCTTCTTTTTAAACCAATCTTAAGACAAAACCATACCTTCTTTTAAAACAAAGACACTTTTTCCTTTAAAAGTCAAGTAGCAATATACTTTTTAAACCAAGTGTCTTACTCTTTTAAAAACAAGTAACATATACCTTTAAATCAAGTTACTTCTCCTTTCCCAAAATCAAGTTGTTTATAAGTCAAGTTATCATTTTAAATCCAATGATAAAACCACTCTTATTTTCGAAATCAAGATAACTTTATTCTTTAAAAGACCACACACCCATTACTCATGAGTGAGGTTTTACAACTTTTTAACATAATTCAAGTCCTTAATATTTCATAACAAGTCACTTAACTTTGGAATCAAGTCAAGGACACAAAAAGGAAAATCAAATTCCTTTAAACACATGTGCGTCTACCGCACTAAATACATTTCACAAATATCATGCTAGAAAGGATAGGAAGAGGTTCACATACCTCGCGACGATTATCGACAATAAGCAAAACGCTCCTGTTATACCCCGTATATTCCAGAGTATGTACGTAAGGGAATACGTACAAAAGTTTATCCTTAAAGATTAGGCCAAGTTCGAAATTGTGCACAACTCGCTTAAAGAATCGTTTTCCGACGAAACGTTTCCACAGCTTTCGTAGGGTAAATTCCGGCTATGCCATTTCTAATTTTTGCGGATTTTTCCGAGAGACGAAACATTTTGGACCAACGGGAGGGCGACACTTGGCACCCTCCCATTGATGGACTTGAATCGTCCATTGGACGAAAATGGAGAAGGTTGGGCACGTTTTTTGTGCCTTGCACAAAGTCAAGGAGTTGGTAGGATATTTGTGTTTAGTTAATCCTCACCCTACACTTGCCTTGCACTTGTCTTCATCTTGGCCATTGGTTGGCCAAGGCTTGAGCTATAAATACCCCCCCTTTAGATGAAGAATTCTTCATCCACAAAGTTGTCTTCCAAGTCTAAAAATCCTCTCCTCTCCCTTAGCCTTTCGTCCAACACCTCCCCCCCCCCCCTTTGAGTGAGTTTGGCGAGGGCTACCCCTAGCCTAGAAATCTACCCCCTCCCTTGGTAGAAAAGTTGTCTTCTAGTATTGTAATAATGCCCAAAATACCCATTCCCAAATCCCTTAGTCCTTTGTAGAAGTTGTACAGAACTTCTAAGGATTCTTGGAGCTACCGGAGCGTACAACTTATGAGCTAAACCTTGCTCAGGCGCGACTTTATCTAGGATACTATTGGGCTTACCGAGGTAACTAATCCTAACCCTCTTTTGAATTAGAGAATACTTACTATAGTAGTATTAGAATAAGTATCAAATACTTAGAAGAATATCACAGAATAGAATTGAATTGTTACCACAGTAGAAGGGTTTAAAAGAAGAATAATCAAACTGTACTTACATAGGACTGTTTTCACATTAGACTTATATAGCTCACCGGGTAGGGAAGTGCTGCCCGACTTACCGTAGAATTATGAACCCTCTGTTTAGAATGACCTTCAGAGTAGTCTTTGATAGATATCTGTGACTATTATAGGCTGACTCTCTGCGCGACATATTGACTTGGCGGTGGTTTTATTTGAGAAGGTATGTGATTCTTCCTAAAGCATGATATTTTACAATATATATATAGTGCGGTAGGCGTACATGTGTTAAGCGAATAATAACTACGGCAATGTCTTTGACTTAAGCTGAATAATACTTACGGCAATGCCTGGCTTAAGCTCGAATAACACTTACTGCAATGCCTCGGCTTAAGCTTTGAATAATAAAGATCTGAAAGCATTTCAAAAGAATACTGAATCATTTTAAAACAGAAGCTTAAGAGTTATACTAGCCTTATGGGAAGTTGAGTATAACCACTTAAGATTGATAAAAGAAACAAGTTTGACTATGTGTGTATAATGGACTTAAATTGAATGGTGAAAAGAATAATAAGATGGTTTGATAAGTAGACATGATATGATGCTATGTGTGTTAGTGTCTTGTAACGTTTGTGAAAAGAGTATTCTTGTTGTGATTATGTTGTTTAAAGATAAGTTAGGTTAGTGTACCATCACTCACCTCTTGAGATGATCTGGGGTTAGGCCCTCCGACGCGGGGTAGACTCGAGTGATGCAGGACCATGATTCGAGAATACCTCATGCGGGTCGAGGGGGCCTATGCGAGCTACGAGAGTTCGAGGTTAGTATGCGGGGTTATGCCTCACGCGGTCTATGTGGCCATGCGGACAACGAGTCGGGGCGATGCCGAGAGTAGCTACCCTCGATGCGGGGTTATACCTCATGCGGGCCCGTAGGAGTGGCCTATGCGGACTCGGGAGTCGAGATTAGGCTTGCAGAGTGATATCTGAGGCGAGTGGCCTGCTTGAATCATTCGCGGCCTAGAAAAAACCTATTACGATTTACCTATTGTTGCTCTTGTTTGTGATGTGGCACTATGCGGGTTCCTTGGTTGTTTCATACATACTTGCAAACTGCTTTTAAAATGATATGTTTCATTTAAGTATTTCTGATTTCACATACTTAGTACTGTTATCTTGACCTCCTTGAGGCTGCGTTCATCCGCAGGTAAGGCGGCAGTGCTAGATCCACATTCTTAGGATCTCTACGTTGGTGTCGGGAGCTCCATCTTTTAGGAGGCTCTACTTTTGGGTATGATCTCCTGTTGTAGATAGTTTTGTGCGATCAGGGTATGGCGGGGCCTGTCCCGCCATAGTTGTATATTTCCTTAAGTGCATAGTCATGTTATGCGATGTCGGATGTAGCGCTAAACCATGTTTATATATGTATCTTAGAAAGCGATGTTTTCTCACATAAAGCGTGTCCTATTTTATAAATTGTTTCATGTCTTGCTTTATATTTCCGATTACTCGATGTATGACTACTTGGGTGCCGGTAAGGCACGATCCGAACCACAGGCAGTCGTGACAAAAGTGGTATCGAGCGATTAATCCTCGGAAAGTGTCTACAGACCGTATCTAGTAGAGTCTTGATTATCGGTGTGTTGTGCACCACACCAATAATCAGGAGGTTATAGGATATTTAGGATTGGTTTCCATTCTTTTCATTCTGAGATCGTGCTTTAGAGCTGTGTTATAGGTTGGACCCCTCTAACGTATTCCTTTCTGTATGATTATGCCTCGCGTAAGGCAACGGGCCCGAAGGGCAAAGCGTAGGAGGCGCTAGCGAGACACCCAGTCACGAGGGCTCGAGGCCCGATCTATACGAGGCGGCGAGTTATGACGCCCGCCAGCCTGAGACCACGGTACCACACCTCGCATCCCGCGGCACAGGGTGGAGAGTTAGGGTACTGAGAGATGGCCCGACTTTTGGCTAAAGTTGTGGCCCGTCTGAGAGAATTTGGATCGGCGGTTCGATTCAGCTCAGCGCCCACGGTCGCACCGTGGTACACCCGAGGCGAGATAGTTTGAGGCTACGAGATTTCTTGAGTTGTAGCCGCGAGTTTCTGGTCGAGGCGGAGGATGATCCGCGAGTTCATCCGTCACCTTGAAGGATCATGAGGGTGATCAAGGCCTCGAGGCAGTCTGTGACGCCGGTTCGCGTCGGTGCGTGATACCGCGATCGATTGGTTTGATTCATGGGAGTTATCAGGAAAGCACGCGTCCCCGGCTACTTGGGATGAGTTCTCGAGGCTTTCCTCACTCACTTCTTGCCTCGCGGATGAGGAGGCGCGGGCTGATAGATTTTTACCATCGAGGCGAGAGGGCCGCTTGTCAGGGAGTACAATGTCGAGTTTGATTCATTGGCTCGATATGTCCCAGCTTTGGTAGCAGATATGGAGGATAGGGTGCACCGCTATGTCACCGGGCTCGACGACTATATGGCCGAGTCGTGTGCGGGTGTTTCTCTTGATAGGGTATGGACATTACCGCATGCAGCTCACGCTCTTGGATGCGAGGCGCGAAGGTCGGCGAGTGGGCGACGGCGAAGAAGGCGGGGCGGGAGGGTCTTCGGGAGTTATCGTGGTGGCGGCCTCGGCAGATCTGGGTCGCACCACGGCCCGGCTCGAGCACTCTGCACCGCCCTCAGCCACGGCCCGAGTTTTCGAGGGCGGACCCGTGGCCGGGGCTTGGGCGTCGAGTAGCGAGTGCGGCGATCGGGACCACCACCCGGTGTGGCCGTCGGTAGATCCCATTACGGAAGTGTGGTGCATTTTTGGAGCTTATTCTGATTGTGGCAGCGAGTCACTGCGAGGGATCAGGCCGAAGGCGTGGCGGTGGTAGGGCTCGGCCGAGTTACATTGCCGCTTCATCGTCTCCTCTGATTACTCGCCGGAGGCGTGGTACACGTGGGTCGCCAGGTCGCGGCGCAGGTCGTGGCTCGGGTCCCGATTCTAGCGGTCCTCGAAACCGCATCTATGCTTTGTCGGTAAGCGGGATCGGGAGGCCTCACTGATGTCGTCCACGGTACCTTATCGGTTCGGGTTTGATGTGTATGCTTTGATAGATCGGGTTCTACTCTGTCCTATATATCTCCCTTGTTGCTAGTAGGATAGGGATAGAGCACGAGTCCATAGACCCTTCGAGGTAGCTACGCGATGGTGATTCGGTGGTAGCTCGGCGAGTATATAGAGCTTGTCTGTGACCATTTGATCGTCGGACCCTGCCGACTTGATAGAGTTGGAGATGATTGACCGGCGTGATTATGGGGATGGATTGGCTAGCTTCTTGCTACGCCAATGTAGACTGAGAGAGAGAGTAATGCGGTTCGGTTTCTGAGGGCCGGTTGTTGAGTGGGAGGAGCACGATATCGCGAGGGGTAGGTTTATTTCCTACCTCAAGGCTAGGAAGATGGTGCGAGAAGGGTATATCTACCATCTCGTTCGGGTGTTTGATCTGAAGGCTGCGGTACCAGATTTTCGATCGATTCGATGGTCGCGAGTTCCCGGGCGTGTTTCGGATGACCTCCGGGTATCCCTCACGAGAGGAGATCGAGTTTTGTATTGACATATTGCGGACACTCGGCCTATTTCCATTCGCCATCTGAGAATGGCGCTGCCGAGTTGAGAGAGTTGAAGGATCGGCTTAGAGATTTCTTTGGAGAAGGGCTTCATCGGGCCTAGTGTTTCTCCACAGGAGCGCCGATATTGTTCGTGAAGAAGAAGGGCGGGACGCTGCGCATGTGTGTTGATTCTGACGGTGAACAAGGTGACCATTAAGAACGAATACCCTTCCCGGGATTGATGATTTGTTCGACCGGTTGCGGTGCGAGATGTTTCTCCAAGATTGATCTGCGATCGGGCTATCATCAGTGCGAGTCGAGAGGTGGATGTCCCTAGGATGCATTCGTGGACGATGCGGGCATTATGAGTTCAGTCATGTCTTTTGGGTTGACCAATGCTCGTGTATTCATGGATTTGATGAACCGAGTGTTCAAACCATTTTTGGACACGTTTGTGATAGTGTTCATTGATGATATCTTGGTTTATTCGCTCAGGCGAGGAGCATGCGGAGCATTTGAGTGTCTTGGCCGATTCTCGGGACGGTGATTATCGCCAAGTTTTCCAAATGTGAGTTTTGGTTGACTTGATGGCGTTTCTTGGGCATATTGTCGGGTGATGGCATTCGAGTGGATACGGCAAGATCGAGGCGATCGGGACTTGGCCTGAACCTACTACTCCGACAGAGGTTCGCGATTTTAGGCCTTGCAGGATATTATCGGCGGTTCGTAGAAGTTTGCTTCTATCTCGCACCATTGACTAGGGTGACTCGGAAGCGCAAGTTCCATGGGTGATGCTTGTGGCGGGGTTTCGATTCTTGAAAGAGATTGGCGACCCCGTTCTTACTCTTCCGCAGGTCGACGGTTATGTTGTGTATTGTGATCGTCGTGCATCGGGTTGGGATGTGTGTTGATGCAGCATGGCAGAGTTATAGCATATGCATCCCGACAGCTGAAGAAACACGAGAGGAACTACCCCACCCATGATTTGGAGTTGGCAGCTGTGATTCACGCTTTGAAGATCTGGAGGCACTATTTGTATGGGGTTCACGTGGATATTTATACAGACCACAAGAGCCTCCAGTATATCTTCAGCCAGGAGAGTGAACTTATAGCGAGAGCGGTGGTTAGAGTTGCTTAAGGATTACGATGTTGATATCTGTACCACGGGAAGGCGATGTTGTGGCGGATGCTCTTAGTCGTAGGTCGATGGGAGCCTATCGGATGTGCGGCTAGAGAGGAGGGACATGGTTCGTGATTTGCATTAGTTAGCGAGCCTTGGTGTCCGTTTGATTGATTCTGATAGCAGTGGGGTTCGAGTTCGTGAGGTTGCCGAGTCTTCCATCGTCGAGGAGGTGAAGAGGCAGCGATTCGAGGATCGGCTTTGATTCGATATCGTGATCTGACTCTTCGTGAGGGCAAGGTCGCTTTTGGTAGCACGATGGGGTGCTAAGGTTTGAGGCGGTATTGTGTTCGGATGTTTGAGGACTTGGCGGCAAGTTCTTGGGGAAGCACACGGTAGCGTTACATCTATCCGTCGGTCGACCAAGATGTACCACGACGCTTAGATGCGTGTATTGGTGGGATGGCTTGAAGAGGCGTTGCGAGTTCGTAGCTCGATGCGTGTTGTCGGCAGTGAAGGTAGAGCACGGAGGCCCGGTGGTTTGTTCTGAGCGATTGAGATCCCGCACGGAAGTGGGAGGTAATCAACATGGACTTCATCACGGGATTACCTCGCACTCGGAGGAGACATGATTCTATATGGGTTATAAATCGGCGGTGGCGAAATCAGCCCACTTTCTTCCGTCGGGGCGACTTTTTCGGTGAGGATTATGCCGACTTTACATCAGAGATCGTCGGTGCATGGAGTCCCTACCGATCATATCGCGAGAGCCAGTTTACGGCTAACTTACGGAGGTCCTTCCAGAGGGTTTAGGGGCGCAGTGAGCACGAGTCACGCATTTCATCCGCAGAGCAGACGGACGGCAGAGCGCACTATCCGAACTCTTGAGGATATCTGCGAGCTTTGTGTTATTGACCGATGGTAGGTGGGAGGATCATTTGCCTCTAGTTGAGTTCGCGTATAATAATAACTACCACTCCAGTATTCAGATGGCGCCTTATGAGGCCTTGTATGGGAGGAAGTGCAGATCGCCTATAGGTTGGTTCGATGTGGGCGAGTGCGGCTAGTGGGACGATTTGATACAGCGGCGATGGATAAGGTGAAGCTTATCCGAGGCGGCTATTGATGACTCGAGTCGGCGAAGTCGTATGCAGATCATCGTCATCGGCATCTGGAGTTCGAGGTTCATGATTGGGTTTTCCTGAAGGTGTCACCCATGAAGGGTGTGATGAGATTCGGGAAGAAGGAAACTTCGGCCCTAGGTACGTTGGGCCATTTGATTGTCCGAGGTAGGCAAGGTTGCCTATGAGTTGGATCTGTCGTCCGATCCGGAGGCGATGCATCCGGTTTTCACGTATCTATCTTTGAGGAGATGTATCGGGGATCCATCTAGGTACACCCGATTGACGATGTCGGTGTGACCAGGGGTTATCGTATGAGGAGATTCCATGCGCGATAGTCGATCGTCGGAGTTAGGCGTCTGCGGACGAAGGGCGTGGCTTCGTCAAAGTCTTGTGGCGAACGAGCTCGAGAGAGGAGATGGCGTGGGAAGCCAGGAGGACATGAGGCAGAAGTATCCTCACCTATTCCCACACCTCCGGGTAATTCACTTTCCTACTTGTAAATTTTCGTTATCGTTTATGCCTAAGTGTTGTTTGTGGCGCGTGTGGCATTTGCAAATTGTTTAAGTTATGAAGAATCTTATCGTTAATCGTCTTGGGAAGGAACATTCGGACGAATGTTTCTAAGTGAGAGAATGTTATACCGTATATTCCAGTATGTACGTAAGGGAATACGTCAAAGTTTAGCCTTAAAGATTAGGCCAAGTTCGAAATTGTGCACAACTCGATTAAAGAATCGTTTTCCGAAGCGTTTCCACGACTTTCGTAGGGTAAATTCCGCTATGCCATTTCTAATTTTGCGGATTTTTAGAGGCGAAACATTTTGGACCAACGGGAGGCGACACGGCACCCTCCCATTGATGGACTTGAATCGCCCATTGGACGAAAATGGAGAAGGTTAGGCACGTTTTTGTGCCTTGCACAAAGTCAAGGAGTTGGTAGGATATTTGTGTTTAGTTAATCCTCACCCTACACTTGCCTTGCACTTGTCTTCATCTTGGTCATTGGTTGGCCAAGGCTTGAGCTATAAATACCCCCTTTAGATGAAGAATTCTTCATCCACAAAGTTGTCTTCCAAGTCTAAAAATCCTCTCCTCTCCCTTAGCCTTCGTCCACCTCCCCCTTTGAGTGAGTTTGGTGAGGCCTACCCCTAGCCTAGCCGAAATCTACCCCCTCCCTTGGTAGAAAAGTTGTCTTAGTATTGTTATAATGCCCAAAATACCTAGCCCAAATCCCTTAGTCCTTTGTAGAAGTTGTAAAGAACTTCTAAGGTTTCTTAGACTCTGAGCGTACAACCAGGAGCTAAACCTTGCTCAGCGACTTTATCTAGGATACTATTGGGCTTACAGGGTAACTAATCATAACCCTCTTTTTAATTATAGAATACTTACTGTATTAGTATTAGAATAAGTATAAAATACTTAGAATAATATCAAAGAATATAATTGAACTGTTACCACAGTATAAGGGTTTAAAAGAAGTATAATCAAATCTGTACTTACATAGAATTTGTTTTCACGATGAACTTATATAGCTCACCGGGTAGGGAAGTGCTGCCCGACTTACCGTAGAATTATGAACCCTCTGTTTAGAATGACCTTCAGAGTAGTCTTTGATAGATATATGTGACTATTATAGGCTGACTCTCTGCGCGCGACATATTCAACTTGGCAGGTGGTTTTCGCTGAGAAGGTATGTGATTCTTCCTAAAGCATGATATTTTACAATATATATATATATGCGGTGAGCGTACATGTGTTAATCGAATAATAACTACGGCAATGTCTTTGACTTAAGCTGAATAATACTTCTGATGTGCCTCACGGCTTAAGCCTGAATAACACTTACGGCAATGCCTCACGGCTTAAGCCTGAATAATAAAGATCTGAAAGCATTTCAAAAGAATACTGAATCATTTTAAAACAGAAGCTTAAGAGTTATACTAGCCTTATGGGAAGTTGAGTATAACCACTTAAGATTGATAAAAGAAACAAGTTTGACTATGTGTGTATAACAGACTTAAATTGAATGGTGAAAAGAATAATAAGATGGTTTGATAAGTAGACATGATATGATGCTATGTGTGTTAGTGTCTTGTAACGTTTGTGAAAAAGAGTATTCTTGTTGTGATTATGTTGTTTAAAGATAAGCTGTTAGGTTAGTGTACCATCACTCACCTCTTGAGATGATACCGGGGGTTAAGCTGCCCTCCGATGCGGGGTAGACTCAGGCGGTCTGGGACCATGATTCGAGAATACCTCATGCGGGTCCAGGGGGCCTATGCGGAGCTACGAGAGTTCGAGTTAGTATGCGGGGTTATGCCTCACGCGATCTATGTGGCGTGCGGACAACGAGTCGGGGCGATGCCGAGGAGTAGCTACCCTCGATGCGGGGTTATACCTCATGCGGGCCCGTAGGAGTGGCCTATCACGGACTCGGGAGTCCAGGATTAGGCTTTGAGTGATAATACAGGCGAGTGGCCTGCTTGAATCATTCGCGACCTAGAAAAGACCTGTTACAGTTTACCTATTGTTGCTCTTGTTTGTGATGTGGCAATATGTGCGGTTTCCTTGGTTGTTTTATACATACTTGCAAAACTGTTTTTAAAATGAAATGTTTCATTTAAGTATTTCTGATTTCACATACTTAGTACTGTTGTCTCGACCTCCTTGGGTGCGTTCATGCCGCAGTAAGAGCGGCAGTGCTAGATCCACATTCTTAGGATCTCTACGTTGGTGTCGGAGCTCCATCTTTTCCGGAGGCTCTACTTTGGGTATGATCTCCTGTTGTAGATAGTTTTGTGCGATCGGGTATGGCGGGGCCTGTCCGCCATAGTTGTATATTTCCTTAGAGTGCAGTAGTCATGTTGTATGCGATGTCGGATGTAATGCTAAACCATGTTTATATATGTATGCGAAAGCGATGTTTTCTCACATAAAGCGTGTCTTATTTTATAAACTGTTTCATGTCTTGCTTTATATTTCCGCTGATTACTCTGATGTATGACTACTTGGGTGCCCCGGTAAGGCACCAGTCACGGGCCCTGGAACGGGTCGTGACAGCTCCAAAGTACTTTAACCTTGCTCGCCTTTTCCACCCTTCAAGTAGAATACGCTACTCGTAGTACTTCAACCTATAAAGGCCACAAAACGTCTATCAACCTCTAGATCTCTTCGTAGAATACTTCTAGATACAAGATTTCTTATTCTACGGAAAATTCGGCACCTCCCACGCATGACCACAAAAATCTCCTCTCTAACGAGGCACGCTGCAAACCAACAATCCCGGGGGTTACGTCTAACCGGACGTTTTCAATTCTACTCCACAATAATACTACAAGTCTACTGTAAATACAGTCCTATGTAAATACAGTTCAATTCTTATCCATATTCATTATACATATAGTATACTCAACTATACATTACTACAACATGTAATTTCCAATTACAATAGGGGGATAAAGATCATTACCTCGATAAGCCCAAAATTATCCAAGTTTAATAAGTCGATCCTGAGCAACGTTTAGCTCCACTTCCTGACGCTCCAAGCAACACTTAGAAGTTTCCAAACAACTTCTCTTAACACTTCATCTAAGCTATGAAGATTTTTCTAGGGCTTCATTTTGCGACTATAGGAATAAAGTAGTATTTCCGGGCTCTTAATAACAACTTTGGAATACTACAAGGAATTTGGGCTAAGGTATTTTGGCATAGTAACAATACTAGAAGACAACTTTTCTACCAAGGGGGGGGGGGGGGTATTTCGACGAGAGCTTCTAAGAGGGGGAGGGAGTGTTTCGGACGAGACTACTACAAAGGGGGAGGGAGTTTTGAGACTTGGAAAAATGTTTAATGGATGAAGAAGTCTTGCACTTGAGGGGGGTATTTATAGAACAATGAAGGGCCAAGATTCAAGCAAGTGGAGGGTGTAGATTAGGTAGCTTGTTCAAGTGAAGTCTTCCACCAAGTGTCCACCACAACATGGGGACATATGTCCACCACAACATTGGGACATATTTCCACCATAACAATGAGCCATGTGGCCATCCACTTGCTCAAGAAAACCGTCCAAGAGGCCTCCCCCACTTGCCCACAAAAACGCCCCAAACCTACTCCCACTAACCCAAAGAAAATATCTTCCAAGACTTGACTATTTGACTTGGCCACTTGCCTACTATTTCGTCCAACATGCCACATAAGGGTGACACATGTCGCCCTCCTAATGGTCTAAAATATTTCATCTCTCAGAAAAATCCGTAATGCCAAAAATCCGAAAATAAAGTGGGCCCCACAAAACCGTAAATCCTCCTGTGGGCCCCGCGTGACCAATTCCGGAAATAAAATTCCAATACTTCTAAAATAATCCCAGAAGTCCGAATACCGAATCTGGAAATCCAATTCCCATTAACGAACCTTTTTCCTTCACAAAAACCGGAAACTTTTCCGTCGAAAAATCACATCTTTCTTCCTTTCCAATTTTAATGTCGTATTCTCGTACATACGTCCTCGTATACATACTCTAAAACTACGGGGTGTAACATTAAGCATACCACGTAGCTTAATTTATAAACATAGTCTCCCATTAAGTCCCTTAATTAACCTCTTAAGGGTCCATTTCATTCTCACACAACTCATCATCACCTAATTATCTCAAATTAGCACGTAAAACCTTGATGAGAGTTCCTTAACTGTTCATACCTTCCCGGTATTCATTTAGTCCTTACCAAATCCTGGTAATCTAAAATCATCCTAGGCAACACATATGTGACCCCCATACATAAATCTGTATAGTTGTATGTCCCAATACCAACTATACTACAAACATTACCAACCTGGATACGCAATCACATAATCCTTCCTGGGTCACTGCTGCCTTTCTCGTAGATGCAAACAACATAACTCGTTAGGGAGAGACGAACCTAACCACACAGCTCTATCGCACGATCTTAGAGTGAGAAGAATGGAAACCAATCCTAAATGTCCTGCAGCCTCCTGATTATAGATGTGGTGCACAACACATCGATAATCAAGACTCTACTAGACACGGTCTGTAGACACTTTCCGAGGACTAACTGCTCTGATACCACTTTTGTCACGACCCGACCGGGCCGCGGCGGTGCCCTACACAGGCACCCTTACAGGTTTACCTCAGAGATAAACAGCGGAACATACATAAACTTAAACAATGAAATAAATAATAGGTCAGCCGATAAGGCTACCTCCCTGGATATAAACAAATCCAACAGCAGTTACCTCAATTTTTTTTTTATAAAGCGACCCACAAGATATGACTACAGACCTCTAAGAGTTTACATAACATCTGTGACGGGACAGGGCCCCGCCATACCCCTGAATGTACAAAAGTCAACCACTTCAGGGAACCATACCAAAGACAAAGCCTCCGGAGAAAATGGAGCTTTCTGAGAACTGAACCGTGATCCTAGGAGTGCGGATCAACAAGCTATGTACCTCAACCTGCGGCATGAACGCAGCCCCCCGAAGGAGGTCAGTACAAAAATATGTACCAAGTATGCAAAACTGAAAGTACTGTAATTTAAATCATAATAGTCAAAATACAGCTGAAGACATATATGATAACCCAATTAACAGTACCCTGTGCCTTACTGAAGTAGAAGTAATGAAAGTCAGTTTTACCTTATACAGCCTGTTTCATCATATGAACCGTAGTCACCCCAGGGCTATGAACACCAGCCCTCAAATATCCAAGCGCGCCCGTGGGATTCCCCATCACTGCCGACCGCTAGGTGTAAAATCTAACTCTGTGACGCGCCCGTGGCATCCTTCCTCACTGTCGGCGTACACACAAATCTAACCATGTGACGCGCTCGTGGTATCCTACCTCACTGTCGGCGTACACACATACAACACGTATATACCTATATCCTCTGCCCGTGGAATCCCCCGTCACTGCCGACAGCCATAAAAGTAAATACAACCATGTGACGCGCTCGTGGAATCCTACCTCACTGTCGGCGTACACATACACAATACTTACATGTATCTATATCATGCCCGTGGAATCCCTCATCTCGGGTACATGACTTCATGAGGTGGCCCTCGCATCGTGGGTAGCAAATCCACGGAACCAGGTGGTATAACGATCTTGGGGGTTTACCCCTCATTTATACTCTTACCCTGAAGAAGGTGGTATAACGATCTTGGGGGTGTACCCCTCATTTATACTCTTACCCCTCAAACTACATGCCTCGGAATCCCTCATCGCAAGCATGTCCACGGTGCATACCCGTGGAATCCCACATCACTGACAGTATGTCCCGGTAACCCATACTAAGACCATGGAAGCATACCCGTGGAATCCCACATCACTGTCGGTACGTCCAAGTAAACTCATACTATGACCAGGGAAGCATACCCGTGGAATCCCACATCACTGCCGGTACGTCCCGGTAGACTCATAAGGAGGCAATTGAGGCATACTCGTGGAATCCTACATCACTGACGGTACGTCCAAGTAAGCTCCTAACTTCTTTAGACTTTCATTAACATACAAAATGGATCTCATTTTATGACCTTAGGCACTTTCCATATCACTTAACAAGTCCTGGGAAAATTCAACCCAAAGTACTATGTATTTCTATTCTTTCCAAGATCCCTTTTCCACATAAGACCCCAAGATACTAACACCCGTAGTATCAAGGCTTATCTACATTTCAAACAAGTCACTATACTATTAGAAATATGCTTCGGCTTCTAACTCAAGTGACCCTCATTTTAAACTTTAAGCAATTGATGCCTTTAAATCGAATTGCCTTTCTTAGTATCCATTCTTTTATCTAGGCTTACCTTATTCGAGAAAAACCATTTCTTTAAGCTTCCATAAAGTTATTATAACCAACTTCCCATAAAGCCGTTATACTAACTTTATGCTTTAGCCAAGACATCCTTATCCTCCCATAAAGCCGTCATAACTAACTTCTCATAAAGCCGTTATAACTCTTTATGTCTTAGACCACTTTGCTCTTTCTATAACCAAGAGGCTTGTACTTCAATTCAAGTTACACTACTTTCAAAATACTTCAAAAATCTTAACTTAGGAATCAGGTCTCTTATCTTTAGAATAGTTCAAGAATCAATACTTCCCAAATCCAGTATTCTATACTTGATCATGTCAAGAAATCCTTGTCTACCTTATTAGGATAAACCATTCTTATAACTCTTCCTTAAGGACACGTGAGTTAATTCTCTAACTCAACCAACTAGACATCCTTATAAAAAGTCAAATATATCAAATGACTTCACTTCATTTAAATCACGTACGTCTACCGTACCATACAGTTATAACTACTCATGCTCAAGAGATAGGAAGAGTTCTACATACCTCTTTTGTTTAATCCACTTGCCAAGTCCAATATGCCTTCCGTAGATGTCAACCTATAATGACCATAATACATCTATTAGCTTCTAGCTTCAACGTAGTATATTCTAATGAAAAGTACCTTGTTCTACGGGAAAATTGGACAACACTTCCTTTGTTTCTACTTACTTTTCCACCTTTTTCAAGGTCCGAATTCAATAACCAAACGCCGCATTTAAGGCACAACAATTCAGCTAACCAAAAAGGGATTACACGCCTTCACATGACGCGTAAAATTCTGCCCCACAATAATACAAAACAATCCAATAATTTCCAAACCACATTCGGCTATATTATCCCAACAATTATCAATTTCCTTTCCATTCCCTTTTAACCCAACTCGTTATCCCAACATGTTATCTAAATCATAACCAATTACATAACCCCCTATTTGTAACATGCAACGATTTTTAGCTAACAACCGAATTGATTACAACATGAGTGGCTAACATGCCCCTTTTCATTTTTCAACAGGACAACAAGATCCAAATCTTTTCAAACTTTAATATAACAGCCTCAGGCTCATTTCTTAACTACTAATACTTGAAAACTTCATTTACACAAGAAGGTAAAGATTTTACCTCAAGAAGCCCTCTTTCCGAAATCTTCTTCACTTTAAAATTACTCACACGAACCATCTACAAGCTTGCCAACACTTTTCCTTCTTGAAGCCTTTCCAAAAATCTCACCGGGGTTCATCAATTTGAGAGAGAGGAGAGGGATTTTTATTTGGGAAACCCTTGCAAATGGTCAAGTCTTGAAGACTTGGCCCTAAAATAAGACCCTCCTTTGGTCAAAAGATGGGAGGGACACTTGTCACCCTCCCATAGGCCTTTTATCAAAATTACCCCTATTTTTCGCCCCTTACCGCGTCAAAAATCCCGCCTTGGCGCCGCGGCCCCGCCGCCGGTGCCGCGGCGCTTCCACTTCTGAGAATTTCCTGCATTCCGGCGCCGCGGCCCTGCAACCTCAGAGGACTTTCGGAAATATCGGCGCCGCGTACTGCGGCGCTATTTGGCTTTGTCCTGCGTCGTCAGCCCACATAACTTCTAACGCCCGTAACATCCTACCCCGATGTCCAATCGACGAGCGGTTTGTTGCGTTGGAAACTAGACTCAACAACCTTCATACTAGTCTTTTAAAACTCCTCAAAACTCCTAAGGAACTAGGAGATATACCGCTCCAAAGTTGACTGAAAGTCTGCCTGTAACATTTTTCCACCCCAACCCAACCTTCCAAATTCAAATCTTATTTCCTTTCGTACGTTCTTAACTTAACCTCTTGAATTTACGGGGTGTAACACATGCGGTCTGGTTATCATCAGGTGCGAGTTCGAGAGGCAGATATCCCAAAGACTGCATTCAGGACCCGGTATGGGCACTATGAGTTCAGGGTGATGTCTTTCGGTTTGACCAACGCTCCAGCGGTATTTATGGATTTGATGAACCGGGTGTTCAAGCCATTTTTGGATACATTTGTTATAGTATTCATTGATGACATCCTGGTTTATTCGCGTCAGCAGCGAGTGAGCACGCAGTCACAGGGGCGGTGATTGGGGTCCTCGGGCCGCGATTGTTCGCCAAGTTCTCCAAGTATGAGTTTTGGTTGGCCTCAGTGGCATTTCTGGGGCACATTATTGGGGCTGATGATGTTCAGGTGGATACGACAAAGATTGAGGCAGTCAAGTCTTGGCCGAGACCTACTACTCCGACCGAGGTGCGCAGTTTCTTAGGGCTGGCAGGTTATTATCGTAGGTTTATGGAGCAGTTTGATTCGATATCAGCACCGTTGACTAGGCTGACTCAGAAGGCAGCTAAGTTCCAGTGGACAGAGGCTTGCGAGAAGGGCTTCCAGTTACTGAAGGAAAGGTTGACTACGGCTCCAATTCTTACTCTTCCTGAGAGGTTAGACGGGTACGTGATTTATTGTGATGCCTCGGGTATCGGGCTAGGGTGTGTTTTGATGCAGCACGACAAGGTTATAGCCTATGCTTCCCGGCAGTTACGGAAGCATGAGAAGAATTACCCTACCCACGACTTAGAGTTGGCCACAGTTATTCATGCCTTGAAGATTTGGAGACATTATTTGTATTGGGTTCATGTGGATATTTGTACATGTTATACCCCGTATTTCCAGAGTATGTACGTGTGGGCGTACGTAGAGAAGTTGGAGCCTTAAAGTTAGGCAAGATTTGAAATTTGTACACAACCCCCGTAAAGAACCGTTTTTCGACGAAACGTTTTACAGAACTTGCGAAGGGAAAATTCCGGCTATGTCATTTATTATTTTTGCGGATTTTTCCGAGAGATGAAATATTTTGGACCAACGAGAGGGTGACACTTGTCACCCTCATATGGACGGCAACAAGGGCTTGGCTTGGACGATTTTATGCCTTGTTTTGTGCCTTATTTTGTGGCTTGTTTGGTGCATTGTTTTGTGCCTTATTTTGTGGCTTGTTTGGTGCATTGTTTTGTGCCTTGTTTTGTGGAGTAGGGTTAGGGTGCACTTGGCTTGATCTTGGCCTTACACTTGGCTTGATCATGGCCCTTGATTTTCCTATAAATACCCCCCCCCTTTGTGAAGACTTCATCATCCACAAATGTTTCCAAGTCTTGAAATCTCCCTCCCCTCTTCTTGTTGTGTTCGTACAAAGCCTCTCCCCCTCCCCCTTTGAGAGGCCTTGTGGCCGAGAGGGTACCCCCCTCCTAGTGGTGGGGCCGTGGGGTAAACCCCCCCCCCCCCCCCTTGCCTTGTTGTTCTCGTAAAGTACCCCCCTTTTTGGTAGAGAAATACCCTCCAAGTATTGTTACTATACCCAAAATACCTTAGCCTTATACCTTGTAGTATTCCAAAAGTTACCTCTATACGTAGAGCCCGGAAACACTACCTTATGTCCTTTTTGTCTCAAACCGAAACCCTAAGGAAAATCTTCATAGTTAGTTGAAGTATTTAGTAGAAGTTGTGTAGGACTTCTAAGGGTTGTTTGGAGCGGGTTGGAGCGCCCAGAGTTGGAGCTAAACGTTGCTCAGGATCGACATTTAAACTTGGATAATTTTGGGCTTATCGAGGTAAATACGCTTGACCTTCCTTTGTAATTAGAGTTTACATACTGTTGAAGTATAAGAATTAAGTATAAGTTATATACCAAGAAGGTATATAAGAAAGGAACTGAATCAGATTTACATAGAATTTGTATTCTGATGAGACTTGTGTAGTTTGGCGGGTAGGGAAGTGCTGCCCAATTTTCCGTAGAATTATTTTACAGATAGTCTAGTCGTTGATAGACTTGTGTGACCATTATAGGGTGAAGTACTGCGAGTAGCGTATTCTACTCGAAGAAGTGAAAAAGGCTAGCAGGATTACAGTACTTTGGAGCTATTTGCTGATAGTCAATAATCGTCGCGAGGTATGTGATTCTTCCTATACTCTTGAACATGAGTATTTTACAAGAATATATATATATAGTACGGTAGACGTACGTGTGGCAATGTCTTTTGACTTAAGCCTGAATAATAAGAATCTGGAAGTATTTTACAAGAATATATATATAGTACGGTAGACGTACGTGTGTTAACTGAATATAGTTTTACGTCAATGTCTTTTGACTTAAGCCTGAATAATAAGAATCTTGAAGTATTTTAAAAGAATTAAGAATCCTTTTTGAAAGAAGAATAATACTTGGTTTGAAAGCTTAAGAGTTATACTAGCATTATGGGAAGTTAGGTATAACGAATTAAGAGAGATAAAAAGAATGGTTGATTGCTTTTAAGAAGTTAAGAGACTTGATCTTAAAAGATAAGAGACTTAACTTAATTGAAGTGATGTGAAAGTTGTTAAGAAGTGTGAAACCTCATTCGTGAGTAATGAGTACTTGGTTTTTAAAGAATAATGTTTTACTGATTTCGGAAATGAGAATAAGTAAGGAACTTGATTCTAAAAGAGACTTGAGGAAATTAAAGAGTTTTTGGTTTAAAAAGAAAGGAATTGTTTTGTCTTAAAATTGGTTTAAAACATAAAGTGTTATAACAGCTTTGTGGGAAGTTAGTTATAACGACTTTATGAAAACGAAAGAATGGTTTTATCATTGGTTTTAAAATGGTAACTTGACTTTAAAAGGAGAAGTGTTTTGGTCTAAAAAGAAGGCATGGTATTGCCTTAATTTGGTTTTAAAAGGAATGTATGGAAATTGTTTTGGTTTACTTAAAAGATGTTAGTCACTCTATACTGCGGGTATCGGGTGACCTTTGTAAAAGAAATGGATCCTTTAAAAAGAGTTTAACATACGTAGTACTTTGGGGTTAAAACCCGGACTTTGACATAAAATGAAAGTACCTTGAGTTGTGTATAACTTGCCTATGCTTGTTGTTGTGAAACTTGCCTATGCTTATTGTGATAGCCTTTGTTGTGCAAGAATTGTGTTTCTATACTACCGCGTCTCTCGATGGAGGGCCGGTTGACTTGTTGAGAACTTACTTGGACGTGCCGGCAGTGACGGAGAATTCTACGGGTACGCTCCTGTTGATAGTGTTATTCCATGGACTAGCTCTCCATGAGGTTTTACTTTTCGGCCTTGGTATCTGGTGGTCGGCTTTCGTACTTGCCCCGTCTCGTGGCTGATTCGGCCTTGGTACCTGGTAGTTAGCCCTCACACTTGCCCCGTTCAGTTTAGTGACGAAGTCTCGTGATACGGCCTTGGTATCTGGTGGTTAGCCCTCGTACTTGCCCCGGTCAGCTACGTGACACGGCCTTGGTATCTGGTAGTCGGCTTTCGTACTTGCCGTGTCGCCCGTGGTTTGGATGTTGAGTGGCGGAGTCTCGTGATCTGACCTTGGTATCTGGTAGTTAGCCCTCGTACTTGCCCGGCCATCGTGACACGGCCTTGGTATCCGGTAGTCGGCTTTCGTACTTGCCGTGTCGACCGTGGTTTGGTTGTATAGTATTGTTAGTATGCAGACTTGGTGTTCATGTGTACTCGTGGTGTTATTATATCATAGGCCGCGGTGAGGAAGGTATTCCACGGGCATGATTGATGTTGCGGGCGTGAGACCCATAGTTATACTTGAGTGATGACTCGAGGCGTGAGTCACGACTTACATATCGCTTATTTATTGTGAGCGTAATTTGGTTATCATACATGTCTCTCGCTTTATATAGTGCTATGATTTCATTATGATATTTTCTGATTTCACATACTTGGTACTGTTATCGACCTCGCCGGGGCTGCGTTCATGCGCGAGTAGAGTACGTCGATTCTTGATCCTCGCTCTTAGGATCAGATTGGCGTTGGGAAGCTCCGTTTCTCCGGAGGCTTATCTTTGGTATGTTACCCTGAGTTGTAGGTTCTTGTACATTCAGGGGTATGGCGGGGCCCTGTCATGTCATGTTGTATAAAACTCTTAGAGGTCTGTAGTACTGTTGTGGGCAGGGTTGTTAAAAGGATTAAACTGTTCAGTTTGAAAGATTTGTATATATATATTTTATTGGAAGGTAACCGTTTGGTTGACCTGTTTTATTATCTTATCTCTTGTTCATGTTTAAGTTTTTTTTATTTTTCCGCTGATTTTCTCTGATGTTGTATCACTAGGGTGCCCGGGGTAAGGCACGATCCACGGGCCGGGCAGTCGTGGCGATCTGGACCACAAGAGCCTCCAGTATATCTTCAGGCAGAGGGATCTGAACTTGCGACAAAGACGGTGGTTAGAGTTGTTGAAAGATTATGATGTTGATATTCTATACCATCCGGGGAAAGCTAACGTGGTTACAGATGCCTTGAGTCGTAGATCGATGGGGAGCCTGTCAGAGGTACAGCCAGAGAGACAGGACATGGTCCGTCAGATCCATCAGCTAGCGAGCCTTGGGGTTCGATTGATCGATACCGATGATAGTGGGGTACGGGTTCGTGAGGTTGCCGAGTCTTCCATCATTGATGAGGTGAAGAGGCGACGATGAGGTGTTATACCGTATTTCAGTAATATGCGTGAGGCGTGCGTCAAAAGTTCAAGCCTTAAGTAGGCATAAGGGACGAAATTGTGCACAACTAGCGAACAGAATTGATTTCCGGCGAAAAGTTTTTCGGACCTTGCGAAGGGAAAATTACGGTTGCGACATTTATAATTTTTACGGATTTTTCCGAGAGATGAAATATTTTGGACCAACGAGAGGCGACACTTGTCACCTCAGTGGGACAATTGTGGGGAGTGGTTGGCACGTTTTTCATGGAAAATGCCATAAACCTTTGGTCAATGTTTGGCTAGATATTTTTGTAGTAGATGGATAAGGTGGGACCCACACACACTTGTCCAAATCTTCACCTCCACTTGCTTTGATCTTGGCCATTGATTGGCCTATAAATACCTTAAGTTCACGACTGAGTCTTCATCCACACTTGTGAAATTCCAAGGCAAAATCCCTCCATCCCTTTTAAGAAGCTCTCGTCCAACCTCCCCCTCCCCCTTTGTGAGGCCCTCGGCCGAACCCCCCGCCCCCTTCCTAGTTGTTCTCGTGAAATACCCCCTTGGTAGAAAAGTATTCTCCAAGGGTTGTTACTATTCCAAAATAACGTGACCCAAATACCTTGTAGTATTCCCAAAGTTACCTCTATACTAAAAGCCCGGAAAATACTACTATACTTCCTTTAGTCACTAAACGAAACCCTAGGGAAAATCTTCATAGTTGGTTGAAGTATTAAGTAGAAGTTGTGTAGAACTTCTAAGGGGTTTTTTGGAGCGAATTGGAGCATACAGAATAGGAGCTAAACCTTGCTCAGGATCGACTTTTAAACTTGGATAATTTTGGGCTTGTCAAGGTAAATATCTTTGTCCTTGTATTTGTAACTGGAAATTACATACTGTAGTAGTATAGAAATGAGTATAAGACGTATATAAGGATGGTATAAAGAAGAAGAACTGAATACTTACATAGGATTTGTATTCTGATGAACTTGTGTTGTTTGAAGGGTTGGGAAGTGCTGCCCAATTTTCCAGAGAATAAGGAATCTTGTCGCTAGAATTATTCTCTGAGTAGTCTAGGCGTTGATAGACTTATATGACCGTTATAGGTTGAAATCTTGTGAGTAGCGTATTCTACTCGAAGGGTGGAAAAGGCTAGCGGGATTCTGATTACTTTGGGCGTTTTGCTAATTGTCGATGTCGTCGCGGTATGTGATTCTTCCTATCCTCTTGAGCATGATAATTTAAAAGAATATATATAGTACGGTAGACGTACGTGTGTTAACTGAATGTGGTTTTACTTCGATGTCTTTTGACTTGAGTTTTAAATAATAAGAATCTTGAAGTATTTCAAAGGAATTAAGAATCGTTTTTGAAAGAAAAGTAATACTTGGTTTTGAAAGCTTAAGAGTTATACTAGCTTTATGGGAAGTTAGGTATAACGACTTAAGAGAGATAAAAAGAATGGTTTATTGATTTTAGAAGTTAAGAGACTTGATCTTAAAAGATAAGAGACTTGACTTAATTGAATTGATATGAATTTTGTTAAAAAGTGTGAAACCTCATTCGTGAGTAATGAGTACTTGGTTTTTAAAGAATAATGTTTCTTGATTTGAAGCGAGAATAAGTATCGAACGAACCACTGCAGCGTTAATAAAGGAAAATGTATTGACAATAATAATTATATTAAAACCAGTAGAAACCTCCATCTGCATAGAAGCTAAGATAAGACAAAATTGTATTGCATTTCCTAGATCATGGTTGTTTTAATAAGATTGTTATAAACAAGAATAATCTACTCACACATAAGGCATACGTTATTCAATTGTTTTAAAAAATATTACGTTATTTGATTAAGACTATGAACTATGAAATTGTCACGACCCGATTCCGGGCCCGTGACTGGTGCCTTACCCCGGGCACCCTAGTGATACAACATCAGAGTAATCAGCGGAACATAAAACGATACAAGACATATTATGAAATATGAAACAATAATCTGAGAAAAACTTGCCTTTCGGCATATATATAAATGACAACTTTTTCAACATGAACTGTTTAATCCTTTTTACAAACCACCGCAGCAAGATTACTCTGGACCTCTACGAATGATATGACAACCGTGGCGGGACGGGGCCCGCCAAACCCACGAATGTAAACACTTACTCTGACGGGGACTATACGGTGATAAGCCTCGGAGAAACGGAGCTTCCCAACGCTAAACCGTGACCACGAGCTAGGATCAACGGCGGGTGTACCTCAACTGCGGCATGAACGCGGCCGAAGAGTCGATCTGGCCAGTGCAAGTATGTGGCGAAAATCGTAAATGGAATCATAGTAGCCTATATAAAGCGGGAGACATGTATGATAACAAAACTACGATTCCTGATAAACAAGCGATCATATCAAGTCGGGGACTCGCGCCTCAAAGTCATCACTCAAACATAACAATGGGTCTCACGCCACAACATCAATCATGCGTGGAATACCTTCCGCCATTGCCGGCGATTTATGATATAAAAGCACCAAGAACACATGAACACGGGTCCCACTGTGCCATAATAACACCGTGACGGGGTAAATGCGAAGGCATAGCCGACTACTAACACCCACGGTACCAACAAGGTCATGAAGCGTATCATAAGATCTGTCTAGGCCGTCACATGATCAAAGTGGCCACTTGCGCGGTATCTAATGTCGCGTCTAGTCTCGGAACTTCCGCGACTCCGCATAGGCCAATCTCATCGGCCGCGTGAGGTATTCCCGCATCGAGGGTAGCTACTCCGGCATCGTCACGACTTCGCGATCCGCATGGCCACATGGACCGCGTGCCCATAAAGGACGCGCTAACACGGAACTCGTAGCTCGCGTAGGCCACAGGACTGCATGAGGTATTCTCGAATCATAGGTCCATCGACGCTTTGAGTCTACCCGCGTCGGAGGCGACTTAACCCGGAATCATCTCAAGAGATGAGTGATGTAAAATACTAACATAACAACTTATCGTTAAACAACATAAGCACAACAAAGGAAAAACCCCCTTTACACAAACATCACGAGATACTAACACACGTAGCATCCTAGCATGTTTACTTATCAATCAACAAGAAAGTATTACAAGGCTATCACAAACCAACACAATCAAGTTATACACACAAGGTACTTTCTATTATATGCCCACAAGTTCGGGGTTTTATCCCCAAAGTACTTCATACATTAACTCTTTAAAAGATCGTTACTTTCACAATGTCACACAATACCCGTAGTATAAAAATAGAGTGACTATCTTTTTAAAGTAAATCAATTACTTCTCTTTGTAATATCAAGTAGTAACATTCTTTTCCAATGTTCAAGTTTGCCTAATTCCCAATGTTCAAGTTTGCCTAATTTCCAATGTTCACGTTTCTTATCTTAGAAGGTTTTGTAGTTCATAGTCTTATTCATTTAAGAATATAATTCTCTTTTAAACTATCTGAGAAACATAAGCCTTATATGTGAGAAGGATATTCTTGTTTATAACAATCTTATTACAATGACCATGATCTAGGAAATATCATTTTGTCTCATCTTAGCTTACATGCGGATGGAAGTTTCTCTGGTTTTAATAATACTTAATTATTCAAAACATTTTCCTTTTATTATGCAGCGATGGTTTGTCGATACACATTACGATTTTCGAAATCAAGAAAACATTCTTAAGCCGTTATACCTAACTTCCCATAAAGCTAGTATAACTCTTAAGTTTTCAAAAACCAAGTATTACTTCAAGTTCTCTATTAACACATAACAAGCCAGTTATAGTTCAAATCGATTACCTTTTAAAAACCACAGTATTTTCTTACCAACATAAAAATTTGTTTATAACCGACTTCCCATAAAGCCGTTATAACACTTTATGTTTTAAACCAATCAAATACATTTAGCACATGTACATCTACCGTACTACATAGTTCACACATATCATGCTAGAAGAGATAGGAAGAGGTTCACATACCTCGCGACGAGTATCGACTAATAGCAAAACGCTCCAAGTACTTCCAAACGTCGGCTACTCCTTAAGCCAAGTAGATCGCGCCACACGTAGTACTTCAACCTATAAGGCCACAAGGTGCTTATTAACATTTAGGTCTAATCATAGAATATTCTCTGAGAAAATTCGGCTCTCCCATGACAGCGTAAATCTCCTCTCTATCGGTAGGCTACCAAGCCAACCGGGGGTTATACATCTAACCTAACGGTACAATTCTACTCCACGGTACTACTACACAAGTCTCTTAATGTCTGACACTATGTAATTACTGATTCGGTATTCTTCTTTAAATTGGCGTAAGTCGCAAGACATTCAGTAAGTTTTATTCAGCTTAAGTCGCAAGACATTGCCGATAACTATGTTCGATTACTATATATAGCATACTTCAACTATATAATCTAACAACATGTAATTTCCAATTACAATAGGGGACAAGATATTTACCTCGATAAGCCCATAATTATCCAGTATAAAGTCGATCTGGGCAATCGTTTAGCTCGACTCCGTGCGCTCAACCGCTCCAAAATACCCTTAGAAGTTCTAACCACCTTCGACATACTACTGCATCAAACCATGGAGAGTTTCCTTAGGGTTTCGATTTGGTGACTGACGGGAAGTATAATAGTATATCTGGGCTTTTCGTATAGGTATAACCTTAGAATACTACAAGGTATAAGGCTAAGGTAATTTGGGCATTATAACAATACTTTTGAGAGTATTTCTACCAAGAGAGGGGGGTATTATACGAAAGCAACTAGGCTAGGGGGTACCCACGGCCACTACTAGGAGGGGGTATACCCTCGGCCAAGGCCTCAGGAGAGGGAGGCCTCTTGGCCGAACTCAACACAAAGGGGAGGGAGAAGATTTAACACTTAGGAACATTTAGGAATGGATGAATAAGTCTTCAAAGGGATGGGTATTTATAGGCCAAGTGAAGGCCAACCAATGGCCAAGATTGAGCCAAGTGCTACACAAGTGTAAGGCCAAGATTCACCCAAGTACACCTTATCCATCTACCACACCAACCAACACAAAATATCCTACCTACTCCCTTAAGCCCAAATCGTCCATAATGCCGTCCAAGGTGTTCCAATGAGAGGGTGACAAGTGTCGCCCTCTTGTTGGTCAAAATTTTTTCGTCTCTCGTAAAAATCCGCAAAAATTAGAAATGTCATAGCCGTAATTTTCCCTACTAAAGCTGTGAAAACGTTTCGTCTAAAAACGACTCTAACCGGGTGTTGTGAACAAAGTTTAATTCGGCCAAGCCAAATCAAAAGTTTCAAATTTTCTACGTACGTCCTTACGTACATACTCTGGAAATACGGGGTATAACATTCTCCCCTCCTTAGAAACATTCGTCCCGAATGTTCCTTCTAAGTCTCAAAACAAACACGCGCCAGTATAGTCTTTACTACTATACTTACGAGAATCCTGCCATACACGCCACAGAACCATCCGCGCAAAATGCTTACATCAAAGTCCACGAGAAAACACCTCTAATCATCACCACAAAACACTTCTCACCGGGGTCTAAAATATACTTCCTTCGCACCTTCTCTTTACAAAAGAAATGATCACACCTATGCTCGCCATACATGCTCGCTTCTCTCTTTACTCGTCGTAGATACCACTTTGTCACTTTGCCTGAGGCATTAACCTTCTCAGGCGACCCAACAAATGGTACCACTTTTGTCACTTTGTCGCGAGCCTTGCTCCGACGACCCAACAAATGGTACCGGGCTGCATGCGATCCCTGAGGATGTCGTACACTCGAACTCTTACCACATTCTGATACGGCTTCAGTTTCCAAAACTCGGGGTTACTATCCCTAACGTGGTCATCATTAACTGGGAACACTCTGGATGGATCTCCGATACTTTCCCGAACATAATAATACGAAAGACCGGACGTACTGCCTCCTAAGTCGGACGGCAAAAGCTAACATATAGGCAACCTGGCCTATCCTTCACATGAACTCAAAAGGGCCCAAAGTAACACGGGCTAAGTTCCTTTGTTATACCAAAACTCGTCACACCCTAACCACAGTCTGCTGGAACAAGCCTGAACCAACTATCTGAACCTTGCCAACATCGAACCAATCGTAAGCAACTTACTTCCGCCCTACAAGGCTTCAAAAGGCGACATCCGAACACTGAAATGGTAGCTTAAACACTACCTCCACAGGAGAAAACAATCCCCTCAACTATCCCTGAAATCCAAACACTGGCCCGAGGGCGAATGCGATTCTGAGACTCATCTGAGTTCTTAACACATGCTTGGCAAAACTTCCAGAAACAACAATAGCCCTACCCTGGGCTCCACTGTCTGTCATAAGGTGAAGGTAGGCACCCCGTGCAGCCTTACAACCTTTCAGATACCTCAACACAGCCGAGTAAACGGTCCTGACCGAAGAACACGATGGGCTGCCCCCATCGACCCGACCACTGGTCGAACGCATCCACGAACTTCGTCTGTTTGGTTAACTAAACTTGGGCCTAACACCCTCACAACCCTAACAAAAGGCGGGACCACCACAACCTGACCCCACCACCAAACCTACCGCGGGTTGACCCGCAACGTGGCCTCAACCCGACCCGGCAACGCGCACAATACTAGCTCCCCGATTCGGAACAATCTCACAAATCACGTTTCGAAAACCTAGCGGTCTTCTTAGCTCAACTACCCCCTTTCATTCCACACTACTAGAGACCTATCCCAAACATAACTCACGTGCACTATGCACTTCCGATAAGGGTCAAACATAACACTACACCTTTTCTCGAGATGGCCTCACTCTAAGGTCTCTACGTAAAAGCTCTAAGGCTCACACCTTCTCTATCCCCAAAAATCTTACTCGGTTAAACAACCATGATCTAATCACGACTAACACCTTGTTATCGAACATAGCACTTAAGGTATACTCACCTTATCACACATACTGATCTCTAGAGGGTTAAAGATATATCTATATCTACTGCTTCACTCCCCTTAGTCGTTCAAATCAAACCTGCCCATAGGGCGTATAGCTAAGGAAGATGACGAACTACCCACCAATCCTGAAGGCTAAGTCCTCCTACAAGGACACTCTCTCGACACATGGCTCGGCGGCGCAGTACAACAAGTACCAACTAAAAGCGACATTCCCGGGATGGCGTGCATCTAATGAACGGAAGCCACGGAGTTCGTCCAACTCTGCATACTCGAACGCCCCGATATCCGTGGAAGACCACTCTGCGCGGCGGAGGTGCATATCAAATCTCTTTGGTGAGGCGACTTGCCTCGAAAGTTACCAAAGGACCTTGCGCTCGGCCTCTCTGCTGTCGCCCGTTAACGCGTCGATCTCTACGCTTCTCGGCTGCTGCGCATAAGCCGTGCAGGCCATGCTCAAGCCCAATGAAGAATTACTCTTGCACAACCTCTTTTAGATAGTCCTCAAGACTCGCGGTACATCGGTATACTCTCGGTAGCCAAATCTATAGCTAATGTGGTCGCCTCTTTGCAATCTAAATTCTCTGTTCGGTCGTGGGCGAAGGTTCAAATGTCATGGCCGCGATGGAAGCGCCGCTGTACTAAACTCTGCGGGGCTAGTGGCGCCGCAAAACTCCCGAATGAAGCACCACCCGGTGATGATTGGGCTGTGCCACGTAACCCTCTGTACTCTACTCGCGGCTCCTCATTGCCTTGCCCTCTGGGCCGGGTTGCCTACGCGGAGGCATAGCGGTAAGGGAAAGAAATACGTTAGAGGTCCAACTTACAGAGCTCTAAGGCACGATCTCGAGTGAGAAGAATAGAAACCAATCCTAAAATATCCTATAGCCTCACGATTATTGGTGTGGTGCACAACACCGATAATCAAGACTTCTTGGATACGATGCAGTAGACACTTTCAGAGATTAAGCGCTCGATACCACTTTTGTCACGACCGATTCGGGCGTGGTAGTGCCTTACCGGGCACCTAGTGATACAACATCGAGTAATCGTGGAACATAAAGCGATACAAGACATATTATGAAATATGAAACAATAATCGAGAAAAACTTGCCTTTCGGCATATATATAAATGACAACTTTTTCAACATGAGCAGTTTAATCCTTTTTACAAACCACCGCCCACAAAGATTACTCTGACCTCTACGAATGATATGACAACCATGGCGGGACGGGGCCCGCCAAACCACGAATGTAAACACTTACTCTGACGAGGACTATACGTGATAAGCCTCGGGAAACGGAGCTTCCAACGCCAGCGTGACCACGAGCTAGGATCAACGGCGGTGTACCTCAACTGCGGCATGACGCGGCCCGAAGGAGGTCGATCAGTACAGTGCAGTATGTGGCCCGAAAATCGTAAATGGAATCATAGTAGTCTATATAAAGCAGGAGACATGTATGATAACAAAACTACAGTTCACAATAAACAAGCAGTCATATCAAGTCAGGGACTCACGCCCTCAAAGTCATCACTCAAACATAACAATGGGTCTCACGCCCACAACATCAATCATGCCTGTGGAATACCTTCCTCACTGCCGGCAGTTTATGATATAAAAGCACCAAGGAACACACATGAACACCAGGTCCCACCTGTGCCATAATAACACCGTACGGGGTAAGTACGAAGGCATAGCCGACTACTAACACCCACAGTACCAACAAGGTCATGAACTGTATCATAAGATCTGTCTAGACCGTCACATGATCAAAGCTGGCCACTTGCCCGCAGTATCTAATGTGCGCGTCTAGCCCTGGAACTTCCCGCAGCTCCGCATAGGCCAATCTCATCGGCCCGCATGAGGTATTCCCCGCATCGAGGGTAGCTACTCCCCGGCATCGTCCTGGACTTCGCAGTCCGCATGGCCACATGGACCGCATGCCCATAAAGGACGCACTCTAACCTGGAACTCTCGTAGCTCCGCATAGGCCCCTGGGACCTGCATGAGGTATTCTCGAATCATAGGTCCATCGACCGCTTTGAGTCTACCCGCGTCGGAGGCGACAACCGGAATCATCTCAAGAGATGAGTGATGTAAAATACTAACATAACAGCTTATCGTTAAACAACATAAGCACAACAAAGGAAAAACCCCTTTACACAAACATCACAAGATACTAACACACGTAGCATCCTAGCATGTTTACTTATCAATCAACAAGAAAGTATTACAAGGCTATCACAAACCAACACAATCAAGTTATACACACAAGGTACTTTCTATTATATGCCCACAAGTTCGGGGTTTTATCCCCAAAGTACTTCATACATTAACTCTTTAAAAGATACGTTACTTTCACAATGTCACACAATACCCGTAGTATAAAAATAGAGTGACTATCTTTTTAAAGTAAATCAATTACTTCTCTTTGTAATATCAAGTAGTAACATTCTTTTCCAATGTTCAAGTTTGCCTAATTTCCAATGTTCAAGTTTGCCTAATTTCCAATGTTCACGTTTCTTATCTTAGAAGGTTTTGTAGTTCATAGTCTTATTCATTTAAGAATATAATTCTCTTTTAAACTATCTGAGAAACATAAGCCTTATATGTGAGAAGGATATTCTTGTTTATAACAATCTTATTACAGCAGCCATGATCTAGGAAATATCATTTTGTCTCATCTTAGCTTCTATGCAGATGGAAGTTTCTACTGGTTTTAATAATACTTAATTATTCAAAACATTTTCCTTTTATTAACGCTGCAGTGGTTTGTCGATACACATTCTGATTTCCGAAATCAGTAAAACATTCTTAAGCCGTTATACCTAACTTCCCATAAAGCTAGTATAACTCTTAAGTTTTCAAAAACCAAGTATTACTTCAAGTTCTCTATTAACACATAACAAGCCAGTTATAGTTCAAATCAGTTACCTTTTAAAAACCACAAGTATTTTCTTACCAACATAAAGCTGTTTATAACCGACTTCCCATAAAGCCGTTATAACACTTTATGTTTTAAACCAATCAAATACATTTAGCACATGTACGTCTACCGTACTACATAGTTCACACATATCATGCTAGAAGAGATAGGAAGAGGTTCACATACCTCGCGACGAGTATCGACTAATAGCAAAACGCTCCAAGTACTTCCAAACGTCGGCTACTCCTTAAGCCAAGTAGATCGCGCCACACGTAGTACTTCAACCTATAAGGCCACAAGGCGCTTATTAACATTTAGGTCTAATCGTAGAATATTCTACAAAAAATTCGAAGACTCTCCCCATGACAGCGTAAATCTCCTCTCTATCGAGTGACTACCAAGCCAACCGGGGGTTATACATCTAACCCTAACGGTTACAATTCTACTCCCCGGTACTACTACACAGTCTCTTTGTAATACAGCCCTATGTAATTCTGATTCGATTCTTCTTTAAATTCAGGCTTAAGTCGCAAGACATTGCCGTAAGTTTTATTCAGGCTTAAGTCGCAAGACATTGCCGATAACTATGTTCAGTACTATATATAGCATACTTCAACTATATAATCTAACAACATGTAATTTCCAATTACAATAGAGGGACAAGATATTTACCTCGATAAGCCCATAATTATCCAAGTATAAAGTCGATCTGGGCAATCGTTTAGCTCGACTCCGTGCGCTCAACCCGCTCCAAAATACCCTTAGAAGTTCTAACCAACTTCTACATACTACTCCAACAAACCATGGAGATTTTCCTTAGGGTTTCGATTTGGTGTTGACGGGAAGTATAATAGTATATGGGCTTTTATAGGTATAACCTTAGAATACTACAAGGTATAAGGCTAAGGTAATTTGGGCATTATAACAATACTTTTGAGAGTATTTCTACCAAGAGAGGGGGGTATTATACGAAAGCAACTAGGCTAGGGGGGGGTACCCCACGGCCACACTACTAGGAGGGGGGGTATACCCCTCGGCCAAGGCCTCTAGGAGAGGGGGAGGCCTCTTGGCCGAACTCAACACAAAGGGGAGGGAGAAGATTTAACACTTAGGAACATTTAGGAATGGATGAATAAGTCTTCAAAGGGATGGGTATTTATAGGCCAAGTGAAGGCCAACCAATGGCCAAGATTGAGCCAAGTGCTACACAAGTGTAAGGCCAAGATTCACCCAAGTACACCTTATCCATCTACCACACCAACCAACACAAAATATCCTACCTACTCCCTTAAGCCCAAATCGTCCATAATGCCGTCCAAGGTGTTCCAATGAGAGGGTGACAAGTGTCGCCCTCTTGTTGGTCCAAAATGTTTCGTCTCTCGGAAAAATCCGCAAAAATTAGAAATGTCATAGCCGGAATTTTCCCTACGAAAGCTGTGAAAACGTTTCGTCGAAAAACGACTCTAACCGGGTGTTGTGAACAAAGTTTAATTCGGCCAAGCCAAATCAAAAGTTTCAAATTTTCTACGTACGTCCTTACGTACATACTCTGGAAATACGGGGTATAACAGAAATCTTTCGAAACTAAAAGACTTGAGTATTTGAAATTAGGCAACTTGAACTTTTGGAAAGGAATGTTGTTACTTGACTTTAAAAAGAAAAGTGTTTTGGTTTAAAAAGGAGGGCATAATATTGCCTTAGTTGATTTAAAAGGAAAGCATGGTATTATCTTAATCTGTCTTAAAAGAGCGTTTAAATGTTATGGTCGATTCTATGCCGCGTCCATGAGATAGACCGGGAATGTATTTCACTCGACACCGCGTTCATGAGATGAACCGGGAATGTATTCCACTCGACACTGCGTTCATGGGATGAATCGGGAATGTATTTCACTCGACACCGCGTTCATGGGATGAACCGGGAATGTATTCCACTCGACACCGCATTCATGGGATGAACCGGGAATGTATTTCACTCGACACCGCGTTCATGGGATGAACCGAGAATGTATTTCACACGATACCGAGTTCATGGGATGAACCGGGAATGTATTTCACACGATACCGAGTTCATGGGATGAACCGGGAATGTATTCCACGCGATTCTATACCGAGTCCATGAGATGGGCCGGGAATGTATTCCATACGATCTGATACCGAGTCCATGAGATGGGCCGAGACACGTTATACGTATCATACGATTTATACCTAGACTGCCGACAGTGAGGAAGGAGTTCCACGGGCATGAGGGATGACTTTGAGGGCGTGAGTCCCTGACTTGACATGACTGCTTTTATGTTGTGAACTGTAGTTTTGTTATCATACATGTCTCCTGTTTTATTTTAGACTGTTATGATTTCGTTTACAGTATTTTCAGTTTCACATACTTGGTACCTGTTGTACTGACCTCCTTCGGGGGGCTGCGTTCATGCCGCAGGTAGAGGTACACCGGTTGTTGATCCTCACTCATAGGATCACAGTTCAGCGTATTGGGAAGCTCCGTTTCTCCGGAGGCTTATCTTTTGGTATGTTTCCCTGAGTTGTAGGTTCTTGTACATTCAGGGGTATGGCGGGGCCCTGTCCCGTCATAGTTGTTATAACATTCTTAGAGGTCTGTAATCTTTGTTGTGGCGAGTTTGTAAAGGATATCGCTTTCAAACATATATATATATATGCTTAAAGGCAACTTTTCTCGAATAAAGCTTTTCACTTCATATTGTTTCATGTCTTGTTTTATATTCCGGTTACTCGATGTTGTATCACTAGGGTGCCCGGTAAGGCACGATCACGCCCGGATCGGTCGTGACAAAAGTGGTATCGCAGCGATTAATCCTTGGAAAGTGTCTGAGACCGTTTCTAGTAAGTCTTGATTATCGATGTATTGTGCACCACATCTATAATCGAGAGGCAGCAGGACATTTAGGATTGGTTTCATTCTTCTCATTCCGAGATCGTGCCTTAGAGTGTTATAAGTTGGACCCCTCGACGTATTTCATTTTTACCGATTATGCCTCCGCAAGCAACCCGGCCCAGATGGGCAAAGCGGCGAGGAAGGCTGTTAGTAGGATACTGAGGAGTACGAGCGCGAGCGGCCATTACATGAGATAGTGCTTGACGGCGAGTTTTGCGACGCCGCCGGCCCAGAGAGTTTAGAGCGCAGCGATGGCTGCTGAGACCACAAGACTGAGCCTCGGTCCCACTGGAGCGAGAGGAGTTAAGTACAAAGAGATGGCCCAGTTACTGGCCAGGATCGTGGCCAGACATGAGGATAAGATGGATGCAGCAGTTCCAGTTTCAGTAGTACCCATGGTTCACCCGAGATCGGATAGTTTGAGGCTACGGGACTTTCTGAGTTGTAGCCCGCCAGAGTTCTACGGGTCGAGGCCTGAGGATGATCCGCAGGAGTTCATCCGACGATTCTGACGGATCATGAGAGTGATCAAGGCTTCGGAGACCGAGTCGGTGGTCTTAGGTTCGCATCGACTGCGTGATACTGCAGTCGACTGGTTTGATTCGTGGGAGCTGTCCCGGGGAGAGTATGCACTTCCAGCCGTATGGGACGAGTTCTCAGGGGAATTTCTTGCACATTTCTTGCCTCCACAGATGAGAAGGGCTCGGGCCGACAGATTTTTGACGTTAAAGCGGCCGGGCGTCTGCGGTTGGGAGTACAATGTGGAGTTTGACTCATTAGCTCGGTACGTCCCCGCATTAGTAGCCGACATGGAGGACAGAGTGCACCGCTACATCACCGGGCTCGATGACTACTTGGCAGAGGCTTGTTCGGGTGTAGCTCTTCAGCCGGGCATGGACATTGCCCGCATGCAGGCTTATGCACTTGGATGTGAGGAGCGGAGAGGTCGACGGAATGACCGAGATCAGCAGAAGAGGGCCAGGACAGCAGGGTCCTTTGGTAACTTTCGAGGCGAACCGCCTCGTGGAGTTAGCTATGTACCTCCGCCCGATCTGAGTGGTCCTCCGCGATCTTCGGGCGTTCGGGGTATTCGAGGCGGCGAGCTCCAGGGCTTCTGGTTTACAGATATACATGGGTTCTAGCCAGCAGGATTCATGTCCCCCTCAGTGTGCACGATGTGGCAGGCGTCATCCCGGGGAATGTCGTCTTTTTACTGGTACTTGTTTCACCTGCGGCCGTCGGGGCCATGTGACGAGAGACTGTGCTTATAGGAGGGGTACAGGCAGAATGACGCAGCCTACCGGGTCAGTGGCAGGTTCATCGCCTTCTATAGCTATGCGCCCGGCAGGGCAGGATTAAGGTTAGAGCGACGAAGGGAAAATGAAGCAGTTGATACAGGTATATTCTTACCCCTCTAGAGACTAGTATGCGTTGATGTTATAATGAAGTGCTAAGTATTATGTTCAGATAGCATTATGTTTATGTTGACCTTTATCGGAGTGCATAGTATGCGTGAAATATTTTTGTGTGATAAGTCCCTGAGTGGTATGAAATGAAAGAGGGTAGTTGAGCTAAGAAGACCACTAGGTTTTCGTGACTTAATTAGTAAGATTGTTCCGGATCGGGGGAACAAGAGTTTGGCGCGATAGCGGGTCGGGTTGAGGACCGATCGCGGGTCAACCCGCGGCCTGTAATGTGGTGGGGTCAGTTCGAGGTGGTCCGCCAGTGGTAGGTCACGAGGCGCTAGGCCCAAGTTTAGATAACCACTGTATGAGTTCATGGACGTGTTCGACCAGAATCGGATCGTGAAGGCCGGGAATGGCCTTGAAGGAATTCGAGGCTAGTAAGATGACCAAGTTTGGAGGTAGTGACTCCAAAGATTTTGGAAACTGTAGTGATGACTGAAGAATGGTACGTATACTAGAAAGAGTTCAAGAGTTCGAGAAGAGTACGACGAGTAAGGAAAGAAGTGAACATGTGCTGAGAAAATAGAAATGATCATTACTTTTGTGAAGTAAAGGTGCGAAGGGAATATCTTTTAGACAGTGGGTGGGAGCTTTTGTGATGCTAGAGGTGATTCCTTGTGGACTTGGATTTAAGTATTTGCGCGTGTTGTATTGTGGCCATGTGTGGCATTTGCAAACTGTTTAAGTTAAAGAGGAACTTTATCGTTATTTGTCTTGAGAAGGAACATTCGGGACGAATGTTTCTAAGGAGGGGAGAATGTTATACCCCGTATTTCCAGTATATGCGTGAGCGTGCGTACAAAAGTTCAAGCCTTAAGTAGGCATAAGGGACGAAATTGTGCACAACTAGCGAAAAGAATTGTTTTCCGACGAAAAGTTTTCCGGACCTTGCGAAGGCAAAATTACGGTTGCGACATTTATAATTTTTACGGATTTTTCCGAGAGATGAAATATTTTGGACCAACGAGAGGGCGAAACTTGTCACCCTTAAGTGGACGGCAATTGTGGGGAGTGGTTGGCACGTTTTTTTCATGGAAAATGCCATAAACCTTTGGTCAATGTTTGGCTAGATATTTTTGTAGTAGATGGATAAGGTGGGACCCACACACACTTGTCCAAATCTTCACCCTCCACTTGCTTTGATCTTGGCCATTGGTTGGCCTATAAATACCCCTTAAGTTCAAGACTTATTCTTCATCCACACTTGTGAAATTCCAAGGCAAAATCCCTCCCTCCCTTTTAAGAAGCTCTCATCCAACCTCCCCCTCCCCCTTTGTGAGGCCCTCGGCCGAAACCTCCCCCCTTCCTAGTTGTTCTCGTGAAATACCCCCCCCCCCCTTGGTAGAAAAGTATTCTCCAAGTGTTGTTACTATTCCAAAATACCTTGACCCAAATACCTTGTAGTATTCCCAAAGTTACCTATATACTAAAAGCCCGGAAAATACTACTATACTTCCTTTAGTCACTAAACGAAACCCTAGGGAAAATCTTCATAGTTGGTTGAAGTATTAAGTAGAAGTTGTGTAGAACTTCTAAGGGGTTTTTTGGAGCGAATTGGAGCATACAAAATAGGAGCTAAACCTTGCTCAGGATCGACTTTTAAACATGGATAATTTTGGGCTTGTCAAGGTAAATATCTTTGTCCTTCTATTTGTAATTGGAAATTACATACTGTAGTAGTATAGAAATGAGTATAAGACGTATATAAGGATGGTATAAAAGAAAGCTGAATCAGACTTACATAGATTTGTATTCTGATGAGACTTGTGTAGTTTGACGGGTAGGGAAGTGCTGCCCAATTTTCCATAGAATAAGGAATCTTGTATCTAGAATTATTCTATAGAGTAGTCTAGACGTTGATAGACTTATATGACCGTTATAGGTTGAAGTACTGCGAGTAGCGTATTCTACTCGAAGGGTGGAAAAGGCTAGGAGGATTACAGTACTTTGGAGCGTTTTGCTAATTGTCGGTAATCGTCGCGAGGTATGTGATTCTTCCTATCCTCTTGAGCATGATAATTTAAAAGAATATATATAGTACGGTAGACGTACGTGTGTTAACTGAATGTGGTTTTACTTCGATGTCTTTTGACTTGAGTTTTAAATAATGAGAATCTTGAAGTATTTCAAAGGAATTAAGAATCGTTTTTGAAAGAAAAGTAATACTTGGTTTTGAAAGCTTAAGAGTTATACTAGCTTTATGGGAAGTTAGGTATAACGACTTAAGAGAGATAAAATGTCACGACCCGAACCCGGGCCCGTGACTGGTGCCTTACCCCGGGCACCCTAGTGATACAACATCAAAGTAATCAGCGGAACATAAGACGATAACATGAAATAACAAGAAGTATGAAACAATAGTCTGAGAAAACTTGCCTTATGGCATATATATATAAATCAATTTAAAACCGAACAGTTACATCCCATTACAACTCTGCCCACAACAGTACTACAGACCTCTAAGAATGATACGACAACAATGGCGGGACAGGGCCCCGCCATACCCCTGAATGTAAATACCTACAACGACAGGGGACTATACCACTGACAAGCCTCCGGAGAAACGGAGCTTCCCATACTGTTGAATCGTGACCCTAAGAGCGAGGATCAACAACGGTGTACCTCAACTGCGGCATGAACGCAGCCCAGAGGTCAAGACAACAGTACCAAGTATGTGGCGAAAAATACTGTAAATGAAATCATAATAGTCTATAAAGCAGGAGACATGTATGATAACCAAACTACAGTTCACAAAAAAATAGGCAATCAGGTCAAGTCAGGGACTCACGCCCTCAAAGTCATCACTCAAATGTAACTATGGGTCTCACGCCCATAACATCAATCATGCCCGTGGAATACCTTCCTCACTGCCGGCAGTTTATGATATAAAAGCACCAAGAAATACACATGAACCCCAGGTCCCACCTGTGTCCTAATAAAACAGTACAGGGTAAGTACGAAGGCATAACCGACTACTAACACCCACAGTACTAACAGGGTCATAAACTGTATCATGATATCTGTCTAGACCGTCACATGATCAAAGCTGGTCACTCGCCCGCAGTATCAAATGTGCGCGTCTAGCCCTGGAACTCTCCGTAGCTCCGCATAGGCCAACCTCATAGGCCCGCATGAGGTATTCCTCGCATCGAGGGTAGCTACTCCGACATCGCCCTGGACTCGCGATCCGCGTAGCCACAAAGACCGCGTGACCACAAGGGCGCAAACTAACACGAACTCCGTAGTTCCGCATGCATCCCCTGGACCCGCATGTGGTATTCTCGAATCATGGTCCTGGACGCTGAGTCTACCCGCGTCGGAGGCAGCAACCTCGGAGACAAGTCAAGGTGGTGGTACAATACCAACATAACGGTGAGAGTCAAACAACTTTAAGCGCGATCGAGGAAAACCCCTTCACACAAAACATCACAAGATACTAACACACGTAGCATCCTAGCATGTTTACTTATCAAATCAACAAGAAAGTATTACAAGGCTATCACAAACCAACACAATCATGTTATACACACAAGGTACATTCTAATATATGATTAACAAGATCGGGTATCTATTCCCAAAGTACTTCATACATTATCTTTTAAAAGATACGTTACGTTTACAAAGTCACACAATACGTAGTATATGAAAATAGAGTGATTATCTTTCAAGTAAATCAAAACACTTACCTTTGTAAAATCAAGTAACAACATTATTTTCCAAACGTCCAAGTTTGCCTAATTTCAAATGTTCACGGTTCTTATTTTAGAAAGGTTTCGTAGTTCATAGTCTTATTCATTTAAGAATATAATTCTCTTTTAAACCATCTGAGAAAACATAAGCCTTATATGTGAGTAGGATATTCTTGTTTATAACAATCTTATTACAGCAGCCATGATCTAGGAAATATCATTTTGTCTCATCTTAGCTTCTATGCAGATGAAAGTTTCTACTGGTTTTAATAATACTTAATCTGTCAAAATATTTCCTTTTATTAGCTGCGATGGTTTGTCGATACACATTCGATTTCCAAATCAAGAAAACATTCTTAAGCCGTTATACCTAACTTCCCATAAAGCTAGTATAACTCTTAAGTTTTCAAAAACCCAGTATTACTTCTTTCAAAATGGTTCAAAAATCTTTTGAAATACTTCAAGTTCTTTATTATTACATAACCAGCCAGTTATAGTTCAAATCAGTTACCCTTTTAAAAACCACAAGTATTTTCTTACCTACATAAAGCTGTTATAACCAACTTCCCATAAAGCCGTTATAACACTTTATGTTTTAGACCAATCAAATACATTTTACACGTATGCGTCTATCGTACTACATAGTTACACACATATCATGCTAGAAGAGATAGGAAGAGGTTCACATACCTCGCGACGATATCGACTAATAGCAAAACGCCCAAGTACTTCCAACCGTCGGCTACTCCTTAAGCCAAGTAGATCGCGCCACACGCGATTTCAACCTATAAGGCCACAAGGCGCTTATTAATATTTAGATCTCTTCGTAGAACATTCTCTGAGAAAATTCGGCAAGACCTCCCCCTCCCCCCATGCAGCGTAAATCTCCTCTCAATCGGTAGGCTACCAAGCCAACCGGGGGTTATACGCCTAATCGGACGTGCACAATTCTACCTCAAAAAAGCTACACAAGTCTCAGAATACTGTCCTATGTAATTCTGATTCAGACTCTTCTTTCGAAAAGGTTTCTTATTATTCAGCTTAAGTCGCGAGACATTGCGTAAGTATTATTCAGGCTTAAGTCCAAAGACATTGCCGATAACAACGTTCAGTTCTATATATAGTATACTTCAACTATATAGTCTAACAATCATGTAATTTCCAATTACGATAGAGGGACAAGATATTTACCTCGATAAGCCCATAATTATCCAAGTATAAAGTCGATCTGGCAACGTTTAGCTCGACTCAGTGCGCTCCAACCCGCTCCAAACTACCCTTAGAAGTTCTAACCAACTTCTACAAACTACTCGACTAACCATGGAGATTTTCCTTAGGGTTTCGGTTTGGTGACTGACGGAAAGTATAATAGTATTACGGGGCTTTTCGTATAGGTATAACCTTAGAATACTACAAGGTATACGGCTAAGGTAATTTGGGCATTATAACAATACTTTTGAGAGTATTTCTACCAAGAGGGGGGTATTTATACGAGACAACACCACAAGGGGGGGGTGTATACCCCTCGGCCTACCCCACTGGGGGGGTACTCTCAACCGAGGGGAGGGCTCTCGGCGAGGGCCTCTCGAAGGGGAGGACGAGAACAACAACAAGGGAGGGGGAGGATTTCTAAGACTTAGAACATTTTAGGATGAATAAGTCTTCCAAAGGGGGGAGTATTTATAGGTCTAGCAAAGGCCAACCAATGGCCAAGATCATGCCAAGTGCAAGGCAAGTGTAGGGCCATGATCATGCCAAGTGCACCTTATCCATCTACCACCAAAATATCCTACCAACCCCTTGACCAAAACAATGGCCAAATCGTCTCATGTGCCGCCACACTATTCCGCCAATGAGAGGGTGCCAAGTGGCGCCCTCTCGTTGGTCTAACACGCTTCGTCTCTCGGAAAAATCCGCAAAAATTAAAAATGATATAGCCGGAATTTTCCCTTCGCATAAAGCGTTTAAACGCTTCGAAAAATGACTCTAATCGAGTGTTGTGCACAAAGTGAAATCGGCCAAGCCACTTTAAAAGCCCAAACTTTTCTACGTACGTCCTTACGTACATACTCTGGAAATACGGGGTATAACATTCTCCCCTCCTTAGAAACATTCGTCCCGAATGTTCCTTCTAAGTCTCAAAACAAACGCGCCAAGATAGTCTTCACTACTATACTTACGAGAACAATCCTGCCACACATGGCCACAGAAACACCCGCGCAAATACCTCCATCCAAGTCCACGAGGAAACACCTCTAATATTACCACAAACACCTCTCTCCGGGGTCTAAAATATACTTCCTTCGCACCTTCTCCTTACAAAAGAAATGATCACATCTATGCTCGCCATACATGCTCGCTTCTCCCTTTACTCGTCGTGATACCACTTTTGTCACTTTACCGCGAGGTTCTAGTGTCACTCCGGCGACCCAACAAATGGTACCGGGCTGCGCGATCCCCGAGGTCGTGACACTCGAACTCTTACCACATTTACATCGCTTGATTTCCAAAACTCGGGGTTACTATCTCTAACGTGGTCATCATTAACTGGGAACACTCTGGATAGATCTCCGATACTTTCCCGATCATAACAATACGAAAGACCGGACGTACTGCCTCCTAAGTCGGACGGCAAAAGCTATCATATAAAACCCGCCTATCCTCACATGAACTCAAAAGGCCCAAAGTAACTCGGGCTAAGTTTCCTCTGTTTTCCAAAGCTCATCGCACCCTATCCGGGGTGGTACCTTCAAGAAGACCGACCGTCAACCTAAACTCTAAGCCTCGTCGCTGATAATCCGCACGATTTCTCTGAGCTGCCAAAAACCTCTTCTAGATAAGCCTCTTTATCCATACCATTGGAACAAGCCTGAACCAACTATCTGAATCTTGCCAACATCGAACCAATCGACCGGCGACTTACACAACCGCCCCTACAAGGCTTCATAAGGCGACATCCGAACACTGAAATGGTAGCTTAAACACTCCCTCCACAGGAGACAACAATCCCCAACTACCCCGAAATCCACCGCCCGAGGCGAATGCGGTCGAGACTCACCGAGTTCTTAACCCCGCTTGGTAAAACTTCCGAAACAAAAACAGTGTACCACTGGCTCCACTGCGTCATAAGGTGAAGGTAGGCACCGTGCAGCCTTACAACCTTTCGATAAAACAACACCGCGAGTAAGCGGTCTTTGCTAGAAAACAGCGGTGACCTCGCCGGCGACTCATCGGTCGAATGCATCCACGAATTCGTACGTTGGTTAACTAAAATTGGGCCTAACACCCTCGTGACCCTACCACAAGGCGGGACCACCACAAACTGACCCCACCACCATACATGCCGCGGGTTGACCCGCAACGTGGCCTCAACCCGACCCGGCAACGCGCAAAACGCTAGCTCCCCGAAGGAAAACTCTCACTAATCACGTCACGAAAACCTAGCGGCTTTCTTAGCTCAACTACCCTTTTTCATTCCACACTACTCAGGGACTTATCCCAAACATAGCTCACGTGCACTATGCACTCCGATAAGGATCAAACATAACACTACACCTTTACTCGAGATGGCCTTACCTCTAAGGTCTCTACGTAAAAAAAAACTCTAAGGCTCACACCTTCTCTATCCCCCAAATCTTACTTGGTTAACTAACCAAGATTTCTAATCACAATTTACACAATGCAATCAGAATAACACTTAAGGTGTACTCACCTTATCTCACATACTAACCCCTAGAGGGTTAAGGATATATCTATATCTACTGCTTCACTCCCCTTAGTCGTTCTAGTCAAACCTGCCCCGTAGGGCGCATAGCTAGGGAAGATGATGAACTACCCACCGATCCTGAAGGCTAAGTCCTCCTACAAGGACACACTTTCGACAACAGACCCTGACGGTCGTAGGTACAATAAGTACCAACTAAAAGACGACATTCCCGATGGCGCTCGCACATCGTAACCTAAGCCACGAGTTCGACCAACTCTGCGATACCCCGAATGTCCCGAAATCCGTGAAGACCACTCTGACCGGGCGAGGTGCATATCTAATCTGGCCGCGAGGCGATCGCCGAAAGTTACCAAAGGACCTTGCCGCTCGCCTCTTCTCGCCGCCCTTAACCCGCCGATCTCTACGCTTCTCGCCGCGCATAAGCCCGCATACGTGCCATGCTCAAGCCTAACTGAAGAATTACTCTTGCACAACCCTCTCTTAGATAGTCATCAAGACTCGCGGTACATCGGTATACTCTCTGGTAGCCAAATCCATAGCTAGTAACAGGGTTGTCTCTTCGCAATCTATATTCTCTGTTTCCGGTCGTGGAACTTGTCACACCCCGAAAATCGGGCCCGTGACTGGTGCCTTACCCCGGGCACCCTAGTGATACATACATCAGAGAAAATCAGCGGAACATAAAACATGAGTCATTTAACAAGAGATATAATAAATGAATAGGCCAACCAAAACAGTTGCCTTAGTATCTACATAAAACACGAATGCTTTAATTTTTTACAACCCCGCCACAACAAGATTTCTGCACTTCTAAGATATACAATGACTATGACGGACAGGCCCCGCCATACCTCGAATGTACAAGAACCTACAACCTGTGGAACACATACTAAAAGATAAGCCTCGGAGAAACGGAGCTTCACAACGCTACCGAATCGTGATCCTATGAGCGAGGATCCACGACCGATGTATTCTACCTGCAGATGAACGCACTTCAAGCGAGGTCAAGACAACAGTACCAAGTATGTGAAATCGCATAATGTCAGAAATGAAATCATACGCTATACAAAGCGGAGACATGTATGATAGCCAAACTACAAAGACACCACATATAATGATTATATCAAGTCGTGGTCTCACGCCCACAACATCAATCATGCGTGGAATACCTTCCTCATCACGGCGATGATGATATGATAACAACAAGACAAAGAATCCAAATGGAAGCATACCCAGCGCTACGATCGCGTGTCGGTATGTCCAAGGAAACAATAAGACAACTTTCCAAATGGACGATACCCGCGCGCTACGCGATCGTGTCGATATGTCCAAAGGGAAACAATAGGACAAGATTCCAAATGGACGATACCCGTGCGCTACGATCGTGTCGGTATGTCCAAAAGGAAATCACAAGGCGATAATCAAGATGGAAACATACCCGCGCGCCACGATCGTGTCGAGATATCCAAAGCGATTAACCACAAGACCTTTAACCAAAATGGAAGCATACCCGCAGCGCTACGATCGTGGTCGATATGTCCAAAGCGATTAACAACAATAATACTATCAGCGAGAACGCACTGCGGAATTTCTCCGCCATCACGCGACGCCCAAGTAAGTTCTCAACTACCAACCGAATCTATCGAGACGCCAGAACACGTAAACACAACGCTTGTACAATAAAGGCTATCATCACAAGCATAGGCATGTTTCACAACAAGTCAAAGTACTTTCTTTTTTTGCCAAAGTCCGTGTTTTTATCCGAAAAGTTCTACTTTCGTTATGTTGTTTTATAAGAGATCATTTAGTTTTATAAATGTCACCCGATACGTAGTATTAGAATGACCAACCCACCTTCCTTTTCAAAATCAAGTAACAACATTCTTTTCCTAAGTTCGGCTTTGCCTAGTTTCAATTACTCAAGCTTCTCATTTTCAAATGGTTTCATAGTTCCCAAACTTAATCACTTGATTCCTTTTAGAACAATTGAGTAACATATGTCATATACGTGAGTAGTTTATTCTTGTTTATAACGATCTTATTACAGACCATGATCTAGAAAATGTAATATCATTTTGTCTCATCTTAGCTTCATGCGGATGGAGGTTTCTACCGGTTTTAATACAACACATCATTATTCAATACATTTTCCTTTATTAACGCTGCAGTTGGTGCTGTCGATACACATTCGATTCCCAAATCAAGAAACATTATCCCTTTAAAACCAAGTACTCATTACTCACGAATGAGGTTTCACACAAACATCCACATTAAAACAAATAAGTTAAGTCTCTTATCTTATAAGATCAAGTCTCTTAACTTCTAACATCAGTAAACCATTTTCACTTACATAAGGTCGTTATAACTAACTTCCCATAAAGCTATTATAACACCCTATGTTTTAAACCAACCAAATCACTTAGCACATGTTGCATCATGGGTGGGGTAGTTCCTCTCGTGTTTCTTAAGCTGTCGGGATGCGTATGCTATAACCCTGCCATGCTGCATCAACACACATCCCAACCCGATGCCTGACGCATCACAATACACGACATAACCATCCGACCTCCGAAGAGTAAGAACGGGGCGCCGCCTTCTTTTCAAAGAATCGAAACCCCGCCACAAGCATCACCCATCAAACTTGATACCTTCCGATTCAGCCTAGTCAATGGTGCGAGATAGAAGCAAACTTCTCCACGAACCGATAATATCTCGCAAGGCCTAAAATCGCGAACCTCGCCGAGTAGTAGGTCTAGGCCAAGTCCCGATCGTTTCGATCTTGGCGTATCCACTCGAATGCCATCACCCGGCAATATGCCCAAGAAACGCCACCAAGTCAACCAAAACTCACATTTGGAAAACTTGGCGCATAATCGCTGGTCTCGAGAATCACAAGACAGCCTCAAATGCTCCGCATGCTCCTCGCTCTGGCGAGAATAAACCAAGATATCATCAATGAACACTATCACAAACGTGTCCAAAATGGTTTGAACACTCGCTCATCAAATCCATGAATACCGCGAGCATTGTCAACCCAAAAGACATGACCGAACTCATAATGCCCGCACGTCCGAATGCGATCTAGGACATCCACCTCTCTCGACTCGCACTTTGATGATAGCCCGATCGCAGATCAATCTTGGAGAAACATCTCGCACTTCGCAACCGGTCGAACAAATCATCAATCCCGGGAAGGGGTATCTGTTTAATGGTCACCTTGTTCACCCTCAGAATCAACACACATGCGCAGCTGGCCCCGCCCTTCTTCTTTACGAACAATACCGCGCCTCCCGGGGAGAAACAATAGGCACGATGAAGCCCTTCTCCGCAAGTCTCTAAGCCGATCCTTCAACTCTCTCAACTCGGCAGTGCCATTACGTATGGCGAATGGAAATAAAGCCGAGTGTCCGCAATATGTCTATACAAAACTCAATCTCCTCTCGTGAGGGATACCCGAGGTCGTCGAAACACGCTCGGGAACTCTCTCGACCATCGAATCGGCGTAAAATCTGTACCGCAGCCTTGAGATCAAACACCCGAACGAGATGGTAGATATACCCTTCTCGCACCATCTTCCTAGCCTGAGGTAGGAAATAAACCTACCTCGGCGATACCGTGCTCTCCCACTCAACAACCGCCTCGTGAAATCGGAACTGCATTACTCTCTCTGCAGTCTACATTGGCGTAGCAAGAAGCCAGCCAATCCATCCCCATGATCACGTCGAAGTCAATCATCTCCAACTCTATCAAGTCGGCTAGGTCCGACGATCAGAATGGTCACAGACAAGCCCTATATACCCGCCGAGCTACCACCGAATCACCCATCGCGTAGCTACCTCGAAAGGGTCTATGGACTCGTGCTCTATCCCTATCCTACTAGCAACAAGGGAGATATATAGGGCAGTAGAACCGGATCTATCAAGGCATAAACATCAAACCCAAACCGATAAGGTACTGTGGATTTACATCGTGAGGCCTCCCGATCCCGCCGGCCGACAAGGCATAAATGCGGCTCGAGGACCGCTAGAATCGGGACCGCGCCACGACCTCCGCCGCGACTGGCCGCCCATGAGTACCTTGCTCTCCGGCGAGTAATCGCTTGGGATGAAGACCCGCGAAAAGAACTGTAGTGACTCCTACCACCCGCGCCACTCCTAGTCGGGCAGTCTCTCGCAAAATGACCCTGCTAGCCACAACTGAAACAAGCTCCCGTAGCACCACAACTCCAGAAGTGGGACCTACCGCATCGCCACACCGGCGGGGTGGTCCCGACGCCGCACTCGCCGCTCGATGTCTCAAGTCCCGGGCCCTGGTCTACTCTCGAATGTCCTGGTTGTGCTGAGGACGGTGCAGGAGTGCTCTGAGCTGGCTGTGGTGCAAATCTCGATCGGCTGAGGCCGCCACCACGATAGCCACCAAAAGACTCGCCGCCTGGTCTCTTCTCGCTGTCACAACCCGCTTCTCTACGCTCCTCACATCCAAGAGCATGAGCTGCGTGCGGTAATGTCCATACCCGGCCAAGAGAAACACCCGCACATGACTCTCGCCATATAATCGTCAGCCCGTGGCGTAGCGGTGCACCCTATCCTCCATATCTGCTACCAACGCCGGGACATATCGAGCCAATGAATCAAACTCGACATTGTACTCCCGACAAGGTCGTCCTCTCGCCTCAAGAAAAAATCTATCACCGCGCCTCCTCATCCGCGAGGCAAGAAGTGAGTGAGGAAAGCCTCCGAGAACTCATCCCAAGTAGGCGGGACGCGTGCTCTCCCCGGGATAACTCCCATGAATCAAACCAATCGACTGCGGTATCATGCAGCCTATGTGAACCAAAGATCACGGACTCGGTCTCCGACACCCTGATCACTCTCAAAATCCTCTATAGTCGACGGATGAACTCGCGGATCATCCTCCCGCCGACCAGTAAAACTCGGGCGGCTACAACTCAGAAGTCTCGTAGCCTCGGACTCTCTCGCCTCGTGAACCACGGTACGATCGGGCTGGACTGAATCGCCAGATCCAGCTTGTCCTCGTGTCTTGCCACAATCCTAGCCAATAGCTGGGCCATCTCCTTGTACCCTATCTCCTCCGCCTCAGCCGTGGGACGAGGTGCGGCATCGTAGTCTCGCTGGGATCGGGCGGCGTGAGAACTCGCCGCCTCTCGTATAGACGGACCCGAGCCCTCGTGACTCTAGTGTCCCACTAGCAGCCTCCTACGCTTTGCCCTTCGCCCGGGTTGCCTTACGTGGAGGCATAATCTGCATGGTAAAAGGAATACGTTAGAGGGGTCCAACTTTAACACAGCTAAAGCACGATCTCGAGTAAGAAGAGTGAAACCAATCCTAAATATCCTATAGCCTCCCGATTATTGGTGCACAACACACCGATAATCAAGACTCTACTAGATACGGTTCAGACACTTTCCGAGGATTAATCGCTTCGATACCACTTTTGTCACGACCCATTCTGGGCGTGATCGTGCCTACCGGCACCCAAGTAGTCATACATCAGTAATCGCGGAAATATAAAACAAGACATGAAACAGCTTTATAAAATAAGACACGCTTTATGTGAGAAAACGTCGCTTTCGGCATATATATATAAACATGGTTTAGCGATTACATCCGATATCGCATAAACATGACTCTGCACTTAAGGAAATATACAACTATGGCGGACAGGGCCGCCATACCGATCAGATAAAACTATCTACAACAGGAGATCATACCCAAAAGTAGAGCCTCCGAAAAGATGGAGCTCCCGACACCAACGTAGAGATCCTAAGAATGTGGATCTAGCACTGCCGCTCTTACTGCGGCATGAACGCAGCCCAAGGAGGTCAAGACAACAGTACTAAGTATATGAAATCAGAAATACTTAAATGAAAACATATCATTTTAAAATCAGTTTTGCAAGTATGTATGAAACAACGAGGATCGCATAGTGCCACATCATAAACAAGAGCAACAATAGGTAAATCAGAATGGTCTTTTCTAGGCCGCGAATGATCAAGCAGGCCAATTGCCCGTAGTATCACCATGCAAGCCTAACTCGACTCCGTAGTCCGCATAGGCCACTCATATAGCCCGCATAGGTATGTAACCCCGCATCGAGGGTAGCTACTCCGGCATCGCCCCGACTCGTAGTCCGCATGGCCACATAGACCGCATGAGGTATAACCCCGCATCACTAACCTGGAACTCCAGTAGCTCCGCATAGGTCCCTTGGACCCGCATGAGGTATTCTCGAATCATGGTCCCAGACCGCCTGAGTCTACCCCGCATCGGAGGGCAGCTTAACCCCCGGTAATATGTCAAGAGGTGAGTGATAGTACACTAACATAACAGCTTATCTTTAAACAACATAAGCACAACAAGAATACTCTCTTATACAAACGTTACAAGACACTAACACACATAGCATCATATCATGTCTACTTATCAAACCATCTTATTATTCTTTTCACAATTCAATATAAGTCTGTTATAAACACATAGGCAAACTGTTTCTTTTATCATTCTTAAGTGGTTATACTTAACTTCCCATAAAGCTAGTATAACTCTTAAGCTTCTGTTTTAAAAACCAATTAGTTCTCTTCTGTTAAAAATGATTCAGTATTCTTTTGAAATGCTTTCAGTTCTTTATTATTCAGGCTTAAGCCGTGAGGCATTGCCGTAAGTATTATTCAGGCTTAAGCCGTGAGGCATTGCCGTAAGTATTATTCAGGCTTAAGTCAAAGACATTGCCGTAGTTATTATTCAGTTAACACATGTACGTCTACCGTACTACATATATATTGTAAAATATCATGCTTTAGGAAGAATCACATACCTTCTCAGCGAAAACCACCTGCCAAGTTGAATATGTCGCGCGCAGAGAATCAGCCTATAATAGTCACAGACATCTATCAAAGTCTAGACTACTCTGAAGGTTATTCTAAACAGAGGGTTCACAATTCTATGGAAAGTCGGGCAGCACTTCCCTACCCGGTGAGCTATATAAGTTCATCAGAAAACAAATTCTATGTAAGTACAGTTTGATTATTCTTCTTTTAAACCCTTCTACTGTGATAACAGTTCAATTATATTCTGCAATATTCTTCTAAGTATTTAATACTTATTTATATACTTCTACAGTATGCATCCTCTAATACAAAAGAGGGTTAGGATTATTTACCTCGGTAAGCCCAATAATATCCTAGATAAAGTCGCGTCTGAGCAAGGTTTTGCTCCTAAGTTGTACGCTCCAAGGAAACCTTAGAAGTTCTTCACAACTTCTACTAAGTACTAAGGGATTTGGGATAGGGTATTTTGGGCATTACAACAATACTAGAAGGCAACTTTTCTACCAAGGGAGGGGGGTAGATTTCGGCTAGGCTAGGGAGGCCTCGCCAACTTTACTCGAGGGGAAAGGTGTTTGGACGAAATGGCTTTAAGGGAGAGGAGAGGATTTTTCAAGACTTGGAAGTAATTTTGTGGATGAAGAACTCTTCATCTAAGGGGGTATTTATAGGTCAAGCCATGGCCAACCAAGGGCCAAGATGATGCCAAGTGCAAGGCAAGTGTAGGGTGAGGATTTAGGCAAGTGTCCATTCTATCTACTACACACAAATATCCTACCAACTCCTTGACTTGTGCAAAGGCACAAAAAACGTGCCATCCTAGTCCAATTCGTCCAATGGACGATTTCAAGTCCACCAATTGGAGGGTGCCAAGTGTCGCCCTCCCGTTGGTCCAAAATGTTTCGTCTCTCGGAAAAATCCGCAAAAATTAGAAATGGCATAGCCGGAATTTTCCCTACGGAAGCTGTGGAAACGTTTCGTCGGAAAACGATTCTTTTAGCGAGTTGTGCACAATTTCGAACTTGGCCTAACTTTAAGGCTAAACTTTCGTACGTACGCCCTTACGTACATACTCCGGAAATACGGGGTATAACATTACATTTCCTAGATCATGGCTGCTTTAAATAAGATTGTTATGAACAAGAATAACCTACTCACACATAAGGCATATATTACTCAACTGTTTTTAAAAAGAGAATTATGTTATTAAATGATTAAGACTATGAACTATGAAACCTTTCGAAAATAAGAAACGTGAATATTTGAAATTAGGCAAACTTGAACTTTTGGAAAAGAATGTTGTTACTTGACTTTAAGAAGGCAAGTGTGTTAGTTTAAAAAGGAGGGCATAATATTGCCTTAGTTGTTTTAAAAGGAAAACATGGTATTATCTTAATCTATCTTAAAAGAGCGTTTAGATGTTCGGGCCACATGACACCGCGTTCATGGGATGAACCGGGAATGTATTTCACCTGATTCGATACCGAGTCCATGAGATGGACCGGGAATGTATTTCATGCGACACCGCGTTCATAGGATGAACCGGGAATGTATTCCATCCGATTTCTATCGAGTCCCATGAGATGGGCCGAGACATGTGCGATTTCTTTCGAGTCCCATGAGATGGGCCGAGACATGTGCGATTTCTATCGAGTCCCATGAGATGGGCCGAGACATGTGCGATACCTATCGAGTCCCATGAGATGGGCCGAGACATGTGCGATACCTATCGAGTCCCATGAGATGGGCCGAGACATGTGCGATACCTATCGAGTCCCATGAGATGGGCCGAGACATGTGCGATTCCTATCGAGTCCCACGAGATGGGCCGAGACATGTATTCCATACGTTTCCTATCGAGTCCCATGAGATGGGCCGAGACATGTATTCCACACGATTCCACCTCGAGTCCCATGGGATGGGCCGAGACATGTTATACGTATCACACGATTTATACCTAGATCGCCAGTGGCGGCGAGTTCCACTGCACGAGGGATGACTTTGAGGCATGAGTCCCCGACTTGACATGATCGCTTTTATGTTGCGAATCGTAGTTTTGTTATCATACATGTCTCTGCTTTATTTTAGATCGTTATGATTTCATTTACTGATTTTTCGCCACATACTTGGTACTGTCAGATCGACCTCCTTCGGGGCCGCGTTCATGCCGCAGTAGAGGTACACCTGCTTGTTGATCCTCGCTCATAGGATCACAGTTCAGCATTTTGGGAAGCTCCGTTTCTCCGGAGGCTTATCTTTTGGTATGTTCCCTGAGTTGTAGGTTCTTGTACATCCAGGGGAATGGCGAGGCCCTGTCCCGTCATAGGTGTTGTTACATTCTTAGAGGTCTGTAGTACTGTTGTGGGCAGGGTTTGTAAAAGGGATGTAACTGTTCAAGATTTATTATATATGCAAGAAGGCAACCGTTTTGGTTGGCCTGTTTTATTATCTTATCTCTTATTTCATATATGTATGTTTTATATTCCGCTGATTTCTCTGATGTATGACTACTTGGGTGCCCGGGTAAGACACCAGTCACGGGCCCCGGAACGGGTCGTGACAGGTTTTATCATTGGTTTTAAAATGGTAACTTGATTTAAGTATAGGTTACTTGTTTTGAAAAGAGTAAGTATTTGAGTTTTAAAGAGTATACTTGATGTTGTTTTAAAAGGAAGGCACTTGGTTTAAAAAGTATAGAGTACTTGATTTTAAAAGCCTTGTAAAGATTTTTACGAAAGTAAAGTAATTTGGTTTGAAAAGGAAATGTGTTTTTGATACTACGAGTATTATTATCTTTTACGTAAAAGAGGTCTTTTTGAAAGAATGAAAGTAGGTAATATTTTTGGGTTTGAAACCCGTATTGTTGACATAAAATGAAAGTACCTTGAGTTGTGTGTAACTTGCCTATGTTTGCGTGTGATAGCCTTGTCGTGATAAGTATTGTATTTCTATACCACCGCGTCTCTCGATGGAGGGCCGACTGATTTGTTATGATCTTACTTGGACGTACCGGCAGTGACGGAGCATTCCACGGGTACGCTTCTGCGGTTATTATTCCATGGACTAGCTCTCCATGAGGTTTCTTGATTCGCTTGGTATCCGTAGTTGGCTCGTACTTGCCCGAAGTCGTGGTCGCTTTCGCTTGGTATCCGTAGTTAGCCTTTGTACTTGCCCTGCTCGGTTTTGTGACGAAGTCTCGTGATTCCGCCAGTATCCGGTAGTTAGTCTTCGTACTTGCCCCGCCAGCTACGTGGGCGCAGCTTGTATCCGTAGTTGTCTTCGATTGCCCCAGGTCGCCTTCGTGGTATGGTTATGTAGATTTGTTAGTACGCCTTGGTATCCGTAGTTGGCTTCGTACTTGCCGGTCCGTCGAGGATGCGGCTTGTATCCGTAGTTAGTTCGTACTTGCCCCGCACGGTTGTTATGACACGCGTGGGACTCGTGTTCATGTGTATTCCTTGGTGTTGCTATATCATGGATCGACGCAGTGAGGAATGTATTCCACGGGCAGGATTGATGTTGTGGGCTTGAGACCCATAGTTATATTTGAGTGATGACTTTGAGGGCGTGAGTCCCTGACTTGACGTGACTGCTTATATGTTATGTACTGTAGTTTGGTTATCATATATGTCTCCTGTTTTTTATAAACTACTATGATTTCATTTACGATTTTTCGCCACATACTTGGTACTGTTATCTCGACCTCTCGGGCCGCTCATGCCGCAGTAGAGGTACATCGCCATTGTGGATCCTCGCCATAGGATCACAGTCAGCTTTGGGAAGCTCCGCTTTCTTGGAGGCTCATCTTTGGTATAGTCCCCTGTCAGTGTAGTTACTTGTACATTCAGGGGTATGGCGGGGCCCTGTCCCGTCATAGTTATGGTTACATTCTTAGAGGTCTGTAGTACTGTTGTGGGCAGGGTTTGTAAAAGGATTTAAATGTTCAGGTTGATATATATATGTACATATTCAGGAAGGTGACCGTTTTGGTTAGCCTGTTTCATACTTTATGTCTTGTCTCATCTTTTAATTTTTATTTCCGCTGATTTTCTCTGATGTTGTATCACTAGGGTGCCCGGGGTAAGGCACCAGTCACGGGCCCGGGTTCGGGTCGTGACATCATGCCACCAATGGTCATAGTATAACATATGCGCAAAAACTCAAATCCAAGCCAACGAGAAATCATCTCTAAAGCGTATACAACACTATTAGCTCCCACCCAAGGTCTAAAGGATACTCCCTTCGCATCTTTACTTCATTAAAGGAACACTTCTATCTTCCTAACACATTTTCGCCTCCTTTCCTACTCGTCGTACCCTCCTTGTACACTCGAACTCTTCCTAGTATACGTACTATACTTCAGTCATTGCTTCAGTTTCCAAAACCTTGGAGTTACTACCTCCCAACTTGGTCATTTTACTAGCCTTACATTCCTCTAAGGCCATTCCCGGCCTTCACGACTCGATTCTGGTCGAACACATCCGCGAACTCGTACGATGGTTACCTAAACTTGGGCCTAACACCATCGTGACCCTATCATCTAGCGGGACCACCCCAAACTGACCCCACCTCATTCCGGGCTGCGGGTTGACCCGCGATCTTGCCTCAACCCGACCCATTATCGCTCTAAATTCTTGTTCCCGTCCGGGACAATCTTACTATTCTCGTTATGAAAGCTATCACTTTTATCTTGCTCGACCCATGGAATTATCCCACAACACATTTCATGCAAACCAAGTACTTCGACAAAGACTAACTGTAAAATCTTCTACTCAAGACGGTCTTACATCTAAGGTCTCAACTGTTATAATATTCTAAGGCTCACAATTTTACACAGTGCTATCCAAACATAAAAATCATCGTATCACGCATACAAATCTCTAGAGGGTTAATGATATACCTGTAACTACTACTTCACTCTAATCATAGGCTTGCCCTGCAGGGCGCATAGCAAAGGAAGACGATGAACCAGCCACTGATCCCGAAGGCTGAGTCTCTACATCCGCGCTACCTCTGGTTGGACAATTTCTCGCAAAATGGCCCTGCTGGCCGCATGTAAAACAAACTCTCAAACTAGCACGACACTCACCATAATGGAGCCTACCACAATGGCCACAACGTGGTAGGCTTCATCCGCTAACACCCTCGCTTCCCGAAAATCAACCTCGAGCCCTCGACCGCTCCCGAATACTCCCGACGCCTCAAGATCGCGAGGACCACTCAACCGGATGAGGTATAAATTCGATCTCGCGGAGGCTGCTCGCTCAAAGTTACCAAAGGACCTCGCTGTCTTGGCCCTTTATGTTGATCATGGTCCCTACGCCGGTCTCTACGTTCCTCCATCCTCGTGCATAAGCTCAGATACGGCAATGTCCATGCCCTACCAAGAGCTACACCCGAGCAAGCCTCTGCCAAGTAGTCATCGAGCCCTGTGACGTAGTGGTGCACTCTATCCTCCATGTCTGCCACTAGTGCGGGGACATACCGAGCCAATGAGTCAAACTCTACGCTGTACTCCCGAACCGTACGCCCGTTCTGTCTCAACATCAAAAATTTGTCGGCCCGAGCCCTCCTCATCTGTGGAGGCAAGAAATGTGCAAGAAATGCCCCTGAGAACTCGTCCCAACCAGCTGGAAGCGCATGCTCTCCTCGGGACAGTTCCCATGAATCAAACCAATCGACTGTAGTACCACGCAACCGATGTCAACCTAATACCACCGACTCTATCTCTGAGGCCTTGATCACTTTCATGATCCGCTGCAACTGTCGAATAAACTCCTGAGGATCATCCTCAGCTCTCGATCCATAGAACTCTGGTGGAATACAACTCAAGAAGTCCCGAAGTCTCCAACTATCGGCTCTGGGGTGCACTACCGGTACCACCGGCTCCCGTCTGTCCTCATGTCTCGCCATAAGCCTAACTAGTAACTGTGCCATCTCCTTGTAACCCATATCCTCTGTTCCTGGTCGTGGGACTGGAGGCTCCGATATCGTGGCCTCAGTAGCTACTGCTGCTGCTCTAAACTCCGCTGGGGCTGGCGGCATCGTAGAATTCGCCGTCTGTGGCACCACCTCAGGTAAAGACTGGGCATGCGCCATCGTACTCCTCTGTGTTCTACTCGCAGCTCCTCCTGCTGCCTTGCCATACGGGCCTCTGGTTGCCTTCGCGAGCATAATCGGTAAAAGAAGTACGTCGAGAGGGTCCAACTTATAACACTGACTCTAAGGCACGATCTCGAGTGAGAAGAATGGAAACTAATCCTAAATGTCCTGCGACCTCACGATTATAGATGTGGTGCACAACACACCGATAATCAAGACTACTCTGACACGATGCATGGAGACACTTTCCGAGGACTAACTGCTCTGATACCACTTTTGTCACGACCCGTTCCCGGGCCCGCGACTGGTGCCTTACCCCGGGCACCCTAATGATACAACATCAGAGAAAATCAGCGGAAATAAAATCAAAGACATGAAACAATAGATTAACATAAGAACAGGCTAACCAAAACGGTTACATTTCTGTATATAAATTAAAAACTTGAACAGTTAAATCCTTTTTACAAACCTTGCCCACAACAGTACTACAGACCTCTAAGAGTTTTTATACCACTATGACGGGACTGGGCCCCGCCATACCCCCTGAATGTACAAAAGTCTACAACCTCAGGGAACCGTACCAAAAGACAAAGCATCCGGAGAAGTGAAGCTTTCCAAGAGCTGAACAGTGATCCTAAGAGTGCGGATCAGCAAGCTACGTGCCTCAACCTGCGGCATGAACGCAGCCCCCCGAAGGAGGTCAGTACAACAGGTACCAAGTATGTGAAACTGAAAATACTGTGATGAAATCATAATAGTCTATATAAAGCAGGAGACATGTATGATAGCCAAACTACAGTACACACATATACACAGTCATGTCAAGTCAGGGACTCACGCCCGTAAAGTCATCACTCAAATATAACCCGGGAATTTAACCAAGACAACGACGCGTGCCGGCATCTTACCTCGGTATAAGCATGGCCATGGAACCATCCTAATGGACGCATACCCGTGGATCATCCATCGTGTCAGTATGTCCAAAGAAATTAACAAGATAACACTCCTAGTGGAAGCATACTCGTGGGCCACCCATTGTGTCAGTATGTCCAAAGGAAATAACAAGATAACAATCATAATGGAAGCATACTCGTAGGCCACCCAACGTGTCAGTATGTCCAAAGCAAATAACAAGATAACACTCCTAATGGAAGCATACCCGTGGGCCACCCATCGTGTCAGTATGTCCAAAGGAGATAACAAGATAACAATCATAATGGAAGCATACTCGTGGGCCACCCAACGTGTCAGTATGTCCAAAGCAAATAACAAGATAACACTCCTAATGGAAGCATACCCGTGGGCCACCCATCGTGTCAGTATGTCCAAAGGAGATAACAAGATAACAATCATAATGGAAACATACTCGTGGGCCACCCAACCTGTCAGTATGTCCAAAGCAAATAACAAGATAACACTCTGTCACGACCCGACCCCGGGGCCGCGACTGGTACCCTACCGGGGTACCCTGCCAGGTATATGTCAGAGAATAGCAGCGGAACATACATAACACATAACTTATAAAAAGGTAGACATCACTGGCCAGCCGATAAGGCTGCCTTCCATAAAACATTCTTAAATAAAAGTATAGTAGTACAACTGGTTCTTATAGCCCAAAACACATAGGTGACCACAGACTTCTAAAGATAACAACTGTGGCGGGACAGGGCCCCGCCATACCCCTGAATGTACAAAATACCTATAGCATCAGGGAATATCCGTACCAATAAACAAGCTTCCGGAGGAATGGAGCTTCTGACACCGGAATAGTGATCCTAAGAACGAGGATCCTCAATCTGCTTACCCTTACCTGCGGCATGAACGCAGCCCCCAAGGGAAGAAGACACCTGATATGTACCAAGTATGTAAAGCTGGAAAATACTGTAATAATGATATCATAAGTCTAAAAGTAAGCTGGAGTCAAGGAAGACAATCAAAATACCTTTTACTGTGCCTTACTAACAATGAGAGTGACAAGTATATATATATAATACTGCATAAAATAGGGGCCTTAGGATCAAAACAGGGTACCTCGCCCATAGTATCAATAAGCACCCTACTGGGACTATTTCACCCGTAGTCACGGGGACCCGCATGAGGTATTCCTCGCATAGGCTGTACCCGCCCGCATGAGACTATTTCACCCGCATAAGCCCATAAGGACTCGCATGAGGTATTCCTCGCATCATGGGTAGCAAATCCACGGAACAGGTGGTATAACGATCTTGGGGACTTACCCCTCAGATATACTCTTACCCCGAAGCAGATGGTATAACGATCGTGGGACTTACCGCCGATATACTCTTACACTGAAGCAGATGGTATAACGATCTTAGGGCTTGCCCCTCAGATATACTCTTACACTGAAGAAGGTGGTATGACGATCTTGGGGCTTGCCCCTCAGACATACTCTTACCCTGGAGAAGGTGGTATAACGATCTTGGGGCTTGCCCCTCAGATATACTCTTACCCTAGCTCAAACTGTCATCATATCATAATCATAAATAAGTTAAGAAAACTTATAACTTCTTATTAGTCTTGTTCATATACCCTCTCATTTTAGTTTACTTAAGGCACTTAATCATATCTTTAATAAAAGAACACCGGGAATTTAACCCAAGTACTACATGCTTCAATTCTTTTTAAAAATGACTCTTCTTTATACATAAAAACCCTTGGGCAATTGATGCCTTAAAACCAATTTGCCTCTTCATATACTTATCTTATTTAGAGTAAATATCTTCTCATTAACCTTTTATGAAGCTAATAAACCAACTTCCCATAAAGTTGTTATATTAACTCGACACTTTAGTAAAATCATACTTTTCCCCTAACCAAGGGACTTATACATTCTTAAAACGAAACAAGTCATTATATACTTAAAACAAGTAAGAATACCAAATCTTGTATGTCTACCGTACTACATAGTTTCATCTATTCATGCTCAAGAGATAGGAAAGCTTCACATACCTCTTTGGTCAATCCACTTGCTAAGCTCAACTACCGCAAGTAATATTTCGACCTATAATAATCATGATACATTTGTTAACCTCTAATCTCAAAGTAGAACAATCCAAGTTCAAAGTCACTAAATTCTATGGAAAATTGGGCAGCATTTCCTTTGTTTCTACTCACTTTCCCACCTTTCTCAAGGCCGAATTTATCATCCAAACGCCACATTTAAGGCTCAACAATCCAACATTTTAAAGGGGATTACACCTCCAAACTTGGGTGTGTAAAATTCTGCCCCATTAGGTACCACAATTCACTTAACAATTCTAAGGTAGTTTTTAGGCTACAACATGCTCATAATATCTTCTTAACCAATTCTTTCATATCCAAACTGTCACACCCCGAACCCCGGGCCCGTGACTGGTGCCCTACCTAGGCACCCTGCTACCTTAACAACACAAGTAAACTGCGAAAATTTAATAACACCTCTTCTTTTTTTAAAACCAACGTACGTGCAAGACAGAGCCGACAAGGCTGCCATATAGTATACATAGACCAAAGACACAACATCATACATGAGTCCAATCCCACATATGAATACAGACCTCTAAGAGTTATACTGAACTATGACGGGACAAGGCCCCGCCGTACCCATAACTGTACAAAAGCCTGTACTGAAATAACTTATACCAAAAAGATAACTCCCGAACAGAAGGAGCTATCCAAAAACTCGGCAGGTCCTACACTGCCGATCACCAAGCAGCGTACCTAAACTGCGGCATGAACGCGGCCGAAGAGTCGATCGAAGAATGTACCAAGTATGTGAGCGATGAAATGCGTAATGAAATCATAACAGTCTAAACAAAGCAGGAGACATGTATGATAGCCAACCTACAGTACATAACACATAAGCAGTCATATCAAGTCAGGGACGCAAGCCCTCAAAGTCACTACTCAAATATAACTATGGGTCTCACGCCCATAATATCAATCATGCCCGTGGAATCCTTCCTCACTGCCGGCAGTCCATGATGTAATAACACCAATAAGGATACATGAACACCAAGTCCCACGTGTCCTAAATACCACGTGGTCTCATGCCGGAATCCCACATCGTAAAGCATGGCGATAGGGTAACACAAACAAATCGGGGACATATATGATAATCAAATTACAACACATTGTGCCTTACTAACAATGAGAGTAAGCGAGAGTATCCTTACAATATAAAATAGGAAGCTCATGATCAAAGCAGGACCATCCGCGCAGTATCATTTAGCCATCCTACTCGCGGGACTATTTCACCGCGTAGGCGCGTGGACCCGCGTGAGGTATTCTCGCATGGGACTATTTCACCGCGTAATCCCTTACGGACTCGCGTGAGGTATTCTCGCATAGGTTGGACCGCCGCGTGGGACTATTTCACCCGCATAAGTCCTTACGGACCCGCATGAGGTATTCCTCGCATCGTTGGTAGCAATTCCACGAAATCTGCAAATGCCACAAACCCGGGGAATGACCCCAAAACGACTGATATACCAATAGCACACAACCGGCTATTTCCAGCACACATAGGCAATTCTCAACTAAACAAGCCAACGTACTTATCAAGGCACACATAGAATAATTCTCATTTAGCAAGCCAAAGTACTTTCCAAGGCACCCTTAGACTAATTCTCAATTAATCAAGCCAAAGTACTTATCAAGGCACAATAGAATAATTCTCAATTAACAAGCCAAAGTACTTATCAAGGCACAAATAGAATAATTCTCATTTAGCAAGCCAAAGTACTTTCCAAGGCACCTTTAGACTAATTCTCAATTAATCAAGCCAAAGTACTTATCAAGGCACAATAGAATAATTCTCAATTAACAAGCCAAAGTACTTATCAAGGCACAAATAGAATAATTCTCATTTTATCAAGCCAAAGTACTAATCAAGGCACACTTAGAAAAATTCTCAATTTATCAAGCCAAAGTACTAATCAAGGCATCACATAGAATTATTCTCAATTAAACAGGCCAAAGTACTACATACGTACATTCTTTTCAAAAGACTCCTTTTTATGTAAAACCCCAAGATACTAACACCCGTAGTATCAAGACATGTCTATTTTTCAAAGTAAGTTACTACACGTTTAGAAAACTCATTTCAAGGCTTGAAATCAAGTAACTTCAAATTTTCACAATCTAGGCAACTTATGCCCTTTAATCAAAATAGACAACTTTCTAAACCTTCCATAAATCCGTTATAACCAACTTCCCATAAAGTCGTTATAACCCTTTATGGTTTTTAGACAATTTCATTCCTTTTATAACCAAGAGACTTATACTTTTAAAACCAAGTATCACATACTTACAAATCAAGTTCTTAACTTTCAAAATACTTCAAGTCTCTTAACATTTAGAAAACAAGTTTCTTCTACTTTTAAACCTCAAGTAACTCACACCTTTAAAACAAGTTACTTCTCTTAAATCATGTCATTTCTCTTCTCTTAAAACAATTAAGTAAATCACTCCTTTAACTTCCCTAAAGTCATTACAACAACCCTTAGGTTTTGGAACTAAGGCACTAGCCAAAAGATTTGGAAACCACTTCTTTTTCAAGACTCCATGTACTTTAAGTAAAATACTTTCACTTTTAAGAATCCAAACTTCACTAAGGAAATGGATTATACAACTTACAATTTAAACATCAAAGTACAATCAAGGGAGTACATAGAACGAATTCTATTTTAGGCAATCCAAATACAACCAAGGAATGGATCATTTAAGGAGTAGAACTTACTTTCTTTATCTTAAGGAATCATGGTAGAAGAGGAGATAGTTCACATACCTTTTCGGCTAAATCCATAAGCTAAGCCGAATACGTCAAATGCGTAGAAGTGTCAACCTATAATGGTCACAACAAGACTATCAACTTCTAGTCTCAACGTAGAATAATACTAAGTATACGGTCTAATTCTACGGAAAATCGGGCAGCACTTCCTTTGTTTCTACTCACTTTGCCACCTTTTTCAAGGTCGAATACAATAACCAAACATGCCACATTTAAGGCTCCAAACAACAACCAACCAAAGGGGATTACACGCCTTACAATACGTGTAAAATTCCGCCCCACAATTCATACCAAGTAGTTTAAAACTCCAAGACATTCTTGGCCAACTACAACTAACAATTCAAAGTCTTTTCCAATCCTTTTCCAATTCCAAGTTCTAAGGTCAACATGTTATATAGTTATAAACCACTTCAACAACTACAATTTCCTTCTTTTTTTACAACATGCGATGACTTTACTAATAATCGACTTGAATTGAAATCTTAGGGCTAACATGCTAGTTTTCGGATTAGGGTTCCAATAGCCAATATGATAATCAAACTTCGTAATATATAACTCATGCTTGCTAATAACCATAGCTACAATCAATAAGTAAGTCTTAACTACTAAAACGACAAAATTTATACCTTTCCAAGCCCTTAAAATTTCCAAGATCCAAAGTCGCGCCTTAGAAAGTCTTAGCTCCTTTCCTTAAGTTCCAATCCGCTCCAAGCACTCCTTAGAGGCCTATGAAGAACCCATCTTCAAGTTCCAACTTCAAAGTTGAAGAACTCCAATAGTTTCCGCCTTGCGACTAACGTGAAAACTCCGTTTTTCTGAAATCTTTCTATTGAGATATCCTTACAACACCCTAAGGGACATTGGGTTAAAGTCTTGTGGCTAATGGATCAAAACTACGAAATTTTCTCTTCCTAAAGTGGCCTTGGCCGAGAGCAACTATAGAGGAACAAGGTGTTCTCTAATTTTTCTAAGTGTAAAAGACCTTGTCTTGCACTAACTTAGTATACTTATAACACAATGGAGGGCTTAGACTTAAACAAATGTGAGGTTAGGATGAGTTTCACTTGGATCAAGCCTAGGTGGACAAGTTGACTTGTCAACAATATCAAGCTTAGAAGACTTATCATCTACATAGGTCAAATGACCATAACACCCTTGCAATATTTCGTCCAACATCATGGAGGGGGTGCCACGTGTCGCCCTCTCATTCGTCCATAAAATTCTGTAACCCTCGTGGGCCCCACAAAAATGTAAAATTCCTCGGGTGGGCCCCACGTGACCAAATCCGTAAAAATAAATTTCCATAGTGTTAATAAGTTCCATACTTTACAAATATTGTCTTTTGAGAATCCAATTCTCAACAACAAGCATTTTTCCTTTCCGACTTCCGGAAGATTTTCCGTCGGAAAAACAATTCTTCCTTTCGTACCGATTTCCAAGTCTTGTTTCCTTACGTACATTCTCTTTTACATGTCCTGGACTTACGGGGTGTAACATTCTTCCCCCCTTAGAAACATTCGTCCCCGAATGTTCGTAGTCGGTTGCCAAGCTATACAAACTCCGGCATAAACTCTATACTATGCCTATCAATCAAAACATGCACAAGACCAACGATGCCACACATGGCCACCACAACATACGTGAACATAATAATGGACCTTCCGTCCGTGGTCCCTTCTCACAAAACTCGAAGGTTACTGTCTTCCCAAACACGGGATCCTTAGAGGTTCCTTTCTTTCCTTACTCGTCATACTTTCTCGTACTTTCAAACTCATCTAGTACACGTACAAAATCTCAAATTTTGTTTCTCTTCTCCATTCCTTGGAGTTACTACCCAAACTTGGCCATATAGTTACTTACATTCCCGTTAAGGCTCTTCTCGGTCCTTACGACCTAGTTCCGGTGGAACGCGTCCACAAACTCGTACAACGATTAACTAAACTTGGGCCTTGCATCCTCGGGACCCTATCACATAACGGGACCATTTCTAACTGTCATCACCCCATTCCATACTATCGGCTGACCCGAAATGAGTCCATAACCCGACTCATCGTCACACTTAACTCCTCATTCTTAGTCTGAAATAAATCTCACTCTTATCTCAAGGTACTTCTTACCCTATCCCCTATTTACTAGAGGTTCATCACATAAGCCAAAGTATTTCTACTGTACAATCTTCCCTATCGGTCTTACACTTATATGGGGTAATTACAACTTGTGAACTCTACACAACTATAGTCTCAGTTCACTTATCATTCTTGTCAACATTCATAACTTCTCACTTTACTAATCAAAGTATTCCTACCCCTGGGGTACTATCACTTTACAACTCTAGCAACAAAGGGAAAACATATACGCTAGGGTAAAATCTGAATCTATCAACACACGTATGATTCAAAAGAATCGAACTATACCTGTAACCCCGTGCGATGTCGCTTCCTGATCCTGTCCAGTAGTCACGTCATCTCTGTGGTTCGAAGGACCGCCAGAACTATAAACTCCACCCTGACCTCTACCACTACCGGTGGTGACATCCAACACCGCCCGGGGGCCTTGTGGAGGAAAGGGAACCAACTACAGGCCCCCATAGGTGAGCCACCTCACCGGTGCTCCTTCTAAAAGGACATACCCTCAGAATATGGCCCGGACGGCCACAATAAAAACAAAGACCCGTGCCATAACGGCATTTCCCCGAATGACGCTAACCACATCTGAAACACTGAGGAATAGGTGGCCTTGACTGAGAAAATCCTCGGCTCCTCTGAGAACCTCGACCCCTGGAGCTTGGACCGGCTCCTAAATACCTTGTGGGGTCCAATCTTCCACCTGTGAGCTGCGGGGTATGTCTTTGGGTAGGTGGGACGAATATCTCACTCATTCGAGGCAGCTCGTCCAAAAACTCAGGAATAACCAACCGGTCTAGCCCACTTACGCAGATCTCATGGCGGCCTCGCCCTGCCTCTGTACACTGTCTGTCTTGGCGAATAACCCCTGGCGATGAAATCAGCTTGCTATCTGGTCAATAACATAATGGCTTCCCATGACCCTAAAGTATTCCCTAATCGGAGGCTGAGGCTCGTGGGGCCTCAAAACTGGCGAAGAAGAACTTCGCATCGCGGAACCACATCCGGTATTCCACGGCATAAGCCTGTCAACTCTCTGAGTCGACTAGTAGCTCTGCTACTCCTTGCCCTTCAGGCCGTTGCCATGGAGGCATAATCGTAACACAACAATACGTCGAGAGGAATTATCTTACTAACACTTTCATGGCACGATCTTAGAGTGAGAAGAATAGAAACCAACTCCTAAATGTCTGTAGCCTCCTGTTTATGGGTGTGGCGCGCAACACACCGATAATCAAGACTCTACTAGACACGGTCTGTAGACATTCCGAGGATCGCGCTCGATACCACTCTGTCACACCGAACCCGGGCGTGGCGGTGCCCTACTGGGCACCTCGCTACATAACAACACAAGTAAATCTGCGGAAATTTAATAACACCTCTTTTTTTTAAAACCAACGACGCGTGCAGAGCAAGGCCAAGGATGCCATATAATATACATAGACCAAAGACACAACATCGCATACGAGTCCAATCTCACATATGAATACGGACCTCAAAAGTTATATCAACTATGACCAGGACAAGGCCGCCCGTACCCATAATCGTACAAAAGCACATCTTGAAATAACTTATACCAAAAGATAACTCCGACGAAGGAGCTATCCAAAACTCCGAGCGGTCCTACACTGCGATCACCAAACAACGTACCTAAACTGCGGCGTGAACGCGGCCGAAGGAGGTCGATCTGAAGAATGTACCAAGTATGTGAGCGATGAAATGCGTAATGAAATCATAACTTGATCTAAACAAAGCGGGAGACATGTATGATAGCCAACCTACGAGACATAACACATAAGCAATCATATCAAGTCGGGACGCAGGCCTCAAAGTCACTACTCAAATATAACTATGGGTCTCACGCCCATAATATCAATCATGCCGTGGAATCCTTCCTCACCGTGATCCATGATGTAATAACACCAATAAGGATACATGAACACCAAGTCCCACCGTGTCCTAAATACCACGTGGTCTCATGCCCTAATCCCACATCGTAAAAGCGTAGCGATAGGGTAACACAAAAATCCGGGGACATATATGATAATCAAATTACAACACATTGTGCCTTACTAACAATGAGAGTAAGCGATAGTATCCTTACAATATAAAATAGGAAGCTCATGATCAAACAGGACCATCCGCGCGCAGTATCATTTAGCCATCCTACTCGCGGGACTATTTCACCCGCGATAGGCGCGTGGACCGCGTGAGGTATTCTCGCGTGGGACTATTTCACCCGCATAAGCCCTTACGGACTCGCATGAGGTATTCCTCGCATAGGCTGGACCCGCCCGCATGGGACTATTTCACCCGCATAAGTCCTTACGGACCCGCATGAGGTATTCCTCGCATCGTGGGTAGCAATTCCACGGAATCTGCAAATGCCACAAACCCGGGGAATGACCCCAAAACGACTGATATACCAATAGCACACAACCGGCTATTTCCAGCACACATAGGCAATTCTCAACTAAACAAGCCAACGTACTTATCAAGGCACACATAGAATAATTCTCATTTAGCAAGCCAAAGTACTTTCCAAGGCACCCTTAGACTAATTCTCAATTAATCAAGCCAAAGTACTTATCAAGGCACAATAGAATAATTCTCAATTAACAAGCCAAAGTACTTATCAAGGCACAAATAGAATAATTCTCATTTAGCAAGCCAAAGTACTTTCCAAGGCACCCTTAGACTAATTCTCAATTAATGAAGCCAAAGTACTTATCAAGGCACAATAGAATAATTCTCAATTAACAAGCCAAAGTACTTATCAAGGCACAAATAGAATAATTCTCATTTTATCAAGCCAAAGTACTAATCAAGGCACACTTAAACAAATTCTCAATTTATCAAGCCAAAGTACTAATCAAGGCATCACATAGAATTATTCTCAATTAAACAGGCCAAAGTACTACGTACGTACATTCTTTTCAAAAGACTCCTTTTTATGTAAATCCCAAGATATTAACACCCGTTGTATCAAGGCATGTCTATTTTTCAAAGTAAGTTACTACACTTTAGAAAACTCATTTCAAGGCTTGAAATCAAGTAACTTCAAATTTTCACAATCTAGGCAACTTATGCCCTTTAATCAAAATAGACAACTTTCTAAACCTTCCATAAAGCCGTTATAACCAACTTCCCATAAAGTCGTTATAACCCTTTATGGTTTTTAGACAATTTCATTCCTTTTATAACCAAGAGACTTATACTTTTAAAACCAAGTATCACATACTTACAAATCAAGTTCTTAACTTTCAAAATACTTCAAGTCTCTTAACATTTAGAAAACAAGTTTCTTCTACTTTTAAACCTCAAGTAACTCACACCTTTAAAACAAGTTACTTCTCTTAAATCATGTCATTTCTCCTCTCTTAAAACAATTAAGTAAATCACTCCTTTAACTCCCCTAAAGTCATTACAACAACCCTTAGGTTTTGGAACTAAGGCACTAGCCAAAAGATTTGGAAACCACTTCTTTTTCAAGACTCCATGTACTTTAAGTAAAATACTTTCACTTTTAAGAATCCAAACTTCACTAAGGAAATGGATTATACAACTTACAATTTAAACATCAAAGTACAATCAAGGGAGTACATAGAACGAATTCTATTTTAGGCAATCCAAATACAACCAAGGAATGGATCATTTAAGGAGTAGAACTTACTTTCTTTATCTTAAGGAATCATGGTAGAAGAGGAGATAGTTCACATACCTTTTCGGCTAAATCCATAAGCTAAGCCGAATACGTCGTACGTAGAAGTGTCAACCTATAATGGTCACAACAAGACTATCAACTTCTAGTCTCAACGTAGAATAATACTAAGTATACGGTCTCTAATTCTACGGAAAATCGGGCAGCACTTCCTTTGTTTCTACTCACTTTGCCACCTTTTTCAAGGTCGAATACAATAACCAAACATGCCACATTTAAGGCTCCAAACAACAACCAACCAAAGGGGATTACACGCCTTACAATACGTGTAAAATTCCGCCCCACAATTCATACCAAGTAGTTTAAAACTCCAAGACATTCTTGGCCAACTACAACTAACAATTCAAAGTCTTTTCCAATCCTTTTCCAATTCCAAGTTCTAAGGTCAACATGTTATATAGTTATAAACCACTTCAACAACTACAATTTCCTTCTTTTTTTACAACATGCGATGACTTTACTAATAATCGACTTGAATTGAAATCTTAGGGCTAACATGCTAGTTTTCGGATTAGGGTTCCAATAGCCAATATGATAATCAAACTTCGTAATATATAACTCATGCTTGCTAATAACCATAGCTACAATCAATAAGTAAGTCTTAACTACTAAAACGACAAAATTTATACCTTTCCAAGCCCTTAAAATTTCCAAGATCCAAAGTCGCGCCTTAGAAAGTCTTAGCTCCTTTCCTTAAGTTCCAATCCGCTCCAAGCACTCCTTAGAGGCCTATGAAGAACCCATCTTCAAGTTCCAACTTCAAAGTTGAAGAACTCCAATAGTTTCCGCCTTGCGACTAACGTGAAAACTCCGTTTTTCCGAAATCTTTCTATTGAGATATCCTTAAAACACCCTAAGGGACATTGGGTTAAAGTCTTGTGGCTAATGGATCAAAACTACAAAAATTTCTCTTCCTAAAGTGGCCTTGGCCGAGAGCAACTATAGAGGAACAAGGTGTTCTCTAATTTTTCTAAGTGTAAAAGACCTTGTCTTGCACTAACTTAGTATACTTATAACACAATGGAGGGCTTAGACTTAAACAAATGTGAGGTTAGGATGAGTTTCACTTGGATCAAGCCTAGGTGGACAAGTAGACTTGTCAACAATATCAAGCTTGGAAGACTTATCATCTACATAGGTCAAATGACCATAACACCCTTGCAATATTTCGTCCAACATCATGGAGGGGGTGCCACGTGTCGCCCTCTCATTGGTCCATAAAATTCCGTAACCCTCGTGGGCCCCACAAAAATGTAAAATTCCTCGGGTGGGCCCCACGTGACCAAATCCGTAAAAATAAATTTCCATAGTGTTAATAAGTTCCATACTTTACAAATATTGTCTTTTGAGAATCCAATTCTCAACAACAAGCATTTTTCCTTTCCGACTTCCGGAAGATTTTCCGTCGGAAAAACAATTCTTCCTTTCGTACCGATTTCCAAGTCTTGTTTCCTTACGTACATTCTCTTTTACATGTCCTGGACTTACGGGGTGTAACACAAACCACATTTCTTGCATGCAATGACTCTAAGAGCATTATTTACTACCACAAGTTCTTTCTTCTTAACATGCAACACTAGAAACTAATTCTAAAGAAAGAAATGTTACCTTAAAGTTTTAGCCAAACTTATTCCAAATATTTTTCTAGCTTCCTTGCAAAGAACACCACCATAACAACACCAACAAGCTAGCCACAAGCTTCCTTCTTGTTCTTAACTTTTCAGATTTTTCCTAAGGCTAGAATTTCTCTTGGGATTTTAGAGAGAAGAAGGAGCTAATTTAGAGAGAGGGAGAGGTTTGAAAGATGACCAAGTCTTCAAGACTTGGTCAATATAAGGCATGAAAGAAAAATCAGATGGGGGGGGGGGGGGGCCACTTGTCACCCTCCCATGGCCTTTTTAAAAGAGAAAAATCAGAGTTCCTAAGTTTTTCCGCCAGAATCTCGCCAGCCATGGCTGAAACCTCTGCGGACTCTCGGAACTTCGGCGCCCTGTATCTGGCGCGCGGCTGAAACTTCAGCGACCCTTCAGTACTTTCGGCGCCGCGGCCATGCATCCGGAGCCGCGGCCCTGTCGCCTTTGTCCGAAACACATTTTTGTCCGACTGCGCACTGAACTTGTAACTCTCATAACTTTCTACTCCGACGTCCTATCGACGAATGGTTGGTTGCGTTGGAATCTAGACTCAACGAACTACGCCCCAGGCCTTTGAAACACTTAGGAACTCTCAATGTACCGGGTCATAACCCGCCTCAAAGTTGACTAAAACCCGTCCGGAACAATCCGTCAACCTATCCTTAGAAAATTTTAAGTCTTACATGCTTTCGTACGCTCTCATACGTAGGGTCAGAACTACGGGGTATAACATTCTCCCCCCCTTAGAAACATTCGTCCCGAATGTTCCTTCTAGGCTTACTCAAATCACAATATCGACATAGACCCTCTTAACTATTCCTTTGCAAATAAAGAAGCTCCACGAGCCACAACATACTTAAGCGTAAATGCTAAATCAAAACTAACAAGCAGGAAAGTGGGTTACCTGGAGGTATAGGAAATAGGTGAGGGTACTTCTTCATCATGTCATCCTCTGCTTCCCACGTCATTTCCTCCCTGTTCTCGTTCCGCCATAAGACCTTGACGGAAGCCACGTCCTTCGTCCGAAGTCGTCTAACCTGACGATCGAGTATCGCTATGGGACTCTCCTCATACGATAACTCCTCTGTCACTTGGACATCATGAACCGGGTGCACTCTAGATGGATCTCCAATACATTTCCGCAAAATGGACACATGGAAAACTGGATGTACCGCCTCCAAATCGGACGGCAGATCTAACTCATAGGCAACCCTGCCTACCCTACGGACAATCTGATATGGCCCAATGTACCTTGGGCTAAGCTTCCCCTTCTTTCCAAATCTCATCACACCCTTCATGGGCGATACCTTTAGAAAAACCCAATCATCTATCTCAAATTCCAAGTGTCGACGCCGATGATCTGCATACGACTTCGCCGCTAACAACCGCTCCTGGATAAGCTTCACCTTATCCACTGCCTGCTGAACTAAGTCTGGCCCGACTAACTGAACTTCTCCCACCTCGAACCAGCCTATCGGTGACCTGCACTTCCTCCCATATAAGGCCTCATAAGGCGCCATCTGAATACTGGAATGGTAGCTGTTGTTGTAAGCAAACTCCACAAGAGGCAAATGATCCTCCCAGCTACCCATGAAATCAATAACACAAGCCCGCAGCATATCCTCAAGTGTCTGTATAGTGCGCTCGGCCTGTCCGTCGGTCTGAGGGTGGAACGCCGTACTGAGACTCACTTGTGTCCCTAATCCCTTCTGAAAATACCTCCAGAAGTTAGCCGTGGCGGGCTCTCGATGCGAAATAATCGTCTGAGCACTCCGTGCAGTCTCACAATCTCCCTGATATACAGTCTCGCGTAATCCTCGGCTGAAAAAGTCTGTTACACCCCGTAAGTCCAGGACATGTATAAGAGAATGTACGTAAGGAATCAAGACTTGAAAATTGGTACGAAAGGAAGAATTGTTTTTCTGACAGAAAATCTTCGGGACGTCAGAAAGGAAAAATGTTCGTTGTTGAGAATTGGATTCTCAAAATACATTATTTGAAAAGTATGAAACTCTTAACCTTATGGAATTTATTTTTACGGATTTGGTCATGTGGGGCCCACCCAGGGAATTTTACGTTTTGCGGGGCCCACGAGGGTTACGAAATTTTATGGAAGAATGAGAGGGCGACACGTGGCACCCCCACATATGGTCTTGGACGAATTAGAGGGAGGGTAAAATGGTCATTGACCATCTTGGAAGATAAGTCTTGCAAGCTTGATATTGTTGACTTGTCAACTTGTCCACATGGGCTTAATCGTAGTGAAATTCATCCTAGCCTCACATTTTTTGATATCTAAGCCTCACATTGTGTTATATATACATAACTAGTAGCAAGACAAGGTCTTGAAGACTTAGAAAAATTTCACAACACTTTGAGCTTGTTATGTTGCTCTCGGGTTTAGGCTAGATCCCACACAAAAATTTTGTAATTTTGATCCATTATTCACAAGACTTAAACCCAAGGTTCCTAAGAGTATTATAAGTTTATCTCAATAGAAATATTGCGGAAAAATGGCGTTTTCGTATTAGTCGCAAGGCGGAAACTTAGGGAGCTCTTCAACTTTGAAGTTGGAACTTGAAGATGAGTTCTTCATAGGCTTCTAAGGAGTGCTTGGAGCGGATTGGAACCTAAGGAAATGAGCTAAGAATTGCTAAGGCGCGACTTTGAATCTTGGAAATTTTAAGGGCTTATAAAGGTATACATTTTGTCGTTTTAGTAGTTAAGACTTACTTATTGTTGTAGCTATGGATATTAGAAAGCATGAGTTATATATTATGAGGTTTGATAAGTGTTGTGGCTATTGGAACCCTAATCCGAAAACTAGCATGTTAGCCCTAAGATTTCAATTCAAGTCGATTATTAGTAAAGTCGTCGCATGTTGTAAAAAAGAAGGAAAGTGTAGTTGTTGAAGTTGTTTATGACTATATAACATGTTAGACCTTAGAACTTGGAATTGGAAAAGGATTGGAAAGGACTTAGTGTTATTATTTATGTTGGCCGAGAATGGCTAGATTATGGAGCTATTTCGTATGAATTGTGGGGCGGAATTTTACACGTATTGTAAGGCGTGTAATCCCCTTTGTTTGGTTGTTGTTTTGAGCCTTAAATGTGGCGTGTTGGTTATTGTATTCGGCCTTGAAAAAGGTCGCAAAGTGAGTAGAAACAAAGGAAGTGCTGCCCGATTTTCCGTAGAATTAGAGACCGTATACTTAGTATTATTCTACGTTAGAGACTAGAAGTTGATAGTCTTGTTGTGAACATTATAGGTTGACACTTCTACGTACGGCGTATTCGGATTAGCTTGTGGATTTAGCCGAAAAGGTATGTGAACTATCTCCTCTTCTAGCATGATTCCTTAAGATCAAGAAAGTACGTCCTACTCCTTAAATGATCCATTCCTTGGTTGTATTTGGATTGCCTAAAATAGAATTTGTTCTATGTACTTCCTTGAGTGTACTTTGATGTTTAAATTATAAGTTGTATAATCCATTTCCTTAGTGAAGTTTGGATTCTTAAAAGTGAAAGTATTTTACTTAAAGTACATAGAGTCTTGAAAAGGAAGTGGTTTCCAAATCTTTTGGCTAGTGCCTTAGTTCCAAAACCTAAAGGTCATTATAATGACTTTAGGGAAGTCAAAGGAGTGATTTACTTAATTGTTTTAAAAGAGGAGAAATGACATGATTTAAGAGAAGTAACTTGTTTTAAAGGTGTAAGTTACTTGAGGTTTAAAAGTAGAAGAAACTTGTTTTCTAAATATTAAGAGACTCAAAGTATTTTGAAAGTTAAGAACTTGATTTGTAAGTATGTGATACTTGGTTTTAAAAGTATAAGTCTCTTGGTTATAAAAAGAATGAAATTGTCTAAAACCATAAAGGGTTATAACGGTTTTATGGGAAGTTGGTTATAACGGCTTTATGGAAGGTTAAGAAAGTTGTCTATTTTGATTATTGGGCATAAGTTGCCTAGATTATGAAAATTTGAAGTTACTTGATTTCAAGCTTTGAAATGAGTTTTCTAAAAGTGTAGTAACTTACTTTGAAAAATAGACACACCTTGATACTACGGGTGTTAGTATCTTGGGATTTTACTTAAAAAAGGAGTCTTTTGAAAAGAATGTACGTACGTAGTACTTTGGCTTGTTAAATGAGAATTATTCTATTTGTGCCTTGATAAGTACTTTGGCTTGTTAAATGAGAATTATTCTATTGGTGCCTTGATAAGTACTTTGGCTTGTTAAATGAGAATTATTCTATTTGTGCCTTGATAAGTACTTTGGCTTGTTAATTGAGAATTATTCCATGTGTGCCTTGATAAGTACTTTGGCTTGATTAATTGAGAATTGCCTATGTGTGCTGGTGATAGCCTTTGAGTGCAATTATTATGTTTTATTGCGTTGCCGCGACTCTCGGTTGGAGGCATCGTCTTGTTGTAAGTTACTTGGGCGACGCAAGCGGTGATGTGGGATTCCACGGGTATGTTTCCGTTATTTGTAGTACTTGGGTTAAATTCCCGGATTTTTATAAAAGACCTGGTAGTGCTTATGTGTTGTTTGACGGCCGGTCGAGATAGGGTAAGAGTATAAGTGAGGGGTAAACCCCCAAGATGCTATACCACCTTCTCCAGGGTAAGAGTATAAATGAGGGGTAAACCCCCAAGACATTATACCCCCTGCTTGTTTTGTTTGATGGTCGGTCGAGATAGGGTAAGAGTATAAGTGAGGGGTAAACCCCCAAGACGCTATACCACCTTCTCCAGGGTAAGAGTATAAATGAGGGGTAAACCCCCAAGACATTATACGCCCTGCTTGTTTTGTTTGATGGTCTCCAGATATAGGGTAAGAGTATAAATGAGGGGTAAACCCCCAAGACATTATACCCCCTGCTTTACCACCTGCTCGTCTTCCTACTTGGCCCGTACAGTTTTTAGGACACAGGTGGGACTTGGTGTTCATGTATGCCTATTGGCGTTATATTATATCATGGACTGCCGGCAGTGAGTAAGGATTCCACGGGCATGATTGATATTATGGGCGTGAGACCCATGGTTAGATTTTAGAAATGACTTAAGGGCATGCGTCCCTGACTTGTTATGACTGCTTATGTGTTGTGTACTGTAGGTTGGCTATCATACATGTCTCCTGTTTTGTTTAGACTGTTATGATTTCATTACAGTACTTACTGTTTCACATACTTGGTACATTCTTCGTACTGACCTTCTTCGGGGGGCTGCGTTCATGCCGCAGGTTTAGGTACGCTGTTTGGTGATCGGCAGGTGTAGGACCGCCTTTCGAGTTTTGGATAGCTCCTCCTGTTCGGGAGTTTATCTTTTTGGTATAAGTTCTTTCAGTACAGGATTTTGTACAGTTATGCGTACGGTGGGGCCTTGTCCCGTCATAGTTCAGTATAACTCTTAGAGGTCTGTATTCATATGTGGGATTGCACTCGTGTACAGTGTAGTGTCTTTTGTTTATGTATATGATATGGCAGCCTTGTCGGCTTTGCCCTTGCACGTACGATTGGTTTTAAAAAAAAATGAGGTGTTATTTAATTTCCGCAGTTTACTTAGTTGTTAAGGTAGAAGGGTGCCCAGGTAGGGCACGATCCGCGATCACGGTGTTGGGCGTGTGAGTGGTATCGAGCGATCGGTCCTCGGAATGTCTGAGGCCGTGTCTAGTAAGTCTTGATTATCGGTGTGTTGCGCGCCACACCCATAAACAGGAGGCTACATGACATTTAGGAGTTGGTTTCTATTCTTCTCACTCTAAGATCGTGTCATGAGTGTTAGTAAGATAATTCCTCTCGACGTGCGGTTGTGTTCTGATTATGCCTCGGAGAGGCAACGACGCCTGAAGGAAAGGAGTAGCAGGAGCTACTAGTCGGACTCGTAAAATTGATAGGGCTTATGTCCGTGGGTATCTGGATGTTGTCGCGATCGCGAGTTCTTCTGCGCCAGTTTTGAGACCCGGCACGAGCCTCCGGTTTCTCGATTAGGAGAAGACTATAGGTCATGAGGAAGCAGTTATGTTATTGACCAAGATAGCGGTGCTACAGTTTCATCACCAGGAGGTTATTCGGCGATGCAGACAGTGTCTGAGAGAGTAGAGGGCCAACGCGTAGATCAGCGTAAGAGGGCTAGACCGGTTGGTTATCCCGGTGAGTTTTTGGACGAGCTGCCTCAGCAGCGAGTGAGATATTCGTCCCAGCCTACCCAGTACATACCCCCGCAGCTCACAGGTGGGAGATTTGATCCCACAAGGTATTTAGGAGCCGGTCCAAGCTCCAGGGGTCGAGGTTCTCAGAGGAGCAGAGGATTTTCTCGGTCGAGGCCACCTATTCCTCAGTGTATCAGATGTGGTAAGCGTCATTCGGGGAAATGCCGTTATGGCCCAGGAGTTTGTTTTTGTTGTGGCCGTCCGGGCCATATTCGGAGGGGATGTCCTTTTAGAAAGAGCACCGGTGGGGTGGCTCAGCCTATGAGGCCGATGGTTGATTCCCTTTCCTACGGTATGCGTTCCCGAGCAGGTGTTGGATGTTAGCAAGCCGTGGTAGAGGTCAGGGTGGAGTTTATAGTTCTGGCGGTCCTTTGAATCGCAGAGATGACGTGACTACGGGGCAGGATCAGGAGGCGACATCGCACGGGGTTACAGGTATATTTCGATTCTTTTGAAATCATACGTGCGTTGATAGATTCAGATTTTGCCCTATCGTTTATGTTTTACCTTTATTGCTAGCAGTTGTAAAGTGATAGTACCCCAGAGGTAGGGATACCTTGATTAGTAAAGTGAGAAGTTAAGAATGTTGACAAGAATGGTAAGTGAACTGAGACTATAGTTGTGTAGAGTTCACAAGTTGTAATTGCCCATGTGATGTAAGACCAATAGGGAAGAATGTACGGTAGAAATACTTCGACCTATGTGACGAACCTCTAGTGATTAGGGGGATAGGGTGAGAAGTACCTTGAGATAAGAGAAAGATTTATTTCAGACTAAGAATGAGAAGTTAAGGGTGACGCTGGGTCGGGTTGTGGACTCATTTCGGGTCAGCCGGTAGTATGGAATGGGGTGATGTCAGTTAGAAATGGTCCCGTTATGTGGTAGGGTCCCGAGGATGCTAGGTCCAAGTTTAGTTAATTGTTGTACGAGTTCGTGGATGTGTTCCACCGGAACCAGGCCGTAAGGGTCGAGAAGAGCCTTGACGGGAAAGTAAGTAACAAAATGGCCAAGTTTGGATAGTAACTCCAAGGATTGGAGAATAGAAACAATATTTGAGATTTTGTATGTGTACTAGATGAGTTTGAAAGTACGAGAAAGTATGACAAGTAAGGAAAGAAAGGAACCTCTAAGGATCCAGTGTTTTAGAAGACAGTAACCTTCGAGTTTTGTGAGAAGGGGTCGCGGATGGAAGGTCCATTGTTATGTTTACGTATGTTGTGGTGGCCATGTGTGGCATCGTTGGTCTTGTGGAGTATTGATTGATAGGCTTGGTAAAGAGATTATGCCGGAATTTGTATAGCTTGACAACCGACTAAGAACATTCGGGGACGAATGTTTCTAAGGGGGGAAGAATGTTACACCCCGTAAGTCCAGGACATGTATAAGAGAATGTACGTAAGGAATCAAGACTTAAAAATTGATACGAAAGGAAGAATTGTTTTTCCGACAGAAAATCTTCGGGACGTCGGAAAGGAAAAATGTTCGTTGTTGAGAATTGGATTCTCAAAATACATTATTTGAAAAGTATGGAACTCTTAACCTTATGGAATTTATTTTTACGGATTTGGTCATGTGGGGCCCACCCGAGGAATTTTACGTTTTGCGGGGCCACGAGGTTCTGAAATTTTATGGACGAATGAAAGGGCGACACGTGGCACCCCCACATATGGTCTTGGACGAATTAGAGGGAGGGTAAAATGGTCATTGACCATCTTGGAAGATAAGTCTTGCAAGCTTGATATTGTTGACTTGTCAACTTGTCCACATGGGCTTAATCCTAGTGAAATTCATCCTAGCCTCACATTTGTTGATATCTAAGCCTCCTATTGTGTTATATATACATAACTAGTAGCAAGACAAGGTCTTGAAGACTTAGAAAAATTTCACAACACTTTGAGCTTGTTATGTTGCTCTCGGGTTTAGGCTAGATCCCATACAAAAATTTTGTAATTTTGATCCATTATTCACAAGACTTAAACCCAAGGTTCCTAAGAGTATTATAAGGTTATCTCAATAGAAAGATTGCGGAAAAACGACATTTTCGTATTAGTCGCAAGGCGGAAACTTAGGGAGTTCTTCAACTTTGAAGTTGGAACTTGAAGATGAGTTCTTCATAGGCTTCTAAGGAGTGCTTGGAGCGGATTGGAACCTAAGGAAAGGAGCTAAGAATTGCTAAGGCGCGACTTTGGAATCTTGGAAATTTTAAGGGCTTATAAAGGTATATTCTTGTCGTTTTAGCAATTAAGGATTACTTATCATTGTAGCTATGGTTATTAGCAAGCATGAGTTATATAGTATGAAGTTTGATAAGTATTTTGACTATTGGAACCCTAATCCGAAATCTAACATGTTTAGCTTTAAGATTTCAATTCAAGTCGATTATTAGTTAAGTCGTCACATGTTGTATAAAGAAGGAAATTGTAGTTGTTGAAGTTGTTTATGACTAAATAACATGTTGACCTAAGAACTTGGAATTTGGAAAAGGATTGGAAAAGACGTAGTGTTGTTGGTTATATGTTGGCCGAGAATGGCTAGATTATGGAGCTATTTCGTATGAATTGTGAGGCGGAATTTTACACGTATTGTAAGGCGTGTAATCCCCTTTGTTTGGTTGTTGTTTTGAGCCTTAAATGTGGCGTGTTGGTTATTGTATTCGGCCTTGAAAAATGTGGCAAAGTGAGTAGAAACAAAGGAAGTGCTGCCCGATTTTCCGTAGAATTAGAGACCGTATACTTAGTATTATTCTACGTTAGAGACTAGAAGTTGATAGTCTTGTTGTGACCATTATAGGTTGACACTTCTACGTACGGCGTATTCGGCTTAGCTTGTGGATTTATCCGAAAAGGTATGTGAACTATCTCCTCTTCTAGCATGATTCCTTAAGATCAAGAAAGTACGTCCTACTCCTTAAATGATCCATTCCTTGGTTGTATTTGGATTGCCTAAAATAGAATTTGTTCTATGTACTTCCTTGAGTGTACTTTGATGTTTAAATTGTAAGTTGTATAATCCATTTCCTTAGTGAAGTTTGGATTCTTAAAAGTGAAAGTATTTTACTTAAAGTACATAGAGTCTTGAAAAGGAAGTGGTTTCCAAATCTTTTGGCTAGTGCCTTAGTTCCAAAACCTAAAGGTCATTATAATGACTTTAGGGAAGTCAAAGGAGTGATTTACTTAATTGTTTTAAAAGAGGAGAAATGACATGATTTAAGAGAAGTAACTTGTTTTAAAGGTGTAAGTTACTTGAGGTTTAAAAGTAGAAGAAACTTGTTTTCTAAATATTAAGAGACTCAAAGTATTTTGAAAGTTAAGAACTTGATTTGTAAGTATGTGATACTTGGTTTTAAAAGTATAAGTCTCTTGGTTATAAAAAGAATGAAATTGTCTAAAACCATAAAGGTTTATAACGGCTTTATGGGAAGTTGGTTATAACGGCTTAATGGAAGGTTAAGAAAGTTGTCTATTTTGATTATTGGGCATAAGTTGCCTAGATTATGAAAATTTGAAGTTACTTGATTTCAAGCTTTGAAATGAGTTTTCTAAAAGTGTATTAACTTACTTTGAAAAATAGACACACCTTGATACTACGGGTGTTAGTATCTTGGGATTTTACATAAAAAGGAGTCTTTTGAAAAGAATGTACGTACGTAGTACTTTGGCTTGTTAAATGAGAATTATTCTATTTGTGCCTTGATAAGTACTTTGGCTTGTTAAATGAGAATTATTCTATTTGTGCCTTGATAAGTACTTTGGCTTGTTAAATGAGAATTATTCTATTGGTGCCTTGATAAGTACTTTGGCTTGTTAAATGAGAATTATTCTATTTGTGCCTTGATAAGTACTTTGGCTTGTTAATTGAGAATTATTCCATGTGTGCCTTGATAAGTACTTTGGCTTGATTAATTGAGAATTGCCTATGTGTGTTGGTGATAGCCTTTGAGTGCAAGTATTATGTTTTATTTCGTTGCCGTGACTCTCGGTTGGAGGCCTATTTGTCTTGTTGTAAGTTACTTGGATGCACCGGTGATGTGGGATTCCACGGGTATCTTCCGTTATTTGTAGTACTTGTGTTAAATTCGGATTTTTATAAAAGACACAGTAGTGCTTATGTGTTGTTTGTGGCCGGTCGAGATAGGGTAAGAGTATAAGTGAGGTAAACCCCAAGACGCTTATACCACTTTCTCCAGGTAAGAGTATAAATGAGGTAAACCCCAAGACATTATACCCCCTGCTTGTTTTGTTTGATGGTCGGTCGAGATAGGGTAAGAGTATAAGTGAGGGGTAAACCCCCAAGACGCTATACCACCTTCTCCAAGGTAAGAGTATAAATGAGGGGTAAACCCCCAAGACATTATACCCCCTGCTTGTTTTATTTGATGGTTGCCAGAGATAGGGTAAGAGTATAAATGAGGGGTAAACCCCCAAGACATTATACCCCCTGCTTTACCACCTGCTCGTCTTCCTACTTGGCCCGTACAGTTTTTAAGTCACAGGTGGGACTTGGTGTTCATGTATGCCTATTGGCGTTATATTATATCATGGACTGTCGGCAGTGAGTAAGGATTCCACGGGCATGATTGATATTATGGGCGTGAGACCCATGGTTAGATTTTAGAAATGACTTAAGGGCATGCGTCCCTGACTTTTTATGACTGCTTATGTGTTGTGTACTTTAGGTTGGCTATCATACATGTCTCCTGTTTTGTTTAGACTGTTATGATTTCATTACAGTACTTACTGTTTCACATACTTGGTACATTCTTCGTACTGACCTCCTTCGGGGGGCTGCGTTCATGCCGCAGGTTTAGGTACGCTGTTTGGTGATCGGCAGGTGTAGGACCCTGCTCAGAGTTTTTGGATAGCTCCTCATGTTCGGGAGTTTATCTTTTTGGTATAAGTTCTTTCAGTACAGGCTTTTGTACAGTTATGGGTACGGCGGGGCCTTGTCCCGTCATAGTTCAGTATAACTCTTAGAGGTCTGTATTCATATGTGGGATTGGACTCGTGTACAGTGTAGTGTCTTTTGTTTATGTATATTATATGGCAGCCTTGTCGGCTTTGCCCTTGCACGTACGATTGGTTTTTTTAAAAAAATGAGGTGTTATTTAATTTCCGCAGTTTACTTAGTTGTTAAGGTAGAAGGGTGCCCAGGTAGGGCACCAGTCACGGTCCCGGGGTTCGGGGCGTGACAAAGTCGTCCTTACTGGAAGAAAATGGGCTGATTTCGTCAGCCTGTCGACAATTACCCAAATGGAATCATGCTTCCTCTGAGTGGTAGGTAGCCCTGTAATAAAATCCATATTTATCACCTCCCACTTCCAAGTCGGAATATCAATAGCCTGCAACAGCCCACCGGGCTTCTTGTTATACCCCGTATTTCCATAGTATTTACGTGAGGACGTACGTAGAAAGTTTGGGCCTTAACGTAAAAATATTGTTCACAACTACCGAAAAGAATCGTTTTTCGACGAAACGTTTTACAAAGCTTGCGAGGGGAAAAATACGGCTATATCATTTATATTTTTTGCGGATTTTTCCGAGAGACGAAATATTTTGGACCAACGAGAGGGCGACACTTGTCACCCTCAAGTGGGCGTTCAAGTGGGACGATTGGGGCCTTGTTTTGGCCTTGTTTTGTGGCTTATTTTGTGACATGTTTGGTGCCTTGTTTTGTGCCTTGTTTTGTGGAGTAGGGTTAGGGTGCACTTGGCTTGATCTTGGCCCTCCACTTGCGCCCCACATGGCTTGATCTTGTCCATTGGTTTCCCTATAAATACCCCTCCCTTGTGAAGACTTATTCATCCTAAAAAACTTCCTAAGTCTTGAAAGCCCTCTTCCCCCCTTTGTGTAGAAGTTCTCGTCCTAGCCTCCCCCTCCCCCCTTTGTGAGGCCCCTTGGCCGAGAGCCCCCTCCCCCTTGGCCGAAAGTATCCCCCCCTCCTAGGGGGGTGCTAGCCGAAACCTACCCCCCCTTTTGGTAGAAATACTCTCCAAGTATTGTTACTATGCCCAAAATACCTTAGCCTTATACCTTGTAGTATTCCAAAGTTACCTCTATACGTAGAGCCCGGAAATACTACCTTATGTCCTTTTTGTCTCAAACCGAAACCCTAAGGAAAACCTTCATAGTCGGTTGAAGTGTTAAGTAGAAGTTGCGTAGAACTTCTAAGGGTTGTTTGGAGCGGGTTGGAGCGCCCAGAGTAGGAGCTAAACGTTGCTCAGGATCGACATTTATACTCGGATAATTTTGGGCTTATCGAGGTAAATATCTTGTCTCCCTTTTATAAATTGAGTATATACTATTGAAGTATAAGAATTAAGTATAAGGTATATACAAGGAAAGTATATAAGAAGAGAATTGAACTGTACTTACATAGGACTGTATTTACAGTAGACTTGTGAAGTTTGACGGGTAGGGAAGTGCTGCCCAATTTTCCGTAGAAACTTGTATCTAGATTTATTCTACCGAGTAGTCTAGACGTTGATAGACTTGTGTAACCTTTATAGGTTGAATGTTCTGCAAGTAGCATGTACTACTTGAAAGGTGGACAAGGCTAGCCGGGTTATAACCGTGGAGCGTTTTGCTAATAGTCGATAATCGTCGCGAGGTATGTGATTCTTCCTATACTCTTGAGCATGATATTTTAAAGAATATATATATAGTACGGTAGACGTACGTGTGTTAACTGAATAATAATTACGGCAATGTCTTTTGACTTAAGCCTGAATAATAATTACGGCAATGTCTTTTGACTTAAGCCTGAATAAAAAGAATCTGAAGTATTTCAAAAGAATTAAGAAACCTTTTTGAAAGAAGAGTAACACTTGGTTTTAAAAGCTTAAGAGTTATACTAGCTTTATGGGAAGTTAGGTATAACGGCTTAAGAGAGATAAAAAGAATGATTTATTGATTTAAGAAGTTAAGAGACTTGATCTTAAAAGATAAGAGACTTGACTTAATTATATTAATGTGAATTTTGTTAAAAAGTGTGAAACCTCATTCGTGAATAATGAGTATTTTGGTTTTCAAAAGGAATGATGTTTTACTGATTTCGGAAATCAGAATGAATGTCGAACAAACCACAGCAGCGCTAATAAAGGGAAATGTATTGACTAATAAAGAATTATTAATAACCAGTAGAAACCTCCATCTGCATAGAAGCTAAAATGAGATAAAATGATATTACATTTCCTAGATCATGGCTGCTGTTATAAGATTGTTATAAACAAGAATAACCTACTCACATATAAGGCATATGTTTCTCAAATGGTTTTAAAAGAGAATTATATCATTAAGTAATTAATACTATGAACTACGAAACCTTTCGAAAAATGAGAAACTTGAACATTTGAAATTAGGCAAACTTGAACGTTTGGAAAATAATGTTGTTACTTGATTTTACAAAGGGAAGTGTTTTGGTTTACTTAGAAGGATAGTCACTCTATTCTCATACTACGGGTATTGTGTGACTTTTGTGAAAGTAACGTATCTTTTAAAGAGATAATGTATGAAGTATTTTGGGGATAAAAACCCGAACTTGTTTATCATAAAGTAGAAAGTATCTTGTGTGAATAACTTGATTGTGGTGGTTTGTGATAGCCTTGTAATACTTTCTTGTTGGTTTGATAAGTAAACATGTTAGGATGCTACGTGTGTTAATATCTTGTGATATTTGTGTAAAGGGGTTTTCCCTCGATCGCGCTTATGTTGTTTAACTATCAGCCGTTATGTTGGTATGGTACCACTCACCTTGACATGATCCCGGGGGTTAAGCTGCCCTCCGATGCGGGGTATATCTCAGGCGGTCTGGGACCATGATTCGAGAATACCTCATGCGGGTCCAGGGGACCTATGCGGAGCTACGAGTTCGAGTTAGTGTGCGGCCTTTATGGTCATGCGGTCTATGTGGCCATGCGGACTGCGAGTCCAGGCGGATGCCGGGGAGTAGCTACCCTCGATGCGGGGAATACCTCATGCGGGCCATTGGAGTGGCCTATGCGGAGCTGCGGGAAGTTCCAGGGCTAGACGCGCATTAGATCTGCGCGAGTGGCGGCTTTGATCATGTGACGGCCAGACAGATCTCATGATCTGATTTATGACCTTGTTTGTACGTGGGTTTTAGTAGTCGGCTATGCCTTCGTACTTACCGTGACGGTTTTATGATGACACAGTGGGACTCGTGTTCATGTGTATTCCTTGGTGCTTTTATATCATAGATGGCAGTGAGGAAGGTATTCCACGGGCATGATTGATGTTATGGGCGTGAGACCCATAGTGATATTTGAGTGATGACTTTGAGGGCGTGAGTCCCTGACTTGACATGACTGCTTATTAATTGTGAACTGTAGTTTGGTTATCATACATGTCTCATGTTTTATATAGACTACTATGATTTCATTCTGATATTTCGATTTCACATACTTGGTACTGTTATCGACCTCGCCCGGGGCTGCGTTCATGCCCCAGGTTGAGGTACACCAGTCGTTGATCCTAGCTCTCAGGGTCACAGTTCAGCGTTTGGGAAGCTCCGTTTCTCCGGAGGCTTATCAGTGGTATAGTCCCCTGTCGTAGTAGGTGCTTACATTCAGGGGTATGGCGGGGCCTGTCCGCCATTGTTGTCATGTCACTCTTAGAAGTGCAATGCTTGTTGTGGGCGAGTTGTAATGGGATGTAGCTGTTCGGTTTAAGTTGATTTATATATATGCCGAAGGCAAGTTTTCTCAGACATCGCTTTACACTTTTTGTTATTTCATGTTTGGTTTTATGTTCCGCTGATTACTCTGATGTATGTCTACTTGGGTGTCCGGGGTAAGGCACCAGTCACGGGCCCGGGTTCGGGTCGTGACAAAAGTGGTATCAGAGCAGTTAATCCTCGGAAAGTGTCTGAGCCGTATCGATGAGAGTCTTGATTATCGGTGTTGTCGCGCACCACACCAATAATCGTGAGGCTATAGGATATTTAGGATTGGTTTCCATTCTTCTCACTCCGAGATCGTGCCTTAGAGTTGTGTTATAAGTTAGACCCTCTAACGTATTTCTTTCCCTTACCGTTATGCCTCCGCGTAGGGCAAACCCGGGCCCAGGAGGGCAAGGCAGCCGAGGGAGCTGCGAGTAGAGCACAGAGGGTTACTAGGGCACAGGCCCAATCATCACCTGGGGTGGTGCTTCATTTGGGGAGTTCTGCGACGTCACCAGCCCCAGCAGAGTTTAGCACGGCGGCAGCAGTGCCTACTGCGACCTTGATATATGAACCTTCAGTTCCACGACCGGGAACGGAGAATATAGATTGCAAAGAGGCGACCCTGTTACTGGCTATGGATTTGGCTACCAGAGAGTAAACCGATGTACCGCGAGTCTTGATGAATATCTAAGAGAGGGTCGTGCAGGAGTAATTCTTCAGTTAGGCTTGAGCATGGCCTGCGTACGGGCTTATGCGCAGCAGGCCAAGAAACGTAGAGATCGACGGGTTAACCAAGGACAGCAGAAGAGGGCCAGAACAGCAAGGTCCTTTGGTAACTTTCGAGGCGAACCACCTCGAATGATCGAGATATGCACATCCACCAAGATGCAGTGGTCCTCCACGGAGTTCAGGACGTTGGGGATAAGCCGGAGTTGGTCAGAGCTCCAGAGCTTCCGGTTCACAGCTACACGTAGGTTCCAGCCAGCCGGATTCAGTTTTTCCCCAGTGTTCACAATGTGACAGACGTCATCCCGGGGAATGTCGTCTTTTAGTTGGTACTTGTTTTACCTGCGGCCGTCAGGGCCATGTGTCGAAAGGATGTCCTAGTAGGAGGACTCAGCCTTCAGGATCGGTGGGTAGTTCGTCACCTTCCCTAGCTATGCGCCCTACGGGGTAGGTTTGATTAGAACGACTAAGGGGAGTGAAGCAGTAGATACAGGTATATCTTTAACCCTCTAGAGTTTAGCGTATGATGAGATGAGTATATCTTAAGTGTTATGTTCAGATAACATAAGTGTATTGTGATTAGAAATCATGGTTAGTTAACCGGGAAAGATTGGGGGATAAGAAAAAGTGTGAGCCTTAGAGCTTTATACGTAGAGACCTTAGAAGCAAGGCCATCTCGAGTAAAAGATTTATATTTTTACGTTTAACCCTTGTCGGAGTGCATGGTGCACGTGAGCTATGTTGTGGGATAAGTCCCTGAGTAGTGTGGAATGAAAGAGGGTAGTTGAGCTAAGAAGACCGCTAGATTTTCGTAACATGATTAGTGAGATTGTTCCGGATCGGGGAGCAAGTGTTTTACGCGAGAGTGGGTCGGGTTGAGGCCATACCGCGGGTCAACCCGCGACCGTTTTTATGGTGGGGTCAGTTTGTGGTGGTCCCGCCAGGTGGTAGGGTCACGAGGGTGTTAGGCCCAAGTTTAGTTAACCATCGTACGAGTTCGTAGATGCGATCGACCAGTAGTCGGGCCAATGAGGTCAGTCCCTCTTATCTTTTAGTCGAGACCGTTTACTCGGTAGTAAGTTATGCGAGATGTTTTTATCAGGGAGGTTGTAAGGCTGCATGAGGTGCCTGCTTTTACCTTATGACAGATGGTGAAGCCCAGGTTTTGGCTACTTCTTTTTCTGGAAGTTTTACCAGGCAGGGTAGGAACTCAGGTGAGTCTCAGAATCGCATTCGCCCTCGGGCCAGTGTTGGGATTTCAGGGATAGCTGTGAGGATTGTTGTCTCCTGTTGAGGGAGTTTATTATAGCTACCATTTCAGTGTTAGGATATTGCCTTATGAAGCCTTGTAGGGGCGGAAGTGTAAATTGCCGGTTGATTGATTCGATGTAGCAAGGTTCAGATAGTTGGTTCATACTTGTTCAGCAGAATGTGGATAGGGTGAAGCTTATCCAGATGAGGTTATTGGCAGCTCAGAGTCAACGGAAGTCGTGCGGATAATCGACGTCGACACTTAAAGTTCAGGTTGACGGTCGGAATTCTTGAAGGTACCACCCCGGATAGGGTGTGACGAGTTTTGGAAAACAGAGGGAAGTTAGCCTGAGGTACTTGGAGCGTTTTCAGATCCGTTGGAGGATAGGTCGGGTTGCCTATAAGTTAGCTTTGACTTCCGACGTGGGAGACAGTATGTCCGGTCTTTCATATTGTTATGTTCGGAAAAGTATCGGAGATCCATCCAGAGTGTTCCCAGTTAATGATGACCAAGTTGGAGATAGTAAACCCGAGATCTTGGAAACTGAAGCAGTAGTGAAAATGTGGTAAGTCATGAGAAAGAGTCTGAATGTACGAGAAGGGTATGACGAGTAAAGAAAGAAGCGAGCATGTGTTAAGAACAGTGATGTGATCATTTCTTTTGTAAAGTGAAGGTGCGAAGGGAGTATATTTTAGACTTCGGGTGGGAGCTTTCGTAGTGATGGAAGTGATTCCTCGTGGACTGGGATGTAAGTGTTTGCGCGTGTGTTATTTTGTGGCCAGGTGTGGCATGATTGTTTTCGTAAGTACAGCAGTGAAGACTATATTGGCGCATGTGTGTGTTGAGACTTAGAAGGAACATTCGGGATGAATGTTTCTAAGGAGGGGAGAATGTTATACCCCGTATTTCCAGAATATGTACGTGAGGACGTACGTAGAAAGTTTGGGCCTTAAAGTTAGGCAAGGACGAAAAATATTGTTCACAACTACCGAAAAGAATCGTTTTTCGACGAAACGTTTTACAAAGCTTGCGAGGGGAAAAATACGGCTATGTCATTTATATTTTTTGCGGATTTTTCCGAGAGATGAAATATTTTGGACCAACGAGAGGGCGACACTTGTCACCCTCAAGTGGGCGTTCAAGTGGGACGATTGGGGCCTTGTTTTGGCCTTGTTTTGTGGCTTATTTTGTGCCATGTTTGGTGCCTTGTTTTGTGCCTTGTTTTGTGGAGTAGGGTTAGGGTGCACTTGGCTTGATCTTGGCCCTCCACTTGCCCCCCACATGACTTGATCTTGTCCATTGGTTTCCCTATAAATACCCCTCCCTTGTGAAGACTTATTCATCCTAAAAAACTTCCTAAGTCTTGAAAGCCCTCTTCCCCCCTTTGTGTAGAAGTTCTCGTCCTAGCCTCCCCCCCCCCCCCCTTTGTGAGGCCCCTTGGCCGAGAGCCCCCTCCCCCTTGGACGAAAGTATCCCCCCCTCCTAGGGGGGTGCTAGCCGAAACCTACCCCCCCTCTTGGTAGAAATACTCTCCAAGTATTGTTACTATGCCCAAAATACCTTATCCTTATACCTTGTAGTATTCCAAAGTTACCTCTATACGTAGAGCCCGGAAATACTACCTTATGTCCTTTTTGTCTCAAACCGAAACCCTAAGGAAAACCTTCATAGTCGGTTGAAGTGTTAAGTAGAAGTTGCGTAGAACTTCTAAGGGTTGTTTGGAGCGGGTTGGAGCGCCCACAGTAGGAGCTAAACGTTGCTCAGGATCGACATTTATACTCGGATAATTTTGGGCTTATCGAGGTAAATATCTTGTCTCCCTTTTGTAAATTGAGTATATACTATTGAAGTATAAGAATTAAGTATAAGGTATATACAAGGAAAGTATATAAGAAGAGAATTGAACTGTATTTACAGTAGACTTGTGAAGTTTGACGGGTAGGGAAGTGCTGCCCAATTTTCCGTAGAAACTTGTATCTAGATTTATTCTACCGAGTAGTCTAGACGTTGATAGACTTGTGTAACCTTTATAGGTTGAATGTTCTGCAAGTAGCATGTACTACTTGAAAGGTGGACAAGGCTAGCCGGGTTATAACCGTGGAGCGTTTTGCTAATAGTCGATAATCGTCGCGAGGTATGTGATTCTTCCTATACTCTTGAGCATGATATTTTAAAGAATATATATATAGTACGGTAGACGTACGTGTGTTAACTGAATAATAATTACGACAATGTCTTTTGACTTAAGCCTGAATAATAATTACGGCAATGTCTTTTGACTTAAGACTGAATAAAAAGAATCTGAAGTATTTCAAAAGAATTAAGAAACCTTTTTGAAAGAAGAGTAACACTTGGTTTTAAAAACTTAAGAGTTATACTAGCTTTATGGGAAGTTAGGTATAACGACTTAAGAGAGATAAAAAGAATGATTTATTGATTTAAGAAGTTAAGAGACTTGATCTTAAAAGATAAGAGACTTGACTTAATTATATTAATGTGAATTTTGTTAAAAAGTGTGAAACCTCATTCGTGAGTAATGAGTATTTTGGTTTTCAAAAGGAATGATGTTTTACTGATTTCGGAAATCAGAATGAATGTCGAACAAACCACAGCAGCGCTAATAAAGGGAAATGTATTGACTAATAAAGAATTATTAATAACCAGTAGAAACCTCCATCTGCATAGAAGCTAAGATGAGACAAAATGATATTACATTTCCTAGATCATGGCTGCTGTTATAAGATTGTTATAAATAAGAATAACCTACTCACATATAAGGCATATGTTTCTCAAATGGTTTTAAAAGAGAATTATATCATTAAGTAATTAATACTATGAACTACGAAACCTTTCGAAAAATGAGAAACTTGAACATTTGAAATTAGGCAAACTTGAACGTTTGGAAAATAATGTTGTTACTTGATTTTACAAAGGGAAGTGTTTTGGTTTACTTAGAAGGATAGTCACTCTATTCTCATACTACGGGTATTGTGTGACTTTTGTGAAAGTAACGTATCTTTTAAAGAGTTAATGTATGAAGTATTTTGGGGATAAAAACCCGAACTTGTTTATCATAAAGTAGAAAGTATCTTGTGTGAATAACTTGATTGTGGTGGTTTGTGATAGCCTTGTAATACTTTCTTGTTGGTTTGATAAGTAAACATGTTAGGATGCTACGTGTGTTAATATCTTGTGATGTTTGTGTAAAGGGGTTTTCCCTCGATCGCGCTTATGTTGTTTAACTATCAGCCGTTATGTTGGTATGGTACCACCACCGACATGATCCCGGGTTAAGCGCCTCCGACGCGGGGTATATCTCAGTGATGCAGGACCATGATTCGAGAATACCTCATGCGGGTCCGGGGACCTATGCGAGCTACGAGTTCCGTGTTAGTGTGCGGCCTTTATGGTCATGCGGTCTATGTGGCCACGCGGATCGCGAGTCCAGCGGATGTCGGGAGTAGCTACCCTCGATGCGGGAATACCTCATGCGGGCCATCGAGTGGCCTACGCGAGTGCGGGAAGTTCGTGGCTAGACGCGCACATTAGATACATCGCGGCGAGTGGCGGCTTTGATCATGTGATGCCTAGACAGATCTCATGATACAGTTTATGACCTTGTTTGTACTTTGGGTTTTAGTAGTCGGCTATGCCTTCGTACTTACCCCGTACGGTTTTATGATGACACAGGTGGGACCTGGTGTTCATGTGTATTCCTTGGTGCTTTTATATCATAGACTGCCGGCAGTGAGGAAGGTATTCCACGGGCATGATTGATGTTATGGGCGTGAGACCCATAGTGATATTTGAGTGATGACTTTGAGGGCGTGAGTCCCTGACTTGACTGCTTATTAATTGTGAACTGTAGTTTGGTTATCATACATGTATCCTGTTTTATATAGACTACTATGATTTCATTTACAGTATTTTTCAGTTTCACATACTTGGTACCTGTTGTGATCGACCTCGCCGGGGCTACGTTCATGCCGCAGTTGAGGTACACGATCGTTGATCCTAGCTCTCGAGTCCGCGATTCAGCGTTTGGGAAGCTCCGTTTCTCGGAGGCTTATCAGTGGTATAGTCCTGTCGTAGTAGGTGCTTACATTCGGGGTATGGCGGGGCCTGTCCACCATTGTTGTCATGTCACTCTTAGAGTCCGTAATGCTGTTGTGGCAGAGTTGTAATGGGATATGCTATTCGGTTTAAGTTGATTTATATATTTCTTAGAAGGCAAGTTTTCTCAGACATGTTTACACTTTTTGTTATTTCATGTTTGGTTTTATGTTCCGCTGATTACTCTGATGTATGTCTACTTAGGTGCCCGGGGTAAGGCACCAGTCACGGGCCCGGGTTCGGGTCGTGACACTTCTGGTGCTCAACCTTAACCTGCTGACAATTCGGGCACTGTGCCACGAACTCCGCAACGTCCCTCTTTAGGCCATCCCACCAATACACGCATCTGAGGTCATGATACATCTTAGTCGACCCCGGATGAATGGAATAACGAGCACTGTGTGCCTTCCCCAGAATCTGCTGACGAAGTCCTGTCACATCGGGAACACACAACTGGCCCTCAAATCTTAGCACCCCATCAGGCGCTACCTCAAATAGACTCCTCTCTTTCTGAACAGCGGCATCTCGGTACCGTACCAAAATCGGATCCTCATACTGTCGCCTCTTCACCTCCTCGACGATAGAAGACTCGGCAACCTCTCGAACCCGAATTCCATCACTATCAGAATCAACCAAACGAACCCCAAGGCTCGCTAGCTGATGCAACTCTCGGACCATATTCATTTTCTCCGGCTGTACATCAGACAGACTACCCATCGATCTGCGACTAAGGGCATCTGCAACTACATTGGCCTTCCCTGAGTGGTATAGAATATCAACATCGTAATCCTTAAGTAGCTCCAACCACCGTCTCTGTCGCAAGTTCAGCTCCCTCTGGCTGAAGATATACTGGAGACTCTTGTGGTCTGTGTAAATGTCGACATGAACTCCATATAAATAATGTCTCCAGATCTTCAAGGCATGAATCATCGCCGCGACTCAAGTCATGTGTGGGATAGTTCTTCTCATGCTTCCTAAGTTGTCGAGATGCATAAGCTATAACCTTGTTGTGCTGCATCAGCACGCACCCAAGCCCAACACCTGACGCGTCACAATAAACCACATATCCATCTAAGTCGTCTGGAAGAGTAAGAACTGGGGCGGTCGTCAACTTCTCCTTTAGCAACTGGAAACTTTCCTCACAAGTACCCGTCCACCGGAACATAGCTGTCTTCTGAGTCAGCTTAGTCAAAGGTGCTGAAATAGAAGCAAACTTCTCTACAAACCTCCGATAATAACCTGCAAGGCCCAAAAAGCTGCGCACCTCCGTCGGTGTAGTGGGTCTGGGCCAAGTCTTGACCGCCTCAATCTTCGCTGTATCAACCCGAATACCATCGGCCCCGATAACATGCCCTAAGAAGGCCACTGAAGCTAACCAGAACTCGCACTTCGAGAACTTGGCATACAACTGCCGGTCTCGGAGGACTCCCAATACCGTCCTCAAATGATCTGTATGCTCCTGCTCCGTGCGCGAATACACCAAGATATCATCAATGAAAACTATAACGAACATATCCAAGAACGGCCTGAACACCCTATTCATCAAATCCATGAATACTGCTGGGGCGTTGGTCAACCCGAACGACATTACCCTGAACTCATAGTGCCCATACCGGGTCCTGAATGCAGTCTTTGGGATATCCGCTTCTCTAACTCGCACCTGATGGTAACCAGACCGCAGGTCTATCTTGGAAAAACACCTTGCACCCTGCAACTGGTCAAACAAATCGTCAATCCTGGGGAGGGGATATCTGTTCTTGATAGTTACCTTGTTCAGCTGCCTGTAATCAATACACATACGCAGCGTCCCATCCTTCTTCTTTACAAATAACACTGGCGCTCCCCAGGGAGAAACACTTGGCCTGATAAAGCCTTTCTCCAGCAAGTCTTTCAGCTGGTCCTTCAATTCCTTCAACTCGGCAGGTGCCATCCTGTATGGCGGAATAGATATCGGTCGAGTATCTGGCGCCAAATCAATGCAAAACTCAATCTCCCTCTCAGGAGGGATACCCGGAAGCTCATCTGGGAATACATCTGGAAACTCTCTAACGACCGGAACTGACTGAAGGTCCGGTACCTCAGCCTCAGTGTCGAATACCCGAACCATATGGTAGATATACCCTTTCCGCACCATCTTCCTAGCCTTGAGGTAAGAAATAAACTTACCCCTCAATGACGCAAAGATTCCCTTCCACTCGATAAGGCCGCCAGAAACTGGAACCGAACCAATCTCTCTCTACAGTCCACATTGGCATAGCAAGATGCTAGCCAATCCATACCCATAATCACATCAAAGTCTGTCATGTCCAACTCTATCAAGTCGGCTAGAGTCTGTCGACTATCTATAGTCACAGGGCAAGCCTTATACACCCGCTCAGCTACCACTGAATCACCTACTGGCGTAGCCACCTCAAAAGGTCTTATGGACTCGGGCTCTATCCCTATTCTCGGCAATATGAGGAGATATGTAGGACAAGGTAGAACTGGATCTATCAAAGCATATACATCACGAAGAAACCAATAATGTACTGCGGATTTACATCCGTGACGCCTCCGTCTGTCATTGGACATAGCATATATGCGATTCGAGGACCACTAGAATGGAACCCCTACCACGACCTCGCCGCGGCTGCTGGCCCATAAGTACTCGCCTCCGGCGTCGACCATCAAGACGAAGATCCAAAGAATGCACCCGGCTGAACTGTAACGCTCCCGCCGCCTGGGGCGGACAATCCTTCGGATGGCCTGCCGCCACAAGAGTAACATGCTTCGAACCCATACGGCACTCGCCGGATGAGACCTACCGCATCGAACGCACCGAGGTAGGTGGTCTCGATTAGTCTTCTCTCGCCTCGAAAACACAGAGCCACGACGCTCTCGAATAACCTCGCTGATCGGACCTCCCGCCGGAAAATCGAGAAGGAGCACTCAGGCTGGCCGGAATGTGGACTAGTCTGCTGCGAGCCCGCCCAGCGCCACGAGAACTTGCTGCCCCGCCTCTTGGTGGCCCAAATCTAGCCGATCCCGCTCTCTCGTCCTCAATCCTCAGGCGTGCGCTGCATCCCGGCAATATCCATCCTCGGTGAAGAGCCACCCTGCATGCACGAATCATATGACGGTCTAACCCCATCAAATATCGATGAACCCTGTCTGCCATGTCAGCTACTATGGTGTGCGCATATCTGGCCAAGGAGTCGAACTCCAGGCTGTACTCCCTGATAGTCCTCCCGTCCTATCTCAAGGTCAAGAACCTATCTACACGGGATCTCCTCACCTCAGGAGGCAAGAAGTGTTCTAGGAACGCCTCTGTGAACTCCTCCCAATCAGCTGGAAGAGCATCCTCACCCCTCGACAATACCCATGACTCAAACCAGTTCAACGCAATATCGCGTAACCGATAAGAAGCTAGTATATAACGGATCTCCGATGCCCTAAGGACCTGCATGGTCCGCTGTAACTGTCGGACAAACTCCTGCGGATCCTCCTCAAATCTCGAACCATAGAACTCGGGTGGGTGACAACTCAGAAATCCGGCCGTAAATCGTCGGCTCTGGGTTGGCGCCGCTCTATCGGCCACGCCGCCACTATCTTTGCCGTCAAGAATCATTCCCGTAATCTATGTACTCGGACCACGTGGATGGAGGCTCTGTACCGCGGTCTCGATGGCCGCTTCACGCCTCAAAATCTGCTGAGGCTGGCGACGACGTGGAACTCGCCGTCCTAAACATCATCTCTGGTAAGGCGGGCTGTGCCCTCGTGACTCTCGCGTCCACTAGCAGCTCCGCCTTGCCCGCCGCGCGGTTGCCTTGCGTGGAGGCATAAGCGATACATAAAGGAAAACATCGGGAGATTCAACCTATAACTCGGCTCATTGCACGATCTCGAGTGAAAGAATGGAAACCAATCCTAAATATCCTGCAGCCTCACGATTATAGATGGTGCACGACACACACCGATAATCAAGACTCTACTAGACACGTGCGTGGACACTTTCCGAGGACTAACTCGGCTCGATACCACTTTTGTCACGACCCGAGCCGGGCGATCGGTACCTACCGGGTACCGCGGTATATGTCAGAGAATAGCAGCGGAACATACATAACACATAACTTATAAAAAGGTAGACATCACTGGCCAGCCGATAAGGCTGCCTTCCATAAAACATTCTTAACCAAAAGTATAGTAGTACAACTGGTTCTTATAGCCCAAAACACATAGGTGACCATGCACTTAAAGATAATAATCGTGGCGGGGCCCCGCCATACCTGAATGTACAAAATACCTATAGCATCAGGGAATATCCGTACCAATAAACAAGCTTCCGGAGGAATGGAGCTTCTGACACCGGAATAGTGATCCTAAGAACGAGGATCCTCAATCTGCTTACCCTTACCTACGGCATGAACGCATCCCCCAAGGAAGGGGGTCAGTACATAATATGTACCAAGTATGTAAAGCTGGAAAATACTGTAATAATGATATCATAAGTCTAAAAGTAAGCTGGAGTCAAGGAAGACAATCAAAATACCTTTTACTGTGCCTTACTAACAATGAGAGTGACAAGTATATATATATAATACTGCATAAAATAGGGGCCTTAGGATCAAAACAGGGTACCTCGCCCGTAGTATCAATAAGCACCCCTACTACTCGGGACTATTTCACCCGATAGGTCCGGGGACCGCATGAGGTATTCGCATAGGTTGTACCCGCACGCGTGGGACTATTTCACCGCGTAAGCCCAGGACTCGCGTGAGGTATTCCTCGCATCATGGGTAGCAAATCCACGCAGGTGGTATAACGATCTTGAGACTTACCCTCCGGATATACTCTTACCACAGCGGATGGTATAACGATCTTGGGGACTTACCTCGGATATACTCTTACCGGCGGATGGTATAACGATCTTGGGGCTTGCCCGCCGGATATACTCTTACCTGAAGAAGGTGGTATGACGATCTTGGGGCTTGCCCCTCAGACATACTCTTACCCTGGAGAAGGTGGTATAACGATCTTGGGGCTTGCCCCTCAGATATACTCTTACCCTAGCTCAAACTGTCATCATATGATAATCATAAATAAGTTAAGAAAACTTATAACTTCTTATTAGTCTTGTTCATATACCCTCTCATTTTAGTTTACTTAAGGCACTTAATCATATCTTTAATAAAAGAACACCGGGAATTTAACCCAAGTACTACATGCTTCAATTCTTTTTAAAAATGACTCTTCTTTATACATAAAAACCCTTGGGCAATTGATGCCTTAAAACCAATTTGCCTCTTCATATACTTATCTTATTTAGAGTAAATCTCTTCTCATTAACCTTTTATAAAGCTAATAAACCAACTTCCCATAAAGTTGATATATTAACTCGACACTTTAGTAAAATCATACTTTTCCCCTAACCAAGGGACTTATACATTCTTAAAACGAAACAAGTCATTATATACTTAAAACAAGTAAGAATACAAAATCTTGTACATCTACCGTACTACATAGTTTCATCTATTCATGCTCAAGAGATAGGAAAGCTTCACATACCTCTTTGGTCAATCCACTTGCTAAGCTCAACTACCGCAAGTAATATTTCGACCTATAATAATCATGATACGTTTGTTAACCTCTAATCTCAAAGTAGAACAATCCAAGTTCAAAGTCACTAAATTCTATGGAAAATTGGGCAGTATTTCCTTTGTTTCTACTCACTTTTCCACCTTTCTCAAGGCCGAATTTATCATCCAAACGCCACATTTAAGGCTCAACAATCCAACATTTTAAAGGGGATTACACCTCCAAACTTGGGTGTGTAAAATTCTGCCCCATTAGGTACCACAATTCACTTAACAATTCTAAGGTAGTTTTTAGGCTACAACATGCTCATAATATCTTCTTAACCAATTCTTTCATATCCAAACCACATTTCTTGCATGCAATGACTCTAAGAGCATTATTTACTACCACAAGTTCTTTCTTCTTAACATGCAACACTATAAACTAATTCTAAAGGAAGAAATGTTACCTTAAAGTTTTAGCCAAACTTATTCCAAATATTTTGCTAGCTTCCTTGCCAAGAACACCACCACAACAACACCAACATGCTAGCCACAAGCTTCCTTCTTGTTCTTAACTTTTCAGATTTTTCCTAAGGCTAGAATTTCTCTTGGGATTTTAGAGAGAAGGAGGAGCTAATTTAGAGAGAGGGAGAGGTTTGAAAGATGACCAAGTCTTCAAGACTTGGTCAATATAAGGCATGCAAGAAAAATCAGATGGGGGGGACACTTGTCACCCTCCCATGGCCTTTTTAAAAGAGAAAAATCAGATTTCCTATGTTTTTCGCGAGAATCCATGGCGCGCCCAGCGCCGCGCCAGCGGCGCTGAAACCTCTGCGGACTCTCGGAACTTCGGCGCGGCCTGTATCTGGCGCTGCAACTTCAGCGACCGCTTGATGCTTTCGGCACGCTGCCTCGCATCCGGAGCCGCGGCCCTGTCTCCTTTGTCCGAAACACATTTCTGTCCGACTGCACACTGAACTTGTAACTCTCATAACTTTCTACTCCGATGTCCTATCGACGAATGGTTGGTTGCGTTGGAATCTAGACTCAACGAACTACGCCCCAGGCCTTTGAAACACCTACGAACTCTCAATGTACCGGGTCATAACCCGCCTCAAAGTTGACTAAAACCCGTCCGGAACAATCCGTCAACCTATCCTTAGAAAATTTTAAGTCTTACATGCTTTAAATGCGCTCTCATCTTGTCACACCCGAACCGGGCGTGGTGGTTCCCTATCTGGGCACCCTTCTACCTTAACAACACAAGTAAACTGCGGAATTTATAACACTCTTTTTTTTTTTTTAAAACCAACGTACGTGCAAGGGCAAAGCCGACAAGGCTGCCATATAATATACATAATAAAAGACACTACACTGTACATGAGTCCAATCCCACATATGAAAACAGGCCTCTAAGAGTTTTACTGAAATATGACGGGACAAGGCCCCGCCATACCCAAAACTGTACAAAAGCCTTTACTGAAAGAACTTATACCAAAAAGATAAACTCCCGAACAGAAGGAGCTATCCAAAAACTCGAAAGCGGTCCTACTGCCGATCACCAAACTCATTACCTAAACTGCGGCATGACGCGGCCCGAAGGAGAGTCGATGCGAAGAATGTACCAAGTATGTGAAAGCGATGAAATCTTGTAATGAAATCATAACAGATCTAAACAAAGCAGAGACATGTATAGCCAACCTACGATACAACACATGCGGTCATAACAAGTCGGGGACGCGTGCCTCAAGTCATTTCTAAAATATAACCATGGGTCTCACGCCCATAATATCAATCATGCGTGGAATCCTTCCTCATGGCGATCCATGATGTAATAACACCAAAAAGGATACATGAACACCAAGTCCCACTGTGTCCTAAATACCACGTGGTCATGCCGGAATCCCACATCGTAAAAGCATGACCATAGGGTAACACAAACAAATCCGGGACATATATGGTAATCAAATTACAACACATTGTGCCTTACTAACAATGAGAGTAAGCGATAGTATCCTTACAATATAAAATAAGAAGCTCATGATCAAACAGGACCATCCGCGCAGATCATTTAGCCATCCTACTCGCGGTACTATTTCACCGCGATAGCGCGTGGACCCGCGTGAGGTATTCCTCGCATGGGACTATTTCACCGCGTAAGCCTTTACGGACTCGCATGAGGTATTCTCGCATAGGTTGGACGCCGCGTGAGACTATTTCACCCGCATAAGTCCTTACAGACCCGCATGAGGTATTCCTCGCATCGTGGGTAGCAATTCCACGGAATATCCAAATGCCACAAACCTGGGGAATGACCCCAAAACGACTGATATACCAATAGCACACGACCGGCTATTTCCAGCACACATAGGCAATTCTCAACTAAACAAGCCAAAGTACTTATCAAGGCACAAATAGAATAATTCTCATTTTATCAAGCCAAAGTACTAATCAAGGCACACTTAGACAAATTCTCAATTTATCAAGCCCAAGTAATAATCAAGGCATCACATAGAATTATTCTCAATTAACAAGCCAAAGTACTTATCAAGGAACAAATAGAATAATTCTCATTTAACAAGCCAAAGTACTTATCAAGGCACAAATAGAATAATTCTCATTTAACAAGCCAAAGTACTTATCAAGGCACAAATAGAATAATTCTCATTTTATCAAGCCAAAGTACTAATCAAGGCACACTTAGACAAATTCTCAATTTATCAAGCCCAAGTACTAATCAAGGCATCACATAGAATTATTCTCAATTAACAAGCCAAAGTACTTATCAAGGCACAAATAGAATAATTCTCATTTAACAAGCCAAAGTACTTATCAAGGCACAAATAGAATAATTCTCATTTAACAAGACAAAGTACTTATCAAGGCACAAATAGAATAATTCTCATTTTATCAAGCCAAAGTACTAATCAAGGCACACTTAGACAAATTCTCAATTTATCAAGCCCAAGTACTAATCAAGGCATCACATAGAATTATTCTCAATTAAACAGGCCAAAGTACTACGTACGTACATTCTTTTCAAAAGACTCATTTTTATGTAAAACCCCAAGATACTAACACCCGTAGTATCAAGGCATGTCTATTTTTCAAAGTAAGTTACTACACGTTTAGAAGCTCATTTCAAGGCTTGAAATCAAGTAACTTCAAATTTTCACAATCTAGGCAACTTATGCCCTTTAATCAAAATAGACAACTTTCTGAACCTTCCATAAAGCCGTTATAACCAACTTCCCATAAAGCCGTTATAACCCTTTATGGTTTTTAGACAATTTCATTCCTTTTATAACTAAGAGACTTATACTTTTAAAACCAAGTATCACATACTTACAAGTCAAGTTCTTAACTTTCAAAATACTTCAAGTCTCTTAATATTTAGAAAACAAGTTTCTTCTACTTTTAAACCTCAAGTAACTCACATCTTTAAAACAAGTTACTTCTCTTAAATCATGTCATTCCTCCTCTCTTAAAACAATTAAGTAAATCACTTCTTTAACTCCCCTAAAGTCATTACAACAACCCTTAGGTTTTGAAACTAAGGCACTAGCCAAAAGGTTTGGAAACCATTTCTTTTTTTCAAGACTCCATGTACTTTAAGTAAAATAATTTCACTTTTAAGAATCCAAACTTCACTAAGGAAATGGATTATACAACTTACAATTTAAACATCAAAGTACAATCAAGGGAGTACATAGAACGAATTCTATTTTAGGCAATCCAAATACAACCAAGGAATGGATCATTTAAGGAGTAGAACTTACTTTCTTTATCTTAAGGAATCATGCTAGAAGAGGAGATAGTTCACATACCTTTTCGGCTAATATCCACAAGCTAAGCCGAATACGCCGTACGTAGAAGTGTCAACCTATAATGGTCACAACAAGACTATCAACCTCTAGTCTCTAACGTAGAATAATACTAAGTATACGGTCTCTAATTCTACGGAAAATCGGGCAGCACTTCCTTTGTTTCTACTCACTTTGCCACCTTTTTCAAGGTCGAATACAATAACCAACACGCCACATTTAAGGCTCCAACAACAATCAAACAAAGGGGATTACACGCCTTACAATACGTGTAAAATTCCGCCCCACAAATCATACGAAGTAGTTTAATACTCACTAGTCATTCTCGGCCAACATATAACCAACAACACTACGTCTTTTCCAATCCTTTTCCAAATTCCAAGTTCTTAGGTCAACATGTTATTTAGTCATAAACAACTTCAACAACTACAATTTTCTTCTTTATACAACATGTGACGACTTAACTAATAATCGACTTGAATTGAAATCTTAAAGCTAAACATGTTAGATTTCGGATTAGGGTTCCAATAGTCAAAATACTTATCAAACTTCATACTATATAACTCATGCTTGCTAATAACCATAGCTACAATGATAAGTAATCCTTAATTGCTAAAACGACAAGAATATACCTTTATAAGCCCTTAAAATTTCCAAGATTCCAAAGTCGCGCCTTAGCAATTCTTAGCTCCTTTCCTTAGGTTCCAATCCGCTCCAAGCACTCCTTAGAGGCCTATGAAGAACCCATCTTCAAGTTCCAACTTCAAAGTTGAAGAACTCCCTTAGTTTCCGCCTTGCGACTAACGTAAAAATGCGTTTTTTCCGAAATCTTTCTATTGAGATAACCTTACAATATCCTTGGGGACATTGGGTTAAAGTCTTGTGGCTAATGGATCAAAACTATAAAAAATTTGTGTGGGAATTTCATGAAAGCCGAGAGCTTCTTGAACTCAAGCTCTAGTTCTTGAAAAATTTCACTAAGTATAGAATGCTCAAGTCTTGCACTACTAGTATACTTATATAACACATTGGAGGGCCAAGATTATAACAATTGTGTGGCTTAGATGAAGATCACAAGGATTAAGCCTATGTGGACAAGTTGACTAGTCAACAAAATCAAGCTTAGAAGACTTATCATCTACATAGGTCAAATGACCATAACACCCTTGCAAAATTTCGTCCAACATCATGGAGGGGGTGCCACGTGTCGCCCTCTCATTTGTCCATAAAATTCGTAACCCTCGTGGGCCCCACAAAAATGTAAAATTCCTCGGGTGGGCCCCACGTGACCAAATCCGTAAAAATAAAATTCCAAAAAGTTAAGAGTTCCATACTCTTCAAATAATGCATTTTGAGAATCCAATTCTCAACAACGAACATTTTTCTTTTCCGACGTTCGGAACATTTTCCGTCGGAAAAACAATTCTTCCTTTCGTACTAATTTCCAAGTCTTGATTCCTTACGTACATTCTCTTATACATGTCCTGAACTTACGGGGTGTAACACATACGTAGGGTCAGAACTACGGGGTATAACACACTCCTAATGGAAGCATACCCGTGGGCCACCCATCGTGTCAGTATGTCCAAAGGAGATAACAAGATAATAATCATAATGGAAGCATACTCTGTTATACCCCGTATTTTCCAGAGTATGTACGTGAGGGCGTACATACAAAAGTTTAAGCCTTAAAGAAGACTAAGGGACGAAATTTTGTGCACAACTAGCAAAAAGAATCGTTTTCCGACGAAACGTTTTCCGGACTTTGCGAAGGGAAAATTACGGCTATGTCATTTATTATTTTTGCGGATTTTTCCGAGAGATGAAATATTTTGGACCAACGAGAGGGCGACACTTGTCACCCTCAAGTGGACGATTTTGTGGGGCGTTTTGGCCTTGTTTCTAGTCAAGGAGTTGGTAGGATATTTTGTGTAGTAGATGAGCAAGTGGGACCCACAAACACTTGTCCAAATCTTGACCCTCCACTTGCCCCCCACTTGGCTCAATCTTGGCCATTGAATTTCCTATAAATACCCCTATAATGCAAGACCATTTCTTCATCCACACTTGTGAAATTCCAAGGAAAATACTCCCTCCCCTTTGTGTAGTTTTTCGTCCAAAGACTCCCCCTCCCCCCTTGAGAGGCCCTCGGCCGAAACCCCCCCCCCTCCCTTTGCCTAGTTGTTTTCGTAAAATACACCCCCTCCCCCTTGGTAGAAAAGTTGTCTCCTAGTAGTGTTGCTATACCAAAATACCTTGGCCCAAATACCTTGTAGTATTCCAAGGTTACACCTATACTAAAATCCCAGAAATACTATTATACTTCCCTTCAGTCACAAACGAAACCCTAAAGAAAATCTTCATAGCGGGTTGAAGTATTAAGAAGAAGTTGCGTAGAACTTCTAAGGGTTGTTTGGAGCGGGTTGGAGCGTTCAGAATAGGAGATAAACGTTGCTCAGGATCGACATATAAACTTGGATAATTTTGGGCTTATCGAGGTAAATACTCTTGTCCTTCTATTGTAATTGGAAATTACATACTGTAGTTGTATAGAAGTGAGTATAAGACGTATATAAGGATGGTATAAAAGAAGAGAATTGAATTGAAATCACATCAGAAGAATATTAAAGAAGAAGGAATCAGTACTTACATGGAATTTGTATTCTGATAGAATTGTGTAGTTTGTGGGTAGGGAAGTCTTGCCCAATTTTTCCGTAGAATAAGGAATCTGTATCTAGAATTATTCTACAGAGTAGTCTAGACGTTGATAGACTTGTATGACCGTTATAGGTTGAAGTACTGCAAGTAGCGTATTCTACTAGAAGGGTGGAAAATGCTAGCCGGATTACAGTACTTTGGAGCTATTTGCTAATAGTCGATAATCGTCGCGAGGTATGTGATTCTTCCTATCCTCTTGAGCATGATATTTTAAAAGAATATATATATAGTATGGTAGACGTACGTGTGTTAACTGAACGTAGTTTTACGACAATGTCTTTTGACTTAAGCCTGAATAATAAGAATCTTGAAGTATTTCAAAAGAATTAAGAATCGTTTTGAAAGAAGAGTAATACTTGGTTTTAAAAGCTCAAGAGTTATACTAGCTTTATGGGAAGTTAGGTATAACGAGTTAAGAGAGATAAAAAGAATGGTTTATTGATTTTAAAGAAGTTAAGAGACTTGATCTTAAAAGATAAGAAACCTGACTTAATTGAATTAATATGAATTTTGTTAAAAAGAGTGAAACCTCATTCGTGAGTAATGAGTACTTGGTTTTTAAAAGGAATAATGTTTTACTGATTTCGGAAATCAGAATAAGTATCGAACAAACAACAGCAGCGCTAATAAAGGGAAATGTATTGACTAATAAAGTGTTATTAAAAACAAGAGAAACCTCCATCCGCATGTGCTAAGATGAGACAAAATGATATTACATTTCCTAGATCATGGCTGCTTTAATAAGATTGTTATAAACAAGAATAAACCTACTCACACATAAGGCATATGTTTCTCAATTTGTTTTAAAGGAGAATTATATTATTAAGTGATTAAAACTATGAACTACGAAACCTTTCGAAAATGAGAAACTTGAGCATTTGAAATTAGGCAAACCTGAACGTTTGGAAAATAATGTTGTTACTTGATTTTACAAAAGGGAAGTGTTTTGGTTTACTTAAAGATAGTCACCCTATTTTTTTTACTACGGGTATTGTGTGACTTTTGTGAAAGAAACGGATCTTTTAAAGAGTTAATGTATGTAGTACTTTGGGGTTAAAACCCGGATTTGTTGAACTTGCCTATGCTTGTGGTGATAACCTTTGTTGTGCAAATATTGTATTTCTGTGCTACCGCGTCTCTCGTTGGAGGGTCGGCTATCTGGCTGATTGATGGACATACTGACACGATGGGTGGCTCACGGGTATGCTTCCACTAATCGATCCTTTTGGACATACTGACACGATGGGTGGCCCACGGGTATGCTTCCATTAGGAGTGTTATCTTGTTATTTGCTTTGGACATACTGACACGATGGGTGGCCCACGAGTATGCTTCTATTTTGATTGTTATCTGGTTATTTCCTTTTGGACATACTGACACGATGGGTGGCCCACGGGTATGCTTCCATTAGGAGTATGATCTTGTTATTTGTTTTGGACATACTGACACGATGGGTGGCCCACGAGTATGCTTTCATTCTTGTTTGTTATCTTGTTATTTCCTTTGGACATACTGACACGATGGGTGGCCCACGGGTATCCTTCCATAAGGATGGATCCATGGCCATGATTATACCTAGGTAAGATGCCGGCATGCGCCGTTGTGCGTTAAACTCGGGTTACATTTGAGTGATGACTTTGAGGCGTGAGTCACGACTTGACACGCATCGCTTATGTTGAATCGTAGTCGTTATCATACCGTCTCGCTTTATATGGACTATTATGATTTCATTTTCGTATTTTCGCCACATACTTTGTACTGTTATCGACCTCCTTCGGCTGCGTTCATGCCGCAGGTAGATACATCGCTTGTTGATCCTCGCTCTTAGGATTACCGCCCAAAGATATTGGGAAGCTCCGTTTCTCGAGGCTTATATTTTGTATGTTCTCGAGTTGTAGGTTCTTGTACATTCGGGGTATGGCGGCCCTATCCCGTCATAGTTGTTGTCACATTCTTAGGTCCAGAGCATGCTGCAAGGTGGTTGTAAAGGATGTAACTTGTCACGACCAACCTGCCCGTGGATCGTGCCTTACCCCGGCACCCTAGTGATACAACATCGAGAAAACCAATGAATTAAAACTTAAACATGTAAGTAGACATGGATTAAGAGACATGATAAATAAACAGGCCAACCAAAACAGTTGCCTTCAGTATATATACATAACTACCCGAATAGTTATCCTTTTTACGCATCGCCACAACAAGATTACATGCACTTAAGAAGTGATAACAACTATGACGGACAGGCCCCGCCATACCCCGAATGTACAAGAACCTGCTGCACTGTGGTAACATACCAAAGATAAGTCTCAAGGAACGGAGCTTCCCAACACGCCGAATGTGATCCTATAAGCGGATCGATCGATGTACCTTTACCGCGGATGAACGCACTTCGGGCGAGGTCGATAACAGTACCAAGTATGTGAAATCAGAAAATCAGAAATGAAATCATAATAGTCTATATAAAGCAGAGACATGTATGATAACCAAACTACGATCCCAACATAAAAGCGATTATGTCAAGTCGTGGTCTCACGCCTCAAAGTCATCCTCATGCCCGTGGAACTCCTTCCTCACCGCCAGCCTAGGTACAAATCATGTGATACGATACAGGTGTCTCGCCCATCTTATGGACCCAATATAGAAAAGTGTGGAATACATTCTGATGAACCAGAGTCAAGTGAAATACATTCCTGATGAACCTGGTCATCAAGTGAAATACATTCCTGATGAACGGTAATCAAGTGAAATACATTCCGGATGAACCTAGAGTCGAGTGAAATACATTCCGGATGAACCGTAGTCGAGTGAAATACATTCCTGATGAACGGTAGTCGAGTAGAACACAAGATTTGCACAACAAGGCTATCACACGTAACATGGTCAAGTTTCATAACAACAAGCATAAGCAAGTTACACACAACTCAAGGTACTTTCATTTTATGTCAAAGTCCGATTTTAACCTAAAGTACTACGTACGTAAATTCCTTTTAAGAGATTCATTCCTTTTCTAAAAGTCACCCGATAACCGTAGTATAAAAAAAATGTGTGACTTATATCTTTAAGTAAACCAAAACAACTTTCATACTTTCCTTTTAAGACCAAATTAAGGCAATACCATGCCTCCTTTGGACCAAAATACTTCTCTTTAAAAGTCAAGTTACCGCATTAAAACAAATGATAAAACCTTCTTTGTTTTCATAAAGTCGTTATAACCAACTTCCCATAAAGTCATATAACACTTTATGTTTTAAACCATTTTAAGACAACACAATGCCTTTCTTTTCCTAAGAGTTCCAGTTTGCCTAATTTCAATTACGCAAGTCTCTTTTTAGAAAAGTTTCATAGTTCAATGTCTTAACCTCTTTTTAAAACAATAGAGTAACATATGCCATGAGTAGTAGTTAATCTTGTTCATAATCAATCTTATTAAGCGACCATGATCTAGAAAATGTAATATCATTTTGTCTCATCTTAGCTTCATGCAGATGGAGGTTTCTACCGGTTTTAATAATACTTAGTTATTCAATACATTTTCCTTATTATTACGCTTGCGGTGGTTTGTCGATACACATTCTGATTTCAAATCAAGAAACATTCTTAAGCCGTTATACCTAACTTCCCATAAAGCTAGTATAACTCTTAAGCTTTCAAAACCCAAGTAATACTCATATTCTTTCAAAGCGATTCATAAATCTTTTGAAATGCTTCAAGTTCTTTATTAACACATATCAAGCCGCTTATTATTCAAATCGCTTACCTTTTAAAAACCACAAAGTATGTGCTTATCCACATAAAGCTATTATAACCAACTTCCCATAAAGCCGTTATAACACTTTATGTTTTAAACCAATCAAATACATTTAGCACGTACGCTCACCGACTACATAGTTCACACATATCATGCTAGAAGAGATAAGAGGTTCACATATCTCGTGACGATTATCGACTAATAGCAAACGCCCAAGTACCTCAAACCGCTGGCTACTCCTTAAGCCAAGTAGATCACGCCATACGCAGATTTCAACCTATAGAGGCCACAGGCGCGCCTATTAACATCCTAGATCTCCATGTAGAATATTCTACGTAAAATTCGCAAAGACCTCCCGCACAAACAGTAATCTCCTCCTCTATCGAGGCCGGCTACCAAGCCAACCAGGGGGGGTTAACACGTCTAACCGGACGTGTACAATTCTACTACACAGTAATGCTACACAAGTCTACTGTAATACAGTCCTATGTAATTACAGTTCAGTTCAGTTCTTAAAATTCAGGCTTAAGTCGCAAGACATTGCCGTAAGTATTATTCAGGCTTAAGTCAAAAGACATTGCCGCACAATTATAATGTTCAGTTCTATATATAGTATACTTCAACTATATATTCCTACAACATGTAATTTCCAATTACAATAGAAGGTCAAGAGTGTTTACCTCGATAAGCCCAAAATTATCCGAGTTTATATGTCGATCCTGAGCAAGGTTTAGCTCCTACTCCGTGCGCTCCAACCCGCTCCAAACAACCCTTAGAAGTTCTAACCAACTTCTACTTAATACTTCAACCGACTATGAAGGTTTTCCTTAGGGTTTCGTTTTTGTGACTGAGGGAAGTATAATAGTATTTTCTGGGCTTTTGTATAAGTGTAACCTTGGGAATACTACAAGGTATTTGGGCCAAGGTATTTGGGCATTATAACAATACTAGGAGAGTATTTCTATACCACAAAGGGGGGGGTATTATACGAAGACAACTAGGCTAGGGGGGTACCCCTCGGCAAACACCACAGTGGGAGGGGTTTCGCCGAGGTTGGACGAGAACCACAAGGGGGAGGGAAGGATTTCAAGACTTAGGAAATTTTTGGATGAAGAAGTTCATCAAGTTAGAGGGGTATTTATAGGTCAAGAAATGGCCAACCAATGGCCAAGATTCATCCAAGTGTTAGGCAAGTGTAAGGCCAAGATTAAGCCATGTGCTACCTTATCCATCTACCCAAAATATCCTACCTAACCCTTGACCACATTTTTAGCACAAAAACGTGCCCAAGTCGCCCTCTTTGCCGTCCCTAGCTTCCAATGTGAGGGTGACACATGTCACCCTCCCATTGGTCCAAAATGTTTCGTCTCTCGGAAAAATCCGCAAAAATAATAAATGACATAGCCGGAATTTTTCCTACGAAAGCTGTGGAAACGTTTCGTCGAAAAACGACTCTAATCGGGTGTTGTGTACAAATTTCGAATCTTGCTTAACTTAAGGCTCAAATTTTTATACGACGCCTCACGCATATACTGAAATACGGGTATAACATTCTCCTCCTTAGAAACATTCGTCCCGAATGTTCCTTCACAAGGCGGATAAAGATGAAGTTCTTCTAACAAGTTTCCACTGCCACACATGGCCACAAACACCCGCGTAAATACTTACATCCAAGTCCACGAGGAAACACCTCTAACATCACAAACTTTTGTCACTTTGCCGCGAGGTTCTAGTGTCACTCCGGCGACCCAACAAATGGTACCGATCGCACGCGATCCCCGAGGTCAAAATATACATCCTTCGCACCTTCTCCCTTTACAAGAAATGATCACACACGTTCACTTCTCCCCTATCTCGTTGTACCCTTCTCGAACACTCGAACTCTTTCTAGTATCCGTACCACACTTCCGTCAACGTTTCTGTTTTCCAGCCCTTGAAGTCACCACCTCCAACTTGGTTATCTTACTAGCCTCAATCTTCCTTAAGGCCATTTCCGGCCTTCACGATCTACTTCTGGTCGAACACACCCACGAACTCATACGATGGTCAACTAAACTTGGGCCTAGCACCCTCGTGACCTACCACCGGCGACCACCTGCAGCTGACCCCACCTCGAACAAAGCGGGTTGGCCCGCAACACGCCCCAACCCGACCCACTGTCGCGCCAACTCTTGCTCCGACACGAACAATCTTGCTAAATCACATCATGAAAGATACCACTTTCATTTACCCAACCAGGACTTATCACACAATACATTCTAGGCATAAAATGCACTCGACAAGGATCACTGCAAAATCTTGTACTCAAGACGGCCTTACATCTAAGGTCTCAACTGTAATATTCTAAGGCTCATCATTTTCTCACCCCCAGCTTACCCTTTTTCCCTAACCAGGCTCCTAAATCACATTTTAGCACAAAGCTATCCGAACATAACACTTAACACATTAACATAACATCAAAACATACAAGCCTCAGAGGTTAAGGATATACACAGCTACCGCCCACTCTAATCATAAGTCCACTGCGCAGGCGCACAATCGTAGGGTGATGAACCCGCCATCGATCCAGATCGCGCCAAACTGCCGCACTCTCCTATAAGCACGCCTTCGTCATGGCTCCTCGACGGCCGCAGTGAAACAAGCACCAAAGAAAGACGACATTCCCGGATGATGTTTGTCACATCGCGCACATCGAGGGGACATGAATTCGGGCTAGAACTCACGATACCGCGGAACAAGCCCCGAGCTCGACCAGCTCCCGAATACCCCGAACGCCCCAAGATCGTGGAGGACCACTCAGATCGGGCGAGGTACATAACTAGCTCGGCCAGGCGGTCCGCCTTGAAAGTTACCAAAGGACCTCGCTGCCCCGCCCTCTTCTCCGATCTCGGCCATTCCGCCGACCTCTCCGTGCCTCACATCCTAGTGCATGAAGCTTGTATGCGGCAATGTCCATGCCTACCAAGAGCTACACCTGCATAAGCCTCGCTAAGTAATCGCCCACCCGGTGACGTAGCGGTGTACTCGCCCTCCATATCGCCTACCACGCGGCACATACCGAGCTAATGAGTCGAACTCCACATTGTACTCTCTAACCGCCCGCCCGCCCCGCCTCAACGTCAAAAACTGCTTACCGAGCCCTCTCATCCGTGGAGGCAAGAAGTGTGCAAGAAATGCCTTGAGAACTCGGCCCCACGGTGGAAGTGCATTCTCTCCCGACAGCTCCCACGACCAAACTGGGCCGATCATGTATCACGCATGACGCAACCTGGGACCACCGACTCGGTCTCCGATGCCTTGATCACTCACGACCATCAGAATCGCCGGACGAACTCCTGCGGATCATCTCGTGCCTCGACCATAAAACTCGCGGTTACATCTTAGAAAATCCCGTAGTCTCAAATCGCTCGCTCGGGGTGAACTACATGCTACGGGATCGAATCGCAGATTCACCGATCTCATATCGGCCACGACTTCGCCAAGAATCGCCATCTCCTTGTACTTATCTCATCTCGCTTCCAGCCGGGATCGAGGCTCAGTATCGTAGTCTCGCAGCCATCGCTGCGCTCTAAACTCTCTTTGGCCGGGCGGCGCGAAACCCGCCGGAAGCATCGCTCAGTATCGATCGCTCGCGCTGCATTCTCAGATCTCACTAAGCCTCTCGATCGCCTTGCCCATCTGGGCTCGGTTTTACGCAGAGGCATAATCGTAAAGGAAAGGAATACGCCGGAGGGTCCAACTTATCACACGGCTCAGTGGCACGATCTCGAATGAGAAAATGGAAACCAATCCTAAATGTCCTATAGCCTCCGATTATAGATGTGGTGCACAACACACCGATAATCAAGACTCTACTAGACACGGCTCAGACACCTTCCGAGGACTAATCGCTCGATACCACTTTTGTCACGACCAACTCGCCCGTGGATCGTGCCTTACCCCGCACCCTAGTGATACAACATCGAGAGAAAACCATGGAATTAAAACTTAAACATGTAAGTAGACATGGATTAAGAGACATGATAAATAAACAGGCCAACCAAAACAGTTGCCTTCAGTATATATATACATAACTACCCGAACAGTTATCCTTTTTACGCATCGCCACAACAAGATTGCACTTCTAAGAAGTGATAACAACTATGTGACAGGGCCCCGCCATACCCCGAATGTACAAGAACCTGCACTCAGTGGTAACATACCAAAGATAAGTCTCCAAGGAACGGAGCTTCCCAACACGCGAATGTGATCCTATAAGCGGGATCGACGGTCGATGTACCTTTACTGCGCAGATTTAACGCACTTCAAGGAGGTCGATAACAGTACCAAGTATGTGAAATCAGAAATATCAAATGAAATCATAATAGTCTATATAAAGCAGAGACATGTATGATAACCAAACTACGCTTCCCAACATAAAAGCGATTATGTCAAGTCGTGGTCTCACGCCTCAAAGTCATCCTCATGCCCGTGGAACTCTTCCTCACCGGCAGCCTAGGTAAAAATCATGTGATACGATAATGTGTCTCGCCCATCTTATGGAACCAATATAGAAAAGTGTGGAATACATTCGGATGAACCAGAGTCAAGTGAAATACATTCCGATGAACCGGCCATCAAGTGAAATACATTCTGATGAACCTAATCAAGTGAAATACATTCCGGATGAACCAGAGTCGAGTGAAATACATTCTGGATGAACCCAGAGTCGAGTGAAATACATTCCTGATGAACCGTAGTCGAGTGAAATACATTCCTGGATGAACCGTAGTCGAGTAGAACACGATTTACACAACAAGGCTATCACACGTAACATGGTCAAGTTTCATAACAACAAGCATAAGCAAGTTACACACAACTCAAGGTACTTTCATTTTATGTCAAAGTCCGGATTTTAACTCCTAAAGTACTACGTGACGTAAATTCCTTTTAAGAGATTCATTCCTTTCTAAAAGTCACCCGATAACCGTAGTATATAAAAAAATGTGTGACTTATATCTTTTAAGTAAACCAAAACAACTTTCATACTTTCCTTTTAAGACCAAATTAAGGCAATACCATGCCTCCTTTGACCAAAATACTTCTCTTTAAAAGTCAAGTTACCGCATTAAAACAAATGATAAAACCCTTCTTTGTTTTCATAAAGTCGTTATAACCAACTTCCCATAAAGTCGTTATAACACTTTATGTTTTAAACCATTTTAAGACAACACAATGCCTTTCTTTTCCCTAAGAGTTCCAGTTTGCCTAATTTCAATTACGCAAGTCTCTTTTTAGAAAAGTTTCATAGTTCAATGTCTTAACCTCTTTTTAAAACAATAGAGTAACATATGCCATAGGTGAGTAGGTTAATCTTGTTCATAATCAATCTTATTAAGCAGCCATGATCTAGAAAATGTAATATCATTTTGTCTCATCTTAGCTTCTATGCAGATGGAGGTTTCTACTGGTTTTAATAATACTTAGTTATTCAATACATTTTCCTTTATTAACGCTGCAGTGGTTTGTCGATACACATTCTGATTTCCGAAATCAGTAAAACATTCTTAAGCCGTTATACCTAACTTCCCATAAAGCTAGTATAACTCTTAAGCTTTCAAAACCCAAGTAATACTCATTCTTTCAAAGCGATTCATAAATCTTTTGAAATGCTTCAAGTTCTTTATTAACACATATCAAGCCAGTTATTATTCAAATCAGTTACCTTTTAAAAACCACAAAGTATGTGCTTATCCACATAAAGCTATTATAACCAACTTCCCATAAAGCCGTTATAACACTTTATGTTTTAAACCAATCAAATACATTTAGCACACGACGCTACCGTACTACATAGTTCACACATATCATGCTAGAAGAGATAGGAAGAGGTTCACATACCTCGCGACGATTATCGACTAATAGCAAAACGCTCCAAGTACCTCAAACCGTCGGCCACTCCTTAAGCCAAGTAGATCACGCCATACGCAGATTTCAACCTATAGAGGCCACAAGCGCCTATTAACATCCTAGATCTCCATGTAGAATATTCTACGTAAAATTGGCAAAGACTCCCCGCAATGTAATCTCCTCCTCTATCGAGGCCGCTACCAAGCCAACCGTGGGGTTTGCACGCCTAACCGACGTACAATTCTACTCACAGAATACTACACAAGTCTCACTGTAATACACCCTATGTAATTACAGTCATTCGATTCTTAAAATTCAGCTTAAGTCGCAAGACATTGCCGTAAGTATTATTCAGGCTTAAGTCAAAAGACATTGCCGCCCAACTATAATGTTCAGTTCTATATATAGTATACTTCAACTATATATTCCTACAACATGTAATTTCCAATTACAATAGAAGGTCAAGAGTGTTTACCTCGATAAGCCCAAAATTATCCGAGTTTATATGCCGATCCTGAGCAAGGTTTAGCTCCACTCCGTGCGCTCCAAACCACTCCAAACAACCCTTAGAAGTTCTAACCAACTTCTACTTAATACTTCAACCGACTATGAAGGTTTTCCTTAGGGTTTCGTTTTTGTGACTGAGGGAAGTATAATAGTATTTTCTGGGCTTTTGTATAAGTGTAACCTTGGGAATACTACAAGGTATTTGGGCCAAGGTATTTGGACATTATAACAATACTAGGAGAGTATTTCTATACCACAAAGGGGGGTATTATACGAAGACAACTAGGCTAGGGGTACCTCTGCAAAAACACCACAGTGAGGGGTTTCGCCAAGGTTGGACGAGAACCACAAGAAGGGGATGGAAGGATTTCAAGACTTAGGCAATTTTTGGATGAAGAAGTTAATCAAGTTAGAGGGGTATTTATAGGTCAAGAAATGGCCAACCAATGGCCAAGATTCATCCAAGTGTTAGGCAAGTGTAAGGCCAAGATTAAGCCATGTTCTACCTTATCCATCTACCCAAAATATCCTACCTAACCCTTGACCACATTTTTTAGCACAAAAAACGTGCCCAAGTCGTCCTCTTTGCCGTCCCTAGCTTCCAATGTGAGGGTGACACATGTCACCCTCCCGTTGGTCCAAATTTTTTCGTCTCTCGTAAAAATCCGAAAAAATAATAATTGACATAGCCGTATTTTTTCCTACTAAAGCTGTGTAAAGGTTTCGTCTAAAAACGACTCTAATCGGGTGTTGTGTACAAATTTCGAATCTTGCTTAACTTAAGGCTCAAATTTTTATACGCACGCCTCACGCATATACTGAAATACGGTATAACATAACTGCTCAAACTTTGTATATATATATATATGCCGAAAGGCGACTTTCTCTCGATAAAATGTGTCTCATTTTACAATTGTTTCATGTCTTGTTTTTATGTTTCGCTGATTACTCTGATGTATGACTACTGGGTGCCCGTAAGGCACTACCACGCCCGAACGGTCGTGACAAAAGTGATATCGTGAGCGATTAATCCTCGGAAAGTGTCTACGCGTGTCTAGTAGAGTTCGATTATCGATGTTGTGCACCACATCTATAATCGTGAGGCCGCAGACATTTAGGATTGGTTTCCATTCTTCTCATTCCGAGATCGTGCCTTGTAGTCGTGTTATAAGTTGGACCCTCCGACGATCTCATTTTACCGATTATGCCTCCGCGCAGGCAACCCGCCCAGATGGGCAAGGCGAGGGAGTCGCTAGTAGATCTGAGGAGTACGAGGGCGCAGCCGCCTTTACTCGAGATAGTGCTTCAGACGGCGAAGTTTTGCACGCCACAATTTCAAGCAGAGTTAGAGCCGCAGTTGGGTCGCTGAGACCACAAGACTGAACCTCGGTCCCCACGTACCGAGCAGAGATGGGTTACAAGGAGATGGCCCGCTTATTGGCCGTGATAGTGGCAAGGCACGAGGATAAGCCGACGCAGCTGACCCGATTCCAAAGAGTACCATGGTTCACCCGAGATCGGATAGTTTGAGGCTACGGACTTTCTCGAGTTGTAGCCCGCCAGAGTTCTACGGTCGAGGCCCGAGGATGATCCACAGGAGTTCATCCGAAGCGATACGGATCATGAGAGTGATCAAGGCTTGAGACCGAGTCGGTGGTCTTAGGTTACGCGGTGCGTGATCAGCCAATGATCGTTTGATTCGTGGAGCTGTCCCGGGAGAGTATGCATGTCACGACCAACCCGAGCTCGTGGATCGTGCCTTACCCCGCACCCTAGTGATACAACATCGAGTAATCACGAACATAAACAAGACATGAAAATATTATGAAGTAAACGAATTTGAGAAAACTTGCCTTACGGCATATATATAAATCAATTTTAAACCGAACAGCACATCCCATTACAACTCGCCACAACAGATTATGCACTTAAGAATGATACGACAACAATGGCGGACAGGGCCCCGCCATACCCCGAATGTAAATACCTACAACGGCAGTGGACTATACCACCGATAAGCCTCCCGAGAAACGGAGCTTCCCATACGTTGAATCTGACCGAGAACTAGGATCAACGATCGCGTACCTCAACTGCGGATGAACGCAGCCTCAAGGAGGTCGATAACAGTACCAAGTATGTGAAACATGAAGATACGTAAATGAAATCATAGTAGTCTATAGAAAGCGTGAGACATGTATGATAACCAAACTACAGCTTCACAATAAAAGAAGCCATGTCTAGTCGTGGACTCACGCCTCAAAGTCATCACCCAATATAACAATGGGTCTCACGCCCACAACCTCAATCATGCCCGTGGAATACCTTTCTCACCGCTAGCCAATGATAGAAAAGCACCAAGGAATACACATGAACAGCAGTCCCACCGTGTCCAAATAAACAAGATGGTAAGTACGAAGGCATAGCCGACTACTAACACCTACAAGACTAACAAGGTCATAAATCAGATCATGATATCTGTCAGACCGCCACAAGATCAAAGCCGGTCGCCGCTCGCAATATCAAATGCGCGCGTCTAGCCCTCGAACTCCCCGCAGCCCGCATAGGCCAATCTCATAGGCCCGCAAGAGGTATAACCTCGCATCGAGGTAGCTACTCCCAAGATCGCCCCGACTCGCAGCCCACATGGCCACATAGACCGCATGACCATAAAGGCCGCACACTAACACGAACTCTCGTAGCTCGCATAGGCCCCGGACCCGCATGAGGTATTCTCGAATCATGGTCCTGCATCGCTCGAAGTCTACCCCGCATCGGAGGCAGCTTAACCCCTAAACACGGTGAGTGGTATAATACCAACATAACTTTATCGCTTAAACAACATAAGCACAATCAAGGAAAACCCCTTACACAAACATCACGTATACTAACACACGTAGCATCCTAATATGATTACTTATCAAATCAACACAAAGGTATCAAGGCTATCACAAACCAATACAATCAAGTTATTCACACATAAGGTACTTTCTACTATATGATTAATCTAGATCGGTTGTTATCCCCAAAGTACTTTATACAATAACTTTAAAGATATGTTACTTTCACAAAAGTCACACAATACCCGTAGTATATAACAATAGAGTGATTATCTTTTGAAGTAAATCAAAACACTTCTCTTTGTAAAACCAAGTAACAACATTCTTTTCAAACGCCCAAGTTTGCCTAATTTCAAATGTTCACGTTTCTTATTTTAGAAAGGTTTCGTAGTTCCTAGCCTTATTCATTTAAGAATATAATTCTCTTTTAAACCATCTGAGAAACATAAGCCTTATATGTGAGTAGGATATTCTTGTTTATAACAATCTTATTACAATGAAACATGACCTAGGAAATATCATTTTGTCTCATCTTAGCTTCTATGCAGATGAAGTTTCTACTGGTTTTAATAATACTTAATCACAAAACATTTCCTTTTATTAACGCTGCAGTTGGTTTGTCGATACACATTCGATTTCAAATCAAGAAACATTCTAAGCCGTTATACCTAACTTCTCATAAAGCTAGTATAGCTCTTAAGTTTTCAAAACCAAGTATTACTTCTTCTTTCAAAATGACTCAAAATCCATCAAATACTTCAAGTTCTTTATGATCACCTAACCAAATGATTATAGTTCAAATCGGTTACATTTTAAAACCACAAGTATTTTCTTACCTACATAAAGTCGTTATAACCAACTTCCCATAAAGCCGTTATAACACTTTATGTTTTAGACCAATCAAATACATTTAACACACGTGACGCTCATCGCACTACATAGTTACACACACATATCATGCCAGAAGAGATAGGAAGAGGTTCACATACCTCGCGACGATTATCGACTAATAGCAAAATGCTCCGAGTACCTCAAGTCGCTTCGGCCACTCCTAAGCCAAGTAACGCGCCACACGTAGTACTTCAACCTATAAGGCCACAAGGCGCTTATTAACATCTAGATCTTATCGTAGAACATTCTACGTAAAATTCGAAGACCTCCCAACACAAACAGCGTAAATCTCCTCCTCTTGGGTGGCTACACAAGCCAACCAGGGGGTTATACGCCTAATCCGGACGTGCACAATTCTACCTCACGTAAAAGCTACACAAGTCCATCAGAATACACCTCTATGCAATTGCGGTTCAAAGACTCTTCTTTCAAAAGTTTCTTATTATTCAGCTTAAGTCGCAGACATTGCCGTAAGTATTATTCAGGCTTAAGTCCAAAGACATTGCCGATAACAACGTTCAGTTCTATATATAGCATACTTCAACTATATAGTCTAACAATCATGTAATTTCCAATTACAATAGAGGGACAAGATAATTACCTCGATAAGCCCATAATTATCCAAGTATAAAGTCGATCCCGGCAACGCTTAGCTCAACTCCGAGCGCTCAACCCGCTCCAAACCACCCTTAGAAGTTCTAACCAACTTCTACTTAATACTCCAACTAACTATGGAGATTTTCCTTAGGGTTTCGGTTTTGTGACAGAAGGGAAGTATAATAGTATTTCTGTTTTTTTTTTTGTATAGGTATAACCTTAGAATACTACAAGGTATATGGCTAAGGTATTTGGGCATTACAACAATACTTTGAGAGTATTTCTACCAAGAGGGTAGTATTTCGACTAGCACAACTAGGCTGTGGGTTGCTCTCGCCCAAAGGCCACTCAAAGGGGAGGGTTGGACGAGAACCATACTTAAGGGGAGAGGGATTTCAACACTTTGAAATATTTGTGGATGAAGAAAGTTCATCACTTAGAGGGTATTTATAGGATGTCAAGGCCAACCAATGGCCAAGATGAATCCAAGTGTTAGGCAAGTGTAGGTGTGGATTTAGCCAAGTGTCTCATGGTCCCACTTTCTCATCTACCACACAAAATATCTACATAACATTGACCAAACATTTTAGGCAAGAAAACACAAAAACGTGCTCAACCAAAAGCCCCAAAATCCGCCCACTTGGGTGACAAGTGTCACCCTCCCGTTGGTCCAAAATATTTCATCTCTGAAAAATCCGTAAAAATAATAAATGACATAGCCTAATTTTCCCTACGAAAGTGTGGAAACGCTTTCAAAAAACGACTCTAATCGGGTGTTGTGAACAAATAATTTTCGGCCAAGCCACTTTAAAACCCAAACTTTTCTACGTACGTCCTTACGTACATACTCTGGAAATACGGGGTATAACAATGCACTTCCAGCAGTTTGGGACGAGTTCTCAGGGGCATTTCTTGCACATTTGTTTCCTCCACAGATGAGAAGGGCTCGGGCCGACAGATTCTTGACGTTGAGGCAGGCCGGGCGTACGGTTCAGGAGTACAATGTGGAGTTTGACTCATTAGCTCGGTACGTCCCCTCATTGGTAGCCGATATGGAGGACATAGTGCACCGCTACGTCACCGGGCTTGATGACTACTTGGCAGAGGCTTGTTCGGGTGTAGCTCTTCAGTCGGGCATGGACATTGCCCGCATACAGGCTTATGCACTGGGATGTGAGGAGCGGAGAGGTCGACGGAATGACCGAGATCAGCAGAAGAGGGCCAGAACAGCAGGGTCTTTTGGCGACTTTCGAGGCGGACCGCCTCATCAGCAGACTAGTTATGCGCCTCCCTCCAAGCATGCAGTGGTCCTCCACAATCTTCGTGGCATCCAGAGTATTCGTGAGCGTGTCCGTGGCTCCAAGGATTCAGATTTTCGGGAGCAAGTGTGTTAGCTACCAAGCCACCCTACCTCGTTGTGGCCGTGGTAGACTCCATAATGGGGAGTGTCGTGCTAGTTCGGGAGTTTGTTTTACATGCGGCCAGCAGGGCCATTTTGCGAGAAACTGTCCGACCGGAGGTAGCACTGGTGGGATAGCACAGACTACGGGATCTATGGCTGGTTCATCACCTTCTGATAGCATGCAGGCAGTGTGCCTATGATTAGAGCGGTAGATGCAGGTATATCCTTAACCCTCTAGAGTTTTGTATGCTTGAGATGATGATCTTATTATTATGTGCTATGTACGGATAGCGTTGTGTTAATTGTGAGTTAGAAAACATGGTTAGTTGAAAGGGATAAGTATGGGGACAGAGAAGGTATGAACCTTAGAATATTACATGTTGAGACCTTAGATGTAAGGTCGTCTCGAGTAAAGGATTTTGCAAATGATCCTTGTCGTAGTGCTCTATATGCCTAGGGTGTATTAGCATGATAAGTCCATGGGTAGTGTGAGATGGAAGTGGTAGCTTTCATGACGTGAATTAGTAAGATTGTTCTGTATCGGGGAACAAGTGTTTGGCGAGATAGCGGGTCGAGTTAGTCCGATCGCGTCAACCCGCGGCCGTATTGGTGGGGTCATCAGTGGTCCGCCGGGTGGTAGGGTCACGAGGGTGCTAGGCCCAAGTTTAGATGACCATCGATGAGTTCGTGGATATGTTCGACCAGAATCGGATCGTGAAGGCCGAATGGCCTTAAAGATCGAGGCTAGTAAGATGACCAAGTTTGGAGGTAGTGACTCAGAAATTTTGGGAATCAAGTAATGATCAAGTATGGTACGATACTAGAAGAGTTCAAGTGTTCGAGAAGAGTACGATGAGTAAGGAAAAAGTGAACATATCCGAGAGAATAGAAATGATCATTACTTTTGTGAAGTAAAGGTGCGGAATATCTTTTAGACCGGGGTGGAAGCTTTTGTAATGCTAGAGGTGATTCCTCGTTGACTTGGGTTAAGTAATTGCGCTGTGTGTTATTTAGTGGCCAGTGTGGCATTGGCAACTTGTTAAGAGGAACTTTATCGTTATCTGCTTGAGAAGGAACATTCGGACGAATGTTTCTAATGAGGAGAATGTTATACCCAGATTTTCAGTATGTACGAGGGCGACGACAAAAGTTTAAGCCTTAAAGAAGACTAAGAGACGAAATTTTGTGCACAACTAGCAAAAGAATCGTTTTCCGACGTAAACGCTTTTCCGGACTTCATGGGAAAATTACGCTATGTCATTTATTATTTTGCGGATTTTTCCGAGAGATCAAATATTTTGGACCAACGAGAGGCGACACTTGTCACCCTCAAGTGGACGATTTTTGTGGCGTTTTGGCCTTGTTTCTATTCAAGGAGTTGGTAGGATATTTTGTGTAGTAGATGAGCAAGTGGGACCCACAAACACTTGTCCAAATCTTGACCCTCCACCGCCCCACTTGGCTCAATCTTGGCCATTGAATGTCCTATAAATACCCTCTAATGCAAGACCATTTCTTCATCCACACTTGTGAAATTCCAAGGAAAATACTCCTCCCTTTGTGTAGTTTTTCGTCCAAAGCCTCCTCCCCTTGAGAAGCCCTCCAAAACCCTCCCCCCTTGCCTAGTTGTTTTCTTAAAATACCCCCTTGGTAGAAAAGTTGTCTCATAGTAGTGTTGCTATACCAAAATACCTTGTAGTATTCCAAGGTTACACCTATACTAAAAGCCCAGAAATACTATTATACTTCCCTTCAGTCACAAACGAAACCCTAAAGAAAATCTTCATAGCGGGTTGACGTATTAAGAAGAAGTTGTAGAACTTCTAAGGGTTGTTTGGAGCGGGTTGGAGCGTGAATAGGAGCTAAACGTTGCTCAGATCGACATATAAACTTGGATAATTTTGGGCTTATCGAGGTAAATACTTTTGTCCTTCTATTGTAATTGGAAATTACATACTGTAGTTGTATAGAAGTGAGTATAAGACGTATATAAGGATGGTATAAAAGAAGAGAATTGAATTGAAATCACATCGAAGAATATTAAAGTTAAGACCGAATCAGATTTACATAAGATCGTATTTACTGAGAATTGTGTAGTTTGACTGCAGTGAAGTCACGCCCAATTTTTTCCGTAGTAGAATAAGGAATCAGTATCTAGAATTATTCTACAGAGTAGTCTAGACGTTGATAGACTTGTATGACCGCTATAGGTTGAAGCATCGCAAGCAGCGTATTCTACTAGAAGGGTGGAAAAGGCTAGCGGACATCTGATTGGAGCTATTTGCTAATAATGATAATCGTCGCGAGGTATGTGATTCTTCCTATCCTCTTGAGCATGATATTTTAAAAGAATATATATATATAGTACGGTAGACGTACGTGTGTTAACTGAACGTAGTTTTACGGCAATGTCTTTTGACTTAAGCCTGAATAATAAGAATCTTGAAGTATTTCAAAAGAATTAAGAATCGTTTTGAAAGAAGAGTAAAACTTGGTTTTAAAAGCTCAAGAGTTATACTAGCTTTATGGGAAGTTAGGTATAACGACTTAAGAGAGATAAAAAGAATGGTTTATTGATTTTAAAGAAGTTAAGAGACTTGATCTTAAAAGATAAGAGACAAGACTTAATTGAATTAATATGAATTTTGTTAAAAAGAGTGAAACCTCATTCGTGAGTAATGAGTACTTGGTTTTTAAAAGGAATAATGTTTTACTGATTTCGGAAATCAGAATAAGTATCGAACAAACCACAAAGCTTAATAAAGGGAAATGTATTGACTAATAAAGTGTTATTAAAAAAACAAGAGAAACCTCCATCCGCATAGAAGCTAAGATGAGACAAAATGATATTACATTTCCTAGATCATGGTCGCTTAATAAGATTGTTATAAACAAGAATAAACCTACTCACACATAAGGCATATGTTTCTCAATTTGTTTTAAAGGAGAATTATATTATTAAGTGATTAAAACTATGAACTACGAAACCTTTCAAAAATGAGAAACTTGAGCATTTGAAATTAGGCAAACCTGAACGTTTGGAAAATAATGTTGTTACTTGATTTTACAAAAGGGAAGTGTTTTGGTTTACTTAAAGATAGTCACCCTATTTTTTTTACTACGTATTGTGTGCCTTTTGTGAAAGAAAGATCTTTTAAAGAGTTAATGTATGTAGTACTTTGGGGTTAAAACCCGATTTGTTGAACTTGCCTATCTTTGTGGTGATAACCTTTGTTGTGCAAATATTGTATTTCTGTGCTACCGCGTCTCTCGTTGGAGGGCCGGCTATCTGGCTGATTGATGGACATACTGACACGATGGGTGGCCCACGGGTATGCTTCCACTAATAGATGCTATTGGACATACTTACACGATGGGTGGCCCACGTATGCTTCCATTGAGTGTTATCTTGTTATTTGCTTTGGACATACCGACACGATGGGTGCCCACGAGTATGCTTCCATTTTGATTGTTATCCGTTATTTCCTTTTGGACATACCGACACGATGGGTGGCCCACGTATGCTTCCATTAGAGTATGATCTTGTTATTGTTTTGGACATACTGACACGATGGGTGGCCCACGAGTATGCTTCCATTCTTGTTTGTTATCTTGTTATTTCCTTTGGACATACTGACATGATGGGTGGCCCACGGGTATGCTTCCATTAGGATGGTTCCATGGTCATGCCTATACCGAGGTAAGATGCCGGGGTATGCGGCCACAGCGGGTTAAACTCCCGGTTACATTTGAGTGATGACTTTGAGGCGTGAGTCCTCGACTTGATACGATCGCTTTATGTTGTGGAATCGTAGCCCGTTATCATACATGTCTCTGCTTTATATGGACTATTATGATTTCATTTTCAGATTTTCGCCACATACTTTGTACTGTTGTAATCGACCTCCTTCGGGGCCGCTCATGCCGCAGGTAGAGATACATCGGTTGTTGATCCTCGCCTTAGGATTACCGCCCAAAGATATCGGGAAGCTCCGCTTTCTCGGAGGCTTATATTTGTATGCTCCCGAGTTGTAGGTTCTTGTACATTCTGTGGTATGGCGGGCCCTGTCTCGTCATAGTTGTTGTCACATTCTTAGAGGTGCAGAGTAATGTGGCGTGGTTGTAAAGGATGTAACTGCTCAAACTTTGTATATATATATGCCAAAAGGAGACTTTCTCTCGATAAAATGTGTCTCATTTTACAATTGTTTCATGTCTTGTTTTTATGTTCCGATTTCTCGATGTATGACTACTTGGGTGCCCGGTAAGGCACTACCACGCCCCGAACGGTCGTGACATACTCGGGCCACCCAACGTGTCGATGTCCATCAATCAACCGTATAGTCGGCCTCCATCGAGAGACGCAGAGTACGTAAATACAACACTTGCACAACAAAGGCTATCACCACAAGCATAGGCAAGTTCAACATACTTTTAGACATTCCTTTTATGACCACAAATCCGGGTTTTAACCCCAAGGTACTACGTAATTAAATTCTTTCAACAGATCCAATTCTTTTATAAAGGTCACACGATACCCATAGTATCAAAATAGAGTAACTATCTTTTTAAGTAAACCAAAAATCAATTTCCATACCTTCTTTTTAAACCAATTTATACTTCAATTCCTCAAGTCTCATTTCCTTTAGAAATCAAGTTCCTTACTTTGGAATTTTTAAGAAAATCAAAACTTGTTTTTAATGACCTTATTAAAGCAGTCATAATCTAGGAAATGTAATACAACTTTGTCTTATCTTAGCTTCTATGCAGATGGAGGTTTCTACTTGTTTTAATATAATTAATTGTCATTACTTTTTCCTTTATTAACGCTGCAATGGTTTGTTCGATACTTATTCCCATTTCCGAAATCAATGTGAAATTATCCTTTTAAAGACCAAGTACCCATTACTTACGAATGCGGTTTCACAACTTTTTAACACAATTCAAGTTCTTAGCATTACAACACGTCGAATATAAGTCAAGTCTCTTATCTTTTTAAACCAAATCCCATGACGGGGAACGATCAAGTCTCACATCTTTTTAAAACAACTGTCAAGTTACCATCTTAAAACCAATGATAAAACCATTTCTTCATTTTCATAAAGTCGTTATAACTAACTTCCCATAAAGCTAGTATAACACTTAAAACTTTTTATGAAAACCAAGTATTACTTTCCAAAATGATTCATAACTCCTTTTGAAATATTCAAGATTCTTATTAATTAGAACTCAAGTCCAAAGACATCAAAGTAAAGCTCAATTTAGTTTAACACATGTACGTCTACCGTACTATATATATTTCACAAATATCATGCTCAAAGAGATAGGAAGAGGTTCACATACCTCGCGACGATTATCGACAATTAGCAAAACGCTCCAAAGTACTATAACCTTGCTAGCCCTTTTCCACCCTTCAAGTAGAATACACTACTCATAGTACTTCCACCTATAATGGCCATGAAACGTCTATTAACCTCTAGATCTCTTCGTAGGATATTTCTAAGAACAAAGTTCCATATCCTACGGAAAATTCAAAAGACCTCCCCGCTTCTACTCAATTTTCCACCTTTTCAAGGCCCGATAACCGTAATTAACATACTATCATTAAGGTGCAATAATACGAAATTTAAAGAAGGATCACACGCCCAAACGGAACGCGATTAACAATCTCTCCTTAATAACAACAATAATTAAAGAAGGGGATAACACGCCCAAACGGAACGCGATTAACAATCTCTCCTTCATAACAACAATAATTAAAGAAGGGGATAACACGCCCAAACGGAACGCGATTAACAATCTCTCCTTCATAACAACAATAATTAAAGAAGGGGATAACACGCCCAAACGGAACGCGATTAACAATCTCTCCTTCATAACAACAATAATTAAAGAAGGGGATAACACGCCCAAACGGAACGCGATTAACAATATCTCCTTCATAACAACAATAATGTAAATATGGTCCAAAGTAAATACAGTCCAAAGTAGATACGGTCCAAAGTAGATACGGTCCAAAGTAGATACGGTCCAAAGTAGATACGGTCCTTAAGTTGGGGTCCTTGGCCAACTTTTACAATTTTACTTATCCAATTACTTCATTAGTCCTTCAACTTATATTTCAATCTTTATATAAGTTATAGTTCCTTTGTTGTTAACTTCTTAGTCAAGTAATGGATACATTTTTACCATTTTAATGGCTAAATGTCAATTCTTCTTTTAACATCTTAACAAGATCCAAATCTTTCCTTATTATATCATACAGTCCATAATATACTTCCAATATATGTATAATATCCATATATACATAATAATCAACTTCACAAAGAGGTTAAGGTTCATTACCTCAAAATAGCCCAAAAAACGTGACTGTCCAGATTTTTAGCCACTGCTTCGTCAGCTGAACTTGTAACGTCGATAACTCTCTACTCCAGTTTCCTATCGACGAGCGGTTTGTTGCGTTAGAAACTAGACTCGACGAACGTAATTTTAGGCTTTTGAAACACCCAAAAACTCCTAATATGCTAGGATATATTCTCTTCCAAATATGACTAAAAATCTGCCCAAAACAGTCCCGAAAATCTGCCCACTCTCGGCCAAGGGGGGGGGGGGGGGGTTTGAGGCTAGGGGTGTGAAATATTGTCTAACTCTTGGTTAAAAATCTTCCTAATACATTAAGGAAGAACACTTATAAGTTTAAGAATGTTTGGACAACATTTGCTCAAGAAATAAAAGGGGGTTGGATGAGAGCACTAGGGAGGGAGAGGAAAATATTTTCAAGTCTTGAAATATTCTAAGTGATTTTCATCAACTAAAGGGGTTTATATAGTACAACCAAGGGTTAGGATTGAAACATGTGTAAGATAGAGATTTAGGATGTAGGTTCCTTTGTACATTTGTCCTTGCCCACTAATGGCACCAAGACCATGCAAGACTTTGACCATTTGACTTGCCCACTAATGGCACCAAAATCGTCCAACATGGCTCTTGGGTGACACGTGTCGCCCTCCAATTGGTCCAAAATATTAATCTCTCGGAAAAATTCCATAAAAATATTGAAAACGTAAAAATTTCCTTCACAAGGTTCGGAATATTTTCCGTCGGAAAATAATTCTTTCATTCTTACCCTAAATTCAAGGATATACTCTCTAACGCTCATGCCATCCTGTCTCAACTGTAGGAATATGTCAACTCTAGCCATCCTCATCTCTGGAGGCAAGAAGTGACCAAGGAATGTCTCTGTAAACTCATCCCAAGTAGCTGGAGGAACATAATCTCCCTTAGACAACTCCCAAGACTCATACCAGTTTGTAGCTATATCCCGTGATCCCAGATGGTTAACCAACTCAATCGACCGCCTCCGAATCCTCGACACCTCAACAGATGTTGCATCTATCGGATGAACTCCTGCGGGTCATCCTCGGGTTGTGACCCAAAAAACTCTGGAGGGTTACAATTCAAGAAATCACGAACCCTCAAAGTGTTAGACCTAGGGTCAACTCCTGGTCCCTGTCTGCGGTTTTGCCCTACCACTATTCTAGTCAGCAACTGTACTGCATCTCTCATGGCCCTATCTTCTGCCCCTGGATGAGGAACTGGAGGCTCAAGTATCGGGGACCCTGGAGCTACTCTAAGCTCCTCTGGTGATGGCGGTCTAACTGAACTCGCCGACTGGCGCACAATCTCAGGCATAGTCTGGGCCTATGCCTTAGTAACTCTCTGAGTCTGACTAGTAGCTTCTGCTACTGACTTGCCCTTATGGGCCACTGTTGCCCTCTTCGGAGGCATAGCTGAAACACAATAATACGTTAGAGAGGGGAATTATCCTAATAACATAACTCTATCACACGATTTACGAGATGAAATAATAGAAATCAATCCTAAATGTACTATAGCCTCCTGTTTATGGGTGTGGTGCACAACACACCGATAACCAAGACTCTATTGCACACGGTCTGTAGACATTCCAAGGACTAACTTGTTACACCCCGGAATTTCAGGATATGTTTATAAGAACGTACGTAAGAACTCAAAAATGTTAAGGTTTGAGACGAGTAAAAATTTATCGGAATTATGGAATTGTCGGAAAACGAAATATTGCGACGAGCGGGAGGGCGACACGTGTCACCCCCCCTTACTTGGTCTTGGACGAAAATACATGGATAGGATGGTCATTTGACCATAATTTAAATGACCAAGTCTTGTTAAGACAAAGAGCTTGACATTGTTGACTTGTCAAAGGGCCACTTGGCTTGATCCTTGTGAAATGCATCCAAGCCACCCATTTGTTTTAATCTTAACCCTTCCTTGTGTTATATAAGCTTACTAGTAGCAAGACAAGGCTTCCATACTTAGAGAAAATTTCAAGAATTATGTTCTTCACTAATGTAGCTCTCGGCTTTAGCTAAGGGTTTGAAGAGAAAATTTTCAATTGTTGTCCAATAATCTCCCCACTTTAAACCAAGGTACCTAAGGGTATTGTAAGTGTATCTCAATAGAAAGATCCCGGAAAAATGGCGTTTTCGTATTAGTCGCAAGGCGGAAAGTTAAGGAGTTCTTCAACTTTGAAGTTGGAACTTGAAGATAAGTTCTTCATAAGCTTCTAAGGGTTGCTTGGAGTGGATTGGAATGTCAAAAGGAGGAGCTAAAGTTGCTAAGGATCGACTTGTGATCTTGGATCATATTTGGGCTAATTGAGGTATAACCTTCATTTTACTTTTGTAATTGAAGATTTCATGTTATGATAAGTTATAAGTGATCATGTGATATGTGTTATGAAGTTTGATAAGTGTTATGGAAATTTGGAAGCTCAAATCCGAAAATGACATGTTGAGTCATTTGAAATTGAATTACAATTTGGTCGTTAACTAGAATCGTCGCATGTTATCTACTTGAAGATTGTAGTTGTTATAATCAATTGCGGCCTTATAACATGTTATACTAAACAACTTGGATTGAAAAGAAATTGGAAGAAGAATTGGTATTGTTGCCCTAATTGTCGAATTGACATTGTAGTTTAGACTAGTTTGTTATATATTGTGGGGCGGAATTTTACATGTCTTGATTAAGCGTGTAATCCCCTATTGTTAACTACTTTGTTGAGCCTTAAATGTGGCGTGTTTGGTTATTGAATTCGGCCTTGAAAAAGGTGGCAAAGTATGTAGAAACAAAGGAAGTGCTGTCCGATTTTCCGTAGAATTTAGTGACTTTGCACTTGGAATATTCTATGTTTGAAGTAAGAAGTTAATAGACGTATTATGGTCATTATAGGTTGACATACTACGTACGGCGAATTGGACTTAACAAGTGGATTAAACCGAAGAGGTATGTGGAGCTTTCTTATCTCTTGAGCATGAATAAGTTGTAAATATATAGTACGGTAGACGTACAAGATTTTGACAATCTAGGTCCATTTGATATCCTTGGCTTATTTTAAGAATGTCCAAGTTGATTGAGTTAGGAAATTAACTCACTTGTTTAAATATTAAGGATATCTTGGTTTTCAAAAGTTAAGAGACTTTAAGTATGTTGAAAGTATTATTGATACTTGTTTTGTTGGAAAGTTTAAGTCTCTTGGTTATAAAGAAGTATGTAAGTTGCTAATGTATAAAGCTAGTATAACGGTTTTATGGGAAGTTGGTTATAATAGCTTTATGGAAAGTTAAAAAGAGTGGTTTACTCTAAGTAATTTAAGTATGTTAAATGACTTGAAATAACGAAAGGCAAATTGATTTAAAGGCATCAATTGCTTAAGGTTTTAAAAGAAAGAAGTCACTTGATTTAGAACCCCGAAAATGTATTTTCTAAAAAGGTATTGTGACTTGTCTTAAAATGTAGTTATGACTTGATGCTACGGTTATTAGTATCTTGGAAGTTTTATATGAAAGTGAGTCATTTTAAAAGAATAGAAGTACGTAGTACTTTGGGTTAAACTCCCGGATTTATAATGACATGTTAGTGCCTTAAGTAAACTAAAATGAGAGTGTATATGAATAAGACTAATAAGAGGTTAGGAGGATTTCTTAACTTGCTTATTTATTGTATGATAAGCCGGTAGTGCTTATGTTATGTGTGATAAGCCAGTAGGGTTTATGTTATGTATGATGGTCGTTTGAGCTAGGGTAAGAGTATAAATGAGGGGCAAGCCCCAAGATCGCTATACCACCTTCTTCAGGGTAAGAGTATGAATGAGGGGCAAGCCCCAATATCGTCATACCACCTTCTTCAGGGTAAGAGTATAAATGAGGGGTGAATCCCCAAGATCGTTATACCACCTGTTCCGTGGATTTGCTACCCACGATGCGAGGAATACCTCATGCGAGTCCTATGGTCTTATGCGGGTGAAATAGTCTCATGCGGACGGGTACAACCTATGCGAGGAATACCTCATGCGGGTCCACACGACCTATGCGGGTGAAATAGTCTGTCACGACCCGAACCCGGGCCCGTGACTGGTTCCTTACCCGGGCACCCAAGTAGACATACATCAGAGTAATCAGCAGAATATAAAACAAGACATGAAAATAATGTGAAGTGAAACAGCTTTATTCGAGAAGTTGCCTTTTCGCATATATATAAAACATGAATCCAACAGCATATCCCTTTACAAACTCGCCACACAAAGATTTCATGCACTTAAGAATGATATAACAACAATGGAGGACAGGCTCGCCATACCCCGAATGTAAGTACCTACAATGACAGGGACTATACCAAAGATAAGCCTCCGAGAAACGGATCTTCCTAAAACGCTGAATCGTGATCCTAAGAGCGAGGATCGACGATCGCGTACTTACCGCAGATGAACGCAGCCCTCAAGCGAGGTCAAGACAACAGTACCAAGTATGTGAAATCAAAATACTGAAATGAAATCATAGTAGTCTATATAAAGCAGAGACATGTATGATAACCAAACTACGATTCACAATAAATAAGCCAGGTCAAGTCGTGACTCACGCCTCAAAGTCATCACTCAAATATCACTATGGGTCTCACGCCCACAACATCAATCATGCGTGGAATACCTTCCTCACCGCCAGCCTATGATATAAAAGCACCAAGGAATACACATGAACACCGTGTCCCACTGTGTCATAATAAAACCGCACGGTAAGTAATGGCGCATAGCCGACTATTAAAACCTACGCATCAACAATGCTATAAAATCGTATCACGAGGTCTTTCTGCATCGCGCCATATGATCGAAGTGGGCCACTCGCCTCGATCAATGTGCGCCAAACTCGAACTTCCCGCACTCGCATAGGCCACACACATAGGCCCGCATGAGGTATTCCCCGCATCGAGGTAGCTACTCCCTAATCGCCCCGACCCGTGGTCCGCATGGCCACATAGATCGCATGGCCATATAGACCGCACACTAACTCGAACTCTCGTAGCCCGCATAGGCCACCGACCGCATGAGGTATCTCGAATCATAGTCACACGTAATGCCCGAGGTGTACCTCGTGATCGGGGCACTTAACCCCCGGTATATCATGTCAAGAGGTGAGTGATATAATACTAGCACAACGGCTTATCGTTAAACAACATAAGCACAATAAGAATAACCTTTTACACAAACATCACAAGACACTAACACACGTAGCATCCTAAAATGTTTACTTATCAAACCAATCAAGAAAGTATTACAAGGCTATCACAAACCAACATAATCAAGTTACTCACACAAGGTACTTTCTACTTTATGTCAACAAGTTCGGGTTTTTATCCCCAAAGTACTTCCTACATTAACTCTTTAAAATATCCATTTATTTCACAAAAGTCACACAATACCCGTAGTATAAAAATAGAGTGACTATCTTTTTAAGTAAACCAAAACACTTCTTTTTGTAAAATCAAGTAACAACATTCTTTTCCAAACGTTCAAGTTTGCCTAATTTCAAATGCTCAAGTTTCTCGTTTTCGAAAGGTTTCGTAGTTCATAATCAATTAAGTAAACCGTTCCTTTTATCTCTCTTAAGTCGTTATACCTAACTTCCCATAAAGCTAGTATAACTCTTAAGCTTTTAAAACCAAGTATTACTCTTCTTTCAAAACGATTCTTAATTCTTTTGAAATACTTCAAGATTTTTATTATGTAGACTCAAGTCAAAAGACATCGGAGTAAAACCACGTTCAGTTGACACACGACGCTCACCGCATTATATATATTCTTTTAAAATATCATGCTCAAGAGGATAGGAAGAATCACATACCTCGCGACGACACCGACAATTAGCAAAACGCCCAAAGCATCAGAATCCGCTTAGCCTTTTCCACCCTTCGAGTAATACGCGCTCGCAGTGATTTCAACCTATAACGGTTATATAAGTCTATCAATGTCTAGACTACTCGTAGAATAAATCTAGATACAAGATTCTACGGAAAATTGGGCAAAGACTTCCTACCCACAAACTACACAAGTTCATCAGAATACAATCATATGTAAGTATGCTTCAATTCCTTCTTATATACTGTCAGACTGACTTCTGCTCGCGATCGTGCCCTACCTGGGCACCCTCTTGGTAAACATCGAGAATAGCAATGAACATACACAACTAAAAGATACTTAAACATAAGTTAACAACAAAGCTACCGATAAGGCCACCTTCCGTAAAAATATACTCAATCCGAAATAATAAAGACATTTTTTTTTTTCTTTACAACCCAATCCACAATGTGACTACTGCACTTAAGAATAACAACTCAAGTGACAGTGGCCCCGCCATACCCCGAATGTACAATAACCGACAATACTGTGGATAAGCCTCCTAATAAAGGAGCTTCAACAAATGAACAGTTGATCCTAAGAGCGAGGATCAAGAACTGCATTTACTCATGCAGATTTAACGCACTCAAGGAGGTCAAGACAACATGTACCAAATATGAGAAGTTAGCATCAGAATGAAATCATAAGTCTAAAATAAAATCGAGACATGTATGATAACTCACCAATACAGACATCGTGGCCTTACTAACAATGAGAGTAAATAGGGGTATACTTACAATATAAAGTAGGAAAGCTCACGATCAAAGCAGGACCACCCGCCCGCAGTGTCATTAAGCAATCCTATTCCCGGGACTATTTCACCCGCATAGATCCAGTGGACCCGCGTGAGGTATTCCTCGCATGGGACTATTTCACCCGCATAAGCCCTTACAGACTCGCATGAGGTATTCCTCGCATAGGCTGGACCCGCCCGCATGGGACTATTTCACCCGCATAAGCCCTACGGACTCGCATGAGGTATTCCTCGTGATCGTGGGTAGCAAATCCACTAAATATGCAATGCCACAAACCCGGGGAATGACCCCGCAATTATTACTGAACTACTAGCACAAATTCGGCTATCACACATAACATAAGCACTACCGGCTTATCATACAATATATAAGCAAGTTAAGCAATCTCCTAACTTCTTATTATTCTGTTTCATATACACTCTCATTTTAGTTTACTTAAGGCACTAACATGTTCTTTATAAAAATCCGGGAATTTAACCCAAAGTACTACGTACTTCTATTCTTTCAAAATGACTCATTTCATTATAAAACTTCCAAGGTACTAATAACCGTAGTATCAAGTTACAATTTCTTTTTCAAGACAAGTCACAATACTTTTAGAAATAAAATTAGGCTTCTAAATCAAGTGACTTCTTCTCTCGTAAAAGCCTTAGGCAATTGATGCCTTTAAATCAAATTGCCTTTCAAATAAATCAAGCCATTTATCTTTCCATAAAGCCAATATAACCAACTCCCATAAAGTCGTTATATTCACTTTATACCTAAGTCAAGTACAATTTCCTATCCAAGGACTTATACGCTTAAAACGAAACAAGTGTCACATCCTTTAAAACTCTTCAAGTCCCTTAACATGCTTAAATTACTTAAGAGTAAACCATTCTCTTATTAACTTTCCATAAAGCTATTATAACTAACTTCCCATAAAGCCGTTATACTAGCTTTATACATTAGCAACTTACATACTTCTTTTAACCAAGAGACTTAAACTTTCCAAATGTAACAAGTATCAAAATACTTTCAACATACTTAAAGTCTCTTAACCTTTGAAACCAAGATATCCTTAATAAATAAACAAGTGAGTTAATTCTCTAACTCAAACAACTTGGGCATTCTTAAAATAAGCCAAGGATATCAAATAGACTAGATTGTCAAAATCTCAGACGCTCACCGCATTCATACATTTACAACTTAATCATGCTCAAGAGGTAAGAAAGTTCCACATACCTCTTCTGTTTAATCCACTTGCTAAGTCCAATCGCCACGTAGTATGCCAACCTATAATGACCATAGTACGCCTATTAACTTCTAGTTTCAAACGTAATATTCCAAGTGCAAGTCACTAAATTCTACGGAAAATCGGACAAAGACTTCCTTTGTTTTTACTAACTTTGCCACCTTTTCAAGGCCGAATACAATAACCAAACAGCCCCAATTGGCTCACCACAATTTATAAGGTAGTTCAATACAAATGAATAACCAAACAACCCCAATTGGCTCACCACAAACGATAACAAACTAGTCTAAACTACTAGTCCAATTTCGGCCACAATGTATATAACAATACCAATTCTTATTCAATTTCCAATTCAATCCAAATTGGTAGCATAATATGATATCAAGCCGCCATTAATTATAGCTACTACACTTTCCAAGTAGGTAACATGCGACAATTCAATTTATCGATCAAATTGGATTTCAATTTCAAATGGCTAAATATGTCATTTTCGGATTTTGAGCTTCCAATTCCATAACACTTATCAAACTTCATAACACGTATCACAAGACCACTTATAACTTATCATAACATGAAATCTTTAATTACAAAAGTAAAACGAAGATTATACCTCAATTATCCCAAATATGATCCAAGAGTACAAGTCAATCTCTAGCACCTTTAGCAACTCCTGTCACGACCGAACGGGATCGTGCCTAGTGCCCGCACCCAAGTTGACATACATCGAGTAGTAATCAGGAACATAAAGACAATACATGAAACCAAAGTGTAATAAGGCAGTGAAATTAAGAAAAATTAGCCAAAGCGGTTACCTTCAGATATATAGAAACTCTTTCAACTCTTTCGAAGCTTTAATCCTATACAAACCCACAACGCAATAAAGATTCATGCACTTACGAATGATATGACAACAACGACGATAGAGCTTCGCCATACCCCGAATGCGAATAAGCATACACGTATAGGACTATACCAAGATACTATGAGGAACGGAGCTAACCAAACGCCAATCAAAGAACATGTCAAGTCGTGGACTCACCCTCAAGTCATCACTCAAGTATAACAATGGGTCTCAGCCCACAACATCAATCATGCCCAAGGGACACATGAACACCGTGTCCCACCTGTCGTAATATAAATAAACCAGGTAAGTAACACACACACCTGGACTACTACTACAAGGTCACAATGGAATCACAAGAATCAAGGCATAATTACTCCGCGAACTGGGTCACATGATCAAAGCTCGCGCACTCGTCGCCAACACGATGTATCACGCCTGCCTAACTCCCGAACTCCCGCAGCCTCGCGATATAGCCAAACTCATAGGCCCGCATGAGCTGGCGTATACTCGACGTCATACCCCACGCACGACCGCATGACCACAAGGCCCGTACTAACTCGAACTCCCCCTCCGATAGCCCCTGCACTGCATAAGGTATTCTCGAATCATAGGTCCATCGACCACCTGAAGTCTACCTCCGATCGGAGGGCGCTAACCTCCGAATATGTCACGATGAGTGCTACAATACTATCATAACGCGATAGTTAAGAAGCACAATCAAGGGAAAACCCTTTACACAAACATCACAAGATACTATCACACGAAGCATCCTAACATGATTACTTATCAAAGCAACGAAAGTATTACGTGCTATCACAATTCAATACAATCAAGTTATTCACACAAGGTACTTTCTACTTTAAGTTAACAAGTTCGGAATTAATGTTATACCGTATTTCGTGAGTATGTACGTATGACGCACGTAGAAAATTTGAAACTTGTACTAAGGCTTGGCGAATTAATTTTGTTCACAACACCCGCTTAGAGTCGTTTCGACTAAACGCTTTCACAGCTTTCGTAGGGAATTTCCGCTATGTCATTTCTAATTTTTATGATTTTTCCGAGAGACGAAACATTTTGACCAACGGGAGGGCGACACTTGGCACCCTCCAATTGGTGGACTCGAACGCCCATTTGGACGATTTGGACAAAGAGGAGCACGTTTTTGGTGCCTTGGAAAAGTCAAGGAGTTGGTAGGATATTTGTGTTGGTAAATCCTAGCCCTACACTTGCCTAACACATGGATTGATCTTGGCCTTTGGTTGGCCATCCCTTGACCTATAAATACCCCTTAAGGTTGAAGACTTCTTCATCCAAAAATGCCTAAGTCTTGTGAGCTCTTCCTCCCTCCCTTCACCTTGTTCTCGTCCTTTCCCTCCTTGGCCGAGAGCCCCTCCCTCGAGTCGCCTTGTGGCGAGACTTCACCCCCCCTCCTTGTGGTGTTGTTCTCGTATAATGTACCCCCCCCCCTTTGTGGTGTAGAAATACTCTCAAAAGTATTGTTATAATGCCCAAATTACCTTAGCCATATACCTTGTTGTATTCTAAGGTTATACCTATACGAATAGCCCAGAAAATACTATTATACTTCCCGTCAGTCACAAAACCGAAACCCTAGGAAAATCTCCATAGTCCGTTGGAGTATTGTGTAAGAAGTTGGTTAGAACTTCTAAGGGTGGTTTAGAGTGGTTGAGCGCCGAGTCGGAGCTAAACGATTGCCCAGATCGACTTTAAGCTAGGATAATTATGGGCTTATCGAGGTAATTATCTTGTCCTCTATTGTAATTGGAAATTACATGATTGCTTGAATATATAGTTGAAGTATACTATATAATAGAACGAACGTAGTTATCGCAATGTCTTTTGACTTAAGCCCGAATAATACTTACGAATGTCTCGCGACTTAAGCTGAATTTAAAGAAGAGTACCGAATCAGAATTACATAGGCTGTATTACAAGAGACTTGGTAGTAGTACCATGGAGTAGAGTTGTACTGCTAGGGTTAGATGTATAACCCCATGGTTGGCTTGGTAGCCACTCGATAGAGGAGGAGATTTACGCTCATGGGGGAGAGTCGCCAATTTTCTTAGAATGTTCTACGAAGAGACCTAATGTTAATAAGTCACTGTGGCCTTATAGCGGGAGTACTACGTGGCGCGACCGCTTGGCTTAAGGAGTAGCCGACGGTTGGAGCGCTTTTGCTATTAGTCGATACTGTCGCGAGGTATGTGAACCTCTTCCTATCTCTTCTAGCATGATATGTGTGAACTATGTAGTACGGAGACGCATACATGTGCTAAATGTATTTGATTGGTGTAAAACATAAAGTGTTATAACGGCTTTATGGGAAGTTGGTTATAATAGCTTTATGTTGGTTAGAAAATACATGTGGTTTTTAAAAGGTAACTGATTTGAACTATAATCGCTTGTTATCTGTTAATAAAGAACTTGAAGTATTTCAAAAGATTTTTGAATCATATTGAAAGAAGAAGTAATACTTGGTTTTTGAAAACTTAAGAGTTATCGTAGATATATGGGAGGTTATGTATAACGGCTTAAGAATGTTTTATCGATTTGAAATCGTAATGTGTATCGACAAACCATCGCAGCGTTAATAAAAGGAAATGTTCGACTAATTAAGTATTAATAAAACCAGAGAAACTTCCATCCGCATAGAAACTAAGATGAGACAAAATGATATTTCCTAGATCATGGTCATTGTAATAAGGTTGTTATAAACAAGAATATCCTACTCACATGTAAGGCTTAGGTTTCTCGATTGTTTAAAGGAGAATTATTTTCTAAAATTAATAAGATTATGAACTACTAAACATTTATAAAATGAGAAACTTTAACATTGGAAATTAGGAAAACTTAAACATTGGAAAAGCATGTTGCTACTTGATTTTACAAAGAGAAGTAATTGATTTACTTTAAAAAGATAATCACTCTATGTTCATATACTACCGTATTGTGTGAAGTAACGATCTTGTAAAGATTTAATGTATGAAGTGCTTTGGGGATAGGTACGAACTTGTTAGTAGAAAGTACCTTGTGTGAATAACTTGATTGTATTGGTTTGTGATAGCCTTGTAATACTTTCTTGTTGACTTGATAAGTAAGTATGTTAGGATGCTACGTGTGTTAGTATCTTGTGATTATTATGTGGGGTCACTCCTGCAGGCTTACGTTGTTAAACGTTAAGCCCGCTGTTATCGTTATTGTATCACATACCCTCGACTTATTATACCGAGGCTTGCCACCCTCGACGCGGTCTTTACGCCTACGCGGTCCTCGTGACTACGCGAGCGCGGTAGCTCCAGGATTTGATCATTCCGGTGTTTAGCCCGACGCGGGATTCCTATGCGCGTCCGCTGAGACTATGCGGTCTTTTGAGACTATGCGGTCGCGGAGCCCAGCAGCATACCGAGGTTGGTCGCCGACGCGGGTATACCTCAGCGATCCGGGACCATGATTCGAGGAATACCTCACGCGTCCGTGTGACCTATGCGCGAGTCGCGAGAGTTCCAGAATAGACGCGACATTGATATTGCGGGCGAGTGCCGCCTTCGATCATGTGGTGCGGTCTAGAAAGACCTCGGATACGCTTTGTGGTATTTTTGGCATCGTGGTCTTAGTAGTCGGCTATGCCTTCGCATTGCCCCGCACGGTTTTATTGTGATAACTTTGAGGCGTGAGTCCCCGACTTGACACGATCGCTTATTTGTTGTGGATCGTAGTTTGCTTATCATTCATGTCTCCCGCTTTATAGACTATTATGATTTCATTTACGATTTTTAGTTTCACATACCTGCACTGCCAGATCGACTCTTCGGGGCCGCGTTCATGCCGCAGTCGAGGTACACCGCCGTTGATCCTAGCTCTCGTGGTCACAGCCATTGGGAAGCTCCGCTTTCTCGAGGCTTATCACGTATAGTCCCCGTCGTAGTAAGTGTTTACATTCGTGGTTTGGCGGCCCCGTCCCCGCCATAGTTGTCGTATCATTTCTTGAGGTCCGTAGTAATCGCTGTGGCGTGGTTTGTAAAAGGATTAAGCCGCTCATTTGTAAAAGAGTTGATGGTTATATATATGCCGAAAGGCAAGTTTTCACAGATTATTGTTTTATATTTCGTTATCTCATGTTGTTGTTTTATGTTCCGCGACACTCGATGTTGTGTCACTAGGGTGCCCGGTAAGGCACCACCACGCCCAGCCGGTCGTGACAAAAGTGGTATCGAGCGATTAATCCTCGGAAAGTGTCTACGCATCGATCCAAGAAGTCTTGATTATCGGTGTGTTGTGCACCACACCAATAATCGTGAGGCTATAGGATATTTAGGATTGGTTTCTATTCTTCTCACTCGAGATCGTGCCTTAGCCGTGTTGTAAGTTGGACCCTCCGACGAAATTATTTCCCTATCGTTATGCCTCCGTAGGCAACCCGCCTGTGAGGGCAAGGCGCCGAGGAGCCGCGAGTAGAATTCGAGGGTTACGTGGCACAGCCCAATCATTACCTAGGTAATGCTTCATTCGGGATTTCTGCGACGTCACTAGCCCCAAGAAAGTTTAGCACGGCGCAGCCTCTGCGCCATGACATTTGAACCTTTAGTTCCACGCACGAACAGTGAAATTAGATTGCAAGGCGACCACATTAGCTATGGATTTGGCTACCGAGAGTATACCGATGTATCGCGAGTCTTGATGACTACCTAAGAGAAGGGTGTGCAAGAGTAATCCTTCGCCAGGCTCGAGCATGGCACGTGCACGGGCTTATGCAGCAGTCGAGAAACATTGAGATCGACGGGTTAACCAAGGACAAAGATAAGAGGCCGTGAGCAAAGAAGGTCCTTGGTAACTTTCGAGGCGAGTCGCCTCACCAAAGAGATTAGATTATGCACCTCCACCGCGCAGAGTGGTCTTCCACGGATTTCGTGACGCTCGAGTACGCAGGAGTTGGTCAACTCCGTGGCTTCCGTTCACAGATGACGCACGCCATCCCGGGAATGTCGTCTTTAGTTGGTACTTGTTGTACCTGCGGCCGTCAGGGCCATGTGTCGAGAGAGTGACCTAGTAGGAGGACTTTGCCTTCATGCAGGTGGTAGTTCGTCACCTTCCTTGCTATACGCCTCAGGCAGGTTTGATTAGAACGACTAAGGAATGAAACAAGAGTTACAGATAGATCTTTAACCCTCAGAGTTCAAGATGTGTGATAAGATGGGTATATCATAAGTGCTATGTTTTGATAGCAGAGTGTTAATGTTGTGATTAGAAATCTTGGTTAGCTAACCAAGTAAGATTTGGGGGATAGAAAAGTGTGAACCTTAGAGTTTTATACGTAGAGACCTTAGAGGTAAGGCCATCTCGATGTAAAGGTGTAGTGTTGTGTTTGATCCTTATTGGAGCGCATAGTGCACGTGAGCTACGTTTGGGATAGGTCCCTGGTAGTGTGAAATGAAAGGGGGTAGTTGAGCTAAGAAGACCGCTAGGTTTTCGTAACGTGTTTAGTGAGATTGTTCGGATCGGAGCTAGTATTTTGCGTGGTCACGGTCGGATTGGGGCCATGGGTCAACCCGCGGTAGGTTTGGGTGGGGTCAGTTTGTGGTGGTCCCGCTTGTGTTAGGGTTACGAGGGTGTTAGGCCCAAGTTTAGTTAACCAACAGACGAGTTCGTGGATGCGTTCGACCAGCTGGTCGGGCCGACAGCGACCATCGTGTTCTTCGGCCGACCGCTCACTCGGCATGTTGATTTATCGTAAGAGGTTGTAAGGTTGCACGGGTGCCTACCTTTACCTTATGGCGCATATGGAGCCTGTGTTACTACTGTTTTGTTTCGAAGTTTTACCAAGCATGTGCTAAGAACTCGTGAGTCTCGATCGCATTCGCCGGGCCGTGTGGACTTCAGGGTAGTTGGGGACCGTTGTCTCTGTAGAGGAGCGTTTAAGCTACCATTTCGGTGTTCGGGATGTCGCCTTATGAAGCCTTGTAAGGCGGAAGTGTAAGTCACGGCCGATTGGTCTGATGTTGGCAAGGTTCGCATAGGTGCAGCTTGTTCCAGCAGACTGTGGATAGTGAGAAGCTTGGCTAGAAGAGGTTCTGGCAGCTCAGAGATATCGTGTGGATAAGCGGCGACGACGCTTAGAGTTCGCCGACGGTCGGTCTTCAAGTACCACCCCGGATTGGGTGTGACGAATTTTGGGAAACAGAGGAAATTAGCCCGAGTTACTTTGGGCCTTTGTGAGTTCATGTGAATAATAGGCCAGGTTGCCTATATGTTAGCATTTGTCGTCCGACTTAGAGGCGTGACGTCCGCCTTTTCGCTTTGTTATATTCGGAAAGTATCGAAGATCCATCAGTGTTCCCGCTTAATGATGACCACGTTAGAGATAGTAACCCGAGTTTTGATATCGGCAAGATCGTAAATATGGTAAGAGTTCGAGTGCACGACCTCGTGGATCGCATGCAGCCCGGCACCATTGTTGGGTCGCCGAGCAAGGCTCGACAAAGTGACAAAGTGGTATCATTTGGTGATGTTAGAGGTGTTTCCTCGTGGACTTGGATGTAAGTTTTTATGTGCGCGGGTGTTTCTGTGGCCAGATGTGGCAGGATTGTGCTCGTAAGTATAGTAGTGACTGGCGCGCGTTTGTTTTGAGACTTAGAAGGAACATTCGACGAATGTTTCTGGCGAGGAGAATGTTATACCGTATTTGCAGTATGCACGTGGGGACGCACGTAGAAAATTTGAAACTTGTACTAAGGCTCGAATTAATTTTGTTCACAACACCCGCTTAGAGTCGTTTCGACGAAACGCTTTCACTTTTCGTAGGGAATTTCCGCTATGTCATTTCTAATTTTTGCGGATTTTTCCGAGACGAAACATTTTGGACCAACGGAGGCGACACTTGGCACCTCCAATTGGTGGACTTGAACGTCCATTTGGACGATTTGGACAAAGAGGAGCACGTTTTGGTGCCTTGGAAAAGTCAAGGAGTTGGTAGGATATTTGTGTTGGTAAATCCTAGCCCTACACTTGCCTAACACATGGATTGATCTTGGCCTTTGGTTGGCCATCCCTTGACCTATAAATACCCCTTAAGGTTGAAGACTTCTTCATCCAAAAATGCCTAAGTCTTGTGAGCTCTTCCTCCCTCCCTTCACCTTGTTCTCGTCCTTTCCCCCTTGGCCGAGAGCCCCTCCCCCTGGAGTTGGCCTTGTGGCCGAGACTTCACCCCCCTCCTTGTGGTGTTGTTCTCGTATAATGTACCCCCCCTTTGTGGTGTAGAAATACTCTCAAAAGTATTGTTATAATGCCCAAATTACCTTAGCCATATACCTTGTTGTATTCTAAGGTTATACCTATACGAAAAGCCCAGAAAATACTATTATACTTCCCGTCAGTCACAAAACCGAAACCCTAGGAAAATCTCCATAGTCCGTTGGAGTATTGTGTAAGAAGTTGGTTAGAACTTCTAAGGGTGGTTTAGAGCGGGTTGGAGCGCTCGGAGTCGAGCTAAACGATTGCCGGGATCGACTTTAAGCTAGGATAATTATGGGCTTATCGAGGTAATTATCTTGTCCTCTATTGTAATTGGAAATTACATGATTGTGAATATATATTTTAAGTATAATAGAAAATATAACTGAACGTATTTATCGTCACTGTCTTTTGAAATAAGACTGAATAATACTTACGGCAATGTCTTGCGACTTAAGCTGAATTTAAAGAAGAGTACCGAATCGTAATTACATAGACGTATTCTGAGACTTGTGTAGTAGTACCATGGAGTAGAGTTGTACAGCTAGGGTTAGATGTATAACCCCTGGTTGGCTTGGCCGGCCTCGATAGAGAGGAGATTTACGCTGCTGCGGGAGAGTCTTCAGAATTTTCGGTAGAATGTTCTCTGAAGAGACCTAATGTTAATGCGCCTTGTGGCCTTATAGGTTGGATTACTACGTGTGGAGCGATATGCTTGGCTTAAGGAGTAGCCGACGGTTGGAGCGTTTTTTCTATTAGTCGATACTCGTCGCGAGGTATGTGAACCTCTTCCTATCTCTTCTAGCATGATATGTGTGAACTATGTAGTACGGTAGACGTACATGTGCTAAATGTATTTGATTGGTGTAAAACATAAAGTGTTATAACGGCTTTATGGGAAGTTGGTTATAATAGCTTTATGTTGGTTAGAAAATACATGTGGTTTTTAAAAGGTAACTGATTTGAACTATAACTGGCTTGTTATGTGTTAATAAAGAACTTGAAGTATTTCAAAAGATTTTTGAATCATTTTGAAAGAAGAAGTAATACTTGGTTTTTGAAAACTTAAGAGTTATACTAGCTTTATGGGAGGTTAGGTATAACGGCTTAAGAATGTTTCTTCGATTTGAAATCGAATGTGTATCGACAAACCACTGCAGCGTTAATAAAAGGAAATGTTCTGACTAATTAAGTATTAATAAAACCAGTAGAAACTTCCATCTGCATAGAAACTAAGATGAGACAAAATGATATTTCCTAGATCATGGCTGCTGTAATAAGGTTGTTATAAACAAGAATATCCTACTCACATGTAAGGCTTAGGTTTCTCAGATTGTTTAAAGGAGAATTATATTCTTAAATGAATAAGATTATGAACTACGAAACCGTTCTAAAATGAGAAACTTGAACATTGGAAATTAGGCAAACTTAAACATTGGAAAAGAATGTTGCTACTTGATTTTACAAAGAGAAGTAATTGATTTACTTTAAAAAGATAATCACTCTATGTTCATATACTACTGGTATTGTGTGAAGTAACGTATCTTGTAAAGATTTAATGTATGAAGTGCTTTGGGGATAGGTACCCGAACTTGTTAGTAGAAAGTACCTTGTGTGAATAACTTGATTGTATTGGTTTGTGATAGCCTTGTAATACTTTCTTGTTGACTTGATAAGTAAGTATGTTAGGATGCTACGTGTGTTAGTATCTTGTGATTATTATGTGAGGGGGTCACTCCTGTTGTGCTTACGTTGTTAAACGTTAAGCCCGTTGTACTGTTATTGTATCACATACCCCCTTGACTTATTATACCGAGGGCTTGCCACCCTTGATGCGGGTCTTTACGGCCTATGCGGTCCTCGTGACTATGCGGAGTGCGGTAGCTCCAGGATTTGATCATTCCGGGTGTTTAGCCTGATGCGGGGGATTCCCTATGCGGTCTGTTGAGACTATGCGGTCTTTTGAGACTATGCGGGTTGCGGGAGCCTAGGCAGATACCGAGGGTTGGCTGCCTTCGATGCGGGGTATACCTCAGGCGGTCTGGGACCATGATTCGAGGAATACCTCATGCGGGTCCGTGTGTGACCTATGCGGAGCTGCGAGAGTTCCAGGAATAGACGCGCACATTGATATTGCGGGCGAGTGGCCAGCTTCGATCATGTGGTGCGGTCTAGAAAGACCTCGGGATACAGTTTGTGGTATTTTTGGTACTGTGGGTCTTAGTAGTCGGCTATGCCTTCGTACTTGCCCCGTACGGTTTTATTGTGATAACTTTGAGGGCGTGAGTCCCTGACTTGACATGACTGCTTATTTGTTGTGGACTGTAGTTTGCTTATCATTCATGTCTCCTGCTTTATAGACTATTATGATTTCATTTACAGTATTTTTAGTTTCACATACTCGTGCACTGTTATCGACCTCCTTGGGGTGCGTTCATGCCGCAGTTGAGGTACACCGATCGTTGATCCTAGCTCGTGGTCACGCTTTATTTGGGAAGCTCCGTTTCTCGGAGGCTTATCAGTGGTATAGTCCCCGTCGTAGTAAGTGTTTACATTCGGGGTTTGGCGGGCTGTCGCCCGCCATAGTTGTCGTATCATTTCTTAAGTGCAGTAAATCTTGTTGTGGCGGGGTTTGTAAAAGGATTAAGTTGTTCATTTGTAAAAGAGTTGATGGTTATATATATGCCGAAAGGCAAGTTTTCACTGATTATTGTTTTATATTTCGTTATCTCATGTTGTTGTTTTATGTTCGTGATTACTCGATGTTGTGTCACTAGGGTGCGGGGTAAGGCACGATCCACGGGCCATTTGGTCGTGACAATTAATCCCCAAAGTACTTTATACAATAAATATTTTAAAAGGTACGTCAAAAGTCACACATTACCAGTAGTATATAAAAAATATATTGACTATCTTTTTAAGTAAACCAAAATACTTACCTTTGTAAAATCAAGTAACAACATTATTTTCCAAACGCCCAAGTTTTGCCTAATTTCAAATTTTCAAGTTTAATATATTAGAAAGGTTTCGAAGTTCGTAGAATTATTCATTTAAGAATATAATTCAATTTTAAACAATCTGATAAACATAAGTCTTATGTGAGTATGATATTCTTGTTTATAACAATCTTATTACAAAATACATGATCTAGGAAATATCATTTTGTCTCATCTTAGCTTCTATGCAGATGGAAGTTTCTACGGTTTTAATAATACTTAATTATTCAAAACATTTCCTTTTATTAACGCCGATGGTTTGTCGATACACATCCTGATTTCCAAAATCAGTAAAACATTCTTAAGCCGTTATACCTAACTTCCCATAAAGCTAGTATAACTCTTAAGTTTTCAAAAGAAACCAAGTATCACTCTTCTTTCAAAACGATTTAGAAATCTTTTGAAATACTTCAAGTTCTTTATTATCACACATCAAGCCAGTTATAAACAAATCATTTACCTTTTAAAAACCACAAAGTATTTTCGGACCTACATAAAGCTGTTATAACCAACTTCCCATAAAGCCGTTATAACACTTTATGTTTCAAACCAATCAAATACATTTAACACATGTACGTCTACCGTACAACATAGTTCACACATATCATGCTAGAAGAGATAGGAAGAGGTTCACATACCTCGCGACGAGTATCGACTAATAGCAAAACGCTCCAAGTACTTCCAACCGTCGGCTACTCCTTAAGCCAAGTAGATCGCGCCACACGTAGTACTTCAACCTATAAGGCCACCAGGCGCTTATTAATATTTAGATCCCTTCGTAGAACATTCTACAGAAAATTCGGCAGCACCTCCCCCCCCGCAACAGCGTAAATCTCCTCCTTTATCGAGGCCGGCTATCAAGCCAACCAGGGGGGGGGGTTATACATCTAACCCTAACGGGTACAATTCTACTCCACGGTACTACTACACAAGTCTACTGTAATACAGCCCTATGTAATTACAGTTCAGTACTTTTCTTCCGAAAAGGTTTCTTATTATTCAGGCTTAAGTCAAAAGACATTGCCGATAACTACGTTCAGTTCTATATATAGTATACTTCAACTATATAATCATACAACATGTAATTTCCAATTACAATAGAGGGACAAGATAATTACCTCGATAAGCCCATAATTATCCTAGTTTAAATGTCGATCCTGAGCAAGGTTTAGCTCCTACTCCGTGCGCTCCGACCCGCTCCAAACAACCCTTAGAAGTTCTAACCAACTTCTACTTATAACTTCAACTACGGGTGAAGATTTACTTAGGGTTTCGGTTTTGTAGTGAAGGAAGTATAATAGTATTTCGGGATTTTCAGATAAGTATAACCTTAGAATACTACAAGGTATACTGCTAAGGTAATTTGGGCATTATAACAATACTTTGAGAGTATTTCTACCAAGAGGGGGTATTATACTTAAAACAACTAGGCTAGTGGGTACCCCACGGCTAGCACCCCAAGGAGGGGGGGGTGTATACCCCTCGGCCTACCCCACTAGGGGGGGGCTCTCGGCCAAGGGGGAGGGGAGGGACTCTCGGCTAAGGCCTCACAAGGGGGAGGGATTTTTAACACTTAGAAGATTTGTGGAAAGGATGAAGAATTCATCAAAGGGAGAGGGGTATTTATAGGTCAAGCCAAGGCCAACCAATGGCCAAGATCTTGCCAAGTGCAAGGCAAGTGTAGGGCCAAGATCTTGCCAAGTGCACCTTAACCAACTACACACAAAATAGACAACCTACTACTTGACAAAAAGTCACCAATCGTCCAAGCCAACCGCCCACAATGTGCTCCAATGAGAGGGTGCCAAGTGGCGCCCTCTTGTTGGTCCAAAATGTTTCGTCTCTCGGAAAAATCCGCAAAAATTAAAAATGACATAGCCGGAAATTCCCCTACGAAAGCTGTGAAAACGTTTCGTCGAAAAACGACTCTAATCGGGTGTTGTGAACAAAAAGAATTCGGCCAAGCCTAAATCACAAGTTCAAATTTTTCTACGTACGTCCTTACGTACATACTCTGGAAATACGGGGTATAACATCCTCCTTTCGACATTCCAATCCACCCCAAGCCACCCTTAGAAGCTTACGAAAAACTCATCTTCAAGTTTCAACTTCAAATTTGAATAACCCTTTAGGTTTTCACCTTGCGACTAATACGAAAACACCACATTTCCGGGATCTTTTTATTGAGAAACACTTACTATACCCTTAGGTACCTTGGTTTAAAGTGGGGGAATTATTGGACAACAATCAAAAAAAATTCTTGAAACCCTCAAGCCAAAACCGAGAGCACCCCTATAGGTTCTTCAAGATTTTTGTAAAAATTTGACTAAGTGTTGAAGCTTGTCTTGCACTAGTACACATATATAACCAATTGGAGGGTCTAGATTAGAACAAATGGGTGGTTCGGATGAGTTTCACATGGATCAAGCCAAGTGGCATTGACTTGGTCAACAATGTCAAGCTCTTGCCTTTGCAAGACTTGATCTTTTAAATTATGGTCAAATGACCATTTCCCCCATGTCAATTTCGTCCAAGAGTATTAAGGGGGGGTGACACGTGTCGCCCTCCCGTTCGTCGCAATACTTCATTTTCCGACAAATTCCAAAATTCCGATAAATTTTTACTCGTCTCAATTATTAACATTGTTGAGTTCTTACGTACGTTCTTATAAACATATCCTGAAATTTCCGGGGTGTAACATATACCTTCCTTGTATATAACTTATACTTAATTCTTATACTTCAACAGTATGCAAACTTCTAAATACAATAGGGGGACAAGATATTTACCTCGATAAGCCCAAAATTATCCAAGATTTAATGTCGATCCTGAGCAACGTTTAGCTCCTACTTTGGGCGCTCCAACCCGCTCCAAACAACCCTTAGAAGTTCCCAAACAACTTCTACTTAGCACTTCAACCAACTATGAAGATTTTCCTTAGGGTTTTGTTTTGAGACTAAAAGGACATAAGGTAGTATTTTCGGGCTCTACGTATAGAGGTAACTTTGGAATACTACAAGGTATAAGGCTAAGGTATTTTGGAATTGTAACAATACTTGGAGAGTATTTTTCTACCAAAAGGGGGGGTGTTTCACGAGAACAACACTCAAGAGAGGGGGGGTACTTTCGGCTAGCACCACTTAGGAAGGGGGGATGGGGGGTTTCGGCCAAGGCTTCTCAAAGGGGGAGGGGTGCTCTTGGACGAGAGCAACAAGAAGAGGGGAGGGAGGGATTTTTAAGACTTAGAAGTCATTTGAGGGATGAAGAAATCCTTCAACTAAGGGGGGTATTTATAGGGCCTTCAATGGCCAAGATCAAGACAAGTGGTGGGCAAGTGGAGGGTGAAGATTTGCACAAGTGCACCCTAGCCATCTACTCCACAAATCACTCCAAACATTGACCCAAGTTTTAGGCCACAAAACATGCCAAGAAAACGTGATCACTTTCGGCCACAAGACCGCTCACTTGAGGGTGACAAGTGTCGCCCTCTCGTTGGTCCAAAATATTTCATCTCTCGGAAAAATCTGCAAAAATTATTAATGTCGCAACCGTAATTTTCCCCTCGCAAAGTTTGGAAAACGTTTCGTCGGAAAATAATTCTTTTCGGGGGTTGTGCACAAATTTCGTCCATTGCCTAACTTAAGGCTTAAACTTTTGTACGTACGTCCTCACGTACATACTCTGGAAATACGGGGTATAACATTCTCCCCTCCTTAGAAACATTCGTCCCGAATGTTCCTTCTCAAGACGGATAATGTTAAGTTCCTCTTAACTTAAACAAGTTGCCAATGCCACACCTGGCCACAAAATAACACACGCGCAATTACTTAATCCAAGTCCACAAGGAATCACCTCTATTACCACAAAAGCTCCCACCCAAGGTCTAAAAGATATTCCCTTCGCACCTTCATTTCACAAAAGAAATGATCACTTCTATTCTCTTACCACATGCTCGCTTCTTCCCTTACTCGTCGCATTCTCCTCGTACACTCCGAACTCTTTCTCATAACTTACCACCTTTCATATTGCTTCGCTTCCAAAATCTCTGGGTTACTACCTCCAACTTGGTCATCATTAACTGGGAACACCCTGGATGGATCTCCGATACTTTTCCGAACATAACAACATGAAAGATCGGACGTACTGCCTCCTAAGTCGGACGGCAAATGCTAACATTTAGGCAACCTGGCATATTCTTCACATGATCTGAAAAGGCCCAAAGTAACTCGGGCTAAGTTTCTTCTGTTTTCCAAAACTCGTTACACCCTTTCCGGGGTGGTACCTTCAAGAAAACCCACCGTCAACCTGAACTCTAAGTGTCGACGTTGATTATCCGCATGACTTCTGCTGACTCTGAGCTGCCAATAACCTCTCCTGGATAGGCTTCACCCTATCCACATCCTGCTGAAATAAGTATGAACCAACTATCTGAATCTTGCCAACATCGAACCAATCGATCGCAAGAACTTACACTTCCGCCTACAAGGAGTCATAAGGCGATATCCGAATATCAAATGGTAGCTATAAAACACTCCTCAACAGAGGCAACAATCCTCACAACTACCCCAAATCCAAACACCGCCCGAGGGTGAATGCACATCGAGACTCCCGAGTTCCTAACCCCGCTCGGTAAAACTTCCAGAAAAAGCAATAGCCGTAACCTGGGCTCCACTGCCTGTCATAAGTAAAGTAGGGACCCCGTGTAGCCTTACAATCTTCCCGATAAATAACATCTCGCATAACCCACTGCCAAGTACACGGTCCTGATCGAAAGATAAGATGGCCGACCTCATCGCCCGACATCGTCGAACGCATCCACGAACTCGCGATGGTTAACTAAACTGGGCCTAACACCCTCGTGATTCCACCACCGGCGGGACCACCTCTAATCGACCCCACCACATTACAAAGCCGCGGTTGACCCGCGACGGCCTCAACCCGACTCCGCTATCGCAAGAAACTCTTGTTCCCCGATCCGGAACAATCTCACTAATCAAGTTACGAAAACCTAGTGGTCATTCTTAGATCAACTACCCCCTTTCATTTCATACCACTCAGGGACTTATCACACAAACATATCTCACGTATACTATGCACTCCGATAAGGGTCAAAAATAAATCTTTTACTCAAGATGGCCTCGCCTCTAAGGTCTCCACGTATAAAATTCTAAGGCTCACACTTTCCCTATCCCCAATCTTACCCTTTTAACTAACCATGATTCCTAATCACAATTTGCACAATGTTATCTGAACATAACACTTAAGATATACTCATCTTATCACACATACAAATCTCTAGAGGGTTAAGGATATACCTGTATCTACTGCTTCACTACCCTTTGTCGTTCTAATCAATCCTGCCCTGCTGGGCGCATAGCTAGGAAAGGTGATGAACTAGACGCTGATCCTGAAGGCTGAGTCTCTACATCCGCGCCACCTCTGGTCGGACAATTTCTCGCAAAATGGCCCTGCTGGCCGCAAGCAAAACAAGCTGTCGAAGAAGTACGACACTCCTCACAATGACACTTACCACAACGGCCACACCGAAAGGGTGGCCTCCTCCGCTAACACCCTTCCTCTCCGAACCACCGACCGCAGAATCGATCCGTAGGTTGAGTCCTCCTACTTGCATCCCTCCTACTAGGACACCCTTTCGACACATGGCCCTGACGGCCGCAGGTAAAACAAGCACCAATAACAAGACGACATTCCCCGGGATGACGCCTGCCATACTGTGAACACTGAGGAAAATCTGAACCCGGCTGGCTGGAACCTACGTGTATCTGTGAACCAGCAGCCCTGGAGCTCTGACCAACTCCTGCATACCCCGAACGTCCTGAACCCTGTGGAGGACCACTCTGCACTGGCGGAGGCGCATAACTAGTCTGCTGCTGAGAAGGTCCGCCTCGAAAGTTACCAAAGGACCCTGCTGTTCTGGCCCTCTTCTGCTGATCTTGGCTAACCTGTCGATCCCTACGTTCTGGCCACGCAAGATAAGCTCAGACGCAGACATGCTCATGCTCGATCAAGAGCTACTCTGCACAACCTCTCTTAGATAATCATCAAGACCCGTGATAAACCGGTACATAATAAACTCTCGAGTTGCTAAATCCATAGCTATTAACAGGGTCGTCTCCTTGCAATCCATACTTCGCCATCGGGTCGTGAATCAAGGTTCAAATATCATGGCCGCAGAGGAATCGTTGCCGCCGCGCTTAGACTCTGCTGACCGGGCGCCGCAGTAACTCCCCGAATGAAGCACCACCTCGGTGATGGTTGCCTATGCCTCAGAACCCTCGTGGTTTACTCGCAGCCTCTCTACGCTTTGCCCTTCTGGGCCCGGATTGCCTTACGCGGAGGCATAACTGGTAAAGGAAAGGAATTACGTTAGAGGGGTCCAACTTATAACACAACTCTAAGGCACGATCTCAGAGTGAGAAGAATGGAAATCAATCCTAAATATCCTATAGCCTCCTGATTATTGGTGTGGTGCACAACACACCGATAATCAAGACTCTACTAGATACGGTCAGTAGACACTTTCCGAGGATTAACTGCTCTGATACCACTTTTGTCACGACCCGAACCCGGGCCCGTGACTGGTGCCTTACCCCGGGCACCCAAGTAGACATACATCAGAGTAATCAGCGGAATATAAAACAAGACATGAAAATAATGTGAAGTGAAAGCTTTATTCGAGAGAAGTTGCCTTCGGCATATATATAAAAACATGAATCCGAACAGATATCCTTTTACAAACTCGCCACAACAAAGATACATGCACCTCTAAGAATGATATAACAACAATGGCGGGACAGGGCCCCGCCATACCCCTGAATGTAAGTACCTACAATGACAGGGGACTATACCAAAGATAAGCCTCCGGAGAAACGGAGCTTCCCAAAACGCTGAACTGTGATCCTAAGAGCGAGGATCGACGACTGGTGTACCTCTACCTGCGACATGAACGCAGCCCCCCGAAGGAGGTCAGTACAACAGGTACCAAGTATGTGAAACTGAAAATACTGTAAATGAAATCATAGTAGTCTATATAAAGTAGGAGACATGTATGATAACCAAACTACAGTTCACAATAAATAAGCAGTCGTGTCAAGTCAGGGACTCACGCCCTCAAAGTCATCACTCAAATATCACTATGGGTCTCACGCCCACAACATCAATCATGCCCGTGGAATACCTTCCTCACCGCTTCAGCCATGATATAAAAGCACCAAGGAATACACATGAACACCAGGTCCCACCTGTGTCATAATAAAACCGTACGGGGTAAGTACGAAGGCATAACCGGCTACTAAAACCCACAGTACCAACAATACTATAAAACTGTATCACGAGGTCTTTCTAGACCGCGCCATATGATCGAAGTGGGCCACTCGCCCTCAGTATCAATGTGCGCATCAAATCCTGGAACTTCCCGCAGCTCCGCATAGGCCACACACATAGGCCCGCATGAGGTGTTCCCCGCATCGAGGATAGCTACTCCCGTAAGATCGCCCCGACCTGCGGTCCGCATGGCCACATAGACCGCATGGCCATATAGACCGCACACTAACCTGGAACTCTCGTAGCTCCGCATAGGCCACCTGGACCCGCATGAGGTATCTCGAATCATAGTCACACAGACTGCCTGAGGTGTACCTCGCATCGGGGGGCAGCTTAACCCCCGGTATATCATGTCAAGAGGTGAGTGATATAATACTAGCACAACGGCTTATCGTTAAACAACATAAGCACAATAAGAATAACCTTCTACACAAACATCACAAGACACTAACACACGTAGCATCCTAACATGTTTACTTATCAAACCAATCAAGAAAGTATTACAAGGCTATCACAAACCAACATAATCAAGTTATTCACACAAGGTACTTTCTACTTTATGTCAACAAGTTCGGGTTTTTATCCCCAAAGTACTTCCTACATTAACTCTTTAAAAGATCCGTTTCTTTCACAAAAGTCACACAATACCCGTAGTATAAAAATAGAGTGACTATCTTTTTAAGTAAACCAAAACACTTCTTTTTGTAAAATCAAGTAACAACATTCTTTTCCAAACGTTCAAGTTTGCCTAATTTCAAATGCTCAAGTTTCTCGTTTTCGAAAGGTTTCGTAGTTCATAATCAATTAAGTAAGTCGTTCCTTTTATCTCTCTTAAGTCGTTATACCTAACTTCCCATAAAGCTAGTATAACTCTTAAGCTTTTAAAACCAAGTATTACTCTTCTTTCAAAACGATTCTTAATTCTTTTGAAATACTTCAAGATTTTTATTATGTAAACTCAAGTCAAAAGACATCGGAGTAAAACCACGTTCAGTTGACACACGTACGTCTACCATACTATATATATATTCTTTTAAAATATCATGCTCAAGAGGATAGGAAGAATCACATACCTCGCGACGATTACCGACAATTAGCAAAACGCTCCAAAGTACTGTAATTCTGCTAGCCTTTTTCCACCCTTCGAGTAGAATACGCTACTCGCAGTACTTTAACCTATAACGGTTATATAAGTCTATCAATGTCTAGACTACTCTGTAGAATAAATCTAGATACAAGATTCTACGGAAAATTGGGCAAAGACTTCCATACCCACAAACTACAAGTCATCAGAATACAATCCTATGTAAGTACAGTTCAATTCCCTTCTTATATACCTTCCTTGTATATAACTTATACTTAATTCTTATACTTCAACAGTATGGAAACTTCTAAATACAATAGGGGGACAAGATATTTACCTCGATAAGCCCAAAATTATCCAAGATTTAATGTCGATCCCGAGCAACGTTTAGCTCCTACTCTGGGCGCTCCAACCCGCTCCAAACAACCCTTAGAAGTTCCCAAACAACTTCTACTTAGCACTTCAACCAACTATGAAGATTTTCCTTAGGGTTTCATTTTGAGACTAAAAGGACATAAGATAGTATTTTCGGGCTCTACGTTACAAGGTATAAGGCTAAGGTATTTTGGAATTGTAACAATACTTGGAGAGTATTTTTCAACCAAAAAGGGGGGGTGTTTCACGAGAACAACACTCAAGAGGGGGGGTACTTTCGGTTAGCACCACTTAGGAAGGGGGGGGGGGGGGGTTTCGGCCAAGGCTTCTCAAAGGGGGGAGGGGTGCTCTTGGACGAGAGCAACAAAAAGAGGGGAGGGAGGGATTTTTAAGACTTAGAAGTCATTTGAGGGATGAAGAAATCCTTCAACTAAGGGGGGTATTTATAGGGCCTTCAACTATTGTAATTGGATATTACATGTTGTAGTAATTATACTTGAGTATATTATATGAGGATAGAAGATTGATAGAATTAAACTGTATTTACATTGGACTGTATTTACAGTAGACTTGTAGTATTATTGTGGGGCAGTGTCGTACACGTCCGGTTAGACGTGTAACCCCCTGGAGTTGTTGGCTTGGTAGCAGTCCTTGATAGAGGAGGAGATTTATGGGGTTGCGGGGAGAGTCTGTCGAATTTTCCGTAGAATAAGGAACCTTGTACTTAGAATTGTTCTACGAAGAGATCTAGAGGTTGATAGACGTTTTATGGCCAGTATAGGTGGAAGTACTACGAGTAGCGTATTCTACTTGAAGGGTGGAAAAGGCTAGCAGGGTTACAGTACTTTGGAGCTATTTGCTAATTGTCGATAATCGTCGCGAGGTATGTGAACCTCTGCCTATCTTTTCTAGCATGATGTTGTGAACTATGTAGTACGGTAGACGTACGTGTGCTAAATGAATTTTGGTTGATTTAAAACATAAAGTGTTATAATAGCTTTATGGGAAGTTAGTTATAACAACTTTATGTAGGTAAAAGAATGGTTTGTTGAGTTTTTAAAAGATAAGAGACTTGACTTATAATTGACTTGATATGAAATGTGAAGAACTTTAATTGTGTTAAAAAGTGGTGAAACCTCATTCGTGAGTAATGAGTACTTAGTCTTTAAAAGAATAAAGTTTTACTTGATTTCGGAAATGGGAATAAGAATCGAACAAACCACTGCAGCGTTAATAAAGGAAAATGTATTGACTAATTAATTATATTAAAACGGTAGAAACCTCCATCCGTAGAAGCTAAGATAAGACAAAATTGTATTACATTTCCTAGATCATGCATTTGCTAATAAGAATTATTATAATCAAGTTTTGATTTTCTTAAAGTTCCAAAGTAAGGAACTTGATTTCTAAAAGAAAAGAGACTTAAGAATTTGAAGTGTTTTGGTTTAAAAGAAAGGCATGGTTTTGTCTTAAATTGGTTTAAAACATAAAGTGTTATAATAGCTTTATGGGAAGTTAGTTATAACGACTTTATGGAAACAACAGAATGGTTTTATTATTGGATTTAAAATGGTAACTTGATTTTGGGAAAAGAGAAGTAACTTGAGTTTAAAAGTATAAGTAACTTATTTTCAAATATCGAACTTTTCTTGATGAGAAAATATAAGTGACTTGGTTTTAAAAGGTAGGAGTACCTTGATCTTAAAAGAGTTGGTTACTTGGGTTTTTAAATATATACTTGACGTTGTTTTAAAAGTGTAAGCCACTTGGTTTAAAAGTATAAAGTACTTGATTTAAACATGAACGTGTTTAGTACTACGGATAATGGTATCGAGTTGTTTTTACGTAAAAAGAGATCTTTTTGAAAAGAGTTAAAATACGTAGTACCTTGGGGTTAAAATCCGGTTTTGTTGTAATAAAAAGAATGTCTAAAAGAATGTTGAACTTGTCTATGCTTGTGGTGATAGCCTTTGTTGTGCAAGTGTTGTATTACTGTGCTCTGGCGTCTCGTTGGAGTAGGCTATTATCCGTTGATTAATGGACATCTCGACACGATGGGTGGCCCACGAGTACGCTTCCACTTTGATTGTTACTTTGTTATTTCCTTTGGACATACCGACACGATGGGTGGCCCGGGTATGCTTCCATTAGGATTATTCCATGGACTAGCTCTCCGCGAGGTTTCTTGATTCGCTTGGTATCCGTAGTTGGCTCGTACTTGCCGAAGTCGTGGTGATTCGACAGTATCCGTAGTTAGCCTTCGTACTTGCCCCGTTCAGTTTTGTGACGAAGTCTCGTGATTCCGGGTTGGTATCTGGTATTTAGTCTTCGTACTTGCCCCGGCCAGCTACGTGGCGCAGGCTTGGTATCTGGTAGTTGGCTTTCGTACTTGCCCTGGGTCATCTTTGTGGTATGGTTATGTAGATTTATTGGTACGGCTTTGGTATCTGATAGTTGGCTTTCGTACTTGCCCCGGTCAGTTGATGATGCGGCTTTGGTATCTGGTAGTTAGCCTTCGTACTTGCCCCATACGGTTTTTATAACACAGGTGGGACCTGGTGTTCATGTGTACTTCTTGGTGTTATTATATCATAGACTGCCGGCAGTGAGGAAGGTATTCCACGGGCATGATTGATGTTGTGGGCGTGAGACCCATAGTTATATTTGAGTGATGACTTTGAGGGCGTGAGTCCCTGACTTGACGTGACTGCTTACATGTTATGTACTGTAGTTTGGTTATCATATATGTCTCCTGTTTTATATAGACTACTATGATTTCATTTACAGTATTTTCAGTTTCACATACTCGGTACCTGTTATCGACCTCGCCCGGGGCTGCGTTCATGCCGCGGTAGAAGTACACCCGATTGTTGATCCTCGCTCATAGGATCGCGATTCGGTGTTCGGAAGCTCCGTTTCTCCGGAGGCTTATCTTTGGTATAGTCCCCTGTTGTTGTAGGTACTTACATTCAGGGGTATGGCAGGGCCCTGTCCTGTCGTAGTTGTGGTTACATTCTTAGAGGTCTGTAGTACTGTTGTGGGCAGGGTTTGTAAAAGGATATAACTGTTCAGGTATATATATATGCAGAAAGGTAACCGTTTTGGTTAGCCTGTTTCTTATTTTATCTTGTTTCATGTTTAAGTTTTTTTATTTCCGCTGATTTTCTCTGATGTTGTATCACTAGGGTGCCCGGGGTAAGGCACGATCACGGGCCGAGTCGGTCGTGACAAAAGTGGTATCAGAGCAGTTAATCCTCGGAAAGTGTCTACAGACCGTATCTAGTAGAGTCTTGATTATCGACGTGTTGTGCACCACACCTATAATCAGGAGGCTATGGGATATTTAGGATTGGTTTCTATTCTTCTCACTCTGAGATCGTGCCTTAGAGCTGTGTTATAAATTGGACTCCCTCGGACGTATTCGTATGTGCCGCTTATGCCTACGCGCGAGCAACCAGGCCCCGAAGGGCAAGCGGCGAGGAGGCGCGAGTAGAAACCTGAGAGGGTTACGAGGCACGGGCGATCATTATCCGAGGCAACTTCATTCGGGGAGTTCTGCGGCGCCGCTAGCCCGAGAGTTTAGAAGCGAGCGGTAGCTCACGAGACCACGATACACGAGCCTTGATTCGCGACCAGGAGCCGAGGATATGAGTTCAAGAGATGACCCAGTTACTAGCTAGGATCGTGGCAAGATATGAGGACGGACGGGAGCCGGTGGTTCCGGCAGTACCAGTGATTCACCCTAGATCCGATAGTCTGAGACTTCGGGATTTCTTGAGTTGCAGTTCGCCAGAGTTCTATGGATAGAGAGCTGAGGATGATCCTCAGGGTGTCGTGCTAGTTTGGGAGATTGTTATACTTGCGGCCGTCAGGGCCATGTGATGGGAGGATGTCCTAGTAGGAGGATACAAGAGGATGACTCGGCTCTACAAGGTCGATTGCGGGTTGATTGTTCGGGAGAAGGGGGTGTTAGTCAGATGAGGTCACCCCTACCTCGTTGTGGCCATTGTAATAGACTCCATTATGGGGGTGTCGTCTTCTCGGCGAACTTGTATGCTTGCGGCAACAGGGCCATTTGGTGAGAGTTTGTCAGGCAGGTAGCACAGATGTAGAGACTTCGACGCCGGGATCGGTGGCTGGTTCATCGCCTTATATAGCTAGGCGCCCTGCAGGGCAGGATTATGATTAGAGCGACAAAGGGAAAGTGAGGCAGTAGTTGAAGAGATATCTTTAGCCCTTAAGAGACTTGTTTATGTTGTTATGGTGGGTACATGTTAAGTGCTATGTACGGATAGCATTGTGTTAAGTGTGAATTAGTAAGATTGTTCCGGATCGGGGAACGAGAGAGTTTGGGCGATAGCGGGTCGGGTTGAGGCCAGATCGCGGGTCAACCCGCAGCTCGGAATGAGGTGGGGTCAGTTCGAGGTGGTCCCGCCAGGTGGTAGGATCACGAGGGTGCTAGGCCCAGGTTTAGGTAACCATCGTATGAGTTCGTGAATGTGTTCAACCAGAATCGGATCGTGAAGGCCGGGAATGAGAGGCTTGTAGATGACCAAGTTTGGAGGTAGTTACTCCAAGGTTTTGGAAACTGAAGCAATGACTGAAGTGTGGTACGTGTAATAGAAAGAGTTCAGGTATACGAGAAATGTACGACGAGTAAGAAGAGAAGCGAACAATGTGTTATGAGAACGGAAGTGATCATTTCTTTTGTGAAGTGAAGATGAGAAGGTAGTATCCTTTAGACCTTGGGTGGAAGCTTTTTGTATTAGAGGCGATTCCTCGTTGGCTTGGATTTGAGTTTTGTGCACATGTTATAATCTGGCCATTTGTGGCATGATCGGTTTTGTAAGTGTAGTAGTGGAGACTATACCGGCGCAAGTACGTTTGGAGACTTAGAAGGAACATTCGGGACGAATGTTTCTAAGGGGGGAAGAATGTTATACCCCGTAGTTCCAGGGTATGTATGTGAGGACGTACGTACGAGAATACGACAGTAATTTTGGAAAGAAAGAAAGATGTGATTTTTCGACGGAAAAGTTTCCGGATTTTGTGAAGGAAAAGGTTCGTTAATGGGAATTGGATTCCCAGATTTGGTATTTGGACTTCTTGGATTATATTAGAATTTTGGGATTTTATTTTCAGAAATGGTCACGTGGGGCCCACGGGAGAAATTTACGGTTTTGTGGGGCCCGCTTTGTTTTCGGGATTTTCGATATTTTGGATATTTTCGGAAGACGAAATATTTTGGACGAGTAGGGGGGCGACACGTGTCACCCCCATGTGGCACCTTGGCCGAATTGGAGGGACAAGTGTCTAGCCACTTGTCCCTTGGCCGAAATGGCCTTACAAGTGGCAAGCCACTTGTCTTGTTTTTTGTTGGCCATGTGGTGTGGTGGGACCCACACACACATGGCCCAATCTTGACCACACACTTGCATAGATCTTGACCCTTAATTCCTCTATAAATACCCCCTTAATGCTAGACTTATTCTTCATCCACACTTAAGCTTTCCAAGGCAAAATACTCCCTCCCCTTTCTCTTGTGTGCTCTCGGTTTTGGGAGCCTCCCCTTGACCAAAAGTTGTCCAAAAATCCTTAAACTTATAAGTGTTCTTCCTTAGGGTGTTAGGAAGATTGTGTACCAAGAGTTGGAAAAGATTTCACACCCCTAGCCGTAGAATTTCACCTTGGCCGAAACTTGCCATAGTTGAGCCTAAGTGTTCTTCACTTTTTGGAGTTAGATCTTGAAGAGGAGTTGGTTAGGAGCTTCTAAGGGTTGCTTGGAGCGGGTTGGAGCATCAGGATTTGGAGTTAAACGTTGCTCATGATCGACTTATAATCTTGGATAATTTTAGGCTTATCGAGGTAATGATCTATGTCCCCCTATTGTAATTGGATATTATATGTTGTAGTAATTATACTTGAGTATATTATATGAGGATAGAAGATTGATAGAATTAAACTGTATTTACATTGGACTGTATTTATAGTAGACTTGTAGTATTATTGTGGGGCAGTGTTGTACATGTCCGGTTAGACGTGTAACCCCCCTTGGAGTTGTTGGCTTGGTAGCAGGCCTTGATAGAGGAGGAGATTTATGGGGTTGCGGGGGGGAGGTGCTGCCGAATTTTCCGTAGAATAAGGAACCTTGTACTTAGAATTGTTCTACGAAGAGATCTAGAGGTTGATAGACGTTTTATGGCCAGTATAGGTGGAAGTACAGCGAGTAGCGTATTCTACTTGAATGGTGGAAAAGGCTAGCAGGGTTACAGTACTTTGGAGCTATTTGCTAATTGTCGATAATCGTCGCGAGGTATGTGAACCTCTTCCTATCTTTTCTAGCATGATGTTGTGAACTATGTAGTACGGTAGACGTACGTGTGCTAAATGAATTTTGGTTGATTTAAAACATAAAGTGTTATAATAGCTTTATGGGAAGTTAGTTATAACAACTTTATGTAGGTAAAAGAATGGTTTGTTGAGTTTTTAAAAGATAAGAGACTTGACTTATAATTGACTTGATATGAAATGTGAAGAACTTTAATTGTGTTAAAAAGTGGTGAAACCTCATTCGTGAGTAATGAGTACTTAGTCTTTAAAAGAATAAAGTTTTACTTGATTTCGGAAATGGGAATAAGAATCGAACAAACCACTGCAGCGTTAATAAAGGAAAATATATTGACTAATTAATTATATTAAAACCAGTAGAAACCTCCATCTGCATAGAAGCTAAGATAAGACAAAATGGTATTACATTTCCTAGATCATGGTTGCTCTAATAAGAATTATTATAATCAAGTTTTGATTTTCTTAAAGTTCCAAAGTAAGGAACTTGATTTCTAAAAGAAAAGAGACTTAAGAATTTGAAGTGTTTTGGTTTAAAAGAAAGGCATGGTTTTGTCTTAAATTGGTTTAAAACATAAAGTGTTATAATAACTTTATGGGAAGTTAGTTATAACGACTTTATGGAAACAACAGAATGGTTTTATTATTGGATTTAAAATGGTAACTTGATTTTGGGAAAAGAGAAGTAACTTGAGTTTAAAAGTATAAGTAACTTATTTTCAAATATCGAACTTTTCTTGATGAGAAAATATAAGTGACTTGGTTTTAAAAGGTAGGAGTACCTTGATCTTAAAAGAGTTGGTTACTTGGGTTTTTAAATGTATACTTGACGTTATTTTAAAAGTGTAAGCCACTTGGTTTAAAAGTATAAAGTACTTGATTTAAACATGAACGTGTTTGGTACTACGGATAATGGTATCGAATTGTTTTTACGTAAAAAGAGATCTTTTTGAAAAAAGTTAAAATACGTAGTACCTTGGGGTTAAAATCCGGTTTTGTTGTAATAAAAAGAATGTCTAAAAGTATGTTGAACTTGCCTATGCTTGTGGTGATAGCCTTTGTTGTGCAAGTGTTGTATTCATCGTGCTCTGGCGTCTCGTTGGAGTAGGCTATCTCAGTTGATTGATGGACATACAGACACGATGGGTGGCCCACGAGTATGCTTCCACTTTGATTGTTACTTTGTTATTTCCTTTGGACATACTGAAACGATGGGTGGCCCACGGGTATGTTTCCATTAGGATTATTCCATGGACTAGCTCTCCATGAGGTTTCTTGATTCGGCGGTATCCGTAGTTGTCTCTCGTACTTGCCTCAAGTCGTGGTGATTCGGCAGTATCCGTAGTTAGCCGTACTTGCCGTTCAGTTTTGTGACGAAGTCTCGTGATTCCGGCTTGGTATCTGGTAGTTAGTCTTCGTACTTGCCCCGGCCAGCTACGTGGCGCAGGCTTGGTATCTGGTAGTTGGCTTTCGTACTTGCCCTGGGTCAGCTTCGTGGTATGGTTATGTAGATTTGTTGGTACGGCTTTGGTATCTGGTAGTTGGCTTTCGTACTTGCCCCGGTCAGTTGATGATGCGGCTTTGGTATCTGGTAGTTAGCGCCCGTACTTGCCGTCACGGTTTTTATAACACAGTGGGACACGTGTTCATGTGTACTTCTTGGTGTTATTATATCATAGACTTCCGGCAGTGAGGAAGTTAGTCCTCGGGCATGATTGATGTTGTGGGCGTGAGACCCATAGTTATATTTGAGTGATGACTTTGAGGGCGTGAGTCACGACTGAGCGTATCGCTTACATGTTATGTATCGTAGTTTGGTTATCATATATGTCTCTGTTTTATATAGACTACTATGATTTCATTTCTGATATTTTCGCCATTTCATACTGGTACTGTTATCGACCTCGCCCGGGGCTGCGTTAAATCTGCGCGGTAGAGTACACGCGATTGTTGATCCTCGCTCATGGGATCGCGATTCGATGTTAGAAGCTCCGTTTCTCCGGAGGCTTATCTTTGGTATAGTCCCCTATTGTTGTAGGTACTTACATTCAGGGGTATGGCGGGGCCCTGTCCCGTCGTAGTTGTGGTTACATTCTTAGAGGTCTGTAGTACTGTTGTGGGCAGGGTTTGTAAAAGGATATAACTATTCAGGTATATATATATGCAGAAAGGTAACCGTTTTGGTTAGCCTGTTTCTTATTTTATCTTGTTTCATGTTTAAGTTTTTTTATTTCCGCTGATTTTCTCTGATGTTGTATCACTAGGGTGCCCGGGGTAAGGCACCAGTCACGGGCCCGAGGTCGGGTCGTGACACTAAAACCGAAAATGACATGTTTAGCCATTTGAAATTTAAATACAATTTGGTCGATAATTAGAATCGTCGCATGTTATCTACTTGAAGATTATAGTTGTTATAATCAATTGCAGCCTTATAACATGTTATACTAAACAACTTGGATTGAAAAGAAATTGGAAGAAGAATTGGTATTATTGCCCTAATTGCCGAATTGACATTGTAGTTTAGACTAGTTTGTTATATATTGTGGGGCGGAATTTTACACGTCTTGATTAAGCGTGTAATCCCCTATTGTTAACTACTTTGTTGGGCCTTAAATGTGGCGTGTTTGGTTATTGAATTCGGCCTTGAAAAAGGTGGCGAAGTATGTAGAAACAAAGGAAGTGCTGTCCGATTTTCCGTAGAATTTAGTGACTTTGCACTTGGAATATTCTACGTTTGAAGTAAGAAGTTAATAGACGTACTATGGTCATTATAGGTTGACATACTACGACGCGAATTGGACTTAGCAAGTGGATTAAACCGAAGAGGTATGTGGAACTTTCTTATCTCTTGAGCATGAATAAGTTGTAAATGTATAGTACGGTAGACGTACAAGATTTTGACAATCTAGGTCCATTTGATATCCTTGGCCTATTTTAAGAATGTCCAAGTTGATTGAGTTAGGGAATTAACTCACTTGTTTAAATATTAAGGATATCTTGGTTTTCAAAAGTTAAGAGACTTTAAGTATGTTGAAAGTATTATTGATACTTGTTTTGTTGGAAAGTTTAAGTCTCTTGGTTATAAAGAAGTATGTAAGTTGCTAATGTATAAAGCTAGTATAACGGCTTTATGGGAAGTTGGTTATAATAGCTTTATGGAAAGTTAAAAAGAGTGGTTTACTATAAGTAATTTAAGTATGTTAAATGACTTGAAATAACGAAAGGCAAATTGATTTAAAGACATCAATTGCTTAAGGTTTTAAAAGAAAGAAGTCACTTGATTTAGAAGCCCGAAAATGTATTTTTCTAAAAAGGTGTTGTGACTTGTCTTAAAAATGTAGTTATGACTTGATACTACGGTTATTAGTATCTTGGAAGTTTTATATGAAAATGAGTCATTTTAAAAGAATAGAAGTACGTAGTACTTTGGGTTAAACTCCCAGATTTATAATGACACGTTAGTGCCTTAAGTAAACTAAAATGAGAGTGTATATGAATAAGGCTAATAAGAAGTTAGGGGGATTTCTTAACTTGCTTATTTATTGTATGATAAGCCGGTAGTGCTTATGTTATGAATGATAAGCCGGTAGGGCTTATGTTATGTATGATAAGCCGGTGTGGCTTATGTTATGTATGATGGCCAGTTGAGATAGGGTAAGAGTATATCTGAGGGGTAAATCCCCAAGATCGTTATACCACCTTCTCCAGGGTAAGAGTATATCTGAGGGGTAAATCCCCAAGATCGTTATACCACCTGCTTCAGGGTAAGAGTATAAATGAGGGGTAAATCCTCAAGATCGTTATACCACATGTTTCTGTGGATTTGCTACACATGATGCGAGGAATACCTCATGCGAGTCCTTATGGGCTTATGCGGGTGAAATAGTCCCATGCGGGCGGTACTGACCTTACGAGGAATACCTCACGCGGGTCCACACGACCTACGCGGTGAAATAGTCCCGCGAGTAGGATTGCTTAATGATCATCGCGGTGGGTGGTCCCGCTTTGATCGCGAGCTTCCTATTTTTATGTTGTAAGTATACTTTTGATTACTCTCATTGTTAGTAAGGCCTTCGTGGTAATCGTTAATTGAGTTATCATACTTGTCTCCGCTTTATTATAGTCTTATGATTTCATTCTGATTTCAGCCCACATATTTGGTACGTGTTATCGACCTCCTCGGGCCGCGTTACGCCGCAGTAGAGTACAGTTGTTGATCCTCGCTCTAGATCACCGCCCACCGTTGAGAAGCTCATTTATTCCGGAGGCTTATCCCTGGTATTGTCGGTTGTTGTACATTCAAGGGTATGGCGGGGCCCTATCCTGCCAGAGTTGTTATTCTTAGAGGTCTGTAGTCACATTTGTGGATTGGGCTGTAAAGAAAAAAAATATATTGTTTTATTATGTATAGTTTACGGAAGGTGGCCTTATCGGCTAGCCTGTTGTTATTTTACTTTTAAGCATTTTATAAGTTGTGTATGTTCCGCTATTCTCGATGTATATCGAAAGGGTGCCTGTGTAGGGCACGATCCGCGCCCGGTCGGGTCGTGACAAAAGTGGTATCAGAGCAGTTAGTTCTCGAAAAGTGTCTACAGACCGTGTCTAGTAGGGTCTTGATTATCGGTGTATTGTGCACCACATCTATAATCAGGAGACTGCAGGACATTTAGGATTGGTTTTCATTTTTCTCACTCTAAGATCGTGCAATAGAGCTGTATGGTTAGGGTTGTCTCTTCCTAACAAGTTATGATTGTTTGCAGCTACGAGAAAGGCAGCAGTGACCCAGGAAAGATTTTATGGATTGCGTGTCCAGGTTGGTAATATTTGTAGTTGGTATTGTGACATACAACTATACGGATTTATGTATGAGGGTCAGACGCGTGTTGCCTAGAATGATTTTAGATTACCAGAATTTGGTAAGGACTAAATAGATACCGGGAAGGTATGAACAGTTAAGGAACTCTCATCAAGGTTTTACATGCTAATTTGAGATAATTAGGAGATGATGAGTTGTCGGAAAAGGTAATGGACCCTTAAGAGGTTATAATTAAGGGAATTAATGGAAGACTATGTTAATAGATTGAGCTACGTAGTAGGATTTCGAGAATGGTACGGGTGAGATCCGTATGGAGTAAGTATGGTTGTTGTGGTCAAGACAACACGATTATGGTATTACGATAAGTTTTGTACCCGTTTACGGGGGGACTGATAAGGTAGGAATGGAGCATGGAAATTGCGAGCTTAAGAATGTGATAACCACCGAGACCTTAGGTATATAAGGCCTTCTCGGGTAGTAAAAAGTTAAGACAGACCAAGGAAAAGAGTTAAATACGACGCCGAGTCGGGTTGGGGACCTATTAAGGGTCTCCCCATAGCTTGAATGAAATGGGATCAGTTGGTAGTAGTCCCGCTACGTGACAGGGTCACGAGGGTGCAAGGCCCAAGTTTAGTTAATCATTTTACGGGTTCGTGGACGTGTTCCACCGGAACCAGGTTGTGAGAGCCGGAATGGGCCTTATATTGTTTAATTTAGTAACTCCAAAGAGTGGAGGCCAGAATTAGTATGGAATTTATGTACGTATGCTAGAATAAGTTTGGAAGTACGGGAAGAGTACGACCAGTAAGAAAGAGAGCAACCAAGTGTAAAGAAATGGAGCCTGAATCCATGAGGACCTTTCGAGGTGACTACACCCGTGAGTGTTGGGTGGTAGCTGAGCGGGTAGATTATTGTCGGTAACGATACAGTCGTTGGACCCTAACAGACCTAGCAACGCTGTTATGACAGACATTGAGGTCATTATGAGTACGGGCTAGTTGGCCTCTTGTTATGCCAACGTGGACTACAGAAGAGAGATTGATTCGGCACGCCCCTGCAGTTTGCCATCGAGTGGAAAGGAAGAGAAGTGGTGGTAACCAGTGAATTATCCTTCCTTCTTTGACATTGTCTTTCTTTTTAAGTCTGTGTGACTTGTTCACTTGAGGTAAATTGACACAGAAAGTAAGTAATAATTAAATTTGAAGGGATTTATGTTAAGTGCCCTTGGAGTTGGTTTGGTGTGGCGGTCAGGGCCACGACCTTCCGGATAATTTCAGGAAGGTGTGCAAGGCATGAATAAAATAAGTACGAGTGCTGCCGGCAGAAAGCTGAGGGCATCTTTGGTAGGTTTGAAAATCTACATGACTTTAAGGCGGTGCGTGATGATTAGATATTTACTGGACCGCAAGAGGACCCTGTGATTAGGGTTGTGACTTCAAGGAAAGTTTATAAAAAGGAGATAAGTTCTTCCCCACGAAAAGCGACGCTTTACGTATTATGGGGTTGCGTGTACCCATGTTGTTAGACGCAGGATATGAGACTGGTAAGGTGTATGGTATCGTCATGCCATAGGTTACAATTGTAGATAACTGTGGGAAAAGTGTTGTGTTGGGGTAATTAAGAACGACGCATTTAATCGTCGGAAGTATCGTAAAGATATAAATTCAGGTTGTACGCATGTATGAAACTGTACGATTATGAATCAAGATAGAAATACTTTTGCTAATAATAAGCCTAAGGTAAGGATATGGCCAGAATGATAAAGGAGAATACGAATATGGTTATGTAAGTTGCACGAGGTATGACTACCCCAGACTAGTGTAAAGACCATTAGTAAATAATGGGAAGTAAGAACATTTCGAGGAAATGTGGTAAACCTAGCTATAGGCTCTACAAGCTGGGAAAGGAAATCGGGTTACTACTTTACGAGATCAAGGAAATTCCCCCCCCCCCCCCTAAATTGTGATTGATAGGAAGTCTTAGCCATGGGGCAAGCTAAGGAATCAAATCTAAGTTTAGTGACCAAGTTTGGTTGCAACAGAGAAAGGGAAACAGGAACCATGATTGAGGTTAAGGATACCCGAATATTTCGCAAGAATGAGAAAGGTTTCCAGTTATGGGAAGATAAGTTGACTCGACTACAGTTCTAACTCCTCCTGAAAGACTAGAGTGTTAGGTTATTATGATAACACGTTGGGTGTTGGGCTAGGTTGTGTGCTGACGCAACCGGATAAGGATAGAGCCTATGTTTTCCCGGTAGTTAGGGAAGCAGGAAAGGAAATTACGCCACTTACGATTTAGAGCTGGCGGCAGTTAAATCATGCCTTGAAAATTTGGAGGCATGACGTATATATAGACTTCATATGGATAATTGTACAGACCACAAGAGCCTCCGGTATATCGGCAGACTGAGGCAGTAGAATTTGCGACAGCGACGGTGGTTAGAGTTATTCAAGGATTGTGATATCGATATCCTATACCATCCGGGGAAAGCCAAGACAGTTACAGATACTCTTAGTCGTGGGCCTATGGGTAGTCTGTCAGATGGGCAGCCAGGTAGACAGGACGTGGTCCGTGAGATTCGTTAGCTAACAGGCCGGGGGGTTCATTTATTTGTTTCCAAGGTTAATGAAGTTTAGATCCGAGAGGTTGCCGAGTTAGGAGGTAAAGAGGTGACAGTATGAGGATCCAGTTATGATAACGGTATCGTGATACGGCTCTCCGAGAAGAGAAGAGCCTGTTTGAGTAGCACCGGATGAGGTGCTGTGATATGAGGATAGATTGTGTACCCTGCGCCGCAGACTAGTCAGCAGGTTTTAGGGGAGGCACGCAGTGCTTATTGATCAAATTGTTCGGGGTCAACTAAGTTGTGTCGTGACCTCAGATGTATGTATGGGTAAGATGACCGGAAAATGGACATAGCGGAGTTACTGCTTAGTGTCCGAGTTAGTAGCAGGTCATGGTTGAGCACCAGAAGCCCAGTGGGCTATTGCAGGCGATTTAGATCCCGACTTAGTTATGGGAGGTAATTAATATGGATTTTGTTACAGGGTGGCATCGTACTCGGAGGAAGTGCGACTCCCTGGGGGTCATGGTAAATAGGTCGTGAAACCAGGTAGTTTTTTCCGTATTGGGACTACTTACTTACCGAGGATTATGCCACCAGTATAGCGGAGAGATTGTGAGACATGCGGGTTCCTACTTTTATGATGTCGATGATGAGTTCATATACCGACTTGGAGGTTTTTCCAGAAGGTATTAGAGACACAGGTGAGTCTAAGTGTGACATTTCACCCTCAGACCGACGGACAGACAGAGCATACTATCCGGGTACTTGAGGATAGGTTGTGGGCCGATGTTATTGATTTCAGAGTTAGCTGAAAGAATTATTTTCCTCTTGTTGAGTTACGTACGATAATAGATACCCTTCCAGTATTCAGATGGCCCTGTATGAGGCCTTATATGTATGAAAGTGTAGATCGCCGGTTGGATGGTTCGACATAGGCGAGGTTCGGTTATTTGGTCCAGACTTGATTCAGCGGGCTGTGGATAAGGCGAAGCTTATCCGGGAAAGATTATTAGTAAGCTTAGAGTCAGAAAAAGCTTTATGCAGATAACCGACGTTGACACATGGGGTCCAGCTTGACATTTTAGTATGAGTATTTTTGTGTGGCCTCGTGTGGTATTATTGGTATGTAGGGGTTGTAAAAGAAGACTATGTCGCTATCTTTAAGTTTGACTCCCAAAAGAACATTCGGGGACGAATGTTTCTAAGGGGGGAAGAATGTTACACCCCGGAATTTCAGGAGATGTTTATATGAACGTACGTAAGAACTCAAAAATGTTAAGATTTGAGACGAGTAAAAATTTATCGGAATTTTGGATTTTGTCGGAAAACGAAATATTGCGACGAATGGGAGGGCGACACGTGTCACCCCCTTAGTGGTCTTGGACGAAATAGGACATGGATAGAATGGTCATTTGACCAATGTTAAGATTAAAGTCTTGCTAGGCTAAGAGCTTGACAACATTGACCAAGTCAATGAGCCCACATAGCTTGATATTTAATTAAAATGCATCCAAGCCACCCATTTGTTTTAATCATGACCCTTCCTTGTGTTATTTAAGTATACTAGTAGCAAGACTTTGTCATTCTACACTTAGAGGAAAAAAATTAAAAACTTGTTCTTGCTCTCAAGGAAGCTCACGGCATAGGCATGGTTTCAAAGGGAATTTTTTTTGTTTGTTATCCAATAGGTTCCACACTTTAAACCAAGGTTCTTAAGGGTATTGTAAGGGTATCTCAATAGAAAGATCCCGAAAAAGTGGTGTTTTCGTATTAGTCGCAAGGCGGAAACTAAAGGAGTTCTTCAACTTTGAAGTTGGAACTTGAAGATGAGTTATTCATAAGCTTCTAAGGGTTGCTTGGAGTGGATTGGAACGTCGAAAAGAGGAGCTAAAGTTGTTAAGGATCGACTTGTAATCTTGGATCATATTTGGGCTAAATGAGGTATAATCTTCGTCTTACTTTTGTAATTGAAGATTCCATGTTATTATAAGTTGGAAATGATCATGTGATATGTGTTATGAAGTTTGATAAGTGTTATGGAAATTTGGAAGCCTAAAACCGAAAATGACATGTTTAGCCATTTGAAATTGAAATACAATTTGGTCGATAATTAGAATCGTCGCATGTTATCTACTTGAAGATTATAGTTGTTATAATCAATTGCGGCCTTATAACATGTTATACTAAACAACTTGGATTGAAAAGAAATTGGAAGAAGAATTGGTATTATTGCCCTAATTGCCGAATTGACATTGTAGTTTAGACTAGTTTGTTATATATTGTGGGGCGGAATTTTACACGTCTTGATTAAGCGTGTAATCCCCTATTGTTAACTACTTTGTTGGGCCTTAAATGTGGCGTGTTTGTTTATTGAATTCGGCCTTGAAAAAGGTGGCAAAGTATGTAGAAACAAAGGAAGTGTTGTCCGATTTTCCGTAGAATTTAGTGACTTTGCACTTGGAATATTCTACGTTTGAAGTAAGAAGTTAATAGACGTACTATGGTCATTATAGGTTGACATACTACGACGCTTAATGGACTTAGCAAGTGGATTAAACCGAAGAGGTATGTGGAACTTTCTTCTGTCTTGAGCATGAATAAGTTGTAAATGTATAGTACGGTAGACGTACAAGATTTTGACAATCTAGGTCCATTTGATATCCTTGGCCTATTTTAAGAATATCCAAGTTGATTGAGTTAGGGAATTAACTCACTTGTTTAAATATTAAGGATATCTTGGTTTTCAAAAGTTAAGAGACTTTAAGTATGTTGAAAGTATTATTGATACTTGTTTTGTTGGAAAGTTTAAGTCTCTTGGTTATAAAGAAGTATGTAAGTTGCTAATGTATAAAGCTAGTATAACGGCTTTATGGGAAGTTGGTTATAATAGCTTTATGGAAAGTTAAAAAGAGTGGTTTACTCTAAGTAATTTAAGTATGTTAAATGAATTGAAATAACGAAAGGCAAATTGATTTAAAGGCATCAATTGCTTAAGGTTTTAAAAGAAAGAAGTCACTTTATTTAGAAGCCCGAAAATGTATTTTTCTAAAAAGGTGTTGTGACTTGTCTTAAAAATGTAGTTATGACTTGATACTACGGTTATTAGTATCTTGGAAGTTTTATATGAAAATGAGTCATTTTAAAAGAATAGAAGTACGTAGTACTTTGGGTTAAACTCCCAGATTTATAATGACACGTTAGTGCCTTAAGTAAACTAAAATGAGAGTGTATATGAATAAGGCTAATAAGAAGTTAGGGGATTTCTTAACTTGTTTATTTATTGTATGATAAGCCGGTAGTGCTTATGTTATGCATGATAAGCCGGTAGGGCTTATGTTATGTATGATAAGCCGGTAGGGCTTATGTTATGTATGATGGCCAGTTGAGATAGGGTAAGAGTATATCTGAGGGGTAAATCCCCAAGATCGTTATACCACCTTCTCCGGGTAAGAGTATATCCGGCGGGTAAATCCTCAAGATCGTTATACCACCGCCTGTGGTAAGAGTATAAATGAGGGTAAATCCCCAAGATCGTTATACCACTGTTTAGTGGATTTGCTACCCGTGACGCGAGGAATACCTCACGTGAGTCCTTATGGGCTTACGCGGGTGAAATAGTCCCACGTGCGGGTACGATTATGCGCGAATACCTCATGCGGGTCCACACGGCCTATGCGGGTGAAATAGTCCCAGGAGTAGGATTGCTTAATGATACTACGGGCGGGTGGTCCTGCTTTGATCGCGAGCTTCATATTTTTATGTTGTAAGTATACTTTTGATTACTCTCATTGTTAGTAAGGCACTGTGTACTGTTGATTGAGTTATCATACCTGTCTCCAGTTTTATTATAGACTTATGATTTCATTACAGTACTTTCAGTTCCACATATTTTGTACATGTTGTCTCGACCTCTCGGGCGTTGCTCATGCCGCAGTGAGAGTGCTTGATCCTCGCTCTTAGGATCACCGGCCCACCGCTGAGAAGCTCTTTTATTCCGGAGGCTTATCCTCGGTATTGTCGGTTGTTGTACATTCAGGGGTATGGCGGGCCCCGTCCGCCAGAGTTATTATTCTAGAGGTGCAGTAGTCACATTTGTGGATTGGGTTGTAAAGAAAAAAAATGTACTATTTTATTATGTATAGTTTACGGAAGGTGGCCTTATCGGCTAGCCGGTTGTTATTTTACTTTTAAGCATTTTATAAGTTGTGTATGTTCATTGCTATTCTCGATGTATACAGAAAGGGTGCCTGTGTAGGGCACCGCCATGCCCTGGTCGGGTCGTGACAGATATCCTATACCACCTGTGGAAAGCCAAGGATTAAAGATACTCTTAGTCGCGGATCTAAGGGTAGTATGCCGACGGGCGGCAGATAGATCGGACGTGGTCCGTGAGATTCTTCGCCAATGAGCCTGGGTTCGATTATTTGTTTCAAGGTTAATGAAGTTTAGATCCGAGAGGTCACGAGTCTTCCGTCGTTGAGAGGTAAAGAGGCACGTGATGAGGATCCAGTTATGATACGGTATCGAGATATGGCTCTCCGAGAAGAGAAGAGCATGTTTGAGTAGCACCGGATGAGGTGCCGTGATATGAGGATAGATTGTGTGTACCCGGTGCTGCAGGACTAATCAGCAGGTTTTAGGGGAGGCATACAGTGCTTATTGCTCAAATTGTTCGGGGTCGACTAGGTTGAATCGTGACCTCAGATGTATGTATGAGTAAGATGACCGGAAAAGGGACGTAGCAGAGTTGTTGCTTAATATCCGAATTAGTAGCAGGTCATGGTTGAACACCAGAAGCCCAGTGGGCTATTACAGGCGATTTAGACCCCGACTTAGACATGGGAGGTAATTAAAAATGGATCTTGTTACAGGGTGGCATCGTACTCAGAGGAAGTGCGACTCCCTGGGGGTTATGGTAAATAGGCTAACGAAACCAGTTGTGTTCTTCCGGTTAGGACCACTTACTCGGCTGAGGTTCGTTCTAGCTTTTATAGCAGGGGGATTGTGAGACTGCACGGGGTTCCTACGTTTATGATGTCAGACAGATGAGCTCGATTGCAGATAACTTCTGGAGGTTTTTCAGAAGGGTTTTAGGGACACATGTGAGTCTCAGTATTACATTACACCCTCAGAACGACGGACAAGCAGAGCGTGCTATCCAGGCACTTGAGGATAGGTTGCGGGCCTGTGTTCTTGATTTCAGAAATAGCCGGGAGGGTTAATTTCCTCTTGTTGTGTTACGTACGATAACAGATACCCTTCCAGTATTCAGATGGCCCTGTATGAGGCTTTGTATGTAAGAAAGTGTAGATCGCCGGTTGGATGGTTCGTAATAGGCGAGGTTCAGTTATTTGGTCCAGACTTGATTCAGCGGGTTGTGGATAAGGTGAAGCTTATCCGGGAAAGATTATTAGTAAGCTTAGAGTCAGCAGAAGCTTTATGCAGATAACCGACGTTGACACATGGGGTTCAGCTTGACATTTTAGTATGAGTATTGTTATGTGGCCTCGTGTGGTATTATTGGTATGTAGGGGTTGTAAAAGAAGACTATGTCGCTATCTTTAAGTTTGACTCCCAAAGGAACATTCGAGGACGAATGTTTCTAAGGGGGGAAGAATGTTACACCCCGGAATTTCAGGATGTGTTTGTAAGAACGTACGTAAGAACTAAAAAATGTTAAGGTTTGAGACGAGTAAAAATTTATCGGAATTATGGAATTGTCGGAAAACGAAATATTGCGACGAGCGGGAGGGCGACACGTGTCACCCCCCTTACTTGGTCTTGGACGAAAATACATGGATAGGATGGTCATTTGACCATAATTTAAATGACCAAGTCTTGCTAAGACAAAGAGCTTGACATTGTTGACTTGTCAAAGGGCCACTTGGCTTGATCCTTGTGAAATGCATCCAAGCCACCCATTTGTTTTAATCTTAACCCATCCTTGTATTATATAAGCTTACTAGTAGCAAGACAAGGCTTCCATACTTAGAGAAAATTTCAAGAATTGTGTTCTTCACTAATGTAGCTCTCGGCTTTAGCTAAGGGTTTGAAGAGAAAAATTTCAATTGTTGTCCAATAATCTCCCCACTTTAAACCAAGGTACCTAAGGGTATTGTAAATGTATCTAAATAGAAAGATCCCGGAAAAATGGCATTTTCGTATTAGTCGCAAGGCGGAAAGTTAAGGAGTTCTTCAACTTTGAAGTTGGAACTTGAAGATAAGTTCTTCATAAGCTTCTAAGGGTTGCTTGGAGTGGATTGGAACGTCGAAAGGAGGAGCTAAAGTTGCTAAGGATCGACTTGTGATCTTGGATCATATTTGGGCTAATTGAGGTATAACCTTCATTTTACTTTTGTAATTGAGGATTTCATGTTATGATAAGTTATAAGTGATCATGTGATATGTGTTATGAAGTTTGATAAGTGTTATGGAAATTTGGAAGCTCAAATCCGAAAATGACATGTTGAGTCATTTGAAATTGAATTACAATTTGGTCGTTAACTAGAATCGTTGCATGTTATCTACTTGAAGATTGTAGTTGTTATAATCAATTGCGGCCTTATAACATGTTATACTAAACAACTTGGATTGAAAAGAAATTGGAAGAAGAATTGGTATTGTTGCCCTATTTGCCGAATTGACATTGTAGTTTAGACTAGTTTGTTATATATTGTGGGGCCGAATTTTACATGTCTTGATTAAGCGTGTAATCCCCTATTGTTAACTACTTTGTTGAGCCTTAAATGTGGCGTGTTTGGTTATTGAATTCGGCCTTGAAAAAGGTGGCAAAGTATGTAGAAACAAAGGAAGTGCTGTCCGATTTTCCGTAGAATTTAGTGACTTTGCACTTGGAATATTCTATGTTTGAAGTAAGAAGTTAATAGATTATGGTCATTATAGGTTGACATACTACGACGCTTAATTGGACTTAACAAGTGGATTAAACCGAAGAGGTATGTGGAGCTTTCTTATCTCTTGAGCATGAATAAGTTGTAAATATATAGTACGGTAGACGTACAAGATTTTGACAATCTAGGTCCATTTGATATCCTTGGCTTATTTTAAGAATGTCCAAGTTGATTGAGTTAGGAAATTAACTCACTTGTTTAAATATTAAGGATATCTTGGTTTTCAAAAGTTAAGAGACTTTAAGTATGTTGAAAGTATTATTGATACTTGTTTTGTTGGAAAGTTTAAGTCTCTTGGTTATAAAGAAGTATGTAAGTTGCTAATGTATAAAGCTAGTATAACGGTTTTATGGGAAGTTGGTTATAATAGCTTTATGGAAAGTTAAAAAGAGTAGTTTACTCTAAGTAATTTAAGTATGTTAAATGACTTGAAATAACGAAAGGCAAATTGATTTAAAGGAATCAATTGCTTAAGGTTTTAAAAGAAAGAAGTCACTTGATTTAGAAGCCCGAAAATGTATTTTCTAAAAAGGTATTGTGACTTGTCTTAAAATGTAGTTATGACTTGATGCTACGGTTATTAGTATCTTGGAAGTTTTATATGAAAGTGAGTCATTTTAAAAGAATAGAAGTACGTAGTACTTTGGGTTAAACTCCCGGATTTATAATGACATGTTAGTGCCTTAAGTAAACTAAAATGAGGGTGTATATGAATAAGACTAATAAGAGGTTAGGGGGATTTCTTAACTTGCTTATTTATTGTATGATAAGCCGGTAGTGCTTATGTTATGTATGATAAGCCGGTAGGGCTTATGTTATGTATGATGGCCGTTTGAGCTAGGGTAAGAGTATAAATGAGGGGCAAGCCCCAAGATCGTTATACCACCTTCTCCAGGGTAAGAGTATGAATGAGGGGCAAGCCCTTCTTCAGGGTAAGAGTATAAATGAGGGGTGAATCCCCAAGATCGTTATACCACCTGTTCTGTGGATTTGCTACCCACGATGCGAGGAATACCTCATGCGAGTCCTATGGGCTTATGCGGGTGAAATAGTCCCATGCGGTAGTGCACCTATGCGAGAATACCGTGCGGGTCCATCGACTATCTGGGTGAAATAGTCCCGCGAGTAGGATTGCTTAATGATACTGCGGGCGGGTGGTCCTGCTTTGATCGCGAGCTTACTATTTTTATGTTGTAAGTATACTCTTGATTACTCTCATTGTTAGTAAGGCACTGTGTACTGTTAATTGAGTTAGCATACCTGTCTCCAGTTGTATTATAGACTTATGATTTCATTCTGATACTGATTTCACAAATTTGGTACATGTTATCGACCTCCTTGAGTGCGTTCACGCCGCAGGTAGAGTGCTGATTCTTGATCCTCGCTCTTAGGATCACTGTTCAGCTGTTGAGAAGCTCCTTTATTCCGGAGGCTTATCCCTGGTATCGTCGGTTGTTGTACATTCAGGGGTATGGCGGGGCCCTGTCCCGCCAGAGTTGTTATTCTTAGAGGTCTGTAGTCACATTGTGGTTTGGGTTGTAAAGAAAAAAAAATGTATTGTTTTAATTGTATGGTTTACGGAAGGTGGCCTTATCGGCTAGCCTGTTGTTATTTTATGTTTAAGCATTTTATCAGTTGTGTATGTTCCGCTGCTATTCTCTGATGTATACCCACACGTTACACTTAAACAGCGGAAGCTAAGAAAAACTTTTTTTTTTATAACAAAGGGATCATGTACCCTGAACTATAACAACAACTCTTTTTATAAAACTAGGCAACCCGACCACGCTGCTACTATATACAAGGTATCCAAACGAACTACAACATATGCATGTCCAAAAACACTTTAACCACCCACACCTGTCTACAGACCTCTAGGAGTGTGATAATGAACTGTGACGGTACAAGGCTCCGCTGTACCCCTGAATATACATAAGTCTAAAATCAGAGACTGTACCAAAATGACAAGCTCCGTAACAGCGGAGCTATCTCAAAAAACTGAGCAAGGATCCTAAGCTCGAGGATCACCAAACTGAGTACATATACCTGCGGGAATGAACGCAGCCCCCCGGAGAAGGGGGTCAGTACAATAATGTACTAAGTATGTAACATAAAGTGCAGTAAGTAAGATCATAACTGGACAAAGAATGACAGGGACAAGTATGAAAATCAAATACCAGATCCAACCGTGCCATATAAAATCAACTGTACCTTTCAAAAATAGAGAGTCAACTGTACCTTTTAAAAGTATGAGAGTCATTTTAAAATCATGAATATATGTGCATATACTCTTATATTGTCTTGGGTATCTATACCCATGTCATGAATACATGTCCATGGAATCATATACTGTCGTGAGTATATATACTCGCATCATGGATACATGTCCATGGAATCATATATGTCATAGGTATCTATACCCGCATCATGGATACATGTCCATGGAATCATAAATATATACTACCCGGACCTCAGGTGAAGGACGTGGTGAACATATACTGCCCGACCCTAACTGGGACGCGGTAAACACTTTATCATATACTGCGCGGCCTCTAGTGAGGGACGCGGTAAACACTTAGCCATATACTGCCAGGCCTCAGGTGAAGGACGCGGTAAAAATATATACTATCATAGTATCCATGGAATCCTGATAAATCTACTGCGCGACCTTCTAGTGAAGGGCGTGATGAACCTATGGGGAGATACACACGAACTGCCCGACCCAATTTTGGGACGCGATAAAATCATATACTGCCTGGCCCTTTCTGGGACGCGGTAACTGCCCGACCTTCTAGTGAAGGGCGCGATGAATGGAATATAACACTTGCACGAATAGCTATCATGAACAACCTTATGCAATTCAAATCATCTTTTGACTCTCAATAAAATCATATACTGCCCGACCCTTTCTGGGATGCGGTAAAATCCTTTTTGACTTTCAATAAAATCATATGTTGCCCGACCCTTTCTGGGACACGGTGAAATCATTTTTGACTCTCAATGGAATAAAATAGAACAACTTTCATTTAGAAAACTCAAGGCACTATCATGTCATTAAGGATTAAGATCCAAAAGAACTATGTACATCCGCCGTACACTTACTTTATAAAAATCAACTTTCATTTTAGATCCTCATTTGGAAAATCAAAGCACTTATCATATCAAGTATCATTTTGGGATTAAGATCTAATAAAACTATGTACGTCCACCGTACACTTACTTCATATAAACAACTTTCATTCTTAGAAAAACCAAGGCACTATCATATCATTAAGGATTAAGATCCAAAAGAACTACGTACGTCCACTGTACGCTTACTTCATATAATGTTACACCCCGTAGTTCCAAGATATGTATTTGAGAACATAAGTAAGGAAGTAATACTTGAACGTCGGAAGATAGTATAGCTACATTTTCTTAAGGAATTAATTCAAAAAAGTGAATACGACAATTTGATTACTCAGAGTTCAATTCTCCTAATTGGAGTCACGGAATTAGTTTTGGATTTTGAATTCTCGGATTTGGTCATGTGGGGCCACGGGAAATTTTACGATGTTGTGGGGCCCACGAGATTTTGTGATATTTTGGCCAAGTATAGAATTATTTTGTGAAAGAATTGTTTTGGACCAATAGGAGGGTGACACGTGTCACCCCCACTTGTCTTGCAAGACTTTGACTCACATTAGATATTTTGAGACTTGAGGACAAGTGGACGTTATTATACAGTTTAAGTATGGAAATTTTCAATGAAAGTCCTAAGAGATTAAGGGTATAGAAGGGTGTTAAAAGGCTTCACATTGTACCCTTAATGTTGATTAATTGCGGACTATTTTTATGGACTATTTATATATGATTGTGAGGCAGAATTTTACACGTCTAGTAGGTGTGTAATCCCTTTTGGTTGTTGTATGGATTGTGCCCTTAGTCGGGGCTTGTTGGTTGTTGAAATTGGGCCTTGGAAAAGGTGGAAAAGTACGTAGAAACAAAGGATGTGCTGCCCGATTTTTCGTAGAAATGGGAAATTTACTTAGTCCATAACCTACCCTTAAAGGAATGTAATTGATTGGCAAGCTATTATCATTATAGGTTAAAGTGTTACGGGAGGCGTATTCCACTTAACGGATTGGTGGAAGAACGATAAGGTATGTGAACCTCTTCCTTCTCTCATTTGGCATGTTCTACGTGTGAACCATAATTGTGGTATTGTTTCAAAAGTTATTCTACTCTTAGAAGTTAAGGAGTATTCATGTTGTTGATTCTATGCTAAAGGCATGTCTGAATTATTCTTAAGTCCTTACCAAGTCTTATGGGAGATGTTGGTAAGAGTTTTTATTAAGCTTTGGTGTCGAGTTAGTACAGACGACAAGTGTTAGTATGTGGAACTCTTCCTATCTTTCTTTGAGCATGAACATTATAAAATGTGTGTACGGTAGACGTATTTGTTTTAAATGAAATCGGATTCCTTGTAGTATATGAAAGATGTTACTTGATTTTAAGAGTATGAGTTACTTGGTTTTGAAAGTATAAGTTGCTTGATTTTATAAGTGGAAATGACTTGATTGATTTAAAGAGAAGACGTAACTTGATTTAAAGGTATGTGTTACTTGAGTTTAAAAGTGTAAGTAACTTGATTTTAAAAGTGAAAGTGCATTGATGCTACAAGTGCTAGTATCTCGAGGTTTTATAAAGGAAAGAAGGTATGGTAAACGTATGTAGTACTTTTGGGTTCAACTCCCTTATATTGCATGATATGATTCTTTCTATAAGAATGGATGTACATAGTAATTTGGGTTCAATTTCCCTAATTTTACATGACATGATAATGCCTTGAGTTTTCTAATATGATAGTTCATTCATTTTATTATATGGAGAGTCAAAAGATGTTTTTTAAATTTCATTCGATTGCATTGATACACCGAGTCCCACAACGGGTCGAGTTATGTTATAGATGCAATACACCGAGTCCCGCAAATGGGCCGGGTTATGTCATATAAAGATCATTACACCGAGTCCCACAGATGGGCCGGGTTACGTTATACAAAAGATTACACCGAGCCCCACAATGGGCCGAGTTATGTCATGTAGATGCATACATCGAGTCCCATCATAGGTCGGGTTACATTATATTACTGCATATACCGAGTCCCACAAATGGGTCGGGTTACGTCATATTGCATCATCACACCGAGTCCCACAAATGGGCCGGGTTACGTCATATCACATCATCACACCGAGTCCCACAAATGGGTGAGTTACATCATATTGCATCATCACATCGAGTCTCACAGATGGGGCGGGTTATGTCACATATTGCATCATTACACCGAGTCCCACAAATGGGCCGGGTTACGTCACATGTTGAAGCATACACCTAGTCCCCCAAATGGGTCGGATTACGTCACACATATTGATAATTACATCGAACTCCAAATTGAGCCGGGTTATGTTATATTGATGATTCCATCGAGTCCCTCAATAAAGGGCCGGTTTATGTTATATGAGATATGTTATCTATATGTATATGAACTTGATGATTCTCTGAGTAAGCATTCATGATGTTGATATGACTCGAATTGAAAAGGTACGATTAATTTCATATTTTGAAATGGTATTGATTTCATAATTTGAAATGACACGGTTGGTCTCACTTTTAAAAAGGCATATTTTAAAAGGTACAATTGGCTCTTATTTATTATGGCACGGTTCGATCTGGTATTTGATTTTCATATTTGTCCCTGTCATTCTTTGTACAGTTATGATCATGTCTACTGTACTTCATGTTTACATACTTGGTACATTGTTGTACTGACCCCCTTCGGGGGGCTACGTTTATGCCCGCAGGTATTAGGTACTCAGTTGGGTGATCCGCGAGCTTAGGATCTCCACTCAGCTTTCAGGGAGGTAGCTCCATTATTCCGGAGTTTGCCATGTTGGTACGGAGTTGTATTATGGTTTTATGAACATTCATGGGTACGACGGGGCCTTATTCCGTCACAGTTATGTGTCCAAACTCTTAGAGGTTTGTATTCATATGTGGGCTAGACTTATGTATAGATGTGGTTTCTTTTTGGTTATTATATATGTGATGGCAGCCTTGCCGGCTTTGCCTTTGTTCTGGAAAAAAAATGAGTGTTATTTAGCTTCCGCAGGTTACTTGTGTTGTATGAATAGAAGGGTGCCCAGGTAGGGCACCAATTTCGGGCCCGGGGTTCGGGTTGTGACAGAGTGGTATCAGAGCAGTTAGTCCTCGGAATGTCTACAGACCGTGTATAGTAGAGTCTTGTTTATCAGTGTATTGTGCACCACATATATAAACAGGAGGCTACAGTACATTTAGGATTGGTTTCCTTTCTTCTCACTCTTAGATCGTGTGATATAGTTGTGTTGTTAGGGTAGTCTCTCTCTAACGTATTATTGTGGTTGCAGCTATGACTATGAGAAAGGCAACAGTGGCCCAGAAAGGATTATATGGACTTCGTATCCAGGTTGGTAAAAAATTATTGTATAGTTGGTATAATGATGATGTGTATCTGTACGAGCGTATTTATTTAGGGCCATGTGTTGTCACGCCCCGAACCCCGGGCCCGTGACTGGTGCCCTACCTGGGCACCTTGCTACCTAACTGACACAAGTAAACCGCGAAACTAAATAACACCTCATTTTTTTAAACCAACGAACATGCAAGGGCAAAGCCGACAAGGCTGCCATATAATATACATAACAAAAGGCACTACACCGTACACGAGTCCAATCCCACATATGAATACAGACCTCTAAGAGTTTTACTGAACTATGACGGGACAAGGCCCCGCCGTACCCATAACTATACAAAAGCCTGTACTAAATGATCTATACCAAAATAATAAACTCTTCAACAGATGGAGCTATCCAAAAACTCAGAGCAGGGTCCTACACCTGCAGATCACCAAACTGTGTACATAAACCTGCAGCATGAACGCAGCCCCCCGAAAGAGATCAGTACGAAGAATGTACCAAGTATGTGAAACTGGAAATACTGTAATGAAATCATAACGGTCTATACAAAAACAGGAGACATGTATGATAGCCAAACTACAGTACACAATACATAAGCAGTCATGTCAAATCAGGGACGCATGCCCTCAAAGTCATTACTCAAAGTCATTACTCAAATACAACCATGGGTCTCACGCCCATAATATAAATCATGCCCGTGGAATCCTTCTGTCACACCCCGAACCCCGGCGTGGTGGTGCCTACACGGGCACCGCGCTTTAACAACTAAGTAAAGCTGCGAATTTAAATAACACCTTTTTTTTTAAAACCAACATACGTCTGCAGCCGCCACGACCGAACCGGGCAGTGGTAGTGCCTTACCGGCACCCTAGTGATACAACATCGAGAAGATCGTGAAATAAAAACATGAACATGAATTTAGAGACAAAATAAATAAACAGGCCAACCAAAACGATTGCCTTCATCATATATACATAAATACGACGGTTATCCTTTTTACAAACCACCGCCACGATTACTGCACCTAAGAGTTTATACAACAACTATGACGGGACGGGGCCCGACATACCCACAATGTACAAGAACCTCTGGACTCGGGGTAACATACCAAAGATAAGCCTCAGAAGGAACGGAGCTTCCAACACTGAAAGGTGATCCTAAGCGGGGATCGGCGGCCGATGTACCTCTACTGCGGCGATGAACGCAGCCGAAGGAGGTCAGATAACAGTACCAAGTATGTGAAGCGTAAAATCATGGCGAAATCATAATAGTCTATAAAGCGAGAGGCGGTATGATAACCAAACTACGATACATACACATAATGATTATATCAATTCGGTCTCACGCCACAACATCAATCCCGCGTGGAGTACCTTCCGCCACTGCGAGCTGTGATATGATAACAACAAGATAGAAATCCAAATGGGAGCATACGTGCGCTACGATCGTGTCGGTATGTCCAAAGGAACAAATAAGACAACATTCCAAATGGAAGCATACGTGCGCTACGCGTCGTGTCGATGAGTCCAAAGGAAACAATAAGACAAAGATTCCAAATGGAAGCATGCGTGCGCTACGCATCGTGTCAGTATGTCCAAAGGGAAACAATAAGACAACAAGGCGGTAATCAAAGTGGAAGCATACCCGTGCGCTACGCATCGTGTCAGTATGTCCAAAGTGATTTAACAAAAGTAACACTATCAGCGAGAACGTGCTGTGGAATTTCTCCACATCACGCTGACGCGTCCAAGTAAGTTCTTAACAAGTCAACCGACCCTCCATCGAGAGACGCGGTAGTATAGAAACACAATCTTTGCACAACAAAGGCTATCACAACAAGCATAGGCAAGTTTCACAACAACAAGCATAGGCAAGTTTCACATCAACAAGCATAGGCAAGTTTCACAACAACAAGCATAGGCAAGTTATACACAACTCAAAGTACTTTCATTTTATGCCAAAGTCCGGGTTTTAACCCTAAAGTACTACGTACGTTAAATTCCTTTTAACGGGATCTAATCCTTTTATAAAAGTCACCCGATACCCGTAGTATAAAAATAGAGTGACTTATATCTTTTAAGTAAACCAAAACAACTTCCATACTTTCCTTTTTAAAGTCAAGTTACCACATTAAAACCAATGATAAAACCTTTCTTTTGTTTTCATAAGGTCGTTATAACCAACTTCCCATAAAGTTGTTATACACCTTATGTTTTAAACCATTTTAAGACAACACAATGCCTTTCTTTTTCCTAAAGTTCGGTTGCCTAATTTCAAATACACAAGTCTCTTTTTTGAAAAGTTCATAGTTCAATGTCTTAATCTCTTTTAAAACAATTGAGTAACATATGCCTTAGGCGAGTAGGTTATTCTTGTTCATAATCAATCTTATTAGCAGCCATGATCTAGAAATGTAATATCATTTTGTCTCATCTTAGCTTCTATGCAGATGGAGGTTTCTACTGGTTTTAATAATACTTAATTATTCAATACATTTCCCTTTATTAACGCTGCAGTGGTTTGTCGATACACATTCTGATTTCCGAAATCAGTAAAACATTATTCCTTCCAAAAACCAAGTACTCATTACTAAAGTATGAGGTTTCACACAAACATACATATTAAGTCAAGTCTCTTATCTTTTAAGATTAAGTCTCTTAACTTATAAACCATTAAACCATTCTTTTATCTCTCTTGGCGTTACACCTAACTTCATAAAGTGGTATAACTTTTATGTTTTCAAACCAAGTATACACTTCTTTCAAAAAGGTTTCTTAATCTCTTAGAATACTTGAGGTTCTTTTACAACAAGTCGGTTATAAGTCAAATCGGTTATCTTTTAAAAACCACAAAGCATTTCTCATTTACATAGAAGTCATTATAACGACTTCCCATAAAGCCGTTATAACATTTTATGTTTAAAGACAATCAAATACATTTAACACGTACGTCTACCATACTACATAGTTATACACATATCATGCTAGAAACAGATAGGAAGAGGTTCACATACCTCGCGAGTATCGACTAATAGCAAAACGCTCAGTACCTCAAACCGTGCACACTCTCGGTCAGCGGATCACTCACATGTAGTACTACTGACCTATAGAGGCCACAAAGCGCCTATTAATATCTTTAGATCTCAATGTAGAATATTCTCTGAGAAAATTCAAGCACCTCCCCCGCAATGGCAGCGTAAATCTCCTCTCTATCGGTGCTGCCACCAAGCCAACCGGGGGGTTAACACGTCTAACCGGACGTGTACAATTCTACTACACAAGAATGCTTTACACAAGTCTCATGTCTGATACACCTATGTAATTCTGATTCGATTCTCTTCTTTAAATTCAGGCTTAAGTCGCAAGACATTGCGTAAGTATTATTCAGCTTAAGTCAAAAGACATTGCCGCACCATCATAATGTTCAGTTCTATATATAGGATACTACAACTATATAGTCCTACAACATGTAATTTCCAATTACACTAGCAGCTCACGAGTGTTTACCTCGATAAGCCCACAAATTATGCGAGTTTATATGTCGATCTGAGCAAGGTTTAGCTCTACTCGTGCGCTCAGGCCAGCTCAACCAACCCTTATAAGTTCTAACCAACTTCTACTTATAACTTCAACTACGGGTGAAGATTTACTTAGGGTTTCGTTTTTGTGGTGAGGAAGTATAATAGTATTTTACGGGCTTTTGTACAAGTGTAACTTTGGGAATACTACAAGGTATTTGGGTCAAGGTATTTGGACATTATAACACTACTAGGAGAGTATTTCTATACCACAAAGGGGGTATTTATACGAGACAACAAGGCTAGGGGTACCCTGGCTAGGGCACCATGAGGGGAGGAGGCCTCGGCAAGACTCTCAAAGGAGGGGAGAGTTGGGAACTCAACACTAAAGGGGAGGATTTTTAACACTTAGAAAAGATTTTGGATGAAGAAAGTTCATCACTTAGAGGGGTATTTATAGGTCAAGTGAAGGCCAACCAATGGCCAAGATGAAGACAAGTGCATAGCAAGTGTAAGGCCAAGATTTAGCCATGTGCTACCTTATCCATCTACACAAAAATATCCTACCTAACCCTTGACCAAAATTTCACACCAAAAACGTGCAAGACTAGCCCAATTGCCGTCCAACCTCTTCCAATGTGAGGGTGACACATGTCACCCTCCCGTTGGTCCAAAATGTTTCGTCTCTCGGAAAAATCCGCAAAAATTATTAATGACATAGCCGGAATTTTCCCTTCGAAAGCTGTGGAAACGTTTCGTCGAAAAACGACTCCTTTTGGTAGCTATGCACAAATTCGAACCTATGCCTACTTTAAGGCTCAAATTGTATACGTACGCCCTCACGTATATACTCTGGAAATACGGGGTATAACAAAAGCCGACAAGGCTGCCATAATATATATACTCAAAAGACACTACACTGTACATGAGTCCAATCCCACATATGAATACAGACCTCTAAGAGTTATACTGAACTATGACGGGACAAGGCCCCGCCGTACCCATAACTGTACAAAAGCCTGTACTGAAAGAACTTTTACCAAAAAGATAAAATCCCGAACAGAAGGAGCTATCCAAAAACTCTGAGCAGGGTCCTACACCTGTCGATCACCAAACTGCGTACCTAAACCTGCGGCATGAACGCAGCCCCCCGAAGGAGGTCAGTACGAAGAATGTACCAAGTATGTGAAATAATAAAATAATGTAATGAAATCATAGCAGTCTAAGCAAAACATGAGACATGTATGATAGCCAACCTACAGTACACAACACATAAGCAGTCATAACAAGTCAGGGACACATGCCCTCAAGTCATTTCTAAAATATAACCATGGGTCTCACGCCCATAATATCAATTATGCCCGTGGAATCCTTCCTCACTGCCGGCAGTCCATGATATAGTATAACACCAATAGGCATACATGAACACCAAGTCCCACCTGTGTCCTAAAGCATGCGGGCCAAAGGGAAAAAGCGGCGGTGGTAAGCGGGGTATAATGTCTTGGGGTTTACCTCCACTTATACTCTTACCCTGGAGAAGGTGGTAAAGCATCTTGGGGGTTTACCCCTCACTTATACTCTTACCCTATCTCAACCGACCATCAAACAAAACAAGCAGGGGGTATAATGTCTTGGGGGTTTACCCCTCACTTATACTCTTACTATGGAGAAGGTGGTATAGCATCTTGGGGGTTTACCACTCACTCATAGTCTTACCCTATCTCAACCGGCCGTCAAACATAACATAAGCACTACCATGTCTTCTATAAAAATCCGGGAATTTAACCCAAGTACTACAAATAACGGAAGCATACCCGTGGAATCCCACATCACTGTCGGTACGTCCAAGTAACTTACAACAAGACAGTCGGCCGTCCAATCGAGAGTCGCGACAACATAATAAAACATAATACTTGCACTAAAAGGCTATCACCAGCACATATAGGCAATTCTCCATTAATCAAGCCAAAGTAGTTATCAAGGCACACATAGAATAATTCTCAATTAATCAAGCCAAAGTACTTATCAAGGCACACTTAGACTAATTCTCAATTAATCAAGCCAAAGTACTTATCAAGGCACAAATAGAATAATTCTCAATTAATCAAGCCAAAGTACTTATCAAGGCACACTTAGACAAATTTTCAATTAATCAAGCCAAAGTACTTATCAAGGCACACTTAGACTAATTCTCAATTAATCAAGCCAAAGTACCTATCAAGGCACAAAATAGAATAATTCTCATTTAACAAGCCAAAGTACTTATCAAGGCACAAATAGAATAATTCTCATTTAACAAGCCAAAGTACTTCGTACGTACATTCTTTTTAAAAGACTCCTGTTTATGTAAAATCCCAAGATACTAACACCCGTAGTATCAAGGTGTGTCTATTTTTCAACGTAAGTTACTACACTTTTAGAAAACTCATTTCAAAGCTTGAAATCAAGTAACTTCAAATTTTCACAATCAAGGCAACTCATGCCCATTAATCAAAATAGACAACTTTCTAAACCTTCCATAAAGCCGTTATAACCAACTTCCCATAAAGTCGTTATAACCCTTTATGGTTTTTAGACAATTTCATTCTTTTTTTTTAACCAAGAGACTTATACCTTTAAAACCAAGTATCACATACTTACAAAACAAGTTCTTAACTTTCAAAATGCTACAAGTCTCTTAATATTTAGAAACCAAGTTTCTTCTCTTAAATCATGTCATTTCTCCTCTTTTAAAACAATTAAGTAAATCACTCCTTTGACTCCCCTAAAGTCATTATAATGACCTTTAGGTTTTGGAACTAAGGCACTAGCCAAAAGGTTTGGAAACCACTTCCTTTTCAAGACTCTATGTACTTTAAGTAAAATACTTTCACTTTTAAGAATCCAACTTCACTAAGGCAATGGATTATACAACTTCCAAATTAATCATCAAAGTACAATCAAGGAAGTACATAGAACAAATTCTATTTTAGGCAATCCAAATACAACCACGGAATGGATCATTTAAGGCGTAGGACATACTTTCTTTATCTTAAGGAGTCATGCTAGAAGAGGAGATAGTTCACATACCTTTTCGGCTAATATCCACAAGCTAAGCCGAATACGCCTTACGTAGAAGTGTCAACCTATAATGATCACAACAAGATTATCAACTTCTAGTCTCTAACGTAGAATAATACTAAGTACACGGTCTCTAATTCTACGAAAAATCGGGCAGCACTTCCTTTGTTTCTACTCACTTTGCCACCTTTTTCAAGGTCGAATACAATAACCAACACGCCACATTTAAGGCTCCAAACAACAACAAACAGGGGATTACACGCCTTACAATACGTGTAAAATTCCGCCCCACAATTCATACGAACTAGCCCCATAATCTAGCCATTCTCGGCCAACATAAATAATAACACTAAGTCCTTTCCAATCCTTTTCCAATTCCAAGTTCTAAGGTCTAACATGTTATATAGTTATAAACCACTTCAACAACTACAATTTCCTTCTTTTTACAACGTCGACGACTTTACTAATAATCGACTTGAATTGAAATCTTAGGGCTAACATGCTAGTTTTGGTTGGGTTTCAATAGCCAATATACTTATCAAACTTCATACAATATAACTCATGCTTGCTAATATCCATAGCTACAATCAATAAGAAAACTTAATTGCTAAAACGACAAAATTTATACCTTTCCAAGCCCTTAAAATTTCCAAGATTCAAAGTCGCGCCTTAGAAATTCTTAGCTCCTTTCCTTAGGCTCCAATCCGCTCCAAGCACTCCTTAGAGGCCTATGAAGAACCCATCTTCAAGTTCCAACTTCAAAGTTGAAGAACTCCTTTAGTTTCCGCCTTGCGACTAATACGAAAAAGCCATTTTTCCTAAATCTTTCTATTGAGATATCCTTACAACACTCTTAGGAACCTTGGGTTAAAGTCTTGTGGCTAACGGATCAAAACTACAAATTTTTGTGTGGACAAAGTGACCAAGTGAGCTCCTGAAGAACAAGAATTGTTGTGATATTTTCTAAGTGTAAAATGAGTTTGTCTTGCACTAGCTTAGTACTTATAACACTAAGGATGGCCAAGATTATAACAAATGTGAGGCTTAGATGGTTTTCACTAGGATCAAGCCCATGTGGCCAAGTTGACAAGTCAACAATGTCATGCTAGCAAGACTAATCTTCCAAGGTGGTTAATGACCATTTTACCCTCCTAAATTTCGTCCAAGACCACGTGTGGGGTGCGTGTCGCCTCTCATTCGTCCATAAAATTCCGTAACCTCGTGGGCTCCACAAAACGTAAAATTCCTCGGGTGGGCCCACAAACGTAAAATTCTGGGTGGGCCCACATGACCAAATCTGTCAAAATAAATTTCCAAAAAGTTAAGAGTTCCATACTCTTCAAATAATGCATTTTGAGAATCCAATTCTCAACAACGAACATTTTTCCCTTCCGGCGTTCGGAAGATTTTCCGTCGGAAAAACAATTCCTCCTTTCGTACTAATTTCCTAGTCTTGTTTCCTTAAGCACATTCTCTTTTACATGTCCTGGACTTACGGGGTGTAACATTCTTCCCCCCTTAGAAACATTCGTCCCCGAATGTTCTTAGTCGATTGTCAAGCTATACAAACTCGGCGTAAACTCTATACTATGCCTAACGATCAATACACAAGGCCAACGATGCCACACATGGCCACCACAACATACGTGAACATAATAATGGACCTTCCGTCCGTGGTCCCTTCTCACAAAACTCGAAGGTTACTGTCTTCCCAAACACGGGATCCTTAGAGGTTCCTTTCTTTCCTTACTTGTCATACTTTCTCGTACTTTCAAACTTATCTAGTACACGTGCAAAATCTCACATACTGTTTCTATTCTCCAATCCTTGGAGTTACTATCCAAACTTGGCCATATTGTTACTTACATTCCCGTGAAGGCTCTTCTCGGTCCTTACGACCTAGTTCCGGTGGAACGCATCCACGAACTCGTACAACGATCAACTAGACTTGGGCCTAGCACCCTCGTGGCCCTATCACATAGTGGGACCATTTCTAACTGACATCACCCCATTCCACACTCTTGGTGACCGAAATGAGTCCATAACCCGACTCATCGTCACACTTAACTTGTCATTCTTAGTCTGAAATAAATCATTCTCTTATCTCAAGTTACTTCTCACCCTATCCTCCCATTCACTAGAGGTTTGACACATAAGCCAAAGTATTTCTATTGTACGTACTTCCCTATCGGTCTCACATTTATTCAGGTAATTACAACTTGTGAACTCTACACAACTATAGTCTCAGTCCACTTACCATTCTTGTCAACATTTTTAACTTCTCATTTTACTACTCAAGGTATCCCTACCTCTGGGGTACTATCACTTTATAACTCTAGCAATAAAGGGAAAACATATACGCTATGGTAAAATCTGAATCTAACAATGCGTATGATTCCAAAGAATCGACATATACTGTAACCGTGCGATGTCGCTTCACGATCTGTCCGATGAGTCACGTCATCTCTGCGGTTCGAAGGACCGCGAACTATAAACTCCACCACGACCTCCACGCGGTGGCTAACATCCGAACACCTTGCAGAGCGCGATTTGTGGAGGAAGGGAATCAACCATCGGCCTCATAGGCTGAGCCACCTCACCGGTGCTCTTTCTAAAAGGACATACCCTCAGTATATGGCCCGTACGGCCACAATAAAAACAAAGACCTGTGCCATAACGACATTTCCCCAAATGACGCTTACCACATCGATCATCGAGGAAAAGGTGGCCTCGACCGAGAAAATCCTCTGCTCCTCTGAGAACCTCGACCTCTGGAGCTTGGACCGGCTCCTAAATACCTTGTGGGGTCCAATATCCCACCTGTGAACTGCGGGGGTATGTACTGGGTAGGTGGACGAATATCTCACTCATTTCTTGAGGCGACTCGTCCAAAACTCAGGGATAACCAACCGGTCTAGCCTCTTCAGATTTCGCGTTGGCCCTCTACCCACTGTACACACTGACTATCTTGGCCGAATAACTTCCTGCGATGAAATCATGCTTCGCTATCTTGGTCAATAACATAATGGCTTCCTTCTGACCACTAAAGTCTTCTCTTGGCGAGCGGAGGCTCAGTCTTTGGGGCCTCAAAACTGGGCGAGAAGAACTTCGCCCATTGCGAACAACATCCGGTATAACACAGGCATAAGCCCTATCAACTCTCGAGTCGACTAGTAGCCTGCTACTCCTTTGCCCTTACGGGTATTTGTTGCCCTCCTGGAGGCATAAGCGTAACACATCAATATGTCGGAGAGGAATTATCTTACTAACACGCCTCTATGGCACGATCTTAGAGTGAGAAGAATAGAAACCAACTCCTAAATGTCCTGTAGCCTCCTGTTTATGGGTGTGGCGCAACACCGATAATCAAGACTCTACTAGACACGGTGCTGTAGACATTCAGAGGATTTGCTCACGATACCACTCTGTCACAACCCGAACCGGTTCGTGGATCGTGCCCTACACAGGCACCTTACGCTTTAACAACTAAGTAAAACTGCGGAATATAAATAACACCTTTTTTTTTTTTTAAAACCAACATACGTGCAACGGCAAAGCCGACAAGGCTGTCATAATATATATACTCAAAAGAAACTACACTGTACATGAGTCCAATCCCACATATGAATACAGACCTCTAAGAGTTATACTGAACTATGACGGGACAAGGCCGCGTACCCATAATCGTACAAAGCCCTTTTCACGGGAGTATGGCATGGGTTACTTGCCGTGGCGCTGAATGCTGAAAGAACTTATACCAAAAAGATAAAGTTAGAAAGGAAGGAGCTATCCAAAACTACGGCGGTCCTACACTGCCGATCACCAAGCTGCGTACCTAAACTGCGGCATGAACGCGGCCCCGAAGGAGGTCGATCTGAAGAATGTACCAAGTATGTGAAGCGATGAAATCTTGTAATGAAATCATAGCGATCTAAGCAAAACAAGAGACATATATGATAGTCAACCTACGATACAGACACATAGCGATCATAACAAGTCGGGGACGCGTACGCCTCAAGTCATTTCTAAAATATAACTATGGGTCTCACGCCCATAATATCAATCATGCCTGTGGAATCCTTCCTCACTGCCGGCAGTCCATGATATAGTATAACACCAATAGGCATACATGAACACCAAGTCCCACTCTGTCTCTAAAAGCATGCGGGCGGCAGAAAAGCGAGCGGTGGTAAGCGAGGTATAATGTCTTGGGGGTTTACCCCTCACTTATACTCTTACCCTGGAGAAGGTGGTAAAGCATCTTGGGGGTTTACCCCTCACTTATACTCTTACCCTATCTCAACCGACCATCAAACAAAACAAGCAGAGGGTATAATGTCTTGGTGGTTTACCCCTCACTTATACTCTTACCCTGGAGAATATGGTATAGCATCTTGGGGGTTTACCCCTCACTCATACTCTTACCCTATCTCAACCGGCCGTCAAACATAACATAAGCACTACCATGTCTTCTATAAAAATCCGGGAATTTAACTGTTATACCCCGTATTTCCAGAGTATGTACGTGAGGGCGTACGTATAAAAGTTTTAGCCTTAAGATAGGCAAGGATCAAAAATTTTGTTCACAACTACCGAAAAGAATTGTTTTCCGACGAAACGTTTTCCAAACTTTGCGAGGGGAAAATTACGGCTATGTCATTTATATTTTTTGCGGATTTTTCCGAGAGATGAATTATTTTGGACCAACGAGAGGGCGACACTTGTCACCCTCAAGTTGGCGGTTTGTGGTGGCCGATTGGGTGCATGTTTTGTGCCATGTTTTGTTGCCTAAACCATGGGTCAATGTTTGTGAGGGATTTGTGGAGTAGGGTTAGGGTGCACTTGGGAAAATCTTGACGCTCCACTTGCCCCCCACTTGGCTTGATCTTGTCCATTGGTTTCCTATAAATACCCACTGTTGAAGACTTCTTCATCCACAATAATTTCCAAGTCTTGAAATCCCCCTCCCCTCTTCTTGTTGCTCTCGTCCATGAGCACCCCACCCCCTGTGAGAGGCCTTTGGTAGAGGTACCCCTTTCCTAGTGGTGCTAGCCGTAGCACACCCCCCCTTGCCTAGTTGTTCTCGTAAATACACCCCCCTTGGTAGAAAAGTATTCTCCAAGTATTGTTACTATTCCAAAATACCTTAACCTTATACCTTGTAGTATTCCAAAAGTTACCTCTATACGTAGAGCCCGGAAATACTACCTTATGTCCTTTTAGTCTCAAAACGAAACCCTAAGGAAAATCTTCATAGTTGGTTGAAGTGCTAAGTAGAAGTTGTTTGGGAACTTCTAAGGGTTGTTTGGAGCGGGTTGGAGCGCCCAGAGTAGGAGCTAAACGTTGCTCAGGATCGACATTTAATCTTGGATAATTTTGGGCTTATCGAGGTAAATATCTTGTCCCCCTTTTGTAATTAAAGTTTACATACTGTTGAAGTATAAGAATTAAGTATAAGTTATATACAAGGAAGGTATATAAGAAGAGAATTGAATCAGATTTACATAGGACTGTATTCTGATGAGACTTGTGAAGCAGCGGGTAGGGAAGTCTTGCCAATTTTCCGTAGAATCTTGTATCTAGATTTATTCTACCGAGTAGTCTAGACTTTGATAGACTTGTATAACCGTTATAGGTTGAAGTACTGCGAGTAGCGTATTCTACTCGAAGGGTGGAAAAGGCTAGCAGGATTACAGTACTTTGGAGCTATTTGCTAATAGTCGATAAATCGTCGCGAGGTATGTGATTCTTCCTATCCTCTTGAGCATGATATTTTAAAAGAATATATATAGTATGGTAGACGTACGTGTGTTAACTGAACGTGGTTTTACTGCGATGTCTTTTGACTTGAGTCTAAATAATAAGAATCTGAAGTATTTCAAAAGAGTTAAGAAACCTTTTTGAAAGAAGAGTAACACTTGGTTTTAAAAGTTTTAAGAGCTTAAGAGTTATACTAGCTTTATGGGAAGTTAGGTATAACGACTTAAGAGAGATAAAAAGAATGGTTTATTGATTTTAGAAGTTAAGAGACTTGATCTTAAAAGATAAGAGACTTGACTTAATTAATTTAATATGAATTTTGTTAAAAAGTGTGAAACCTCATTCGTGAGTAATGAGTACTTGGCTTTTCAAAGGAATAATGTTTCTTGATTTGAATCGAATAAGTATCGAACGAACCCTTTGCGGCGTTAATAAAGGGAAATGTATTGACTAATTAAGTATTATTAAAACCAAGAAACCTCCATCCGCATGGAAGCTAAGATGAGACAAAATGATAGTATATTTCTAGATCACGGTCGCTTTAATAAGATTGTTATGAACAAGAATAACCTACTCACACATAAGGCATATGTTTCTCAGATTGTTTTAAAAGAGAATTATATTCTTAAGTGATTAAGACTATAAACTACGAAACCTTTCGAAAAAGAGAAACTTGAGCATTTGAAATTAGGCAAACTTGAACGTTTGGAAAATAATGTTGTTACTTGATTTTACAAAGGGAAGTGTTTTGGTTTACTTAAAAGATAGTCACTCTATTTTTATACTACGGGTATTGTGTGACTTTTGTGAGAAAAGCGGATCTTTTAAAGAGTTAGTGTATGAAGTACTTTGGGGATAAAAACCCGAGCTTGATTGACATAAAGTAGAAAGTACCTTGTGTGAATAACTTGACTATGTTGGTTTGTGATAGCCTTGTAATACTTTCTTGTTGGTTTGATAAATAAACATGTTAGGATGCTACGTGTGTTAGTGTCTTGTAATGTTGTGTAAGGGGGTTTCCCTTGATTGTGCTTATGTTGTTTAATGATAAGCCGTTATGTTAGTATTATATCACTCACCTTGACTTGATCCCGGGGGTTAAGTCGCCTCCGACGGGGTATAGCTCGGTGATGCAGGACCATGATTCGAGATACCTCATGCGGGTCCAGGTGGCCTATGCGGAGCTACGAGAGTTCCAGGTTAGTGTGCGGTCTATATGGCCATGCGGTCTATGTGGCCATGCGGACTACGGGTCCAGTACGATGCCGGGGAGTAGCTACCCTCGATGCGGGGAATACCTCATGCGGGCCTATGTGTGTGGCCTATGCGGAGCTGCGGGAAGTTCCAGGATTTGACGCGCACATTGATACTGAGGGCGAGTGGCCCACTTCGATCATATGGCGCGGTCTAGAAAGACCTCGTGATACAGTTTTATAGCATTGTTGGTACTGTGGGTTTTAGTAGTCGGCTATGCCTTCGTACTTACCCCGTACGGTTTTATTATGACACAGGTGGGACCTGGTGTTCAGGTGTATTCCTTGGTGCTTCTACATCATAGACTGCCGGCAGTGAGGAAGGTATTCCACGGGCATGATTGATGTTGTGGGCATGAGACCAATAGTTATATTTGAGTGATGACTTTGAGGGCATGATCCCCTGACTTGACATGACTTCTTATTTATTGTGAACTGTAGTTTGGTTATCATATATGTCTCCTGCTTTATATAGACTACTATGATTTCATTTCTGATATTTTCGATTTCACATACTTGGTACTGTTAGATCGACCTCGCCGGGGGTTGCGTTCATCCGCAGTAGAGGTACACGATCGTTGATCCCCGCTCTTAGGATCACAGTTCAGCGTTTTGGGAAGCTCCGTTTCTTCGGAGGCTTATCTTTGGTATAGTCCCCTGTCGTTGTAGGTACTTACATTCAGGGGTATGGCGGGGCCCTGTCCCGCCATTGTTGTTATATCATTCTTAGAAGTGCAGTAATCTTGTTGTGGCGAGTTTGTAAAAAGGATGTAACTGTTCGGATTTAAGTTTTTATATATATGCCGAAAGGCAACTTTTCTTCAGATAAACTGTGTCTCTTTTACATTGTTTCATGTTGTGTTTTATATTCCGCTGAATACTCTGATGTATGTCTACTTGGGTGCCCGGGGTAAGGCACCAGTCACGGGCCCGGGTTCGGGTCGTGACATTAACCCAAGTACTACAAATAACGTAACCATACCCGTGGAATCCCACATCACTGTCGGTACGTCCAAGTAACTTACAACAAGACAGCCGGCCCTCCAACCGAGAGTCGCGGCAACATAATAAAACATAATAATTGCACTCAAAGGCTATCACCAGCACATATAGGCAATTCTCCATTAATCAAGTCAAAGTACTTATCAAGGCACACATAGAATAATTCTCAATTAATCAAGCCAAAGTACTTATCAAGGCACACTTAGACTAATTCTCAATTAATCAAGCCAAAGTACTTATCAAGGCACAAATAGAATAATTCTCAATTAATCAAGCCAAAGTACTTATCAAGGCACACTTAGAAAAAATTTCAATTAATCAAGCCAAAGTACTTATCAAGGCACACTTAGACTAATTCTCAATTAATCAAGCCAAAGTACTTATCAAGGCACAAAATAGAATAATTCTCATTTAACAAGCCAAAGTACTTATCAAGGCACAAATAGAATAATTCTCATTTAACAAGCCAAAGTACTTCGTACGTACATTCTTTTTAAAAGACTCTTGTTTATGTAAAATCCCAAGATACTAACACCCGTAGTATCAAGGTGTGTCTATTTTTCAACGTAAGTTACTACACTTTTAGAAAACTCATTTCAAAGCTTGAAATCAAGTAACTTCAAATTTTCACAATCAAGGCAACTCATGCCCATTAATCAAAATAGACAACTTTCTAAACCTTCCATAAAGCCGTTATAACCAACTTCCCATAAAGCCGTTATAACCCTTTATAGTTTTTAGACAATTTCATTCTTTTTTTTTAACCAAGAGACTTATACCTTTAAAACCAAGTATCACATACTTACTGTTATACCCCGTATTTCCAGAGTATGTACGTGAGGGCGTACGTATAAAAATTTAAGCCTTAAGGTTGGCAAGGTTCGAAATTTGTACACAAGTACCGAAAAGAATCGTTTTTCGACGAAACGTTTTACAAGACTTGCGAAGGGAAAAATACGGCTATGTCATTTATAATTTTTGCGGATTTTTCCGAGAGATGAAACATTTTGGACCAACGGGAGGGTGACATGTGTCACCCTCACATTGGGCGTGATTGTGGGCGGTAGTGGACGAAATGGGGGTCTTGGTTAGGTAGGATATTTTGTGATAGTTGGTGTGGTAGATGGATAAGGTACACATGGTTGAATCCACACCCTACACTTGCCTTGCACTTGGCTTCATCTTGACCCTTGGTTGTCCTATAAATACCCCCCTTAGTTGATGAACTTCTTCATCCACACTTAGACATTTTCCAAAGTCTTGAAATCCCCCCCTTCTTGTGGTTCTCGTCCAAGAGCCTTCCCCTCGAGAAGCCTTGGCGAGAGGGTACTCCCTCCTAGTGGTGTGGCGAAAGTACCCCCTTGGCTAGTTGTTTCGTATAAATACACCCCCCCTCTTGGTAGAAATACTCTCCAAGTATTGTTGTAATGCCAAAATACTCTAGCCCATATACCTTGTCATATTCCCAAGGTTACCTCTATACGAAAAGCCCAGAAATACTATTATACTTCCCCTCAGTCACAAAAACGAAACCCTAAGGAAAATCTTCATAGCCGGTTGAAGTATTAAGAAGAAGTTGCATAGAACTTCTAAGGGTTGTTTGGAGTGGGTTGGAGCGCCCAGAGTAGGAGCTAAACGTCGCTCAGGATCGACATATATACTTGGATAATTTTGGGCTTACCGAGGTAAATAATCTTATCCTTCTATTGTAATTAAAAATTACATACTGTAGTTGTATAGAAATGAATATAAGATTCATAGAAGAGAGTTGAACTGTAATAGAAGGATATTACAGAAAAGACTTGAACTGAAATCACATCAGAAGAATATAAGTAGAAGATTAAAATGTACTTACATAGGACCGTATTCTGATGAACTTATAACCTTTCTTGGTTGAATGTTCTGCGAGTAGCATGTACTACTTGGAAGGTGGACAAGGCTAGCCGGGTTTTAGCCGTGGTGCGTTTTGCTAATAGTCGATAATCGTCGCGAGGTATGTGATTCTTCCTATACTCTTGAGCATGATATTTTTAAAGGAAAATATATATAGTACGGTAGACGTACGTGTGGCAATGTCTTTTGACTTAAGCCTGAATAATAAGAATCTGGAAGTATTTTACAAGAATATATATATATAGTACGGTAGACGTACGTGTGGCAATGTCTTTTGACTTAAGCCTGAATAATAAGAATCTGGAAGTATTTTACAAGAATATATATATAGTACGGTAGACGTACGTGTGTTAACTGAATATAGTTTTACGGCAATGTCTTTTGACTTAAGCCTGAATAATAAGAATCTGGAAGTATTTTACAAGAATATATATATAGTAACGGTAGACGTACGTGTGTTAACTGAATATAGTTTTACGGCAATGTCTTTTGACTTAAGCCTGAATAATAAGAATCTTGAAGTATTTCAAAAGAATTAAGAATTTTTGAAAGAAGAGTAAGGCTTGGTTTTAAAAGCTTAAGAGTTATACTAGCTTTATGGGAAGTTAGGTATAACGACTTAAGAGAGATAAAAAGAATGGTTTATTAATTTTAGAAGTTAAGAGACTTGATCTTAAAAGATAAGAGACTTGACTTAAATGAATTAATATAAATTTTGTGTGAAACCTCATTCGTGAGTAATGAGTACTTATTTTAAAAGGAATAATGTTTTACTGATTTCGGAAATCAGAATAAGTATCGAACAAACCACAGCAGCGCTAATAAAGGGAAATGTATTGACTAAATAAAGTATTATTAAAACCAGTAGAACCTCCATCTGCATAGAAGCTAAGATGAGACAAAATGATATTACATTTCATAGATCATGGTTGCTTTAATAAGATTGTCATGAACAAGAATAACCTACTCACACATAAGGCATATGTCTCTCAAATTATTTAAAAGGATTAAAACTATGAACTACGAAACCTTTTCGAAAATGAGAAACTTGAGCATTTGAAATTAGGCAAACTTGAACGTTTGGAAAATAATGTTGTTACTTGATTTTACAAAGGGAAGTGTTTTGGTTTACTTAACAATGTTAGTCACTCTATTTTTTTATACTACGGGTATCGGGTGACCTTTGTAAAAGAAATGGATCTTTAAAAGGAATTTAACGTACGTAGTACCTTAGGGTTAAAACCCGGACTTTGACATAAAATGAAAGTACCTTGAGTTGTGTATAACTTGCCTATGCTTATTGTGATAGCCTTTGTTGTGCAAGAATTGTGTTTCTATACTCTGGCGTCTCGATTGAGGCTTGGTTGACTTGTTGAGAACTTACTTGGGCGTCAGCGTGTGGAGAATTCCGCAGTGCGCTCCGTTGATAGTGTTATTCCGTGGACTAGCTCTCCGGAGGTTTTACTATTCGGCCTTGGTATCTGGTGGTCGGCTTCGTACCACCGTCTCGTGGTGATTCGGCCTTGGTACACGTAGTTAGCCCTCGCACTTGCCGTTCGATGTAGTGACGAAGTCTCGTGATACGCTTGGTACCGTAGTTAGCCCTCGTACTTGCCGGTCGACTACGTGACCGGCCTTGGTATCTGGTAGTCGGCTTTCGTACTTGCCCCGTGTCAGCTTCGTGGTTTGGTTGTATAGTATTGTTAGTACGGCTTTGGCATCAGGTAGGACTTGGTGTTCAGGTATACTTCTTGGGGTTATCATATCATAGACTGCCGGCAGTGAGGAAGGTATTCCACGGGCATGATTGATGTTGTGGACGTAAGACCCATAATTATATTTGAGTAATGACTTGGAGGGCGTGAGTCCCTGACTTGATATAGCTGTTATATGTGTGTACTGTAGTTTGGTTATCATACATGTCTCCTGCTTTATATAGAATATTATGATTTCATTCTGATATTTGATTTCACATACTTGGTACCTATCAGATCGACCTCGCCCGGGGCTGCGTTAAATCTGCAGAGGTAAGTACATCGGTATCGCCGATTCCGCTTATAGGATCACATTTCAGCGTATTGGGAAGCTCCGTTCCTTCGGAGGCTTATCTTTTGGTATGTTACCCTGAGTCTGTAGGTTCTTGTACATTCAGGGGTATGGCGGGGCCCTGTCCCGTCATAGTTATTGTAAAAATCTTAGAGGTCTGTAGCACTGTTGTGGGCAGGGTTGTAAGGATTGTAACTGTTCAAATGTCGATATATATATATATATACTTGCAAAAAGGCAACCGTTTTGGTTGGCCTATTTTCTTTTATCTTGATCCATATCTAATTGTATGTTTAAGTTCTTATTTCCGCTGGTTTTTCTCTGATGTTGTATCACTAGGGTGCCCGGGGTAAGGCACCAGTCACGGGCCCGGGTTCGGTTCGTGACACTTACAAAACAAGTTCTTAACTTTCAAAATGCTACAAGTCTCTTAATATTTAGAAATCAAGTTTCTTCTCTTAAATCATGTCATTTCTCCTCTTTTAAAACAATTAAGTAAATCACTCCTTTGACTCCCCTAAAGTCATTATAATGACCTTTAGGTTTTGGAACTAAGGCACTATCCAAAAGGTTTGGAAACCACTTCCTTTTCAAGACTCTATGTACTTTAAGTAAAATACTTTCACTTTTAAGAATCCAACTTCACTAAGGCAATGGATTATACAACTTCCAAATTAATCATCAAAGTATAATCAAGGAAGTACATAGAACAAATTCTATTTTAGGCAATCCAAATACAACCACGAAATGGATCATTTAAGGAGTAGGACATATTTTCTTTATCTTAAGGAGTCATGCTAGAAGAGGAGATAGTTCACATACCTTTTCGGCTAATATCCACAAGCTAAGCCGAATACGTCGTACGTAGAAGTGTCAACCTATAATGGTCACAACAAGACTATCAACTTCTAGTCTCTGACGTAGAATAATACTAAGTACACGGTCTCTAATTGTACGAAAAATCGGGCAGCACTACCTTTGTTTCTACTCACTTTGCCACCTTTTTCAAGGTCGAATACAATAACCAACACGCCACATTTAAGGCTCCAAACAACAACCAAACAAAGGGGATTACACGCCTTACAATACGTGTAAAATTCCGCCCCACAATTCATACGAACTAGCCCCATAATCTAGCCATTCTCGGCCAACATAAATAATAACACTAAGTCCTTTCCAATCCTTTTCCAATTCCAAGTTCTAAGGTCTAACATGTTATATAGTTATAAACCACTTCAACAACTACAATTTCCTTCTTTTTTACAACATGCGACGACTTTACTAATAATCGACTTGAATTGAAATCTTAGGGCTAACATGCTAGTTTTCGGATTTGGGTTTCAATAGCCAATATACTTATCAAACTTCATACAATATAACCCATGCTTGCTAATATCCATAGCTACAATCAATAAGTAAACTTAATTGCTAAAACGACAAAATTTATACCTTTCCAAGCCCATAAAATTTCCAAGATTCAAAGTCGCGCCTTAGAAATGCTTAGCTCCTTTCCTTAGGTTCCAATCCGCTCCAAGCACTCCTTAGAGGCCTATGAAGAACCCATCTTCAAGTTCCAACTTCAAAGTTGAAGAACTCCTTTAGTTTCCGCCTTGCGACTAATACGAAAAAGCCATTTTTCCGAAATCTTTCTATTGAGATATCCTTACAACACTCTTAGGAACCTTGGGTTAAAGTCTTGTGGCTAACGGATCAAAACTACAAATTTTTGTGTGGACAAAGTGACCAACCCGTGAGCTCCCTTGAAGAACAAGAATTGTTGTGATATTTTCTAAGTGTAAAATGGGCTTGTCTTGCACTAGCTTAGTACTTATAACACTAAGGATGGCCAAGATTATAACAAATGTGAGGCTTAGATGGTTTTCACTAGGATCAAGCCCATGTGGCCAAGTTGACAAGTCAACAATGTCATGCTAGCAAGACTAATCTTCCAAGGTGGTTAATGACCATTTTACCCTCCCTAAATTTCATCCAAGACCACATGTGGGGGTGCCACGTGTCGCCCTCTCATTCGCCCATAAAATTATGTAACCCTCGTGGGCTCCACAAAACGTAAAATTCCTCGGGTGGGCCCCACAAAACGTAAAATTCCCCGGGTGGGCCCCACATGACCAAATCCGTCAAAATAAATTTCCAAAAAGTTAAGAGTTCCATACTCTTCAAATAATGCATTTTGAGAATCCAATTCTCAACAACGAACATTTTTCCCTTCCGGCGTTCGGAAGATTTTCCGTCGGAAAAACAATTCCTCCTTTCGTACTAATTTCCTAGTCTTGTTTCCTTAAGCACATTCTCTTTTACATGTCCTGGACTTACGGGGTGTAACACCTTCCTCACTGTCGGAAATCCATGATATAATATAACATCAATAAGCACACTAAACCTTGCAATCATGAGAGTAATGCACTCATTTTTACCTTTTTAAGTTATGCCTTTAACAATGAGATTAATTATTCCACTTTAAGTCATAAACACACTGCACCCTTTCATTAATGAAATCACTACCGTTTCAAAACATGAAGGTCGTGTCAGTGCTAGGGTCAACCACCCTATGTGTTATAATGCAACCTATCATGGGACTATTTCACCCGTAAGGGACTATTTCACCCGCATAGGTCATGTGGACCCGCAATGAGTCATCGGTACACAATACTCGCATCACGGATAGCTAATCCATGGCTTATATATATCCCGGGAATTTAACCCACCCGAGTCAAATACCGACCCGCCGTGAGTTTGTACCACTCACCACCATGGGGAGCTACTCCATGATGTCCTTGAAACAAGTTGCCGACCCTTTATGGAGGGACGCGGAGATGTGGAAATACGACACTTGCACGAATGTCTATATGAGCAACCCATATGCAAGCAAACCATTCTTGACCGTTATTTATAAAATGAATAACCATCATTTTAGCAAACCAAGACAACACCATGCCTTTCCTTTTTACATAAACCAAGACAATACCATGTCTTTCCTTTTTACATAAACCAAGACAATACCATGCCTTTACACAAACCAAGACAATTACCATGTCTTTCCTTTTTACATAAACCAAGACAATACCATGCCTTTACACAAACCAAGACAATTACCATGCCTTTCCTTTTTACATAAACCAAGACAATTACCATGCCTTCTTTTTACATAAACCAAGAGAAATCCTTATTTAAGTAATCCAAAGTATTATCAAGGCACAAATAGAATAATTCTCATTTAAACAAGCCAAAGTACTATCAAGGCACAAATAGAATAATTCTCATTTAACAAGCCAAAGTACTATCAAGGCACAAATAGAAAAATTATCATTTAAATAGGCCAAAGTACTACGTACGTCCATTCTTTTCAAAAGACTCCTTTTTATATAAAACCCCAAGATACTAACACCCGTAGTATCAAGGCATGTCTATTTTTCAAAATAAGTTACTACACCTTTAGAAATTCATTTTAATACTTTGAAACCAAGTAACTTCTAATTTCACAACCTAGGCAACTCGTACCTGTCAATCAAAATAGACAACTCTCTTAACCTTCCATAAAGCCGTTATAACCAACTTCTCATAAAGTCGTTATAACCCTTTATGGTTTTAGACAAATTCATTCTTTTTTATAACCAAGAGACTTATACTTTTAAAACCAAGTATCATATACTTTCAAAATACTTCAAGTCTCTTAATCTTTAGAAATCAAGTTTCTTAACTTTAGAAATCAAGTTTCTTCTACATTTAAATCTCAAGTAACTCACGCCTTTTAAAACAAGTTACTTCTTTTTAAATCATGTCATTTCTCCTCTTTTAAATCAATTAAGTAAATCACTCCTTTGACTCCCCTAAAGTCATTATAACAACCTTTAGGTTTTGGAACTAAGACACTAGCCAAAAGATTTGGAAACCACTTCCTTTTCAAGACTCTATGTACTTCAAATAAAATACTTTCACTTTTGAAAATCCAAACTTCATCAAGGTAATGGATTATAACAACTTCCAATTTAAACATCCAAAGTACAATCAAGGAAGTATATAGAACGACTTCTATATTAGGCAATCCAAGTACAATCAAGGAGTGGATCAATTTAGGAGTAGAATTTACTTACTTTACCATAAGGAATCATGCTAGAAGAAGAGGAGATGGTTCACATACATTTTCGGCTTAATCCACAAGCTAAGTCAAATACGCCGCACGTAGAATTGTCAACCTATAATGGCCACAACACGACTATCAATTTCTAGTTTCTAACGTAGAATGATACTAAGTATACGGTCTCTTATTCTACGGAAAATCGGGCAGCACCTCCTTTGTTTCTACGTACTTTTCCACCTTTTTCAAGGCCCGATAATCAATAACCAACATGCCACATTTAAGGCTCAATACATCATCCAATCAAAGGGGATTACACGCCTTACAATACGTGTAAAATTCTGCCCCACAATTAATACCAAGTAGTTCAATATCCAAAGCCATTCTCGGCTAACATGTACAACAACACAAAGTCCTTTCCAATTCATTTTCAATCCAAGTTCTTAGGTCTAACATGTTATATAGTCATAAACAACTTTAACAACTATAATTCCTTTTTTATATAACATGCGACGACTAAACTAATAATCAAATTGAATTGTAATCTCAAAGGCTAAACATGCTAGTTTCGGATTAGGGGTTCCAATATCCAATACACTTTTCAAACTTCAATATATACATCTCATGCTTGCTAATATCCATAACTACAACAATAAGTAATCTTTAATTACTAAAACGACAAGATTGTTACCTTTATAAGCCCTTATAAAATTCCAAGATTCAAAGTCGCTCCTTAGCAATTCTTAGCTCCTTTCCTTTACGCTCCAATCCGCTATTTGAATCCCTTAGAAGTTCATAAACAACTTCTCTTCCATTTCCAATCAAAACCTATGAAAACGACTTAGGTTTTTGCCTTGCGACTAACGTGAAAACGTCATTTTTCCGAGATCTTTCTATTGAGATATCCTTACAATACCCTTAGGGACCTTGGTTTAAAGTCTTGTGAATAATGAACCAAAATTACAAAAAAATTGTGTGGGCAAAGTGCTAAACCCGAGAGCACATTTTAACTAGCTCAAAGTTCCCTCAATTTTTTCTAAGTGGTGAAGACTAAGTCTTGCACTAGTGTGTATATATAAAATAATGGAGGGCTTGGATTGCAACATATGTGTGGCTAGGATGAAGGAGATTAAAAATCTATACAAGTGGCAAGTTGACTAAGTCAATTATCTCAAGCTTGAAGAATTGATCATCTACATTGGTCAATGACCATAATATCCTTGGCCCATCTCGTGCAAGCCTATGTGGGGTGGGGGGTGACATATGTCTCCCTCCCATTCGTCCATAAAATTTCGTAACCCTCGTGGGCCCACAAAACGTAAAATTTCTCGGGTGGGCCCTACGTGACCAAATCCGTAAAATAAATTTCCACAATGATAATAAGTTACATACTCTTCAAATAATGCATTTTGAGAATCCAATTCTCAACAACAAACATTTTTCCTTTCCGACGTTCGGAAGATTTTCCTTCGGAAAAATAATTCTTCCTTTCGTACCAATTTTCAAGTCTTGCATTCTCGCGTCCATTCTCTTATACATGTCCTGGACTTACGGGGTGTAACATTCTTCCCCCCTTAGAAACATTCGTCCCCGAATGTTCTTAGTCGGTTTTCAAGCTATACAAACTCCGGCGTAGTCTATTTACTATGCCTATTAATACTCCACAAGACCAACGATGCCACACATGGCCACCACATAACATACGTAAAAATATCAATGGACCTTCCATCCGCGGTCCCTTCTCACAAAGCTCGAAGGTTACAGTCTTGTCAAAAACGAGATCTTTAGAGGTTCCTTTCTTTTTCCCACATAAAGGGATGGCCCTGTCATATTCTAAGTCATGGGACTAACACTATCTGAATCCTTCAGTCGGACTCCCACTCTGCTAACTGATGTGTTCCCTCATGTTACTTCCTTTCTCTGTCTCACTTAGTCACCAAACTAGTTGGGACATGAACCTATAATCTGCCTAGCTTAGTTTACCAACCGGTGTAAACTCTAATACTAGTAGCATCTCAATCACGAGCACCAATGAAAAGTGTTACTAAACCTAAGGCGTGTGTATCATCACAATTAACCTCCACTCATGGCCTAAAAAGGGATTTTCTCTACGCACCTTCATTACTCTTAATTATAACCACTATAGTTCTTTTAACCCCTGTTCCTTCATTTTCTTACTTGTCATACTTTCTCGTACCTCCAAACTTATTTTAGTACACGTACAAAATTTCAAATATTGTTTCTGTTCTCAACTCCTTGGAGTCACTATCCAAACTTGGCCATTTTGCTACTTGCATTTCCGTTAAGGCACTTCTCGGCCCTTACGACCTGGTTCCGGTGGAACACATCCACGAACTCGTACAACGATTAACTAGACTTGGGCCTTGCATCCTCGTGAACATATCACATAGCGGGACCATTTCCAACTGACATCACCCCATTCCATACTACCGGTTGATCCGAAATGAGTTCATAACCCGACCCATCGTCACACTTAACTTCTCATCCTTAGTCTGAAATAAATTTCTCTCTTATCTCAAGGTACTTCTCACCCTATCCTCCCATTCACTAGAGGTTCGTCACATAGTCCGAAGTATTTCTATTGTACATTCTCCACTATCGGTCTTACACTTATTATGGGGTAATTACAACTTGTGAACCCTACACAACTATAGTCTCGGTTCACTTTAGCATTCTTGTCAACATTCTTCACTTTTCACTTTACTAATCAAAGTATCCCTACCTTTGGGGGTGCTATCAATTACAACTACTAGCAACAAGGGAAAATATATACGCTAGGGCGAAATCTGAATCTATCAATGCACGTATGATTCAAAAGAATCGAATTATACATGTAACCCCATGAGATGTTGCCTCTCGATCCTGCCCAGTAGTCGTGTCATCTATGCGGTTCGAAGGATCGCCAGAACCATAAACTTCACCCTGACCTCTACCACGGCTAGCTGAAATCTGAACACCCTGCCCTGGGGGGCGCACAAGTATGGAGGAAAGGGAACCAACCACCGGTCTCATAGGCTGAGCCACCTCACCGGTGCTCTTTCTAAAAGGACATTCCCACTGCTTATAGCCCGGACGATCACAACAATAACAAACACCTGTGCCATGACGGCATTTCCCCGAATGACGCTTACTACATCGGAAACACTGAGGAATAGGTGGCCTCGACTGAGAAAATTCTCTGCTCCTCTGAGAACCTCAAACCCTGGAGCTTGGACCAGCTCCTGAATACCTTGTGAGGTCCAATCTCCCACCTGTGAGCTGCGGGGGTATGTCTTGGGTAGGCTGGGATGAATATCTCACTCGTTGCTGAGGTTGCTCGTCCAAAAACTCACCGGGATAACCAACCGGTATAGCCCTCTTACGCTGATTTCCGCGTTGGCCCTCTACCCTCTGTACACTTGTCTGTACTGGCCGAATAACCTCCTGCTGATGAAACTGTAGCACCGCTATCTTGGTCAATAACATAACTGCTTCCCTTATGACCCTATAGTCTTCCCTGGCGAAAAAGCTGGAGGCTCTAGTCTTTGGGGCCTCAAAACTCGCGAGAAGAACTTCGATCGCGGCACAATATCCGGTATACCCTGGGCATGAGCCCTATTGTCACGACCCGACCTCGGGCCGCGACTGGTGCCCTACCTGGGCACCCTTATACTCATACAACATAATAAATTGCGGAAGATAAATAACACTTTTTTTAAAAAAACTAAGGCCAAGCCGATAAGGCTGCCATACCATAAAAATTACCCGAAAGGGTCTACACTGTTTAACAATGTAAAAACAACTCTAGCCAGTCCATCCCACAGATGAATACAGACCTCTAAGATTTGGACAAATGCTATGACGGGACAAGGCCCCGCCGTACCCCTGAATATACATAACCATGACGACAAGCTCCGGAACATTGGAGCCATCTCAAATGCTGAACCAGGATCCTAAGCTCGCGGATCCACAACTGTGTACCTAAACCTGCGGACATGAACGCAGCCCCCCGAAGGGGGTCAGTACAACAGGTACCAAATATGGAACGAAAAATATGGTACATTAAACAAATCATAATTGTACAAAAGAATGACAGGGGCAAGTATAAAAAAAGTAAATATCAGATCCTACCGTGTCATTACCATCTCGTGAACTTAATCGTACCTTATTATCTTTTCCCATTTTTACATAAAAGTTATAGTCACATTCTTACGTACATGCTTAGGAAAAACCGTCAAGTTCATTACCATATAACTTACTTACCTTGCATAACATAATCCGGCCCTTTATGGAGGGACGCCCATACTGCCCGGCCCAATCTGGGACGCGATAAAGTCACACAAGTCTGTCCATTGAGGTATACTGCCCGGCCCATTTCTGGGACGCGATAATGTCATATAGTCTGCCCATAAAGGTATACTGCCCGGCCTATTTCTGGGACGCGATAATGTCGTATAGTCTGCCCATAAAGGTATACTGCCCGGCCCATTTCTGGGACGCGATAATGTCATATAGTCTACCCATAAAGGTATACTGCCCGGCCCATTTCTGGTACGCGATAATGTCATATAGTCTGCCCATAAAGGTATACTGCCCGGCCCATTTCTGGGACGCGATAATGTCATATAGTCTGCCCATAAAGGTATACTGCCCGGCCCATTCATTAGCAATCTACTACATTAAACATGAAATATAGGGGCTGATTTTCCAGCATACAACACGTCTAAAGCAGTCCCTAAAAATTGCACGACAATATCCAACAGTTTTATAGATTCTACGGCAACAACTAAAATCCGATAACTCTTTCCTTAATCCTTTTTATTCCAATTCGAGTTCCAAAACATCTACATAAGTTATAACAACTTATTAACAACAATATTAATCCATTATAACAAGGAATAGGTGAAGATAACAACAACAATAACCAACGAATTCCATTTACACCAAATCTGTCCCAAATCGGTTTTAGCCCCAAAAAATGGCTCAAACGCTTTTTATTCTTCATTATTTTTAACACAAGTTCATCCATACATTATAACAATAAGTAATATCCAATTACTTTAAAAGAAGAAGGACTTTTACCTCAATTTTTGCCCAAAAACGCCCCAAAAATGTCCGGTCTTTATTGGTCCGCAGTTTTCGTTTCGCTCCACTTCTTCAAGTTCCAATCACATATATGTATCCCCTACAACCTTAGGATCAACTTCTCTTCACGTTTCGCTTCCAAAAAGTCAACGGAAAACCCCTAGGATTTCATTCTATTTTCGGCCCAACCTAGATTTAGGGGTTAAGGGTGCTTAATCTTGGAAAGAAAATACTTTGATCTTGATCTTGTCTTTGGATATGGGGATTTCGAATTGCTCTAGGTTTTTGGAGAGATGAGGCTTTGTATGGATGAATATCTTTTGTTCTAAGTCTTCAAGACTTATCTATATAAAGGTGTGTGGAGTCTTCACAAGACAAGTGGGGAGGGCACTTGCTCACCTCCTATTGGCCAAGTATTTCTTCACAAAATATTTCATCCACACTTAGTTATTTTTCATCCCATTTCGATGGACATGTAACATAGTATACCAAGACTTAATAAATCCACTAAGTCCATAATTCTAATGAAAAATAATTCCATTACTAGAATTAATTTTTGTCATCACATTAAACTCGAAAATTTTTCGTATAAGGAAATGTAAAAATCCTTTCCTTTCGACATTCCAATCTTAATTCTATAATCATGTTCTTGAATTACGGGGTGTAACATTCTTCCCCCCTTAGAAACATTCATCCCCGAATGTTCTTTCGGAGTCCAATCTAATTAGATAGCGACATAGTCTCCTTTTACTACACCCTTCATACAACATATGCCACCCATGGCCACATAACAATACTTATGCTAAGATGTCAACCTTGGCACTCACGAAGCCAACTAGTCCATACTCATAATGACCTCAAAGTCCGTCATAATCATCTCTACTAGGTCTACTAGGGTCTGACGACTGTATCATCACCGGGCAAATCTCATATACCCGCTCAGCTACCACCCAAACACTCACGGGTGTAGTTACCTCGAAAGGTTCTTATGGATTCAGGCTCTATTCCTTTACACTTGGTTGTTATCTTTCTTACTGGTCGTACTTGTCACGACCCGAACCCGGGCCCATGACTGGTGCCTTACCCGGGCACCCAAGTAGACATACATCAGAGTAATCAGCGGAATATAAAAACACAACATGAAACAATGTAAAAGAGACACAGTTTATCTGAGGAAAAGTTGCCTTTCGGCATAAATATATAAACCCAAAGTGAACAGTTACATCCCAACTTTACAACGGGACTACAGACCTCTAAGGAAGTAAAACAACTATGGCAGGACAGGGCCCCGCCATACCCTGAATGAACATTAATACCTACAACCTCAGGGACTATACCAAAGATAAGCCTCCGGAGAAACGGAGCTTCCCAAAACGCTGAACTGTGATCCTATGAGCGAGGATCGACGACTGGTGTACCTCTACCTGCGGCATGAACGCAGCCCCCCGAAGGAGGTCAGTACAACAGGTACCAAGTATGTGAAACTGAAAATACTGTAAATGAAATTATAATAGTCTATATAAAACAAAAGACATATATGATAAACAATTTACGATACACAATATGTAAGCAGTCATGTCAAGTCAGGGACTCACGCCCTTAAAGTTATCACTCAAATATAACCATGGGTCTCATGCCCACAATATCAATCATGCCCGTGGAATTCCTTCCTCACTGTCGGCAGTCCATGATATAACAAGCACCAAGGAATACACATGAACACCAGGTCCCACCTGTGTCATAATAAAACCGTACGGGGTAAGTCACGGCATAGCCGACAACTAAGACCACGGTACCAACAATGCCATAAAGCGTATCACGAGGTCTTTCTAGACCGCACTACATGATTGAAGCGGCCACTCGCCCTCGGTATCAATGCGCGTCTAATCTCGAGCATACCGCCGCTCGCAAGAGGCACATAGGCCGCGTGAGGTATTCTCGCGTCGGGGTAGCTAACCCAGATACCTCCCGGACTCCGCGATCCGCATAGTCACATAGACCGCATAGTCACACAGACCGCATAAGGCACTCCTCGCATCGGGATAATACACCCGGAATGATCAATCCTGGAGCATACCGCCGCTCGCGTAGTCACACAGACGCGTAGGCCGTATAGACGCGTCAAGGGTGGCAAGCCCTCGGTATAACAAGTCAAGGGGTATGTGATATAATAACAAGATAACGGGCTTAACGTTTAACAACGTAAGCACAACAAGAATAACCCCCTTACACAACATCACAAGATACTAACACACGTAGCATCCTAACATGTTTACTTACCAAATCAACAAGAAAGTATTACAAGGCTATCACAAACCAACATAGTCAAGTTATTCACACAAGGTACTTTCTACTTTATGTCAATCAAGCTCGGGTTTTTTATCCCCAAAGTACTTCATACATTAACTCTTTAAAAGATCCGTTTCTTTCACAAAAGTCACACAATACCCGTAGTATAAAAATAGAGTGACTATCTTTTTAAGTAAACCAAAACACTTCCCTTTGTAAAATCAAGTAATCAACATTATTTTCCAAACGTTCAAGTTTGCCTAATTTCAAATGCTCAAGTTTCTCATTTTCGAAAGGTTTCGTAGTTCATAGTCTTAATCACTTAATAATATAATTCTCTTTTAAAACAATCTGAGAAACATATGCCTTATATGTGAGTAGGTTATTTTTGTTTATAACAATCTTATTAAAGCAGCCATGATCTAGGAAATGTAATATCATTTTGTCTCATCTTAGCTTCTATGCAGATGGAGGTTTCTACTGTTTTTAATAATACTTTATTAGTCAAAACATTTCCCTTTATTAGCTGCAGATGGTTCGTTCGATACTTATTCTGATTTCCGAAATCAGTAAAAGATTATTCCTTTTTAAAAAAAACCAAGTACTCATTACTCACGAATGAGGTTTCACACTTTTTAACAAAATTCATATTAATTTAATTAAGTCAAGTCTCTTATCTTTTAAGATCAAGTCTCTTAACTTCTAAAATCAATAAACCATTCTTTTTATCTCTCTTAAGTCGTTATACCTAACTTCCCATAAAGCTAGTATAACTCTTAAGCTTTTAAAACCAAGCCTTACTCTTCTTTCAAAAAGGTTTCTTAATTCTCTTGAAATACTTCAAGATTCTTATTATTAGACTCAAGTCAAAAGACATCGCGGTAAAACCACGTTCAGTTAACACACGTACGTCTACCGTACTATATATATTCTTTAAAATATCATGCTCAAGAGGATAGGAAGAATCACATACCTCGGACGATTATCGACTAATAGAAAAATGCTCCACCGCTATAACCCGGCTAGCCTTGTCCACCTTTCAAGTAGAACATGCTACTCGCTGACCATTCAACCTATAAAGGCCATATACGTCTATCAACGTCTAGACTACTCTGTAGAATATTCTAAGTAGAGGGTTCTCTATTCTACGGAAAATTGGGCAGCATTTCCCTACCCGTCAAACTACTCAAGTCTACTGTAGATACAGTCCTATGTAAGTACAGTTCAATTCTATTCTTTAATATCCTTCTATATCTTATACTCAACTCTTATCTATTCTTATATGTAATCTCCAATTACAATAGAAGGACAAAAGTGTTTACCTCGATAAGCCCAAAATTATCCAAGCTAAATGTCGATCCTGAGCAAGGTTTAGCTCCTAATTTGCACGCTCCGATAGCTCCAAGAACCCTTAGAAGTTATACACAAATTCTACTCAAATACTATAAGGGATTTGGGGCTAGGGTATTTTGGAATAGTAACTATACTAGAAGGAAACTTTCTACAAAAGTGGGGGGGGATTTCTCGGCCGAAGCCTACTAGGAAGGGGGGAGAGAGTTGGGACGAGAAAGCAACTAAGGGGGAGGGATTTTTTTTGAGACTTAGAGAAGTGTGGAGTGGATGAAGAAGTCTTCACTCAAGGGGGGTATTTATAGAGCCCTCAAAGGCCAAGATTAAAACAAATGGAGGGTTGGGATTATGATCCAAGTGAAAGATGAGGTCTTCTAACCAAGTGTATCCCACAACATTTGGACACATGTCCACCACAATATTGGAACACTTGCTCACCACAACAAAGAGCCATGTGGACTCCACTATCTTCACAAAAACGTCCAAGCCTCACCTACTCCCACTACCCAAAAATGTCTTGCAAGACTTGACCAATTGACTTGTCCACTAGGCCATTATTTTCGTCCAACATAAGCCAACTAAGGGTGACACATGTCTCCCTCCCATTGGTCCAAAATATTTCGTCTCTTGGAAAAATCCGTAATCGGTTACAATATTAAAAACGTAGAATTTCCTTCACAAGGTTCGGAATCTTTTCCGTCGAAAGCTTACAATCTCATTCTTAACCTAATTAGGGTTTGTACAAATGTACGTACGTCCTCACATACATACTCCGGAAATACGGGGTATAACAGTACTATTTCCGTACTTCCAACTCATACTAGCATACATACATAACTTCCATACCGATTCTGGCCTCTAATCTTTGGAGTCACTCTTTTAAACAACATAAGGCCATTTCCGACTCCCACGACCTAGTTCCGGTGGAACGCGTCCACGAACCCGTAAAACAATTAACTAGACTTGGGCCTTGCATCCTCGTGACCCTATCACGTAGCGGAACTACTACCAACCGATCCCACTCCATTTCAAACTATGAGGCGACCCGTAACAGGTACTCACCCTGACCCGCCGTCGCACTTAACTCTTACCCTTAGTCTGAATAAAATCTTATTGCCCGAGAAGACCTTATATATACCTAAGGTCTCGGCGGTTATCAATATTCTTAGGCTCGCAATTTCCATGCTCCAAGCCTACCTTATCAGTCCCCGTAGCGGGTATAAAACTTCTCATAATACCATAATCGTGTCGTCTTGATCACAACAACCATTACTTACTCTATACGGACCTCATCCGTACAATTCTCTTAAGCCTACCACGTAGCTTAATATATTAACATGGTATTCCATTAAGTTCTTAACATGACTTCTTAAGGGTTCACTGCCCTATCAGACAGTTCATCCTTTCCCAATTATCCCAAAATAAAACATAAGACCTTGGCGAGAATTCATTAACCGTTCCATACCTTCCCGGTATCTAGTTAGTCTTTACCAACTCCTGGTAATCTAAAATCATTCTAGGCAACACGCGTCTGACCCTCATACATAACTCCGTATAGATGTATGTCACAATACCAACTATACTATAATCATTACCAACCTGGATACGCAATCCACATAGTCCTTCCTGGGTCACTGCTGCCTTTCTCGTAGCTGCAATCAACATAACTCGTTAGGGAGAGACGACCCTAACTACACAGCTCTATCGCACGATCTCAGAGTGAGAAGAATGAAAATCAATCCTAAATGTCCTGCAGCCTCCTGATTATAGATGTGGTGCACAACACACCGATAATCAAGAATCTACTAGACACGGTCTGTAGACACTTTCCGAGGACTAACTGCTCTGATACCACTTTTGTCACGACCCGACCGGGCGCGGTAGTGCCTACACGCACCCTTATACTCATACAACATAATAAACTGCGGAAGATAAATAACACTTTTTAAAAAAAAACTAAGGCCAAGCCGATAAGGTGCCATAACATAAAAATTACGAAAAGTGTCTACATCGCTTAACAATGTAAAAACAACTCTAGCCATCCGGCCCGTAGATGAATACAGACCTCTAAGATTTGGAAAAATGCTATGACCGGACAAGGCCCTGTCGTACCCCTGAATATACATAACCATGACGACAAGCTCCGGAACATTGGAGCCATCTCAAATGCTGAACCAGGATCCTAAGCTCGCGGATCCACAACTGTGTACCTAAACCTGCGGACATGAACACAGACCCGAAGAAGTCGATTACAACAGTACCAAATATGGAGCGGAAAATATGGTACGATAAACAAATCATAATCTGTACAAAAGAATGGCGAGGCAAGTATAAAAAGTAAATACGAGATCCTACTGTCATTACCATCTCGTGAACTTAATCGTACCTTATTATCTTTTCCCATTTTTACATAAAAGTTATAGTCACATTCTTACGCACATGCTTAGGAAAAACCGTCAAGTTCATTACCATATAACTTACTTACCTTGCATAACATAATCCGGCCCTTTATGGAGGGACGCCCATACTGCCGACCTATGCGGGGCGATAAAGTCACATAAGTGCGCCCGTAGAGGTATCTTGTCCGCCCATTTCGAACGCGATAATGTCATATAGTCGCCCCGTAAGGTATCTTGCCCGACCCATTTCGGGACGCGATAATGTCGTATAGTCGCCCATAAAGGTATCTTGCCCGCCCATTTACGAGGCGTGATAATGTCATATAGTGCGCCCGTAAAGGTATCTTGTCCGGCCCATTTCGGGACGCGATAATGTCATATAGTGCGCCCGTAAAGGTATCTTGCCGGCCCATTTCTGGGACGCATTAATGTCATATAGTCTGCCCATAAAGGTATACTGCCCGGCCCATTTCTGGGACGCGATAATGTCATATAGTCTGCCCATAAAGGTATACTGCCCGACCCATTTCTGGGACGCGATAATGTCATTATAAAATCCGGGAATTTAACCCAATGTACTACGTACCTTTACTCCTTTAAAATGACTCTTTTTCAAATAAAACTTCCAAGATACTAATAACCGTAGTATCAAGTCATATCTACTTTTCAATACAAGTCACAATACCTTTTAGAAATACATTTATAGGCTTCTAAATCAAGTGACTTCTTTCTTAAAAACCTTAAGCAATTGGTACCTTTAAAACAATTTGCCCTTCTTTATTTCAAATCATTTCTTTGCTTACATTACTGAAGAAAACCATTCTTTTAGTCTTCCATAAAGTTGTTATAACCAACTTCCCATAAAGCCGTTATAACTCTTTATGTCTTAGACAAATTCATTCTTTTTATAACCAAGAGACTTATACTTTCAAATCAAATCACATAGCTTTCAAAATACTTCAAGTCTCTTAACTTTTGAAATCAAGCTTCTTTAACTTTTAGAAATCAAGTCTCTTATCTTTAAAATGGCAAGAAATCAATTCTTTCCAAATCAAGTATTCTATACTTTTAAATCAATTCATTTCTTCCTTTAAGAATCAAGTCCCATAACTTGAAAAATAAAGTCTCTTAACCCTTTAAAAATTTGATGTTCATAGTCTTAAAACTTCATACGTAAATTCTTATAAATTAAGTAACATATACTTTGGTGCGTTGTGAATAAGTTATACTTATTTATAACGATCTTAATCGAGTAGCCATGATCTAGAAAATGTAATACAATTTTGTCTTATCTTAGCTTCTATGCAGATGGAGAATTCTACTCATTTTAACTTAATTGATTGTGATTACATTTTCCTTTATTAACGCTGCAGTGGCTTGTTCGATTCTTATTCTCATTTATGTCGTAACTTAGCCAAGTCAACTTGGCTCCAAATACCTCCTAACGACTCTTACCAACATCCCCCATAAGACTTGGTAAGAACTTAGGATAACTTAGACATAACCTTTACGTAGAGTAAATCAATATACATACCTCTTAACTTCTAAGAGTAGAAGGAATCATGAAATAGTACTACATGTATATTCCATACATAGAATCATGTCAAAAGAAGGAAGAGTTTCACATACCTCGCGACGATTATCGACAAATAGAAAAATGCTCCAAAGTACTTCAACCTTGATAGCTATTCCATCCTTCAAGTAGAATACGCTATACTTAGTACTTCAACCTATAATGGCCATAATACGTCCATTAACCTTTAGCTTCGAACGTAGAATATTCTAAGTTCAAAGTCACTAAATTCTACGGAAAATCGGACAGCACTTCCTTTGTTTCTACATACTTTGCCACCTTTTTCAAGGCCGAATTCAATAACCAAACACGCCACATTTAAGGCCCAACAATTCAGCTAACCAAAGGGGATTACACGCCTTAACAGGACGTGTAAAATTCTGCCCCAAAACCATACCAAAACAGCCCCTAAAACAGCCCCTAAAACAGTCCATAATTACTATAACGAGGGTGGAATGTGAGGCCTTTCAACGCCTTTCCACACCCTTATTCCTTCGGGGTTTTCATTAGCAATCTACTACATTAAACATGAAATATAGGGGCTGATTTTCCAGCATACAACACGTCTAAAGCAGTCCCTAAAAACTGCACGACAATATCCAACAGTTTTATAGATTCTACGGCAACAACTAAAATCCGATAACTCTTTCCTTAATCCTTTTTATTCCAATTCGAGTTCCAAAACATCTACATAAGTTATAACAACTTATTAACAACAATATTAATCCATTATAACATGCAATAGGTGAAGATAACAACGACAATAACCAACGAATTCCATTTACACCAAATCTGTCCCAAATCGGTTTTAGCCCCAAAAAATGGCTCAAACGCTTTTTATTCTTCATTATTTTTAACACAAGTTCATCCATACATTATAACAATAAGTAATATCCAATTACTTTAAAAGAAGAAGGACTTTTACCTCATTTTTTGCCCAAAAACGCCCCAAAACAGTCCGGTCTTTATTGGTCCGCAGTTTTCGTTTCGCTCCACTTCTTCAAGTTCCAATCACATGCATGTATCCCCTACAACCTTAGGATCAACTTCTCTTCACGTTTCGCTTCCAAAAAGTCGACGGAAAACCCCTAGGGTTTCATTCTATTTTCGGCCCAACCTAGATTTAGGGGTTAAGGGTGCTTAATCTTGGAAAGAAAATACTTTGATCTTGATCTTGTCTTTGGATATGGGGAGTTCGAATTGCTCTAGGTTTTTGGAGAGATGAGGCTTTGTATGGATGAATATCTTTTGTTCTAAGTCTTCAAGACTTATCTATATAAAGGTGTGTGGAGTCTTCACAAGACAAGTGGGGAGGGCACTTGCTAACCTCCTATTGGCCAAGTATTTCTTCACAAAATATTTCATCCACACTTAGTTATTTTTCATCCCATTTCGATGGACATGTAACATAGTATACCAAGACTTAATAAATCCACTAAGTCTATAATTCTAATGAAAAATAATTCCATTACTAGAATTAATTCTTGTCATCACATTAAACACGAAAATTTTCCGTATAAGGAAATGTAAAAATCCTTTCCTTTCGACATTCCAATCTTAATTCTATAATCATGTTCTTGAATTACGGGGTGTAACACCTATCAACTCTTTGAGTCTGACTGGTAGCTCCTGCTACTGTTTTGCCCTTCTGGGCGACTGTTGCCCTCCTTAAAGGCATAGCTGTAACACAATAATACGTCAGAGAGGGATTATCTTAATAACACAGCTCTATGACACGATCTCAGAGTGAGAAAAATAGAAACCAACTCCTAAATGTCCTGTAGCCTCCTGTTTATGGGTGTGGCGCGCAACACACCGATAATCAAGACTCCACTAGCCACGGTATGTAGACATTCTGAGGACTGACTGCTCTGATATCACTCTGTCACGCCCCGAACCCCGGGCCCGTGACTGGTGCCCTACCTGGGCACCCTTCTACCTAACTGACACAAGTAAACCGCGGAACTAAATAACACCTCATTTTTTTTAAACCAACGAACATGCAAGGGCAAAGTCGACAAGGCTGCCATATAATATACATAACAAAAGGCACTACACCGTACACGAGTCCAATCCCACATATGAATACAGACCTTTAAGAGTTTTACTGAACTATGACGGGACAAGGCCCCGCCGTACCCATAACTGTACAAAAGCCTGTACTGAAAGGATCTATACCAAAATGATAAACTCCTGAACAGATGGAGCTATCCAAAAACTTGGAGCAGGGTCCTACACATGCAGATCACCAAACTGTGTACCTAAACCTGCGGCATGAACGCAGCCCCCCGAAGGAGGTCAGTACGAAAAATGTACCAAGTATGTGAAACTGGAAATACTGTAATGAAATCATAACAGTCTATACAAAAATAGGAGACATGTATGATAGCCAAACTACAGTACACAATACATAAGCAGTCATGTCAAATCAGGGACGCATGCCCTCAAAGTCATTACTCAAATACAACCATGGGTCTCACGCCCATAATATCAATTATGCCCGTGGAATCCTTCCTCACTGCCAGCAGTCCATGATATAATATAACATTAATAAGCACACTGAACCTTGCATTCATGAGACTAATGCACTCATTTTTACCTTTTTAAGTTATGCCTTTAAAAATGAGATTAACTATTCCACTTTAAGTCATAAACACACTGCACCCTTTCATTAATGAAATCACTACCGTTCAAAACATGAAGGTCGTGCCAGTGTCGGGGTCAACCACCCTCTGTGTTATAATGCAACCTATCATGGGACTATTTCACCCGCAAGGGACTATTTCACCCGCATAGGTCATGTGGACCCGCAATGAGTCATCAGTACACGATACTCTTATCACGGATAGCTAATTCATGACTTATATATATCCCGGGAATTTAACGCGCCCGAGTCAAATACCGACCCTCCGTGAGTGTGTACCACTCACCACCATGGGGAGCTACTCCATGATATCCTTGAAACAAGTTGCCGGCCCTTTATGGAGGGACGCGGAGATGTGGAAATACGACACTTGCACGAATGTCTATATGAGCAACCCATATGCAAGCAAATCATTCTTGACCGTTATTTATAAAATGAATAACCATCATTTTAGCAAACCAAGAAAACACCATGTCTTTCCTTTTTACATAAACCAAGACAATACCATGCCTTTACACAAACCAAGACAATTACCATGCCTTTCCTTTTTACATAAACCAAGACAATACCATGCCTTTACACAAACCAAGACAATTACCATGTCTTTCATTTTTACATAAATCAAGACAATATCATGCCTTTACACAAACCAAGACAATTACCATGCCTTTCTTTTTAACATAAACCAAGACAATTACCTTGCCTTCTTTTTACATAAACCAAGAGAAATCCTTATTTAAGTAAGCCAAAGTATTATCAAGGCACAAATAGAATAATTCTCATTTAAACAAGCCAAAGTACTATCAAGGTACAAATAGAATAATTCTCATTTAACAAGCCAAAGTACTACCAAGGCACAAATAGAAAAATTCTCATTTAAACAGGCCAAAGTACTACGTACGTCCATTCTTTACAAAAGACTCCCTTTTATATAAAACCCCAAGATACTAACACCCGTAGTATCAAAGCATGTCTATTTTTCAAAATAAGTTACTACACCTTTAGAAATTCATTTTAATACTTTGAAACCAAGTAACTTCTAATTTCACAACCTAGGCAACTCGTACCTATCAATCAAAATAGACAACTCTCTTAACATTCCATAAAGCCGTTATAACCAACTTCCCATAAAGCCATTATAACACTTTATGGTTTTAGACAAATTCATTCTTTTTTATAACCAAGAGACTTATACTTTTAAAACCAAGTATCATATACTTTCAAAATACTTCAAGTCTCTTAATCTTTAGAAATCAAGTTTCTTAACTTTAGAAATCAAGTTTCTTCTACTTTTAAATCTCAAGTAACTCACGCCTTTTAAAACAAGTTACTTCTTTTTAAATCATGTCATTTCTCCTCTTTTACATCAATTAAGTAAATCACTCATTTGACTTCCCTAAAGTCATTATAACAACCTTTAGGTTTTGGAACTAAGGCACTAGCCAAAAGATTTGGAAACCACTTCCTTTTCAAGACACTATGTACTTCAAGTAAAATACTTTCACTTTTGAAAATCCAAACTACATCAAGGTAATGGATTATAACAACTTCCAATTTAAACATCCAAAGTACAATCAAGGAAGTATATAGAACAACTTCTATATTAGGCAATCCAAGTACAATCAAGGAGTGGATCAATTTAGGAGTGGAATTTACTTACTTTACCATAAGGAATCATGCTAGAAGAAGAGGAGATGGTTCACATACCTTTTCGGCTTAATCCACAAGCTAAGTCGAATACGCCGCACGTAGAATTGTCAACCTATAATGGCCACAACACGACTATCAATTTTTAGTTTCTAGCGTAGAATGATACTAAGTATACGGTCTCTTATTCTACGGAAAATCGGGCAGCACCTCCTTTGTTTCTACGTACGTTTCCACCTTTTTCAAGGCCCGATAATCAATAACCAACATGCCACATTTAAGGCTCAATACATCATCCAATCAAAGGGGATTATACACCTTACAATACGTGTAAAATTCTGCCCCACAATTAATACCAAGTAGTTCAATATCCAAAGCCATTCTTGGCTAACATGTACAACAACACAAAGTCCTTTCCAATTCTTTTTCAATCCAAGTTCATAGGTCTAACATGTTATATAGTCATAAACAACTTTAACAACTATAATTCCTTTTTTATATAACATGCAACGACTAAACTAATAATCAAATTGAATTGTAATCTCAAAGGCTAAACATGCTAGTTTCGGATTAGGGGTTCCAATATCCAATACACTTTTCAAACTTCAATATATACATCTCATGCTTGCTAATATCCATAACTACAACAATAAGTAATCTTTAATTACTAAAACGACAAGATTGTTACCTTTATAAGCCCTTATAAAATTCCAAGATTCAAAGTCGCTCCTTAGAAATTCTTAGCTCCTTTCCTTTATGCTCCAATCCGCTATTTTAAGCCCTTAGAAGTTCACAAACAACTTCTCTTCCATTTCCAATCAAAACCTATGAAAACGACTTAGGTTTTCGCCTTGCGACTAACGTGAAAAATGTCGTTTTTTGAGATCTTTCTATTGAGATATCCTTACAATACCTTTAGGGACCTTGGGTTAAAGTCTTGTGAATAATGAACCAAAATTACAAAAAAAATGTGTGGGCAAAGTACTAAACCCAAGAGCACATTTTAACTAGCTCAAAGTTCCCTCAATTTTTTCTAAGTGTTGAAGACTAAGTCTTGCACTAGTGTGTATATATAAAACAATGGAGGGATTGTATTATAACATATGTGTGGCTAGGATGAAGGAGACTAAATATCTATACAAGTGGCAAGTTGACTAAGTCAATTATCTCAAACTTGAAGACTTGATCATCTACATTGGTCAATGACCATAATATCCTTGGCCCATTTCGTGAAAGCCTATGTAGGGGTGACACGTGTCGCCCTCCCATTCGTCCATAAAATTTCGTAACCCTCGTGGGCCCTACAAAACGTAAAATTTCTCGGGTGGGCCCTACGTGACCAAATCCGTAAAATAAATTTCCACAATGATAATAAGTTCCATACTCTTCAAATAATGCATTTTGAGAATCCAATTCTCAACAACAAACATTTTTCCTTTCCGACGTTCGGAAGATTTTTCTTCGGAAAAACAATTCTTCCTTTCGTACCAATTTTCAAGTCTTGCGTTCTCGCGTCCATTCTCTTATACATGTCCTGGACTTACGGGGTGTAACATATGTGTTGTCTAATATGATTATGGATTACCATGATTTGGTTAAGCTTTAATAATTGCTTGGAAGGTATGAAATCGTGGAACGAATCCACATCAAGGCTTTATATATGTACTAACTTGGAATATTCAGGAAGTAATGAACTGTCTGAGATTGTAATAGACTCTTGAAAGAGATCATGTTCAATTGACTTAATGGCATACCATGTTGTAGACTAAGCTATGTTATATGCTTAAGTGATAAGCACGAATAATATTGGTATGGAGTAAATATAGTTGTTACGATTAAGACAACATGACTTGGAAATTATGAGAAGTTATCTTACCCATATGTGGGGTGAGATAATATAAGCTTGGGACATGGTATAATTGAGAATCTTAGAATATTAGATAACCGTTGAGACCTTTGATACAAGGCCTTCTTGAGTAAAAGACTTTACTGTTGATCTTGGTTAAGGTACATGGTATATGTGAAGTATAATGACCAAGTTGGATGTAGTAACTCCAAGGATTCAAAATCATAAACAATATTTGAAATTATGTACGTATACTAGAATAAGTTTGGAAGTACGAGAAGAGTACAACAAGTAAGAAAAGGAGCGAACAGGTGTTAAAAGAATTGAAGTGTTTATAGTTATGACTTATGAAGGTACGAAAAGAGAATCATTTTTTACCATGAATGAGAGTTAATTGTGATGATACACACACTCAAGATTTGATTTCCTCATTTGGCTTTTGGTTGATGTATATGCATGTGTGATATGTTGTGGCCATGTGTGGCATATTTGGTTTCGTTAAGTGTAGTGAAGGAGACTATGCCGAGATTTGTTTAGCATGAACCTGTTATGAACATTCAGGATGAATGATTCTAAGGGGAAAGGATGTTACACCCCGTAGTTCCAAGACATGTATTTGAGAACGTAAGTAAGGAAGTAAGACTTGAACGTCGGAAGATAGTATAGCTACATTTTCTTAAGGAATTAATTCGAAAATGTGAATACGACAATTTGATTACTCGGAGTTAAATTCTCCTAATTGGAGTCACGAAATTAGTTTTGGATTTTGAAGTCTCGGATTTGGTCATGTGGGGCCCACGGGAAATTTTACGATGTTGTGGGGCCCACGAGATTTTGTGATATTTTGGCCAAGTATAGAATTATTTTGTGAAAGAATTATTTTTGACCAATAGAAGGGTGACATGTGTCACCCCCACTTGTCTTGCAAGACTTTGACTCACATTAGATATTTTGAGACTTGAGGACAAGTGGACATGGGTCCCACTCCACTTGGAATTACACTTGGATAAATATTCGAGTCTTGCAAGACTTGGACATTATACACTTATCAATTTGACTTTCATCTTCTCCCTTTGAGCTCATTTTCGAAAATCTCCATAGCCAAAGATCAACAAGTGTTGACAAGTTTCTTTCTCCAAGATTAGCTCCTAAACCAAGTGCTAAACCAAGTTAACTCTCTAAACCCTCCAAATCTTGTGTTGGCCGAAAATGAGGGTGAAACCCTAGCTTGTTTCGTCGACTTTTTGGAGGTAAAACGTGAAGGTAATTTGGTTACAAGGTTGTAGGGGATACATATATTTGATTGGAACTTGAGTAAGTGGAGCGAAACGAAAACTGCGGGCCAATCTTACTCGGACTGTATTTACAGATTTTGTAGCCAAAAATAAGGTAATGGATCTTCTTCTTTTAAAGTAATTGGATATTACTTATTATTGATATGTATGGATGAACTTGTACTAAAAATAATGAAGATTAAAAAAAAATTGGACAATATTTGGAAGTGAGGCCGAGACTAGGCCATTTTGGCGTCGTTGGATTCGTTGGTTATTATTGTTATTAATTACACTTGTCGTATGTTAAAATGAAGTAATATGGTTGTTGATAAGTTGATATATCATATATAGAAGTGTTGTAACTTGAATTGGAATAAAATGGATTAAGGAAAGAGTTATCGGATTGTAGTTGTTGGCCGCATATTCTATAAAATTGTTGGACGTTATTATACAGTTTTTGGGGACTGTTTTAGGGCATTGGAATTCTGGAAATTCAGCCCTCATTATGTATGTTTAAGTATGGAAATTTTCAATGAAAGTCCTAAGAGATTAAGGGTATCAAAGGGTGTTAAAAGGATTCACATTGTACCCTTAATGTTGATTAATTGCGGACTATTTTTATGGACTATTTATATATGATTGTGGGGCAGAATTTTATACGTCTAGTAGGCGTGTAATCCCCTTTGGTTGTTGTATGTATTGTGCCTTTAGTCGGGGTTTGTTGGTTGTTGAAATTGGGTCTTGGAAAAGGTGGGAAAAGTACGTAGAAACAAAGGAAGTGCTGCCCATTTTTTCGTAGAAATGGGAACTTTACTTAGTCCATAACCTACCCTTAAAGGCATGTAGTTGATAGACATGCTATTATCATTATAGGTTAAATTTCTACGGGAGATGTATTCCACTTAACGGATTGGTAGAAGAACGATAAGGTATGTGAACCTCTTCCTTCTCTCATTTGGCATTTCTACGTGTGAACCATAACTGTGGTATTGTTTCAAAAGTTATTCTACTCTTAGAAATTAAGGAGTATTCATGTTGTTGATTCTATGCTAAAGGCATGTCTGAATTATTCTTAAGTCTTTACCAAGTCTTATGGGAGATGTTGGTAAGAGTTTTTAGTAAGCTTTGGTGTCGAGTTGGTACAGACGACACGTGTTAGTATGTGGAACTCTTCCTATCTTTCTTTGAGCATGAACCTTATAAAATGTGTGTAAGGTGGACGTACTTATTTTAAATGAAATCGGATTCCTTGTAGTATATGAAAGATGTTACTTGATTTTAAGAGTATGAGTTACTTGGTTTTGAAAGTATAAGTTGCTTGATTTTATAAGTGGAAATGACTTGATTGATTTAAAGAGAAGAGGTAACTTGATTTAAAGGTATGGGTTACTTGAGTTTAAAAGTGTACGTAACTTGATTTTAAAAGTGAATGTGTCTTGATGCTACAAGTGCTAGTATCTCGGGGTTTTATAAAGGAAAGAAGGTATGGTGAACGTACGTAGTACTTTTGGGTTCAACTCCCTTATATTGCATGATATGATTCTTTCTATAAGAATGGATGTACATAGTACTTTGGGTTCAATTTCCCCTAATTTTACATGACATGATAATGCCTTGAGTTTTCTAAAATGATAGTTCATTCATTTTATTATATGGAGAGTCAAAAGATGTTTTTAAATTTCATTCGATTGCATTGATACACCGAGTCCCACAATGGGTCGGGTTATGTTATATATGCAATACACCAAGTTCCCAAATGGGTCAGGTTACGTCATATAAAGATCATTACACCGAGTCCCACAGATGGGTCGGGTTACGTTATACAAAAGATTACACCGAGCCCCACAATGGGCCGAGTTATGTCATGTAGATGCATACATCGAGTCCCATCATAGGTCGGGTTACATTATATTACTGCATATACCGAGTCCTACAAATGGGTCGGGTTATGTCAAATTGCATCATCACACCGAGTCCCATAAATGGGTCGGGTTACGTCATATTGCATCATCACACTGAGTCCCACAGATGGGCCGGGTTATGTCACATATTGCATCATTACACCGATGTCACGACCCGATCCCGGGCCCGTGACTGGTGCCTTACCCCGGGCACCCTAGTGATACAACATCAGAGAAAATCAGCGGAAATAAAACATGAACATGAAATGATAGATATAATAAATAAACAAAGCAACCAAAGCGATTTGCCTTGGCGTAAATATATACAAACCACGAGCAGTTTAATCCTTTTTACAACCCCGCCACACAGCGATTACTCTGGACCTCTAAGATTTACAACAACTATGACGGGACGGGGCCCGCCATACCACGAATGTACAAGGACCTACAACTCGGGGAACACATACAAAAGATAAGCCTCAGAAGGAACGGAGCTTCAATCTGTGAAAGGTGATCCTAAAAGCGGGGATCGACGACGATGTACTTACTGCGGCATGACGCGGCCCGAAGGAGGTCGATCTAACAGTACCAAGTATGTGAAGCGTAAAATCAGTAAATGAAATCATAGCGATCTATATAAAGCGGAGACATGTATGATAACCAAACTACGATATCTGACATATAAACAATCATATAAAGTCGTGGACTCACGCCCTCAAATCATCACTCGTGCGTGGAATTCCTTCCTCACCGCGCGATCATGATATGATATCAACAAGACAACAATCCAAATGGGAGCATACGTGCGCTACGCATCGTGTCGATATGTCCAAAAGGAAACAATAAGACAGCATTCCAAATGGAAACATACCCGTGCGCTACGCATCGTGTCAGTATGCCCACAGGGAAACAATAAAGCAGCATTCCAAATGGAAACATACCCGTGCGCTACGCATCGTGTCAGTATGCCCCAAAGGGAAACAATAAAGCAGCATTCCAAATGGAAACATACCCGTGCGCTACGCATCGTGTCAGTATGCCCAAAGGGAAACAATAAGGCAGTATCAAAATGGAAGCATACCCGTGCGCTGCGCATCGTGTCAGTATGTCCAAAGCGATTAGCAAAAGTAACACAATCAGCGAACGTGCGTGGAATTTCTTCGTCGCTGTGACGCGTCAAGTAAGTTCTCAACAAGTCAACCGACCCTCCATCGAGAGACGCGGTAGTATAGAAACACAATCTTTGCACAACAAAGGCTATCACAACAAGCATAGGCAAGTTTCACAACAACAAGCATAGGCAAGTTTCACAACAACAAGCATAGGCAAGTTTCACAACAACAAGCATAGGCAAGTTTCACAACAACAAGCATAGGCAAGTTTCACAACAACAAGCATAGGCAAGTTTCACAACAACAAGCATAGGCAAGTTTCACAACTCAAAGTACTTTCATTTATGCCAAAGTCCGGGTCTTAACCCTAAAGTACTACGCACGTTAAATTCCTTTTAAAGAGATTTATTCCTTTTATATAAAAGTCACCCGATACCCGTAGTATAAAAATAGAGTGACTTATATCTTTTAAGTAAACCAAAACAACTTCCATACTTTTTTAAAGTCAAGTTACCACGTTAAAACCAATGATAAAACCTTTCTTTTGTTTTCATAAGGTCGTTATAACCAACTTCCCATAAAGCTGTTATAACACCTTATGCTTTAAACCATTTTAAGACAACACAATGCCTTTCTTTTCCTAAGGTTCGGTTGCCTAATTTTAATTACGCAAGTCTCTTTTGATAAGTTTCATAGTTCAATGTCTTAATCTCTTTTAAAACAATTGAGTAACATATGCCATGGCGAGTAGAGTTATTCTTGTTCATAATCAATATTATTAGCGACCATGATCTAGAAAATGTAATACCATTTTGTCTCATCTTAGCTTATGCAGATGGAGGTTTCTCTTGGTTTTAATAATACTTAATTATTCAATACATTTTCCTTTATTAACGCTGATGGTTTGTCGATACATTCGATTTAGAAAATCAAGAAAAACATTATTCCTTTCAAAAACCAAGTACTCATTACTCACGAATGAGGTTTCACACATCTTACAACTTTCAAAACAATTTAATCAAGTTAAGTCTCTTATCTTATAAGATCAAGTCTCTTAACTTCTAAGATCAAATAGCCGTTCTTTTTATCTCTTTTTAGACGTTATACCTAACTTCCCATAAAGCTAGTATAACTCTTAAGTTCTCAAAACCAAGTATTACTCTTCTTTCAAAAAGGGTTTCTTAATGAAAGACTTCAAGTTCTTTATTATCACACATCAAGTTAGTTATAAGTCAAATCAGTTACCTTTTTACAATCACAAAGCTTTTTCTTATCTACATAAAGCTGTTATAACCAACTTCCCATAAAGCCGTTATAACCCTTTATGTTTTAAACCAATCAAATACATTTAACACATGTACGTCTACCGTACTACATAGTTATACACATATCATGCTAGAAAGATAGGAAGAGGTTCACATACCTCGCGACGATTATCGACTAATAGCAAAACGCTCAAGTACCTCAAAGTCGGCTACTCCTTATGCCACTTAGATCGCACCACACGTAGTACTTCAACCTATAAGGCCACAAGGCGCTTATTAACATCTAGATCTCATCGTTCCATATTCTACAGAAAATTCGTGGCGCCTCCCCACACATGCAGCGTAAATCTCTCTCTATCGAGGCCGCTACCAAGCCAACCGAGGGTTTGCAATCTAACCGGACGTGTACAATTCTACTCACGATAATACTACACAAGCCTCTTTGTCTGATCTATGTAATTACTGATTCGATTCTCTTATTTAAATTCGGGCTTAAGTCGCAAGACATTGCCGTAAGTATTATTCGAGCTTAAGTCAAAAGACATTGCCGCACAGCTATGTTCAATTCAATATATAGTATACTTTAACTATATACTCCTACAACATGAAATTTCCAATTACAACAGAAGGTCAAGAATGTTTACCTCGGTAAGCCCAAAATTATCCGAGTTTATATGTCGATCCTGAGCAGGTTTAGCTCTACTCAGGAGTGCTCCAATTTGCTCCAAACAACCCTTAGAAGTTCTACGCAACTTCTACTTAACACTTCAACTGACTATGAAGGTTTTCCTTAGGGTTTCGTTTAGTGGCTAAAGGAAGTATAATAGTATTTGGGCGTTTGTATAAGTGTAACCTAGGGAATACTACAAGGTATTTGGGCCAAGGTATTTGGACATAACAACAATACTAGAAAAGTATTTCTATACCACAACAAGGGGTATTATACGAAAAACAACTAGGCTAGGGGTACCCTCGGCGAGGCTTCACAAGGGGAGGTGTGGTGGCTCTCGGCCAAGCTCAACTAGGAGGGGAGAGGGACGAAAAGCTCAAGCTAAGAGGGGGGGAGGATTTTTAACACTTAGAACAATTTAGGATGAAGAAGTTCATCAACTTAGAGGGGTATTTATAGGTCAAGTGAAGGCCAACCAATGGTCAAGATGAAGACAAGTGTGGTGCAAGTGTAGGGCTAGATTTAAGCCAAGTGCACCTTATCCATCTACCACAACAACTTGCACAAAATATCCTACCTAACCCCACTCACCATTTTCGTCAAAATGCCGCCCACTCCTTCCAATTAGAGGGTGACAAGTGTCGCCTCTCGTTGGTCCAAAATGTTTTCTCTCGGAAAAATCCATAAAAATAATTAATGACATAGCCGGAATTTTCCCTACGAAAGCCGTGGAAAGCGTTTAAATCGAGCGACTCTTTCGCACTTGTGTACAAATTTCGAAACTAGCCAACTTTAAGGCTCAAATTATAATACGACGCTCACGTACATACTGCGGAAATATGGGTATAACATTCTCCTCCTTAGAAACATTCGTCCGAATGTTCCTTCTCAAACAGATAACGAAGAAGTTCCTTCAACAAGTTGTCAAAGCCACACCGCCACGTAATAACACACGTTCTTCTTCTCCTTACTCGTCGTGCCTCCTCGAACACTTGAACTCTTATAGTATCGCCCACACTCGATCATCGCTTGATTCCCAACACTTTGGAGTCACAACCTCCAAATCGGTCATCTTACTAGCTTCACTTTCCTCTAAGGTCATTCCGGCCTTCACGAACCGATTCGTCGAACATATCCACAAAATCATACGATGGTCATCTAAACTTGGGCCTAGCACCTCGTGACCCTACCACCGGCGACCACCCAGAGCTGACCCAACCCCAAAACAGGCCGCGGGTTGGCCCGCAGCATGGCCCCAACCCGACCCACTTAACGCATCAAGCTCTTGTTTCCCGATCCGGGACAATCTTACCTCTACAGGTCATGAAAGCTACCACTTCCATTTCACACTACCCAGGGACTTATCACACAATACATTCTAGGCATAAAATGCACTCCGACAAGGATCACTTGCAAAAACTTGTACTCAAGACGGCCTTACATCTAAGGTCTCAACTGTAATATAAATAGGTTCATCATTTCTCACCCCCAGGCTTACCCTTTTTCACTAAGCATGTTTCTAAGTCACATTTTAGCACAAAGCTATCCGAACATAACACTTAACACATTATCATAACATACAAAACTCTAGATGGTTAAGGATATACCTGAAGTAGGCGGTTCAGAGGACCGCTAAAACTGGGAACTTCCACCGCGACCTCTACCGTGGCCCGCCGGTGTATGAACATCCTGCCTAGCTGTGGAAGGTGAAGAACCCGCAACTGATCTCGTAGTCTGTGCTATCCTACCAGTGCTACCCCTGGTCGGACAGTTTCTCCCAAAATGGCCCTGCTGGCCGCATGTAAAACAAACTCCCGGACTAGCACGACACTCCCCACTGTGGAGTCTACCACGGCCACAACGAGGTAGGGGTGGCTTCACCGCTAACACCCCGCTTCTCCGAAAATTTGAACCTCGAGCCACGACCGCTTCCCGAATACTCGATGCTCAAGATTGTGGAGGACCACTCTGTCGGGCGGAGGCGCATAACTAGTCTGGCGAGGCGGTCCGCCTCGAAAGTCACCAAAGGACCCCGCTGCTCGCCCTCTTCTGCGACCTTGTCATTCCGTCGATTTCTCCGCCTCACCTCCAAGTGCATAAGCTGCACGCGGCAATGTCCATGCGGTGAAGAGCTACACCGAACAACTCTCTCGCTAGGTAATCATCGAGCCTGTAACATATCGGTGCACTCGATCCTCCATACTAGCTACTAATGCGGGACGTCTGGCCAATGAGTCGAACTCCACATTGTACTCCCGAACCGTACGCCCGTTCTGCCGCAACACCAAAAATCTGTCGGCCCGAGCCCTCCTCATCTGCGGAGGCAAGAAGTGTGCAAGAAAGGCCTCTGAGAACTCGTCCCATAAAGCTGGAAGTGCATGCTCTCCCCGGGACAGCTCCCACGAATCAAACCAGTCGACTGCGGTATCACGCAGCCGATGCGAACCTAGGACCACTGACTCGGTCTCCGATGCCTTGATCACTCTCATGATCCGTCAGAATCGCCGGATGAACTCCTGCGGATCATCCTCGTGCCTCGACCCATAAAACTCGCGGGTTACACCTCAAAAATCCGTAATCTCAAATGCGCTCGGGGTGAACTACGGTGCTATCGGGATCGAACTGCTGGCCCGGCTTATCCTCAAGTTCAGACACAACCACGCCATTAATCGGGCCATCTCCTTGTAACCCATCTCATACGCCCACTGTAGGATCGGAGGCTCGGTATCGTGGTCTCTGTAGACCGCCGCTTTCTACTCGTATCTTCCTCTCGCCTTGCCCTTCTCGGGCGGGTTGCCTTGCACGAGGCATAGCGGTAAAGGAAAGGAATACGTCGGAGGGTTCAACTCATCACACAACTCTAAGGCACGATCTCAGAATGAGAAGAATAGAAACCAATCCTAAATGTCCTGCAGCCTCCTGATTATAGATGTGGTGCACAAAACATCGATAATCAAGACTCTACTAGACACGGTCTGTAGACACTTTCCGAGGACAACCTGGCTCTGATACCACTTTTGTCACGACCCGAACCCGGGCCCGTGACTGGTGCCTTACCCCGGGCACCCTAGTGATACAACATCAGAGAAAATCAGTGGAAATAAAACATGAACATGAAATGAGAGATATAATAAATAAACAGGCCAACCAAAACAGTTGCCTTCAGCATAATATATACAAACTCAAGCAGTTAATCCTTTTTACAACCCCGCCACAATGATTACATACCTCTAAGATTTACAATAACTATGACGGGACAGGGCCCCGCCATACCCCTGAATGTACAAGGACCTACAACTCAGGGAACACATACCAAAAGATAAGCCTCCGAAGGAACGGAGCTTCCAATCTTGAAAGGTGATCCTAAAAGCGGGGATCGATACCTAATGATTTCTACTGCGGATGAACGCAGCCCCGGAGGTCGAGACAACAGTACTAAGTATGTGAATCAGAAATATCAGAAATGAAATCATAGCGATCTATATAAAGCGGAGACATGTATGATAACCAAACTACGATATACAACATATAAACAATCATATAAAGTCGTGGACTCACGCCTCCAAATCATCACTCGTGCGTGGAATTCCTTCTCACCGCGGCGATCATGATATGATATCAACAAGACAAAGAATCCAAATGGGAGCATACCCGTGCGCTACGATCGTGTCGGTATGTCCAAAAGGAAACAATAAGACGGATTCCAAATGGAAACATACCCGCGCTTACGATCGTGTCGATGCCCACAGGGAAACAATAAAGCAAAGATTCCAAATGGAAACATACCCGTGCGCTACGATCGTGTCGTGATGCCCCAAAAGGGAAACAATAAAGCAAGATTCCAAATGGAAACATACGTGCGCTACGATCGTGTCGTGATGCCCAAAGGGAAACAATAAGGCGAGATCAAAATGGAAGCATACCCGCAGCGCGCATCGTGTCGGTATGTCCAAAGCGATTAGCAAAAGTAACACAATCAGCGAACGCGTGCGGAATTTCTTCGTCGCAAGACGCCCAAGTAAGTTCTCAACAAGTCAACCGACCCTCCATCGAGACGCCAGAGTATAGAACACAATCTTTGCACAACAAAGGCTATCACAACAAGCATAGGCAAGTTTCACAACAACAAGCATAGGCAAGTTTCACAACAACAAGCATAGGCAAGTTTCACAACAACAAGCATAGGCAAGTTTCACAACAACAAGCATAGGCAAGTTTCACAACAACAAGCATAGGCAAGTTTCACAACAACAAGCATAGGCAAGTATCACAACTCAAAGTACTTTCATTTATGCCAAAGTCCGGGTCTTAACCCTAAAGTACTACGACGTTAAATTCCTTTTAAAGAGATTTATTCCTTTTATATAAAAGTCACCCGATACGTAGTATAAAAATAGAGTGACTTATATCTTTTAAGTAAACCAAAACAACTTCCATACTTTTTTAAAGTCAAGTTACCACGTTAAAACCAATGATAAAACCTTTCTTTTGTTTTCATAAGGTCGTTATAACCAACTTCCCATAAAGCTGTTATAACACCTTATGCTTTAAACCATTTTAAGACAACACAATGCCTTTCTTTTCCCTAAGGTTCCAGTTTGCCTAATTTTAATTACGCAAGTCTCTTTTTGAAAAGTTTCATAGTTCAATGTCTTAATCTCTTTTAAAACAATTGAGTAACATATGTCATAGGCGAGTAGGTTATTCTTGTTCATAATCAATATTATTAAGCAGCCATGATCTAGAAAATGTAATACCATTTTGTCTCATCTTAGCTTCTATGCAGATGGAGGTTTCTACTGGTTTTAATAATACTTAATTATTCAATACATTTTCCTTTATTAACGCTGCAGTGGTTTGTCGATACACATTCTGATTTCCGAAAATCAGTAAAACATTATTCCTTTCAAAAACCAAGTACTCATTACTCACGAATGAGGTTTCACACATCTTACAACTTTCAAAACAATTTAATCAAGTTAAGTCTCTTATCTTATAAGATCAAGTCTCTTAACTTCTAAGATCAAATAGCCGTTCTTTTTATCTCTTTTTAGACGTTATACCTAACTTCCCATAAAGCTAGTATAACTCTTAAGTTCTCAAAACCAAGTATTACTCTTCTTTCAAAAAGGGTTTCTTAATGAAAGACTTCAAGTTCTTTATTATCACACATCAAGTTAGTTATAAGTCAAATCGATTACCTTTTACAATCACAAAGCTTTTTCTTATCTACATAAAGTCATATAACCAACTTCCCATAAAGCCGTTATAACCCTTTATGTTTTAAACCAATCAAATACATTTAACACACGTACGCTCACCGTACTACATAGTTATACACATATCATGCTAGAAAGATAGGAAGAGGTTCACATACCTCGCGACGATTATCGACTAATAGCAAAACGCTCCAAGTACCTCAAACCGCTACTACCTTAAGCCACGTAGATCGCACCACACGTAGTACTTCAACCTATAAGGCCACAAGGCGCTTATTAACATCTAGATCTCATCGTTCCATATTCTAGAAAAATTCGACTTTCCCGCAACAACAGCGTAAATCTCCTCCTCTATCGAGGCCGCCACCAAGCCAACCGTGGGGGTTTGCACGCCTAACCGGACGTACAATTCTACTCACGGAATACTACACAAGCTTCATGTAATACGATTCTATGTAATTACGATTCGATTCTTATTTAAATTGGGCTTAAGTCGCAAGACATTGCCGTAAGTATTATTCAGCTTAAGTCAAAGACATTGCCGCATACTATGTTCAATTCAATATATAGTATACTTTAACTATATACTCCTACAACATGAAATTTCCAATTACAAATGTAAGGTCAAGAATGTTTACCTCGAAGCCCAAAATTATCCGAGTTTATATGTCGATCCTGAGAAAGGTTTAGCTCCTACTCCGAGTGCTCCAATTTGCTCCAAACAACCCTTAGAAGTTCTACGCAACTTCTACTTAACACTTCAACTGACTATGAAGGTTTTCCTTAGGGTTTCGTTTAGTGGCTAAAGGAAGTATAATAGTATTTGGGCGTTTGTATAAGTGTAACCTTGGGAATACTACAAGGTATTTGGGCCAAGGTATTTGGACATAACAACAATACTAGGAAAGTATTTCTATACCACAACAAGGGGTATTATACGAAAAACAACTAGGCTAGGGGGGGGGTACCCCTCGGCCAAGGCTTCACAAGGGGGAGGGTGTGGTGGCTCTCGGCCAAGCTCAACTAGGAGGGGGGGAGAGGGACGAAAAGCTCAAGCTAAGAGGGGGGAGGATTTTTAACACTTAGAACAATTTAGGATGAAGAAGTTCATCAACTTAGAGGGGTATTTATAGGTCAAGTGAAGGCCAACCAATGGCCAAGATGAAGACAAGTGTGGTGCAAGTGTAGGGCTAGATTTAAGCCAAGTGCACCTTATCCATCTACCACAACAACTTGCACAAAATATCCTACCTAACCCCACTCACCATTTTCGTCCAAAATGCCGCCCACTCCTTCCAATTAGAGGGTGACAAGTGTCGCCCTCTCGTTTGTCCAAAATGTTTCGTCTCTCGGAAAAATCCGCAAAAATAATTAATGACATAGCCGGAATTTTCCCTACGAAAGCTGTGGAAACGTTTCGTCGGAAAACGACTCTTTTCGGCACTTGTGTACAAATTTCGAAACTAGCCAACTTTAAGGCTCAAATTATAATACGTACGCGCTCACGTACATACTCTGGAAATACGGGGTATAACAACCGAGTCCCACAAATGTGTCGGGTTATGTCACATGTTGAAGCATACACCGAGTCCCACAAATGGGTCGGGTTATGTCACACATATTGATAATTACATCGAGCCCCAAAATGGGTCGGGTTACGTTATATTGATTATTTCATCGAGTCCCTCAATAAAGGGCTAGTTTATATTATTTGAGATACGTTATCTATATGTATATGAACTTGATGATTCACTGAGTAAGCATTCATGATGTTGATATGACTCGAATTGAAAAGGTACGATTGATTTCATAATTTGAAATGGTATTGATTTCATAATTTGAAATGACATGGTTGGTCTCATTTTTAAAAAGGCATATTTTAAAAGATACAGTTGGCTCTTATTTATTATGGCAAGGTTGGATCTGGTATTTGATTTTCACACTAGTCCCTGTCATTCTTTGTACAGTTATGATCATGTCTATTGTAATTCATGTTTACATACTTGGTATTTTGTTGTACTGACCCTCTTCGGGGGGCTGCGTTCATGCCCGCAGGTATTAGGTACTCAGTTGGGTGATCCGCATGCTTAGGATCTCCACTCAACTTTCAAGGAGGTAGCTCCATTATTCCGGAGTTTGTCATGTTGGTACGGAGTTGTATTATGGTTTTATGTACATTCATGGGTACGGTGGGGCCTTGTCCCGACACAGTTATGTGTCCAAACTCTTAGAGGTTTGTATTCATATGTGGGTTGGACTTATGTACAGATGTGGTTTCTTTTTTGTTGTTATATATGAGATGGCAGCCTTGCCGGCTTTGCCTTTGTTTGAAAAAAAATGAGTGTTATTTAGCTTCCGAAGGTTACTTGTGTTGTATTAATAGAAGGGTACCCAGGTAGGGCACCAGTCGTGCGCCCGGGGTTCGGGTCGTGACATATAAACATGCCAAAAGAAGAAGGATAGTTCACATACCTTATAGGCTCTACCAACTTGACAACTAGAATACGTCTCAAGTAGTACTTCAACCTATAATGACAATAACATGTCTAACAACTATATGATACTAGTATACACTTATACCATATAATGAATCTCCTTTCTTATAAAAAATTGGAAAGCACTTCCCCTATTTATACATACTTTTCCACCTTATAAATAAGGTCAATAACATCAATAACCAAGCACCAATTAAGGGCACAACCAAAACAGCAACCAAGGTGATTCACACACCTACTTCTTATGTAAATCCAGCATCTTAATCCATACAAAACAGTCCACTAAAAACAATCCATACTTCATCAACGATGAGGGTAGAATATGAAGTCTTTCTACACCTTTCTACACCTTTATTCCTTTAGGACATGCATTAGAAATTACCATATTTAAACATGCACTATGGTAGCTAAATTTCCAGCATATAACACGTATGAAACAGCCCCTAAAACAGCACAACAACGTCTCACAGTTTCATGTAGTTTTTTGGCCAACTACTACAACCAAAGCCATTTCCATAACTTCTTATAATCCAATTTACATTCCAACACTTATATATAAAACACATCCACTTGTAATAACAATATTTTCTTCATTTAACATGCAAGTAGTGATGATAACAACAACAATAACCAACGAATCTGACAACACCAAAACTGTCCAGTTTTCGGCTAGCACGCTAAAACTGTGACATGTATTTCTTATTCTCCTTTTTACTTAACACAAGTTCATCTATCAATTACAATATCATATAACTTCCAGTTACTTCAAGAGGAAGAATAAATCTTACCTTAATCTTGGCACAAAACAGTCCCTTAATCTCGGCCAACACCTCACGTTTTGCACCACTTCTTCAAGTTCCAATCACACACATGTATCCTCTACAAGCTTGTATCCATATTACTTTCATGTTCTTCTTTCATAAATTTCATAACAAGATTAGGGTTTCAAGATAGTTTTTTGTCCAAAATCGTGATCACTAAACTTGGAGAGTTAACTTGGCTTAGAACTTGATTAGCGAGCTTAATCTTGGAAAATAACTTACACTTGTTCTTTACTTTTGCTCAAGATTTTCGATACTTGAACGCTAAGGAAAGGATAAGAAAGGTTGAAGAGTATAGATATTTGTGAGCTTAATTCTTGCAAGACTTGAAATATATAAGAAGTGTACAAGCACAAGTGGATGGGGGACCCTTGAACCCCACTTGTCCACTTGTCTTCACCTCACAAAATATCTCCCACACTTAGCAATTTTCTTGAAATTTTCGATGGACTCACCCCTCTAAATTGTGAAATTTTCGGTGGGCCCCACTTTATCAATGTCAAGACTTAATTAATCCACACTAAGTCCATATCTCTATTTGAAATAATCCAACTACAAGTTAATAATTTTTGTCGTCACATTTATTATATCCGAAATTATTCCATCTAGAAAATGTAATATACTTTCCTTCTAACGTTCAAATCTTATATCCTAACTTACTGTCACGACCCGACCCCAGGCCCGCGACTGGTGCCCTACCTGGGCACCCTTACAGGTATACATCAGAGATAATCAGCGAAACATACATACTTAACAGGAAATAAATAACAGGTTAGCCGATAAGGCTACCTTCCTGGATACATCAACTACGTAAAACCAAAAAGCAGTTACCTCTTTTTTTTCTTTACACAACCCAATCCACAAGATATGACTACAGACCTCTAAGAATTCTGATATATCAACTGTGACGGGACAGGGTCCCGCCATACTCCTGAATGTACATAAATCTACAATCTCAGGGAACCGTACCAAAAGACAAAGCCTCCGGAGAAATGGAGCTTTCCAAGAACTGAACAGTGATCCTAAGAGTGTGGATCAACAAGCTATGTACCTCAACCTGCGGCATGAACGCACTTCCAAGGAGGTCGATGAAATATGTACCAAGTATGTAAAACTGAAAGTACTGTAATGAAATCATAATAGTCTAAAATAAAGTTGTAGACATGTATGATAACCAAAATAACATTACATTGTGCCTTGCCGAAGTGAAATTAATGAAAGTCAATTTTACCTTGTACAGACTATTTCAACACATGAACAATAGTCATACAAGGGCTATGGACACAAGCCCTCAAATATCATCACACAATCTAGTAAGGGTCTCAAGCCCACAATTATCAAAGCATGCTCGTGGAATCCCCCATCACTGCCGACAGCTGTAAGTGTAAAAGATAACCGTGTGACGCGCCTGTGGCATCCTACCTCACCGCTTCGCATACACACATACATATATATATATCCCCGCCCGTGGAATCCCCATCACCGACAAACCGTAAGTGTAAAATTATAACCATGTGACGCCGTGGCATCCTACCTCATCGCTGTACACACATATACAATATATATATATATATATATATATATATATATATATATATATATATATATATATATATATCATGCCCGTGGAATCACTCATCACGGGTACATTACTTCATGGAGAGCTAATCCATGGGGTAATAATCGTATATAACATGCACGTGGAATCCCTCATCTCGGGTACATGTCTTCATGGGGAGCTAGTCCATGGAGTAATAATCGTATATAACATGGTCGCATGCCCCGGAATCCCTCATCGTATAAGCATGGCCATGGGGTAATAGAAATAAATCCGGGAATCTAACCTGCCTCCTGCTCGCATGCCCCGGAATCCCTCATCCTATAAGCATGTCCAAGGAGTAATAAAAACAATCCGGGAATCTAACCCGCATACTGGTCGCATGCCCCGGAATCCCACATCGTATAATCTTGTCCAAGGATCAATCATAATGGAAGCATACCCGTGGAAGCCTCCGTCAATGTCGGTACGTCCAAGTAAATTCACAACAAGACAGTCGGCCCTCAAACTGAGAGTCACGACAGCGTAAAAATATAATACTTGCACTCAAGGCTATCACAAGCAAGCATAGGCAAGTTCATAAAATCTTTAGACTTTCATTTTATATACTCAAGGCACTTTTCGTTTCACATAAAAATCCGGGAATTTAACCCAAAGTACTACGTACTTACATTCTTTTCAAAAGACTCATTTTCATATAAAACCCCAAGATACTAACACCCGTAGTATCAAGGCATGTCTATTTTTCAAACAAGTCACTACATTTTTAGAAATACATTTCTAGGCTTCTAAATCAAGTGACCCTTACTTTAAAGCTTTAAGCAATTGATACCTTTAGATCAAATTGTCTTTCCTTATTTCAAATCACTTCTTTGTTTACCTTACTAGAGAAAACTATTCTTTTAACCCTCCATAAAGTTGTTATAACCAACTTCCCATAAAGCCGTTATACTAACTTTATGCTTAGGCAAATTCATTCTTTTTATAACCAAGAGACTTATACTTTCAAATCAAGTTACATAGCTTTCAAAATACTTCAAGTCTCTTAACTTTTAAGAAATCAAGTTTCTTAACTTTAGAAATCAAGTCTCTTATCTTTAGAATGTCAAGAAATCAATACTTTCCAAATCAAGTATTCTATACTTTTAAATCAATTCATTTCTTCCTTTAAGAATCAAGTCCCATAACTTGAAAAAATAAAGTCTCTTAACCTTTTTAGAATTTAAGGTTCATAGTCTTAAAACTTCATAACGTAAACTCTTTAAATTAAGTAACATATACTTTTATGCGTGTGAGTAGGTTATACTCTTTTATAACGATCTTATTAAAGCAGCCATGATCTAGAAAATGTAATATTTTGTCTTATCTTAGCTTCTATGCAGATGGAGAATTCTACTCATTTTAATATAATTAATTGTCGTTACATTTTCCTTTATTAACGCTGCAATGGTTTGTTCGATACTTATTCTTATTCGTGCAGTAAATTAGCCAAGTCAACTCGACTCCAAAAACCTCCTAACGACTCTTACCAACATCCCCCATAAGACTTGGTAAGAACTTAGGATAACTTAGGCATAACTTTCACATAGAGTAAATCAACATACATACCTCTTAACTTCTAAGAGTAGAAAGAATCATGAAATAACACCACATGTATGTTTCATACATAGAATCATGCCAAAAGGAGGAAGAGGTTCACATACCTCGCGACGATTATCGACAAGTAGCAAAATGCTCCAAAGTACTTCAACCTTGATAGTTATTTCATCCCTTAAGTAGAATACGCTATACGTATTACTTCAACCCTATAATGGCCATAATACGTCTATTAACTTCTAGCTTAAAACGTAGAATATTCTAAGTGTAAAGTCACCAAATTCTACGAAAAATCGGACAGCACTTCATTTGTTTCTACGTACTTTTTCACCTTTTTCAAGGCCCGAATTCAATAACCAAACATGCCACATTTAAGGCTCAACAATGTAGCTAAGAAAAGGGGATTACACGCCTAATAGGACGTGTAAAATTCTGCCCTACAATTACTACCAAGTAGTTCAATAATCAAATCCATTCTCGGCTAACATATACAACAACACAAAGCCCTTTCCAATTCTTTTTCAATCCAAGATCTTAGGTCTAACATGTTATATAGTCATAAACAATTTTAACAACTACAATTCCTTCTTTATATAACATGCGACGACTAAACTTATAACCAAGTTGAATTGTAATCTCAAAGGCTAAACATGTTAGTTTCGGATTAGGGTTCCAATAGCCAATACACTTATCAAACTTCATACTATATACCTCATGCTTGCTAATATCCATAACTACAACAATAAGTAATCTTTAATTACTAAAACGACAAGATTGTTACCTTGATAAGCCCTTATAATTTCCAAGATTTAAAGTCGCTCCTTAGCAATTCTTAGCTCCTTTCCTTTACACTCCAATCCTCTATTTGAAGCCTTTAGAAGTTCACAACCAACTTCTCTTCCATTTCCAATCCAAAACTATGAAAATGACTTAGGTTTTTGCCTTGCGACTAATGTGAAAACGTCATTTTTCCGAGATCTTTCTATTGAGATATCCTTAAAATACCATTAGGGACCTTGGGTTAAAGTCTTGTGAATAAAGAACCACAAACTAAAAAATTGTGTGGAGTTTACCCTTAACCCGAGAGCATTCTAGTGGACAAGAGCAATGTCTTGAAATTTTCTAAGTGTTGGAGCTAAGTCTTGCTACTAGTGTAGTATATATAACAACATGGAGGGTCAATATTAGAACATATGGGTGGCTTGGATGCATTCCACTAAAAGATCAAGCCAAGTGGCCCTTGGACTTAGTCAATAATATCAAGCTCTTAGCCTAGCAAGACTTGGTCATCTATACTTTGGTCAAATGACCATTTTACCCATGGTCAATTTCGACCAAGACCAACCAAGGGGGGGGTGACACGTGTCTCCCTCCCATTCGTCCATAAAATTACGTAACCCTCGTGGGCCCCACAAAACGTAAAATTTCTCGGGTGGGCCCTACTGATCGGTGTATTTTATATACACTTTTTGAGTTATTTTTAGTGAGTCTTTTGTTCCTTTTTGTACTAATACGTGTCGTCTTAGGATAGATTTTCTTTCTTTTGAGTCAAATTGGTTAAAGTGGCTCAATGGCGGAAAAGGAGCAAAAAAATGGCAAAAACGGAGGTTCCAGAGCTCGAAATGCGAGAAAGTGGCGAGCAGACACAGAGCCACAGCGCGCACTGTTAGGGGCAGCGGGGCGGCGCCTAATATTCAGAAGCTTGCAGAAGTTCCAGCGCCGCAGCGCCTAATCTTTAGAAGGGTGCAGAAGTTCCGGCGTCGCGACGCCAGTTGCAGGCCGTTGCGCCGACGCGGGAAAAATTAGAAATCTGAATTGTCAATGGGCCAGGCCTGAAGGAAAACCCTGCACCTCATTTTTAAACTATAAAAAGAGAACCCTAAGGCAGTTTTAAGGGTTCCCTTCTTGCCAATTCACAACACATCTTGGAGTTCAAGATTGGAGACCATTCTTTAGTAATTTCTTTTCTTTCTTTCACTTTATTTTCAGTTTATGCTGGATATTGAATTAGTTCTTGTCATGTCTATGGCTAGGAACTAATTCTAATATAGGGCTTTCCATGTCAATTCACTTGAACCTTATATTTATGAATTAATGCATGTTTGTGGTTTTTCTTCTTATTGTTGAGATTTATCCAATATATGTTTTGATTTCTTGGTAATTACTTGATCATTAATTATCATTACTTATATGATTTCTAACCGAAATCTGAAAGGGGAGGTTGTGACTATGTTGTAGTTGGATAGACATAGGTTGAATCGTGGATGAAAATACCCCGATTACTTGTGTAGTATTAATAGGTTTCTGGACTTAATCCTCCTCTAGAGTCAACCTTATCACCGAAAGGTAGAAAGGTGTTGTACTGGGGTTGAGTGTTTATATAACCTTAACAGGAGTATAAAATGGATTAGTAAACCTGCTATCTCCAAAAGAAGAAGAACCATAGTCAATTGCACTAATAAGTAATATAAGCGGATAGTTGAGGAGATTTGGAAGCCCTATTTCCATCATTACTGAAGTAAACAACATAGTTAATTAGATTTCATAATTATTAGTTATAAACAACAAATCAATATTCGGTCACCAAATAGGTAACAAAGAATAGAAGTTGGTAATTGAGCACTAATCCCTGAGGACGATAACTCGGTCTTCAAGACTATATTACTTGACTCGACACGTGCACTTACGTTTAAAGTGTGTGCATAAATCGCGCATCAAGTTTTTGGCGCCGTTGCCGGGGATTGGCGTAGTTCAATATCAATTTTATCTATTCTTAATTTCTAATTTGGTTTTTATTTTTGTTTTTATTTATTACTTTTTATTTTATTTTGTGTAACCCAGTGTGCCGTGATCCGTTTGTTTGTTTTTGATCTGTTTCAGGCACTCAGTTTATGCGAAGGAGAAGAGGAGCAGACACTCTTGTTCCCTTCAATCCAGAGATTGAGAAAACTTGTAAACAGAACAGAAGGAACCAGCGAATTTCAGCCTTAGTTGAGATGGGAGGCGTACAAAACAACAACGAGATGAATGAGGGTTTAGGTGATCATCAGCCTAACCAAAGAATGTCTCGGATATTGCCGATGGATGTAGAGGAGAGAGTTCAGGTCCAAGCGGAGAGAAGCTTGGGAGATTATGTGCTTCCTCGGGTAAATGGAGCACAAACATGTATTAGGCTCCCAGCAATAGGAGCAAATAATTTTGAGATCAAGCCTGCAATTCTAAGCATGGTGCAGAATACGGTTCAGTTTGGAGGGTTGCCGTCGGAGGATCCTCACATGCACATAGCTAATTTCTTGGAGCTGTGTGCAATATTCAGATATAATGGTGTTGTTACACCCCGTAAATTCAAGAAGATAAGATGACAAACATGTGTTGGATGGATTTTGAGTCTACCTTGGAGTGTTGTACCCCAGTTGTTAAGAATTGATAGGTGTTTAAAAAGCCTAGAGTGTAGTCCGTTAAATCTAGTTCCCAACGCAACAAACTGCTCGTCGATAGGACATCGGGGTCGAAAGTTATGGAAGTTACAAGTTCGGTCTTGCGCAAAAGCAAAGGTTGGTTTCAGTTCGGGTCCTGGTCGCGCGCGGCGGAGCGCGCGTGGCGCGGCCTTGGGGTTATCTTGAGGTTGCAGCGCGCGCGCGCCGAGTGCTGGCGCGCCGGAATGCAGGTAATTATTCTCTGAAGTGGAAGCGCCGCGGCGCCGGCGGCGGGGCCGCGGCGCCAAGGCGGGATTTTTCTGCGGTAAAGGGCGAAAAACAGGGGATATTTTGATAAAAGCCTATGGGAGGGTGACAAGTGTCCCTCCCATCCTTTTGACCAGAAAAGGGTCCTATTTTAGGGCCAAGTCTTGGAAGACTTGGCCATTTCATTTTGAAAACCCTCCTAAGAACCCCTCTCCCTTTCTCTCTAGTTTGTGAAGAAAACCTAGCCTAAGGGGAAAAATTGTTGGAGCGGCGGCAAAAAGGCAAAGTGTTGGTAAACTTGTGGGAAGCGTGGGTGGACGAGTTTGACGGGAAAGAAGTTGAAGAAAGAGGGCTTTTGTGGGCTATTCCAAAAGGTAAAAGTTCCCCCCTTCTCTTGGATATGAGTTATAATACTAGTTATAGTAGTTTAGAAATGAGCCTGAGGCTGTTATATTTAAGTTTGAATAGATTTGGATCTTGTTGTCTTGTTGAAAACCGAAAATGGGCATGCTAGCCTTAAGATTGTAACTTCAATTTGGTTACTAATTTAGTCGTCACATGTTGTTAAGGGGGGAAATTGTAGATGTCTAGGGCTAGATATCATGTTAGATCTAAGAACTTGGATTGGAAAAGAATTGGAAAGGATTTAGGACTGGTTATATTGTTGGCCAAGAATGGCATGGAAATTATTGGTTTATTTTTGTATTATTGTGGGGCGGAATTTTACACGTATTGTTAGGCGTGTAATCCCCTTGTATTTGCTGAATTGATTGAGCCTTAAATGTGGCGTTTGGTTATTGAATTCGGCCTTGAAAAAGGTGGCAAAGTATGCAGAAACAAAGGAAGTGCTGTCCGATTTTCCGTAGAATTTAGGGACTTTGCACTTAGTTATTCTACGTTCGAAGCTAGAGGTTAATAGACGTTTTGTGCCCATTATAGGATTGAAGTACTACGAGTAGCATATTCTACTTGAAGGGTATAGTACTGTGAAGCAGTTTGCTACTTGTCGATAATCGTCGCGAGGTATGTGATTCTTCCTATCCTCTTGAGCATGACTATTTGTGAAATATATAGTGCGGTAGACGCACGTGTGTTAAAGGAATTTGATTTCCCTTTCGTGCCTTGACTTGATATGAAGTGTAAAGGTCTTGATTGTGTGAAAAAATAGTAAACTCCTATTCGTTAGTAATGGGTACTCGGTTGTTAAAGAATAAGTCCTCTTGGTCTCATAAATGCTTATAGTTGTGATTGGTTGGTTTAAAACATGAAGTGTTATAATGACTTTATGGGAAGTTAGTTATAACGACTTTATGTAGGTAAAATAATGGTTTGTTGTTTTCAAAAGATAAAAGACTTCACATATAATTGACCTAAGTGGTGTTGAAAAGTGTGAAACCTCATTCGTGAGTAATGAGTACGTGGTCTTTAAAAGAATAAAGTTTTATTTGATTTCCTGACATTCTAAAGTAAGGAGACTTAAAGGCTTTTTGAAAGGTCATGTAACTTGATTTTGGGAAAAGAGAAGTAACTTGAGTTTAAAAGTATAAGTAACTTGTTTTCAAATATTGAACTCTTCTTGATGGAAAAATATAAGTGGCTTGGTTTTAAAAGGTAGGAGTACCTTGGTCTTAAAGGGGTTAGTTACTTGGGTTTTAAGGGTATACTTGACGTTGTGTTTAAAGGGTTTAAAGTACTTGATTTAACATGAACGTGTTTGGTACTACGGATATTATTATCGAGTTGTTTTTACGAAAGAAAAGAAGGAGATCTTCTTTTTGAAAGAATTAAAGTATCTTTGGGGGTTAAAAACCCGAACTTTGACATAAAATGAAAGTACCTTGAGTTGTGTGTAACTTGCCTATGCTTGTTGAGATAACCTTTGTTGTGCAAGTGTTTGGTTTTGTGCTACCGAGTCTCTCGATGGAGGGCCGACTATCTGTTATTGTTTGGACATACTGACACGTTGGGTGGCCCACGGGTATGCTTCCACAGTGAGTATTATCTTGTTATTGTTTGGACATACTGACACGTTGGGTGGCCCACGGGTATGCTTCCACAGTGAGTATTATCTTGTTATTGTTTGGACATACTGACACGTTGGGTGGCCCACGGGTATGCTTCCACAGTGAGTATTATCTTGTTATTGTTTGGACATCTCGACACGTTGGGTGGCCCGGTATCGTCCACAGTGAGTATTATTTTGTGATTTGTTTGGACATACTGACACGTTGGGTGGCGCCCACGTATGCTTACGATGATTATTATCTTGTTATCTCCTTTGGGGATACCGACACGTTGGATGGTCCACGGTATGGGCCCACCAGACGGTTCGAGGCATGCTTATACCGAGGTGAGATGCCGGGGCATGCGGCCATTGTGCGGGTTAAATTCCCGGGTTGTACTTGAGTGATGATTTTACGGGCATGAGTCCCTGACTTGACATGACTGCTATATATATTGTGAACTGTAGTTTGGTTATCATACATGTCTCTGTTTATAGACTATTATGAGTTCATTTACGTGATTTTGATTTCACATACTTGGTACCTGTTGTACTGACCTCCTTCGGGGGGCTGCGTTCATGCCGCAGGTTGAGGTACATAGCTTGTTGATCCGCACTCTTAGAATCGTTGTTCAGTTCTCGGAAAGCTCCATATCTCCGGAAGCTTGTCACGTAGTACAGTTCCTCAAGTAGTAGACTTTTGTACATTCAGGGCATGACGGGCCCCGTCCCGTCGTTATGGTTTTAAAATTCTTAAAGGTCCTGTAAAGATCACAGGGTTTGTAAGGGATGAATCGCTCAAGTTTTCATTTATGTACAAAAGGTAACCGTTTAGGTTGCTTTGTTTCTTATTTCACATTTTTCTTTCATGAGTTTTTATTTCCTGGTTTTTCTCTCGATGTTGTATCACTAGGGTGCGGGTAAGGCACGATCATGGGCGAGTCGGGTCGTGACAAAAGTGGTATCGAGCGATTAATCCTCGGAAAGTGTCTACGAACCATATCTAGTAGTCACGATTATCGGTGTGTTGTGCACCACATCTATAATCGTGAGGCTATAGGATATGTTATACCGTATTTCAGTATGTATGCGTGCGTGCGAGAATGGGCAGAAAGATGGAAAGGAAGAAAGAGGTGATTTTTCCACGGAAAAGTTTCCGGTTTTGTGAAGGAAAAAGGTTCGTTAATGAATTGGATTCCCGATTTGGTATTCGGACTTCTGGAATATTAGAGAATTATGGAATTTTATTTTGGAAATGGTCACGTGGGCCCACGGAGAAATTTTGCCCAGCTTTGTTTTGAGATTTTAAATTGGATATTTAAGACGAAATATTCGAATCGGGGCGACACGTGTCACCGATTTAGTCGTTTTTAAGGAAAATTGGCTATGTCGTTTTGTTTTTGCGGATTTGATATTTGTGTAGATATTTGTGAGGGTTTTAAGGAGTAGGGTCTAGGGTGCACTTGGCTTGATCTTGGCCTTACACTTGCCTTGCACTTGGCTAGATCTTGGCCATTGGTTGGCCTGGGTTTGCTATAAATACCGTGAAGACTTATTCATTCACGTCTAAGTCTTGAAATCCTAAGCCTCTCCTCCCTCCTCCTCGTGGCCTTTGGCCTGTGGTGCTGTACCCCTAGCCTAGTTGTTTCGTATAATACCCTTTGTGGTATAGAAATACTCCCTAGTATTGTTATAATGCCCAAAATACCTTAGCCTTGTACCTTGTAGTATTCCAAAGATACCTCTTAAATACTACCTTTTGTCCTTTTAGTCTAAATCTTCATAGTTGGTTGAAGTAATTGAGTAGAAGTTGGTTAGAACTTAGGGTTGTTTAGGTGGTTTGAGCAGCTAAACCTTGCTCAGAGCGACATTAAACTCGGATAATTTTGGGCTTATTAATTATCTTATTGTAATTGGAAATTACATGTTTGTTAGGATATATAGTTGAAGTATACTATATATGGAACTATACTTAGAATGTCTTTTGACTTAATGTACAAAACCCCGGTTGGCTTGGTGTAGGCCTCGATAGAGAGGAGATTTACGCTTTGAATTTTCTATAGAAAGATAAACTTATGTTTTGGGGTTAATAGGCGTTTGTGACCTTTATTGGAAAGCAAAGGTTGTAGTACTTGGAGCATTTGCTTATTGTCGATAAATCGTCGTATGTGAACCTCTTCATCCTTTCTAGCATGATGTTTTAAATGAGTTTGGTTGGTTCAAATGTTATAATAGCTTTATGGGAAGTTAGTTATAACGACTAGGTAAAATAATGGGTTATTGATGTTAAGAGACTTGATCTTGAAAGATAAGAGACTTAACTTATTTGACTTGATATGAATTTTGTTAAAGTTGTGAAACCTAGTAATGAGTACTTGGTTTTAAAGGGATAATGTTTCTGATTTGAGTCGTTAATAAAGGAAAATGTATTGAATAATGATGTGTTGTATTAAAACCGGTAGAAACCTTAAGATGAGACAAAATGATATTACATTTTCTAGATCACGTAATAAGATCGTTATAAACAAGAATAATATGACATATGTTACTTAATTGTTCTAAAAGGAATCAAGTGATTAAGTTTGGGAACTATGAAACCATTTGAAAACAACCGAACTTAGGAAAGAATGTTGTTACTTGGTTTTGAAAGGTCATTCTAATACTTGACTTTTATAAAAGAAATGGATCTCTTTAAAAGAACTTACGATGTAGTACTTTGGGGTTAAAACCGGACTTTGGTATAAAATGAAAGTACTTTGTGTTGTGCTTGTTGTTGTGAAGCGCGTTGTATTGGTGGTGGAGAAATTCCACAGATGCGTTCTGATAGTATTATTGTTGTTAATCACTTTGGACATACCGACACTCGTATTAGCGCACGGGTATCTTATTGTTTCTCTGACGACCGATCGTAAGCGCGCGGGTATCATTTCTGATGGGCCATACTTGGTACCTGGCATCGACTTCCTGCGTTAAATACCATGGTAGAGAATGCGTGATGCGTGGTAAGTTCTTGTTCTGTGGGGGTATGGCGGAGCCACCATCAGTCATATAGTCGTGTATATCTTAAGTCATCAGCTTGTGCCCGTGAGCGGAAACACGTCACCGCCGATTTTGTGGTGTGAGATATTTAGGATTAGTTTCCATTCTTCTTACTCGAGATCGTGCCTTAGAGTTGTGTTATAAGTTGGACTCCTGACGTATTCTTTGTATACGGTATGCCTCCACGCAAGGCAACCGGGGCCCGAAGGGCAAGCGGCCAGAGGAGGCTGGGTAGAAGCGGCGGTCTCTCATCGAGACCACGGCTTTGAGCCTCAGTCCACACAGGGCAGAGGAGATGGGTTACGAGAGATGGCCCGATTATTGGCCGGATCGTAGCTAGGCACGGCGATAGGCCGGATGCAGGAGTTTTAGCACCGTAGCACCCATAGTTCACCCGAGGTCGAGATAGTTTGAGACTACGGGATTTTCGAGTGCGGCCACCCGAGTTCTACGGTCGAGGCACGAGGATGATCCGAGGAGTTCATCAAGCGATTCTGATCGCGAGAGTGATCAAGGCTTGGAGACCGAGTCGGTGGTTTTGTTCACATCGGCCGCGTGATCTGCAATGGTTTGATTCATGGAGTTGTCGGGAGCATGCACTCAGTGTATGGGACGAGTTCTCGAGGCTTTCTGGCCATTTCTTGCCGCCACGAGATGAGAGAGCACGCCGACGATTTTTGACGCCGAGAGCAGGCGCGATTCGGGAGTATAATGTAGAGTTTGACTCGTTGGCTCGGTATGTCCCCGCTTTAGTGGCAGACATGGAGGATAGAGTGCACCGATATGTCACAGGACTTGACGATTATCTAGCAGAGAGTTTCTCGGGTGTAGCTCTTCAGCCGGGCATGGACATTGCCCGCATGCAGGCTTATGCACTTGGATGTGAGGCACGGAGAGGTCGACGGAATAACCAAGATCGTGAGAGGGCGGACGCCAGGTCCTCTGGTGACCTTCGAGGCGGCACCTCGATAGACTAGTTATGCGCCTCGCCAAGACGGAGTGCTCCACCACGATCTTCGGGGCGTTCGGGAGATTCGGGAGCGGTCGGGGCTCGAGTTTGAGTTTTTGGGAAGCAGGAGGTTAGTCAGATGGGACCACCCCTACCTCGTTGTGGCCATTGTGGTAGGCTCCATGATGGGGAGTGTCGTGCTAGTATGGGAGTTTGTTTACATGCGGCGCAGGCCATTTGCGAAATTGTCCAACCAAAGGTAGCGCGAATGTAGAGACTCGACGCCGGGATCGATTCTTTGGTTCATCTCCTTCTTTTGTGCGTGCGGGGAAGGAACATGAGTAGAAACGGCAAAAGGAAAGCGAAGCAATAGTTCTGGTATATTCTTAACCTACAGAGACTAGTAGGCATTGATGTTATGGTAATGTGTTAAGTTTTATGTTCGGCTAGCTTGGTGTTAAAATGTGATTTAGAAGCCTAGTTAGTGAAAAAGGGTAAGTCTGTGGATGAGAAAATTTTGAACCTTAGAATTTATAACAGTTGAGACCTTAGATGTAAGGCCGTCTTGAGTAGAAGAATTTACGGTTAATCTTTTTCGGAGTGTATAGTATACGTGGAGTTTTGTAGGATAATTCCATAGGTAGTGTGAGATGGAAGTGGTAGCCTTCATGACGTGGATTAGTAAGATGACCAAGTTTGGAGGTAGTGACTCGAGGTTGGGAACCGGCAATGACTAAATTGTGGTATGTATAATAGAAAGAGTTCAGGTGTACGAGGAGGGTACGACGGGTAAGGAGAGAAGCGAACGGGTGTTAAGAGAATGGAAGCGATCTTTTGGTGAAGTAAGGATATGGAGAGAGTATCCTTTAGACCGGGGGTGGAGAAAATAGTGATGTTATGCACGTTAGAGGTGATATCCTCGTTGGCATGGATGGGAGTTTTGCGCATGTGTGATATTATGTGTTATACCCCGTATTTCCAGAGTATGTACGTAAGGACGTACGTAGAAAAATTTGAACTTGAGAATAGGCTTGGCCGAATTATTCTTTGTGCACAACACCCGATTAGAGTCGTTTTTCGTAAACGCTTTCCATTTTCGTAGGGAAAATTCCGCTATGTCATTTTTAATTTTTGCGGATTTTTAGAGACGAAACATTTTGACCAACAAGAGGCGACACTTGTCACCTCTCATTGGAAGGACTTGGGCGGTAATAGGGGTTGGACGAATTGGCCATTGTTTGGTCAAGGAGTTGGTAGGATATTTTTGGTGGTAGATGGATAAGGTGCACTTGGCATAATCTTGACCCTACACTTGCATGGCACTTGGCTTAATCTTGGCCATTGGTTGGCCTTGCCTTGTACTATAAATACCCCCCTTTGGAAGACTTCTTCATCCATTCCAAAAATTTCTAAGTCTTAGAAATCCCTTCCTCTCTTGTGGTGTTCGTCCAACACCCCCTCCCCTGGTGAGGCCCTCGCCGAGAGCCCTCCCCTCGCCGAGAGTACCCTCCTGAGTGGGGTTGGCGAGGGTATACACCCCCTTGTGGTGTTGTCTCGTATAAATACCCCCCCTCTTGGTAGAAATACTCTCAAAAGTATTGTTACTATACCCAAAATACATTGGCCCTTATACCTTGTAGTATTCCAAGGTTATACTTATACGAAAAGCCCAGAAATACTATTATACTTCCCTTCAGTCACAAAACCAAAACCCTAAGGAAAATCTCCATAGTTAGTTGGAGTATTAAGTAGAAGTTGGTTAGAACTTCTAAGGGTGGTTCGGAGCGGGTTGGAGCTAAACGTTGCCCAGGATCGACTTTATACTTGGATAATTTTAGGCTTATCGAGGTAAACACTTTTGACCTTCTGTTGTAATTGGAAATTACATGTTGTTGAATATATAGTTAAAGTATACTATATATAGAATGGAACATAGTTGTGCGGCAATGTCTTTTGACTTAAGCCTGAATAATACTTACGGCAATGTCTTGCGACTTAAGCACGAATGTAAAGAAATCTTGAATCTGTAATTACATGGTGTATCAGACATGAGACCTATGTAGCTTTCGTAGGGTAGAATTGTGCACGTCCGGGTTAGGCGTATAACCCCTGGTTGGCTTAGTGGCCACCGATGAAAGAGGAGATTTACTGTTGCGGGGAAGTCTTGCGAATTTTACGTGGAATGTTCTACGATATGATCTAGATGTTAATAAGCGCCTTGTGGCCTTATAGGTTGAAGTACCATGCGTGGCGCGATCTGCTTGGCTTAAGGAGTGGCCGAAGCGGTTTGAGGTACTTGAGCGTTTGCTATTAGTCGATAATCGTCGCGAGGTATGTGAACCTCTTCCTACCTTTTCTAGCATGATATGTGTATAACTATGTAGTACGGTGACGCATACGTGTAAAATGCTTTGTGGTTTTAAAAGGTAAGCGACTTGATGTGTGATAATAAAGAAGAGTTATACTAGCTTTATGGGAAGTTAGGTATAACGTTTTAAGAGAAGTAAAGAGAATGGTTTACTGATTTTAAAAGTTAAGAGGCTTAATCTTAAAGATAAGAGACTTAACTTGTTTTACTTGGTAATTAACATTTTGTTAAAAATGTTGTAAAACCTCATTCGCGAGTAATGAGTACTTGATTTTAAAAGCAATAATGTTTCTTGATTTGGAAATCGAATAAGTATCGAACAAACCACAGTAGCTTAATAAAGGGAAATGTTTTGACTAATAACGTATTAGTAAAACCAATAGAAACTTCCATCTGATAGAAACTAAGATGAGACAAAATGATGTTACATTTCTAGATCATGGTTGCTTAAATAAGATTGTTATAAACAAGAATAACCTACTCACGATCGTATATATGTTTCGCAAATTGCCATTAAGGAGAATTATATCATTAAGTGATTAAAATTATGAACTACGAAACCTTTCTAAAATAAGAAACGTGAACATTTGAAATTAGGCAAACCTGAAACATTTGGAAAAGAATGTCGTTACTTGATTTTACGAAGAGAAGTGTTTTGATTTACTTCAAAAGATAATCACTCTATTTTCATATACTACGTATTGTGTGACTTTTGTAAGCGTAACGTATCTTTTAAAAGATAATGTATGAAGTACTTTGGGAATAGATGCAGACCACAGTTAATCATAATGTAGAAAGTACCTTGTGTGAATAACTTGATTGTATTGATTTGTGATAGTCTTGTAATACTTTCTTATTGACTTGATAAGTAAACATGTTAGGATGCTACGTGAGTTAGTATCTTGTGATGTTTGTGTAAAGGGGTTTTTCCTTGTTGTGCTTAGGTTGTTTAACGATAAGCTGTTATGATGATATTATATCACTCGTGATTCCGGGGGTTAAGTCGCCTCGATGCGGGTAGACTCAGCGGTCTAGTGACCTATGATTCGAGAATACCTTATGCGGTGCAGATGGCCTATGCGGAGCTCACGAGAGTTCCGGGTTAGTTTGCGGCCGCGTGGTCATGCGGTCTTTGTGGCGTACGCGACGGCGAGTCGAGACACCGCCGGGAGTAGCTACCCTCGATGCGGGAATACCTCATGCGGGCCGTTGGGTGGCCCGTGCGGGCTATGGGAAGTTCGAGGCTAAACGCGCACATTAGATATCGCGCGCGAGTGGCGGCTTTGATCATGTGACGATGCAGACAGATCTCATGATCATTTACGACCTTGTTTGTACTGTAGGTTTTAGTAGTCGGCTATGCCCTCGTACTTACCCCGTACGGTTTTATGATGACTTTGAGGACGTGAGTCCCTGACTTGACATGACTGCTTATATATTGTGAACTGTAGTTTTGGTTATCATACATGTCTCCTGCTTTATATAGACTACTATGATTTGATTCTGATTTTTGCCACATACTTGGTACTGTTATCGACCTCCTCGGGCCGTGCGTCACGCCGCAGTTGAGGTACACGATCGTTGATCCTAGCTCGTGGTCACGATTCAGCGTTGGGAAGCTCCGTTTCTCGGAGACTTATCGATGGTATAGTCCCCGTCGTAGTAGGTGTTTACATTCGGGGGTTTGGCGGGGCCACATCCCGCCATTGTTGTCGTATCATTCTTAAGGTGCAGTAATGCTTGTAGGCGAGTTGTAATGGGATGTAATCGCTCGTTTTTAATTGATTTATATATATATGTCGTAAGGCAAGTTTTCTCGACTATTGTTTCATACTTCATGTTATTTCATGTTATCGTCTTATGTTAGTGATTACTCGACATTGTATCACTAGGGTGCCCGGTAAGGCACGATCACGGGCCGGTTGGATCGTGACAAAAGTGGTATCGAGCGATTAATCCTCGGAAAGTGTCTCTGCACCGTATCGATGAAGTCTTGATTATCGGTGTGTTGTGCACCATACCAATAATCGATGGGCTATAGGATATTTAGGATTGGTTTCATTCTTCTCACTCGAGATCGTGCCTTAGAGTAGTGTTGTAAGTTGGACCCTCTCACGTATTTCTTTCCCACCGCTATGCCTCCGCGTAGGCAACCCGGCCCAGAGGGCAAGCGCCGAGGAGCTGCGAGTAGTACAGAGGGTTACGTGGGCACAGAGCCCAATCATCACTGGGTGGTGCTTCATTCGGGAGTTCTGCGACGTCACTAAGCCGTGAGTTTAGCACGGCGCGGTTCCTCTGCGCCATGATGTTTGAACCTTCGCCCACGACCGAACAGAGAATATAGATTGCAAAAAGCGACCTATTACTAGCTATGGATTTGGCTACGGAGAGTATACCGATGTACCGCGAGTCTTGATGACTATCTAAGAGAGGTTGTACAAGAGTAATTCTTGATTAGGCTTGAGCATGGCACGTATGCGGGCTTATGCGCGTGAGCCAAGCGTAGAGATCGGCGGGTTAACGGCGACGCAGAAGAGGGCGAGCGGCGAGGTCCTGGTAACTTTGAAGCAAGTCGCCTCGCGGCAGATTAGATATGCACTCCGCCAGCTGAGTGGTCTTCCACGGATTTCAGGACGTTCGGGGTATGCAGGAGTTGGTCAGAGCTCCAGAGTTTCCGGTTCACAGCCACACGTAGGTTCCAGCCAGCCGGATTCAGTTTTTCCCCAGTGTTCACAGTGTGACAGACGTCATCCCGGGGAATGTCATCTTTTAGTTGGTACTTGTTTTACCTGCGGCCGTCAGGGCCATGTGTCGAAAGGATGTCCTAGTAGGAGGACTCAACCTTCAGGATCGGTGGGTAGTTCGTCATCTCCCCTAGCTATGTGCACTGCACGGGTAGGTTTGTTTAGAGCGACTAGGGAGAGTGAAGCGAGATACGGTATATCCTTAACCCTCACAGAGATCGGTATATGCGATAAGATGGGTATATCATAAGTGCTATGTTCGATGGCGGTGTGTAATTAGTGATTAGAAATCATGGTTAGTAAGGAAATATTGACGGATAGGGAAGTGTGAGCCTTAGAGCTTTATACGTAGAGACCTTAGAGGTAAGGCCATCTCGAGTAAAGAAGTATTTTATGTTTGACCCTTGTCGGAGTGCATTGTGCACGGGAGATATGTTTTTGGGATAAGTCCCTGAGTAGTGTGGAATGAAAGAGGGTAGTTGAGCTAAGAAGACCGCTAGGTTTTCGTAACGTGATTAGTGAGAGTTTTCGGTCGGGAGCTAGTGTCTGCGCGTTGCGGGTCGGGTTGAGGCCACGTGCGGTCAACCCGCGACTGTATGGTGGTGTCGGGTTTGTGGTGGTCGCTTTGTGTTAGGGTTATGAGGGTGTTAGGCCCAAGTTTAGTTAACCAGCGTACGAGTTCGTGGATGCGTTCAATCAGTAGTCGGGCCGATGAGGTCAGCCCGTCTTATCTTTTAATCCAAACCGTGTACTCGGTGGTATGTTGCGGCGTTATATCGTAAAAGGTTGTAAGGCGCGGGGTGCCTACCTTTACCTTATGACAGACAGTGGAGCCCAGGTTACGGCTGTTTCTGTTTCTTGAAGTTTTACCAGGCAGGATTAGGAACTCAGGTGAGTCTCCGTATCGTATTCGCCTCGCCGGTGTGTGGATTTAAGGGTAGTTGTAAGGATTGTTGTCTCTGTTGAGGAGTGTTTTAGTAGCTACCATTTGTATTGGGATGTCGCTTTATGGCGCCTTGCGGCGGAAGTGTAAGTCGCCGGTCGATTGGTTCGATGTTGGCAAGATTGAGATAGTTAGTTCGAGCTTGTTCCGGTAGATGTGGATAGGGTAACGCTTGTCTAGAAGAGGTTCTGGCATCTCAAAGAAATCGTGCGGATAATCGGCGACGACGCTTAGAGTTCAGGATTGACGGTCGGTCTTCTTGAAAGTACCACCCCGGGTTGGGTGTGGCGAGTTTTGGAAAACAGAGGGAACTTAGCCCGAGTTACTTTGGGCCCTTTGAGTTCATGTGAAGAATAGGCGGGTTGCCTATATGTTAGCATTCTTTGTCCAACTTAGAGGCGAGACGTCCGGTCTTCGTATTGTTATGATCGGGAAAGTATCGGAGATCCATCAGTGTTCGATTAATGATGACCACGTTAGAGATAGTAACCGAGTTTTGGAAGCGGGCGATATCGAAATGTGGTAAGAGTTCTAGTGTACGACAGCCTCAGGGATCGCATGCAGCCCGGTACCATTTGTTAGGTCGCCGGAGTGACACTAGAACCTCGCGGCAAAGTGACAAAAGTGGTATCACGACGAGTAAAGGGAGAAGCGAGCATGTATTACGAGCGAGATGTGACCATTTCTTTTGTATGGAGAAAGTGCGAAGGAATTATATTTTAGACCCTTGGATGGGGCGTTGTGATGTTAGAGGTGTTTGTGGTGATGTTAGAGGTGTTTCCTCGTGGACTTGGGCGTAAGTATTTTGCGCAGTGTTGTTGTGGCGATTGTGGGCGGGATTGTTCGAGTAAGTATAGTAGTGAAGACTATCTTTGGCGCACGCTTTAGTTTGAGAATTAGAAGGAACATTCGGGACGAATGTTTCTAAGAGGAGAATGTTATACCAGTATTTCCAGTAGTATGCGTGAAAAATTTGAACTTGAGAATAGGCTTGGCGAATTATTCTTTGTGCACAACACCCTTAGAGTCGTTTTTCGATGAAACGTTTCCATTTTTTCGTAGGGAAAATTCCGCTATGTCATTTTTAATTTTGCGGATTTTCCGAGAGACGAAACATTTTGGACCAACAAGAGGCGACACTTGTCACCCTCTCATTGGAAGGACTTAGGCGGTAATAGGGTTGGGCGAATTGGCCATTGTTTGGTCAAGGAGTTGGTACGATATTTTTGGTGGTAGATGGATAAGGTGCACTTGGCATAATCTTGACCCTACACTTGCATGGCACTTGGCTTAATCTTGGCCATTGGTTGGCCTTGGCTTGTACTATAAATACCCCCCTTTGGAAGACTTCTTCATCCATTCCAAAAATTTCTAAGTCTTAGAAATCCCTTCCTCTCTTGTGGTGTTCGTCCCAACACCCTCCCCTGGTGAGGCCCTCGCCGAGAGCCCTCCCCTTGGCGAGAGTACCCTCCCTCCTAGGGGTTGGCGAGGTATACACCCCCTTGTGGTGTTGTCTCGTATAAATACCCTCTTGGTAGAAATACTCTCAAAAGTATTGTTACTATACCCAAAATACCTTGCCCTTATACCTTGTAGTATTCCAAGGTTATACTTATCTGAAAAGCCGAAATACTATTATACTTCCTTGATCCACAAAACCGAAACCCTAAGGAAAATCTCCATAGTTAGTTGGAGTATTAAGTAGAAGTTGGTTAGAACTTCTAAGGGTGGTTCGGAGCGGGTTGAGCGCGGAGTTGGAGCTAAACGTTGCCCGGGATCGACTTTATACTTGGATAATTTTGGGCTTATCGAGGTAAACACTTTTGACCTTCATTGTAATTGGAAATTACATGTTGTTGAATATATAGTTAAAGTATACTATATATAGAATGGAACATAGTTGTGCGCAATGTCTTTTGACTTAAGCTGAATAATACTTACGGCAATGTCTTGCGACTTAAGCTGAATGTAAAGAAAAGTCTTGTAATTACATAGGGTGTATTCTGAGACTGTGTAGCTTTTCTGTGGGGTAGAATTGTGCACGTCCGGGTTAGACGTATAACCCCCCCTGGTTGGCTTGGTAGCCGGCCCCGATAGAGGAGGAGATTTACGATGTTGCGGGGGGGGGAGGTGCTGCCGAATTTTCTGTGGAATGTTCTACGATATGATCTAGATGTTAATAAGCGCCTTGTGGCCTTATAGGTTGAAGTACCATGCGTGGCGCGATCTGCTTGGCTTAAGGAGTAGCCGACGGTTTGAGGTACTTGGAGCGTTTTGCTATTAGTCGATAATCGTCGCGAGGTATGTGAACCTCTTCCTACCTTTTCTAGCATGATATGTGTATAACTATGTAATGCGGTAGGCGCATACGTAAAATGCTTTGTGGTTTTAAAAGGTAACTGACTTGATGTGTGATAATAAAGAAGAGTTATACTAGCTTTATGGGAAGTTAGGTATAACGTTTTAAGAGAAGTAAAGAGAATGGTTTACTGATTTTAAAAGTTAAGAGGCTTAATCTTAAAGATAAGAGACTTAACTTGTTTTACTTGGTAATTAACATTTTGTTAAAATGTTGTAAAACCTCATTCGCGAGTAATGAGTACTTGATTTTAAAAGCAATAATGTTTCGATTTGGAAATCAGAATAAGTATCAAACAAACCACAGCAGCGCTAATAAAGGGAAATGTTTTGACTAATAATGTATTAGTAAAACCAATAGAAACTTCCATCTGCATAGAAACTAAGATGAGACAAAATGATGTTACATTTCCTAGATCATGGCTGCTTAAATAAGATTGTTATAAACAAGAATAACCTACTCACGTATCAGACATATGTTTCTCAAATTGCCTTTAAAGGAGAATTATATCATTAAGTGATTAAAATTATGAACTACGAAACCTTTCTAAAATAAGAAACGTGAACATTTGAAATTAGGCAAACCTGAAACATTTGGAAAAAATTGTCGTTACTTGATTTTACGAAGAGAAGTGTTTTGATTTACTTCAAAAGATAATCACTCTATTTTCATATACTACGGGTATTGTGTGACTTTTGTAAACGTAACGTATCTTTTAAAAGATAATGTATGAAGTACTTTGGGAATAGATGCAGACACAGTTAATCATAATGTAGAAAGTACCTTGTGTGAATAACTTGATTGTATTGATTTGTGATAGTCTTGTAATACTTTCTTGTTGACTTGATAAGTAAACATGTTAGGATGCTACGTGAGTTAGTATCTTGTGATGTTTGTGTAAAGGGGTTTTTCCTTGTTGTGCTTAGGTTGTTTAACGATAAGCTGTTATGATGATATTATATAACTCATGATTAGGGGTTGGCGCCTCCACGCGGGTAGACTCAAAGGGTCTAGTGACCTATGATTCGAGAATACCTTATGCGGTGCAGTATGGCCTATGCGGAGCTACGAGTTCCGAGTTAGTTTGCGGCCCTTGTGGTCACGCGGTCTTTGTGGCCATGCGGACGGCGAGTCGAGACGCCAGGGAGTAGCTACCCTCGATGCGAGAATACCTCATGCGGGCCATTGGAGTGGCCCACGCGAGCTATGGAAGTTCGGGGCTAGACGCGCACATTAGATATCGCGCGAGTGGCGGCTTTGATCATGTGACGGTCAGACAGATCTCGTGATCTGATTTACGACCTTGTTTGTCTTGTGGGTTTTAGTAGTCGGCTATGCCTTCGCATTTACCCCGCACGGTTTATGATGACTTTGAGGCGTGAGTCCACGACTTGACATATCGTTTATTTATTGTGAACTGTAGTTTTGGTTATCATACATGTCTCCGCTTTATATAGACTACTATGATTTCATTTACGATTTTCGCCACATACTTTGTACAGATCGACCTCCTTCGGGCTGCGTTCACGCCGTAGGTTGAGGTACACGATCGTTGATCCTAGCTCTCGTGGTCATGATTAGCGTTTGGAAGCTCCGTTTCTCCGAGACTTATCGCCGTATAGTCCCGTCGTAGTAGGTGTTTACATTCGAGGGTTTGGCGGGCCCTGTCCCGCCATTATTGTCGTATCATTCTTAAGTGCGTAGTAATCGCTGTTGCGAGTTGTAATGGGATATCGCTCGGTTTTTAATTGATTTATATATATATGCCGTAAGGCAAGTTTTCTCAGACTATTGTTTCATACTTCTTGTTATTTCATGTTATCGTCTTATGTTCCGCTGATTACTCTGACATTGTATCACTAGGGTGCCCGGGGTAAGGCATCAGTCACGGGCCCGGGTTCGGGTCGTGACATTATGGCCATGGGAAGCATAATTGATTTTTTTGTGGGTGTAGTAGTGAATATTACACTAGCGCCTGCGTTTTGAAAACTTAGAAGGAACATTCGGGACGAATGTTTCTAAGGGGGGGAGAATGTTACACCCCGTAAATTCAAGAAGATAAGTTGACAGACATGTGTTGGACGGATTTTGAGTCTACCTTGGAGTGTTGCACCCCAGTTGTTAAGAATTGATAGGTGTTTAAAAAGCCTAGAGTGTAGTCCGTTAAATCTAGTTACCAACGCAACAAACTGCTCGTCGATAGGACATCGGGGTCGAAAGTTATGGAAGTTACAAGTTCGGTCGTGATCGAGCAAAGCAGTGGTTTGATTCCATGGCCGGAGCGCGCGCCGCGGTTGTACTGGGGTTCGCTGAGGTCAGCGCCGCGGCCGGAGCGCTGGCCGCGCCCGAACGCAGTAATTATTCTTCCGAAGTGGCCGCGCGCTGGCGCGATTTTTCTGTGGTAAAGGGCGAAAAACAGGGGATATTTTGATAAAAGCCTATGGGAAGGTGACAAGTGTCCCTCCCATCCTTTTGACCAGAAAAGGGTCCTATTTTAGGGCCAAGTCTTGGAAGACTTGGCCATTTCATTTTGAAAACCCTCCTAAGAACTCCTCTCCCTTTCTCTCTAGTTTGTGTAGAAAACCTAGCCTAAGGGGAAAAATTGTTGGAGCGGCGGCAAGAAGGCAAAGTGTTGGTAAACTTGTGGGAAGCGTGGGTGGACGAGTTTGACGGGAAAGAAGTTGAAGAAAGAGGGCTTTTGTGGGCTATTCCAAAAGGTAAAAGTTTCCCCCTTCTCTTGGATATGAGTTATAATACTAGTTATAGTAGTTTAGAAATGAGCCTGAGGCTGTTATATTTAAGTTTGAATAGATTTGGATCTTGTTGTCTTGTTGAAAACCGAAAATGGGCATGCTAGCCTTAAGATTGTAACTTCAATTTGGTTACTAATTTAGTCGTCACATGTTGTTAAGGGGGGAAATTGTAGTTGTTGAAGATGTCTAGGGCTAGATATCATGTTAGACCTAAGAACTTGGATTGGAAAAGAATTGGAAAGGATTTAGGACTGGTTATATTGTTGGCCAAGAATGGCATGGAAATTATTGGTTTATTTTTGTATTATTGTGGGGCGAAATTTTACACGTATTGTTAGGCGTGTAATCCCCTTGTATTTGCTGAATTGATTGAGCCTTAAATGTGGCGTTTGGTTATTGAATTCGGCCTTGAAAAAGGTGGCAAAGTATGCAGAAACAAAGGAAGTGCTGTCCGATTTTCCGTAGAATTTAGGGACTTTGCACTTAGTTATTCTACGTTCGAAGCTAGAGGTTAATAGACGTTTTGTGCCCATTATAGGATTGAAGTACTACGAGTAGCATATTCTACTTGAAGGGTATAGTACTGTGAAGCAGTTTGCTACTTGTCGATAATCGTCGCGAGGTATGTGATTCTTCCTATCCTCTTGAGCATGACTATTTGTGAAATATATAGTGCGGTAGACGCACGTGTGTTAAAGGAATTTGATTTCCCTTTCGTGCCTTGACTTGATATGAAGTGTAAAGGTCTTGATTGTGTGAAAAAGTAGTAAACTCCTATTCGTTAGTAATGGGTACTCGATTGTTAAAGAATAAGTCCTCTTGGTCTCATAAATGCTTATAGTTGTGATTGGTTGGTTTAAAACATGAAGTGTTATAATGACTTTATGGGAAGTTAGTTATAACGACTTTATGTAGGTAAAATAATGGTTTGTTGTTTTCAAAAGATAAAAGACTTCACATATAATTGACCTAAGTGGTGTTGAAAAGTGTGAAACCTCATTCGTGAGTAATGAGTACGTGGTCTTTAAAAGAATAAAGTTTTATTTGATTTCCTGACATTCTAAAGTAAGGAGACTTAAAGGCTTTTTGAAAGGTCATGTAACTTGATTTTGGGAAAAGAGAAGTAACTTGAGTTTAAAAGTATAAGTAACTTGTTTTCAAATATTGAACTCTTCTTGATGGAAAAATATAAGTGGCTTGGTTTTAAAAGGTAGGAGTACCTTGGTCTTAAAGGGGTTAGTTACTTGGGTTTTAAGGGTATACTTGACGTTGTGTTTAAAGGGTTTAAAGTACTTGATTTAACATGAACGTGTTTGGTACTACGGATATTATTATCGAGTTGTTTTTACGAAAAAAAGAAGGAGATCTTATTTTTGAAAGAATTAAAGTATGTAATACTTTGGGGGTTAAAAACCCGAACTTTGACATAAAATGAAAGTACCTTGAGTTGTGTGTAACTTGCCTATGCTTGTTGAGATAGCCTTTGTTGTGCAAGTGTTTGGTTTTGTGCTACCGAGTCTCTCGATGGAGGGCCGACTATCTGTTATTGTTTGGACATACTGACACGTTGGGTGGCCCACGGGTATGCTTCCACAGTGAGTATTATCTTGTTATTGTTTGGACATACTGACACGCGTTGGCCCACGTATGCTTCCACATGAGTATTATCTTGTTATTGTTTGGACATACCGACACGTTGGCGCCCGGGTATGCTTCCACGGTGAGTATTATCTTGTTATTGTTTGGACATATCGACACGTTGGGTGCCCACGGGTATCGCATGCCCACAGTGAGTATTATCTTGTGATTTGTTTGGACATACCGACACGTTGGGTGGCCCGGGTATGCTTCCACGATGATTATTATCTTGTTATCTCCTTTGGGCATACCGACACGTTGGATGGTCCACGTATGGGCCCACTAGGGCGGTTCGAGGCCATGCTTATACCGTTGTGAGATGCCGGCACGCGCCATTGTGCGTTAAATTCGGGTTCTACTTGAGTGATGATTTTACGCACGAGTCTCTCGACTTGACATGATCGCTATATATATCAGGAATCGTAGTTTGGTTATCATACATGTCTCTGCTTTATATAGACTATTATGAGTTCATTTACGATTTTTCGCCACATACTTGGTACTGTTATCGACCTCCTTCGGCAGTGCGTTCATGCCGCAGTTGAGGTACATAGCTTGGCGATCCGCACTCTTAGGATCGTTGTTCGGTTCTCGAAAGCTCCATATCTCGGAAGCTTGTCACGTGGTACGGTTCCTCAAGTAGTAGACTTTTGTACATTCGGGTACGGCGAGGACTGTCCGTCGTTATGGTTTTAAAATTCTTAAGGTGCAGTAGACTGGCAAGCGTGGTTTGTAAGGGATGTAATCGCTCAAGTTTTCATTTATGTACAAAAAGGTAACCGTCAGTTAGCTTGCTTTCTTATTTCACTGTTTTTCTTTCATGAGTTTTTATTTCCGCTGGTTTTTCTCTGATATTGTATCACTAGGGTGCCCGGGGTAAGGCACCAGTCACGGGCCCGAGGTCGGGTCGTGACAGGTGTTACTGATGACGCCGTCAAATTGAGGCTCTTTCCCTTCTCACTCAGGGATAGAGCAAAAGTGTGGTTGAATTATTTGCCAGCAGATTCGATATTTACATGGCAAGAGTTGGCACAGAAAATTCTAGCAAAGTTCTTCCCACCGTGCAAAGCAGCAAAGTTGAGAGGGGAGTTGAATAATTTATATCAAGCCGATGGTGAGTCATTATATGAAGCTTGGAAAAAATTCAAGGACTTGCAAAGGAAGTGTCCACACCACAGTATTGAGTTGTGGAATTTGGTCCACATTTTCTATAATGGGCTAAGCGGAATGACCAGAACGATCATCGATACAGCCGCATGTGAAACCTTTATGAGGAAAACTGCACATGAAGCTCATGATTTATTGGAGGACATGGCCACCAATAATCATGTCACAGATGATAGACAAGTGAGTGGCAGAAGAACAGTAGGAGTTCATGAGATCGATGTCATCACTGCACTTAATGCCCAAGTTGCTCTTTCGACCAAACAATTGCAACAAAATACAATGTCTGTGAATTCAGTGCAAATGCCCGTGAGTTGTGAAATGTGTGGTGGTCCATATACCTTCGATAGATGCCCTTCAGCTGATCCTAACAATATGTCGATCGCAAGTAGAGTGTCAGGCAGTAGGGAACTATCAGAGGCCCCAGAACAACCCATACTCAAACACCTACAATCCAGGGTGGAGGAATCACCCAAATTTTTCATGGAGATGTGAACAGGGGCAGCAGAATCAGTTTAGAGGCCAGTACCAAAATCAGCAGCCATTCACTCAGGCTTCATCTTCACAACAATTCAATGCCCCTGTCCAACAAGAAAAGCCAGACGAGCTGAGAGGAGCTTTGTTGATACTCACCAACTCCCAGACCCAATTCATGGCATAGACTAGATCCTCCCTCAGGAGTTTGGAAACACATGTGGGGCAACTGGCAAAGCTAGAAAACAATAGGCCACAGGGGACTTTGCCGAGCAATACAGAGATGAACCCTAGAGAATAATGTCAGGCAGTGCAGCTAAGGAGTGGCAAACAGTTGGAGCAGCGTGCACCTCAGCCGGTAGTTGAACAGAGGGTAGAAATAGAGAGAGAGAAGGTGGTTGAAGATCGCCCAGTATTAGAGAAAGCTCCAGAAAATGAGTACACTGAGAAGATTCATATCCCGCAAAGATTGCAAAGGAAGGTAGTTGATAAGCAATTCTCCAAGTTTTTGGAGAGATTCAGAAAGTTACATATCAACTTACCCTTCATCGAGGCATTGGAGCAAATGTCTTCTTACTTTAAATTTATGAAAGAGATTCTGGGAAAGAAGAAGAAGTTAGCAGAATATGAGATGGTGGCGCTGACAGAGGAATGCAGTGTCATCCTGCAGAAGAAGTTGCCCCCTAAACTTAAGGACTCAGGGAGCTTTACATTGCCTTGCACAGTTGGCAGGGTAACATGCAATAGGGCCCTATGTGACTTGGGGGCGAGTATAAATTTGATGCCTTTGTCGGTGTTTAAGAGGTTGGAATTAGGTGAAGCAAAACCAACCCCAGTGAGCTTGAAACTAGCGGACAGAACGGTGGTGCACCCCAGGGGGAAGATTGGGGATGTTCTTGTTAAAGTAGGAAAATTCTTTTTCCCTGCGGATTTCCTCATTCTTGATATGGAGGAGGATGCGGAGATTCCCATCATATTGGGGAGACCTTTCTTGGCAACAGGGAGAGCCCTGATTGATGTAGAGATGAGCCGACGAAGGTAGAGCGAAGAAATGGTGTTCAAAGTGTTCAAACACGTTATTGAACCCCCGGTCATGAGCAGGTGCTTTGCAATAAGCACCGTCAGAACTTCATGTGAGCCAGTGCAAGCCACAACAAGGGAGATAAGCTCACAAAGCACGTGATCTCGAATCTCCGCCAAAACAGGTATGTGATACTGAACCTTCGCTTGAAACTAAATATAAAAAGAAAAACATAAGGAGAAGGAGAAAAATGTTAATGAAGTGGATTGGGTGTGGGGTTAATCTACCCCACACCTCTTGAATTGAGGAACTTGCGTCCGGCTAAAAGACGTTAAAGACAGCGCTACTTGGGAGGCAACCCAAGGTATTTTGATTTATTTTACTTTAATATAGTTAGTTTTTACTAAGAACAGTCTCACTGAGGTAGCGTTTGTGTTGTGTTGACAGGTGCAGGGCCAACAATTTGGAGGGCGAAAACTGAAGATAAGCAAAGGGATTTCCAGAAAATCGGGTTAGCGCCGCGCCAGATGGCCGCGCCAAAAGAGCGTAAAGCGCGAAGTTTAAGCACTGCGCGCCAAAAGTCCGTAAAAATCTGAGCGTCGCGCGCCATTTCGCGCGGCGCAGGAAGTCCAGAGGAGCGCAGTAAATTGGGCGCCGTGGCGCCGAGGCGGAAACCCAGAAATTAAAGACGCCCCAAATCCGATTTTTCCCCAATTCCAAATTAAAAACCTAAACCTTCTTCCCCACAAAACCCACGAAAATCCACACTTTACCTAAAAATCTTTCATAAACCAAACCCAAACACAACCAAAGTTCTTAAATTCCCTAAACCCTTAACCATCTTAACCAACAAACCTCATCCCATTGCCTCAAATCACCATTAGAAGCAAGAAAACCTTGAAGAACACCGTAAAAAGGTAATCTTTATCTTTTCTTGAAAGCTTTACTGTAGTCAGAGGAGGTAGTAGATTGGAGGAGTGTTGTATCTGTGAAGTTGTTGGGGTGTTGAAATTGGTTGTGAGATTTCGAGGAAGAGTATACAAGGTGAGTGTGGGTGTTGTGCAGGAGCTTCTTAAGTGAAGTTTGGGGGTGATAGGTGTTGTAGCTGCTAGTTGTTGGGTGATAGTGTTGGGTAACATTGTTGATACTAAGGAAACGCTGCAAAAAGTGATCTAAACATGTCTGCCAGAAAGAAAAAAGCCTCCACATCCACCTCAGCCCCTCAATATGATGATACTAGGTTTGTTATCCAAAGAGCTCATGAAAGATACAAAAAGCTTAGTACTAGGCCCTTAATCCCTGAAAGAGGAATGGATTATCAAAGGGAGTCACTTGGGGAGGGGGATGTCTATGAGCCCATTCGGGCGATGATTGAGATGATGGGGTGGAAAAGATTTGTGAATCCGGAAAAGATAGCACCAATGAACACAATGATGGTGCGAGAGTTTTATGCTAACTTTCCGGAGAAGGTGGACAATAGATGCTTTGTGAGGGGAAGATATGTGCCTGTGACGGCAGAAGTGGTAAATGTGTTATTGAAAACAGTTGATGTTGAAGGAGGAGATGATGATTGGAGTTATTTTAGAACATGGTCCAGAAACACCAACAACATCGACTGGAATGTCGTCGCAAGCATAGTGAGCTACCCTGGGGCTGCGTTTGATATTTCCAGAGATGGGTCAAGAGGACTGAGCAGGTATCAGTTCAAAAAAACAGCCAAGGGTTGGTTGTATTTCGTCAGTACCCGCATGATTCCATCAATGCACTTTACCAGAGTGCCAGAAGACAGAATCAAATTGATATATGGAATTATGTCGGGGAAGACGATTGATGTTGGGAAGGAGATAGTGCAAAATATTGGAGAGACCAGCAAGTTGGTAACAACAGGTGGGTTGGGACATGGCTCACTTATCACATGTTTATGCTCCATAAATGGGGTCCCAACCCTACCCACTGATACTTATGAGAAAAACTAACTTCCTGTGTCATACGGGATAGTGCACTCCTTCCTGCACTCCAATCCCTCCAAAGAAGAAATGGAAGAAGACCACCAAAGAATACAAGAAAGAAGCAGAGGCTGCCATAGATGAAGATGAGCCTGAGATAGAGGCTCAGTATGAGGCAGGAAGCAGCCAGCAGCCACCTACAGAATCAGAACTTCCAATGCCTATGATGGAGCAGTTGCTCCAGAACCAGAGGAGGATGTTGCAAAATTTTGACACGGTGATACAAGGACAACAAGAATTGAGGCAGGGGCAACAACAGTTGCACCAGCGATTTGACGAGATGAGTTCTTTGTTCAACCAATGGTCAATGCACTATCCACCACCACCGCCACCATTTTAAACCAAGTCTGTAAGTGTCCTTTTTCTTTTATTTTTTTTCTTTGAGTCTTGCACACATTGGGGACAATGTGTGATTTAAGTTTGGGGGGTGTTTTATTTGTGTCTTATGGTCTTAGTATGTTTGAGTCTTTTTAATTTGTTTTGTGTATTTTTGAGTCATACAAAAAATATTTGAGTCATAATTCTCTGTCAAAGATCATGCATGTTGTAGTTACTAGAAACACCTAGTGAAGTAAGGTTGAATAATGTAATGGAATTAGAAGCAACTATCTAAACACTTATGTTAGAGATGCCAAAAACTCATGAAATCTGTCTATTTGGAGTTTCTGCTTGAATTATACATTGTTAAAAGATTAAAAACCTATGTGTTATGATTACTTGTTATTTGAGGCGAAATAGTTAGGATATGCATGTTAGGGGAGATGACTCAGGCATTTCTTTGTTAGCCAATTCTTACTACTTTTTCATATCCCTGACATTAAAAAATATTCCTAGTCAGCCCCTTTGAGCCTAAAAATTGAACTTCTTCTTTGACACCCTATATTCCCACACTTGTGTCATAAGTGAAAATGTGAAATGATTGGAATAGAAGTGTTAAAAATGAGACAAAAAGAGTGAACAAGTTTGATGCACCCCAATAAAAAAGTAATAAGAAATAGGCAAAAGCCTAAGTTTGGGGGTGCTTGTTATGCATAATACACTTCACTCTCCCAAAACAAAAGAGGGGAAAGATAGACATGAAGTGAAGAAAGGAAATCAAAAGAAAAGGGAAAAATTGAAAAGCAAAAGAGCTTATGGTACATGAAATGAGCCTAAATGCCTATTTTTACCTACTCATGCCTAAGCCTACATTACAACCCTGAAAAGTCCTGAAGATCTCTGAGATGCATATTCATGATTAGTGGAGAATAGCAAGTAAACATGCCATAGGAATTTTGAAATTGACGTGCATAGTTCAGTATTCTTACTTGTCACGACCCGACCACGGACCCGTGACTGGTGCCTTACCCCGGGCACCCTTGTGATACAACATCAGAGAAAACCATCGGAAAATAAACTCACAACAAGAACCCATATAGAATATAAGCAGGCTAACCCAAAATGGCTACCTCTAAATATGACAAAGCTGAATAGTTACATCCTTACCAACCCAAGTTATAACAGGACTACGTGCCTCTAAGAATGTGTGAACACTATGACGGGACAGGGCCCCGTCATACCCCTGAATGTACAAAACATCTACAACACCAGGGAGAACCGTACCAAAAGTCGAGCCTCCGGAGAAATGGAGCTTCTGACACCTGAGCAAGATCCTAAGAATGAGGATCCACCACCTGCTTACCCCTACCTGTGGCATTTAACGCAGCCCGGCGAAGTGGGGTCAAGACACATATGTACGATTATGTAAAACTGGAAAATACTGTAATAATATCATAAGTCTAAAAATAAGCTGGAGTCATGGAAGAAAATCAAAATACAGTACACTGTGTCTTACTAACAATGAGAGTAACAAGTATAACCTTTACTGCATAAAATAGGAGGCTCATGATCAAAACAGGGTCTCTCGCCCATAGTATCATTAAGCAATCCTACTCCTGGGACTATTTCATCCACATAGGTCCTGTGGACCCGCATGAGGTCATCCGCCTCGCATAGGACTATTTCACCCGCATGGGACTATTTCACCCGCATGAGGTCATCCGCCTCGCATGGGACTATTTCACCCGCAAGGGACTATTTCACCCGCATGGACCCGGTGGGCCCGCATGAGTACAAGCGCCGCACTCGCATCATGGGTAGCAAATCCATGGCAAAGATAGTAATAATAATAATAATACATAACTCAACGCAACCGGCTATCATACATAACATAAGCGCTACCGGCTTATCATAACGTGAGCAAGTTAGGAATATCCCCTAACTTCTTATTAACATTAATAGTATATCCTCTCATTTTAGTTTACTTAAGGCACTAACATGTCATTTAAAAGAAAATCCGGGAATTCAACCCAAGTACCACGTACCTCTAACCTTTTAAGAAAATGACTCATTTTTATGCAAAACTCCCAAGATACTAATAACCGTAGTATCAAGTCACGACAACTTTTCAAAACAAGTCACGTTTACCTTTAAAAATATAATAGGCTTCTAAATCAAGTGACTTCATTTCTTTTAAAACCTTAGGCAATTAATGCCTTAAAAACAATTTGTCTTTCACAAATTCAAATCATTTATCCGTACTTATTTTACTTGGAGTAAACCTTTCTTTGTTAACCCTTCCATAAAGCCAATACAACCAACTTCCCATAAAGTCGTTATATTACCACTATACACTAGTCAAACACATCTCCCTATATCCAAGGGACTTATACTTTTAAACGAAACAAGTATCATATACTTAAAACACTCAAAGTCCCTTAACTTTAAGACTTAAGACATCATTAAAACAAGTAAGGGATACCAAAAGCCTTTGTACGTCTACCGTACTACATAGATGCAATTATTCATTCTCAAGAGGTAGGAAAGTTCCACATACCTCTTCGGATCAATCCACTTGCTAAGTCCAAAACACCGCACGTAATACGTCAACCTATAATGACCATGATGCGTTTATTAACCTCTAGTTTCAACGTAGAATATTCCAAGTGCAAAGTTACTAAATACTACGAAAAATCGGGCAGCGTTTCCTTTGTTTCTACATACCTTGCCACCTTTATTAAGGCCGAATTCAATATCCAAACGCCACTTTTAAGGCCCAACAATCCAATCAGCACAAAGGGGATTACACACCTAATCTTGGGTGTGTAAAATTCTGCCCCACAATACATAACAATTTACTTAACAAGTTTAAGGTAGTATTTTGGCTACAACATGCTCACATAACCTTCTTATCCAATTCCTTCATATCCAACCCATATTTCTTATATGCAATTTATCTAAGAGCAATATTTTCAACTACAAATTCTTTCTTCTTCACATGCAAAACCAAAAACCAACAAAGAGAGAAGGAATTGTTACCTTAGAACTTTAGCCAAATATTCCAACAAATTCACTAGCCTCCTTTCCACAATCACCACTACAAGAACTCCTACAAGCTTGCCAACAAGTTTCCTTCTTGCCACACTTTTCAGATTTTTCTCAAGCTTTGACTTCCTCTTGATTTTCTAGAGAGAAGGAAGAGCTTTTATCTTTAGAGAGAGAGAAGAACTTGAAGAATGACCAAGTCTTCAAGACTTGGTCAATAAGTAGTACATGCAAAATCAGATGGGGGGGGGGGGACACTTGTCACCCTCCCATGGCCTTTTTTAAAACAAAACAGTTCAGATTTTTCCACTCAACTTCGCAGAACCCGCATCGGCGCCACGGCCCTGCAGCCGGCGCCGCGGCGCTGAAACCTCTGCCGACTCCCAGAACTTTCCGGCGCCGCTTCCGGCTCGCCCGCTGCAACAAGTGAACACCCAGATCATCTGGCGCCGCGGCCCTGTGGCTCCTGACCGAAACACCTTTCTGTCCGACTGCGCACTGAACTTGTAACTCCCATAACTTTCTACTCCGATGTCCTATCGACGAACGGTTGGTTGCGTTGGAAACTAGACTCAACGAACTACGCACTAGGCCTTTCGTACGCACTCACACGTATGGCCAGAACCACGGGGTATAACATTCTCCCCCCCTTAGAAACATTTGTCCCGAATGTTCCTCCTAGGCTTACTCAAATCACAAAATCGACATAGACCCTCTTAACTATTCTTTTTACAATTAAAGACGCTCCACATGCCACAACATACTTAAGCATAATTGCCAAATTAAAACTAACAAGCAGGAAAGTGGGTTACCTGGAGGTATAGGGAATAAGTGAGGATACTTCTTCATCATGTCATCCTCTGCTTCCCACGTCATCTCTTCCCTGTTCTCGTTCCGCCATAAGACCTTGACGGAAGCCACATCCTTTGACCGAAGTCGCCTAACCTGACGATCGAGTATCTCTATGGGACTCTCCTCATATGATAACCCCTCTGTCACCTGGACATCATAAATCGGGTGCACTCTAGACGGATCTCCGACACATTTCTGCAACATAGACACGTGAAAAACTGGATGTACTGCCTCCAGATCGGATGGCAGGTCCAACTCATAGGCAACCTTGCCTACCATACGGACGATCTAATAAGGCCCAATGTACCTTGGGCTAAGTTTCCCCTTCTTCCCAAATCTCATCACGCCCTTCATGGGTGACACCTTCAGGAAGACCCAATCATCTACCTCAAACTCCAAGTGCCGTGCGATGATCTGCATCGACTTACATCGACTACGAGTGACAATAACCGTTCCTGGATAAGCTTCACCTTATCCACTGCCTGCTGAATCAAGTCTGGCCCGACTAACTGAACTTGTCCCACCTCAAACCATCCTATCGGTGACCTGCACTTCCTCCCGTATAAGGCCTCATAAGGCGCCATCTGAATACTAGATTGGTAGCTGTTGTTATAAGCAAACTCCACAAGAGGTAAATGATCCTCGGCTACCACGAAATCAATAACACAAGCCCGCAAAGATATCCTCGTATGCGGATAGTGCGCTCGACATGTCCGTCGGTGCGAGGATGAAGCAGATCGAGACTCACTTGCGTCCTAATCCCTTCCGGAAAGACCTCCGAAGTTAGTCGTGGCGGGCTCCTGCATGCGAAATAATCGATATAGGAACTCCGTGCGATCTCACAATCTCTCGATATCTGATCTAGCATAATCCTCGTGAAAAAGTCATCCATTTGGAAGAAAATGGGTGATTTAAATCACCGTCGACAATAACCCAAATGGAATCATGCTTTCTCTGAGTGTGAGGTAACCCTGTAATAAAATCCATATTTACCACCTCCCACTTCCAAGTCGGAATATCAATAGCTGCAGCGACCACGGGCTTCGGTGCTCAACTCGACTGGCGATTGACGCTGCGCCACGAACTCATGGCGTCCTCTTCAGGCCATCCCACCAATACACACATCTGAGGTCATAGTACATCTTAGTCGACCCCGGATGAATAGAATAACGAGCATTGTATGCCTCCCCTAGAATCTGCTGACGAAGTCATGTCACATCGGGAACACACAACCGGCCCTCAAATCTTAGCACCCCATCAGGTGCTACCTCAAATAGAATCTTCTCCTCCTGAAGAGCTGCATCTCGATACCGTACCATAATCGGATCCTCATATTGTCGCCTCTTCACCTCCTCGATGATGGAAGACTCGGCAACCTCTCGAACCCGAACTCCATTATTATCAGAATCAACCAAACGAACCCCAAGGCTCGCTAGCTGATGTAACTCGCAGACCATGTCCCTCTTCTCTGGCTGCACGCCTGACAGACTACCCATCGATCGGCGACTAAGGGCGTCTGCAACTACATTGGCCTTCCCGGGATGGTATAGGATATCGACATCATAATCCTTAAGTAGCTCTAACCACCGTCTCTGCCGCAAGTTCAGCTCCCTCTGGCTGAAGATATACTGGAGACTCTTGTGGTCTGTGTAAATATCCACGTGAACTCCATATAAATAATGTCTCCAGATCTTCAAGACATGAATCACCGCTGCCAACTCTAAGTTATATGTGGGATAGTTCTTCTCATTCTTCCTAAGCTGTCGAGATGCGTAAGCTATAACTTTACCGTCTTTGCATCAAGACGCACCAAGTCGACACCGACGCATCACAATAAACCATATCCGTCTAAACCCTCGGAAGAGTAAAGCTGAGGCGATCGTCAATTTCTCTTTTAGCAACTGGAAACTTTCCTCACAAGCATCCGTCCACCGGAACATAGCTGCCTTCTGAGTCAGCTTAGTCAAAGGTGCTGAAATGGAAGCAAACTTCTCCACAAACCTCCGATAATAACCCGCAAGGCCCAAAAAGTTGTGCACCTCCGTCGGTGTAGTGGAGTGCAGGCCAAGTCTTGGCCTCAATCTTTCTTTGTATCAACCCGAATACCATCGGCCCCGATAACATGCCCTAAGAAAGCCACTGAGGCCAACCAAAACTCACATTTCGAGAACTTGGCATACAACTGCCGGTCTCGGAGGACTCCCAATACTGCCCTCAAGTGATCTGCATGCTCCTGCTCCGTGCGCGAATAAACCAGGATATCATCAATGAATACTATAACGAACATATCCAAGAATGGCTTGAACACCCTGTTCATCAAGTCCATGAATACTGCTGGAGCGTTAGTCAACCCAAAAGACATCACCCTGAACTCATAGTGCCCATACCGGGTCCTGAACGCAGTCTTCGGGATATCTGTCTCTCTAACTCGCACCTGATGATAACCAGATCGCAGGTCTATCTTGGAGAAACATCTCGCACCCTGCAACTGGTCAAACAAATCATCAATCCTGGGAAGGGGATATATGTTCTTGATAGTTACCTTATTCAGCTTCCTATAATCAACACACATACGCAGCGTCCCATCCTTCATCTTTACAAATAACACTGGCGCTCCCCAGGGAGAAACACTTGGCCTGATAAAGCCTTTCTCCAGCAAATCTTTCAGTTGGTCTTTCAACTCCCTCAACTCAGCAGGTGTCATCCTGTATGGCGGAATAGATATCGGTCGAGTGTCTGGCGCCAAATCAATGCAAAACTCAATCTCCCTCTCAAGAGGGATACCCGGAATCTCGTCTTGGAATACGTCTGGAAACTCTCTAACAACCGAAACTGACTGAAGGTCTGGTATCTCGGCCTCAGTATCGAATACTCGAACCATATGGTAGATATACCCTTTCCGCACCATTTTCCTAGCCTTGAGGTAAGAAATAAACCTACCCCTCGGCGACGCAGTATTCCCCTTCCACTCGATAACCGGCTCACCAGGAAACTGGAACCGTGCATCTCTCTCTCATCCACATTGGCATAGCAAGACGCTAGCCAATCCATACCCATAATTACATCAAAGTCCATCATATCCAACTCTATCAAGTCGGCTAGAGTCTGACGACTGTCTATAGTCACTGGGCAAGCCTTATATACCCGCTCAGCTACCACCGAATCACCCACTGGCGTAGCCACCTTAAAAGGCTTTATGGACTCGGGCTCTATCCCTATTCTACCAGCAATATGAGGAGATATATAGGACAAGGTAGAACCTGGATCTATCAAAGCATATACATCACAACATGAAACCAATAGTGTATCTGTGACGACATCTGGTGATGCCTCCTGATCCTGACGGCTGGACATAGCATAAATGTGGTTCTGAGGACCGCTGGAACTGGGACCCCTACCACGACCCCTGCCGCGTCCTGCTGGTCCGTGAACACCCTGCCCTCCGGGGCGTATCGCCACCGAAGACGAAGATCCAGCCGCGACCACTTCGGTGAGCCATAACATTCCCGCCGCCTCTGGTCGGACAATCTCTCCTCAAATGGCCTTACTGGCCACAAGAGTAACAAGCTCCTGGAGGAACACGACACACCCCATAATGGCAATCGCCACATCGAGGTATAGGTGGCCTCATCTTACTGGAACTCTGGTCCCTCTGAGAACCCGAAGCCACGGGACCTGCCCCGCCTCAATGCCTGACGTGCGGAAGATGGTGGAGAGCGCTCAATCGGGTGAGGTGCAAATTCGGTCTGCTGCTGAGGTTGTCTACCTCGAAAACTACCAGAGGACCCTGCTGTCCTGGCCCTCTTCTGCTGATACCTATCAATCTGTCGGCCCCGGCGTTCCTCACACCCAAGTGCATAAGCCTGCATGTGGGCAATATCCATGCCCGGCTGAAGAGCTACTCCCGTGCAACTCTCTGCCAAGTAATCATCGAGCCCTGTGACATAGCGGTGCACCCTGTCCTCCATGTCTGCTACCAAAGCGGTTACATACCGAGCCAACGAGTCAAACTCTACGTTGTACTCCCGGACCGTCCGCCCACTCTGTCTTAGTGTCAAAAATCTATCGGCCCGAGCTCTCCTCATCTGCGGAGGCAAGAAATGGCTAAGGAACGCCTCTGAGAACTCGTCCCAAACAACTAGAAGTGCATGCTCCCCCCGGGATAGTTCCCATGAATCATACCAGTCAACTGCAGTATCCCGCAGCCGATGTGAACCCAATAATACCGACTCTGTCTCCGAAGCCCTGATCACTCTCATGATCCGCTGTAACTGTCGGATAAACTCCTGAGGAACATCCTCAGGCCTCGACCCATAGAACTCTGGTGGGCTGCAACTCAAAAAGTCCCGCAGTCTTAAGCTATCAGATCTGGGGTGGACCACGGGTGCAACCGGAACCGCTGCCTCCCGTCTGTCCTCCTGCCTAGCCATGATCCTGGCTAATAACTGGGCCATCTCCTTATAACCCATATCCTCTGCTCCGGTGTATGGCGGGGCTCAGTACGCGGTCTCGATGGCGTTCTGCGCCCGAACTCTGCTGGGGGTGGCGACGTCGTGGAACTCATCTACGAAACATCATCTCGGTAAGGATGGGCACGTGCCTCGTGACCTCTCGTGTCCTACTAGCGGCTCCCTCTTTGCCTTGCCATCGGGTCGCGGTTGCCTTGCGTGGAAGCATAACTGATACATAAAATTATGTCAGAGGAAGTTCAACCTATAACACAGCTCTATTGCACGATCTTAGAGTGAAAGAATGGAAACCAATCCTAAATATCCGGTAGCCTCCTGATTATAGATGTGGTGCACAACACACCGATAATCAAGACTCTACTAGATACGGCCTGTAGACCCTTTCCGAGGATTAACTGCTCTGATACCACTTTTGTCACGACCCGACCACTGACCCATGACTGGTGCCTTACCCCGGGCACCCTTGTGATACAACATCAGAGAAAACCAGCGGAAAATAAACTCACAACAAGAACCCATATAGAATATAAACAGGCTAACCCAAAATGGCTACCTCTAAATATAACAAAGCTGAACAGTTACATCCTTACCAACCCAAGTTAAAACAGGACTACAGGCCTCTAAGAATGTGTGAACACTATGACGGGACAGGGCCCCGTCATACCCCTGAATGTACAAAACATCTACAACACCAGGGAGAACCGTACCAAAATTCGAGCCTCCGGAGAAATGGAGCTTCTGACACCTGAGCAAGATCCTAAGAATGAGGATCCACCACCTGCTTACCCCTACCTGCGGCATGAACGCATCCCCCGAGGAAGGGGGTCAGTACACAATATGTACCAAGTATGTAAAACTGGAAAATACTGTAATAATATCATAAGTCTAAAAATAAGCTGGAGTCATGGAAGAAAATCAAAATACAGTACACTGTGCCTTACTAACAATGAGAGTAACAAGTATAACCTTTACTGCATAAAATAGGAGGCTCATGATCAAAGGAGGGTCTCTCGCCCGTAGTATCATTAAGCAATCCTACTCCTGGGACTATTTCACCCGCATAGGTCCTGTGGACCCGCATGAGGTCATCCGCCTCGCATGGGACTATTTCACCCGCATGGGACTATTTCACCCGCATGAGGTCATCCGCCTCGCATGGGACTATTTCACCCGCATGGGACTATTTCACCCGCATGGACCCGGTGGGCCCGCATGAGTACAAGCGCCGCACTCGCATCATGGGTAGCAAATCCATGGAATAGATAGTAATAATAATAATAATACATAACTCAACGCAACCGGCTATCATACATAACATAAGCGCTACCGGCTTATCATAACGTGAGCAAGTTAGGAATATCCCCTAACTTCTTATTAACATTAATAGTATATCCTCTCATTTTAGTTTACTTAAGGCACTAACATGTCATTTAAAAGAAAATCTGGGAATTCAACCCAAGTACCACGTACCTCTAACCTTTTAAGAAAATGACTCATTTTTATGCAAAACTCCCAAGATACTAATAACCGTAGTATCAAGTCACGACAACTTTTCAAAACAAGTCACGTTTACCTTTAAAAATACAATAGGCTTCTAAATCAAGTGACTTCATTTCTTTTAAAACCTTAGGCAATTAATGCCTTAAAAACAATTTGTCTTTCACAAATTCAAATCATTTATCCGTACTTATTTTACTTGGAGTAAACCTTTCTTTGTTAACCCTTCTATAAAGCCAATACAACCAACTTCCCATAAAGTCGTTATATTACCACTATACACTAGTCAAACACATCTCTCTATATCCAAGGGACTTATACTTTTAAACGAAACAAGTATCATATACTTAAAACACTCAAAGTCCCTTAACTTTAAGACTTAAGACATCATTAAAACAAGTAAGGGATACCAAAAGCCTTTGTACGTCTACCGTACTACATAGATGCAATTATTCATTCTCAAGAGGTAGGAAAGTTCCACATACCTCTTCGGATCAATCCACTTGCTAAGTCCAAAACACCGCACGTAATACGTCAACCTATAATGACCATGATGCGTTTATTAACCTCTAGTTTCAACGTAGAATATTCCAAGTGCAAAGTTACTAAATACTACGAAAAATCGGGCAGCGTTTCCTTTGTTTCTACATACCTTGCCACCTTTATTAAGGCCGAATTCAATATCCAAACGCCACTTTTAAGGCCCAACAATCCAATCAACACAAAGGGGATTACACACCTAATCTTGGGTGTGTAAAATTCTGCCCCACAATACATAACAATTTACTTAACAAGTTTAAGGTAGTATTTTGGCTACAACATGCTCACATAACCTTCTTATCCAATTCCTTCATATCCAACCCATATTTCTTACATGCAATTTATCTAAGAGCAATATTTTCAACTACAAATTCTTTCTTCTTCACATGCAACACCAAAAACCAACAAAGAGAGAAGGAATTGTTACCTTAGAACTTTAGCCAAATATTCCAACAAATTCACTAGCCTCTTTTCCACAATCACCACTACAAGAACTCCTACAAGCTTGCCAACAAGTTTCCTTCTTGCCACACTTTTCAGATTTTTCTCAAGCTTTGATTTCCTCTTGATTTTCTAGAGAGAAGGAAGAGCTTTTATCTTTAGAGAGAGAGAAGAACTTGAAGAATGACAAAGTCTTCAAGACTTGGTCAATAAGTAGTACATGCAAAATCAGATGGGGCGGGGGTGGGGGGGGACACTTGTCACCCTCCCATGGCCTTTTTTAAAACAAAACAGTTCAGATTTTTCCACTCAACTTCGCAGAACCCGCCTCGGCGCGGCACCTGCGGCCATGGCGCGGAAATCTCCGACTCCCGAACTTTCGGCGCGAGGCCTTCCCGGTGCCGCGGCGCTGCAACTTCAGCGAACACCCAGATCATCTGGCGCCGCATCTCGCATCTCGCGCGGCCATGGCTCCCGGCCGAAACACCTTTCTGTCCGACTGCGCACTGAACTTGTAACTCCCATAACTTTCTACTCCGATGTCCTATCGACGAACGGTTGGTTGCGTTGGAAACTAGACTCAACGAACTACGCACTAGGCTTTTGAAACACCTAGGAACTCTCATTGTAACGGGTCATAACCCGCCTCAAAGTTGACCAAAAACCCATCCGAAACAATCCGTCAACCTACCCTTCTAAAATTTAAGTCTTAATCCCTTTCGTACGCTCTCACACGTATGGCCAGAACCACGGGGTATAACATTACTTCCATTAAGAATGATTAAAATGAGTTTGCAAAATATCTAGCTTAATGTGTTTAGAATGCTAAAATTTCATGCTATATGTTCCTGCATATTATTCTGCTAACCTTCATGTTTTTCCAAGTAACACCAATGCAGCAAAATGATCAATGTCATTGAGTCTTTTATTTTTCTTTCTCTTTGTGTCTTTATTTCTTTCTTTTTGATCTTTGCTCGAGGGCGAGCAAAGGTTAAGTTTGGGGGTATTTGATCGGTGTATTTTATATACACTTTTTGAGTCATTTTTAGTGAGTCTTTTGTCCCTTTTTGTACAAATACGTGTCGTCTTAGGATAGATTTTCTTTCTTTTGAGTCAAATTGGTTAAAGTGGCTCAATGGCGGAAAAGGAGCGAAAAGAGGGCAAAAACGGAGGTTCCAGAGCTCGAAATGCGAGAAAGTGGCGAACCAGGCACAGACACAGGCCAGCGCCGCGGCGCCTCCAGCCAGCAGGGCCAGGCGCCCCGGCGCCTAATATTCAGAAGCTTGCAGAAGTTCCAGCGCCGCGGCGCCTCTAGACAGCAGAGTTGCAGCGCCGCGGCGCCTAATCTTCAGAACAGTGCGAGTTCCGGCATGGCTGATTCTGGCGCCGCGCGCAGCGGAAAAATCAATCTGAATTGTCAATGGGCGAACTGAAGGAAAACCCTGCACCTCATTTTTAAACTATAAAAAGAGAACCCTAAGGCAGTTTTAAGGGTTCCCTTCTTGCCAATTCACAACACATCTTGGAGTTCAAGATTGGAGACCATTCTTTAGTAATTTCTTTTCTTTATTTCACTTTATTTTCAGTTTATGTTGGATATTGAATTAGTTCTTGTCATGTCTATGGCTAGGAACAAATTCTAATATAGGGCTTTCCATGTCAATTCACTTCAACCTTATATTTATGAATTAATGCATGTTTGTGGTTTTTCTTCTTATTGTTGAGATTTATCCAATATATGTTTTGATTGCTTGGTAATTACTTGATCATTAATTATCATTACTTATATGATTTCTAACCGAAATTCGAAAGGGGAGGTTGTAACTATGATGTAGTTGGATAGACATAGGTTGAATCATGGATGAAAATACCCCGATTACTTGTGTAGTATTAATAGGTTTCTGGACTTAATCCTCCTCTAGAGTCAACCTTATCACCGAAAGGTAGAAAGGTGTTGTACTGGGGTTGAGTGTTTATATAACCTTAACAGGAGTATAAAACGGATTAGTAAACCTGCTATCTCCAAAAGAAGAAGAACCATAGTCAATTGCACTAATAAGTAATATAAGCGGATAGTTGAGGAGATTTGGAAGCCCTATTTCCATCATTACTGAAGTAAACAACATAGTTAATTAGATTTCATAATTATTAGTTATAAACAACAAATCAATATTCGGTCACCAAATAGATAACAAAGAATAGAAGTTGGTAATTTAGCACTAATCCCTGAGGACGATAACTCGGTCTTCAAGACTATATTACTTGACTCGACACGTGCACTTGCGTTTAAAGTGTGTGCATAAATCGCGCATCACCTACGTGACCAAGGTTCCTAAGGGTATTGTAAGGGTATCTCAATAGAAAGATCCCGAAAAAATGGCGTTTTCGTATTAGTCGCAAGGCGAAAACCTAAGGAGTTCTTCAACTTTGGAGTTGAAACTTGAAGAGGAGTTCTTCATAAGCTTCTAAGGGTTGCTTGGAATGGATTGGAACGTCGAAAAGAGGAGCTAAAGTTGCTAAGGATCGACTTGTAATCTTGGATCATATTTGGGCTAAATGAGGTATAATCTTCGTCTTACTTTTGTAATTGAAGATTCCATGTTATGATAAGTTAGAAATGATCATGTGATATGTGTTATGAAGATTGATAAGTGTTATGGAAATTTAGAAGCTCAAATCTGAAAATGGCATGACAAGCCATTTGAAATTGAAATACAATTTGGTCGATAATTAGAATCGTCGCATGTTTACCTACTTGAGGATTGTAGTAGTTATAATCAATTGTGGCTAGATAACATGTTATATTAAACCACTTGGATTGAAAAGGGATTGGAAACGAATTTGTATTGATGTCCCTATTTTGCCGAATGGACATTATATGTTGGACTAGTTTGATATTTATTGTGGGGCAGAATTTTACACGTCTTGATTAAGCGTGTAATCCCCTATTGTTAACTACTTTGTTGAGCCTTAAATGTGGCGTGTTTGGTTATTGAATTCGGCCTTGAAAAAGGTGGCAAAGTATGTAGAAACAAAGGAAGTGCTGTCCGATTTTCCGTAGAATTTAGTGACTTTGCACTTGGAATATTCTACGTTTGAAGTAAGAAGTTAATAGACGTACTATGGTCATTATAGGTTGACATACTACGTGCGGCGTATTGGACTTAGCAAGTGGATTAAACCGAAGAGGTATGTGGAACTTTCTTATCTCTTGAGCATGAATAAGTTGTAAAAGTATAGTACGGTAGACGTACAAGATTTTGACAATCTAGTCCATTTGATATCCTTGGCTTATTTTAAGAATGTCCAAGTTGGTTGAGTTAGGGAATTAACTCACTTGTTTAAATATTAAGGATATCTTGGTTTTCAAAAGTTAAGAGACTTTAAGTATGTTGAAAGTATTTTTGATACTTGTTTTGTTGGAAAGTTTAAGCCTCTTGGTTTTAAAGAAGAATGTAAGTTTCTAAAGTATAAAGCTAGTATAACGGCTTTATGGGATGTTGGTTATAATAGCTTTATAGAAGGTTAAAAAGAGTGATTTGCTCTAAGTAATATAAGTATGATAAATGACTTGATAATGAAAGGCAAATTGATTTAAAGGCATCAATTGCTTAAGGTTTTAAAAGAAAGAAGTCACTTGATTTAGAAGCCTGAAAATGTATTTTCTAAAAGGTATTGTGACTTGTCTTAAAATGTAGTTATGACTTGATACTACGGTTATTAGTATCTTGGAAGTTTTATATGAAAATGAGTCATTTTAAAAGAATAGAAGTACGTAGTACTTTGGGTTAAATTCCCGGATTTATAATGACATGTTAGTGCCTTAAGTAAACTAAAATGAGAGTGTATATGAATAAGACTAATAAGAAGTTAGGGGGATTTCTTAACTTGCTTATTTATTGTATGATAAGCCGGTAGTGCTTATGTTATGTATGATAAGCCGGTAGGGCTTATGTTATGTATGATGGCCGGTTGAGATAGGGTAAGAGTATAAATGAGGGGTAAACCCCCAAGACGTTATACCACCTTCTCCAGGGTAAGAGTATAAATGAGGGGTAAAGCCCCCAAGACGTTATACCACCGCCGGGGTAAGAGTATAAATGAGGGTAAACCCCAAGACGTTATACCACTGTTAGTGGATTTGCTACCCATGACGCGAGGAATACCTCATGCGAGTCCTTATGGGCTTATGCGGGTGAAATAGTCTCACGCGGTAGTCTGACCTATGCGAGGAATACCTCATGCGGGTCCACAGGACCCATGCGGGTGAAATAGTCTCAGGAGTAGGATTGCTTATTGATACTACGGGCGAGGGACCCTGTTTTGATCATGAGCCTCCTATTTTTATGCAGTAAAGTATATACTTGTTTACTCTCATTGTTAGTAAGGCACAGTGTACTATTGTTTAAGTTATCATACTTGTCTTCAGCTTTGTTTTAGACTTATGATTTCACTACAGTACTTTCAGTTTCACATATTTGGTACATGTTGTACTGACCTCCTTCGGGGGGCTGCGTTCATGCCGCAGGTAGAGTATACAGGTTGTTGATCCTCACTATTAGGATCACTGATTCAGCTGTTGAGAAGCTTCATTACTCCGGAGGCTTATCCCTGGTATTGTCGGTTGTAGTACATTCAGTGGCATGGCGGGGCCCTGTCCCGTCACTGTTGTTATTCTTAGAGGTCTGTAGTCATGTCTAGTGGTATGGGCTGTACAGAAAGAATGGTGACTGATGTTTATTTTATTATGTATGTTTTACGGAAGGTGGCCTTATCGGCTAGCCTGTTGATGTAATATGTTTAAGTGTTTTTATGAGTTGTGTATGTTCCGCTGCTATTCTCTGATGTATACCTGTAAGGGGTATCCAGGTAGGGCATCAGTCGCGGGCCCAGGGTCGGGTCGTGATAGTAGCCAACCAAAAGATGCCCCACAGTTTCCGTAAGATTATCCAAATCACCCCTAGGTAAGTCAAGAGGGCCCACATTACGGCAATCGGCGACAAAATGTAGACGTTTTCCATTCGAAACATCACGGTTTCCTTTGACTATGGATGCATAAGCCTTCTTGTTGTTCTGGCTCACGTGATCCGTAGTTTTGTTCTTTCCATCCGCGACATTCCCAACGACGGGTTCACAATTGTTACCACTCGAAGTTGATGCAGTGTCTTGAGAACCAAGGGTGCAAGAGAAGGGAATAAAGTCCGAAGTTCCCTCATTGGTAGATAACTCGTCATTTCCTGCGTGAGCGTCCCCCACTTGAAGACCATTGCTCACAAGCCCAGATGTGGTGGGTTCGTGGGCAATCGGGGGGAACTCGACGTTGTTGGTGATATCAATAGAAGTTTGCCCCATCCGGATGGGTAGTGGCTTGAAGTTCTCATGGGTCCGCTTCTTTTTTCTTTTTCGTCATCCTCAAAGTTACCAAGTACGATTACAAGCAAGAGATGAATACAATTGAGAAATGCGTTAATTTAAATCCGGACAGGCCCGATTTATGAATTACAACGCTTCTACTAAATATACAAACACTTGCCTATTTCAATAAATAAACTAAGAAGATCGTAAATGAGTGTAACCCGGACATGCCCGGAGTTTAAATTACAAGACTTTCTAATTTATATAAGGTTTATCAAATGCAATAGCAAACATTCATTCATACAAATCGTAGTCCTAGTATTTGCCTATCGATACTCTTAGGTTTGCCTAGTGAATATAGATAGTAAAATACAAAATTAAGGAATGGAATGTAAACAAGCAAGGTTTTAGGAATACCTCGTTGTCGCGTGCCTCGTTTGTTCGAACGGGTTTAACCATGAACAGATAAGGACGTTGAACTACTGCGTGCGTGTAGCTATCCTTTTTCCAAAAACTAATAATATGAGAATACCCCTCAAGTGATCCAAAATCAAGCCGTCCTACTTCTTCTACAACCTGCAAAACAAGGCAAGCTGAGCCAAGCCAGTATCGCGGCAATAAAAGATAATATATGGATATATGAAATATGAATATATAAAATATAATATATAATATATGTTTATATATAGTATATAGTATATATAAATTAAGAACAAAGCTTTTAAAGAGTAGAGACAAAGGTTTTAGGGTCTTGCGAAAGCTAAAGATGGCAATGGACAAGGACCGTAGGTGAAGTCAACATAAAAAGCATGCATAAAAGAGGCAAGTATAGGGCAGTGTGTAATGCCAAAAATGGCAAAGGCGAAGTGGCTTTGCGCCTAGGGCAGTGGTTGCTTACACAAAATAGGCAAAATGTCACAATCCCTCGGTACAATGCGCATGAAATTCAAAATTGCACAGAGAAACACAATGCAAGCAATAAATGAAGTCAACTAATAATAAAGTGTACCAATTAGTCTAGCAATCCATATGAACATGAAGAACATGAAGAACATGAAGAACACGAAGAACTGGCTAGTCCGTATAAGTACACTAAGACACTAACACACGAAGACGATAAGAACTAACACGATAGTTGTTAAAGGATTAAGGCGATTATACTCAAATAACCAACACCTAGCTGGTAAACAAAATCTCATGGGATAGAAATAACACTAATAGAGGATTCTCCCATCCCACAAACCACTTGTAACCCAAGAATCATACTAGCAAGCAAAGAATGGTAAGTACGAGATTCTCAAGAACACTGATGAACAAGAACATAGCAAAAGAGAGGCAAGATTCGAACTAGTGTTACAACAACACAACAAATGAAGTTAAACTCAGCCCAGCACCTAGAACACCCGCTTAACAACCGTAAGAGCACCAACAACTTAACACGCAAGGTAAACAAGAAAACGAAACCAAGCGTTAAATACGACAAATCCGGTGAACTCCAAGAGACAAGCCACAAAGTTCTTAAGCAAAACTAAGTGTAAGGAAGAGATACACCTGATTGAGTGAGGTATTTTCGCTGATTTGGCCCGTCCTCTTGCGTAGTCCTCGCTTATGTGGCCTTCGTCGGGGATTTCAAAGTGAAGAATGCGCTTCTTGATATGTCAATGAGTATTCCTTCAATGATGGAGCCGACCTCAAAGGGCGTGTAAACCCCAAGCCTTAATGGCTTCTTGCTTTAGCCGAAAAGAGAAAATAAAATATGGGAAGAGGATATATAACCTTCTCCTTTCGTGCAAGCGTAGTAAATGAACTCAAGCTAACGTAGCTCACAATAAATGTGTATCTACCATTGATGGTGAACACTCTTACAATAAATGCTAAGTGTGAACCTAGATAAGCATAAAAGATGCCAACCATTCACGCAAACAGTCTCGTCTATGTATTCCATCCCTTAGAGTTAAGAACATAAACAAAGCATTTGGATGAATCCAAGCCAAAAGATTCACTCTTGTAACTTTGTTAAGTCTTGGAGTTTTAGGAGAGAGAAGCTAGAGAGAAGCTAGAGTGTTTCTTCTAATGAAGATACATGTTGAAGATGCGAATAATTGTGAACTTGATTATATTATCGTATTAAAGAAAGTCTATATAAATCATGTGTTTACTCACTGATTATTTTTATTAATTGTTGTGAGTGGTTTTGCTAATTTTTAAAAATTAGAGGGTATAAATCATATTTCATATTTTAAAGAAAAAATACATTTGAACAACCAAATATTATTTACAAAAACTATGACCAAACACAACTCCAACTTCAAAAATTCAAAAAAATAATATTGTTTTCTTTCTGTAGACAAACATCTACTAATGAGCCGTTTGGACATGAATTGAAATCACTGATTTAAAATTATGATGATTTGAAGTTGAAGTTTTGTTTGGACATGCAATTTGAATTTCTTAAGTCATATTTTTTCTCATTGACAAAACCCCCTAAGTTGTAAAAATCATCAAAATTTTCCTAATTCTTATGCAATTTTACCAAATGAGCAAGTCATAGTTCATAACAAAATTAATACGGGGCTACAAGACCTTTCTAAAAAAATACGACATTAATTGATCGAACTTTAGTTCAATAAAAAGGAAAATTGAACATGAATAGTAGTGTAACTACTCTTTAATATAATCCTCCTACATGGTATAGACAATCTCTTCACGTCGAGCATGCATTTCCCTATCAGATGATCGAGATGACGAACCTACATTGTATTTTAAGCCAGTTGTTGGTCAATATCATTAGAAACCGTATCATCATGTTCAGATTCCGTGAATATTTCACCACTCATTTGGTATTCTCGCAAAAACTTTTGTAATTGGGTTACATGTGTATCACTATCATAATGGTTCATGTCTTGTTTCAGTAGTCTAAATCTATTTTTTCAAGCTCTAAAAATTTGTTCAATCACATTGCGTAAAGATGAGTGCTTAAAGTTAAACGACTCTTTAGTGTTCTGAGGCTCTCTTTCGCTCCCTTTGTAATCTTGCAAATAATAGTGCAGTTCTTTATATGGAGCTAAAATCCTTTCGTGTTTCGATGACCAACATCAACAACATCATATTTATCTACCAACAAGAATAACATAGTGAGAAACATTACAAAAGAGACTTGCAGAGAAGGAATTGAGTCTCAATGGAAAAAAAATCATTTTGGACAATTATATCCAATACAATATAAAGTTAATCAATTGGTAAATATCTACTAACTTATGGATCTTTTTTTACAAAATATAAATTTATGAGTCAAGTTTTATATTTTAAAATTTTAAAAAGGGAAAAGGGGCATATTTGCCCTCCAACTTTGAGAAAAGGGGCATATTTGCCCTCCGTCAAAGTTGGGGGACAAATATACCCCTTCTGTTAATAAACTTCCACCATGTGCCCCTTTTTCCATAACCATAATCGTGATGCGGTGGAATCCACGTGGACGTCACCTGTGCGCCACATGGATGACCCGACCCGTAACCCGACCCGAATTTAATTAACATTCATGACTATGCACTCTATGTATGTTTATAGGCTCTTTCTTGATTGAATATCATTTTTTATATCTTTATGGAAGTGGGGTTTGCAAAAGAATCAGTTTTTTGTGGTTGCAAATGTATACAGAAATTAATCAAGTCTAAAGTTAGGATCTTTCTGTTTGTTCTTGTTCGAATCGAAAGCGACCACATGTTTTGCATTGGTAGTTATATTAATCATGTTGATATTTTGGCAATTGTGCATATTATATACATAGAGGTGTTTTTCAAGATTCAGTGTCTAATCTCATGTTCTGATTTTGCAGGTGTTTCTGCAATTAGGAGAAGTTGGAAATTCATTTTTTTTTTCTATATAAAATCAAGAATCTGATTTATTAAGTATGAGTGGAGCTGTACTAATTGCACTTGCTGCTGCCATTGGCAACTTGTTGCAAGGATTCAGTGTCTAATCTCTATTCCATTAATGGCCAAGATCGAATCTGTTAAGAAATCGCTGGGTTTGCATGAATGTTAATTAAATTCGGGTCGGGTTACGGGTCGGGTCATCCATGTGGCGCACAGGTGGCGTCCACGTGGATTCCACCTGTGCATCACAGTTATGGTTATGGAAAAGGGGGCACATGGTGGAAGTTTATTAACAGAAGGGGTATATTTGTCCCTCAACTTTGACGGAGGGCAAATATGCCCCTTTTCCCTTTTTAAAATCATGATTTAGAATCTCAAATCACACCTTCTTGGATGATTTGAAATCAAATCATGACACGAAATAGTAGTTGAAATTATGTTCAAATTGCATAAACATACGGTGATTTGAAATCAAATTATGAAAGCATGATTTGAAACGCATGACCAAACGCCTACTGAGTGTCTTACTTTTCTTTTTGGTATGTACCCAAATGCATATCTCTTTGTATATATATATAGTAAATTGATAATTCGAATATCTTACATGACAAATTTAAAATCACAAAGCTTCAAATGATATTTTAGTAGATTACACACATCTTTAATTTAGAACGACAAGATTTAAAAATCTTATTTTATTTCTTACTTTATGTTAAGTCAAATTAATACACTTAAAATGAGACGAATGGAGTATTATATTTTGTAACCTAAATAAAAGTAAATATATATTTAGATGTTGCGAAAATTCTCATCTTAAATTATTAGTATTCAAATTTACAGTACCTTAATAGTAAATGTAGATTCAAATTCAAATATTTTAAAGATAAAGAATTAAAGGAAACAAGACAAAAGGGGGGCCACAGGTGGAAACTTCATTTGCTAATGAAAAAAGCAGGAAGGTAGAGGGCCAGTGTGTGTGATGCAAGTTGTAACTATATGAGATAGGGATGAATTGATATGTCGGTGTCTTTTGTTTCTTTTTCCAAAATGTCTGTGCATCCCCATATTCTTCCCTTTTGATTCACCAAATTGTCAATAATTGAACTCGAGCATTCACTTTACCTAAGGACAAATCCCTAATTTCTGTTTTTTGAGCTATACATGTGAACTGACCAACAGAGAGAGAGAGAAGAGTAAACGATAACTTTATTAAAAAAAGGAAGGTTATTTTATTAATCAGGTAGTCTTTTAAGTATTAGTAATTCTTATTTGACATATTTGGACCTCAGGTATGTTGATGTTGTATAATAGGGTAATAGAAATAATAATCGAGCACACCGAAAAACGATATTATTTTTAAAGGTATTAATTTCTCCTTCTCAGGTGTAGAAGGTTCACTGAGAAATTAGGATACAAAACATATATTCTCAGAAATTTGAAAGTTACACTAACGAATTTCAGAAGAAGAAATCACACGTATAAAATATAGACTTTAAAGAAAGAATACATCTAGAGAAGGAGAATTTCAGAAGCATAAATTATTTTCTGTTTTCTATAATGTATGTTGTTTTATCGTTTCTGCAAATCACCGAGTATTTATGAATACTCAATGATTGTCTCGAAATGTTGCAACATATTCACGAATGAATATTTCTGTTGACGAAACAGAAATGCCAAAAAAAATTACGTTTCGTCCCTGACCCCTTTTAAATATTTATTTATTTACTAAATATTTCTTTCTTTTATATATATATATATATATATATATATATATATATATATATATATATATAAATATATATAAGAAAAAGTTTTGAACTATTGAAGCTACTATTGATTTTCCTCCATAATGAATGAAAGCCCAAAAGCTTGACCAACATGTCAAACTCATTAACTCCTTTTATAGCTACAGGGATGTTCAACCTTCTTCTCAAACACCAATGTGAGACAAATGACTCTTTATTTAAAAAACATCAATGTGGGACAGTTGACTATGTGAGACAAATGACAATGTAGGACAAGTGACTCAATTATGATGGAAATATTCATATCCAATGTGGGATATATAACAATCCTCCGCTTATTTACATGCATAATGAAAATAATAATAATAATAATAATAATAATAATAATAATAATAAATATATAACGTATGTTACACAACGAATAACCTTGAAGTGGACTAGGCCTTTAACTTATAGTTGAATGTGAAACACTAAGGAATCATATTCTCATTTTGTATGATTTCTTGCTTCTTTTTAATCTTGGCATCATCGTTAAATATGGGCCTTATGCTGAATCCCGAATTCAAAAGTACTCTAGGATCTTACCGAATGATCCCTAAGAAGCGATCTTCACTTCTATACTTGTATAGGTAGACTTATCAAGAATGTCCACAACGCATTCGACATAGCTATAAGTCTATTAAGGACTTAGAGTCCAACCTTTACCTGTTGTGGTAAACAAAAGTGCATATGTTAGATATAGAGTTTTTGAAATAGTATCACCCCTACTATTTTCAAATTATGCACCTTGAGATGTATCCAAGTTTCCATCTTGCCAATGTGTTACACCCCGTAGTTCCAACACATGAATAAGAGAACGTACGTAAGACGTTAAGGTTTAAATCGTGAAACGATAGAAGATACACTTTTTCCTTAAGAGAAATTTCGGAAACCCGTGAAGGAAAAGTGTTTAATAATGAGAAGTTGATTCTCAAATATGGTATTTGGGACTTATAGAATTTATTGGAATTATGGAATTTTATTTTCAGATTTGGTCATGTGGGGCCCACCCGAAAATTTTTACGATTTTGTGGGGTCCACAAGATTTTTGATATTTTGACCAATTATTGAGATTTTGAAAGATGAAAATATTTTAGACCAATTGGGGGGCGACACGTGTCACCCCCACTTATCTTGGAAGACTTGGCTTGACTTAGATATTTTGGAGACAAGTGGAGGTGGGTCTCACTCCACTTGTCATTCATCTTGACCTTACATATGGATTCATCTTGACCCTTGGTTGTCTTATAAATACAAGGGGAGGTGCAAGACAAGTTCAACACTTACAAAATTTTGAACAAAACCTTTGCTCTCTAAATGGTGCTCTCGGCCAAGATTGGGCAGATTTCAGCCAAATTTGAAGAGGTATATCTCCTGGTATACGAGAAATTTTTAGGTGTTTCAAAAGCCTAAAATGAAATTCGTCGAGTCTAGTTTTCAACGCAACAAACCGTTCGTCGATCGGACATCGGGGTAAAGAGTTATGGACGTCACAAGTTCAGCTGACAAAACAGTGAGCAAAAACGCTACACTAGGCCGAAAATGAGGGTGAAACCCTAGGCTTGTTCATCGACTTTTCGGAAGCAAAACTTGAAGAGAAGTTGGTTATAAGCTTGTGGTGGATGCTTGTGTATGATTGGAACATAAAGAAAAGGAGCTAAACGTGCTAAGGATCGACTTTAAACTTGGATTACTTTGGGCTATATTGAGGTAAGAATCGTTTGTCATCTTAATGTAATGGAAGATTACATATTGTTATAATTAACGGATGAACCTATGGTTAAAAGAATGAAGAGTAAGAAGTTCATTACACTTGTTGACATCTTATAATGAAGGAAATGTTGTTATTGATAATTTATACGAGGTATATAACATGTCGGATGAGAATTAGATTGTAGAAGTTTTGGAAAGAACTTGATATAATATTGTTGTTGTTGGCCGAGAATGGCATATTGTTGTTGTATGTGTGGAGCAGAATTTTACACGTCCTAAGTTGGCGTGTAATCCCCTTTGGTTACATGTTGGTTGTGCCTTAAATGTGGCTTGTTGATTGTTGATTTCGTGTCTTGGAAAAGGTGGAAAAGTACGTAGAAACAAAGGAAGTGCTGCCCAAATTTCCGTAGAATTAGAGGGCATTATTTAGTATAAGTTGTATACTAGAAAGCATGATATTGATAGAAATCCTATCATCATTATAGGTTGAAGTACTATGTATAGCATATTTTACTTTGAGGGTGGAATAGTCAATAAAGTTGAAGTACTTTGGAGCGTATTGCTACTTGTCGTTTGGGTTAGTCGTCACGAGGTATGTGAACTTCTTCCTTCTATCGACATGACTATTGTTATACCCCGTGGTTCAGACCGTGCGTATGGGGCCATGCGGAAGGAGTTAGGACTCGAAATCAGAAAACTTGATCGGGGCCTCGTGCCGCATGATCTGGAGAAAGCATGGCCTTGGCGAAATTCATAGCATGGCCGGTCGAGCATGGCGCCGAAATCTTGGTCGTGAGTTTCAGCGCGGCCTGGAAGCGAGGCATGGCCGGAAGATCGAGTTCGCGAGGGTTGCGGCCATGGCCACGGAAGCGAACATGGCCGAAGCGAAATCGGCGGAAAAACTTAGGAAAAGTCGATTTTTATTTTGAAAGGGCTGAGTGGGGACAAGTGTCCACGTCCCATGATTTTACATGCAATATATTGACCAAGTCTTAAAGACTTGGTCATTTGTCATCTCTCTTTGAAAAAACTCTTCCTTCTCTCTAAATATTTCAAGCTCCTCCTTCTCTCTAAAAATCCAAGAGGATTCTAGCCTTAAGAAAAATCTGAAAAATTAAAAGACAAGAAGGAAGCTTGTGGCTAACTTGTGAAGGTGGTGGTGGTGGTATTCTTGGTAGAAAGGCTAGCAAATTGTTGGATAAAATTTGGCTAAAGCTCTAAGGTTGACATATTACTTGCGGTAGTTGGACTTAGCAAGCAGATTGACCAAGGAGGTATGTGGAACTTTCCTATCTTTTGAGCATGAGTAGTTGTATCTATGTAGTACGGTAGACGTACAAGATTCGATATCTTTCACTTGTTTTAAAGTATATTGGTACTTGTTTCATTTTAAAAGTATAAGTCCCTTGGATTTAGGGAAAATGTATTTGACAAAGGAATAACGCTAATATAATGACTTTATGGGAAGTTGGTTATATTAGTTTTTGAGAGGTTCACAAAGAAAGGTTTACTCTAATTAAAACAAGTACGGGTAAAGGATTTGAAACTAAGAAAGGTGAATTGATTTTAGGCATTGGTTGCCTAAGGTTTTAAAGGAAATGAAGTCACTTGATTTAGAAGCTTATTATATTTCTAAAAGGAAATGTGACTTGTTTTGAAAAGAAATTGTAACTTGATACTATGGTGATTAGTATCTTGGAATTTTTGTATAAAAAGGAGTTATTTCTTAAAAGGTTAGAAGTACATGGTACTTGGGCTAAATTCCCGGATTTTCTATTAAAAGACATGTTGGTGCCTTAAGTATACTAAAATGAGAGGATATATTAATAATGTTAATAAGAAGTTAGGGGATTTCTTAACTTGTTTATGTTATGATATGATAGGCCGGTAGTGCTTATGTTATGATATGATAAGCCGGTAGTGCTTATGTTATGATATGATAGGCCGGTAGTGCTTATGTTATGATATGATAGGCCGGTAGTGCTTATGTTATGATATGATAGGCCGGTAGTGCTTATGTTATGTATGATAGTCGGATGAGCTATGTTATATATATATATTATTACGGGTAAACCCCGGGTTATTCTTGTTATTTCCTTTGGACATCGACACGCGATGGGTGGCCCGGGTATGCTCCAATAGGATGGTTTACTACTTATGTCATGGATTTGCTACCCATGATGCGAGTGCGGCGTTTGTACTCATGCGGATCCGGTCCACAGGATCCATGCGGGTGAAATATTGTCATGCGAGTACGGCGATGGTACTCATGCGGGTCCACAGGATCCATGCGGGTGAAATAGTCTCATGCGGGTGAAATAGTCCCATGACGAGGCGGATGACCTCATGCGGGTCCACAGGACCTATGCGGGTGAAATAGTCCCAGGAGTAGGATTGCTTAATGATACTACGGGCGAGGTACCCTGTTTTGATCATGAGCTTCCTATTTTTATGCAGTATATATATATACATTTGTTACTCTCATTGTTAGTAAGGCACGATTGCAAAGTAAAGCGATTTTTCGTCTATAACTCCAGCTTATATTTTGACTTATGATATTATTATAGTATTTTCCAGTTTCGCATATTTTGTACATGTTGTACTGACCTCCTTCGGGGGGCTGCGTTCATGCCGCAGGTTGAGGTTCATATCTTGCTAATCCCCACTCTTAGGATCACGGTTCGGTTCTCGGAAGGCTCCACTTCTCCGGAGGCCTCGTCTTTTGGTACGATTCCCTGAGGTTGTAGACTTTTGTACATTCAGGGGGTATGGCGGGGCCCTGTCCCGTCATAGTGTTATACCTTCTTAGAGGCTTGTAGTCCTGTCATGAATTGGGGTGTAAGGATGTAGCTCGTTTTATTATATTTAGAGGTAGCCACTTTGGGTTGCTTTGTTTTATATTCTTATATAGTTCTTGTTTGTGAGTTTATTTCATTGGTTTTCTCTTATGTTGTATCACAAGGGTGCGGGGTAAGGCACGATCCGGATCAAGTCGGGTTGTGACAAAAGTGGTATCGAAGCGATTAATCCTCGGAAAGGGTCTACAGTCGTATCTAGTAGAGTCTTGATTATCGGTGTGTTGTGCACCACATCTATAATCGGAGTGCAGGATATTTAGGATTAGTTTCCATTTCTTCTCACTCTAAGATCGTGCGATAGAGGCATGTGGTTAGGGTCGTCTCTCCTAACGAGTTATGGTGTTTGCATTTCTGAGGAAGCGTGATGACCAGGAAGATTATGTGGATTGTGTATCGGGTTGGTAATACTTGTAGTATAGTTGGTATTGTGACATACAGCTATCTGATTTACGTATGAAGTCACGTATGTGTTTACTAGAATGATTTTAGATTACAAGTATTTTGTAAGGACTAAATAGATACAGGGTAGGTATGAACAGTTAAGGAACTATCATCGAGGTTTTACGTGCTAGTTTGAGAAAATTAGGAGACGATGAGTTGTCGGAAAAAGTAATTGAACCTTAAGAAGCTTAATTAAGGGGCCTGATGGGAACTATGTTTGTAAATTAAGCTCGTGGTATGCTTAAGAGGATAGTCTGAGATGAGATCAGTGTGGAGTAAGTAATGGTTGTTGTGACCAGGCGACACGACTATAGTATTATGAGAAGTTAGTATACGTTTATGGGGTGGGATCGATTAATAGTAGTCATACGGGGCGAGTCCGCAGTACAAGCGAGTCTAATTAATCATTTTACGAGTTCTGAGCGTATTCCACGGAACCGGGTTGTGGCCGGAAATGACCTTATATTGTTTAACTTAGTAACTCCAAGATCGAAGGCGGCTTTATTATGGAAGTTATGTACGTAAGCTAGAATAAGTTTGGAAATGCGGAAAAATGCGGCCGTAAGGAAGTGAGCAACCAAGTGTGAAAGAAATGAAGCGAGAATCCATGAGAACCTTTATGAGGTAACCACGCGTGAGTGTTGGGTGGTAGTGAGTGGCGGATAATAATTGTCATTAACGATACGATCGTCGGACCACTAGCGGTATTATGCGAGACGTTGAGGTCATTATGAGTGCGGGCTAGTTGGCCTCATGTTATGCCAACGTGGACTCTGAAGAGATTGATTCGGTACGGTTCCGATAAGCGGTTATCAGTGGAGAGGAAGGAAGTGGTAGTAACGATGAATTATCCTTCCTTCGGGCATCATTGTTTTTAATAAGTCTGTGTGACTTGTTCATTGGGAAAAATTGACGCAGAAAGTAAGTAATACTTGAATTTGAAGGAATTTATGTTAAGTTCACTTGGAGTTACTTGGAGTTGGTTTGGTGTGGCGGTCAGGGCCACGACGCCGGATAATTTCAAGGAAATGTGCAAAGCAAGAATAAAATAAATGCAGCGCTTGCAGAAAGTGAGGGCATCTTTGGTAGGTTTTGAAAATCTACGATTTTAAGGCGGTGCGTAATGATTAGATATTTACAGGACCAAGTGATGAACCGGTGATTAGTGTTGTGACACCAAGGATAGTTTATTGAAGGGAGATAAGTTCTCTCCCCTACATAAAAGGATAGTCTTACGTATTATAGGGTTATGTGTACCCGTGTAGTTAGGCGAAGGATGGGAGGCTGGTAGGTCTTGATGTCGTCATGCCATAAATTCTGATTTTAGATAACCGTGGAAAAAGTATTATGTTGGGGGTAATTAAGAGCGGCGTTACGAAGCGGTCGGGGAAGTGTCGTAAGAAAAATGGAGGTAATGCGCATATTTGAAGCTATGCGATTATGGATCAAATTAGAAACACTTTACTATTAATAAGCATAAGGTAGGTTATGACCGGAAGGATAAAGAGAATACAACTATGGTTATGTAAGTTGCACGAAATCTGATTACCGGACTAGTGTAAGACCATTAGTAGGTAATGGGCGGTAGGAACACCTCGAGGAAAGGTAGTGGCATCTTGTCTTGTGAGAAAGATAGTAAGAGAATACGGAGGTAAGGGACCCGGGATAACTTGAAATAACTTATAAAGGAAAGGCAGTAGACACTCGAACAATAAGAAATCTTGACAAGTCATTGGATTATGTAATACCGTGAATTGAGGTTGAACAGGACTATAAGCTCTACAGTGAGAGAGGATAATAGGATTACTACTTGACAAGATCAAGGAAGTCTTCCTAAATTGTGATTGGCGGAAGTCTTAGCCATGCGGCAAGCAAAGGAATCGAGATCAGTATAGTAACCAAGTTTGGTTGCAGCGGGGAAAGAAGCAGGAACCATGGCGAGATTAAGGATGCGAATATTTCGCAAGTACAAGAAAGGCTTCGATTATTGGAAGAGAAGTTGACCACGACTACTGTTCTAACCCTCTTGAGAGACTAGAGGTTAGGGTATTATTGTAACACGTTGGGTGTTGGGCTAGGTTGTGTCTTGTATGACACGATAAGGTTAGAGCTTATGTTTCCGGCGGTTAGGGAAGCGAAAGGAATTACGTTACTCGCGATTTAGAGTGGCGACGATTAATCGTACCTTGAAGATTTGGAGGCAATTTCCTTATATAGATTTCATGTGGATATTTGCATAGACCACGAAACTCGGTATATCTTGGTGGCGGCTGAATTTGCGGCGAGGCGGTGGTTAGGGTTACTCGAGGATTGTGATATTGATATCTATACCACCGGGAAGGCCAATGTAGTTGCGGATGCCCTTAGTCGCGGTCGATGGGTAGTGCAGCCGAGTGCGGCCGGGGAAGAAGGACATGGTCGCGAGTTACATCATTAGCGAGCCTTGGGGTTCGATTGGTTAATCGATAGTGATGGAATTCGGGTTCGAGGGTTGCGAGTCTTCCATCGTCGAGGAGGTAAAGCGGCGGTATGAGGATCCGATTAAGTGCGGTATCGAGATGCCGCTTTTGAAAGAGAAGAGTCTATTAGGGGTAGCGCGGATGGGGTGCTAAGATTTGAGGCGATTGTGTGTTCAGGGTAGCGAGGACCGTCGTGGTGCAGGGAAGGCGCGGCGTGAATTATTCTATTCATCCGGTCGACTAAGATGTACCATGACCTCGGATGTGTGTATTGGTGGGGCGGCACGAAGAGGGCGTGGCGAGTTTTGTTGCACCGTGTCCTATTGTCGTGAGTTAAGGTTGAGCATCGAAGCTCGGTGGTCATTACAGGCTATTGATATTCCGACTTGGAAGTGGGAGGTGGTAAATATGTATTTTATTACAGGGCTACCTACCACTCAGAGGAAGCATGATTCCATTTGGGTGATTGTCGACAGGCTGACGAAATCAGCCCATTTTCTTCCGATCGAACGGCGTTCTCGGTGAGACTATGCGATTATATATTAGAGAGATTGTGAGGCGCACGGAGTCGGTGTCGATTATATCGAGATAGAGAGCGGTTCTCGGCTAACCGGAGGTCTTTTGAAGGATTAGGGACACGGTGAGTCTCGATGCGGCGTTTCATCCTCGGGCAAGCGGACGGGCGGCGCACTATCGAACGCGAGGATATGCCGCGGGCTTATGTTATTGATTTCAGGGGTAGTTGGAGGATCATTTACCTCTTGTGGAAGTATGATTATAACAACAGCTACCATTCTAGTATCCAGATGGCGCCTTTTGAGGCCTTATATGGGAGGAAGTGTAGGTCACCGATAGGTTGGTTTGAGGTGGGAGAAGTTGATTAGTCGGGCGGACTTGAGTACGGAGTAGTGGATAAGGTGAAGCTTATCCAGGAGCGGTTATTGTCAGCTCAGAGTCGACAGAAGTCGTATGCAGATCATCGGCGTCGACACTTGGAATTTGAGATAGATGATTGGGTTTTTCTAAAGGTATCGCCCATGAAGGGCGTGATGAGATTGGGAAAGAAGGGGAAGCTTAGCCCGAGTACATTGGGCGTATCAGTTGTCGTAGGGTAGGCAGGGTTGTCTATGAGTTAGATCTGCCGTCCGATTTGGATGCGGTACATCCAGTTTTCCATGTGTCCATGTTGCGGAAATGTATTGGAGATCCATCTAGAGTGCACCCGGTTCATGATGTCCAAGTAACAGAGGAGCTATCGTACGAGGAGAGTCCCATAGCGATACTCGATCGACAGGTTAGGCGACTTCGGACGAAGGACGTGGCTTCCGTCAAGATCTTATGGCGGAACGAGAACAGGGAGGAAATGACGTGGGGAGCAGAGGATGACATGATGAAGAAGTATCCTCACTTATTCCCTACCCCTCCATGTAACCTACTTTCCTGCTTGTTAGTTTTGGTTAGCAATTGTGCTTGAGTTTTGTTGTGGCCGTGTGGAGCGTCTTTATTTGAGTATATTTCGATATTGTGATTTGAGTAAGCCTAGAAGGAATATTCGGGACGAATGTTTCTAAGGGGGGGAGAATGTTATACCCCGTGGTTCAGGCCGTGCGTATGGGGCCATGCGGAAGGAGTTAGGACTCGAAATCAGAAAACTTCGGTCAGGGGCCTCAGTGCCATGGCCGGAGCGAGGCATGGCGCAGTGAATTCATGGCATGGCCGGAAGTCGAGCGCATGGCGAGAAATCTTGGTCGCTGAAGTTTCAGCCATGTGGAAGCGAGGGCGGCCGGAAGATCAGGGTTCGCGAGGAGTTCGCCGCGCCCGGAAGCAGTCATGGCGTAGGCGTGAAATCGGCGGAAAAAACTTAGGAAAAGTCAGATTTTTATTTTGAAAGGGCCTGAGTGGGGGACAAGTGTCCCCCCCATCTGATTTTTACATGCAATATATTGACCAAGTCTTAAAGACTTGGTCATTTGTCATCTCTCTCTTTGAAAAACCTCTTCCTTCTCTCTAAATATTTCAAGCTCCTCCTTCTCTCTAAAAATCCAAGAGGATTCTAGCCTTAAGAAAAATCTGAAAAATTAAAAGACAAGAAGGAAGCTTGTGGCTAGCTTGTGAAGGTGGTGGTGGTGGTATTCTTGGTAGAAAGGCTAGCAAATTGTTGGATAAAATTTGGCTAAAGCTCTATGGTTGACATATTACTTGCGGTAGTTGGACTTAGCAAGCAGATTGACCAAGGAGGTATGTGGAACTTTCCTATCTTTTGAGCATGAGTAGTTGTATCTATGTAGTACGGTAGACGTACAAGATTCGATATCTTTCACTTGTTTTAAAGTATATCGGTACTTGTTTCATTTTAAAAGTATAAGTCCCTTGGATTTAGGGAAAATGTATTTGACAAAGGAATAACGCTAATATAATGACTTTATGGGAAGTTGGTTATATTAGTTTTTGAGAGGTTCACAAAGAAAGGTTTACTCTAATTAAAACAAGTACGGGTAAAGGATTTGAAACTAAGAAAGGTGAATTAATTTTAGGCATTGGTTGCCTAAGGTTTTAAAGGAAATGAAGTCACTTGATTTAGAAGCTTATTATATTTCTAAAAGGAAATGTGACTTGTTTTGAAAAGAAATTGTAACTTGATACTATGGTGATTAGTATCTTGGAATTTTGTATAAAAGGAGTTATTTCTTAAAAGGTTAGAAGTACATGGTACTTGGGTTAAATTCCCGGATTTTCTATTAAAAGACATGTTGGTGCCTTAGGTATACTAAAATGAGAGGATATATTAATAATGTTAATAAGAAGTTAGGGGATTTCTTAACTTGCTTATGTTATGATATGATAGGCCGGTAGTGCTTATGTTATGATATGATAAGCCGGTAGTGCTTATGTTATGATATGATAGGCCGGTAGTGCTTATGTTATGATATGATAGGCCGGTAGTGCTTATGTTATGATATGATAGGCCGGTAGTGCTTATGTTATGTATGATAGCCGGATGAGCTATGTTATATATATATATTATTACGGGTAAACCCCGGGTTATTCTTGTTATTTCCTTTGGACATCACGACACGATGGGTGGCGGGTATGCTCGATAGGATGGTTTACTACTTATGCCATGGATTTGCTACCCGTGATGCGAGTGTGGCGTTTGTACTATGCGGATCCGGTCCACGGGATCCGTCTTTGGTGAAATAGTCCCGTGCGAGTCTGGCGATGGTACTAAATGCGGGTCCACATGATCCATGCGGGTGAAATAGTCTCATGCGGGTGAAATAGTTCCATGACGAGGCGGATGACCTCATGCGGGTCCACAGGACCTATGCGGGTGAAATAGTCCCAGGAGTAGGATTGCTTAATGATACTACGGGCGAGGTACCCTGTTTTGATCATGAGCTTCCTATTTTTATGCAGTATATATATATACATTTGTTACTCTCATTGTTAGTAAGGCACAGTGCAAAGTAAACTGATTTTCGTCTATAACTCCAGCTTATATTTTGACTTATGATATTATTACAGTATTTTCCAGTTTCGCATATTTGGTACATGTTATCGACCTCCTTGAGGCTGCGTTCATCCGCATGAGTTGAGGTTCATAGCTTGCTGATCCGCACTCTTAGGATCACAGTTCGGTTCTCGGAAGGCTCCATTTCTCCGGAGGCCTCGTTAATAAAGAACTTGAACTATAACTGGCTTGTTATGTGTTAATAAAGAACTTGAAGTAATACTTGGGTTTTAAAAAACTTAAGAGTTATACTAGCTTTATGGGAAGTTAGGTATAACGGCTTAAGAATGTTTTACTGATTTCGGAAATCTGAATGTGTATCGACAAACCACTGCAGCGTTAATAAAAGGAAATGTTTTGACTAATTAAGTATTATTAAAACCAGTAGAAACTTCCATCTGCATAGAAGCTAAGATGAGACAAAATGATATTTTCTAGATCATGGCTGCTGTAATAAGATTATTATAAACAAGAATATCCTACTCACATATAAGGCTTATGTTTCTCAGATTGTTTAAAGGAGAATTATATTCTTAAATGAATAAGACTATGAACTACGAAACCTTTCTAAAATAAGAAGTGAACATTGGAAATTAGGCAAACTTGAACATTGGAAAGAATGTTGCTAATTGATTTTACAAAGAGAAGTAATTGATTTACTTTAAAAAGATAATCACTCATATACTACGGGTATTGTGTGGTTTTGTGAAATAACGTATCTTTTAAAGATTTAATGTATGAAGTACTTTGGGGATAGATACGAACTTGTTAGCATAAAGTACCTTGTGTGAATAGCTTGATTGTGTTGGTTTGAGATAGCCTTGTAAATACTTTCTTGTTGATGTGATAAGTAAACATGTTAGGATCTTACGTGTGTTAGTATCTTGTGTGATCGTGATGTAAGGGTCATTCTTGATTGTGCTTACGTTGTTAAGCGTTAAGCGGTTGTACTATTATTATATCACCTACCCTTTGACTTATACAGGGCTTGCGCGCGATCACGGGTCTTTACGGCTATGCGGTTCTTGTGACTATGCGAGTCGCGGTAGCTCGGGATTGATCATTCGGGTGTTTAGCACGATGCGGGGATTCACTATGCGGTCTATCGAGACTATGCGGTCTTTTGAGACTATGCGGGTTGCGGGAGCCTAGGTGGATCCGGGGTTAAGTGCCCTCGATGCGGGGTATACCTCGGTGATGCAGGACCATGATTCGAGGAATACCTCATGCGGGTCCGTGTGTGACCTATGCGGAGGCTGCGAGAGTTCGAGGATGATAGGCAGCGCGCATTGATATTGCGGGCGAGTGGCGAACCGATCATGTAGTGCGATGCAGAAAGACCTCGGGATACAGTGTGTGGTATTTTGGTACTGTGGGTCTTAGTAGTCGGCTATGCCTTCGTACTTGCCCCGTACGGTTGTATTGAGATAACTTTGATGGCGTGAGTCCACGACTTGACATGTCGCTTATTTTTGTGAATCGTAGTTTGGTTATCATACATGTCTCTGCTTTATATAGACTACTATGATTTCATTCTGATGATCTATTTTGATTTCATATACTTGGTACTGTTATGCGACCTCCTTGGAAGTGCGTTCATCTGCGCGGTAAAGGTACACGATCGTTGATCCTCGCTCTTAGGGTCAGATTCGGCGTTTGGGAAAGCTCCGTTTCTCGGAGGCTTATCTTAGTATAGTCCTGTCGTTGTAGGTATTTACATTCGAGGGTATGGCGGCCACTGTCCATTGTTGTTATCGCATCATTTCTTAAGTGCAGTAATCTTTATTGTGGCGGGGTTTGTAAGAAGGATTAAAGCTATTCATTTTGTAAGAGTTGTTATTTATATATGCCGAAAGGCAAGTTTTCCTCAGTTCTTGTTTTGTACTTCATTTGTTTCATGTATGTGTTTTATGTTCGTGATTACTCGATGTTGTATCACTAGGGTGCGGGGTAAGGCACGATCCGGGCCAGTTGGGTCGTGACAAAAGTGGTATCGAGCGATTAATCCTCGGAAAGTGTCTGACCGTATCCGATGAAGTCTTGATTATCGGTGTGTTATGCACGCACCAATAATCGAGAGGCTATAGGGTATTTAGGATTGGTTTCTATTCTTCTCACTCGAGATCGTGCCTTAGAGTTTGTGTTGAAAGTTGGACCCTGACGAAATTATTGCCACTTGCTCGTTATGCCTCGCGTAGAACCCGCCCGGGAGAATGGCGGTGAGGAGGCTGAGTAGAGTTCGGAGGGTTGCGTGGAGTGCAGGCCCAATAATCACACAGGGTGGTGCTTCATTCGGGAGTTTTGCGGCGTCACTAGCCCGTGAGTTTAGCACGGCGGCGGTTCCTCTGCGGCCATGATATTTGAACGCCGGTTCCGGCCAGAGCAGAGAATATAGATTTCTAGGAGGCGACCACATTTGCTAACTATGGATTTGACTACGGAGAGTATACGATGTCGCGAGTCTTGATGAATATCAGCGAGAAGGTTGTGCAAGTAAGTTCTTGATTGAAGGCTTGAGCATGGCGATTATGCGGGCTTATGCGCGGCCAGAAAGCGTAGAGATCGATGGGTTAACGAAGGGCGGCGAGAAGGGCGAGCGGCAAGGTCCTTTGGTAACTTTCGAGGCGAGTCACCTCGCGGCAGATTTGATTATGCACATCCACGGTCGAGTGGTCCTCCGCGGGGTTCGGGGCGTTCGAGTGCGCGAGTTGAGTGAGAACTCCGGGGCTTAGTTCGCGATGTGATGAAGCGTCATCGGGAATGTCGTCTTTTAGTTAGTGCTGGTTGTACTATGACCGTCAGTGCGATGTCGAAAGAGTGTCTGGTAGGAGGACTCGACGCCGAGGATCGGTGGGTAGTTTGTCATCTTCCTAGCTATGCGCCTGCAGGCGAGTTTGATTAGACGACTAAGGGAGTGAAGCGATGGATCGGTATATCTTTAACCCTCAGAGCTTTGTATAAGTGATAAGGTGAGTATACCTTAAGTGTTATGTTCGGATAGCATGAGTGTTTATTGTAATTAGAAATCTTGGTTAGTTAACCAAGTAAGATTTGGGGATAGAGAAGGTGTGAGCCTTAGAGTTTTATACGTAGAGACCTTAGAGGTAAGGCCGTCTCGAGTAAAAGGCGTATGTTTATGTTTGACCCTTATAGGAGTGCATAGTGCACGTGAGCTATGTTTGTGGGATAAGTCCTGAATAGTGTGGAATGAAAGAGGTAGTTGAGCTAAGAAGACCGCTAGGTTTCGTAACTGATTAGTGAGAGTTTTCCTTGGAGAGCTAGCGTTTAGCGCGTTCGGGTCGGGTTGAAGCCACGTTGCGGGTCAACCGTGGCATGTATGGTGGTAAGTCGGTTGTGGTGGTCCCGCTTGTGGTAAGTCACGAGGTGTTAGGCCCATGTTCGATTAACACAGTCTGAGTTCGTGGATCGTTCGACGATGAGTCGGGCGATAGTCGACCCGTGTCTTTCGATCGGGGCCAGTTGCTCGGCGGTGATGTTATGTCGAGAAAGGTTGGAAGGCTGCAGGGTGCCTACCTTCACCTTATGTCGAACGGTGAAGCCCAGTTGTGGCTATTTTCGTTTTCTAAAAGTTTACGAGCGAGGTTAGGAACTGGTGAGTCTCGAATCGCATTCGCCCTCGGGCGATGGTTGGATTTGCGGGTAGTTGTGGAGATTGTTGTCTCCTGGAGAGTGTTTAAGCTACCATTTCGGTGTTCGGATGTCGCCTTATAAAGCCTTGTAGGGCGGATGTGTAAATTGCGGTCGAGTGGTTCGATGTTGGCAAGGTTGAACCGATTGGTTGAGCTTGTTCCGGTGACCGTGGATAGTGAAGCTTGTCTAGAAGAAGTTACAGCGGCTCGGAGAAATCGTGCGGATAATGTCGGCGGCGCTTAGAGTTGAGTTGTGGTCGGTCTTCTTGAAAGTACCACCGGATTGGGTGTGGCGAGCTTTGGAAAAATGGAGAAACTTAGCGAGTTGTTTTGGGCCTTTTTAAGTTCATGTGAAGAATAGGCGGGTTGCCTATATGTTAGCTTTGCGTCAGGCTTAGGAGGCGATGCGTCCGATCTTCGTATTGTTATGTTCGGAAAGTATCGGAGATCCATCAGTGTTCCCGAGTTAATGATGACCACGTTAGAGATAGTAACCAGAGTTTTGGCGAAGCGATGCTCGAAATGTGGTAAGAGTTCGAGTGTCACGTCGGCCTCGGGGATCGCGTGCGGCCGGTACCATTTGTTGGGTCGCGGAGTGAACCTCGCGGCAAAGTGACAAAAGTGGTATCATTTCTTTTGTAAAGAGAAGGTCTGAAGGAAGTATATTTTAGACCGGAGAGAGAGGTGTTTGTGGTGATGTTAGAGGTGTTTCCTCGTGGACTTGGAGGTAAGTATTTTGCGCAAGTTGGTTAAGTGGCCATGCGTGGCGATTGTTTTCGTAAGTATAGCGGTGAGGACTATCTGGCGCGTTTGTTTTGAGACTTAGAAGGAACATTCGGGGCGAATGTTTCTAAGGAAGAGGAGAATGTTATACCGTATTTCGGAGTATGCACGTGAGGGCGTGCGTAGAAAATTTGAACTTGTAATTAGGCTTGGCGATTTGTGTTTGTGCCTGACACCCGATTAAGTCGTTTTTCGGCGAAAGCGTTTCCTGACTTTCGTAGGGAATTTAGGCTATGTCATTTTTAATTTTTGCGGATTTTTAGAGAGGCGAAACATTTTGGACCAACGAGAGGCGCCACTTGGCACCTCCCGTTGGCGGGCGTGAGAGGCGGACATTGGGCGAATGGAGAGTGTAGTTGGTAGGATATTTTATGTGTTGATTGATAAAGTGGGACCCACACACTTGTCCCAATCTTGGCCCTACACTTGCTATGACTTGGCATAATCTTGGCCATTGGTTGGCCTTGGCTTGACCTATAAATACCCTCTCCCTTTGATGAATTCTTCATCTTTTCCACAAATCTTCTAAGTGTTAAAAATCCTCCCTTGTGAGGCCTTGGAGAGTCCTCCCTCCCTTTGGCGAGAGCCCACAGTGGGGTAGTAGAGGTATACACTCCTTGTGGTGCTAATGGTAGGTACCACTAGCCTAGTTGTTTTCATATAATACCCCTCTTGGTAGAAATACTCTCAAAAGTATTGTTATAATGCCCAATTTCCTTAGCAGTATACCTTGTAGTATTCTAAGGTTATACTATACAAAGCGATCGTACTATTATACTTCCGTCGATACATGGCCGAAACCACAAGGAAAATCTCCATAGTTAGTTGGAGTCATAAGTAGAAGTTGGTTAGAACTTAAGGGTTGTTGGAGCGGGTTGGAGCACACGGAGTAGGAGCTAAACCTTGCTCGGGATCGACATTTAAACTCGGATAATTATGGGCTTATCGAGGTAAATATCTTGTCCTCTATTGTAATTGGAAATTACATGATTGTTAGACTATATAGTTGAAGTATACTATATATATAGAACTGAGCGTTGTTGTCGTGCAATGTCTTTGGACTTAAGCTGAATAATAAGAAACCTTTTGAAGAAGAATCTTGTTGTTTTTACATAGGATTGTATTACTGATAGACCTTGTGTAGCTTTTACGTGAGGTAGAATTGTACGCGTCAGGTTAGATGTATGAACCCCGCGGTTGGCTTGATGGCGAAGCCAGATAGAGAGGAGATTTCTGTTTGTTGCGAGGAGAGTCTTTGCGAATTTTACGTAGAATGTTCTACGAAGAGATCTAAATGTTAATAAAGCGCCTTGTGGCCTTATAGGTTGAAGTACTACGTATGGCGCGATCTCGGCTAAGGAGTAGCCGAGCGGTTTGAAGTACTTGGGCGTTTTGCTATTAGTCGATACTCGTCGCGAGGTATGTGAACCTCTTCCTATCTCTTCTAGCATGATATGTGTGAACTATGTAGTACGGTGACGTCATGTGCTAAATGTATTTGATTGGTTTAAAACATAAAGTGTTATAACGGCTTTATGGGAAGTTGGTTATAACGACTTTATGTTGGTAAGAAAATACTTGTGGTTTTTAAAGGTAGTGATTTGAACTATAAGCGGCTTGTTATGTGTTAATAAAGAACTTGAAGTAATACTTGGGTTTTAAAAACTTAAGAGTTATACTAGCTTTATGGGAAGTTAGGTATAACGGCTTAGAATGTTTCTTGATTTGAAATCGAATGTGTATCGACAAACCAACTGCAGCGTTAATAAAAGAAATGTTTTGACTAATTAAGTATTATTAAAACCGAGAAACTTCCATCTGCATAGAAGCTAAGATGAGACAAAATGATATTTTCTAGATCATGGCTTTGTAATAAGATTGTTATAAACAAGAATATCCTACTCACATATAAGGCTTATGTTTCTCAGTTGTTTAAAGGAGAATTATATTCTTAAATGAATAAGACTATGAACTACTGAAACCTTTCTAAAATAAGAGCAGTGAACATTGGAAATTAGGCAAACTTGAACATTGGAAAAGAATGTTGCTAATTGATTTTACAAAGAGAAGTAATTGATTTACTTTAAAAGATAATCACTCATATACTACGGGTATTGTGTGGTTTTGTGAAATGCGTATCTTTTAAAGATTTAATGTATGAAGTACTTTGGGGATAGATACGAACTTGTTAGCATAAAGTACCTTGTGTGAATAGCTTGATTGTGTTGGTTTGAGATAGCCTTGTAAATACTTTCTTGTTGATGTGATAAGTAAACATGTTAGGATCTTACGTGTGTTAGTATCTTGTGTGATCGTGATGTAAGGGTCATTCTTGATTGTGCTTACGTTGTTAAGCGTTAAGTCCGTTGTACTATTATTATATCACCTACCCTTTGACTTATCACAGGGCTTGCCCGCGATCACGGGTCTTTACGGCTATCACGGTCCTTGTGACTATGCGGTCACGGTAGCTCGGGATTGATCATTCGGGTGTTTAGCCCGATGCGGGATTCCTATGCGATCTATTGAGACTATGCGGTCTTTTGAGACTATGCGGGTTGCGGGAGCCTAGGTGGATCTGGGGTTAAGGCGCCTCGACGCGAGGTATACCTCGGTGATGCAGGACCGTGATTCGAGGAATACCTCATGCGGGTCCGTGTGTGACCTATGCGGGCTGCGAGAGTTCGAGGATAGGCGCATTGATATTGCGGGCGAGTGGCGGCGATCATGTGGTGCGATGCAGAAAGACCTCGGGATACGATTTGTGGTATTTTGTCTTTGTGGTCTTAGTAGTCGGCTATGCCTTCGCACTTGCCCGTCTGGTTGTATTGAGATAACTTTGAGGCGTGAGTCACGACTTGACATATTCGCTTATTTTTGTGAGCGTAGTTTGGTTATCATACATGTCTCTTGCTTTATATAGACTACTATGATTTCATTCTGATATCTATTTTGATTTCATATACTTGGTACTGTTATCGACCTCGCTGAGGCTGCGTTCATCTGCATGAGTAAAAGGTACACGATCGTTGATCCTCGCTCTTAGGAGTCACGATTCGGCGTTTGGGAAAGCTCCGTTTCTCGGAGGCTTATCTTAGTATAGTCCTGTCGTTGTAGGTATTTACATTCGGGGTATGGCGGGCACTGTCCATTGTTGTTATCGTCATTTCTTAAGTGCAGTAATCTTGTTGTGGGCGGGGTTTGTAAGAAGGATTAAACTGTTCATTTGTAGGAGTTGTTATTTATATATATGCCGAAAGGCAAGTTTTCCTCAGATTACTGTTTTGTACTTCATGTGTTTCATGTATGTGTTTTATGTTCCGCTGATTACTCTGATGTTGTATCACTAGGGTGCCCGGGGTAAGGCACCAGTCACGGGCCCAGGTTCGGGTCGTGACACGGGGTAAGGCACCAGTCACGGATCCGAGGTCGTTTTGTGACAACTATCCTTGAAGTATACTTGTCTTGTTTTGGAGTATACATGACTTATTCTTGAAGTATACTTGTCTTGTTATTTGGAGTATACATGACTTGTTTTCTTGAAGTACTTACCTTGTCATTAGGAAGTATTCATGTTATTGATTTTATGCTAAAGGTCTGTCTAAAAGATTCCTAAGTTCTTACCATGTCTTATGGGGGATGTTGGTAAGAGTCGTTAGGAAGTATTAGAAACAAGTATAACCTATTCACAGTTCCAATGAGTATTGATTTTCAAGATTATGAGACTTTGATTTAAAGTTATGAGGCTTGATTTCCAAGGTTATGAGACTTGTTTTATTTAAATGATTATGAGACTTTATTTTCAAGTTATGGGACTTGATTTGAAAGTTTGTGTGATTTGATTATATGAAGTATAAGTGAATTGATTTGAAAGTTATAATACTTGAGTTGAAAAGTACAAGCTTACTTGACTTTAAAAGATAGGAGTAACGTCATTGGAAAAGAATGAGTTACTTGATTTAAAGGAATAATTTCCTTAATTGTTGAAAGAAGAAGTGACTTGATTTTAAAGAAGAGAAGTAACTTGATTTAAATGTATAAGTTACTTGATTGATTTAAAGAGAAGTCGCTTAAATTCAAAACCTTGAATGGAATTTCTAAAGGTGTAGTAACTTGATTTGAAAAGTATAGATTACATGATTTGAAAAGTATAGATTACTTGATTTAAAAAAGTATATGTTACTTGATTCAAAGAGAATACGTAACTTGATTTGAAAAGTATATGTTACTTAATTTAAAGAGTAGAAGTAACTTGATTTAAAAGGTATAAGTTACTTGATTTTGAAAAAGGGAGTTACTTGATTTAAAAAGTAAGTTCCTTGAGTTTTGAAAGAAGAAGTGACTTGATTTAAAGGCATAAGTAACTTGGTTTTAATAGTGAAAGTGCTTTTGGGATTCATTCTCCCTAAATATTGCATGAAACAATTCTTTTATAAAGAATAGACGTACATAGTACTTTGGGTTCAAATCCCGTACATGATATGGTAGTGCTTTAGTTTCCTAAAATGAAAGTGTTATAACGGTTTTATGAGAAGTTTGTTATAATAAGGTTTGTGGAAAGTCAAGAGATGGTTTAAAATATTGTAAGGAAATCATGGGAGAATGTCCATGGTTAAGTCCTTAATATAATACATGCTATATGACACTTTGATTTTCAAAGATGTTTTAAAGTAATATGTGATGTCTATTGCCCTGATTTGTCAAACCATGTCTTAGAAAGATACTTAGTATGATAAGTGTCTTGATGATGGTTTCAAAATGATACATGTATTGGATTCTACTTCCTAGTGATACATGTAGTACTTGGGCTTTTCTAAAAATGAAAATTTAGTTTATAAAGTGAATGTACGACTCACGTACATTGTTGTAATGGACTTTAATCCTTAGTGATGTAAGCGTGATAGTGCCTTGGTGTTATAAAATGAAAGACTTGATAGTGTCTTGTTTGTTTTAGAAAAGGAAGACATGGTATTGTCTTGGTTATTTTAGAGAGGAAGACATGGTATTGTCTTGTTTGTTTTAAAAGGAAGGCATGATATTGTCTTAGTTATTTCATAAAGGAAGGCATGGTATTGTCTTGTTTATTTTAAAAGGAAGGCATGGTATTGCCTTGGTTGTTCAAAAAGATGATGCCTTCATTTGTCTAATGAGAGTTAAAGATTACTTAACTTGCATAAGTTGTTCATGATAACCATTGGTGCTAGTGTTATGAGTATAATTGCGCCCCCAAGACATTATACATCCCCTGAGTATGATTGCGGGGTAAACCCCCAAGACATTATACATATTCCGTGGATTTGCTCCCCATGATGTGAGGAAACTACCTCATGCGAGTCCGTAGGGGTCATGCGGGTGAAATAGTCTCATGCGGGTGAAATAGTCCTATGCGAGGAAATTACCTCATGCGGGTCCACAAGACCTATGCGGGTGAAATAGTCCTATGCGAGGAAATTACCTCATGCGGGTCCACAAGACCTATGCGGGTGAAATAGTCCCAGGAGTAGGACTGCATAATGATACAACGGGCGGGTGACCCTAGATTGATCATAAGCTTCCTAGTTTAAAGAGGTAAAGTTTACTCTACTTTTTTTAAAAAGGCACAGTGTACTGATATTTGAGTATTGTACTTTTTACATGCCGACGGTGATGTTGGAATTCCACGGGCATGCTTATCTGATGATGGTGGTATATTATACTTGTTACATGTTGACAGTGATGTTGTATTCCACGAGCGTCTTACGTGATATTATATCTTTGAGGTAGGTGTCACGATTTTGACATGGCTTTCGTATGTGAAAGTGATGCGTTGTTATAGTAGTCTGGTGATACAAGGTCTGATTGGCTCGATTGTTATATGACACGGTAGGATCGGTATTTGATTTTCATACTTGCCCTGTCATTCTTTTATCTGATTATGATCTTGTTCTTATCTTGTATTTCGTTCCATACTTGGTACTGTTATCGACCTCGCCCGGGCTGCGTTCATGTCCGCAGGTCTAGGTACTCAGTTGTGGATCTGCGAGCTTAGGATCATGGTTCAACATTTTGAGATGACTCCAATGTTCCGGAGCTTGTCATTATGGCTAGGTATATTCAGAGGTACGGCGGGGCCTTGTCCCGTCACAGTTTACTGTCCAAATGCTTAGAGGTCTGTATTCATATGTGGGCTGGACTGCTAGAGTTGTATTTACATTGTAGAACAGCGTAGACCCTTTCGGGTGATTTTTATTATGGAAGTCTTATCGGTTTTGCCTGTGTTTAAAGAAAAAAATGAGTGTTATTTATCTTCCGCGGTTTCTTATGTTGTATGAATAAAAGGGTGCCCATGTAGAGCACCAGTCGCGGGCCCGGGGTTCGGGGCGTGACACAATGTCTAATATTGAGTTGTTTTTTTTAACTCTCATAATAAGATGCCAAATATATATAACTTGTAACTTAGAATAGAGTTGGTTTCAATTATGACATTATTTATATCGGTAATAGCCTCATATCTCGCATGACCTTTTTGATCTTATCTCCCGATAACGATTTTATTAACAGATCTGTTAGCATTTGCTTTGTTGGATGATATTCAAGTGTGATCTTCCCCTTCTTGACCATACTTCGAACATGATTATATCTCATAGAAATATGTTTACTATGATCAGACATTCTCTCATTCTTTGCATTGTAAATCGCAGCTTGATTGTCACAATACAAAGTTATATGACTCTTCTTTGGTTCTATAAAAGAAATAGGTTTTAGGAATCTTCTAAACCACAAAAGCTTTTTTCCAGCCATTGACATGACAATGTATTAAGATTTCATTGAAGATAAAGCAACACAACTTTGCTTTTTCGAAGCCCAAGAAATTATGACCTCTCCAATAGTGAATAACCACCCACTAGTTGACTTAGAATTACTTGCATCACTAAAATACTCAAGTGTACATGCATTGCATTTGTAAATTCAGACCATAATTCCTTGTTGACTTCAAGTACCTTAGTACTCGTTTTAGTTCCTTCCAATGATCTTCTCCCAGATTGCTGGTAAATTTACTCAATATGCCAATAGAACACACAAGATCAAGTCTTTTGTGATTCACCACATACATAATACTACCAATTATTTTGATATATTCTTCTTGATTTATAGTTTCTCTTTCATTTGGAACTAATTTTATGATTGGATTGATAGGACTTGTATTATCCTTGCAGTCAAAGTAATTAAACTTCTTTAACACTATCTCAATGTAATGATATTGTGTTAGAATGTAAGTTCCTCGTCTCTTGAGCACTTTGTTACACCCCGTAATTTCAGGATATGTTTAAGAGAATGTACGTAAGGAACCAGGACTTTAAAAATTGGTACGAAAGGAAGAATTATTTTTCCGAAGGAAAATCTTCCGAACTTCGGAAAGGAAAAATGTTCGTTGATGAGAATTTGATTCTCAAAATGTGTTATTTGAGACGTATGTAATTTATTAACATTGTAAAAATTTATTTACGGATTTGGTCATGTAGGGCCCACCCGGGAAATTTTACGATTTGTGGGGCCCACAAGGTTTTCGATATTTTGACGAATTCTGGAAATTTCAGAAAATGAAATATTTTAGACCAATAGGAGGGCGACACGTTTCACCCTCCACATGGCTTGGTCGAAATGTCTTGGTCAAGAAAGACCAAGTGGAGATCTTGACATTATTGACTAATATTGACTAAAATCCTAGCCACCCATATGTATTAATCTTAGCCCTTGGATGCCTTATATAACTATACTAGTAGCAAGACAAATCCCATACTTAGAAAATATCAAGAACTTTGTGCAAGCATAGGAAGCTCTCGGTTTTGGGCTCACTTTGAGAAAGAAAATTCTTCAAAAGTTGATCATAAATCTCAATATTCAAACCCAAGATCCCTAGAGGTATTCTAAGGATATCCCAACACAAAAATCCCGAAAAAACTACATTTTTACGTTAATCGCGACATGAAAACCTAAGGGTCATAGTTGGAGTTGGAACTTGAAGAGGAGTTCTTCATAAGCTTACAAAGGTGCTTGGAGTGGATTGAAACGTCAAGAAGAGGAGCTAAAATTGCTAAGGATCGACTTTAGGTTTTGGATTGTATTTGGGCTTAAAGAGGTAATAATCTCCGTCTTGCTATTGTAATTCAAGATTTCATGTTGTAGTAGTTGATAGATGAGCATGTGATATTTAGGATGAAGATTGATAGATGTTATGGAATTTGGAAGCTTAAATCCGAGATTGGCATGTTAGCCATTAAAATTGGAAATCAATTTAGTCGATAGTTATAATCGTCGCATGTTATATAAGAAAGGGATTATAGTTGTTATAATTGTTTGCGACTATATAACATGTTAGAATAACAACTTGGATTGAAAAGGAATTGGAAAAGAATAAATGTGGTGTTATCCTTGTGATTGCCGAAAATGGCTCAAGTTATTGGACTGTTTTACTTTAATTGTGGGGCAGAATTTTATACGTCATGTTAGGCGTATAATCCCCTTTGAAGTGCTGGTTTGTTGCGCCTTAAATGTGGCATGTTGGTTATTAATTTCGGGCCTTGAAAAAGGTGGAAAAGTACGTAGAAACAAAGGAAATGCTGCCCAATTTTCCGTAGAATAAGAGACCTTACACTTAGTATGATTCTACCTTAAAAGGCTAGGAGTTGATAGACGTATTATGGTCCTTATAGGTTGAAGTACTTTGGAGCACATTGCTACGTATCGTTAGTCGTCGCGAGGTATGTGAACCTCTTCCTTCTTTTGGCATGATTCTACGTATGAAATATACATGTGGTATTAATTCATGATTTCTTCTACTCTTAGAAGTTAAGAGGTACGTATGTTGATTGACTCTATGTAAAAGGTATGTCTAAGTTATCCTAAGTCCTTACCAAGTCTTATGGGGGATGTTGGTAAGAAGTGTTAGGAAGTTATACGGTTTGATTTAAAGCTGCGTGACTTGATTTATTTTGAGTAAGTGAATTGATTTTAAAGAGTTTATGTTATGAAGTTTTAAGACTATGAACCTTGATTTCTTAAAAGGTTATGAGACTTTATTTTTCAAGTTATGGGACTTGATTCTTAAAGGAAGGAATGACTTGATTTAAAAGGTATGACTTCCATGATTTATTTCAAAAGTTAAGAGGCTTGATTTTGAAAGAGTATGTAACTTGAGTTTTAAAAAGAAGAAGTTTATTGATTTAAAAGAGAGGGTGTGGCATGATTATTTTATGTGTATGTATGTATGTATGTACGTAGTATGTTGGGTCCAACTCCCTAATCTTGCATGTTATGATTCTTTTATAAGTATGCATGTACGTAGTACTTTGGGTTTAGTTTCCCTAAGGTTTCAAGTTATGAAAATGCCTTAGTGTGATTAAAAAGGAAGATGTGATAAAGTGCCTTAAGTTCTTTAAAATGAAAAGTTGTTATAATAGCTTTATGGGAGGTTGTTATAACGACTTAGCGAGAAGTAAGAAGATGATTTTATATGACACATAGTTGTTTGTGATAATTATGTGTACCGTCCTTTATGTGTGACATTACCGCATCCCAGAATGGGCCAGGCAGTATACCTTTATGGGCAGATGTATGAGACTTTACAGTGTCCCAGAATGGGTCGGACAGTATACCTTTATGAGCAGACTTATGTGACTTTACCATGTCCCAAAATGGGCCGGGCAGTATACCTTTATGGGCAGACTTATGTGACTTTATCGCGTCCCAGAATGGGCCGGGCAGTATACCTTTATGGGCAGATGTATGAGACTTTACCGTGTCCCAGAATGGGCCGGGCAATATACCTTTATGGGCAGACTTATGTGACTTTACCGTGTCACAGAATGGGCCGGGCAGTATACCTTTATGGGCAGACTTATGTGACTTTACCGTGTCCCAGAATGGGCCGGACAGTATACCTTTATGGGCAGACTTATGTGACTTTCTGAGTGTCCCGAATGGGTAGGCGATGCTCGCTTTGTGGGCAGATTTAAATAGCTTTACCGCGTCCCAGAATGGGCCGGGTAGTATACCTTCGTGGGAAGACTTTTTATGACTTCACCGTGTCCCATAAATGGGTCGGGTTACGTTATCATGTATGGATAATCAAAGGGAACTCCAAAATGAGACGTCCCTCCATAAAGGGCCGGATTATGTTATGCAAGGTACGTAAGTTATGTGTTTATGAACTTGATGATTTTTCCTAATTGTATGTAAGAAATTGATTATAACTCTTATTGAAAATGGAAAAAGATAATAATGTACGATTACATTAATGAGTTGTAATGGCACGGTAGGATCTGGTATTTATTTTTTTATACTTGCCCCTGTCATTCTTTCGTACAGTCATGATTGTTTACTGTACCTTATTTCCGTTCCATACTCGGTACATGTTGTACTGAGCCCCTTCGGGGGGCTGCGTTCATGTCGCAGGTAGGGGTAAGCAGGTTGCAGATCCTCGTTCTTAGGATCACTGATCAGTTCTTGGAAAGCTCCATTTCTCCGGAGACTTGTCTTTTGGTACAGTTTCCCTGACGTTGTAGATTTATGTACATTCAGGGGTATGACGGGGCCCTGTCCTGTCACAATGGTTATGTCAAAACTCTTAGAGGTCTGTAGTCATATCTTATGGGTCGATTTGTAAAGAAAAACGAGGTAACTACTTTTGGCTATGTATATATATATTCAGGGAGGTAGCCTTATCGGCTAACCTGTTATTTATTTCTTGTTGATTTACGTTATGAGTTTTATGTATGTTCCGCTGATTATCTATGATGCATACCTATAAGGGTGCCCAGGTAGGGCACTAGTCGCGGGCCCGGGGTCGGGCGTGACACACTTTGACTCCCAATATGACATCAGCAAGACCTAAATCCTTTATGTTAAAAGCTTGATTTAAAAACTCTTTCATCTCATTCACACATTTTATGTCATAACCAAAGATAATCAAGTCATCAACGTATAAAGTTACCACTACTTTATACTCAAGAGTAACCTTAGTAAAAACATAACTTTCTACTTTGCTACTCTTAAATCCGAACCTTTTAATTTCTTACTTAAACTTTTTGTACGATTGATGTGGTGCTTGTTTAAGCCAATGCATAGATTTTTTTAATTTGCATACTTTATGTTCTCCATCCTTAACAACATAACCTTCAGATTTGATGCAAATAAATGTTACACCCTGTATTTCCAACAGTGTGAAATAAGAACGTACGTGAGAAACTGAGATTTGAATTTTGGAAAGAATGAAAATTCCAGAAAATCTTCCGAGCCTCGTGAAGGAAAAAAGTTCATTAATTGGAATTTGGTTCTCAAATTTGGTATTTAAGACTTTTGGAATTTATTGGAATTATAAAATTTTATTTTCGGATTTGGTCATGTGGGGCCCACCCGGGAAATTTTACGATTTTGTGGGGCCCACAAGGTTTTCAATATTTTGACCAATTATTGAGATTTTGGAGGATGAAAAATATTTTGGACCAATGAGAGGGCGACACGTGTCACCCCCACTTGTCTTGATTGACTACTTGACCTTAGATATTTGTTGAAGTAGGACAAGTGGACATGGGTCCCACATCCACTTGTCCCTACACTTGTCCTCATCTCACTACATGGAGTGCTTTATTATATACATAGAGGGAGTTCAAGACAACTCCAACACTTAGAAAAATTTCCAAGTCTCTTCTCTTGATAAAGAGCTCTCAGTCAAGGGGTTATTTGGAGACCAAAAATTCTTCAATCTTTGTTGTTAAATCTCCATACTCAAACCTAAGATCCCTAGTGGTATACTAAGCATAAAAAATCCCTTAAACCCCGGAAATACTATGTTGTTCCGTTAGTCGCACCTTGAAAACCTAAGGTGTTCTTGGAATTTTGTGTTGGAACTTGAAGAGAAGTTGGTTATGAACTTCTAAGGGTTGTATATTGTGGATTGGAACGTAAAGAAAATGAGCTAAACATGCTAAGGATCGACTTTAAACTTGGATTATTTTGGGCTATATTGAGGTAAGGATCATCTTTCTCTCAATGTAATTAGATATTACATGTTGTGGATATATGTAAATGACCGTGTGCTAGAAAGAATGAATATTAGAAATGGGTTGGACCACATTTGGATGTTGAGGTCGAGAGTTGATTGATATTGGCCATTGGAATTGTTGACCATTTTATTGTTAATAACACTTGTCGCATGTTATATAATGAAGGAAATATTGTTGTTGATAGTTAATATAACTTATATAACATGTTGGAACATGATTTGGATTAAAAAGGAATTAAGGAAAATGGATTTGGATTTAAAGTATGTTGGCCGAGAATGGCCCTTTATGTTGGTAAATAATGGACTGTTTTAATATAGATTGTGGGGCAGAATTTTACACGTCCAGTTAGGCGTGTAATACCCTTTGGCTAACTGTTGGTTGCGCCTTAAATGTGGCTTGTTGGTTGATGAATACGGGCCTTGAAAAAGATGGAAAAGTACGTAGACACAAAGAAAGTGCTGCTCAAATTTATGTAGAATTAAAGGGCCATTATTTGGTACAAGTCTTATACTAGTAAGTATGATATTGATATAAGTGCTATCGTCATTATAGGTTGAAGTACTACGTGTAGCATATTCTACTTGGAATGTGGAATAGACGATAAAGTTGAAGTACATTGAAGCGTATTGCTACTTGTCGTTTGGGTTAGTCGCCAACGAGGTATGTGAACTTCTTCCTTCTTTTGACATGATTATTTGGAAAGTCTATGTGACTTGATTTTGGTGAGTCTTTGTGACTTGATTTATTGAAGTAAGTAAATTGATTTTGAAAGTATATGAGTCTTGATTATGAAAGTATGAGTGACTTGGTTTGAATTGTATAAGTTACTTGAAGTACTTTAAAGTTATGAGATTTGATTTAAAGTTATGAGACTTGATTTCTTTAAAGTTTGAGACTTTATTTTTCAAGTTATGAGACTTGATTTCTAAAGTTAAGAGACTTGATTTATTTGGAAGTTATGAGACTAGAGTTATTTGAAAGTCATGAGACTAGAATTATTTTAACAAGTATAGATTACTTGGTTTAAAGAGAATGCATGACTTGATTTTAAAAGATAGGAGTAACGTTATTTGAAAAGAATGAGCTACTTGAGTTAAATGAATAATTGCCTTAATGTTGAAAGTAGAAGTTACTTGATTTTAAAGCCTTGAGTTGAAGTTAAAAAGGTGTAGTAACTTGATTTGAAAAATATATGTTACTTGATTCCAAGAGAATAAGTAACTTGATTTGAAAAGTATATGTTACTTAATTTAAAGAGTAGAAGTAACTTGATTTAAAGGTATAGATTACTTGATTTTGAAAAAGAGAGTTTACTTGATTTAAAAGTAAGTTACTTGAGTTTTGAAAGAAGAAGTGACTTGATTTAAAGGCATAAGTTACTTGGTTTTAAAAGTGTAAGTTACTTGAGTTTAAAAGAGTAAGTAACTTGGTTTTAATAGTGAAAGTGCTTTTGGGTTCAACTCCCTAAATATTGCATGAAACGATTCATTTATAAAGAATAGACGTACATAGTACTTTGGGTTCAAATCCCTTACATGACATGATAGTGCCGTGGTTGTATTAAAAGGAAAGATGTGGTAGTGCTTTAGTTTTTTTAAAATGAAAGTGTTATAACAGCTTTATGGGAAGTTTATTATAACAAGGTTCGTGGAAAGTCAAGAGATGGTTTAAAATGTTGTAAGGAAATCATGTGAGAATGTCCATGATTAAGTCCTTAATATAGTACATGATATGCGACACTTTGATTTTCAAAGATGTTTTAAAGTAATACGTGATGTTTATTGCCTTGATTTGCTAAATCATGTCTTAGAAAGATATTTGTTATGATAAGTGTCTTGATGATGGTTTCAAAATGATACATGTATTGAATTCTACTTCCTAGTGATACATGTAGTACTTGGGCTTTTCTAAAATGGAAATTTAGTTTATAAAGTGAATGTACAACTCACGTACATTGTTGTAATGGACTTTAATCCTTAGTGATACAAGGTCTGATAGTGCCTTGGTGTTAAAATGAAAGACTTGTTAGTGTCTTTGTTATTTTAGAAAAGAAGGCATGGTATTGTCTTGTTTGTTTTAAAAACAAGGCATGGTATTGTCTTGGTTATTTTAGAAAGGAAGGCATGGTATTGTCTTGGTTATTTTAGAATTGAAGGAATGGTATTGTCTTGGTTATTTTAGAAAGGAAGACATGATATTGTTTTGTTTTTTTTAAAAGGAAGACATGATATTGCCTTGGTTGTTTAAAAAGACGGTGCATTCATTTTGACTAATGAGAGTTAAAGATTACTTAACTTGCATATGTTGTTCATGATAGCCATTAGTACTAGTGTTATAAGTATAATTGCGGGGTAAAACCCCAAGACATTGTACATATCCGTAGATTTTCTCTCCACGATGCAAGTATTGCGTATATGCTCATTGCGGGTCCGTAGGGCCTAAACAGGTGAAATAGTCTTGTGCGGGGTGAAATAGTCTTGTGCGGGGAAAATTGTCCTATGTGGGTCCACAAGACCCTTGCAGGTGAAATAGTCCCAGGAGTAGGATTGCATAATGATACTACGGGCGGGTGGCCCTAGATTGATCATAAACTTCCTATTTTAAAGCATGTAAAGTTTACTCTTATTACTCTACTTTTAAAAAGGCACAGTGTACTGGTATTTGATTATTATACTTGTTACATGTCGACAATGATGTTGGAATTCCACTGGCATGATTATCTGATGATAGTTGTATATTATACTTGTCTCTGGTTATTCGTTAGACCTGTTATAATCTCATCTATGAGTTCGTTGATACATGGTACTGTTACAGAGTACTGATGAAACAAAGTCTGATTGGCTCTAATTGTTATATGACACGGTAGGATCTGGTATTTGATTTTCATACTTGCCCCTGTCATTCTTGTGTACAACTATGATTTTAATACTGTACTTTATTTCCGTTCCATACTTGATAATTGCATCGACTTTCGGCCGCATCTACGTCCGCATGTCTAGGTACTCAGTTGTGGATCCGCGAGCTTAGGATCCTTGTTCAGCTTTATCGGATAACTCCAATGTTCCGGAGCTTGTCATTATGGCTAGATATATTCAGAGGTACGGCGGGGTCTTATCCCGTCATAGTATTTGTTCAAAATCTTAGAGGTCTGTATTCATATGTGGGTTGGACTAGCTAGAGTTGTATTTACATTGTTGAACAGTGTAGACCATTTCGGGTGACTTATATTATGACAGCCTTATCGGCTTTGCCTTTGATTAAGAAAAAAATGAGTGTTATTTATCTTACGCGGTTTATTGTGTTGTATGAATAAAAGGGTGTCCAGGTAGGGCATCAGTCGCGGGCCCGGGGTTCGGAACGTGACAATAAATTTCCTCATCCAAGTATCCATTTAAGAATGCCGTTTTAACATCCATTTGATGAACCTCTAATCTATACATATATGCAGTAGCAAACATTGATTCTGATTGATATGAATTTAGAAACGGGAGAGAATGTCTCAAAGTAATCAATCTCTTCTTTTTTACTATAACCTTTGGCTACCAATCTAGCCTTGTACTTATCAATAGTACCATCAGTTTTGAGTTTCTTTTTCAGAATCCTCTTGCAACCAATAGGTTTAGTCATATGAGGTAAAAGTTTTGAGTGAATAGTACCATCAGTTTTTTTTTTATCAAGGGGGAATAGTACCATCAGTTTTGAGTTTCTTTCATTTATATATATATATATATATATATATATATATATATATATATATATATATATATATAAAAGAATGTTTTGAACTATTGAAGTTATTATTGGTTTTCCTCCGTAATGAATGAAAGCCCAAAAGCTTGACCAACATGTAAAATCCATTAACTCCTTTTATAGCTACAAGGAAGTTCAAATTTCTTAGACAAATGACTCTTTATGTGGGACAAATGACTCAATTATGATGGAAATACTGATATCCAATGTGGGATATATAACGGTTGGAGCCTAATTAAACAAAAGAAGGTTCATTAATTAATGTGTGTGATCAAGATTCTAGGAATTTTTATTTTCTTTTTAAGAGAGAAAAGGGAGAGTTGTTCAAAGTTTTGGGGCCAATCTTCAATCTTTTTATCTTCACATTGTGCTCATACTTTTCCTTTTTTATTTTTCTTTCAGAATTTTACTCATACTTTCTAATATATTGTTTCTAGACTTCTTTTTTCTCTCTTTTGGCCTTTGGGCAACAGGATAATAGTATCCTCTATAAAGTTACTTTTTCCTTTAGAAAGAACCATTTTATTTTATATTTATTTGAAGTGGGGTTGTGATTTATTGACTTTAATACACATACACTTGAGTTGCTTGAAAAGCTTATTACAATAAGGTAGTTTTCTATTTTTAATCCTTTACGCTGGCAAGCACTAGATGTTGGAGTCTCATTTTCTTTGCCTTTATTTTTCTCTTTTACAGTTGGTATAAAGTATATGGCATACTCTAACATGGGGTTTGTTGTTGCAATCTCGCCTCTGGAGAATCCAAAAAAGTTTTGAGTCTGGGTAGTTGTATAAATTAGGTAGAGAAATGGCAGGTGGAGGAGCAGCACCAGCAGCAAAGTCAGATGACCCAACGCCACATCCAACTAAAGATCAGCTTCCCAATGTTTCCTACTGTATTACTAGTCCTCCCCCATGGCGTAAGTCCACTATATTCTTTTGCTTTCCTCTCTTACTGTTTCATGCGACTTTGGGGAATTTTTCTTTGTAAAACTAATTAAACCTGACACACAGAATTCATATTCAAAGTTGATTAATTGGTATTTTTATCCTGAACCAACTCCACGGTGTGACTAGTTTCTGATTTTCTTTCCTTCAAATATACTGTCAAAATCACGGTAGAATATGGGAACAGCTATGTGCTCCCCTTTATTTTGGTAAAAAGATAGGATTACTTTTCGTTCCACGTAGTATGGTTAAAGTATATAGCTCAGGCTAATTTCGGTTGCGCTGTAATTACTGGAATCTCTTTTGTCTGTATATATCTTAAGGTTTCTTTTATTCTTACATTTACATAAGTGCCTCTTACTGTTCCCATATCAGCTTACTTAAAAATCTCACACAACTTGTTAAAGAGTTTCATGGCGAGTAGAGTAGGCCCATTTTGTATTGCTCTTGAACGAAAGAGTCAAAGACATAACCGGATACTTCTCTGTATTAAGTAACTTCTTTAAATATGTTTTTACCATAATCTGGCTGTTGTACTATGCTGATATTGTGTAATTGTTGGAATGCAGCTGAGGCTATCCTTCTTGGATTTCAACATTACCTTGTTATGCTTGGTACCACGGTTATCATTCCTACGGCTTTGGTTCCTCAAATGGGAGGTGGAAATGTGAGGCCTCTCAACACAATTAAGTTGTTTAACTATGTAACCCATGACTGATTTTTGACCTCAAGCAGCGTTATCCTTGTTAAATGACATATTATATGTCCTTTTGCAGGAAGAAAAAGCAAAAGTTATTCAGACATTGCTATTTGTCTCTGGGCTGAACACCCTGTTGCAGACTTCCTTTGGGACTAGGCTACCTGCTGTGATTGGAGGGTCCTATACCTTTGTTGCACCTACAATTTCAATCATACTTTCTGGTCGATGGGAGGACCCAGACCCTGTTTCGGTTGGTCTCTTCAAACATTGTATTTTGTCTTCCATGTGAATACATTTTGAATCTCAACAATTAAAAGTCAAAGAAGAAATGTCATTTATTTTTTAATTATTGCGTTCCTTGCTCTTAGCAATTTTAGACAAACTGCTTATTTTTTTCTTTTTATGATTCATATTGGTGTATATTCTTTTTAACTCTCTAATGGGTGGGAAGATATGTGGAGACACAGTGATAGACATTGTGAAACTCATCTGTTGCATCTTAGTGATATTCGGTCCTAATTGATTGTAAACATTACCTATGACTCATCAGAGATTCAAGAAGATAATGCGAGCCACCCAAGGTGCACTTATTGTTGCTTCAACACTTCAGATTGTCCTCGGTTTCAGTGGTCTCTGGCGCAACGTTGTAAGGTTTGTCAATGTCACAATGCATATGCATGCTGTAAATTATTCATTACCTATAGCAAAATTCATGCTTCAAATTGTGCTTCTCTATGCACCTCGATCGTAATTCTCATGTAGTACCTTCTGCTTCATCCGTCATTTGATGACGTGACATAATTTTCTGCACTTTTCATAGTGTTCCTCTATTTTAGTGGATCAAGCAAAAGCTCCAAACATTATTCTTTGTGGTTTCTTGTCTGCATGTTCATGGCAAAGGCTTCATATAGATACTGTGGAACTAGCTCTTGTTAACATTTTGTATTCTGTGGATTCATAGGTTTCTGACCCCACTCTCAGCTGTTCCGTTGGTGTCTCTTGTTGGCTTTGGGCTTTATGAGTTTGGTTTTCCTGGGGTAAGTATACAAACTCGCTACACTGATTCTGAAGCTATGAAGCACGGACACCTCATTTAGGGTGAGGTGTCCGTGTCGGACACCATTTCGGACACGAAACGCCTCGGACACGCCTCAGACACGTGTCCGGGACGTTTCCGAGTGGGCCCAACAAAAAAAAATCGGACACGGCAGGGACACGGGAAAGGGGGACACGCCAGGGACAATTTTTTATTTTTTTTAAGAAAAAGTTTAGTTTTAATTTTATTTGATTTATTTTAAGTAAATTTATATTTATTTGAATTTGGGTCTTGGGACATACTTATGTATTAGTTTATGGACTATGGTCTTATGAATTATGTATTGAATATTTGATTGATTGTCAATTTGTTATGAATGTTTCTTTTTAATTTGGTACATATTTAATTTGGTATTTTGGTTATTTGGTATATAACAAATTTGAATTAAATTTTATAATTTATTTATGAACGTGAAGCTTTAAAAATATTAATTTTAGTATTTTATATATTATATTATATATATATATATAAATATTTTTTTATTTATTTTTAAAGCCGTGTCCCTGCCGTGTCGTGTCCCCTATTTTCAAAATTGAGGTTTTCCGCGTGTCCGTGTCCGTGTCCTATCGGACACCTCTCACGTGTCCGTATAGCACATTACATATTTCCTGTTTGGGTGTCCATGGACTTGTTCCACAGTTTGCCGTTAAAGCGAATAAAAACATCTTCTCTGTTTAGGTTGCCAAATGTGTTGAAGTTGGGTTGCCACAGTTGGTCCTTTTGGTCATCTTCTCTCAGGTAGGATGCTATTTGGAAATCAATTTTCTTTTGAGCATTATTTATGCTGGAAGGCATTATTGGACATGAAACTTAAAAAGTTAACTTGGTGATTATTGCAGTATTTGGCCCATCTGATACGCCCAGGGAAGCATATCTTTGATCGCTTTGCTGTTCTTTTCACGGTGGCAATTGTATGGATTTATGCATACATTCTTACTGTTGGTGGGGCTTATAATGGGAAGCCACAAAAGACCCAGATAAGCTGCAGAACTGATCGGGCTGGACTTATTGGCGCTGCTCCCTGGTAAGTGATCTTTTATTTTCTTCTTCTTGTGCCTTTTTCTTTCATAACCTCTAGGCGTAATGGAGGAGTGCTTGTGCACATTAGTTGCCATTAATTCTTGCACAATAATTAACGTATATCATAATGTGGTGAAAAATGTACAAGGTAAAAGACTGATAGGTATCTGAAAATCACCAATCTGATTTTAAGACTGCATGGGTTGTTTCTTTCTGAAGTTGTCTACACTTTGGAAATGGTAAAAACTATTATTTTTGTTTTTGTAACCCTTGGACCAGATCCATCTTGGTGAGCTTGGTGGAGCATAATCAGTCCCAAGCTTGGATAAATTAGTGGGGTTCTGGTATGTTAATATTCAGCACAGAAAAGGCCTAACTATGCAGAGAGTTCATGTAGCCCACTCCAACTAATTGGAATTGAGGAATAGTTGATTGATTGATATTATTGCGCACACGAAAATTTCTTCTCTTCTCCACTTCATCATTCCAGTTTCCACTAATAGGCCCATCGTTATGGCACATGATACAATTGTTAAAAGCAGAGTTTTCCACTTTGTTTAAGTGTCCGTATTAGTTCAGCTTCCTACTAGATTTCCCCATCAGTTTGTCAAAATGATACTTTGATTTCTGCTACTATCTGTTATTTCTTGGATTTCGACTATCTTATTTTATATGTGGTGGCTACTGTCCCTTTTCCAAACTGTTGTATCATGGCTTAGTCGCTTATTTTCATTTCCATAGTGCTTTGAATTTCTTGTCCTTATTTGACATCTTTTTATGCTTTCTTTTGAGTCGAGGGTCTTTCGAAAACAGCCTCCCTTCCTTGGTAGGGGTAAGGTCTGCGTACACTCTACCCTCCCCAGACCCCACGTTGTGGGATTTCACTGGCTATGTTGTTGTTCTTCTTCCTCCTTTTTTTAGAAAAAATCCTCTCACTTTGGCCCTCCTTTCTCCACGATGTTATCTAAACAAGGTATACTGCCCCGTAACATTTTATATAACAATATTAGATCACACAAAAAGTTTTAGATGTTAAGTTGGCTTATATATTTTATTAGTAATAGTGGAAGAAAATATTAAAGTAATGGTTGAAAAGGTAGTTTAATAGAGACAATACCAGACAAACTTCAAAAGTTGATAATGAATGTGATTTCTTGAAAGTTGTGAAACTTTTATCGAGATGAACTTGCATCAAATAGTTTGGGATTGGGACAGAAGGAGTAATATTTCTTCCCCTTCCTTTTCTCTTGCTTTATTTTTAACTAATTCTATTCATCCTTTGCTATTTCATGTCCTCATAGTTATTTTTTTCTCGTCTTTTTTTCTTTTTATGTTTCTATGTACCAACTCATTGATCTAATACATGATACTTTATTGAATTGTTGTAATATTTACATAATTTCCCAAATGTAATTATTAGAGGTTAATTCAAATTTGAACAAAATAATGAGTTGCAATTTAGTTTTTGCTTTTGATTAACAACTAACCGTAAACACCATTTTTTTAAAACACAATTTTAGCAAGCTCGTCCAAACATAAAATCTCTTTAAGATAATAAATTCTTGCTTCTGATTATCTGCAGGATTAGAGTTCCATACCCGTTTCAATGGGGAGCACCTTCATTTGATGCCGGTGAAGCATTTGCTATGATGATGGCTACATTTGTTGCTCTTGTAGAGGTTTGTCACCCAGAATTTCGATACACAGTGAATTACTATCTGATACTAGCATTTTTGTGGTGCGTTTCCCTATATTTCTTGCCCACCCTCCCTCTACTCAATTGTCAATACTGGTACTTTCCCACTTTGCTCTCCTTGCTGTCTCAAATCCCCAAACTCAAGGATGGATGAGCAGGGTGCTGGTCCGCTCTAGCTGCCTCTCTTGTCTATTATATACTTTTGGCATGCTTACAAATATTTTAGGTCTGTGTTTCTCTTTTTGTTATTTCTTTGCTTTATTACGTAGTATTCTCTGCTTACATTAGGGTACAATGAATATGACACCTCAGGTTCTTGGTTTAGATTATATGGGTTACTTGTCAACCTATAGCTATCTCTCTTTCTTATTCTCCCCTGCTCTGTTCTTCCCTTTTTTAACTACTTCTATCATTGCTTTAATTTCATTCCACAATTTTTCTTGTCAGTCAGTATGGCTACTTTTATGCTTGTCAAGATATAGGGCTGAAGCTAATCTCTTTCTTGCTTGTGCTTTCGGGTATTTTCAGTCTACTGGTGCTTTTATTGCAGTTGCAAGATATGCAAGTGCCACTCCGATGCCACCATCCATACTCAGCCGTGGCGTAGGTTGGCAGGTAAACAGGTGCTGCCCCCCTGAAAACTCCCCTCCCCAGTCCCACCATTTTCTATGACGAGTACAAAGGGAAAATGCAAATAATTTGATGATTTCGTTGAACTAGAACGTACAATCAAATGCATAGGGTGGTTTGGAAGGTTAATATGGAGAGTTGTGACATTGTTTCAGCCTTCCCAGATTTGCCTTTTCCACCAGAAGATTTCGCCCTTGGTATTACCAATTGATTCAGCTAGTACCCCAAGTCTGTCACATGACTCTTCAGCTAATACCCCAAGCCTGTCACATGACTCTCTCCATGCATTGCACGAGTGAAATGTGTCCACTCAATCTAAACGGAAGTTGTTTAGCTCTAGTCTGGTTCAGCTCTGTAAAACTAACATTCTGAGTAAACATGGTTACTGTTTTTTTTTTAATCGGATCCACTTTGGTATGGCAGTATAATGCAGCTATCGTACTTTATACACTGCCAAAGTCCTGCATACCCATCTGACAACCCGTGTCTTGAAACTTGATAATTACCAGTCTTGGCTTCCTCCTGTGGTTTCTTGTAAATTTTCCCCTTCCTCTTCACTCTCTATCTTTCATTCTCAGCCCTCCGTTTAGGTGGGAGGATTAGTTCATGTTGCAGAATGAGATTTAGAAATTATGTACTACATGCCTTCTTTCCCTCTCTATTTCTTGTGTTTCTCACGTTTCTACACATCTTATGGGCATGGTCTTAAACTTATGCAAGCCTGTGATTACTGTATTGGGAAAGATGATGGTTCTAGAGGGATGGAACAGCAGGGATCAACTGGATCATGGAAAGAGAAAGGACCTTTTATAATTTCTCCTGGTCTTTTTGTGTTTTTTTGGGGTTTAATGAGGGCATAAATGGAAGGACAACTATTTTGGTACTCTCCGTTAGATTCACGAGATGGACGATTGTTCTCTCACTCCGATCTCTGGCCACGTTGCTCCCTAACTATCATCATGTGACGAGTCATCTTGCTGTAGTTAATTTCCAAATCTGTGTTATGTCAGGGAATTGGCATTTTACTCTCGGGTTTGTTCGGCACCGGAAATGGTTCTTCTGTATCTGTGTAAGTACAGGCAAAATCTTCTTCAGCACAATAAGATGGCGAAATTAGTCATCTAAGACAGAATTAACTTTTCCTTCGTACACATGCAGTGAAAATACTGGTCTTTTGGCACTAACACGTGTTGGCAGCCGAAGAGTTGTTCAGATATCAGCGGGGTTTATGATTTTCTTTTCAATTCTTGGTAAATGTCCTGCCTAAGTATTTTGTTAAATAAGTTTTCTTGATTTTTGGCTGATATGTGATCCGTTGCCCCCCTGCTCCTCTTTTGCATGTTAATTTATCTAACTGCAATTTTTTCTCTCGTCAGGAAAATTTGGAGCGGTCTTTGCTTCGATTCCAGCACCCATTGTAGGCGCTCTGTATTGCCTCTTCTTTGCTTACGTAGGTATGTAAATATGCAAGGGAAGCCCCGTGTCATGGTCACTACCAATATGTGGTTCCTGTTATGATGAGTTAGTGATTGCCTTGTTCTCTTTCTTTGCAGGGGTTGGAGGCTTAAGCTTTCTTCAGTTCTGCAATCTTAATAGTTTCCGTAACAAGTTTATATTAGGTTTCTCTATCTTTCTGGGTTTGTCAGTACCACAGTACTTCAACGAATACACTGTCATTGCTGGTTATGGACCTGTTCACACACATGGACGATGGGTATAGCAAATTAGCATTAGCTCCTTAATATATCTTAACAATTTGGTTTTTCCTTTGATTTCGTTCATGTATTGAGAGGTCCGCTGAAAAAAGTTACTTGTGGTTTGTTATTGTTCAGTTCAACGACATGGTCAATGTGCCTTTCTCGTCGGAAGCTTTTGTTGCTGGCATCTTGGCTTATTTTCTGGACAACACAATGCACAAAAAGGATAGTTCAATTAAGAAAGACAGAGGCAAGCCCTGGTGGAACAAGTTCCGGTCCTTCAAGAGCGACACAAGAAGTGAGGAATTCTACTCCCTTCCCTTCAATCTCAACAAGTATTTCCCGTCAGTGTGAATTGCGGGCATCATATGGAGGAGACAAAAGGGTTCATACACCATAACACGGAAGTCCCTTCTCAATGAAATCTTCATTGGGGGCCTCCACTGCTGCTACACATATTTTGTTTTATATGTACCCAGTTACATGCGAAAAAAGAAAGTATAACCAGTCTGACCATTTTGAAGATGCTTAGTGAATTTGTTTATTGTTATTTTTCTGTTGTAAATTGATGGATATGTGGATCTAAGTAGCAATATAGCAAGTCTGGTGTTTTCCACTCGTCCTGATTTGTGCAGCAAAAACTTAGCTAGCACATCCACTTCTTCCACTAGAGCCACTCTGTTGTCGTTTTTCGTCTTCAAACTGTTAATTTGTTAGCAATAATCTATTCTAGGTTGTATCAGTCACGCCCTTTTTCGATCGCGACATATTCAACTCCTGCTTAGAAAATTAGAAAATAAAAAGAAAATGCTAAAATAGTGCTAAAATGCTAAAAGGGTTGCTAAAGGGTTCGCGGAGTCGTCATCTAATTAATTGGGTGAATTAAGACACCTAAATGTCAACTAGGTTAAGGTCAATATTAACTCCATTTTAATGGTCTGCAAAACTAATGTGAGATTCTGGGCCAAGATTCTTTATTATCCTAAAGGGAAGGGGTCAGACACCCTATAAGATCCGCTAACTTGCGATTGTCCGTTCAAACCTAGGGTTAATTATTATTCTACAAAAATTAATAAAAAGGGATAAAAATTGTAAGATTTGTTTATAAAAGATAAGGTTAATTTCATATGCAAGTATGCATTCAGAAATATTTCGTTAGATGAAGTATATAGGATATTGAACAAAATCAGTTGTGATGCATTTATAAAATACAATTACTATCTATTTTTTGCAAATGCTAGTAAAAGTATGATTCCAAAAAATAGTGAATGCAAATAGTAGGCTTTATAAAAATAGTAATATTCTAGCTACGAGAATCGTTATGCTAATTAAATGGTTCAATGTAGCTAAGTGTGGCGGGCCTAAAATAATTAACTTTAGGGAAGTAAAATCTAGCATCAAATTGCTTTCTAATCTATATATTCAAGGTTTGGATATTCTAAGTGTAAGGTTAGTAGTGCATTGCTAAGTAATCAATTTACCACACATAAATGGGGCGGGATAGGAAAACAATAAAGATGACTCGAAGGATGGCGATGGTGCGGTGGTTCTGGATGCGGAAAGTGCAATGGATGTAGATGCGGCGACGAACATAGATATGGATCTTCATTTGTCGCAGTTATGATGAGACTCATAATGAGACTCTTCATTTGCTCCGATGCATTTCATGTGAGATAAAAAATAAATATTAGTATATATCCAAGTCATAATAATGCAAGTAAAGATGACATAGCTATGTAAATTTAAACAAGCACGTGGCCCAGTTCTCATCCAAATAAGCAGTCCCAACCATTGTTTTCAGACTATAGGAAGAATCGGCCCAGGTGTGATGAGCCCAGTAACAAGTATTCCTATCCTATATACATGTCTTACTACGTGCAGCCATTCATTATTGTCTGAAGGTCGGACATAACAAAAGACTAATAAATTAACATGGCATAAATAAATCAGGGAATTAACATGCTGCCGCGTATGCCAATTTTAACATTTAATGGACAAACAGTTATGAGGGCTAGTCCTCACAGAAATGAGCAAGTAAATACCTAAGGGAGCATTCAAATGTGCAGGGTCACTTACATATAAACTAAACACATAAAATCATATCATATCATTTTATCAGGGAGAGTGAAGATTAACACCTCAAAACAAAGTTCAACATGATCAAGGTGATCTCTACATCAATAGATTATACATTGAACTCATGACAAGCTGGCTAGTTTAACGTATCGCTTCTAATAGGCAACTGATATCCTTCTGCGGGTGATGCTAGTCAGCAACTTACCCAAAATAAAGCGTGATCCCACATAGTATGGTCTTAACATGAGCAACAATCATTCAAAAAAAAACCAAACATGCAGCACAATATCTCCTCTTATCACTCACACTTCATTCCTCCAACCTCCATATGCATATAGATTTACAAATATTCTATCATATAATTGATTCTGATACTATATTATATCACTTACATAATTATAAAGACATGTAAAACTTGTCCTACAACATGTATTCAGACTCGAGCTGTCATAAACAATAGTCTACGCATTAACGAAGCATACATGTGTCTATTCTACCAATTTTACTTAATCTACATAAGAAACTACACTAAGCAAATACTTAACAAAACTAGATTAAACTAGCAGTCCTGCATGATATTATACACAAGCAGGAGAACAGGGTTATGAATTGAACACATGACACAAACATAGGCAATGACTCGTCTGGGCAGAAGCTAAACCAAATAAATTCCAAATACTGGTACGGATGTCCTTCAACCCCTAAGTAGACAGGGTATAATACAATATAACTTATAAAGTTCTACATGATAATACAGAGGCATTTTATCGCTTAAACTAGTAAAGATATATCAGTGACCAACTTTGCGAACATAAAGGACATGGAGCAGATAAATGATACATATGACTACATCCTGAATTAAGCAGAACCAAATATTGATGTTGCATACTCATAGTGAGATACTGACTGTATGACCAATCGACTAAACCGACGCTGTAAAACATTACGCCGACCAATATCACCATCCCATATATTAAACAACGTAACTATATTAAGTATAAATCCAATCGGCAATTTAACCAATCCAAATCTGCTTTAGGTAAACCCAAACATGATATGACGATGTCGACACGAAACAGTCAATGCACATATAACATGGAGCACATAAGTTGCACAAGCCATTCATATGAGGTCCACATGTACCTCCGTGTATCTCTTCTACTAGCTTGCTTGCCTCTTGAGCGTCGACACATCTCAATAAAACCAGATCTGGAGTCCTTCGGTATAAAACCTCCCCATTAAAAAAGAAATGGTTTGCTAATCTTCGAAGTGTCTTCTTCTGAATGTTGGTTATGCCTTATAGATACTCTCCTGCCTTGAGGTATCTTTTGATGTCATGGTACCAAGGGTTCCCGTCTGTTTCTTCGTCTACATGAGAGCAATAAGCAGGGTGTTCTAACACGCTCACTGTGATCGGATCAATGTAATTCTTGTCCGGATGTTGAATCATGAAGGAAAAGGTTGCCAACGCATCAACGAATTCATTCTGGATCCTTGGTACATGCTTAAATTCTATATTACTGAACTTCTTCTGCAATTCCTTTACGCAATGCAGGTAGGGGAATATCTTCATATTCTTGGTTGCCCATTCGTCCTGTACTTGATGGATCAGCAAGTCTGAATCACTTATGACCAGTAACTCTTGTATATTCATATCTACTGCCATTCTGAGTCCCAATATGCAAGCTTCATATTCTGCCATATTGTTGGTGCATGGAAATCTGAGTTTCGCGGAGATCGGGTAATGCTGATCTGATTCTGAAACCAAAATTGCTCCAATGCCAACTCCCTTAAAGTTTGCCGCTCCATCGAAAAACATTCTCCAACCTGGGTATGCCTCCAAAATATCTTCTCCGATAAACAATACCTCTTCATCAGGGAAATAGGTTCGGAGAGGCTCATATTCCTCATCGACCGGATTCTCAGCAAAATGGTCAGCTAGTGTTTGCCCTTTGACGACCTTCTGTGTGACGTATACGATATCAAACTCGCTCATCAGAATTTTCCATTTTGCTAGTTTTCCAGTGGGCATGGGCTTCTGAAGGATATACTTAAGCGGGTCCATCTTCTGAAATAAGAAAAGTGGTGTATGCTGATAGATAATGCCTGAATTTCTGGGCAACCCAAGTTAATGCGTAACAAGTACGTTCCAGTAGAGTGTAGCGAGCTTCTGCCCCAACACGCATCCAAAAGCATTCTCTAATACAGACAAATAGAGTAACAAAGGCCTCCCAGGTTCTGGTGGTACTAGAACTGGCGGATTAGACAAGTACTCTTTGATTTTATCAAAAGCCTGCTGACACTCTGTTGACAATTTAGTAGCGGCATCCTTAATCAATAATTCTGAATATCGGTTCGCATATCACGGTGGACTGAGCTATGAACATACTGATTTAGTTGAGACGACCAAGGAAGCTCATCACGTCTTTTCTGCTTTTCGGAGGAGGTAAATCTTGGATGGCCTTTATTTTTGAAGGATCCAACTCAATCCCTATTCTACTCACTATAAAACCCAACAGCTTCCCAGCAGGGACGCCGAATGCACACTTTGCAGGATTTAGCTTCAGATTATACCGTCTTAGCCGTTCAAAGAACTTCAAGTTTGCCAAATGACCTTCCGCTCTTCGTGACTTGATGATAACATCATCCAAATAGACTTCAATTTCCTTATGGATCATGTCATGAAAGATGGTAGTCATGGTTCTCATGTATGTAGCGCCTGCATTCTTGAGACCGAACGACATTACTCGATAATAATACACCCTCCACGGGGTAGTGAATGCTGTCTTTTCTGCGCCCTCTCCTGCCATAAGGATCTGATGATAACCAGTGAGCGATCTAACGATCGTAGTTCATGTTTTGCACAATTGTCGATGAGTATATGAATGTTTGGAAGAGGAAAGTCATCCTTCGGGCTAGCTCTGTTGAGGTCTCTATAATCCACACATACTCGGACCTTTCCATCTTTCTTCTTTACCGGCACAAAATTTGCTAATCAAGTAGGGTACCTTGCGAATCGAATTACCTTTGCGTCGAACTGCTTAGACACTTCCTCTTTGGCTTTCAAACTCATGTCTGATTTGATTTTTCTTGGCCTTTGTTTTACAGGAAGGTAAGACGACTCGATAGGCAGCTTGTGTGCGATGATATTCGTACTCAACCCTAGCATGTCGTCATACGACCAAGCAAATACGTCGGTGTAATGTTTCAGTAGCTCAATTAACTCTTTCTTCTGAATGACACTTAGGTGGATGCTGACCCTAGTCTCTTTTACAATTTCCTCATCGCCTAAGTTTATCAACTCAGTTTCTTCTAAATTCGGTTTAGGCCTATTCTCAAAGTTTTCCAACTCTTGACCAAGCTCTGATTATGGACCTTCTTCCTGTTCCTCGGGGTTATGCTCGCCATTTGAGCTTTGTTCGCTGGTTTCATTACATGTCATATTCACACTATCGACATGTTTATTAATATGATCGCTGAAATAAAAGTGCATAAAAATTTAATTTAACACAAGCAAATTTAAAGCTGCAAAAATGTCCTGGAATTTATGATGAAGCAAAACACGGGATTGAAAACATATTAAAGAAAGCATAAAGGCAAGTCTGTTTTTAGTTTAGAGTCACATTGCTAGAACTATTGTCACGACCCAACCTTGGGCCCGCGACTGGTGCCTTACCCGGGCACCCTTGTAGGTATACATCAGAGAAAAACCAGCGGAATAAACTCAACGACATAAAACAATGTAGAATAAGAAACAGGTTAACCGATAAGGTTACCTTTCAACATGTATATAAAAGTCAAAGCCTGAACAGTTATATCCTTTATAAACCCAACTTACAACAGGACTACAGACCTCTAAGAGTTTATAACAACTATGACGAGACAGGGCCCCGCCATACCCCTGAATGTATATGAACCTACAATGACAGGGAATCATACCAAAAGATAAGCCTCCGGAGAAACGGAGCTTCCCAAAATGCAGGACGGTGATCCTATGAGCGAGGATCAACAACCGATGTACCTCTACCTGCGGCATGAACGCAGCCCCCCGAAGGAGGTCGATAACACAGTATCAAGTATGGAAACTGAAATCAGTAATGAAATCATAACACTCTAAAACAAATCCTGACATGTATGAAAAACGATTAACGATGCATAGTGCCATAGTATATACGAGAGCAAATAGGTGTAACTCGACGGTTACGAATAGGCGACGATGATCGAAGTAGGGCCATTCGCCCTTAGTATCATTGTGCAAATCCTAATCCTGGACTCCCGCAATCCGCATAGGTCACGTTGAGCCGCATGAGGTATTCCTCGCATCAGGGGTAGCTAACCCGCGATATTTACTGGACTCCCGCAATCTGCATAGGTCACATGGACCCGCATGAGGTATTCCTCGCATAGGGGTAGCACACCCGGGGTAATTCCCGGACTCCCACAATGTTACACCCTGTAGTTCCAGAGTATGTATGTGAGGATGTACGTAAGAGAATACGACATTAAGATTGGAAATGAAGAAAGAGTTGGTTTTCCGACGGAAAATTTTCCAGATTTTTGTGAAGGAAAAAGGTTCGTAAATGAGAATTGGATTCCCAGATTTGATATTTGGACTTCTTGGAATATTAGAGAATTATGGATTTTATTTTCCGGAATTGGTCACGTTGGGCCCACGGGAGAAATTTACGGTTTTGTGGGGCCCACATTATTTTAGAGATTTTGGCCATTGTGGATGTTTCCGGGAGATGAAATATTTTGGACCAATAGGAGGGCGACACGTGTCACCCCTAGGTGGGCCATGTTGGCCGAAATCCTCATGACAAGTGGCCAAGTCTTGCAAGATATTTTGGGTGGACAAGTGGCTTGTGGGACCCACACACACTTGTACCCAATCTCAATCACACACTTGCTTTCATCCTAGCCCTTGGTTGTCTTATATATGCACCCTTAGTTGATGAAATCTTCCACACTTAACCATTTCAAGACTTGAGAAAAATACTCCCTCTCCGACATTGCTCTGCAACGATGAGGCCCTTCTTGGCCAAGAATTTGTCCATTAATTCTTAAACTCTTAAGTGTTCTTCCTTAAGGTGTTAGGAAGATTGTGAACTAAGAGTTAGACAAGATTTCACACCCCTAGCCTATTTATATTGCCTTGGCCGAAACTTGACAAGCTTGGAACCCTAAGTGTTCTTCACTTTTTGGAGTTGGATCTTGAAGAGAAGTTGGTTAGGAAATTCTAAGGGTTGCTTTTAGCGGATTGAAACGTAAGGATTTGGAGCTAAACTTGCTAAGAATCGACTTTAAGTGCTTGGATAATTTTGGGCTTTTTGAGGTAATGAACTTTGTCCTCTTTGTGAAGTTGGATATTATTTATGTTGGTAGTATATTATGGAGTATGAGATATGTGGAATGAAGTTTGGAAAGATTTGGATCTTGTAAGCTTGTTGAAATGGAAATTGACATGTTAGCCATTAAAATGGTAAAAACGTATCTATTACTTGTTGAAAGTTAATAACAAAGTAATTATAACTTATATAAAGATTGAAATATAAGTTGAAAGATTAAAGGAGTAATTCCGGCATACTAGCCGAAAATTGGATAAATGTGATTGTAGTAGTTGGCCAAGAACACCAACTAATGGACTGTATTTACATTGGACTGTATTTACTTTGGACTATGGACTTGTTCCATTTTGGTTTTTATGTTGTTGTTGTTTTAAGGGGAAGATTTTTTAACACGTCCGTTTAGGCGTGTGATCCCCTTCTTTAGTTGTTGAATTGTTGCGCCTTAAATGTGGCATGATGGTTATTGTTTTCGGGCCTTGAAAATGGTGGAAAAGTACGTAAAAATAGAGGAAGTGCTGCCCGATTTTCCGTAGAATAAGAGACCCTATACTCAGAATATTCTACGAAGAAACTAGATGTTGATAGACTTATTTTGGCCATTATAGGTTGCTATCCTACGCGCGACATATTCAACTTGGCAAGTGGATTTAGCCGAGGAGGTATGTGATTCTTCCTATTCTCTTGAGCATGATTATTTGTGAAATATATAGTGCGGTAGACGCACGTGTGTTAAAGGAGTTGGATTTCCTTTTTGTGTCCTTGACTTGATTCTAAATGTTAAGTGACTTGATATGAAATGTTAAGGACTTGAATTGTGTTAAAAAGTTGTGAAACCTCATTGTGAGTAATGGGTACTTGGTCTTTAAAAGAATAAAGTTATCTCGATTTCCAAAGTAAGAGACTTGATTTCTAAAAGAGAAGAGACTTGAGAATTTGAAGTTTTGAAGCTCAAAATATTTTGAGAAGTATATTGTTACTTGACCTTTGAAAGGAGAATTGTTTTTGTTTAAAAGGAAGGCATGGTATTGTCTTGATTTGGTTTTGAAAGCTAAACGACTTGATTTCGGAAAAAGGAGAAGTAACTTGATTTATAAGTATAGGTTACTTGTTTTGAAAAGAGTGAGTTACTTGGGTTTCAAAAGTATACTTAATGTTGTTTTAAAAATGTAAAGCACTTGGTTTAAAAAGTATAGAGTACTTGATTTTAAAGGCCTTGTAAAGATTTTCTGAAGGTGTAGTAATTTGGTTTGAAAAGAAAACGTGTTTTGATACTACGAGTATTAATATCGTGTGTCTTTTACGTAAAAAGAAGTCTTTTTTTTGAAAGGATGAAAGTATGTAGTATTTTGGGGTTAAAACCCGAATGGTTGACATAAAATGAAAGTACCTTGAGTGTGAGTAACTTGCCTATGTTTGCTTGTGATAGCCTTGTGGTTCAAATGTTGTATCCTTATGTTACCGCGTCTCTCGATGGATGGTCCACGGGTATGCAGCCATGATGAGGGTTCATTTCCCTGTAGATAGTGTTATTCCATGGACTAGCTCTCCATGAGGTTTACTGATGCAGACTGGTTCTGGTAGCTAGCCCCCGTACTTGCCCCGGTCGTTGCTGATGCAGGCTGGTTCTGGTAGTTGGCTTTCGTACTTGCCCCGATCAGTTCTTTATAGTGTCATTCCACGGACTAGTTCCCCACGAAGTTTTGTGATGCAGGAGGTTCTGGTAGTTGGCTTCCGTACTTGCCCCGGTCAACTTCGTGACGCAGGTGGAATGAGGTTAGTGACGCAGGAGGATCTGATAGTTGGCTTTCGTACTTGCTCCGGTCGGATGCGCGACGCAGGCTGGTTCTGGTAGCTATGCCTTCGTACTTGTCCCGGTCAGTTTTATAGCATAGTTGGTGCGGTAGGTTCTGGTAGCTGGCTTTCGTACTTGCCTCGGTCAGTTGATGATGCATGCTGGTTCTGGTAGCTATACCTTCGTACTTGCCCCGTACGGTTTTATGACACAGGTGGGACCTGGTGTTCATGTGTACTCCTTGGTGTTAATATATCATAGACTACCGGCAGTGAGGAAGGAATTCCACGGGCATGATTGATATCGTGGGCGTGAGACCCATGGTTATATTTAAGTGATGACTTTGAGGGCGTGAGTCCCTGACTTGACTGCTTATATATTGTGTATTTGTTATACCCCGTATTCTCAGGGTATGTATGCGAGGACGTACGTACGAGAGCACGACAGAAAAATTTGGAAAGAAAGAAAGATGTGAGTTTCGACGGAAAAGTTTCCGGTTTTTTTTTTTGTGAAGAAAAAGGTTCTTTAATGAGAATTGGTTTCCCAGATTTGGTATATGGGCTTCTTAAATTATATTAGAATTTTGAGATTTTATTTTCGGAAATGGTCACGTGGGGCCCACGGGAGAAATTCTGATTTGTGGCCCGCTTTGTTTTTGAGATTTCGGTATTTTGGATATTTTGGAAGACGAAATATTCAGGCGAATCGGGGCGACACGTGTCACCCCACGTGGCACCCTTGGCGAATTTACCTTTGTGCACAACACGGTTAGAGTCGTTTTCGGCGAAACGTTTTCGCGTAACTTGCGAAGGAAAATTCGGCTATGTCGCTTTGTATTTTTGCGGATTTTTCCGGCGGCGAAACATCTTGGACCAACGGGAGGTGACACTTGTCACCTCACGGATTGAGCGCCGATCGCTCGCGTTTGTGCCTTATTGGTGCCTTGTTTTGTGCCTTGTTTTGGCCTTGTTTTGTGCATTGTTTTGAGCCATGTTTTGTGGAGTAGGGGATAGGGTGCACTTGGCGATCAAGGCCTTACACTTGCCTTGCACATGGCTTGATCTTGGCCTTTGGTTGGCTTTTGGTTTTGCTATAAATACCCCCCTAAGCTTGAAGACTTCATTCATCCAAAACTTCCAAGTCTTGAAACCCTCTCCTCCCCCTTTGTGAGCTCTTAGCCGAGAGCCTTCCCCCTCCCCCGGTTCGGGTGGCCGTTGGCCGAGGGGGTTCCCTTCCCTTTGTGGTGCTAATGGGTACCCACTGCCTAGTTGTTTCGTATAATACCCTCCTGTGGTATTGAAATACTTCTCCTAGTATTGTTATAATGCCCAAAATACCTTAGCCTTGTACCTTGTAGTATTCCAAAGATACCTCTATACGTAGAGTCCGGAAGTACTACCTTTTGTCCTTTTTAGTCTCAAACCGAAACCCTAAGGAAATCTTCATAGTTGGTTGAAGTATTTGAGTAGAAGTTGGTTAGAACTTCTAAGGGTTGTTTGGAGCGGATTGGAGCGCACGGAGTAGGAGCTAAACCTTGCTCAGGATCGACATTATAACTTGGATAATTTTGGGCTTGTCGAGGTAAATTATCTTGTCCCTCTATTGTAATTGGAAATTACATGTTTGTTAGAATATATAGTTGAAGTATACTATATATGGAACTATACTTAGTATTCGGCAATGTCTTTTGACTTAAGCCTGAAGAATAAAGAACTGAACTGAACTGTAATTACATAGGACTGTATTGCAGTAGACTTGTCAGAGTTCTTGAGTAGGATGGTACACGTCCAGGTTAGGCGTGTAAACCCCTCGGTTGGCTTTGGCAGGCCTCGATAGAGGAGATTTCTGTTATTGCGGGAAAAGTGCTGCCGAATTTTCTGTAGAAAGATAGAACCTTGTGTTTTGGGGTTAATAGACGTTTGTGACCTTTATAGGTGAAAGTACTAAGAGTTGCGTATTCTACTCGAGGAGTGGAAAGGGCTAGCAGTGCGTGTAGTACTTGGAGCATTTTGCTTATTGTCGATAAATCGTCGCGAGGTATGTGAACCTCTTCCTATCTCTTCTAGCATGATATGTGTGAACTATGTAGTGCGGTAGACGCATACGTGTTAACCGTGTTTGATGGATCTTAAAACATAAAGTGTTATAACGGCTTTATGGGAAGTTGGTTATATGACTTTATGTAGGTAAGAAAATACTTTGTGGTTTTAAAAGGTAATCGATGTGAATTATAAGCGGCTAGTTATAATAAAGAACTTGATGTATTTCAAAAGATTTATAAATCGCTTTTGAAGGGAGAGTAACACTTGGTTTTAAAGGTTTTAAAAAGAGTTATACTAGCTTCATGGGGAGTTAGGTATAATGTCTTAAGAGAGGTAAAGAAAATGGTTTACTGATGTTAGAAGATAAGAGACTTAACTTATTTGTTTTAATGTGAATGTTTGTGTGAAACCTCATTCGTGAGTAATGAGTACTTGGTTTTATTTAAAGGGATAATGTTTTACTGATTTCGGAAATCAGAATGTGTATCGACTGCACACCAGCTGCGTTAATAAAGGAAAATGTATTGAATAATGATGTATCGTATTAAAACCAAGAGAAACCTCCATCTGCATAGAAACTAAGATGAGACAAAATGATATTACATTTTCTAGATCATGGCTGCTGTAATAAGAATGTTGTAAACAAGAATAACCTACTCTCACGTGAGACATATATTACTCAATTGTTCTAAAAAGGAATCAAGTGATTAAGTTTGGGAACTATGAAACCATTTGAAAATGAGAAGCTTGAGTAATTGAAACTAGGCAACCGAACTTAGGAAAAGAATGTTGTTACTTGATTTTGAAAAGGAATGTGGGTTGGTCATTCTAATACTACGAATATCGTGACTTTTATAAAAGTAATGGATCTCTTTAAAAGAACTTAACGTGTAGTACTGGGTTAAAACCCGACTTTGGCATAAAATGAAAGTACTTTGAGTTGTGTGAAACTTGCCACGCTTGTGATGATAGCCTTTGTGCAAGTGTGGTATTTACGTGTTACCGCGTCTCGATAGGCGGTTGACTTGTCGAGAACTTACTTGACGTCTTTGGCGGTGATGGAGAATTCCACGGTATGTTTCCATTTTGATTATTGTCTTGTTGTTGATGTCACATGGACATGTCTACACCGACGCAGATTCTCGGCACGCGGCCACGCGTCGTTGATTACCCGATATATGGTTATTATCGCAACATGGACGATTCTACACCGACGCAGATTCCGGCACGTGGCCACGCGCGGGGTTGACCACCCAAGATATTGTTATTGAGGTTACATGGGCATGTCTACACCGACGCAAAGATTCCGGTACGCGCCACGCGGCATATTATTGTTGCATCATGGACATGTCTACACCGGCGCGATTCCGGCATGTGGCCATGATGCGAACATGATGGGTGTGGGCGTGAGACCCATAGTTATATTTGAGTGATGACTTGAGGCGTGAGTCCCCGATCGACATGATCGCTTTATGTTGTGAATCGTAGTTTGGTTATCATACATGTCTCCCGCTTTATATAGACTAGTATGATTTCATTTACTGATTTTACGCTTTCACATACTTGGTACTGTCAGATTGACCTCCTTCGAAGTGCGTTCACGCCGCAGTGAGGTACATCGGCCGTGGATCCCCGCCTAGGATCTCATTTCGTGTTGGAAAGCTCCGTTCGTCGGAGGCTTATCTTTGGTATGTTTCCCTCGAGTTGTAGGTTCTTGTACATTCGTGGTATGGCGGCCCCGTCAGTCATAGTTGTTGTAAATCTTAGAGTGCAGAGTAATTGTGTGGCGTGGTTTGTAAAAAGGATAACTGCTCGTTTTTATGTATATATACCAAGGCAATCGCTTTGGTTGGCTCGTTATTTATCATGTCTCATTTCATGTTTAAAGTTTTTATTTCCGCTGGTTTTCTCGATGTTGTATCGCTAGTGCGGGGTAAGGCACGATCCACGGCCAATCGGGGTGTGACAAAGTGGTATCGAGCGATTAGTCCTCGAAAAGTGTCTACGCGTGTCTAGTAGAGTCTTGATTATCGGTGTGTTGCACCACATCTATAATCGTGAGGCTATAGGACATTTAGGATTGGGTTCCATTCTTCTCATTACGAGATCGTGCCTTAGAGCGTGTTGTAAGTTGGACCCTCCGACGTATCTCGTTTTACGATTATGCCTCGCGCAGTGCAACCAGTGCCAGAAGGGCAAGGCAGCCGAGGAGTCGCTAGTGGGATACTGAGAGTACGGTGGCGCAGCGCGAGCGATCGACACGAGCAGTGCTTCCGACGGCGAGTTTCGCGACGCCAAAGACCAGCGAGGTTTAGAGCGCGGCCGTGGGCGATGAGACTACAAGACTGAGCCTCGATCCTGATGCAGGCGGGGAGACGGGTCGCGAGATGGCGATTATTGGCGAGTTGTGGCCGATATGAGACAGTGGATGCGGCGATTCGGTTCAGAGACTGTGGTGCACCCGAGCGAATAGTTTGAGGCTACGGGACTTTACGAGTTGTAGCCCGCGAGTTTTATGGGTCGAGGCCTGAGGATGATCCGCAGGAGTTCATCCGTCAGTTATAGAGGATCATGCGGGTGATCAAGGCTTCAGAGACCGAGTCTGTGACCTTCGGTTCGCATCGGCTGCGTGATACCGCAGTCGATTGGTTTGATTCGTGGGAGCTTTCCCGGGGAGAGCATGCACCTCCAGCAGTATGGGATGAGTTTTCGGGGGCTTTCCTCACGCACTTCTTGCCTCCGCAGATGAGGAGGGCACGGGCCGACAGATTTTTGTTACTGAGACAGAGAGGGCGCACTGTCAGGGAGTACAATGTCGAGTTCGATTCTTTGGCTCGATATGTCCCTGCGCTTGTTGCAGATATGGAGGATAGGGTGCATCGCTACGTCACCGGGCTAGATGATTATATGGCCGAGTCTTGTGCGGGTGTTTCTCTTCAGCCGGGCATGGACATTGCCCGCATTCAGGCTCATGCACGGAGTGCGAGCGCAGATCGAGGTGGACCGCCACGGAAGAAGGCCAAGACACGGATATTTTGGCGACTTTTCGAGGCGGACCGCCTCAGGCCAGACTAGTTATGTACCTCCGCCATTGCGAGTGGTCCTCCGCAGCCGGGACCCTTGGGATATTCAGAGCGGTCAGGCTCCTGTGTTTGAATGTTCGGGAGTAGGGGTGTTGGCGGATCGATCACCCCTACCTCGGTGTGGTCGATGTGGTAGACCGCATTTCGGGGAGTGTCGTAGTACCAAGGGAGCGTGTTATTCTTGCGGCCAACAGGGCCATATGACGAGCTGTCCGACTGGGTAGCGGTAGGATAGCCTGACTACTAGAGCGATTACGCCACGGTAGAGGTCGCGGTGGAAGTTCGATTTTAGCGGTCCTTGAACCGCCTAGTTTGAGTATATCCTTAACCACGTAGATACTTGTATGTATTGATGTTAATGATGTGTTAAGTGTTATGTTCGGATAGCTTTGTGCTAAATGTGATTTAGACACCGGTTATTGTAGAAGGGTAAGTATGGGGCATGGTAAGTGTGAACCCTAGATCATCACGATTGAGACCTTAGAGGTAAGGTCGTCTTGAGTAAAATATTCGCTTTATGTTTGACCTTTATCGAGTCGTAGTATACGTGGGTTTTATTTGTGTGATAAGTCCATGGGTAGTGTGAGATGGAAGTGGTAGCTTTCATGATGTGATTTAGCGGATTGTTCCGTGTCGGGAACGAGGCTTGACGCGATTGTGGGTCGGGTTGAGGACGTGATACGGGTCAACCCAGCCCGGATTAAGGTGGGGTCAGTTACGGGTGGTCCCTCCAGGTAGTAGGTCACGAGGAGGCTAGGCCCAAGTTTGTATGATCATCGTATGAGTTCGTGGACGCGTTCGACCAGAAGCGGTTCGTAAAGGCCGGGAGTGACCTTAAAGAAGTTTGAGGTTAGTAAGATGACCAAGTTTGGAGGTAGTGACTCCAGAGATTTTCGGGAACGGAAGTAATGACTGAAGTATGGTACGTACTGGGAGAGTTCAAGTGTTCGAGAAGGGCACGTCGAGTAAGAAAAGAAGAGGACGTGTGTTATTTCGTGGCCAAGCTGTGGCGTTGGCAACTTGTTAGAGGAACTTCATCGATATCCGTCTTGAGAAGGAACATTCGGACGAATGTTTCTAAGGAGGAGAATGTTATACCGTATTCTCGGGGTATGTATGCGAGGACGTCACGAGAGCACGACGAAAAATTTGGAAAGAAAGAAAGATGTGAGTTTGACGGAAAAGTTTAGGTTTTTTTGTGAAGAAAAAGGTTCGTTAATGAGAATTGGTTTCCCGATTTGGTATATGGGATTCTTAAATTATATTAGAATTTTGAGATTTTATTTTGGAAATGGTCACGTGGGCCACGGAGAAATTTACTGATTTTGTGGCCCGCTTTGTTTTTGAGATTTCGGTATTTTGGATATTTTCAAGACGAAATATTCTGGCGAATCGGGGCGACACGTGTCACCCCATGTGGCACCTTGGCCAAATTTACCTTTGTGCACAACACGGTTAGAGTCGTTTTCGACGAAACGTTTCGTAACTGCGAAGGAAAATTCGGCTATGTCGCTTTTGTATTTTGCGGATTTTTCCGAGCGATTTAAACATCTTGGACCAACGGGAGGGTGACACTTGTCACCTCGTGGTGAGCAGTTGATTGCGGCCGATTGGCTCGCGTTTTGTGCCTTATCGGTGCCTTGTTTGTGCCTTGTTTTGGCCTTGTTTTGTGCATTGTTTTGAGCCATGTTTTGTGGAGTAGGATAGGGTGCACTTGGCTTGATCAAGGCCTTACACTTGCCTGCACATGGCTTGATCTTGGCCGTTGGTTGGCTTTTGGTTTTGCTATAAATACCCCCTAAGCTCAAGACTTCATTCATCCAAAACTTCCAAGTCTTGAAACCCTCTCCTCCCCTTTGTGAGCTCTTAGCGAGAGCCTTCCCTCCCCTTTCGTGTGGCCTTTGGTAGAGGGTTTCCTTCCCCTCAGTGGTGCTAGCCATGGTACCACTGCCTAGTTGTTTTCGTATAATACCCTCCTGTGGTATTGAAATACTTCTCCTAGTATTGTTATAATGCCCAAAATACCTTAGCCTTGTACCTTGTAGTATTCCAAAGATACCTCTATACGTAGAGTCCGGAAGTACTACCTTTTGTCCTTTTTAGTCTCAAAACGAAACCCTAAGGAAATCTTCATAGTTGGTTGAAGTATTTGAGTAGAAGTTGGTTAGAACTTCTAAGGGTTGTTTGGAGCGGAGAGCGCACTGAGTAGAGCTAAACCTTGCTCAGATCGACATTATAACTTGGATAATTTTGGGCTTGTCGAGGTAAATTATCTTGTCCCTCTATTGTAATTGGAAATTACATGTTTGTTAGAATATATAGTTGAAGTATACTATATATGGAACTATACTTAGTATTCGGCAATGTCTTTTGACTTAAGCCTGAAGAATAAAGAATCGAATCAATCAGTAATTACATGGGGTATTGCAGTAGACTTGTGTAGAGTTACGAAGTCGGATGGTACACGTCCGGTTAGACGTGTAAACCCCCCCCCCCCCCGGTTGGCGTGGTAGCCGGCCTCGATAGAGAGAGATTTACGCTGTTGTGGGGAGAGTGCCGAATTTTCGTAGAAAGATAGAAACTTGTGTTTTGGGGTTAAAATACGTCTCTGACCTTTATAGGAGAAATTACAAAGAGTAGAGAATTCTACTCGAGGAGTGGAAAGGGCTAGCAATTTATTAGTACTTGGAGCATTATGATAATAGTCGATAAAACGTCGCGATGTCTGTGAACCTCTTCCTATCTCTTCTAGCATGATATGTGTGAACTATGTAGTACGAGACGCATACGTGTTAATCGTGTTTGATGGTTCTTAAAACATAAAGTGTTATAACGGCTTTATGGGAAGTTGGTTATAACGACTTTATGTAGGTAAGAAAATACTTTGTGGTTTTAAAAGGTAATCGATGTGAATTATAAGCGCTAGTTATAATAAAGAACTTGATGTATTTCAAAAGATTTATAAATCGTTTTGAAGGAGAGTAACACTTGGTTTTAAAGGTTTTAAAAATAGTTATACTAGCTTCATGGGGAGTTAGGTATTATGTCTGAAGAGAGGTAAAGAAACTGGTTTACTGATGTTAGAAGATAAGAGACTTAAATTATTTGTTTTAATGTGAATGTTTGTGTGAAACCTCATTCGTGAGTAATGAGTACTTGGTTTTATTTAAAGGGATAATGTTTCTGATTTGGAAATCGTAATGTGTATCGACAGCACCACTGCGGCGTTAATAAAGGAAAATGTATTGAATAATGATGTATCGTATTAAAACCAGTAGAAACCTCCATCCGCATAGAAACTAAGATGAGACAAAATGATATTACATTTTCTAGATCATGGTCTTTGTAATAAGAATGTTGTAAACAAGAATAACATACTCTCACGCGTGAGACATATATTACTCAATTGTTCTAAAAAGGAATCAGTGATTAAGTTTGGGAACTATGAAACCATTTGAAAATGAGAAGCTTGAGTAATTGAAACTAGGCAACCGGAACTTAGGAAAAGAATGTTGTTACTTGATTTTGAAAAGGAATGTGGGTTGGTCATTCTAATACTACGTATCGGGTGACTTTTATAAAAGTAATGGATCTCTTTTAAAAGAACTTAACGTATGTAGTACCTTGGGGTTAAAACCCGGACTTTGGCATAAAATGAAAGTACTTTGAGTTGTGTGAAACTTGCCTGCTTGTGATGATAGCCTTTGTTGTGCAAGTGTGGTATTTACGTATTACCGCGTCTCGATAAGTAGGTTGACTTGTTGAGAACTTACTTGGGCGTCTTTGGCGGTGATGGAGAATTCCACGTATGTTTCCATTTTGATTCTTGTCTTGTTGTTGATGTCACATGGACATGTCTACACCGTCGCAGATTCCGGCACGCGCCACGCGTGCCGTTGATTACCCGATATATGGTTATTACTGCAACATGGACGCGTCTACACCGTCGCAGATTCCGGCATGTGGCCACGCGGTGGTTGACCACCCAAGATATTGTTATTGAGGTTACATGGGCATGTCTACACCGTCGCGATTCGGGGCATGTGGCCACGCGCTTGTTATTATTGTTGCATCATGGACATGTCTACACCGTCGCGATTCCGGGGGCATGTGGCCATGACGCGAACATGATGGGTGTGGTGGCGTGAGACCCATAGTTATATTTGAGTGATGACTTGAGGCGTGAGTCCTCGATCGACATGATCGCTTTTATGTTGTGAATCGTAGTTTGGTTATCATACATGTCTCCCGCTTTATATAGACTAGTATGATTTCATTTACTGATTTTCTGATTTCACATACTTGGTACTGTTGTCTTGACCTCCTTCGGGCCGCGTTCATGCCGCAGTGTAGGTACATCGGTCGTGGATCCGCTCTTAGATCTCATTTGGCGTGTTGGAAAGCTCCGTTCCGTCGGAGGCTTATCTTTGGTATGTTTCGAGTTGTAGGTTCTTGTACATTCGTGGTATGGCGGGCCCTGTCCGTCATAGTTGTTGTAAATCTTAAGTGCATGAGCACTTGTGTGGCGGGGTTTGTAAAAGGATAAGCTCGGTTTTTATGTATATATCAAGGCAACCGCTTGTTGGTTTGCTTTGTTTATTTATCATGTCTCTCATTTCATGTTTAAAGTTTTTATTTCCATGGTTTTCTACGATGTTGTATCGCTAGGTGCCCGGTAAGGCACGATCCACGCCAAGTCGAGTGTGATAAAGATTGTAGTTGGGTTATCATATATGTCTCCTGTTTTATATAGACTGTTACGATTTCGTTACAATATTTTCAATTTCACATACTTGGTATCTGTTGTACTGACCTCCTTCGGGGGGCTGCGTTCATGCCGCAGGTAGAGGTACACCAGTTGTTGATTCTCGCTCATAGGATCATAGTTCTGCATTAGGGAAGCTCCGTTTCTCCGGAGGCTTATCTTTTGGTATAGATTCCCTGTCATTGTAAGTACTTGTACATTCAGGGGTATGGCGGAGTCCTGTCCCATCATAGTTGTTATAAAAACTCTTAAAGGTCTGTAGTACTGTTGTGTGTTGGGCTTGTAAAGGATAACTGTTCAGGTTTATATATATATGCAGAAAGGTGACCGTTTTGGTTAGCCTGTTTCTTATTTCATATTGTTTCATGTCTATAAGTTTTTATTTCCGCTGATTTTCTCTGATGTTTTATCACTAGGGTGCAGGGTAAGACACGATCGCGGGCCAGTCGGGTCGTGACAAAAGTGGTATCAGAGCAGTTAATCCTCGGAAAGTGTCTACAGGCCGTATCTAGTAGAGTCTTGATTATCGGCGTGTTGTGCACCACACCTATAATCAGGAGGCTGCAGGATATTTAGGATTGGTTTCCATTCTTCTCACTCTGAGATCGTGCCTTAGAGCTGTGTTATAAGTTGGACTCACTCTGGCGTATTCTTATGTACCGATTATGCCTACGCAAGGCAACCGGGGCGAGAAGAAGCGGCGAAGGAGGCTGCGAGTAGAACACGAGAGGGTTGCGAGGGCACATGCGATCATTACCGAGGTGGTACTTCATACGGAGAGTTCTGCGCGCCGCCGGCCCAGCGAGTTTAGCGCGGCGGCAACATTTCTCACGAGGACATGATATCCGAGCCTCGGTTCACGACCGGGCGAGGATACGGGTTACAAGAGATGGCCCGATTACTAGCTAGGATCGTGGCAAGATATGAGGGCGACGGAGCGGTGGTTGGCGATACGATGGTTCACCCTAGATCCGATAGTTTGAGACTTCGGGATTTCTTGAGTTGCAACCCACCGGAGTTCTATGGATCGAGAGCTGAGGATGATCCTCAGGAGTTTATTCGACAGTTGTAGCGGATCATGAAAGTGATCAAGTCCTCAGAGACAGAGTCGGTGGTATTGGGTTCACATCGGCTGCGTGATCTGCGATCGGGTTTGATTCATGGAAGCGTCGGGGAGCATGCGCTTCCAGCTGGTTGGGACGAGTTCTCAGAGGCATTTCTTACACACTTCTTGCCTTCGCAGATGAGGAGAGCTCGGGCAGATAGATTTATGATGTACGGTTCGGGAGTACAATGTAGAGTTTAACTCATTGGCTCGGTATGTCCCCGCTTTAGTGGCAGACATGAAGGATAGAGTGCACCGCTATGTCACAGGGCTCGATGATTATTTAGCGGAGGGTTGCACGGGTGTATCTCTTCAGCCGGGCATGGACATTGCCGCGTGCGAGCTTATGCGCGTGAGAGAAACGTAAGTCGGCGAAATGACGAAGATCGGCGTAAGAGGCGAAGACAGCAGGTCCTGGTAACTTTCGAGCGGACCGCCTGGCCGACTAGTTATGCACCTCCGCTTGATTGAGTGGTCCTCCGATCTTGGGGCGTCCAGGGTATTCAGGAGCAGGTCAGGGCTCCAAGGTTTCAGGTTTTCGGGGGAACATGGATGTTAGTCAGATGAGACCACCCCTACCTCGGTGTGGCCATTGTGATAACGTTCCATACTGGGGGGTGTCATGTTATTCATGGGACTTGCTTTACCTGCGGCCAGCAGGGCCATTTTGCGAAGAAGTGTCCGACCAGAGGTAGCGCGGATGTTAACGCTCAGTCTTCGGGATCAGTGGCTGGTTCATCGCCTTCTTTAGCTATGCGCCCTGCAGGGCAGGACTATGATTAGAGCGACGAAGGGAAAGTGAAGCAATAGTTACAGGTATATTCTTAACCCTCTAGAGACTAGTATGCGTAATAAGATGATTATATGTTTAAGTGTTATGTTCGGATAACATTTGTGTAAATTGTGTTTAAGACACCTGCATAGAAGGAAATGTAGGTTTGGGTTCATGGAGATTATGAGCCTTAGAATATAGATAACCGTGGAGATCTTAGATGCAAGGCCGTTTTGAGTGAAAGATTTTACGTTTGATCTTTGTCGAGATACATAGTATACGTGGGGTATATTTGTGTGATAAGTCCATGAGTGGTGTGAAATGAAAGTGGGTAGTTGAGCTAAGAAGACCACTATGCTTTCATGACGTGAATAGTGAGATTGTTCCGGACCGGGAACAAGAGTTTGGTACGAAATGGGTCGGGTTGAGGACCAATTGCGGGTCAACCCGCAACCCGAAATGAAGTGAGGTAAGTTTGAGGTGGTCCCTCTAGGTGATAGGGTCACGAGGTTGCTAGGCCCAATTTTAGGTAATCATCATACGAGTTCGTGGATGCGTTCGACCAGAATCGGATCGTGAAGGCCGAGAATGGCCTTAAAGGAAATTGAAGCTAGTAATGACTAAGTTGGGGGTAGTAACCCCAAGATTTTGAAAGCTGAAGCGATGACTGAAATGTGGTACGTGTACTAGAAAGAGTTTGGGTGTACGAGAAGGGTACGACGAGTAAGAAAAGAAGCGAACATGTGTTAAGAGAATGGAAGTGATCATTTTGTGAAAGTAAAGATGCAAAGAGAGTATCCTTTAGACCATGGGTGAGAGCTAATAGTGTTGTTATACGCTTTAGAGGTGATTCCTCGGTGGCTTGGATTTGAGTTTTGCGCGTGTGTTATATTATGCCCATGTATGGCATAATTGGTTTTGTAAGTATAGTAGTGAAGACTATACCGGCGCATGTGTTTTTTTTTTAGACTTAGAAGGAAAATTCGGGACGAATGTTTCTAAGGGGGGAAGAATGTTACACCCCGTAGTTCCAGAGTATGTATGTGAGGACGTACGTAAGAAAATACGACATTAAGATTGGAAAGGAAGAAAGAGTTGGTTTTCCGACGGAAAATTTTCTGGATTTTTGTGAAGGAAAAAGGTTCGTAAATGGGAATTGGATTCCCAGATTTGGTATTTGGACTTCTTGGAATATTAGAGAATTATGGATTTTATTTTCCGAAATTGGTCACGTGGGGCCCACGGGAGAAATTTACGGTTTTGTGGGGCCCACATTATTTTCGACGTTTTGGCCATTGTGGATGTTTCCGGGAGATGAATTATTTTGGACCAATAGGAGGGCGACACGTGTCACCCCTAGGTGGGCCATGTTGGCCGAAATCCTCATGACAAGTGGCCAAGTCTTGCAAGATATTTTGGGTGGACAAGTGGCTTGTGGGACCCACACACACTTGTCCCTAATCTCAACCACACACTTGATTTCATCCTAGCCCTTGGTTGTCTTATATATGCACCCTTAGTTGATGAAATCTCCCTTGACATTTCTCTCGGCAATGAGGCCCTTCTTGGCCAAGAATTTGACCATTAATTCTTAAACTCTTAAGTGTTCTTCCTTAAGGTGTTAGGAAGATTGTGAACCAAGAGTTAGACAAGATTTCACACCCCTAGCCTATTTATATTGCCTTGGCCGAAACTTGACAAGCTTGGAACCCTAAGTGTTCTTCACTTTTTGGAATTGGAACTTGAAGAGAAGTTGGTTAGGAACTTCTAAGGGTTGCTTGTAGCGGATTGGAACGTAAGGATTTGGAGCTAAACTTGCTAAGGAGCGACTTTAAGTGCTTGGATATTTTTGGGCTTTTTGAGGTAATGAACTTTGTCCTCTCTGTGAAGTTGGATATTATTTATGTTGGTAGTATATTATGGAGTATGAGATATGTGGAATGAAGTTTGGAAAGATTTGGATCTTGTAAGCTTGTTGAAATGGAAATTGGCATGTTAGCCATTAAAATGGTAAAAATATATCTATTACTCGTTGAAAGTTAATAACAAAGTAATTATAACTTATATAAAGATTGAAATATAAGTTGAAAGATTAAAGGAGTAATTCCGGCATACTAGCCGAAAATTGGATAAGTGTGATTGTAGTAGTTGGCCAAGAACACCAACTAATGGACTAATGGACTGTATTTACATTGGACTGTATTTACATTGGACTGTATTTACTTTGGACTATGGACTTGTTCCATTTCGGTTTTTATGTTGTTGTTGTTTTAAGGGGAAGATTTTTTAACACGTCCGTTTAGGCGTGTGATCCCCTTCTTTAGTTGTTGAATTGTTGCGCCTTAAATGTGGCATGTTGGTTATTGTTTTCGGGCCTTGAAAAAGGTGGAAAAGTACGTAAAAACAGGGGAAGTGCTGCCCGATTTTCCGTAGAATAAGAGACCCTATACTCAGAATATTCTACGAAGAAACTAGATGTTGATAGACGTATTATGGCCATTATAGGTTGCTATCCTACGCGCGACATATTCAACTTAGCAAGTGGATTTAGTCGAGGAGGTATGTGATTCTTCCTATTCTCTTGAGCATGATTATTTGTGAAATATATAGTGCAGTAGACGCACGTGTGTTAAATGAGTTGGATTTCCTTTTTGTGTCCTTGACTTGATTCTTAATGTTAAGTGACTTGATATGAAATATTAAGGACTTGAATTGTGTTAAAAAGTTGTGAAACCTCATTCGTGAGTAATGGGTACTTGGTCTTTAAAAGAATAAAGTTATCTAGATTTCCAAAGTAAGAGACTTGATTTCTAAAAGAGAAGAGACTTGAGAATTTGAAGTTTTGAAGCTCAAACTATTTTGAGAAGTATATTGTTACTTGACCTTTGAAAGGAGAAGTGTTTTTGTTTAAAAGGAAGGGATGGTATTGTCTTGATTTGGTTTTGAAAGCTAAACGACTTGATTTCGGAAAAGGAGAAGTAACTTGATTTAGAAGTATAGGTTACTTGTTATGAAAAGAGTGAGTTACTTGGGTTTCAAAAGTATACTTAATGTTGTTTTAAAAATGTAAAGCACTTGGTTTAAAAAGTATAGAGTACTTGATTTTAAAGGACTTGTAAAGATTTTCTGAAGGTGTAGTAATTTGGTTTGAAAAGAAAACGTGTTTTGATATTACGAGTATTAGTATCGTGTGGCTTTTACGTAAAAAGAGGTCTTTTTTTTAAAGGATGAAAGTATGTAGTATTTTGGGGTTAAAACCCGAATGGTTGACATAAAATGAAAGTACCTTGAGTGTGAGTAACTTGCCTATGTTTGCTTGTGATAGCCTTGTGGTGCAAATGTTGTATCCTTATGTTACCGCGTCTCTCGATGGATGGTCCACGGGTATGCGTCCATGATGAGGTTCATTTCCCTGTTGATAGTGTTATTCCATGGACTAGCTCTCCATGAGGTTTACTGATGCATGCTGGTTCTGGTAGCTAGCCCCCGTACTTGCCCCGGTCATTGCTGATGCAGGCTGGTTCTGGTAGTTGACTTTCGTACTTGCCCCGGTCAGTTCTTTATAGTGTCATTCCACAGACTAGTTCCCCACGAAGTTTCGTGATGCAGAAGGTTCTGGTAGTTGGCTTCCGTACTTGACCCGGTCAACTTCGTGACGCAGGTGGAATGAGGTTAGTGACGCAGGCGGATCTGGTAGTTGGATTTCGTACTTGCCCCGGTCGGATGCGCAACGCAGGCTAGTTTTGGTAGCTATGCCTTCGTACTTGCCCCGGTCAGTTTTATAGCATAGTTGGTGCGGTAGGTTCTGGTAGCTGGCTTTCGTACTTGCCGATCGATTGATGATGTAGTGGTTACGGTAGCTATGCGCCGTACTTGCCGTCACGGTTTTATGACCTGATTGGGACACAGTGTTCATGTGTACTCCTTGGTGTTATTATATCATAGACTGCCGGCAGGGAGGAAGGAATTCCACGGGCATGATTGATATCGTGGGCGTGAGACCCATGGTTATATTTGAGTGATGACTTTGAGGGCGTGAGTCCCTGACTTGACTGCTTATATATTGTGTATTGTAGTTGGGTTATCATATATGTCTCCTGTTTTATATAGACTGTTATGATTTCATTACAGTATTTTCAGTTTCACATACTTGGTACCTATTATCGACCTCCTTGAAGTGCGTTAAATCTGCGGTAGAGGTACACCAGTTGTTGATCCTCGCTCATAGGATCATAGTTCTGCATTAGGGAAGCTTCGTTTCTCCGGAGGCTTATCTTTTGGTATAGATTCCCTGTCATTGTAAGTACTTGTACATTCAGGGGTATGGCGGGGCCCTGTCCCGTCATAGTTGTTATAAAAACTCTTAGAGGTGTAGTACTGTTGTGTGTTGGGCTTGTAAAGGATGGGTGACAAGTGTCGCCCTCTCGTTGGTCCAAAATATTTCATCTCTCGGAAAAATCCGTAAAAATTATAAATGTCGCAACCGTAATTTTCCCTTCGCAAAGTCCGGAAAACGTTTCGTCGGAAAATAATTCTTTTCGCTAGTTGAGAACAAATTTCGTCCCTTATGCCTACTTAAGGCTTAAACTTTTGTACGTACGCCCTCACGTACATACTCTGGAAATACGGGGTATAACATTCTCCTCGTAGAAACATTCATCCGAATGTTCATACCGAGCGGATAACGATAAAGTCCTCTTAGCTTAAACAAGTTGCCAATGCCACACTGGCCGCGAGAATAACACGCGCAAATACTTAATCCAAGTCAACGAGGAATCACTCCTACATCACAAAAGCTTCCACCACGGTCTAAAGGATACTACGCGCATCTTCACTTCCGACAAAATGATCTCTTTTATTACGCTAAATCATGTTAACCGTTTCTTACTCGTCGTACCGCTTCTCGTACACAGAACTCTTTCTACTACCGTACCACACTTGATCACGCTTGGTTCCAAAACTTTGGAGTCACTCTTGTTATACCCGTAGTTGCGGGGTATATATGTGAGGGCGTCGTGCGAGAATCTGAGAAATTTTGAAAAGAAAGAAAGATGTGAGTTTTCACGGAAAAGTTTAGGTTATTTGTGAAGAAAAAGGTTCGTTAATGGGGTGGATTCCCAGTTTGGTATTTGGACTTCATAGATTATATTAGAATTTTGAGATTTTATTTTGGAAATGGTCACGTGGGGCCACGGGAGAAATTCTGGTTTTGTAGGAGCCACTTTGTTTTGAGATTTTGGCCATTGTGGATATTTTTGAAAGGCGTTTTATGAGGGCCAATAGGAGGGTGACACGTGTCACCCCGCCTAGTGGCTTGGCGAAGTTACCTTTGTCTGTGACACGGTTAGAGTCGTGTTTCGACGAAGCGTTTTGCGTAACTGCGAAGGAAAATTCGGCTATGTCGTTTTGTATTTTGCGGATTTTTCCGGCGGCGGAACATTTTGGGCCAACAAGAGGTGACACTTGTCACCTCAGTGGACGCCTTAAGTCGGTTTGGCCTTGGCCGGTGGTGCCTTGTTGTGGCATTGTTTTGTGCAATGTTTTGTGCAATGTTTTGTGGCATGTTTTGTGGAGTAGGGGTTAGGGTGCACTTGGCTTGATCTTGGCCTTACACTTGCCTTACACTTGGAAGTATCTTGGCCACTTGGTTGGCCTTTGGTTTTGCTATAAATACCCACAAGTGTGAAGACTTCATCCGTTCCAAAAACTTCCAAGTCTTGAAACCCTCTCCTCCCTTTGTGAGCTCTTGGCGAGAGCCCCACTCCCGCACCGTGTGGCCTTTGGCGAGGGTTCTCCTCCTCCGCTTTGTGGTGCCTTGGCGTAGGGGTACCCACTGCTAGTTGTTTCGTATAATACCCTCCTTGTGGTATTGAAATACTTCTCTAGTATTGTTATAATGCCCAAAATACCTTAGCCTTTACCTTGTTGTATTCAAAGTTACCTCTATCGTAGAGCAGGAAATACTACCTTTTGTCCTTTTAGTCTCAAACCAAAACCACAAGGAAATCTTCTTTGTTGGTTGAAGTATTTGAGTAGAAGTTAGTTAGAACTTCTAAGGGTTGTTTGGGCGCGGAGTAGGAGCTAAACCTTGCTCGGGATCGACATTATAACTTGGATAATTTTGGGCTTATCGAGGTAATTATCTTGTCTCTATTGTAATTGGAAATTACATGTTTGTTAGAATATATAGTTGAAGTATACTATATATGGAACTACTTAGTATTCGTGATGTCTTTTGACTTAAGCTGAAGAAGCTGACTGTATTTACATAGGGTGTATTGCGATGAACTTGTGTAGTATTGCGAGTAGAATTGTACACGTCAGGTTAGGCGTGTAAACCACACTGGTTGGCTTGGTAGCGGCCTCGATAGAGGAGGAGATTTCTGTTGTTGCGGGAGAGTCTTCGAATTTTCTATAGAAAGATAGAAACTTGTGTTTTGGAGTTAATAGATGTTTGTGACCTTTATAGGTGAAAGTACTAAGAGTAGCGTATTCTACTCGAGGAGTGGAAAGGGCTATGAGTTGTAGTACTTGGAGCATTTTGCTTATTGTCGATAAATCGTCGCGAGGTATGTGAACCTCTTCCTATCTTTTCTAGCATGATTGTTGTGAACTATGTAGTACGGTAGGCGTCACGTGTGCTAAGTGATTTGGTCGGTTTAAAACATAGGGTGTTATAATAGCTTTATGGGAAGTTAGTTATAACGACCTTATGTAGTGAAAATGGTTTCTTGATGTTAGAAGTTAAGAGACTTGATCTTATAAGATAAGAGACTTAACTTATTTGTTTCAATGTGGATGTTGTGTGAAACCTCATTCGTGAGTAATGAGTACTTGGTTTTTAAAGGGATAATGTTTCTTGATTTGAAATCGAATGTGTATCGACAGGACCAGCTGCGGCGTTAATAAAGGAAAATGTATTGAATAATGATGTGTTGTATTAAAACCGGTAGAAACCTCCATCTGCATAGAAGCTAAGATGAGACAAAATGATATTACATTTTCTAGATCATGGTTTCTTTGTAATAAGATCGTTATAAACAAGAATAAACTACTCACATATATGATATATGTTACTCAATTGTTCTAAAAAGGAATCAAGTGATTAAGTTTGGGAACTATGAAACCATTTGAAAATGAGAAGCTTGAGTAATTGAAACTAGGCAAACTGGAACTTAGGAAAAGAATGTTGTTACTTGATTTTGAAAAGGAAGGTGGGTTGGTCATTCTAATACTACGGGTATCGGGTGACTTTTATAAAAGTAATGGATCTCTTTTAAGCGAACTTAACGTATGTAGTACCTTGGGGTTAAAAACCCGGACTTTGGCATAAAATGAAAGTACTTTGAGTTGTTGTGAAACTTGCCTATGCTTGTTGTTGTGAAACTTGCCTATGCTTGTTGTTGTGAAACTTGCCTATGCTTGTGATGATAGCCTTTGTTGTGCAAGTGTGGTATTTACGTATTCTGGCGTCTCTCGATGAGGCGGTCGACTTATTGAACTTACTTGGGCGTCTTTGGCGGTGATGGAGAATTCCACGGGTATGTTTCCATTTTGATTCTTGTCTTGTTGATGATGTCACGTGGACGTGTCTACAGAGGTAGAATTCGGGGCATGCGGCCGTGCGGTCGGGTTGATTACCCGATATATTGTTATTGTGGTTACATGGACATGTCTACACCGAGGTAGAATTCGGGGCATGTGGCGTGCGGCGGGGTTGATCACCCGTATATTATTGTTGATGTCACATGGGCGTGTCTACAGGTAGAATTCCGGGCATGTGGCCGTGGGGCATTGGTATTATTGTTGCATCATGGACATGTCTACACGATCTGCAGAATTAGGGGGCATGCGGCCGTAGCGAACATGATTGATGTTGTGGGCGTGAGACCCGTAGTTATATTTGAGTGATGACTTGAGGCGTGAGTCACATTTGGACATATTTGCTTTTATGTTGTGAAATGTAGTTTGGTTATCATACATGTCTCTGCTTTATATAGACTAGTATGATTTCATTCTGATATTTTCTGATTTCACATACTTAGTACTGTTGTCTTGACCTCCTTGGGCTGCGTTAAATCTGTGAGTAGAGTACATCGATCGTGGATCCTCGCTCTTAGGATCTCGATTCAGCGTTTTGGGAAGCCGTTTCTTGGAGGCTTATCTTTTAGTATGTGTTCCACGAGTTGTAGGTTCTTGTACATTCGGGGGTATGGCGAGACCTGTCCGTCATAGTTGTTGTAAATCTTAAGTGCATGTAATCTTTGTTGTAGGCGGGGTTTGTAAAAAAAGGATTTAAACTATTCGTTTTGAAAGAGTTGTATTATTTATGTTATTGGAAGGTAGCAGTTGGGTTGGCTTTTTATGTTCATATATCTTGTTTCTTGTTTAAAGTTTTATTTTCCGCTGGTTTTCTCTGATGATTGTATCACTAGGGTGCCCGGGATAAGGCACCAGTAACGGGCCCCGGAACGGGTCGTTACAACTACCCCCAAACTTGGTCATCTTACTAGTCTCAATTTCCTTCAAGGCCATTCCCGGCCTTCACGATCCGATTCTGGTCGAACATATCCACGAACTCATACGATGGTTACCTAAACCTGGGCCTAGCACCCTCGTGACCCTACCACCCGGGAAACCACCTCGGCCCGCTGGCGGGTTGCGGGTCGACGCGAAATGGTCCTCGGCCCGACCCATGTCGCGCCAAACTCTTGTTCCCGATTCGGAACAATCTTACCTATTCAAGTCACGAAAGCTACCACTTTCATCTTACACAACCCATGGAATTATCCTGATACATTTTACGCATACCAAGTATTTTGACAAAGACTAGCAGTAAAATCTTTTATTCAAGACGCCTTACATCTAAGGTCTCAACGTGTAGTATCCTAAGGTTCATACCTTCCCTGTCCCCATACTTAACCTTTCAACTAACCATGTCTCTAAACCACAATATACACAACGCTATCTGTACATAGTACTCAACATATAATCATCGTATCACGCATGCTAATCTCTAGAGGTTAAGGATATACGAAAAAATAGGCGGTTCAAAGGACCGCTAAGCTAGGAACTTCCACGCGACCTCTGCGTGGCTGCTGGGTATATGAACATCTGCCTAGCTATGGAAGGTGAAGAACCATGGCCCGATCTCGTAGTCTGTGCTATCCCACGGTGCTACCTGCAGTCGGACGATCTCTCGCCAAATGGCCTGTTGGCAAGCATAACAATCTACCAAATTAGTACGACACTCGCCGCATGAATTTTTCCCTGGCGGCCGCTGAGACAAGGGTGGCCTCGTCGGCGAGCACTCTACTCCTCCACGAAAATCTGAAACACAGGAGCACGACTGCTCCCGAATACCGAGCGTCTGAAGGCGCGGAGGACCGCTCTGTCTTGGCGGAGGTACATAACTAACTCTTCTTTGGCGGTCCGCCTCGAAAGTCGCCAAAAGATCCTGCTGTCACGGCCTCTTACGTTGATCCGGTCATTCCGCCGACCTCTCGCTCCTCACCCAGTCATAAGCTGCATGCGGGCAATGTCCATGCCCGGCTGAAGAGCTACACCCGAACAAGCCTCTGCCAAGTAGTCATCGAGCCCGATGACGTAGCGGTGCACTCTGTCCCCCATGTCGGCTACTAACGCGGGGACATACCGAGCTAGTGAGCCAAACTCCACATTGTACTCAACCGAATGCGCGTCACGCCTCAATATGAAAAATCTGCCGGCGTGCCCTCGCCTCATCTGCGGAGGCAAGAAGTGGTGAGAAATGCCTCAGAACTTGTCCCGAATAGGCTGGAGCGCATGCTCCCCGGGACAGCTCGCGAATCAAACGATCATTGCGGTATCACGCAGCCGATGTGAACCTAAGACCACTGACTCGGTCTCCGAAGACTTGATCACTCTCATGATCCGCTGTAACTGTCGGATGAACTCCTGCGGATCATCCTTAGGCCTCGATCCATAAAACACTGGCGGGCTACAACTCATAAAGTCCCGCAGTCTCAAACTATCCGCTCTCGGGTGAACTACGGGTACTACCGTCTGGAATTCTGCGTCCGGCTTATCCTCGTGCCTTGCCACTATCACGGCCAATAAGCGGGCCATCTCTTTGTACCCAACTCCTGCTCCGGGCTATGGGTGGAGGCTCAGTCTTGTGGTCTCGGCGGCTGCTGCGGCTATAAACTTCTTTGAAATTTGGCGGCGTCAAAACTCGCCCGTCTGACGCTATCTCGGTAATGACCGGGCCTGCGCCCTCGTACTCTTCTGTATCCTACTAGCAGCTTCCTCGGCTGCCTTGCCCATCTGGGCCCGGGTTGCCTTGCGCGGAGGCATAACTGATGAAAATGAAATACGTCAGAGGGTCGACTTATAACACTGACTCTAAGGCACGATCTCGGAATGAGAAGAATGAAACCAATCCTAAATGTCCTGCAACCTCACGATTATAGATGTGGTGCACAACACGCCGATAATCAAGACTACTAGAACCGCGATGCGTAGACACTTTCCGAGGATTAAGCGCTCACGATACCACTTTTGTCACGACCGATCCGGGCGTGGTGAGTGCCTTACGGGCACCCAGTAGTCATACATCGAGTAATCGTGAATATAAAAATAAGACATGAAACAATTATAAAATGAGAACGGTTTATCCATGAAAATATCGCTTTCGACATGTATATATACATAAAACTTGAACGACGATTACATCCTTACAAACCACACTTACAACAGTCTACAAACCTCTAAGAGTTTTTATACAACATGGCGGGACAGGGCCGCCATACCACAGATGTACAAGTACTACGGTGTGAGGACTATACCCAGATAAGCCTCGAGAAAGCGGAGCTTCCCGATATCTTGATTGTGATCCTAAGAGTGAGGATCAACAATGGTGTACCTCTACCTGCGGCATGACGCGGCCCGAAGAGGTCAATACAAAAGGTACCAAGTATGTGGCGAAAATCGTAAATGAAATCATAGTAGTCTATATAAAGCGGAGACATGTATGATAACCAAACTACGATCCTGATAAATAGCGATCATGTCAAGTCGGGGACTCGCGCCTCGAGGTCATCACTCAAATATAACTATGGGTCTCACGCCACAACATCAATCATGCGTGGAATACCTTCCTCACCGCTGATGCATGATATAATAACACGAGTACACATGAACACGAGGTCCGCTGTGTCATAAAACCGTCTGGGGCAACTACGAGCTAACTACCGGATACCAAAGCGCGTCATCAATCGGCCAGGGCAAATCTGAAAGCCAACTACGGATACCAAAGCCGTACTAACAATACTATCTGACAACCACGAAGGCGACCACGGGGCAATCTGAAAGACAACTACGGATACCAAAGGCGTGTCACGTGGTGGCGGGGTAAATCTGAGGGCTAACTACCGGATACCAAAGCCGTAATCACGAGACTTCGCCACTAAAGCGAGCGGGGCAAATCACGAAGGCTAACTACCGGTCTGGCAAAGCGAATCAGCCACGACCGGGGCAAGTCACGAGCGACTACGGATACCAAAGCTGAATCAGTAAAACCTCATGGAGAGCTAGTCCATGGAATAACACTATCAACAGAAGCGTACCCGTGGAATCCTCCGTCACTGCCGGTACGTCCAAGTAAGATCATAACAAATCAGCCGGCCCTCCATTGAGAGACGCGGTGGTATAGAAATACAATACTAACACGACAAGGCTATCACACGCAAACATAGGCAAGTTACACACAACTCAAGGTACTTTCATTTTATGCCAAAGTCCAGATTTTAACCCCAAAGTACTACGTACATTAAATTCTTTTTTAAAAAGGTCCATTTCTTTTACAAAGGTCACCCGATACCCGTAGTATTAAAAATAGAGGGACTAACATTTTTAAGTAAACCAACACACTTTCCTTTTATTAAAAATCAAGTAACAACATTCTTTTCCAAAGTTCAAGTTTGCCTAATTTCAAATAGTCAAGTCTCTTATTTTTGAAAGATTTCATAGTTCATAGTCTTAATCACTTAATAACGTAATCTCTTTTAAATCAATTTGAGTAACATATGCCTTACTTGTGAGTAGGTTAATCTTGTTTATAACAATCTTATTAAAGCAGCCATGATCTAGGAAATGTAATACAATTTTGTCTTATCTTAGCTTCTATGCAGATGGAGGTTTCTACTGGTTTTAATATAATTACTTATTTTGTCAATACATTTTCCTTTATTAACGCTGCAGTGGTTCGTTCGATACTTATTCTCATTTCCGAAATCAGTAAAACATTATTCTTTAAAAACCAAGTACTCATTACTCACGAATGAGGTTTCACACTTTTTAACAAAATTCATATCAATTCAATTAAGTCAAGTCTCTTATCTTTTAAGATCAAGTCTCTTAACTTCTAAAATCAATAAACCATTCTTTTTATCTCTCTTAAGTCGTTATACCTAACTTCCCATAAAGCTAGTATAACTCTTAAGCTTTCAAAACCAAGTATTACTCTTCTTTTAAAAACGATTCTTAATTCTTTTGAAATACTTCAAGATTCTTATCATTAAAAACTCAAGTCAAAAGACATCGAAGTAAAATCACGTTCAGTTAACACACGTACGTCTACCGTACTATATATATTCTTTTAAAATATCATGCTCAAGAGGATAGGAAGAATCACATACCTCGCGACGATTACCGACAATTAGCAAAACGCTCCAAAGTACTGTAATCCTGCTAGACTTTTCCACCATTCGAGTAGAATACGCTACTCGCAATACTTCAACCTATAACGGTCATATAAGTCTATCAACGTCTAGACTACTCTGTAGAATAATTCTAGATACAAGATTCCTTATTCTATGAAAAAATTGGGCAGCACTTTCCTACCCGCCAAACTACACAAGTCTACTATAAATACAGTCCTATGTAAGTACAGTTCAGTTCTCTTCTTTTATAACATCCTTATACACGTCTTATACTCATTTCTATACTACTACAGTATGTAATTTCCAATTACAATAGAAGGACAATATATTTACCCCGAAAAGCCCAAAATTATCCAAGTTTAAAAGTCGATCCTGAGCAAGGTTTAGCTCCTATTTTGAACGCTCCAATTCGCTCCTAGAAACCCTTAGAAGTTCTACACAACTTCTACTTAATACTTCAACCAACTATGAAGATTTTCCCCAGGGTTTCGTTTAGTCACTAAAGGAAGTATAGTAGTATTTTCCGGGCTTTTAGTAAAGAGGTAACTTTGGGAATACTACAAGGTATTTGGGCCAAGGTATTTTGGAATAGTAACAAAACTTGGAGAATACTTTTCTACCAAGGGGGTGTGTTTGGCTAGCACACAAGGAGGGGGGGTTTCGGCCGAAGCAACTAGGAAGGGGAGGTGTTAGGGCGAGAGCTTCACTAAGGGGAGAGGATTTTGCCTTGGAATTTCTCAAGTGAGGATGAAGAATAAGTCTTGCACTGATGGGGTATGTATAGGGAAACCAATGGCCAAGATCAAAGCAAGTGGAGGGAGGAGATTTGGACACGTGTGTGTGGGTCCCACCTTATCCATCTACCCACAAAATATCTCACCAAACATTGACCAAATGTTTTAGGCCACAAAAATGAAAAAACGTGCACTCGTTCGTCCACTGACCCGCCCAGGGTGACAAGTGTCGCCTCTCGTTGGTCCAAAATATTTCATCTCTCGGAAAAATCCGTAAAAATTATAAATGTCGCAACGTAATTTTCCCTTATGAAGTCCGGAAAACGTTTCGTCGGAAAATAATTCTTTTCGCTAGTTGAGAACAAATTTCGTCCCTTATGCCTACTTAAGGCTTAAACTTTTGTACGTACGCCCTCACGTACATACTCTGGAAATACGGGGTATAACACAAGTAATGAGGCCATCTGGGATTTTTGGGTAAGGAACTGGGTGTTCTCCTTTGTTTGCAGTGGCGCCGGTGTTGTTTGTGGAGGCGCCTGTAAAGGAATGGGTTTATGGTTATCTAACCATTCCTGGACTTTTGGTGGTGTTAGGCTTTTTGGTATTTTAAAGCTATCCCACCATAGGATTTTGAATCTTCTTCGGATAATTGGGATTTTATCGTCCGAATAATCTACGAACCATGTGAATACCCATGGTAAATGGAATTTTGTATGGTAAAGGTGTAGGGGCACAATTTTTTTTCTTCCTCTGAAGGTTTGAACTGGGATTTAAAGAGGCTGAAAGATTTAGTAACTTATGGTTTTTGTATTTCTAGGGTGGATCCGAATTGCTCCCACCATGAATTCCACCATGTTGGAAATTGTGATGGATCACATGAGGTATCAATGTGGAAATGCCAAGTGTGGCTTTGGTTGGAATTTTGAATAAAGAAGGAATTGAACCAGACTTGTTGGTAATCCCTATAATTAAAAGGAATATAAAAAAATTGTTCATTTTTGTGGGTATCTGGGAAATTTATGAGTTGTGACAGGTCATTCCCCCAATGAGCAGGAGCAATTACGCTGAGTATTTGCAAATTGAATAAGAGGGATCTGGGTTATTTTTGTGAAAATTAATTTTAATGGTATCTGATCCTGATATTTCAAGGATAGCTTGATAAAAATATGGGGTTTTTAAAATATCCCATGATTTATACTTTAATGTTGTTATTTTATTATTGGGGTCCACTGATTTTGAAAAGGGGTATCCTATGGAGTTTTGAGAGGAGTATATTTCAAATAAGTCAAAAATGGAATATTTATTTTATTTTTTTGGACAAATTCATAGAATTTTTCTTGTATTTGTTTCCTGGTATTTAAGAAATTTTCGAAGAACCAAAGTCTTTTTTCTGAGTTATGTTTTTCATAAAATTCCTTTTGTAAAAGTTTTTTATTTACTTGGAATTCTTTTTCTAAAACATCACATTCATTTACTAATCCATCTCGGGTTATTGATGATATGTTGGACTCGTAGGTTCTTGGTCATCTATTTTTTTAATAGTGGAATTTCTATATACTGGTATGAGTATTTGATTTATATAGTCTACGTTTGTTAGATTTGGTAAATCGGACGTAGAATGTCTAGATTTTATTTTACAAGGGGTATTTATGTTACACCCCGTAGTTCCAGAGTATGTGTGTGAGGACGTACGTACGAGAATATAACACTAAGTACGAAAGGGAAGAAAATTTTGAATTTTCGACGAAAAATATTCCGAACCTCGTGAAGGAAAAAGGTTTATTATTGGGAATTGGATTCTCAATTTTGGTATTTGGACTTCTTGGAATATAAGAGAATTATGGAATTCTATTTCCAGAATTGGTCACGTGGGGCCCACGGGAGAAATTTACGATTTTGTGGGGCCCACATTATTTTCGAGATTTTGGCCATTATGGATGTTTTTGGGAGATGAAAATATTTTGGACGAATAGGAGGGCGACACATGTCACCCCAAGTGAGCCCTTGTGGGGCGTGCAAGATGACAAGTGGGACAAGTATTGTGCTAGATATTTGTGAGATATTTGTGTGGACAAGTGACTTGTGGGACCCACACACACTTGTCCCTAATCTCATCCACAAACATGTTTTAATCCTAGCCCTTGGTGGTGTTATATCATCACACTAGTAGGATGAAATCTTCCACACTTAGAATTATTTCAAGACTTGAAAAAATACTCCCTCCCCTTCTAGGAGCTCTCGGCATTGGCCATTGTTCTTGACCTAATTGTTACACCCCGTAATTCAGGTCCTGCCTATGAGAACGTACGAAAGGGATTAAGACTTAAAATTTTAGAAAGATAGGTTGACGGATTGTTTCGGACGGGTTTTTAGTCAACTTTGAGGCGGTTTATGTCCAGTTGCATTATGAGTTCCTAGGTTTTTCAAAGGCCTAGTACGTAGTTCGTTGAGTCTAGTTCCCAACTCAACCAACCGTTCGTCGATAGGACATCGGAGTAGAAAGTTATGGAAGTTACAAGTTGATGCAGTGATCGGACAAAAAGTATTTGGTCGAGCCACGAGGGCGCGGCGGATCAGGGCGCGGCGCGGATGTTACGAATGTTCGCTGAGATTGCAGCCCGCGGCACACCGGAAGCGAGCGCGGCGGAAATTCGAAGGTTGGCAGAGGTTTATTGTATGGCCGGCTGGCCGAGGCGGGTTTCTGCAGTGCAGGGAAAATCAGAAATGTTTTTATTAAAAAGAGCCATGGGTGGGTGACAAGTGTCCCCCCCCCCCCCATCTGATTTTTGCATGTCCGATTTATTGACCAAGTCTTGAAGACTTGGTCATTCTTCAAGTTCTCACTTCTCTCTAGAATTAAAGTTCCCTCTCCCTTCTCTCTAGAAAATCAAGAAGAAATCAAGGCTTGAGAAAAATCTGAAAAGGTGGCAAGAAGGAAACAGGTTAACAGGCTTGTAGGAGGTTTGTCGAGGTGATTATGGAAAGGAGGCTAGTGAAATTGTTGGACTAATTTTTGGGTAAACTCTAAGGTAACAATCCGTTCATTTCTTTAAGTAAAATTGTGTTGCATGTATGGAAGAAAGGACTTATAGTTGTCAATATTGCCTTTAGATATATTCCATGTAGGAATTGGATAAGAATTTGGATTTGAAAGGATTGGGTAAAGATGAGATGTGAACATGTTATAGCTAAGATACTACCTTAAACTTATTGAATTAGTTAATATGCATTGTGGGGCAGAATTTTACATGTCCAAGATTGGGCGTGTAATCCCCTTTGTATTGTTGGATTGTTGAGCCTTAAAAGTGGCATTTGGATAGTGAATTCGAGCCTTCAAAAGGTAGAAAAGTATGTAGAAACAAAGGAAGTGCTGTCCAATTTTCCGTAGAATAAGGAACTTTATGCTTAGAATATTCGACGAAGAAGTCTAGACGTTAATAGACGTATTTGATTATTATAGGTTGATACTCTACGCGCGGCATATTCGACTTGGCAAGTGGATTTAGCCGAGGAGGTATGTGATTCATCCTATTCTCTTGAGCATGATTATTTGTGAAATATATAGTGCGGTAGACGCACGTGTGTTAAAGGGGTTGATTTCCTTTTTGTTCCCTTGACTTGATATGACGTGTAAAAGATTTGATTGTGTTGAAAAGTGGTAAAACCTTATTCGTTAGTAATGGGTACTTGGTTGTTAAAGAATAAGCCCTCTCGGTCTCATAAATGCTTATAGTGGTACTTGGTTGGTTTTAAAGATAAAGTGTTATAGTAGCTTTATGAGAAGTTAGTTATAACGACTTTATGAAAACGAAAGAATGATTTTATTATTGGCTTTAAAATGGTAACTTGGAATTTGTTTTAAAAGATATGAGACTTTATTGTTCCCCGTTGTGGGATTTGGTTTAAAAGTAAGAGGCTTGAGAATTTGAAGTTTTGAAACTTATACTAGTCGAGAAGTGATTTGATATAGAAAAAGAAGGCATGACATTGTCTTGATTTGGTTTAAAAAGAAGACATGGTATTGTCTTGGTTTATTTGAAAAGGAAGTATGGGAATTGTTTTTGGTTTACTTCAAATAATAGTTACTCTATTTTGATACCATGAGTGTTAGTAGCATGTGACTTTTGTGAAAAAGAAATGGATTTTTTCTTAAGAAATAAAGTAAGTAGTACCTTGGGGTTAAAACCCGGATTTTTGGCCTAGAATGGAAGTACCTTGAGTGTGAATAACTTGCCTATGTTTGCTTGTGATAGTCTTGGCGTACAAGTATTGTATCCTTATGCTACCGCGTCTCTCGATGGAGGGCCGGTCATGTTATTATCGATCATGTTGGACATACTGACACGTTGGGTGGCCCACGGGTATGCTTCCACGGTGAGTGTTATTTTGTTATCTTCTTTGGACATACTGACACGTTGGGTGGCCCACGAGTATGCTTCCACGGTGAGTGTTATGTTGTTATCTTCTTGGGACATACTGACACGTTGGGTGGCCCACGAGTATGCTTCCACGGTGAGTGTTATGTTGTTATCTTCCTGGGACATACTGACACGTTGGGTGGCCCACGGGTATGCTTCCACGGTGAGTGTTATCTTGTTATTTCCTTTGGGCATACTGACACGTTGGATGGTCCACGGGTATGCGGCTAGTAAAATGGTTCCATGACCATGCTTATACCGAGGTAAGATGCCGGGGCATGCGGCCATTGTGCGGGTTAAATTCCCGGGTTATATTTGAGTGATGACTTTACGGGCGTGAGACCCTGACTTGACATGACTGCTAATATATATTGTGTACTGTAGTTTGGTTATCACACATGTCTCCTATTTTATATAGACGATTACGATTTCATTTACAGTATTTTCAGTTTCACATACTTGGTACTTGTTATGCGACCTCGCCCGAAGTGCGTTCATGCCGCAGGTTGAGGTACATAGCTTGCTGATCCGCACTCTTAGGATCACTGTTCAGTTCTCAGAAAGCTCCATTTCTCTGGAGGCTTTGTATTTTGGTACGATTCCATGAAGTTGTAGACTTTTGTACATTCAGGGGTATGGCGGGGCCCTGTCCCGTCACAGTTGTTATGTAAACTCTTAGAGGTCTGTAGTCATGTCTTGTGGGTCGCTTTATAAAAAATTGAGGTAACTGCTTTTGGATTTGTTTACATCCAGGGAGGTAGCCATATCGGCTAACCTATTATTTATTAATTGTTAAGTTTATGTATGTTCCGCTGATTATCTCTGATGTATACCTGTAAGGGTGCCCAGGTAGGGCACTAGTCGCGGGCCCGGGGTCGGGTTGTGACACTAATGTTGTCCAAAAATTCTTAAACTCTTATGTGTTCTTCCTTGATGTGTTAGGAAGGTTATTAACCAAGTGTTAGACACGATTTCACACCCCTAGCCTAAGAAACACCCCTTGGCCGAAAATTACAAGGTTTGAAACCTAAAGTGTTCTTCACTTTTTGAAGTTGGATCTTGAAGAGGAGTTGGTTAGGAGCTTCTAAGGGTTTCTTGAAGCGGATTGTAACGTAAGGAATATGAGCTAAACTTGCTACAGATCGACTTTTAGTTCTTGGATTATTTTGGGCTCTTTGAGGTAATGAACTTTGTCCTCTTTGTGAAGTTGGATATTATATATGTTGGTGGTATATAAATGAGTATGTGATACATGGAAGGAAGACGGAAAGTATTTGGACCTTGTTAAGTTGCTAAAATCGAGAAATTGGCATGTTAGCCATTAAAATGGTAAAAACGTTACCTTTTACCTGTTTACGGTTAATAACAAAGTTATTATAACTTATATAAAGATTGTAATATAAGTTGGAAGATTAAAGAAATAATTCCGGCATGCTAGCCGAAAAATTGGATAAGTTTGATTGTAGTAGTTGGCCAAGAACACCAACTATTGGACTAATGGACTGTATTTACATTGGACTGTATTTACATTGGAATGTTTTGTTTATTGTGGGGCAGAATTTTACACGTCCAGTTAGGCGTGTAATCCCCTTTGGTATTGTTGTGTTATTGCGCCTTAAATGTGGCATGTTTGTTATTGAATTTCAGGCCTTGAAAAAGGTGAAAAATGCGTAAGCAGGGAAATCTTCGATTTTCCGTAGAATAAGAGACCCTATACTTAGAAATATTCTACGAAGAAATCTAGACGTTGATAGACGTATTTGATTATTATATGTTGATTTTCTACGCGCGGCATATTCGACTTGGCAAGTGGATTAGCCGAGGAGGTATGTGATTCTTCCTATCCTCTTGAGCATGATTGTTGTGAACTATATAGTACGGTAGACGTACGTGTGTTAAATGAATTTGGTTTCACTTTGATATCCTTGACTTGAGTTCTAAATGTTAAGAACCTTGAATTATTCTAAAAAAGTTATGAATCATTATTCAGAAGGAAATTGATACTTGGCCTTTAACAGAATAAAGTTCTCTTAATTTCATAAATGAGTGTGGTTGGTTTAAAACATAAAGTGTTATAATGGCTTTATGGGAAGTTAGTTATAGCGACTTTATGAAGATAAAAGAATGGCTTAATTATTTAATTTAAATAAGAGACTTGATTTTGGCAAAGGAGAAGTAACTTGATTTAAAAATATAGGTTACTTGTTTTGTAAAGAGTAAGTTACTTGAGTTTAAAAGTGTAAGTAACTTGTTTTTAAATGTTGAACTTGTCTTGATTGGAAAAGTATAAGTGGCTTGATTTTAAAAGGTGTGAGTGTCTTGATCTTAAAAGAGTGAGTTACTTGGGTTTTAAAAGTATACTTGACGTTGTTTTAAAAGTGTAAGCCACTTGGTTTAAAAAGTATAAAGTACTTGATTTAAACATGAAAGTGTCTTGATACTACGGGTATTAGTATCGTGTGGTTTTTACGTAAAAATGGATCTTTTTAAGAGAATTGAAGTATGTAGTACTTTGGGGTTAAAACCCGGATTATTGGCATAAAATGAAAGTCTAAGAGTATGTTAAACTTCCTATGCTAGTTGTGATAGCCTTTGTTGTGCAAGTGTTGTATTTACATGCTCTGGCGTCTCGATGGAGTAGGTTATCTTGTTTTTTACTTGGACATACCGACGCTGCTGGATGGTCCACGGGTATGCTTCCACTATGATTGTTATCGTGTTATTTTCTTGGACATGCTGACACGTTGGGTGGCCCACGGGTATGCTTCTATTATTATTATTATTCCATGGACTAGCTCTCCATGAGGTTGATGACGCAAGCTGGATCTGGTAGCTAGCTTCCGTATTTGCCCCGGTCAGTTGCTGATGCAGGCTGGATCTGGTGGTTGACTTTCGTACTTGCCCCGGTCAGTTCTATAGCATAGTTTGGTACGGTAGGCTCTGGTAGATAGCTTCCGTACTTTCCCCGGTCATATCTCGTGACGGTAGGCTGGATCTGGTAGCTAGCCTTCGTACTTTCCCCGGTCAGTTTTATGATGCAGGCTGGATCTGGTGGTTAGCTTTCCTACTTGGCCCGCACGGTTTTTATGACATAGGTGGGACCTGGTGTTCATGTATACATATTGGTGTTAAATTATATCATGGACTACTAGCTGTGAGGAAGGAATTCCACGGGCATGATTGATATTATGGGCGTGAGACCCATGGTTATATTTGAGTGATGACTTTGAGGGCATGCGTCCCTGACTTGACATGACTGCTTATATATTGTGTACTGTAGTTTGGTTATCATACATGTCTCCTATTTTATATAGACTGTTATGATTTCATTCTGATATTTTGATTTCACATACTTGGTACTGTTATCGACCTCCTTGGTTTGCGTTCATCCGCGGTAAGTACACCGATTGTTGATCCTCGCTCTTAGGGTCACAGTTCTGCGTTTGGGAAGCTCCGTTTCTCCGGAGGCTTATCTTTTGGTATGATTCCCTGAGATTGTAGGTTCTTGTACATTCAGGGGTATGACGGGACCCTGACTCTACCATCTTGGTATTGAGTTATTCCTCTAAGATGGGTATTTGGTTGCTCAGATTCTAAGGGTTCAGGTTTAACTATACCTTCCAGGATCCATTCTTCTGGTAGGGTAATATCCTTCCACCTAACAGGTCTTGGTATTAATGTCTTAGTGTCACGACCCAACTCACGAGTCGTGATGGCACCTACCCTATTCCCACGAGTAGGCGAACCACATTCTCATTAACAAGTTAAATCAGCAGAAAATAAATAAAGAAAAAGAAATTATAAGTCTTAAACACTTAATTTCGAAAAATCTGGTCAAAAGGGTACAAGAGCACTAACAAGTCCGAAAAAATAGAAGTCTGAAAGAATGTCCGAAGGCTACATACTGTCTGTCAATAACCATCGAAAAATGGAAATAACTAAGAAGCCCTTCAGGGGCAACGAACGACCGAGTAGCTCACCCTGAATGACTAGAAGATGTCCACCTCGCGAATCAGCCACGAGTCATATAAATAGAACCTGGATCGTACTCTGCACTCAACAAAAGTGCAACAAGAGTAGTATCAGTACAACACTAGTAAGCATAATAGGCCGACAATGATTTGATAACGCATGGAGAGTGGAAACTAACAAGTAGCACATAGAACAAACATGTATGGTTACGTATCATATACAAGTCAAAATATAAGAAATTATGAAATCAGCCAAAACATATATAATTTCACCAAATGAGCAGTTAAAACTAAGAGTAGATGGAAGCAATGCAATACAATAGTCACCTCTCCCTCACTCCACTCGCGTACACACATGCTAAGGCAGTGCCTTCAACCCATGACCCATGGGGAACCCGCGAAGTACATGTACCACTCGTGCTCTCCGGCTAGAACCTCGGAGTCACTCAATCACTCTCAATCTCCGGTAAGGACCTCGGAGTCACTCAATCACTTCCCTCACCAACATCACAAAAATAATATGGAAAGCATGTCAAACATGATATCAATCTCAACACATATCACAAATATACCATCGACAAGTACAAGTCATATCACTGTCCTATGTTCAATTAGCAACATTTCAATTCTTTTATTTCCACATGATACGTAAGCTAGTATACGACATAGATACAATCAAGTGGTAATCACACAAATAACACACAATCGACGAACCCCTTTGGCTCGCGGTCCTGTGGACATTCTATCATGCTATCCCTGTCACTTTCTACAACTACATACGGTTTTCTAATCGGAGTCTTACTAAAGTAAACCATAACCTACCTCAATGCCGAGCGGGTGCCACGAACAATCAAACCAATTCATTCCCCTTGCGTAGAGCCTCTGAACGCTTAAAATCTAGAAAATATGCGAACTACGTTATAATACGAATCTAAGGACACCCATATTGCTATATTTATATCAACAATATTTATTTACCATTTCAATTGTATGACTCAACCCCTACACATATAAAAATATTAACATAACTTTCGGAAATTCAACTAACATTCCTTTCTTTCAACTTTCTCGTATCTCCCGCTTGTAAAAAATATAACATTTAATTCGTAACTCCAAATCAGGTGTTTATTGTACCACATCGAAGGAAACACTAGGATCTATTATTATACCGAATCCCATATGACAATACTTAATGTATTTGGTGAAAATTTACGAAGGAAACAACCCTATGAAATCTGTGTCGCCATAATTTTTGCAAAATATGGCAGAAACTTTAAACGGTAATAACTTTTAAAGAGTAAGTCGGATTTATCTCCGTAAGATCTCAAACTGACGGGAACAGAGTAATCTATAACTTTCATTCAGCCCATATTTTTATATTCTTTACGGATTTATACAGTTTTCACGTTTAATATGTTGTTGTAATCATTATGCCATGTTACATCCCTCAACTCTCTCTTATTCAAGTGGATTGTGGATATTGTCGTGTAATGACTTCTTGAATTTTGATTTCATTCTACAATACACTGTTATAAGAATCATGAATAAATTTGTTATACCCCGTATTTCCAGAGTATGTACGTAAGGACGTACGTAGAAAATTTGAACTTGTAATTAAGGCTTGGCCGAATTATTTTTGTTCACAACACCCGGTTAGAGTCGTTTTTCGACGAAACGTTTCCACAACTTTCGTAGGGAAAATTCCGGCTATGCCATTTTTATTTTTTGCGGATTTTTCCGAGAGACGAAACATTTTGGACCAACAAGAGGGCGACACTTGTCACCCTCTCATTGGTTAGGCTTGGGCGGTAAAGGGGTGGCCGAAAGTGTGGTTAAAGTGGTCAAGGGTTGGTAGGATATTTTGTGTGTAGTTGGTTAAGGTGCACTTGGCAAGATCTTGGCCCTACACTTGCCTTGCACTTGGCAAGATCTTGGCCATTGGTTGGCCTTTGCTAGACCTATAAATACCCCCCTCTTTGATGACTTCTTCATCCATTCCTAAAATATTTCTAAGTGTTAAAATCCTCCCCCTCTCTTAGTAGTGTTCTCGTCCAACACCATCCTCCCCTTGGCGAGAGCCCTCACTCCTTGTGGTGCTAGCCATAGGGTACCCCTAGCCTAGTTGTCTTCGTATAATACCCCCCCTCTTGTTAGAAATACTCTCAAAAGTATTGTTATAATGCCCAAATTACCTTAGCCGTATACCTTGTAGTATTCTAAGGTTATACTTATACGAAAAGCCCAGAAATACTATTATACTTCCCTTCCGTCACAAAACCGAAACCCTAAGGAAAATCTCCATGGTTAGTTGGAGTAATAAGTAGAAGTTGGTTAGAACTTCTAAGGGTTGTTTGGGCGGGTCGAGCACCTGGAGTAGGAGCTAAACCTTTATCTGTATAGACATTTAATCTCGGATTATTATGGGCTTATCGAGGTAAATTTCTTGTCCTCTATTGTAATTGGAAATTACATGATTGTTAGACTATATAGTTGTAGTATACTATATATAGAACTGAAAGTTGTTATCGTCAATGTGTTTTGACTTAAGCACTGAATATTAAGAAACCTTTTCGAAAGAAAATCTTGAACTGTTTTACATAGGACCGTATTCTGATGACTTGTGTAGCTTTTCTATGAGGTAGAATTGTACGCGTCCGGATTAACGTATAACCCCTGGTTTGCTTGGTAGCGGCCGATAGAGGATGAGATTTCTGTTGTTGCGGGAGAGTCTTTGCGAATTTTACGTAGAATGTTCTACGAAGGGATCTAAATGTTAATAAGCGCCTTGTGGCCTTATAGGTTGAAGTACTACGTGTGGCGCGATCTACTTGGCTTAAAGGAGTAGCCAAGCGGTTGGAAGTACTTGGGCGTTTTGCTATTAGTCGATACTCGTCGCGAGGTATGTGAACCTCTTCCTATCTCTTCTAGCATGATATGTGTGAACTATGTAATGCGGTAGACGTACATGTGCTAAATGTATTTGATTGGTTTAAAACATAAAGTGTTATAACGGCTTTATGGGAAGTTGGTTATAACGACTTTATGTTGGTAAGAAAATACTTGTGGCTTTTAAAAGGTAAGCGATTTGAACTATAAGCGGCTTGTTATGTGTTAATAAAGAACTTGAAGTATTTCAAAAGATTTTGAATCATTTTGAAAGAAGTAATACTTGATTTTTTGAAAACTTAAGAGTTATACTAGCTTTATGGAAAGTTAGGTATAACGGCTTAAGAATGTTTCTTGATTTTGGAAATCGAATGTGTATCGACAAACCAACTGCAGCGTTAATAAAGGAAATGTTTTTAATTAAGTATTATTAAAACGGTAGAAACTTCCATCTGCATAGAAGCTAAGATGAGACAAAATGATATTTCCTAGATCATGCATTTCTTTGTAATAAGATTGTTATAAACAAGAATATCCTACTCACATATAAGGCTTATGTTTCTCAGATTGTTAAAGGAGAATTATATTCTTAAATGAATAAGACTATGAACTACGAAACCTTTCTAAAATGAGAAACTTGAACATTGGAAATTAGGCAAACTTGAACATTGGAAATTAGGCAAACTTGAACATTGGAAAAGAATGTTGCTACTTGATTTTACAAAGAGAAGTAATTGATTTACTTTAAAAAGATAATCACTCTATTTTCATATACTACGGGTATTGTGTGGTTTTTGTGAAGTAACGTATCTTTTAAAGATTTAATGTATGAAGTACTTTGGGGATAGGTACCCAAACTTGTTAGTAGAAAGTACCTTGTGTGAATAACTTGATTGTATTGGTTTGTGATAGCCTTGTAATACTTTCTTGTTGATTTGATAAGTAAGCATGTTAGGATGCTACGTGTGTTAGTATCTTGTGATTATTATGTAAGGGGGTCACTCTTGTTGTGCTTACGTTGTCAAACGTTAAGCCCGTTGTACTGTTATTGTATCACATACCCCCTTGACTTATTATACAGGGCTTGCCACCGCGATGCTTGGTCTATACGGCTATGCGATCCTCGTGACTATCGCGGTCACGGGAGCTCGGGATTGATCATTCGGGTGCTTAGCACGACGCGGGATTCCCTATGCGGTCTGTTGAGACTATGCGGTCTTTTGAGACTATGCGGGCTGCGGGAGCCTAGGCGGATACCGAGGGTTAGCTGCCTTCGATGCGGGGTATACCTCAGGCGGTCTGGGACCATGATTCGAGGAATACCTCATGCGGGTCTGTGTGTGACCTATGCGGAGCTGCGGGAGTTCCAGGGATAGACGCGCACAATGATATTGCGGGTGAGTGGCGGCCGATCATGTAGTGCGGTCTAGAAAGACCTCGTGATATAATTTATGGCATTTTTAGTGCTGTGGGTCTTAGTAGGCGGCTATGCGCCGTACTTACTCCGTATGGTTCTATTGTGATGGCTTGAGGCGTGAGTCACGACTTGACATATTTCTGATTTATTGTGAGCGTAGTTTGGTTATCATACATGTCTCTGCTTTATTTAGACTACTATGATTTCATTTACGATTATGTATTTTGATTTCACATACTTGGTACTGTTATGCGACCTCCCGAAGTGCGTTCATCCGCGAGTAAAGGTACACGATCGTTGATCCTCGCTCTTAGGAGTCACAGTTCAGCGTTTGGGAAAGCTCCGTTTCTCGGAGGCTTATCTTGGTATAGTCCTGTTGTGGTAGGTGCTTACATTCGGGGTATGGCGGGCCACTGTCCGTCGTTGTTGTCATATTATTCGTAGAGTGCAGTAATCTTGTTGTGCAGAATTTGTAAGAGGGTTATCGCTGTTCAAATTGCTATTTATATATATACACAAGGTAACCATTTTAGTTAGCTTTGTTTTCTTATTTCACTGTCATATTACATTGGTTTCATGTATTGTCTTTATGTTCCGCTGATTACTCTGATGTTGTGTCACTAGGGTGCCCGGGGTAAGGCACCAGTCACGGGCCCAGTTTCGGGTCGTGACAAAAGTGGTATCAGAGCAGTTAATCCTCGGAAAGTGTCTACATACCGTATCCAGTAGAGTCTTGATTATCGGTGTGTTGTGCACCTTGATAATCAGGAGGCTATAGGATATTTAGGATTGGTTTCTATTCTTCTCACTCTGAGATCGTGCCTTAGAGCTGTGTTGTAAGTTGGACCCTCTAACGTATTTCTTTCCCTTACCGTTATGCCTCCGCGTAGGGCAACCCGGCCCAGGAGGGCAAGCGTAGGAGGCTGCGAGTAAGTCTGAGAGGGTTACGTGGGCACAGCCCAATCATCACACAGGGTGGTGCTTCATTCGGGAGTTTTGCGGCGTCACTAGCCCATCGAGTTTATACGGCGGCGGCGATTCCTACTGCGGCCATGATGTTTGAACCTTCAGTTCCACGACAGGGAACAGAGAATATAGATTTCAAGAAGGCGACCCTGTATTTGACTACCAGAGAGTATACCGATGTACCGCGAGTCTTGATGAATATCAACGAGAAGGTTGTGCAAAAGTAAGTTCTTCAGTTAGGCTTGAGCATGGCACGTATGCGGGCTTATGCGCGGCGGCAGCGTAGAGATCGGCGGGTTAACGAAGAAACGGCGAGAAGAAGAGCGAGCGGCAAGGTCCTTTGGTAACTTTCGAGGCGATCGCCTCGCGTGAATCAGATTATGCGCATCCACGGTCGAAAGGTCCTCGCGGGGGTTGAGCGTTCGGGGTATGCAGGAGTTGGTCGAGCTCGAGCTTAGGTTCACAATCCACGAAGGTTCCGGCCATCCGATTGAGTTTTCTCGGTGTTCGCGGTGTGGCGGCGTCATCTCGAGAATGTCGTCTTTTAGTTGGTACTTGTTGTACCTATGACCGTCGAGTGCGATGTCGAAAGAGTGTCCTTGCGGGAGGACTTAGCCTTCGAGGATCGGTGGGTAGTTTGTCATCTTCCTTAAGCTATCGCCTACAGGCGAGTTTGATTAGAAACGACTAAGGGAGTGAAGCGATGGGTCGGTATATCTTTAACCCTACAGAGCTTTGTATACGTGATAAGGTGAGTATACCTTAAGTGTTATGTTCGGATACCATGAGTGTTTATTGTGATTAGAAATCTTGGTTAGTTAACCAAGGAAGATTTGGAGGATAGAGAAGGTGTGAGCCTTAGAGTTTTATACGTAGAGACCTTAGAGGTAAGGCCATCTCGAGTAAAGGCGTATGTTTATGTTTGACCCTTATAGGAGTGCATAGTGCACGCGTGAGCTATGTTCTGGGATAAGTCACGAGTAGTGTGGCATGAAAGAGGGTAGTTGAGCTAAGAAGACCGCTAGGTTTTCGTAGCGTGATTAGTGAGAGTTTTCCTTGGAGAGCTAGCGTTTAGCGCGTTCTGGTCGGGTTGAGGCCATGTTGCGGGTCAACCCGCGGCGGCATGTTTGGTGGTGAGGTCGGTTTGTGGTGGTCCGCTTGTGGTAGGTCACGAGGTGTTAGGCGAGTTTAGTTAACCAACGTCACGAATTCATGGATGCGATTCGACCGATGAGTCGGGCGAGGGTCGGTACCGTCTTGTCTTCTAGCAAAGATCGTTTACTCGGCAGAGGGTTATGCGAGATGATATATCAGAAAGGTTGTAAGGCTGCACGAGGTTCCTACCTTCACCTTATGGCAGACAGTGGAGTCCAGGGTACGGCTGTTTTTGGTTTCTGGAAGTTTTTACCAAGCAGGGTTAAGAACTCAGGTGAGTCTCAGAATCGCATTCGCCCTCGGGCCAGTGTGTGGATTTCAGGGGTAGTTGTGGGGATTGTTGTCTCCTGTGGAGGGAGTGTTTAAGCTACCATTTCAGTGTTCGGATGTCGCCTTATAAAGCCTTGTAGGGGCGGATGTGTAAGTCGCCGGTCGATTGGTTCGATGTTGGCAAGATTCAAATGGTTGGTTCAGGCTTTTTTCCAGCAGACTGTGGATAGGGTAAAGCTTGTCTAGAAGAGGTTCTGGCAGCTCAGAGAAATCGTGCGGATAATCGGCGACGGCGCTTAGAGTTCAGGTTGACGGTCGGTCTTCTTGAAAGTACCACCCCGGGTTGGGTGTGACGAGTTTTGGAAAACAGAGGGAACTTAGCCCGAGTTACTTTGGGCCGCACGAGTTCGGTGAAGAATAGGCCAGGTTGCCTATATTTTAGCTTTTGCCGTCCGACTTAGGAGGCAGTACGTCCGGTCTTTCGTATTGATATGATCAGGAAAGTATCGAAGATCCATCCAGAGTGTTCCCAGTTAATAATGACCACGTTAGAGATAGTAACCCCGAGTTTTGGGCGAAGAAGTATCGAAATGTGGTAAGAGTTCGAGTATCACGACCTCGGGGATCGCACGGCCGGTACCATTTGTTGGGTCGCCGGTGACACTAGAACCTCGCGGCAAAGTGACAAAAGTGGTATGCTTTATGATGTTAGAGTGCTTCCTCGTGGACTTGGATATAAGTATTTTTCGTGATTGTTTGGTGGCCATGTGTGTGAGTTGTTCTCGTAAGTATAGTAGTGAAGACTATCTTGGCGCCGCGTTTGTTCGAGACCTAGAAGGAACATTCGGACGAATGTTTCTAAGGAGGAAGAATGTTATACCGTATTTCCAGTATGCGTGGGGCGTACGTAGAAAATTTGAACTTGTAATTAAGGCTTGGCCGAATTATTTTTGTTCACAACACCCGGTTAGAGTCGTTTTTCGACGAAACGTTTCCACAGCTTTCGTAGGGAAAATTCCGGCTATGCCATTTTTAATTTTTGCGGATTTTTCCGAGGCGAAACATTTTGGACCAACAAGAGGCGACACTTGTCACCCTCTCATTGGTTAGGCTTGGGCGGTAAAGGGGTGGCCGAAAGTGTGGTTAAAGTGGTCAAGGGTTGGTAGGATATTTTGTGTGTAGTTGGTTAAGGTGCACTTGGCAAGATCTTGGCCCTACACTTGCCTTGCACTTGGCAAGATCTTGGCCATTGGTTGGCCTTTGCTAGACCTATAAATACCCCCTTCTTTGATGACTTCTTCATCCATTCCTAAAATATTTCTAAGTGTTAAAATCCTCCCCCTCTCTTAGTAGTGTTCTCGTCCAACACCATCCCCTCCCTTGGCAGAGCCCTCCCTCCTTGTGGTGCTAGCGGTAGGGTACCCCTAGCCTAGTTGTCTTCGTATAATACCCTCTTGTTAGAAATACTCTCAAAAGTATTGTTATAATGCCCAAATTACCTTAGCAGTATACCTTGTAGTATTCTAAGGTTATACTTATCTGAAAAGCCGAAATACTATTATACTTCCCTTAGTCACAAAACCGAAACCCTAAGGAAAATCTCCATGGTTAGTTGGAGTAATAAGTAGAAGTTGGTTAGAACTTCTAGGGTTGTTTGGAGGCGGTCGGAGCGCACGGAGTAGCTAAACCTTGCTCAGGATCGACATTTAAACTCGGATAATTATGGGCTTATCGAGGTAAATATCTTGTCCCTCTATTGTAATTGGAAATTACATGATTGTTAGACTATATAGTTGAAGTATACTATATATAGAACTGAACGTTGTTATCGACAATGTCTTTTGACTTAAGCCTGAATATTAAGAAACCTTTTCGAAAGAAGAGTACTGAACTGTTTTTACATAGGACCGTATTACAGTAGACTTGTGTAGCTTTTCTATGAGGTAGAATTGTGCACGTCCGGATTAAACGTATAACCCCCCCTGGTTGGCTTGGTAGCCGGCCCCGATAGAGGAGGAGATTTACGCTGTTGCGGGGAGAGTCTTTGCGAATTTTACGTAGAATGTTCTACGAAGGGATCTAAATGTTAATAAGCGCCTTGTGGCCTTATAGGTTGAAGTACTACGTGTGGCGCGATCTACTTGGCTTAAAGGAGTAGCCGACAGTTGGAAGTACTTGGAGCGTTTTGCTATTAGTCGATACTCGTCGCGAGGTATGTGAACCTCTTCCTATCTCTTCTAGCATGATATGTGTGAACTATGTATGCGGTGAGCGTACATGTGCTAAATGTATTTGATTGGTTTAAAACATAAAGTGTTATAACGGCTTTATGGGAAGTTGGTTATAACGACTTTATGTTGGTAAGAAAATACTTGTGGCTTTTAAAAGGTAACTGATTTGAACTATAACTGGCTTGTTATGTGTTAATAAAGAACTTGAAGTATTTCAAAAGATTTTTGAATCATTTTGAAAGAAGAGGTAATACTTGATTTTTTTTGAAAACTTAAGAGTTATACTAGCTTTATGGAAAGTTAGGTATAACGGCTTAAGAATGTTTTACTGATTTTGGAAATCAGAATGTGTATCGACAAACCACTGCAGCGTTAATAAAAGGAAATGTTTTTAATAATTAAGTATTATTAAAACCAGTAGAAACTTCCATCTGCATAGAAGCTAAGATGAGACAAAATGATATTTCCTAGATCATGGCTGCTGTAATAAGATTGTTATAAACAAGAATATCCTACTCACATATAAGGCTTATGTTTCTCAGATTGTTAAAGGAGAATTATATTCTTAAATGAATAAGACTATGAACTACGAAACCTTTCTAAAATGAGAAACTTGAACATTGGAAATTAGGCAAACTTGAACATTGGAAATTAGGCAAACTTGAACATTGGAAATTAGGCAAACTTGAACATTGGAAAAGAATGTTGCTACTTGATTTTACAAAGAGAAGTAATTGATTTACTTTAAAAAGATAATCACTCTATTTTCATATACTACGGGTATTGTGTGGTTTTTGTGAAGTAACGTATCTTTTAAAGATTTAATGTATGAAGTACTTTGGGGATAGGTACCCGAACTTGTTAGTAGAAAGTACCTTGTGTGAATAACTTGATTGTATTGGTTTGTGATAGCCTTGTAATACTTTCTTGTTGATTTGATAAGTAAGCATGTTAGGATGCTACGTGTGTTAGTATCTTGTGATTATTATGTAAGGGGGGTCACTCTTGTTGTGCTTACGTTGTCAAACGTTAAGCCCGTTGTACTGTTATTGTATCACATACCCCCTTGACTTATTATACCGAGGGCTTGCCACCCTTGATGCGGGTCTTTACGGCCTATGCGATCCTCGTGACTACGCAGTCGCGGGAGCTCGAGATTGATCATTCGGGTGTTTAGCACGATCGGGGATTCCTATGCGGTCTGTTGAGACTATGCGGTCTTTTGAGACTATGCGGTGCGGGAGCCTAGGCGGATACCGAGGTTATTTGCGCCGACGGGGTATACCTCGGTGATGCAGGACCATGATTCGAGGAATACCTCATGCGGGTCTGTGTGTGACCTATGCGGAGCTGCGGGAGTTCCAGGGATAGACGCGCACAATGATATTGCGGGTGAGTGGCCAGCTTCGATCATGTGGTGCGGTCTAGAAAGACCTCGTGATATAATTTATGGCATTTTTGATGCGTGGGTCTTAGTAGGCGGCTATGCCTTCGCATTTACCCCGTATGGTTCTATTGTGATGGCTTGAGGCGTGAGTCACGACTTGACATATTCTTGATTTATTGTGAGTAGTTTGGTTATCATACATGTCTCTGCTTTATTTAGACTACTATGATTTCATTTACGATATGTATTTTGATTTCACATACTTGGTACTGTTATCGACCTCGCCCGGGGCTGCGTTCATCTGCCGCAGTAAAGGTACACCAGTCGTTGATCCTCGCTCTTAGGGTCACAGTTCAGCGTTTGGGAAAGCTCCGTTTCTCCGGAGGCTTATCTTGGTATAGTCCCCTGTTGTGTTAGGTGCTTACATTCAGGGTATGGCGGCCCCTGTCCGTCGTTGTTGTCATATTATTCGTAAGTGCATGTAATCTTGTTGTGGGCAGAATTTGTAAGAGGTTATGCTATTCAAATTGCTATTTATATATATAGAAGGTAACGTTTTAGTTGCTTTGTTTTCTTATTTCACTGTCATATTACATTGGTTTCATGTATTGTCTTTATGTTCCGCTGATTACTCTGATGTTGTGTCACTAGGGTGCCCGGGGTAAGGCACCAGTCACGGGCCCAGGTTTGGGTCGTGACAAAATTAACTCAATCATAGAATATAACCTGAATTTCATAGAGCACTTTCTCCTCGTCTAGTTGCTAGGATTTCTTTTTCTTTTCTTTTTTCCTCCTTCTTCTTCTCTTTCTCGCTGCTGCTGCGTTGCATTAATCCTTCCTCCCTCTTTTATTTTCTTTCTTCTCCTCCTTTTTTTCTCGCTGCTGCAGCGTTGCGTCCCCCCCGGTTGCTGTTGCGTTTTCTCCTTTAACCTAGTTGCTAGGGTTTTTTTCTTCTTTTTTTCCTTGGCTGCTTGTACCGTCCCCCTCCCCCTTTATTTTTCCTAATTAACGTGCAAACAAAAGGGTAGTGGGCTTGGACCACTCACTCACTCACTAGTTATCATTTACGTATCTTAATTCTATTTCACACATCTTAATCTAGGACATTCTAAAAATGGTGGACATATTCATCTACCTCTGCAAATATGCAAGGGAGTTTAACTTCTTGACCTTCTAGTCATTCAATCTAGGTTATGAACAACGGTTAGATGGTTAGCCATGTTAGTCCTTTTGACCCATGTTGTGTCACCCATTTTTTCACTATGAGTATGACATGTCCTGAAGGTTTGATAATTGATACTTCACGAGAATATGTTGTACACTATTTACAAATTAGATGAATTTAAATTACATTTCACAATTTTGAAGAATTTTCTTTTGATTCATACACCAATTGTATATTAAAACTCCTATAATTTAATACCCTATAGTCTCATACTACTTTCGTAGTTTTAAAGTGCTAAACGACCAACGGGTCGTTACAGTTAGATCTTGAAAGATCTGTTTGTAAAAGAAGGGTTTCACCTTTCTTACTGTGGTATCTGACTTTTGTGGGAAAAGCAGACGTCATATCTTTATAATGGATTCTAAAGATTAATGCTACAGGAATAGATCTTTCAAGCATTTGGTAATTGTGCACCTTAATTTGTAAGACAAGGGATTTTTGGATATTTTTATCATTTAGGGATACTGAGAAATTCGGGTAACAATAAAAAGAAATTGGTCCTGTACAGAGACTGGACTCAACCAAACTTAACAGAGAATCTTTTAAGTTTGTGAATCTTGCATATCTTAAGATAGCAAGGATTGAAATGTTTAATCCTTCTTTGGTAAGGGGTTTTATCCCTACTTGGACTAAACCAATGTGTATGTATTTATAATTTCTTTCTCTCTGTTTTTTCAGAGAGTTTAAGAATGTAATTGGATAGTTTCAAAAGGTTTTACAAATTGGATATCTCTTTCTTCTGTTTTAATAGTGAAATCTGTTTTGAAAAATTGGTATTTGGAATTTTTGTAAATTTGGTCTCTATTTATTTTTGGCATTTTCCAATTATCTATTGATTTTTCAAAATCTTGTATAACGATTTCTTCGGAATTTATTATCTTCTTTGAATCAATGGAAGAAGATGATCCAAAATCATAAGAAGTAGTTCTACGGAGAAACGGATCCATGTGTATGGAATCCGAGTTCATATACCCTTACCTTCCTACAACCCCTACCAAGATTGTATACCATGGGTCTACGTCTGCCTTTCACATGAGGACTTACTGTAACCCTATGGCCTGATCGCTCGGTTTTCTGGGATTTAACCAACTCAGAAGGTTCATCCGTGGATGAATTTATCCGGGAATCTAAACTGGGATTTCATCTGATCTAGAAATCATATATCTATGTATCTCTACCCTTTATGGCTCTGATACCATGTTAGGCCGATGATCTAAAGGGGATAATAAACAGGGAAGGAATTGATATATAAGAGATTGAATAATTAAAAGATAATAGAAAAATACAGCAAGTAAAGAAAGATTAACTTACTAATTAAGGTTCCAAGTTATGGAAACCATAATTCAAAGGTTCTGCAGGAATTTAAATAAAGTAGGCGGTATAACCGACCATAAATTTAATTAAGTAGACGGTAGAATCGACCATGTATTTAATGCAGGAATTTAAAAACATGAATTTAAAAGAGCATAAGGTATTTAAAAAGATTAGGAGGTAGTACCATCCATAATCATATTTATTCAAAATATTAAATACTTACAAGGAGTTTAATGGTGAACGATATTGATGTTCATATGCTATGAGTCATATGGGTCATATGAAGGAATTTAGGAATTTAACCAAACTAAAAGGGGTTTGTAGAGAGACCCATATGATTCATATGACCCTTATGACTCATAGCATATGAGCATCAATACCGTTCACCATTAAACTCCTTGTAAGTATTTAATATTTTGAATAAATATGATTATAGATGGTACTACCTCCTAATCTTTTTAAATACCTTATGCTCTTTTAAATTCACGCTTTTAATTTCTTTAAATTCCTGCATTAAATACATGGTCGGTTCTACCGCCTACTTAATTAAATTTATGGTCGGTTATACCGACTACTTTATTTAAATTTTTGCAGAACCTTTGAATTATGGTTTCCATAACTTGGAACCTTAATTTGTATGTTAGTATTTCTTTACTTACTGTATTTTTCTATTATCTTTTAATTATTCAATCCCTTATATATCAATTTCTTCCCTGTTTATTATCCCCTTTAGATCTATTCAAATGGCAGTGTCACACCCCGAACCCCGGGCCTGCAATTGGTGCCCTACCTGGGCACCCTTCTACCCATACATCACATGTAACCCGCGGAAGAAAACTCATAATCATTTTGTTTTCTTTAAACAAAGGAAATGAAATAGGCAAAGCCGACAAGGCCGTCATTATATATAAAACAACCCAAAGAAACTACAATGGTACTACTTACGCAAGTTCAGCCCACATATGAATACATACCTCTAAGATTTTGATAACAACCTGTGACGGGACAAGGTCCCGCCGTACCCTGAATATACACAAGTCTAAAATCAAGACTGTACCAAAATGACAACTCCGGAACAATGGAGCTATCCCAAAATTGGAGCAATGACCCTAAGAACGCGGATCACCAAACTGAGTACTTATACCTGCGGGCATGAACGCAGCCCCCCGAAGGGGGTCAGTACAACAGGTACCAAGTATGTAAACATGAAGTACATTAAACAAGATCATAACTGTACAAAAGAATGACAGGGACAAGTGATGCGCGGTAAGATGCACACACTTTAAACGCAAGTGCACGTTATCGTGACAAGTAGTATAGTCTTGATAAGACCGAATATCGTCCTCAAGGATTAGGGTTCAATTACCAACTATCTATTTTTTTGTATCTATTTGGTAAATTGATATTTGGATTTGTTGTTTATAACTAAGAATTATAAAAGCTATTTTAACTATAAAGGTTTACTTCAGTTGTGATGAGAATAGGGCTTCCACGTCTCCTCACTATCCGCTTATGCTACTTATTAATGCAATAACTTATGGTCTTCTTCTTTTGGAGAAAGAAGGTTCACTAAATCGTTTTATACTCCCGTTAGGGTTATGTAAACACTCAACCCCAGTATTGCACCTTACCTACCTTTCGGTGATAAGGATAACTCTATAGGAGGATTAAGAACAAGAACCTAGTTAACCGTCACGCACAATGCGCAAAATTAGGGGTTTTAAGCCTCTCATTAACGCTACATAAATAATTGAGGTATTTTCATCCCCAATCCAAGAATGTCTACCCAACTTACAGCATATTCACAATCCCCCCCTTTCGGAGTCTGATTAGAAATCATATAGTGATAATTAGTTGTCAATTAACTACCAAGCATTCAATTCAATTATTGGATAGATCTCAACAAGAAGAAGAATAGCCATAAGCATGCATTAAATCATAACATAAGTTTCTAGAGATTCAACATGGAAAACCCTATAGAGGAATTAGTTCCTAGCCATTGACATGACAAGAACTAATCCCATGTTCATCATACAAAAACTGAAATAAAGTAAAGAAAAGGAAAGAAAAATACTTAAGAACGAGTCTCCAAGCCAAGCATCCAAGGGTTGTGTTGTGGAATATTTACAAGATGGATTGGTGGAAGGATGGATGTAGAATGGTGAATGGTGGAATGGAGAATGAATAATTCTTCTAATGATGTAGAGTATTTATAGACAAAGAATTCTTTTGGTGAAGGGTTAGGGATTTGTAGGAAAGGAAAAGTTATTAGAATCCTTTTAGGTAAGGGTTTTAAGGTAGGAAAAGTTATCCCTTTAGGTAGGAAAAGTTATCCCTTTAGGAAGGAAAAGTTATCCTTTTAGGATTCTGAAAACAAGTCAAATTCGGCCCAGCACTTCATAATTCCCGCGTCGGCGCCGCGACGCAATCGGCGCGCGGCGTCAAGATCAGCAACTTTGGACTTTCAAGACATATTGGGCGCCGGCTCTGCACTGGCGCCACGCGCCGATGACGTTTTCGCGGTCCGTTTCGTCGTCCTTTTTTCGTCCGGACTTCGTCTGATCTCCTCTCTAATTTCCAGAACTTCTTAGACTTTATTTCTTGGCCCTTTTAGTGTGCAATTCCATCTCTTTTATGCTCATTTCATCTCCTTTTCGTCATTTCTCCATTTTTGACCGCTGTGACACAAAAGAAAGGAAAACGACTCTAATACTGTAATAAACATAAATGAAATGAGTAAAATACTAACTAAAAATGACTCAAAAAGTGTATATAAAATACACCGATCAAATACCCCCAAACTTAACCTTTGCTCGCCCTCGAGCAAAGATAGAAAGAAAGAAAGAAATAAAAGACTCAAAGAACGGAAATAAAAGACTCACTGCCATTGATTACTTTTGCTGCATTAGTGTTAACTAGAAAAACATGAAGGTTAGCAAAATAATATGCAGGAACATATAGCATGACATTTCAGCATATTAAGCTAGATATTTCGCAAACTCATATTCATCATGCTTTAATGGAAGTCAATATACTAAATCATGCATATAAATTCAAAAATCCTATGACATGCTTACTTGCTATTCTCCACTAATCCTGGATATGCATAAAAGAGATCTTCAGGACTTTAAGGGTTGTAATGTAGACTTAGGTAGGGGTTGGTAAAAATAGGCATTTAGGCTCATTTTTGTGTACCATAAGCTCTTTAGCTTTTCAGTATTTCCCTTTTCTTTTTGTTCTTTTCTTCACTTCAATTCTATCTTTTTCCCTCTTTTGTTTTGGGAGAATGAAGAGTATTATAATAACAAGCACCCCCAAACTTAGACTTTTGCCTCTTTCTTATTACTTTTTTATTGGGGTGCAACAAGCTCATTCACTCTTTTTGTCTCTTTTTTAACACAATTGATTCCACTACTTCACATTTTTACTTATGGCACAATCTGTGGGAATATAGGGTGTCAAAGAAGAAGTTTCAATTTTTAGGCTCAATGGGGCTGACTAGGGATACTTTTAAAGTTTGGGGTAGAAAAGAGTGGTAAGAATTGGCTATCAAAGAAATGCCTGAGTCATCTCCCTAATATGCATATCCTAACTATTTCGCCTCAAATAGCAAGCAATCATAACACATAGGTTTTCATAATTTAGCATGCACAATTTAAGCAAGAAACTCCAAATAGACAGATTCTGTGAGTTTTTGGCATATCTAACCTAAGTGTTTAGATAGTTGCTTCAATTCCGTTACATTATTCCACCTTACTTCACTATGTGTTTCTAGTAACTACAACATTCATGATCTTTGACAGGCAGTTATGACTCAAAAAGAAAAAAAATTTGGTGACTCAAAATAAACATAAAACAATCAAAAAGACTTAATTAAAACATAACATGACACAAATAAAACACCCCCAAACTTAAATCACACATTGTCCTCAATGTGTGTATACTCAAAGACAGTAAAAGAAATAAGATACTTACAAACTTTGGCTAAAATAGTGGTGGTGGCGGTGGATAATGCATCGACCATTGGTTGAACAGGGAACTCATCTCGTCATACTGCTGGTGCAACTGTTGCTGCTCCTGCCTCAATTCTTGTTGCCCTTGTTGCAACTCATGCTGTCCCTGTCTCAACTCATTTTGTCCTTGTATCAATGTGCCAAAATGTTGCATCATCATTCTCTGGTTCTGGAGCACTTGATCCATCATCAGACCGGAGGTTACGCTTCGTGGTTGGCTGGTGGCTAGGTCCTGCCGCATATTGAGCCCCTATTTCAGGCTCATCCTCGTTCATTGCGGCCTCTGCTGCTGCTGCTGCTGCTGGTTGTACTCTCCGTCTGGCTGCTGGGGGGCTTGGGTCTGGGAAAGAGTGCACTATCCCACAGGACACCGGCAGTTGGTTTCTCTCATGAGTGTCAGTGGGTAGTTTTGGGACCGCACTTATGTGGCAGAGACTGGTAATAAGTGAACCGTGTCCCAATCCACCTGTTGTCACCAACCTGCTGATTTCTTCAATGCTCTGCACTATTTCTTTCCCCACATCAATCGTCATTCCCCTCATAATTCCATATATCAGTTTAATCCTATCCTCTGGCACTCTGGTGAAGTGCGTGGATGAAATCACGCGGCGATTTAAATATAGCCAACCTTTGGCTACTTTGTTGAATGCTTTGTTGATTGCTCTTGATCCATTTCTTCCAATATCAAAAACAGCCCATGGTAGCTCGCGGTGTGCTGCGGCATTCCAGTCGATGCGGTCGGTGCTTCTAGACCATGTTCTAAAGTCATTTCAATCACTTTTTTCTTCAACATCAACCGTCTTCAATTGTGCATTTACATTCTCTGTTGTCACAGACACATAAGCTCCCCTAACAAAGCATCCCCTTTCCACCTTCTCCGGAATGTTGGCATAAAATTCACGCACTATTGTTGTGTTTACTGGTGCTATCTTCTCCGGATTTACGAATCTCCTCCACCCCCTTAACTCAATCATCGCCCGAATGGCTCATAAACATCTTCTTCCCCATATGACTCCCTCTGGTAGTCCATTCCCTTCTCAGTATTAAGGGTGCAGTATCGCTTTTGTATCTTTGGAAGGCTTCGTAGCTCACAAACCTAGTATTATCGTAATGTGGGGTTGGGGTGGATGTAGAGCCTCTTCTCTTCCTGGTGGCCATGGTTAAAATAGTTTCTGGGGCTTTCAATTTAGTGGCACAAATGTTTCCTACACACTCTACAACTAGCAGCGAACACAACACCCCCAAACTTCAATTCTTCTACCCAATACCCACACTCCTTTTCTACTCTTTTCTCCAAACTTCACAATCAACTTTTCAGTACCCAAACTACTTCAACTACAATACTCCTTCCAACTACTACCTCCTGTGACTTCAGTAAAGGACTCAAGAACAGAAAAAGATTACCTTTTTATGAGAAGATTCAAGCTGTTCTTCTTTCAATTGGTGGTTTGAGGCTATGGAATGGAGCTTTGTTGGTTGAGATGGCTAAGGGTTTTTAGGAATTTAAGAGTTTTGGTTGTGGTTGGGTTTAATTTGTGGAGGATTTGTGGGCAAATTTTTGGAATTTCGTGGGTTTTTGGAGAGGGAGAGTTAGGTTTTTGAAATTGAAATTGGGGAAAAATCTGGTTTCTGGACGTTTTAAGTTTCTGGATTTCCGCTTAGCGCCGCGCGCCAATCTTCAGACTCCGGGACTTTGCGCGCCGCGCCCCATTCTGGTGCGGCGCCTAAACTTGGCAAATTTTAGGATTTTGGCGCGTGCCCCTGCTCTGGCGCGCTTAAACTTCGTGCTGTTCGATTCTTTTGGCGCCATGCTCTGGCGCCGCGCGCTACCCGCTTTTCTGGAAATCCTGGCTTTCGTTCAGCTCTTCGTCCTCCAGTTTATTTGCCTGTACCTGTCAATAACACAAATACAAGACCCCAAGACTGTTCTAGGAGAGATTAAAATAACTGAAGGCAAAAATTGAATAACATAATTGAAAACGTTGGGTTGCCTCCCAAGTAGCGCTGTCTTTAACGTCTTTTAGCCGGACGCAAGCTCCTTAGCTTAATAAATGTGAGGGTGATTAACCCCACAACAAATCCATTTCCTCCACATTCTGCATTTTTGTTTTCTTCTTTTCTTCTTAGCATTATCAGTAAGGGGGAGTTCAGGAACACATACCTCCTTTAGTGGAATTTCGGCAAACCATGCCTGCTTCCTTGGACTCATCTTTCTTTGGTTGACTTGTATTGGCTCGCAGGGGGGTTTGATGGTGCTTATTGCAAAGCACCCACTCATGGTTGGTGGCTCAATGACGTGTTTAAAAACTTTAAACACCATTTCTTCATTCTCCACCCTTAATGTTAACTCTCCTCTTTCAACATCAATCAAAGCTCTCCCTGTTGCTAGGAATGGCCTCCCCAATATGATAGGGATTTCCGCATCTTCTTCCATATCAAGAATGAGGAAATCTGCAGGAAAGAAGAATTTTTCTACTTTCACAATTACGTCCTCAATCTTGCCTCTTGGATGAACCACTGTCCTGTCGGTCAGTTGCAGGCTTACTGTGGTTGGTTTGGCCTCACCCAACTCCAATCTTTTAAATACTGACAAGGGCATCAGATTTATACTCGCCCCTAAATCACATAAAGCTCTGTTGCAAGTCACCCTGCCCACTGTGCAAGGTAGTGTAAAGCTTCAAGGATCCTTTAGTTTTGGTGGCAACTTCTTCTGCAAGATAGCACTACACTCTTCTGTTAGTGCTACTATCTCATATTCCGTCAGCTTCTTCTTTTTCCCCAAGATCTCCTTCATAAACTTGAAATAAGAGGGCATCTGCTCTAATGCTTCTATGAAAGGTATGTTGATATGCAGCTTCCTAAATGTCTTCAAAAATTTGGAGAATTGTTTATCAACCACCTTTCGCTGTAGTCTCTGGGGAAAAGGGATCTTCTCTGTATACTCCTTCTCCGAGTTTTCTACTACAGTGGGCTCAATCACCTTCTCTTTTCTAACTCGCTTCTTCTCAACTCTCGGTGAGGTGTCGCCGCTCAATCGCTTGCCGCTTCTTAATTGCACTGCCTGGCATTGCTCCCTTGGATTTACCTCTGTGTTGCTTGGCAATGTCCCCTGTGGCCTGCTGTTTGCCTGCTTTGCTAGCTGACCCACTTGTGTTTCCAAGTTCCTGAATGAGGATCTAGCTTCTGTCATGAACTGGGTTTGGGCATTGGCAAGTCTTTCACGCTTTCACTGCTCGCTTTTCTTCTTGAACGGTGCATTGAGCTGATCTTTGTGGGGCTTGAATGAAGATTTGCGGTCACGATTCTGCTTGGTTACGCATCGCCTGTATTGGTTCTGCTGCCCCTGGTATTGTGTCACGACCCGATCCCGGGCCCGTGACTGGTGCCTTACCCGAGTACCCAAGTAGATATACATCAGAGTAACCAGCGGAATATAAAAACAAAGACATGAAACAATAAAGAGTAAGAAACTAACTAAGAAAATGTCGCCTTTCTGTATATATAAACCAAAACTTGAGCGTTACATCCTTACAACCCCGCCTACAACGATTTCTGGACCTCTAAGAATTTCTATAACAACTATGACGGGACAGGGCCCCGCCATACCCCTGAATGTACAAGTACCTACGATCTCAGGGAATTATACCAACAGATAAGCTTCCGGAGAAACGGAGCTTCCCAAAACGCTGAACTGAGATCCTACGAGCGAGGATCAACGACTGATGTACCTCTACCTGCGGCATGAACGCAGCCCCGAGGTCGATCAACAGGTACCAAGTATGTGAAACTGAAAATACTGTAATTAAATCATAATAGTCTTTATAAAATAGGAGACATATATGATAACCAATTTACGATATACAATATGTAAGCAGTCATGTCAAGTCAGGGACTCACGCCCTCAAAGTCATCCCTCAAATATAACCATAACATTTTAAAAACCAATTCACAAATATGTACGAAACAACCAAGTTAACCGCACATAGTGCCACATCACAACAAGAGCAACAACAGATATACTGTAACTGGTCTTTTCTAGGCCGCGAATGATCGAAGCAAGGCCAATCGCCCATAGTATCATTATGCGTGCCTAATCCTGGACTCCCGCAGTCCGCATAGGCCACCTAGGCCCGCATGAGGTATTCCTCGCATCGAGGGTAGCTACTCCTCGGCATCGTCCTGGACTCTCGCAGTCCGCATGGCCACATAGACCGCATGAGGTATTCCTCGCACACTAACCTGGAACTCCCGTAGCTCCGCATAGGTCCCCTGGACCCGCATGAGGCATTCCTCGCATCGGGGGACAGCTTAACCCCCGGTATAACATGTCAAGAGGTGAGTGGTACAATACTAACACAATGGCTTATCGTTAAACAACATAAGCACAATAAGAATAACCTCTTTACACAAACATCACAAGAATCGAACACAACGACTTATCGTTGTTCAATATATGCATAACAAGAATAACCTCCTTACATAAGCGTCACAAGATACTAACACACGTAGCATCATAACATGTTCACTTTATCAAGCCAACAAGAAAGTATCACAAGGTTATCACAAAAACATAGGCAAGTTACTCACACAAGGTACTTTCATTTCATGTCAACCAATCCGGGTTTTAACCCCAAGGTACTACATACTTTAACTCTTTAAAAAGAGTCATTTCTTTCACAAAAGTCACACGATACCCGTAGTATCAAAATAGCGTAACTATCTTTTTAAGTGAACCAAAACAATTTTCATTGCCTTTTTTTTAAACCAATTTACCAACTTAAGACAAAACCATGCCTTTCTTTTAAACCAAAACACTTCAAGTTCTCAAGTCTCTTTGCTTTTAGAAGACAAGTTCCTTACTTTGGAATTTAAGAAAATCAATACTTGTTATTAATGACTTTATTAAAGTAATCGTGATCTAGGAAATGTAATACAATTTTGTCGTATCTTAGCTTCTATACAGATGGAGGTTTCTACTTGTTTTAATAATATTAATTATTTGTCAATATAGTTTCCTTTATTAACGCTGCAGTAAGATGTCCGATACTTGTTCTCATTTCCGCAATCAATATAACATTATTATTCAAAACCAAGTACTCATTACTCACGAATGAGGTTTCACAACTTTCCACACAATTCAAGTTCTTCATGTATCAAATCAAGTCAAATATAAGTCAAGTCTCTTGTCCTTTTTTTAAAATCAATAAACCATTCTTTTTTTTTCCAGGTAAATGCAAATATTATTACTAATAACGGAAATAAGGATGGCTACAATCAGTCATTGAGGGTTCTCAATCCTCAACGTTATGCAAACAAGAAATGGGGGAGGGGAGCAGTGGTCACTCAAAGGTGCCATTACAAGAGGGGATGAAATCATAATAGATTTAAGTCCTTTTGGTTCTAGACAAGGACTTGTAAAGATTCCTGCCTAAGTTTCCTATGTTGAATTAAAACTCCTTGCACGTTTAGTACGTGCATTAGATGCATTTGTTGGGGAATTCAAGAGTAGTGCACTATTGGAAAAAGTTGCCATAAATGGCTCAAGCCTTTTGGCAATAAATGCTCCATTGGCCGAGATCAAATGAGAGTTCTTAGGCGTTTTGGAAAGGAGTGACCCTTCAATTTCCACATAAGTTGATCTTCCAAGACTTGATTGAAGAGAAGTCCCTTCGAATTCCGTAGCCATCAACTTTCCAAGTCTCTTTTGACGAGTTGCCCCTATGTTTTCCGCAACAATTGAATTCGTTAGGATAGGTGACTCTTCGGTTCTCACCCTTATCAATTTTCGAGGCCCCATTGAATGAGATGTTTCCTTGGTTCTTTCAGCCATTAAATGCCCCAAATTACCAAGTCTCGTTTGTAGGGTAGGTTGTTCGACTTCCACACGTTTTGAACTACCAAGAACCATGGGAAATGAACCAACATCGGGCTCTACAATCTTTAACCGATGACTCTTAGGCTGCAGCCATGACCCACGACCACCTGCGTGACCAATCAGCAGCCCATGACTACCCATCTGACCCTCCTTCGACCCGCAACCATCCTCTTGATCCTCCATCAACCGAAGCTCACCCATGCGACCCGTCATTACCTCGAGAAGGGGTGAGGTTTCGGAAACCGCAACAATTGCATTCTCAATGTCCTTGGGAAAAGAAATCCCAAAGGCTTCACCAACCTTTGACTGATGCCTCGTGGACATGAACACTGACCCATGACCATCGACCCGACCCGCCATCGACCCTGGATCAACCACATGACCGCACCATCTGCGACCTCCATGTTGTCATTCGGAAAACAAGTATAAGCCGCACCATTATCTTTCATAAGATTACCCTCTATACCGTGACCCATGGATTCCATCCACAACCCAAGACCACTATCACGACCCTCTTGCAACCCGGGACCCCCCACCATACCCACCTTTGACCCGGGATCTCTATCAAGGTCCGTAGACCATCCAAAGGTCAAAAGTTGTTTGAAGAGTAGACCGCCAATTCGTAGCCACCCTTTTCAAGTTTTCGATGTCCCATTAAATGAGATGTTTCCTTGGTTTTCTTAGCAATTAAATTCCCAATTTACTAAGTCTCGTTTGAAGGAAGATTGTTCGACTTCGCATCCATTGAATGCAACAAATTCCTAGACCTCTTTTGGATAAGAAACCCTGGCTTCCAAAACCTTAGCGTTTCAAGGCGATTGGAAAAGAAACATTGTCGAACTCAACAACCAAATGCTGGTGACCCATGGACTTCCCCCAAGACCCATGCCCACCCACCTGACCCGCAATCAACCCGTGACCAACCTCGAGGCCCGTAGTCACCTTGGCATCCAAAGTGGCCGCCGGAAAAGCCTCTTTGTACTCAGAAGCCAATGGTCGGAGACCCAAAGGTTCAAACCACAAGTTCTGAATATCAACACCACCCTCCTGCCACCCGGATCTACCCTCCATACCCACTTTCGACCCGGGATCCATATCAAGATCCGCAAATTCCCCATAGTCAGGAGTGCCTACCGGAATTCCGACGTCCAAGGTGCCTGCCGGAAGGTTGGGAGAATCAAAGAGCTGAATCCTCAACCCAAGACCTCCATCATGACCCTCTTGCACACCAAGAACACCCTCCTGACCTGCTAACAACCCAGCATCACCCGCCTGTCCCGAAAACTCCACAATATTCCGAGAAGCAAACTTGCATCGCTGAGGTCGCTTCGGAAATGCAAACATCAAATTCATATCTTGAATCTTGTAATCTTGAACAATCAACATAATCTCTTTCATTCTTTTAATGAAATCTTTGTATTCTTTCTCATGGCTAGAAGGAAGATAATGCAAGTCTTGAATAATCTTTAAACAAGTTGAAGAATCTTCGTAACAATCTATGGACAAGTTGATAAACTCGAACAATCTTTCCACAATTTTCGAAAAATCTTCAAATAAGGTGTAAAATTTCCGTAATAAACTCAACAACTTCGTATCAAAATCAAGTAAGATGAAATCAGATTTAAGGAGTATGAAATCAAAGATGAAATCATAAGAATGAGGCGGATTGCGAAGAGCGACTAGGGAGAAATGTTGAGAGCATTTTCGCCTAGTGAGAGAAACTTCTCTCTAACTCTGGTTATCAATAAACCATTCTTTTACCTACATAAAGTTGTTATAATTAACTTCCCATAAAGTCATTATAACACTTTATGTTTTAAACCAACCAAATTCATTTTACACACGTACGTCTACCGTACTATATATATTTCGCAAATATCATGCTAGAAGAGATAGGAAGAGGTTCACATACCTCGCGACGATTATCGACAATTAGCAAAATGCTCCAAAGTACTATACCCTTGCTAGCCTTTTCCACCCTTCAAGTAGAACACGCTACTCGTAGTACTTCCACCTCGATGCAATATTCGAATAATTACAAACTGATGTTGCGTCTGGAAAATTTGAAAGCACGTATTGACGTGAAACATATGCATCATATGTAGAATGTTGCAGCTAAATTCTTTAAGAATATGTTGCTGAAAGGACATGGTTAAAAAGGAATTCTCAAATGTGAGAATGAACTCTCAAGTTTTATTGCCAATGCTTTCTCTTTAAAAAGTACAATTTCTTTTTATCCCTAACTAGCTGAAACGTTGCTGGAGCCACATATATAAATGAGGAGATAAATGTATATATCACAAGTAAAACAATAGTAGTAAATTTCTTAGTGATTAATGGGATCCGCCTTCTTTTGCCAATGGTCCTGTAGGTGTCACCCTTAGATATACGCATGTCACTTAGTGTTGTGCTATCTTTCTCCACGTGGACTGCACAAATTTTCACAAAGCTTATCCATTAATTCCATTCTCTCGCACAAAATTCCCATATTTAACAAATTACACCCAAAATTAATTCTATAACCCACTTCATTTAAATTCTAAAAAAAAACTCATAAAACCTTCGTATACTCGATGTCATAATTTGTAATATGACATTAGTCCATCACCTTTTTTATGCATATTCCAAGTTAATTCTCATCACACTTGTTGCATCCAAATTTATGATAAGGTCGTGGTAAACCCGTAATGAAATCCATATTAATCATTCTCCATTTCCACATCTTAACAAGATTCAAATCTTTCCTTATGTCTTATAGTCCATAATATACTTCCAGTATATGTATAATATCCATATATACATAATAATCAACTTCACAAAGAGGTTAAGGTTCATTACCTCAAAATAGCCCAAAAAAACGTGACTGTCCAGATTTTTAGCCACTGCTTCGTCAGCTGAACTTGTAACGTCGATAACTCTCTACTCCAGTGTCCTATCGACAAGAGGTTTGTTGCGTTGGAAACTAGACTCGACGAACTTCATTTTAGGCTTTTGAAACACCCAAAAACTCCTTATAGGATAGGAGATATTCCCTTCCAAACTTGACTAAGAATCTATCCAAAACAGTCTCGAAAATCTGCCTACTCTCGGCCAAGGGGGGGTTTATGTAGTACAACCAAGGGTTAGGATTGAAACATGTGTATGGTATAGATGTGTTTGTGTAGGTTCCTTTCTCCATTTGTCCCACAAAAGCCATGCAAGACTTTGACCATTTGACTTGCCCATTAATCTTAAAAAAAAACGTCCCATGCCATGCAAGACTTTTGGCCACTTGTCTTGCCTATTTGGGGTGACATGTGTCGCCCTCCTATTGGTCCAAAATATTTTATCTCTCGGAAAAATTCCATAATCGTAAAAATATTGAAAACGTAAAATTTCCTTCACAAAGTTCGGAATATTTTCCGTCGGAAAACAATTCTTTCATTCTTACCCTAATTAGTGTTTAAACATTCGTACGTACGTCCTCACATACATACTCCGGATTTACGGGGTATAACATATTGATTCTGTTGCCCTTGGTATTGGTTCTGTAGGTTCTGGTGCTGGTTCTGCTGCCCCTGGTCTCCTCTCCATGAGAAATTTGGGTGGTTCCTCCACCCTGGATTATAATTGTTGGAGTAGGGGTTGTTCTGTTGCCTCTGATAATTACCTATGGCCTGACACTCTGCCTGCTCCATTGGTATATTGTTGGGATCAGCTGAAGGACACCTATCAAATGTATGTGGGCCACCACATATCTCACAGCTTTTAGGCATCTGCACCGCATTTACTGACACTGTATGTTCTTTCGCTGTTTCGCTAAAAGGGCCACTTGGGCATTCAAGGCAGCAATAGCATCTATTTCGTGGACTCCCACAGTTCTTCTCCCATTTGTCGGCCTCTCTTCTGTGACATGGTTGTTAGTGGTCATATCTTCTAATAACTCATGAGCGTCGTGGGCTGTTTTCCTCATGAATGCTCCACCTGCTGCTGCATCTATGATGGTTCTGGTTGTATTGCTCAGCTCATTGTAGAAGATGTGGACCAAGTTTCACAACTCAATGCAATGGTGTGGGCACTTTCTTTGTAGATCCTTGAACCTTTCCCAAGCTTCATATAAGGACTCTCCATCTGCTTGGTAGAAGTTGTTCAACTCCCCTTCCAGTTTTGCTGCTTTACACGGGGGAAAGAACTTGGCTAGGAATTTCTGTGCCAGCTCGTGCCATGTAAAAATCGAATCGGCCGGCAGGGAATTCAACCATACTTTTTCTCTATCCCTGAGTGAGAAGGGAAAGAGCCTCAATCTGACGGCATCATCAGTAACGCCGTTATATCGGAAAGTTGCACATAGCTCCAAGAAATTTGCTATGTGCATATGTGGATCCTCCGATGGCGATCCTCGAATTGCAGCGTGTCTGTACCATGCTCGAATCGCGGTTTTATCTCGAAATTGTTGGCTCTATTGTAGGGAGCCTAATGCATGTCGTGCTCCATTCACTCTTGTGACATAGTCCCCAAACTCCTTTCGGCTGGATTTAGACTCTCTCCTCCGTCTATTGGCATTTGCCGAGGCATTCCAGGTTATGTTGATTTTCACCTAACCCTTCTCTCATCATGTTATTGTTTTGAGCACCGCCCATTTCACAAAGTTGCAATCCGTTGATTCTTTGCTCGCTACATGAGTTTTCTCAATCTCTGGATTGAAGGGAACAAGAGTGTCTGCTCCTCTTCTCCTTCGCATAAACTGATTTCCTGAAATAGATCAAAAACAAACAACCAATCACGGTACCTCGAATTTTCCAAAAAAAACGTAAAAATTAAAATAAAAATTAAACACCAAATTAGAAATTAAAAATAGACAAATTTGATATTGAACTATGCCTAATCCCCGGCAACGGCGCCAAAAACTTGATGCGCGGTAAGATGCACATACTTTAAACGCAAGTGCACGTTATCGTGACAAATAGTATAGTCTTGATAAGACCGAATATCGTCCTCAAGGATTAGAGTTCAATTACCAACTATCTATTTTTTTGTATTTATTTGGTAAATTGATATTTGGATTTGTTGTTTATAACTAAGAATTATAAAAGCTATTTTAACTATAAAGGTTTACTTCAGTTGTGATGAGAATAGGGCTTCCACGTCTCCTCACTATCCGCTTATGCTACTTATTAATGCAATAACTTATGGTCTTCTTTTGGAGAAAGCGGGTTCACTAAATCGCTTTATACTCCGTTAGGGTTATATAAACACTCAACCTCGATGTGCACCTTACCTACCTTTCGGTGATAAGGATAACTCTATAGGAGGATTAAGAACAAGAACCTAGTTAACCGTCACACACAATGCGCAAAATTAGGGTTTTTAAGCCTCTCATTAACGCTACATAAATAATTGAGGTATTTTCATCCCCAATCCAAGAATGTCTACCCAACTTACAGCATATTCACAATCCCCCCCTTTCGGAGTCTGATTAGAAATCATATAGTGATAATTAGTTGTCAATTAACTACCAAGCATTCAATTCAATTATTGGATAGATCTCAACAAGATGAAGAATAACCATAAGCATGCATTAAATCATAACATACGTTTCTAGAGATTCAACATAGAAAGCCCTATAGAGGAATTAGTTCCTAGCCATTGACATGACAAGAACTAATCCCATGTTCATCATACAAAAACTGAAATAAAGTAAAGAAAAGGAAAGAAAAATACTTAAGAACGAGTCTCCAAGCCAAGCATCCAAGGGTTGTGTTGTGGAATATTTACAAGATGGATTGGTGGAAGGATGGATGTAGAATGCTGAATGGTGGAATGGAGAATGAATAATTCTTCTAATGATGTAGAGTATTTATAGCCAAAGAATTCTTTTGGTGAAGGGTTAGGGATTTGTAGGAAAGGAAAAGTTATTAGAATCCTTTTAGGTAAGGGTTTTAAGGTAGGAAAAGTTATCCCTTTAGGTAGGAAAAGTTATCCCTTTAGGAAGGAAAAGTTATCCTTTTAGGATTCTGAAAACAAGTCAAATTCGGCCCAGCACTTCATAATTCAGCGTCGGCGCCAGAATCTGAATGGCGCTCAAGATCAACAACTTCGGACTTTCAGCATATTGGGCCGTACTCTGCTGCCAGCGCCCTTGGCGGCGTTTCTGGCGGTCCGTTTTAAATCGTCCTTTTTCGTCCGGACTTCGTCTGATCTCCTCTCTAATTTCCAGAACTTCTTAGACTTTATTTCTTGGCCCTTTTAGTGTGCAATTCCATCTCTTTTATGCTCATTTCATCTCCTTTTCGTCATTTCTCCATTTTTGACCGCTGTGACACAAAAGAAAGGAAAACGACCCTAATATTGTACTAAACATAAATGAAATGAGTAAAATACTAACTAAAAATGACTCAAAAAGTGTATATAAAATACACCGATCAATAAGTATGAAAATCAAATACCATATCCAACCGTGCCATAATAAATAAAAGCCAATTGTACCTTGTATCACTGTACTACTGTAACACTGAGAGTCAACTGTAACCTTTTTTTTTTTTAAATATAACATCAACTGCATCTTTTCAAAAAGAGAGTCACATCAAAGACAGGGACACCTGCCCACGAATCAATATGTATATTTTTTTCATGAGAATTGAACCCGCATAGGTATTTATACCCGCATGAGTATCTCTACTCGCATCATAGAAGCACATCCATGGAGCAAATATACACAAATACTGTCATGGAATAAAACCAAGGTACCAACACATCATATACAAAATATTAAAATAAACTTTCTTTTTAGAAATGCCAAGGTAAATATGAGAGCCATGTCAAAATCAGGGACTCCTACCCTCAGAATATGATATCACGGGACTCGAACCCGCACAAGTATAACGATATCATGAGACTCAAACCCACGCAATGTATAACGATATCATGGGACTCGAACCCATGCAATGTACAAATGGTAACCTGGGATTTGAACCCACATCATGGAGAGCTAATCCATGGAATTATATGATGTCATGGGACTCGAACCCACCATACATCGAGAGTGGTCCATGGGATGATATGATGTCATGGGACTCGAACCCACCATACATCGAGAGTCATACATGGAATGATATGATGTCATGGGACTCGAACCCACTATACATCGAGAGTGGTCCATGGGATGATATGATGTCATGGGACTCGAACCCACCATACATCGAGAGTGGTCCATAGGATGATATGAAGTCATGAGACTCGAACTCACCATACATCGAGAGTGGTCCATGGGATGATATGATGTCATGGGACTCAAACCCACCATACATCTTGAGATAGTCCATGGAATGATATGATGTCGTGGGACTCGAACCCACCATACATCGATAATGTTACCGCCCCTTTAGTGAGGGACACAGTGATATAGGAATACAACATTTGTACGAAAGGCTATCATGAGCAAACATATGCAAATTAAAATACTCTTTGACTCTCATTAAAACACGTAGAATGAACTATCATTTTATAAACTCAAGGCATTTTCCTTTCATGTAAAATTAAGGACTTGAACCCCAAAAGTACTACGTACATCTATTCTTTATAAAGAGAATTATTTCATGCAATATTAGGGACTTTGTTACACTCCAAAATTCCAGGACATGTATACGAGAATAGATGGGAGAACACAAGACTTAAAAATTTGAACGAAAGAAAGAGTTGTAATTTCTAAGGAAAATCTTCCGAACCCCGGGAAGGAAAATTGTTCGTTAAGGAGAGTTGGATTCTCAAATTTGTTATTTAAGACTTTTAGAATTTATCGGAATTATGGAATTTTATTTTCAGAGTTGGATACGTGGGGCCCACCCGAGAAATTTTACGTTTTTGTGGGGCCCACAAGGTTTCCGATATTAGACCAATTATGGAAATTTTGGGAAACGAAATATTTTAGACCAATGGGAGGGCGACACGAGTCACCCTCCACATGGGCTTGTTGGATGAAAAGAATGGACCAAGTCAACTAGAAAAGTGTGGCTTGAGATAATTGACCTAATCCTAGCCATCCATTTGGTTTAATCCAAGCCCTTGAATGTAGTATATATCTATACTAGTAGTGAAAGACTAGATCATTTCAAACACTTAGAAAAAATTGGCAAGACTTGTGTGATGTTCTTGAGGCTCTCGGCCATAGCCCTCTTTCCACACAATTTTTTTTCAATTGTGGATCATAAATCACAATACTTAAACCAAGGATCCCTAAAGGTATTCTAAGGATATCTCAACACAAAAATCCCGGAAAAACTACGTTTTTACGTTAGTCGCAACATGAAAACCTAAGGGGTTTTTCATAGTTGGAGTTAGAACTTGAAAAGGAGTTCTTCATAAGATTCTAAGGGTTTCTTGGAGTGGATTGGAACGTCAAGAAGAGGAGCTAAAGTTGCTAAGGATCGACTTTTAATCATGGATTGTATTTGGACTTATTGAGGTAATAATCTTCGTCTTACTATTGTAATTGAAGATTCCAAGTTATGATAAGTTAGAAATGATCATGTGATATATGTTATGAATATTGATAAGTGTTATGGAATTTTAGAAGCTTAAATTCTGAAAAGTTCATGTTAGCCATTAAGTTTGAAATTCATTTAGTAGATAGTTACAATCGTCGCACGTTAAGAAAGAAAGGATTTGTAGTTGTTATAATTGTTATAGGGTATATAACATATTAGAATAACAACTTGGATTGAAAAAGGAATTGAAAGGAAATTGATATTGTTGCGGCATTGATTGTAGTCGAGAAAGGCTTAAGTTGTTGGATAGTTTTATATTAATTGTGGGGCAGAATTTTACATGTCCTGTTAGGCGTGTAATCCCCTTTGAATTGCTGAATTGTTGAGCCTTAAATGTGGCATTTGGTTATTGATTTTCGGGCCTTGAAAAAGGTGGAAAAGTACGTAGAAACAAAGGAAGTGCTGCCCGATTTTTCGTAGAATTAAGAGTCCTTATACTTAGAAATATTCTACGTTGAAAGCTAATAGTTGATGGACGTATTATGGTCATTATAGGTTGACATTCTACGTGCGGCTTATTCAACTTGGCAAGTGGTTTAAGTCGAAGAGGTATGTGGAACTTTTCTTATCTCTTGAGCATGAGTAGTTATAAATATATAGTACGGTAGACGTACGAGATTTAAATGAATTTAGTTTCATTTGATATCCTTGACTTGTTTTAAGAATGTCCAAGTTGGTTGAGTTAGAGAATTAACTCACTTGTTTTAAAGGTTAAAGATGTCTTAGTTTCTAAAGCATAAAGTTAGTATAACGACTTTATGGGAAGTTGGTTATAACAACTTTATGGGAAGTTAAAAAGATTGGTTTATTCTAGTAAGGTAAACAAAGATAAATGACTTAAAATAAAGAATGTCAATTTGATTTAAAGGTATCAATTGCTTAAAGTTTTAAAGTAAGGGTCATTTGATTTAGAAGCCTAAAAATGTATTTCTAAAGGTGTAGTGACTTGTTTTGAAAAGTAGACAAGCCTTGATACTACGGGTGTTAGTATCTTGGGGTTTTATACGAGAAAGAGTCATTTTTGAAAGGATAAAGGTACGTAGTACTTTGGGTTAAATTCCCGTATTTTTCATGAAATGTTAGTGCCTTAAGTTGAATAAAATGAGAGTGCATGATAATTAAGTCCAATAAGAAGTTCAGGGATTTCTTAACTTGTTTATGTTATGTATGATAGCCGGTTGTGCTAGTGTTATGTTATTCTTGCGGGGTAAACCCCCGGGTTACTACTTATTCCATGGATTTGCTACCCATGATCCGAGTGCGGCGTTGTACGCATTGCGGGTCCACCGGGCCTATGCGGGTGAAATAGTCTCATGCGGAGCAAATTGCTCCATTGCGGCTCTACAAGACATATGCGGGTGAAATAGTCCCAGGAGTAGGAGTGCTTAATGATACTATGGGCGGGTGGCCCTAATTTGATCATGAGCTTTCTATTTTTATGCAGTAAAGTATACTCTTGTTTACTCTCATTATTGGTAAGGCACAATGTACTGTTAGTTTGGTTATCATACTTGTCTCCAGCTTTATTTTAGACTATATGATTTCATTACAGTACTTTCAGTTTCACATACTTGGTACATATTTTGTACTGACCCCCTTTCCTCGGGGGGCTGCGTTCATGCCGCAGGTAGAGTTAAACAGGTTGCTGATCCTCACTCTTAGGATCACTATTCAGCTGTTGAGAAGCTCCATTACTCCGGAGGCTTACCCTTGGTTCAGATCCCTGGTATTGTCAGTTGTGGTACATTCAGGGGTATTGCGGGGCCCTGTCCCGTCACGTTTGTTATGTTAAATTCTTATAGGTTTGTAGTCATGTACGTGGGTTGGTTTGTAAAGAAAAGGGATGTAACTGCTTTTGGCAATGTACTAATATATATATGTCCATGGAGGTAGCCTTATCGGCTAGCCTGGGGTTTACTTACTATTGATGTATGTTATGAGTTTCATGTATGTTTCGCTGATTTTATCTGATGTATACCTGTAAGGGTGCCCAAGTAGGGCACCAGTCGTGGGCCCAGGGTCGAGTCGTGACAAAAGTGGTATCAGAGCAGTTAGTCCTCAGAAAGTGTCTACAGACCGTGTCTAGTAGAGTCTTGGTTATCGGTGTGTTGTGCACCACATCTATAACCAGGAGGCTGCTGGACATTTAGGATTGGTTTCCATTCTTCTCACTCTGAGATCGTGCGATAGAGATGTGTTGTTAGGGTAGTCTTTCCCTAACGAGTCATGTTGATTGCAGCTATGAGAAAGGCGACAGTGACCCAGGAAGGATTATATGGATTGCGTATCCAGGTTGGTAAGAATTGTTATATAGTTGGTATAATGATGTACAACTATACGGATGTATGTATTCGGGTCACATATGTATTGCCTGGCATGATTATAGATTACCAAGAGTTGGTAACGACTAAATAGATACCAGAAAGGTATAAAACAGTTTAATGAATTCTCATCAAGGTTTTACGTACTAATTTGAGAAAAATTAGGAGATGATGAGCTGTCTGAGAAGGTAATGAACCCTTAAGAAATCATGTTAAGGGACTTAATGGAAGACTATGTTAATAGATTAAGCTACGTAGTATGCTTAAGAGAATTGTACGGATGAGATCCGTATGGAGTAAGTATGGTTGTTGTGATCAAGACAACACGATTATGGTATTATGAGAAGCTATCTTACCCGTATGCGGGGAAGGATAATGTAGGCTTGGGGCATGGAAATTGTGAGCCTTAGAATATTGATAGCCGCCGAGTCGGGTTGAGGACCTATTATGGGTCACCCCATAACCTAAAATGGATTGGGATCAGTTGGTAGTAGTCCCACTACGTGACAGGGTCACGAGGATGCAAGCCCAAGTCTAGTTAAATTGTTTTACGGGTTCGTGGACACATTCCACCGGAACCAGGTCGTGAGAGCCGGAAATGGCCTTATATTGTTCGATTGTAACTCCAAATTTGGAGGTCAGAATCAGTATGGAGGTTATGTACGCATGTTAGAATAAGTTTGGAAGTACGAAAAGGGAGTAACCAAGTGTAAAAGAATAAAGCATGAATCCATAAGAACCTTTCGAGGTAGCTACACACGTGAGTGTTTGGGTGGTAGCTGAGCGGGTACATAAGGATTGCCCAGTGATGATATACAATTGGCAGACCCTAGCAGACTTGATTTTAGTAAGTCTTTGTGACTTGTTCATTTGAAGTAAATAAATTGATGTTGGAAGTATGTAGTACTTGAATTTGAAAGCTAAGAGACGGGGATAAGAACGTACGATCATTGAAGGATTTTATGTTAAGTGTCCTTGGAGGTGCTTGGAGTTGTTTAGTGTGGCGGTCAGGGCCACGACTTTCCGAATAATTTCAGGAAAATGCGCAAAGCAAGAATAAGATAAGTACGAATGTTGCCTGCGGAAAACAGAAGATATCATTGGTAGGTCTTAAACATCTATACGATTATAAGGTGGCGCTTGATGATTAAGATTATTAAGGGAGATAAGCTCTCTCCCCCACGAAAAAGGATAGTTTTACGTATCTTTGAGAGTTATGCGTACCCATAGTATTAAGCCATAGATATGAGACTGGTAAAGTCCCCGACCTCGTTATGCAATAGGTTACAATAACCTTGGAGAAAGGTATTAAGTTGGGTAATTGAGGACGACACTAGGAAATGGTTGAAGAAGTGTCGTAAGGATATAAATGCAGGTAGTACGCATGAATGAAACGGTATGATCAAGAATCAAGATAGAAATATTTTTGCTAATAATAAGCATAAGAAAGGGTTATGACCAGAATGATAAAGAGAATGCAACTATGGTTATGTAAGTTGCACGAGATATGATTACCCCAGACTAGTGTAAAGACCATTAGTGAATGATGGGCAGTAAGAACACCTCGATAAAAGGTGGCAAAAATCTGTACTGACGAGAAAGATAGTAGGAAAATACAGGGAGGTATGAGACCCAGGGCAACTTGAAATGAAAAATAAAGGTAAGACGAGTAGACACTCGAACGATAAGAAATCTTGGCAATCCATTAGATTATGTAATACCATGAATTGAGGTTGAACACCTGACTATAAGCTCTATGAGCTGGAATAGAATAATGGGATTACTTCTTGACGAGATCAAGGAAGTCTCCCACTAAATTGTGATTGGCACGAAGTCTTAGCCATGAGACAAGCAAAGGAATCGAATTTAAGTATAGTGACCAAGTTTGGTTGCAACAGAGAAATTGAAACAGGAATCATAATTGAGATTATGTCCCCGACTATTTCGGAAGTATGAGAAAGGTTTTCAGTTATTGGAAGATAAGCTGACTACGACTACAACCCTAACCCCTCCTGAGGCCTGAGGGACTAGAGAGTTAGGTTGTTATGGTAACACTTTGAGTGTTTGGCTGGGTTGTGTGCGGATGCAACACGATAAGGTAACAACCTATGTTTCCGGGCAGCTACAGGAGCATGATAGTGGAGCTCAGATTCGAGAGGTTGCCGAGTCTTCCCTCGTTGAGGAGGTGAAGAGGCAATAATATAAGGACCCAGTTATAGTACGGAATCGAGATATGGCTCTTCGAGAGGAGAAAAGTTTATCCAAGGTAGCACCGGGAGGGGGGTGCTAAGATATGAGGACATATTGTGTGTACCCGATGTTGCAGGACTTGCCATCAGGTTTTAAGGAAGGCACACAGTGCTCGTTACTCTATTCATCCGGGGTTGGCTAAGATGTATCATGACCTCAGATGTATGTATTGGTAAGATGGCCTGAAGAAGGACGTAGCAGAGTTTGTTGCTTAGTGTCCGAATTAGTAGCAGGTCAAGGTTGAGCACCAGAAGCCCAGTGGGCTATTATCGACGATTGAGATCCCGACTTGGTAATGAGAGGTGATTTATATGGATTATGTTATAGGGTTGCATCGTACTCAGAGGAAGTGCGACTCCTTATGGGTTATGGTAGACAGGCTGACGAAATCTGTCACGACCCGACCCCGGGGCCACGACTGGTGCCCTACCTGGGCACCCCGTTCAGGTATACATCAGAGAGTAGCAGCGGAACATACACAACATATAACATGTTTAGACAATAAACATCACAGGCTAACCGATAAGGCCGCCTTCCATAAAATATACATAATCAACAGTAAAACAGTATAACTCTGTTCTTACGGCCCAACCACAAATGTGACTACAGACCTCTAGGAATAACAACTGTGGCGGGACAGGGCCCCACCATACCCCTGAATGTACATAAAATTTACAACATCAGGGAAAAACTGTACCAAAAGACAAGCCTCCGGAGAAAATGGAGCTTCTGACACCTGATCTGTGATCCTAAGAATGAGGATCCACCACCTGCTTACCCCTACCTGCGGCATGAACGCAGCCCAGAAAGAGTGGGTACACAATATGTACTAAGTATGTAAAGCGAAAAATCGTAATTACATCATAAGTTTAAAACAAAGTCGGAGACATGTATGATAATCAAATTACAGTACATTGTGCCTTACTAACAATGACAGTAAATAAGAGTATACTTACAACATAAAAATAGGAAGCTCACGATCAAATCAGGACCACCCTCGCGATATCATTAAGCAATCCTACTCGGGACTATTTCACCCGCGGTCGTGTGGACCGCGTGAGGTATTCTCGCATAGGTGTATCCGCCGCATAAGTCGTGTAGACCGCATGAGGTATTCCTCGCATAGGACTGATCCGCCCCGCATGGGACTATTTCACCCGCATAAGCCCTTACGGACTCGCATGAGGTATTCCTCGCATCGTGGGTAGCAAATCCACGGAATATGCAAATGCCACAAACCCGGGGAATGACCCCGTAATGAATAATATACCACTAGCACAAACCGGCTATCATACATAACATAAGCACTACCGGCTTATCATACAATATATAAGCAAGTTAAGAAATCCCCTAACTTCTTATTAGTCTTGTTCATATACACTCTCATTTTAGTTTACTTAAGGCACTAACATGTCTTTTATAGAAATCCGGGAATTTAACCCAAAGTACTACATACTTCCACTCTTTTAAAAATGACTCTTTTTCATATAAAACTTCCAAGATACTAATAACCGTAGTATCAAGTCACAATTACTTTTCAAGACAAGTCACAATACCTTTAGAAATAAAATTAGGCTTCTAAATCAAGTGACTTCTTTTCTTATAAAACCTTAGGCAATTGATGCCTTAAAATCAATTTGCCTTTCATTAAAAAAAATCAAGTCATTTATCCTTATTTATCTTTCCATAAAGCTAATACAACCAACTTCCCATAAAGTCGTTATATTAACTTTATACCTTAGCCAATTACAATTTCCTATCCAATGGACTTATACTTTTAAAACGAAACAAGTATCAAATACTTTAAAACCCTTCAAGTCCCTTAACTTTAAAAACTTAAGACATCCTTAATACTTTTAAAGAAGTGAGTTAATCTCCTAACTCACCCAACTTGGCCATTCTTAAAAACAAGTAAAGGATATCAAAGTCTTGTACGTCTACCGTACTATATACGTGCAACTATTCATGCTCAAAAGATAGGAAAGTTCTACATACCTCTTCGGGTCAATCCACTTGCTAAGTACAATATCCCGCCCGTAGTATGTCAACCTATAATGTCCACAATACGTCTATTAACGTCTTACTTCAAACGTAGAATATTATAAGTGCAAAGTCACTAAATTCTACGGAAAATCGGACAACACCTCCTTTGTTTCTACATACTTTGCCACCTTTTTCAAGGCCGAATTCAATAACCAAACACGCCACATTTAAGGCCCAACAATGCAATTAACAATAGGGGATTACACGCCTACGAGACGTGTAAAATTCCGCCCCACAAATGATATCAAACTAATACAAACTACTAGGCCAATTCGGCAACTTGAGATACAATAACACCAATTCTAATCCAATTTCCTTTTCAATCCAAATTGTTAACATAACATGATATCAAGTCGCAATCGATTACAACTACTACAATCTTCAAGTAAGTAACATGCGACGATTCTAAATAACTACCAAATTGTAATTCAACTTCAAAAGGCTTATATGTCATTTCGGATTTGAGGCTACAACAATCCATAACACTTATAAAACTTCAACACATATACTTCATGCTAGAAAACATGTAAGGCTAACAACAATATATAATCTTGTAACACTTTAAGAGACAAGATTATTACATCAACGAGTCTTAGTCCAACTTCAAATCCGAAGTCGCTCCCTAGAAACTTAGAGCCTCTTCTTGACACTTCAATCCGCCACTTGAGACCCTTAGAATAACACAAACAACTTTCCTTCAATCTTCCAAACAAAACCTAGAAAAGCAACTAGGTTTTCATCTTGCGACTAATACAAAAACTATCTTTTTCCAGGATTTTTCTATTGAGATACCCTTACAATACTCTCATGAACTTTGGTTTAAAGTGTGGAGCTTAAAGGACAACAAACAAATTTTTTTTTCCTTTTTCTTGGAGTGAACCCGAGAGCTCCCAAATATGGTCTTCAAAATTCTTGAAATTTTTCTAAGTGTAGAAGTTAGTCTTGCTACTAGTACTACTATATAGTAACATGGAGGGTTGAGATTAGCACAAATGTGTGGCTTAGATGAAGTTCCTTTAAATATCAAGACTTGTGGTCCCATTGACTAAGTCAACATTGTCAAGCTCTTCAACTTGCAAGACTTTGTCTTCCTAACAATGGTCAAATGACCCTTTTGTCCATGCTTATTTCGTCCAAGAAAACATAAGGGGGGTGACACGTGTCGCCCTCCCATTCGTCACAATATTACGTTTTCCGACAATTCCATAATTCCGATAAATTTTTACAAGTCTCTAATATTAACATTTGGGATTCTCACGTACGTTCTTAAAAGATGTCCTGCAAATACGGGGTGTAACAAAATCAGCCCATTTTCTTCCGGTCAGGACCACTTACCTGGCTAAGGATTATGCTAGATTATATAGCAGGAAGATTGTGAGACTGCACGGGGTTCCTACATTTATGATGTCAGACAGATGAGCTCAGTTTACGGCTAACTTCTGGAGGTTTTCCAGAAGGGATTAGGGGCACAGGTGAGTCTCAGTGTTGCATTTCACCCTCAGACCGATGGACAAGCATAACGTACTATCCAGGCACTTGAGGATAGGTTGCGGGCCGATGTTATTGATTTCAGAGATAGTTGGGAGGATTATTTGCCTCTTGTTGAGTTTGCGTATAAAAAAAACTACCATTCCAGTATCCAGATAGCCCTGTATGAGGCTTTGTATGAAAGGAAGTGTAGATCGCCGATTGGTTGGTTCGACATAGGCGAGGTTCAGTTAATTGACCCAGACTTGATTCAGCGGGCTGTGGATAAGGCGAAGCTTATCCAGGAAAGATTATTAGTAAGCTCAGAGTCAGCAGAAGCTTTATGCAGATAGTCAACGTCGACACTTGGGAGTTCAGGTTGACGTTTGGGTCTTCTTGAGGGTATTTACCCAAGAAGGGTATGATGAGGTTTGGGAAGAAAGAGAAGCTTAGCCCAGGGAATAGTGGGCCTTAGCAGATTGTCAGTAGAGTAGGCAAGGTTACCTATGAGTTAGATCTGCCGCCCGGTTTGAGGGCATTGCATCCGATCGTCCATGTTTCTAGGTTACGGAAGTATATCGGAGATTCATCCAGAGTTTGCCCAGTTAGTATTACCCAGGCGATAGTGAGGATATGACGTAGGAAGCAGAGGAGGACCTGATAAAGAAGTATCCTCACTTGTTCCCTACATTTCCAGGAAATTCGCTTCTCTACTTGTCGATTTTTATTGACGTTTTAGCATAAGTATTGTTATGTGGCCATGTGTGGCAAGTATGATTATGTTGGGTGTAGTCAAGGGACTAGGCCAATATCCGTTTAGATGGAACCTCGAAGGAACATTCGGGGATGAATGTTTCTAAGGAGGGGAGAATGTTACACCCCGAAATTCCAGGACATGTATATGAGAATAGATGGGAGAACACAAGACTTAAAAATTTGAACGAAAGAAAGAGTTGTAATTTCTAAGGAAAATCTTCCGAACCCAGGGAAGGAAAATTGTCTGTTAAGGAGAATTGGATTCTCAAATTTGTTATTAAGACTTTTAGAATTTATCGGAATTATGGAATTTTATTTTCAGAGTTGGATACGTAGGGCCCACCCGAGAAATTTTACGTTTTTGTGGGGCCCACGAGGTTTTCGATATTATGACCAATTATGGAAATTTCGAGAAACGAAATATTTTAGACCAATGGGAGGGCGACACGTGTCATCCTCCACATGGGCTTGTTGGGTGAAAAGAATGGACCAAGTCAACTAGAAAAGTGTGGCTTGAGATAATTGACCCAATCCTAGCCATCCATTTGGTTTAATCCAAGCCCTTGAATGTAGTATATATCTATACTAGTAGTGCAAGACTAGATCATTTCCAACACTTAGAAAAAAATTGGCAAGACTTGTGTGATGTTCTTGAGGCTCTCGGCCATAGCCCTCTTTCCACACAATTTTTTTTCAATTGTGGATCATAAATCACAATACTTAAACCAAGGATCCCTAAAGGTATTCTAAGGATATCTCAACACAAAAATCCCGGGAAAACTACGTTTTTACGTTAGTCGCAACATGAAAACCTAAGGGGTTTTTCATAGTTGGAGTTGGAACTTGAAAAGGAGTTCTTCATAAGCTTCTAAGGGTTGCTTGGAGTGTATTGGAACGTCAAGAAGAGGAGCTAAAGTTGCTAAGGATCGACTTTTAATCATGGATTGTATTTGGGCTTATTGAGGTAATAATCTTCGTCTTACTATTGTAATTGAAGATTCCATGTTATGATAAGTTAGAAATGATCATGTGATATATGTTATGAAGATTAATAAGTGTTATGAAATTTTAGAAGCTTAAAGTCCGAAAAGTTCATGTTAGCCATTAAGTTTCAAATTCATTTGGTCGATAGTTACAATCGTCGCATGTTAAGAAAGAAAGGATTTGTAGTTGTTATAATTGTTATAGGGTATATAACATATTAGAATAATAACTTGGATTGAAAAAGGAATTGAACGGAAATTGATATTGTTGCGACATTGATTGTAGCCGAGAAAGGGTTAAATTGTTTGATAGTTTTATATTAATTGTGGGGCAGAATTTTACACGTCTTGTTAGGCGTGTAATCCCCTTTGAATTGCTGAATTGTTGAGCCTTAAATGTGGCATTTGGTTATTGATTTTCGGGCCTTGAAAAAGTGGAAAAGTACGTAGAAACAAAGGAAGTGCTGCCCGATTTTCCGTAAAATTAAGAGTCCTTATACTTAGAAATATTCTACGTTGAAAGCTAGTAGTTGATGGACGTATTATGGTCATTATAGGTTGACATTCTACGTGCGGCGTATTCAACTTGGCAAGTGGTTTAAGTCGAAGAGGTATGTGGAACTTTTCTTATCTCTTGAGCATGAGTAGTTATAAATATATAGTACGGTAGACGTACGAGATTTAAATGAATTTAGTTTCATTTGATATCCTTGACTTGTTTTAAGAATGTCCAAGTTGGTTGAGTTAGAGAATTAACTCACTTATTTTAAACGTTAAAGATGTCTTAGTTTCTAAAGCATAAAGTTAGTATAACGGCTTTATGAGAAGTTGGTTATAACAACTTTATAGGAAGTTAAAAAGAATGGTTTATTCTAGTAAGGTAAACAAAGATAAATGACTTGAAATAAAGAATGACAATTTGATTTAAAGGTATCAATTGCTTAAAGTTTTAAAGTAAGGGTCACTTGATTTAGAAGCCTAAAAATGTATTTCTAAAGGTGTAGTGACTTGTTTTGAAAAGTAGACAAGCCTTGATACTACGGGTGTTAGTATCTTGGGGGTTTTATACGAGAAAGAGTCATTTTTGAAAGGATAAAGGTACGTAGTACTTTGGGTTAAATTTCTGTATTTTTCATGACATGTTAGTGCCTTAAGTTGAATAAAATGAGAGTGCATGATAATTAAGTCCAATAAGAAGTTAAGGGATTTCTTAACTTGTTTATGTTATGTATGATAGCCGGTTGTGCTAGTGTTATGTTATTCTTGCGGGGTAAACCCCCGGGTTACTACTTATTCCATGGATTTGCTACCCATGATGCGAGTGCGGCGTTTGTACGCATTGCGGGTCCACCTGGCCTATGCGGGTGAAATAGTTCTATGCGGGTGAAATAGTCTCATACGGAGAAAATTGCTCCATTGCGGGTCCACAGGACCTATGCGGGTGAAATAGTCCCAGGAGTAGGAGTGCTTAATGATACTATGGGCGGGTGACCCTAATTTAATCATGAGCTTCCTATTTTTATGCAGTAAAGTATACTCTTGTTTACTCTCATTATTGGTAAGGCACAGTGTACTGTTAGTTTGGTTATCATACTGGTCTCCAGCTTTATTTTAGACTATATGATTTCATTACAATACTTTCAGTTTCATATACTTGGTATATATTTTGTACTGACCCCCTTTCCTCGGAATTGCGTTAAATCTGCAGTAGAGTTAAACAGGTTGTTGATGTCACGACCGAACCGGGCGTGGATCGTGCCTACCCGGCACCCAGTAGTCATACATCAGACTAATCAGCGGAACATAAAAACAATACATGAAACAAAATGTGAAATGAGACACATTTTACCTGAGAGAAAATCGCCTTTCGGCATATATATAAATAATTACAAAGTTGAACAGTTTAATCCTTACAACCACCTTGTGATAGTGTTCTGGACCTCTAAGATTTATCTGACAACTATGACGGGACACGGCCCCGCCATACCCCTGAAGGTACAAGAACCTACATACTCAGGGGACCATACCAAAAGATACGCCTCCGACGGAACGGAGCTTCCATTCTGCTGAAATGTGATCCTAAACGCGGGGATCGGCGGTAGATGTACCTACTGCGGCATGAACGCGGCCGAAGGAGGTCGATAACAGTACCAAGTATGTGAAAGCGTAAAAATCGTAAATGAAATCATAGCGATCTATATAAAGCGGGAGACATGTATGATAACCAAACTACGATTCACGATAAATAGCGATCATGTAAGTCGTGGACTCGCCTCGAGTCATCACTCAAATATAACTATGGGTCTCACGCCCGATATCAATCATGCGTGGAATACCTTCCATCGCTGCCGGCGATCATGATATAATAACGCCAAGGAGTACATATGAACACCAAGTCCTACCTGATGCCAAAGCCGTACTAACAATACTATACAACCAAACCACGAAGGCGACACGGCAAGCGAAAGCCGACTATCGGATACCAAGGCGGCGTGGCGGCCAGGGCAAGTACGAGGGCTAACTACCAGGTACCAAGGCCGTATCACGAGACTTCGTCACTACACTGAACGGGGCAAGTACAAGGGCTAACTACCAGGTACCAAGGCCAAATCAGCCACGAGACGGGGCAAGTACGAAAGTCGACCACCAGGTACCAAGGCCGAACAGTAAGAAACCTCATGGAGAGCTAGTCCATGGAATAACACTATCAGCGAGGCGTGCGTGGAATTCTCCGTCGCTGCAGATGCGATCAATTAAGTTCTCAACAAGTCAACCGGCCCTCCACCGAGAGACGCGGTAGTATAGAAACACAATTCTTGCACAACAAAGGCTATCACAACAAGCATAGGCAAGTTTCACAACAACAAGCATAGGCAAGTTATACACAACTCAAGGTACTTTCATTTTATGTCAAAGTCCGGGTTTAACCCTAAAGTACTACGTACGTTAAATTCCTTTTAAGAGATCCATTCCTTTTATAAAAGTCACCCGATACCCTTAGTATAAAAAATAGAGTGACTTATATTGTTAAGTAAACCAAAATGCTTTCCTTTGTAAAATCAAGTAACAACATTATCTTCCAAACGTTCAAGTTTGCCTAATTTCAAATGCTCAAGTTTCTCATTTTCGAAAAGGTTTCGTAGTTCATAGTTTTAATCCTTTAAAACATAATTCTCTTTTAAACAATTTGAGAAACATATGCCTTATATGTGAGTAGGTTATTCTTGTTTATGATCAATCTTATTAAGCAGCCATGATCTAGGAAATGTAATATCATTTTGTCTCATCTTAGTTTCTATGCAGATGGAGGTTTCTACTGGTTTTAATAATACTTCATTATTCAATACATTTTCCTTTATTAACGCTGCAGTGGTTTGTCGATACTCATTCTGATTTCCGAAATCAGTAAAACATTTCTCCTTTTAAAAACCAAGTACTCATTACTCACGAATGAGGTTTCACACAAAATTCATATTAATTCATTCAAGTCAAGTCTCTTATCTTTTAAGATCAAGTCTCTTAACTTCTAAAAATCAGTAAACCATTCTCTTTACCACTCTTAAGACGTTATACCTAACTTCCCATAAAGCTAGTATAACTCTTATGTTTTCAAAACCAAGTATTACTCTTCTTTCAAAACGGTTTCTTAATCTTTTGAAATACTTCAAGATTCTTTATTATTCAGGCTTAAGTCAAAAGACATTGCCGTAACACTACATTCAGTTAACACACGTACGTCTACCGTACTATATATATATTCCTTTAAAATATTTCAAGATTCTTATTATTCAGGCTTAAGTCAAAAGACATTGCCACACGTACGTCTACCGTACTATATATATATTCCTTTAAAATACTTCAAGATTCTTATTATTCAGGCTTAAGTCAAAAGACATTGCCGTACAACTATATTCAGTTAACACACGTACGTCTACCGTACTATATATATATTATTCAAACTTAAGTCAAAAGACATTGCCACACGTACGTCTACCGTACTATATATATATTCTTTTAAAATACTTCATGCTCAAGAGTATAGGAAGAATCACATACCTCGCGACGATTATCGACTATAAGCAAAACGCTCCACGGCTATAACCCGGCTAGCCTTGTCCACCTTCCAAGTAGTTCATGCTACTCGCAGAACATGCAACCAATAAGGTTATAAGTCTCAGTAAATACGATCTATGTAAATCTGATTTAATCTTCTACTTATATTCTTCTGATGTGATTTCAGTTCAAGTCTTTACTGTAATATCCTTCTATTACAGTTCAAATCTCTTCTATGTATCTTATATTCATTTCACTACTACTACAGTATGTAATTCCCAATTACAATAGAAGGACAGTAGTATTTACCTCGATAAGCCCAAAATTATCCAAGTAAAAATGTCGATCTTGAGCGACGTTTAGCTCCTACTCCGAGTGCTCCAATCCGCTCCAAACAACCCTTAGAAGTTCTACGCAACTTCTACTTAACACTTCAACCGACTATGAAGGTTTTCCTTAGGGTTTCGTTTAGTGGCTAAAGGAAGTATAATAGTATTTCCGGGCTCTACGTATAGAGGTAACTTTGGAAAGTACTACAAGGTATTTGGGCTAAAGTATTTTGGTATTATAACAATACTTGGAGAGTATTTCTCTACCAAGGGGGGGGGGGGTATTTCTCGAAAACAACTAGGCTAGGGGGGGTGTGCTCGGCCGAGGGCCTTTCTCAAAGGGGAGGGGGGGATGGCTTTGGACGAAACCTCGAGGAGGGAGTATTTTGAGACTTAGAAAAATGCTCAAGTTTGGATGAAGAAAGTCTTCAACTTAGAGGGGTATTTATAGGTCAAGCAATGGCCAACCAATGGCCAAGATCAATCCAAGTGTTAGGCAAGTGTAGGGCTAGGATTTAACCATGTGTACCTTATCCATCTACCACACCAACTTGCACAAAATATCCTACCTAACCAATGCCACCAATTTCGTCCATTACCGCCCACAATTCTTTCCAATGTGAGGGTGACACATGTCACCCTCCCGTTGGTCCAAAATGTTTCGTCTCTCGGAAAAATCCGCAAAAATTAAAAATGACATAGCCGTATTTTTCCCTTCGCAAGTCTTGTAAAACGTTTTGTCGAAAAACGATTCTTTTCGGCACTTGTGTACAAATTTCGAACCTTGCCAACCTTAAGGCTTAAATTTATATACGTACGCCCTCACGTACATACTCTGGAAATACGGGGTATAACATTCTCCCCTCCTTAGAAACATTCGTCCCGAATGTTCCTTCTCAAGACGGATAACGATAAAGTTCTTCTAACAAGTTGTCAACGCCACACCTGGCCACGTAATAACACACGTTCTCTTCCTTCCTTACTCGTCGTGCCCTTCTCGAACACTTGAACTCTCCCAGTACGTACCACACTTCAGTCACCGCTTCCACAACTTTGGAGTCACCACCTCCAAACTTGGTCATCTTAACTTGGGCTAGCACCTCGTGACCTACCACTGGCGGGACCACCTGAGTGACCCGCCGAAGCAGCCGCGGGTTGGCGCGGCATGGCCCCAACCCGACCCACTTAACGCATCAAGCTCTTGTTTCCCGATTCGGAACAATCTTACCTATACAGGTCATGAAAGCTACCACTTCATTTTACACCACCCAAGGAATTTTTTTTTCCCACAATTACTCCACGTATACTTATACATTCTGACAAAGATCACCCGCAAGATCTTGTACTCAAGACGGCCTTACATTTAAGGTCTCAACTGTAATATTCTAAGGTTCATCATTTTCTCACCCCCAGGCTTACCCTTTTTTACTAACCAGGCTTCTAAATCACATTTTAGCACAAAGCTATCCGAACATAACACTTAACACATTATCATCACATCAATACATACAAGTCTCTAGAGGTTTAAGGATATACCTGAAAATAGGCGGTTCAAAGGACCGCTAAAACTGGGAACTTCCACCGCGACCTCTGCCGTGGCCTGCCGGTGTATGAACATCCTGCCTAGCTATGGAAGGTGAAGAACCATGGCCCGATCTCGTAATGCGTGCTATCCTACCCGGTGCTACCCACAGTCGGACGATCTCGCCAGATGGCCTGTTGGCGCAAGAATAACAATCTCCCAAGTTAGTACGACACTCTCCCTTATGAAGTTTTCCCTGGCGGCCACCTGAGATAAGGGCGACCTCATCCGGCGAGCACTCTACTCCGCGAAAATCTGAAACACAGGAGCCACGACACTCCTGAATATCCGAAGGTCCCGGCTGTGGAGGACCACTCTGTCTTGGCGGAGGTACATAACTAGGCTGGCGAGGCGGTCCGCCTCGAAGGTTATCAAAGGACCACTGCTCGCCTCTTCTGCTGATCTTGGTCATTCCGTCGATTTCTCCGCTCCTCACATCCAAGTGCATAAGCCTGCATGCGGGCAATGTCCATGCCCGGCTGAAGAGCTACACCCGAACAACTCTCTGCTAGGTAATCATCGAGCCCTGTAACATATCGGTGCACTCGATCCTCCATACTAGCTACTAACGCGGGGACGTATCGAGCCAATGAGTCGAACTCCACATTGTACTCCCGAACCGTACGTCCGCTTCGCGCAACACCAAAAATCTGTCGGCCCGAGCCCTCCTCATCTGTGGAGGCAAGAAATGTGCAAGAAAAGCCCTTGAGAACTCGTCCCAAACGGCTGGAAGTGCATGCTCTCCCCGGGACAGCTCCCACGAATCAAACCAGTCGACTGCAGTATCACGCAGTCGATGCGAACCTAGGACCACTGACTCGGTCTCCGATGCCTTGATCACTCTCATGATCCGCTGTAACTGTCGGATGAACTCCTGCGGGTCATCCTCAGACTTCGACCCATAAAACTCTGGCGGCCTACAACTCAGAAAATCCCGTAGCCTCAAACTATCTGATCTAGGGTGAACGGCGGTGCTCTCGAGGCTACTGCGTCGATCTATCCTCAAGTCAGCCTGACCACGGCCATTAATCGGGCCCACTCCTTGTAACCCGTCTCCTGCTGCTCGGTGTGGGACTGGAGGCTCAGTCTTGTGGTCTCGTAGAGGCGCATTGCTCTACTCGCGACTCCTCTGCTTGCCTTGCCTTCGGGCCGGGTTGCCTTGCGCGGAGGCATAACTGGTGAAAACGAAGTACGTCAGAGGGGTCCAACTTATCACAAAGCTCTAAGGCACGATCTCAGAATGAGAAGAATAGAAACCAATCCTAAATGTCCTGCAGCCTCCTGATTATAGATGTGGTGCACAACACACCGATAATCAAGACTACTACTGAACGCGATGCGTAGACACTTTCCGAGGATTAATCGCTCGATACCACTTTTGTCACGACCGAACTCGGGCGTGGATCGTGCCTACCCGCACCCAAGTAGTCATACATCAGTAATCGTGGAACATAAACACAATACATGAAACACAATGTGAAATGAGACACATTTTACCTGAGAGAAAATCGCCTTTCGGCATATATATAAATAATTACAAAGTTGAACAGTTTAATCCTTACAACCACTTGTGCGATGTTCTGGACCTCTAAGATTTATACAACAACTATGACGGGACAGGGCCCGCCATACCCCGAATGTACAAGAACCCTGGACTCGGGTAACATACCAAAAGATAAGCCTCAGAAGGCAGCTTCCACTACGCTGAAATGTGATCCTAAACGCGAGGATCGACAACCGATGTACCTCGCTGCGGCATGAACGCGGCCCCGAAGGAGTCGAGACAACAGTACCAAGTATGTGAAATCGTAAAATCAGTAAATGAAATCATCGCGATCTATATAAAGCGAGAGACATGTATGATAACCAAACTACGATTCACGATAAATAGCGATCATGTAAGTCGTGGACTCACGCCTCGAGTCATCACTCAAATATAACTATGGGTCTCACGCCCGGCATCAATCATGCGTGGAATACCTTCTCGCTGCCGGATGCATGATATAATAACGCCAGAGTACATATGAACACCAAGTCCTACACGATGCCAAAGCCGTACTAACAATACTATACAACCAAACCACGAAGGCGACACGGGGCAAGTCTGGCCGACTACGGATACGAGGTCGGCCACGTAGTGGCCGGGGCAAGTCTGAGGGCTAACTACAGTACGAGGTCGTATCACGAGACACGTCACTACACCGAGCGGGGCAAGTGCAAGGGCTAACTACCGGTACCAAGGCGAATCAGCCACGAGGCGGGGCAAGTCTGAAAGCCACCACCGATTACCAAGGCGAACAAGAAGAAACCTCATGGAGAGCTAGTCCATGGAATAACACTATCAGCGAGGGCGTGCGGTGGAATTCTCCGTCACTGTCGGTACGTCCAAGTAAGTTCTCAACAAGTCAACCGGCCCTCCACCGAGAGACGCGGTAGTATAGAAACACAATTCTTGCACAACAAAGGCTATCACAACAAGCATAGGCAAGTTTCACAACAACAAGCATAGGCAAGTTATACACAACTCAAGGTACTTTCATTTTATGTCAAAGTCCGGGTTTAACCCTAAAGTACTACGTACGTTAAATTCCTTTTAAGAGATCCATTCCTTTTATAAAAGTCACCCGATACCCTTAGTATAAAAAATAGAGTGACTTATATTGTTAAGTAAACCAAAATGCTTTCCTTTGTAAAATCAAGTAACAACATTATCTTCCAAACGTTCAAGTTTGCCTAATTTCAAATGCTCAAGTTTCTCATTTTCGAAAAGGTTTCGTAGTTCATAGTTTTAATCCTTTAAAACATAATTCTCTTTTAAACAATTTGAGAAACATATGCCTTATATGTGAGTAGGTTATTCTTGTTTATGATCAATCTTATTAAGCAGCCATGATCTAGGAAATGTAATATCATTTTGTCTCATCTTAGTTTCTATGCAGATGGAGGTTTCTCTTGGTTTTAATAATACTTCATTATTCAATACATTTTCCTTTATTAACGCTTGATGGTTTGTCGATACTCATTCTGATTTCCGAAATCAGTAAAACATTTCTCCTTTTAAAAACCAAGTACTCATTACTCACGAATGAGGTTTCACGCAAAATTCATATTAATTCATTCAAGTCAAGTCTCTTATCTTTTAAGATCAAGTCTCTTAACTTTTAAAAATCAGTAAACCATTCTCTTTACCACTCTTAAGACGTTATACCTAACTTCCCATAAAGCTAGTATAACTCTTATGTTTTCAAAACCAAGTATTACTCTTCTTTCAAAACGGTTTCTTAATCTTTTGAAATACTTCAAGATTTTTTATTATTCAGGCTTAAGTCAAAAGACATTGCCGTAACACTACATTCAGTTAACACACGTACGTCTACCGTACTATATATATATTCCTTTAAAATATTTCAAGATTCTTATTATTCAGGCTTAAGTCAAAAGACATTGCCGTAACACTACATTCAGTTAACACACGTACGTCTACCGTACTATATATATATTCCTTTAAAATATTTCAAGATTCTTATTATTCAGGCTTAAGTCAAAAGACATTGCCACACGTACGTCTACCGTACTATATATATATTCCTTTAAAATACTTCAAGATTCTTATTATTCAGGCTTAAGTCAAAAGACATTGCCGTACAACTATATTCAGTTAACACACGTACGTCTACCGTACTATATATATATTATTCAAACTTAAGTCAAAAGACATTGCCACACGTACGTCTACCGTACTATATATATATTCTTTTAAAATACTTCATGCTCAAGAGTATAGGAAGAATCACATACCTCGCGACGATTATCGACTATAAGCAAAACGCTCCACGACTATAACCCGGCTAGCCTTGTCCACCTTCCAAGTAGTTCATGCTACTCGCAGAACATGCAACCAATAAGGTTATAAGTCTACTGTAAATACAGTCCTATGTAAGTACAGTTTAATCTTCTACTTATATTCTTCTGATGTGATTTCAGTTCAAGTCTTTACTGTAATATCCTTCTATTACAGTTCAAATCTCTTCTATGTATCTTATATTCATTTCACTACTACTACAGTATGTAATTCCCAATTACAATAGAAGGGCGATGAGTATTTACCTCGATAAGCCCAAAATTATCCAAGTAAAAATGTCGATCTGGCGACGTTTAGCTCTACTCAGGAGTGCTCCAATCCGCTCCAAACAACCCTTAGAAGTTCTCATAACTTCTACTTAACACTTCAACCGACTATGAAGGTTTTCCTTAGGGTTTCGTTTAGTGGCTAAAGGAAGTATAATAGTATTTCCGGGCTCTACGTATAGAGGTAACTTTGGAAAGTACTACAAGGTATTTGAGCTAAAGTATTTTGGTATTATAACAATACTTGGAGAGTATTTCTCTACCAAGGGGGGGGGGTATTTCTCGAAAACAACTAGGCTAGGGGGTGTGCTCGTGAGGCCTTTCTCAAAGGGAGGGGATGGCTTTGGACGAAACCTCAAGAGGGAGGGAGTATTTTGAGACTTAGAAAAATGCTCAAGTTTGGATGAAGAAAGTCTTCAACTTAGAGGGGTATTTATAGGTCAAGCAATGGCCAACCAATGGCCAAGATCAATCCAAGTGTTAGGCAAGTGTAGGGCTAGGATTTAACCATGTGTACCTTATCCATCTACCACACCAACTTGCACAAAATATCCTACCTAACCAATGCCACCAATTTCGTCCATTACCGCCCACAATTCTTTCCAAATGTCACCCTCTCGTTGGTCCAAAATGTTTCATCTCTCGGAAAAATCCGCAAAAATTAAAAATGACATAGCCGTATTTTTCCCTTCGCAAGTCTTGTAAAACGTTTCGTCGAAAAACGATTCTTTTCGGCACTTGTGTACAAATTTCGAACCTTGCCAACCTTAAGGCTTAAATTTATATACGTACGCCCTCACGTACATACTCTGGAAATACGAGGTATAACAGTTGATCCTCACACTTAGGATCACTATTCAGCTGTTGAGAAGCTCCATTACTCCGGAGGCTTACCCTTGGTTCAGATCCCTGGTATTGTCGGTTGTGGTACATTCAGGGGTATGACGGGGCCCTGTCCCGTCACGTTTGTTATGTTAAATTCTTAGAGGTCTGTAGTCATGTACGTGGGTCGGTTTGTAAAGAAAAGGGATGTAACTGCTTTTGGAAATGTACTAATATATATATATGTCCAGGGAGCTAGCCTTATCGACTAGCCTGGGGTTTACTTACTATTGATGTATGTTATGAGTTTCATGTATGTTCCGCTGATTTTCTCTGATGTATACCTATAAGGGTGCCCAGGTAGGGCACCAGTCGCGGGCCCGGGGTCGGGTCGTGACAGACTTGAACCCCAAGTACTACGAACACTCATTCTTGTAAAAAGAATCCTTTAGTGTAATAACCCCAAGATACTAACACTCGTAGTATCCAGGCACTTCCTCTTTTAAAATCAAGTTACTACACTTTTTAAATTCAACTCAAGGCTTTAAAATCAAGTAACTCATCCTTTTCCAATAAAGTCACTCCTATCTTTTAAAATCAAGTAAACTTGTACATTTCAAATCAAGTACTATAATGAATCCGATTTCATTTTAAACATGTACGTCCACCGTACTACACATTTTATAAGGTTCATGCTCAAAGAAAGATAGAAAGAGTTCCACATACAATAACTTTCATTTTAGAAATCCCAAGGTACTATCACGTCATGCATCAATAAGGATTAAGATCTAATAACTCAATGTACGTCCGCCGTACAATCTTTCCTTTATAAAAACTCAAGACACTAGAACTTGTAGCATCAAGGTACTTTCACTTTTAAAATCAAGTTACTTATTCTTCCCAAATCAAGTAACCTACACTTTTCAAATCGAATTACCTATACTCTTCAAATCAAGTAACCTATACTTTTCAACTCCATTAAGAGGAACTTCTCTTTTAGAAATCCAAGGTACTATGTATAGAGTACATCACTAAGTACTATCAAGGAATAGATAGACAACTTCCATTTTGGAAATCCCAAAGTACTATCTAGGGAATATATATTACAACTTCCATTTTGGAGACCCCAAAGTACTATCTAGGGAATATGTCATTTATACCCCAATAACAAGACAAGTATACTTCAAGAAACTAGTCATGTATACCCCAAAAACAAGGCAAGTATACTTCAAGAAACAAGTCATGTATACTCCAATAACAAGGCAAGTATACTTCAAGAAACAAGTCATGTATACTCCAATAACAAGGCAAGTATACTTCAAGAAACAAGTCATGCCGATAGAAGGAAGTAGTTCACATACCTTATCGTTCTTCTACCAATCCGTTAAGTGGAATACGCCGCACTTAGCTTCTACCAATATGCTAAGCGGAATACACCTCACGTAGCACTTCAATCTATAATGATAATAGCATGTCTATCAACTATATGCCTTTAAGGGTAGGTTATGGACTAAGTAAAGTTTCCATTTCTACGAAAAATTGGGCAGCACTTCCTTTGTTTCTACGTACTTTTCCACCTTTTCCAAGGCCCAATTTCAACAATAACAAAGCCCAGACTAAGGGCACAATCAATACAACAATAAAGGGGAATCACACCCCTACTTCACACGCTAAAAACAGTCCATAAACTACATCAAAACAGCCCACAACAACCCTTAGAAACTGTCCAATATTCAACTATAACGAGGGCGGAATGTGAGGTCTTTCAACGCCTTTCCACACCCTTATTCTTTTGGGACTTCATTAGCTAGCTACTACATTAAACATGCAATAAAGCTACTAAATTTCCAGCATATAACCACGTCCAAAGCAGTCCCAAAACTGCCCACAATACGCAACAATTTCTAGCCCATTCTCGGCCAACAACAACTACATATCCAAAGCCCTTTTCCACAATTCCTTATAATCCAATTCACATTTCAACATGTTATATAAATCATATAAACCATATAAACTATCAACAACAATATTTCCTTCATTATATAACATGCAACAAGTGAAAATGACAACAAAAACGACCAGCAATCCCAAGACCCGAATGCACTCATCGCGTGACCCCTAAAAATTGTTCAAACACTTTTTAATCTTCATTATTTTTAGTACAAGATCATATATACATACCAACAATAAGTAATATCCAATTACTTTAAAAGAAGAAGAACCATTACCTTATTTTTAGCTCAAAAATCACCCAAAACTGTCCGGGGAAGATTGGCCCGCGGTTTTCGTTTTGCTCCACTTCTTCAAGTTACAATCACATATACGTAAGACCTATTATGATCAACTTCCCTTCACGTTTCAACACCAAAAAGTCGAAGGAAAACCCTAGGGTCTCAAACCCTCTCACGTCCCAAATGGAATTTTTGGAGGTTAATGGTGTTTTATCTTGGCTTAATGCTTGGTTAGGGTTCTTGGTCTTGTATCAACAAGTTAATAATGGAAGATTAAAGGATCTTGTTCTTCATTTCTTGGCTATGGCCGAAAGAGAGAGAGAGAGAGAGAGAGATATCTTATGTGAAATTTGTCTAAGTGTAGAACAAGTCTTGCAAGCTTGTATAGATATCTACAAATATCTCAAGCCAAGTGGATGGACAAGTGTAGTGGGACCCGCTTGTCCACTTGTCTCAAAATATCTAAAGTCCAAGTCAAAGACAAGTTGAGGGGTGACACATGTCACCCTCATATTGGTCAAAAATAATTCTTCACCAAAATAATTTCTATAATTGACCAAAATATCTAAAAATCTCGTGGGCCCCACAAAATTGTAAAATTTCCCGTGGGCCCCACATGACCAAATCCGAGATTTTAAAATCCAAAACTAATTCCGTAACTCCAATTAGGAGAATTGAACTCCGAGTAAACAAATTGTCGTCTTCACATTTTCGAATTATTTCCTTATGAAAATGTAGTTATACTTTTCTTCCAACGTTCAGGTTTTACTTCTTCACTTACGTTCTCACATTCATGTCTTGGAACTACGGGGTGTAACATCCTTCCCTCCTTAGAAACATTCTTCCTCGAATGTTAATCCAAGGTCTCAAGTTATACAAACTTCGGCATAGTCTCCTTTAACTATACCTATCAACCAATACTCGTTAGTGTCAGCACCGCGGTCCTGCACGTCGGCACCGCGGTTCCGGAATTCCTGCAACTCTCTGAAGTTTCAGCACCGCGGTCCTGTCCTTTGGCACCGCGGTGCTGTGCCTGAATTTCACAGCACACATTTTTCCACTTAATTTTTTTTTTTACAAGTTTCAACAATACTCCGGAAAACCAAAGATGTCTCACATGGCCACCATATTACACATAGTCTCATTCTACTTCAGATAGTCCTTAGCACATTGTACTTCCTTTAAAATCAAAGTCACATTCCTAAGGTCCTATTACAGTTCCTTAAAATTGATAATACCATTTCTAATCGGCTCAACAATCATCAACATCAATCACAAGTGGTTTATACTCAAACCAATGAATCGTCACCTCCTAAATATTCCAAATTAGCACATATATAACCTTGATGTGGATTCATTAAACTGTTTCACACCTTCTAAGCAATTTATAAAGCTTAACCATCACATGATAACCCACAATTTCTTCAGACAACACACACATGGCCCCAAATAAATATGTCCGCATAGATGTACATCATCATACCAACTATACAACAATTTTACCAACCTGGATACCAAGTCCAAATATTCCTTTCTAGGCCGCTGTCGCTTTCTTTGGAGCCAAAGCTGCAACCACAATAATTGTTAGGGAGGGACCATCCTAACGACATAGCTCTATCGCACGACCTTAGAGTAAGAAGAATAGAAACCAATCATAAATGTCCTGCAGCCTCCTGCGTATAAGTATGATGCACAACATACTCATACACAACTCTACTAGACACGGTTTGTAGACACATTTTGAGGACTAAATGCTCTGATACCACTCTTGTCACGCCCTGAACCCCGGGCCCGCGATTGGTGCCCTACCTGGGCACCCTTCTACCCATACATCACATGTAACCCGCGGAAGCTAAAGAAAATTCATCATCATTTTTTTCTTTAAACAAAGGCAATGAAATAGGCAAAGCCGACAAGACCACCATTATATATAAAACAACCCAAAGGAACTACAATGGTACCACTTATGCAAGTCCAACCCACATATGAATACAGACTTCTAAGAGTTTGATAACAACCTGTGATGGGACAAATCCTCGTCGTACCCTGAATATACACAAGTCTAAAATCAAGACTGTACCAAAATGACAACTCTGGAACAATGGAGCTATCCCAAAAGTGGAGAATGACCCTAAGCACGCGGATCACCAAACTGAGTACCTATACCCGCGGGCATGAGCGCAGCCCCCCGAAGGGGGTCAGTACAACTAGTACCAAGTATGTAAACATGAAGTACAGTAAACAAAATCATAACTGTACAAAATAATGACAGGGACAAGTATGAAAATCAAATACCATATCCAACCGTGCCATAATAAATAAAAGCCAACTGTACCTTGTATCACTATACTACTGTAACAATGAGAGTCAACTGTGCCCTTTTTTTTAAAATAAAAATATAACATCAACTGCATCTTTTCAAAATGAGAGTCATATCAAAGACAGGGACACCTGCCCACGAATCAATATGTATATCTTTTTCATGGGAATTGAACCCGCATAGGTATTTATACCCACATGAGTATCTCTACTCGCATCATGGAAGCACATCCATGGAGCAAATATACATAAATACTGTCATGGAATAAAACCAAGGTACCAACACATCATATACAAAATATTAAAATAAACACTCTCTTTAGAAATGCCAAGGTAAATATGAGAGCCATGTCAAAATCAGGGACTCCTACCCTCAGAATATGATATCATGGGACTCGAGCCCGCACAAGTATAATGATATCATGGGACTCGAACCCACGCAATGTATAACGATTTCATTGGACTCGAACCCACGCAATGTAGAAATGGTAACCTGGGATTTGAACCCACATCATGGAGAGCTAATCCATGGAATGATATGATGTCATGGGACTCGAACCCACCATACATCAAGAGTGTTCCATGGGATGATATGATGTCATGGGACTCGAACCCACCATACATCGAGAGTCATACATGGAATGATATGATGTCATGGGACTCGAACCACCATACATCGAGAGTGGTCCATGGGATGATATGATGTCATGGGACTCAAACCCACTATACATCAAGAGTGGTCTATGGGATGATATGATGTCATAGAACTCGAACCCACCATACATCGAGAGTGGTCCATGGGATGATATGATGTCATGGGACTCGAACCCACCATACATCGAGAGATAGTCCATGGAATGATATGATGTCATGGGACTCGAACCCACCAGACATCGATAATGTTACCGCCCCTTTAGTGAGGGACACAGTGATATAGGAATACAACAATTGCACGAAAGTCAATCATGAGCAAACATATGCAAGTTAAAATACTCTTTGACTCTCATTAAAACACGTAGAATAAACTATCATTTTATAAACTCAAGGCATTTTTCTTTCATGTAAAATTAAGGACTTGAACCCCAAAAGTACTATGTACATCTATTCTTTATAAAGAGAATCATTTCATGCAATATTAGGGACTTGAACCCCAAAGTACTACGAACACTTATTCTTGTAAAAAGAATCCTTTTGTGTAACAACCCAAGATACTAACACTCGTAGTATCCAGACACTTCCTCTTTTAAAATCAAGTTACTACACCTTTTAAATTCAACTCAAGGCTTTAAAATCAAGTAACTCATCATTTTCCAATAAAGTCACTCCTATCTTTTAAAATCAAGTAAACTTGTATATTTCAAAACAAGTACTATAATAAATCCGATTTCATTTAAAACATGCACGTCCACCGTACTACACATTTTATAAGGTTCATGCTCAAAGAAAGATAGGAAGAGTTCCACATACAATAACTTTCATTTTAGAAATCCCAAGGTACTATCACGTCGTGCATCAATAAGGATTAAGATCCAATAACTCAATGTACGTCCGCCGTAGAATCTTTCCTTTATAAAAACTCAAGACACTAGAACTTGTAGCATCAAGGTACTTTCACTTTTAAAATCAAGTTACTTATTCTTCCCAAATCAAGTAACCTACACTTTTCAAATCGAATTACCTATACTCTTCAAATCAAGTAACCTATACTTTTCAACTCTATTAAGAGCAACTTATCTTTTAGAAATCCAAGGTATTATGTATAGAGTACATCACTAAGTACTATCGAGGAATAGATAGACAACTTCCATTTTGGAAACCCCAAAGTACTATCTAGGGAATATATATTACAACTTCCATTTTGGAGACCCCAAAGTACTATCTAGGGAATATGTCATTTATACCCCAATAACAAGGCAAGTATACTTCAAGAAACAAGTCATATATACTCCAATAACAAGGCAAGTATACTTCAAGAAACAAGTCATGTATACTCCAATAACAAGGCAAGTATACTTCAAGAAACAAGTCATGCCGATAGAAGGAAGTAGTTCACATACCTTATCGTTCTTCTAGCAATCCGTTAAGTGGAATACGCCGCACGTAGCTTCTACCAATATGCTAAGCGGAATACACCTCACGTAGCACTTCAATCTATAATGATAATAGCATGTCTATCAACTATATGCCTTTAATGGTAGGTTATGGACTAAGTAAAGTTTCCATTTCTACGAAAAATTGGGCAGCACTTCCTTTGTTTCTACGTACTTTTCCACCTTTTCCAAGGCCCAATTTCAACAATAACCAAGCCCAGACTAAGGGCACAATCAATACAACAATAAAGGGGAATCACACCCCTACTTCACACGCTAAAAACAGTCCATAAACTACATCAAAACAGCCCACAACAACCCTTAGAAACTGTCCAATATTCAACTATAACGAGGGCGGAATGTGAGGTCTTTCAACGCCTTTCCACACCCTTATTCTTTTGGGACTTCATTAGCTAGCTACTACATTAAACATGCAATAAAGCTACTAAATTTCCAGCATATAACCACGTCCAAAGCAGTCCCAAAACTGCCCACAATACCCAACAATTTCTAGCCCATTCTCGGCCAACAACAACTACATATCCAAAGCCCTTTTCCACAATTCCTTATAATCTAATTCACATTTCAACATGTTATATAAATCATATAAACCATATAAACTATCAACAACAATATTTCCTTCATTATATAACATGTAACAAGTGAAAATGACAACAAAAACGACCAGCAATCCCAAGACCCGAATCTGCCTCACTCACGGCCCAACCCCTAACAATTGTCCAAACACTTTTTAAGCTTCATTCTTTTTAGTACAAGATCATATATACATACCAACAATAAGTAATATCCAATTACTTTAAAAGAAGAAGAACCATTACCTTATTTTTAGCCCAAAAATCGCCCAAAACTGTCCGGGGAAGATTGGCCCGCAGTTTTCGTTTTTCTCCACTTCTTCAAGTTACAATCACATATAAGTAAGCCCTATTATGATCAACTTCCCTTCACGTTTCAACACCAAAAAGTCGAAGGAAAACCCTAGGGTCTCAAACCTTCTCACGTCCCAAATAGAGTTTTTGGAGGTTAATGGTGTTTTATCTTGGCTTAATGCTTGGTTAGGGCTCTTGGTCTTGTATCAACAAGTTAATAATGGAAGATTAAAGGATCTTGTTCTTCATTTCTTGGCTATGACCGAAAGAGAGAGAGAGAGAGAGAGATATCTTATGTGAAATTTGTCTAAGTGTAGAACAAGTCTTGCAAGCTTGTATAGATATATACAAATATCTCAAGCCAAGTGGATGGACAAGTGTAGTGGGACCCACTTGTCCACTTGTCTCAAAATATCTATAGTCCAAGTCAATGACAAGTGGAGGGGTGACATGTGTCACCCTCCTATTGGTCCAAAATAATTCTTCACCAAAATAATTTCTATACCTGACCAAAATATCTAAAAATCTTGTGGGCCCCACAAAATTGTAAAATTTCCCGTGGGCCCCACATGACCAAATCTGAGATTTCAAAATCCAAAACTAATTTCGTAACTCCAATTAGGAGAATTGAACTCCGAGTAAACAAATTGTCGTCTTCACATTTTCAAATTATTTCCTTATGAAAATGTAGTTATACTTTCCTTCCAACGTTCAAGTTTTACTTCTTCACTTACATTCTCACATTCTTGTCTTGGAACTACGGGGTGTAACAGGCAGGTTCTGAACATCCTTTTGTAAAACCTCTTTAGCACCTTTGCAGTCGACTCTAAGTAGAAATTTTTGATTTAGTAAAGCACTTTGAAATTTTTGTATGCATAAGACGATGCTCAAAATTTCTTTTTTAATGGTAGAATAGTTTTTCTGGGTATCATTCCAATGGGCAAAGTTACTGGGCTATAAAAAAAATTCCCCGGTTTTTTGTTTCAAGATTCCCCCGTATCCTAAGTCTGAAGCATTTGTCTCTACTATCTTAGGTAGCTGAGGGTCTGCTATATGGAGACACGATATTTCTAGTACTTTTTTCTTGATTTTCTAGACACATGTAGTATGGTTGCTAGTTCATGGAGTAGGGTTTTTTCTTAGTCTATTAAGGAGTGGTTTTGCTATCTTATTGATTTCTGAACAGAATTCTAAAACATAATTTAAGCTGCCTAAGAATATTTGTAACTTAGTTTTATCAAGGATTTTGTTAGGAAATTTGCTTGCGAATTCTAAGGATCTTTCTATGGGGGTGATTTTACCTTGGGATAGATAATGTCCTAGAAATCTTATCTTAGTCTGAAACAGACTCATTTTTTACTTGGATATTACCAATCCATTTTTCTTAGTGACATAGAAGAATGTTTTAAGATGTTTGAAATGTTCTTCGATGGAATTTGAGAAGATCAAAACATCATCAAAATAAACTATGCAGAATTTGGAATACTCATTGAAGATGTCATTCATTATTCGTTGGAATTCTGAAGGGGCATTTTTAAGACCAAAAGGCATTACATTCCATTCGTATTGCCCAAAGGGTACCGTAAAAGCGGTTTTATAACAATCTTTCGCAGAAATTAGGATTTGCCAGAAACCTGATTTCATGTCGAATTTTGAGAATATTAAAGCAGAATGTAATTTTTGTAACAAGTCTTTTTTGTTTGAAATTGGGTATCTGATCCATTTTAGGGTTGTGTTCAAGGGTTTATAATTTATTACTAATCTAGGAATTCCGGATTTTTTGTTTACATAGAAAGCAGCACAACTCCAAGGGGATCGAGATTTGGAGATTAGTTTTTTATTTTCAAGATCTTGAATTTCTTTTCTGCAATGTTGTTCAAGGTCACTATTCATTTGAATAGGTCTGGCCTTTGTTGGAATTTGTCTCTCGTCAAAATCCTTTTCATAAGGAAGATCTACTATGCATTGTTTTCTGTCCCAAAAGGCATTTGGGATATCAGAACATACTTCGGCTTCGAAAGGTTTTTGGAGTTTAGAAATCTGTTTTTTCACTTCGGGTATTTCTAATTGTTCATTTAATCTTTTAAAAGATTTTTTTTCCAGTTCTTGTAAGTGGTATGATTTTCCTTTTATTTTTGCCTCTATATTATCTTTGTAAACTGAGCAAGCTTTTATTAAGTTTAAGTTTCTTGTTTTTGGTTTTGTTATAAAATGGAATTTTAATTTCTTTTTATTAAAACTAAAAGATACGGAATCACTGTCTATTTTATAAGGAGTGATAAGATTTATAAATGGGGTTCCTCAGATGACGGAATTGTATATGTCATCTGTTAAAACAAACAGTATTGCTATCAAAACTCCGTCATTTTCAATTGACGTACTGGTTTTTGAATCAATTTTGATTTTAGTGTTATTAGCGGTCGTTATTCTCTCACGAGTTTTTGAACTTTTCTGGTACAATGCCTATTTTTATCGGGTTTAAATCTGCACCTGTATCAAACAGTGCAATTGTTTGGATTTTAAAGTTATCTGAAAATTTAAGGATTATTTTTATTAGGTATCTTTTTGACGTGATTTGTGTTAAGACACTTAGAAAGTTAACTGAGATTTCTATGGGTTTTTCAGATTCTTTGGTTTTACTAGAATCAGATTCTTTGGTTTTACTAGAATCAGAGTTTAGAAGGATTAATTTTATTAATTTAGAGTCTTCTTTTTGTTTTTCTTTTAATACTTTTATCTCTAATTTTACTTGGTTTATTTCTTTTTGTAAATCTTGAGTTGTTTTACTTTACCAGTCCTTTTTTCTTGGTCACTATTAATTAATACACATATGCGTTTTATAGAGGTTTTAGACGAGCATTTGTGACCATTTTACCTATGTGGAGGGGTTTATTTATATTTAAAAATAGAGAAGATCCGTCAGACTCTGTTCTCATGTTGGAATCTATTAGAAGATTTGAGGATTTATATGTTAAAGTTTCTACCCTTTTACCAGTAGACTGTGGTGTGTCTGTAACAATGACCTTTGTATTAGAACTACTGGATGTTCCAATTTTACTTAATTGGTTTTGTAAAGCCTGAACAAATTCAGACTTACCTTGTTGGATATTTTTAACACTATCTTTGGATACCTGAAAGGGTTTGAAGATTGGGCTTTTTAATTTTATTGCCTTAGGTGTTTTCGGGGAACCTATAGTGACTATAGGTTGATTTTTTTATGTCATTTTCAATCCTATCTAATTGTTTTCCTATGGTATTTAAATTAATATTAGTAAAATTATTTTGTGCAAGGATTTTTTTGTATTTGTTTTTTCATCTTCTGAATGAGTCTTAAAGGGAATTGCGTCTATAGGGCGTCCATGGACGTCAAGCTTAATCCCTCGTAGGGGGGGGGGGATGATTGGACTGGATTTTCCTTGAATCAGTTAAGGTTTCCCATGTGTTTTATTCCTAGTTGTGACATGATTTATTAATTTAGAAAAAGGGTATTCTATGGAGTTTTGAGAGGAGTATATTTCAAACCAGTCAAAAAAGGAAATATTTATTTTATTATCTTGAACAAATTCATAAAAAAGTTCTTGTTTTTGTTTTCTGGTAATTAAGAAATTTTTAAAGAACCAAATTCTTTTTCCTAGGTTTTGTTCTCCATAAAATTCTTTATGGAGGAATTCTTTATTCATCTAAAATCTTATTTCTGAAGTCTTAATATTATTGCAAGGGGTATTATTAGTTGAAGGAATTTGTGGGATGTTTTCTAGTTCTAGGGTTTCTACGAAACTTTTTATCTTATTCATCTTAAAATTGAGCAGTATATATATTAAGTACAGTAGAGCACCAGTCTAGCTGCATTTGTTGGATAGTAATGCTAAAGTTAATATTATTTAATTTCTTATATAGTGTTACGATTTTATGTAAGATTACCGTCTTAACAATTTCTCTACTACAGTTATCTAGTGACTCAGAGGGCACTAGTTTTGAGTAATAACTTAGCAAATTTAGAACTTGCTTTCTTTGAGTTTTCTTTTAATTTTTGAATGTAACCACTTGGTTGAATTAACATGTTTTATGCTACGGAATGAGGGATGAGTATTAATCAATATCCAGGATATCTCATTTTGAGATCTTCTTTGAATATTGGTATTTTAAGAATTTGATTTCTGTTTTTACTTACTTTACCCTATCCTATTAAAATTGAGCAGTGGACATATTGAGTATATTGGAGCACCAGTCTAGCTTCCTTTGTTGGATCGAAGTATTTAAATTAATGTTATCTAGTCTATGATATAGATCAAGGATATGATCTAGAATTACTTTCCTAGCAATTTCTCTACAATAGTTATCTAATGACTCAGAGGGCACTAATTTTGAGTAATAGTTTATCAAATTTTGAACTCGAATTTTTTCTTTCAGAGCATTTCTCTTATATTTTATGTGTAATCATCTAGTTGAATTAGCATGATTTATGCTATGAAATGAAGGATGAGTTTTCATTCAGGTTTTGAGGTATCTCATAAAAAATTTGTTTTGAAGAATGGTAGGAATTGGAATTTGTATAATTGATCTTAGTATTTACTTTCAGTATTTCTCAATTATCAATTTACTATTCAAAATCTTATATGACGATTTCTTCGGAATTTATTATCTTCTTTGAATCCATGGAAGAAGATGATCCAAAATCACAAGAAGTAGTTCTACGGAGAAACGAATCCATGTGTATGGAATCCGAGTTCAAATACCCTTACCTTCCTACAACCCTTACCAAGACTGTATACCCTGGGTCTACATCTGCCTTTCACACGAAGACTTACTGTAACCCTATGGCCTGATCGCTCGGTATTATAGGATTTAACCAACTCAGAAGGTTCATCCATGGATGAATTTATCCTGGAATCTAAACTGGGATTTCATATGATCTGGAAATCATCTCTCTATATATCTCTACCCTTTATGGCTTTGATACCAAGTTAGGCCGATGATCTAAAGAGGATAATAAACAAGGAATGAATTGATATATAAGGGATTGAACAATTCAAAGATAATAGAAAAATACAGTAAGTAAAGAAAGATTAACTTAAAAATTAAGGTTCCAAGTTATGGAAACCATAATTCAAAGGTTCTGCATGAATTTAAATAAAGTAGGCGGTATAACCGACCATAAATTTAATTAAGTAGGCGGTAGAACCGGCAATGTATTTAATACAGGAATTTAAAGAATTTAAAAGTATGAATTTAAAAGAGCATAAGGTATTTAAAAAGATTAGGAGGTAGTACCATCCATAATCATATTTATTCAAAATATTAAATACTTACAAGGAGTTTAATGGTGAACGGTATTGATGTTCATATGCTTTGAGTCATATGGGTCATATGAATCATATGCAGGTATTTAGAAAGGAAATTTAACCTAACTAAAAGGGGTTTGTAGAGAGAGAGACTCTCAACTATTACAAATCTGAAAATTTCTCTTAAGGAGAGAAGGAAGAGAAAACAAGGAAAAGAAAAGCTTGCTTGACTAGGGGAGAGTGGGTCTCCTTTTATAGGAGAATTACAAAGTGAGATTTAACTATTACAAATAATATTTTAATAATTTAACTATTCATCCGAGTGGAGAGTGACGTCATCCATGACATCATTGTTTTGTCTTCATCTCAAACTATTGCTGGAATTTTTGCTTTTACTGTTCGGGCATTTTCTTTTGTCGGAAATTTTGTCCGATCTTTCCTCCGGGATTTTTGTCTTTTCTTGGCAATTTTTAGAATCTATTGTTGCCAAAGACCGGACTATCTTCGTTCTCAATTTCAGGTTCTTCTTCTTCTGACGAAGAGCCTTGTTTTGATGAAGACGGTGCAAATTTCAGAATTATGGCTTGCATTTCTTCTGGATTTCTGGCCGCTGCAAGTAATGAGGCCATCTGAGATTTTTGGGAAAGGAACTGGGTGTTCTCCTTTGTTTGTAGTGGTGCCGGTGTTGTTTGTAGAGGGGCCTGTAAAGGAATGGGTTTATGGTTATCTAACCATTCCTGGACTTTTGGTGGTGTGAGTCTTTTTGGTATTTTAAAGATATCCCACCATCGGATTTTGAATCTTCTTCGGATAATTGGTTTTTATCGTTCGAGTAATCTACGAACCATGTGAATACCCATGGAATTTTGTATGAAAAAGGTGTAGGGGCACAAATCTTTTTCCGTCCTCGGAGGGTTTGAACTGGAATTTGAAGAGGTTGGAAGATTTCGTGACTTTATGGCCAATGGAATTTTGTGTGCAACAATTGTAATGGTACGAAAAGGAATTGAACTAAGCTTGTTGGTAATCCCGGTATTTTTTAAAAGATATTTAAGAAAAATAGTTTGGTAAAAATATGGGGTTTTTAGAATGTCCCATGATTTTTAAAAACATTTTGGAAATTTATTTTAAAGTAACTTGTATTTACTACAAGTTAGAAATTTAGAAAAACACAAAATAATACACAAGATAAGACATCTGCGGAACTACTAATCGCAGGTTCCCTGGTCAACTAAAACTCTAAAAGGATGGTGAGATCATTATCTCACTGACCATCAAAAAGAAGACATCTTAAATTCTATAAAAACCGATGAAGAACGAATACCAATTCTAGATGAACTAGGAGAACCCCTACAAGATGCAGTATCAACTTTGTTACTAACAATATCTTTAAATTTCATAGGTGATTCTACACATCTAAATAATAGAAATGCCGAATTACTTTCAAATTTAAATGCAAAAAACTATGTGATTTTCAATGGTATAAAAATACATTCTTAACCAGAATAATGATTAGGGAAGATTCTAACCAACCATTCTGGAAAGAAAAATTCTTAGCTGGATTACCTACCCTTTTAGTAGAAAAGGTTAGGAATAAAATTAAAGAAAATTGTGGAAAACACCTTAAAAAGAACTAAAAAGAACAAAGTGTGAATTAGGTACTTTTTGCAAACAATTTGAAACAAATCCCATAAAAACTCCCATTGCACAGGAGACTGTAGCAAAACTTATAAATCTCACAAAAACCAACGAAAGATTATAAAAATTATAGGACTAACGATGACTTTTATAAAAATCCTTATAAAAACAATCGTTACAAAAATAACAGAAATACCAGAGATCCTAAAAAGAAATTATTTTAATTACAAAATCTAACATGTTATAAATGTAATAAAAAGGACATACATCAAAATACTGCAGAATGAATAAAAAATTACAAGAATTAAATCTCGGAAAAAATGTAACTCAAAAAATCTCTAATCTCCTAATAGATTCCTCTGATTCTGAGTCAGACCCTGACTATTTTTCTCTTTCTTCAGAAGATAATAAAGCCCTCCAAATAGATGAACTAGTCACGAGTAGTTCGACTGAAAAATCTGTAAAAACAAAAGGAAAACGAATATGTGTCTTGACTAAAGATCAAGAATTCATGTTAGATATTCATAAACACATAGATACCCAACACCAAAAAGAATATTCAAACAAACTCCTAAAAACTTTTACACAAGAAAAGAAAGATATTAAAAATACAATCTTACTAAATACTTTCAAAAATACATACGACTTAACAAAGATCCTAGGAAAAGGTAAGAAGAAAAAAGAACAAAATGTGAATTAGGTACTTTTTGCAAACAATTTGAAACAAATCCCATAAAAACTCCCATTGCACAGGAGACTGTAGCAAAACTTATAAACTCACAAAAAACCAACGAAAGATTATAAAAATTATAGGACTAACGATGACTTTTATAAAAATACTTATAAAAACAATCGTTACAAAAATAACAGAAAAACCAGAGATCCTAAAAAGAATAATTTTAATTACAAAAATCTAACATGTTATAAATGTAATAAAAAAAGACATACATCAAAATACTGCAGAATGAATAAAACATTACAAGAATTAAATCTCGACAAAAATGTAACTCAAAAAATCTCTAATCTCATAATAGATTCCTCTGATTCTGAGTCAGATCAGTCAGGCCCCGACTATTTTTCTCTTTCTTCAGAAGATAATAAAGCCCTCCAAATAGATGAACTAGTCACGAGTAGTTCGACTGAAAAATCTGTAAAAACAAAAGGAAAAAGAATATGTGTCTTGACTAAAGATCAAGAATTCATGCTAGATATGATTAAACACATAGATATCCAACACCAAAAAGAATACTAAAACAAACTCCTAAAAACTTTTACACAAGAAAAGAAAGATATTAAAAATACAATCTTACCAAATACTTTCAAAAATACATACGACTTAACAAAGATCCTAGAAAAAGGTAAGAATAAAAAAAAAAAAAAAAAATAACAATTCAAGAAATCACAACAAAGAAATACCTAATAAAAATAACACTAAAATTTTCAGATAATTTTTAAATAACAACTGTTGTTTTCTTTGACACAGGAGCAGACTTAAACTATATAAAAACCGGTATAATACCTGAGAAATTCCTAGAAGAAACACAGAATTCGTTAGCAGCGGCTAATAATTCTAAATTAGAAATTAAGTCTAAAACCAAAGTGTCAATCATAAATGATGAAATTTCTATAGCTACGTCATTTGTTCTAGTTAAAGAAATTCACAATTCCGTAATCTTAGGAACACCATTTATGAATCTGATCACCCCTTATAAAGTAGAAAATGAATTTATATCATTTAAAAATAATAAAAAGAAACTAAAATTCTTGTTTATAACAAAACAAAAAACGAAGGACCTCAATCTAATAAAAACATGTTCAATACAAAAAGAAAAATCATACTATCTAAAAGAATTAACAATTGATTTTTCTTTGAGAAAAAGTAGAAATCAGTATACTTTCCATCATTTCAATTGACTCCTTCTCTAAAAATATTTTATGTATACACAAATTCCAAAGTAATTTACAAAATCATTTACATTTTTTAAAAATTGCATTACAATGGATTTTCAGAAAAATGATTTTTAAAATTTTATACATAAAAAAAACAGATCCCCTTTTTCTAACTCGTGATTTCCTTAAAAATAGGAGAAAAAACCCTCGACACTCTGACAACAGCCACAACACAGAAATGTCGTACCATTGCCCCAACAATTGGTGTTTGGGCTACAAGGACAGAATATCGAGGAAGGACATGCGTGAATGTGGACAATAATGTACACAGGCAGTGTGTGGAGCCTTACTCCAGAAAAGGAAAGAAGAGACCCTTCCGTCAATAAATACCCCATTTGTTGCACCCCAAACAACAAACAAATTCCATGGCTCCCAAAAAACCCCTAAACACCGTTCTCAAACTAATAAAAGAAGAAAAGGAGAAATCATCTGCCCAAATTCCAACAGAAAAACCCATGTCCTGGTACGACGCAGTTATGAAAGAAGAACAAGAAAATTCAAGCAGCACATAATCTGTGCAGAAAACACAAGTAAATCCCCCACAAGAATTAACTACTGAAAACATTTTTCAGCTCCTTGCAAAATCCCCAGAATTGCAACAAGCACTGATACAACTTCAAATTCCTAAATAGGAAGTTGTCCAGAAATCATTAGAGGGAAAAACCTCTAAAATTGTTGCAAAAATTGAGAAAGGAGAATCATCTTCAAAAACTTTAAAATACCCAACTTGAGAAAGAAGAATATTCAAAAAACATTTCTCAAAAACAATTTTCAAAAAATCAACTTGTGGTACCACAAGTCCCCAAAAAACCTGCTCCTAACTACTTGTTATACCCCGTATTTCCAGAGTATGTACGTGAGGGCGTACGTATTAAATTTTTTGCCTTAAGAATTGGCTTTGGTTCGAAATTTGGGCACAAGTGCCGAATAGAGTCGTTTTCTGACGAAACGTTTCCACAGCTTACGTTGGGAAAATTCCGGCTATGTCATTTAGTATTTTTGCGGATTTTTCCGAGCGACGGAACATTTTTGGACCAACGGGAGGGTGACACTTGTCACCCTCATTGACGACAAGAGGAGGCTTGGCCTTGGCGATTGGTTCATGGTTTTGTGCCTTGTTTTGTGGCTTGTTTTGTGCCATGTTTTGTGGAGTAGGGGTTAGGGTGCACTTGGCTTGATCTTGGCCTTACACTTGCTATACACTTGGAAGGATCTTGGCCATTGGTTGGCTTTTGGTTTTGCTATAAATACCCTCTCTTTGAAGACTTCATTCATCAAAATCTTCCAAGTCTTGAAACCCCTCCTCCTCTTGTTGACTCTCGTCCAAGAGCCCTCTCCCCTTAAAGTTTGGCTTTGGTAGAGGCCACCCTCCCCCTTTGTGGTGCCTTGGCGGTAGGGTACCCCACTGCTAGTTGTTTTAGTATAATACCCCTTGTTGTGGTATAGAAATACTCTCTAATATTGTTATAATGTCCAAATACCTTGGCCCAAATACCTTGTAGTATTCCCAAGGTTACACTTATACAAAGCCCGGAAAATACGATTATACTTCCTTTAGCCACAAAACGAAACCTAAGGAAATCTTCACCGTTGTTGAAGTTGTAAGTAGAAGTTGGTTAGAACTTCTAAGGGTTGTTTGGAGCGCGGAGTAGGAGCTAAGCGTTGCTCGGGATCGACTTTATACTTGGATAATTTTGGGCTTATCGAGGTAAACACTCATGTCCTTCTATTGTAATTGGAAATTACATGTTTGAATATATAGTTGAAGTATACTATATATAGAACTATACTTAATCTTGTGGCAATGTCTTTTGACTTAAGCTGAAGAATTAAGCGATCTGACTGTAATTACATAGATGTATTGATGAGACTTGTGTAGTATTCTTGTGTAGTAGAATTGTACACGTCCGGTTAGGCGTGTAAAACCCCACTGGTTGGCTTGGTAGCCGCCTCGATAGAGAAGGAGATTTGCGACTGCGGTGAGAAGTCGCCGAATTTTCTGTAGATTATGGAACGTTGAGATCTAGATGTTAATAAGCGCCTTGTGGCCTTATAGGTTGAAGTACTACGTGTGGAGTGATCCACTTGGCGTAAGGAAGTAGCCGGCGGTTTGAGGTACTTGGAGCGTTTTGCTATTAGTCGACAATCGTCGCGAGGTATGTGAACCTCTTCCTATCTCTTCTAGCATGATATGTGTGAACTATGTAGTACGGTAGACGTACATGTGTTAACTGTGTTTGATTGTTCTTAAAACATAAAGTGTTATAACGGCTTTATGGGAAGTTGGTTATAACAGCTTTATGTAGGTAAGAAAATACTTTGTGGTTTTAAAAGGTAACTGATGTGAATTATAACTGGCTAGTTATAATAAAGAACTTGATGTATTTCAAAAGATTTATAAATCGTTTTGGAAGGGAGAGTAACACTTGGTTTTAAAAAGAGTTATACTAGCTTTATGGGGAGTTAGGTATAATGTCTTAAGAGAGGTAAAGAAAATGGTTTACTGATGTTAGAAGTTAAGAGACTTGATCTTATAAGATAAGAGACTTAACTTATTTGTTTTAATGTGAATGTTTGTGTGAAACCTCATTCGTGAGTAATGAGTACTTGGTTTTATTTAAAGGGATAATGTTTTACTGATTTCGGAAATCAGAATGTGTATCGACAGACCACTGCAGCGTTAATAAAGGAAAATGTATTGAATAATGATGAATTGTATTAAAACCAGTAGAAACCTCCATCTGCATAGAAACTACGATGAGACAAAATGATATACATTTTCTAGATCATGGTCATTTGTAATGAGAATGTTGTAAAGAAGAATAACCTACTCTCGTGAGACATATATTACTCAATTGTTCTAAAAGGAATCAAGTGATTAAGTTTGGGAACTATGAAACCATTTGAAAATGAGAAGCTTGAGTAATTGAAACTAGGCAAACCTGGAACTTAGGAAAGAATGTTGTTACTTGATTTTTAAAAGGGAATGTGGGTTGGTCATTCTAATACTACTGTATCGGGTGACTTTTATAAGTAATGGATCTCTTTTAAAAGAATTTAACGTGTAGTACTTTGGGGTTAAAACCGGACTTTGGCATAAAATGAAAGTACTTTGAGTTGTGTGAAACTTGCCTATGCTTGTTGTTGTGAAACTTGCTGTGCTTGTTGTTGTGAAACTTGCCTATGCTTGTGATGATAGCCTTTCTTTGTGCAAGTGTGGTATTTACGTATTCTGGCGTCTCGATAGAGGCGGTTGACTTGTTGATAACTTACTTGGGCGTCTTTGGCGGTGATGGAGAATTCCACGGGTATGTTTCCATTTTGATTCTTGTCTTGTTGATATCACATGGACATGTCTACACCGTCAAAGATTCCGGGCATGCGGCCGTGCGGCGGAGTTGATTACGATAGATGGTTATTATCGCAACATGGGCGTGTCTACACCGTCTGCGATTCCGGGGGCATGTGGCCATGAGGCAGGGTTGAACACCCACTATATTGTTATTGATGTTACATGGGCATGTCTACACCGATTCAGTATACCGGGGGCATGTGGCCATGCGTCCTTGGTATTATTGTTGCATCATGGACATGACTACAGAAGCGATATTCGGGGCACGCGGCCATGATGCGAACATGATGGATGTTATGGGCGTGAGACCCATAGTTATATTTGAGTGGTGACTTTGAGGCGTGAGTCACGACTTATTTATTTTATGTTGCGTCTTGTATTTTGGTTATCATACATGTCTCCGCTTTTTAAGCTATTATGATTTCATTCTGATGTTGTGATTTCACATACTTGGTACTGTCTTGACCTCCTTGAAGTGCGTTCATGCCGCAGTAGAGGTACATCGGCCGTGGATCCTCGCTCTTAGGATCTCGATTCAGCGTTTTGGGAAGCTCCGTTTCTCGGAGGCTTATCTTTTGGTATGTGTTCCACGAGTTGTAGGTTCTTGTACATCTGAGGGTATGGCGGGGCCACTGTCCGTCATAGTCGTTGTAAATCTTAAGTGCAGAAGCTTTGTGGCGAGGGTTGTAAAAGGATTAAAGCTGTTGGGTTTTATGTATATCTGAAGGCAAGCTGTTTTGGTTGCTGTTTATTTATTATATCTCTTGTTTCATGATTCATGTTTTATTTTCCATTGGTTTTCTCGATGTTGTATCACTAGGGTGCGGGGTAAGGCACGATGAGGCCGGTTCGGGTCGTGACAAAGTGGTATCAGAGCAGTTAATCCTCGGAAAGTGTCTACAGACAGTGTCTAGTAGAGTCTTGATTATCGGTGTGTTGTGCACCACATCTATAATCAGGAGGCTATAGGACATTTAGGATTGGTTTCCATTCTTCTCATTCTGAGTTCGTGCCTTAGAGCTGTGTTGTAAGTTGGACCCTCCGGCGTGTTTCGTTTTTACGATTATGCCTGCGAAAGCAACCAGGCCCGAAGGGCAAGGCAGCGAGCCGCTAGTGGGATTCAGAGGAGTACGAGCGCGAGCCCTGGCAAGACTGAGTAGTGCTTGACGGCGAAGTTTTGCGACGCCGCCCGGACCAGAGAGTTTAGAGCCGCGGCGATGGCTGCTGAGACTCTGATACACGAGCCTCGGTCCACACGATGCAGGCGGGAGACGGGTCACAAGGAGATGGCCCGATTATTGGCGTGTTGTGGCGATATGAGATAAGTGGGCGGCGATTCGATTCAGCCTGGCCCAAAGAAGACTGTAGTGCACGGGCGAGCAGTTTGAGGCTACGGGATTTCCTTAGTTGTAGCCCGCTTTGAGTTTCTGGTCGAGGCGGAGGATGATCCGCGAGTTCATCCGTCGATTCTGCAGGATCATCACGGGTGATCAAGGCTTGAGGTAGTCTGTGACATTTGTTCGCATCGGTGCGTGATACGCGATCGATTGGTTTGACTCGTGGGAGCTTTCGGGAGAGCATGCACTTCGGCCGTTTGGGAAGAGTTTTGGGGCCTTCGACACATTTCTTGCCTCCACAAATGAGGAGGGCTCGGTAAGCAGTTTTTGATGTTGAGGCGAGCGCGCGTCTGATTCGGGAGTACAATGTGAGTTCGACTCATTGGCGGTATGTTCCGCATTAGTAGCTAGTATGGAGGATCGAGTGCACCGATATGTTACAGGCTCGATGATTACCTAGCGAGAGAGTTGTTCGTGTTTCTCTTCAGGACATGGACATTGCTCGCATTCGTGCTCATGCACTGGTGCGGAGCGCAGATCGACGCAGGTGGACCGCTCAGCGAGAAGAAGGCAAGCGGCCGGATATTTTAGCGACTTTCGAGGCGGACCGCCTCGGCAGACTAGTTATGTACCTCCGCCATTGCAGAGTGGTCCTCCGACGCTCGGGACCGCGGGATATTCGGGAAGCGGTCGGGCTCCCGGAGTTTGAATGTTCGAGAGTAGGGTGTTGGCGGATCGATCACCCCTACCTCGGTGTGGTCGATGTGGTAGACCGCATTTCGGAGAGTGTCGTAGTACCAAGGGAGCTTGTTATTCTTGCGGCCAACAGGGCCATATGACGAGAGACTGTCCGACCAGGGGTAGCACTGGTAGGATAGCACAGGCTACTAGAGCAGTTGCGGGCCACGGTAGAGGTCGCGGTGGAAGTTCCCAGTTTTAGCGGTCCTTGAACCGCCTAGTTTCAGGTATATCCTTAACCCTCTAGAGTTTTGTGTGTATTGATGTTGTTGATGTGTTTAATGATATGTTTGGATAGCTTTGTGCTAAAATGTGATTTAGAAACCTGGTTAGTGAAAAGGGTAAGTCCCTGGGTGGTGTGAAATGGAAGTGGTAGCTTTCATGACCTGTAGAGGTAAGATTGTTCGGATCAAGAAATTAGAGAGTTGGCGCTACAGTGGGTCGGGTTGGGGCCATGTTGCGGGCCAACCCGCGTCCCGTTTTGAGGAAGGGTCAGCTCTGGGTGGTCCCGCCAGGTGGCAGGGTCACGAGGGTGCTAGGCCCAAGTTTAGATGACCATCGTATGAGTTCGTGGATACGTTCGATCAGAATCAGTTCGTGAAGGCCGGGAATGGCCTTAGGGGAAATCGAGGTTAGTGAGATGACCAAGTTTGGAGGTAGTGACTCCAAGGGTTGGGAACAGAAGCGTTGACGGAAGTGTGGTACGGACACTAGAACGAGTTCGAGTGTTCGTGACGAATCGCGAGAAAGGAGAAGTGGCGTGTGTTTTGTGACGGTGTGGCATGATTGTTTTAAACGTATAGCGGTGAAGACTATCGACGCCGTTGTTTTGAGACCTTGAAGGAACATTCGACGAATGTTTCTAAGGAAGAATGTTATACCCCGTATTTCCAGAGTATGTACGTGAGGGCGTACGTATTAAATTTTTTGCCTTAAGAATTGGCTTTGGTTCGAAATTTGGGCACAAGTGCCGAATAGAGTCGTTTTCTGACGAAACGTTTCCACAGCTTACGTTGGAAAAATTACGGCTATGTCATTTAGTATTTTTGCGGATTTTTACGAGCGACGGAACATTTTTGGACCAACGGGAGGGTGACACTTGTCACCTCGTTGGGCAACAAGAGGAGGCTTGGCCTTGGCGATTGGTTCATGGTTTTGTGCCTTGTTTTGTGGCTTGTTTTGTGCCATGTTTTGTGGAGTAGGGGTTAGGGTGCACTTGACTTGATCTTGGCCTTACACTTGCTATACACTTGGAAGGATCTTGGCCATTGGTTGGCTTTTGGTTTTGCTATAAATACCCCCCCCCTCTTTGAAGACTTCATTCATCCAAAAATCTTCCAAGTCTTGGAAACCCCTCCTCCTCTTGTTGACTCTCGTCCAAGAGCCCCTCTCCCCCTTAAAGTTTGGCTGTGGCCGAGAGGCCACCCTCCCCTTTTTGGTGCCTTTGGCGTGGGGTACCCACTAGCCTAGTTGTTTCGTATAATACCCTTGTTGTGGTATAGAAATACTCTCCTAATATTTTTATAAAGTCCAAATACCGTGGGCCCAAATACCTTGTAGTATTCCCAAGGTTACACTTATACAAAGCCCAGAAAATACGATTATACTTCCTTTAGCCACAAAAACGAAACCCTAAGGAAATCTTCACCCGTTGTTGAAGTTGTAAGTAGAAGTTGGTTAGAACTTCTAAGGGTTGTTTGGAGCGCTCGGAGTAGGAGCTAAGCGTTGCTCAGGATCGACTTTATACTTGGATAATTTTGGGCTTATCGAGGTAAACACTACTGTCCTTCTATTGTAATTGGAAATTACATGTTTGAATATATAGTTGAAGTATACTATATATAGAACTATACTTAGTACTGTGGCAATGTCTTTTGACTTAAGCCTGAAGAATTAAGAACTGATCTGAACTGTAATTACATAGGACTGTATTACAGTAGACTTGTGTAGTATTACTGTGTAGTAGAATTGTACACGTCCGGTTAGGCGTGTAAAACCCCCCCCTGGTTGGCTTGGTAGCCGGCCTCGATAGAGAAGGAGATTTGCGCTGGCGAGGGGAGGTCTTCCGAATTTTACGTAGATTATGGAACGTTGAGATCTAGATGTTAATAAGCGCGTGGCCTTATAGGTTGAAGTACTACGTGTGGAGTGATCCACTGGCTTAGGAGTAGCCGCGGTTTGAGGTACTTGAGCGTTTTGCTATTAGTCGACAATCGTCGCGAGGTATGTGAACCTCTTCCTATCTCTTCTAGCATGATATGTGTGAACTATGTAGTACGGTGAGCGTACGTGTATTAGCGTGTTTGATTGTTCTTAAAACATAAAGTGTTATAACGGCTTTATGGGAAGTTGGTTATAACAACTTTATGTAGGTAAGAAAATACTTTGTGGTTTTAAAAGGTAACTGATGTGAATTATAACTGGCTAGTTATAATAAAGAACTTGATGTATTTCAAAAGATTTATAAATCGTTTTGGAAGGGAGAGTAACACTTGGTTTTAAAGGTTTTAAAAAGAGTTATACTAGCTTTATGTGGAGTTAGGTATAATGTCTTAAGAGGTAAAGAAAATGGTTTACTGATGTTAGAAGTTAAGAGACTTGATCTTATAAGATAAGAGACTTAACTTATTTGTTTTAATGTGAATGTTTGTGTGAAACCTCATTCGTGAGTAATGAGTACTTGGTTTTATTTAAAGGGATAATGTTTTACTGATTTCGGAAATCAGAATGTGTATCGACAGACCACTGCAGCGTTAATAAAGGAAAATGTATTGAAAAATGATGAATTGTATTAAAACCAGTAGAAACCTCCATCTGCATAGAAACTAAGATGAGACAAAATGATATACATTTTCTAGATCATGGTCTTTGTAATGAGAATGTTGTAAAGAAGAATAACCTACTCTCACGTGAGACATATATTACTCAATTGTTCTAAAAGGAATCAAGTGATTAAGTTTGGGAACTATGAAACCATTTGAAAATGAGAAGCTTGAGTAATTGAAACTAGGCAAACTGGAACTTAGGAAAAGAATGTTGTTACTTGATTTTTAAAAGGGAATGTGGGTTGGTCATTCTAATACTACGTATCGGGTGACTTTTATAAGTAATGGATCTCTTTTAAAATAATTTAACGTATGTAGTACTTTGGGGTTAAAAACAGGACTTTGGCATAAAATGAAAGTACTTTGAGTTGTGTGAAACTTGCCTATGCTTGTTGTTGTGAAACTTACTGTGCTTGTTGTTGTGAAACTTGCCTATGCTTGTGATGATAGCCTTTCTTTGTGCAAGTGTGGTATTCGTGTTACCGCGTCTCTCGATAGAGGCGGTTGACTTGTTGATAACTTACTTGGGCGTCTTTGGCGGTGATGGAGAATTCCACGGGTATGTTTCCATTTTGATTCTTGTCTTGTTGTTGATATCACATGGACATGTCTCTACCGTCACGATTAGGGGCATGCGGACGTGCGGCGGGTTGATTACCCGATAGATGGTTATTACGCAACATGGACGTGTCTACACCGTCGAGATTCGGGGGCATGTGGCCACGTGCGGCGGGTTGACCACCCGATATATTGTTATTGAGGTTACATGGGCATGTCTACACCGTCACGATTCCGGGGTACGTGGCCACGCGGCCTTATTATTGTTGCATCATGGACATGTCTACACCGAGGCGATGATTCGGGGCACGCGGCCATGACGCGAACATGATGGATGTTATGGGCGTGAGACCCATAGTTATATTTGAGTGGTGACTTTGAGGCGTGAGTCCACGACTTGGTATTTTTATGTTGCGTCTTGTATTTTGGTTATCATACATGTCTCGCTTTTTAAGCTATTATGATTTCATTCTGATGTTGTGATTTCACATACTTGGTACTGTTATCGACCTCCTTGGGCTGCGTCATGCCGCAGTAGAGGTACATCGATCGTGGATCCTCGCTCTTAGGATCTCGATTCAGCGTTTTGGGAAGCTCGTTTCTCGGAGGCTTATCTTTTAGTATGTGTTCCCGAGTTGTAGGTTCTTGTACATTCGTGGTATGGCGGGGCCCTGTCCGTCATAGTCGTTGTAAATCTTAAGTGCATGTAGAAGCTGTGGCGGGGTTGTAAAAGGATTAAACTGTTCGGGTTTTATGTATATCTGAAGGCAAGCTGTTTTGGTTGCTTTGTTTATTTATTATATCTCTTGTTTCATGATTCATGTTTTATTTTCCATTTGGTTTTCTCGATGTTGTATCACTAGGGTGCAGGGTAAGGCACGATGCGGGCCGGGTTGGGCGTTACAAAGTGGTATCGAGCGATTAGTCCTCGGAAAGTGTCTACAGGCCGTGTCTAGTAAGTCTTGATTATCGGTGTGTTGTGCACCATCTATAATCGGAGGCTATAGGACATTTAGGATTGGTTTCCATTCTTCTCATTACGAGATCGTGCCTTAGAGTGTGTTGTAAGTTGGACCCTCCAGCGTGTTTCGTTTTTACCGATTATGCCTGCGAAGGCAACCAGGCCTGAGAAGCAAGGCAGCGAGGAGCGCTAGTGGGATTGAGAGGAGTACGAGCGCGAGCCGGCCAAGACTGAGTAGTGCTTGACGGCGAGTTTTGCGACGCCGCCAAAGCAGAGTTTAGAGCGCAGCGATGGCTGCCGAGACTCTGATACACGAGCCTCCAGTCCCGATGCAGGCGGGAGACGGGTCGCGAGAGATGGCCCGATTATTGGCGAGTTGTGGCGAGATATGAGATAAGTGGGCCGGCGATTCAGTTCAGCCTGGCATGTAGTGCACCCGAGGCGCATTTGAGGCTACGGGATTTCCTTAGTTGTAGCCCTTTGAGTTTTACTGGTCGAGGCGGAGGATGATCCGCAGGAGTTCATCCGTCGATTCTGAAGGATCGTGCGGGTGATCAAGGCTTGAGGCGAGTCCGTGACATTTGGTTCGCATCGGTGCGTGATACCGCTGATCGATTGGTTTGACTTCGTGGGAGCTTTCGGGAGAGCATGCACTTCCGGCCGTTTGGGAAGAGTTTTGAGGGCCTTCACGGCACATTTCTTGCCTCCACAAATGAGGAGGGCTCGGTAATGATTTTTGATGTTGAGGCGAGCGCGCGTCTGATTCGGGAGTACAATGTGAGTTCGACTCATTGGCGGTATGTTCCCGCATTAGTAGCTAGTATGGAGGATCGAGTGCACCGATATGTTACTGAGCTCGATGATTACCTAGCGAGAGTTGTTGGTGTTTCTCTTGTGGACATGGACATTGCCGCATTCGAGCTCATGCACAGGTGCGAGGCGCGAAGATCGGCAGGTGGACGCTTTCGTGACAGAAGGCCAAGCGGCGGATATTTTGGCGACTTTCGGCGGACCGCCTCGCCAGCGAACTAGTTATGTACCTCGCCATTGCAGAGTGGTCCTCCGCGACGCCGGGACCGCAGGATATTCGAGGAGCGGTCGGGGCTCCTGTGTTTCGAGATGTTCGGGGAGTAGGGGTGTTGGCGGATCGATCACCCTACCTCGGTGTGGTCGATGTAGTAGACGCATTTCGGAGTGTCGTAGTACCAAGGAGCTTGTTATTCTTGCGGCCAACAGGGCCATATGACGAGCTGTCCAGGCCGGTAGCTTGGTAGGATAGCACAGCTACTAGAGCGATTGCGGGCCACGGTAGAGGTCGCGGTGGAAGTTCGATTTTAGCGGTCCTTGAACCGCCTAGTTTGAGTATATCCTTAACCTCTAGAGTTTTGTGTGTATTGATGTTGTTGATGTGTTTAATGATATGTTTGGATAGCTTTGTGCTAAAATGTGATTTAGAAACACAGTTAGTGAAAAGGGTAAGTCCAGGTGGTGTGAAATGGAAGTGGTAGCTTTCGCGACTGTAGAGGTAAGATTGTTGGATCAAGAAATTAGAGAGTTGGCGCTCTGATGGGTCGGGTTGGGGCCATGTTGCGGGCCAACCCGCGTCCGTTTTGAGGAAGGTCAGCTCAGGTGGTCGCCGGTGGCGAGTCACGAGGTGCTAGGCCCAGTTTAGATGACCATCGTATGAGTTCGTGGATACGTTCGATCGAATCAGTTCGTGAAGGCGGAATGGCCTTGGGAAATCGAGGTTAGTGAGATGACCAAGTTTGGAGGTAGTGACTCGAGGTTGGGAAACGAAGCGTTGGCGGAAGTGTGAGTGCGGACACTAGAACGAGTTCGAGTGTTCGTGGCAATCTTTGCGAGAAAGGGGAGAAGTGGCGTGTGTTTTGTGACCGGTGTGGCATGATTGTTTTAAATGCGTATAGCGGTGAAGACTATCACGGCGCTGTTGTTTTGAGACCTTGAAGGAACATTCGGGACGAATGTTTCTAAGGAAGAATGTTATACCGTATTTCCAGTATATGCGTGAGGCGTGCGTATTAAATTTTGCCTTAAGAATTGGCTTTGGTTGAAATTTGGGCACAAGTGCGAATAAGTCGTTTTCGGCGAAAGCGTTTCCACGACTACGTTGGGAAAATTCGGCTATGTCATTTAGTATTTTTGCGGATTTTTAGAAGCGGCGGAACATTTTTGGACCAACGGGAGGTGACACTTGTCACCTCGTTGGGCAACAAGAGGAGGCTTGGCCTTGGCGATTGGTTCATGGTTTTGTGCCTTGTTTTGTGGCTTGTTTTGTGCCATGTTTTGTGGAGTAGGGGTTAGGGTGCACTTGGCTTGATCTTGGCTTTACACTTGCTATACACTTGGAAGGATCTTGGCCATTGGTTGGCTTTTGGTTTTGCTATAAATACCCCTCTCTTTGAAGACTTCATTCATCCAAAATCTTCCAAGTCTTGGAAACCCCTCCTCCTCTTGTTGACTCTCGTCCAAGAGCCCTCTCCCTTAAAGTTTGGCTTTGGCCGAGAGGCCACCCTCCCCTTTGTGGTGCCTTGGTAGTGGGTACCCCCTAGCCTAGTTGTTTCGTATAATACCACTTGTTGTGGTATAGAAATACTCTCCTAATATTGTTATAATGTCCAAATACCTTGGCCCAAATACCTTGTAGTATTCCCAATGTTAAACTTATACAAAGCCCAGAAAATACGATTATACTTCCTTTAGCCACAAAACGAAACCACTAAGAAAATCTTCACCGTTGTTGAAGTTGTAAGTAGAAGTTGGTTAGAACTTCTAAGGGTTGTTTGAGCGCTCGGAGTAGGAGCTAAGCGTTGCTCGGGATCGACTTTATACTTGGATAATTTTGGGCTTATCGAGGTAAACACTCATCGTCTTCTATTGTAATTGGAAATTACATGTTTGAATATATAGTTGAAGTATACTATATATAGAACTATACTTAATCTTGTGGCAATGTCTTTTGACTTAAGCTGAAGAATTAAGAATCGATCTGTAATTACATAGGGTGTATTCTGATGAGACTTGTGTAGTATTCTTGTGTAGTAGAATTGTACACGTCCAGGTTAGGCGTGTAAACCCCCGGTTGGCTTGGTAGCGGCCTCGATAGAGAAAGGAGATTTGCTTGCTGGCGAGGAGGTCTGCCAATTTTACGTAGATTATGGAGCGTTGAGATCTAGATGTTAATAAGCGCCGTGGCCTTATAGGTTGAAGTACTACGTGTGGAGTGATCCACGGCTTAGGAGTAGCGGCGGTTTGAGGTACTTGGGCGTTTTGCTATTAGTCGACAATCGTCGCGAGGTATGTGAACCTCTTCCTATCTCTTCTAGCATGATATGTGTGAACTATGTAGTACGGTGAGCGTACGTGTGTTAGCGTGTTTGATTGTTCTTAAAACATAAAGTGTTATAACGGCTTTATGGGAAGTTGGTTATAACAGCTTTATGTAGGTAAGAAAATTCTTTGTGGTTTTAAAAAGGTAACTGATGTGAATTATAACTGGCTAGTTATAATAAAGAACTTGATGTATTTCAAAAGATTTATAAATCGTTTTGGAAGGGAGAGTAACACTTGGTTTTAAAGGTTTTAAAAAGAGTTATACTAGCTTTATGGGGAGTTAGGTATAATGTCTTAAGAGGTAAAGAAAATGGTTTACTGATGTTAGAAGTTAAGAGACTTGATCTTATAAGATAAGAGACTTAACTTATTTGTTTTAATGTGAATGTTTGTGTGAAACCTCATTCGTGAGTAATGAGTACTTGGTTTTATTTAAAGGGATAATGTTTTACTGATTTCGGAAATCAGAATGTGTATCGACAGACCACTGCAGCGTTAATAAAGGAAAATGTATTGAAAAATGATGAATTGTATTAAAACCAGTAGAAACCTCCATCTGCATAGAAACTAAGATGAGACAAAATGATATACATTTTCTAGATCATGGTCTTTATGTGAGAATGTTGTAAAAAATAATAAACTACTCTCTGGTGAGAGATATATTACTCAATTGTTCTAAAAGGAATCAGTGATTAAGTTTGGGAACTATGAAACCATTTGAAAATGAGAAGCTTGAGTAATTGAAACTAGGCAAACCGGAACTTAGGAAAAGAATGTTGTTACTTGATTTTTAAAAGGAATGTGGGTTGGTCATTCTAATACTACGTATCGGGTGACTTTTATAAGTAATGGATCTCTTTTAAAAGAATTTAACGTATGTAGTACTTTGGGGTTAAAAACCCGGACTTTGGCATAAAATGAAAGTACTTTGAGTTGTGTGAAACTTGCCTATGCTTGTTGTTGTGAAACTTGCTGTGCTTGTTGTTGTGAAACTTGCCTATGCTTGTGATGATAGCCTTTCTTTGTGCAAGTGTGGTATTTACGTATTCTGGCGTCTCGATAGAGGCGGTTGACTTGTTGATAACTTACTTGGGCGTCTTTGGCGGTGATGGAGAATTCCACGGGTATGTTTCCATTTTGATTCTTGTCTTGTTGTTGATATCACATGGACATGTCTACACCGTCGCAGATTCGGGGCATGCGGCGTGCGGCGGGTTGATTACCGATAGATGGTTATTACGCAACATGGGCGTGTCTACCGTCTGATATTCGGCGTGGCGTGCGGCGGGTTGACCACCCGATATATTGTTATTGAGGTTACATGGGCATGTCTACACCGTCACGATTCCGGGGCATGTGGCCATGCGGCCTTATTATTGTTGCATCATGGACATGTCTACACCGAGGCGATTCGGGGCATGCGGCCATGATGCGAACATGATGGATGTTATGGCGTGAGACCCATAGTTATATTTAGTGGTGACTTTGAGGCGTGAGTCACGACTTATTATTTTTATGTTGCGTCTTGTATTTTGGTTATCATACATGTCTCTGCTTTTAAGCTATTATGATTTCATTTACTGATGTTGTGATTTCACATACTTGGTACTGTTGTCTTGACCTCCTTGGGGCTGCGTTCATGCCGCAGGTAGAGGTACATCGGTCGTGGATCCTCGCTCTTAGGATCTCAGTTCAGCGTTTTGGGAAGCTCCGTTTCTCCGGAGGCTTATCTTTTGGTATGTGTTCCCTGAGTTGTAGGTTCTTGTACATTCAGGGGTATGGCGGGGCCCTGTCCCGTCATAGTCGTTGTAAATCTTAGAGGTCTGTAGAACTGTTGTGGGCAGGGTTGTAAAAGAATTAAACTGTTTGGGTTTTATGTATATACTGAAGGCAACTGTTTTGGTTGGCCTGTTTATTTATTATATCTCTTGTTTCATGATTCATGTTTTATTTTCCGCTGGTTTTCTCTGATGTTGTATCACTAGGGTGCCCGGGGTAAGGCACCAGTAACGGGCCCGGGTTCGGGGCGTTACACTACTTCATAAAACCGTCTTTTGAAAATATTACTACTCTTGAAAAAGGATTTTTTAATAAAGACCCTTTTTTAGCTCTACAAAAATGTCACGACCCAACTCACGAGTCATGATGGAACCTACCCTATTCCCCCGAGTAGGCGAACCACGTTCTCAGTAACAAGTTAAATCAGCGGGAAATAAATAAAGAATAAGAAATTATAAGTCTTAAACACTTAATTTCCCAAAATTTGGTTAAAAGGGTACAAGAGCACTAACAAGTCTGACAAAAAATTGAAGTCTGAAAGAATGCCCGAAGGCTACATGTTGTCTGTCAATAACCAAAGAAAAATGGAATTAACTAAGAAGCCCTTCAGGGGCCACGGACGACCAAGTAGCTCACCCTGAATGACTAGAAGATGTCCACCTCGCGAATCAGCCACGGGGCGTAGAACTGGAACCTGGATCGTACTCTGCACTCAACAAAAGTGCAGCAAGAGTAGTATCAGTACAACACTAGTACCGGTAAGCATCATAGGCCGACAGTGATTAGATAACGCATGGAGAGTTGAAACTAACAAGTAGCACATAAAACAAACATGTATGGTCACGAATCCTATACAAGTCAAAATGTAAGAAATTATGTAATCAATCAAGACAGATATAATTTACCAAATGTTCAGTCACATATAAGGGTGGATGAATACAATGCAATGCAACGGTTACCTCTCTCACCCCACTCATGTACACACATACCAAGGCAGTGCCTCAAAGTCATGACTCATGAGGGACCCGCAAAGTCCATGTACCACTCGTGCTCTCCGGCTAGAACCTCGGAGGCTATCAATCACTCGCAATCTCCAGCAAAGACCTCGGAATTGCTCAAATCACTCTCAATCTCTGGCAAAGACCTCGGAGTCACTCAATCACTTCCTCACCAACATCACAAAAATAATATGGAAAGGAGGTCAAGCATGATATCAGTCTCGACACATATCACAAATATACAATAAACAAGTACAAGTCATATCACTGTCCCATGTTCAATTAGCAACATTTCAATTCCTTTATTTCCACATGATACGTAAGTTAGTATACTACAGAAGTACAATCAAGTAGTAATCAAGCAAAATAACACAAATCGGCAAACCCCTTTGGCTCGCGGTCCTGTGGACGTTCTATCATGCTATCCCTGTCACTTTCTATAACTACGTACGATTCTCTAATCAGAGTCTTACTAAAATAAACCATAACCTACCTCAATGCCGAGCGGGTTCTACGAAAAATCAAATCAATTCCTTCCACTTGCGTAGAGCCTCTAAACGCTTAAAATCGAGAAAATATGCGAACTACGTTATAATACGAATCTAAGAACACCCATATTGCTATATTTATATCAACAATATTTATTTACCATTTCAATTGTATGACTAAACCCCTACACATATAAAAATATTAGCATAACTTCAGGAAATTCAACTAACATTCCTTTCTTTCAAATTTCCCGTATCTCCCGCTTGTAAGGAATATAACATTTAATTCGTAACTCCAAATCAGGTGTTTATTGTACCACATCGAAGGAAACTCTAGGATCTCTTATTATGCCGAATCCCACCTGTCAATACTTTGTGTAGATGGTGAAAATTTATGAAGGAAACAACCCTATGAAATCTGTGCCGCCCGAATTTTTGTAAAACAAGGCAGAAACTTCAAACAGTCATAACTTTCAAATCATAAGTCGGATATATCTTCATAAGATATCAAACTGACGGAAACAGAGTAATCTACAACTTTTATTCATCCCATATTTTCATTTTCTTACGGATTTGTACAGTTTTCACGTTTTATATGATGTGTCGCCTGGTTTTGTAAAGCAGGCGTAAACTTTAATGATCATAACTTTCAAACCATACGTCGGATTTATCTCCGTAAGATATCAAACTGACGGGAACAGAGTAATATACAACTTTTATTCATCCTATACTTTTATATTCTTTACAGATTTATACAGTTTTCACGTTTAATGTGCTGCAGTATTTATTATGCCATGTTACATCCCTCAAGTTTCTCTATTTAAGTGGATTGTGGAATTTCCGTGTAATGACCTCTTTGAAATCTGATTTCATTCTATAACATGTTATTATAAGGATCACGAATAAATTTACTCAACCATAAAACATAGAATCTAATGTGAACTTAATAGAGCACTTCCTCCTCGTCTAGTTGCTAGGTTTTCTTTTTCTTTTCTTCCTTCCTCCTTCTTCTTCTTTTTCTCGCTGCTGCTGCGTTGTGTTACTCCTTCCTCCCTCTTTTCTTTTCTTTCTTCTCCTCCTTTCTTTCTCGCTGCTGCAGCGTTGCGTCCCCCCCCGGGTTGGCTGCTGCGTTTTCTCCTTTAACCTAGTTGATAGGGTTTTTTTTTTCTTCTTTTCCTTGGCTGCTTGTCCCGTCCCCCTCCCCCTTGATTTTTCCTAATTAACGTGCAAACAAAGGGGTAGTGGGCTTGGCCCACTCACTCACTCCCTAGTTTTCATTTACGTATCTTACTTCTATTTCACACATCTTAATCTAGGACATTCTAAAAATGGTTGACATATTCATCTACCTCTGCAAATATGCAAGGGAGTTTAACTTCTTGACCTTCTAGACATTCAATCTAGGTTATGAACAATGGTTAGAGGGTTAACCATGTTAGTCCTTTTGACCCATGTTGTTTCACCCATTTTTCACTATGAGTATGACATGTCCCTGAAGGTTTGATAATTGGTACTTCACGAGAATATGTTGTACACTATTTACAAATTAGATGAATTTAAATTACATTTCACAATTTTGAAGAATTTTCCTTTCATTCATGCACCATTTGTATATTAAAACTCCTATAATTTAATACCCTATAGTCTCATACTACTTTCGTAGTTTTAAAGTGCTAAACGACCAATGAGTCGTTACATTAGATACCAATCAAAACATCGCTCGTCCCCGAGAGACAAGTTAGCGGTGGAGGAAAAGAGGTACCTGAATTGTTGAACAACTAAGGATATCTACTCCACATAACCGCCTCAGTCTCCCAAGTATCTTACCCCATGAACGTGACCACACAAGACCTATAGACTCGATCTAATAATACCGAATCCCCGACCGAAGTAGAGACACGAATAGGTACATCAAGCATATCACAAAGCCTATCCAAACCCGTAGAGAACTAGGTGGACACATAAGAGAAAGTAGAACTTGGATCAATAAGACAAAAGCTGATCGGTGACCACCCGAAATAATACCTGTGATAACCACGTCAGAGGCCTCGGCCTCTGGTCTACCCAAAAAAGCATAGAAATGGGAACGTCCACCCTCGGAATGTGTGCCTCCACGACCACCACGAACTGCCTGAGATCCTCCTCTTCTAGCTGGCGGTGCTGGAGGCCTAGATGTTTGAATTCTGGAACCCTGCCTGGATCTATAACACTCTCTCGCGTAATTCCCTGTCTCACCACACTCAAAACATGCTCCTTTAGCCATAGGCTGCTGATCTGTCATAGAAGAACTAGAATACCCTCCACGGCCTGAAGGTTGAGAGTAAGTCCCTCGGAAAGTCTGCTCAGAACTGGGCCCTCTATAACCTGAAGAACCACCTGCTAAAGCCTATAGTGATGACAGGATGGGGCGGCTATAGGGATGATGACGAACATTGTCATGGTGTCCCCCACTTCTAATAGGATCTCTGGAACTGTTAAATCCACGAGTTGTCTTGTCGCCACTCCCTACGTGCCCGGCCCATCTCTGAATCAACCCTCATGGCATGCTCTACTACTGACTGGATTGAGGCCCCAGAAGCCTCCAACTATAAGGTCGCCAGTCAGAGTGGAAGTTCCAAACCCTTCACAAATCTCCTCACTCTCTCAGCCTCTGTGGGAAGTAATGCCGTCAGATAGCAGGACAACACAAGAAATCTAGTCTCATACTTCGCAATCGACCTACCCCGCTGCTCTAATGTCGAAAATGCATCCTTCTTGTTGTCTCTCAGAGTACGAGGGACATACTTCTCCAGGAACACCTGGTAGAACTGGGTCCAGGACAAAGGTGGCGATCCGACTGGTAGACACTCTATGTACTATCTCCACCACTACTTGGCATCTCCAACTAACTGAAAAGAAACATAATCGACCCCGTGAGACTCCACTATACCCAGCTTATGAAGCATCTCATGGCAGCTAACAATAAACTCATACGCATCCTCCCCGGGAGTACGATAGAACCAATGAGGAGTCATTTTGGTAAACCCCTCGAACAATTTTTGCTCCTCAGTGGTCAACACTGGTCCATCCATAGGCCTTAGAACAAAACCAGGCGCTGGAGTATCATCAATACGGGGAGCCACTGCTGCCGCCGACAATACCTTCGGTGTCCGAAATCCTGGAGCAACCGCAACATCGGGAGTCTGACCTTCCACTCTAGTCTGCGAGCCATCCGGAGCAACTTGAAGCATGCCCGCCTGAGCCAAACTGTCAAAGTACCCCAACACCTGAAACACGACCTCACGAAAGTCGTGAGTAGCGGCGACCAGTGTGCCTCAGCATCTCTAATCTCCTCCTTCGGAATGTTGTCAAGCTCCGGAGTCAACTCCATGTCTGGGTCCCGAGCGGTCTGCATGCGGCCGGGTTCTACCGGAATAGTTGCCGCGGCCTCGCCACGCCCCATGCTCGCTGAACAAACAAGCTCTGGCAACGGGTATGGATGCGGGTGCGGGTGCAGGTGAAGCCTCCTGGCCTCCAGTAGCAGTCAATCGCGTCCTCACCATCTGCGAGAGAACATAGAAATGAGTGTAAGATACCAATCTGAATAATGTCGCACGAAAAGAATGAACCAGATACCAATCAGATTGAACTAGCATGAAAATAGTAAATAAGTGAAGTATTTCCTAAATGTCCTATAGCCTCTCGAGGATGGGTACAGACGTCTACGTACCAATCCGCAAGACTCTACTAGACATTGCTCTTGTACTCATTAGACCGATTAACCTAGAAGCTCTGATACCAACTTTGTCACGACCCAACTCACAAGTCATGCTGGTACCTACCATATTCCCCCGAGTAGGCGAACCACGTTCTCAATAACAAGTTAAATCAACGAAAAATAAATAAAGAAAAAGAAATTATAAGTCTTAAACACTTAATTTTCCAAAATCTGGTCAAAATGGTACAAGAGCACTAACAAGTCTGACAAAAAATAGAAGTCTGAAAGAATGCCCGAAGGCTACATGTTGTCTGTCAATAACCAAAGAAAAATGGAATTAACTAAGAAGACCTTCAGGGGCCACGGACGACCAAGTAGCTCACCCTGAATGACTAGAAGATGTCCACCTTGCGAATCAGCCACGGGGCGTAAAACTGGAACTGGATCGTACTCTACACTCAACAAACGTGCAACAAGAGTAGTATCAGTACAACACTAGTACCGGTAAGCATCATAGGCCGAAAGTGATTAGATAATGCATGGAGAGTTGAAACTAACAAGTAGAACATAAAACAAACAGGTATGGTCACGAATCCTATACAAGTCAAAATGTAAGAAATTATGTAATCAACCAAGACAGATATAATTAACCAAATGTTCAGTCACATATAAGAGTGGATGAATACAGTGCAATGCAACAATCACCTCTCTCACCCCACTCCTGTACACATATGCCAAGGCAGTGCCACAAAGTCATGGCCCATGGGGGACCCGCGAAGTCCATATACCACTCATGCTCTCCGGCTAGAACCTCGGAGGCTGTCAATCACTCGCAATCTCTGGCAAAGACCTCGGAGTTACTCAATCACTCTCAATCTCCGGCAAAGACCTCAGAGTCACTCAATCACTTCCCTCACCAACATCACAAAAATAATATGGAAAGCAGGTCAAGCATGATATCAGTCTCGACACATATCACAAATATACAATAGACAAGTACAAGTCATATCACTGTCCCATGTTCAAGTAGCAACATTTCAATTCCTTTATTTCCACATGATACGTAAGCTAGTATACTACAGAAGTACAATCAAGTAGTAATCACGCAAAATAACACAAATCGGTGAACCCCTTTGGCTCGCGGTCCTGTGGACGTTCTATCATGCTATCCCTGTCACTTTCTACAACTACAGACGATTCTCTAATCAGAGTTTTACTAAAGTAAACCATAACCTACATCAATGTCGAGCGGATGCCACAAACAATCAAACCAATTCCTTCCCCTTGCGTAGAGCCTCTGAATGCTTAAAATCTAGAAAATATGCGAACTACGTTATAATACGAATCTAAGGACACCCATATTGCTATATTTATATCAACAATATTTTTTTACCATTTCAATTGTATGACTAAACCCCTACACATATAAAAATATTAGCATAACTTCAGAAAATTCAACTAACATTCCTTTCTTTCAACTTTCTCGTATCTCCCGCTTGTAAGGAATATAACATTTAATTCGTAACTCCAAATCAGGTGTTTATTGTACCACATCGAAGGCAACACTAGGATTTCTTATTATACCGGATCCCACCTGACAATACTTAGTGTAGATGGTGAATATTTACGAATGAAACAACCCTATGTAATCTGTGTCGCCAGAATTTTTGTAAAACCAGGCAGAAACTTAAAACAGTCATAACTTTCAAACCATAAGTCGTATTTATCTTCGTTAGATATCAAACTGGCGGGAAAAGAGTAATATACAACTTTCATTCATCCTATATTTTCATATTCCTTACGAATTTGTACAATTTTCACGTTTTATATGTTGTGTCTCCCGGATTTCTGTAAAACGAGACAGAAATTTTAAACAGTCATAACTTTCAAACCATAAGTCGGATTTATCTCCGTAAGATATCAAACTTACGAGAACAGAGTAATATACAACTTTCATTCAGCCCATACTTTTATATTCTTTACATATTTATACAGTTTTCATGTTTAATGTGCTGAGTAATCATTATGTCATGTTACATCCCTCAAGTTTCTCTATTCAAGTGGACTGTGGAATTTCCGTGTAATGACCTCTTTAAAATCTGATTTCATTCAATAACACGTTATTATAAGGATCATGAATAAATTAACTCAACCATAAAACATAGAATCTAACCTGAACTTAATAGAGCACTTCCTCCTTGTCTAGTTGCTAGGTTTTCTTTTCTTCCTTCCTCATTCTTCTTCTCTTTCTCGCTGCTGCTGCGTTGCGTTACTCCTTCCTCCCTCTTTTCTTTTTCTTTCTTCTCCTCCTTTCTTTCTCGTTGTTGAAGCGTTGCATCCCCCACCCCCCCACCCCCACCCCGGTTGCTGCTTGTCCCGTCCCCCTCCCCCTTGATTTTTCCTAATTAACATGCAAACAAAGAGGTAGTGGGCTTGGCCCACTCACTCACTCCCTAGTTATCATTTACGTATCTTAATTCTTTTCACACATCTTAATCTAGGACATTCTAAAAATGGTTGACATATTCATCTACCTCTGCAAATATGCAAGGGAGTTTAACTTCTTGACCTTCTAGCTATTCAATCTAGGTTATGAAAAACGGTTAGAGGGTTAACCATGTTAGTCCTTTTGACCCATGTCGTGTCACCCATTTTTCACTATGAGTATGATATGTCCCTGAAGGTTTGATAATTGATACTTCACGAGAATATGTTGTACACTATTTACAAATTAGATGAATTTAAATTACATTTCACAATTTTTAAGATTTTTCCTTTGATTCATGCACCAATTGTATATTAAAACTCCTATAATTTAATACCCTATAGTTTCATACTACTTTCGTAGTTTTGAAGTGCTAAACGACCAACGGGTCACAAAAATAATTATTTCGGACAAAAATGGTTTTATAAATCATGGGATATTTTAAAACCCCATATTTTTATCAAGCTATCCTTGAAATATCAGGATCAGCTACCATTAAAATTAATTTTCACAAAAATAACCCAGATCCCTCTTATTCAATTTGCAAAATACTCAGCGTAATTGCTCCTGCTCATTGGGGGAATGACCTATCACAACTCATAAATTTCCTAGATACCCACAAAAATGAACCATTTTTGATATTCCTTTTAATTACAGGGATTACCAACAAGCCTGGTTCAATCCTTCTTTATTCAAAATTCCAACCAAAGCCACACTTGGCTTTTCCACTTTGATACCTCATGTGATCCCTCACAATTTCCAACATGGTGGAATTCATGGTGGGAGCAATTCGGATCCACCCTAGAAATACAAAAACTAGAAGTTACTAAATCTTTCAGCCTTTTTAAATCCCAGTTCAAACCTTTCGAGGAAGAAAAAAGATTTGTGCCCTACACATTTTCCATACAAAATTCCATTTACCATGGGTATTCACATGGTTTGTAGATTATTCGGACGATAAAATCCCAATTATCCGAAGAAGATTCAAAATCCGATGGTGGGATAGCTTTATAATACCAAAAAGCCTCACACCACCAAAAGTCCAGGAATGGTTAGATAACCATAAACCCATTCCTTTACAAGCTCCTCCACAACAACACCGGCACCACTACAAACAAAGGAGAACACCTAGTTCCTTTCCCAAAAATCTCAGATGGCCTCATTACTTGCAGCGGCCAGAAATCCAGAAGAAATGCAAGCCATAATTCTGAAATTTGCACCGTCTTCATCAAAACAAGGCTCTTCGTCAGAAGAAGAAGAACCCGACATTGAGAACGAAGATAGTCCGGTCTTTGGCAACAGTGGATTCTAAAAATAGCCAAGAAAAGACAAAAATTTCGGAGGAAAGATCAGACAATTTCCCGACAAAAGAAAATGCCCGAACAGTAAAAGCACAAATTCCAGCAGAAAAACCGAGAAGAAGACAAAACAATAATGTCATGGATGACGTCACTCTCCACTCGGATGAATGGTTAAATTATTAAAATATTATTTGTAATAGTTAGATCTCACTTTGTAATTCTCCTATAAATGGAGACCCTCTCTCTCTCTTAGTTAAACAAGCTTTTCTTTTCCTAGTTTTCTCTTCCTTCTCTCCTTAAGAGAAATTTTCAGATTTGTAATAGGTGAGAGTCTCTCTCTCTACAAACCCCTTTTAGTTAGGTTAAATTCCTAAATTCCTTTCTAAATACCTTTATATGACCCATATGACTCATAGCATATGAACATCAATACCGTTCACCATTAAACTCCTTGTAAGTATTTCATATTTTGAATAAATATGATTATGGATGGTACTACCTCCTAATCTTTTTAAATACCATATGCTCTTTTAAATTCATGCTTTTAAATTCTTTAAATTCCTGCATTGAATACATGGTCGGTTCTACTACCTACTTAATTAAATTTATGGTCGGTTATACCGCCTACTTTATTTAAATTCCTGCAGAACCTTTGAATTATGGTTTCCATAACTTGGAACCTTAATTAGTAAGTTAATCTTTCTTTACTTACTGTATTTTTCTATTATCTTTTAATTATTCAATCTCTTATATATCAATTTCTTCCCTGTGATGTTCAAAATCTGGCATCAAAATAAATTTTTGCATGATGGCAAGTAATTCTCAGTATTTTGATTTTGATATTGAATATATTAAAGGAGAAACAAATTTTATTCCACATTTCTTAACCCGTGAATTCCTTCAAAACAGAGAAAATACCTAAAACCCCTCTTACTCCTTCACAAATCTCCCAGAAGAAGAAGAAAGAAGTTTTTTTTCCGGGTAAATGAAAATATTATTACTAAAAAAGAAACTGGGAACTACAATCAATCATTGAGGGTTCTCAATCCTCAACGTAACACAAAGCAAGAAATGAAGGAGGGATGGGGCATTCACTCAGAGGTGACGTTACAAGAGGGGATTAAATCATAAAGAACTCTATAGGTTGTTGTTTTAACTTTTGCCACAACCTCATCTTTTGTTGAGCTAGTGCCCGCAAATAGCAATTCATTTCTTGTTTTCCAAATCTCATATACCACTATGCAAAAAGCAAGTAAGATGGCTTTGGATCGGATTCCAGTCCCGCGATGCTCTTTCTTGATCCACTTGAGTGCGCTTTCAATTGTTGTCATTTCTCTTCTAATTCCCAACCATTCTTTTGTATGCTTCCAAATCTTGTGGGTGAAGGGGCAAGAAAAGAAGAGGTGAGCCCTTGTCTCATTGGCACGCTTGCAGAACCCGCAAGTCTTGTCTTCCAAGTTTAGGTAGGAGAGAGTGTCTTTGGTAGCAAGACGCTTCCTACAAGTGAGCCAGACTGTGAATGAGAATTTAGGAGGAATGTAGCCTTTCCAAATTTGAGACATCCAAAGCTTATGTTCCCGCGGGGTGCGCATGACTTCATACACAAGGGTAGAATCAAATCTCCCATTGGTGCAACACTTCTCCAAGACGACAATTGTGTTTCCTTGATTCCTTAAGATGCTTATGAAAGTGTCGCGAATGCTACAAAGTTTCTTGAATAAAGGGGAATCCCTAGTACGAACCTCATAATCCCAAATGGATTGACCTCTCAAGTAGTAGCTATTAATCCATTGAACCCATAAGGTATCCGCCTTAGAGTGAGCTTGCCAGATGGTTCGTGAGAGTAAGGCATGATTCCATACTTTGATGTTCATAAGGCCCAAGCCTCCTTCAGATTGAGGCACACAAATCTCATCCCAAGCGACTCTTGGTGGCTTGCCACCCCATAAGAACTGGATGCAAACTGAGTGTACCTTGTTGAGAACTGAAGAGCTAATAGGGAGTGCCCGAAACCAAAAGCTCTCGACACCCTGAATAACCGATCTGATTAGTTCCAGTTTTCCCGCATAAGAAAATGAGTGATGTCCCCATTTCTGAATGTATCCCGAGATTGCATTAGTGAATGGGGCAAACTGATCAAAGAGGAGAAAAAAGTTGATACAATTACAGATTCAGAAAATTTGACATAGTTACTAGTTCATTGAAGATCATCCGAAGTTCAACGAAGGATCCTCCAAAGTACAAAAGAGGATTAAACTAAGAGTTTTTCAAAAATAGATAAAGAAGAATTTTCAAAACCCTTACTCAAAACATTGATAGGAATTTGCTGCCATTGTCATTTGTTGGAGGAAGCTGAGGATATTGTATTCAGTCATTCCATCTAGGTTTCAATCGTAAATGGAAGAGGCATTATAGCGGGATTGAGCTAGGGGTTTTATTATTCCTAGGTCTGGAGAAGAGATTATTTGTAATTGTTGTATGGGTTGTTCCCAATCCATATTATTAGTTAGAGGTGTTTTATCTTTGAATTGTTCTAAGATATCACTGCTATCGGATTTATACGTTAATGTTGTTATTTTATTATTGGGGTCTACTGGTTTTGAAAAGGGGTATCCTATTGTCACGACCCAACTCACGAGTCATGATGTCACCTACTCTATTCCCCCGAGTAGACGAACCACATTCTCAGTAACAAGTTAAATCAGCAGAAAATAAATAAAGAAAAAGAAATTATAAGTCTTAAACACTTAATTCCCCAAAATCTGGTCAAAACGGGTACAAGAGCACTAACAAGTCTGAAAAAAATAGAAGTCTGAAAGAATGCCCGAAGGCTACATACTGTCTGTCAATAATCAACGAGAAATGGAAATAACTAAGAAGCCCTCCAGGGGCCACGGACGACCAAGTAGATCACCCTGAATGACTAGAAAATGTCCACCTCGCAAATCAGCCATGGAGCGTAGAACTAGAACCTGGATCGTACTCTGCACTCAACAAAAATGCAGCAACAGTAGTATCAGTACAACACTAGTACCGGTAAGCATCATAGGCCGACAGTGATTAGATAACGCATGGAGAGTTGCAGCTAACAAGTAGCACATAGAACAAACAAGTATGGTTACGTACCCTATACAAGTCAAAATATGAGTAATTATGAAATCAACCAAGACAAATATAAGTTCACCAAATGAGAAGTTAAAACTAAGAGTAGATGGAAGCAATGCAATACAATAGTCACCTCTCCCTCACTCCACTCTCGTACACACATGCTAAGGCAGTTCCTTCAAGCTATGACTCATGGGGGACCCGCGAAGTCCATGTACCACTCGTGCTCTCCGGCTAGAACCTCGGAGGCTATCAATCACTCGCAATCTCTGGAAAAGACCTCGGAGTTACTCAATCACTCCCAATCTCCGGCAGCAACCTTGGAGTTATCAATCACTCTCAATCTCCTGCAGAAACCTCGGAGTTTATCAATATCATCAAAACAATAATATAACAAAAGTATGACATGTATGATAACAGTCTCAACACATATCACATTTATATAATCGACAAGTACAAGTCATATCAATGTCCTATGTTCAATTATAAACATCACAATTCCTTTATTTTCACGTGACTGGTAAGCTCGTATACAACGGAGATACAATCAAGTGGTAACCACACAAAATAACACACAATCGACGAACCCTTTTGGCTCGCGGTCTAGTGGACATTCTATCATGCTATCTGTTACACCCCGTAGTTCCAGGGTATGTATGCGAGGACGTACGTACGAGAATACGGCAGAAATTTTGGAAAGAAAGAAAGATGTGATTTTTCGACGGAAAAGTTTCCGGTTTTTGTAAAGGAAAATGTTCATTGATGGGAATTGGATTCCCAGATTTGGTATTCGGACTTCTTGGAATATTAGAGAATTATGGAATTTTATTTCCGGAATTGGTCACGTGGGGCCCACGGGTGAAATTTACGGTTTTGTGGGGCCCACTTTGTTTTCGAGATTTTGGCCATTATGGATATTTTCGGGAGATGAAATATTTTGGACGAGTAGGAGGGCGACACGTGTCACCCCCGTAGGTGGCCCTTGGCCGAAATTAGCTAGACAAGTGGCAAGACAAGTGGCCAAGTCTTGCTAGATATTTTGTGTGGACAAGTGGCTTGTGGGACCCACACACACTTGTCCCCAATCTCAACCACACACTTGACTTCATCCTAGCCCTTGGTTGTCCTATATATACACTACTAGTTGATGAAATCTCCCACACTTAACCATTTCAAGACTTGAGAAAACCCTCCCTCTCCCTTATGTTGCTCTCGGCCATGGTGCCAATTCTTGAGCAAAATTTGTCCAACAATTCTTAAACTCTTAAGTGTTCTTCCCTAAGGTGTTAGGAAGATTGTGTACCAAGAGTTGGAAAAGATTTCACACCCTAGCCTCTTTTTCATGCCTTGGCCGAAAGTTGTCTTGTTGGAACCCTAAGTGTTCTTCACTTTTTGGAGTTGAATCTTGAAGAGAAGTTGGTTAGGAGCTTCTATGGGTTGCTTGTAGCGGATTGGAACGTAAAGATTTGGAGCTAAGACTTGCTTGGAGCGACTTTAAGAACTTGGATATTCTTGGGCTATTTGAGGTAGTGAAACTTAAACCTCTTTGTGATTTGGTCAATATAGATATATTATAAGTATATTATGAATATATAATATATGGAGTAAAGTTTGGAAGAGTTGGATCTTGTTAACTTGTTAAAAGAAAGGATTGGCCGTTTGCCATTAAAATGGTAAAAACGTATCTTACTTGTGAAGAAGTAATTAACAAAGTAACTATAACTTATATTAAGAATGGAAATATAAGTTGGATGACTAATGAGTAATTTGGATATGTAAAATGGACAAAGTTGGCCAAGGACCCCAACTTAAGGACTGTATTTACTTTGGACTGTATTTACTTTGGACCGTATTTACATTGGACTGTATTTACATTTCTGTCAAGGGGAAGATTTTTCAATCGCGTTCCGTTTGGGCGTGTGATCCCCTTTTTAATTATTGTATTGTTATGAAGGCATGATAGTAAACCGCGTTACCGGTTGGGCGCGTAATCCCCTTCTTTTACTTATTGTTATTATGGAGGCGTGATAGTAAACCGCGTTACCGTTTGTGCATGTAATCCCCTTCTTTATGTTGTTTAATTATTACGCCTTATATATATATATGGTATATATATTACGGTTATTCGGGCCTTGGAGAAAGATGGAAAAGTGAGTAAAAACGGGGGAAGTGCTACCGAATTTTCCGTAGAATTAGGGGGCTTTTTATTGGTATAAGTCTTCAATGGTGAGTAAGGTTTGATAGAAGTGATTTGGTTGGTTTAAAACATAGGGTGTTATAATAGCTTTATGGGAAGTTAGTTATAACGACGTTATGTAGGTAAAAGAATGGTTTATTGATTGTAGAAAGTTAAGAGACTTGATCTTAAAAGATAAGAGACTTGACTTATAAACGACTTGATTTTGAAAGTTAAGAGACTTGATCTTGAAAGATAAGAGACTTGACTTATAACGACTTGTTTTCGGAAAAAGAGAAGTAACTTGATTTTAAGTATAGGTTACTTCTTTTGAAAAGAGTAAGTTATTTGGGTTCTAAAAGAATACTTGTTGTTGTCTTAAAAGATAAGAGACTTAACTTATAAATGACGTTTTATGAAATGTTAAGGACTATGAATTTTGTTAAAAAGTTGTGAAACCTCATTCGTGAGTAATGAGTACATGGCTTTTACAAGAATAATGTTTTACTGATTTCGGAAATGAGAATAAGTATCGAACAAACCATTGCAGCGTTAATAAAGGAAATGTATTGACTAGTTGTTATTAAAACCAGTAGAAACCTCCATCTGCATAGAAGCTAAGATAAGACAAGATTGTATTACATTTCCTAGATCATGGCTGCTGTAACAAGATTGTTATAAACAAGAATAAACGGCTCACACATAAGACTTATGTTACTCAATTGTTTTAAAAGAGATTAAGACTATGAGTTATGAAACCTTTCTAAAATAAGAGACTTGAGCATTTGAAATTAGGCAAACTTGAACGTTTGGAAAATAATGTTGTTACTTGATTTTTAAAAAGAAAGTGTTCTGGTTTACTTAAAAATGTTAGTCACTCTATGTTAATACTACGGGTATCGGGTGACCTTTGTAAAAGAATTGGATCTTTTAAAAGAATTTAACGTATGTAGTACTTTGGGGTTAAAACCCGGACTTTGACATAAAATGAAAGTACCTTGAGTTGTATGTTGAACTTGCCTATGCTTGTGGTGATAGCCTTTGTTGTGCAAGTGTTGTATTTCTGTGCTACCGCGTCTCTCGATGGAGGGCCGGCTGATTTGTTATGAATGATTCTTTATCGAGTCCCATGAGATGGGCCGAGACACGTATTCCACCTGATTCTTTATCGAGTCCCATGAGATGGGCCGAGACACGTATTCCACCTGATTCTTTATCGAGTCCCATGAGATGGGCCGAGACACGTATTCCACCTGATTCTTTATCGAGTCCCATGAGATGGGCCGAGACACGTATTCCACCTATCGAGTCCCATGAGATGGGCCGAGACACGTATTCCACCTGATTCTTTATCGAGTCCCATGGGATGGGCCGAGACACGTATTCCACATGATTTATACCTAGAAGCCGCGGTGAGAAAGGAGTTCCACGGGCATGAGGGATGACTTTGAGGGCGTGAGTCCCTGACTTGACATAACTGCTTTTATGTTGTGAACTGTAGTTTGTTATCATATACGTCTCCTGTTTTATATAGTATTATGATTTCATTTCTGATATTTTGATTTCACATACTTGGTACTGTTATCGACCTCCTTCGGCTGCGTTCATGCCGCAGGTAGGTACATCGGTTGTGGATCCTCGCCATAGGATCACGATTCGTGTTAGGAAGCCGTTTCTTGGAGGCTTATCTTTTGGTATGTTACCACGAGTCCGAAGGTTCTTGTACATTCGGGGTATGGCGGGGCCTGTCCGTCATAGTTGTTATCACTTCTTAGAGGTCTGTAATCTTGTTGTGGCGAGTTTGTAAAAGGATAAGCTGTTCGGGTAATTATATATATATCTTGAAGGCAATGCTTTGGTTGCTTTGTTTATTTATCATGTCTCTTGATTCATGTTCATGTTTTTATTTCCGTGATTTTCTCGATGTTGTATCACTAGGGTGCCCGGTAAGACACGATCACGGGCGGGTTCGGTCGTGACAAAAGTGGTATCGAGCGCTTAGTCCTCGGAAAGTGTCTACGATCGTATCTAGTAGAGTCTTGATTATCGATGTGTTGTGCACCACATCTATAATCGTGAGGCTGAGATATCTAGGATTGGTTTCCATTCTTCTCACTCGATATCGTGCCTTGAGGCGTGTTATAAGTTGGACTCCCTGACGTATTCGTTTGTACGATTATGCCTGCGCGAAAGGCAACAGAGCCGGATGGGCAAGACAGAGAGGAGCTACGAGTAGAACACGAGAGGTTACGAGGCACAAGCTGTCATTACCCGAGATAGTACTTGGGCAGCGAGTTTTATGACGCCGCTAGCCCCAGCAGAGTTTAGAGCGGCAACAGTTTCTACGGAGGCCACGATACCTGAGCCTCCAGTTCCACGACTGGGAGCCGAGTATATGCGTTCAAGGAGATGGCCCAGTTACTAGTGAGGCTGGTGGCTGGGAATGAGGACGGACGGGAGCCGGTGGTTCCGGCAGTGCCAGTGATTCACCCTAGATCCAGTAGTCTGAGACTTCGGGATTTCTTGAGTTGCTATTCGCCAGAGTTCTATGGATAGAGAGCTGAGGATGGTCCTCAGGGTGTCGTACTGCTTCGACAGCTTGTATGCTTACGGCCAACAGGGCCATTTGGTGAGAGTTTGTCCGACCAGAGGTAGCACAGATATAGAGACTCAGCCCTCGGGATCGGTGGTTGGTTCATCGCCTTATACAGCTAGGCGCCCTGCAGGGTAGGATTATGGTTAGAGCGACAAAGAAGTAAGCGAGAGTTCAGAGATACCTTTAGCCCTTAAGAGGCTTGGTTATATTGTTCTGGTGGGTACGTGTGAAGTGCTATACGGATAGCATTGTGTTAAGTGTAACTTAGAGAACATGACTAGTTGAAAAGGTAAGTTTGGGGTCATGGAAGGTGTGAACCTTAGAATATTATACGTGGAGACCTTAGATGCGAGGCCGTCTTGAGTAAAAGATTTGTTTACGATTGACCTTTGTCGGAGTGCATAGTATACGAGGGGTAAAAATTTGGGATAAGTCCCTGAGTGGTGTGGATTATAAGAGGGTAGTTGAGCTAAGAAGACCACTAGGTTTTCGTGACTTGATTAGTGAGATTGCTCCGGATCGGGGGAAACAAGAGTTTTGGCGCGCTTATGGGTCGGGTTGAGGACCATTCTCGGGTCAACCCGTAGCCCGGAATGTGGTGGGGTCAGTTCGAGGTGGTCCCGCCAAGTGGTAGGGTCACGAGGGTGCTAGGCCCAAGTTTAGGTAACCATCGTACCAGTTCGTGGATGCGTTCAACCAGAATCGGATCGTGAAGGCCGGGGATGGCCTTAAAAGAATTTGAGGCCAGTAGATGACCAAGTTTGGAGGTAGTGGCTCCAAGGTTTTGGAAACTGCAGCGATGACGAAAATATGGTACGTGTACTAGAAAGAGTTCGGGTGTACGAGAAAGGTACGACGAGTAAGAAAGGAAACAGCGTGTGTTAAGAGGATGAAAGTGATCATTTTTGTGAAGTGAAGGTGCGAGGAGAGTATACTTTGGACCAGGAGTGAGAGTTAGTGTTGTTATACATCTTAGAGGTGATTCCTCGTTAGTTTGGATTTGGGTTTCGCGCGTATGTGATATTATGGCCACGTGTGGCATAATTGGTTTTGTAAGTATAGTAGTGAAGACTATACCGGCGCATGTGTAATTATGGAGACTTAGAAGGAACATTCGGGACGAATGTTTCTAAGGGGGGGAGAATGTTACACCCCGTAGTTCCAGGGTATGTATGCGAGGACGTACGTACGAGAATACGGCAGAAATTTTGGAAAGAAAGAAAGATGTGATTTTTCGACGGAAAAGTTTCCGGTTTTTGTAAAGGAAAATGTTCGTTGATGGGAATTGGATTCCCAGATTTGGTATTCGGACTTCTTGGAATATTAGAGAATTATGGAATTTTATTTCCGGAATTGGTCACGTGGGGCCCACGGGTGAAATTTACGGTTTTGTGGGGCCCACTTTGTTTTCGAGATTTTGGCCATTATGGATATTTTAGGGAGATGAAATATTTTGGGCAGTAGGAGGCGACACGTGTCACCCCTAGGTGGCCCTTGGCGAAATTAGCTAGACAGTGGCAAGACAGTGGCGAGTCTTGCTAGATATTTTGTGTGGACAAGTGGCTTGTGGGACCCACACACACTTGTCCCCAATCTCAACCACACACTTGCCTTCATCCTAGCCCTTGGTTGTCCTATATATACACTACTAGTTGATGAAATCTCCCACACTTAACCATTTCAATACTTGAGAAAACCCTCCCTCTCCCTTATGTTGCTCTCGGCCATGGTGCCAATTCTTGAGCAAAATTTGTCCAACAATTCTTAAACTCTTAAGTGTTCTTCCCTAAGGTGTTAGGAAGATAGTGTACCAAAAGTTGGAAAAGATTTCACACCCCTAGCCTTTTCTTCATGCCTTGGCCGAAAGTTGTCTTGTTGGAACCCTAAGTGTTCTTCACTTTTTGGAGTTGAATCTTGAAGAGAAATTGGTTAGGAGCTTCTATGGGTTGCTTGTAGCGGATTGGAATGTAAAGATTTGGAGCTAAGATTTGCTTGGAGCGACTTTAAGAACTTGGATATTCTTGGGCTATTTGAGGTAGTGAAACTTAAACCTCTTTGTGATTTGGTCAATATACATATATTATAAGTATATTATGAATATATAATATATGGAGTAAAGTTTGGAAGAGTTGGATCTTGTTAACTTGTTAAAAGAAAGGATTGGTCGTTTGCCATTAAAATGGTAAAAACGTATCTTACTTGTGAAGAAGTAATTAACAAAGTAACTATAACTTATATTAAGAATGGAAAGATAAGTTGGATGACTAATGAGTAATTTGGATATGTAAAATGGACAAAGTTGGCCAAGGACCCCAACTTAAGGAATTTGTATTTACTTTGGGTGTATTTACTTTGGACCGTATTTACATTGGACTGTATTTACATTTCTGTCAAGGGGAAGATTTTTCAATCGCGTTCCGTTTGGGCGTGTGATCCCCTTTTTAATTATTGTATTGTTATGAAGGCGTGATAGTAAACCGCGTTACCGGTTGGGCGCGTAATCCCCTTCTTTTACTTATTGTTATTATGGAGGCGTGATAGTAAACCGCGTTACCGTTTGGGCGTGTAATCCCCTTCTTTATGTTGTTTAATTATTACGCCTTATATATATATATATATGGTATATATATTACGGTTATTCGGGCCTTGGAGAAAGATGGAAAAGTGAGTAAAAACGGGGGAAGTGCTGCCGAATTTTCCGTAGAATTAGAGGGCTTTTTATTGGTATAAGTCTTCAATGGTGAGTAAGGTTTGATAGAAGTACTATGACCATTTTAGGAGTGGAGTACTACGTGTGGCGTGATCTACTTGGCTTAAGGAGTAGCCGACGGGTTGAAGTACTTGGAGCGTTTTGCTTTTTGTCGATAATCGTCGCGAGGTATGTGAACATCTTCCTATCTTTTCTAGCATGATTGTTGTGAACTATGTAGTACGGTAGACGTACATGTGCTAAGTGATTTGGTTGGTTTAAAACATAGGGTGTTATAATAGCTTTATGGAAAGTTAGTTATAACGACGTTATGTAGGTAAAAGAATGGTTTATTGATTGTAGAAAGTTAAGAGACTTGATCTTAAAAGATAAGAGACTTGACTTATAAACGACTTGATTTTGAAAGTTAAGAGACTTGATCTTGAAAGATAAGAGACTTGACTTATAACGATTTGTTTTCGGAAAAAGATAAGTAACTTGATTTTAAGTATAGGTTACTTGTTTTGAAAAGAGTAAGTTATTTGGGTTCTAAAAAAATACTTGTTGTTGTCTTAAAAGATAAGAGACTTAACTTATAAATGACGTTTTAGGAAATGTTAAATTTGTGAATTTTGTTAAAAGTTGTGAAACCTCATTCGTGAGTAATGAGTACTTGGCTTTACAAGAATAATGTTTCTTGATTTGGAAATGAGAATAAGTATCGAACAAACCATTGCAGCGTTAATAAAGGAAATGTATTGACTAATTGTTATTAAAACCAGTAGAAACCTCCATTTGCATAGAAGCTAAGATAAGACAAGATTGTATTACATTTCCTAGATCATGGTCTTTGTAACAAGATTGTTATAAACAAGAATAAACGGCTCACACATAAGACTTATGTTACTCAATTGTTTTAAAAGAGATTAAGACTATGAGTTATGAAACCTTTCTAAAATAAGAGACTTGAGCATTTGAAATTAGGAAAACTTGAACGTTTGGAAAATAATGTTGTTACTTGATTTTTAAAAAAGAAAGTGTTCTGGTTTACTTAAAAATGTTAGTCACTCTATGTTAATACTACGGGTATCGGGTGACCTTTGTAAAAGAATTGGATCTTTTAAAAGAATTTAACGTATGTAGTACTTTGGGGTTAAAACCCGGACTTTGACATAAAATGAAAGTACCTTGAGTTGTATGTTGAACTTGCCTATGCTTGTGGTGATAGCCTTTGTTGTGCAAGTGTTGTATTTATGTGCTACCGCGTCTCTCGATGGAGGGCCGGCTTATTTGTTATGAATGATTCTTTATCGAGTCCCATGAGATGGGCCGAGACACGTATTCCACCTGATTCTTTATCGAGTCCCATGAGATGGGCCGAGACACGTATTCCACGATTCTTTATCGAGTCCCATGAGATGGGCGAGACACGTATTCCACCGATTCTTTATCGAGTCCCATGAGATGGGCGAGACACGTATTCCACTGCTCGAGTCCCATGAGATGGCGAGACACGTATTCCATGATTCTTTATCGAGTCCCATGGGATGGGCGAGACACGTATTCCACATGATTTATACCTAGGCTGGCGGTGAGGAAGGAGTTCCACGGGCGTGAGGATGACTTTGAGGCGTGAGTCACGACTTGACATAATTGTTTTTATGTTGTGAGCGTAGTTTGTTATCATATCGTCTCTGTTTTATATAGATGTTATGATTTCATTCTGATATTTTGATTTCACATACTTGGTACTGTTGTCGACCTCGCCCGGGCTGCGTTCATGCCGCAGGTAGAGGTACATCAGTTGTGGATCCTCGCTCATAGGATCACAGTTCAGCGTGTTGGGAAGCCCCGTTTCTTCGGAGGCTTATCTTTTGGTATGTTACCCTGAGTCTGAAGGTTCTTGTACATTCAGGGGTATGGCGGGGCCCTGTCCCATCATAGTTGTTGTCACTTCTTAGAAGTGCATGAAATCTTGTTGTGGCGAGTTTGTAAAAAAAGATAATTGTTCGGGTAATTATGTATATATACTGAAGGCAACTGTTTTGGTTGGCCTGTTTATTTATCATGTCTCTTGATTCATGTTCATGTTTTTATTTCCGCTGATTTTCTCTGATGTTGTATCACTAGGGTGTCCGGGGTAAGGCACCAGTCACGGGCCCGGGTTCGGGTCGTGACACTATCCCTGCCACTTTCTACAACTGAATACGATTCTCTAATCAGAGTCTTGTTAAAGTAAACCATAACCTACCTCAATGCCGAGCGGGTGCCACGAACAATCAAACCAATTCATTCCCCTTGCGTAGAGCCTTTGAACGCTTAAAATCTAGAAAATATGCGAACTACGTTATAATACGAATCTAAGGACACCCATATTGCTATATTTATATCAATAATATTTATTTACCATTTCAATTGTATGTCTAAACCCCTACACATATAAAAATATTAGCATAACTTCAGGATTTCAACTAACATTCATTTCTTTCAACTTTCTCGTATCTCCCGCTTGTAAAGAATATAACATTTAATTCGTAACTCCAAATCAGGTGTTTATTGTACCACATCGAAGGCAACACTAGGATATCTTATTATGCCTAATCCCACCTGATAATACTTAGTGTAGATGGTGAAAATTTACGAAGGAAACAACCCTATGAAATCTGTGTCGCCAGAATTTTTGTAAAACAAGGCAGAAACTTCAAATAGTCATAGCTTTCAAATCATAAGTCGGATATATCTTCATAAGATATCAAACTGACGGAAACAGAGTAATCTACAACTTTCATTCATCCCATATTTTCATTTTCCTTACGTATTTGTACAATTTTCACGTTTTATTTGTACAGTTGTGTCGCCTGAATAAGCTTCACCTTGTCCAAAGACTCCCTCAGCAAATCTGTACCACAAGGTCGAACCTCAAAAGCATCAAACCACCCGATAGGAGAACGACACCTCCTACCATATAAAGCCTCGAAGGGCGCCATGTCAATACTGGAATGGTAGCTATTGTTGTACGCGAACTCTGCCAAGGGTAAGAAATTGTCCCAATGGCCACCAACATCAATAACACAAGCCCTCAAAATATCCTCAAGTACCTGAATAGTCCTCTCGGACTGACCATCTGTCCGCGGGTCGAACGCGGTGCTAAGATCCAACTGAGTTCCCAATTCCTTCTGCAAAGTCCTCCAGAAATGGGAAGTAAACTTAGTGCCTCTGTAGGAAATGATGGAAATAGGAACCCCGTGCAATCGCACTATCTCTCGGATGTAGATCCTGGCCAACTTCTCCGCGTTATAAGTAGTCTGAACCGGAATGAAGTGCGCAGACTTAGTCAACCTATCCACGATAACCCAAATCGAATCAAACTTGCCCAAAGTCTTCGGAAGACCAACCATAAAATCAATAGCGATCCTTTCCCATTTCCATTTGGGAATGGGCATCCTCTGAAGCACACGACCTGGTCTCTGGTGCTCATACTTAACCTGCTGGAAATTCGAACACTGAGCAACAAAATCCACAATGTCCCTCTTCATTCTACCCCACCAATAGTGTTGCCTCAAATCTCGATACATCTTTGTTGCTCCTGGGTGAATGGAGTATCTAGAACTATGAGCCTCTCTCAAAATCAACGGAATCAAACCACCAACTCTAGGAACGTGATCAGTGTATTTTATATACACTTTTTGAGTCGTTTTTAGTTAGTCTTTTGTCCCTTTTTGTACAAATAAGTGTCGTATTAGGATAGATTTTTTTTCTTTTGAGTCAAAGTGGTTAAAATGGCCAAATGGCGGAAAAGGAGCTAAAAGAGGGCAAAAGAGGAGGTTCCAGAGCTAAAAACAGAGAAAGTGGCGAACGAGGCAAAAACCGGACGTCGCGGCGCCTCCTGCGATCGAGCGGTGCGACGCTAATCATCAGAGAGGCTGCAGAGGATCCAGCGCGCGGCTAAATCACGAAGTCTTTGCGAAGTTCCGGCCCATGGCTAAAGCGAGTGGCGCGGCGGAAAAAAATTAGGTTTTAGGCGATTTTTACGGGCGAGCTGCGAGGAAAAATTAGGCGGTTTTGACCTATAAAATGAGAACCCTAGGCAGATTTTAAGGGTTCCATTTCTTGCACAACTCAAGGATTCTTGCTTTGGAGATTGGAGACCTTAAACTTAGTAATTTTCTTTTCTTTTCTTTATTTCAGTTTTTGTATGATGAACTTTGAATTAGTTCTTGTCATGTCAATGGCTAGGAACTAATTCTTTTATAGGGCTTTCCATGTTGATTCACTAGAAACTTATGCTATGAATTAATGCATGTATATGGTTATTATTCTTCTTTGAGAGATTTATCCAATAATTGCTTTGAATGCTTGGTAATTAATTGACAACTAATTATCATTATATGATTTCTAATCAAACTTCGAAAGGAGGAGGTTGTGAATATCTCGTAAGTTGGGTAGACATATTTGGGTTGGGGATGAAAATACCTCAATTATTTATGTAAGCGTTAATGAGAGGCTTAACAACCCTAATTTTACGCATAGTGCGTGACGGTTAACTAGGTTTTGTGCTTAATCCTCCTATAGAGTTATCCTTATCAGAAAGGTAGGTAAGGTGCAATCTGAGGTTGAGTGTTTATATATCATGCGGAATATAAAACGATTTCGTAAACCTTCTAGCTCCGAGAGAAGAAGACCATAATTCATTGCATTAATAAATAACATAAGCGGATAGTTGATGAGACATGGAAGTCCTATTCCCATCACAACTGAAGTAAACTTATAGTTAATTAGCTTTTATAATTATTAGTTATAAACCACAAAATCAAATATCAATTGCCAAATAGATACCAAAAGATAGATAGTTGGTACTTGAACCCTAATCCTTGTGGACGATATTCGGTCTTATCAAGACTATATTACTTGTCACGATAACGTGCACTTGCGTTAAATTGTGTGCATCTTTTCTCTAATGATGTTTTTTGGCGTTGTTGCCGTGGATTAGGCTTAGTTCAATATCAAATTTATCTATTTTTAATTTCTAATTTGGTTTTAATTTTATTTTAATTTTTACGTTTTGTCTTTATTTTTGGTAAAAATCGAGTCATAGTGATTTGTTATGCATTTTGATCTATTTCAGAAATCGGTTTATGCGAAGGAAAAGAGAGGCGAACACTCTTGTTCCCTTCAATCAGAGATTGAAAACACATAAGCGAAAGAAAGAATCGGATTGCAACCTTGATAGAGATGGACGGTGTTCAAAACAACAACATGATGAGAGAAGGGTTAGGTGAAAATCAACCCAATTCAGCAATACCTCGGTAAGTACCTATGGATGTCGAGGAAAGAGTTCAAGTCCAGGCAGAAAGAAGCTTGGGAGACTATGTGCTGCCTAGAGTGAATGGAGCACAGACATGTGTTAGGCTCCCTGCCATAGGAGCAAACAACTTTGAGATAAAGCGGCGATTACGAGCATGAGTACGGCACTGATGCAATTTGGAGGACTGCCATCGGAGGATCCACATATGCACATAGCTAATTTCTTGGAGCTATGTGCAACTTTCAGATATAACGGTGTTACTGATGATGCCGTCAGATTGAGGCTCTTTCCCTTCTCACTCAGGGATAGAGCAAAAGTATGGTTGAATTCTCTGCCGGCTGATTCGATTTTTACATGGCAAGAGCTGGCACAGAAATTCCTAGCCAAGATCTTTCCCCCATGCAAAGCAGCAAAATTGAGAGGGGAGTTGAAAAACTTCTACCAAGCAGATGGAGAGTCCTTATATGAAGCTTGGGAAAGGTTCAAGGATTTGCAGAGAAAATGCTCCCACCATTGCATTGAGTTGTGGAACTTGGTCCACATCTTCTATAACGGTGGCGGTACAGCGGAACCATTATAGATCGGCCAGGTGGGGCATTCATGAGAAAACAGCCCGGCGCTCACGAGTTATTAGAAGATATGGCCACCAACAACCATATCACGGAAGAGGTCGACAAGTGGGAGGAGAAACGGTGGGAGTCCACGAGATAGATGCTATTCTTTGCCTTGAATGCCCAGTGGCTCTTTTGGTAAACGATTGCGGCAACATACTGATGTCGATGAATGCGGTGCAGATGCCTAAAAGTGTGAAATATGTGGTGGCCCACATACATTCGATAGGTGTCCTTGGTGATCGATAATATACCAATGGAGCGGCGAGTGTCGGTAGTGGGTAATTATCAGAGGCCACAGAACAATCCATACTCCAACACTTATAATCCAGGGTGGAGGAATCACCCAAACTTCTCATGGAGAGAAACCGAGCGGCGAGAATCAATACGAGGCGATGCAAAACCAGTGAGAACGAGAATCAGCGCACTTTACTCGGGCCCACATCCTCAGCGATTCAATGCACGGTTCAAAGAAAAGCCAAGCAGTGGCGGTGTGTTGGCACTTACCAACGCCTGCACTCGATTCATGCGAAGCTATATCCTCGTTAGAACTTAGAAACACAAGTGGGTCGGCTAAGCGAGCAAACAGCGAGCCACAGTACATTGCCAAGCTACACAGAGGTGAATCAAAGGGAGCAATGTCAGGCAGTACAATTGAGAAGCGTCAAGCGGTTGGAAGCGATCACCTCGGCGATGGTTGAGAAAAGGCGAGCGAGAAAAAGAGAAGGTGGTTGAACCTAGCCCGGTAGTAGAAAACTCCAGAGAATGAGTATCTGAGAAGATCCCATTCCCCGGAGATTACTGTGAAGGCGGTTGATAAACAATTCTCCAAATTCTTGGAGACATTCAGGAAGCTGCATATCAACATACCTTTTATAGAGGCTTTGGAGCAGATGCCCTCCTATTTCAAGTTTATGAAGGAGATCTTGGGGAAGAAGAAGAAACTGGCAGAATACGAAATAGTAGCACTGACGGAGGAGTGTAGTGCTATCTTGCAGAAGAAGTTGCCACCAAAACTAAAAGACCCAGGGAGTTTTACACTACCTTGCACAGTGGGCAGGGTGACATGCAACAGGGCTATGTGTGATTTAGGGGCAAGTATAAATCTGATGCCTCTATCGGTATTTAAACGGTTGGAGTTGGGTGAGGCCAAACCAACCACAGTAAGCCTGCAGCTGGCCGATAGGACAGTGGTTCATCCAAGAGGGAAGATTGAGGACGTGATTGTCAAAGTAGGAAAATTCTTCTTTCCTGCAGACTTCCTCATTCTTGACATGGAAGAAGATGCGGAAATCCCTATCATATTGGGGAGACCATTCCTAGCAACAGGGAGAGCTTTGATTGATGTAGAAAGAGGAGAGCTGACATTAAGGGTGGAAAAGGAAGAAATGGTGTTTAAAGTTTTTAAACACATCATTGAGCCACAAACCATAAGTAGGTGCTTTGCAATCAGCACCATCAAACCCCCCTGTGAGCCCGTACAAGTCAACAAAAGGAAGATGAGCCCACGAAAGCAGGCATGGTTTGCCAAACCTCCACAACAGCAGGTATGTGTTCCTGAACTCCCCCTTAATGATAATGCTAAGAGGAGAAGAAGAAAAAGAAAACGCAAAATGTGGAGAAAATGGATTAGTTGTGGGCTTGACCCACCCCACGTCTATTAAACTAAGGAACTTGCGTCCGGCTAAAAGACGTTAAAGACATCGCTACTTGGGAGGCAACCCAAGGTATTTTTAATTTACTTTATTTTAGTAATTTTTATTAAGAACGGTCTCACGGAGGTAGTGTTTGTGTTGTGATTGACAGGTGTAGGCAAATAAACTGAAGGGCGAAAAAGCGAAAAGCCGGATTTCGAGAAAAAGTGGGTAAGCGCGCATTTCAGAGCGAGGCGCGGCGCGAAAAGAATGTAAGAGGCGCTGAAGTTTAAGCGTCGCGGCTCGAGAAGCAGGGCGCGCGAAAATCGAGAAAAAATGCCAAGTCTAGCGCGCGTATTTCCATAACAGGGTCGCGGGGCAGAACGTCCCGAAGGAGTGCAGAATATTGGCGCATGGCTAAAGCGAAGCGCGCGGCGGAAATCGTAAATCAGTTGCCCGATTTCAAAAACCAAAACCTAACTCTTCTTCTCCACAAAACCCACAAAAATCCACAAATTACCCACAAATCCTCCACAAATCAAACCCAACCACAACCAAAAATCTTAAATTCCTAAAAACCCTTAGCTATCTCAACCAACAAAGCTCGATTCCATAGCCTCAAATCACCATTAGAAGCAAGAACATCGTGGAGAACACCATCAAAAAGGTAATCTTCACCTTTTCTTGAAAGTTGCTAGTAGTCAAAAGAGGTAGTAGTTTGGAGAAGTGTTGCATTGTGAAGTAGTTTGGGTGCTGAAAAATTGATTGTGAAGTTTGGAGAAGGAGTAGACAAGGAGGGTGTGGGTATTGGGTAGTAGAATTGAAGTTTAGGGGTGTTTGTGTGTTAGCTGCTAGATTGTTGATTGTGTTGGGAAGCACTTGTAAGCTGTACAAAGTAAGTTAACCATGTCTTCCAGAAAAAGAAGAGCCTCCACATCCACCTCATTGTCTGATGAGACTAGGTTCGTTAGCCACGAAGCCTATAAAAGATACATAAAGCTTAGTACTAGACCCTTAATCCCTGAAAGGGGAATGGACTACCAGAGGGATTCGTTGGGGGAAGAGGATGTCTATGAGCCCATTCGGGCAATGATTGAGATGAAGGGGTGGAGAAGATTTGTAAACCAGGAGAAGTTAGCACCAATGAACACAGCAATGGTACGGGAATTCTATGCTAACTTTCCGGAGAGGGTAGACAACAAGTGCTTTGTAAGGGGAAGATATATGTCTGTGACGGCAGAAGCAATAAATATGACTCTAAAAACAGTTTATGTTGAAGGAGGAATTGGTGATCGGAGCCATTTTAGAACATGGTCTAGGAGCACCGACAATATCAACTGGAATACCGTCATGTATCACGACCGTTCGGGGCGTGGATCGTGCCTTACCGGGCACCCTAGTGATACAACATCAGAGTAATCAGCGGAACATAAAGACAATACATGAAACCAATGTAATAAGACAGTGAAATAAGAAGACAGGCTAACCAAAAACGGTTCTGTCGGTATATATAAATAACAATTTGAGCGATTACATCCCTTTCTACCACTCTGCCCATGCCGATTACTACGGACCTCTAAGAATGATATGACAACAACGACGGGGCCCGTCATACCTGAATGTAAGCACCTACAATCAGCGAGGACTATACGAAGATAAGCCTCGGAGGAAACGAGCTTCAAGCTGAATTGTGACCCTAAGAGCGAGGATCAACGGCGGTGTACCTTTACTGCGGCATGAACGCGGCCGAAGGAGTCGATCTAACAGTGCAGTATGTGAAACATGAAGATCGTAAATGAAATCATAGTAGTCTATAGAAAGCGGGAGACATGTATGATAACCAAATGCGATTCACGATAAATAAGCGATCATGTCTAGTCGGGGACTCACGCCTCAAAGTCATCACTCGATATAACAATGGGTCTCACGCCCAACATCAATCGTGCTCGTGGAATACCTTCGCCGCTGGCGATCGATGATAGAAAAGCACCAAGAAATACACATGAGCAGGGTCCCACTGTGTCCAAATAAAGCGATCTGAGGGTAAATGCGAAGGCATAGCCGACTACTAACACCAGCAGTACTAACAAGGTCATAAAGCGTATCATGATATCTGTCTGGCCGTCACATGATCAAAGCTGGTCGCTCGCGCAATATCAAATGTGCGCGTCTAGCCTGGAACTCCATGACTCGCATAGGCCAATCTCATAGGCGCGTGAGTATAACCCGTCAGTAAATTACTCCGGCGTCGCCCCGGACTCGCGATCCGCATAGCCACATGACGCGCATGACCATAAAGGCGCGCTAACACGGAACTCGTAGCTCGCGCATAGGCCCCGGGACCGCATGAGGTATTCTCGAATCATGGTCCTGCATCGCTTTGAGTCTACCGCGTCGGGCGGCTTAACCCGGAAACACGGTGGCGGTATAATACCCACATATGATTTATCGTTTAAACAATATAAGCACAATCAAGGAAAACCCTTTACAAACATCACGAGAATACTAACACGTAGCATCCTAATATGATTACTTATCAAATCAACACGAAGGTATTACAAGACTATCACAAACCAATACAATCAAGTTATTCACACATAAGGTACTTTCTAATATATGATTAACAAGATCGGGTATCTATTCCCAAAGTACTTCATACATTATCTTTTAAAAGATACGTTACGTTTACAAAAGTCACACAATACGTAGTATATGAAAATAGAGTGATTATCTTTTGAAGTAAATCAAAACACTTACCTTTGTAAAATCAAGTAACAACATTATTTTCCAAGCGTCCAAGTTTGCCTAATTTCAAATGTTCACGGTTCTTATTTTAGAAAGGTTTAAGTAGTTCATAGTCTTATTCATTTAAGAATATAATTCTCTTTTAAACCGTCTGAGAAAACATAAGCCTTATATGTGAGTAGGATATTCTTGTTTATAACAATCTTATTACAGCAGCCATGATCTAGGAAATATCATTTTGTCTCATCTTAGCTTATGCGGATGGAAGTTTCTCTGGTTTTAATAATACTTAATCTGTCAAAATATTTCCTTTTATTAACGCTGCGATGGTTTGTCGATACACATTCGATTTCGAAATCGATAAAACATTCTTAAGCCGTTATACCTAACTTCCCATAAAGCTAGTATAATTCTTAAGTTTTCAAAAACCAGTATTACTTCTTTCAAAATGATTCAAAAATCTTTTGAAATACTTCAAGTTCTTTATTATTACATAACTTGACCGGTTATAGTTCAAATCGATTTACCACTTTTAAAAACCACAAGTATTTTCTTACCTACATAAAGTATTATAACCAACTTCCCATAAAGTAGTTATAACACTTTTATGTTTTAGACCAATCAAATACATTTAACACGTATGCGTCTATCGTACTACATAGTTACACGTATCATGCTAGAAGAGATAGGAAGAGGTTCACATACCTCGCGACGAGTATCGACTAATAGCAAAGCGCTCCAAGTACTTCCAACCGTCGGCTACTCCTTAAGCCAGTAGATCGCGCCACACGCGATCTTGACCTATAAGGCCACAGGCGCTTATTAACATTTAGATCTTATCGTAGAACATTCTACGAAAATTCGGCAAAGACTCTCCCCATGACGGCGTAAATCTCCTCGCTTTATCGAGTGGCTACCAAGCCAACCGAGGGGTTTGCACGTCTAACCGGGCGTGTGCGATTCTACTGCAATGAGCTACAAGTCTCTTTATGTCTGATCTATGTAATTACTGATTCGGTACTCTTCTTTCGAAAAGGTTTCTTATTATTCGGGCTTAAGTCAAAAGACATTGCGATAACTACATTCGATTCTATATATAGTATACTTCAACTATATAATCATACAACATGTAATTTCCAATTACAATAGAGGACAAGATATTTACCTCGATAAGCCCATAATTATCCGAGTTTAAATGTCGATCTGAGCAGGTTTAGCTCTACTCAGTGCGCTCAGACCGCTCCAAACAACCTTAGAAGTTCTAACCAACTTCTACTTATTACTCGACTAACCATGGAGATTTTCCTTAGGGTTTCGGTTTTGTGTGGAAGGAAGTATAATAGTATTCTGGGCTTTTCGTATAAGTATAACCTTAGAATACTACAAGGTATTCGACTAAGGTAATTTGGGCATTATAACAATACTTTTGAGAGTAGTTGTACCAAGAGGGGGGGTATTATACGAAAACAACTAGGCTAGGGGTACCCAGGCTGCACCAGGAGGGGAAGGGCTCTCGGCCAAGGGGGAGGGGGGAGGCTCTTGGCCGAACTCTACACAAAGGGGAGGGAGGAGGATTTTAACACTTAGAAATATTTAGGAATGGATGAACAAGTCTTCCAAGGGGGGGTATTTATAGGACAAGCCAAGGCCAACCAATGGCCAAGATCATGCCAAGTGCATAGCAAGTGTAGGGCCAAGATCTTGCCAAGTGCACCCTAACCAACTACACACAAAATATCCTACCAACCCTTGACCACTTTAACCACACTTTCGGCCACCCCTTTACCGCCCAAGCCTAACCAATGAGAGGGTGACAAGTGTCGCCCTCTTGTTGGTCCAAAATGTTTCGTCTCTCGGAAAAATCCGTAAAAAATAAAAATGGCATAGCCGGAATTTTCCCTACGAAAGCTGTGGAAACGTTTCGTCAAAAAACGACTCTAATCGGGTGTTGTGCACAAAGTGAAAATCGGCCAAGCCTACTTAAGCTTCAAAAAATTTCTACGTACGTCCTTACGTACATACACTGGAAATACGGGGTATAACATTCTCCCCTCCTTAGAAACATTCGTCCCGAATGTTCCTTCTAAGTCTCAAAACAAACGCGGCGCGATATAGTCTTCACTACTATACTTACGAGAACAATCACGCCACACATGGCCACGAAGCACCAGCGCAAATACCTCCGTCAAGTCCGAGGAAACACCTCTAACATTACCACAAACACTCTCTCCGGTCTAAAATATACTTCCCGCGCCTCCTTACAAAAGAAATGATCACATCTATGGTCGCCATACATGCTCGCTTCTCCCTTTACTCGTGATACCACTTTTGTCACTTTGCGCGAGTTCTAGTGTCACTCGGCGACCCAACAATTGATGCCGTTTGCGTGCGATCCACGAGGTTGTCGTACACTCGAACTCTTACCACATTCTGAAGCGCTTGATTTCCAAAACTCGAGTCACTATCTCTAACGTGGTCATCATTAGCGGGAACACTCTGGATGGATCTCACGATACTTTCCGATCATAACAATCTGAAAGGCGGACGTCTTGCCTCACAAGTCGGACGGCAAATGCTAACCTATAGGCAACGGCCTATTCTTCACATGAACCAAAAGGGCCCAAGTAACTCGGGCTAAGTTCCTCTGTTTTCCAAAACTCGTCACGCTGACGGGGTGGTACATGAAGACCGACCGTCGGCACGAACTCTAAGCGTCGTCGCCGATAATCCGCACGATTTCTACGTTTGCGAGAACCTCTTCTAGACAAGCTTTACCACTATCCACGATCTGCTGGAACAAGCTGAACCAACTATCTGAGTCTTGCCAACATCGAACCAATCGGCCGTGACTTACACTTCCGCCCTACAAGGCCTCATAAGGCGACATTCGAAAACTGAAATGATAGCTTAAACATTCCCTCCACATGAGACAACAATCCCCACCACTACCTCTGAAATACACACACTGGCCCGAAGGCGAATGCGATTTTGAGACTCACCTGAGTTCTTAACCATTCTTGGTAAAAACTTCCCGAAACCAAAAGCAGTAGTAGCACAGGCTCCTGCATGCGCCATAAGGTGAAGGTAGGCACCCGTGCGACCTTACAACCTTTACGATATATCATCTCGCACAACCCTCTGCCGAGTAAACGGTCTTTGCTAGAAGACAAGACGGCTAACCTCGCCGGCGACTGCGGTCGAATCGTCCGGTCAAATGCGTTGGTTAACTAAACTCGGGCCTAACACCCTCGTGACCCTACCACAGGCGGGACCACCAACTGACCCGCCCAAACATGCGCGGGTTGACCCATGGCGTGGCCTCAACCCGACCGTGGCGCTAAGCGCTAGCTCTAGAAGGAAAACTCTCACTAATCACGTTACGAAAACCTAGCGGTCTTCTTAGCTCAACTACCCTCTTTCATGCCACACTACTCGGGGACTTATCCGTAAACATAGCTCACGTGCACTATGCACTCCTATAAGGGTCAAACATAAACATCGTCTTTTACTCGAGATGGCCTTACCTCAAGGTCTCTACGTATAAAACTCTAAGGCTCACACCTTCTCTATCCTCCAAATCTTCCTTGGTTAACTAACGAGATTTCTAATCACAATAAACACTCATGGTATCTGAACATAACACTTAAGGTATACACACCTTATCACGTATACAAAGCTACAGAGGTTAAAGATATACTGAATCTCTTCGCTCCTTAGTCGTTCTAATCAAACGCCTCGTAGAAGCGCAGCTAAGGAAGATGACAAACTACCGCGATCACGAAGGCTAAGTCCTCGCGAGGACACTCTTTCGACATCGGACCACGGCGGTCATAGTACAACAAGTACCCGACCAAAAGCGACATTCCGAGATGGCGCTGCCACGCGCTGTGAACACCGAGAAAAAGCTGAATCGGATCATTTGGAACGCCGTGTATTGTGAGCGGAAGCTCTGGAGCTCGACCAACTCCTGCATACCCGAGCGTCCACGAAATCCGTGGAAGTCCACTCTGCGGGCGGAGGTGCATATCTGTCTGCGGTGAGGCGACTTGCCTCGAGAGTTACTAAAGGACCTTCTTTGCTCGCCTCTCTGCGTCGCCCGTTAACGTCGATCTCTACTTCTCGACTGCTGCGCATAAGCCCGTACGAGGCCATGCTCAAGCCAATGAAGAATTACTCTCTGGTAGCCAAATCCAGCTAATGCGAGGTTGTCTCTTCGCATCTATATTCTGTTTAGGTCGTGGGCGAAGGTTCAAATGTCATGGTCGCGATGAGGCTAGCTGCCGTAGTGCTAAACTCTCTTTGAGTGGTGGCGTAGCATAACTCCCGACGAAGCACCTAACTCGGGTGATGGTTGGGCTGTGCCTCGTAACCCTCTGATCTACTGCTCGCGGCTCCTCGCCTTGCGCCTCACAGGCGGGTTGCCTACGCGGAGGCATAGCGGTGAGGAAAGAAATCGTGAGAGGTCGACTTACAACACGGCTCTAAGGCACGATCTCGAGTGAGAAGAATAGAAACCAATCCTAAATATCCTATAGCCTCACGATTATTGGTGTGGTGCACAACACCGATAATCAAGACTGCTGGATACGATGCGTAGACACTTTCAGAGGATTAAGCGCTCGATACCACTTTTGTCACGACCGTTCGGGGCGTGGTGTGCCTTACCGGGCACCCTAGTGATACAACATCGAGTAATCGGCGGAACATAAAGACAATACATGAAACCAATGTAATAAGGCGGTGAAATAAGAAAAGGCTAACCAAAAGCAGTTCCGTCGGTATATATAAATAACAATTTGAGCAGTTACATCCCTTTCTACCACTCTGCCCGCCGCGATTACTGGACCTGCAGAATGATATGACAACAACGGCGGGGCGGGGCCGTCATACCACGAATGTAGCACCTACAATCAGCGAGGACTATACGAATAAGCCTCGGAGGAACGGAGCTTCCCAACGCTGAATTGTGACCCTAGGCGAGGATCAACGGCGGTGTACCTTTACTGCGGCATGAGCGCGGCCCGAAGGAGGTCGATCTGCGGTACCAAGTATGTGAAACATGAAGATCACGTAAATGAAATCATAGTAGTCTATAAGCGGGAGACATGTATGATAACCAAAGTCTGATTCGCGATAAATAAGCGATCATGTCTAGTCGGGGACTCGCGCCTCAAAGTCATCACTCGATATAACAATGGGTCTCGCCCACAACATCAATCGTGCGTGGAATACCTCGCCTGCCGTGATCGATGATAGAAAAGCACCAAGAAATACACATGAACAGCGGGTCCACTGTGTCCAAATAAAGCGATGCGAGGGTAAATGCGAAGGCATAGCCGACTACTAACACCTACAGTACTAACAAGGTCATAAAGCGTATCATGATATCTGTCTAGGCCGTCACATGATCAAAGCTGGTCGCTCCCGCAATATCAAATGTGCGCGTCTAGCCACGAACTCCCGACTCGCATAGGCCAATCGTAGGCGCGTGAGGTATAACCCGCGTCGAGGTAGCTACTCCGGCGTAAATCACGGACTCGCAATCCGCGTAGCCACGTAGACCGCATGACCATAAAGGCGCGCTAACACGGAACTCGTAGCTCGCATAGGCCGGGACCGCGTGAGGTATTCTCGAATCATGGTCCCGCATCGCTGAGTCTACCCGCGTCGGAGGCGGCTTAACCCGGAAACCACGGTGAGTGGTATAATACCCACATAACAGTTTATCGTTTAAACAACATAAGCACAATCAAGGGAAAACCCCTTTACACAAACATCACAGAATACTAACACACGTAGCATCCTAATATGATTACTTATCAAATCAACACGAAGGTATTACAAGACTATCACAAACCAATACAATCAAGTTATTCACACATAAGGTACTTTCTAATATATGATTAACAAGATCGGGTATCTATTCCCAAAGTACTTCATACATTATCTTTTAAAAGATACGTTACGTTTACAAAAGTCACACAATACGTAGTATATGAAAATAGAGTGATTATCTTTTGAAGTAAATCAAAACACTTACCTTTGTAAAATCAAGTAACAACATTATTTTCCAAGCGTCCAGTTTGCCTAATTTCAAATGTTCACGGTACTTATTTTAGAAAGGTTTCGTAGTTCATAGTCTTATTCATTTAAGAATATAATTCTATTTTAAACCATCAGAGAAAACATAATCCTTATATGTAAATAGGATATACATCTTTATAACAATCTTATTACAATGACCATGATCTAGGAAATATCATTTTGTCTCATCTTAGCACATGCGGATGGAAGTTTCTCTTGGTTTAATAATACTTAATCTGTCAAAATATTTCTTTTTATTAGCAGCTGATGGTTTGTCGATACATTCTAATTTCGAAATCGATAAAACATTCTTAAGCCGTTATACCTAACTTCCCATAAAGCTAGTATAATTCTTAAGTTTTCAAAAACCAGTATTACTTCTTTCAAAATGATTCAAAAATCTTTTGAAATACTTCAAGTTCTTTATTATTACATAACCGGTTATAGTTCAAATCGTTACCCTTTTAAAAACCACAAGTATTTTCTTACCTACATAAAGTATTATAACGACTTCCCATAAAGCGTTATAACACTTTATGTTTTAGACCAATCAAATAAATTTAACACGTATGCGTCTATCGTACTACATAGTTACACATATCATGCTAGAAGAGATAGGAAGAGGTTCACATACCTCGCGACGAGTATCGACTAATAGCAAAGCGCTCAAGTACTTCCAAGTCGGCTACTCCTTAAGCCAAGTAGATCGCGCCACGCGATCTTCAACCTATAAGGCCACAAGGCGCTTATTAACATTTAGATCTTATCGTAGAACATTCTGAGAAAATTCGCACCTCCCACATGCGGTGTAAATCTCTCGCTTTATCGAGTAGCTACCAAGCCAACCGGGGTTTGCATCTAACCGGGCGTGTGCGATTCTACTACGGCAAGGCTACACAAGTCTCATGTCTGATCCTATGTAATTACTGATTCGATTCTTCTTTCGAAAAGGTTTCTTATTATTGAGCTTAAGTCAAAAGACATTGCGATAACTACGTTCAGTTCTATATATAGTATACTTCAACTATATAATCATACAACATGTAATTTCCAATTACAATAGAGGACAAGATATTTACCTCGATAAGCCCATAATTATCAGAGTTTAAATGTCGATCTGAGCAAGGTTTAGCTCTACTCAGTGCGCTCAGGCCGCTCCAAACAACCCTTAGAAGTTCTAACCAACTTCTACTTATTACTCCACTAACCATGGAGATTTTCCTTGGGGTTTCGGTTTTTGTGGAAGGAAGTATAATAGTATTTACGGGCTTTTAGTATAAGTATAACCTTAGAATACTACAAGGTATCTGACTAAGGTAATTTGGGCATTATAACAATACTTTTGAGAGTATTTCTACCAAGAGGGGGTATTATACGAAAACAACTAGGCTAGGGGTACCCACGGCTAGCACCCGAGAGGGGAAGGGCTCTCGGCCAAGGGGAGGGAGGCTCTTGGCGAACTCTACACAAAGGGAGGGAGGAGGATTTTAACACTTAGAAATATTTAGGAATGGATGAACAAGTCTTCCAGGGGGTATTTATAGGACAAGCCAAGGCCAACCAATGGCCAAGATCATGCCGAGTGCATAGCAAGTGTAGGGCAAGATCTTGCCAAGTGCACCTAACCAACTACACACAAAATATGCTACCAACCCTTGACCACTTTAACCACACTTCGGCCACCGCTTTAAGCCTAACGATGAGAGGGTGACAAGTGTCGCCATCTTTTTGGGCCAAAATGTTTCGTCTCTCGTAAAAATCCGTAAAAAATAAAAAGGGCATAGCGGAATTTTCCTACGAAGTGTGGAAGCGTTTCGTCAAAAACGACTCTGTCGGGTGTTGTGCACAAGTGAAAATCGGCGAGCCTACTTAAGCTTCAAAAATTTCTACGTCGTCATACGTACATACTGGAAATACGGTATAACACGGACACGATGAGCTACCACAGGTGCTTTTGATATTGCGAGAAATAGGTCAAGACCTTGGCGAGTGCCATTCAACAAGCGACCAAGGTTGGCTATATTTCGTCGATGCGCGTGATTCCATCCACGCACTTCACCAGAGTGCCAGAAGATAGGATTAAGCTGATATATGGAATTATGAGGGGGTTGACGATTGATGTGGAGAAAGAGATAGTGCAGAGCATTGAAGAAATCAGCAGGTTGGTGACAACAGGTGGATTGGGACATCTCTAATTTGTGCAACATGAATGCAGTCCAAATCCTACCCACTGATACTAATGAGAGGAACCAACTGTCCGTGACATATGGGATAGTGCACTCTTTCCCAGACCCAAGCCCCCCAGCAGCAAGAAGAAGAGCACAACAACCACCAGCAGCAGCAGCAGCAGAGGCCGCCATGGACGAAGATGAGCCTGAAATAGGGGCTCAATATGCGGCAGGACCTAGCCACCAGCCTACCACAGAATCAGAACCTCCAGTGCCTATGATGGAGTAGTTGCTCCAAAACCAGAGAATGATGATGCAACATTTCGACACAGTAATACAAGGACAACATGAGTTGAGACAAGGGCAACAAGAATTGAGGCAGGAGCAACAACAATTGCACCAGCAGTTTGACGAGATGAGTTCCCTGTTCAACCAATGATCGATGCATTATCCACCGCCACCACCACCATTTTAGCCAAGTCTGTAAGTGTCCTATTTCTTTTATTGTCTTTGAGTCTACACACATTGGGGATAATGTGTGATTTAAGTTTGGGGGGGGGGGGGTTCTATTCGTGTTTTATTTGTGTTTTTGTTGTTTTTATGTATTTTGAGTCACAAATTTTTTTCTTTTTGAGTCATAATTGCCTGTCAAAGATCATGTATGTTGTAGTTGCTAGAAACACCTAGTGAAGTAAGGTGGAATAATGTAATGGAATTGAAGCAACTATCTAAACACTTAGGTTAGATATGCCAAAAACTCACAAAATCTGTCTATTTGGAGTTTCTTGCTTAAATTGTGCATGCTAAATGATGAATACTTATGTGTTATAATTGCTTGCTATTTGAGGCGAAATAGTTAGGATATGCATGTTAGGGAGATGACTCAGGCATTTCTTTGATAGCCAATTCTTACCACACTTTTCTATCCCGGACTTTAAATATATCCCTAGTCAGCCCCATTGAGCCTAAAAATTGAAACTTCTTCTTTGACACCCTATATTCCCACAAATTGTGCCATAAGTAAAAATGTGAAATAGTGGAATAAATTGTGTTAAAAAAGAGACAAAAAGAGTGAACAAACTTGTTGCACCCCGTTAAAAAAGTAATAAGAAATAGGCAAAAGCCTAAGTTTGGGGGTGCTTGTTATTATAATACTCTTCACTCTCCCAAAACAAAAGAGGGAAAAAGATAGAATTGAAGTGAAGAAAAGAACCAAAAGAAAAGGGAAAAATGGAAAAGCTAAAGAGCTTATGATACACAGAATGAGCCTAAAATGCCTATTTTTACCTACCTATACCTAAGCCTACATTACAACCCTTAAAGTCCTGAAGATCTCTTTTATGCATATTCAAGATTAGTGGAGAATAGCAAGTAAAAATGCCATAGGATTTTTGAATTTATATGCATGATTTAGTAAGTTGACTTCCAGTAAGCATGATAAAAATGAGTTTGCGAAATATCTAGCTTAAAGTGTTTAGTGTGCTAAAAATTTCATGCTATATGTTCCTGCATATTATTCTGCTAACCTTCATGTTTTTCTAGATAACACTAATGCAGCAAAAGTGATCAATGTCAGTAAGTCTTTTATTTTCGTTTCTTTGAGTCCTTTATTTCTTTCTTTCTATCTTTGCTCGAGGGCGAGCAAAGGTTAAGTTTGGGGGTATTTGATCGGTGTACTTTATATACACTTTTTGAGTCGTTTTTAGTTAGTCTTTTGTCCCTTTTTGTACAAATAAGTGTCGTATTAGGATAGATTTTCTTTCTTTTGAGTCAAAGTGGTTAAAATGGCCAAATGACGGAAAAGGAGCTAAAAGAGGGCAAAAGAGGAGGTTCCAGAGCTAAAAACAGAGAAAGTGGCGAACGAGGCAAAAGCTTGGACGGCGCGCGCCTCCTGCGATCGAAGCGAGGCGCGGCGCTAATCATCGAGAGAGGCTGCAGAGGATCCAGCGCGCGCGCTACGAACAGCGAGAGATCGGGCGCGGCGCCAAATCACCCGAAGTCTTTGCGAAGTTTGGGCCGGCGCCGCGAGAAAAAATTAGGTTTTAGACGATTTTTGGGCCAGCTGCGAGGAAAAGTTAGAGCGGTTTTAGCCTATAAAAGGAGAACCTAGGCAGATTTTAAGGGTTCCTTTCTTGCACAACTCAAGGATTCTTGCTTTGGAGATTGGAGACCTTAAACTTAGTAATTTTCTTTTCTTTTCTTTTCTTTATTTCAGTTTTGTATGATGAACTTTGAATTAGTTCTTGTCATGTCAATGGCTAGGAACTAATTCTTTTATAGGGCTTTCCATGTTGATTCACTAGAAACTTATGCTATGAATTAATGCATGTCTATGTTTATTATTCTTATTTGAGAGATTTATCCAATAATTGCTTTGAATGCTTGGTAATTAATTGACAACTAATTATCATTATATGATTTCTAATCAAACTTCGAAAGGAGGAGGTTGTGAATATGCTGTAAGTTGGGTAGACATATTTGGGTTGGGGATGAAAATACCTCAATTATTTATGTAGCGTTAATGAGAGGCTTAACAACCACAATTTTACGCGTAGTGCGTGTGACGGTTAACTAGGTTTTTGTGCTTAATCCTCCTATAGAGTTATCCTTATCACTGAAAGGTAGGTAAGGTGCAATACTGGGGTTGAGTGTTTATATATCCTTAACGGGAATATAAAACGATTTCGTAAACCTTCTAGCTCCGAGAGAAGAAGACCATAATTCATTGCATTAATAAATAACATAAGCGGATAGTTGATGAGACATGGAAGTCCTATTCCCATCACAACTGAAGTAAACTTATAGTTAATTAGCTTTTATAATTATTAGTTATAAACCACAAAATCAAATATCAATTGCCAAATAGATACCAAAAGATAGATAGTTGGTACTTGAACCCTAATCCTTGTGGACGATATTCGGTCTTATCAAGACTATATTACTTGTCACGATAACGTGCACTTGCGTTAAAGTGTGTGCATCTTTTCGCGCATCATGTTTTTGGCGTTGTTGCCGGGGATTAGGCATAGTTCAATATCAAATTTATCTATTTTTAATTTCTAATTTGGTTTTTAATTTTTATTTTAATTTTTACGTTTTTGTCTTTATTTTTGGTAAAAATCAGGGTGCCGTGATTTGTTGTCTGTTTTTGATCTATTTCAGGAAATCAGTTTATGCGAAGGAAAAGAGGGGCAGACACTCTTGTTCCCTTCAATCCAGAGATTGAGAAAACCTGTAAACAGAACAGAAAGAATCAGCGGATTGCAACCTTGATAGAGATGGACGGTGTTCAAAACAACAACATGATGAGAGAAGGGTTAGGTGAAAATCAACCCAATTCAGCAATACCTCGGTAAGTACCTATGGATGTCGAGGAAAGAGTTCAAGTCCAGGCAGAAAGAAGCAGGAGACTATGTCTTTGCCTAGAGTGAATGGAGCACGACGTGTGTTAGGCTCCACTGCCATAGGAGCAAACAACTTTGAGATAAAACGGCGATTAGGCATGGTACATCACACGGTGCAATTTGGAGGATCGCCATCGGAGGATCCACGTATACGCATAGCTAATTTCTTGGAGCTATGTGCAACTTTCGAATATAATGGCGTTCGATGATCTTGCCGTCAGTTGAGGCTCTTTCCTTCTCACTCAGGGATAGAGCAAAAGTATGGTTGAATTCTCTGCCGGCTGATTCGATTTTTACATGGCAAGAGCTGGCACAGAAATTCCTAGCCAAGATCTTTCCCCCATGCAAAGCAGCAAAATTGAGAGGGGAGTTGAAAAACTTCTACCAGCGGATGGAGAGTCCTTATATGAAGCTTGGGAAAGGTTCAGGATTTGCGAGAAAATGCCCCACCGTTGCATTGAGTTGTGGAACTTGGTCCACATCTTCTATAATTTGGCGAGCTGACGAACCATTATAGATGCACGGCGGTGGGGCATTCATGAGAAAACGACCACGACGCTCGCGAGTTATTAGAAGATATGGCCACCAACAACCATGTCACGAAGAGAGGTCGACAAGTGGGAGAGAAACGGTGGGAGTCCACGAGATAGATGCTATTCTCGCCTTAAATGCCCAGTGGCTCTTTTGGCGAAACGATTGCAGCAACATCTGATGTCGATGAATGCGGTGCAGATGCCTAAAAGGCATGAAATATGTGGTGGCCCACATACATTCGATAGGTGTCCTTGGTGATCGATAATATACCATGGAGCGGCGAGTGTCGGGCCGTGGGTAATTATCGAGGCCAGAACAATCCATACTCAACACTTATAATCCGAGGTGGAGGAATCACCCAAATTTCTCATGGAGAGAAACCGAGCGTGAGAATCAATACGAGGGCGATGCAAAACCAGCAGAACCCTTGGATGCTTGGCTTGGAGACTCATTCTTAAGTATTTTCTTTTCTTTTCTTGTTTTCATTTCAGTTTTATGAAGAACATGGAATTAGTTCTTGTCATGTCAATGACTAGGAACTAATTCCTCTATAGGGCTTTCCATGTTGAATCTCTAGAAACTTATGTTATGATTTAATGCATGCTTATGGTTATTCTTCTTCTTTGAGAGATTTATCCAATAATTGCTTTGAATGCTTGGTAATTAATTGACAACTAATTATCATTATATGATTTCTAATCAAACTTCGAAAGGAGGAGGTTGTGAATATGTTGTAAGTTGGGTAGACATATTTGGGTTGGGGATGAAAATACCTCAAGTATTTATGTAGCGTTAATGAGAGACTTAACAACCCTAATTTTACGCATGGTGCGTGACGGTTAACTAGGTTTTTGTGCTTAATCCTCCTATAGAGTTATCCTTATCACCGAAAGGTAGGTAAGGTGCAATACTGGGGTTGAGTGTTTATATATCCTTAACGGGAATATAAAACGATTTCGTAAACCTGCTAGCTCCGAGAGAATAAGACCATAATTCATTGCATTAATAAATAACATAAGCGGATAGTTGAGGAGACATGGAAGTCCTATTCCCATCACAACTGAAGTAAACTTATAGTTAATTAGCTTTTATAATTATTAGTTATAAACCACAAAATCAAATATCAATTGCCAAATAGATACCAAAAGATAGATAGTTGGTACTTGAACCCTAATCCTTGTGGACGATATTCGGTCTTATCAAGACTATATTACTTGTCACGATAACGTGCACTTGCGTTAAAGTGTGTGCATCTTTTCGCGCATTAGAACGCAAATGCGCCCCTTAATCCTCAAAATACCCCCATCATCAAGAATAGCCTCTTTGGCTTCTCCAATTAGCACCTTATCGCGAATCTTGCACAATTTCACATCCTCAAACTGCTGGGCCCGAATCCACTCTAAAAGAGACGACCTCGCCTCCACACAAGCTAACACCTTACCGGGTTCTGAAATATCACGCCTCACCATACTATTAGCCAAACACTGAACCTCCATAGCTAAAGGACGCTCTCCCACAGTCAAACGTGCCAAACTACCCATACTCACTGCCTTTCGGCTCAACGCATCGGCTACCACATTAGCCTTTCCCGGATGATAAAGGATAGTAATATCATAATCCTTGAGTAACTCCATCCATCTACGCTACCTTGAGTTCAAATCTCTCTGACTAAACACATGCTGAAGGCAACGATGGTCCGTGAAGACCTCACAATGAACTCCATATAAGTAATGCCTCCAAATTTCAAAGAGAAGATTACTGCAGTCAACTCCATGTCATGGGTGGGGTAGTTCTTCTCGTGAACCTTCGACTGTCTCGAAGCATACGCGATCCCCTTACCCTCTTGCATCAACACACATCCCAAGCCAATGCGTGAAGCATCATAGTAAACAGTAAAGTCCTTTCCCTCCACTGGTAGGGCCAAAATCGGGGCTGAAGTCAATAAAGCCTTATGCTTCTGGAAGCTCTCCTCACACTCATCGGACCATTGGAAAGGTACACCATTTTGAGTCAACCTAGTCAAATGGGAGGTAATAGACGAGAATCCCTTCACAAATCGGCGATAATAACTCGCAAGGCCTACAAAGCTCTAAATCTCAGTCACCGAAATAGGTCTGGCCCAATCTCTAACCGCCTCGATCTTTTTCGGATCAACCATAATCCCATCCTTGGACACCACATATCCCAAAAATGCTACGGAACTGAGCCAAAACTCGCACTTGGAAAACTTGGCATACAATTTCTTCTCTTTCAACAGGCCAAGCACGATCCTTAGATGTCTCTCATGATCTTCCTTACTCCGAGAGTACACCAGTATGTCATCAATAAACACTATCACAAATGAATCCAAGTAAGACTTGAAGATTCCATTCATCAAATCCATGAAGGCTGCAAGGGCATTAGTAAGCCAGAAGGATATCACCAAGAACTCATAATGACCATATCGGGTCCTGAAAGTGGTATTCGGAACATCCTCCGCTCATATCTTCAACTGATGGTAGCCTGATATTAAATCAATCTTAGAAAATATCGACGCACCCTAAATCTGATCAAATAAGTCATCAATGCGGGGTATTGGATACTTATTTCTGATTGTAACCTTGTTTAACTTCCGATAATCGATAAACATTCTCATGGTGCCATCTTTCTTCTTCACAAACAGAATGGGAGCACCCCAAAGAGAAATACTGGGTCTAATAAATCCTTTGCTCAATAAGTCTTGCAACTGCTCCTTCAACTCTCTCAGCTCTACCGGAGACATCCGATAGGGTGGAATATAAATAGGTTGGGTGTCTGGCTCCAAGTCAATGCAAAAGTCAATATCTCGATCAGGCGGCATGCCAGACAAATCTGTAGGGAAAACCTCTGAGAACTCACAAACAACTGGCACTGACTCTATGGAAGGAGTATCCACACTAGTATCCCGAATATGAGCCAAAATGCTAAACATCCCTTATCCATTAACTTCCTTTCCCGAAGAACAAATATGAGCCTCTAAGGTGCTGGACTATGAGTACCCTTCCACTCTAGCCGTGGAATCCCTGGCATGGCCAACGTGACTGTTTTGGCATGACAGTCTAAAATAGCATGATAAGGAGATAGCTAGTCCATGCTGATCGGTGTATTTTATATACACTTTTTGAGTCAGTTATAGTTAGTATTTTACTCATTTTGTTTATGCTTAGTATAGTATTAGGGTCGTTTTCCTTTCTTTTGTGTCACAGCGGTCAGAAATGGAGAAATGACGAAAAGAAGAGAAAATGAGCTTAATTGAGATGGAATTGCACACAAAAAGGGCCAAGAAAGGAAGTCTAAGTTAGGAATTATAGAGGAGATCGGGCGAAGGCAAATGCGAACAAAGGACGAAGAAACGAAAAATCCAGAAGAATTTCGTCACCTGATGTCACGACCCGAACCTGGGCCCGTGACTGGTGCCTTACCCCGGGCACCCTAGTGATACAACATCAGAGTAATCAGCGGAACATAAAACACATACATGAAACAAATGAAGTACAAAGCGATGTCGAGAAAACTTGCACGAGGCATATATATAAATAACAACTCTTACAAATGAGCAGTTTAATCCTTTTTACAAACCACACTTGTGATACTCTGGACCTCTAAGAAATGATCGACATGATGACGGAGAGGCCGTCATACCACAGATAGCACCTCTGACAAGGGGACTATACGAATAAGCCTCGGAGAAGCGAAGCTTTCCCAAACGCTGTGACCCTAAGAGCGAGGATCAACGGCGGTGTACCTTTACTGCGGCATGAGCGGCCCAGAAGGAGGTCGATCTGACAAGTGCAGTATGTGGCCCGAAAATAAATCAGTAAATGAAATCATAGTAGTCTATAAAGCGGAGACATGTATGATAACCAAACTACTGATCACAATAAGCGATATGTCAAGTCGAGGACTCACGCCTCAAAGTCATCACAATAAAACCGTGACGGTAAATGCGAAGGCATAACCGACTACTAAGACCCCAGTACCACAAATGCCATAAAGCGTATCACGAGGTCTTTCTAGACCGCACTACATGATCGGCCGCCACCGCCCGCAGAGCAGCGTGCGTGTCTATTCTGGAACTCTCGCGACTCGCATAGGTCACACACGACCGCGTGAGGTATTCCTCGAATCATGGTCCTGCATCACCGAGGTATACCGCGTCGAGGCGGCTTAACCCCGGTATCCGCTAGGCTCCGCAACCCGCATAGTCTCAAAAGACCGCATAGTCTCAAAAGACCGCATAGGAATCCCCGCATCGGGCTAAACACCGAATGATCAATCCCGAGCTACCGTGACTCCGCGTAGTCACAAGGACCGCATGCCGTAGAGACCCGCATCAAGGTGGCAAGCCCTCGGTATAATAAGTCAAAGGGGTATGTGATACAATAATAGTACAACGGGCTTAACGTTTAACAACGTAAGCACAACAAGAATGACCCTCTTACACAACATCACAAGATACTAACACACGTAGCATCCTAACATGTTTACTTATCAAATCAACAAGAAAGTATTACAAGGCTATCACAAACCAACACAATCAAGTTATTCACACAAGGTACTTTATGCTAACAAGTTCGGGTATCTAACCCCAAAGTACTTCACACATTAAATCTTTAAAAGATCTGTTTCTTTCACATAAGTCACACAATACCAGTAGTATAAAATAGAGTGTCTGTCTTTTTAAGTAAACTAAAACACTTAACTTTGTAAAATCAAGTAACAACATTATTTTACAAACGTCCATGTTTGCCTAATTTCTAATGTTCACGTTTCTTATTTTAGAAAGGTTTAAGTTCAAGGTCTTATTCATTTAAGAATATAATTCTCTTTTAAACAATCGAGAAAACATAAGCCTTATATGTGAGTAGGATATTCTTGTTTATAACAATCTTATTACAGCAGCCATGATCTAGGAAATATCATTTTGTCTCATCTTAGTTTCTATGCAGATGGAAGTTTCTACTAGTTTTAATAATACTTAATTATTCAATACATTTTCCTTTATTAACGCTGCAGATGGTTTGTCGATACACATTTACGATTTCAAATCAAGAAACATTATCCCTTTTAAAAATCAAGTACTCATTACTCACGAATGAGGTTTCACACAAAATTCATATAATTTATTTAAGTTAAGTCTCTTATCTTACAAGATCAAGTCTCTTAACTTCTATAATAATTAAAATCATTCGTTTTATCTTTCTTAAGCTGTTATACCTAACTTCCCATAAAGCTAGTATAACTCTTAAGCTTTTAAAACCAAGTACACTCTTCTTTTAAAAACAGTTCTTAATTCTCTTGAACTACTTCAAGATTATTATTATTCGGGCTTAAGTCAAAAGACATTGCCGTACAACTACGTTCAAATAACATACGTACGTCTACCGTACTACATAGTTATACACACATCATGCTAGAAGAGATAGGAAGAGGTTCACATACCTCGCGACGATTATCGACTATTAGCAAATCGCTCCACGGCTATAACCTGCTTAGCTGTTCCACCTTCTCAAGTAGCACATGCTACTCGCAGAACATTCAACCTATACAGGTTACACAAGTCTATCAAAGTCTAGACTACTCGGTAGAATAAATCTAGATGCAAGATCCTACGGGAAAATTGGGCAGCCCTTCCCTACCCGTCAAACTACACAAGTCTACTGTAATACAGTCCTAAGTAATTACTGATTGATTCGATTCTGGGCTTAAGTCGAAGGACATTGCCACAACATTAAGTTCAACTATATATAGTATACTTCAACTATATATTCTAACATTATGTAATTTCCAATTACAATAGAGGGACAAGATAATTACCTCGATAAGCCCATAATTATCCGAGTTTAATGTCGATCCTTAGCAAGGTTTAGCTCCAACTCCGAGCACTCCAACCCGCTCTAAACCACCCTTAGAAGTTCTAACCAACTTCTACACAATACTCCAACGGACTATGGAGATTTACCTAGGGGTTCGGTTTGTATTGACGGGAAGTATAATAGTATTTACGGCTTTTAGAAAGGTATAACCTTAGAATACTACAAGGTATACGGCTAAGGTAATTTGGGCATTATAACAATACTTTTGAGAGTATTTCTACACCACAAAGGGGGTATTATACGAAAGCAACAAGGCAGTGGGGTACCCCACTGCCAAGACCTCAGGAGGGGGAGGGCTCTCGGCAAGTGGGGGAGGCTTAGGGCGAACTCAACACAAGGGAGGGAGAAGGAGAGCTTTCAAGACTTAGGCAAATATTTGGATGAAGAAGTCTTCACTAAGGGGTATTTATAGGTCAAGTGAAGGCCAACCAATGGCCAAGATCTTGCCAAGTGCTATGCAAGTGTAGGGCCAAGATCTTGCCAAGTGCACACTAGCCAACTAACACAAAAAATATCCTACCAACCCTTGACCACAATGGCCAACTTTCGCCACTACATTCTCCCAAGGTGTCCCAATGAGAGGGTGACAAGTGTCGCCCTCTTGTTGGTCCAAAATGTTCGTCTCTCGGAAAAATCCGCAAAATAAAAAATGGCATAGCGGAAATTCCCTACGAAAGTGTGGAAAGCGTTTCACGAAAAACGACTCTAATCGGGTGTTGTGCACAAAATTAAATCGCCAAGCCTACTTGAAGTTCGAATTTCCTACGTCGTCCTGCGTACATACTGGAAATACGGTATAACATTCTCCTCCTTAGAAACATTCGTCGAATGTTCCTTCTAAATCTCAAAACAAGCGCGCGAAGATAGTCTTCACTACTATTCTTACGAGAACAAACACGCCACGTCCGCCACGAAACACCCCGCGAAATACTTACATCCAAGTCCACGAGAAACACCTCTAACATCACCAAAATGATACTACTTTGTCACTTTGTCGCGAGCCTTGCTCGACGACCCAACAAATGGTGCCGCCGCACGCGATCATCGTCGCCAGACACTCGAATTCTTACCACATTTAAATCGCTTTAGTATCCAAAACTCGGTTACTATCTCTTAACGTGGGCATCATTTACTGGGAACATTCTGGATGGATCTTCGATACTTTCCCGAACATAACAATACGAAAGACCGGACGTCCTGCCTCCTAAGTCGGACGGCAAATGCTAACATATAGGCAACCTGGCCTATTCTTCACATGAACTCACAAAGGCCCAAGTAACTCGGGCTAAGTTTCCTCTGTTTTCCCAAAGCTCGTCACACCCTGACCGGGGTGGTACTTTCAAGAAGACCGACCGTCAACCTGAACTCTAAGCGTCGTCGCCGATTATCCGCACGATTCCTCTGAGCTGCCAGAACTTCTTCTAGACAAGCTTCTCACTAACCACGATGCCTTTGGAACAAGCTGAACCGATCGTCAACCTTGCCAACATCGAACCAATCGGCCGTGAACTTACACTTCCGCTTTACAAGGCTTCATAAGGCGACATCCGAACACTGCAATGGTAGCTAAAACACTTCTCTCTACAGGAGACAACCATCCCCACAACTACCCCTGAAATCCAAACAACGGCCGAGGCGAATGCGGTCGAGACTACGAGTCCTTAACCTGCTGGTAAAACTTCCAAACAAAGCGGTAGTATCACGGGCTCCATGCGCCATAAGGTGAAGGTAGGCACCCCGTGCAGCCTTACAACCTTTCTGATGTATCAACACTGCCGAGTGAATGGTCCCGACCGAAGAACACGATGGGCTGCCCCCATCGGCCCGACCACTGGTCGAACGCATCCACGAACTTCGTCTGTGGTTAACTAAACTTGGGCCTAACACCCTCGTGACCTACCACAAGCGGGACCACCACAACCGCACCACCACCAAACAGGTCGCGGGTTGACCCGCAACGTGGCCTCAACCCGACCCGGCAACGCGCAAAATACTAGCTCCCTGATCCGGAACAATCTCACTAATCCATGTTACGAAAACCTAGCGGTCTTCTTAGCTCAACTACCCTCTTTCATTCCACACTACTGGGACCTATCCCAAACATAGCTCACGTGCACTAGGCACCGATAAGGATCAACATAACCATCGTCTTTTACTCTAGATGACCTTACCTCAAGGTCTCTACGTAACAAGACTCTAAGGTTTACACCTTCTCTATCCCCAATTCTTACTTGGTTAACTAACCAGGATTTCTAATCACAACTAACACAAAGCACTTAAGGTATACTCACCTTATCACATAAACAAAACTCTAGAGGTTAAAGATATATCTATATCTCGCTTCACTCTTAGTCGTTCTAATCAAACACGCCTGTAGAGCGCATTGAGGAGATGACAAACTACCCACCGATCTGAAGGCTAAGTCCTCCTACAAGGACACTCTTCGATACGGCACTGACGGTCATAGTGCAACAAGTACCAACCTAAAAGATGACATTCCCGGGATGGCGTCATCACACCGTGGAACCGGAAGCCACGGAGTTCTAACCAACTCCTGCATACCGAACGTCCACGAAATTCGTGGAAGACCACTCGACCGATGGATGTGCATAATCAAATCTCGTGAGGTGACTCGCCTCGAAAGTTACCAAAGGACCTTGCTGCTCGCCTCTTCTCGTTGTCCTTCGTTAACCCGTCGATCTCTACGTTTCGGCCACGCGCATAAGCCCGCATACGTGCCATGCTCAAGCCTAATCAAGGATTACTCTTGCACAATCTTTCTTAGGTAGTCATCAAGACTTGCGGTACAACGGTATACCCTTTGGTAGCCAAATCCATAGCTAGTAATGTGGTCGCTTTCGCAATCTAAATTCTCTGTTCCCGTGGGCGAAGGTTCAAATATCATGGCGCGGTAGAGGAATCGCTGCCGTGCTAAACATCACTTGGGGCTAGTGATGTCGCAGATATCCCCAAATGAAGCACCTAACTCGGTGATGATTGTGCTGTGCCCTCGTAACCCTCTCGAACTCTACTCGCGACTCCCTGCCGCTTGCCTCACGGGCGGGTTGCCACTACGCGAGGCATAGCGGTGAGGGAAAGAAATACGTTTAGAGGTCCAATTTACAACACACTCTAAGGCACGATCTGAGTGAGAAGAATAGAAACCAATCCTAAATATCCTATAGCCTCACGATTATTGGCGTGGTGCACAACACACCGATAATCAAGACTTCATCGGATACGATGCGTAGACACTTTCCGAGGATTAATCGCTTCGATACCACTTTTGTCACGACCGAACTCGGGCGTGATCGTGCCTTACCGGGCACCTAGTGATACAACATCGAGTAATCGGAACATAAAACACATACATGAAACAAATGAAGTACAAAACGATGTCGAGGAAAACTTGCACGAGGCATATATATAAATAACAACTCTTACAAATGAGCAGTTTAATCTTTTTACAAACCCCGCCACACGATTACTGCACTCTAAGAAATGATACGACAACAATGACGGACGGGGCCCAGTCATACCACGAATGTAAGCACCTACAACAACAGGGACTATACGAAGATAAGCCTCCGAGAAACGGAGCTTTCCCAAACGCCGAATGTGACCCTAAGAGCGAGGATCAACGATCGTGTACCTTTACTCATGCGTGATGAACGCAGCCGGGCGAGGTCGATAACAGTGCAGTATGTGAAATGAAAATAAATCGTAAATGAAATCATAGTAGTCTATAAAGCGAGACATGTATGATAACCAAACTACGATTCCACAATAAGCGATCATGTCAAGTCGGGGACTCACGCCTCAAAGTCATCACAATAAAACCGCACGGGGTAAATGCGAAGGCATAACCGACTACTAAGACCCCAGCACCACAAATGCCATAAAGCGTATCACGAGGTCTTTCTAGACCGCACCACATGATCGGCGGCCGCCACCGCTCGCAGAGCACCGCGCGTCTATTCTGGAACTCGCAGCCCGCATAGGTCACACACGGACCCGCATGAGGTATTCCTCGAATCATGGTCCTGCATCACCGAGGTATACCCCGCATCGAGGGCGCCTTAACCCCGGTATCCGCCAGGCTCCCGCAACCCGCATAGTCTCAAAAGACCGCATAGTCTCACCGGACCGCATAGGAATCCCCGCATCGGGCTAAACACGGAATGATCAATCTCGAGCTACCGCACTCGCGTAGTCACAAGGACCGCATAGCCGTAGAGACCGCGTCGGGGTGGCAAGCCCTGGTATAATAAGTCAAAGGGTATGTGATACAATAATAGTACAACGCTTAACGTTTAACAACGTAAGCACAACAAGAATGACCACTTACACAACATCACAAGATACTAACACACGTAGCATCCTAACATGTTTACTTATTAAATCAACAAGAAAGTATTACAAGGCTATCACAAACCAACACAATCAAGTTATTCACACAAGGTACTTTATGCTAACAAGTTCGGGTATCTAACCCCAAAGTACTTCACACATTAAATCTTTAAAAGATCTGTTTCTTTCACATAAGTCACACAATACCCGTAGTATAAAATAGAGTGACTGTCTTTTTAAGTAAACTAAAACACTTACCTTTGTAAAATCAAGTAACAACATTATTTTCCAAACGTCCAAGTTTTCCTAATTTCAAATGTTCACGTTTCTTATTTTAGAAAGGTTTCGTAGTTCAAGGTCTTATTCATTTAAGAATATAATTCTCTTTTAAACAATCGGAGAAAACATAAGCCTTATATGTGAGTAGGATATTCTTGTTTATAACAATCTTATTACAATGACCATGATCTAGGAAATATCATTTTGTCTCATCTTAGTTTCTATGCAGATGGAAGTTTCTACTGGTTTTAATAATACTTAATTATTCAATACATTTTCCTTTATTAACGCTGCAGTGGTTTGTCGATACACATTTCTGATTTCCGAAATCAGTAAAACATTATCCCTTTTAAAAATCAAGTACTCATTACTCACGAATGAGGTTTCACACAAAATTCATATAATTTATTTAAGTTAAGTCTCTTATCTTACAAGATCAAGTCTCTTAACTTCTATAATAATTAAAATCATTCGCTTTATCTTTCTTAAGCCGTTATACCTAACTTCCCATAAAGCTAGTATAACTCTTAAGCTTTTAAAACCAAGTACACTCTTCTTTAAAAAGTTCTTAATTCTCTTGAACTACTTCAAGATTATTATTATTCGGCTTAAGTCAAAAGACATTGCCGCACAACTACGTTCAAATAACATACGCACGTCTCACCGTACTACATAGTTATACACACATCATGCTAGAAGAGATAGGAAGAGGTTCACATACCTCGCGACGATTATCGACTATTAGCAAATCGCCCACGGCTATAACCCGCTTAGCTGGTCCACCTTCTCAAGTAGCACATGCTACTCGCAGAACATTCAACCTATACAGTTACACAAGTCTATCAAAGTCTAGACTACTCGGTAGAATAAATCTAGATGCAAGATCCTACGGAAAATTGGGCGACTCTTCCTACCACAACTACACAAGTCTCATGTAATACACCCTAAGTAATTACGATTCAGTTCTTGAGCTTAAGTCCAAGGACATTGCCACAACATTAAGTTCAGTACTATATATAGTATACTTCAACTATATATTCTAACATTATGTAATTTCCAATTACAATAGAGGGACAAGATAATTACCTCGATAAGCCCATTATTATCAGAGTTTAATGTCGATCCTTAGCAAGGTTTATCTCCAACTCCGAGCTCTCCAACCCGCTCTAAACCACCCTTAGTAGTTCTAACCAACGTCTACACAATACTCCAACGGACTATGGAGATTTTCCTAGTGGTTTCCAGGACGACGGAAGTATAATAGTATTTCTGGCTTTCAGAAAGGTATAACCTTAGAATACTACAAGGTATACTGCTAAGGTAATTTGGGCATTATAACAATACTATTGAGAGTATTTCTACTCCACAAAGGGTGTTATTATACGAAAGCAACGAGGCTAGGGGGGTACCCCACGGCTAGCACCTCAAAGGAGGGGAGGGCTCTGCCAAGGGTGGGAGGCTTAGGATGAACTCAACACAAGGGAGGGAGAAGGAGAGCTTTCAAGACTTAGGCAAATAATCCGATGAAGACGCCTTCACTAAGGGGTATTTATAGGTCAAGTGAAGGCCAACCAATGGCCAAGATCTTGCCAAGTGCTATGCAAGTGTAGGCCAAGATCTTGCCAAGTGCACACTAGCCAACTAACACAAAAATATCCTACCAACCCTTGACCACAATGGCCAACTTTCTACCACTACATTCTCAGCCAAGGTGTCCTAATGAGAGGTGACAAGTGTCGCCTCTTGTTGGTCCAAAATGTTTCGTCTCTAAAAATCCATAAAAATAAAAATGGCATAGCGGAAATTCCCTACGAAAGTTGTGGAAAACGCTTTACTAAAAACGACTCTAATCGGGTGTTGTGCACAAATTAAATCGGCGAAGCCTACTTGAAGTTCGAAATTTCCTACGCATATCCCCTCGCACATACCGGAAATACGGGTATAACACTGGCCGCGCGCCCGACTCAAGCCGTCCAAAGATTTCGATTTTTGGCGCGCGCTGATGCGCGCAGCGCCGACGCGGGAGTTATGAAGTGCTGGGCCGAATTTGACATATTTTCAGAATCCTAAAGGGATAATTTTTCCTTCCTAAAGGGATAACTTTTCCTACCTAAAGGGATAACTTTTCCTACCTTAAAACCCTTACCTAAAAGGATTCTAATAACTTTTCCTACCTACAAAATCCCTAACCCTTCACCTAAAGGATTCTTTGGCTATAAATACTCTACATCATTAGAAGAATTATTCATTCTCCATTCCACCATTCACCATTCTACATCCATCCTTCCACCAATCCATATTGTAAATATTCCACAACACAACTCTTGGATGCTTGGCTTGGAGACTCATTCTTAAGTATTTTCTTTTCTTTTCTTGTTTTCATTTCAGTTTTATGAAGAACATGGAATTAGTTCTTGTCATGTCAATGGCTAGGAACTAATTCCTCTATAGGGCTTTCCATGTTGAATCTCTAGAAACTTATGTTATGATTTAATGCATGCTTATGGTTATTCTTCTTCTTGTTGAGATCTATCCAATAATTGAATTGAATGCTTGGTAGTTAATTTACAACTAATTATCACTATATGATTTCTAATCAGACTCCGAAAGGAGGGGATTGTGAATATGCTGTAAGTTGGGTAGACATTCTTGGATTGGGGATGAAAATACCTCAATTATTTATGTAGCATTAACGAGAGGCTTAACAACCCTAATTTTACGCATTGTGCGTGACGGTTAACTAGGTTCTTAGTCTTAATCCTCCTATAGAGTCATCCTTTTCACCGAAAGGTAGAAAGGAGCAATACTGGGGTTGAGTGTTTATATAACCCTAACGGGAGTATAAAACGATTTAGTGAACCTGCTTTCTCCAAAAGAAGAAGACCATAAGTTATTGCATTAATAAGTAACATAAGCGGATAGTGAGGAGACGTGAAAGCCATATTCTCATCACAACTGAAGTAAACTCATTAGTTAAATTAGCCTTTATAATTCGTAGTTATAAACCACAAAATCAAATATCAATTTACCAAATAGATACCAAAAGATAGATATTTGGTACTTGAACCCTAATACTTGTGGACGATATTCGGTCTTGCTAAGATTATATTACTTGTTACGATAACGTGCACTTGCGTTTAAGTGTGTGCATCTTTTCGCGCATCAAGTTTTTGGCGCCGTTGCCGGGGATTAGGCATAGTTCAATATCAAATTCATCTATTTTTAATTTCTAATTTGGTTTTATTTCTGTTTTTTTTTCATTTGTTTTTTTTTTTGCTCCAAGAACAAGTTTCTAACTTGTTCTGCGAGCATCTTTTTATCACCTTTTTTTTGTTTGTCTTATTTTGCAGGTTAAATTCGAAAAAATAAAAAATAAAAAAAACGAAAAAAATAAAAATAAAAAATTTATAATATAATCAGGACACATGGACTACTACTATCAGAGACAGTGGAGTCATCAACAACAGCTTAACCCACAGATGTCAGAGGAAGATCGAAATGAGTTGCAGGCAGACATACTTATGTTCGCCAAGTGTCAGGCTCAGTTTATGGCTGAGACAAGAGAGTCCCTCAGAAAGTTGGAACTGCAAATAGGAGAACTCGCAGTCATTTTGAACAGCGAAATGCAAGAAAAGCAATCTGCACCTGTGGGAGGTGGCAAGCAAATTGAGGAGCCTGAACCACACCCAACTATTGAGGAATCTGGCGTGATAGTTGGTGTAGAGAAGGAAAAGATTGCAAAGATCCAATTATTCACCTTCTTGGATTCCTTGGAAAATCTTTTTCTCGTACCTATTGCAGAAGAAACACCACCAGCTGTCAATGTTGACCCCCAAACAGGAAGTCCATACCATCAAGGGCACCCCCTAGAGTTGAGAGATGTTGGAAATCTCACTGATCCCTACATTAGAGAGAGCCTAAACGACAAGCATGTCTTGTGTACTTGGGGGATAATCGTATATTGGAGGCCCTTGTTTGTAGCAATTGTTGTAGTTGAAGTGAGACCTGCAACAATAACTCTGCGGATTGCAAGCAATTCGCAGAAGGATCCAATGGGCACTCGTAAAGGTTCATTGCGTCCGGCTAAAAGACGTTAAAGACAGCGCTTGTTGGGAGGCAACCCAATGTTTTTAATTATGTTATTTTAATTTTTGTCTTGAACAGTCTCACGGTCTTGGGTTTTTGTTTTGTGTTGTTGGATGACAGGTGGACTGAAAGCTGAAACCGAGGAAAAATGAGCAAAAATGCTGGAAAAAAAAAAGAGCGATCGCCATTGCGACGCCAGAATCGGCCGTGGCGCGGAACTCTAGAGGCATGAAGATTAGCGATGTCGCGGCGCCGAATATCAGGGCCGCGGCGCCGGAACTTCAGAGAGCCATATTTCCGTGCAAATTCCAAAAAATTTCCTCTTAGACCTCCGTTATGACCGCTGTGTTGTGTCAGTAAGTTGTCCTTTTTCTTTTATTTTCTTTGAGTCTTGCACACATTGGGGACAATGTGTGATTTAAGTTTGGGGGGATGTTTTATTATTTTTGAGTCTTTTTGAATTGTTTTGTGTATTTTTGAGTAATTTTTGAGTCATAAATTATTTTATTTTTTTCTCTTTTGAGTCATATTTTTTTAGATCATGCATGTTGTAGTTACTTGAAACACCTAATGAAGTAAAGTGGAATAATGTAATGGAATTAGAAGCAACCATCTGAACACTTAGGATAGATATGCCAAAAATTCATGAAATCAAACTATTTGGGGTATCTTGCTTGATGTATGCATTGTTAGTGATTAAACCTATGTGTCTGCTTGCTTACTATTTGAGGCAAAATAGTTAGGATATGCATGTTAGGGAGATGACTCAGGCATTTCTTTGTTAGCCCTTTCTTACCATTCTTTACCTATCCCTGACAGTCAAATTATATCCCTAGTCAGCCCCTTTGAGCCTAAAAATAAGACCTTTCTTGACACCCTATAATTCCATACTTGTGCCATAAGTGAAAATTTAGATGTTTGGAATATAAAGTGTTGAAAAAGAGACAAAAGAGATGTAAACAATTTTTGATGCACCCCAATGAAAAAGTAATAATAAATAGGCAAAATCCTAAGTTTGGGGGTGCTTGTTATTCATAATACACTTCACTCTCTCAAAACAAAAGAGGGGAAATATAGATATGAAGTGAAGAAAGGAAACCAAAAGGAAAGGGAAGAATTGAAAAGCAAAAGAGATTATGGTACATACAATGAGCCTAAATGTCTATTTTTACCTACCCCTGCCTAAGCCTACATTACAACCCTGAAAAGCCCTGAAGATCTCTAATATGTGTATCCATGATTAGTGGAGAATAACAAGTGAACAGGCCATAGGATTTTGAAATTGACATGCATAGTTAGGTATTCTTACTTCCATTTAGCATGATTAAATTGAATTTGCGAAATATCTGACTTTAAGTGTTTAGAATGCTAAAAATCCATGCTATATGTTCCTACATATTATCCTACTAACCTTCATGCTTTTCTAAATAATAATTGTGCAGCAAAATGATCAGTATCTTTGAGTCATTGCATTGTCCTTTCCTTCGTGTCTTTGTTTATATTTTTTTTATCTTTGCTCGAGGGCGAGCAAAGGTTAAGTTTGGGGGTATTTGATCAGTGTATTTTATATACACTTTTTGAGTCAGTTTTAGTTAGTATTTTACTCATTTTGTTTATGCTTAGTATAGTATTAGAGTCGTTTTCCTTTCTTTTGTGTCACAGCGGTCAGAAATGGAGAAATGACGAAAAGAAGAGAAAATGAGCTTAATTGAGATGGAATTGCACACAAAAAGGGCCAAGAAAGGAAGTCTAAGTTCCGAATTATAGAGAGATCGACGAAGACAGGACGAACAAAGGGCGAAGAAACGAAAAATCCGGAAGAATTCCAGCCACGGCGCTGCATGGCGCTGGCGGCTACGATCAAGCCGTCCAAAGATTTCTGATTTTCAGCCATGGGCCAGCCTCGCATGGCGCCGACGCGGGAGTTATGAAGTGCTGGGCCGAATTTGACATGTTTTCAGAATCTTAAAGGGATAATTTTTCCTTCCTAAAGGGATAACTTTTCCTACCTAAAGGAATAACTTTTCCTACCTTAAAACCCTTACCTAAAAGGATTCTAATAACTTTTTCTACCTACAAAATCCCTAACCCTTCACCTAAAGGATTCTTTGGCTATAAATACTCTACATCATTAGAAGAATTATTCATTCTTCATTCCACCATTCACCATTCTACATCCATCCTTCCACCAATCCATATTGTAAATATTCCACAACACAACCCTTGGATGCTTGGCTTGGAGACTCATTCTTAAGTATTTTCTTTTCTTTTCTTGTTTTCATTTCAGTTTTATGAAGAACATGGAATTAGTTCTTGTCATGTCAATGGCTAGGAACTAATTCCTCTATAGGGTTTTCCATGTTGAATCTCTAGAAACTTATGTTATGATTTAATGCATGCTTATGGTTATTCTTCTTCTTGTTGAGATCAATCCAATAATTGAATTGAATGCTTGGTAGTTAATTGACAACTAATTATCACTATATGATTTCTAATCAGACTCCGAAAGGAGGGGGTTGTGAATATGTTGTAAGTTGGGTAGACATTCTTGGATTGGGGATGAAAATACCTCAATTATTTATGTAGCGTTAACGAGAGGCTTAACAACCCTAATTTTACGCATTGTGCGTGACGGTTAACTAGGTTCTTAGTCTTAATCCTCCTATAGAGTCATCCTTATCACCGAAAGGTAGAAAGGAACAATACTGGGGTTGAGTGTTTATATAACCCTAACGGGAGTATAAAACGATTTAGTGAACCTGCTTTCTCCAAAAGAAGAAGACCATAACTTATTGCATTAATAAGTAACATAAGCGGATAGTGAGGAGACGTGGAAGCCCTATTCTCATCACAACTGAAGTAAACTCATTAGTTAAATTAGCCTTTATAATTCGTAGTTATAAACCATAAAATCAAATATCAATTTACCAAATAGATACCAAAAGATAGATATTTGGTACTTGAACCCTAATCCTTGTGGACGATATTCGGTCTTGCTAAGACTATATTACTTGTCACGATAACGTGCACTTGCGTTTAAGTGTGTGCATCTTTTCGCGCATCACATGCCCAAAATAATGTCAAAGTCCACCATATTCAAAATAACCAATTATACCCAAGTAGCATACCCCATAAACGTGACCACACAAGACCTATAGACCCGATCCACAATCAAAGAATCCCCGACAGGAGTAGAGACACGAATAGGTACATCACGCATATCACAAAGCATATCTAAACTCGTAGAGAAATAGGTGAACACATAAGAGAAAGTAGAACCTGGGTCAAATAAGAGAGAAGTCGTTCGGTGACAAATCGAAATAATACCTGTGATAACCGCATCAGATGCCTCGTCTTTTGGTCTACCCAGAAAAGCATAGAAATGGGCCCGTCCACCCTCAGACTGTGTGCTTCCATGACCACCACGAACTGCCTGAGATCCTCCTCTCACTGACTGAGTGTTGCCCCTACCTGAATGATGACCACCTCTGCTAGGCTAATGGCCACCCCTGCCTATCTGCGAACCCCCTCTACTAGAATGTCCTCCTCCTCTAGCTGGAAATACTGGAGGCCTAGATGTCTGAACTCTGGAACCCTGCCTGGATCTAGGACACTTCCTTGTGAAATTCCCTGTCTCGCCACACTCAAAACATGCCCTCTTAGCCATAGGCTGCTAAACTGTCATAGAAGAACCAGAATACCCTTCACGATCTAAAGGTTGAGCGTAAGTCCTTCGGAAAGTCTGCTCAAAACTAGGCCCGCTATAACCTGAAGAACCACCTGCTGAAACCTGTAGTGATGAATAGATGGGGCGACTGTAAGGATAATAATGAACCCTGTCCTGGTGTCCCCCACCTCTAATAGGACCTCTGAAACTGTCAAATCCACGAGCTGTCTTGTCACCACCCCCCTACGTGCCTGACCCATCTCTGACTCAACCCTCCTGGCATGCTCTAATACTGACTGGAATGAGGCCCCATAAGCATCCAACAGCAAGGTCGTCAGTCAAAGCGGAATGTCCAAACCCTTCACAAATCTCATCACTCTATCATCCTCTGTGGGAAGTAATGCCGACGCATAACGGGACAATGCAAGAAATATGGTCTCATACTCCGCAACCGACCTACCCTGTTGCTCCAATGTCGAAAATGCATCCTTCATGTTGTCTCTCAGAGTATGAGGGACATACTTCTCTAGGAACACCTGGTAGAACTGGGTCCAGGAAAAGGTGGAGATCCGACTGGTAGACACTCTATGTACGATCTCCACCACTGCTTGACATCTCCAACTAACTGAAAAAGAAACATAATCGACCCCATGAGACTCCAATATACCCAGCTTATGAAGCATCTCATGGCAGCTAACAATAAACGCATATGCATCCTCCCCGGGAGAACCATAGAACCATAGAAGAGTCATTTTGGTAAATCCCTCGAACAATTTCCGCTCCTTAGTGGTCGACACTGGCCCATCCATAGGCCTTAGAACAAAACCAGGCGCTGGAGTATCATCAATATGGGGAGCCACTGCTGCCGCCGACAATACCCTCGGTGTCCGAAATCTTGGAGCAACCGCAACATCGGGAGTCTGACCTCCCACTCTAGTCTGCGAGCCATCCAGAGCAACTGGAAGCATACCCGCCTGAGCCAAATCACAAAGTACTGACACGAAACACGACCTCGAAAGTCAGGAGTAGCAGCGACCCCAGATTGTGCCTCAGCATCTCTAATCTCCTCCTCCGGAATGTCGTTAGGCTCCGTAGTCAAATCTCGTCCGGTCACGAGAAGGTCTTGGTGATGGTTCGCCGGAATAGCCGCATACCGCCTACCACGCCCTCGCCGCCACGAACACCGCTCTGTAACGGGTATGGATGCGGGTGCAGGTGCGACCTCACGGCCTCCCCGATCGATCGGCGTCACCATCTGTGAGAGAACATAGAAATGGGTGTAAGATATCAATCTGAACAATGTCGCACGAAAAGAATGAACCAGATACCAATCGGATTGAACTAGCACGAAAAGAGTAAAGACGTGAAGTGTTTCCTAAAGGTCATATAGCCTCTCGAGGATGGGTACGGACGTCTAAGTACCAATCCGCAATACTCTACTAGACATTGCTCTTGTACTCATTAGACCGATTAACCTAGAAGCTCTGATACCAACTTTATCACGACCCAACTCACGAATCATGATGGCACCTACCCTATTCCCCTGAGTAGGCGAACCACGTTCTCAGTAACAAGTTAAATAAGCAGAAAATAAATAAAGAAAAAGAAATTATAAGTCTTAAACATTTAATTCCCCAAAATCTGGTCAAAACGGGTACAAGAGCACTAACAAGTCTGAAAAAATAGAAGTCTGAAAGAATGCCCGAAGGCTACATATTGTCTGTCAATAATCAACGAAAAATGGAAATAACTAAGAAGCCCTCCAGGGGCCATGGACAACCAAGTAGCTCACCCTGAATGAATAGAAGATGTCAACCTCGCGAATCAGTCACAGGGCGTAGAACTAGAACCTGGATCGTACTCTGCACTCAACAAAAGTACAACAAGAGTAGTATCAGTACAACACTAGTATCGGTAAGCATCATAGGCTGACAGTGATTAGATAACACATGGAGAGTTGAAACTAACAAGTAGCACATAGAACAAACAAGTATAGTTACGTACCCTATACAAGTCAAAATATAAGAAATTATGAAATCAACCAAGACAGATATAAGTTCACCAAATAAGCAGTTAAAACTAAGAGTAGATGGAAGCAATGCAATACAATAGTCACCTCTCCCTCACTCCACTCTTGTACACACATGCTAAGGCAGTGTCATCAATCTATGACCCATGGGGGACACGAGAAGTCCATGTACCACTCGTGCTCTCCGGCAATGACCTCAGAGTTTCTCAATCACTCCCAATCTCCTGCAGCAACCTCAGAGTTATCAATCACTCTCAATCTCCGATAGAAACCTTGGAGTTTATCAATATCATCAAAACAATAATATAACAAAAGTATGACAGGCATGATATTAGTCTCAACACTTATCACATTTATATAATCGACAAGTACAAGTCATATCAATGTCCTATGTTCAATTATCAACATCATACTTCCTTTATTTTCACGTGATAGGTAAGCTAGTATACGATAGAGATACAATCAAGTGGTAACCATACAAAATAACACATAATCGACGAACCCCTTTGGTTCGCGGTCCAGTGGACATTCTATCATGATATCCCTGCCACTTTCTACAACTGCATACGATTCTCTAATCAGAGTCTTACTAAAGTAAACCATAACCTACCTCAATGCCGAGCGGGTGCCACGAACAATCAAACCAATTCCTTCCCCTTGCGTAGAGCCTCTGAACGCTTAAAATCTAGAAAATATGCGAACTATGTTATAATACGAATCTAAGGACACCCATATTGCTATATTTATATCAACAATATTTATTTACCATTTCAATTGTATGACTAAACCCCTACACATATAAAAATATTAGCATAACTTCAGGAAATTCAACTAACATTCCTTTCTTTCAACTTTCTCGGATCTCCCGCTCGTAAAGAATATAACATTTAATTCGTAACTCCAAATCAGGTGTTTATCATACCACATCGAAGGCAACACTAGGATATTTTATTATGCCGAATCCCACCTGACAATACTTAGCGTAGATGGTGAAAATTTACGAAGGAAACAACCCTATGAAATTTGTGTTGCCAGAATTTTTATAAAACAAGGCAGAAACTTCAAACAGTCATAACTTTCAAACCATAAGTCGGATTTATCTTCGTAAGATATCAAACTGACGGGAACAGAGTAATATACAACTTTCATTCAGCCCATAATTTCACATTCCTTACGAATTTGTATAGTTTTCACGTTTTATATACTGTTGTAATCTTTATGTTTCCAATTCATCATCATACTAATCATTATGTATTACAATTGAAGTTGGTAGAGACCAAGTGCATCAGTAAAAGGATGGATTTCCATAGCAGCTCAAATCAAATATTCTATGTCCAATTCAACTAATTCAATCATAACTTCATAATTTCCATCTTACCTAATTTATATACTAGAACGTGTATATATATTAATATTCTAAAGAGACAGAAGGAATCTCAACAACGTATATACACTTTATATGCTAAAGAGTAAGTGTAATTCTTTTTATACCTGACTTTGCAATTCTTTGATCCTAATGACGTCTGCGGAACTAGCCGAATTTTTTCTATGCACTTGTTTTTTTTCTTTTGCTGCTGCCGTCTCTCCTTCTCTTCTAGTATTAGGTTTTCTTTTGTATCCTTTTTTCCCTTACTGCATGTTGCGTCCCTCCCCCTTTTCTTATGTAACTCCCGCGCCCCACGAGAAAGGGAAGTAGGCTTGGCCCACTTTACTCCCTCAACTAAATTTCATGCACAATTTATAAATTAAAACTTCTATTAGTTAATACCATTCTCATACTATTTTTCGTAATCTTAAAGTGCTAAACGACCAAACGGGTCGTTACACCTATGGAGTTTTGAGAGGAGTATATTTCAAACCAGTCAAAAAATGGAATTTTTATTTTATTTTCTTGGACAAATTCTGTCACGATCCGACCCCGGGCCCGCAATTGGTGCCCTACCTGGGCACCCTTATAGGTAACCATCAGAGAAAATCAGCGGAGCATACATAAAACATACAACTTAAATCAGTAAGAAATAAATAACATGCTAGCCGATAAGGCTGCCTCCCTGGATATATATATACATAAATAGCCAAAAGCAGTTACATCATTTTTCTTTACAAACCGACCCACAAGATATGACTACAGACCTCTAAGAGTTTTGACATAACAACTGTGACGGGACAGAGCCCCGCCATACCCCTGAATGTACAACAACCGACAATACTAGAGATCTGAACCAAAGATAAGCCTCCGGAGTAATGGAGTTTCTCAATAGCTGAACGGTGATCCTAAGAGTGAGGATCAGAAAGCAATGTACCTCAACCTGCGGCATGAGCGCGGCCCAGAAAGAAGTCGATCAAAATATGTACCAAGTATGTAAAACTGAAAGTACTGTAATGAAATCATATAGTCTAAAATTGTTACACCCCGTATGGCCAGGGCATGTAAAGAGAATGTACGAAAGGAAGAATTGTTTTTCCGACGGAAAATCTTCCGGACGTCGGAAAGGAAAAATGTTCGTTATTGAGAATTGGATTCTCAAAATGCATTATTTGAAGAGTATGGAACTTATTAATATTATGGAAATTTATTTTACGGATTTGGTCACGTGGGGCCCACCCGAGGAATTTTACGTTTTGTGGGGCCCACGAGGGTTACGGAATTTTATGGACGAATGAGAGTGGAAACTAAGGGAGTTCTTCAACTTTGAAGTTGGAACTTGAAGATGAGTTATTCATAGGCCTCTAAGGAGTGCTTGGAGCGGATTGGAACTTAAGGAAAGGAGCTAAGAATTTCTAAGGCGCGACTTTGGAATCTTGGAAATTTTAAGGGCTTCTAAAGGTATAAATTGTGTCGTTTTAGTAGTTAAGACTTACTTATTGTTATAGCTATGGATTTTAGCAAGCATGTGTTATATAGTATGAAGTTTGATATGTTTATTGGCAATTGGAACCCTAATCCGAAAACTAGCATGTTAGCCTTAAGACTACAATTCAAATTGATTATTCGTTTAAGTCGTCGCATGTGGTATAAAGAAGGAAATTGTAGTTGTTGAAGTTGTTTAGACTATATAACATGTTAGACCTTAGAACTTGGAATTGTAATAAGAATTGGAAAGGACTTGTGTTGAGTCATTGTTGGCCGAGAATGACTTGTAAGTATTGAACTACTTATGAATTGTGGGCGGAATTTTACACGTATTGTAAGGCGTGTAATCCCTTTTGTTTGGTTGTTGTTTGGAGCCTTAAATGTGGCTTGTTGGTTATTGTATTCGGCCTTGAAAAGGTGGCAAAGTGAGTAGAAACAAAGGAAGTCTTTGCCAGATTTTAGTAGAATTAGAGACCAAATACTTAGTATTATTCTCGTTAGAGACTAGAAGTTGATAACCTTGTTGTGACCATTATAGGTTGACACTTCTACGTGACGGTGTATTCGGCAGCTTGTGGACTTAGCGAAAGGTATGTGAACTATCTCCTCTTAGCATGATTAGTAAGATAAAGAAAGTAGGTTCTACTCCTTAAATGATCCATTCCTTGGTTGTATTTGGATTGCCTAAAATAGAATTTGTTCTATGTACTTCCTTGAGTGTACTTTGATGTTTGGATTGTAAGTTGTAGAATCCATTTTCTTGATGAAGTTTGGATTCTTAAAAGTGAAGGTATTTTTACTTAAAGTACATGTAGTCTTAAAAAGGAAGTGGTTTCCAAATCTTTTGGCTAGTGCCTTAGTTCTAAAACCTAAAGGTCGTTATAGTGACTTTAGGGGAGTCAAAGGAGTGATTTACGTATTTGATTTAAAAAGAGGAGAAATGACATGATTTAAGAGAAGTAACTTGTGTTAAGGGTGAAGTTACTTGAGGTTTAAAAAGTAGAAGAAAACTTGTTTTCTAACTATTAAGAGACTTGAAGTATTTTGAAAGTTAAGAACTTGATTTGTAAGTATGTGATACTTGGTTTTAATAGTATAAGTCTCTTGGTTATTGAAGGAATGGATACGTCTAAAACCATAAAGGGTTATAACGGCTTTATGGGAAGTTGGTTATAACGGCTTTATGGAAGGTTTAGAAAGTTGTCTATTTTGATTAATCGGCATAGGTTGCCTAGATTGTGAAAATTTGGAGTTACTTGATTTCAAGCTTTGAAATGAGTTTTCTAAAGTGTAGTAACTTACTTTGAAAAATAGACACGCCTTGATACTACGGGTGTTAGTATCTTGGGGCTTTACATAGAAAGGAGTCTTTTATAAAAGAATGTACGTACGTAGTACTTTGATTTGTTAAAAGAGAATTATTCTATGTATGCCTTGATTAGTATTTTGGCTTGATAAATTGAGAATTTGTCTAAGTGTGCCTTGATAAGTACTTTGACTTGTTAAAAGATAATTATTCTATGTATGCCTTGATTAGTACTTTGGCTTGATAAATTGAGAATTTGTCTAAGTGTGCCTTGATAAGTACTTTGACTTGTTAAAAGAGAATTATTCTATGTATGCCTTGATTAGTACTTTGGCTTGATAAATTGAGAATTTGTCTAAGTGTGCCTTGATAAGTACTTTGACTTGTTAAAGAGAATTATTCTATGTATGCCTTGATTAGTACTTTGGCTTGATAAATTGAGAATTTGTCTAAGTGTGCCTTGATAAGTACTTTGACTTGTTAAAAGAGAATTATTCTATGTATGCCTTGATTAGTACTTTGGCTTGATAAATTGAGAATTTGTCTAAGTGTGCCTTGATAAGTATTTTGACTTGTTAAAAGAGAATTATTCTATGTATGCCTTGATTAGTACTTTGGCTTGATAAATTGAGAATTTGTCTAAGTGTGCCTTGGTAAGGACTTTGGCTTGTTAATTGAGGATTTGCCTATGTGTGCTGGAAATAGCCGATTGTGTGCTATTGGTACATCAGTTGTTTGAGTCGATCCGGGTTTGTAGCATTTGCATAATTAGTGGATTTGCTACCCACGATCACGAGGAATACCTCGTGCGAGTCCGTAGGGCTTATGCGGGTGAAATAGTCCCGTGCGGCGGGTCCGACCTATCACGAGGAATACCTCGTGCGAGTCGTAAGGGCTTATACGGGTGAAATAGTCTATGCGAGAATACCTCATGCGGTCGAAAGGGCTTATGCGGGTGAAATAGTCCCGTGCGGGCGGGTCCGACCTATCACGAGGAATACCTCATGCGGGTCCACGCGACCTATGCGGGTGAAATAGTCCCAGGAATAGGATTGTTGAATAATACTGCGGGCGGATGGTCCTGCTTGATCATGAGCTTCCTATTTTATATTGTAAGGATACTATTGTTTACTCTCATTGTAGTAAGGCACAAGGTGTTGTATTTTGAGTATCATATATGTCCCCGGATTTGTTTGTGTTACCCTATGGTCATGCTTTACGGTAGGATTAGGGGCATGAGACACGAGGTATATAGGACACGTGTGGGACTTGGTGTTCATGTATCCTTATGGGTGTTGTTACGTCATGGAATCTGCGGTGAGGAAGGATTCCAGGCGTGATTGATATTATGGCGTGAGACCCGTGGTTATATTAGAGTAATGACTTAGAGGGCTGCGTCCACGACTTGATATATCGCTTATGTGTTATGTCTTGTAGGTTGGCTATCATACATGTCTCTGTTTTGTTAAATTTATGATTTTATTACTGATACTTCTTGTTCACATACTTGTACATTCCCGTCTTGACCTCGCCCGAAGCTGCGTTAAATCTGCTTGAGTTTAGGTACGCAGATTTGGTGATCGGCAGTGTAGGACCTGCTTTCGAGTTTTGGATAGCTCCTTTGTTCGAGTTTATCATTTTGGTATAGTTACTTGATGCAGGCTTTTGTACATTTATGGATGCGGCGGGGCCTTGTCCGTCATAGTTGATTTAACTCCAGAGTGCGTATTCATATGTGGGATTGGACTCGTGTATGCAGTAGTGTCTTTTGTTTATGTATATTATATGGCGGCTAGTCGGCTTTGCCTTGTACGTCACGTTGGTTTTAAAAAAATGAGTACATTATTAATTTCCGATGTACTTAGTTGTTAAGGTAGAAGGGTGCGGTAGGGCACGATCACGAGCAGGGTTCGGGGTGTGTGAGTGGTATCAAAGCGATCGATCCTCGGAATGTTCTGACCGTGTCTAGTAGAGTCTTGATTATCGGTGTGTTGCGCGCACCCATGCGAGAGGCTACGGGGCATTTAGGAGTTGGTTTCTATTCTCACTCTAGATCGTGCCATAGAGGCGTGTTAGTAAGAAAATTCCTCTCGGCGTTTTGTTGTGTATTCTGATTATGCCTCGAGGAGAACGCGGCCCGAGAAGGGCAAAAGGAGTAGCAGAAGCTACTAGTCAGACTCAGAGAGTTGATAGGGCTTATGCCCAGGGTATATCGGATGTTGTTCTGCAGTCGGCGAGTTAACCTGCGCGAGTTTTGAGGCCCGGCACGAGCCTCCGGTTTCGGTTAGGAGAAGACTATAGGAGTCATGAGGAAGCGATTATGTTATTGACCAAGATAGCGGTGCTAGCGATTGTAAGTGATAGTACCCGGATGTAGGGATACTTTGATTAGTAAAGTGAGAAGTAAGAATGTTGACAAGAATGATAAGTGGCTGAGACTATAGTTGTGTAGAGTTCACGAGGTTGTAGTTACCCATAATAAGTGTAAGACCGATAGGGAAGAATGTGCGATAGGAATACTTTGGCTTATGTGATAAACCTCTAGTGAATGGGAGGATACGGTAGAAGTACCTTGAGATAAGAGAGATTTATTTGGACTAAGAATGACAAGTTAAGTGTGACGATGAGTCGGGTTATGGACTCACCGGGTCGGTAGATAGTATGGAATGGGGTGATGTCGATTAGAAATGGTCCCGCTATATGATAGGGTCACGAGGGTGCTAGGCCCAGTCTAGTTGATCGTTATGCGAGTTGTGGGCGCGTTCCACGTTCCAGTCGTAAGGACAGAAAAGCCTTATCGGGAATGTAAGTAACAATATGGCCAAGTTGGTTAGTAACTCGAGTTGGAGAAGCGAAACAATATTTGAGAATTTGTGCGTGTACTAGATGAGTTTGAAATGCGAGAAAGTATGACAAGTAAGGAAAGAAAGGAACCTCTAAGGATCCGTGTTCTAGGAGGCTGTAACGCCGAGTTTATGAGAAGGGACCACGACGGAAGGTCCATTATTATGTTTACGTATGTTATGTGGTGGCCGTATGTGGCATCGTTGGTCTCGTGCGATTTTGGTTGATAGGCATAGTATAGAGTTTATCTGGAGTTTGAATATCTTGACAACAGGACTAAGAACATTCGGGGCGAATGTTTCTAAGGAAGAATGTTACACCGTATGTCGAGCGTGTATAAAGAGAATATGCGAAAGGAAGAATTGTTTTTCGACGGAAAATCTTAGGACGTCGGAAAGGAAAAATGTTCGTTATTGAGAATTGGATTCTCAAAATGCATTATTTGAAGAGTATGGAACTTATTAATATTATGGAAATTTATTTTACTGGTTTGGTCACGTGGGGCCCTTGAGAAATTTTACGTTTTGTGGGGCCCGCGAGGGTTCTGGAATTTTATGGACGAATGAGAGGCGACACGTGGCACCCGCATGGCTTGGTCGAAATTTATACAAGGGTAAAATGGTCATTGACCACCTTGGAAGATTAGTCTTGCTAGCTTGATTTTGTTGACTAGTCAACTTGTCCACTTGGCTTTTCATTAATTGTCCTTCATCCTAGACCACAAGTGTATTAATCCAAGCCCTTCATTGTATTATATATGTTTCACTAGTGCAAGACAAGCTCATCTAACACTTAGGAAAATATCACAAAAACCTTGTTCTTCAACTAAGAGACCTCTCGGGTTTGTGACTCTCCCACACAAAATAATTGTAGTTTTGATCCTTTGTTCACAAGACTTTAACCCAATGTCCCTAAGGGTATTATAAGGATATCTCAATAGAAAGATTTCGTAAAAAACGTATTTTTACGTTAGTCGCAAGGCGGAAACTAAGGGAGTTCTTCAACTTTGAAGTTGGAACTTGAAGATGGGTTCTTCATAGGCCTCTAGGAGTGCTTGGGCGGATTGGAACTTAAGGAAAGGAGCTAAGAATTTCTAAGGCGACTTTGGAATCTTGGAAATTTTAAGGGCTTAAAGGTATAAATTTTGTCGTTTTAGTAGTTAAGACTTACTTATTGTTATAGCTATGGATTTTAGCAAGCATGTGTTATATAGTATGAAGTTTGATATGTTTATTGGCAATTGGAACCCTAATCCGAAAACTAGCATGTTAGCCTTAAGACTACAATTCAAATTGATTATTCGTTTAAGTCGTCGCATGTGGTATAAAGAAGGAAATTGTAGTTGTTGAAGTTGTTTAGACTATATAACATGTTAGACCTTAGAACTTGGAATTGTAATAAGAATTGGAAAGGACTTGTGTTGAGTCATTGTTGGAGAATGACTAGTAAGTATTGAACTACCATTATGAATTGTGGGGCGGAATTTTACGTATTGTAAGGCGTGTAATCCCTTTTGTTTGGTTGTTGTTTGGAGCCTTAAATGTGGCTTGTTGGTTATTGTATTCGGCCTTGAAAAGGTGGCAAAGTGAGTAGAAACAAAGGAAGTCTTTGCCCGATTTTCCGTAGAATTAGAGACCAAATACTTAGTATTATTCTCGTTAGAGACTAGAAGTTGATAACCTTGTTGTGACCATTATAGGTTGACACTTCAAATGCGGTGTATTCGGCTTAGCTTGTGGACTTAGTAGAAAGGTATGTGAACTATCTCCTCTTACAGCATGATTAGTAAGATAAAGAAAGTAGGTTCTACTCGTAAATGATCCATTCCTTGGTTGTATTTGGATTGCCTAAAATAGAATTTGTTACATGTACTTCCTTGAGTGTACTTTGATGTTTGGATTGTAAGTTGTAGAATCCATTTTCTTGATGAAGTTTGGATTCTTAAAAGTGAAGGTATTTTTACTTAAAGTACATGTAGTCTTAAAAGGAAGTGGTTTCCAAATCTTTTGGCTAGTGCCTTAGTTCTAAAACCTAAAGGTCATTATAGTGACTTTAGAAGTCAAAGGAGTGATTTACGTATTTGATTTAAAGAGGAGAAATGACATGATTTAAGAGAAGTAACTTGTGTTAAGGGTGAAGTTACTTGAGGTTTAAAAAGTAGAAGAAAACTTGTTTTCTAACTATTAAGAGACTTGAAGTATTTTGAAAGTTAAGAACTTGATTTGTAAGTATGTGATACTTGGTTTTAATAGTATAAGTCTCTTGGTTATTGAAGGAATGGATCGTCTAAAACCATAAAGGGTTATAACGGCTTTATGGGAAGTTGGTTATAACGGCTTTATGGAAGGTTTAGAAAGTTGTCTATTTTGATTAATCGGCATAGGTTGCCTAGATTGTGAAAATTTGGAGTTACTTGATTTCAAGCTTTGAAATGAGTTTTCTAAAAGTGTAGTAACTTACTTTGAAAAATAGACACGCCTTGATACTACGGGTGTTAGTATCTTGGGGCTTTACATAGAAAGGAGTCTTTTATAAAAGAATGTACGTACGTAGTACTTTGATTTGTTAAAAGAGAATTATTCTATGTATGCCTTGATTAGTACTTTGGCTTGATAAATTGAGAATTTGTCTAAGTGTGCCTTGATAAGTACTTTGACTTGTTAAAAGAGAATTATTCTATGTATGTCTTGATTAGTACTTTGGCTTGATAAATTGAGAATTTGTCTAAGTGTGCCTTGATAAGTACTTTGACTTGTTAAAAGAGAATTATTGTATGTATGCCTTGATTAGTACTTTGGCTTGATAAATTGAGAATTTGTCTAAGTGTGCCTTGATAAGTACTTTGACTTGTTAAAAGAGAATTATTGTATGTATGCCTTGATTAGTACTTTGGCTTGATAAATTGAGAATTTGTCTAAGTGTGCCTTGATAAGTACTTTGACTTGTTAAAAGAGAATTATTCTATGTATGCCTTGATTAGTACTTTGGCTTGATAAATTGAGAATTTGTCTAAGTGTGCCTTGATAAGTACTTTGACTTGTTAAAAGAGAATTATTCTATGTATGCCTTGATTAGTACTTTGGCTTGATAAATTGAGAATTTGTCTAAGTGTGCCTTGGTAAGGACTTTGGCTTGTTAATTGAGGATTTGCCTATGTGTGCTGGAAATAGCCGGTTGTGTGCTATTGGTACATCAGTTGTTTCGGGGTCAGTCCTCGGGTTTGTGGCATTTGCATAATTCCGTGGATTTGCTACCGCGATCACGAGGAATATCTCAATGCGAGTCCGTAGGGCTTATGCGGGTGAAATAGTCCCATGCGGGCGGGTCCAGCCTATGCGAGGAATACCTCATGCGAGTCCGTAAGGGCTTATGCGGGTGAAATAGTCCTATGCGAGGAATACCTCATGCGGGTCCGAAAGGGCTTATGCGGGTGAAATAGTCTCACGCGGCGGGTCCGGCTATGCGAGGAATACCTCATGCGGGTCCACGCGACCTATGCGGGTGAAATAGTCCCAGGAATAGGATTGCTGAATAATACTGCGGGCGGATGGTCCTGCTTGATCATGAGCTTCCTATTTTATATTGTAAGGATACTACTGTTTACTCTCATTGTAGTAAGGCACAAGGTGTTGTATTTTGAGTATCATATATGTCCGGTTGTTTGTGTTACCACATGGTCATGCTTTTACGAGGTAGGATTAGGGCATGAGACCACGAGGTATTTAGGACACATGTGGGACTTGGTGTTCATGTATCCTTATGGGTGTTGTTACATCATGGACTGCCGGCAGTGAGGAAGGATTCCACGGGCATGATTGATATTATGGGCGTGAGACCCGTGGTTATATTGGAGTAATAACTTAGAGGGCCTGCGTCCCTGACTTGATATGACTGCTTATGTGTTATGTCTTGTAGGTTGGCTATCATACATGTCTCTGTTTTGTTAATTTATTATGATTTTATTACTGATTTACTCGTTCACATACTTGGTACATTCTTCGTCTTGACCTCGCCCGGGGGTTGCGTTCATCCGCGAGTTTAGGTCTGTGATTTGGTGATCGGCAGGTGTAGGACCCTGCTCAGAGTTTTGGATAGCTCCCTTTGTTCAGGAGTTTATCATTTTGGTACAGTTCCTTTAGTACAGGATTTTGTACATTTATGGGTACGGCGGGGCCTTGTCCCGTCATAGTTCAGTTTAACTCCTAGAGGTCTGTATTCATATGTGGGATTGGACTCGTGTACAGAGTAGTGTCTTTTGTTTATGTATATTATATGGCAGCCTAGTCGGCTTTGCCTTGTACGTACGTTGGTTTTAAAAAAAAATGAGTTGTTATTAATTTCCGCAATGTACTTAGTTGTTAAGGTAGAAGGGTGCCCAGGTAGGGCACCAGTCACGGGCCCGGGGTTCGGGGTGTGACAAAAATGAAGCTGGAGACATGTATGATAACCAATTTAACAGTACATTGTGCCTTACTAACAATGAGAGTAAATAAGAGTAGACTTTACCATTTAAAAAAATAGGAAGCTTACGATCAAATTAGGGCCACCCGCCCGTAGTATCATTAAGCAATCCTACTCGTGGGACTATTTCACCCGCATAGGTCATGTGGACCCGCATGAGGTCATCCGCCTCACATGGGACTATTTCACCCGCATGGGACTATTTCACCCGCATGGGCCTTGTGGACCCGCAATGGGTACATACGCCGCACTCGCATCATGGGTAGAAAATCCATGGAAATGTAACATGCAAATGACCCGGGGATTTACCCCGTAAAAAAAAAATATAACACTAGCACCACCGGCTATTATGAACATCATAACATAAGCACCACCGGCCTATCATAAATATCATAAGCAAGTTAAGAAATCTCTTAACTTCTCATTAGACTTAATTAGCATGTACTCTCATTTTATTTAAACTTAAGGCACTATCATGTCACAAAATCCGGGAGTTTAACCCAAAGTACTACGTACTTCCATTCTTTTTAAAAAGAACCTTTATTATATAAAGACCCCAAGATACTAACACCCGTAGTATCCAGGCATGTCTATTTTTCAAATCAAGTTACTACACCTTTAGAAATTCATTTCAAGGCTTTGAAACCAAGTAACTTCTATTTTCACAACCTAGGCAACTCATGCCTATAAATCAAATAGACACTCTCTTAACCTTCCATAAAGCCGTTATAACTAACTTTCCATAAAGCCGTTATAACTCTTTATGTTTTAGACAATTACATTCTTTTTGAAACCAAGAGACGTATACTTTTAAAACCAAGTATCATATACTTTCAAAATACTTCAAGTCTCTTAACTTTTAAAATAGCTCAAGTAACCCATACTTTTCCAAAATCAAGTATCTTATTCTTTTCAAGTCAAGTAATATTTACATGTAACATATACTTTTCGAAATCAAGGCAAGGATACCGAACTGAAACCAAGTTCACTTAAAATACGTACGTCTACCGTACATACCTTTCTAAATACTCATGCTCAAGAGATAGGGAAGAGTTCACATACCTCTCCGACTTAATCCACTTGCCAAGTTGAATATGCCGCACGTAGAATGTCAACCTATAATGACCATAATACGGCTATCAACTTCTAGCATTCTATCGTAGAATATTTCTAAGTATAAAGTCTCTTATTCTACGGAAAATTGAGCAGCACTTCTTTTGTTTCTACGTACTTTTCCACCTTTTTCAAGGCCCGAAAATCAATAACCAACATGTCACATTTAAAGCTCGACTAATCAAAGGGGATTACACGCCTAACAAGACGTGTAAAATTCTGCCCCACAATTGTATAAAACAATCCAATAATTCAATGGCCATTCTCGGCTACAACAACATCAATTCTCTTTCAATTTCCTTTTTATTCCTAGTCGTTATTCCAACATGTTATATACATAACAACAATTCTGACAATTATAATTCTTTTCTTCTATTACATGCGACGATTGTAACTAACAATTAAATTGAATTACAATCTCAATGGCTAACATGAACTTTTTCGGATTTTAGGCTTCCAATATTCCATAACACTTATCAATCTTCATAGTATATATCTCATGATCATCTATCATTTTCATAAAATGGAATCTTCAATTACAATAGTAAAACAAAGATTATTACCTCAATAAGCTCAAATCTAATCCAAGATTCAAAGTCAATCCTTAGCAACTTTATCTCCTCTTCTTGACGTTCCAATCCACTCCAAGCAACCCTTGGAAGCTTATAAAGAACTCTTCTTCAAGTTCCAACTCCAACTATGAAAACCCCCTTAGGTTTTCATGTTGCGACTAACGTAAAAACGTAGTTTTTCCGGAATTTTTGTGGGGGATATCCTTAGAATACCTTTAGGGATCTTGAGTTTGAATATTGAGATTTATGAAGCAAGATTGCAAAATTTTCTCTCTTTTTTTCTCTCATTGCCGAGAGCTCTCATTTGAGCACACAACTTTGTCATTTTTTTTCTAAGTGTTGGAAATGATCTAGTCTTGCACTACTAGTATAGATATATTCTACATTCAAGGGCTTGGATCAAGGCAAATTTGTGGCTAGGATGAGGTCAATTATGTCAAGCTAAATTGACCCTTTGACTTGGTCCATTTTATCAAGCCAATATGGCTACTCTTTATTCATCCCTTTTCGCCCAAGATGACCATGTGGAGGGTGACACGTGTCGCCCTCCCATTGGTCCATAACATTCCATTTCCCGAAATTTCAATAATTGGTCAAAACATCGAAAACCTTGTGGGCCCCACAAAAACGTAAAATTTATCGGGTGGGCCCCACGTATCCAACTCTGTAATTAAACTTTCATAATTTTGATAAATTATAAACGTCTCAAATAGCAAATTTGAGAACCCAATTCTCATAACAAACACTTCTCTTTCCCGAGGTTCGGCAGATTTTTCCTTCGGAAAACAATTCTTTCTTTCGTTCAAATTTTTAAGTCTTGTGTTCTCCCGTCTATTCTCTTATACATGTCCTGGAATTACGAGGTGTAACAAATTCAGAGAATTTTTCTTGTATTTGTTTCCTGGTATTTAAGAAATTTTTGAAGAACCAAAGTCTTTTTTCTGAGTTATGTTTTCATAAAATTCCTTTTGTAAAAGTTTTTTATTTACTTGGAATTCTTTTTCTAAAACATCACATTCATTTACTAATCCATCTCGGGTTATTGATGAATATGTTGGACTCGTAGGTTCTTGGTCATCTATTTTTTCTTTAATAGTGGAATTTATATATACTGGTCTAGGTATTTGTTTTGTATAGTAGACGTTTGTTAGATTTGGTAAATCTGACGTAGAATGTATATATTTTATTTTACAAGGGGTATTTTACCGAAGGAATTTGTGAGACTCTTCCTAAATCTGGGGTCTCTTCGGAACTTATATATTCGTATCTGTTACTCATAGATCTTCTTAAAAATGAGAGACTGACTCTACCATCTTGGTATTGAGTTATTTCTCTAAGATGGGTATTTGGTTGCTCAGATTCTAAGGGTTCAGGTTTAACTATAGCTCCAGGATCCATTCTTTTGGTAGGGTAATATCTTTCCATTTAATAGGTCGTGGTATTACAGTGTTAGATCTGAAAAGATCTATTTGTAAAAGTAGGGTTTCACCTTTTTTACTGTAGTATCTGACCTTTGTTGAAAAAGAAGATGTCATAGCTTTATAATGGATTCGGAAAATTATTGCTACAGGAATAAATCCTTCAAGCATTTGGTAATTTTGTGTCTTTATCTGTAAGACAAAAGATTTTTGGATATTTTTATCATTTAAAGAAACTGAAATGTTTGGGTAACAATTAAAAGAGATTGGTCCTGTGCAGAGACTGGACTCAACCGACCTTAATAGGGAATCTTCAAAATTTGTGAATCTTGCATCTCGTAAGATAGCAAGGATTGAGGTGTTTAATCCTTCATTAGTTAGGGTTTTATCCCTAGTTGGACTAAGCCAATGCGAATGTATTTCTAGTTTCTTTCTCTATGTTTTTTCAAGGAATTTTGAGAAAGTAGTTGAATTGTTTCAAAAGGTTTTACTAATTGGATATCTCTTTCTTCTGTTTTAATAGTGAAGTCTGTTTTGAAAATTTGATATTTGGAATTTTTGTAAATTTGGTCTCTATTTACTTTTTGTATTTCCCAATTATCTATTGATTTTTCAAAATCTTGTATAACGATTTCTTCGAAATTTATTTTCTTCTTTGAATCCATGGAAGAAGATGATCCAAAATCATAAGAAGTAGTTCTACGGAGAAACGGATCCATGTGTATGGAATCCGAGTTCAAATACCCTTACCTTCCTACAACCCCTACCAAGACTGTATACCCTAGGTCTACGTTTGCCTTACACACGAGGACTTACTGTAACTCTATGGCCTGATCGCTCTGTTTTATGGGATTTAACCAACTCACAAGGTTCATCCGTGGATGAATTTATCCGGGAATCTAAACTGAGATTTCATCTGATCTGGAAATCATATCTCTCTGTATCTCTACCCTGTATGGCTCTGATATCAAGTTAGGCCGATGATCTAAAGAGGATAATAAACAGGGAAGGAATTGATATATAAGGGGTTGAATATAAAAAATATAATAGAAAAATACAGTAAGTAAAGAAAGATTAACTTAAAAATTAAGGTTCCAAGTTATGGAAACCATAATTCAAAGGTTCTGCATGAATTTAAATAAAGTAGGCGGTATAACCGACCATAAATTTAATTAAGTAGGAGGTAGAACCGACCATGTATTTAATGCATGAATTTAAAGAATTTAAAAGAGCATAAGGTATTTAAAAAGATTATGAGGTAGTACCATCCATAATCATATTTATTCAAAATATTAAATACTTACAAGAAGTTTAATGGTGAACGGTATTGATGTTCATATGCTATGAGTCATATGAAGGTATTTAGAAAGGAATTTAGGAGTTTAACCTAACTAAAAGGGGTTTGTAGAGAGAGAGAGACTCTCAACTATTACAAATCTAAAAATTTCTCTTAAGGAGAGAAGGAAGAGAAAACTAGGAAAAGAAAAGCTTGTCTAACTAAGGGAGAGGGGGTCTTCTTTTATATGAGAATTACAAAGTGGGATTTAACTGTTATAAATAATATTTTAATAATTTAACTATTCATCCGAGTTGAGAGTGACGTCATTGTTTTTGTCATCTTCTCGAATTATTGCTAGAATTTGTACTTTTACTGTTTTGGCATTTTCATTTGTCGGGAATTTTGTCCGATCTTTCCTTCGGGATTTTTGTCTTTTCTTGGAAACTTTTAGAATCCACTGTTGCCAAAAATCGGACTATATTCGTTCTCAATTTCGGGTTCTTCTTCTTTTGACGAAGAGCCTTGTTTTGATGAAGACGATGCAAATTTCAGAATTATGGCTTATATTTCTTCTCGATTTTTTGCTGCTACAAGCAATGACGTCATCTGGGATTTCTGTGAAAGGAATTGGGTGTGCTCCTTTGTTTGTAGTGGTGCCGGTGGTGTCTGTGGAGGCTCCTGTAAAGGAATGGGTTTATGGCTATCTAACCATTCCTGGAATTTTGGTGGTGTTAGGCTTTTTGGTATATTAAAGCTATCCCACCATCGGATTTTGAATCTTCTTCGGATAACTGGGATTTTATCGTTCGAATAATCGGTGACCATGTAAATACCCATGGTAAATGGAATTTTGTATGAAAAATGTGTAGGGGCACCAATCTTTTTTCTTCCTCGGAGGGTTTGAACTGGGATTTGAAGAGGCTGAAAGATTTAGTGACTTCTGGTTTTTGTATTTCTAGGGTGGATCCGAATTGCTCCCACCATGAACTCCACCATGTTGGAAATTGTGAGGGATCACATGAGGTATCAAAATGGAAGTCAAGTGTGATTTTGGTTGGAATTTTGAATAAAGAAGGAATTGAACCAAGCTTGTTGGTAATTCCAGTAATTAAAAGGAATATAAAAAAATGGTACATTTTTGTGGGTGTCTGGGAAATTTATGAGTTGTGACATGTCATTCCCCTAATGAGCAGGAGAAATTACGCTGAGTATTTTGCAAATTGAATAAGAGGGATCTGGGTTATTTTTGTGAAAATTAATTTTAATGGTAGCTGATCCTGATATTTCAAGGATAGCTTGATAAAAATATGGGGTTTTTAAAATATCCCATGATTTATAAAACCATATTTGTCCAAAATAATTTTGTAGTGCTAAAAAGGGTCTTTATTAAAAAATCCTTTTCCAATAGTAATATTTTGAAATAACGGTTTTATTAAGTAGTTAGGAGCAGGTTTTTTGGGGACTTGTGGTACCACAAGTTGATTTTTTGAAAATTGTTTTTGAGAAAAGTTTTTTGAAGACTCTTTTTTCTCAAGTTGGGTATTTGAAAATTGATTTTGTGAAAGGATTTTTGAAGATTCTCCTTTCTCGATTTTTGTAGCAATTTTAGAGGTTTTTTCCTCTAATATTTTCTGGACAACTTCCTGTTTAGGAATTTGAAGTTGTATCAGTGCTTGTTGCCATTCCGGGGATCTTGCAAGGAGCTGAAAAAGGTTTTCAACAGTTAATTCTTGTGCGGGATTTACTGGTGTTTTCTGCACATATTTTGTGTTGCTTGAATTTTCTTGTTCTTTTTTCATAACTGCATCGTACCAGGACATGGGTTTTTCTGTTGGAATTTGGGTAGGGTATTTCTCCTTTTCTTCTTTTATTGGGCACGAAAAGGTCTCTTCTTTCCTTTTCTGGAGTAAGGCTCCACACACTGTCTGTGTACAGTATTGTCCACATTCACGCATGTCCTTCCTCGATATTCAGTCCTTGTAGCCCAAGCACCAATTGTTGGGTCAATGATACGACATTACTGTGCTATGGTTGGTGTCAGAGTGTCGGGGGTTTTTCTCCTATTTTTAAAAAGGGGATCTGTTTTTTGAAGTATAAAATGTTAAAAATCATTTTGCTGAAAATCCATTTTAATGAATTTTTTTTGAAAACGTAAATGATTTTGTAGATTATTTTGGAATTTGTGTATACATAAAATATTTTTAGAGAATGAGTCAATTGAATGATGGAAATTATCATGGATTCTACTTTTTCTTAAAGGAAAATCACTTCTTAATTCTTTTAGATAATATGATTTTTCTTTATGTATTGAACATGTTTTTATTAGATTGAGGTCGTTCGTTTTTTGTTTTGTTATAAACGGGAATTTCAGTTTCTTTTCATTATTTTTAAATGATATAAATTCTTTTTCTACTTTATAAGGGGTGATCAGATTCATAAAAGGTGTTCCTAAGATTAAGGAATTGTGAATTTCTTTAACTAGAACAAATGACGTAGCTATATAAATTTCATCATTTATGATTGATGCTTTGGTTTTAGATTTAATTTCTAATTTAGAATTATTAACCGCTGCTAACGAATCCTGTGTTTCTTCTAGGAATTTCTCAGGTATTATACCAGTTTTTATACAATTTAAGTCTGCTCCTGTTTCGAAGAGAGCAACAGTTGTTATTTTAAAATTATATGAAAATTTTAGTGTTATTTTTATTAGGTATTTCTTTGTTGTGATTTGTCTTAAGACAGTTAGAAAATCTTCTGGAACTTCCAATAGATTTTCTATTTGGTTTTCAACATTATTTTCTGGTTCTACGGGATTTTCTGAATCAGATTTTCCAGAATTGGAATTTTCAGGACTGTAGTTTTGTTTTGTATTATTTGAAAGCATAATTTTAATTAATTCATAATCTTTTTTCTGTCTTTATTTTAGTTCTTTTATCTCTAATTTTACTTGAATGATTTCTTTTTGTATTTCTTGAATTATTATTTCTTTTCTTTCTTTGATCTTCTTACCTTTTCATAGGATTTTTGTTAAGTTGTATGTATTTTTTGTATTTGGTAAGATTGTATTTTTATTATCTTTATTTTCATGTGTAAAGATTTTTAGGAGTTTATTTAAGTATTCTTTTTGGTGTTGGGTATCTATGTGTTTAATCATATCTAACATGAATTCTTGATCTTTAGTCCAGACACATATTCTTTTTCCTTTTGCTTTTTCAGATTTTTCAGTCGAACTACTCGTGACTAACATCTATTTGGAGGGCTTTATTATCTTCTGAAGAAAGAGAAAAATAGTCAGGGTCTGACTGGTCTGATTCAGAATCAGAGGAATCTATTAGGAGATTAGAGATTTTTTGAGTTACATCTTTATCGAGATTTAATTCTTGTAATTTTTTATTCATTCTACAGTATTTTGATTTATGTCCTTTTTATTATATTTATAACATGTTAGGTTTTTGTAATTAAAATTATTCTTTTTAGGATCTCTGGTATTTCTGTTATTTTTGTAACGATTGTTTTTATAAGGATTTTTATAATAGTCATTGTTAGTCCTATAATTTTTATAGTCTTTCGTTGGTTTTTTGTGAGATTTATAAGTTTTGCTACGGTCTCCTGTGCAATTTTGGGAGTTTTTTTATGAGATTTGTTTCAATTTTTTTGCAAAAAGTACATAATTCGCACTTTGTTCTTTTTAGTTCATTTTTAAGGTGTTTTTGTAATTTTAGGTCTTGACAGATTTTTAATCCCTCTTGTTGAGTTATACAAACTAATTCTCCGTATGTAAACTCATTGTAGGGTATTATCTATTTTTCACAATTTTCTTTAATTTTATTCCTAACCTTTTCTCCTAAAAGGGTAGGTAGTCCAGCTAAGAATTTTTCTTTCCAGAATGGTTGGTTAGAATCTTCCTAATCATTATTCTGGTTAAGAATGTATTTTTATACCATTGAAAATCACTAAGTTTTTTGAATTTTAAATTTTAAATTTTAAAGTAATTCGGCATTTTTATTGTTTAGATATGTAGAATCACCTATGAAATTTAAAGATATTGTTAATATCAAAGTTGATACTGCATCTTGTAGGGGTTCTCCTAGTTCATCTAGAATTGATATTCCTTCTTCATCGGTTTTTATAGAATTTAAGATGTCTTTTTTTTTTATGGTCAGTGAGATAATGATCCCATCATCCTTTTAGTTGACCAGAGAATCCCGCGATTAACAATTCTGTAGATGTCTTATATTGTGTATTATTTTGTGTTTGATAGACATTTGTTGCCATTGTCATTTGTTGGAGGAAGCTGAGAATATTGAATTCAGTCATTCCATCTAGGTTCCAATCGTAAATGGAAGAGACATTATAGCGGGATTGAGCTAGAGGTTTTATTATTCCTAGGTCTGGAGCTGGGATTACTTGTAATTGTTGTATGGGTTGTTCCCAATCCATATTATTAATTAGAGGTGTTTTTCCTTTGAATTGTTCTAAGGTATCACTGTTATCGGATTTATACGTTAATGTTGTTATTTTATTATTGGGGTCTACTGATTTGAAAAGGGATGGAGTTTGAAAGGAGTATATTTCAAACCAGTCAAAAAATGGATTTTTTATTTTATTTTCTTGGACAAATTCATAGAATTTTTCTTGTATTTAAGAAATTTTTGAAGAACCAAAGTCTTTTTTTATGAGTTATGTTTTTCATAAAATTCCTTTTGTAATTTTTTTTTATTTACTTGGAATTCTTTTTATAAAATATCACATTCATTTACTAATCCATCTCGGGTTATTGATGAATATGTTGGACTCGTAGGTTCTTGGTCATCTATTATTTTTTAATAGTGGAATTTATATATACTGGTCTGAGTATTTGATTTGTATAGTTTATGTTTGTTAGATTTGGTAAATCTGACGTAGAATGTCTAGATTTTATTTTACAAGAGGTATTTATTACCGAAGGATTTGTGAGACTCTTCATAAATCTGGGGTCTCTTCGAAACTTGTATCTTCATATCTATTACTCATAGATCTTCTTAAAAATGAGAGACCGACTCTAACATCTTGGTATTGAGTTATTCTCTAAGATGGGTATTTGGTTTCTCAGATTCTAAGGGTTCAGGTTTAACTATACCTTGCAGGATCAATTCTTATGGTAGGGTAATATCCTTCAACCTAATAGGTCTTGGTATTAATGTGTTAGATCTGGAAAGATCTGTTTATAAAATAAGGGTTTCACATTTCTTACTGTGGTATCTGACTTTTGTGGCAAAAGCAGATGTCATAGCTTTATAATGGATTCTAAAGATTAATGCTACAGGAATAGATCCTTCAAGAATTTGGTAATTGTGCGTCTTTTTTTTTGAGATGTAAAAGAGTCTATCCGTGCTCGAGAGAATTTAGTTTCTATTAGAAAAATCATTGCAACATCATGTTGTTTTGTGAGCCTACACACAAGAGTTTGTGTGGCTGCCCTATCCCTTTGTCCGCAAAGACCCCGGACATTCCAACAAAGTATTTTCATTAAGAAACAAAGGAGGTTTTGGTAGCACCTCCGTGCTTTGCGGTCTTTACCATGCTACTACCCTTTGGCGTATTTTTCCTTGAAATTACTTCTTTCCATCCCTCTTCCTTGTTGTTGGAAGTCAGGGCAGGGGTCCCAGCCAGGCTATGTTCCCCGCGTTCAAAGTTTATGCACCGTGTTGCATAATTAGAATCATCTGTAGTACCCTTGCAGGTTACCCCATCTAGTGAAGTTTGCGAGTCCATTGGTGTGCTAGAATCAGTAAGTCTTGACTCAAATCTCCTCATATCATGATGCGCAAGACCAGCATAGGGGTGAGGGCTTGAGGACCCCTCTTGTGCAACCCGTAAGCTCGATGAGCCAGGCTGACTCGCAACCGGAGGAATTCCAAAATTCAGAGCTTCTCCCACACTTCCGGGAATATGAGGTAGTGTATGCTCACTATTCTCTATATCCATCAAGTTTTCACTACCTATGGGATGTTGAATAGGTGGCGGATCAGGGCAAGGAGGGCCGGTTTTACCCGTAGCATTGTCAACCCCCGAACTAGTAGAAACTCCCCCATTGCTAGGAGGTACCAATGGATTGCGTTTTTTCTGGGCACCTTGAGCGTTGATACCAATGGTAATTGTGCGTCTTAATTTGTAAGACAAGGGATTTTTGGATATTTTTATCATTTAGGGATACTGAGAAATTCGGGTAACAATAAAAAGAAATTGGTCATGTACAGAGACTGGACTCAACCGAACTTAACAGGGAATCTTCAAAGTTTGTGAATCTTGCATCTCTTAAGATAGCAAGGATTGAAGTGTTTAATCCTTCTTTGATAAGGGGTTTTATCCCTACTTGGACTAAACCAATGTGTATGTATTTATAATTTCTTTCTTTATGTTTTTTCAGAGAGTTTTGAGAAAGTAATTGGATAGTTTCAAAAGTATTACAAATTGGATATCTCTTTCTTCTATTTTAATAGTGAGATCTGTTTTGAAAAAATGGTATTTGGAATTTTTATAACTTTAGTCTCCATTTACATTTGGTATTTCCCAATTATCTATTAATTTTTCAAAATCTTGTATAACGATTTCTTCGAAATTTATTATTTTCTTTGAATCCATGGAAAAAGATGATCCAAAATCATAAGAAGTAATTCTACGGAGAAACGGATCCATGTGTATGAAATCCGAATTCAAATAACCTTACCTTCTTACAACCCCTACCAAGACTGTATACCCTGGGTCTACGTCTGTCTTTCACACGAGGACTTACTGTAACCCTATAGCCTGATCACTCGGTTTTCTGGGATTTAACCAACTCACAAGGTTTATCCGGGAATCTAAATTGAGATTTCATCTGATCTGGAAATCATATCTCTCTGTATCTCTACCCTTTATGGCTCTGATACCAAGTTAGGCCGATGATCTAAAGGGGATAATAAATAGGGAAGAAATTGATATATAAGGGATTGAATAATTAAAAGATAATAGAAAAATACAGTAAGTAAAGAAAGATTAACTTACTAATTAAGGTTCCAAGTTATTGAAACAATAATTCAAAGGTTCTGCATGAATTTAAATAGAGTAGGCGGTATAATCGATCATAAATTTAATTAAGTAGGCGGTAGAACCGACCATGTATTTAATGCAGGAATTAAAGAATTTAAAAGCATGAATTTAAAAGAGCATAAGGTATTTAAAAAGATTAGGAGGTAGTACCATTCATAATCATATTTATTCAAAATATTAAATACTTACAAGGAGTTTAATGGTGAACGATATTGATGTTCATATGCTATGAGTCATATGGGTCATATGAATCATATGCAGGTATTTAGAAAGGAAATTTAACCTAACTAAAAGGGGTTTGTAGAGAGAGAGACTCTCAACTATTACAAATCTGAAAATTTCTCTTAAGGAGAGAAGGAAGAGAAAACTAGGAAAAGAAAAGCTTGTCTAACTAAGGGAGAGTGGGTCTCCTTTTATAGGTGAATTACAAAGTGGTTTAACTATTACAAATAATATTTTAATAATTTAACTATTCATCCGAGTGGAGAGTGACGTCATCCACAGTAAGTAAAGAAAGATTAACTTACAAATTAAGGTCCTAAGTTATGGAAACAATAATTCAAAGGTTCTGCATGAATTTAAATAAAGTAAACGATATGACCGACCATAGATTTAATTAAGTAGGCGGTAGAACCGACCATGTATTTAATGCAGGAATTTAAAGAATTTAAAAGAATGAATTTAAAAGGGCATAATGTATTTAAAAGATTAGGAGGTAGTACCATCCATAATCATATTTATTCAAAACATTAAATACTTACAAAGATTTGAAAACATTCAAGGATAACCTTGGGAGTTTACAAGGTATTTGGGAATTTCGGGTAAGGTATTTGGATGAGAGGAATTGATGTTCATATGATATGAGTCATATGAAGGGATTTAGAAAGGATATCAATGGTATAAAAATACATTCTTAACCAGAATAATGGTTAGGGAAGATTCTAACCAACCATTTTGGAAAGAAAAATTCTTAGCTGGATTACCTACCCTTTTAGGAGAAAAGGTTAGGAATAAAATTAAATAAAATCGTTGTAAACAGATAATACCCTATAATGAATTTACATACGGAAAATTAGTTTGTATAACTCAACAAGAGGGATTAAAAATCTGTCAAGACCTAAAATTGCAAAAACACCTTAAAAAGGAAGTAAAAAGAACAAAATGCGAATTAGGTACTTTTTGCAAACAATTTGAAATAAATCCCATAAACAATTCCCAAAAATGCACAGGAGACTGTAGCAAAACTTATAAATCTCACAAGAAACCAACAAAAGACTATAAAAATTATAGAACTAACGATGATTATTATAAAAATCCTTATAAAAATAATCGTCACAATAATAACAGAAATACCAGAGATCCTAAAAAGAATAATTATAATTACAAAAATCTAACATGTTATAAATGTAATAAAAAAGGACATACATCAAAATACTGTCGAATGAATAAAAAATTATAAGAATTAAATTTCGACAAAGATGTAAGTCAAAAAATCTCTAGTCTCCTAATAGATTCCTCTGATTCTGAGACAGACCAGTCAGATCCTGTCTATTTTTCTCTTTCTTCAGAAGATAATAAAGCCCTCCAAATAGATGAATTAGTCACGAGTAGTTCGACTGAAATATCTGAAAAAACAAAAGGAAAAAGAATATGTGTCTTGACTAAAGATCAAGAATTCATGTTAGATATGATTAAACATATAGATATCCAACACTAAAAAGAATACTTAAATAAACTCCTAAAATCTTTTACACAAGAAAAGAAAGATAGTAAAAATACAATCTTACCAAATACTTCCAAAAATACATACGACTTAACAAAAATCCTAGGAAAATGTAAGAAGATAAAAGAAAGAAAAGAAATAACAATTCAAGAATTACAAAAAGAAATCATTCAAGTAAAATTAGAGATAAAAGAACTAAAAGAAAAATAGAAAAAAGATTCTGAATTAATTAAAATTATGCTTTCAAATAATACAAAACAAAACTCCGTTCCTGAAAATTCTGATTCTTGAAAACTGATTCAGAAAATCCCATAGAACCAGAAAATAATGTTGAAAACCAAATAGAAAATCTGGAAGAAGTCCCAGAAGATTTTCTAACTATCTTAAGACAAATCACAACAAAGAAATACATAATGAAAATAACACTAAAATTTTCAGATAATTTTAAAATAACAACTATTTCCCTCTTTGACACAAAAGCAGACTTAAATTGTATAAAAACCGTTATAATACCTGAGAAATTTCTAGAAGAAACACAGGATTCGTTAGTAGCGGCTAATAATTCTAAATTATAAATTAAGTCTAAAACCAAAACGTCAATCATAAATAATGAAATTTCTGTAGCTACGTCATTTGTTCTAGTTAAAGAAATTCACAATTTCGTAATCTTAGAAACACCATTTATGAATCTGATCACCCCTTATAAAGTAGAAAATGAATTTATATCATTTAAAAATAATAAAAAGAAACTGAAATTCCTGTTTATAACAAAACCAAAAACGAAGGACCTCAATCTAATAAAAACATGTTCAATACATAAAGAAAAAATCATATTATCTAAAAGAATTAAGAAGTGATTTTCGTTTAAGAAAAAGTAGAATCCATGATACTTTCCATCATTCAATTGACTCCTTCTCTAAACATATTTTATGTATACACAAATTCCAAAATAATTTACAAAATCATTTACATTTTCAAAAAAATTCATTAAAATGGATTTTCAGCAAAATGATTTTTAACATTTTATACTTCAAAAAACTGATCCCCTTTTTAAAAACAGGAGAAAAAACCCCCGACACTCTGACACCAGCCACATCACAGAAATGTTGTATCATAGCCCCAACAATTGGTGCTTGGACTACAAGGACATAATATCGAGGAAGGACATGCGTGGATATGGACAATACAGTACACAGGCAGTGTGTGGAGCCTTACTCCAGAAAAGGAAAGAAGAGACCCTTTCGTGCCCAATAAAAGAAGAAAAGGAGAAATCCCCTACCCAAATTCCAACAGAAAAACTCATGTCCTGGTACGATGCAGTTATGAAAAAAGAACAAGAAAATTCAAGCAGCACAAAATCTGTGCAGAAAACACCAGTAAATCCCGCACAAGAATTAACTGTTGAAACCTTTTTCAGCTTCTTGCAAGATCCCCGGAATGGCAAGAAGCACTGATACAACTTCAAATTCCTAAACAGGAAGTTGTCCAGAAAACATTAGAGGAAAAAACCTCTAAAATTACTACAAAAATCGAGAAAGGAGAATCTTCAAAAACCCTTTCACAAAATCAATTTTCAAATACCCAACTTGAGAAAAAAGAGTCTTCAAAAAACTTTTCTCAAAAACAATTTTCAAAAAATCAACTTGTGGTACCACAAGTCCCCAAAAAACCTGCTCCTAACTACTTAATAAAACCGTTATTTCAAAATATTATTATTGGAAAAGGATTTTTTAATAAAGACCCTTTTTAGCACTACAAAATTATTTTGGACAAAAATGGTTTTATAAATCATGGGATATTTTAAAACCCCTATATTTTTATCAAGCTATCCTTGAAATATCAGGATCAGCTACCATTAAAATTAATTTTCACAAAAATAACCCAGATCCCTCTTATTTAATTTGCAAAATACTCAGCGTAATTTCTCCTGCTCATTAGGGGAATGACCTGTCACAACTCATAAATTTCCCAGACACCCACAAAAATGAACCATTTTTTGATATTCCTTTTAATTACTGGAATTACCAACAAGCTTGGTTCAATTCCTTCTTTATTCAAAATTCCAACCAAAATCACACTTGACTTCCATTTTGATACCTCATGTGATCCCTCACAATTTCCAACATGGTGGAGTTCATGGTGGGAGCAATTCAGATCCACCCTAGAAATACAAAAACCAGAAGTCACTAAATCTTTCAGTCTCTTCAAATCCCAGTTCAAACCCTCCAAGGAAGAAAAAAGATTTGTGCCCCATACACCTTTTTCATACAAAATTCTATTTACCATGGGTATTTACATGGGTCACCGATTATTCGGACGATAAAATCCCAGTTATCCGAAGAAGATTCAAAATCCGATGGTGGAATAGCTTTAAAAATACCAAAAAGCCTCACACCACCAAAAGTCCAGGAATGGTTAGATAACCATAAATCCATTCATTTACAGGCGCCTCCACAGACACCACCGACACCACTACAAACAAAAGAGCACACCCAGTTCCTTTCACAGAAATCCCAGATGGCGTCATTTCTTGAAGCGGCCAAAAATTGAGAAGAAATGCAAGCCATAATTCTGAAATTTGCACTGTCTTCATCAAAACAAGGCTCTTCATCAGAAGAAGAAGAACTCGAAATTGAGAACAAAAATAGTCTGGTTTTTTGCAACAGTGGATTCTAAAAGTTGCCAAGAAAAGACAAAAATCCCGGAGGAAAGATCGGACAAAATTCCCGACAAATGAAAATGCCAAAACAGTAAAAGTACAAATTCTAGCAATAATTCGAGAAGAGGACAAAAACAATGATGTCATGGATGATGTCACTCTCCACTCGGAGGAATAGTTAAATTATTAAAATATTATTTGTAATAGTTAAATCCCACTTTGTAATTCTCCTATAAAAGGAGACCCTCTCTCCCTTAGTTAGACAAGCTCTTATTTTCTTAGTTTTCTATTCCTTCTCTCCTTAAGAGAAATTTTCAGATTTGTAATAGTTGAGAGTCTCTCTCTCTAAAAACCCTTTTAGTTAGGTAAAATTCCTAAATTCCTTTCTAAATACCCATATGAATCATATGACCCATATGACTCATAGCATATGAACATCAATACCTTTCACCATTAAACTCCTTGTAAGTATTTAATATTTTGAATAAATATGATTATGGATGGTACTACCTCCTAATGTTTTTAAATACCTTATGCTCTTTTAAATTCATGCTTTTAAATTCTTTAAATTCATGCATTAAATACATGGTCGGTTCTACCGCCTACTTAATTAAATTTATGGTCGATTATACCGCCTACTTTATTTAAATTCCTGCAAAACCTTTGAATTATGATTTCCATAACTTGGAACCTAATTTGTAAGTTAATCTTTCTTTATTTACTGTATTTTTCTATTATCTTTTAATTATTCAATCCCTTATATATCAATTCCTACTCTGTTTATTATCCCCTTTAGATCTATTCAAATGCCAGGTTCTGAACATCCTTTTGTAAAACCTCTAAAGTACTTTTGCAGTCGACTCTAAGTAGAAAGTTTTGATTTAGTAAATCACTTTGAAATTTTTGTATGAATAAGACGATGCTCAAAATTTCTTTTTTAATGGTAGAATAGTTTTTCTGGGTATCATTCCAATGGGCAGAGGTGTACTGGACTATACATTCTTTTCCCCCTGTTTTTTGTTTCAAGATTCCCCCGTATCCTAAGTTTGAGGCATCTGTCTCTAATATCTTAGGTAGTTGAGGGTCTGCTATATGGAGACACGTTATTTCTAGTACTTTTTTCTTGATTTTCTAGACACAGGTAGTATGGTTGCTAGTCCATGTAGCAGGGTTTTTTAAGGTCTATCATGAAGTGGTTTTGCCATTTTATTTATTTCTGGACAAAAATCTAAAACATAATTTAAACTGCCTAAGAATCTTTGTAACTAAGTTTTATCACGAATTTTGTCAGGGAATTTGCTTGCGAATTCAAAGGATCTTTCTATGGGGTGATTTTATCCTGGGATAGATAATGTCCTAGAAATCTTATCTTAGTCTGAAACAGACTCATTTTTACTTGGATATTACCAATCCATTTTTCTTAGTGACATATAAGAATGTTTAAGATGTTTGAAATGTTCTTCGATGGAATTTGAGAAGATCAAAACATCATCAATATAAACTATGCAAAATTTGGAATAATCATTGAAGATGTCATTCATTATTCGTTGGAATTCTGAAGGGGCATTTTTAAGACCAAAATGCATTACATTCCATTCGTATTGCCCAAAGTGCAGTAAGCGGTTTTATAACGATCTTTCGCAGAAATTTGGATTTGCCAGAAACCTGATTTCATGTCGAATTTTGAGAATATTAAAGCAGAATGTAATTTTTGTAACAAGTCTTTTTTGTTTGGAATTTGGCATCTAATCCATTTTAGGGTTGTGTTCAAGGGTTTATAATTTATTACTAATCTAGGAATTCCTCTTTCTATTTCAGAATTTTTGTTTAGATAGAAAGCATCACAACTCCAAGGGGATCGAGATTTGGAGATTAGTTTTTTTATTTTCAGGATCTTGAATTTCTTTTCTGCAATGTTGTTCAAGGTCACTATTCATTTGAATAGGTGTGGCCTTTGTTGGAATTTGTCTCTCGTCAAAATTCTTTTCATAAGGAAAATCTACTATGTGTTGTTTTCTTTTCCAAAAGACATATGGGATATCGGAACATACTTCGGCGTCGAATGTTTTTTGGAGTTTAGAAATCTATTTTTTCACTTCGCGTATTTCTAATTGTTCATTTAATCTTTTAAAAGAAAAATCTTTTTTCAGTTCTTGTAAGTGGTATGATTTTCCTTTTATTTTTGCCTCTATATTATCTTTGTAAACTGAGCATGCTTTTATTAAGTTTAAGTTTCTTGTTTTTTATTTTGTTATGAAATGGAATTTTAATTTCTTTTTATTAAAACTAAAAGATACAGAATCACTGTCTATTTTATAAGGAGTGATAAGATTTATAAATGGGGTTCCTAAGATGACGAAATTGTATATATCATCTGTTAAAACAAACGGTGTTGCTATCAAAACTCCGTCATTTTCTATTGACGCACTGGTTTTTGAATCAATTTTGATTTTAGTGTTATTAGCGATCGTTATTCTCTCATGAGTTTTTTTCTCTGAACTTTTCTAGTACAATGCCTATTTTTATCAGGTTTAAATCTGCACCTGTATCAAATAGTGCAATTGTTTGGATTTTAAAGTTATCTAAAAATTTAAGGTTTATTTTTATTAGGTATCTTTTTGACGTGATTTGTCTTAAGACACTTAGAAAGTTAACTGGGATTTCTATGGGTTTTACTGAATCAGATTCTTTGGTTTACTAGAATCAGAGTTTAGAAGGATTATTTTTATTAATTTAGAGTCTTCTTTTCCAGCAAATTTGAAAAACACAAATTCCATGGGTATTCACATGGTTCGTAGATTACTCGAACGATAAAATACCAATTATCCGAAGAAGATTCAAAATCCTATGGTGGAATAGCTTTAAAAATACCAAAAAGCCTCACACCACCAAAAGTCCAGGAATGGTTAGATAACCATAAATCCATTCATTTACAGGCGCCTCCACAGACACCACCGACACCACTACAAACAAAATAGCACACCCAGTTCCTTTCACAGAAATCCCAGATGGCGTCATTGCTTGAAGCAGCCAAAAATTGAGAAGAAATGCAAGCCATAATTCTGAAATGTGCACCGTCTTCATCAAAACAAGACTCTTCGTCAGAAGAAGAAGAACTCGAAATTGAGAACAAAAATAGTCCGGTTTTTGGCAACAGTGGATTCTAAAAGTTGCCAAGAAAAGTGTTACACCCCGTATTTCCAAGGAAATGATATGAGAACGTACATAAGGAAATGATATGATAACGTACGTAACGAAATAAGATTTGAATTTTGGAACTTAAGAAAAAATACTTTTTCTTAAGGAATAATTTCGGAACTTTGTGAAGGAAAAAGTTAATAACTTGGAATTTGATTCTCAAATTTGACTTATGAAGGTTCGAATCTAATAATATGGGGTCCGTCAAAAATTTCACAATTCCGAGGGGTCCACGTTGTTATGGAGATATTTTTGGGAAAATATCTAGATATTTTTGAGGAGGCAACATTTGGACCAATAGGAGGGTGTCAAGTGCCCCATCCACTTGTCTTGTTACACTAAATATCTATATACATGAGTGGCTTGCAAGACTCCAACACTTAGAATAATTTCACAAACATTTTATCTCTCTTTTCTCTCTCACTCTCGGCCCAAGTGAAGAATGCGATGAACAAGATTATAAAAACTTCCAAGTTTAGTTTGTTGATCCAAGATTAGGTCCCTAACCAAGTGTTAAGCCAAGATTAAACACCATTAACCTCAAAATCCCTTGAAGTCGTGTGTAGTGGTCTTGAAACCCTAGGGTTGTTCTTCAACTTTTTGGTGTTGAAACGTGAATGGAAGTTGGTTATAAGCTTGTAAGGGATACATATTTGTGATTGGAACTTGAAGAATAGGAACTAAGACTATCTAAGGACCGACTTTAAAGTGGATTGTTTTGGGCATATTTGAGGTAAGGATCATTTTCTCTTGAAGTAATTGAAGATTACATATTGTAGTAATGTATAAATGAGTTTGTACTAAAAATAAAGAAGATTAAAAAAGGTTTGGACAATATTGGATGTTGGGGCCGAAACATGGCAGTTTCGGCCATTGAGATTCGTTGGTCTTGTTGTGGTTATTTTCACTTGTTGCACGTTATATAATGAAGGAAATATTGTTTGTCGATAGTTTATATGATTTATATAACATGTTGAAATGAGAATTGGATTAAAAGGAATTAAGGAAAAGGGCTTTGGATATGTAGTTGTTGTAGTGGCCGAGAATGGCCCTTTAAATTGTTGGATATTATGGGCAGTTTTGGGACTGTTTTAGACGTGTATATATGCTGGAAAATCAGCCTAACAACTTGCATGTTTAATGTGGTAAAATGGATAATGAAAGTCCTAAGGAATAAGGGTTTTAAAGGCTTCATATTGTACCCTTAATGTTGGCTAATTATGGACTGTTTTATAGACTGCTTTTATATATTTGAGGGGCAGAATTTTACACGTCAAGTTGGCGTGTAATCCCCTTTGGTTGCTGTTTTGATTGTGCATTAAATGAGGCTTGTTGGTTGTTGAATTTGGGCTTTGTAAAAGGTGGAAAAGTACGTATAAACGGGGGAAGTGCTGCCCAAATTTCCATAGAATAAGAGGACCATTACTTGGTATAAGTCTTATACTAGTGTGTATGAAATTGATAGAAGTATTAATGTTGTTATAGGTTGAAGTACTACTTGTGGCATTTTCTACTTGGCGTGTGGAATAGCCGATAAGGTTGAAGTACCTACTCGGGGCGTATTCTACTTGTCATGTTGGTTAGTCGTCAATGAGGTATGTGAACCTCTTCCTTCTCTCTTTTGGCATGTTCTTTGTGTGAACCATAACTGTGGTATTGTTTCAAAAGTTATTCTACCCTTAGAAGTTAAGGAGTAAACATGTTATTGATTCTATTCTAAAGGCATGTCTAAATTATTCCTAAGTCCTTACCAAGTCTTATGGGAGATGTTGGTAAGAGTTTTTAGAAGGTATTGGAGTCGAATTGATCTTGCTAGTTACAACACTAATGAGAAAATGTATCGAACAAGCCAATGCAGCGTTAAATGAAAAAGGAATCGACAATCAATTATATTGAAATGAGTAGAATGTCATCCATCTGCATAGAAACTAAGATATAACCAGTTCGTTTTACATTTTCTAGGTTCACATCTGATTAGATAAAATCTCATGATATATATTAATCATGACTCATAAATGGATTAATTTACCAATTCGGATCGGTTATCACTATACAAATGTTTTCATAATGTTAGCCAGAGGAGCGAGACGAATCTAGATTTCACGTGGTACATGAGGTGGTAGTAACTTGATGTTAAAAGTATACTTGTCTTGATTTTAAAAGTAGAAGTCACTTGGTTTTGAAAGAGTAAGTGCCTTGATGCTACAAGTGTTAGTGTCTTGGGGTTTTATAAAATGTACGATGGATGTACATGGTACTTTTGGGATTCAAGTCCCAAATATTACATGACGGGATAATACTTGATATTTCTAAAAAGGAAGGCATGATATTACCTTGGTGTTTATAAAAAGGAAGGCATGACATTGCCTTGGTTTTTCTAAAATGATAGTTCATTCTAATTGTGCTAATGAGATTCATAGATGATTTAAATTGTACATAGTTACTTGTGATAGCTATAGGTGTACAGTCCTTTACATTACATCGAGTCACAGAATGGGCCGGAACATGTCGTATCTTATTTGACTTATAGCACATTACACCGAGTCCCAGAATGGGCCGGAACATGTCGTACACTGTATATATATTTCATGGAGTAGCTCCCTTGATGTGAGATGGTACACACTCACTGCGGGTCTGAAGGACTCGTGCGGGTTCAATTACCAGGACACATTCCATGGATTAGCTTTCCGTGATGCGGGTATCGGGTACAGATTTCCAATGCGGGTCTACAAATCCATGCGGGTGAAATAGTCCCATGCGGGTGAAATAGTCCCATGAATAGGATCTGCATAATGATTCTATGGGCAGGTGACCCTGATTTTGACCTGACTTTGATATTTTAACTTGCATATGTTTGCTCATATAGCCATTCGTGCGAGTGTTATATTTCCACATCACCGCGTCCCTCACTAGAGGGCCGGCAACGTTGTATATATATTTTATGGAGTAGCTCCCATGATGTGAGATGGTACACACTCACTGCTGGTCAGAAGAACTCATGCATGTTCAATTCCCAGGACACATTCCATGGATTAGCTCTCCGTGATGCGAGTATCATGTACAGATGCTCATTGCGGGTCCACAAGACCCATGCGGGTTCGAGTTCCATGAGGGTGAAATAGTCCCATGAGTAGGATTGCATAATGATTCTGAGGGCAGATGTCCCTGATTGTGACACGGCTTTCATATTTTGAAATGGTAATGATTTCATATTTGAAAGGGGTACGGTTGATTTCATATTTTGAAATGGTATTTGGAAATGATACGGTTGATCTCACTTTTAAAAGGCATATTTTAAAAAGGTACAGTGGTACAGTGATATAGTGATACAATGGTACAATGATACAGTGGTACAGTGATACAAGGTACAGTTGGCTCTTATTTTTATATGGCATGGTAGGATCTGGTATTTGAGTTTTCATACTTGCCTCTGTCATTCTTTTGTACAGCTATGATCTTGTTTACTGTACTTCATGTTTACATACTTGGTACCTTGTTGTCTCGACTTCTTCGGGCTGCGTTCATGCCCGCAGGTATAGGTACACAGTTTGTGGATCCGCGAGCTTAGGATCCTTGCCCAGCTTGTTGAGATGGTGATGCGCGTAATATGCACACACTTTTAAACGCAAGTGCACGTTATCGTATCAAGTAGTATAGTCTTAGATAAGACCGAATATCGTCCTCTAGGATTAGGGTTCAAGTACCAACTATCTATTTTCTAGTATCTATTTGGTGAATTAATGATTGATTGTTTTGTTTATAACTAAGAATTATTAAAGACAAGTAAATATAAAGAATTACTTCAGATGTGATGAGAATAGGGCTTCTATGTATCCTCACTATCCGCTTATGCTACTTACTAATGCATTACTTATGGTGTTCTTCTTTTGGAGAAAGCGGGTTTCTGAAATCGTTTTATACTCCGTTAGGGTTATATAAACACTCAACCCGAGATTGTTCCTTACCTAACTTTCACGATAAGGGTAACTCTATAGGAGGATTAAGAACAAAAACCTAGTTGACCGTCACGCACAATGCGCAAAATTAGGGTTGTTAAGCCTCATCAACGCTTACAAAACTAATTGAGGTATTTTCATCCCCAATTCAAGCACATCTACCCAACTTACAAAGATATTCACAATCCCCCTTTCGAATCGATTAGAAATCATATAGTGATAACTAGTTGTCAATTAGCTACCAAGAATTCAACTCAATTATTGGATAGATCTCTCGATAAGAAAAATAACCATAAGCATGCATTAATTTATAACATAAGTTTCAAGAAGTTCAACATAGAAAGCCCTATAGGAGAATTAGTTCCTAGCCATAAAGATGACAAGAACTAATTCCAAGTTCATCATGCAAAAACTGAATTAAAGAAAAGAAAAAGGAAAGAAATTACTAAGTTTAGGTCTCGATCTCTAGCAAGAAAATCTTGTGTTGTCAAGAAAGGGGAACCTCAAAACCGCCTAGGGTTCTCCTTATATAGGTTTAAAACGCCTCTACTTGTCCCTGCAGGCCTGGCCCAAAAATCCGTCAAAAGACCTAATTTTTCCGCGTCGGCGCCGCGGCCCTGCAGATAGGCGCCGCGGCGCCGGAAGTTCTGCGATCCGTCGGGTGTTTTGGCGCCGCGGCCCTGCTTCTGGTCTCTGAGGGCGCCGCGGCGCTGAGTTTTCTGTCCTCTCTGGATAGTGGGCGCCGCGGCCCTGTTTTAGGCGCCGCGGCGCTGGATCTTCTGCGCCTTCTCTGAATGATGGCGCGCGCCCGCTTCGATCGCAGCGCGCGCTGGTCCGATTTTTGCCTTGTTCGCCACTTTCTGCATTTTCATCTCCTCTTTTGCCCTCTTTTTGCTCATTTTTCGCCATTTGGCCATTTCAACCACTTTGACTCAATAGAAAGAAAAACTATTCTAATACGACACTTATATGTGCAAAATGGGACAAAAGACTAACTAAAACAGACTCAAAAGTGTATACAAAATACACCGATCAAATACCCCCAAACTTAACCTTTGCTCGCCCTCGAGCAAAGATTGAAAGAAATAAAATAACAAGACTCAAAGAACGAAAAATAAAAGACTCCCTGTCATTAATCACTTTTGCTGCATAGATGTTAGCTAGAAAAACGTGAAGGTTAGCAGAATAATATGCAGGAACATATAGCATGAAATTTTCAGCACACTAAACACATGAAGCTAAATATTTCGCAAACTCATATTCATCATGCTTAATGGAAGTCAATATACTAAATCATGCATATAAATTCAAGAATTCCTATGGCATGCTTACCTGCTATTCTCCACTAATTCTGGATATGCATAAAAGAGATCTTCAGGACTTTGAGGGTTGTAATGTAAGCTTAGGTAGGGGTTGGTAAAGATATGCATTTAGGCTCATTTTTCTGTACCATAAGCTCTTTGGCTTTTCAATTTTTCCCTTTTTCTTTTGATTCTTTCCTTCACTTCAATTTTATCCTTCCCCTCATTTGTTTTGGGAGAGTGAAGTGTATTATACAAATAGGCACCCCCAAACTTAGGCTTTTGCCTCTTTCTTATTACTTTTCCATTAGGGTGCATCAAACTTGTTCACTCTTTTTGTTTCTTCTTTTTAACACAATGTACTCCACTATTTCATATTTTCACTTATGGCACAATTTTGTGGGAATATGGGGTGTCAAAGAAGAAGTTTCAAATTTAGGCTCAATGGGGCTGACTAGGGATATTTTTAAAGTATGAGATAGAAAAGAATGGTAAGAATTGGCTATCAAAGAAATGCCTGAGTCATCTCCCTAACATGCATATCCTAACTATTTCGCCTCAAATAGCAAGCACTCATAACACATAAGCATTTATCATTTAGCATGCATAACTCAAGCAAGAAACTCCAAATAGACAGATTCTGTGAGCTTTTGGCATATCTAACCTAAGTGTTTAGATAGTTTCTTCAATTCCTTTACATTATTCCACCTTACTTCACTAGGTGTTTCTAGCAACTACAACATACATGATCTTTGACAGGCAATTATGACTCAAGAAAGAAAAAAAAAATTGGTGACTCAAAATAAACGTAAGACAAATAAAAAAATAAAAAAATAAAAAAATTTAAATAAAACATAACATGACACACAAATAACAACTAAAACACAAAAACACACCCCCAAACTTAAATCACACATTGTCCCCAATGTGTGTAGACTCAAAGACAGTAAAGAAAATAAGACACTTACAAACTTTGGTTAAAATGGTGGTGGTGGCGGTGGATAATGCATCGACCATTGGTTGAACAAGGCACTCAGCTCGTCGATTTGTTGCCTTGTTTCTTGCTGTCCTTGTACTACTGTTTGCAAGGTCTGCATCATCTCCTTCTGGTGTTGGTACAATTGCCCCATTGTGGGCTCTGAAGGTTCTGCTCTTGTGGTTGGCCGGTGGCTGGGTCCTGCCTCATATTGAGCCCCTATTTCAGGCTCATCTTCATCCATGGTTGCCTCTGCTGCTGCTGCTGCTGGTGGTGGTGCTCTCCGTCTGGCTGCTGGGGGGCTGGGGTCTGGGAAAGAGTGCACTATCCCATAGGACACTGGCAGTTGGTTTCTTTCATGAGTATCCGTGGGTAGTTGCGGGACCGCACTCATGTGGCATAGACTGGTAATAAGTGAACCATGTCCCAATCCACATGTCGTTACCAACCTGCTGATTTCTTCCATGCTCTGCACTATCTCTTTCCCCACATCAATCGTCAGCCCCCTCATAATTCCATAAATCAACTTAATCCTATCCTCTGGCACTCTGGTAAAGTGCGTGGATGGAATCATGCGAATCGACGAGATCTGCCAAGCCTTTGCGCTTGTTAATGGCACCTACTCGGTGCTCTAGATCCATTTCTTCCAATCTCAAAAGCGGCTCGGTGGTAGTGACGGTGTTTCTGCGGTATCGATTGATGTTGTCGGTGCTCTAGACCATGTTCTAAAATGGCTCCAATCACCAATTCCTCCTTCAACATCCACTCGTTTTTAGAGTCGCGTTTATTGCTTCCGCGTCACAGCATATAATTTCCCACAAAGCACCCTTCTGTCCTCTCCGGAAAGTTTGCATAAAATTCACGCACCATTGTTGTATTCACTGGTTTTATCTTCTCCGGATTGACAAATCTCTTCCCCCCCTTAGCTTTATCATAGCCCGGATGGGCTCATAAATGTCTTCCTCCCCATATGATCCCCTTTGGTAATCCATTCCCCTTTCTGGAATTACGGGCCTGGTCTCAAGCCTTTTGTATCTTTGGAAGGCCTGGTAACTCACAAATCTATTTTCATCGTATTGTGGGGTTGGGGTGGATGTGGATCCTCTTCTCTTTCTGGTGGCCATTTTTAAACAAAATCTGCAGCTTCTAATTTTTGTGGCACAATGTCTCCTACACACTCAACAACTAGCGGACAACACCCAAACTTCAACAATGCCCACAACCTCTTTTTCTACTCTTTTCTCCAACTTCACAACCAACTTTTCAGTACCCAAACTACTTCAACTACAATACTCTTCCCAACTACTACCTCCTATGACTTCAGTGAAAGGATTCAAGAACAAAGATAGGGATTACCTTTTTATGAGAAGATTCAAGTTTGTTCTTGTTTCAATTTGTGGGTTGAGGCTATGGAATGGAGCTTTGTTGTTTGAGATAGTTGGGGGTTTTTGGGAATTTAAGAGTTTAGGTTGTGGTTGGGTTGGATTTGTGGAGGATTTGTGGGAGAGTTTCTGAAAATTCGTGGGTTTTTGGAGAGGGAAGGTTAGGTTTTGGAAGTTGGAATTGGGGAAAATCTTATTTTTGGGCGTTTTAAATTTTTGGATTCAGCTTGTGTGCATGGCCAAACATCTGCGCTCGCCGGGACTTTTTTGCGCTGCCCTGCTCTGGCGCATGGCTAAATTTCGCGCTGTTGCTCTTTTTGGCGTGACCTTACGCAGCGCATGGCCTACTCCGCTGAAATCGACTTTCCTTGATTTTCGCCTTGATTCATTCCCCTGTCCCTATCACACACACCACACACACAACACCCCAAGACCGTGAGATTGTGCGAGACAAAATGAAATAAACTAAAACAGAAATTAAAATGACATAATTGAAAACGTTGGGTTGCCTCCCAACAAGCGCTGTCTTTTACGTCTTTTAGCCGGACGCAATTAACCTTTCTGAGTGCCCATTGGATACTTCTGCGAACTGCTTGCAATCCACAGATTTATTGTTATAGGTCTCAATTTCCCTATAACTATTTGTTCAAACAGGGGCCTTAAACATACAAGTATCCCCCAAGCACACAAGATGAGTTTGTCTTTTAAGCTTCTTATTTTGTAGGAAACCGTGAAATTCTCTACATCTCTTGACTCTGGGGGTTGTCCTTGATGGTATGCAATTCCTAATTGGGAGTCATTCGTGATAGCTAGTGGTGTTTCTTCTGTGATAGGTGCATGAAAAAGAATTTCCACAGAATCCAAGAAGGTGAATAATTTGATTTGCAATCTTTTCTTTCTCTACACCAACTATCTCACCAAATTCCTCAATAGTTGGGTGTGATTCGTGCTCCTCAACTTGCTGTCATTTGTTGAATATGATCGCGAAGTTCTCGCTATTTCGCTTTCCAACTTCTTTATACCCAACCTCATTTCGTCCATGAATCGAGCTTGGGACCTCGTGAGATCGAGTAGAGTTTCTCGTAATTCCTCCTCTCTTCCTCTATGGTTGGAGCTCGATCATATTGTGATGAGTAATCCATATCTTCGTGATCCCCGAGATGCATCAAAACCAACAAAGAATCACGGCACTTTGTTTTCACACAATAATAAATACATAAAACAAACAAAATTAAAAAAGAACTATACATAAAACCAAATTAGAAATTAAAAATAGATAAATATGATATTGAACTAATGCCTAATCCCCGGCAACGGCGCCAAAAACTTGATGCGCGTAATATGCACACACTTTTAAACGCAAGTGCATGTTATCGTATCAAGTAGTATAGTCTTAGATAAGACCGAATATCGTCCTCTAAGATTAGGGTTCAAGTACCAACTATCTATTTTCTAGTATCTATTTGGTGAATTAATGATTGATTGTTTTGTTTATAACTAAGAATTATTAAAGACAAGTAAATATAAAGAATTACTTCAGATGTGATGAGAATAGGGCTTCTATGTATCCTCACTATCCGCTTATGCTACTTACTAATGCATTACTTATGGTGTTCTTCTATTGTAGAAAGCAGTTTACGAAATCGCTTTATACTCCCGTTAGTGGTTATATAAACACTCAACCCAAGATTGTTCCTTACCTAACTTTCGCTGATAAGGGTAACTCTATAGGAGGATTAAGAACAAAAACCTAGTTGACCGTCACGCACAATGCGCAAAATTAGGGTTGTTAAGCCTCTCATCAACGCTACAAAACTAATTGAGGTATTTTCATCCCCAATTCAAGCCTGTCTACCCAACTTACAGCATATTCACAATCCCCTTTCGTAACTGATTAGAAATCATATAGTGATAACTAGTTGTCAATTAGCTACCAAGAATTCAACTCAATTATTGGATAGATCTCTCAATAAGAAAAATAACCATAAGCATGCATTAATTTATAACATAAGTTTCAAGAAGTTCAACATAGAAAGTCCTATAGGAGAATTAGTTCCTAGCCATAAAGATGACAAGAACTAATTCCAAGTTCATCATGCAAAAACTGAATTAAAGAAAAGAAAAAGGAAAGAAATTACTAAGTTTAGGTCTCCAATCTCCTAGCAAGAAAATCTTGTGTTGTCAAGAAAGGGGAACCCTCAAAAACTGCCTAGGGTTCTCCTTATATAGGTTTAAAAACGCCTACTTCTTTCCTCGCAGTTCGCCCAAAAATCCGTCAAAAGACCTAATTTTTCGCGTCGCGCCATGGCCGAAGTTCTGCGATCCGTCGGGTGTTTTGGCGCCGCGGCCCTGCTTCTGGTCTATGAGGGCGCCGCGGCGCTGAGTTTTATGTCCTCTCTGGATAGTGGGCGCCGCGGCCCTGTTTTAGGCGCCGCGACGCTGGATCTTCTGCGCCCTCTCTGAATGATGGGCGCCGCGCTACCGCTTCGATCGGCAGGGCGCTACCGGGTCCGATTTTTGCCTTGTTCGCCACTTTCTCTGTTTTCATCTCTGGCATCTCCTCTTTTGCCCTCTTTTTGCTCCTTTTTCGCCATTTGGCCATTTCAACCACTTTGACTCAATAGAAAGAAAAACTATCCTAATACGACACTTATATGTGCAAAATGGGACAAAAGACTAACTAAAACAGACTCAAAAGGTGTATACAAAATACACCGATCAGATGGCTCCCTTGTTCCAGAGCTTGTCATTTTGGTATAGGTCTTTGTAGGAGACTTGTGTATATTCAGGGGTGCGACGGGGCCTTATCCCGTCATAGGTTATTGTCCAAACTCTTAGAGGTCTGTATTCATATATGGGCTGGACTTGCGTGAGTTGTACAGTTGTAATTCCTTTTGGATGTTTTATATATAATGACGGCCTTGTCGGCTTTGCCTATTTTACTTTTAAAGAAAAAAATGATGAGTTTTCTTTAGCTTCCGCTGGTTACATGTGATGTATGGGTGGAAGGGTGTCCAAGTAGGGCACCAGTCGCGGTCTCGGGGTTCGGGTCGTGACAAAAAGACAAAAATCCCGGAGGAAAGATCAGACATAATTCCCGACAAATGAAAATGCCAAAACAGTAAAAGCACAAATTCTAGCAATAATTCGAGAAGAGGACAAAAACAATGATGTCATGGATGACGTTACTCTCCACTCAAATGAATAGTTAAATTATTAAAATATTATTTGTAATAGTTAAATCCACTTTGTAATTCTCCTATAAAAGGAGACCCCCTCTCCATTAGTTAGACAAGCTTTTCTTTTCCTAGTTTTCTCTTCCTTCTCTCCTTAAGAGAAAATTTCAGATTTGTAATAGTTGAGAGTCTCTCTCTCTACGAATCCCTTTTAGTTAGGTTAAATTCCTAAATTCCTTTCTAAATACCTTCATATGACCCATATGACTCATAACATATGAACATCAATACCGTTCACCATTAAACTCCTTGTAAGTAGTTAATATTTTGAATAAATATGATTATGAATGGTACTACCTCCTAATCTTTTTAAATACCTTATGCTCTTTTAAATTCATGCATTAAATACATGGTCGGTTCTACCGCCTACTTAATTAAATTTATGGTCGGTTCTACCGCCTACTTAATTAAATTTATGGTCGGTTATACCGCCTACTTTATTTAAATTCCTGCAGAACCTTTGAATTATGGTTTCCATAACTTGGAACCTTAATTTGTAAGTTAATCTTTCTTTACTTAATGTATGTTTCTATTATCTTTTAATTATTCAATCTCTTATATATCAATTCCTTCCCTGTTTATTATCCCCATTTAGATCTATTCAAATGCCAGGTTCTGAACATCCTTTTGTAAAACTTCTTTAGCACTTTTGCAGTCGACTCTAAGTAGAAATTTTTGATTTAGTAAATCACTTTGAAATTTTTGTATGCATAAAACGATGCTCAAAATTTCCTTTTTAATGGTAGAATAGTTTTTTTGGGTATCATTCCAATGGGCAGAGGTGTACTGGACTATACATTTTTTTCCCCTATTTTTTGTTTCAAGATTCTCCCGTATCCTAAGTCTGAGGCATCTGTCTCTACTATATTAGGTAGTTGAGGGTCTGCTATATGGAGACACGGTATTTCTAGTACTTTATTCTTGATTTTCTAGACACAGGTAGTATGGTTGATAGTCCATGGAGCAGGTTTTTTTCTTAGTCTATCATGGAGTGGTTTTGCCATCTTATTGATTTCTGGACAGAAATCTAAAACATAATTTAAGCTGCCTAAGAATCCTTGTAACTGAGTTTTATCACGAATTTTGTCAGAGAATTTTCTTGCGAATTCTACGGATCTTTCTATGGGGGTGATTTTACCCTGGGATAGATAATGTCCTAGAAATCTTATCATAGTCTGAAACAGACTCATTTTTGACTTGGATATTACCAATCCATTTTTCTTAGTGAAATAGAATAATGTTTTAAGATGTTTGAAATGTTCTTCGATGGATTTTGATAAGATCAAAACATCATCAATATAAACTATGCAGAATTTGGAATAATCATTGAAGATATCATTTATTATTCGTTGAAATTCCGAAAGAGCATTTTTAAGACCAAAAGGCATTACATTTCATTCGTATTGTCCAAAGGGTACCGTAAAAGCGGTTTTATAGCGATATTTCGCAAAAAATTGGATGTGCCAGAAACCTGATTTCATGTCGAATTTTGAGAATATTAAAGATGAATGTTATTTTTGTAAGTCTTTTTTGTTTGGAATTGGGTATCTGATCCATTTTAGGGTTGTGTTCAAGGGTTTATAATTTATTACTAATCTAGGAATTCCTCTTTCTATTTCAGAATTTTTGTTTACATAGAAAGCAGCACAACTCCAAGGGGATCGATATTGGGAGATTAGTTTTTTATTTTCAAGATCTTGAATTTCTTTTCTGCAATGTTGTTCAAGGTCACTATTCATTTGAATAGGTCTGGCCTTTGTTGGAATTTGTCTCTCGTCAAAATTCTTTTCATAAGGAAGATCTACTATGTGTTGTTTTATGTTCCATAAGGCATTTGGGATATCGGAACATACTTCGGCTTCGAATGTTTTTTGGAGTTTAGAAATATATTTTTTCACTTCGCGTATTTCTAATTGTTCATTTAATCTTTTTTCAGGTAACCATCAGAGAAAATCAGTGAAACATACAAAAAACATACAACTTAAATCAGTAAGAAGTAAACAACATGCTAGCCGATAAGACTGCCTCCCTGGATATATATATACATATATAACCAAAAGCAGTTACATCCCTTTTCTTTACAAACCGACTCACAAGATATGACTACAAATCTCTAAGAGTTTTGACATAACAACAGTAACGGGACAGGGCCCCGCTATACTCCTGAATGTACAACAACCGACAATACCAGGGATCTGAACCAAAGATGAGCCTCCGGAGTAATAGAGCTTCTCAACAGCTGAACGGTGATCCTAAGAGTGAGGATCAACAAGCTATGTACTTCAACCTGCGGCATGAACGCAGCCCCCAGAGGAAAGGGGGTCAGTACAAAATATGTACCAAGTATGTAAAACTGAAAGTACTGTAATGAAATCATATAGTCTAAAATGAAGCTGGAGACATGTATGATAACCAATTTAACAGTACAATGTGCCTTACTAACAATGAGAGTAAATAAGAGTAGACTTTACCATTTAAAAAAATAGGAAGCTTACGATCAAATTAGGGCCACCCGCCCGTAGTATCATTAAGCAATCCTACTCCTGGGACTATTTCACCCGCATAGGTCATGTGTACCCGCATGAGGTCATCCGCCTCGCATGGGACTATTTCACCCGCATGGGACTATTTCACCCGCATGGGCCCTGTGGACCCGCAATGAGTACATACGCCGCACTCGCATCATGGGTAGAAAATCCATGGAAATGTAATATGCAAATGACCCGGGGATTTACCCCGTAAAAATAATAATATAACACTAGCACCACCGGCTATTATGAACATCATAACATAAGCACCACCGACCTATCATAAATATCATAAACAAGTTAAGAAATCCCTTAACTTCTCATTAGACTTAATTAGCATGTACTCTCATTTTATTTAAACTTAAGGCACTATCATGTCACAAAAATCCGGGAGTTTAACCCAAAGTACTACGTACTTCCATTCTTTTTAAAAAGAACCCTTTTTATATAAAGACCCCAAGATACTAACACCCGTAGTATCCAGGCATGTCTATTTTTCAAATCAAGTTACTACATCTTTAGAAATTCATTTCAAGGTTTTGAAACCAAGTAACTTTTATTTTCACAACCTAGGCAACTCATGCCTATAAATCAAATAGACACTCTCTTAACCTTCCATAAAGTCGTTATAACTAACTTCCCATAAAACCGTTATAACTCTTTATGTTTTAGACAATTACATTCTTTTTGAAACCAAGAGACTTATACTTTTAAAACCAAGTATCATATACTTTCAAAATACTTCAAGTCTCTTTACTTTTAAAATAGCTCAAGTAACCCATACTTTTCCAAAATCAAGTATCTTATTCTTTTCAAGTCAAGTAATCTTTACATGTAACGTATACTTTTCGAAATCAAGGCAATGATACCGAACTGAAACCAAGTTCACTTAAAATACATACGTCTACCGTACTATACCTTTGTAAATACTCATGCTCAAGAGATAGGGAAGAGTTCACATACCTCTCCGACTTAATCCACTTGCCAAGTTGAATATGCCACACGTAGAATGTCAACCTATAATGACCATAATACGACTATCAACTTCTAGCATTCTATCGTAGAATATTTCTAAGTATAAAGTCTCTTATTCTACGGAAAATTGGGCAGCACTTCCTTTGTTTCTACGTACTTTTCCACCTTTTTCAAGGCCCAAAAATCAATAACCAACATGTCACATTTAAGGCTCAACCAATCAACTAATCAAAGGGGATTACACTCCTAATAGGACGTGTAAAATTCTGCCCCACAATTGTATAAAATAGTCCAATAATTCAATGGCCATTCTCGACTACAACAACATCAATTCTCTTTCAATTTCCTTTTTAGTCCTAGTCGTTATTCCAACATGTTATATACATAACAACAATTCTGACAACTATAATTCTTTTCTTCTATTACATGCGACGATTGTAACTAACAATTAAATTGAATTACAATCTCAATGGCTAACATGAACTTTTTCGGATTTTAGGCTTTCAATATTCCATAACACTTATCAATCTTCATAGTATATATCTCATGAGCATCTATCATTTTCATAACTTGAAATCTTCAATTACAATAGTAAAACAAAGATTATTACCTCAATAAGCTCAAATCTAATCCAAGATTCAAAGTCGATCCTTAGAAACTTTATCTCCTCTTCTTGACATTCCAATCCACTCCAAGCAACCCTTGGAAGCTTATGAAGACTCCTCTTCAAGTTCCAACTCCAACTATGAAAAACCCCTTAGGTTTTCATGTTGCGACTAACGTAAAAACGTAGTTTTTCCGAGATTTTTGTGGGGGGATATCCTTAGAATACCTTTAGGGATCTTGAGTTTGAATATTGAGATTTATGAAGCAAGATTGCAAAATTTTCTCTTTTTTTTTCTCTCATTGCCGAGAGCTCTCATTTGAGCACACAACTTTGTCATTTTTTTCTAAGTGTTGGAAATGATCTAGTCTTGCACTACTAGTATAGATATATACTACATTCAAGGGCTTGGATCAAGGCAAATGTGTGGCTAGGATGAGGTCAATTATGTCAAGCTAAATTGACCCTTTGACTTGGTCCATTTTATCAAGCCAATATGGCTACTCTTTATTCATCCCTTTTCACCCAAGATGACCATGTGGAGTGTGACACGTGTCACCCTCCCATTGGTCCATAACATTCAATTTCCCGAAATTTCCATAATTGGTCAAAATATCGAAAACCTTGTGGGCCCCACAAAAATGTAAAATTTATCGGGTGGGCCCCACGTATCCAACTCTGTAATTAAACTTCCATAATTTTGATAAATTCTAAACGTCTCAAATAGCAAATTCGAGAACCCAATTCTCATAACAAACACTTCTCTTTCCCGAGGTTCGGCAGATTTTTCCTTCGGAAAACAATTCTTTCTTTCGTTCAAATTTTTAAGTCTTGTGTTCTCCCGTCTATTCTCTTATACATATCCTGGAATTACGAGGTGTAACAAATTCAGAGAATTTTTCTTGTATTTGTTTCCTGGTATTTAAGAAATTTTTGAAGAACCAAAGTCTTTTTTCTGAGTTATGTTTTTCATAAAATTCATTTTGTAAAAGTTTTTTATTTACTTGGAATTCTTTTTCTAAAACATCACATTCATTTACTAATCCATCTCGGGTTATTGATGAATATGTTGGACTCGTAGGTTCTTGGTCATCTATTTTTTCTTTAATAGTGGAATTTATATATACTGGTCTAGGTATTTGTTTTGTATAGTCGACGTTTGTTAGATTTGGTAAATCTGACGTAGAATGTATATATTTTATTTTACAAGGGGTATTTACTACCGAAGGAATTTGTGAGACTCTTCCTAAATCTGGGGTCTCTTCGGAACTTATATCTTCGTATCTGTTACTCATAGGTCTTCTTAAAAATGAGAGACTGACTCTACCATCTTGGTATTGAGTTATTTCTCTAAGATGGGTATTTGGTTGCTCAGATTCTAAGGGTTCAGGTTTAACTATACCTCCAGGATCCATTCTTTTGGTAGGGTAATATCTTTCCATTTAATAGGTCGTGGTATTACAGTGTTAGATCTGGAAAGATCTATTTGTAAAAGTAGGGTTTCACCTTTTTTACTGTAGTATCTGACCTTTGTTGAAAAAGAAGATGTCATAGCTTTATAATGGATTCGGAAAATTATTGCTACAGGAATAGATCCTTCAAGCATTTGGTAATTTTGTGTCTTTATCTGTAAGACAAGAGATTTTTGGATATTTTTATCATTTAAAAAAATTGAAATGTTTGGGTAACAATTAAAAGAGATTGGTCCTGTGCAGAGACTGGACTCAACCGAACTTAATAGGGAGTCTTCAAAATTTGTGAATCTTGCATCTCGTAAGATAGCAAGGATTGAGGTGTTTAATCCTTCATTAGTTAGGGTTTTATCCCTACTTGGACTAAGCCAATGTGAATGTATTTCTAGTTTCTTTCTCTATGTTTTTTCAAGGAATTTTGAGAAAGTAGTTGAATTGTTTCAAAAGGTTTTACTAATTGGATATCTCTTTCTTCTGTTTTAATAGTGAAGTCTGTTTTGAAAAATTGATATTTGGAATTTTTGTAAATTTGGTCTCTATTTACTTTTTGTATTTTCCAATTATCTATTGATTTTTCAAAATCTTGTATAACGATTTCTTCGAAATTTATTTTCTTCTTTGAATCCATGGAAGAAGTTGATCCAAAATCATAAGAAGTAGTTCTACGGAGAAACGGATCCATGTGTATGGAATCCGAGTTCAAATACCCTTACCTTCCTACAACCCCTACCAAGACTGTATACCCTAGGTCTACGTCTGCCTTACACACGAGGACTTACTGTAACTCTATGGCCTGATCGCTCTGTTTTCTGGGATTTAACCAACTCACAAGGTTCATCCGTGGATGAATTTATCCGGGAATCTAAACTGAGATTTCATCTGATCTGGAAATCATATCTCTCTGTATCTCTACCCTGTATGGCTCTGATATCAAGTTAGGCCGATGATCTAAAGAGGATAATAAACAGGGAAGAAATTGATATATAAGGGGTTGAATATAAAAAAGATAATAGAAAAATACAGTAAGTAAAGAAAGATTAACTTACAAATTAAGGTTCCAAGTTATGGAAACCATAATTCAAAGGTTCTACATGAATTTAAATAAAGTAGGCGGTATAACCGACCATAAATTTAATTAAGTAGGAGGTACAACCGACCATGTATTTAATGCAGGAATTTAAAGAATTTAAAAGAGCATAAGGTATTTAAAAAGATTATGAGGTAGTACCATCCATAATCATATTTATTCAAAATATTAAATACTTACAAGGAGTTTAATGGTGAACGGTATTGATGTTCATATGCTATGAGTCATATGAAGGTATTTAGAAAGGAATTTAGGAATTTAACCTAACTAAAAGGGGTTTGTAGAGAGAGAGAGACTCTCAACTATTACAAATCTCAGATTCTAAGGGTTCAGGTTTAACTATACCTTGCAGGATCAATTCTTATGGTATGGTAATATCCTTCCACCTAATAGGTCTTGGTATTACTGTGTTAGATCTGGAAAGATCTGTTTGTAAAAGAAGGGTTTCACCTTTCTTACTGTGGTATCTGACTTTTGTGGCAAAAGAAGATGTCATAGCTTTATAATGGATTCTAAAGATTAATGCTACAGGAATAGATCCTTCAAGAATTTGGTAATTGTGCGTTTTTTTTTTGAGATGTAAAAGAGTCTATCCGTGCTCGAGAGAATTTAGTTTCTATTAGACAACCCATTGCAACATCATGTTGTTTTGTGAGCCTACACACAAGAGTTTGTGTGGCTGCCCTATCCCTTTGTCCGCAAAGACCCCGGACATTCCAACAAAGTACTTTCATTAAGAAACAAAGGAGGTTTTGGTAGCACCTCCGCGTTTTGCGGTCTTTACCATGCTACTACCCTTTGGCGTATTTTTCCTTGAAATTACTTCTTTCCATCCCTCTTCTTTGTTGTTGGAAGTCAGGGCAGGGGTCCCAGCCAGGCTATGTTCCACGCGTTCAAAGTTTATGCACCGTGTTGCATAATTAGAATCATCCGTAGTACCCTTGCAGGTTACCCCATCTAGTGAAGTTTGCGGGTCCATTGGTGTGCTAGAATCAGTAAGTCTTGACTCAAATCTCCTCCTATCATGATGCGCAAGACCAACATAGGGGTGATGGCTTGAGGACCCCTCTTGTGCAACCCGTAAGCTCGATGAGCCAGGCTGACCCACAACCGGAGGAATTCTAAAATTCAGAGCTTCTCCCACACTTCCGAGAATATGAGGTAGTGTATGCTCACTATTCTCTATATCCATCAAGTGTTCACTACCTACGGGATGTTGAATAGGTGGCGGATCAGGGCAAGGAGGGCCGGTTTTACCCGTAGCATTGTCAACCCCCGAACTAGTAGAAACTCCCCCATTGCTAGAAGGTACCAATGGATTGCGTCTTTTCTGGGCACCTTGAGCGTTGATACCAATGGTAATTGTGCGTCTTAATTTGTAAGACAATGGATTTTTGGATATTTTTATCATTTAGGGATACTGAGAAATTCGGGTAACAATAAAAAGAAATTGGTCCTGTACAGAGACTGGACTCAACCGAACTTAACAGGGAATCTTCAAAGTTTGTGAATCTTGCATCTCTTAAGATAGCAAGGATTGAAGTGTTTAATCCTTCTTTGGTAAGGGGTTTTATCCCTACTTGGACTAAACCAATGTGTATGTATTTATAATTTCTTTCTTTGTGTTTTTTCAGAGAGTTTTGAGAAAGTAATTGGATAGTTTCAAAAGTATTACAAATTGGATATCTCTTTCTTCTATTTTAATAGTGAGATCTGTTTTGAAAAATTGGTATTTGGAATTTTTATAACTTTGGTCTCTATTTACATTTGGTATTTCCCAATTATCTATTGATTTTTCAAAAATCTTGTATAACGATTTCTTCGAAATTTATTATTTTCTTTGAATCCATGGAAAAAGATGATCTAAAATCATAAGAAGTAATTCTACGGAGAAACGGATCCATGTGTATGAAATCCGAATTCAAATAACCTTACCTTCCTACAACCCCTACCAAGACTGTATACCCTGGGTCTACGTCTGTCTTTCACACGAGGACTTACTGTAACCCTATAGCCTGATCGCTCTGTTTTATGGGATTTAACCAACTCACAAGGTTTATCCGTGGATGAATTTATCCGGGAATCTAAACTGAGATTTCATCTTATATGGAAATCATATCTCTCTGTATCTCTACCCTTTATGGCTCTGATACCAAGTTATGTCGATGATCTAAAGGGGATAATAAACAGGGAAGAAATTGATATATAAGGGATTGAATAATTAAAAGATAATAGAAAAATACAGTAAGTAAAGAAAGATTAACTTACTAATTAAGGTTCCAAGTTATTGAAACAATAATTCAAAGGTTCTGCAGAAATTTAAATAAAGTAGGCGGTATAACCGATCATAAATTTAATTAAGTAGGCGGTAGAACCGACCATGTATTTAATGCAGTAATTTAAAGAATTTAAAAGAATGAATTTAAAAGAGCATAATGTATTTAAAAGATTAGGAGGTAGTACCATTCATAATCATATTTATTCAAAATATTAACTACTTACAAGGAGTTTAATGGTGAACGGTATTGATGTTCATATGTTATCAGTCATATGGGTCATATGAAGGTATTTAGAAAGGAATTTAGGAATTTAACCTAACTAAAAGGGATTTGTAGAGAGAGAGAGAGACTCTCAACAATTACAAATCTGAAATTTTCTCTTAAGGAGAGAATGAAGAGAAAATTAGGAAAAGAAAAGTTTGTTTAACTAAGGGAGAGTGGGTCTCCTTTTATAGGTGAATTACAAAGTGGATTTAACTATTACAAATAATATTTTAATAATTTAACTATTCATCCGAGTGGAGAGTGACGTTATCCACAGTAAGTAAAGAAAGATTAACTTACAAATTAAGGTCCTAAGTTATGGAAACCATAATTCAAAGGTTCTGCATGAATTTAAATAAAGTAAACGATATGATCGACCATAGATTTAATTAAGTATGCGGTAGAACCGACCATGTATTTAATGCAGGAATTTAAAGAATTTAAAAGAATGAATTTAAAAGAGCATAATGTATTTAAAAGATTAGGAGGTAGTACCATCCATAATCATATTTATTCAAAACATTAAATACTTACAAAGATTTGAAAACATTCAAGGATAACCTTGGGAGTTTACAAGGTATTTGGGAATTTCGGGTAAAGTATTTGGATGAGAGGAATTGATGTTCATATGATATGAGTCATATGAAGGGATTTAGAAAGGATATCAATGGTATAAAAATACATTCTTAACCAGAATAATGGTTAGGGAAGATTCTAACCAACCATTTTGGAAAGAAATATTCTTAGCTGGATTACCTACCCTTTTAGGAGAAAAGGTTAGGAATAAAATTAAATAAAATTGTTGTAAATAGATAATACCCTACAATGAATTTACATACGGAGAATTAGTTTGTATAACTCAACAAGAGGGATTAAAAATCTGCCAAGACCTAAAATTGCAAAAACACCTTAAAAAGGAAGTAAAAAGAACAAAATGCGAATTAGGTACTTTTTGCAAACAATTTGAAATAAATCCCATAAACAATTCCCAAAAATGCACAGGAGACTGTAGCAAAACTTATAAATCTCACAAGAAACCAACAAAAGACTATAAAAATTATAGAACTAACGATGATTATTATAAAAATCCTTATAAAAATAATCGTCACAATAATAACAGAAATACCAGAGATCCTAAAAAGAATAATTATAATTACAAAAATCTAACATGTTATAAATGTAATAAAAAAGGACATACATCAAAATACTGCCGAATGAATAAAAAATTATAAGAATTAAATCTCGACAAAGATGTAAGTCAAAAAATATCTAGTCTCCTAATAGATTCCTCTGATTCTGAGACAGACCAGTCAGATCCTGACTATTTTTCTCTTTCTTCAGAAGATAATAAAGACCTCCAAATAGATGAATTAGTCACGAGTAGTTCGACTGAAATATCTGAAAAAACAAAAGGAAAAATAATATGTGTCTTGACTAAAGATCAAGAATTCATGTTAGATATGATTAAACATATAGATATCCAACACTAAAAATAATACTTAAATAAACTCCTAAAATCTTTTACACAAGAAAAGAAAGATAGTAAAAATACAATCTTACCAAATACTTCCAAAAATACATACGACTTAACAAAAATCCTAGGAAAAGGTAAGAAGATAAAAGAAAGAAAAGAAATAACAATTCAAGAATTACAAAAAGAAATCATTCAAGTAAAATTAGAGATAAAAGAACTAAAAGAAAAATAGAAAAAAGATTCTGAATTAATTAAAATTATGCTTTCAAATAATATAAAACAAAACTCCGTTCCTGAAAATTCTGATTCTTGAAAACTGATTCAGAAAATCTCATAGAACCAGAAAATAATGTTGAAAACCAAATAGAAAATCTGGAAGAAGTCCCAGAAGATTTTCTAACTATCTTAAGACAAATCATAACAAAGAAATACATAATGAAAATAACACTAAAATTTTCAGATAATTTTAAAATTACAACTATTTCTCTCTTTGACACAGGAGCAGACTTAAATTGTATAAAAACTGTTATAATACCTGAGAAATTTCTAGAAGAAACATAGGATTCGTTAGTAGCGGCTAATAATTCTAAATTAGAAATTAAGTCTAAAACCAAAGCGTCAATCATAAATAATGAAATTTCTATAGCTACGTCATTTGTTCTAGTTAAAGAAATTCACAATTCCGTAATCTTAGGAACACCATTTATGAATCTGATCACCCCTTATAAAGTAGAAAATGAATTTATATCATTTAAAAATAATAAAAAGAAACTGAAATTCCTGTTTATAACAAAACCAAAAACGAAGGACCTCAATCTAATAAAAACATGTTCAATACATAAAGAAAAAATCATATTATCTAAAAGAATTAAGAAGTGATTTTCGTTTAAGAAAAAGTAGAATCCATGATACTTTCCATCATTCAATTGACTCCTTCTAAAAATATTTTATGTATACACAAATTCCAAAATAATTTACAAAATCATTTACATTTTCAAAAAAATTCATCAAAATGGATTTTCAGCAAAATGATTTTTAACATTTTATACTTCAAAAAACTGACCCCCTTTTTAAAAACAGGATAAAAAACCCCCGACACTCTGACACCAGCCACATCACAGAAATGTCGTATCATTGCCCCAACAATTGGTGCTTGGACTACAAGGACATAATATCGAGGAAGGACATGCGTGGATATGGACAATACATTACACATGCAGTGTGTGGAGCCTTACTGCAGAAAAGGAAAGAAGAGACCCTTCCGTGCCCAATAAAAGAAGAAAAAGAGAAATCCCCTACCCAAATTCCAACAGAAAAACCCATGTCCTGGTACGATGCAGTTATGAAAAAAGAACAAGAAAATTCAAGCAGCACAAAATCTGTGCAGAAAACACCAGTAAATCCCGCACAAGAATTAACTGTTGAAATCTTTTTCAGCTCCTTGCAAGATCCCCGGAATGGCAAGAAGCACTAATACAACTTCAAATTCCTAAACAGGAAGTTGTCAAGAAAACATTAGAGGAAAAAACCTCTAAAATTGCTACGAAAATCGAGAAAGGAGAATCTTCAAAAACTCTTTCTCAAAATCAATTTTTAAATACCCAACTTGAGATAGAAGAGTCTTCAAAAAACCTTTCTCAAAAACAATTTTCAAAAAATCAACTTGTGGTACCGCAAGTCCTTAAGAGAAATTTTCAGATTTGTAATAGCTGAGAGTCTCTCTCTCTAAAAACCCTTTTAGTTAGGTAAAATTCCTAAATTCCTTTCTAAATACCTTCATATGACCCATATGACTCATAGCATATGAACATCAATACCTTTCACCATTAAACTCCTTGTAAGTATTTAATATTTTGAATAAATATGATTATGGATGGTACTACCTCCTAATGTTTTTAAATACCTTATGCTCTTTTAAATTCATGCTTTTAAATTCTTTAAATTCATGCATTAAATACATGGTCGGTTCTACCGCTTACTTAATTAAATTTATGGTCGATTATACCGCCTACTTTATTTAAATTCCTGCAAAACCTTTGAATTATGGTTTCCATAACTTGGAACCTTAATTTGTAAGTTAATCTTTCTTTATTTACTGTATTTTTTTATTATCTTTTAATTATTCAATCCCTTATATATCAATTCCTACTCTGTTTATTATCCCCTTTAGATCTATTCAAATGTCAGGTTCTGAACATCCTTTTGTAAAACCTCTAAAGTACTTTTGTAGTCGACTCTAAGTAGAAAGTTTTGATTTAGTAAATCACTTTGAAATTTTTGTATGAATAAGACGATGCTCAAAATTTCTTTTTTAATGGTAGAATAGTTTTTCTGGGTATCATTCCAATGGGCAGAGGTGTATTGGACTATACATTCTTTTTCCCCTGTTTTTTGTTTCAAGATTCCCCCGTATCCTAAGTTTGAGGCATTTGTCTCTAATAGCTTAGGTAGTTGAGGGTCTGCTATATGGAGACACGTTATTTCTAGTACTTTTTTCTTGATTTTCTAGACACAGGTAGTATGGTTGCTAGTCCATTGTTATACCCCGTATTTCCAGAGTATGTACGTAGGGACGTACGTAGAAAATTCGAACTTCAAATAGGCTTGGCCGAATTATTTTTGTTCACAACACCCGGTTAGAGTCGTTTTTCGACGAAACGTTTTCACAGCTTTCGTAGGGAAAATTCCGGCTATGTCATTTTTAATTTTTGCGGATTTTTCCGAGAGACGAAACATTTTGGACCAACAAGAGGGCGCCACTTGGCACCCTCTCATTGGTGGCGGTAGAGTGGACGAATTGCTTGGCTTTTGTCAAGTAGTTGGTAGGATATTTTGTGGGTAGATGGATAAGGTGCACTTGGCATGATCTAGGCCCTACACTTGCATAGCACTTGGCTAGATCTTGGCCATTGGTTGGCCTTGGCTTGTACTATAAATACCCCCCTTTGGAAGACTTCTTCATCCATTCCTAAAATTCCTTAAGTGTTAAAATCCTCCCTTCCCTTTGTGTAGTTGTTTCGTCCCACCCTCCCCCTTTGAGAAGGCCTTGTGGCCGAGAGTTCTTTCCCCCCCCCCTTGGCCGAGAATCCCCCCCCCCTAGTGGGGTAGGCCGAGGGGTATACACCCCCCCCTCTTGGTAGAAATACTCTCAAAAGTATTGTTATAATGCCCAAATTACCTTAGCCGTATACCTTGTAGTATTCTAAGGTTATACCTATACAAAAGCCCAGTTATACTATTATACTTCCCACTACCACCAAACCGAAACCCTAAGGAAAATCTCCATGGTTAGTTGAGTAGTATGTAGAAGTTGGTTAGAACTTCTAAGGGTTTAGCGGGTTGGAGCGCACGGAGTTGGAGCTAAACGTTGCCCAGGATCGACTTTATACTTGGATAATTATGGGCTTATCGAGGTAAATATCTTGTCCCTCTATTGTAATTGGAAATTACATGATTGTTAGACTATATAGTTGAAGTATACTATATATAGAACTGAACGTTGTTATCGGCAATGTCTTTTGACTTAAGCCCAATAATAAGAAACCTTTTCGAAAGAAGAGTCCGAATCGTAATTACATAGGATCGTATTCATGAGACTTGTGTAGCTTTTCGTGAGGTAGAATTGTGCACGTCCGGATTAGGCGTATAACCCCCTCGGTTGGCTTGGTAGCCCCCGATAGAGGAGGAGATTTACGCTGCCATGGGAGGTGCCGAATTTTCTGTAGAATGTTCTACGAAGAGATCTAAATGTTAATAAGCGCCTTGTGGCCTTATAGGTTGAAGTACTACGTGTGGCGCGATCTACTTGGCTTAAGGAGTAGCCGACGTTTGGAAGTACTTGGAGCGTTTTGCTATTAGTCGATACTCGTCGCGAGGTATGTGAACCTCTTCCTATCTCTTCTAGCATGATATATGTGTAATTATGTAGTACGGTAGACGTACACGTGTTAAATGTATTTGATTGGTCTAAAACATAAAGTGTTATAACGGCTTTATGGGAAGTTGGTTATAAATTTCATGTAGGTAAGAAAATACTTGTGGTTTTTAAAAGGTAACTGATTTGAACTATAACTGGTTGGTTATGTGATAATAAAGAACTTGAAGTATTTCAAAAGATTTTTGAATCATTTTGAAAGAAGAAGTAATACTTGGTTTTTGAAAACTTAAGAGTTATACTAGCTTTATGGGAAGTTAGGTATAACGGCTTAAGAATGTTTCTTGATTTGAAATCGAATGTGTATCGACAAACCATCGCAGCGTTAATAAAAGGAAATGTTTTGTGATTAAGTATTATTAAAACCAAGAGGAACTTCCATCCGCATAGAAGCTAAGATGAGACAAAAGGATATTTCCTAGATCATGGTTCTTTGTAATAAGATTGTTATAAACAAGAATGTCCTACTCACACATAAGGTTTATGTTTCTGATTGTTAAAAGAGAATTACATTCCTAAATAAATAAGACTATGAACTAAAACCTTTCTAAAATAAGAAACGTAAACATTTGAAATTAGGCAAACTTGACGCTTTGGAAAAATAATGTTGTTACTTGATTTTACAAAGGTAAGTGTTTTGATTTACTTCAAAAGATAATCACTCTATTTTCATATACCATGTATTGTGTGGTTTTGTGAAAGTAACGATCTTTTAAAGAGTTAATGTATGAAGTACTTTGGGGATAAAAACCGAACTTCTTGACATATAGTAGAAAGTACCTGTGTGTATAACTTGATTTGTGTTGGTTTGTGATAGCCTCGTAATACTTTCTTGTTGATTGATAAGTAAACATGCTAGGATGCTACGTGTGTTAGTATCTTGTGATGTTTGTGTAAAAGGGTTTTCCTTGTTTTGCTTGTGTTGTTTAACGATAAGTCGTTATGTTAGTATTATTCATCACTCATCTCTTGAGATGATTCCGAGGTTGTCGCCTCCGACGCGAGTAGACTTAGGCGTCTAGTGACCTATGATTCGAGAATACCTCACGCGGGTCCAGTGATCTATGCGGAGCTACGAGAGTTCCAGTGTTAGGTGCGTCCTTTATGGGCACGCGTCCATGTGGCCACGCGGATCGCGAAGTCCGTGCGGACGCCGGGAGTAGCTACCTCGATGCGGGGTTATACCTCGCGCGGCCGATGAGATTGGCCTATGCGGAGTGCGAGAAGTTCTGTGGCTAGACGCGACATTAGATATCGCGGCGAGTGGCCGCTTTGATCATGTGACGGCCTAGACAGATCTCATGATACGATTTATGACCTTGTTGGTACTGTGGGTTTTAGTAGTCGGCTATGCCTTCGCATTTACCGTGACGGTTTTATTATAACACGTGGGACACGTGTTCATGTGTTCCTTGATACTTTCATATCATGATCGCGGTGGTGAGGTATGTGTTCCACGGGCACGATTGATGTTGTGGGCGTGAGACCCATTGTTATGCTTAAGTGATGACTTGAGGGCGTGAGTCCCTGACTTGACATGACTGTTTATTTATTGTGAACTGTAGTTTGGTTATCATACATGTCTCCTGCTTTATATAGACTACTATGATTTCATTTACAGTATTTATTTCAGTTTCACATACTCGGTACCTGTTGTACTGACCTCCTTCGGGGGGCTGCGTTCATGCCGCAGGTAAAGGTACACCAGTCGTTGATCCTCGCTCTTAGGGTCACAGTTCAGCGTTTGGGAAAGCTCCCCTGTTGTGGTAGGTGCTTACATTCAGGGGTATGACGGGGCCCTGTCCCGTCGTTGTTGTCATATTATTCGTAGAGGTCTGTAGTACTGTTGTGGGCAGAATTTGTAAGAGGGTTGTAACTGTTCAAATTGCTATTTATATATATACTGAAGGTAACCGTTTTTGGTTAGCCTGTCTTCTTATTTCACTGTCATATTACATTGGTTTCATGTATTGTCTTTATGTTCCGCTGATTACTCTGATGTTGTGTCACTAGGGTGCCCGGGGTAAGGCACCAGTCACGGGCCCGGGTTCGGGTCGTGACAAAAGTGGTATCAGAGCAGTTAATCCTCGGAAAGTGTCTACAGACCGTATCCAGTAGAGTCTTGATTATCGGTGTGTTGTGCACCACACCAATAATCAGGAGGCTATAGGATATTTAGGATTGGTTTCCATTCTTCTCACTCTGAGATCGTGCCTTAGAGTTGTGTTGTAAGTTGGACCCTCTAACGTATTTCTTCCCTTACCGTTATGCCTCCGCGTAGGGCAACCCGCCCGAGAGGCAAGGCAGCCGGCGGAGCTACGAGTAGAGAGTGAGGGTTACGAGGGCACAGGCCCAATCATCACCCGGGCGGTGCTTCATTCGGGAGTTTTGCGACGCCACTAAGCCCCGCAGAGTTTAGCACGGCGCGGCAGCTCCATCTGCGGCCATGATGTTTGAACCTTCGCCCACGGCCGGGAACAGAGAATATAGATTGCAAAAGGCGACTATTACTAGCTATGGATTTGGCTACCGAGAGTATACCGATGTACCGCGAGTCTTGAAGACTATCTAAGAGAGGGTTGTGCAAGAGTAATTCTTGATTAGGCTTGAGCATGGCTCGTACGCTTATGCGCAGCAGCCAAGAAACGTAAAGATCGACGCGTTAACGGGCGAGCAGAAGAGGCGAGCAAAGAAGGTCCTTTAGTAACTTTTGAGGCGAGTCGCCTCACCGGGATTAGATTACGACATCCACCATGCAGAAGGTCCTCCACAGTGGTTCGGGACGCTCGGGTATGCAGGAGTTGGTCGAGCTCAGAGCTTCCGCTCACACTACACGAGGTTCCAAACAATGGATTCGCTTTTTCCCAAAGATTCACAGCGATGCACGCCATCCCGGGAATGTCATCTTTAGTTAGTACTTGTTTTACCTACGACCGCCGTGGTCCGATGTCGAAAGAGTGTCCTTGTAGGAGGACTTAGCCTTCAGATCGATGGGTAGTCGCCACCTTCCTTAATGCTACTCACGGGCAGGTTTGATTAGAACGACTTAAGGGAGTGGAGCAGTAGATACAGGTTTATCCTTAACCCTCTAGAGATTAGTACGTATGATGAGATGAGTATATCTTAAGTGCTATGTTCTGATAGCAGTGTGTAAATTGTGATTAGGAATCATGATTAGTAACCGGGGAAGATTGGGGGATAGAGAAAGTGTGAGCCTTAGAGTGTTATACGTGGAGACCTTAGAGGTAAGGCCATCTCGAGTAAAAGATGTTTTGTTTATGTTTGACCCTTATCGGAGTGCATTGTGCACGTTAGCTATGTTTGTGGGATAAGTCCCTGAGTAGTGTGGAATGAAAGAGGGTAGTTGAGCTAAGAAGACCGCTAGGTTTTCGTAACGTGATTAGTGAGAGTTTTCCTTTGGGGAGCTAGCGATTTGCGCGTTGCCGGGTCGGGTTGAGGCCACGTTGCGAGTCAACCCGCGGCATGTATGGTGGTGGGTCGGTGGTCCCGCCGTGGTAGGGTCACGAGGTGTTAGGCCCAAGTTTAGTTAACCAAACAGACGAACTCGTGGACGATTCGACCGAGTCGCCGGCGAGGTCACCGCCTTGTCTTCAGCAAAGATCGCTTACTCGGCAGTGTTGATTTTATCGTAAAGGTTGTAAGGTCTGCACGAGGTGCCTACCTTCACCTTATGTCGCACAATGGAGCCAGTGGTACTGTTTTTGTTTCGAAGTTTTACCAAGCAGGTTAAGAACTCGGTGAGTCTCGAATCACATTCGCCTCGCCGGTGTGGATTTCGAGGGGTAGTTGTGGGAATTGTTGTCTCCTGTGGAGGGAGTGTTTAAGCCACCATTTCAGTGTTCGGATGTCGCCTTATGAAGCCTCAGAGGCGGATGTGTAAGTCGCCGGTCTATTGGTTCGATGTTGGCAAGATTCAGATAGTTGGTTCAGGTTTGTTCCAGCAGACTGTGGATAGAGTAAAGCTTGTCTAGAAGAGGTTCTGGCAGCTCAGAGAAATCGTGCGGATAATCGCGACGACGCTACGAGTTCAGTTGACGGTCGGTCTTCTTGAAAGTACCACCCCGTCAGGTGACGAGTTTTGGAAAACAGGGGGAACTTAGCCCGAGTTACTTTGGGCCCTTTTGAGTCCATGTGAAGAATAGGCCAGGTTGCCTATATGTTAGCTTTTGCAGTCCGACTTAGGAGGCAGTACATCCGGTCTTTCGTATTGATATGTTCGGAAAGTATCGAGATCCATCCAGTGTTCCCGATTAATGATGACCACGTTAGAGATAGTAACCCGAGTTTTGGAAATCAAGCGATCGTAAATATGGTAAGAGTTCGAGTCACGACAACCTCGTGGATCGCATGCAGCCCGGTACCATTTGTTGGGTCGCCGGAGTGACACCAGAACCTCGCGGCAAAGTGACAAAAGTGGTATCAGTGGTATCGCGAGCATAGATGTGATCATTTTCTTTTTTTGTAAAAGAAGGTGGGCGAAGTATATTTTAGACCCGTGAGAGGTGTTTTATGGTGATGTTAGAGGTTTCTCGTGGACTTGGAGGTAAGTATTTTGCGCAGTTGGTTCCGGTGGCCATGTGGCAGATTGTTCTCGCAAGTATAGCGGTGAAGACTATCTCGCGCATGGTTGTTTTGAGACTTAGAAGGAACATTCGACGAATGTTTCTACGAGGGGAGAATGTTATACCGTATTTCCAGAGTATGCACGTAGGACGACGTAGAAAATTCGAACTTCAAATAGGCTTGGCGAATTATTTTTGTTCACAACACGGTTAGAGTCGTTTTTACCGAAACGTTTTCAGCTTCGTAGGAAAATTCCGGCGATGTCATTTTTAAATTTTTGGGATTTTTTCCAGAGACGAAAACTTTTTGACCAACAAGAGGGCGCCACTTGGCACCTCTCTCATCAGTGGCGGTAGTGGACCAATTGCTTGGATTTTGTCAAGTAGTTGGTAGGATATTTTGTGGGTAGATGGATAAGGTGCACTTGGCATGATCTAGGCCCTACACTTGCATAGCACTTGGCTAGATCTTGCCATTGGTCGCCTTGGCTTGTACTATAAATACCCCCTTGGAAGACTTCTTCATCCATTCCTAAAATTCCTTAAGTGTTAAAATCCTCCCTTCCCTTTGTGTAGTTGTTTCGTCCCACCCTCCCCCGGTGAGAAGGCCTTGTGGCCGAGAGTTCTTTCCCCCCCCTTTGGCCGAGAATCCCCCCCCCTAGTGGGGTAGGCCGAGGGGTATACACCCCCCCTCTTGGTAGAAATACTCTCAAAAGTATTGTTATAATGCCCAAATTACCTTAGCCGTATACCTTGTAGTATTCTAAGGTTATACCTATACAAAAGCCCAGTTATACTATTATACTTCCCGTCACCACCAAACCAAAACCCTAAGGAAAATCTCCATGTTTGTTGGAGTAGTATGTAAGTTGGTTAGAACTTCTGGGTGGTTTAGAGCGGGTTGGAGCGCACGGAGTTGGAGCTAAACGTTGCCCAGGATCGACTTTATACTTGGATAATTATGGGCTTATCGAGGTAAATATCTTGTCCCTCTATTGTAATTGGAAATTACATGATTGTTAGACTATATAGTTGAAGTATACTATATATAGAACTGAACGTTGTTATCGGCAATGTCTTTTGACTTAAGCCTGAATAATAAGAAACCTTTTCGAAAGAAGAGTATCGAATCAGAATTACATGGGATCTGACATGAGACTTGTGTAGCTTTTCGTGAGGTAGAATTGTGCACGTCCCGATTAGACGTATAACTCCCCTGGTTGGCTTGGTAGCGGCCCCGATAGAGGAGGAGATTTACGCCATGCGGGAGGTGTCGCCGAATTTTCGTAGAATGTTCTACAAGAGATCTAAATGTTAATAAGCGCGTGGCCTTATAGGTTGAAGTACTACGTGGCGCGATCTACTGGCTTAAGGAGTAGCCGACGTTTGGAAGTACTTGAGCGCTTTTGCTATTAGTCGATACTCGTCGCGAGGTATGTGAACCTCTTCCTATCTCTTCTAGCATGATATATGTGTAACTATGTAGTGCGGTGACGCAGCGTGTTAAATGTATTTGATTGGTCTAAAACATAAAGTGTTATAACGACTTTATGGGAAGTTGGTTATAACAGCTCTATGTAGGTAAGAAAATACTTGTGGTTTTTAAAAGGTAACTGATTTGAACTATAACTGGTTGGTTATGTGATAATAAAGAACTTGAAGTATTTCAAAAGATTTTTGAATCATTTTGAAAGAAGTAATACTTGGTTTTGAAAACTTAAGAGTTATACTAGCTTTATGGGAAGTTAGGTATAACGGCTTAAGAATGTTTCTTCGATTTGAAATCAGAATGTGTATTGACAAACCACTGCAGCGTTAATAAAAGGAAATGTTTTGACAGATTAAGTATTATTAAAACCAGTAGGAACTTCCATCTGCATAGAAGCTAAGATGAGACAAAAGGATATTTCCTAGATCATGGTTGCTGTAATAAGATTGTTATAAACAAGAATGTCCTACTCACACATAAGGTTTATGTTTCTCAGATTGTTAAAAGAGAATTACATTCCTAAATAAATAAGACTATGAACTACGAAACCTTTCTAAAATAAGAAACGTAAACATTTGAAATTAGGCAAACTTGGACGTTTGGAAAAATAATGTTGTTACTTGATTTTACAAAGGTAAGTGTTTTGATTTACTTCAAAAGATAATCACTCTATTTTCATATACTGCGGGTATTGTGTGGTTTTTGTGAAAGTAACGTATCTTTTAAAGAGTTAATGTATGAAGTACTTTGGGGATAAAAACCCGAACTTGCTGACATATAGTAGAAAGTACCCTGTGTGTATAACTTGATTTGTGTTGGTTTGTGATAGCCTCGTAATACTTTCTTGTTGATTGATAAGTAAACATGCTAGGATGCTACGTGTGTTAGTATCTTGTGATGTTTGTGTAAAAGGGGTTTTCCCTTGTTTTGCTTGTGTTGTTTAACGATAAGCTGTTATGTTAGTATTATTCATCACTCATCTCTTGAGATGATTCCGGAGGTTGTCGCCTCCACGCGGGTAGACTCAGCGGGTCTAGTGACCTATGATTCGAGAATACCTCACGCGGTCCAGTGATCTATGCGAGCTACGAGTTCCGGTTAGGTGCGTCCTTATGGGCACGCGTCCACGCGTACGCGATCGCGAAGTCCAGCGGATGTCGGGAGTAGCTACCCTCGACGCGGGTTATACCTCATGCGGGCGATGAGATTGGCCTACGCGGAGTCGCGAGAAGTTCTGTGGCTAGACGCGCACATTAGATATCGCGCGAGTGGCGGCTTTGATCGTGTGTGATGCAGACAGATCTCATGATACGATTTATGACCTTGTTGGTGCGTGGGTTTTAGTAGTCGGCTATGCCTTCGTACTTACCCCAGACGGTTTTATTATAACACAGTGGACACGTGTTCATGTGTTCCTTGATACTTTCATATCATAGATCGCCATGATGGCGAATGTGTTCCACGCACGATTGATGTTGTGGGCGTGAGACCCATTGTTATGCTTAAGTGATGACTTGAGGCGTGAGTCCCCGACTTGACATGATCGCTTATTTATCAGGAATCGTAGTTTGGTTATCATACATGTCTCCCGCTTTATATAGACTACTATGATTTCATTTACGATTTATTTCGCCACATACTTGCACTGCAGATCGACCTCTTCGGCCGCGTTCACGCCGCAGTAAAGGTACACCGCCGTTGATCCTCGCTCTAGGGTCACGATCAGCGTTTGGGAAAGCTCCGCTTTCTCGGAGGCTTATTCGTATAGTCCCCTGTTGTGGTAGGTGCTTACATTCAGGGGTATGACGGGGCCCTGTCCCGTCGTTGTTGTCATATTATTCGTAAAGGTCTGTAGTACTGTTGTGGGCAGAATTTGTAAGAGGGTTGTAACTGTTCAAATTGCTATTTATATATATACTGAAGGTAACCGTTTTTTGTTAGCCTGTCTTCTTATTTCACTGTCATATTACATTGGTTTCATGTATTGTCTTTATGTTTCGCTGATTACTCTGATGTTGTGTCACTAGGGTGCCCGGGGTAAGGCACCAGTCACGGGCCCGGGTTCGGGTCGTGACATCCATGCAGCAGGGTTTTTTAAGGTCTATCATGAAGTGGTTTTGCCATCTTATTTATTTCTGGACAAAAATCTAAAACATAATTTAAGCTGCCTAAGAATCTTTGTAACTAAGTTTTATCAAGGATTTTGTCAGGGAATTTGCTTGCGAATTCAAAGGATCTTTCTATGGGGGTGATTTTATCCTGGGATAGATAATGTCCTACAAATCTTATCTTAGTCTGAAACAGACTCATTTTTTACTTGGATATTACCAATCCATTTTTCTTAGTGACATAGAAGAATGTTTAAGATGTTTGAAATGTTCTTCGATGGAATTTGAGAAGATCAAAATATCATCAATATAAACTATGCAAAATTTGGAATAATCATTGAAGATGTCATTCATTATTCGTTGGAATTCTGAAGGGGCGTTTTTAAGACCAAAATGCATTACATTCTATTCGTATTGCCCAAAGGGTACCGTAAAAGCGGTTTTATAACGATCTTTCGCAGAAATTTGGATTTGCCAGAAACCTGATTTCATGTCGAATTTTGAGAATATTAAAGCAGAATGTAATTTTTGTAACAAGTCTTTTTTGTTTGGAATTTGGCATCTAATCCATTTTAGGGCTGTGTTCAAGGGTTTATAATTTATTACTAATCTAGGAATTCCTCTTTCTATTTCAGAATTTTTGTTTAGATAGAAAGCATCACAACTCCAAGGGGATCGAGATTTGGAGATTAGTTTTTATTTTCAGGATCTTGAATTTCTTTTCTGCAATGTTGTTCAAGGTCACTATTCATTTGAATAGGTGTGGCCTTTGTTGGAATTTGTCTCTCGTCAAAATCCTTTTCATAAGGAAGATCTAGTATGTGTTGTTTTCTTTTCCAAAAGACATATGGGATATCAGAACATACTTCGGCGTCGAATGTTTTTTGGAGTTTAGAAATCTATTTTTTCACTTCGCGTATTTCTAATTGTTCATTTAATCTTTTAAAAGAATTTTTTTTTTTCAGTTCTTGTAAGTGGTATGATTTTCCTTTTATTTTTGCCTCAATATTATCTTTGTAAACTGAGCATGCTTTATTAAGTTTAAGTTTCTTGTTTTTGATTTTGTTATGAAATGGAATTTAATTTCTTTTTAATAAAACTAAAAGATACAGAATCACTGTCTATTTTATAAGGAGTGATAAGATTTATAAATGGGGTTCCTAAGATGACGGAATTGCATATGTCATCTGTTAAAACAAACGGTGTTGCTATCAAAACTCCGTCATTTTCAATTGACGCACTGGTTTTTGAATCAATTTTGATTTTAGTGTTATTAGCGATCGTTATTCTCTCATGAGTTTTTTTCTCTGAACTTGTCTAGTACAATGCCTATTTTTATCATGTTTAAATCTACACCTGTATCAAACAGTGCAATTGTTTGGATTTTAAAGTTATCTAAAAATTTAAGGGTTATTTTTATTAGGTATCTCTTTGACGTGATTTGTCTTAAGACACTTAGAAAGTTAACTGGGCTTTCTATGGGTTTTACTGAATCAGATTCTTTGGTTTTACTAGAATCAAAGTTTAGAAGGATTATTTTTATTAATTTAGAGTCTTCTTTTCCAGCAAATTTGAAAAACACAAATTCCATGGGTATTCACATGGTTCGTAGATTACTCGGACGATAAAATACCAATTATCCGAAGAAGATTCAAAATCCGATGGTGGAATAGCTTTAAAAATACCAAAAAGCCTCACACCACCAAAAGTCCAGGAATGGTTAGATAACCATAAATCCATTCATTTACAGGCGCCTCGACAGACACCACCGGCACCACTACAAACAAAAGAGCACACCCAGTTCCTTTCACAGAAATCCCAGATGGCGTCATTGCTTGAAGCGGCCAAAAATTGAGAAGAAATGCAAGCCATAATTCTGAAATGTGCACCGTCTTCATCAAAACAAGACTCTTCGTCAGCAGAAAAGAACTCGAAATTGAGAACAAAAATAGTCCGATTTTTTGCAACAGTGGATTCTAAAAGTTTCCAAGAAAAGTGTTACACCCCGTATTTCCAAGGAAATGATATGAGAACGTACGTAAGGAAATGATATGATAACGTACGTAAAGAAATAAGATTTGAATTTTTGAACGAAAGAAAAAATACTTTTTCTTAAGGAATAATTTCGGAACTTTGTGAAGGAAAAAGTTAATAACTTGGAATTTGATTCTCAAATTTGACTTGTGGGATTATTGTATGATTATGAAGGGTCGAATCTAATAATATGGGGTCCGTCAAAAATTTCACAATTCCGAGGGGTCCACGTTGTTATGGAGATATTTTTGGGAAAATATCTAGATATTTTTGAGGAGGCAACATTTGGACCAATAGGAGGGTGTCAAGTGCCCCATCCATTTGTCTTGCTACACTAAATATCTATATACATGAGTGGCTTGCAAGACTCCAACACTTAGAATAATTTCACAAACATTCTCTCTCTCTTTTCTCTCTCACTCTCGGCCCAAGTGAAGAATGGGATGAACAAGATTATAAAAACTTCCAAGTTTAGTTTGTTGATCCAAGATTAGGTCCCTAACCAAGTGTTAAGCCAAGATTAAACACCATTAACCTCAAAATCCCTTGAAGTCGTGTGTAGTGGTCTTGAAACCCTAGGGCTATTCTTCAACTTTTTGGTGTTGAAACGTGAAGGGAAGTTGGTTATAAGCTTGTAAGGGATACATATTTGTGATTGGAACTTGAAGAATAGGAACTAAGACTATCTAAGGACCGACTTTAAAGTGGATTGTTTTGGGCATATTTGAGGTAAGGATCATTTTCTCTTGAAGTAATTGAAGATTACATGTTGTAGTAATGTATAAATGAGCTTGTACTAAAAAGAAAGAAGATTAAAAAAGGTTTGGACAATAGTGGATGTTGGGGCCGAAACATGGCAGTTTCGGCCATTGAGATTCGTTGGTCTTGTTGTGGTTATTTTCACTTGTTTCACGTTATATAATGAAGTAAATATTGTTGTCGATAGTTTATATGATTTATATAACATGTTGAAATGAGAATTGGATTAAAAGGAATTAAGGAAAAGGGCTTTGGATATGTAGTTGTTGTAGTGGCCGAGGATGGCCCTTTAAATTGTTGGATATTATGGGCAGTTTTGGGATTGTTTTAGACGTGTATATATGCTGGAAAATCAGCCTAACAACTTGCATGTTTAATGTGGTAAAATGGATAATGAAAGTCCTAAGGAATAAGGGTGTTAAAGGCTTCATATTGTACCCTTAATGTTGGCTAATTATGGACTGTTTTATAGACTGCTTTTATATAATTGAGGGGCAGAATTTTACACGTCAAGTTGGCATGTAATCCTCTTTGGTTGCTGTTTTGATTGTGCATTAAATGAGGCTTGTTGGTTGTTGAATTTGGGCTTTGGAAAAGGTGGAAAAGTACGTATAAACGGGGGAAGTGCTGCCCAAATTTCCATAGAATAAGAGGACCATTACTTGGTATAAGTCTTATACTAGTGTGTATGAAATTGATAGAAGTATTATTGTTGTTATAGGTTGAAGTACTACTTGTGGCATTTTCTACTTGGCGTGTGGAATAGCCGATAAGGTTGAAGTACCTACTCGGGGCGTATTCTACTTGTCATGTTGGTTAGTCGTCAATGAGGTATGTGAACCTCTTCCTTCTCTCTTTTGGCATGTTCTTTGTGTGAACCATAACTGTGGTATTGTTTCAAAAATTATTCTACCCTTAGAAGTTAAGGAGTATACATGTTATTGATTCTATGCTAAAGGCATATCTAAATTATTTCTAAGTCCTTACCAAGTCTTATGGGAGATGTTGGTAAGAGTTTTTAGAAGGTATTGGAGTCGAATTGATCTTGCTAGTTACAACACTAATGAGAAAATGTATCGAACAAGCCAATGCAGTGTTAAATGACAAAGGAATCGACAATCAATTATATTGAAATGAGTAGAATGTCATCAATCTGCATAGAAACTAAGATATAACCAGTTCGTTTTACATTTTCTAGGTTCACATCTGATTAGATAAAATCTCATGATATATATTAATCATGACTCATAAATGGATTAATTTACCAATTCGGATCGATATCACAATACAAATGTTTTCATAATGTTAGCCAGAAGAGCGAGACGAATCTAGATTTCACGTGGTACATGAGGTGGTAGTAACTTGATGTTAAAAGTATACTTGTCTTGATTTTAAAAGTAGAAGTCACTTGGTTTTGAAAGAGTAAGTGCCTTGATGCTACAAGTGTTAGTGTCTTGGGGTTTTATAAAGGAAAGGATGTACGACGGATGTACATGGTACTTTTGGGATTCAAGTCCCAAATATTACATGACGGGATAATACTTGATATTTCTAAAAAGGAAGGCATGATATTACCTTGGTGTTTATAAAAAGGAAGGCATGGCATTGCCTTAGTTTTTCTAAAATGATAGTTCATTCTAATTGTGCTAATGAGAGTCATAGATGATTTAAATTGTACATAGTTACTTGTGATAGCTATAGGTGTACAATCCTTTACATTACATCGAGTCACAGAATGGGCCGGAACATGTCGTATCTTATTTGACTTATAACACATTACACCGAGTCCCAGAATGGGCCGGAACATGTCGTACACTGTATATATATTTCATGGAGTAGCTGCCATGACGTGAGATGGTACACACTCACTGCGGGTCTGAAGGACTCATGCGGGTTCAATTCCCAGGACATATTCCATGGATTAGCTTTCCGTGATGCGGGTATCGGGTACAGATTTCCAATGCGGGTCTACAAATCCATGCGGGTGAAATAGTCCCATGCGGGTGAAATAGTCCCATGAATAGGATCTGCATAATGATTTTATGGGCAGGTGACCCTGATTTTGACGTGACTTTGATATTTTAACTTGCATATGTTTGCTCATATAGCCATTCGTGCGAGTGTTATATTTCCACATCACCGCGTCCCTCACTAGAGGGCCGACAACGTTGTATATATATTTCATGGAGTAGCTCCCATGATGTGAGATGGTACACACTCACTGCTGGTCTGAAGAACTCATGCATGTTCAATTCCCAGGACACATTCCATGGATTAGCTCTCTGTGATGCGAGTATTGCTCATTGCGGGTCCACAAGACCAATGCAGGTTCGAGTCCCATGCGGGTGAAATAGTCCCATGAGTAGGATTGCATAATGATTCTGAGGACAGATATCCCTGATTGTGACACGACTTTCATATTTTGAAATGGTAATGAATTCATATTTGAAAGGGGTACGGTTGATTTCATATTTTGAAATGGTATTTGGAAATGATACGACTGATCTCACTTTTAAAAGGCATATTTTAAAAAGGTACAGTGGTACAGTGATATAGTGATACAATGGTACAGTGATACAGTGGTACAATGATACAAGGTAAAGTTGGCTCTTATTTTTATATAGCATGGTAGGATCTGGTATTTGAGTTTTCATACTTGCCCCTGTCATTCTTTTGTACAGCTATGATCTTGTTTACTGTACTTCATGTTTACATACTTGGTACCTTGTTGTACTGACCGCCGGGCCGCTCATGCCCGCAGGTATAGGTACACAGTTTGTGGATCCGCGAGCTTAGGATCCTTGCCCAGCTTGTTGAGATGACTCCCTTGTTCCGGAGCTTGTCATCTTGGTATAGATCTTTGTAGGAGACTTGTGTATATTTAGGGGTACGACGGGGCCTTGTCCCGTCATAGGTTATTGTCCAAACTCTTAGAGGTCTGTATTCATATATGGGTTGGACTTGCGTGAGTTGTACAGTTGTAATTCCTTTGGGTTGTTTTATATATAATGGCGGCCTTGTCGGCTTTGCCTATTTTACTTTTAAAGAAAAAAATGATGAGTTTTCTTTAGCTTCCGCTGGTTACATGTGATGTATGGGTGGAAGGGTGCCCAAGTAGGCACCACATGATCTCGGGGTTCGGGTCGTGACAAAAAGACAAAAATCCCGGAGGAAAGATCAGACATAATTCCCGACAAATGAAAATGCCAAAACAGTAAAAGCACAAATTCTTGCAATAATTCGAGAAGAGGACAAAAACAATGATGTCATGGATGACGTTACTCTCCACTCAGATGAATAGTTAAATTATAAAAATATTATTTGTAATAGTTAAATCCACTTTGTAATTCTCCTATAAAAGGAGACCCCCTCTCCCTTAGTTAGACAAGCTTTTCTTTTCCTAGTTTCTCTTCCTTCTCTCCTTAAGAGAAAATTTCAGATTTGTAATAGTTGAGAGTCTCTCTCTCTACAAATCCCTTTTAGTTAGGTTAAATTCCTAAATTCCTTTCTAAATACCTTCATATGACCCATATGACTCATAACATATGAACATCAATACCGTTCACCATTAAACTACTTGTAAGTAGTTAATATTTTGAATAAATATGATTATGAATGGTGCTACCTCCTAATCTTTTTAAATACCTTATGCTCTTTTAAATTCATGCATTAAATACATGGTCGGTTCTACCGCCTACTTAATTAAATTTATGGTCGGTTCTACCGCCTACTTAATTAAATTTATGGTCGGTTATACCGCGTACTTTATTTAAATTCCTGCAGAACCTTTGAATTATAGTTTCCATAACTTGGAACCTTAATTTGTAAGTTAATCTTTCTTTACTTAATGTATGTTTCTATTATCTTTTAATTATTCAATCTCTTATATATCAATTCATTCCCTGTTTATTATCCCCTTTTAGATCTATTCAAATGCCAGGTTCTGAACATCCTTTTGTAAAACTTCTTTAGCACTTTTGCAGTCGACTCTAAGTAGATATTTTTGATTTAGTAAATCACTTTGAAATTTTTGTATGCATAAAACGATGCTCAAAATTTCCTTTTTAATGGTAGAATAGTTTTTCTGGGTATCATTCCAATGGGCAGAGGTGTACTGGACTATACATTCGTTTTCCCCTGTTTTTTGTTTCAAGATTCTCCCGTATCCTAAGTCTGAGGCATCTGTCTCTACTATATTAGGTAGTTGAGGGTCTGCTATATGGAGACACGGTATTTCTAGTACTTTATTCTTGATTTTCTATACACAGGTAGTATGGTTGCTAGTCCATGGAGCAGGGTTTTTTCTTAGTCTATCATGGAGTGGTTTTGCCATCTTATTGATTTCTGGACAGAAATCTAAAACATAATTTAAGTTGCCTAAGAATCCTTGTAACTGAGTTTTATCAAGAATTTTGTCAGAGAATTTTCTTGCGAATTCTAAGGATCTTTCTATGGGGGTGATTTTACCCTGGGATAGATAATGTCCTAGAAATCTTATCTTAGTCTGAAACAGACTCATTTTTGACTTGGATATTACCAATCCATTTTTCTTAGTGAAATAGAAGAATGTTTTAAGATGTTTGAAATGTTCTTCGATGGAATTTGAGAAGATCAAAACATCATCAATATAAACTATGCAAAATTTGGAATAATCATTGAAGATATCATTTATTATTCGTTGAAATTCTGAAAGAGCATTTTTAAGAGCAAAAGGCATTACATTCCATTCGTATTGCCCAAAGGGTACCGTAAAAGCGGTTTTATAGCGATATTTCGCAAAAAATTGGATGTGCCAGAAACCTGATTTCATGTCGAATTTTGAGAATATTAAAGATGAATGTTATTTTTGTAAGTCTTTTTTGTTTGGAATTGGGTATCTGATCCATTTTAGGGTTGTGTTCAAGGGTTTATAATTTATTACTAATCTAGAAATTCCTCTTTCTATTTCATAATTTTTGTTTACATAAAAAGCAGCACAACTCCAAGGGGATCGAGATTGGGAGATTAGTTTTTTATTTTCAAGATCTTGAATTTCTTTTCTGCAATGTTGTTCAAGGTCACTATTCATTTAATAGGTCTGGCCTTTGTTGGAATTTGTCTCTCGTTAAAATTCTTTTCATAAGGAAGATCTACTATGTGTTGTTTTCTGTTCCATAAGGCATTTGGGATATCGGAACATACTTCGGCTTCAAATGTTTTTTGGAGTTTAGAAATATATTTTTTCACTTCGCGTATTTCTAATTGTTCATTTAATCTTTTTTCAGTTCTTGTAAGTGGTATTATTCTCCTTTTATTTTTGCCTCTATATTATCTTTGTAACTGTTCATGCTTTTATTAAGTTTAAGTTTCTTATTTTTGGTTTTGTTATGAAATGGAATTTTAATTTCTTTTTATTAAAACTAAAAGATACGGAATCACTGTCTATTTTATAAGGAGTGATAAGATTTATAAATGGGGTTCCTAAGTTGACGGAATTATATATGTAATATGTTAAAACAAATGGTGTTGCTATCAAAACTCCGTCATTTTCAATTGACGCACTGGTTTTTGAATCAATTTTAATTTTAGTGTTATTAGCGGCCGTTATTTTCTCACGAGTTTTTTCTCTGAACTTTTCTGATACAATGCCTATTTTTATCATGTTTAAATATGCATTTGTATCAAACAATGCAATTGTTTGGATTTTAAAGTTATCTGAAAATTTAAGGGTTATTTTTATTACGTATCTTTTTGACGTGATTTGTCTTAAGACACATAGAAAGTTAACTGGGATTTCTGTGGGTTTTACAGAATCAGATTCTTTGGTTTTACTAGAATCAAATTCTTTGGTTTTACTAGAATTAGAGTTTAGAAGGTTTATTTTTATTAATGTAGAGTCTTCTTTTTGTTTTTCTTTTAATACTTTTATCTCTAATTTTACTTGCTCTATTTCTTTTTGTAAATCTTGAGTTGTTATTACTTTACCAGTCCTTTTTTCTTGGTCACTATTAATTAATACACATATGTGTTTTATAGAGGTTTTAGACGAGCTATTTGTGACCATTTTACCTATGTGGAGGGGTTTATTTATATAAAAAAATAGAGAAGATCCGTTAGGCTCTGTTCTGATGTTGGAATCTATTAGAAGATTTGAGGATTTATGTGTTAAAGTTTCTACCCTTTTACCAGTAGACTGTGGTGTATCTGGAACAATGACCTCTGTATTAGAACTACTGGATGTTCATTTACTTAATTGGTCTTGTAAAGCCTGAACAAATTCAGACTTACCTTGTTAGATATTTTTAACACTATCTTTGGATACGTGAAAGGGTTTGAAGATTGGACTTTTTAATTTTATTTCCTTAGGTGTTTCCGGGGAACCTATAGTTACTATTGGTTGATTTTTTATGTAATTTTCAATCCTATCTAATTGTTTTCCTATGGTATTTAAATTAATATTAGTAAAATTATTTTGTGCAAGGATGTTTTTTGTATTTGTTTTTTCATCTTTTGAATGAGTCTTAAAAGGAATTGCGTCTATAGGGCGTCCATGGACGTTAAGCTCTGATACCACTTTTGTCACGACCCGACCCCGGGCCCGCGACTGGTGCCCTACCTGGGCACCCTTACAGGTAACCATCAGAGAAAATCAGTGGAACATACAAAAAACATACAACTTAAATCAGTAAGAAGTAAACAACATGCTAGCCGATAAGACTGCCTCCCTGGATATATATATACATATATAACCAAAAGCAGTTACATCCCTTTTCTTTACAAACCGACTCACAAGATATGACTACAAATCTCTAAGAGTTTTGACATAACAACAGTAACGGGACAGGGCCCCGCTATACCCCTGAATGTACAACAACCGACAATACCAGGGATCTGAACCAAAGATGAGCCTCCGGAGTAATGGAGCTTCTCAACAGCTGAACGGTGATCCTAAGAGTGAGGATCAACAAGCTATGTACCTCAACCTGCGGCAAGAACGTAGCCCCCCGAGGAAAGGGGGTCAGTACAAAATATGTACCAAGTATGTAAAACTGAAAGTACTGTAATGAAATCATATAGACTAAAATGAAGCTGGAGACATGTATGATAACCAATTTAACAATACATTGTGCCTTACTAACAATGAGAGTAAATAAGAGTAGACTTTACCATTTAAAAAAATAGGAAGCTTACGATCAAATTAGGGCCACCCGCCCGTAGTATCATTAAGCAATCCTACTCCTGGGACTATTTCACCCGCATAGGTCCTGTCCTGTGGACCCGCATGAGGTCATCCGCCTCGCATGGGACTATTTCACCCGCATAGGTCCTGTGGACCCGCATGAGGTCATCCGCCTCGCATGGGACTATTTCACCCGCATGGGCCCTGTGGACCCGCAATGAGTACATACGCCGCACTCGCATCATGGGTAGCAAATCCATGGAAATGTAACATGCAAATGACCCGGGGAATTACCCCGTAAAAATAATAATATAACACTAGCACCACCGGCTATTATGAATATCATAACATAAGCAACACCGGCCTGTCATAAATATCATAAGCAAGTTAAGAAATCCCTTAACTTCTCATTAGACTTAATTAGCATATACTCTCATTTTATTTAAACTTAAGGCACTATCATGTCACAAAAATCTGGGAGTTTAACCCAAAGTACTACATACTTCCATTCTTTTTCAAAAGAACCCTTTTTATATAAAGACCCCGAGATACTAACACCCGTAGTATCCAGGCATGTATATTTTTCAAATTAAGTTACTACACCTTTAGAAATTCATTTCAAGGCTTTGAAACTAAGTAACTTCTATTTTGACAACCTAGGCAACTCATGCCTATAAATCAAATAGACACTCTCTTAACCTTTCATAAAGCTGTTATAACTAACTTACCATAAAGCCGTTATAACTCTTTATGTTTTAGACAATTACATTCTTTTTGAAAACAAGAGACTTATACATTTAAAACCAAGTATCATATACTTTCAAAATACTTCAAGTCTCTTAACTTTTAAAATAGCTCAAGTAACCCATACTTTTCCAAAATCAAGTATCTTATTCTTTTCAAGTCAAGTAATCTTTACATGTAACATATACTTTTTGAAATCAAGGCAAGGATACCGAACTGAAACCAAGTTCACTTAAAATACGTACGTCTACCGTACTATACTTTTGTAAATACTCATGCTCAAGAGATAGGGAAGAGTTCACATACCTTTCCGACTTAATCCACTTGCCAAGTTGAATATGCCGCACGTAGAATGTCAACCTATAATGACTATAATACGGCTATCAACTTCTAGCATTCTATCGTAGAATATTTCAAAGTATAAAATCTCTTATTCTACGGAAAATTGGGCAGCACTTCCTTTGTTTCTACGTACTTTTCCACCTTTTTCAAGGCCCAAAAATCAATAACCAACATGTCACATTTAAGGCTCAACCAATCAACTAATCAAAGGGGATTACACGCCTAATAGGACGTGTAAAATTCTGCCCCACAATTGTATAAAACAGTCCAATAATTCAATGGCCATTCTCGACTACAACAACATCAATTCTCTTTCAATTTCCTTTTTAGTCCTAGTCGTTATTCCAATATGTTATATACATAACAACAATTCTGACAACTATAATTCTTTTCTTCTATTGCGACGATTGTAACTAACAATTAAATTGAATTACAATCCCAATGGCTAACATGAACTTTTTCGGATTTTAGGCTTCCAATATTCCATAACACTTATCAATCTTCATAGTATATATCTCATGATCATCTATCATTTTCATAACATGGAATCCTCAATTACAATAGTAAAACGAAGATTATTACCTCAATAAGCCCAAATCTAATCCAAGATTCAAAGTCGATCCTTAGAAACTTTAGCTCCTCTTCTTGACATTCCAATCCACTACAAGCAACCCTTGGAAGCTTATGAAGAACTCATCTTCAAGTTCCAACTCCAACTATGAAAACCCCCTTAGGTTTTCATGTTGCGATTAACGTAAAAACGTAGTTTTTCCGGGATTTTTGTGGGGGGAAATCCTTAGAATACCTTTAGGGATCTTGGGTTTGAATATTGAGATTTATGAAGCAAGATTGCAAAATTTTCTCTTTTTTTTTCTCTCATTGCCTAGAGCTCTCATTTGAGCACACAACTTTGTCATTTTTTTCTAAGTGTTGGAAATGATCTAGTCTTGCACTACTAGTATAGATATATACTACATTCAAGGGCTTGGATCAAGGCAAATGTGTGGCTAGTATGAGGTCAATTATGTCAAGCTAAATTGACCCTTTGACTTGGTCCATTTTATCAAGCCAATATGGCTAATCTTTATTCATCCCTTTTCGCCCAAGATGACCATGTGGAGGGTGACATGTGTCGCCCTCCCATTGGTCCATAACATTCCATTTCCCGAAATTTCCATAATTGCTCAAAACATCGAAAACCTTGTGGGCCCCGCAAAAACGTAAAATTTATCGGGTGGGCCCCACGTATCCAACTCTGTAATTAAACTTCCATAATTTTGATAAATTCTAAACGTTTCAAATAGCAAATTCGAGAACCCAATTCTCATAACAAACACTTCTCTTTCCCGAGGTTCGGAAGATTTTTCCTTCGGAAAACAATTCTTTCTTTTGTTCAAATTTTTAAGTCTTTTGTTCTCCCGTCTATTCTCTTATACATGTCCTGGATTACGAGGTGTAACAAATTCAGAGAATTTTTCTTGTATTTGTTTCCTGGTATTTAAGAAATTTTTGAAGAACCAAAGTTTTTTTTCTGAGTTATGTTTTTCATAAAATTCCTTTTGTAAAAGTTTTTTATTTACTTGGAATTCTTTTTCTAAAACATCACATTCATTTACTAATCCATCTCGGGTTATTGATGAATATGTTGGACTCGTAGGTTCTTGGTCATCTATTTTTTCTTTAATAGTGGAATTTATATATACTGGTCTAGGTATTTGTTTTGTATAGTCTATGTTTGTTAGATTTGGTAAAAGTATACTTATCTTGATTTTAAAAGTAGAAGTCACTTGGTTTTGAAAGAGTAAGTGCCTTGATGCTACAAGTGTTAGTAATGTCTTGGGGTTTTATAAAGGAAAGGATGTACGATGGATGTACATGGTACTTTTGGGATTCAAGTCCCAAATATTACATGACGGGATAATAATTGATATTTCTAAAAAGGAAGGCATGGTATTACCTTGGTGTTTATAAAAATGAAGGCATGGCATTGCCTTGGTTTTTCTAAAATGATAGTTCATTCTAATTGTGCTAATGAGAGCCATAGATGATTTAAATTGTACATAATTACTTGTGATAGTTATAGGTGTACAGTCCTTTACATTACACCGAGTCACAGAATGGGCCGGAACATGTCGTACATTGTATATATATTTCATGGAGTAGCTCTCATGACGTGAGATGGTACACACTCATTGCGGGTCTGAAGGACTCATGCGGGTTCAATTCCCAGGACATATTCCATGGATTAGCTTTCCGTGATGCGGGTATCGGGTACAGATTTCCTATGCGGGTCTACAAATCCATACGAGTGAAATAGTCCCATGAATAGGATCTGCATAATGATTTTATGGGCAGGTGCCCCTGATTTTGACGTGACTTTGATATTTTAACTTGCATATGTTTGCTCATATAGCCATTAGTGCGAGTGTTATATTTCCACATCACCGCGTCCCTCACTAGAGAGTCGGAAACGTTGTATATATATTTCATGGAGTAGTTCCTATAATGTGAGATGGTACACACTCACTGCGTGTCTGAACAACTCATGCGGGTTCAATTCCCAGGACACATTCCATGGATTAGCTCTCCGTGATGCGAGTATCATGTACAGATGCTCATTGCGGGTCCACAAGACCCATGCGGGTTGAGTCCCATGCGGGTGAAATAGTCTCATGAGTAGGATTGCATAATGATTCTGAGGGCAGATGTCCCTGATTATGACACGGCTTTCATATTTTGAAATGGTAATGATTTCATATTGAAAGGGGTACGGTTGATTTCATATTTTGAAATGGTATTTGGAAATGATACGGTTGATCTCACTTTTAAAAGGCATATTTTAAAAAGGTACAGTGATATAGTGGTACAGTGATACAGTGATACAATGGTACAGTGATACAGTGGTACAAGGTATAGTTGGCTCTTATTTTTATATGGCATGGTAGGATCTGGTATTTGAGTTTTCATACTTGCCCCTGTCATTCTTTTGTACAGCTATGATCTTGTTTACTGTACTTCATGTTTACATACTTGGTACCTTGTTGTACTGACCCCCTTCGGGGGGCTGCGTTCATGCCCGCAGGTATAGGTACACAGTTTGTGGATCCGCGAGCTTAGGATCCTTGCCCAGCTTATTGAGATGGCTCCCTTGTTCCGGAACTTGTCATCTTGGTATAGGTATTTGGTAGTAGACTTGTGTATATTCAGGGGTACGACGGGGCCTTGTCCCGTCATAGGTTATTGTCCAAATTCTTAGAGGTCTGTATTCATATGTGGGCTGGACTTGCGTGAGTTGTACAGTTGTAATTCCTTTGGGTTGTTTTATATATAATGGCGGCCTTGTCGGCTTTGCCTATTTTACTTTTAAAGAAAAAAAATGATGAGTTTTCTTTAGCTTCCGCTGGTTACATGTGATGTATGGGTGGAAGGGTGCCCAAGTAGGGCACCAGTCGCGGTCTCGGGGTTCGGGTCGTGACAAAAAGACAAAAATCCCGGAGGAAAGATCAGACATAATTCCCGACAAATGAAAATGCCAAAACAGTAAAAGCACAAATTCTTGCAATAATTCGAGAAGAGGACAAAAACAATGATGTCATGGATGACGTTACTCTCCACTCAGATGAATAGTTAAATTATAAAAATATTATTTGTAATAGTTAAATCCACTTTGTAATTCTCCTATAAAAGGAGACCCCCTCTCCCTTAGTTAGGCAAGCTTTTCTTTTCCTAGTTTTCTCTTCCTTCTCTCCTTAAGAGAAAATTTCAGATTTGTAATAGTTGAGAGTCTCTCTCTCTACAAATCCCTTTTAGTTAGGTTAAATTCCTAAATTCCTTTCTAAATACCTTCATATGACCCATATTACTGATAACATATGAACATCAATACCGTTCACCATTAAACTCCTTGTAAGTAAAGTTAATATTTTGAATAAATATGATTATGAATGGCACTACCTCCTAATCTTTTTAAATACCTTATGCTCTTTTAAATTCATGCATTAAATACATGGTCGGTTCTACCGCCTACTTAATTAAATTTATGGTCGGTTATACCGCCTACTTTATTTAAATTCCTGCAGAACCTTTGAATTATGGTTTCCATAACTTGGAACCTTAATTTGTAAGTTAATCTTTCTTTACTTAATGTATTTTCTATTATCTTTTAATTATTCAATCTCTTATATATCAATTCCTTCCCTGTTTATTATCCCCTTTAGATCTATTCAAATGTCAGGTTCTGAACATCCTTTTGTAAAACTTCTTTAGCACTTTTGCAGTCGACTCTAAGTAGAAATTTTTGATTTAGTAAATCACTTTGAAATTTTTGTATGCATAAAACGATGCTCAAAATTTCTTTTTTAATGGTAGAATAGTTTTTCTGGGTATAGGTGTACTGGACTATACATTCTTTTTCCCCTGTTTTTTGTTTCAAGATTCTCCCGTATCCTAAGTCTGAGGCATCTGTCTCTACTATATTAGGTAGCTGAGGCTCTGCTATATGGAGACACGGTATTTCTAGTACTTTATTCTTGATTTTCTAGACACAGGTAGTATGGTTGCTAGTCCATGGAGCAGGGTTTTTTCTTAGTCTATCATGGAGTGGTTTTGCCATCTTATTGATTTATGGACAGAAATCTAAAACATAATTTAAGCTGCCTAAGAATCCTTGTAACTGAGTTTTATCAAGGATTTTGTCAGGGAATTTTCTTGCGAATTCTAAGGATCTTTCTATGGGGGTGATTTTACCCTGGGATAGATAATGTCCTAGAAATCTTATCTTAGTCTGAAACGGACTCATTTTTGACTTGGATATTACCAATCCATTTTTCTTAGTTGAAGAATCCATTTTCCATAACTTGGAACCTTAATTTGTAAGTTAATCTTTCTTTACTTAATGTATTTTCTATTATCTTTTAATTATTCAATCTCTTATATATCAATTCCTTCCCTGTTTATTATCCCCTTTAGATCTATTCAAATGACAGGTTCTGAACATCCTTTTGTAAAACTTCTTTAGCACTTTTGCAGCCGACTCTAAGTAGAATTTTTTGATTTAGTAAATCACTTTGAAATTTTTGTATGCATAAAACGATGCTCAAAATTTCTTTTTTAATGGTAGAATAGTTTTTCTGGGTATAGGTGTACTGGACTATACATTCTTTTTCCCCTGTTTTTTGTTTCAAGATTCTCCCGTATCCTAAGTCTGAGGCATCTGTCTCTACTATATTAGGTAGCTGAGGGTCTGCTATATGGAGACACGGTATTTCTAGTACTTTATTCTTGATTTTCTAGACACAGGTAGTATGATTGCTAGTCCATGGAGCAGGGTTTTTTCTTAGTCTATCATGGAGTGGTTTTGCCATCTTATTGATTTATGGACAGAAATCTAAAACATAATTTAAGCTGCCTAAGAATCCTTGTAACTGAGTTTTATCAAGGATTTTGTCAGGGAATTTTCTTGCGAATTCTAAGGATCTTTCTATGGGGGTGATTTTACCCTGGGATAGATAATGTCCTAGAAATCTTATCTTAGTCTGAAACGGACTCATTTTTGACTTGGATATTACCAATCCATTTTTCTTAGTTAGAAGAATCCATTTTTCTTAGTTAGAAGAATCCATTTTCCATAACTTGGAACCTTAATTTGTAAGTTAATCTTTCTTTACTTAATGTATTTTCTATTATCTTTTAATTATTCAATCTCTTATATATCAATTTCTTCCCTGTTTATTATCCCCTTTAGATCTATTCAAATGCCAGGTTCTGAACATCCTTTTGTAAAACTTCTTTAGCACTTTTGCAGCCGACTCTAAGTAGAAATTTTTGAATATGTAAATCACTTTGAAATTTTTTTATGCATAAAACGATGCTCAAAATTTCTTTTTTAATGGTAGAATAATTTTTCTGGGTATAGGTGTACTGGACTATACATTCTTTTCCCCCTGTTTTTTGTTTCAAGATTCTCCCGTATCCTAAGTCTGAGGCATCTGTCTCTACTATATTAGGTAGCTGAGGGTCTGCTATATGGAGACACGGTATTTCTAGTACTTTATTCTTGATTTTCTAGACACAGGTAGTATGGTTGCTAGTCCATGGAGCAGGGTTTTTTCTTAGTCTATCATGGAGTGGTTTTGCCATCTTATTGATTTATGGACAGAAATCTAAAACATAATTTAAGCTGCCTAAGAATCCTTGTAACTGAGTTTTATCAAGGATTTTGTCAGAGAATTTTCTTGCGAATTCTAAGGATCTTTCCATGGGGGTGATTTTACCCTGGGATAGATAATGTCCTAGAAATCTTATCTTAGTCTGAAACAGACTCATTTTTGACTTGGATATTACCAACCCATTTTTCTTAGTGAAATAGAAGAATGTTTTAAGATGTTTGAAATGTTCTTCGATGGAATTTGAGAAGATCAAAATATCATCAATATAAACTATGTAGAATTTGGAATAATCATTGAAGATATCATTTATTATTCGTTGAAATTCTGAAAGGGCATTTTTAAGACCAAAAGACATTACATTCCATTCGTATTGCCCAAAGGGTACCGTATCGGTTTTATAGCGATATTTCGCCAAAATTTGGATGTACCAGAAACCTGATTTCATGTCGAATTTTGAGAATATTAAAGATGAATGTAATTTTTGTAAGTCTTTTTTGTTTGGAATTGGGTATCTGATCCATTTTAGGGTTGTGTTCAAGGGTTTATAATTTATTACTAATCTAGGAATTCCTCTTTCTATTTCAGAATTTTTGTTTACATAGAAAGCAGCACAACTCCAAGGGGATCGAGATTGGGAGATTAGTTTTTTATTTTCAAGATCTTGAATTTCTTTTCTGCAATGTTGTTCAAGGTCACTATTCATTTGAATAGGTCTGGCCTTTGTTGGAATTTGTCTCTCGTCAAAATTCTTTTCATAAGGAAGATCTAGTATGTGTTGTTTTCTGTTTCATAAGGCATTTGGGATATCAGAACATACTTCGGCTTAGAATGTTTTTTGGAGTTTAGAAATCTATTTTTTCATTTCGCGTATTTCTAATTGTTCATTTAATCTTTTAAAAGATTTTTTTTTTCATTTCTTGTAAGTGGTATGATTTTCCTTTTATTTTTGCGTCTATATTATCTTTGTAAAATGAGCATGCTTTTATTAAGTTTAAGTTTCTTGTTTTTGGTTTTGTTATGAAATGGAATTTTAATTTTTTTTATTAAAACTAAAAGATACAGAATCACTGTCTATTTTATAAGGAGTGATAAGATTTATAAATGGGGTTCCTAAGATGACGAAATTATATATGTCATCTGTTAAAACAAATGGTGTTGCTATCAAAACTCTGTGATTTTCAATTGACGCACTGGTTTTTGAATCAATTTTGATTTAGTGTTATTAGCGGGCGTTATTCTCTCACGAGTTTTTTCTCTGAACTTTTCTGATACAATGCCTATTTTTATCATGTTTAAATATGCACCTGTATCAAACAATGCAATTGTTTGGATTTTAAAGTTATCTGAAAATTTAAGGGTTATTTTTATTACGTATCTTTTTGACGTGATTTGTCTTAAGACACTTAGAAAGTTAACTGGGATTTCTGTGGGTTTTACAGAATCAGATTCTTTGGTTTTACTAGAATCAAATTCTTTGGTTTTACTAGAATTAGAGTTTAGAAGGATTATTTTTATTAATTTCGAGTCTTCTTTTTGTTTTTCTTTTAATACTTTTATCTCTAATTTTACTTGCTCTATTTCTTTTTGTAAATCTTGAGTTGTTATTACTTTACCAGTCCTTTTTTCTTGGTCACTATTAATTAATACACATATGTGTTTTATAGAGGTTTTAGACGAGCTCTTTGTGACCATTTTACCTATGTGGAGGGGTTTATTTATATAAAAAAACAGAGAAGATCCGTCAGGCTCTGTTCTGATGTTGGAATCTATTAGAAGATTTGAGGATTTATGTGTTAAAGTTTCTACCCTTTTACCAGTAGACTGTGGTGTATCTGGAACAATGGCCTCTATATTAGAACTACTGGATGTTCATTTACTTAATTGGTCTTGTAAAGCCTGAACAAATTCAGACTTACCTTGTTAGATATTTTTAACACTATCTTTGGATACCTGAAAGGGTTTGAAGATTGGACTTTTTAATTTTATTTCCTTAGGTGTTTCCGGGGAACCTATAGTGACTATTGGTTGATTTTTTATGTAATTTTCAATCCTATCTAATTGTTTCCTATGGTATTTAAATTAATATTAGTAAAATTATTTTGTGCAAGGATGTTTTTTGTATTTATTTTTTCATCTTCTGAATGAGTCTTATAAGGAATTGCGTCTATAGGGCGTCCATGGACGTCAAGCTTAATCCTTGTAGAGGGGGGTGATTGGACTGGATTTTCGTTGAATCAGTTAAGGTTTCCCATTCTGGTGTTTTATTCCTAGTTGTGACGGGATTTATTAATTTAGAAAAATGGTATTCTATGGAGTTTTGAGAGAAGTATATTTCAAATCAGTCAAAAAAGGGAATATTTATTTTATCATCTTGAACAAATTCATAAAAAAATTCTTGTATTTGTTTCTTGGTATTTAAGAAATTTTTAAAGTACCAAATCCATTTTTCTAGGTTTTGTTCTCCATAAAATTCTTTATGGAGGAATTCTTTATTCATCTGAAATCTTATTTCTGAAGTCTTAATATTACTGTAAGAGGTATTATTAGTCGAAGGGATTTGTGGGATATTTTCTAGTTCTAGAGTTTCTACGAAACTTTTTATCTTATTCATCTTAAAATTGAGCAGTTGATATATTAAGTACAGTAGAGCACCAGTCTAGCTGCATTTGTTGGATAGTAATGTTAAAGTTAATATTATTTAATTTACTATATAGTGTTACGATGTTATGTAAGATTATTGTCTTAATAATTTCTCTACTACAATTATTTAGTGACTCATAGGGCACTAGTTTTAAGTAATAACTTAGCAAATTTTGAACTTGCTTTCTTTCTTTTAGGAATTTTCTTTTAATTTTTTAATGTAACCACTTGGTTGAATTAGCATGTTTTATGCTACGGAATGAAGGATGAGTATTCATCAATATCCAGGATATCTCAATTTGAGATCTTCTTTGAATATTGGTATTTTAAGAATTTGATTTTTGTTTTTACTTTCTTTACCCTATCGTATTAAAATTGAGCAGTGGACATATTGAGTATATTGGAGCACCAGTCTAGTATATTGAGTAATAGTTTATCAAATTTTGAACTCGATTTTTTTCTTTCAGAGCATTTCTCTTATATTTTATGTGTAACCATTTAGTTGAATTAGCATGATTTATGCTATGGAACGAAGGATGAGTTTTCATTCAGGTTTTGAGGTATCTCATAGAAAAATCTGTTTTGAAGAATGGTAAGATTTGGAATTTGTAAAATTGATCTTAGTCTTTACTTTCGGTATTTCTGAATTATCAATTTACTATTCAAAATCTTATATGACGATTTTTTCGGAATTTATTATCTTCTTTGAACCCATGGAAGAAGATGATCCAAAATCATAAGAAGTAGCTCTAAGGAGAAACAGATCCATGTGTATGGAATCCGAGCTCAAATACCCTTACCTTCTTACAACCCTTACCAAGACTGTATACCATGGGTCTACGTATGCCTTTCACACGAGGACTTACTGTAACCCTATGGCCTGATCGCACGGTATTATAGGATTTAACCAACTCAGAAGGTTCATCCGTGAATAAATTTATCCGGGAATCTAAACTGGGATTTCATCTGATCTGGAAATCATCTCTCTATATCTCTACCCTTTATGGCTTTGATACCATAAATATTATCTGATACCATGTTAAGGATCAAAAATACAGTAAGAGGAGTATTTTTTGTAATTATGATTATCTGCTTTCATCCATGCCATCATTGTTTTCGTCCTCTTCTCGAATTATTACTGGAATTTGTGCTTTTACTATTTTGGCATTTTTATTTGTCGGGAATTTTGTCCGATCTTTCCTCCAAGATTTTTGTCTTTTCTTGGTAACTTTTAGAATCCACTGTTGCCAAAAACCGGACTATCTTCGTTCTCAATTTCGGGTTCTTCTTCTTCTGACGAAGAGCCTTATTTTGATGAAGACGGTGCAAATTTTAGAATTATGGCTTGCATTTCTTCTGGATTTTTGGCCGCTGCAAGAAATGACGCCATCTGGGATTTTTGTGAAAGGAACTGGGTGTGGTCCTTTGTTTGTAGTGGTGCCGGCGGTGTCTGTGGAGGCGCCTGTAAAGGAATGGGTTTATAGTTATCTAACCATTCCTGTACTTTTGGTGGTGTGAGGCTTTTGGTATTTTAAAGCTACCCCACTATCGGATTTTGAATCTTCTTCGGATAATTGGGATTTTATCATCCGAATAATCGGTGAACCATGTAAATACCCATGGTAAATGGAATTTTGTATGAAAAAGGTGTAGGGGCACTAATCTTTTTTCTTCCTCGGAGGGTTTGCACTGGGATTTGAAGAGGCTGAAAGATTTAGTGGCTTCTGGTTTTTGTATTTCTAGGGTGGATCCAAATTGCTCCCACCATGAATTCCACCATGTTGGAAATTGTGACGGATCACATGAGGTATCAAAATGGAAAAGCCAAGTGTGACTTTTGTTGGAATTTTGAATAAAGAAGGAATTGAACAAAGCTTGTTGGTAATCCCAGTAATTAAAAGAAATATCAAAAAATGGTTCATTTTTGTGGGTATCTGGGAAATTTATGAGTTGTGACAGGTCATTCCCCCAATTAGCAGGAGCAATTACGCTGAGTATTTAGCAAATTGAATAAGAGGATATGTGTTATTTTTGTGAAAATTAATTTTAATGGTAGCTGATCCTGATATTTCAAGGATAGCTTGATAAAAGTATGAGGGTATTAAAATATCTCATGATTTATAAAACCATTTTTGTCCAAAATAATTTTGTAGTGCTAAAAAAGAGACTTTATTAAAAAATCCTTTTTCAAGAGTAGTAATATTTTAAAAAAATGGTTTTATGAAGTAGTTAGGAGCAGGTTTTTTGGGGACTTGTGGTACCACAAGTTGATTTTTTGAAAAATTGTTTTTGAGAAAGGTTTTTTGTAGACTCTTCTTTCTCAAGTTGGGTATTTGAAAATTGATTTTGAGAAAAGGTATAAAGATTCTCCTTTCTCAATTTTTGTAGCAATTTTAGAGGTTTTTTCCTTTAATATTTTTTAGACAACTTCCTACTTAGGAATTTGAAGATGTATTAGTGCTTGTTACAATTCCGGGGATTTTGCAAGGAGTTAATTCTTGTGCGGGATTTACTGGTGTTTTCAGCACAAATTCTGTGCCGCTTGAATTTTCTTTCGTCTTTCATAACTGCATCGTACCAGGCCATGAGTTTTTCTATTGGAATTTAGGCAGGGGATTTCTCCTTTTCTTCGTTTATTGGCTTGGGAACGGTGTTTAGGGGTTTTTGGGAGCCATGGAATTTGTTTGTTGTTGTTGAGGTGAAACCACTAGGGTATTTATTGACGGAAGGGTCTCTTCTTTCCTCTTCTGGAGTAAGGCTCCACACTGCCTGTGTACAGTATTGTCCACATTCACGCATGTCCTTCCTTGATATTCTGTCCTTGTAGCCCAAGCACCAATTGTTGGGACAATGATTCTGTGTTGTGGCTAATGTCAGAGTGTCGGGGGGTTTTTTCTCTTGGTTTTAAGGAAATCACGGGTTAGGAAAAGGAGATCTGTTTTTTTGAAGTATAAAATGTTAAAAATCATTTTGCTAAAAATTCATTTTAATGCAATTTTTTTGAAAACGTAAATGATTTTGCAAATTATTTTGTAATTTATGTATACATAAAATATATTTAGAGAAGGAGTTAATTGAATGATGGAAAGTATCCTGGATTCTACTTTTTCTTAAAGGAAAATCACTTCTTAATTCTTTTAGATAATATGATTTTTCTTTATATATTGAACATGTTTTTATTAGATTGAGGTCCTTCGTTTTTTGTTTTGTTATAAACAGGAATTTCAATTTCTTTTCATTATTTTTAAATGATATAAATTCATTTTCTACTTTATAAGGGGTGATCAGATTAATAAAAGGTGTTCCTAAGATTACGAAATTGTGAATTTCTTTAACTAAAACAAATGACGTAGCTATAGAAATTTCATCATTTATGATTGACGCTTTGTTTTTAGATTTAATTTCTAATTTAGAATTATTAACAGCTGCTAACGAATCCTGTGTTTCTTCTAGGAATTTCTCAGGTATTATACCGGTTTTTATACAATTTAAGTCTGTTCCTGTGTCGAAGAGAGCAACAGTTGTTATTTTAAAATTATATGAAAATTTTAGTGTTATTTTTATTAGGTATTTCTTTGTTGTGATTTGTCTTAAGACAGTTAGAAAATCTTCTGGAACTTCCAATAGATTTTCTATTTGGTTTTCAACATTATTTTCTGGTTCTACGGGATTTTCTGAATCAGATTTTCCAGAATTGGAATTTCCAGGACTGGAGTTTTTTTTTGTATTATTTGAAAGCATAATTTTAATTAATTCAGAATCTTTTTTTCTGTCTTTCTTTTAGTTCTTTTATCTCTAATTTTACTTGAATGATTTCTTTTTGTATTTCTTGAATTGTTATTTATTTTCTTTCTTTTATCTTCTTACCTTTTCCTAGGATTTTTGTTAAGTCGTATGTAATTTTTATATTTGGTAAGGTTGTATTTTTAATATCTTTCTTTTCCTGTGTAAAGATTTTTAGGAGTTTATTTAAGTATTCTTTTTGGTGTTGGGTATCTATGTATTTAATCATATCTAACATGAATTCTTGATCTTTAGTCAAGACACATATTCTTTTTCCTTTTGCTTTTTCAGATTTTTCAGTCGAACTACTCGTGACTAATTCATCTATTTGGAGGGCTTTATTATCTTCTGAAGAAAGAGAAAAATAGTCAGGGTCTGACTGGTCTGATTCAGAATCAGAGGAATCTATTAGGAGATTAGAGATTTTTTGAGTTACATCTTTGTCGAGATTTAATTCTTGTAATTTTTTATTTATTTTACAGTATTTTGATGTATGTCTTTTTTATTACATTTATAACATGTTAGGTTTTTGTAATTAGAATTATTCTTTTTAGGATCTCAAGTATTTCTGTTATTTTTGTAACGATTGTTTTTATAAGGATTTTTATAATAGTCATCGTTAGTATAATTTTTATAGTCTTTCGTTGGTTTTTTGTGAGATTTATAAGTTTTGGTACAATCTCCTGTGCAATTTTGGGAGTTTTTTTATGGGATTTGTTTCAAATTGTTTGCAAAAAGTACCTAATTCGCACTTTGTTCTTTTTAGTTCCTTTTAAGGTGTTTTTCTAATTTTAGGTCTTGACAGATTCTTAATCCCTCTTGTTGAGTTATACAAATTAATTCTCCGTATGTAAACTCATTGTAGGGTATTATCTGTTTTCCACAATTTTCTTTAATTTTATTCCTAACCTTTTCTCCTAAAAGGGTAGGTAATCCAGCTAAGAATTTTTCTTTCCAGAATGGTTGGTTAGAATTTTCCCTAATCATTATTCTCGTTAAGAATGTATTTTTATACCATTGAAAATCACTTAGTTTTTTGCATTTTAAATTTGAAAGTAATTCAACATTTTTATTATTTAGATGTGTATAATCACCTATGAAATTTAAATATATTGTTAGTATCAAAGTTGATACTGCATCTTGTAGGGGTTCTCCTAGTTCATCTAGAATTGGTATTCCTTCTTCATCAGTTTTTATAGAATTTAAGATGTCTTCTTTTTTATGGTCAGTGAGATAATGATCTCACCATCCTTTTAGTTGACCATAGAATACTGCGATTAGCAGTTCTGCAGATGTCTTATCTTGTGTATTATTTTGTGTTTGATAGGCATTTACTGCCATTGTCATTTGTTAGAGAAAACTGAGGATATTGTATTCAGTCATTCCATCTAGGTTTCAATCGTAAATGGAAGAGGCATTATAGCGGGATTGAGCTAGGGTTTTTATTATTCCTAGGTCTAGAGCAGGGATTATTTGTAATTGTTGTATGAGTTGTTCCCAATCCATATTATTAATTAGAGGTGTTTTTCCTTTGAATTGTTCTAAGGTATCACTGCTATCAGATTTATACGTTAATGTTGTTATTTTATTATTGGGGTTTACTGATTTTGAAATGGCGTATCCTATAGAGTTTTGAGAGGAGTATATTTCAAACCAGTCAAAAAATGGAATTTTTATTTTATTTTCTTTGACAAATCCATAGAATTTTTCTTGTATTTGTTTCCTGGTATTTAAGAAATTTTTGAAGAACCAAAGTGTCACGACCTAACTCACGAGTCATGATGTCACCTTCACTATTCCCCCGAGTAGGCGAACCACGTTCTCAGTAACAAGTTAAATCAACAGAAAATAAATAAAGAAAAAGAAATTATAAGTCTTAAACACTTAATTCCCCAAAAAAATCTGGTCAAAACGGGTACAAGAGCACTAACAAATCTGAAAAAAATAGAAGTCTGAAAGAATGCCCGAAGGCTACATAATGTCTGTCAATAATCAATGCAAAATGGAAATAACTAAGAAGCCCTCCAAGGGCCACGGACGACCAAATAGCTCACCCTGAATGACTAGAAGACGTCCACCTCGCGAATCAGCCACGGGGCGTAGAACTAGAACCTGGATCATATTCTGCACTCAACAAAAGTGCAGCAAGAGTAGTAACAGTACAACACTAGTACCGGTAAGCATCATACGCCGATAGTGATGAGATAACGCATGGAGAGTTGAAACTAATAAGTAGCACATAGAATAAACAGGTATGGTTACGTACCCTATAAAAGTCAAAATATAAGAAATTATGAAATCAACCAAGACAGATATAAGTTCACCAAATGAGCAGTTAAAACTAAGAGTAGATGGAATCAATGCAATACAATAGTCACCTCTCCCTCACTCCACTCTCGTACACACATGTTAAGGCAGTGCCTTCAAGCCATGATCCATGGGGGACCCGCGAAGTCCATGAACCACTCGTGCTCTCCGGCTAGAACCTCGGAGGCTATCAATCACTCACAATCTCCGACAAAGACCTCGGAGTTGCCCAATCACTCCCAATCTCCGGTAGCGACCTCGGAGTTATCAATCACTCTCAATATCCGGCAGAAACCTTGGAATTTATCAATATCATCAAAACAATAATATAACAAAAGTATGACAGACATGATATCAGTCTCAACACATATCACATTTATATAATCAACAAGTACAAGTCATATCAATGTCCTATGTTCAATTATCAACATCACAATTCCTTTATTTTCACGTGATAGGTAAACTAGTATACGAGAGAGATACAATCAAGTGGTAACCACACAAAATAACACACAATCGATGAACCCCTTTGGCTCGCGGTCCAGTGGACATTCTATCATGTTATCCCTGTGATCGGTGTATTTTATATACACTTTTTGAGTCAGTTTTAGTTAGTCTTTTGTCCCTTTTTGTACAAATAAGTGTCGTATTAGGATAGATTTTCTTTCTTTTGAGTCAAAGTGGTTAAAATGGCCAAATGGCGGAAAAGGAGCTAAAAGAGGGCAAAAGAGGAGGTTCGAGCTAAGCGAGAAAGTGGCGAACGAGGCGTAAATCGGACCAGCCGCATGGCCTCCTGCGATCAGCGGGCGCCGCCTAATCATCAGAGAGGCTGCAGAGATTCCAGCGCGCCATGGCTGCAGCAATCGGTCGCGGCGCCAAATCACCTGAAGTGCTTCAGAAGTTCCGCGCATGAGCCGATATCGCCGCTGACGCGGGAAAAATCAGGTTTTAGACGATTTTCTGGGCCAGGCCTGCAGGGAAAAGTTAGAGGCGGTTTTCAGCCTATAAAAGGAGAACCCTAGGCAGATTTTAAGGGTTCCCTTTCTTGCACAACTCAAGGATTCTTGCTTTGGAGATTGGAGACCTTAAACTTAGTAATTTTCTTTTCTTTTCTTTTCTTTATTTCAGTTTTGTATGATGAACTTTGAATTAGTTCTTGTCATGTCAATGGCTAGGAACTAATTCTTTTATAGGGCTTTCCATGTTGATTCACTAGAAACTTATGTTATGAATTAATGCATGTCTATGGTTATTATTCTTCTTTGAGAGATTTATCCAATAATTGCTTTGAATGCTTGGTAATTAATTGACAACTAATTATCATTATATGATTTCTAATCAAACTTCGAAAGGAGGAGGTTGTGAATATGCTGTAAGTTGGGTAGACATATTTGGGTTGGGGATGAAAATACCTCAATTATTTATGTAGCGTTAATGAGAGGCTTAACAACCCTAATTTTACGCATGGTGCGTGACGGTTAACTAGGTTTTTGTGTTTAATCCTCCTATAGAGTTATCCTTATCACCAAAAGGTAGGTAAGGTGAAATACTGGGGTTGAGTGTTTATATATCCTTAACGGGAATATAAAACGATTTCGTAAACCTGCTAGCTCCGAGAGAAGAAGACCATAATTCATTGCATTAATAAATAACATAAGCGGATAGTTGAGGAGACATGGAAGCCCTATTCCCATCACAACTGAAGTAAACCTATAGTTAATTAGCTTTTATAATTATTAGTTATAAACCACAAAATCACATATCAATTACCAAATAGATACCAAAAGATAGATAGTTGGTACTTGAACCCTAATCCTTGTGGACGATATTCGGTCTTATCAAGACTATATTACTTGTCACGATAACGTGCACTTGCGTTAAAGTGTGTGCATCTTTACGCGCATCAAGTTTTTGGCGCCGTTGTCGGGGATTAGGCATAGTTCAATATCAATTTTATCTATTTTTAATTTCTAATTTGTTTTTTATTTTACTTTACTTTTACGTTTTTATTTTTATTTCTTTACATTGTTTATTTTATTTTATTTTCTTTTGTACAAACAAGTGTGCCGTGATTCGTTGTTGGTTTTGATTCATCTCAGGAATCCTTTAGATATGGATTTTTACTGTCAATATGATAGAGATCCAACCATAGAGGAAGAGAGGGAGGAATTACGAGAAGCTATACTCAGTTTCACGAGGTACCAAAATCAGTTCATGGACGAAACGAGAATGGCCATAAAGAAGTTGGAAACGCAAATAGCAGAACTCCCGATCATATTCAACAGCGAAATGCAAGAAGAGCAATCTGCACCTGGGGTAGGCAATGAGGAAACACAATGTCAGGCAATTGACCTGAAGGATGCCGAATCAGGGGAGATAGAGAGTTCGCAATAGTGGCCGCAGCGCCCATTTGCAGGGCAGCGGAGCCGAAGAATCTGAGATAATGCAGGAGAGTGAGCGCCGCGGCTAAAGAGCGGTCGCGCGCGCCCGAACCAGTGAGAAAATTGAGAGTTGTAGCAACCGCACCCCAGGTGATAATACCATATCCCCAGAAGTTAAAAACATGTACTCTTGACAAACAATTCTCTAGATTCGTGGAGATCCTCAAACAATTGCAACTCAATATCCCGTTTGCTGAAGCATTAGAACAAATGCCGAGCTACGTCAAGTTCATAAAAGATGTGCTAAGAAAAAAGAGGAGGATAGAGGACTACGAAACAGTGATGTTGACTGAGGAATGTAGTGACATCCTACAGAGACAACTACCTCAGAAGTTACAAGATCCAGGGAGCTTCACCATCTCATGCACCATTGGAAAGTTTGAATGTCAGAAAGCATTGTGCGACTTGGGAGCAGGCATAAATCTGATGCCTTATCTAGTTTTCTGCAAACTAGGAATGAGAGAAGTCAAACCTACAAACATCACTTTGCAGTTAGCTGACCGCTCAATAGTTCATCCTAGAGGAGTCATCGAAGATGTATTAGTGAAGGTGGACAAGTTCATCTTTTCCGCCGACTTCGTTATCTTAGACATACAAGATAACGATGGAATCCCCATCATACTTGGCAGACCCTTCTTAGCCACAGGACAGGCTCTCATTGATGTTCACAAAGGGGAGTTGAAGCTTCGAGTAGATGAAGAAGAGGTGATTTTCAATGTTTTTCGAGCAGCAACTTTTCCAGATGTCAAGGATAACTGCTCAGCCATTGATCTTATCGAAGAAACAGTGTCAGCCAAGGAGTTCGGACATGATGATACGCTTGAAGAAGTACCGACCAAATGGAATGATGATAGTAGAAACGACCCAGATCTGATGGAGTACGCAAATTGGATGAATGTTTATGAAAAATGGGATACGAGGAAGTATGAAGAGCTTGGACAGATGCCAGAAAGATCATTACCATCCACAGAGAAAGCTCCAGAGTTAGAGTTAAAAACCCTACCCAATCATCTACAATACCAATACCTAGGTGAAGAGAAAACCTTACCAGTGATCATTTCATGCCACCTATCCACCGAAGAGATTGATAAACTGCTAAGAGTACTGAAGAATCACAAGCGGGCCATTGGAAGGACATTAGCAGACATAAAAGGGATAAGTCCGTCAATGGTAATGCATAAGATCTGTCTAGATGAGGAGAGAAGACCATCCATCGAATCCCAAAGGCGACTAAACCCAAACATGAAAGAGGTAGTCAGAAAGGAAATCCTAAAATGGCTCGATGCAGGAGTAATTTACCCTATATCGGCGGTAGCATGGGTGAGTCGATACAAGTGGTGCCTAAAGGGTGGAATAACGAGTGACCAACGAAAGAACAAACTCATTCCTCTAGAGCGATCACGGATGGAGAATCTGCATTGACTATCGCAAGTTGAACAAGGCAACCAGAAAAGACCACTTCCCGTTGCCATTTCTAGATCAAATGTTGGACAGACTTGCAGGGCATAACTACTCTCGCTTTTGGATGGATACTCAGGGTATCACCAGATTGCAATAGCACCAGAAGATCAGGAAAAGACAACATTTACTTGTCCTTTTGGTACATTTGCATTCAGAAGGATGCCATTCGGACTCTGCAACGCACCTGCAACTTTTCAGAGGTGTATGATGGCAATCTTCTCAGACATGGTGGAGAGGACTATAGAGATCTTTATGGATGACTTTTCGGTCTTTGGAGCATCGTTCGATGAGTGTTTAAGGCATCTAGAAGCAGTGTTAAGCCGATGCGAAGAGTCTAACCTTGTGCTAAACTGGGAGAAGTGTCACTTCATGGTAACAGAGGGAATTGTCTTGGGACACAAAATATCAAGCCAAGGTATTGAGGTGGACAAAGCAAAGATTTCAGTGATCGAAAATCTACCACCCCCAGTATCAACAAAAGGAGTCAGAAGTTTCCTTGGACATGCAGGTTTCTATAGAAGATTCATCAAGGATTTTTCAAAGGTCTCAAAGCCTCTTTCCACATTGCTAATGACGGGGGTTGCCTTCGACTTCAATAAAGAATGCTTATCCGCCTTTCAGACGCTCAAGGAGAAGCTTATTTCAGCACCCATAGTCATTGCCCCAAACTGGGAGCTCCCATTTGAACTAATGTGCGATGCAAGCGATTATGCAGTAGGAGCAGTGCTTGGACAGAGAGATCCATTTACTATGCTAGTAAAACTCTAAATGACGCACAGTTAAATTATGCAACTACCGAAAATGAACTACTAGAAATAGTATATGCATTTGAGAAATTCAGGCCATACTTGATTGGGAATAAGGTGATAGTATACACTGACCACTATGCTATAAAGTACTTGATGACAAAGAAGGATGCAAAGCCTCACCTCATTCGATGGGTCCTGCTTCTACAAGAATTCGACGTGGAGATTCGTGATAAGAAAGGAACAGAGAATTGATTCTGAACCACTTGTCGAGACTGGAGAACACAGAGAGCCAGAACACCAAGGATGTGCAAATAAATGATCACTTTCCAGACGAACAACTGTTCCAAGTAAGTATGAATTCTAATTTACCTTGGTACGCTGATTTTGTTAACTTTCTTGCAGCAAGGGTACTACCCCCAGAATTGACAAGACAGCAAGTGAAGAGGTTTTACTCAGAAGTAAAGCATTACTATTGGGAGGAACCTATGTTATACAAACAAACACTGTGCCGACCAAGTCATATAGAGATGTATACCAGAGGAAGAGATGCACCAGGTTCTCACCCATTGCCACACCCTATCATGTGGTGGACACTTTGGGGCATCAAGAACATCGGCAAAGGTACTGCAATGCGGATTCTATTGGCCAACACTTTTTAAGGATGCCCATACCTTTGTGAAGAGATGTGATAGTTGTCAGAGAACAGGGAACATCTCAAGACGAAACGAAATGCCTTCGCAAGGGATATTGGAAGTGGAACTCTTTGATGTGTGGGGAATCGATTTCATGGGACCATTCCCGCCATCCTTTGGAAATCAATATATCCTTCTGGCAGTAGACTATGTGTCCAAATGGGTAGAAGCAGTGGCCACAAAAGAAAACGACAGTAAGACTGTTCAAAAATTCCTTCAAAAGAATATTTTCACAAGGTTCGGCACTCCAAGAGCCATCATCAGTGACGAAGGAAGTCACTTTTGCAATAAGCAGCTGAATTCATTGCTTTCCCGATATGGAGTCTACCACCGCACCACAACTGCCTACCACCCTCAAGGTAATGGGCAAGCAGAAGTGTCAAATAGAGAAGTGAAGAACATATTGGAAAAGACGGTGAACGGCTCAAGGAAGGACTGGTCTATCAAACTGGATGACGCATTATGGGCATACCGGACAACATTCAAAACACCAATTAGTATGTCACCATATAAATTGGTTTTTGGTAAAGCATGTCATTTGCCAGTAGAGTTGGAACACATAGCGTATTGGGCAATGAAGAAGTTAAACATGGATTCCACGGCAGCAGGACAGAGGAGGTTACTACAGCTAAGTGAGTTAGATGAATTTAGGCACAATGCCTATGAGAATGCAAAGATCTACAAGGAACGAACGAAATTATGGCACGACAAGCGGTTGATACCGAAAGACTTCCAAGAAGGACAACAAGTGCTTTTGTTCAACTCCAGGTTGAAACTATTTCCAGGCAAGTTAAAATCACGTTGGACAGGACCATACACGGTGGTAAGAGTATTCCCATATGGTGCAATCGAAATAAAAGGGAGAGAAAGAGCTTCCTTCAAGGTAAACGGACAGAGGTTAAAACCCTATCTGATCAATGACATGGAATACATGAACTTAGTAACGTCTTACACCCTAGAATAATAAGGAACTTTCATCCGGCTAAAATACGTTAAAGACAGCGCTACTTGGGAGGCAACCCAAGGTGTTTCAGTTTATTTAGTTTAAATGCAATTAGTCTTTATTTAGAACAGTCTCACGGAGGTAGTGTCTGTGTTGTGTTGACAGGTGAAAGCCAAGGACTTGGAAGGCGAAAACTGAAGAGAAGCCAAGGATTCCCAGAAAAAAAAATGCGAGAGAGCCGCGGCGCCCAGAAGCAGGGCCGCGGCGCCAAAAGATCAGAAGAAGCCCAGAAGTCCGAGCGTCGCGGCTCCCAGTAGCAGAACCACGGCGTAGGAAGTTCAGAACTAGCAAAGAAGTTTGGGCGCGGCCAATTTGCGAACGGCAGCGCGTAACGAAAAATCACTGAAAACGCATACGATCCGAAGGCCCTGTCGCCAAATCAAAAAAACCAGAGCCCTCCCCCCCATTTTAACCAAGTCTGTAAGTATCTTATTTCTTTTATTGTCTTTGAGTCTACACACATTGGGGACAATGTGTGATTTAAGTTTGGGGGGGTGTTTTATTTGTGTTTTTGTTGTTTTTTATGTATTTTGAGTCACAATTTTTTTTCTTTTTGAGTCATAATTGTCTGTCAAAGATCATGTATGATGTAGTTGCTAGAAACACCTAGTGAAGTAAGGTGGAATAATGTAATGGAATTGAAGCAACTATCTAAACACTTAGGTTAGATATGCCAAAAACTCACAAAATCTGTCTATTTGGAGTTTCTTGCTTAAATTGTGCATGCTAAATGATGAATACTTATGTGTTATGATTGCTTGCTATTTGAGGCGAAATAGTTAGGATATGCATGTTAGGGAGATGACTCAGGCATTTCTTTGATAGTCAATTCTTACCACTCTTTTCTATCCCGGACTTTAAATATATCCCTAGTCAGCCCCATTGAGCCTAAAAATTGAAACTTCTTCTTTGACACCCTATATTCCCACAAATTGTGCCATAAGTAAAAATGTGAAATAGTGGAATAAATTGTGTTAAAAAATAGACAAAAAGAGTGAACAAGCTTGTTGCACCCCGATAAAAAAAGTAATAAGAAATAGGCAAAAGCCTAAGTTTTGGGGTGCTTGTTATTACAATACTCTTCACTCTCCCAAAACAAAAGAGGGAAAAGATAAAATTGAAGTGAAGAAAAGAACCAAAAGAAAAGGGAAAAAATGGAAAAGCTAAAGAGCTTATGGTACACAGAATGAGCCTAAAATGCCTATTTTTACCTACCTATATCTAAGCCTACATTACAACCCTTAAAGTCCTGAAGATCTCTTTTATGCATATCCAGGATTAGTGGAGAATAACAAGTAAAAATGTTATAGGATTTTTGAATTTATATACATGATTTAGTATATTGACTTCCATTAAGCATGATAAAAATGAGTTTGCGAAATATCTAGCTTAAAGTGTTTAGTGTGCTAAAAATTTCATGCTATATGTTCATGCATATTATTCTGCTAACCTTCATGTTTTTCTAGATAACACTAATGCAACAAAAGTGATCAATGTCAGTGAGTCTTTTATTTTCGTTTCTTTGAGTTTTTATTTCTTTCTTTCTATCTTTGCTCGAGGGCGAGCAAAGGTTAAGTTTGGGGGTATTTGATCGGTGTATTTTATATACACTTTTTGAGTCAGTTTTAGTTAGTCTTTTGTCCCTTTTTGTACAAATAAGTGTCGTATTAGGATAGATTTTCTTTCTTTTGAGTCAAAGTGGTTAAAATGGCCAAATGGCGGAAAAGGAGCTAAAAGAGGGCAAAAGAGGAGGTTCCAGAGCTAAAAGCAGAGAAAGTGGCGAACGAGGCAGAAATCCAGACCAGCGCCGCGGCGCCTCCTGCAGTCAAAAGCAGGGCCGCGGCGCCTAATCATCAGAGAGGCTGCAGAGATTCCAGCGCCGCGGCGCCCACAGACAGCAGAAATCAGGGTCGCGGCGCCAAATCACCCGAAGTGCTTCAGAAGTTCCGGCGCCGCGGCGCCGATAGCAGGGCCGCGGCGCCGACGCGGGAAAAATCAGGTTTTAGACGATTTTCTGGGCCAGGCCTGCAGGGAAAAGTTAGAGGCGGTTTTCAGCCTATAAAAGGAGAACCCTAGGCAGATTTTAAGGGTTCCCTTTCTTGCACAACTCAAGGATTCTTGCTTTGGAGATTGGAGACCTTAAACTTAGTAATTTTCTTTTCTTTTCTTTTCTTTATTTCAGTTTTGTATGATGAACTTTGAATTAGTTCTTGTCATGTCAATGGCTAGGAACTAATTCTTTTATAGGGCTTTCCATGTTGATTCACTAGAAACTTATGTTATGAATTAATGCATGTCTATGGTTATTATTCTTCTTTGAGAGATTTATCCAATAATTGTTTTGAATGCTTGGTAATTAATTGACAACTAATTATCATTATATGATTTCTAATCAAACTTCGAAAGGAGGAGGTTGTGAATATGCTGTAAGTTGGGTAGACATATTTGGGTTGGGGATGAAAATACCTCAATTATTTATGTAGCGTTAATGAGAGGCTTAACAACCCTAATTTTACGCATGGTGCGTGACGGTTAACTAGGTTTTTGTTATACCCCGTATTTTCCAGAGTATGTACATGTGGACGTACGTACGAATTTTGAGCCTTAAGTTAGGCATGTTTCGAAATTTTGTGCACAACCCGTATAAGTCGTTTTTAAATGAAGCGTTTCCACGACTTTCGTAGGAAAATTCCGGCTATGTCATTTATAATTTTTGCGGATTTTTCCGAGAGACGAAACATTTCGGACCAACGGGAGGGTGACATGTGTCACCCTCACATTGGAAGCAAGTGGGGGCTTGGACGATTTGGGCGTCCAAGAGGCCTCGTTGGCCTTTGCCGATTGGCTACCTCTTTTGTGCCTTGTTTTGTGGCTTGTTTTGTGGAGTGTTTTGTGGAGTAGGGTTAGGGTGCACTTGGCTTGATCTTGGCCTTACAATTGCCTTGCACATGGCTTGATCTTGGCCATTGGTTGGCTTTTGGTTTTGCTATAAATACCCCAAGTGTGAAGACTTCATCCATTCCAAATATGTTCCAAGTCTTGCTATCCTTCCTCCTCTTGTTTGACTCTCGTCCAAGAGCCCTCCTAGATAGGCCTTTGTGGCGAGAGCCTCCCTCTCCCCTTTGTGGTGTGGCGTGGGTACCCCAGCCTAGTTGTCTCGTATAAATACCCCTTGTGGTATAGAAATACTCTCCAAAGTATAGTTGTAATGTCCAAATACCTTGGCCCCAAATACCTTGTAGTATTCCCAAGGTTACACTTATAAAAGCCGGAAAATACGATTATACTTCCTATAACCACAAAAACGAAACCCTAAGGAAATCTTCACCCGTTGTTGAAGTACTTAAGAGAAGTTGGTTAGAACTTCTAAGGGTTGTTTGGAGCGGGTTGGAGCACCCGGAGTAGGAGCGAAACATTGCTAAGGATCGACTTTAAACTCGGATAATTTTGGGCTTATCGAGGTAAATATTCTTGACCTTCTATTGTAATTAGAAATTACATATGCATTAAATATATAGTTGAAGTATACTATATATAATCGAAGCGTAGTTGTTGGCAATGTCTTTTGACTTAAGCTGAAGAATAAAGAATCGAATCAACTGTAATTACATAGGTGTATTCTGATGACTTGTGTAGTATTACTGTATAGTAGAATTATACCCGTTCGGGTAAGATGTATAACCCCCCCCCTGGTTGGCTTGGTAGCCGACCTCGATAGAGGAGGAGATTTACGCGGTTGCGGGGGGGGGGAGGTGCTGCCGAATTTTCTGTAGAATGTTCTACGTTAAGATCTAGATTTTAATAAGCGCGTGGTGGCCGTATAGGTTGAAGTGCTACGTGTGACGTAATCTTACGGACTAAGGAGTAGCCAAGCGGTTTGAGGTACTCGGAGCGTTTTGCTATTAGTCGATAATCGTCGCGAGGTATGTGAACCTCTTCCTATCTCTTCCAGCATGATATGTGTGAACTATGTAGTACGGTAGACGTACATGTGTTAGCTGTGTTTGATTGTTTTTAAAACATAAAGTGTTATAACGGCTTTATGGGAAGTTGGTTATAACAGCTTTATGTAGGTAAGAAAATACTTTGTGGTTTTAAAAAGGTAACTAATGTGAATTATAACTGGCTTGTTATAATAAAGAACTTGATGTATTTCAAAAGATTTCTAAATCGTTTTGAAGGGAGAGTAACACTTGGTTTTAAAGGTTTTAAAAAGAGTTATACTAGCTTGATGGGGAGTTAGGTATAATGTCTTAAGAGAGGTAAAGAAAATGGTTTACTGATGTTAGAAGTTAAGAGACTTGATCTTATAAGATAAGAGACTTAACTTATTTGTTTTAAATGTGAATGTTTGTTGACCTCATTCGTGAGTAATGAGTACTTGGTTTTATTTAAAGGATAATGTTTTACTGATTTCGGAAATCAGAATGTGTATCGACAGACCACTGCAGCGTTAATAAAGGAAAATGTATTGAATAATGATGAATTGTATTAAAACCAGTAGAAACCTCCATCTGCATAGAAACTAAGATGAGACAAAATGATATTACATTTTCTAGATCATGGTCTTTGTAATAAGAATGTTGTAAACAAGAATAACCTACTCACGTGAGACATATATTACTCAATTGTTCTAAAAGAAATCAAGTGATTAAGTTTATGAACTATGAAACCATTTGAAAATGAGAAGCTTGAGTAATTGAAACTAGGCAAACCTGGAACTTAGGAAAGAATGTTGTTACTTGATTTTGAAAAGGAATGTGGGTTGGTCATTCTAATACTACGGTATCGGGTGACTTTGATAAAAGTAATGGATCTCTTTTAAAGAATTTAACGACGTAGTACTTTAGGGTTAAAACCGGACTTTGGCATAAAATGAAGGTACTTTGAGTGATGTGAAACTTGCTATGCTTGTTGTGGTGAAACTTGCCTACGCTTGTTGTGGTGAAACTTTCCTATGCTGTTGTTGTGAAACTTGCCTATGCTTGTGATGATAGCCTTTGTTGTGCAAGTGTGGTGTTTTACGTGTTCTGGCGTCTCGATAGAGGCCGGTTGGTAGTTGAGGTTTCTTCTTGTTCGGCCTTGGTACGGTGGTGGCTCTCGTACTTGCCTCTGTCTCGTGATTCGGCCTTGGTATCGGTAGTCGACCCTCGCGCTTGCCCGTTCGGTGTAGTAGCGAAGTCGTGTCTGACCTTGGTCCCTGGTGGTCGACCCTCGTACTTGCCGGTCAGCTACGTGACCGGCCTTGTATCCGATGAGTCGGCTCCGCGCTTGCCGTGTCGGCCGTGTTTGTGGTTGCATTGTATTATTGGCGATCGGATCGGTAGTTGTACTTGTCTGTCACGGTTTTATGACACGGTGGGACTGGTGTTCATGTATACTCCTTGGTATTGTTATATCATAAGCTGCCGGTGAGGAAGAAATTCCACTGCACGAGTGATAATTTGGAGCGTGAGTCCACGACTTGATGTATCGGTTATATGTTATGTATCGTAGTTGGTCGTCATACATGTCTCCCCTTATATAGACTATTATGATTTCATTCTGATATTCTGATTTCACATACTTAGTACTGTTATCTTGACCTCGCCCGGTGGCGTATAAAGGCGAGCCTCTAAACCGCTCGAAACGGCGAAGTGGCTCCGCGTATGGCGTACCTCGGGATCGCAAGCAGCCAGACACTTTGTAAGTCGCTGAGAAGGTTAATGCCTCAGGCCGGCCACGATTACATAGTGGTATCGAAGCGATTAATCCTCGGAAAGTGTCTGAGGCGTGTCTAGTAGAGTCTTGATTATCGGTGTGTTGTGCACCACATCTATAATCAGGAGGCTATAGGACATTTAGGATTGGTTTCCATTCCTTCTCATTCTGAGATCGTGCCTTAGAGATGTGTGATAAGATTGGACCCCTCTGACATACCGTTTTACGATTATGCCTCGCGTAAACGGCCGGGCCGAAGCAAAGCGGCGAAGGAGGCTGCGAGTAAACGGCGGCGAAGACCTGATACTGAGCCTCGATCCGCGATGCGAGAGGAGATGAGTTACTGAGTGGGCGATTAATGGCGAGGTTGTGGCGAGACTTGAGATAAATTGGGCGGCAGTTCGATGCACCGATGGTTCACCTAGATCGAGATAGTTCGAGGCTACGGGATTTTACGAGTTGTAGGCGCCCGAGTTTTATGGGTCGAGGCACGAGGATGATCCGAGGAGTTCATCAAGCGATTCTGGATCGTAAGTGATCGAGCATCGGAGATCAGTCGGTGGCCTTAGGTTCACATCAGCTGCGTGATACCGCGATGATAGTTTGATTCTTGGGAGCTGTCGAGGAGAGCATGCACTTCAGCGGTATGGAACGAGTTCTCGAGGCCTTTCTTGCACATTTCTTGCCTCCCGGATGAGGAGGGCTCGGCCAGATTTTTGGTGTTCTGGCGAGCAGGCGTGCGGTTCGGGAGTACAATGTGGAGTTCGACTCATTGGCGTGCGTCCCGCGTTAGTAGCTAGTATGGAGGATCGAGTGCACCGATATGTTCTGAGGATCGATGATTGCCTTGCGAAGAGTTGTTGGTGTAGCTCTTGTAGGGCATGGACATCGCCGCGTGCGCAGCGTATACACTTGGATGTGAGGCGGATAAATCGGCGGAATGACGAAGGTCGGCGAAGAGGCGAGCAGCAGGTCCTTTGGTGACTTTCGAGCGGACCGTCTCGGCAGAACTAGTTATGTACCTCGCCCGGATCTGAGTGGTCCTCGCGGCTTTCGGGACGCCGGGATATTCGGGAAGCGGTCGGGGCTCCTGTGTTTGATTTTGAGGAAGCGAGTGCTCGCGGATGAGGTGCCCTTGTCTCGGTGTGGCTGTTGTGGAAAGCTCCATAAGGGAGAGTGTCGTACTAACTCGGGAGATTGTTATTTTGCGGCAACAGGCCATCGGCAAGAAGCTGTCAGGCCGAGTAGCTTGGTAGGATAGCATGGACTACTAGAAGCGATGCGGGTTCTTCACCTTCCGTAGCGGCGGGATGTTCGTACCGGAAGGCCGGTAGGTCGCGGTGGGAGTTCCCGATTTTAGCGATCCTTTGAACCTTTATTTTTTTTTTTTTCCGGTATATCCTTAACCTCCAGAGACTTATATTGTATTGATGTTGATGATGTGTTTAGTGTTATGTTCGGATAGCTTTGTGCTAAAATGTGATTTAGGAGCTTGGTTGATGAAAAGGGTAAGCACAGGGGCATGGAAAGTGTGAACTTTAGGACATTTTATGTTGAGACCTTACAGGTAAGGTCGTCTTGAGTAAAAGATTTATTTTTATGTTTGACCTTTATCGAACGCGTAGTGTCGTGGGTTATAATTGTGTGATAAGTCCATGGGTAATGTGGGATGGAAGTGGTAGCTTTCATGGCTTGAATAGGTAAGATTGTTCGTGTCGAGGAAGCGAGTTGGCGCGACGATGGGTCGGGTTGGGGCGTGTTGCGGGCAACCCGCGTCTGTTCGGTAGGGTCAGCTCACGGGTGGTCGCCCGGTGGCGGTCCGCGAGGGTGCTAGGCCCAGTTTAGATAACCATCGTATGAGTTCGTGGATACGTTCGATCGGAATCGGTTCGTGAAGGCGGGAATGGCCTTAGGAAATCGAGGTTAGTGAGATGACCAAGTTTGGAGTAGTGACTCGAGGTTGGGAAACGGCGTTGGCGAAGTGTGGTGCGGATACTAGAACGAGTTCGAGTGTTCGTGGCGAGTACTACGAGAAGGGGAGAAGTGAGCGTGTGTTTTGTGGCCATGTGTGGCATGGTTGTTTTAAATGCGTATAGCGGTGAAGACTATCTTGGCGCTTTGTTTGTTTGAGACCTTGAAGGAACATTCGGACGAATGTTTCTAAGGAAGAATGTTATACCGTATTTTCAGTATGTACATGTGGGCGTGCGTGCAATTTTGAGCCTTAAGTTAGGCATGTTTGAAATTTTGTACAACCCGTATAGAGTCGTTTTTAAATGAAAGCGTTTCCACGACTTTCGTAGGGAAAATTCCGGCTATGTCATTTATAATTTTTGCGGATTTTTAGAGACGAAACATTTGGACCAGCGGGAGGTGGCATGTGTCACCTCACATTGAAGCAAGTGGGGGCTTGGGCGATTTGGGCGTCAAGAGGCCTTGGTTGGCCTCGGCGATTGGCTCCTCTTTTGTGCCTTGTTTTGTGGCTTGTTTTGTGGAGTGTTTTGTGGAGTAGGGTTAGGGTGCACTTGGCTTGATCTTGGCCTTACACTTGCCTTGCACGTGGCTTGATCTTGGCCATTGGTTGGCTTTTGGTTTTGCTATAAATACCCCTAAGTGTGAAGACTTCATCCATTCCAAATATGTTCCAAGTCTTGCTATCCTTCCCCTCCCCTCTTGTGTGACTCTCGTCCAAGAGCCCTCCCTAGATAGGCCTTTGTGGCGAGAGCCTCCCCTCTCCCTTTGTGGTGTGGCGTGGGGTACCCACTGCTAGTTGTCTCGTATAAATACCCCTTGTGGTATAGAAATACTCTCAAAGTATAGTTGTAATGTCCAAATACCTTGGCCCCAAATACCTTGTAGTATTCCCAAGGTTACAACATACAAAGCCCGAAAATACGATTATACTTCCTATAACCACACAAACGAAACCCTAAGGAAATCTTCACCCGTTGTTGAAGTACTTAAGAAGTTGGTTAGAACTTCTAAGGGTTGTTTGGAGCGGGTTGGAGCACCCGGAGTAGGAGCGAAACATTGCTAAGGATCGACTTTAAACTCGGATAATTTTGGGCTTATCGAGGTAAATATTCTTGACCTTCTATTGTAATTGGAAATTACATATGCATTAAATATATAGTTGAAGTATACTATATATGTAATCAACGTAGTTGTTAGCAATGTCTTTTGACTTAAGCTCAAGAATAAAGAATCGAATTGTAATTACATAGGGTATTCAGATGAGCTTGTGTAGTATTACTGTATAGTAGAATTATACCCGTTCGGGTAAGATGTATAGCCCCCCCCCTGGTTGGCTTGGTAGCCGACCTCGATAGAGGAGGAGATTTACGCGGTTGCGGGGGGGTGCTGCCGAATTTTCTGTAGAATGTTCTACGTTAAGATCTAGATTTTAATAGCGCGCGTGGCCTTATAGGTTGAAGTGCTACGTGTGGCGTAATCTTACGGACTAAGGAGTAGCCAAGCGGTTTGAGGTACTCGGGCGTTTGCTATTAGTCGATAATCGTCGCGAGGTATGTGAACCTCTTCCTATCTCTTCGGCATGATATGTGTGAACTATGTAGTGCGGTAGGCGTACGTGTGTTAGTGTGTTTGATTGTTTTAAAACATAAAGTGTTATAACGGCTTTATGGGAAGTTGGTTATAACAGCTTTATGTTGGTAAAAAATACTTTGTGGTTTTAAAAGGTAACTGATGTGAATTATAACTGGCTTGTTATAATAAAGAACTTGCTGTATTTCAAAAGATTTCTAAATCGTTTTGAAGGAGAGTAACACTTGGTTTTAAAGGTTTTAAAAGAGTTATACTAGCTTGATGGGGAGTTAGGTATAATGTCTTAAGAGAGGTAAAGAAAATGGTTTACTGATGTTAGAAGTTAAGAGACTTGATCTTATAAGATAAGAGACTTAACTTATTTGTTTTAAATGTGAATGTTTGTTGACCTCATTCGTGAGTAATGAGTACTTGGTTTTATTTAAAGGATAATGTTTTACTGATTTCGGAAATCAGAATGTGTATCGACAGGACCCTGCGGCGTTAATAAAGGAAAATGTATTGAATAATGATGAATTGTATTAAAACCAGTAGAAACCTCCATCCGCATAGAAACTAAGATGAGACAAAATGATATTACATTTTCTAGATCATGGTCTTTGTAATAAGAATGTTGTAAACAAGAATAACCTACTCTCACGTGAGACATATATTACTCAATTGTTCTAAAAAGAAATCAAGTGATTAAGTTTATGAACTATGAAACCATTTGAAAATGAGAAGCTTGAGTAATTGAAACTAGGCAAACTGGAACTTAGGAAAAGAATGTTGTTACTTGATTTTGAAAAGGAATGTGGGTTGGTCATTCTAATACTACGGGTCTCGGGTGACTTTGATAAAAGTAATGGATCTCTTTTAAAGAATTTAACGTCGTAGTACTTTAGGAGTTAAAACCGGACTTTGGCATAAAATGAAGGTACTTTGAGTGATGTGAAACTTGCCTATGCTTGTTGTGGTGAAACTTGCCTATGCTTGTTGTGGTGAAACTTTCCTATGCCTGTTGTTGTGAAACTTGCCTATGCTTGTGATGATAGCCTTTGTTGTGCAAGTGTGGTGTTTCTGTTTACGCGTCTCGATAGAGGCGGTTGGTAGTTGAGGTTTCTTCGTTCGGCCTTGGTACGGTGGTCGGCTCTCGTACTTGCCGTCGTGGATGATTCGGCCTTGGTATCTGGTAGTCACCTCGCGCTTGCCCGTTCGGTGTAGTGCGAAGTCTCGTGTCTGACGCTTGGTCACGGTGGTCGACCACCGTACTTGCCGGTCGACTACGTGACCGGCCTTGGTATCCGGTAGTCGGCTCGCACTTGCCCGTATCGACCGTGTTTGTGGTTGCATTGTATTATTGGCACGGTCGGATCGGTAGTTGTACTTGTCTGTCACGGTTTTTATGACACAGTGGGACACGTGTTCATGTATACTCCTTGGTATTGTTATATCATAGATCTGGCGGTGAGGAAGAAATTCCACGCACGAGTGATAATTTGGAGGCGTGAGTCACGACTTGATGTAGCGGTTATATGTTATGTCTTGTAGTTGGTCGTCATACATGTCTCCCGCTTATATAGACTATTATGATTTCATTTCTGATATTCTGATTTCACATACTTGGTACTGTTATCGACCTCCTTGGGCTGCGTTCAATCTGCATGGTAAAAGGTACATCGACCGCCGATCCCGCTTATAGGATCACATTCGTGTTGGGAAGCTCCGTTTCTCGGAGGCTTATCTTTTGGTATGTGTTCCTGAGTTGTAGGTTCTTGTACATTCGAGGTATGGCGGGGCCCCGTCCGTCATAGTTGTTGTAAATCTTAAGTCTGTAGAATTGTGGGTAGGGTTGTAAAAGGATTAAATCGTTCGGGTTTTATGTATATCTTGAAGGCAATGCTTTGGTTGCTTTGTTTATTTATCATGTCTCTCATTTCATGTTTAAAGTTTTTATTTCCGCTGGTTTTCTCTGATGTTGTATCGCTAGGGTGCCCGGGGTAAGGCACCAGTCACGGGCCCGATTTTCGGGGTGTGACAGTTTTTGTGCTTAATCCTCCTATAGAGTTATCCTTATCACCGAAAGGTAGGTAAGATGCAATACTGGGGTTGAGTGTTTATATATCCTTAACGGGAATATAAAACGATTTCGTAAACCTGCTAGCTCCGAGAGAAGAAGACCATAATTCATTGCATTAATAAATAACATAAGCGGATAGTTGAGGTGACATGGAAGCCCTATTCCCATCACAACTGAAGTAAACCTATAGTTAATTAGCTTTTATAATTATTAGTTATAAACCATAAAATCACATATCAATTACCAAATAGATACCAAAAGATAGATAGTTGGTACTTGAACCCTAATCCTTGTGGACGATATTCGGTCTTATCAAAACTATATTACTTGTCACGATAACGTGCACTTGCGTTAAAGTGTGTGCATCTTTTCGCGCATCACCCTGCCACTTTCTACAACTACATACAATTCTCTAACCAGAGTCTTACTAAAGTAAACCATAACCTACCTCAATGCCGAGTGGGTGCCACGAACAATCAAACCAATTCCTTCCCCTTGCGTAGAGCCTCTGAACGCTTAAAATATAAAAAATATGTGAACTACGTTATAATACGAATCTAAGGACACCCATATTGCTATATTTATATCAAAAATATTTATTTACCATTTCAATTGTATGACTAAACCCCAACACATAAAAATATTAGCATAACTTCAGGAAATTCAACTAACATTCTTTTTTTTTCCAACTTTCTCGTATCTCCCACTTCTAAAGAATATAACATTTAATTCGTAACTCCAAATCAGGTGTTTATTATACCACATCGAAGGCAACACTAGGATATCTTATTATGCCGAATCCCACCAGACAATACTTAGTGTAGATGGTGAAAATTTACGAAGGAAACAACCGTATGAAATCTGTGTCGCTAGAATGTTTATAAAACAAGGCAGAAACTTCAACAACCATAACTTTCAAAACATAAGTTGGATTTATCTTCGTAAGATATCAAACTGACGGGAACAGAGTAATCTACAGCTTTCATTCAGACCATAATTTCATATTCCTTACGTATTTGTACAGTTTTCACATTTTATATGTTGTTGTAATCCTTATGTTTCCAATTCATCATCATACTAATCATTATGAATTCCAATTGAAGTTGGTAGAGACCAAGTGCATCAGTAAAAGGATGGATTTCCATAGCAGCTCAAATCAAATATTCTATGTCCAATTCAACTAATTCAATCATAACTTCATAATTTCCATCTTACCTAATTTATATGCTAGAACATGTATATATATTAATATTCTAAAGAGACAGAAGGAATCTCAACAACGTATATATACTTTATATGCTAAAGAGTAAGAGTAATTCTTTTTAAACATGACTTTGCAATTCTTTGATCGTAATGACGTCTGCGGAACTAGCCAAAATTTTTCTATGCCCTTGTTTTTTTCTTTTGTTGCTGCCGTCTCTCCTTCTGTTCTAGTATTAGGTTTTCTTTTGTTTCCTTCTTTTCCCTTACTTCATGTTGCGTCCCCCCCCCCCCCCCCTCCCTATTTTCTTATGTAACTCCCGCGCCCCACGAGAAAGGGAAGTGGGCTTGGCCCACTTTACTCCCTCAACTAAATTTCCTGCCCAATTTATATATTAAAACTCCTATAATTTAATACCCCATATTCTCATACTATTTTTCGTAATCTTAAAGTGCTAAACGACCAAACGGGTTCTGGTCTACCCAGAAAAACATAGAAATGGGCCCATCCACCCTCAGACTGTGTGCCTCCACGACCACCACGGACTGCCTGAGATCCTCCACGACCACCACGGACTGCCTGAGATCCTCCTCTTACTGACTAAGTGATGCCCCTACCTGACTGATGACCACATCTGCTAGGCTGATGGTCACCCCTGCCTGTCTGCGAACCACTTCTACTAGAATGTCCTCCTCCTCTAGCTGGAGGCCTAGATGTCTGAACTCTGGAACCCTGCCTGGATCTAGGACTGTTATACCCCGTATTTCCAGATTATGTACGTGAGCACGTACGTATTATAATTTGAGCCTTAAAGTTGGCTAGTTTCGAAATTTGTACACAACACCCGATTAGAGTCGTTTTTCGACGAAACGTTTCCACAGCTTTCGTAGGGAAAATTCCGGCTATGGCATTTTTAATTTTTACGGATTTTTCCGAGAGACGAAATATTTTGGACCAACGAGAGGGCGACACTTGTCACCCTCTAATTGGAAGGAGTGGACGGCAAAAGCTAGCCTTTTTCACGTTTTTGGTGTTGAATTTTTGGTCAAGGGTTAGGTAGGATATTTTGTGTAGATGGATAAGGTAGCACATGGCTAAATCTTGGCCTTACACTTGCTATGCACTTGTCTTCATCTTGGTCATTGGTTGGCCTTCACTTGACCTATAAATACCCCTCTAAGTTGAAGACTTTCTTCATCCAAAACTTGAGCAATCTATCTAAGTCTCAAATACTCCCTCCCTCTTGTCTTGCTATCGTCAAAAGTCCCCCTTCCCCTTTGAGCAAGGCAGGCCCTTGGCGAGAGCCTCCCTCCCCTGTGGTGCCACTGGCCAGGTACACCCCCCCTAGCCTAGTTGTCTCGTATAAATACCCCTTTTTGTGGTATATAAATACTCTCCTAGTATTGTTATAATGCCCAAATACCTTATAGTATTCCCAAGGTTACACTTTTTCAAAAGCCCAGAAAATACTATTATACTTCCCTCAGTCACAAAAACTAAACCCTAAGTAAATCTTCACCCGTAGTTGAAGTGTTAAGTAGAAGTTGGTTAGAACTTCTAAGGGTTGTTTGGAGCGGGTTGGAGCGCACGGAGTAGGAGCTAAACCTTGCTCAGGATCGACATTTAAACTTGGTTAATTTTGGGCTTATCGAGGTAAACACTCTTGACCTTCTGTTGTAATTGGAAATTACATGTTGTAGGAGTATATAGTTAAGTATACTATATATAGAACTGAACATAGTTGTGCGGCAATGTCTTTTGACTTAAGCCTGAATAATACTTACGGCAATGTCTTGCGACTTAAGCCTGAATTTTAAAAAAGTGAATTTGTAATTACATAGGGTGTATTACAGACTTGTGTAGCATTCTTGTGTAGTAGAATGGTACACGTCGGTTAGACGTGTTAACCCCTGGTTGGCTTGGTAGCGGCCTCGATAGAGGAGGAGATTTCTGTTGTTGCGGGGAGGTCGAATTTTACGTAGAATATTCTACATTGAGATCTAAAGATATTAATAGGCGCTTTGTGTCCTCTATAGGTTGTAGTACTCACGTGGCGTGATCTACTTAGCAAGGAGTAGCCGCGGTTTGAGGTACTTGGAGCATTTTGCTATTAGTCGATAATCGTCGCGAGGTATGTGAACCTCTCCCTATCTTTTCTAGCATGATATGTGTGAGCTATGTAGTACGGTAGACGTACATGTGTTAACTGTATTTGGTTGTTTTAAAACATAAGTGTTATACTAGCTTTATGGGAAGTTAGGTATAACGTCTTAAGGGTGGTAAAATGAATGGTTTATTAATTTCAAAAGTTAAGAGATTGGATCTTATAAATAAGAGACTTAACTTAAATGAATTAATATGGATTTTGTGTGAAACCTCATTCGTGAGTAATGAGTACTTGGTTTTTAAAGGAATAACGTTTTACTGATTTCGGAAATCAGAATGTGTATCAATAAACCACTGCAGCGTTAATAAAGGAAAATGTAATGAATAACTAATTATTATTAAAACCAGTAGAAACCTCCATCTGCATAGAAGCTAAGATGAGACAAAATGATATTACATTTTCTAGATCATGGCTGCTTAATAAGATTGATTATGAACAAGATTAACCTACTCACCTATGGCATATGTTACTCTATTGTTTTAAAAAGAGGTTAAGACATTGAACTATGAAACTTTTCTAAAAAGAGACTTGCGTAATTGAAATTAGGCAAACTGGAACTTTGAGGAAAAGAAAGGCATTGTGTTGTCTTAAAATGGTTTAAAACATAAAGTGTTATAACAGCTTTGTGGGAAGTTGGTTATAACGACTTTATGAAAACAAAAGAAGGGTTTTATCATTTGTTTTAATGCGGTAACTTGACTTTTAAAAGAAAAGTATTTTGGTCCAAAGGAAGGCATGGTATTGCCTTAATTTGATCTTAAAAAGGAAAGTATGAAAGTTGTTTTGGTTTACTTAAATGATATAAGTCACACATTTTTTTATATACTACGTATCGGGTGACTTTTAGAAAAGGAATGAATATCTTAAAAGGAATTTACGTACGTAGTACTTTAGGGTTAAAATAAGGACTTTGACATAAAATGAAAGTACCTTGAGTTGTGTGTAACTTTCTTATGCTTGTTGTTATGAAACTTGACCATGTTACGTGTGATAGCCTTGTTATGCAAGTCTTGTGTTCTACTCGACTACGGTTCATCCGAATGTATTTCACTTGATTACGGTTCATCCGGAATGTATTTCACTTGATTCTGGTTCATCCGGAATGTATTTCACTCGACTCTGGTTCATCCGAATGTATTTCACTTGATTACGGTTCATCCGAATGTATTTCACTCATTCAGGTTCATCCGGAAATGTATTTCACTTGATTACGGTTCATCAGAATGTATTTCACTCGACTCACGGTTCATCCAGAATGTATTTCACTTGACTCTGGTTCATCCAGAATGTATTCCACTCGACTCTGGGTTCATGGGATGAACCGGAAATGTATTCCACGTTGCTATATTAGGTCCATAAGATGGGCGAGACACATTATGCGTATCACATGATTTGTACCTAGGCTGCGGCGGTGAGGAAGGAGTTCCACGGGCGTGAGGATGACTTTTAGGCGTGAGTCACGACTTGACATAGCTCTCTTATGTTGTGAATCGTAGTTTGGTTATCATACATGTCTCTGCTTTATATAGACTATTATGATTTCATTTCTGATATTTCTGATTTCACATACTTGGTACCTGTTGTACTGACCTCCTTCGGGGGGCTGCGTTCATGCCGCAGGTAAAGGTACATCAACTGTCGATCTCCGCTTATAGGATCACATTCAGCGTATTGGGAAGCTCCGTTCCTTCGGAGGCTGATCTTTGGTATGTTACCACGAGTGCAGTAGGTTCTTGTACATTCGGGGTATGGCGGGCCACTGTCCGTCATAGTTGTTATCACTTCTTAGAAGTGCATGTAAATCTTGTTGTGGCGATGCAAAAGGATAAGCGTCGGGTATTTATGTATATATCTTTGAAGCTATTTGTTTTGGTTGGCCTATTTATTTATCATGTCTCTTAATTCATGTTCATGTTTTTATTTCCTGATTTTCTCGATGATGTATCACTAGGGTGCGGGTAAGGCACGATCCACGGGCAGGTTGGTCGTGACAAAGTGGTATCGAGCGATTAGTCCTCGGAAAGTGTCTGAACCGTGTCTAGTAGAGTCTTGATTATCGGTGTGTTGTGCACCACATCTATGTCGAGGCTATAGGACATTTAGGATTGGTTTCCATTCTTCTCATTACGAGATCGTGCCTTAGAAGTGTGTGATAAGTTGGACCCTCGACGTATTCCTTTCCTTTACGATTATGCCTCGCGTAAAACCTGAGCCCAGATGGGTAAGCGATCGAGGAGCTGTTAGTGAGATCTGAGAAATGCGAGCGCGAGCGTCGATACTGAGCAGTGCCACGGCGGGTTTCGCGGCGCCGGCCAAAGCGAGTTTAAGCGCGGCGGTGGCTGCTGAGACTCTGATACTGAGCCTCGATCCCGGCTGGAAGCGAGATGAGATAAGTACAAGGAGATGGCGATTCTTGGCGAGTCGTGGCGAGATATGAGGATAGGTGGATCACGGCGATTCCGGCCCAGTGCACCGTAGTTCACCCCGGCGAGCGGTTTGAGGCTACGTGACTTTACGAGTTGTAGCCCTCGGTGTTCTATGGATCGAGGCGGGGCGACCTCGGGGAGTTTATCAAGCGGCTACTGGATCGTAGGGTGATCGAGCCTCGAGGCGAGTTGGTGGTATTGGGTTCGCATCATTGCGTGATCTGCGATTGGTGGTTTGATTCGTGGGGCTGTCGGGAAGAGCATGCACTTCCAGCGATTTGGGGCGAGTTCTCGAGGCATTTCTTGCACATTTCTTGCCTCGCAGATGAGAGGGCTCGGGACAGATTTTTGACATTAAAGCGGGGCGGGCGGGCGGTTAGAGAGTACAATGTGAGTTCGACTCATTAGCTCGGTATGTGCCCGTGGTAGGCGATATGGAGGGCCAGTACACCGCTACGTCAGGGCTGGATGATTACTGGCGAGGCTTATGCGGGTGTAGCTCTTCCGGGCATGGACATTGCCGCGTCTGGCTCATGCACTAGGATGTGAGGCACGGAGAGGTCGACGGAATGGCCGAGATCGCGAAGAAGGGCGAGCAGCGAGGTCCTTTGGTAACTTTCGGGCGGACCGCCTCGGCCGATCTAGTTATGTACCTCCGCGATGCAGTGGTCCTCCGCGATCTTGGTCGTTCGGGGTATTGGGGCTGGTCGAGCTCGAGGGCTTCGGTTCCGAGTTTACGTGAGTGCTAGCGGCCAGGATTCATGTCCCCTCGGTGTGCACGATGTGGCAAACATCATCGGGAATGTCGTCTTTACGGTGCTTGTTTCACTGCGGCCGTCGAGCCATGTGACGAGAGGCGTGCTTATAGGAGAATGCGGCGGCATAGCGCTCTACGGATCGATGGCGGTTCATCGCCTTCTACAGTTATGCGCCCTGCAGGGCAGACTTATGATTAGAGTGGAGCGGTAGCTTCAGGTATATCCTTAACCCTCTAGAGGCTTGTATGTTTTGATGTTATGTTAATGTGTTAAGTGTTATGTTCGGATAGCTTTGTGCTAAAATGTGATTTAGGAACACGTTGGGGAAAAAGGGTAAGCACAGGGTGAGAAAATGATGAACCTTAGAATATTACAGTTGAGACCTTAGATGTAAGGCCGTCTTGAGTACAAGATTTTGCAGTGATCACAGTCGAGTGCATTTTTACTGGAATGTATTGTGTGATAAGTCCCTGGGTTGGGTAAATGAAAGTGGTATCTTTCCTGATGTGATTTAGCAAGATTGTTCCGTGTCGAGGAGCAAGAGTTGGCGCGACAATGGGTCGGGTTGGGGCCATGTTGCGGGCCAACCCGCGGCCTGTTTCGAGGTGGGGTCAGTTCTGGGTGGTCCCGGTGGTAGGTCACGAGGTCTTTGGGCCCAAGTTTAGTTGACCATCGTATGAGTGCGTGGGTGTGTCCGACCAGAAGCAGATCGTGAAGGCCGGGAATGGCCTTAAGGAAGATTGAAGCTAGTAAGATAACCAAGTTGGAGGTGGTGACTCCAAGGTTTTGAAAAGCGACGATGGTGAAGTGTAATGCGTATATGAGAAGAGTTAAAGTGTTCGGAAGGCACGACGAGTAAAGCGAGGAGAAATCGTGTGTTACTTTGTTGCCATGTGTGGCATTGGAACTTTGTTTAAAGTTAAGAGGAACTTTATCGTTATCCGTCTTGAGAAGGAACATTCGGGACGAATGTTTCTAAGGAGGGGAGAATGTTATACCCCGTATTTCCAGAGTATGTACGTGAGCACGTACGTATTATAATTTGAGCCTTAAAGTTGGCTAGTTTCGAAATTTGTACACAACACCCGATTAGAGTCGTTTTTCGAAACGTTTCCTGACTTCGTAGGAAAATTCCGGCTATGGCATTTTTAATTTTACGGATTTTTCAGAGGCGAAACATTTTGGACCAACGAGAGGCGACATTTGTCACCTCTAATTGGAAGAGTGGACGGCAAAAGCTAGCCTTTTCACGTTTTGGTGTTGAATTTTTGGTCAAGGGTTAGGTAGGATATTTTGTGTAGATGGATAAGGTAGCACATGGCTAAATCTTGGCCTTACACTTGCTATGCACTTGTCTTCATCTTGGCCATTGGTTGGCCTTCACTTGACCTATAAATACCCTCTAAGTTGAAGACTTTCTTCATCCAAAACTTGAGCAATCTATCTAAGTCTCAAATACTCCTCCTCTTGTCTTGCTATCGTCCAAAGTCCCCTCCCCCTTTGAGCAAGGCCCTTGGCGAGAGCCTCCCTCCCCACTGTGGTGCCCTAGCCAGAGGTACACCCCCTAGCCTAGTTGTCTCGTATAAATACCCCTTTTTGTGGCATAGAAATACTCTCTAGTATTGTTATAATGCCCAAATACCTTGGCCCAAATACCTTATAGTATTCCCAAGGTTACACTTTTTCAAAAGCCCAGAAAATACTATTATACTTCCCTCAATCACAAAAACGAAACCCTAAGTAAATCTTCACCGTAGTTGAAGTGTTAAGTAGAAGTTGGTTAGAACTTCTAAGGGTTGTTTGGAGCGGGTTGGAGTGCACGGAGTAGGAGCTAAACCTTGCTCAGGATCGACATTTAAACTTGGATAATTTTGGGCTTATCGAGGTAAACATTCTTGACCTCCTGCTGTAATTGGAAATTACATGTTGTAGGAGTATATAGTTAAGTATACTATATATAGAACTGAACATAGTTGTGCGGCAATGTCTTTTGACTTAAGCCTGAATAATACTTACGGCAATGTCTTGCGACTTAAGCCTGAATTTTAAAAAGTGGAATTTGTAATTACATAGGGTGTATTCTGATGAACTTGTGTAGCATTCTTGTGTAGTAGAATGGTACACGTCGGTTAGACGTGTTAACCCCCTCCCCGGTTGGCTTGGTAGCGACCTCGATAGAGGAGGAGATTTCTGTGTTGCGGGGAGAGTCTGCTGAATTTTACGTAGAATATTCTACATTGAGATCTAAAGATATTAATAGGCGCTTTGTGGCCTCTATAGGTTGTAGTACTACGATGGCGTGATCTACTTAGCTTAAGGAGTAGCCGAGCGGTTTGAGGTACTTGGAGCATTTTGCTATTAGTCGATAATCGTCGCGAGGTATGTGAACCTCTCCTATCTTTTCTAGCATGATATGTGTGAGCTATGTAGTACGGTGAGCGTACATGTGTTAACTATTTGGTTGTTTTAAAACATAAGTGTTATACTAGCTTTATGGGAAGTTAGGTATAACGTCTTAAGGGTGGTAAAATGAATGGTTTATTAATTTCAAAAGTTAAGAGATTGGATCTTATAAATAAGAGACTTAACTTAAATGAATTAATATGGATTTTGTGTGAAACCTCATTCGTGAGTAATGAGTACTTGGTTTTAAAAGGAATAACGTTTCTTGATTTGAAATCAGAATGTGTATCAATAAACCATTTGCGGCGTTAATAAAGGAAAATGTAATGAATAACTAATTATTATTAAAACGTAGAAACCTCCGTATATAGAAGCTAAGATGAGACAAAATGATATTACATTTTCTAGATCATTTGCTTAATAAGATTGATTATGAACAAGATTAACCTACTCACCTATGGCATATGTTACTCTATTGTTTTAAAAAAGAGGTTAAGACATTGAACTATGAAACTTTTCTAAAAAGAGACTTGCGTAATTGAAATTAGGCAAACCTGGAACTTTTAGGAAAAGAAAGGCATTGTGTTGTCTTAAAATGGTTTAAAACATAAAGTGTTATAACAGCTTTGTGGGAAGTTGGTTATAACGACTTTATGAAAACAAAAGAAGGGTTTTATCATTTGTTTTAATGCGGTAACTTGACTTTTAAAAGAAAAGTATTTTGGTCCAAAGGAAGGCATGGTATTGCCTTAATTTGATCTTAAAAAGGAAAGTATGAAAGTTGTTTTGGTTTACTTAAATGATATAAGTCACACATTTTTTTATATACTACGGGTATCGGGTGACTTTTAGAAAAGGAATGAATCTCTTAAAAGGAATTTACGTACGTAGTACTTTAGGGTTAAAATCCGGACTTTGACATAAAATGAAAGTACCTTGAGTTGTGTGTAACTTGCTTATGCTTGTTGTTATGAAACTTGACCATGTTACGTGTGATAGCCTTGTTATGCAAGTACTGTGTTCTACTCGACTACGGTTCATCCGGAATGTATTTCACTTGATTACGGTTCATCCGGAATGTATTTCACTTGATTACGGTTCATCCGAATGTATTTCACTCGACTTCCGGTTCATCCGGGTATGTATTTCACTTGATTAACGGTTCATCCGGAATGTATTTCACTCATTGTCGGTTCATCCGGAATGTATTTCACTTGATTACCGGTTCATCAGAATGTATTTCACTCGACTACCGGTTCATCCGGGAATGTATTTCACTTGACTACCGGTTCATCCGGGAATGTATTCCACTCGACTACCGGTTCATGGGATGAACCGGAAATGTATTCCACACGTTGCTATATTAGGTCCATAAGATGGGCCGAGACCTGTTATGCGTATCACATGATTTGTACCTAGACTGCCGGCAGTGAGGAAGGAGTTCCACGGGCATGAGGGATGACTTTTAGGCGTGAGTCACGACTTGACATGATCGCTCTTATGTTGTGAGCGTAGTTTGGTTATCATACATGTCTCCCGCTTTATATAGACTATTATGATTTCATTCTGATATTTCTGATTTCACATACTTGGTACTGTTATCTTGACCTCGCCGGGCTGCGTTCATGCCGCAGGTAAAGGTACATCGACTGTCGATCCCCGCTTATAGGATCACATTCAGCGTGTTGGGAAGCTCCGTTCCTTCGGAGGCTTATCTTTGGTATGTTACCCTGAGTCTGTAGGTTCTTGTACATTCAGGGGTATGGCGGGGCCCTGTCCCGTCATAGTTGTTGTCACTTCTTAGAAGTGCAGTAATGCTTGTTGTGGCGATGCAGTAAAAGGATAACTGTTCGGGTATTTATGTATATATACTGAAGGCGACTATTTTGGTTGGCCTATTTATTTATCATGTCTCTTAATTCATGTTCATGTGTTTATTTCCGCTGATTTTCTCTGATGATGTATCACTAGGGTGCCCGGGGTAAGACACCAGTCACGGGCCCGGGTTCGGGTCGTGACAAGGACACTCCCTCATGAAATTCCCTATCTCACCACACTCAAAACATGCCCTCTTAGCCATAGGTTGTTGAACTATTATAGAAGAACCAAAATACCCTCAACGATCTGAAGGTCGAGAGTAAGTCCCTCGGAAAGTCTGCTCAGAACTGGGCCCGCTATAACTTGAAGAACCACCTGCTGAAACCTGTAGTGATGACTGGATGGGGCAGCTATAAGGATGATAACGAACCCTGTCCTGGTGTCCCCCACCTCTAATAGGACCTCTAAAACTGTCAAATCCACGAGCTGTCTTGTCGCCACCCCCTACGTGCCCGGCCCATCTCTGACTCAACCCTCCTGTCATGCTCTACTACTGACTGTGTTACACCCCGTAAGTCCAGGACATGTAAAAGAGAATGTACGAAAGGAAACAAGGCTTGGAAATTGGTACGAAAGGAAGAATTGTTTTTCCGACGGAAAATCTTCCGAACGCCGGAAGGAAAAAAAATGTTCGTTGTTGAGAATTGGATTCTCAAAATGCATTATTTGAAGAGTATGGAACTCTTAACTTTTTGGAAATTTATTTTGACGGATTTGGTCATGTGGGGCCCCCCGGGGAATTTTACGTTTCGTGGGGCCCACCCGAGGAATTTTAGGTTTTGTAGAGCCCACGAGGGTTACAGAAATTTATGGACGAATGAGAAGGCGACACGTGTCACCCTTCCACATGGCTTGGTCGAATTGTGTAAGGGCAAAATGGTCATTGACCATGGTAGAAGATAAAGTCTTCCAAAGCTTGATATTGTTGACAAGTCAACTTGTCCACCTAGGCTTGATCCAAGTGAAACTCATCCTAGCCTCACATTTGTTTAAGTCTTGACCCTTCAATGTGTTATATATACCTAGCTAGTGCAAGACTTGGCATTTAACACTTAGAAAAATTTTAGAGAGCATTGTTGTGCTTCATTGAGCTCTCGCCTTTGTGCCATTTAGGAAGACAAAAATTTTGTGATTTTGATCCATTAGCCACAAGACTTTAACCCAATGTCCCCAAGGGTATTGTAAGGATATCTCAATAGAAAGATTTCGGAAAAACGACGTTTTCGTATTAGTCGCCAGGCGGAAACTAAAGGAGTTCTTCAACTTTGAAGTTGGAACTTGAAGATGGGTTCTTCATAGGCCTCTAAGGAATGCTTGGAGCGGATTGGAACCTAAGGAAAGGAGCTAGGAATTTCTAAGGCGCGACTTTGAATCTTGGAAATTTTAAGGGCTTGGAAAGGTATAAATTTTATCGTTTTAGCAATTAAGTTTACTTATTGATTGTAGCTATGGATATTAGCAAGCATGAGATATATTGTATGAAGTTTGATAAGTATATTGGCTATTGAAACCCAAATCCGAAAACTAGCATGTTAGCCCTAAGATTTCAATTCAAGTCGATTATTAGTAAAGTCGTCGCATGTTGTAAAAAAGAAGGAAATTGTAGTTGTTGAAGTGATTTATAACTATATAACATGTTAGACCTTAGAACTTGGAATTGGAAAAGGATTGGAAAGGACTTAGTGTTATTATTTATGTTGGCCGAGAATGACTAGATTATGGGGCTTTTTCGTATGAATTGTGGGGCGGAATTTTACACGTATTGTAAGGCGTGTAATCCCCTTTGTTTGGTTGTTGTTTGGAGCCTTAAATGTGGCGTGTTGGTTATTGTATTCGACCTTGAAAAAGGTGGCAAAGTGAGTAGAAACAAAGGAAGTGCTGCCCGATTTTTCGTAGAATTAGAGACCGTGTACTTAGTATTATTCTACGTTAGAGACTAGAAGTTGATAGTCTTGTTGTGACCATTATAGGTTGACACTTCTACGTACGGCGTATTCGGATTAGCTTGTGGATATTAGCCGAAAAGGTATGTGAACTATCTCCTCTTCTAGCATGACTCCTTAAGATAAAGAAAGTATGTCCTACTCCTTAAATGATCCATTCCGTGGTTGTATTTGGATTGTCTAAAATAGAATTTTTTGTATGTACTTCCTTGATTGTACTTTGATGATTAATTTGGAAGTTGTATAATCCATTGCCTTAGTGAAGTTGGATTCTTAAAAGTGAAAGTATTTTACTTAAAGTACATAGAGTCTTGAAAAGGAAGTGGTTTCCAAACCTTTTGGCTAGTGCCTTAGTTCCAAAACCTAAAGGTCATTACAATGACTTTAGGGGAGTCAAAGGAGTGATTTACTTAATTGTTTGAAAAGAGGAGAAATGACATGATTTAAGAGAAGAAACTTGGTTTCTAAATATTAAGAGACTTGTAGCATTTTGAAAGTTAAGAACTTGTTTTGTAAGTACGTGATACTTGGTTTTAAAGGTATAAGTCTCTTGGTTAAAAAAAAGAATGAAATTGTCTAAAAACCATAAAGGGTTATAACGGCTTTATGGGAAGTTGGTTATAGCGACTTTATGGAAGGTTTAGAAAGTTGTCTATTTTGATTAATGGCGTAGTTGCCTTGATTGTGAAAATTTGAAGTTACTTGATTTCAAGCTTTGAAATGAGTTTTCTAAAAGTGTAGTAACTTACGTTGAAAAATAGACACACCTTGATACTACGGGTGTTAGTATCTTGGGATTTTACATAAACAGGAGTCTTTTAAAAAGAATGTACGTACGAAGTACTTTGGCTTGATTAATTGAGAATTAGTCTAAGTGTGCCTTGATAAGTACTTTGGCTTGATTAATTGAAAATTAGTCTAAGTGTGCCTTGATAAGTACTTTGGCTTGATTAATTGAGAATTATTCTAATTGTGCCCTGATAAGTGCTTTGGCTTGATTAATTGAGAATTAGTCTAAGTGTGCCTTGATAAGTACTTTGGCTTGATTAATTGAGAATTAGTCTAAGTGTGCCTTGATAAGTATTTTGGCTTGATTAATTGAAAATTAGTCTAAGTGTGCCTTGATAAGTACTTTGGCTTGATTAATTGAGAATTATTCTAATTGTGCCCTGATAAGTGCTTTGGCTTGATTAATTGAGAATTAGTCTAAGTGTGCCTTGATAAGTACTTTGGCTTGATTAATTGAAAATTAGTCTAAGTGTGCCTTGATAAGTACTTTGGCTTGATTAATTGAGAATTATTCTAATTGTGCCCTGATAAGTGCTTTGGCTTGATTAATTGAGAATTAGTCTAAGTGTGCCTTGATAAGTACTTTGGCTTGATTAATTGAAAATTAGTCTAAGTGTGCCTTGATAAGTACTTTGGCTTGATTAATTGAGAATTATTCTATGTGTGCCTTGATAAGTACTTTGGCTTGATTAATGGAGAATTGCCTATATGTGCTGGTGATAGCCTTTGAGTGCAAGTATTATGTTTTATTATGTTGCCGCGACTCTCGGTTGGAGGGCCGACTGTCTTGTTGTAAGTTACTTGGACGTACCGACAGTGATGTGGGATTCCACGGGTATGCTTCCGTTATTTGTAGTACTTGGGTTAAATTCCCGGATTTTTATAGAAGACATGGTAGTGCTTATGTTATGTTTGACGGCCGGTTGAGATAGGGTAAGAGTATGAGTGAGGGGTAAAACCCAGACGCTATACCACCTTCTCCAGTAAGAGTATAAGTGAGGATAAACCCCAGACATTATACCCCGCTTGTTTTGTTTGATGGTCGGTTGAGATAGGGTAAGAGTATAAGTGAGGGTAAACCCCAAGATGTTTTACCACCTTCTCGAGGTAAGAGTATAAGTGAGGGTAAACCCCAGACATTATACCCCGCTTTACCACCGCTTTCGTTTTCTCTTTGGGCCGTCTGATTTTAGGACACGAGTGGGACTTGGTGTTCATGTATGCCTATTGGTGTTATACTATATCATGGACTGCCGGCAGTGAGGAAGGATTCCACGGGCAAGATTGATATTATGGGCATGAGACCCATGGTTATATTTTAGAAATGACTTGAGGGCATGCGTCCCTGACTTGTTATGACTGCTTATGTGTTGTGTACTGTAGGTTGGCTATCATACATGTCTCCTGTTTTGCTTAGACTGCTATGATTTTCATTACTGATGCTAACATTTCACATACTTGGTACATTCTTCGCATCGACCTCCTTGGGGCTGCGTTCATCTGCGCGAGTTTAGGTAATGATTTGGTGATCGGCAGTGTAGGACCGCTCGAGTTTTGGATAGCTCCTTACATTGGGAGTTTATATTTTTGGTATAAGTTCTTTCGGTATAGGCTTTATGCGATTATGGGTACGGCGGGGCCTTGTCCCGTCATAGTTCAGTATAACTCTTAGAGGTCTGTATTCATATGTGGGATTGGACTCATGTACAGTGTAGTGTCTTTTGAGTATATATATTATGGCAGCCTTGTCGGCTTTGCCGTTGCACGTATGTTGGTTTTAAAAAAAAAAGGGTGTTATTTAAATTTCGCAGTTTTACTTAGTTGTTAAGGCAGAAGGGTGCCCAGGTAGGGCACCAGTCACGGGTCCGGGGTTCGGGAGGTGACAGACTGTAATGAGGCCCAGAAGCCTCCAACTGCAAGGTCGCCAGTCGAAGCGAAAGGTCCAAACCCTTCACAAATCTCTTCACTCTCTCAGCCTCTGTGGGAAGTAATGCCGACGCATAACGGGACAATGCGGGAAATCTGGTCTCATACTTCGCAACCGACCTACCCCGCTGCTCCAATGTCAAAAATTCATCCTTCCTGTTGTCTCTCAGAGTACGAGGACATCTTCTCGAGAACACTGGTAGAGGCTGGTCAGTCAAAGATGGTGATCCGACTGGTAGACACTCTATGTACGATCTCCACCACTGCTTGGCATCTCAAACTAACTAAAAAGAAACATAATTGACCCCGTGAGACTCCACTATGCCCAGCTTATGAAGAATCTCATGACAGCTAACAATAAACTCATACGCATCCTCCCCGGGAGTTGATCGGTGTATTTTATATACATTTTTTGAGTCATTTTTAGTGAGTCTTTTGTCCCTTTTTGTACAAATACGTGTCGTCTTAGGATAGATTTTCTTTCTTTTGAGTCAAATTGGTTAAAATGGCTACTTGGCGGAAAAGGAAGTGAAAAGGGGGCAAAAGTGGAGGTTCCAAAGCTTAAAAGACGAGAAAGTGGCGAACCAGGCACGGACACGGGCCAGCGCCGCGGCGCCTCCAGCCAACAGGGCAAGGCGCCCAATATCCAGAGGGTCGTAGAAGTTTCAGCACCGCGGCGCCTCCGGACAGCAGAGTTGCAGAGCCGCGGCGCCTCATCATTAGAGAGTTTTCAAAACTTAGCGCATGGCTGATGCATGGGCGCCGACGCGGGAAAAATCAGGTTTTGACGATTTTATGGGCGAGCACGAAGGAAAACCTTAAGGGCGGTTTTGAGGCTATAAAAAGAGAACCCTAGGCAGTTTTCAAGGGTTCCCTTTCTTGCACAAACACAAGACTTCTTGGAGTTGAAGATTGGAGACCATTACTTAGTAATTTCTTTTCTTTTCTTTACTTTACTTTTAGTTTATGTTGGATATTGAATTAGTTCTTGTCATGTCAATGGCTAGGAACTAATTCCAATATAGGGCTTTCCATGTCAATTCACTTGAACCTTATTTTATGAGTTAATGCATGTTTATGGTTGTTCTTCTTATTATTGAGATTTACCCAATAATTGCTTTGAATGCTTGGTAATTAATTGAGGACTAATTATCATTATTTATATGATTTCTAATCAAACTTCGAAAGGAGGAGGTTGTGACTATGCTGTAAGTTGGGTAGACATAGGTCGGATTGGGGATGAAAATACCTCAATTACTTGTGTAGCGTTAATAGGGGTTTAAATACCTAATTTCACGCAAGGTGCGTGACGATTAACAATGTTTTTGTTCTTAATCCTCATATAGAGTCATCCTTATCACCGAAAGGTAGAAAGGAGCGCTACTGTGGTTGAGTGTTTATATAGCCTTAACGGGAGTATAAAACGGATTAGTAAACCTGCTAGCTCCAAAAGAAGAAGAACCATAATTCATTGCATTAATAAGTAATATAAGCGGATAGTTGAGGAGACTTGGAAGCCCTATTTCCATCACTACTGAAGTAAACACATAGTTAATTAGTATTTATAATTGTTAGTTATAATCAACAAACTCAAATATCGGTTACCAAATAGATAACAAAGAATAGATAATTGGTACTTGAACACTAATCCTTGAGGACGATATTCGGTCTTGCCTAGACTATATTACTTGTCACGATAACGTGCACTTGCGTTAAAGTGTGTGCATTAAATCGCGCATCAAGAGTACCATAGAACCAAGGATGAGTCATTTTGGTAAACCCCTCGAACAATTTTCGCTCTTCAGTGGTCAACACTGGCCCATCCATAGGTCTTAGAACAAAACCAGGCGCTGGAGTATCATCAATATGGGGAGCCACTACTTCCGCCGGAAATATCCTCGGTGTTCGAAATCCTGGAGCAACCACAACATTAGGAGTCTGACCTCCCACTCTAGTCTGCGAGCCATCCGGAGCAACTGGAAGCATACCCGCCTGAGCCAAACTGTCAAAGTAAACCAACACCCGAAACACAGCCTTCTGAAAGTCAGGAGTACCAGCGACCCCAGGTTATGCCTCAGCATCTCTAATCTCCTCCTCCGGAATGTCGTCAAGCTCCGGAGTCAACTCCTTGTCCGGGTCCTGAGCAGGTTCTGGTGTTGGTGTTGGGTTTCTACCCGGAATAGCTACACGACCTCTGTCACGTCCCCTGCCTCGCTCATGAACATCTGCTCTGGAAACGAGTATGGATGCGGGTGCGGGTGCAGGTGCAGCCTCATGGCCTCCAGTAGTAGTCGATCGCGTCCTCACCATTTGTGAGAGAAGATAGAAATGAGTGTAAAATACCAATCTGAAAAATGTCGCACGAAAAGAATGAACCAGATACCAATCGGATTGAACTAGCACGAAAAGAGTAAAGAAGTGAAGTGTTTCCTAAAGGTCCTATAGCCTCTCGAGGATGGGTACGGACGTCTACGTACCAATCCGCAAGACTCTACTAGACATTGCTTTTGTACTCATTAGACCGATTAACCTAAAAGCTCTAATACCAACTTTGTCATGACCCAACTCACGAGTCATGATGGCAGCTACCCTATTCCCCCGAGTAGGTGAACCACGTTCTCAGTAACAAGTTAAATCAACAGAAAATAAATAAAGAAAAAGAAATTATAAGTCTTAAACACTTAATTCCCAAAAATCTAGTCAAAATGGGTACAAGAGCACTAACAAGTATGAAAAAAATAGAAGTCTGAAAGAATGCCCGAAGGCTACATGTCAATAATCAACGAAAAATTGAAATAACTAAGAAGCCCTCCAGGGGCCACGGACGACCAAGTAGCTCACCCTGAATGACTAGAAGATGTCCACCTCGCGAATCAGCCATGGGGCGTAGAACTAGAACCTGGATCGTACTCTACACTCAACAAAAGTGCAGCAAAAGTAGTATCAGTACAACACTAGTACCGGTAAGCATCATAGGCCGACAGTGATTTAGATAATGCATGGAGAGTTGAAACTAACAAGTAGCACATAGAACAAACAGGTATGGTTACGTACCCTATACAAGTCAAAATATAAGAAATTATGAAATCAACCAAGACAGATATAAGTTCACCAAATGAGCAGTTAAAACTAAGAGTAGATGGAATCAATGCACTACAATAGTCACCTCTCCCTCACTCCACTCATGTACACACATGATAATGCAGTACCTTCAAGACATGACCCATGGGGGACCCGTGAAGTCCATGTACCACTCGTGCTCTCCGGCTAGAACCTCGGAGGCTATAAATCACTCGCAATCTCCGGCAAATACCTCGGAGTTGCTCAATCACTCCCAATCTCCGGTAGCGACCTCGGATTTATCAATCACTCTCTATCTCCGATAGAAATCTTGGAATTTATCAATATCATCAAAACAATAATATAACAAAAGTATGACAGACATGATATCAGTCTCAACACATATCACATTTATATAATTGACAAGTACAAGTCATATCAATGTCCTATGTTCAATTATCAACATAACAATTCCTTTATTTTCACGTGATAGGTAAGCTAGTATACGAGAGAGATACAATCAAGTGGTAACCACACAAAATAACACACAATCGATGAACCCCTTTGGCTCGCGGTCCAGTGGACATTCTATCATGCTATCCCTGCCACTTTCTACAACTACATACGATTCTCTAATCAGAATCTTGCTAAAGTAAACCATAACCTACCTCAATGCCGAGCGGGTGCCACGAACAATCAAACCAATTCCTTCCCCTTGCGTAGAGCCTCTGAACGCTTAAAATCTAGAAAATATGTGAACTACGTTATAATACGAATCTAAGGACACCCATATTGCTATATTTATATCAACAATATTTATTTACCATTTCAATTGTATGACTAAACCTCTACACATATAAAAATAGTAGCATAACTTCAGGAAATTCAACTAACATTTCTTTCTTTCGACTTTCTCGTATCTCCCGCTTGTAAAGAATATAACATTTAATTCGTAACTCCAAATCAGGTGTTTATTGTACCACATCGAAGGCAACACTAGGATCTCTTATTATGCCGAATCCCACCTGATAATACTTAGTGTAGATGGTGAAAATTTATGAAGGAAACAACCCTATGAAATCTGTGTCGCCAGAATTTTTGTAAAACAAGGCAGAAACTTCAAATAGTCGTAACTTTCAAACCATAAGTCGAATTTATCTTCGTAAGATATCAAACTGACAGGAACAGCGTAATATACAACTTTCATTCAGCTCATAATTTCATATTCCTTGCGGATTTGTACAGTTTTCATGATTTATATGTTGTTATAATCCTTATGTTTCCAATTCATCATCATACTAATCATTATGTAATCCAATTGAAGTTGGTAGAGACCAAGTGCATCAGTAAAAGGATGGATTTTCATAGTAGCTCAAATCAAATATTCTATGTCCAATTCAACTAATTCAATGATAACTTCATAATTTCCATCTTACCTAATTTATATGCTAGAACGTGTATATGTATTTATATTCTAAAGAGACAGAAGGAGTCTCAACAACGTATATACACTTTATATGCTTTTTTTCTTTTTTTCTTTTGATGCACCCGTCTCTCCTTCTCTTCTAGTATTAGGTTTTATTTTGTTTCCTTCTTTTCCCTTACTGCATGTTGCGTCCCCTCTCCCCATTTTCTTATGTAACTCTCTCGCCCCACGAGAAAGGGAAGTGGGCTTGGCCCACTTTACTCCCTCAACTAAATTTCATGCACAATTTATATATTAAAACTCCTATAATTTAATACCCTATATTCTCATACTATTTTTCGTAGTATTAAAGTGCTAAACGACCAAACGAGTCGTTACACAAAGTCTTTTTCTGAGTTATGTTTTTCATAATATTCCTTTTGTAAATGTTTTTTATTTACTTGGAATTATTTTTCTAAAACATCACATTCATTTACTAATCCATCTCGGGTTATTGATGAATATGTTGGACTCGTAGGTAGAGGTCATCTATATTTTTAATAGTGGAATTTATATATACTGGTCTGGGTATTTGATTTGTATAGTCTACGTTTGTTAGATTTGGTAAATCTGACATAGAATGTCTAGATTTTATTTTACAAGGGGTATTTATTACCGAAGGAATTTGTGAGACTCTTCCTAAATCTGAGGTCTCTTCGGAACTTGTATTTGTGTATCTATTACTCATAGATCTTCTTAAAAATGAGAGACTGACTCTACCATCTTGGTATTGAGTTATTTCTCTAAGATGGGTATTTGGTTGCTCAAATTCTAAGGATTCAGGTTTAACTATACCTTTCAGGATCCATTATTCTGGTAGGGTAATATCCTTCCACCTAATATGTCTTAGTATTACTGTGTCAGATCTGGAAAGATCTGTTTGTAAAAGAAGGGTTTCACCTTTCTTACTGTGGTATCTGACTTTTGTGGCAAAAACAGATGTCATAGCTTTATAATGGATTCTAAAGATTAATGCTACAGGAATAGATCCTTCAAGCATTTGGTAATTGTGCGTTTTATTTGTAAGAGAAGGGATTTTTGGATATTTTTATCATTTAGGGATACTGAGAAATTCGGGTAACAATCAAAAGAAATTGGTCATATACAGAGACTGGACTCAACCGAACTTAACAGGGAATCTTCAAAGTTTGTGAATCTAGCATCTCTTAAGATAGCAAGGATTGAAGTGTTTAATCATTCTTTGGTAAGGGGTTTTATCCCTACTTTGACTAAACCAATGTGTATGTATTTATAATTTCTTTCTCTGTGTTTTTTCAGAGAGTTTTGAGAAAGTAATTGGATAGTTTCAAAAGGTTTTACTAATTGGATATCTCTTTCTTCTTTTTTAATAGTGAAATCTGTTTTGAAAAATTGGTATTTGGATTTTTTTGTAAATTTGGTCTCTATTTACTTTTGATATTTTCCAATTATCTATTGATTTTTCAAAATATTGTATAACGATTTATTCGAAATTTATTATCTTCTTTGAATCCATGGAAGAAGATGATCCAAAATCATAAGAAGTAGTTCTACAGAGAAACATATCCATGTGTATGGAATCCGAGTTCAAATACCCTTACCTTCCAACAACCCCTACTAAGACTGTATACCCTGGGTCTACGTCTGTCTTTCGCACGAGGACTTACTGTAATCCTATGGCATGATCGCTCAGTTTTATGGGATTTAACCAACTCAGACGGTTCATCCGTGGATGAATTTATCTGGGATTCTAAACTGAGATTTCATCTGATTTGAAAATCATATCTCTCTGTATCTCTACCCTTTATGGCTCTGATATCATGTTAGGCCGAGAATCTAAAGGGGATAATAAACAGGAAAAGAATTGATATATAAAGGATTGAATAATTAAAAGATAATAGAAAAATACAGTAAGTATAGAAAGATTAACTTACAAATTAAGGTTCCAAGTTATGGAAACCATAATTCAAAGGTTCTGCAGGAATTTAAATAAAGTAGGCGGTAGAACCGACCATGTATTTAAAGCAGGAATTTAAAGAATTTAAAATCATGAATTTAAAAGAGCATAAGGTATTTAAAAAAATTAGGAGGTAATACCATCCATAATTATATTTATTCAAAATATTAAATACTTACAAGGAGTTTAATGGTGAATGATATTGATGTTCATATGCTATGAGTCATATGGGTCATAGGAAGGTATTTAGAAAGGAATTTAGCCTAACTAAAAGGGGTTTGTAGGGAGAGAGACTTTCAACTATTACAAATCTGAAAATTTCTCTTAAGGAGAGAAGGAAGAGAAAACTAGGAAAATAAAAGCTTGTCTAACTAAGGGAGAAATGGTCTCCTTTTATAGGAGAATTAAAAAGTGGGATCTAACTATTACAAATAATATTTTAATAATTTAACTATTCATCCGAGTGGAGAGTGACATCATCCACATTAAGTAAAGAGAAATTAACTTACAAATTAAGGTTCCAAGTTATGGAAACCATAATTCAAAGGTTATGCAGGAATTTAAATAAAGTAGGCGGTATGACCGACCATAGATTTAATTAAGTAGGCGGTAGAACCGACCATGTATTTAATGCAGGAATTTAAAGAATTTAAAAGAGCATAAGGTATTTAAAAGATTAGGAGGTAGTACCATCCATAATCATATTTATTCAAAACATTAAATACTTACTAAGATTTGAAAACATTCAAGGAGAACCTTGAGAGTTTACAAGGTATTTGAGAATTTCGGGTAAGGTATTTGGATGAGAGAAATTGATGTTCATATGATATGAGTCATATGAAGGGATTTAGAAAGGATATCAATTGTATAAAAATACATTCTTAACCAGAATAATGGTTAGGGAAGATTCTAACCAACCATTTTGGAAAGAAAAATTCTTAGCTGGATTACCTACCCTTTTAGGAGAAAAGGTTAGGAATAAAATTAAAGAAAATTGTGGAAAACAGATAATACCCTACAATGAGTTACATACGGAGAATTAGTTTGTATAACTCAACAAGAGGGATTAAAAATCTGCCAAGACCTAAAATTGCAAAAACACCTTAAAAGGAACTAAAAAGAACAAATGCGAATTGGGTACTTTTTACAAACAATTTGAAACAAATCCAATAAAAAACTCCCAAAATTGCACAGGAGACTGTAGAAAAACTTATAAATCTCACAAGAAACCAACAAAAGACTATAATTTTTTTAGAACTAACGATGATTATTATAAAAATCCTTATAAAAATAATCGTCACAAAAAATACAGAAATACCAGAGATCCTAAAAAGAATAATTCTAATTACAAAAATCTAACATGTTATAAATGTAATAAAAAAGGACATACTTCAAAATACTGCAGAATGAATAAAAAATAACAAGAATTAAATCTCGACAAAGATGTAACTCAAAATATCTCTAATCTCCTAATAGATTCCTCTGATTCTGAATCAGACCAGTCAGATCCTGACTATTTTTCTCTTTCTTCAGAAGATAATAAAGCCCTCCAAATAGATGAATTAGTCACGAGTAGTTCGACTGAAAAATCTGAAAAAGCAAAAGGAAAAAGAATATGTGTCTTGACTAAAGATCAAGAATTTATGTTAGATATGATTAAACACATAGATACTCAACACCAAAAAGAATACTTGAATAAACTCCTAAAAACATTTACACAGGGAAAAAAAGATATCAAAAATACAATCTTACCAAATACAAAAATTACATACGACTTAACAAAAATCCTAGGAAAAGGTAAGAAGATAAAAGAAAGAAAAGAAATAACAATTCAAGAAATACAAAAAGAAATCATTCAAGTAAAATTAGAGATAAAAGAACTAAAAGAAAGACAAAAAAAAGATTCTGAATTAATTAAAATTATGCTTTCAAATAATACAAAACAAAACTCCACTCCTAAAAATTTCGATTATGGAAAATCTGATTCAGAAAATCCCGTAGAACTAGAAAATAATGTTGAAAACCAAATAGAAAATCTGGAAGAAGTCCCAGAAGATTTTCTAAATGTCTTAAGACAAATCACAACAAAGAAATACCTAATAAAAATAACACTAATTTTTTTTTAGATAATTTTAAAATAACAACTTTTACTCTCTTCGACACAGGAGCAGACTTAAATTGTATAAAAACTGGTATAATACCTGAGAAATTCCTAAAAGAAACACAGGATTCGTTAGTAGCGGCTAATAATTCTAAATTAGAAATTAAATCTAAAACCAAAGCGTCAATCATAAATGATGAAATTTCTATAGCTACGTCATTTGTTTTAGTTAAAGAAATTCACAATTCCGTAATCTTAGGAACACCTTTTATGAATCTGATCACCCCTTATAAAGTAGAAAATGAATTTATATGATTTAAATATAATGAAAAGAAACTGAAATTTCTGTTTATAACAAAACCAAAAACGAAGGACCTCAATCTAATAAAAACATGTTCAATATATAAAGAAAAATCATATTATCTAAAAGAATTAAGAAGTGATTTTCCTTTAAGAAAAAGTAGAATCCAGGATACTTTCCATCATTCAATTGAATCCTTCTCTAAATATATTTTATGTATACACAAATTCCAAAATAATTTGCAAAATCATTTACGTTTTCAGAAAATTGCATTAAAATGGATTTTCAGCAAAATGATTTTTAACATTTTATACTTCAAAAAAACAGATCCCCTTTATTTCCTTAAAAACAGGTGAAAAAACCCCGACACTCTGACACTAGCCATAACACAAAAATGTCGTATCATTGTCCCAACAATTGGTGCTTGAGATACAAGGACATAATATCGAGGAAGGACATGCGTGAATGTGGACAATACTGTACACAAGCAGTGTGGAGCCTTACTCCAGAAGAGGAAAGAAGAGACCCTTCCGTCAATAAATACCCTAGTTGTTCCACCTCAACAACAACAAACAAATTCCATGGCTCCCAAAAAACCCCTAAACACCATTCCCAAGTCAATAAAAGAAGAAAAGGAGAAATCCCCTGCCCAAATTCCAACAGAAAAACACATGTCCTGGTACGATGCAGTTATGAAAGAAGAACAGGAAAATTCAAGCAGCACAAAATCTGTGAAGAAAACAACAGTAAATCCCGCACAAGAATTAACTGTTGAAAAACTCCTTGCAAAACCCCGGAATTGCAACAAGCACTAATACAACTTCAAATTCCTAAACAAGAAGTTATCCAGAAAACATTAGAGGAAAACACCTCTAAAATTGCTACAAAAATCGAGAAAGGAGAATCTTCAAAAACCCTTTCTCAAAATCAATTTTCAAATACCCAACTTGAGAAATAAGAGTCTTCAAAAAATCCTTCACAAAAATAATTTTCAAAAAATCAACTTGTGGTACCACAAGTCCCTAAAAAACCTGCTCCTAACTACTTCATAAAACCGTTTTTTCAAGATATTACTACTCTTGAAAAAGGATTTTTTAATAAAGACCCTTTTTTAGCACTACAAAATTATTTTTGACAAAAATAGTTTTATAAATCATGGGATATTTTAAATACCCCATATTTTTATCAAGTTATCCTTGAAATATCAGGATCAGCTACCATTAAAATTAATTTTCACAAAAATAACACAGATCCCTCTTACTCTATTTGCAAAATACTCAGCGTAATTGCTCCTGCTCATTGGGGAATGACCTGTCACAACTCATAAATTTCCCAGATACCCACAAAAATGAACCATTTTTTGATATTCCTTTTAATTACTGGAATTACCAACAAACTTGGTTCAATTCCTTCTTTATTCAAAATTCCAACCAAAGTCACACTTGACTTTTCCATTTTGATACCTCATGTGATCCCTCACACTTTTCCAACATGGTGGAATTCATGGTGGGAGCAATTTGGATCCACCCTAGAAATACAAAAACCAGAAGTCACAAAATCTTTCAGCCTCTTCAAATCCCATTTCAAACCCTCCGAGGAAGAAAAAGATTTGTTTCCCTACACCCTTTTCATACAAAATTCCATTTACCATGGGTATTTTCATGGTTCACCGATTATTCAGACGATAAAATCCCAATTATCCGAAGAAGATTTAAAATCCGATGGTGGGATAGCTTTAAATTACCAAAAAGCCTCACACCATCAAAAGTCCAAGAATAGTTAGATAACCATAAACCCATTCGTTTACAGGAGCCTCCACAGACACCACCGGCACCACTACAAACAAAGGAGCACACCCAGTTCCTTTCACAGAAATCCCAGATGGCGTCATTGCTTGCAGCGGCCAAAAATCGAGAAGAAATGCAAGCCATAATTATGAAATTTGCACCGTCTTCATCAAAATAAGGCTCTTCATCAGAAGAAGAAGAACCCGAAATTGAGAACAAAGATAGTCCAGTTTTTGGCAACAGTGAATTCTAAAAGTTGACAAGAAAAGAGAAAAATCCCGGAGGAAAGATCAGACAAAATTCCCGACAAATGAAAATGCCAAAACAGTAAAAGCACAAATCCTGCAATAATTCGAGAAGAGGATAAAAACAATGATGTCATGGATGACGCCACTCGGATAAATAGTTAAATTATTAAAATATTATTTGTAATAGTTAAATCCCACTTTGTAATTCTCTATAAAAGGAGACCCTCTCTCCCTTAGTTAGACATGCTTTTCTTTTCCTAGTTCTCTTCCTTCTCTCCTTAAGAGAAATTTTCAGATTTGTAATAGTTGAGACTCTATCTCTCTACAAACCCCTTTTAGTTAGGTTAAATTCCTAAATTCCTTTCTAAATACCTTCATATGACTCATATGACTCATATGACTCATAGCATATGAACATCAATACCGTTCACCATTAAACTCCTTGTAAGTATTTATTATTTTGAATAAATATGATTATGGATGGTACTACCTCCTAATCTTTTTAAATACCTTATGCTCTTTTAAATTCATGCTTTTAAATTCTTTAAATTCCTACATTAAATACATGGTCGTTTCTATCGCCTACTTAATTAAATTTATGGTCGGTTATACCGCCTACTTTATTTAAATTCCCGCAGAACCTTTGAATTATGGTTTCCATAACTTGGAACATTAATTTGTAAGTTAATCTTTCTTTACTTACTGTATCTTTCAATTCCTTCCCTGTTTATTATCCCCTTTAGATCCTCGGCCTAACATGGTAGAGTCAGTCTCTCATTTTATATATCCTTTTGGTATCAAAGCCAAAAAGGGTAGAGATATAGAGAGATATGATTTTCGGATCAGATGAAATCCCAGTTTAGATTCCCGGATAAATTCACCCACGGATGAACCTTCTGAGTTGGTTAAATCCTATAATACCGAGCGATCATACCATAGGGTTATAGTAAGTCCTCGTGTGTAAGGCAGACGTAGACCCAGGGTATACATTCTTGGTAAGGGTTGTAGGAAGGTAAGGGTATTTGAGCTCGGATTCCATACACATGGATCCGTTTCTCCGTAGAACTACTTCTTATGATTTTGGATCAACTTCTTTCGTGGATTCAAAGAAGATAATAAATTTCGAAGAAATCATCATATAAGATTTTGAATAGTAAATTGATAATTCAGAAATACCGAAAGTAAAGACTAAGATTAATTTTACAAATTCCAAATCTTACCATTCTTCAAAACAAAACAGATATTTCTATGAGATACCTCAAAACCTGAATGAAAACTCATCCTTCGTTCCATAGCATAAATCATGCTAATTCAACTAAATGGTTACACATAAAATATAAGAGAAATGCTCTGGAAAAAAAAATCCGAGTTCAAAATTTGATAAACTATTACTCAAAATTAGTGCTCTCTCAGTCATTCGATAGCTATTGTAGAGAAATTGCTAGGAAAGTAATTCTAGATCATATCCTTGATCTATATCGTAGACTAGATAACATTAATATAAATACTTCTATCCAACAAAGGCAGCTAGACTGGTGCTCCAATATACTCAATATGTCCACTGCTCAATTTTAATAGGATAGGGTAAAGAAAGTAAAAATAAAAATAAAATTCTTAAATACCAATATTCAAAGAAGATCTCAAAATGAGATATCCTGGATAATGATGAATACTCATCCCTCATTCTGTAGCATAAAACATGCTAATTCAATCAAGTGGTTACATTAAAAAGTTAAAAGAAAATTCCTAAAAGAAAGAAAGCAAGTTCTAAATTTGCTAAGTTATTACTCAAAACTAGTGCCCTCTGAGTCACTAAATAAATGTAGTATAGAAATTGTTAAGACGACAATTGTTGAGTGTATTTTATACACTTTTTTGAGTCTTTTTTAGTGAAGTATTTCACTCTTTTCGTTTGTTTTTAGTATAGTATTAAGTTTGTTTTTCTTTCTTTTGAGTCACAACGGTCATAAAGGAGAAATACCACTTTTGAGGATGAAATGAGCTTAATTGAGATGCAAATTGCACAAGCATAACCCAAGTAATGAAGCCTAAGAAGTGAAATCTGGCAATTCCGGACGAAAATCAGAAAGGCACCGCGGTTCCTGGCCAATTTCTAGAAAGTTCGAAACTGAAACATTGTCGAAGGCACCGCGGTCTAGGCATGAGGTACCGCAGTGCCATATTTCTAGAGGCTGTCAGTTATTTCGTGAGGAATTAGCACAGCGGTGCTAGGCAAAGGCACCGCGGTGCCGACGCGTAAATTTAAGATTCCGAGTTGAATTTTGATAAGGTTAAAAGGGTCCGAAGCAAGGTTTTCCTGAGATATAAATACCCTAAACCCTGTCATTATGGAGATCATACTTTGGAGAGGCAAGAATTGGAGCAACACAAGATTGGAGATGACTTGTTCAAGTGTTTTTTCTTCTCTTTTATTCCTCTTCAGTTTATGTTGGATTGTAATTTAGTTCTCGACATGACAATGTTTAGGAGCTAATTAATTTAGTAGGGGTTTCCGTGGAATCTTCTTAAAACTCTTTCATATAGTTAATGCATGTCACGACCCAAATCACGAGTCGTGATGACACCTACCCTATTCCCTCGAGTAGGCGAACCATATTCTCAATAACAAGTTAAATCAGCGAAAATAAATAAGAAACAAAGTTATAAAATCTTAACTACTTAATTCCCAAAATCTGGTCAAAAGGGTATAAGAGCGCTAAACATGGTCTGAAATAGAAGTCTGAAAAATACCCGAAGGCTACATACTGTCTGTCAATAACCAAAGAAAATGGAATTAACTAAGAAGCCCTTCAGGGGCCACGGACGACCAAGTAGCTCGCCCTGAATGACTGGGAGATGTCCACTTTGCGGATCAGCCACGGGGCGTAGAACTGGAACCTGGATCGTACTATGCACTCAACAAAGTGCAGCAAGAGTAGTATCAGTACAACATAGTACCGGTAAGTATCATAGGCCAACAATGATTAGATAACACATGAAGAAGTTGAAACCAACAAGTAGCACATAGAGAAAACAGGCATGGTCACATATCATATACAAGTAGAAGGTAAATAATCATGAAACAACCAGGACATATATAATTCACCAGATGATCAGTCAAATATACGAGCAAATGCAGGCAATGCAATACAATAGTCACCCCTCTCACTTCACTCTTGTACACACATGCTCAGGCAGCGTCTCAAGACATGACCCATGGGGGACCCGTGAAGTCCATGTACCACTCATGCTCTCCGAAAAAAACCTCGGAGGCTATCAATCACTCACAATCTCCGGCAAAGACCTCAGAGGCACTCGTACTCTCCGGCAGAAACCTCAGAGGCTATCAATCACTCTCAATCTCCGGCAAAGACCTCGGAGGCTATCAATCTCTCTCAATCACTCACCTCACCATCATCACAAAATAATATGGAAAGTATGTCAGGCAAGATATCAAGTCTTAACACAAATCACTAATATACAATCAGATGATACTCACAGAAAATAACACATATGGCGACAAGCCCACAAAACAGCTGACAGAACCAACGTAATTGTAATTCATCTCCATTTCATGCCCGAATGCCTATCATGCTATCCCTGTCACTTTTTCTACAACTACATACGATTCTCTAATCAAAGTCTAACTAATGTAAACCGTAACCTACACCAATGTCGAGCGGGTGCCACGAACAATCAAACTAATACCTTCTCTTTGCGTAGAGCCTCTGAACGCTTAAAATCTAGAAAATATGCGAACTACGTTAGAATATGAATCTAAGGACACCCATATTGCTATATTTATATTAACAAGATTTTTACCATTTCAATTGTATGACTAAACTCATACTCATATAAAAATATTAGCATAACTTCAGGAAATTCAAATAATATTTCATTCTTTCAACTTTCTCGTATCTCCCGCTTGTAAAAGATATAATCATTAAATTCGTAACTCCAAATAGGGTGTTTATTGTACCACATCGAAGGCAACAATAGGATCTCTTATTATGCCGAATCCCATATGACAGTACTTTGTGTAGCTGGTGAAAATTTACGAAAGAAACACTCCTATGAAATCTGTGTCGCCAGAATTTTCGTAAAATAAGATAGACACTTTAAACAGTCATAACTTTCAAACCATAAGTCGGATTTATCTCCGTAAGGTCTCAAACTGACGGGGACAGAGAAATCTATAACTTTTATTCAGCACACCATAACATAAATAACGGGTCCAAATTAATCTTGAGAAACTAATCTAATATTTATCATTCTATTAGTCGACCACTCCCTTTAATCACTCTCATATTCAAGAACTTATTTAGCTTAAAAAGGTTTTAACGGTACAGTATGGTAGAGTTTCTATCTCATTAATCTTAATGTACCAATACATGAGTTATACCTTATAATACTAATAATCCAATAATGTGTCCAGAGGTCCAAACGAATTCCCTGTGCAAAGTAGAACTACAATCTTGAAAAGTTATGTCCATTATACAATACTATTGCTATTCCCAAGGTCTCATAAACACAATCATATTTCCCATAATCATTTTTCCCCCCAAGATGAATTCTTTGCATTATTCTGTAAAGAATAAATTGTACTACTCATCTTAGTTCACAATTCACAAAGCATAGTTATGGAATAAATTAAGTGTAATACCTGAGTATGAAAATTGGGAATTCTGCTCTTCCTCAATTTCAATATATGTTGCCAACTCTCTTCGCCCGGTGTTTTGATGTTCCCCCCTCAATACCAGAAATATTTTAATCTCTAATAACTTCTTAAGATGTGGTCTGCAATCTAAGGTGACTACCCATTCCCTCCCTTTTAATTTTTTTGAATGTCGTGCCCTATCAAGGGTAGTGGGTTTGGCCCACTTAATCACTTAATTAATTTTCCGCACAATTTTGTATCTTAAAATCATATAATTAAAATACCCTATTGTCCCATACCCCTTTATCATAGTTTTAAGTGCTAAACGACCAACGGGTCGTTACATTAGATACCAATCAAACAATCGCTCATCCTCGAGCTACAAGGATAGGGGTGGAGGAAGGGAGGTACCTGAACTATCGAACAACTGAGGATATCTACTCTGCATATCCGCCTCGATCTCCCAAGTGGCCTCCTCAACTGGACGGTCTTTCAACTGCACCTTGACTGACGCAATTTCCTTGGACCTCAACTTCCTCACCTGTATATCCAAGATTGCTACCGGCTCTTCCTCGAAGGACAGATTCAGATCAAATACTACTGAATCCCACTGAATGATATAAGACCCATCTGAATGGTACATCTTCAACATAGAAACATGGAATACCGGGTGAACACCTGCCAAACCTAGTGGCAAAGCTAACTCGTACGCCACCTCGCCAACACGACGAAGAATCTCAAAAAAGGCCAATAAACCTAGGGCTCAACTTGCCCTTCTTCCCGAACTGCATTACACCCTTTATGGGTGAAATCTTCAATAGGACCTGCTCACTAACCATGAACTCTGTATCACGAACCTTCTGGTCCGCATACTCATTTTTCCTACTCTGAGCTGCCCGAGGCTTTTCCTGGATAAGCTTTACCTTGTCCAAAGACTACCTCAGTAGATCTGTACCCCATGGCCGAACCTCAAAAGCATCGAACCACCCAATAGTAGAATGAAACCTCCTACCATATAAAGCCTCGAATGTCGCCATGTCAATACTGGAATGGTAGCTATTGTTATACGCGAACTCTTCCATAGGTAAGAAACTATCCCAATGACCACCAAAATCAATAACACAAGCCCTCAACATATCCTCAAGCACCTGAATAGTCCTCTCGGACTAACCATATGTCTGCGGGTGGAACGCGGTGCTAATATCTATCTGAGTTCCCAATTCCTTCTGCAAAGTCCTCCAAAAATGGGAAGTAAACTGAGTGCCTCGTCGGAAATGATGGAAATAGAAACCCTGTGCAATCGCACTATCTCTCGGATGTAGATCCAGGACAACTTCTCCGCGTTATAAGTAGTCTGAACTGGAATGAAGTGCGCGGACTTTGTCAACCTATCCACGATAACCCAAATCAAATCAAACTTGCCCAAAGTCTTCGAAAGATCAACCACAAAATCCATAGCGATCCTTTCCCATTTCTATTCGGGAATGGACATCCTCTGAAGCACACCACCTGGTATCTGGTGCTCATACTTAACCTGCTGGCAATTTGAACACTGAGCAACAAACTCCACAATGTCTCTCTTCATTCTACCCAACCAATAGTGTTTCCTCAAGTCGCGATACATTTTTGTTGCTCCTGGATGAATGGAGTATCTGGAACTATGAGCCTCTTTCAAGATCAACGAAATCAAATCACCCACTCTAGGAACGCAAATGCATTCCTTAATCCTCAAAGCACCCTCATCGTCAAGAATAGCCTCGTTGGCTTCTCCACTTAGCACTTTATCCCAAATCTTGCACAATTTCGCATCCTCAAACTGCTGGCCCCGAATTCGCTCTAAAAGAGACGACCTCGCCTCCACGCAAGCTAGAACCTTACCAGGTTCTGAAATATCGAGCCTCACCATACTATTAGCCAAACGCTAAACCTACATAACTAACGAACGCTCTCCTACAACCAAACGCGCCAAGCTACCCATACTCACTGCCTTTTGGATCAACGCATCAACTACCCCATTAGCTTTTCCCGAATGATAAAGGATAGTAATATCATAATCCTTGAGCAACTCCATCCATCTACGCTGCCTCGAGTTCAAATCTCTTTGACTAAACATGTCACGCCCGAACCCGGGCGTGGATCAGTGCCTACACAGGCACCCTTCTACCTTAACAACACAAGTAAACTGCGGAAATTAAATAACACCCTTTTTTTTTAAAACCAACATACGTGCAAGGGCAAAGCCGACAAGGCTGCCATAATATACATACTCAAAAGACACTACACTGTACATGAGTCCAATCCCACATATGAATACAAACCTCTAAGAGTTTTATCGCGTGACGGGACAAGGCCCCGCCGTACCATGCGTACAAAAGCACATCTTGAAAGAACTTATACCAAAAAGATAAACTCCGAATGAAGGAGCTATCCAAAACTCGGCGGTCCTACACCTGCCGATCACCAAACAGCGTACCTAAACCTGCGGCATGAACGCAGCCCCCCGAAGGAGGTCAGTACGAAGAATGTACCAAGTATGTGAAGCTGAAAAATACTGTAATGAAATCATAACAGTCTAAACAAAACAGGAGACATGTATGATAGCCAACCTACATTACACAACACATAAGCAGTCATAACAAGTCAGGGACGCATGCCCTCAAGTCATTTCTAAAATATAACCATGGGTCTCACACCCATAATATCAATCATGCCCGTGGAATCCTTCCTCACTGCCGACAGTCCATGATATAATATAACACCAATAGGCATACATGAACACCAAGTCCCACATGTGTCCTAAAACTGTACGGGCCAAGTAGGAAAATAAGCAGGTGGTATAACGTCTTGGGGTTTACCCCTCATTTATACTCTTACCCTGGAGAAGGTGGTAAAGAAGGGGGTATAATGTCTTGGGGGTTTACCCCTCACTTATACTCTTACCCTGGAGAAGGTGGTAAAGCAGGGGGTATAATGTCTTGGGGGTTTACCCCTCACTTATACTCTTACCCTGGAGAAGGTGGTAAGCGGGGTATAATGTCTTGGGGGTTACCCCTCACTTATATTCTTACCCTGGAGAAGGTGGTAAAGCAGGGGGTATAATGTCTTGGGGATTTACCCCTCACTTATACTCTTACCCTGGAGAAGGTGGTATAGCGTCTTGGGGGTTTACCCCTCACTTATACTCTTACCCTATCTCAACCGACCGTCAAACAACACATAAGCACTACCATGTCTTTTATAAAAATCCAGGAATTTAACCTAAGTACTACAAATAACGGGAGCATACCCGTGGAATCCACATCAGTCAGTGCGTCGAGTAACTTACCTGACGGTAGGCCACCGGTGAAGAGTCGCGGCAACGTAATAAAACATAATACTTGCACTCAAAGGCTATCACCAGCACACATAGGCAAGTTCATAAAATCTATAGACTTTCATTTTATAAACTCAAGGCACATATAGAATAATTCTCAATTAAACAAGCCAAAGTACTTATCAAGGCACACTTAGACTAATTCTCAATTAATCAAGCCAAAGTACTTATCAAGGCACACTTAGAATAATTCTCAATTAATCAAGCCAAAGTACTACGTACGTACATTCTTTTCAAAAGACTCCTTTTTATGTAATACCCCAAGATACTAACACCCGTAGTATCAAGGTGTGTCTATTTTTCAAAGTAAGTTACTACACTTTTAGAAAACTCATTTCAAAGCTTGAAATCAAGTAATTTCAAATTTTCACAATCTAGGCAACTTATGCCCGATAATCAAAATAGACAACTTTCTAAACCTTTCATAAAGCCGTTATAACCAACTTCACATAAAGCCGTTATAACCCTTTATGGTTTTTAGACAATTTCATTCTTTTTATAACCAAGAGACTTATACTTAAAACCAAGTATCACAAACTTTCAAATCAAGTTTCTTATCTTTCAAAAATACTTCGAGTCTCTTAATATATAGAAAACAAGTTTCTTCTACTTTTAAACCTTAAGTAACTCACACCTTTAAAACAAGTTACTTCTCTTAAATCATGTCATTTCTCCTCTTTTAAAACAATTAAGTAAATCACTCCTTTGACTCCCCTAAAGTCATTAAAACGACCATTAGGTTTTGGAACTAAGGCACTAGCCAAAAAGTTTGGAAACCACTTCCTTTTCAAGACTCCATGTACTTTAAGCAAAATACTTTCACTCTTACCAAAATCCACTAAGGCAATGGATTATACAACTTACAATTTAAACATCAAAGTACAATCAAGGAAGTACATAGAACAAATTCTATACTAGGCAATCCAAGTACAACGAGGAATGGATCATTTAAGGAGTAGAACTTACTTTCTTTATCTTAAGGAATCATGCTAGAAGAGGAGATAGTTCACATACCTTTTCGGCTAAATCCACAAGCTAAGCCGAATACACCGTACGTAGAAGTGTCAACCTATAATGGTCACAACAAGACTATCAACTTCTAGTCTCAAACGTAGAATAATACTAAGTATACGGTCTCTAATTCTACGGAAAATCGGGCAGCACTTCCTTTGTTTCTACTCACTTTGCCACCTTTTTCAAGGCCGAATACAATAACCAACACGCCACATTTAAGGCTCAAAACAACAACCAAACAAAGGGGATTACACGCCTTACAATACGTGTAAAATTCCGCCCCACAATTCATACGAAGTAGTTTAATGCTCACTAGCCATTCTCGGCCAACTTATATAACCAACAATTCAAAGTCTTTTCCAATCCTTTTCCAATTCCAAGTTCTAAGGTCTAACATGTTATATAGTCATAACCAACTTCAACAACTACAATTTCCTTCTTACACAACATGCGACGACTTAAACGAATAATCAACTTGAATTGTAATCTTAAGGCTAACATGCTAGTTTTCGGATTAGGGTTCCAATAGCCAATATAATTATCAAACTTCATACTATATAACTAATGCTTGCTAATATCCATAGCTACAACAATAAGTAAGTCTTAACTATTAAAACGACAAAATTTATACCTTTATAAGCCCTTAAAGTTTCCAAGATTCAAAGTCGCGCCTTAGCAATTCTTAGCTCCTTTCCTTAAGTTCCAATCCGCTCCAAGCACTCCTTAGAAGCCTATGAAGAACCCATCTTCAAGTTCCAACTTCAAAGTTGAAGAACTCCCCAAGTTTCCGCCTTGCGACTAATACAAAAACGTCGTTTTTCCGAAATCTTTCTATTGAGATATCCTTACAATACCCTTAGGGACATTGGGTTAAAGTCTTGTGAACAAAGGATCAAAACTACAAAATTTTTGTGTGTGGGAGATGTCAAACCCGAGAGCAACTTTCAACAAGAACAAGTTCTCTAATTTTTTCTAAGTGTTCAAGACTAGTCTTGCACTAGTGTAGTGAATATATAACACAATGGAGGGCTTGGATTAGTACACTTGTGGTCTAGGATGAAGGACAATTAATGTAAAGCCAAGTGGACAAGTTGACTTGGTCAACAATCTCAAGCTAGCAAGACTTGATCTTTCTTGATGGTAAATGACCATTCTACCCTTACAATTTTCGACCAAGACCATGTGGGGGGGGGGTGCCACGTGTCGCCCTCTCATTCGTCCATAAAATTCCGTAACCATCGTGGGCCCCGCAAAACGTAAAATTCCTCGGGTGGGCCCCACGTGACCAAATCCGTCAAAATAAATTTCCATAATATTAATAAGTTCCATACTCTTCAAATAATACATTTTGAGAATCCAATTCTCATCAACGAACATTTTTCCTTTCCGACGTTCGGAAGATTTTCGGTCGGAAAAACAATTCTTTCTTTCGTACCAATTTCCAAGTCTTGATTCCTTACATACATTCTCTTATACATGTCCTGGACTTTCGGGATGTAACATTCTTCCCCCCTTAGAAACATTCATCCCCGAATGTTCTTAGTCGGGTTTCAAGCTATACACACTCCGACACAATCTCTATACTTTGCCTATCAATCAATACTCCACAAGACTAACGATGCCACACATGGCCACCACAACATACGTAAACATAACAATGGACCTTCCGTCCGTGGTCCCTTCTCACAAAACTCGAAGGTTACAATCTTCTCAAACACGGGATCCTTAGAGGTTCCTTTTTTTCCTTACTTGTCATACTTTCTCGTACTTTCAAACTTATCTAGTACACGTACAAAATCTCAAATATTGTTTCTATTCTCCAATCCTTGGAGTTACTATCCAAACTTGGCCATATTGTTACTTACTTTCCCGTTAAGGCTCTTCTCGGTTCTTACGACCTGATTCCGGTGGAACGCATCCACGAACTCGTACAACGATCAACTAGACTTGGGCCTTGCACCCTCGTGACCCTATCACATAGCGGGACCATTTCTAACTGACATCACCCCATTCCATACTACCGGTTGACCCGAAATGAGTCCATAACCCGACTCATCGTCACACTTAACTTCTCATTTTTAGTCTGAAATAAATCTTTCTCTTATCTCAAGGTACTTCTCACCCTATCCCCCCCTATTCACTAGAGGTTTGTCACATAAGCCAAAGTATTTCTACCGTACATTCTTCCCTATTGGTCTTACACTGTTATGGGGCAATTACAACTTGTGAACTCTACACAACTATAGTCCCAGTTCACTTACCATTCTTGTCAACATTCTTAACTTTTCACCTTACTAATCAAAGTATTCCTACCTCTGGGGTACTATCACTTACAACTCTAGCAATAAAGGAAAAACATATACGCTAGGGTAAAATCTGAATCTATCAATGCACGTATGATTCAAAAGAATCGAAATATACCTGTAACCCCAAGAGATGTCGCCTCCGACCGCATCCGTAGTCACGTCGACTCTGCAGTTGAAGGACCGCCAGAACTATAAACTCCTCACGACCTCTACCACGGTGGTGACATCTCAACACCGCCTGGGGGCGTGCTTTGTGGAGGAAAGGGAATCAACCATCGGCCTCATAGGCTGAGCCACCTCACCGGTGCTCTTTCTAAAAGGACATACCCTCTGAATATGGCCCGGACGGCCACAACAAAAACAAACACCTGTGCCATAATGGCATTTCCCCGAATGACGCTTACCACATTTGATACACTGAGGAATAGGTGGCCTCGACCGAGAAAGTCCTCTGCTCCTCTGAGAACCTCGACCCCTGGAGCTTGGACCGACTCCTAAATACCTTGTGGGGTCCAATATCGCACCTGTGAACTGCGGGGGTATGTACTGGGTAGGCTGGGATGAATATTTCACTCGCTGCTGAGGCTGCTCGTCCAAAAACTCACCGGGATAACCAACCGGTCTAGCCCTCTTACGCTGATCTCAGTGTTGGCCTCTACCCTATGTACACATGTGCATCTTGGCCGAATAACCTCCTGGCTGATGAAGCTGAGCACCGCTATCTTGGTCAATAACATAATCGCTTCCCTCATGACCACATAGTCTTCTCCTAATCGAGAACATGGAGGCTCAGTCTTGGGGCCTCAAACTGCGCAGAAGAACTTCGATTGCGGCACAACATCCGATATACCACGGGCATAAGCCTTATCAACTCACTGAGTCGACTAGTAGCTCCTGCTACTCCTTTGCCCTCTACGGGCGGTTGTTGCCCTCCTTGGAGGCATAACTGTAACACAAAATCACGTCAGAGAGGAATTATCTTACTAACACAGTTCTATGGCACGATCTTAGAGTGAGAAGAATAGAAACCAACTCCTAAATGTCCTGTAGCCTCCTGTTTATGGGTGTGGCGCGCAACACACCGATAATCAAGACTCTACTAGACACGGTCTGTAGACATTAGAGGACTCACCGCTCGATACCACTCTGTCACGCCCGAACCTCGGGCAGTGGATCGTGCCCTACAGGCACCTTCTACCTTAACAACACAAGTAAACTGCGGAAATTAAATAACACCCTTTTTTTTTAAAACCAACATACGTGCAAGGGAAAAGCCGACAAGGCTGCCATAATATACATACTCAAAAGACACTACACTGTACATGAGTCCAATCCCACATATGAATACAGACCTCTAAGAGTTTTATCAATCGTGATGGGACAAGGCCCGCCGTACCATAATCGTACAAAAGCACATCTTGAAAGAACTTATACCAAAAGATAAACTTAGAACGAAGGAGCTATCCAAAACTACGGCGGTCCTACACTGCCGATCACCAAACAACGTACCTAAACTGCGGCGTGAACGCAGCCACGGCGAGGTCGATGCGAAGAATGTACCAAGTATGTGAAGTGAAAAATCGTAATGAAATCATAACAGTCTAAACAAAACAGAGACATGTATGATAGCCAACCTACGATACAACACATAAGCGATCATGGCGGTCATAACAAGTCGTGACGCATGCCTCAAGTCATTTCTAAAATATAACCATGGGTCTCACGCCCATAATATCAATCATGCGTGGAATCTTTCCTCACCGTGATCCATGATATAATATAACACTAATAGGCATACATGAACACCAAGTCCCACTGTGTCCTAAAAGCATGCGGGCAGTAGGAAAATGAGCGGTGGTATAACGTCTTGGGGTTTACCGCTCATTTATACTCTTACCAGAGAAGGTGGTAGCGAGGTATAATGTCTTGGGGTTTACCTCACTTATACTCTTACCTGGAGAAGGTGGTAGCGGGGGTATAATGTCTTGGGGTTTACCCTCACTTATACTCTTACCACGGAGAAGGTGGTAGCGTGGTATTATGTCTTGTGGGTTTACCCCTCATTTATACTCTTACCCTGGAGAAGGTGGTAAAGCAGGTGGTATAATGTCTTGGGGGTTTACCCCTCACTTATACTCTTACCCTAGAGAAGGTGGTATAGCGTCTTGGGGGTTTACCCCTCACTTATACTCTTACCCTATCTCAACCGGCCGTCAAACAACACATAAGCACTACCATGTCTTTTATAAAAATCCGGGAATTTAACCCAGTACTACAAATAACGGAGCATACCGTGGAATCCCACATCACCGCTTGCGTCGCCCAAGTAACTTACTACAAGACGGTACCGTCCTCCAACCGAGTCGCGACAACGTAATAAAACATAATACTTGCACTCAAAGGCTATCACCAGCACACATAGGCAAGTTCATAAAATCTATAGACTTTCATTTTATAAACTCAAGGCACATATAGAATAATTCTCAATTAAACAAGCCAAAGTACTTATCAAGGCACACTTAGACTAATTCTCAATAAATCAAGCCAAAGTACTTATCAAAGCACACTTAGAATAATTCTCAATTAATCAAGCCAAAGTACTACGTACGTACATTCTTTTCAAAAGACTCCTTTTTATGTAATACCCCAAGATACTAATACCCGTAGTATCAAGGTGTGTCTATTTTTCAAAGTAAGTTACTACACTTTTAGAAAACTCATTCCAAAGCTTGAAATCAAGTAACTTCAAATTTTCACAATCTAGGCAACTTATGCCCGTTAATCAAAATAGACAACTTTCTAAACCTTCCATAAAGCCGTTATAACCAACTTCCCATAAAGCCGTTATAACCCTTTATGGTTTTTAGACAATTTCATTCTTTTTATAACCAAGAGACTTATACTTAAAACCAAGTATCACAAACTTTCAAATCAAGTTTCTTATCTTTCAAAAATACTTCGAGTCTCTTAATATATAGAAAACAAGTTTCTTATACTTTTAAACCTTAAGTAACCCACACCTTTAAAACAAGTTACTTCTCTTAAATCATGTCATTTCTCCTCTTTTAAAACAATTAAGTAAATCACTCCTTTGACTCCCCTAAAGTCATTAAAACGACCATTAGGTTTTGGAACTAAGGCACTAGCCAAAAAGTTTGGAAACCACTTCCTTTTCAAGACTCCATGTACTTTAAGCAAAATACTTTCACTCTTACCAAAATCCACTAAGGCAATGGATTATACAACTTACAATTTAAACATCAAAGTACAATCAAGGAAGTACATAGAACAAATTCTATACTAGGCAATCCAAGTACAACCAAGGAATGAATCATTTAAGGAGTAGAACTTACTTTCTTTATCTTAAGGAATCATGCTAGAAGAGGAGATAGTTCACATACCTTTTCGGCTAAATCCACAAGCTAAGCCGAATACGCCGTACGTAGAAGTGTCAACCTATAATGGTCACAACAAGACTATCAACTTCTAGTCTCAAACGTAGAATAATACTAAGTATACGGTCTCTAATTCTACGGAAAATCGGGCAACACTTCCTTTGTTTCTACTCACTTTGCCACCTTTTTCAAGGCCGAATACAATAACCAACACGCCACATTTAAGGCTCAAAACAACAACCAAACAAAGGGGATTACACGCCTTACAATACGTGTAAAATTCCTCCCCACAATTCATACGAAGTAGTTTAATGCTCACTAGCCATTCTCGACCAACTTACATAACCAACAATTCAAAGTCTTTTCCAATCCTTTTCCAATTCCAAGTTCTAAGGTCTAACATGTTATATAGTCATAACCAACTTCAACAACTACAATTTCCTTCTTACACAACATGCGACGACTTAAACGAATAATCAACTTGAATTGTAATCTTAAGGCTAACATGCTAGTTTTCGGATTAGGGTTCCAATAGCCAATATAATTATCAAACTTCATACTATATAACTCATGCTTGCTAATATCCATAGCTACAACAATAAGTAAGTCTTAACTATTAAAACGACAAAATTTATACCTTTATAAGCCCTTAAAGTTTCCAAGATTCAAAGTCGCGCCTTAGCAATTCTTAGCTCCTTTCCTTAAGTTCCAATCCGCTCCAAGCACTCCTTAGAAGCCTATGAAGAACCCATCTTCAAGTTCCAACTTCAAAGTTGAAGAACTCCTCAAGTTTCCGCCTTGCGACTAATACGAAAACGCCGTTTTTCCGAAATCTTTCTATTGAGATATCCTTACAATACCCTTAGGGACATTGGGTTAAAGTCTTGTGAACAAAGGATCAAAACTACAAAATTTTTGTGTGTGGGAGATGTCAAACCCGAGAGCAACTTTCAACAAGAACAAGTTCTCTAATTTTTTCTAAGTGTTCAAGACTAGTCTTGCACTAGTGTAGTGAATATATAACACAATGGAGGGCTTGGATTAGTACACTTGTGGTCTAGGATGAAGGACAATTAATGTAAAGCCAAGTGGACAAGTTGACTTGGTCAACAATCTCAAGCTAGCAAGACTTGATCTTTCTTGATGGTAAATGACCATTCTACCCTTACAATTTTCGACCAAGACCATGTGTGGGGGGGGGGGTGTGCCACGTGTCGCCCTCTCATTCGTCCATAAAATTCCGTAACCCTCGTGGGCCCCGCAAAATGTAAAATTCCTCGGGTGGGTCCCACGTGACCAAATCCGTCAAAATAAATTTCCATAATATTAATAAGTTCCATACTCTTCAAATAATACATTTTGAGAATCCAATTCTCATCAATGAACATTTTTCCTTTTCGACGTTCGGAAGATTTTCCGTCGGAAAAACAATTCTTTCTTTCGTACCAATTTCCAAGTCTTGATTCCTTACATACATTCTCTTATACATGTCCTGGACTTTCGGGATGTAACAAAACACGTGCTGAAAGCTACGATGATATGTGAAGACCTCACAATGAACTTCATACAAGTAATGCCTCAAAATCTTCAAAGCGAAGACTACTGCAGCCAACTCCAAGTCATTTGTGGGGTAGTTCTTCTCTTGAACCTTCAACTGCCTCAAAGCGTACGCGATCACCTTACCCTCCTGCATAAACACACATCCCAAGCCAATGCGCGAAGCATCACAATAAACCGTAAAGTCCTTTCCCTCTACTGGTAAAGCCAAAATCGGGCTGAGGTCAATAAAGCCTTGAGCTTCTGGAATCTCTCCTCACACTCCTCGGAACAATGGAAGGGCATACTCTTTTGAGTCAACCTGGTCAAATAGGAAGCAATAGATGAAAATGCCTTCACAAACCGGCGATAATAACTTGGGAGGCCTATGAAACTCTGAATCTCAGTCACCGAAGTAGGCCTGGCCCAATCTCTAACCACCTTGATCTTTTTGGGATCAACCATAATCCCTTCCTTGGACACAACATGTCCCAAAAAAACTACAGAACTGAGCCAGAACTCACACTTGGAAAACTTGGCATACAATTCCTTCTCTTTCAACAAGCCAAGCACGATCCTCAGATGCCTCTCATGATCTTTCTTACTCCGAGAGTACACCAGGATGTCATCAATAAACACGATAAAAAATGAATCCAAGTAAGGCTTGAAGATCCCATTCATCAAATTCATGAAGGCTGCAGGGGCATTAGTAAGCCCGAAAGACATCACCAAGAACTCATAATGACCATAACGGGTCCTGAAAGCGGTCTTCGAAACATCCTCCGCTCGAATCTTCAACTGATGATATCCTGACCTTAAATCAATCTTAGAAAAGATCGACGCACCCTGAAGCTGATCAAATAAGTCATCCATATGGGGTATTGGATACTTATTTCTGATTGTAACCTTGTTTAATTTCTGATAATCGATACACATTTGCATGGTACCATCTTTCTTCTTTACGAACAGAACGGGATAACCCCAAGGAGAAATACTGGGTCTAATAAATCCTTTGCTCAATAAGTCTTGCAACTTCTCCTTCAACTCCCTCAACTCTGCCGGATCCATCCGATAGGGTGGAATAGAAATAGGTCGGGTGTCGGGCTCCAAGTCAATGCAAAAGTCAATATCTCGATCAGGCGGCATACCAGGAAAATCTGTAGGGAAAACCTCTGAGAACTCACAAACAACTGGCACTGACTCTATGGAAGGAGCATCCACACTAGTATCCCGAATATGCGCCAAATATGCTAAACATCCCTTATCCACTAACTTCTTCGCCCGAAGAACTGATATGATCTTCTTAGGTGCTGGACTAGGAGTACCCTTCCACTTTAACCGTGGAATACCTGGCATGGCCAACGTGACTGTCTTGGCGTGATAGTCTAAAATAGCATGATAAGGAGATAACCAGTCCATGCCCAAAATAATATCAAAGTCCACCATATTCAAGATAACCAAGTCTACCCAAGTATCATACCCCATAAACGCGACCAAACAAGACCTATAGACCCGATCCACTATCACAGAATCCCCGACCGGAGTAGAGACACAAATAGGTACATCAAGCATATCACACAACATATACAAACCCGTAGAGAAATAGGTGGACACATAAGAGAAAGTAGAACCTGGATCAAATAAGACAGTAGTTGACCGGTGACAAACCGAAATAATACCTGTGATAACCGCATCAGAGGCCTCGACTTCTGGTCTACCCGGAAAAACATATAAATGAGTTTAAGGTACCAATCTGAACAATCTCACACGAAAAGAATGAACCGGATACCAATCAGATTGAACTAGCACGAAAAGAGAAAAGAAGTGTAGTGTTTCCTAAATGTCCTATAGCCTCTCGAGGATGGGTACTGTTATACCCCGTATTTCCAGAGTATGTACGTAAGGACGTACGTAGAAAATTTGAGCCTTAAGTTAGGCAAAGGACCGAATTTGGGCACAAGTGCCGAATAGAGTCGTTTTTCGACGAAACGTTTCCACAGCTTTCGTAGAGAAAATTCCGGCTATGTCATTTATAATTTTATGGATTTTTCCGGTGACGAACATTTTGGACCAACGGAGGGTGACATGTGTCACCTCACATTGAAGCAAATGGATTGGCTTGACGATTTGGGCGCCCAAGAGCCTTGTTGGCCTCGCCGATCGCTCCTCTTTTGTGCCTTGTTTTGTGGCTTGTTTGTGGAGTGTTTTGTGGAGTGTTTGTGGGTGCACTTGGCTTGATCTTGGCCTTACACTTGCCTTGCACATGGCTTGATCTTGGCCATTGGTTGGCCTTTGGTTTTGCTATAAATACCCCCTTTGTGAAGACTTCATTCATCCACAAATGTTTCCAAGTCTTGAAATCCCTCCTCCCTCTTGTGGCTCTCGCCCTAAGCCTCTCCTCCTCCTAGTGGCCTTTGGCCGAGAGGTCTCCCTCCCCTTGTGGTGTCTAGCCAGTGGGTACCCCCAGCCTAGTTACTTTGATAATACCCTTGTTGTGGTATAGAAATACTCTCCTAGTATTGTTATAATGCCCAAATACCTTAGCCTTATACCTTGTAGTATTCCAAAAGTTACCTCTTTGTGAGAGTGCGGAAATACTACCTTTTGTCCTTTAGTCTCAAACCGAAACCCTAAGGAAAATCTTCATTGTTGGTTGAAGTTTTGGAGTAAGTTGGTTAGAACTTCTGGGTTGTTTGGAGCACTGAGTAGGAGCTAAGCGTTGCTCGGGATCGACTTTTACTTGGATAATTTTGGGCTTATCGAGGTAAACACTATCGCCCTTCTATTGTGATTGGAAATTACATGTTGTTGATTATATAGTTGAAGTATACTATATATAGTCTCAACGTAGTTAGTTGGCAATGTCTTTTGACTTAAGCTGAAGAATCTGAACCGAATCAGAATTACATGGTGTATCAGACATGAGACTTGTGCATCGTGTGGTAGAATTGTACGCGTCAGGTTAGGCGTGTAAAACCCCCTGGTTGGCTTGGTAGCCGCCTCGATAGAGGAGAGATTTACGCCATGTGTGGAGAGTGTCAGAATTTTCGTAGAAAGATAGAAACTTGTGTTTTGGGGTTAATAGACGTTTGTGACCTTTATAGGTGAAAGTACTAAGAGTAGCGTATTCTACTCGAGGAGTGGAAAGGGCTAGCAAGGTTGTAGTACTTGGAGCATTTTGCTTTTGTCGATAAATCGTCGCGAGGTATGTGAACCTCTTCCTATCTCTTCTAGCATGATATGTGTGAACTATGTAGTACGAGACGCATACATGTGTTAATTGTGTTTGATTGTTCTTAAAACATAAAGTGTTATAACGCTTTATGGGAAGTTGGTTATAACAGCTTTATGAAGGTAAGAAAATACTTTGTGGTTTTAAAAGGTAACTGATGTGAATTATAACTGGCTAGTTATAATAAAGAACTTGATGTATTTCAAAAGATTTATAAATCGTTTTGGAAGAGAGTAACACTTGGTTTTAAAAGGTTTTAAAAAGAGTTATACTAGCTTTTGGGAGTTAGGTATAATGTCTTAAGAGAGGTAAAGAAAATGGTTTATCGATGTTAGAAGTTAAGAGACTTGATCTTATAAGATAAGAGACTTAACTTATTTGTTTTAATGTGAATGTTTGTGTGAAACCTCATTCGTGAGTAATGAGTACTTGGTTTTATTTAAAGGGATAATGTTTTACGATTTGAAATCGAATGTGTATCGACAGGACCACCGCGGCGTTAATAAAGGAAAATGTATTGAATAATGATGAATTGTATTAAAACCAGAGAAACTCCATCCGCATAGAAACTAAGATGAGACAAAATAATATACATTTTCTAGATCATGGTCTTTGTAATAAGAATGTTGTAAACAAGAATAGCCTACTCTCACGTGAGACATATATTACTCAATTGTTCTAAAAAGGAATCAAGTGATTAAGTTTGGGAACTATGAAACCATTTGAAAATGAGAAGCTTGAGTAATTGAAACTAGGCAAACTGGAACTTAGGAAAAGAATGTTGTTACTTGATTTTGAAAAGGAATGTGGGTTGGTCATTCTAATACTACGGGTATCGGGTGACTTTTATAAAAGTAATGGATCTCTTTAAAAGAACTTAACGATGTAGTACTTTGGGGTTAAAAACCGGACTTTGGCATAAAATGAAAGTACTTTGTGTTGTTGTGAAAACTGCCTATGCTTGTTGTTGTGAAACTTGCCTATGCTTGTTGTTGTGAAACTCGCTATGCTTGTTGTTGTGAAACTTGCCTATGCTTGTGATGATAGCCTTTGTTGTACAAGTGTGGTATTTCGTATTACCGCGTCTCGATAGAGGTTGACTTGTTGAGAACTTCTGGGGCGACTTGGCGGTGATGGAGAATTCCACGGGTATGTTTCCATTTTGATTCTCGTCTTGTTGTTGATATCACATGGACATGTCTACACCGACGCGATTCGGGGCATGCACGCGCGTCGTTGATTACCCGATATATGGTTATCGCAACATGGACGTGTTCACACCGATGCGCAGATTCCGGGACATGTGGCCACGCGCAGGTTGACCACCCAAGATATTGTTATTGAGGTTACATGGGCATGTCTACACCGTCGCGATTCGGGCATGTGCCACGCGCCTTGTTATTATTGTTGCATCATGGACATGTCTACACCGATGCGTGATTCCGGGCACGCGCCATAATGCGAACATGATGGATGTTGTGGGCGTGAGACCCATAGTTATATTTGAGTGGTGACTTTGAGGCGTGAGTCCGACTTGACATGATCGTTTTTATGTTGGAATCATAAGTTTGGTTATCATACATGTCTCCTGCTTTTATAGACTAGTATGATTTCATTTACATTTTTACAGTTTCACATACTTGGTACCTGTTGTTCTGACCTGCTTCGGGGGGCTGCGTTCATGCCGCAGGTCGAGGGCCATCGGTCGTGGATCCCCGCGTTTAGGATCTCATTTCAGTGTTGAAAGCTCTGTTCCTGAGGCTTATCTTTGGTATGTTTCCTGAGTTGTAGGTTCTTGTACATTCGTGGTATGGCGAAGCCCCGTCTCATAGTTGTTGTAAATCTTAGAGTGCAGAGTAATCGTTGTGGGCGGGGTTTGTAAAAGGACAACTGCTCGGTTTTTGTATATCTTGAAGGCAACTGTTTTGGTTGGCCTGTTTATTTATTATATCTCTTGTTTCATGACTCGTGTTTTATTTTCCGCTGGTTTTCTCTGATGTTGTATCACTAGGGTGCCCGGGGTAAGGCACCAGTAACGGGCCCGGGTTCGGGGCGTTACAGGTACGAACGTCTACGTATCAATCCGCAAGACTCTACTAGACATTTCTATTGTACTCATTAGACCGATTAACCTAGAAGCTCTGATACCAACTTTGTCACGCCCCAAATCACGAGACGTTATGACACCTACCCTATTCCCCTGAGTAGACGAACCATATTCTTAATAACAAGTTAAATCAGCAGAAATAAAATAAGAAAAGAAGTTATAAAATCTTAACTACTTAATTCCCCAAAATCTGGTCAAAAGGGTACAAGAGCGCTAAACATGGTCTAAAATAGAAGTTTGAAAAATACCCAAAGGCTACATATTGTCTGTCAATAACGAGAGAAAATGGAATTAACTAAGAAGCCCTTCAGGGGCCACGGACGACCAAGTAGCTCACCCTGAATGACTTGGAGATGTACACCTCCCGGATCAGCCACGGGGCGTAGAACTGGAACCTGAATCGTACTCTGCACTCAACAAAAGTGCAACAAGAGTAGTATCAGTACAACACTAGTATCGGTAAGCATTATAGGCCGACAATGATTAGATAACACATGAAGAAGTAGAAACCAACAAGTAGCACATAGAGCAAACATGTATGGTCACATATTATATACAAATAGAAGGTAAAGAATCATGAAACAACCAGGACATATATAATTCACCGGATGTTCAGTCAAATATATGAGCAAATGCAGGCAATGCAATACAATAGTCACCTCTCTTACTTCACTCTCGTACACACATGCTCAGGCAGCGCCTCAAGACATGACCCATGGGGGACCCGTGAAGTCCATGTACCACTCACGCTCTCCGGTAGAAACTTCGGAGGCTATCAATCACTCTCAATCTCCGGTAAAGACCTCGGAGGCACTCGTACTCTCCGGCAGAAACCTCGGAGGCTATCAGTCACTCTCAATCTCCGGCAAAGACCTCGAAGGCACTCGTGCTCTCCGTAAAACCTCTGAGGCTATCAACTGCCGCACTCGACCGGCCCGTGATCGTGCCTTACCCCGGCACCCTAGTGATACAACATCGAGAAAACCAATGGAAAATAAAACATGAGTCATGAAACAAGAGATATAATAATAAACAGCAACCAAAACGGTTGCCTTGATATACATAAAACACGAACAGTTTAATCCTTTACAACCCTACCCACAACAAGATTACTGCACTTCTAAGATTTACAACGACTATGACGGACAGTGGCCCGCCATACCCCGAATGTACACGAACCTACAACTCGTGGAAACACATACCAAAAGATAAGCCTCGGAGAAACGGAGCTTCCCAATACGCCGAATCTGATCCTATGAGCGAGGATCCACGACCGATGACTTACCGCGCAGATGAACGCACCCGGGCGAGGTCAAGCATAACATGTACCAAGTATGTGAAATCAGAAATATCAGAAATGAAATCATACTAGTCTATATAAAGCAGAGACATGTATGATAACCAAACTACGATCACAACATAAGCGATCATGTCGATCGGGGACTCTCGCCCTCAAGTCATCACTCAAATATAACTATGGGTCTCACGCCCACAACATCAATCATGTTCTCATCATGGTCGCATGCCCCCGGAATTCTGCATCGGTGTAGACATGTCCATGATGCAACATTAATACCAATGCCCCATGGCCACATGCCCCGACTCGTGACGGCAGAGACACGCCTATGTGACATCAACAATAATATCTTGGGTGATCAACCACGCCGCACGCCACATGCCCCGAATTCTACCTCGGTGTAGACATGTCCATGTAACCACAATAACAATATATCGGGTAATCAACCTGCCGCACGGCCACATGCCCCTAATTCTACCTCTGTAGACACGTCCATGTGACATCAACAACAAGACAAGAATCAAAATGGAAACATACCCGTGGAATTCTCGTCACCGCCAAAGACGCCCAAGTAAGTTCTCAACAAGTCAACCGCCTCTATCGAGAGCGCCAGAATACGTAAAATACAACACTTGTACAACAAAGGCTATCATCACAAGCATAGGCAAGTTTCACACAACTCAAAGTACTTTCCCATAAGTCACACAATACGTAGTATAAAAATAGAGTGACTATCTTTTAAGTAAACCAAGATACTTCCCTTTGCAAAAATCAAGTAACTACATTATTTCCAAACGTTCAAGTTTGCCTAATTTCAAGTGCTCAAGTTTCTCATTTTAGAAAGGTTTTATAACTCATAGTCTTAATCCCTTTTAAAACAATTGAGTAACATATGTCATACATGTGAGTAGTTTATTCTTGTTGATAACATCTTATTACAAAGACCATGATCTAGAAAATGCAATATCATTTTGTCTCATCTTAGCTTCATGCAGATGGAGGTTTCTACCGGTTTTAATACAACACATCATTATTCAATACATTTTCCTTTTTTTAACGCCGCAGTTGGTGCTGTCGATACACATTACGATTTCCAAATCAAGAAACATTATCCCTTTAAAAACCAAGTACTCATTACTCACGAATGAGGTTTCACACAAACATCCACATTAAAACAAATAAGTTAAGTCTCTTATCTTATTAGATCAAGTCTCTTAACTTCTAACATCAGTAAACCATTTTCTTACCTACATAAAGTCATAACCAACTTCCCATAAAGCCGTTATAACACTTTATGTTTAAACCAAACAATTCACTTAGCACATGTACGTCTACCGTACTACATAGTTCACAACAATCATGCTAGAAAAGATAGGAAGAGGTTCACATACCTCGCGACGAGTATCGACAATAAGCAAAATGCTCCAAGTACTACAACCTTGCTAGCCCTTTCCACTCCTCAAGTAGAATACGCTACTCTTAGTACTTTCACCTAAAAAGGTCACAAACGTCTATTAACTTTTAAACAAACGGTTCCATGTTCTACAGAAAAATCGGCAGCACCTCCCCCCCCCCGCAACAACGTAAATCTCCTCCTCTATCGAGGCCGGCTACCAAGCCAACCAGGGGGGGGTTTACACGTCTAACCGGACGTGTACCATTCTATTACACAACAATGCTACACAAGTCTCGTAATACATCTATGTAAATCTGACGATTCGCTTCTTTTCTTTAAATTCAGGCTTAAGTCAAAAGACATTGCCGCACAAATAATGTTCAGTTCTATATATAGTATACCTCAACTATATAATCCTACTACATGTAATCTCCAATTACAATAAGGGGACAAGAATATTTACCTCGACAAGCCCAAAATTATCCGAGATAAAAGTCGATCCTGAGCAAGGTTTAGCTCCTACTCCGTGCGCTCCAATCCGCTCCAAACAACCCTTAGAAGTTCTAACCAACTTCTACTCAAATACTTCAACCAACTATGAAGATTTCCTTAGGGTTTCGATTTGAGACTAAAAGGACAAAAGGTAGTATTTCCGGGCTCTACGTATAGAGGTAACTTTTGGAATACAACAAGGTAAAGGCTAAGGTATTTTGGGCATTATAACAATACTTGGAGAGTATTTCTACCAAGAGGGGGGTGTATTATACGAAACAACTAGGCTAGTGGGGTACCACTGGCTAGCACCACAGGGGAGGGAGGCTCTCGCCACAAGGCCACTCGAGGGGAGGGAAGGCTTAGGACGAGAACACACTCAAGGGGAGGGAGAGGGACTCAAGACTTGGAAGATTTTTGGATGAAGAAGTCTTGAGCTTAGTGGGTATTTATAGCAAAACCAAAGGCCAACCAATGGCCAAGATCAAGCCATGTGCAAGGCAAGTGTAAGGCCAAGCTCAAGCCAAGTGCACCCTAACCCCTACTCCACAAAACAAGCCACAAAACATTGCACAAAACATTGCACAAAACAAGGCCACAACAAGGCACCAATCGGCCAAGCGAAACCGCCTAAGCGCCCACTGAGGTGACAAGTGTCACCCTCTTGTTGGCCAAAAATGTTCCGCCGCTCGTAAAAAATCCGCAAAAATACAAAACGACATCGCCGGAATTTTCCCTTCGCAAGTTACGCAAAACGTTTCGACGAAAACGACTTAACCAAAGTGCCAGACAAAGGTAACCTTGGTCAAGCCACCAGGGGGTGACACGTGTCGCCTCCTACTTGTCCAAAATAACTCATCTTCGAAAATATCCAAAATGGCCAAAATCTCAAAATCAAATGCCCTACAAAATCAGAATTTCTCCGTGGGCCCCACGTGACCATTTCCAAAATAAAATCTCAAAATTCTAATATAATTTAAGAAGCCCAAATTCCAAACTGGGAACCCAATTCCTTCAACGAACATTTTTCCTTACAAAAACGGAAACTTTTAGTGGAAGAATCACCTCTTTCTTCCTTTCCAATTTTTCTCGTGCTCTCAAACGCACGTCCTCGCATACATACCCCGAGAATACGGGGTATAACATTCTCCCCTCCTTAGAAACATTCGTCCCGAATGTTCCTTCTCAAGACGGATATCGATGAAGTTCCTCTAACAAGTTGTCAACGCCATAGCTTGGCCACGAAATAACACACGTTATCTTCCTTCCTTACTCGTCGTGCCCTTCTCGAACACTTGAACTCTCCCAAAGACGTACCATACTTGATCATTTCTTCCGTTTCACAAATCTTTGGAGTCACTACCTCCAAACTTGGTCATCTTACTAACCTCAAACTTCCTTAAGGCCATTCCCGCCTTTACGAACCGCTCGGTCGAACGCGTCCACGAACTCATACGATGGTCATACAAACTTGGGCCTAGCATCCTCGTGACCCTACCACTGGCGGGACCACCTAACTGACCACCTAAACCGGGCCACGGGTTGACCCGCAAATGGTCCTCAACCCGACCCACAATCGCGTCACGCCGCTTGTTCCCCGACACTAACAATCGCTAAATCACATCATGAAGCTACCACTTCCATCTCACATTACCCATGGGTGATCACTCACATAAAACCCACGATACTACGCACTCGATAAAGGTCAAACATAAACGAATCTTTTACTCAAGACGACCTTACCTCTAAGGTCTCAATCGTGACAGTCTAGGGTTCACACTTACCACGCCCCCATACTTATCCTCCCAACTAAGCATGTTTTCTAACTCACAATTAACGCAACGCCATTCGTACATAGCACAATATAATGAGACCATCATAACAAGCATACCAAAACTCTAGAGGGTTAAGGATATACCTGAAGCTACCGCCCACTCTAATCATAGGCCGCCGCAGGCGCATAATCGTAGAAGCGCGATGAACCACCATCGATCCGGTAGGTGAGTCGTAACATCCGCTACCCTTGGCCTGGACAGCTCGCAAAATGGCCCCGCTGGCCGCAAAAATAACAAGCTCCCCGCACCACGACACTCCCAAATGCGGTCTACCACATCGACCACACCGAGGTAGGGGTGACCGTGATTCGCCAACACTTACTTCCCCGAAACTCAACCTCGAGCTCGACCGCTTCCCGAATACTCGATGCTCAAGGTTGTGGAGGACCACTCGACCGGCGGAGGTACAAAACTAGTATCTTTCTGAGGCGGTCCGCCTCGAAAGTCACCAAAGGACCTCATTGTTCTCGCCTCTTCGCGATTCGTCATTCCGTCGACCTCTCCGTGCCTCACATCCCAGCCAGATGAGCTGCGTGCGGCAATGTCCATGCGGTGAAGAGCTACTCTGAACATGCCTCGACATGTAATCATCGAGCCTCAGAACATATCGGTGCACTCGATCCTCCATACTAGCTACCAACGCTGACGCACGCCAATGAGTCGAACTCACATTGTACTCAACCGCACGCCCGCCTGTCTAAGCATCAAAATTGCTTCGGCTGCCCTCCTCATCTGCGGAGGCAAGAAGTGCGTGAGGAAAGCCCCAAAACTCATCCCATACTGCTGAGGTGCATGCTCTCCCGAAAGCTCCTATGAATCAAACCAATCGATCGCGGTATCACGCACCGATGCGAACCAAAGGTCACAGACTCGGTCTCAAGCCTTGATCACCCGTGACGATCTCAGAATCGCCGGATGAACTCTCGCGATCATCCTCGTGCCTCGACCCATAAAACTCGCGGGCTAACTCGTAAAGTCCCGTAGCCTCAAACTATCTCGCCGGGTGAACCATCGTGCATCGAATCGAATCGCTGCTGATCCACCTATCTCATATTCGCCACGACTTCGCCAAGAATCGACCATCTCTTGTAACCCATCTCCTCCGCCTGCATCGTGGATCTGGAGGCTCAGTATCGTGGTCTCGGCAGCACCGCTGCGCTCTAAACTCGCTGGGCCGGGGCGCCACAAAACCCGCCGTCAAGCACAACTCGTGTCTTGTCAGGCTCGCGCTCGCATCTCAGATCTCACTAGCAGCACCCTACGCTTTGCCCTTCTCGGGCTCTGGTTGCCTGCGCGAGGCATAATCGTAAAACGAGATACGTCGGAGGGTCCAACTTACAACACCTTCTAAGGCACGATCTCGGAATGAGAAGAATGGAAACCAATCCTAAATGTCCTGCAGACCTCACGATTATAGATGTGGTGCACAACACATCGATAATCAAGACTCTACTAGACACGGTTCGTAGACACTTTCCGAGGATTAATCGCTCGATACCACTTTGTCACACCCCGACTCGCCCGTGGATCGTGCCTTACCCGCACCCTAGTGATACAACATCGTAGAAAACCAGCGGAAAATAAAACATGAGTCATGAAACAAGAGATATAATAATAAATAAAGCAACCAAAGCGGTTGCGTGATATACATAAAACACGAGCAGCTTTAATCTTTACAACCCCGCCTACAACAAGATTACATGCACTTAAGATTTACAACGACTATGACGGACAGGGCCCCGCCATACCTCGAATGTACAAGAACCTACAACTCGTGGAAACACATACCAAAAGATAAGCCTCCGAGAAACGGAGCTTCCTAATACGCTGAATCGTGATCCTATGAGCGAGGATCCACGACCGATGTTCTCTACTCGCAGATGAACGCGGCCCCGGGCGAGGTCGATAACAGTACCAAGTATGTGAAATCAGAAATATCAGAAATGAAATCATACTAGTCTATATAAAGCACGAGACATGTATGAGAACCAAACTACTGATTCACAACATAAAAGCGAATATGTCCAAATGGGACTCACGCCTCAAGTCATCACTCAAATATAACTATGGGTCTCACGCCCACAACATCAATCATGTTCTCATCACGGTCGCATGCCCGTTACTCGGTGTAGACATGTCCATGATGCAACAATAATACCAATGCCCCATGGCCACGTGCCCCGACTGCAGATCGGTGTAGACACGCCTATGTGACATCAACAATAATATCTCGGGTGATCAACCTGTCGCACGCCACATGCCCCGAATTCTACCTCGGTGTAGACATGTCCATGTAACCACAATAACAATATATCGGGTAATCAACCCCGCCGCACGGCCACATGCCCCGAATTCTACCTCGGTGTACACGCCCATGTGACATCAACAACAAGACAAGAATCAAAATGGAAACATACCCGTGGAATTCTCCACACCGCCAAAGACGTCCAAGTAAGTTCTCAACAAGTCAACCGCCTCTATCGAGACGCCAGAATACGTAAATACAACACTTGTACAACAAAGGCTATCATCACAAGCATAGGCAAGTTTCACACAACTCAAAGTACTTTCCCATAAGTCACACAATACCCGTAGTATAAAAATAGAGTGACTATCTTTTTAAGTAAACCAAGATACTTCCCTTTGCAAAAATCAAGTAACCACATTATTTCCAAACGTTCAAGTTTGCCTAATTTCAAGTGCTCAAGTTTCTCATTTTAGAAAGGTTTTATAACTCATAGTCTTAATCCCTTTTAAAACAATTGAGTAACATATGTCATACATGTGAGTAGTTTATTCTTGTTTATAACATCTTATTACAGCAGCCATGATCTAGAAAATGCAATATCATTTTGTCTCATCTTAGCTTCTATGCAGATGGAGGTTTCTACTGGTTTTAATACAACACATCATTATTCAATACATTTTCCTTTTTTTTTTAACGCTGCAGTGGTCTGTCGATACACATTCTGATTTCCGAAATCAGTAAAACATTATCCCCTTTAAAAACCAAGTACTCATTACTCACGAATGAGGTTTCACACAAACATCCACATTAAAACAAATAAGTTAAGTCTCTTATCTTATTAGATCAAGTCTCTTAACTTCTAACATCAGTAAACCATTTTCTTACCTACATAAAGCTGTTATAACCAACTTCCCATAAAGCCGTTATAACACTTTATGTTTAAACCAAACAATTCACTTAGCACATGTACGTCTACCGTACTACATAGTTCACAACAATCATGCTAGAAAAGATAGGAAGAGGTTCACATACCTCGCGACGAGTATCGACAATAAGCAAAATGCTCCAAGTACTACAACCTTGCTAGCCCTTTCCACTCCTCAAGTAGAATACGCTACTCTTAGTACTTTCACCTAAAAAGGTCACAAACGTCTATTAACTTTTAAACATACGGTTCCATGTTCTACAGAAAAATCCAAAGACTCCTCCCGCACACAACAGCGTAAATCTCCTCCTCTATCGAGGCGGCTACCAAGCCAACCAGTGGGGTTTACATCTAACCTGACGTGTACCATTCTATTACACAACAATGCTACACAAGTCTCATCAGAATACACCCCATGTAAATACAGTCGATTCTTTTCTTTAAATTCAGCTTAAGTCAAAAGACATTGCCGCACAAATAATGTTCATTCTATATATAGTATACCTCAACTATATAATCCTACTACATGTAATCTCCAATTACAATAAGGGACAAGAATATTTACCTCGACAAGCCCAAAATTATCCGAGATAAAAGTCGATTACGAGCAAGGTTTAGCTCCTACTCTGCGCTCCAATCCGCCTCCAAACAACCCTTAGAAGTTCTAACTAACTTCTACTCAAATACTTCAACCAACTATGAAGATTTCCTTAGGGTTTGGTTTGAGACTAAAAGGACAAAAGGTAGTATTTCCGGCTCTACGTATAGAGGTAACTTTTGGAATACAACAAGGTAAAGGCTAAGGTATTTTGGGCATTATAACAATACTGGAGAGTATTTCTACCAAGAGTGGTGTATTATACGAAACAACTAGGCTAGTGAGTGGGTACCCACTGGCTAGCACCACAGGGGAGGGAGGCTCTCGCCACAAGGCCACTCAATGGGGAGGAAGGCTTAGGACGAGAACACACTCGGGGAGGAGAGGGACTCAAGACTTGGAAGATTTTTGGATGAAGAAGTCTTGAAGCCAGTGGGTATTTATAGCAAAACCAAAGACCAACCAACGGCCAAGATCAAGCCATGTGCAAGGCAAGTGTAAGGCCAAGATCAAGCCAAGTGCACCCTAACCCCTACTCCACAAAACAAGCCACAAACATTGCACAAAACATTGCACAAAACAATGCCACAACAAGGCACCAATCGCCAAGTGCCAAACCGCCTAAGGCCCACTGAGGGTGACAAGTGTCACCTCTTGTTGGCCCAAAATGTTCCACGCTCGGAAAAATCCGCAAAATACAAAACGACATAGCCGGAATTTTCCTTCGCAGTTACGAAAACGCTTCGTCGAAAAACGACTCTAACCGTGTTGTGCACAAAGGTAACTTCATGGCCACGAGGGGTGACACGTGTCGCCTCCTACTTGTCCAAAATAACTCATCTTAGAAAATATCCAAAATGGCCAAAATCTCAAAATCAAAGCGGCCCACAAAATCAGAATTTCTCCGTGGGCCCCACGTGACCATTTCCAAAATAAAATCTCAAAATTCTAATATAATTTAAGAAGCCCAAATTCCAAATCTGGGAACCCAATTCCCTTCAACGAACATTTTTCCTTACAAAAAAACGGAAACTTTTTCCGTGGAAGAATCACCTCTTTCTTCCTTTCCAATTTTTCTGTCGTGCTCTCGTACGTACGTCCTCGCATACATACCCTGAGAATACGGGGTATAACACAATCTCTCTCAATCACTCACCTCACCATCATCACAAAATAATATGGAAAGTATGTCAGGCAAGATATCAAGTCTTAACACAAATTACTAATATACAATCAGATGATACTCACAGAAAATAACACATATGGCGACAAACCCACATAACAGCTGACGAAACCAATGTAATTGTAATTCATCTCCACTTCATGCCCGAAGGCCTATCATGCTATCCCTGTCACTTTCTACAACTACATATGATTCTCTAATCAGAGTCTAACTAAAGTAAACCGTAACCTACATCAATGCCGAGCGGGTGCCACGAACAATCAATCTAATGCCTTTCCTCTGCGTAGAGCCTCTATACGCTTAAAATCTAGAAAATATGCGAACTACGTTAGAATACGAATCTAAGGACACCCATATTTCTATATTTATATTAACAAGATTTTTACCATTTCAATTGTATGACTAAACTCATACTCATATAAAAATATTAGCATAACTTTAGGAAATTCAAATAATATTTCATTCTTTCAACTTTCTCGTATCTCCTTCTTGTAAAAGATATAATCATTAAATTCGTAACTCCAAATAGGGTGTTTATTGTACCACATCGAAGGCAACAATAGGATCTCTTATTATGCCGAATCCCATATGACAGTACTTTGTGTAGCTGGTGAAAATTTACGAAAGAAACACTCCTATGAAATCTGTGTCGCCAGAATTTTTGTAAAATAAGACACACTTTAAACAGTCATAACTTTCAAACCATAAGTCGTATTTATCTCCGTAAGGTCTCAAACTGACGGGGACAGAGAAATCTATAACTTTTATTCAGCACACCATAACATAAATAACGGGTCCAAATTAATCTTGAGAAAATTTATCATTCTATTAGTCGACCACTCCCTTTAATCACTCTCATATTCAAGAACTTATTTAGCTTAAAAAGGTTTTAACGGTACAGTATGGTAGAGTTTCTATCTTATTAATCTTAATGTACCAATACATGAGTTATACCTTATAATACTAATAATCCAATAATATGTCCAGAGGTCCAAACGAATTCCCTGTACAAAGTAGAACTACAATCTTAAAACGTCATGTCCATTATACAATACTATTGCTTTTCCCAAGGTCTCATAAACATAATCATATTTCCCATAATCATTTTCCCCCCAAGATGAATTCTTTGCATTATTCTATAAAGAATAAATTGTACTACTCATCCTAGTTCACAATTCACAAAGCATAGTTATGGAATAAATTAAGTGTAATACCTGAGTATGAAAATTGGGAATTCTGCTCTTCCTGACTTTCAATATACATTGCCAACTCTCTTCGCCCGGTGTTTTGATGTTCCCCCCTCAATACCAGAAATATTTTAATCCCTAATAACTTCTTAAGACGTGGTCTGCAATTTAAGGTGACTACCCACTCCTTCCCTTTTAATTTTTTTGAATGTCGTGCCCTACCATGGGTAGTGGGCTTGGCCCACTTAATCACTTAATTAATTTCTCGCACAATTTCATATCTTAAAATCGTATAATTAAAATCATAGTTGTAAGTTCTAAACGACCAAATGGGTCGTTGCAATGCATAGTTATTGATTTCTTATTCAATTATTAAGATCTATTCAACTTATTATGATTGTATGATAATTAACTGATCACTATTTGTCATAACTTATATGATTTCAGATCAAAATCTGAAAAAAGAGATTTGAATATGTTGTAGTTGTTTAGGCATAGGTTAAAATCGTGGACAAAAGTACCCCGATACTTGTGTAGTGTTTAAGGTTATTGTTAATAATCCTCCTATGTGGTAAAATCTATCATAGAAATATAGAAGATTTCTGCACAAGGTTGAGTTTTTATATCTACTAACCGAAATACATATTAGTTACACTGCTATCTTTGTCACGACCCGATCCGGGGCCCGTGACTGGTGCCTTACCCGGGCACCCAAGTAGTCATACATCAGAGTAATCAGCGGAATATAAAAACAAGACATGAAACAAATGTAAAATGAGACACAGTTTATCTGAGAAAAGTCGCCTTTCGGAATATATATATAAACCAAGTCTGGCAGTTACATCCAAACTGTGCAATAGGACTACAGACCTCTAAGAAAGTGAACAACTATGGCGGGACAGGGCCCCGCCATACCCTGAATGTACATATATCTACAACACCAGGGAGAACCATACCAAAAGTCGAGCCTCCGGTGAAGATGGAGCTCCTGACACCAAAGCAAAGATCCTAAGGATGCGGATCTAGCACTGCTTCCTTACTCACAGATTTAACGCAGCTCGGGCGAGGTCAGTACAACAGGTACCAAGTATGTGAAACTGTAAAGTACATTAAATGAAATCATATCATTTTAAAACCAATTTTTACAAATATGTACGAAACAACCCATGTAACCGCACATAGTGCCACATCACAAACAAGAGCAATAATAGGTGAACTGTAACAAGTCTTTTCTAGGCTGCGAATGATCGAAGCAAGGCCAATCGCCCATAGTATCATTATGCATGCCTAATCCTGGACTCTCGTAGTCCGCATAGGCCACCTAGGCCCGCATGAGGCATTCCCCGCATCGAGGGTAGCTACTCCTCGGCATCGTCCTGGACTCTCGTAGTCCGCATGGCCACATAGACCGCATGAGGTATTCCCCCGCACACTAACACGAACTCTCGTAGCTCGCATAGGTCCCTGGACCCGCATGAGGCATCCTCGTGATCGGGGCAGCTTAACCCCGTATATCATGTCAAGAGTGAGTGGTATAATACTAACATAACGGCTTATCGTTAAACAACATAAGCACAATAAGAATAACCTCTTTATACAAACGTTTACAAGACACTAACACACATAGCATCATAATATGTCTACTCATCAAACCATCTTACTATACTTTCCAGAAATCAATACAAGTCTTTCATAAACACATAAGTAAACTGTTCTTTTATCTTTCTTAAGTCGTTATACCTAACTTCCCATAAAGCTAGTATAACTCTTAAGCTTTTCGTTTAAAAACCAAGTATTACTCTTCTTTCAAAAATGATTCATAATTCTTTTGAAATACTTCAAGATTCTTTATCATTTAGACTCAAGTCAAAAGACGTCAAGTAAAACCATGTTCAGTTAACACACGTACGTCTACCGTACTATATATATATATTTTAAAATATCATGCTCAAGAGGATAGGAAGAATCACATACCTCCTTGGCGAAATCCACCTGCCAAGTCGAATATGTCGCGCGCAGAGTATCAACCTATAATAGTCAAATACGTCTATCAACGTCTCGACTACTCGTAGAAAGTTCTAGCGGAGGTTCTCTATTCTACGGAAAATTGGGCAGCATTTCCTACCCGCAAGCTACTCAAGTCTCATCAGAATACAGTCCTATGTAAGTACAGTTCAATTCTTCTTTTATATTCTTCTGATGTGATTTCAGTTCAATTCTATTCTTCAATATCCTTCTATGTATCTTATACTTATTACTATACTACTACAATATGTAATCTCCAATTTCAATAGAAGGATAAGATTATTTACCTCGATAAGCCCAAAATTATCCAAGATATAAGTCGATCCTGAGCAAGGTTTAGCTCCTAATCTGTACGCTCCAATCCGCTCCAAGAAGCCCTCTCACGACCCGAACCCGGGCCCGTGACTGGTGCCTTACCCGGGCACCCAAGTAGACATACATCAGAGTAACCAGCGGAATATAAAAACAAGACATCAAACAATATGAAGTGAGAAACAGTTTATCTGAGAAAAGTTTCCTTTTGGCATATATATATAAAAACTCAACGAGCACATCCTTTTTATAAGCCCCGCCACAACAAGATTACTGCATATCTAAGAATGTTATAACAACAATGGCGGGACAGGGCCCCGCCATACCCCTGAATGTAAGTACCTACAACGACAAGGGACTATACCAAAGATAAGCCTCCGGAGACACGGAGCTTCCCAAAATGCTGAATTGTGACCCTATGAGCGAGGATCAACAACTGGTGTACCTCTACCTGCGGCATGAACGCAGCCCCGGGCGAGGTCGATAACAGTACCAAGTATGTGAAATCAAAAATATCAGAAATGAAATCATAATAGTCTATATAAAACAGAAGACATATATGATAACTAATTTACGATACACAATATGTAAGCAGTTATGTCAAGTCAGGGACTCACGCCCTTAAAGTCATCACCCAAATATAACCATGGGTCTCATGCCCACAATATCAATCATGCCCATGGAATTCCTTCCTCACTGCCGGCAGTCCATGATATAAAAGCACCAAGGAATACACATGAACATCAGGTCCCACCTGTGTCATAATAAAACTGTACGGGGTAAGTACGAAGGCATAGCCGACTACTAAAACCCACAGTACCAACAATGCTATAAAACTGTATCACGAGGTCTTTCTGCATCGCACTACATGATCGAAGTTGCCACTCGCCTCGCGATCAATGTGCACGCCAAATCTCGAACTCACCGCAGCCCGCATAAAGCCACCTAGGCCCGCATGAGGTATTCCCGCATCGAGGGTAGCTACTCCACGCATCGCCCCAGCACTCGTAGTCCTCATGGCCACATAGACCGCATGAGGTATTCCCCGCACACTAACCTGGAACTCTCGTAGCTCCGCATAGGTCCCCTGGACCCGCATGAGGTATTCTCGAATCATAGTCACACAGACCGCATGAGGTATACCCCGCATCGGGGGGCAGCTTAACCCCCGGTATATCATGTCAAGAGATGAGTGGTACAATACTAACATAACAGTTTATCGTTAAACAACATAAGCATAATCAAGGGAAACCCCTTTACACAAACATCACAAGACACTAACACACGTAGCATCCTAACATGTTTACTTATCAAACCAACAAGAAAGTATTACAAGGCTATCACAAACCAACATAGTCAAGTTATTCACACAAGGTACTTTCTATTTTATGTCAACAAGTTCGGGTTTTTATCCCCAAAGTACTTCACACATTAACTCTTTTAAAAAAAGATCCGTTTCTTTCACAAGAGTCACACGATACCCGTAGTATCAAAATAGAGTGACTATCTTTTTAAGTAAACCAAAACAATTTCCCTACCTTCTTTTTGAACCAACTTAAGACAAAACATGCCTTCCTTTTTAAACGAAAAAACTTCGAATTTTCAAGTCTTTGTCTTTTATAAATCAAGTCCTTACTTTGAAATTTTAAGAAAATCAAAACTTGTTTATTAATGATCTTATTAAAGCAGCCATGATCTAGGAAATGTAATACAATTTTGTCTTATCTTAGCTTCTATGCAGATGGAGGTTTCATCGGTTTTAATAATACTTAATTAGTCAATACATTTTCCTTTATTAGCGCTGCAGTGGTTTGTTCGATACTTATTCTCATTTCCGAAATCAATACAAGGCTTTCATAAACAATTAAGTAAATCGTTCCTTTTATTTCTCTTAAGTCGTTATACCTAACTTCCCATAAAGCTAGTATAACTCTTAAGCTTTTAAAACCAAGTATTACTCTTCTTTCAAAAACGATTCTTAATTCTTTTGAAATACTTCAAGATTCTTATTATTTAAAACTCAAGTTAAAGACATCGAGGTAAAACCACGTTCAGTTAACACACGTACGTCTACCGTACTATATATATTCTTTTAAAATATCATGCTCAAGAGGATAGGAAGAATCACATACCTCCTCGGCGAAATCCACCTGCCAAGTCGAATATGTCGCGCGCAGAGTATCAACCTATAATAGTCAAATACGTCTATCAACGTCTAGACTACTCTGTAGAATATTCTAAGCAGAAGGTGCTTATTGCTACGGCAAATCGGGCAGCACTTCCCTACCCGTCAAACTACACAAGTCTACTGTAATACAGTCCTATGTAATTACAGTTCAATTCTCTTCTTTTATACCATCCTTCTATATCTTATACTCATTTATAAACTACTATATGTAATCTCCAATTACAATAGAAGAAAAAAGATATTTACCTCGATAAGCCCAAAATTATCCAAGATTAAAGTCGATCCTGAGCAAGGTTTAGCTCCTATTATGTACGCTCCAATTCGCTCCAAGAAACCCTTAGAAGTTCTAAACAACTTCTACCTAATACTTCTACAAACCATGAAGATTTTTCCTAGGGTTTCGTTTAGTGACTAAGGGAATATAGTAGTATTTCCGGGCTCTTAGTATTGAAATAACTTTGGAATACTACAAGGTATTGGGCTAAGGTATTTTTGGAATAATAACAATACATGGGGAAGTATTTCTCTACCAAGGGGTTTCACGAGGGCTCACAAAGGGGAGGGTGGTTTGGACGAGCTTCAAGAGGGAGGGGGAAGGATTTTAAGACTTAGAATTATTTAAGGGATGAAGAAATCCTTCAACTAAGGGGGGGTATTTATAGGGCCTTCAATGGTCAAGATTCAAGCAAGTGTGTGGATGAGATTTGGACAAGTGTTGTGTGGGTCCCACCTTATCTATCTACCCACAAAATATCTAGCCAACATTGACCAAATGTTTAAGGCATTTAACACAAAAAAAACGTGCCAAGGAACTCCCTCCAAACCGTCCACTTTGAGGGTGACACATGTCACCCTCCCATTGGTCCCAAATATTTTATCTCTCGGAAAAATCCGCAAAAATTAAATTATTGAACACGCAAAATTCCTTTACAAGGTTCGGAAAATTTTCCGTCGGAAAAACAATCTTTTTCGTTAGTTGTGCACAATTTCGTCCCTTTTTGCCTAATTAAGGCTTACACAATTGTACGTACGTCCCCACATACATACTCTGGAAAATACGGGGTATAACATTCTCCCCTCCTTAGAAACATTCGTCCCGAATGTTCCTTCTCAAGACGGATAACGATAAAGTTCCTCTTAACTTAAACAAGTTGCCAATGCCACACCTGGCCACAAAATAACACACGCGCAAATACTTAATCCAAGTCCACGAGGAATCACCTCCATCATTACAAAAGCTCCCACCCAAGGGCTAAAAGATACTCCCTTCGCACTTTTTCTTCACAAACGAAATGATCACTTCTATTCTCTTACACATGTTCACTTCTTCCCTTACTCGTCGTACCCTCCTCGTACACTCGAACTCTTCCTACTAAACTTACCACCTTTCTGTTATTGCTTCAGTTTCCAACATCTCGGGGTTACTATTTCCAACTTGGTCATCATTGACTGGGGACACTCTGGATGGATCTCCGATACTTTTCTGAATATAGCAACATGAAAGACCGGACGTACTGCCTCCTAAGTCGGACGACAAATGCTAACATATAGGCAACCTGGCCTATTCTTCACATGATCTGAAAAGGCCCAAAGTAACCCGGGCTAAGTTTCCCCTGCTTTCCAAATCTCACACCTTCCGGTGGTACCTTCAAGACCGACCGGCCAATCTGAACTCCAAGTATCGACGCAGATTAACCGCGCTCAGTTAACTCGAAATCAATAACCTCTCCTGGATAAGCTTCACCCTATCCGCATCCTGCTGAATCAAGTATGAACCAACAATCTGAACCTTGCCAACATCGAACCAATCGACCGGCAACCTACACTACCGCCCATACAAGGCTTCATAAGGTGACACACGAATACTGAAATGGTAGCTATTATAATACATACTCAACAAGAGGTGAATAATCCTTACAGCTACCTCTGAAAATAAAAAAAAACACCGGCCCGAGGGTGAATGCAATACTGAGACTCACCTGAGTTCCTAACCTTGCTTGGTAAAACCTCCAAAAAAAAAGAAATAGCCGTAAACTGGGCTCCACTGTCTGTCATAAAGTAAAAGTACGAACCCCGTGCAGTCTTACAACCTTCCTGATATAACATCTCGCATAACCCTATGTCGAGTAAACAGTTCTGACTGAAAGACAAGATGGGCTGACCTCATCGGTCTGACTACTGGTCGAACGCATACACGAACTCGTACGAGGGTTAACTAAACTCGGGCCTAACACCCTCGTGACCCTATCACAAAGCGGGACCACCACAATTTTCCCTTACTTCAAACCGGGCTGCGGGTTGACCTGCACCGCCTCAACCCGACCCATTTATCGCGCCAAGCTCTTGTTTCCCGATCCGGAACAATCTCACCATCGAGTCACGAAAACCTAGTGGTCTTCTTAGCTCAACTACCCTCTTTCATTTCACACTACTCAGGGACTTATCATACATCATACCCCACGTATACTATGCACTCTGATAAAGGTCAAAAATAAATCTTTTACTCAAGATGGCCTCGCCTCTAAAGTCTCCACGTATAATATTCTAAGGCTCACAATTTCCATGTCCCCAATCTTACCCTTTTAACTAACCTTGTCTTCTAATCACAATTAACACAATGCTATCTGAACATAACACTTAAAATATACTCATCTTATCACACATACTAATCTCTAGAGGGTTAAGAATATACCTGTATCTACTGCTTTACTCTCCTTTGTCGTTCTAATCAATCCTGCCCTGTTGGGCGCATAGCTAGGGAAGGTGATGAACTAGCCACCGATCCTGAAGGCTGAGTCTCTACATCCGCGCCACCTCTGGTTGGACAATTTCTCGCAAAATGGCCCTGCTGGCCGCAAGCATAACAAGTTGTCGAAGAGGTACGACACTCCCCACAATGATACCTACCACAACGGCCACACCGAGGTGGGGTGGCCTCCTCTGGCTAACACCCCTTCCTCTCCGAACCACTAAATCCGCAACTAACTGCAGCCGAGTCCTCCTACTGCATCCTCCTACTTGAACATTCTTTCGTCACACGGCCCTCGACGCCGCAGTTAAAACAAGCACCCACAAAAAGACGACATTCCCCGGGATGACGTCTGCCACACTGTGAACACTGAGGGAAAACTGAATCCGGCTGGCTGGAACCTACGTGTATCTGTGAACCAGAAGCCCTGGAGCTCTGACCAACTCCTGCATACCCCGAACGTCCCAAGAAATGCGCGAGGACCACTCAGATCGGGCGGAGGCGCATAACCATCAGCGAGGTGATCCGCCTCGAAAGTTACCAAAGGACCCCGCCGACCGCCTCTTCGCCGCTTGGTTAACCCTTCGATCTTTACGCTTTCACCGCGCAGATAAGCCCGTACGCAGGCCATGCTTATGCCTGACTGAAGAGCTACTCTTACACAACCCTCCTTTAGATAATCATCAAGACCCGCGATAAATCGGTACATAAAATACTCTCTGGCTGCTAAATCCCTAGATAGTAACAGGGTCGTCTCTTTGCAATACATACCGCTCACATCGGGTCGGAACCAAGGTCCAGATATCATGGCCGCAGAGGAATCATTGTCAGACTAAACTCACTGGGCGACGAGCGTAACTCCCCGAATGAAGTACCACCTCAGGTGATGATTGGGTCTGTGCCCTCGTAACCCTCTGTGCTCTACTCGCAGCTCCCTCGGATGCCTTGCCCTTCTGGGCCCGGGTTGCCTTGCGCGGAGGCATAAATGGTAAGGGAGCGAAATACGTTAGAGGGTCCAACTTATAACACAACTCTAAGGCACGATCGCAGAGTGAGAAGAATGGAAACCAATCCTAAATATCCTATAGCCTCCTGATTATTGGTGTGGTGCACAACACACCGATAATCAAGACTCTACTAGATACGGTCTGTAGACACTTTCCGAGGATTAACTGCTCTGATACCACTTTTGTCACGACCCGAACCCGGGCCCGTGACTGGTGCCTTACCCGGACACCCAAGTAGACATACATCAGAGTAACCAGCGGAATATAAAAACAAGACATGAAACAATATGAAGTGAGAAACAATTTATCTGAGAAAAGTTGCCTTTCGGCATATATATATAAAAAAACTCGAGCGATATCCTTTTTACAAGCCCCGCCACAACAAGATTACATGCACTCTAAGAATGTTATAACAACAATGGCGGGATAGGGCCCCGCCATACCCCTGAATGTAAGTACGTACAACGACAGGGGACTATACCAAAGATAAGCCTCCGGAGACACGGAGCTTCCCAAACGCTGAATTGTGACCCTATGAACGAGGATCAACAATCGTGTACTTACCGCGGCATGAACGCAGCCAAGCGAGGTCAAGACAACAGTACCAAGTATGTGAAATCAAAATATCAGAAATGAAATCATAATAGTCTATATAAAATGAAGACATATATGATAACCAATTTACGATACACAATATGTAAGCAGTTATGTCAAGTCAGGGACTCACGCCCTTAAAGTCATCACTCAAATATAACCATGGGTCTCATGCCCACAATATCAATCATGCCCGTGGAATTCCTTCCTCACTGCCGGCAGTCCATGATATAAAAGCACCAAGGAATACACATGAACACCAGGTCCCACCTGTGTCATAATAAAATCAGGATAAGTACGAAGGCATAACCGACTACTAAAACCTACGCACCAACAATGCTATAAAATCGTATCACGAGGTCTTTCTAGACCGCGCCACATGATCGAAGCCGCCACTCGCCTCGCATCAATGTGCGTCACAACTCGAACTCACCGCGACTCGCATAGCCACCCAGCCCGCATGAGGTATTCCCGCATCGAGGGTAGCTACCTTCGGCATCGCCCCGACTCGTAGTCCGCATGGCCACATAGACCGCATGAGGTATTCCCCGCACACTAACCTGGAACTCTCGTAGCTCCGCATAGGTCCCCTGGACCCGCATGAGGTATTCTCGAATCATAGTCACACAAACCGCATGAGGTATACCCCGCATCGGGGGGGCAGCTTAACCCCCGGTATATCATGTCAAGAGGTGAGTGGTACAATACTAACATAACGATTTATCGTTAAACAACATAAGCATAATCAAGGGAAACCCCTTGACACAAACATCACAAGACACTAACACACGTAGCATCCTAACATGTTTACTTATCAAACCAACAAGAAAGTATTACAAGACTATCACAACCAACATAGTCAAGTTATTCACACAAGGTACTTTCTATTTTATGTCAAAAAGTTCGGGTTTTTATCCCCAAAGTACTTCACACATTAACTCTTTTAAAAAAAGATTCGTTTCTTTCACAAGAGTCACACGATACCCGTAGTATCAAAATAGAGTGACTATCTTTTTAAGTAAACCAAAACAATTTCCCTACCTTCTTTTTGAACCAATTTAAGACAAAACATGCCTTCCTTTTTAAACGAAAACACTTCGAATTTTCAAGTCTTTGTCTTTTATAAATCAAGTCCTTACTTTGAAATTTTAAGAAAATCAAAACTTGTTTATTAATGATCTTATTAAAGCAGCCATGATCTAGGAAATGTAATACAATTTTGTCTTATCTTAGCTTCTATGCAGATGGAGGTTTCTACTGGTTTTAATAATACTTAATTAGTCAATACATTTTCCTTTATTAGCGCTGCAGTGGTTTGTTCGATACTTACTCTAATTTCCGAAATCAATACAAGGCTTTCATAAACAATTAAGTAAACCGTTCCTTTTATTTCTGTTAAGTCGTTATACCTAAGTTCCCATAAAGCTAGTATAACTCTTAAGCTTTTAAAACCAAGTATTACTCTTCTTTCAAAAACGATTCTTAATTCTTTTGAAATACTTCAAGATTCTTATTATTTAAAACTCAAGTTAAAGACATCGAGGTAAAACCACGTTCAGTTAACACACGTACGTCTACCGTACTATATATATTCTTTTAAAATATCATGCTCAAGAGGATAGGAAGAATCACATACCTCCTCGGCGAAATCCACCTGCCAAGTCGAATATGTCGCGCGCAGAGTATCAACCTATAATAGTCAAATACGTCTATCAACGTCTAGACTACTCTGTAGAATATTCTAAGCAGAAGGTGCTTATTGTTACGGAAAATCGGGCAACACTTCCCTACCCGTCAAACTACACAAGTCTACTGTAATACAATCCTATGTAATTACAGTTCAATTCTCTTCTTTTATACCATCCTTCTGTATCTTATACTCATTTATAAACTACTATATGTAATCTCCAATTACAATAGAAGGACAAAGATATTTACCTCGATAAGCCCAAAATTATCCAAGATTAAAGTCGATCCTGAGCAAGGTTTAGCTCCTATTCTGTACGCTCCAATTCGCTCCAAGAAACCCTTAGAAGTTCTAAACAACTTCTACCTAGTACTTCAACCAACCATGAATATTTTTCCTAGGGTTTCGTTTAGTGACTAAGGGAATATAGTAGTATTTTCGGGCTCTTAGTATTGAAATAACTTTGGAATACTACAAGGTATTGGGCTAAGGTATTTTTGGAATAATAACAATACTTGGGGAAGTATTTCCCTACCAAGTGGGGGTTTCACGAGGCTCACAAAAGGGGAGGGTGGTTTGACGAGAGCTTCAAGAGGGAGGGGGAAGGATTTTAAGACTTAGAATTATTTAAGGGATGAAGAAATCCTTCAACTAAGGGGGGGTATTTATAGGGCCTTCAATGGTCAAGATTCAAGCAAGTGTGTGGATGAGATTTGGAGAAGTGTTGTGTGGGTCCCACCTTATCTATCTACCCACAAAATATCTAGCCAACATTGGCCAAATGTTTAAGGCATTTAACACAAAAAAAACGTGCCAAGGAACTCCCTCCAAACCGTCCACTTTGAGGGTGACACATGTCACCCTCCCATTGGTCCCAAATAGTTTATATCTCGAAAAAATCCGCAAAAATTAAATTATTGAACACGCAAAATTCCTTTACAAGGTTCGGAAAATTTTCCGTCGGAAAAACAATCTTTTTCGTTAGTTGTGCACAATTTCGTCCCTTTTGCCTAATTAAGGCTTACACAATTGTACGTACGTCCCCACATACATACTCTAGAAAATACGGGGTATAACAAAACCCTTAGAAGTTTCTACACAACTTCTTCTTACTACTTCAACCAACTATGAAGTTTCTCCTAGGGTTTCGTTTAGTGACTAATGGATATAAGATAGTATTTTTCGGGCTCTAAGTATAGAGGTAACTTTGGAAATACTACAAGGGATTGACTAAGGTATTTGGGAATAGTAACAATACTTTGGAGAGATTTCTCTACAAAAAGGGGTGTTTGGCTAGAGCTCTCTAGAGGAGGAGGGACTTGGAAGAAAAACTACTAAGAGAGGGGAGGGATTTTGAGACTTGGAAAATGATTTGTGGATGAAGAATTCTTGCACTAAGGGGGGGGAGGGGTATTTATAGGACTACCAAGGGCCAAGATTAAGGCAAGTGGAGGGCAAGTGTAGGGTGTAGATTTGCACATGTGTACCTTATCCATCTACTCCACAAAATATCTAGCAAACATTGACCAAATATTTAAGGCCTTTTCCTTGAAAAAAACGTGCCAAGAAATCGTCCCCCATTTCCGCCAACTTGAGTTTGACAAATGTATAACTCTCGTTGGTCCAAAATATTTTATCTCTCAGAAAAATCCGTAAAAATTATAAATGTCGCAACCGTAATTTTCCCTTCGCAAGGTTCGGAAAACTTTTCGTCGGAAAACAATTATTTTCGTTAGTTGTGCACAAATTTCGTCCCTTATGCCTAACTAAGGCTTAAACTTTTGTACGTACGTCCTCACATACATACTCTGGAAAATACGGGGTATAACATTCTCCCCTCCTTAGAAACATTCGTCCCGAATGTTCCTTCCTACGACAGATAACGATAAAGTTCCTCCTAACAGTTTACAAATGCCACACATGGCCACAATACAACACTTAAGTACATATGCCAAAGAAAATTTACAAGTAGGAAAGTGAGTTACCTGGAGGTGTGGGGAATAAGTGAGGATACCTCTGCCTCATGTCCTCCTCTGCTTCCCACGTCATCTCCTCCCTGTTCTCGTTCCGCCATAAGACCTTGACGGAAGCCACATCCTTCGTCTGCAACCTCCTAATCTGACGATCGAGTATCGCAATGGGAATCTGATCGGTGTATTTTATATACACCTTTTGAGTCAGTTTTAGTTAGTCTTTTGTCCCGTTTTGCACATATAAGTGTTGTATTAGGATAATTTTCCTTTCTATTGAGTCAAAGTGGTTAAAATGGCCAAATGGCGGAAAAGGAGCTAAAAGAGGGCAAAAGAGATGCAGCCGAAACAGAGAAAGTGGCGAAAGAGGGTGAAATCGGACAGTAGCGCGCCGCCTGCAAAAGCATGCCGCGGCGCCCACCATTCATAGAGGCTGCAGAAGACCAGGCCGCGCGGCCCTCGCATGCAGATGGCCGCGCGCTAAACATCAGAAGCTACAGAGTTGCAGGGCCGCGCGCTCGCATGCCAGAGATATCGGGCCGCGCGCCAAAACACCCGACGGATTGAGAACTTCCGGCCGCGCGCTGGGTCAGGCTGCGCGCCGACGCGAAAAATTAGGTTTTTGGACGAAATTCGGGCCAGCTCAAGGAAAAGAGGAGGCGGTTTTCACTATAAAAGGAGAACCCTAGGCGCTTTTAAGAGTTCCTTTCTTGCACAACACAAGACTTCTTGCTTAGAGATGGAGACCATAGTCTAGTAATTTATTTTCCTTTTCTTTACTTTATTTCGCTTTTTGTATGATGAACATGGGATTAGTTCTTGTCATATCAATGGCTAGAACTAATTCCTCTATGTGGCTTTCCATGTTGAATCTCTAGAAACTTATGTTATGATTTAATGCATGCTTATGGTTATTCTTCTTCTTGTTGAGATCTATCCAATATTTGAGTTGAATTCTTGGTAATTAATTGACAACTAGTTATCACTATATGATTTCTAATCAGATTCCGAAAGGGGGGGATTGTGAATATCCGTAAGTTGGGTAGACATTCTTGGATTGGGGATGAAAATACCTCAATTATTTATGTAGCGTTAATGAGAGGCTTAAAACCCTAATTTTGCGCATTGTGCGTGACGGTTAACTAGGTTCTTGTTCTTAATCCTCCTATAGAGTTATCCTTATCACCGAAAGGTAGGTAAGGTGCAATACTGGGGTTGAATGTTTATATAACCCTAACGGGAGTATAAAACAATTTAGTGAACCTGCTTTCTCCAAAAGAAGAAGACCATAAGTTATTGCATTAATAAGTAGCATAAGCGGATAGTGAGGAAACGTGGAAGCCCTATTCTCATCATCACTGAAGTAAACCTTTATAGTTAAAATAGCTTTTATAATTATTAGTTATAAACAACAAATCCACATATCAATTTACCAAATAGATACAAAAAAATAGATAGTTGGTAATTGAACCCTAATCCTTGAGGACGATATTCGGTCTTATCAAGACTATACTACTTGTCACGATAACGTGCACTTGCGTTTAAAGTGTGTGCATCTTACTGCGCATCAAGTTTTTGGCGCCGTTGCCGGGGATTAGGCATAGTTCAATATCAAATTTGTCTATTTTTAATTTCTAATTTGGTTTTTAATTTTTATTTTAATTTTTAATTCTTACGTTTTTTTTATTATTATTTTTGGAAAATTCGAGGTACCGTGAGTGGTTGTTTGTTTTTGATCTATTTCAGGAATTCAGTTTATGCGAAGGAGAAGAGGAGCAGACACTCTTGTTCCCTTAAATCCAGAGATTGAGAAAACCTGCAAACAGAACAGAAAGAATCAGCGGATTGCAAATTTGATAGAAATGGACGGTGCTCAAAACAATAACATGATGAGAGAAGGGTTAGGTGAAAATCAACATAACCCAGGAATGCCTCGGCAAGTACCAATGGACGTGGAGAAGAGAGTCCAAATCCAGCCAGAAAGAAGTTTGGGGGACTATGTGCTGCCAAGAGTGAATGGAGCACAGCCATGCATTAGGCTCCCTGCAATAGGAGCCAACAACTTCGAGATAAAACCGGCGATTCTGAGCATGGTACAACACACAGTGCAATTTGGAGGACTGCCATCAGAGGATCCACATATGCACATAGCTAATTTCGAGCTATGTTCAACTTTCGATATAACGGCGCATCGATGATGCCGTCAGATTGAGGCTCTTTCCCTTCTCACTCAGGGATAGAGCAAAAGTATGGTTGAATTCCCTGCCGGCCGATTCAATTTTTACATGGCAAGAGCTGGCACAGAAATTCCTAGCCAAGTTCTTTCTCCCGTAAAGCAAAGAACCGAGAGGGAGTTGGACAACTTCTACCGCGGATGGAGAGTCCTTATATGAAGCTTGGGAAAGGTTCAAAGATCTACAGAGAAATTGCCCACACCATTGCATTGAGTTGTGGAACTTGGTCCACATCTTCTACAACGCCGAGCAAAGACAACCGTAACCATTATAGATGCAACAGCAGGTGGAGCATTCATGAGGAAAACAGCCCACGACGCTCATGAGCTATTAGAAGATATGGCCACCAACAACCATGTCACAGAAGAGAGGTCGACAAGTGGGAGAAGAACAGTGGGAGTCCACGAAATAGATGCTATTGCTGCCTTGAACGCCCAAGTGGCCCTTTTAGCGAAACAGTTGCAGCAACATACAGTGTCAGTAAATGCGGTGCAGATGCCTAAAAGCTGTGAAATATGTGGTGGCCCACATACATTTGACAGGTGTCCTTCAGCTGATCCCAACAATATACCAATGGAGCAGGCAGAGTGTCAGGCCATAGGTAATTATCAGAGGCAACAGAACAACCCCTACTCCAACACTTTTAATCCAGGGTGGAGGAACCACCCAAATTTCTCATGGAGAGGAGACCAGGGGCAGCAGAACCAGCACCAGAACCAACAGAACCAATACCAAGGGCAACAGAATCAATACCAGGGGCAGCAGAACCAATACAGGCCGCACGTAACCAAAGAATACGAATCAGCACTTCATTCGTTCTCCCACACCTCAGTTCAATGCACCGGTTCAGCAAGAAAAGCCAGACGAGCTGAAAGCAGCTGTGACAGCACTTGCCAACGCCCAGACCCAGTTCATGACAGAAGCTAGATCCTCATTCAGGAACTTGGAAACTCAAGTGGGTCAGCTAGCAAAGCAGGCAAACAGCAGGCCACAGGGGACATTGCCAAGCAACACAGAGGTAAATCCAAGGGAGCAATGCCAGGCAGTGCAATTGAGAAGCGGCAAACAGTTGGAGCAGCAGTCACCGCAGCCAGTAGTTGAGAAGAAGGCAGAGTTAGAAAAAGAGAAGGTGATTGAGCCCAGCCCTGTAGTAGAGAAAGCTCCGGAGAAGGAATATACAGAGAAGATCCCTTTCCCCCAGAGACTACAGCGAAAGGCGGTTGATAAACAATTCTCCAAATTTTTGGAGACATTCAGGAAGCTGCATATCAACATACCTTTCATAGAGGCATTAGAGCAGATGCCCTCCTATTTCAAGTTTATGAAGGAGATCTTGGGGAAGAAGAAAAAGCTGGCAGAGTACGAAATAGTAGCACTAACAGAAGAGTGTAGTGCTATCTTGCAGAAAAAGTTGCCACCAAAGCTAAAAGATCCAGGGAGCTTTACACTACCTTGCACGGTGGGCAGGGTAACTTGCAACAGAGCTCTATGTGATTTAGGGGCAAGTATAAATCTCATGCCCTTATCAGTATTTAAAAGATTGGAGTTGGGTGAGGCCAAACCAACCACAGTAAGCCTGCAACTGGCCGACAGGACAGTGGTTCATCCAAGAGGCAAGATCGAGGACGTGATTGTGAAAGTAGGAAAATTCTTCTTTCCTGCAGACTTCCTCATTCTTGATATGGAAGAAGACGCGAAAATCCCTATCATATTGGGGAGGCCATTCCTAGCAACGGGGAGAGCGTTGATTGATGTTGAAAGAGGTGAGTTAACATTAAGGGTGGAGAATGAAGAAATGGTGTTTAAAGTTTTTAAACACGTCATTGAGCCACCAACAATGAGTGGGTGCTTTGCAATCAGCACCATCAAACCCCCATGCGAGCCAATACAAGTCAACCAAAGAGCGATGAGCCCAAGAAAGCAGGCATGGTTTGCTGAAATGCCACTAAAGGAGGTAAGTATTCCTGAACTCCCCCTTACTGATAATGCTAAGAAGAAAAGAAGAAAAAGAAAACGCCAAATGTGGAGGAAATGGATTGGTTGGGGGCTTAATCCACCCCAAGGTTATTAAGGCTAAGGAACTTGCGTCCGGCTAAAAGACGTTAAAGACAGCGCTACTTGGGAGGCAACCCAATGTTTTTAATTATGTTATTTTAATTTCTGTCTTTAGTTTATTTTCATTTTGTCTAAGAACAGTCTCACGGTCTTGGGGTCTTGTGTTTGTGTTATTGACAGTGCACATAAACAAACAAAGACGAAAAGTCGAGGCAAGCCGGATTTCGAGGAAAAATGGGTAGCGCCGGCGCCAGAGTGGCGCGCGCCAAAAGAATTGAGCAGCGCAGAGTTGAAGCGCGCAGAGTAAATTCCAAAAATTTGCCAAGTTTAGGCGTCGCGGCGCCAGAATGGCCGCGCAGAAAGTCCCGGGCGAGCGAGAAGATCAGCCGCGCGCTAAAAGCTGTGGCCGCAGGCGGGAATCCAAAACTTAAAACGCCCAGAAATCAGATTTTCCCCAAATCCAATTTCAAAAACCTAACCCTTCCTTTCCAAAATCCTCCATAAATCCAACCCAACCACAATAAAAAACTCTTAAATTCCTAAAAACCCTTAGTTATCTCAAATAACAAAGCTCAATTCCATAGCCTCAAACCACCAATTGAAACAAGAGAGCCAATCTTCTCAGAAAAAGGTAATCTTTTTTTTCTGTTCTTGAATCCTTTACTGAAGTCACAGGAGGTAGTAGTTTGAAGGAGTATTGTAGTTGAAGTAGTTGGGTACTGAAAATTTGATTGTGAAGTTTGGAGAAAAGAGTAGAAAAGGAGTGTGGGTATTGGGTAGAAAAGTTGAAGTTTGGGGGTGTTGTGTTCGCTGCTAGTTGTTGATTGTGTAAGAAACATTGTGCCAATAAATTGAAAGCTCCAGAAACTATTTTAAACCATGGCCACCAGGAAGAGAAGAGGCTCCACATCCACCCCAACTCCACATTGCGATAATACTAGGTTTGTGAGCTACGAAGCCTTCCAAAGATACAAAAAGCTTGATACCAGACCCATAATACCAGAAAGGGGAATGGACTACCAAAGGGAGTCATATGGGGAGGAAGATTTTTATGAGCCCATCCGGGCTATGATTGAGTTAAGGGGGTGGAGGAAATTCGTAAATCCGGAGAAGATAGCACCAGTGAACACAACAATGGTGCGTGAATTTTATGCCAACTTTCCGGAGAAGGTGGAAAGGGGATGCTTTGTTAGGGGAACTTATGTGTCTGTGAAAGCAGAGAATGTAAATGCACAATTGAAGACGATTGATGTTGAAGAAAGAAGTGATTGGAATCACTTTAGAACATGGTCTAGAAGCACTGACCACATCGACTGGAATGTCGTTGCAGACACCGTGAGCTACCATGGGGCTGTTTTTGATATTGGGAGAAATGGATCAAGAGCACTGAACAGGTGCCAATTCAACAAAGTGGCCAAAGGTTGGCTATATTTCGTCAGCGCCCGCATGATTCCATCCACGCACTTCACCAGTGCGGAGGATGAGATTAAACCGTATATGGAATTATGAGGGGAATGACGATTGATGTGGGGAAAGAAATAGTGCAGAGCATTGAAGAAATCAGCAGGTTGGTGACAACAGGTGGATTGGGACACGGTTCACTTATTACCAATCTCTGCCACATGAGTGCGGTCCCAAGACTACCCATTGACACTCATGAGATAAACCAACTGCCGGTGTCCTGTGGGATAGTGAACTCTTTCCTGCACTCCAAGCCCCCAAAGAGCCGTGACGAGAGTACAACCAGCAGCAGCAGTAGCAGCAGATACCGCCATGGACGAAGATGAGCCTGAAATAGGGGCTCAATATGAGGCAGGACCTAGCCACCGGCCAACCACAGGAGCAGAACCTCCAACGCCCACGATGGAGCAATTGTTTCAAAATCAGATAAGGATGATGCAGACCTTGGACACGATGAGTACAAGGACAAAGAAGAACAAGGCAACAAATCAACGATTTGAGTTCCTTGTTCAACCAATGGTCGATGCATTATCCACCGCCACCACCACCATTTTAGCCAAAGTCTGTAAGTCCTATTTCTTTTATTTTTCTTTGAGTCTTGCACACATTGGGGACAATGTGTGATTTAAGTTTGGGGGTGTTTTATTTGTGTTTTATTTTCTTTGTGTCATGTTAGGTTTTACTTAAGTCTTTTTGATTGTTTTATGTTTATTGTGAGTCACCAAATTTTTTTTCCTTTTTGAGTCATAATTGTCTGTCAAAGATCATGTATGTTGTAGTTGCTAGAAACACCTAGTGAAGTAAGGTAGAATAATGTAACGGAATTAAAGCAACTATCTAAACACCTAAGTTAGATATGCCAAAAACTCACAGAATCTGTCTAGTTGGAGTTTCTTGCTTGAGTTATGCATGCTAAATGATAAATACTTATGTGTTATGATTGCTTGCTATTTGAGGCGAAATAGTTAGGATATGCATGTTAGGGAGATGACTCAGGCATTTCTTTGATAGCCAATTCTTACCATTCTTTTCTATTCCGTACTTTAAAAATATCCCTAGTCAGCCCCATTGAGCCTAAATTTGAAACTTCTTCTTTGACACCCTATATTTCCACAAATTGTACCATAAGTGAAAATATGAAATAGTGGAATACATTGTGTTAAAAAAGAGACAAAAAGAGTGAATAAGTCTGTTGCACCCCAATACAAAAGTAAAAAGAAATAGGCAAAAGCATAAGTTTGGGGGTGCTTGTCATCATTATATACTTCACTCTCCCAAAACAAAAGAGGGAAAAGATAGAATCGAAGTGAAGGAAAGAACAAAAAGAAAAAGGGAAATACTGAAAAACTGAAGAGCTTATGGTACACGAAATAAGCCTAAATTGCCTACTTTTACCTACCTATACCTAAGCCTACATTACAACCCTTAAAGTCCTGAAGATCTCTTTTATGCATATCCAGGATTAGTGGAGAATAGCAAGTAAGCATGCCATAGGATTTTTGAATTTATATGCATGATTTAGTATATAGACTTCCATTAAAGCATGATAATATGAGTTTGCGAAATATCTAGCTTAATGTGCTGAAATGTCATGCTATATGTTCCTGCATATTATTTTGCTAACCTTCATGTTTTTCTAGTTAACACTAATGCGAAAAGTGATCAATGTCGTGAGTCTTTTATTTTTCGTTTCGCGCTTTTATTTCTTTCTTTCTATCTTTGCTCGAGGGAGAGCAAAGGTTAAGTTTGGGGGTATTTGATCGGTGTATTTTATATACACCTTTTGAGTCAGTTCTAGTTAGTCTTTTGTCCCGTTTTGCACATATAAGTGTTATATTAGGATAATTTTCCTTTCTATTGAGTCAAAGTGGTTAAAATGGCCAAATGGAGGAAAAGGAGCTAAAAGAGGGCAAAAGAGGAGATGCCAAAGCTGAAAACAGAGAAAGTGGCGAAAGATGGTGAAATCAGACACGCGGCGCCTCCGCGCTGCGTGCAGCGAGACGCGCGCCCACCATTCGAAGAGGCTGCGAAGACCCGCGCGGCGTCCTCGAGCGATAGATGCAGGGCCGCGGCGCCTAAACATCCGAGAAGCTACAGGAGTTGCAGCGCCGCGGCGCCCTCAGACAGCAGATATCAGGGCCGCGGCGCCAAAACACCCGACGGATTGCAGAACTTCCGGCGCCGCGGCGCCAGTCTGCAGGGCCGCGGCGCCGACGCGGAAAAATTAGGTTTTTGGACGAAATTCTGGGCCAGGCCTGAAGGAAAAGAGGGAGGCGGTTTTCAGCCTATAAAAGGAGAACCCTAGGCAGTTTTTAAGGGTTCCCTTTCTTGCACAACACAAGGCTTCTTGCTTAGAGATTGGAGACCATAGTCTAGTAATTTCTTTTCCTTTTCTTTACTTTATTTCAGTTTTTGTATGATGAACATGGGATTAGTTCTTGTCATATCAATGGCTAGGAACTAATTCCTCTATAGGGCTTTCCATGTTGAATCTCTAGAAACTTATGTTATGATTTAATGCATGCTTATGGTTATTCTTCTTCTTGTTGAGATCTATCCAATATTTGAGTTGAATTCTTGGTAATTAATTGACAACTAGTTATCACTATATGATTTCTAATCAGATTCCGAAAGGGGGGGATTGTGAATATGCTGTAAGTTGGGTAGACATTCTTGGATTGGGGATGAAAATACCTCAATTATTTATGTAGCGTTAATGAGAGGCTTAAAAACCCTAATTTTACGCATTGTGCGTGACGGTTAACTAGGTTCTTGTTCTTAATCCTCCTATAGAGTTATCCTTATCACCGAAAGGTAGGTAAGGTGCAACACTGGGGTTGAGTGTTTATATAACCCTAACGGGAGTATAAAACGATTTAGTGAACATGCTTTCTCCAAAAGAAGAAGACCATAAGTTATTGCATTAATAAGTAGCATAAGCGGATAGTGAGGAAACGTGGAAGCCCTATTCTCATCATCACTGAAGTAAACCTTTATAGTTAAAATAGCTTTTATAATTCTTAGTTATAAACAACAAATCCACATATCAATTTACCAAATAGATACAAAAAAATAGATAGTTGGTAATTGAACCCTAATCCTTGAGGACGATATTCGGTCTTATCAAGACTATACTACTTGTCACGATAACGTGCACTTGCGTTTAAAGTGTGTGCATCTCCAGATGCCGACGACGATGATCTGCATACGACTTACGACTCACGAAATTTGTCGAACCGCTCCTGGATAAGCTTTACCTTATCCACTGCCTGCTGAACCAGATCTGGTCCCACTAACTGCACCTCGCCCACATCAAACCAGCCTGTCGGCGATCTGCACTTCCTCCCATACAAGGCCTCATAAGGCGCCATCTGAATACTAGAGTGGTAGCTATTATTATACGCAAACTCAACTAGAGGCAAATGATCCTCCCAGCTACCACGAAGTCAATATGAGGCTCGCGACATATCCTCAAGAGTGCGGATAGTGCGCTCTGCTGTCCCGTCTGTCGAGGATGGAATGCGATCGAGGCTCACATGCGTCCTAATCCTTTACGGAAAGACCTCCAGAAGTTAGCGTAAATCGGGCTCGCCGGTCGGATATGATAGAAATAGGGACCCATGCGGTCTCACGATCTCTCGGATGTAAATGCGGCATAATCCTCGGTAGAAAAAGTCGTCTGACGGGGAAGAAAGTAGGCTGATTTTCGACTGTCGGCGATAACGAGATAGAATCATGTTTCCTGAGTGCGAGGTAATCTTGTGATAAAGTCCATGTTGATCACCTCCCACTTCCAGGTCGGGATCTCTATCATCTGCAATAATCCACCAGGCCTCTGGTGCTCTACCTTTACCTGCTGACAACTTGGGCACTGAGCAACAAACTCTGAAACGTCTCTCTTCAGGCCATCCCACCAATACACAGATCTGAGGTCGTGGTACATCTTGGTCGACCCCGGATGGATAGAGTAACGTGCGCTGTGTGCTTCCTTGAACTCGCGAAGTCCCGCAATATCCGGAACACACAACTGCCTCAAACCTTAGCACCCCATCAGTGCTACCTCAAAGGACCCTTCCTCACGCGAGCGTATCGCGATACGCGTCAAGCGGATCCTCAGCGTTGGCTCTTCACCTCCTCGACGATGGAAGACTCGGCAACCTCTCGAACTCGAACCCCACTACTATCAGAATCAATCAATCGGACTCCAAGGCTCGCTAGCTGATGCAACTCGCGGACCATGCCCCTCCTCTCTGGCTGCACATCTGATAGACTCCCCATCGACCTACGACTAAGAGCATTTGCCACAACATTAGCCTTCCCCGGGTGGTACAGGATATCGACATCATAATCCTTGAGTAACTCTAACCACCGTCTCTGTCGCAAGTTCAGCTCCCTCTGGCTGAAGATATACTGGAGGCTCTTGTGGTCTGTATAAATATCCACATGAACCCCATACAAATAGTGCCTCCAGATCTTCAAGGCGTGAATCACCGCTGCCAACTCCAAATCATGGGTGGGGTAGTTCCTCTCATGCTTCTTAAGCTATCGGGATGCGTATGCTATAACCTTGCCCTACTGCATCAACACATATCCAAGCCCAATGCCTGACGCATCACAATACACGTCATAGCCGTCTAGACCCTCTGGAAGAGTAAGAACTGGGGCGGTCGTCAACCTCTCCTTCAGTAGCTGGAAACCGTGCTCACAAGCATCAGTCCACTGAAACTTAGCTCCGCCAGTCGGCTTGGTCAAAGGTGCGAAATAAAGCAAACTTCTCCACGAACCTCCGATAGTAACTGCAAGGCCCGAAAGGCTGCGCACTGCCGGAGTAGTAGGTCTAGGCAACTCGATCGCCTCGATCTTGGCGTATCCACCCGAATACCATCAGCCCCTACAATATGCCCAAGAAATGCCACCGAAGCCAACCAAAACTTACATTTGGAAAACTTGGCGTACAACTGCTGGTCCTGGAGAACTCTCAGCACAGTCTTCAAATGCTCTGCATGCTCCTGCTCTGAGCGAGAATAAACCAAGATGTCATCAATGAATATTATCACAAACGTATCCAAAAATGGCTTGAACACTCGGTTCATCAAATCCATGAACACCACGGAGCATTGGTCAAACCGAATGACATGACCACGAACTCATAGTGCGTCTGGGTCGGAATGCGATCTAGGGACATCCGCCTCTCTAACTCGCACCTGATGATAGCCCGATCGCAGATCAATCTTGGAGAAACATCTCGCTCCCTGTAGCTGGTCGAACAAATCATCAATCCTGGGAAGGGTATTCGTTCTTAATAGTCACCTTGTTCACCGTCAGTAATCAACACATGCGCAGCGGCGTCGCCCTTCTTCTTCACGAACAATACCGGCGCTCCCCAGGGAGAAACACTAGGTCTGATGAAGCCCTTCTCCAACAAATAGCTCAGCTGGTCCTTCAACTCTCTCAACTCGGCAGGTGCCATTCTGTATGGAGGAATGGAAATAGGCCGAGTGTCTGGCAGCACATCGATACAAAACTCTATCTCCCTCGGGAGGATACGAGGTCATCCGAAACACATCCGGGAACTCTCGACTACCGAACTGATCAAAATCTGGTACCGCAACCTCAGTATCAAACACCCGAATGAGATGGTAGATATACCCCTTCTGCACCATCTTCCTAGCCTTGAGGTAGGAAATAAACCTACCCCTCGGCGACACAATGTTCCCCTCTCACTCAATAACTGGCTCCCCAGGAAACTGGAACCGTACCACTCTCTCCCTGCAGTCTACATTGGCGTAGCAAGAAGCTAACCAATCCATACCCATGATCACATCAAAATCGGTCATATCCAACTCTATCAAGTCGGCTAGGGTCTGACGACTGCATAAAAACACCGGGCAAGCTCTATATACCCGTCGAGCTACCACTGAATCACCCACTGGCGTAGCTACCTCGAAAGGGTCTATGGACTCAGGCTCTATCCCTATCCTACTAGCAATAAGGGGGGATATATAGGACAGAGTAGAACCCGGATCTATCAAGGCATACACGTCACAACAAGAAACTGATAAGGTACCTGTGACGACATCCGGCGACGCCCCGTCCTCTGCCTGGACAAGGCATATATGCGCTCGAGGACCGCTAGAATCGACCCGCGCCACGACCTGCCGCGACCTTCCGCCCATGAGTACCACGCCCGGCGAGTAATCGTAGGAGATGAAGACCCGTGAATGCACTCGTAGCCGACTACCATCTCGCGCGCCCTTGGCCTGACGGTTCCGCAAAGTGACCTGCCGCCGCAAGTGAAACAAACTCCCGTAGCGCATTCACACCCCGTAATGGGATCTACCGTGACGCCACACCGGCGGGTGGTCCCGTCGGTTAGCACTCTACTACCCGAACGTCCGAAGTCACGGGCCCCGGTCCGCCTCAAGACGGCGGTGAGTGCTCGAGCCGGCCGTGGTGCAAATCTAGATCGCCGAGGCCGTCCACCCCGAGAGCTACCAAAAGACCCTATCGTCCTGGCCTTTTTCTGCTGCTGTCTGTCAACCCGTCGGCCTCTACGCTCCTCGCATGCAAGTGCATGAGCCTGCATGCGGGCAATGTCCATGCCCGGCTGAAGAGCTACACCTGCGCAAGACTCTGCCATATAATCATCTAGTCCGGTGACGTAGCGGTGCACCCTGTCCTCCATATCTGCTACCAACGCAGGGACATATCGAGCCAACGAGTCGAACTCCACGTTGTACTCCCTAACTGTGCGCCCTCTCTGTCTCAGCATCAAAAACTTGTCGGCCCGTGCCCTCCTCATCTGCGGAGGCAAGAAGTGAGTGAGAAAAGCCTCCGAGAACTCATCCCAAATAGCTGGAGGCGCGTGCTCTCCCCGGGATAGCTCCCACGAATCAAACCAGTCGACTGCGGTATCACGCAGCCGATGCGAACCGAAGATCACAGACTCGGTCTCCGAAGCCTTGATCACTCGCATGATCCTCTGTAACTGACGGATGAACTCCTGCAGATCATCCTCAGGCCTCGACCCGTAGAACACTGGCGGGATACAACTTAGAAAATCCCGTAGCCTCAAACTATCCGACCTCGGGTGAACCACGGCATCGCTGAGCTGGAATCTGCGATCCAAATTATCTCGCGTTCGCCACAATCACGGCAAGCAATCGCCATCTCTTCAGAACCCATCTCCTCTCGCTTCCAGCCGGGACCGAGGCGCAGTATCGTGGTCTCATCGCCCACCGCCGCGGCTAAACCTCGCTGGGCCGGGCGGCGTCGTGGAACTCGCCGCCGAGGTATCGCCCGGTATAGATCGGGCACGCCTCGTGGCCCTCTGTCCTACTAGCGCCTCGGCCGCTTTGCCCTTCTCTCGCCCGGTTGCCTTGCGTGAGGCATAATCGATACGTAAAAGGAATACGTTAGAGGTCCAACTTATAACACGCCTCTAAGGCACGATCTCGAGTGAGAAGAATGGAAACCAATCCTAAATATCCTATAGCCTCACGATTATTGGTGTGGTGCACAACACACCGATAATCAAGACTCTACTAGATACGGTGCAGACACTTTCCGAGGATTAATCGCTCGATACCACTTTTGTCACGACCCGATCCGGTTCGTGGATCGTGCCTTACCCGCACCCAAGTAGTCATACATCGAGTAATCGGAATATAAAAACAAGACATGAAACAAATGTAAAATGAGACACAATTTATCTCGAGAAAAGTCGCTTCGCATATATATATAAACCAAGTCCGATGCTACATCCCAACTGCATAATAGACTACTGCACTCTAAGAAAGTGAACAACTATGGCGACAGGCCCCGCCATACCTGAATGTACATATATCTACAACACCGGGAGAACCATACCAAAAGTCGAGCCTCGGAGAAGATGGAGCTCACGACACCAAAGCAAAGATCCTAAGGATGCGGATCTAGCACCGCTTCCTTACCGCGACATTTAACGCAGCCCGAAGGAGGTCGAGCATAACAGTACCAAGTATGTGAAATCAGAAAGTACATTAAATGAAATCATATCATTTTAAAACCAATTTTTACAAATATGTACGAAACAACCCATGTAACCGCACATAGTGCCACATCACAAACAAGAGCAATAATAGGTGAACTGTAACAGATCTTTTCTAGGCTGCGAATGATCGAAGCAAGGCCAATCGCCCATAGTATCATTATGCATGCCTAATCTCGACTCGTAGTCCGTGATAGGCCACCTAGGCCCGCATGAGGCATTCCCCGCATCGAGGGTAGCTACTCCTCGGCATCGTCCTGGACTCTCGTAGTCCGCATGGCCACATAGACCGCATAAGGTATTCCCCCGCACACTAACCTGGAACTCTCGTAGCTCCGCATAGGTCCTCGACCCGCATTTAGGCATCCTCGTGACGGGGCAGCTTAACCCCCGATATATCATGTCAAGAGGTGAGTGGTATAATACTAACATGACGACTTATCGTTAAACAACATAAGCACAATAAGAATAACCTCTTTATACAAACGTTTACAAGACACTAACACACATAGCATCATAATATGTCTACTCATCAAACCATCTTACTATACTTTCCAGAAATCAATACAAGTCTTTCATAAACACATAAGTAAACCGTTCCTTTTATCTTTCTTAAGTCCTTATACCTAACTTCCCATAAAGCTAGTATAACTCTTAAGCTTTTCGTTTAAAAACCAAGTATTACTCTTCTTTCAAAAATGATTCATAATTCTTTTGAAATACTTCAAGATTCTTTATCATTTAGACTCAAGTCAAAAGACGTCAAGTAAAACCATGTTCAGTTAACACACGTACGTCTACCGTACTATATATATATATTTTAAAATATCATGCTCAAGAGGATAGGAAGAATCACATACCTCCTTGGCGAAATCCACCTGCCAAGTCGAATATGTCGCGCGCAGAGTATCAACCTATAATAGTCAAATACGTCTATCAACGTCTAGACTACTCTGTACAAAGTTCTAAGCAGAGGGTTCTCTATTCTACGGAAAATTGGGCAGCATTTCCCTACCCGTCAAGCTACTCAAGTTCATCAGAAATACAAATTCATGTAAGTACAGTTCAATTCTTCTTTTATATTCTTCTGATGTGATTTCAGTTCAATTCTATTCTTCAATATCCTTCTATGTATCTTATACTTATTTCTATACTACTACAATATGTAATCTCCAATTTCAATAGAAGGATAAGATTATTTACCTCGATAAGCCCAAAATTATCCAAGATATAAGTTGATCCTGAGCAAGGTTTAGCTCCTAATCTGTACGCTCCAATCCGCTCCAAGAAACCCTTAGAAGTTTCTACAGAACTTCTTCTTACTACTTCAACCAACTATGAAGTTTCTCCTAGGGTTTCGTTTAGTGACTAATGGATATAAGATAGTATTTTCCGGGCTCTAAGTATAGAGGTAACTTTGGAAATACTACAAGGGATTGGCTAAGGTATTTGGGAATAGTAACAATACTTTGGAGAGATTTCTCTACAAAAAAGGGGGGGTGTTTCGGCTAGAGCTCTCTAGAGGAGGGGGGGACTTGACGAAAAACTACTAAGAGAGGAGGATTTTGAGACTTGGAAAATGATTTGTGGATGAAGAATTCTTGCACTAAGGGGGTATTTATAGGACTAAAAAGGGCCAAGATTAAGGCAAGTGGAGGCAAGTGGAGGTGTAGATTTGCACACGTGTGTACCTTATCCATCTACTCCACAAAATATCTAGCAAACATTGACCAAATGTTTAAGGCCTTTTCCTTGAAAAAGCGTACAAGAAATCGTCCCCCATTTCCGCCAACTTGAGGGTGACACATGTCGCCCTCTCGTTGGTCCAAAATATTTTATCTCTCGGAAAAATCCGTAAAAATTATAAATGTCGCAACCGTAATTTTCCCTTCGCAAGGTTCGGAAAATTTTTCGTCGGAAAACAATTCTTTTCGTTAGTTGTGCACAAATTTCGTCCCTTATGCCTAACTAAGGCTTAAAGTTTTGTACGTACGTCCTCACATACATACTCTGGAAAATACGGGGTATAACAATCTTAATAAGAAGAAGAGTCATTAGCCTTGCATTAACAAGTGAAAGAGTGGATAGTTGAGGAGATTGGAAGCCTATTTCCTTCATAACTGTTTAAAACCCAAAGTATTGTCAATCTTAGTTTAATTCCTGCACTTATTTTTAATCCTAAGTTTAAACTTTCAAACAAAAGAACAGTTACCAAATAGATAACATAGATTAGATATTCGGTAATTGATAAACCAGTCTCTGTGGACGATAACTCCGTCTTACAGATCTTTATTATTTGAACGATACGTACACTTGCGTAAGCATCTAGAAATATCGCAACAAGTTTTTGGCGCTGTTGCCGGGGACTGGCGTATTATCACTATCAAATTATCTAATTTTATTTCTAATTTGTTTTTTTTTAAAATAAACACATTGTGCCTTGATCTGTTTGTCTTATTATTGGTCAACCTCAGGGAGCTTTGTTTTATGTGAAGCAGAAGAGGAGCAGACACACTTGTACCTCTGAATTCGGAGATTGAAAAAGCTTGCAAACATAACAGGAAGCACAAAAGGATTGCTGACTTGCTAGCAATGGAGAATCAATAAAACAACAATGGTTTGAACGAAGGAGCAGACTTAATAGAGCGAGTCCAGCGTCCTACAGAGAGGAGCTTGAGAGACTACGTTTTACCTACTGTCACAGGTTTGCAAACATGCATCAGTTTGAAGCCAATAATTTTGAGATAAAACCAGCCATTCGAAGCATGGTTCAGAACATAGTCCAGTCCGGGAGGTTGCCGTCTGAAGACCCACATATGCATATTTCCAATTTTCTGGAGTTGTGTGTTATGTTCAAATATAATGGCGTTACTGATGATGTCATTCGACTGAGGCTATTCCCATTATCACTCAGGGATAGGGCCAAGAGTTGGTTGAATTCTTTGCCAACAAACGCCATCACTATGGATGGTGAGTCACTCTATGATGCGTGGGAGCGGTTCAAAGATTTGCAGAGAAAGTGCTCGTATCATGGGATTGAGAAGTGGATGTTGGTCCACATATTCAACAATGGGTTGTGTGGTACTACTCGTACCATTATTGATGCTGCAGCGGGAGGAACATTCATGAGAAAGAGTGCCAATAAGGCACATGAATTTCTAGAGGACATGGCCACAAACAACCATCAGGGGGCCGATGAAAGATCAGCAAGCAGCAGGAAAGTGGTCGGGGTTCATGAGTTAGATGCTATCACTGCATTGACTGCTCAGGTTGCCACTTTGACAAAGAAGTTGCAACAAAGTATTATGTCCGTTAATATTGTTCAGACTCCAGTGGGTTGTGAGATTTGTGGGGGGCCATACTTTCGATAGATGCGTAGCAGTGGATTCCAACAACATCCCTATGGAGCAAGCTCAAGTGCAAGATGTGGGGAATTTTCAGCATCATACAACAACTCATTCTCCAATACATACAATCCAGGGTGGAGGAATCACCCCAATTTTTCTTGGAGAAACAACCACCGTGATCACCTCAATTTCGTGGGCAATATCAAGAGCCAACCCGCCGCACAGGATGCCAGAGCAACAACAGAGCAGTCAAGTCTCATCTTCATCAGAGCCTGCACCACCGCTCAAAGAATCGTGGCGAATGAATTGCAAGAAGCTTTTCTGACTCTCACCAATTCTCAGACCCAGTTCATGATAGAGACTACGTCATCTATCATGAATTTGGAGACATAGGTGGGACAACTGGCGAACATGTTGAACAATAGAGAGCCAGGGAATCTCCCAGCAATACTGTGGTGAACCCAAGAGAGCAGTGCTGAAGGCCAATAATTTGAGAAGTGGTAAACAAGTTGAATCGAGTTCACCACCACCATCTACAGAGGAGAAGAGCGAGTCAAGCGAGGTAATGGATTCCGAAAGGGAAGAGGCTACTGATAATCATCCTGCATCCAAGGAAGTGCCACCAGCAGTAATTGATGCATCTCGGGTCAGAATTCGGTACCCCAGAGACTTAGAAAAAATTCTCTTGACAAGCAATTTTCTAAGTTTTTGGAGGTCTTCAAAAAGTTGCATATCAAAATTCCATTTGCTGAAGCTTTGGAACAAATTCCAAGTTATGTTAAGTTCATGAAGGAGATACTTTTTAAAAAGAGAAAACTAGAGGAATATGAGACAGTGGCACTAACCGAAGAATGCAGTGCTATCTTTCAGAGAAAGTTGCCCTAGAAACTGAAGGATCTAGGAAGCTTCACCATCCCTTGCACTATAGGGAATTATGAATGTTTGCAGGCTCTATGTGACTTGGGGGCTAGTATCAATTTGATGTCCTATTCTGTGTTTTGCAAACTTAGAGTGGGGGAAGCAAGGCCTACAACTATCACTTTGCAGCTAGCTGATCATTCAATAGTCCACCCTCGGGGCATCATTGAAGACGTGTTGGTAAAGGAAGATAAGTTTATCTTCCCTGCTGATTTTATTATTCTAGACATGGAGGTAGATGAACTTGTGCCCATCATCCTTGGGAGACCATTTTTAGCTACAGGGAAGGCACTCATTGATGTTCAGAAAGGTGAATTGAAACTTAGAGTTCAGGGAGAAGAGGTGATCTTCAATGTATTCAGGGTCACAACTTACCCAAGAGTAAGTGATAGTTGTTATGCTATTAATGTGATTGAAGAAGCAGTTTCTGAGAACAGTTTTAGGAGTACTGATGCTCTTGAGCTGGTGTTGACATAATATGATGAGGATACCGGTGACGATACATAATTGGTGGAATATGCGAATTGGTTGGATTCCGGTGAGCCATTCTATAAGAGAAAAATTGAAGAGCTAGGGAAGATGCCAGAAAGACCATTACCGTCCATAGAGAAAGCCCCAGAGCTAGAGTTGAAGACCTTACCAAATCATCTACACTACAGGTATCTATGTGAGGATAAAACCTTGCCAGTGATGTGTCGGCTCATTTGTCAAAAGTGGAAGATGAGAAATTATTGAGAGTATTGCGGGCTGACAGCTTGCTATTGGGTGGACACTGACAAATATTAGAGGGATAAATCCTTCTACAATGATGCACAATATTCGCCTAGAAGATGAAAGTAGGCCCTCCATTGAGGCACAAATGAGATTAAATCCAACCATGAAAGAGGTAGCGAGGAAGGAGATTTTGGAGTGGCTTGATGCTGGGGTAATTTACCCTATTTCTGATAGTGCATGGGTGAGCCCAGTGCAAGTGGTGCCCAAGAAAGGTGGTATGACTGTGGTAACCAACGAGAAGAATGAGCTGATTCCATCTAGAATAGTTACAGGGTGGAGGATTTGCATTGACTACCGCAAGCTGAACAAGGCAACCAGGAAAGACAATTTCCTTTTGCCCTTCTTAGATTAGATGCTTGATAGACTTGTTGGGCACAACTATTATTGCTTTTTGGATGGTTACTCTGGCTATCATCAAATAGCAATATCACCAGAAGAGCACATTCATATGTCCCTATGACACTTTTGATTTCAGAAGAATGTCATTTGGGCTTTGCAATGAACCTGCTACTTTTCAGCGCTGTATGATGGCTATTTTTTCTAATATGGCGGAGAGGACCATAGAGATTTTCATGGATGATTTTTCTCTATTTGGGTCATCTTTTGACGAGTGTTTGAAGCATTTAGAAGTAGTGTTGCAACGGTGTGAAGAATCTAATCTTGTGTTGAATTGGGAGAAGTGCCACTTTATGGTAAAAGAGGGTATTGTCCTTGGCCACAAAATTTCCAGCCAAGGCATCGAGGTAGACAGAGCTAAAATCTCAGTTATTGAAAATCTACCACCTTTGCTGTCAGTGAAAGGGGTCAGAAGCATCCTTGGGCATGATGGTTTCTATATGAGGTTCATCAAGGACTTCTCAAAAATCTCAAAGCCTCTTTCCTCCTTGTCAATGAATGGTGCTATGTTTGAATTCAATGAAGAGTGTCTGAATGTGTTTAAAGTACTTAAGGAGAAGTTAATTTCAACACCCATAGTCATTGCACCAGATTGGGAGCTTCCATTTGAATTAATGTGTGATGCAAGTGACTATGCAGTGGGAGCAGTTCTTGGGCAGCGAGTCGACAATGTATTTTGGTCCATTTACTATGCTAGTAAAACTCTTAATGATTCACAACTGAATTATTCCACGATAGAGAAGGAGTTGCTAGCTATAGTATATGCATTCGAGAAATTCAGGCCATACCTCATTGGGAACAAGGTGATAGTATACACTGATCATGCTGCCATCAAATATATGATGACCAAGAAAGATGCCAAACCATGCCTTATCCGATGGGTATTACTGCTACAAGAGTTTCACATAGAGATCCGTGATAAGAAGGGCACAGAAAATTTGGTGGCTGATCACTTGTCAAGGCTTGAGGGAGAAGAGTGCCGAATTTCTAAAGATGTGCCGATCAATGACCATTTCCCAGACGAGCAACTCTTTCAAGTAAGTGCTGATTCTACTTTACCTTGGTATGCTTATTTTGTTAATTTCCTTGTAGCTAAGGTTGTGCCCCCGGAGATGTCAAGGAAGCAAGTGAAGAAGTTCTACTCAAAGGTGAAGCACTATTATTAGGAGGAACCAATTCTATACAAACACTGTGTTGATCAGATCATTAGACGCTGTATGCCAGAGGATGAAAATGAACCAAAGTCTCACTCATTATCACACTTTGCAATGTGGTGGACATTTTGGTGCATCAAGGAAAACAACCAAGGTACTACAAAGTGGGTTCTATTGGCCAACATTGTTCAAAGATTCCAATGCTTTTTTGAAGGCCTGCGACCGGTGTCAACGGACTGGAAACATCTCAAGGCAGAATGAAATGCCCCTGAATGGGATACTTGAAGTAGAGCTCTTTGATGTATGGGGAATTGACTTCATGGTCCCATTCCCGCCATCGTTTGGATACAAATACATCTTGTTCGCAGTGGACTGTTTGTTACGACCCGAACCCCGAGCCCGCGACTGGTGCCCTACCTGGGAACCCTTCTACCCATTCATCTCTAGTAACCCGCGGAAGATAAAGATACTCATCATCATTTTTTTTTAATAAGCAAAGGCAAAGCCGGCAAGGCCGCCACTATATATAAGCCAAAATGAAACTACACTGTACACGAGTCCAATCCCACATATGAATACAGACCTCTAAGAGTTTAGACAATATACTATGATGGGACAAGGCCCCGCCGTACCCATTAATGTACAAAAGGGGGTCAGTACGGAAAATGTACCAAGTATGTGAAACAATAAGTACTGTAAATGAGATTATAACAGGCCAAACAGATAACAATAGACAAGTATAATAATCAAATACCAGTACACTGTGCCTTTTCAAGTTATGAAATCCATGTCAAAATTATGGACGTCTGTCCATATAAACAAATATTGTCATGGGAGTTGAACCCAAACATTATACACAACATCGCCTCGTAAGGTATTCTCGCCTACCTATCTAGGACGCGATAAAGTCAATAAGGTATTCTGCCCGGCCCTATCTAGGACGCGATAAAGTCAATAAGGTATTCTGCTCGGCCCTATCTAGGACGCGATAAAGTCAATAAGGTATTCTGCCTGACCCCTTCTGGGACGCGGTAAAGTCAATAAGGTATTCTTCCCGGCCCCTTCTGGGACGCGGTAAAGTCAATAAGGTATTCTTCCCGGTCCCTTCTGGGACGCCTTGGGCAAGTTCATAAAATCTTTAGACTTTCATTATCATACAAAAATTAATTTCATTTTATTAACTCAAGGCACTTTCATATCACATAAAAATTCGGGAATTTAACCCAAAGTACTACGTACTTCCATTCTTTTCAAAAGACTTTGTTTTATATAAAACCCCAAGATACTAACACCCGTAGTATCAAGGCTTGTCTACATTTCAAACAAGTCACTACACTTTTAGAAATACATTTTTAGGCTTCTAAATCAAGCGACCCTTACTTTAAAACTTTAAGCAATTGAGGCCTTTAAATCAAATTGTCCTTCTTTATTTCAAGTCATTTATCTTTGTTTACATTACTAGAGAAAACCATTCCTTTAATCTTTCATAAAGTTGTTATAACCAACTTCCCATAAAGTCGTTATACTAACTTTATGCTTTAGAAACTAAGACAACTTTAACCTTTCATAAAGTCGTTATAACTAACTTCCCATAAAGCCGTTATAACTCTTTATGTCTTAGACAAATTCATTCTTTTTATAACCAAGAGACTTATACTTTCAAATCAAGTTACATAACTTTCAAAATACTTCAAGTTTCTTAACTTAGAATATCAAGTTTCTTAACTTAGAAGTCAAGTCTCTTATCTTTAAAATATCAAGTTTCTTAACTTAGAAATTAAGTCTCTTATCTTTAGAATATCAAGGAATCAATACTTTCCAAATCAAGTATTCTACACTTTTCAAGTCAAGGAATCCTTCCACGTAACATCAAGTCACATATCTTTTCCGAAAACAAGGCAAGGATACCAAATTCATTTTTAACCATGTACGTCCACCGTACTATACATTTATAAAAGTCATGCTCAAGAAGATAGAGAAAGTTCTACATACCTCTTCGACTCAATCTACTTGCCAAGTTGAATACGCCGCGCGTAGAATGTCAACCTATAATGACCACAATACGCCTATCAACTTCTAGCTTTCAACGTAGAATATTTCTTAGTATAAGGACTCTTATTCTACGGAAAATTGGGCAGCACTTCCTTTATTTCTACGTACTTTTCCACATTTTTCAAGGCCCGAAAATCAATCACCAAATGCCACATTTAAGGCTCAACAATTCAGCTAACCAAAGGGGATTACACGCCTAACAGGACGTGTAAAACTTTGCCCCACAATCAATATAAAACTGTCCATTAATCCAAAGTCATATTCGGCTACAATGTATCACTACAATATCAATTTCCTTTCAATTCCTATTCACTCCAAGTTGTTATTCTAATATGTTGTATACCCTATAACAATTATAACAACTATAAATCCTTTCTTCCTTAACATGCGACGATTGTAACTATCGACCAAATTGATTACAACATTAATGGCTAACATGCCCAATTTCGGTTTTCAACATGCCGACATGATCCAAATCTTTTCAAACTTCAATAATATACCACATGCTCATTTAACAACTACTAAACACGTAATCTTTAATCACATTAAGAAGATGAAGATTTTACCTCAATGTGCCCAATATATAATCCAAGATTAAAGTCGACCCTAGCAACTTTTATGTCACGACCCGAACCTGGGCCCGTGACTGGTGCCTTACCCCGGGCACCCTAGTGATACAACATCAGAGTAATCAGCGGAACATAAACACATACATGAAACAAATGAAGTACAAAACAGTAATCTGAGGAAAACTTGCCTTTCAAGATATATATAAATAACAACTCTTACAAATGAACAGCTTTAATCTTTTTACAAACCCCGCCTACAACAAGATTACATGCACTCTAAGAAATGATATGACAACAATGGCGGACAGGGCCCGCCATACCCGAATGTAATACCTACAACGACAGGGACTATACCAAGATAAGCCTCCGAGAAACGGAGCTTTCCCAAACGCCGAATCAGGACCCTAAGAGCGAGGATCAACGATCGGCACTTTTACTCATGCAGATGAACGCACTTCAAGGAGGTCAAGATAACAAAAAGTATGTGTGAAATCAAAAATATCAGAAATGAAATCATAGTAGTCTATATAAAGCAGAGACATGTATGATAACCAACTACGCTCACAACAAATAAGCAAATATATCAAGTCGTGACTCACGCCTCAAGTCATCACTCCAATATAACAACGGGTCTCACGCCACAACATCAATCATGCCCGCGAATACCTTCCTCACCGGCAAATAATGATAGAAAAGCACCAAGGAATACACATGAACAATGTGTCCCACTGTGTCTAAATAAAACAAGACGGTAAGTACGAAGGCATAGCCGACTACTAACACCTACGGTACTAACAAGGTCATAAATCAGATCAAGATATCCGCTCTGCATCGGCCACATGATCAAAGCCGGTCACTCGCTCGCAGAGATCAAATGCGCGTCTAGCCCCGAACTTTCCGCAGCCTCGCATAGGCCAACCTCATAGGCCCGCATGAGGTATAACCCCGCATCGAGGGTAGCTACTCCCGCATCGCCCCGACTCGCAATCCGCACGGCCACATGCACCGCATGACCATAAAGGCCGCACACTAACTCCGAACTCGTGAGCTCGCATAGCCCCCGTGACCCGCATGAGGTATTCTCGAATCATGGTCCTGCATCGCCGAGTCTACCCCAGACGGAGGCGCCTTAACCCCAAAAACACGCGAGTGGTATAATACCAACATAATGCTTTATCGCTTAAACAACATAAGCACAATCAAGTGGAAAACCCCTTTACACCAACGCCACGTAATAATAACACACGTAGCATCCTAATATGATTACTTATCAAAGCATCACGAAGGTATTACAAGGCTATCACAAACCAACACAATCAAGTTATACACACAAGGTACTTTCTACTATATGTCACATGTTCGGGTTTCTATCCCCAAAGTACTTCATACATTAACCTTTTTTTTAAAAGATACGTTACTTTCACAAAAGTCACACAATACCCGTAGTATATGAAAATAGAGGGATTATCTTTTGAAGTGAATCAAAACACTTATCTTTGTAAAATCAAGTAACAACATTATTATTCAAACGTCCAAGTTTGCCTAATTTCAAATGTTCACGTTTCTTATTTTAGAAAGGTTTCGTAGTTCATAGTCTTATTCATTTAAGAATACAATTCTTCTTTAAACTATCTGAGAAACATAAGTCTTATATGTGAGTAGGATATTCTTGTTTATAGCAATCTTATTACAGCAGCCATGATCTAGGAAACATCATTTTGTCTCATCTTAGCTTATGCAGATGGAAGTTTCTACCGATTTTAATAATACTAAATCACAAAACATTTCCTTTTATTAACGCCGCAGTTGGTTTGTCGATACACACTCGATTTCCAAATCAAGAAACATTCTTAAGCCGTTATTACCTAACTTCCCATAAAGCTAGTATAACTCTTAAGTTTTCAAAACCAAGTATTACTTCTTCTTCAAATGATTCAAAAATCTTTTGAAATACTTCAAGTTCTTTATTAACACATAACAAGCCGCTTATAGTTCAGATCGCTTACCTTTTAAAACCACAAGTATTTTCTTACCAACATAAAGTCGTTATAACCAACTTCCCATAAAGCCGTTATAACACTTTATGTTTTAAACCAATCAAATACATTTAGCACATGACGCTACCGCACTACATAGTTCACACATATCATGCTAGAAGAGATAGGAAGAGGTCCACATACCTCGCGACGATTATCGACTAATAGCAAAACGCTCAAGTACTTCCAACCGCCGCTACTCCTTCAAGCCAAGTAGATCGCGCCACACGTAGTACTTCAACCTATAAGGCCACGGCGCTTATTAACATTTAGATCCCTTCAGTAACATTCTACGTAAAATTCAAAAGACATCCCCGCAACCGCAGAAATCTCCTCTCTATCTGGGCCGGCTACCAAGCCAACGTGGGGTTATAAGTCTAAACCTGACGTGCACAATTCTACCTCGCGTAAAGCTACACAAGTCTCATCAGAATACGGTCCTATGTAAATACAAGTCAAGACTCTTCTTCGAAAAGGTTTCTTATTATTCAGCTTAAGTCCAAAGACATTGCCGATAACTACGCTCACTTCTATATATAGTATACTTCAACTATATAATCATACAACATGTAATTTCCAATTACAATAGAGGACAAGATATTTACCTCGATAAGCCCATAATTATCCAAGTATAAAGTCGATCCCGGCAATCGCTTAGCTCCAACTCCGAGCGCCCAACTCATTTAAACCACCCTTAGAAGTTCTAACCAACTTCTACACAATACTCCAACTGACTATGGAGATTTTCCTGTGGTTTTGCCAGGACCGACGGAAGTATAATAGTATTTCGGCTTTTCATATAGGTATAACCTTAGAATACTACAAGGTATACTACTAAGGTAATTGGGCATTATAACAATACTTTGAGAGTATTTCTACCAAGAGTGGGTGTATTATACGAGACAACTAGGCTAGTGGGTACCCCACGCCACACTACATGCGAGTGTGGAAGGGCTCTCGCCAAGGGCCTTTCAAAGGGGAGAGGGCTTTGACGAGAGTCAACAAGAGGAGAGGAGGATTTTAACACTTAGGAAATATTTGGAATGGATGAAGAAGTCATCCTAAGGGGGTATTTATAGCACAAGCCAAGGCCAACCAATGGCCAAGATCTTGCCAAGTGCATAGCAAGTGTAGGCCAAGATCTTGCCAAGTGCACCTTATCCATCTAACACAAAAATATCCTACCAACCCTTGACCAAACAAGGCCAACTTTCGCCACCTTTACCGCCCCACTCCACCAATGAGAGGTGCAAAGTGGCGCCTCTTGTTGGTCCAAAATGTTTCGTGGTCTCTAAAAATCCGCAAAAATTAAAAATGACATAGCCGAAATTCCTACGAAAGTCGTGGAAAACGCCACTAAAAACGACTCTAACCGGTGTCAGGAACAAATAAATTTCGCCAAGCCTAATTCTCAAGTTCAAATTTTCTACGACGCCCATACGCATATACTGAAATACGGTATAACATTCTCCTCCTTAGAAACATTCGTCCCAATGTTCCTTCTAAGTCTCAAACAAACGCGCCAAGATAGTCTTCACTACCATACTTACTAAACAATCCCGCCACAATGGCCACGCATACACAATCACAAGAAAATACTTATATCCAAGTCCACGAGGAAACACCTCTACCATCATAAAGCATACCACTTTTGTCACTTTGCCGCGAGGTTCTAGTGTCACTCCGGCGACCCAACAAATGGTACCGGACTACATGCGATCCCCGAGGTCGTGACACTAACTCTTACCACATTTCGACATCGCTTTAGTTTCCAAAACTCGGGTTACTATCTCTAACGTGGTCATCATTAATCGGAACACTGACGGATCTCCGATACTTTCCCGATCATAACAATACGAAAAGATCGACATACCGCTTCCTAAGTCTGACGGCAAAACTAACATATAGGCAACCCGCCTATTCTTCACATGGACTCAAAGGCCCAAAGTAACTCGCTAAGTTCCTCTCGTATTCCAAAACTCGCCACACCCACCCCGGGTGGTACTTTCAAGAAGACCGACCGCCAACTCGAACTCTAAGCGCCGCCGATTATCCGCACGATTTCTCGAGCCGCCGTAACCTCTTCTAGACAAGCTTTACTCTATCCACAAATTACCGAACAAGCTCAACCAACTATCCGAATCTTGCCAACGCCGAACCAATCAACCGCAACTTACACTTCCGCCCCTACAAGGCGCCACAAGGCGATATCCGAACACCGAAATTGTATCTATAAAACACTTCCCAACAGAGATAACAATTCTCGCAACTATCCCCGAAATCCAACCACTGGCCCGAGGGCGAATGTGATTCTGAGACTCACCTGAGTTCTTAACCCTGCTTGGTAAAACTTCCAGAAACAAAAACAGCCGTACCCTGGGCTCCACTGTCGCCATAAGGTGAAGGTAGGCACCTGCAGCCTTTACAACTTTTCTCGATACATCATCTCGCATAACCTCTCGCCGAGTAAACGGTCTTTGCTGGAAGACAAGACACCGACCTCCTCGCCCGACCATCGTCGAACGCATCCACGACCAGACGTTGGTTAACTAAACTCGCCTAACACCTCGTAGAACCCCAACCCAAAGCGACCACCACAACCGACCACCACCAAACTCGCCGCGGTTGACCCGCATCGTGGCCTCAACCCGACCCGGCAACGCGCATCATACTAGCTCCCCGAACCGGAACAATCTCACTAATCACGTTACGAAAACCTAGCGGTCTTCTTAGCTCAACTACCCTCTTTCATTCCACACTACTCGTGGACTAATCCCACCAACATAACTCACGCGGCATTAAGCACTCCTATAAGTGGTCAAACATAAACAATACATCTTTTACTCGAGACGGCCTTACCTCTAAGGTCTCTACGTATAAAACTCTAAGGCTCACACCTTCTCTATCCCCAAAATCTTACTCCTGCTAACCCACCATGATTTCTAATCACAACTAACACACGCTATCGTAACATAGCACTTAAGGTATACTCACCTTATCACACATACAGATCTCTGTAGGTTAAGGATATATCTATATTCATCGCTTCACTCCCTTAGTCGTTCTAATCAAACCCGCCTGCAGGCGATAAGCTGGAAGGTGACGACTACCCATCGATCTCGGCGCTAAGTCCTCCTACAAGGACACTCTTTCGACAATGCACTCGACGGTCATAGTACAACAAGTACCAACTAAAAGACGACATTCTCGGATGACGTCATTACACCGTGAACCTAAGATCCGAGCTCGACCAACTCCTGCGCACTCAACGCCCCGAAATTTGTGGAGGACTCGCCAGATCGCGTGGATGCATAATCTAATTCGCGAGGCGACTACCTCGAAAGTTACCAGCGACCTTGCCGCTCGCCTCTTCTACCGCTATTCGTTAACCCGCCGATCTCTTCACGCCTCGGCCACGCGCAAAGCCCGCATACGTGCCATGCTCGCTTCAATCAAGAATTACTCTTGCACAACCTCTCTTAGATAGTCATCAAGACTCGCGTACATCGGGTATACTCTATACTCATCGCTCTGCCGCGAATCGGCGTCCAAACATCGTGGCCGCAGTAGGAATCGCCGCCGCTAAAACTCGCTGGGCTAGTGACGCCGCAGTAACTCCCGAACGAAGCACTATCCTAGGTAATGATTTGGCTCGTGCCTCGCCACCCTCCGAACTCTACTGCAGCCTCGGCCGCTTTGCCTCCCGCCCGGTTGCCTACGCGGGCGCATAACGATAAGTGGAAATAATTTCGCCGTAGGTCCAACTAACAACACAAATTCTAAGGCACGATCTCAGAGTGAGAAGAATAGAAACCAATCCTAAATACCCTATAGCCTCCTCGATTATCGTGGTGCACAACACACCGATAATCAAGACTTCATCGATACGGTCAGACACTTTCCGAGGATTAATCGCTCGATACCACTTTTGTCACGACCAACTGGTTCGCGGATCTGCCTTACCCCGCACCCTAGTGATACAACATCGAGTAATTAGCGAACATAAACACATACATGAAACAAATGAAGTACAAAACAAGAATCTGAGGAAAACTTGCCTTTTCGCATATATATAAATAACAACTCTTACAAATGAACAGCTTTAATCCTTTTTACAAACCCCGCCACAACAAGATTACTGCACTTAAGAAATGATATGACAACAATGGCGGACAGTGGCTCGCCATACCCCGAATGTAATACCTACAACGACAGTGGACTATACCAAGATAAGCCTCCGAGAAACGAGCTTTCCCAAACGCCGAATCGTGACCCTAAGAGCGAGGATCAACGATCGCGACTTTACTCGCAGATGAACGCAGCTTCAAGGAGGTCGCATAACAAACGAGTATGTGAAATCAAAATATCAGAATGAAATCATAGTAGTCTATATAAAGCAGAGACATGTATGATAACCAACTACGCTCACAACAAATAAGCAAATATATCAAGTCGTGACTCACGCCTCAAGTCATCACTCCAATATAACAACGGGTCTCACGCCACAACATCAATCATGCCCGCGAATACCTTCCTCACCGCGGCAATACAATGATAGAAAAGCACCAAGGAATACACATGAACAATGTGTCCCACTGTGTCTAAATAAAATAAGACGGTAAGTACGAAGGCATAGCCGACTACTAACACCCACAAGACTAACAAGGTCATAAATCAGACAAGATATCCGCCTGCATCATACATGATCAAAGCCGGTCACTCGCTCGCAAAGATCAAATGTGCGCTGCCTAGCCCCGAACTTTCCGCAGCTCCGCATAGGCCAACCTCATAGGCCCGCATGAGGTATAACCCCGCATCGAGGGTAGCTACTCCCCGGCATCGTCCTGGACTCGCAGTCCGCATGGCCACATAGACCGCATGACCATAAAGGCCGCACACTAACTCGAACTCTCAGAGCCCGCATAGCCCTCAGACCCGCATGAGGTATTCTCGAATCACGGTCCTGCATCGCTCGAGTCTACCCCGCATCGGAGGGCAGCTTAACCCCCGGAAACACGGTGAGTGGTATAATACCAACATAACAGTTTATCGTTTAAACAACATAAGCACAATCAAGGGAAAACCCCTTTACACCAACGTCACAGAATAATAACACACGTAGCATCCTAATATGATTACTTATCAAAGCATCACGAAGGTATTACAAGGCTATCACAAACCAACACAATCAAGTTATACACACAAGGTACTTTCTACTATATGTCACATGTTCGGGTTTCTATCCCCAAAGTACTTCATACATTAACCCTTTTTTTTAAAAGATATGTTACTTTCACAAAAGTCACACAATACCCGTAGTATATGAAAATAGAGGGATTATCTTTTGAAGTGAATCAAAACACTTATCTTTGTAAAATCAAGTAACAACATTATTATTCAAACGTCCAAGTTTGCCTAATTTCAAATGTTCACGTTTCTTATTTTAGAAAGGTTTCGTAGTTCATAGTCTTATTCATTTAAGAATACAATTCTTCTTTAAACTATCTGAGAAACATAAGTCTTATATGTGAGTAGGATATTCTTGTTTATAGCAATCTTATTAAAGAAGAAATGATCTAGGAAACATCATTTTGTCTCATATTAGCTTCTATGCAGATGGAAGTTTCTACCGATTTTAATAATACTAAATCACAAACATTTCCTTATTAACGCCGCAGTTGGTTTGTCGATACACACTGATTTCCAAATCAAGAAACATTCTTAAGCCGTTATTACCTAACTTCCCATAAAGCTAGTATAACTCTTAAGTTTTCAAAACCAAGTATTACTTCTTCTTTCAAATGATTCAAAAATCTTTTGAAATACTTCAAGTTCTTTATTAACACATAACAAGCCAGTTATAGTTCAGATCAGTTACCTTTTAAAAACCACAAGTATTTTCTTACCAACATAAAGCTGTTATAACCAACTTCCCATAAAGCCGTTATAACACTTTATGTTTTAAACCAATCAAATACATTTAGCACATGCACGCTCACCGTACTACATAGTTCACACATATCACGCTAGAAGAGATGTAAGAGGTCCACATACCTCGCGACGATTATCGACTAATAGCAAAACGCTCCAAGTACTTCCAACCGCCTACTCCTTCAAGCCAAGTAGATCGCGCCACACGTAGTACTTCAACCTATAAGGCCACAAGGCGCTTTATTAACATTTAGATCCCTTCGTAGAACATTCTACGTAAAATTGCAAAGACTCTCCCCGCAACCGCGGAAGTCTCCTCCTCTATCGGGGCCGGCTACCAAGCCAACCAGGGGGGGGGGGTTATAAGTCTAAACCGGACGTGCACAATTCTACCTCACAGAAAGCTACACAAGTCTCATCAGAATACGGCCCTATGTAAATACAGCCAAGACTTTCTTCGAAAAGGTTTCTTATTATTCAGCTTAAGTCCAAAGACATTGCCGATAACTACGCATATTCTATATATAGTATACTTCAACTATATAATCATACAACATGTAATTTCCAATTACAATAGAGGACAAGATATTTACCTCGATAAGCCCATAATTATCCAAGTATAAAGTCGATCCCGGCAATCGCTTAGCTCCAACTCCGAGCGCCCAACCCGCTCTAAACCACCCTTAGAAGTTCTAACCAACTTCTACACAATACTCCAACGGACTATGGAGATTTTCCTGTGGTTTCGGTTTGGACCGACGGAAGTATAATAGTATTTCCGGGCTTTTCATATAGGTATAACCTTAGAATACTACAAGGTATACGGCTAAGGTAATTTGGGCATTATAACAATACTTTGAGAGTATTTCTACCAAGAGGGTGTATTATACAAGACAGGCTGTGTGGGTACCCCACGCCACACTACAAGGAGTGGGGTGGAAGGGCTCTCGCCAAGGGGCCTTTCAAAGGGGAGAGGGCTTTGGACGAGAGTCAACAAGAGGGGAGAGGGAGGGATTTTAACACTTAGGAAATATTTGGAATGGATGAAGAAGTCATCCTAAGGGGGGTATTTATAGCACAAGCCAAGGCCAACCAATGGCCAAGATCTTGCCAAGTGCATAGCAAGTGTAGGGCCAAGATCTTGCCAAGTGCACCTTATCCATCTAACACAAAAAAATATCCTACCAACCCTTGACCAAACAAGGCCAACTTTCGGCCACCTTTACCGCCCCCACTCCACCAATGAGAGGGTGCCAAGTGGCGCCCTCTTGTTGGTCCAAAATGTTTCGTGTCTCGGAAAAATCCGCAAAAATTAAAAATGACATAGCCGGAAATTCCCCTACGAAAGTCAGGAAAACGCTTTCACTAAAAACGACTCTAACCGTGTCAGGAACAAATAAATTTCGGCCAAGCCTAATTCTCAAGTTCAAATTTTCTACGTACGTCCATACGTACATACTCGGGAAATACGGGGTATAACATTTTAGCTCCTCTTCTTACGTTCCAATCCGCTCCAAGCACTCCTTAGAAGCTCATGAAGAACTCCTCTTCAAGTTCCAACTTCAAAGTTGAAGAACACCTTAGGTTTTCATCTTGCGACTAACGTAAAAACGTGGTTTTTCCGGGATCTTTCTATTGAGATAACCTTACAATACCTATAGGAACCTTGGGTTTGAATATTGAGATTTATCATCAACAAACGAAAATTTCTTGTCTTCAAAATGGCACAAAGCCGAGAGCCTCCCTCTTTCATTCTCAAGTTTTTCTAATTTTTTATCTAAGTGTTAGAGACTTGTCTTGCTACTTAGGATGAATATATAAATAAATGGAGGGTCAAGATTAACACACTTGTGGGGATAGGATGAAAGAGATTTAAATATCAAGAATCAAGTGGGCTTATTGACTTGGTCAACAATGTCAAGCCTTGGCATTTCAAGACTTGACCATTTGACCTAGTCCATTTCGTCCAAGCCCAATAGAGTGGGGGGTGACATGTGTCACCCTCCCATTAGACCATAAAGTTCCATTTCCCGACATTTCCATAATTCCGATAAATTCTATAAGTCTCAAATATCAATTTCGGGAACTCAATTCTCATTAACGAACAATTTTTCCTTCCCGAGGCTCGAAATCATATTCCGTAGGAAAAAGCAAATCCTTCTTTCATTTCAAACTTAAAGTCGTAATTTCTCACGTACGTTCTCTTAAACATGTCCTGGAATTACGGGGTGTAACATTCTTCTCCCCTTAGAAACATTCATCCCCGAATGTTCTTTCGGAGTCAATCTAATTAGCTAGCGACATAGTCTCCTTTTACTACACCCTTCACATAAAATATGCCACCCATGGCCACATAACAATACTTATACTAAAACGTCAACCTGAACTCCAAGTGTCGACGTCACTTATCTGCATGAAGCCTCTGCTGACTCTGAGCTTACTAATAATCTTTCTTGGATAAGCTTCGCCTAAATCCGAAATGACATATGAGCCATTTGAAATTGAAGTACAATTTGGTCGTTAAATTAGAATGGTCGCATGTTTACCTACTTGAGGATTGTAGTAGTTGTAATCGATTGCGGCTTGATATCATGTTATACTAAACAACTTGAATTGAAAAGGAATTGGAAAGATTGATATGTTGTTACACCTTTGGCCGAGAATGACATTATATGTTGGACTAGTTTGTTATAAATTGTGGGGCGGAATTTTACACGTCTTGTAGGCGTGTAATCCCCTATTGTTAACTACACTGTTGAGCCTTAAATGTGGCGTGTTTGGTTATTCAATTCGGCCTTAAAAAAGGTGGCAAAGTATGTAGAAACAAAGAAAGTGCTGTCCGATTTTCCGTAGAATTTAGTGGGTTTGCACTTGGAATATTCTACGTTTGAAACTAGAAGTTAATAAACGTATTATGGTCATTATAGGTTGACATACTACGTACGACATATTGGACTTGGCAAGTGGATTGAACCGAAGAGGTATGTGGAACTTTCTTATCTCTTGAGCATGAATAAGTTGTAAACGTATAGTACGGTAGACGTACGAGATTTTGACGAATCTACTCCATTTGATATCCTTGGTTTATCTTAAGAATGTTCAAGTTGTAATAAGGATATCTTGGTTTTTAAAAGTTAAGAGACTTTAAGTATTTCGAAAGTATATGATACTTGTTTCGTTTGGAAAGTTTAAGTCTCTTGGTTATAAAGAGGAATGTAAGTTTCTAAGGTATAAAGCTAGTATAACGGCTTTATGAGAAGTTGGTTATAATAGCTTTATGGAAAGTTAAAAAGAGTGGTTTACTCTAATTAATATAAGTATGATAAATGACTTGAAATAATGAAAGGCAAATTGATTTAAAGGCATCAATTGCTTAAGGTTTTAAAAGAAAGAAGTCACTTGATTTAGAAGCCTGAAAATGTATTTCTAAAAGGTATTGTGACTTGTCTTAAAATGTAGTTAGGACTTGATACTACGGTTATTAGTATCTTGAAAGTTTTATATGAAAAAGAGTCATTTTAAAAGAATAGAAGTACATAGTACTTTGGGTTAAATTTCCGGATTTTATAATGACATGTTAGTGCCATAAGTAAACTAAAATGAGAGTGTATGTGAATAAGAATAATAAGAAGTTAGGGGGATTTCTTAACTTGCTTATGTAATGTATGATAAGCCGGTAGTGCTTATATTATGTATGATAAGCCGGTAGTTCTTATGTTATGTATGATAGCCTGCCAGTTAGTGATATATTGTGCATTACGGTCATTCCCGTTTATGGCATTTGCATATTCCGGATTTGCTACCCATGATGCGAGAATACCTCACGCGGGTCCGAAAGGGCTTATGCGGTGAAATAGTCCTACGCGGGCGGACCAGTCCTATGCGAGGAATACCTCACGCGGCTACACGACCCACGCGGGCGGATACAAGATATGCGAGAATACCTCACGCGGTCCATAAGACCCTCATGGTGAAATAGTCTCGTGAGTAGGATTGCTTAATGATACCGCGCGTGGCCCCGCTTGATCACGAGCCTCCTATTTTTACGCAAGAAAGTATACTCTTGTTTACTCTCATTGTTAGTAAGGCACAGTGTACTGTTGTATGAGTTATCATACATGTCTCCAGTTTTATTTTAGACTTATGATTTCACTATAATACTTTCGGTTTCACATATTTGTTACATGTTGTACCGACTCTTCTGGGGTGCTCATGCCGCAGTAGAGTATACAAAGGTGTCGATCCTCACTTTTGATCATCGATTCACCGCTGAGAAGCTCCATTACTCCGAGGCTTATCCTCGTATTATCTGTTGTACATTCAGGTACGGCGGGCCCCGTCCCGCCATCGTTGTTATTCTTAGAGGTCTGTAGTCATGTCTAGTGGTTTGGGCTGTAAATAAAGAATTGTGACTGATGTTTCTTTTATTATGTATGTTTTACGGAAGGTGGCCTTATCGGCTAGCCTGTTGATGTATTATGTCTAAGTGTTTTTATGAGTTGTGTATGTTCCGCTGCTATTCTCTGATGTATACTGTAGTGGTGCCCGCTAGGGCACCGGGCCATGCCCGGTCGGGTCGTGACAATCCCTATCCGTTGACGACGACTCGCTCGCCCTCTACCCTCGTGCATATGCTCAGATCCGGGCAATATCCATACCTGGCTGAAGAGCCACTGCCATACAACCATCAATCAAATAGCGATCCAGTCCCATCACATAACGATGCACTCTATCTGCCATATCGGCTACAATAGTAGGCGCATATCTAGCCAACGAATCAAACTCAAGCTATATTCTCGAATGCTCCTACCGTTCTACCTCAAATGTAAGAATCTATCAACTCTAGCTCTCCTCATCTCTGGAGACAGGAAGTGGCCAAGGAAGGCCTCTGCAAACTCATCTCATACTGCTGGAGGAGCACATTCACCCCTAGATAATTCCTAAGACTCATACCAATTAACAGTTACATCACGTAATCGATACGAATCCAACTCAATAGGAGTCTCAGAAGCCTTGATTATCTTCAATGTACGCTGTAGCTGCCGAATAAACTCCTGCGGATCATCCTCGGGCTTCGACCCGAAAAACTCTGGAGGATTACAACTTAAGAAGTCACGAACCCTCAAACTATCAGATCTATAGTCTACTCCTAGTCTATGTCTGCGAGTCTGCCATGCCACTAATCTGGTCAGCAGTTGAACTACATCTCCCATGGCCCTATCCTCTGCCACTGGCTGAGGAGTTGGAGGCTCGGGTGTTGGGGCCTCGGGAACTGGCGGTGATGCTATCACGACCCGAATCCCGGGCCCGCGACTGGTACCCTACCTGGACACCCTTATACTCATACATCACATATCACCAGCGGAAGCTTAAGAAAAACTCATTTTAATAAAATAGGCAAGCCGAAGCCTCCACTTTACATAGAATTGTCCAAACGGTCTACAACTGTACATAGGCCCAAATACACATTAACCACCCACACCTGTCTACAAGACCTCTAAGAGTTTGATAAAGCCATGTGACGGGACAAAGCCCCGCCATACCCGTGAATATACATAAGTCATAATAGAAGACCTGTACCAAAATGACAAGCTCCGGAACAGTGGAGCTATCTCAAAAAGCTGGGCAAAGATCCTAAGCTCGATGATCACCAAACTGAGTACCTATATCTGCAGGCATGAACGCAACCCCCCAAAGGGGTCAGTACAACAAGGTACCAAGTATGTAAACATGAAGCACAATAAATAAGATCATAACTGTACAAAAGAATGACAGGGACAAGTATGAAAATCAAATACCAGATCCTACCGTGCCATATAAAATAAGAGCCAACTATACCTTGTATCACTATACCACTGTACCATTATAAAAATGAGAGTCATCGTATCTGTTTTCATATAACGCATCCCAGCCCTTTAGTGAGGGACTCGGTGGAATCATCAGTGTAACATATCCCGGCCCTTTAGTGAGGGACGCGGTAAATACTTTGCCATATACTGCTCGGCCCATTTGTGGGACTCGGTGTAATGAGAGTAAACTGTACATTTTCAAAATAGAAAATCAACCGTACCTTTTCAAAATATGAAAGTCATGTCAAAATTAGGGACAACTGCCCTCAGAATCATTATGCAGATCCTATTCATGGGACTATTTCACCCGCATGGGACTCGAACCCGCATCATGGAAAGCTAGTCTATGGAATAATATAATATCATGGGACTCGAACCTGCATCATGGAAAGCTAGTCCATGGAATAATATAATATCATGGGACTCGAACCCGCATCATGGAAAGCTAGTCCATGGAATAATATAATATCATGGAACTCGAACCCGCATCATGGAAAGCTAGTCCATGGAATATATAACGGAAGCAGGCCCATGGAATTCCAACATCATGTAAGCATGTCCATGTAAACAATATAAAGGAAGCATGCCCATGGAATTCCAACATCATGTAAGCATGTCCATGTAAATAATACAATAACGTTGCCCTCTAGCGAGGACGCGTGACGCTGGGATATAACACTTGCACGAATAGCTATCATGAGCAACTATATGCAATTTAAATCACCACTTTGACTCCATATAATCATATAAAATGAACTTTCATTTTAGAGAAACCAAGACAATACCATGCCTTCCATTTTTCGGGAAAAACCGAGACAATACTATGCCTCTCATTTTAGACAAACCAAGGCAATACCATGGCAATAGCATGCCTTCCTTTTTAGAATAAACCAAAGCAATACCATGCCTTCCTTTTTAGAAATACTAAGGCAATACCATGCCTTTATTTTTAGAAATACTGAGGCACTCTCATACCTTTCATTTTTAAATCCTCATTTGGAAAATCAAGACACTTATCATATCAAGTATCATTTTAAATCCTCTTTTGGAAAATCAAGACACTTACACTTTTACAACCAAGTGACTTATATTTTTAAAATCAAGTCAAGTATACTTTTAAAATCAAGTTACTATCACCTCATGTACCACATGAAATCTAGATTCATTTAAAACACGTCCGTCCACCGTACACTCATTTTATAAAGTTCATGCTCAAAGAAGAAAGGAAGAGTCACATACTAACACTTGTCGTCTGTACCAACCCGATAATCTAAATTCATCTCGCTCCTCTGGCTAACATTATGGAAACATTTGAATGATGATAACCGATTCGAATTGCCAAATTAATCCATTTTATGAGTCGTTAGTAGGTTATATATTTAATAATAATCTTATCTAATCAGCTGTGAACATAGAAAATGTAAAACGAACTGGTTATATCTTAGCTTCAATGCAGATGGACATTCTACTCATTTCAATATAACTGATTGTCGATATCTTTTTCATTTATCGCTGCAATGGCTTGTTCGATACCTTTTTCATTTAACGCTGCAATGGCTTGTTATAACACGTTTACCAAAATCGGTCTCAAAGCTTAATACTTATTAGTGTTGTAGCTTAGCAAGATCAACTTGACCCCAAAGCTTACTAAAAACTCTTACCAACATCTCTCATAAGACTTGGTAAGGACTTAAGAATAATTTAGACATGCCTTTAGCATAGAATCAACAACATGAATATTCCTTAACTTCTAAGAGTAGAATAACTTTTGAAACAATACCACAGTTATGGTTCACACGTAGAACATGCCAAAAGAAAGAAAGAAAAGGTTCACATACCTTATTGACAACTAACCAACACGACAAGTAGAATACGTCCAAATAGGTACTTCAACCTATAATGACAACAACACGCCTATCAACTCCATGATACTAGTGTAATACATATACCAAGTAATGACTCTCTTTTCTTATAAAAATTTGGGCAGCACTTCCCCTATTTATACGTACTTTTCCACCTTTCAATAAGGTCAATTTCATCAATAACCAAAGCACCAATTAAGGGCACAACCAACAGTTAACCAAGGTGATTCACACACCTATTTATCACGTAAAAACAGCCTCTTAATCACGTAAAACAGTCCATAAAAACAGCCCACAAAACAGTCCACAATCCAACAACAACGATTGTAAAATGTGAGGCCTTTCAACACATTTCCACACCCTTATTCCCTTAGGACTTTCATTAGCAATTACTAAATTTAAACATGCATATTAGTGGCTGAATTTCCAGCATTCCAACGCACAAAATAGTCCCTAAAACTGCACAACAATATCCCACAGTTTTAATGGTATTCTCGGCCAACAACTACAATCCAAAGCCCTTTTCAATATTCCTTATAATCCAATCCAAGTTCCAATACTTCAATATAAATCATATCAACTATCAATAACAATATTTCATTCATTTTAACATGCAAGTAGTGACGTTCATAACAACAATAATAACCAACGAAATCCGACAACCAAAACTGCCCATTCTCGGCCAACACACCAAAAATGTCACATGCATTTCTTAATCTCCATTCTTCTTAGCACAAGTTCATCTATTAACTATAACAACATGTAACTTCCAAATAATTTAAGAGGAAGAAGAAATCTTACCTTCACTTTTAGCCAAAACAGTCCCTATGTCTCGGCCAACCATCTTCACCTTTGCACCATTTCTTCAAGTTACAACAACACACATGTATCCCTTACTAGCTTGTAGTCATCTTACTTTCTTGTTTCTCTTCCAAAAAGTTCATCTTCAAGCTTAGAGTTTCAAGATCTCCTTCTCGGCCAAGTACCATGATCACATGTTATGGAGTATTAACTTGGCTTAGAACTTAGGTAGAGGGCTTAATCTTGGAAAATAAGTAAACCTTGTTCTTCACTCTCTATGGTGTTCGAAAATAGCTAAGGAGAAGGGAGAGAATAAGGATTTGAAGTGATGAAGATATTATGTAAGTCTTGTGAGTCTTGCAAGACTTGTATCACTAATGTGTGCACAAGCCAAGTGGATGGCGGACCCACTTGTCCACTTGTATGAAAATATCTTCCACACTAATCCAATCTTGCAATATATAAAATGTCTCCCACACTTAGTCATTTCTCAATAATTTCGATGGACACACTCCATAATACCAAGACTTAATTAATCCACACTAATCTCTTCACAAAATATTAATCCAACACTTAGCCAAATCTTACTATTTTTGATGGAAACCCCCCCCCCCCCCCCCAAAATTGTGAAATTTTCAATTGACTCATATTCATAATCCCAAGATTTAGTAATACAATCCAAAGTCTATAACTCCATTTGGAAAGAATTCAACCACTAATATTAATTTTCATCGTCACATTTTTTATCCAAATTTTTTCCATATCCGAATCCTTCCAACCTTCACATCTTATTTCCTTACTTACGTTCTCACTTATATACCGTGGAACTACGGGGTGTAACAGATGCCCCCCCCCCCCCGAACTGGAGTTGCCGTTGCTCTAAGCTCCTCTGAAGGTGGCGGTGTAGCAGAGCTCACCGACTGGAGTACAATCTCAGACGTAGACTGGGCATAGGCCCTAGTAACTCTCCGAATCTGACTAGTATCTCCTGCTACAGATTTTCCCTTCTGGGCAGCTGTCACTTTCTTTGGAGGCATAGCTGGAAATACAATAATTTGTTAGAGAGAGATTATCCTAATAACATAGCTCTATCGCAGGATCTTAGAGTAAGAAGAAAAGATGACATCCTAAATATCCGGTAGCCTCCTGTTTATAGATGTGGTGCACAACACACTGATAAACAAGACTTTACTGCACACGGTCTGTAGATATTCCGAGGACGAACTGCTCTGATACCACTCTTTGTCACGACCCAACCCGATGGGCCGCGACTGAGTGCCCTAATTGGAAACTCGTATACGAACCTGTTACATATAATCAGACTGATACCAAGGACAATGTAGAAATTTGTAAACCATATCAAAATAGGCAAGCCGACAAGGCTGTCACTATACACGGGAATAATCCAAAATGAACTATAACAGTCTGGCTGACCAAAACATGACTACAAACCACACATGTCCAACCCACATATGACTACAGACCTCTAAGAGTATAATAGTGAAATATGGCGGGACAGGGCCCCGCCGTACCCCTGAATATGCATAAGTCTATATCAAATGATTCACTAAAATGACTAGTTCCTGACAATGGAGTTCTCCAAACAAATTGAGCAAAGAATCCTAGATCGAAGATCACCAACCGAGTATATGTATCATGCGTACGTAAACGAGCCCCTGAAAAGCGAGGTCAAGACGAAAGATGTACCGAGTATATAAAACATGAAGTACTGTAAAGAAGATCATAACTGGCCAAAAGATGACAGGAGACAAGTATAATAATCAAAGATACCAATACACATGTGCCTTATGAAATGAGAGTCATACATGTCTATATCATATACCGTACCCGGCCCATTCTGGGACTCGGTGAATGAAGTCATATACATATATATACCGTACCCGACCCTCTAGTGTGGGTCTCGGTATAATTATCATCTGTGCATATACCATACCCGACCCATCATGGGACTCAGTGAAATAATCATATATATACCGTACCCGGCCCTCTAGTGAGGGACTCGGTGAATAATGCAAGGAACTGCGCACGAACATACCCAGCCCGGGACTCGGTGAAATGATATAATCACATCAAACACGAATAGAGTATCATGAGTAACCATATACAAATTAAATCATCATCTGACTCTCAATGGAATAATTAGAATGATTTCATGACTTAAACAAAACAAGGTTGGATAAACGCTCCTCCTTCTCTCGAGTTTCTCACACTAAAATTGTTACACCCCGAAATTTCAGGATATATTTATAAGAACGTACGTAAGAACTCAAAAATGTTAAGGTTGGAGACGAGTAAAAATTTATCGGAATTATGGAATTGTCGGAAAATGAAATATTACGACCAACGGGAGGGCGACACGTGTCACCCCCCCTTAGTGGTCTTGGACGAAAATGGCTTGGATAAAATGGTCATTTGACCATAATTTAAATGACCAAGTCTTGCAAAGACAAAGAGCTTGACATTGTTGACTTGTCAAAGGGCCACTTGGCTTGATCCTTGTGAAACTCATCCAAGCCACCCATTTGTTTTAATCTTGACCCTTCCTAGTATTATTTAAGTATACTAGTAGCAAGACTTTGTCATTCTACACTTAGAAAAAAAATTGAAATCTTGTTCTTGCTCTCTTAGGGAGGCTCACGGCAATGGTCATTTTCCAAGAGGAAATTTTTCAATTTTTGTCCAATAATCCTCACTCTTTAAACCAAGGTACCTAAGGGTATTGTAAGTGTATCTCAATAGAAAGATCCCGGAAAAATGGTGTTTTCGTATTAGTCGCAAGGCGAAAACCTAAGGAGTTATTCAACTTTGAAGTTGGAACTTGAAGAGGAGTTCTTCATAAGCTTCTAAGGGTTGCTTGGAGTGGATTGGAACGTCGAAAGGAGGAGCTAAAGTTGCTAAGGATCGACTTGTAATCTTGGATCATATTTGGGCTAAATGAGGTATAATGTTTGTCTTACTTTTGTAATTGAAGATTCCATGTTATTATAAGTTAGAAATGATCATGTGATATGTGTTATAAATATTGACAAGTGTTATGGAAATTTGGAAGCTCAAATCCGAAAATGACATGTTAAGCCATTTGAAATTGAAATACAATTTGGTCGATAATTAGAATTGTCGCATGTTTACCTACTTGAGGATTGTAGTAGTTGTAATCAATTGTGGCTAGATAACATGTTATATTAAATCACTTGGATTGAAAAGGGATTGGAAACGAATTTGTATTGTTGTCCCTATTTTTCCGAATGGACATTATATGTTGGACTGGTTTGATATTTATTGTGGGGAGGAATTTTACACGTCTTGATTAAGCGTGTAATCCCCTATTGTTAACTACTTTGTTGAGCCTTAAATGTGGCATGTTTGGTTATTGAATTCGGCCTTGAAAAAGGTGGCAAAGTATGTAGAAACAAAGGAAGTGCTGTCCGATTTTCCGTAGAATTTAGTGACTTTGCACTTGGAATATTCTACGTTTGAAGTAAGAAGTTAATAGACATATTATGGTCATTATAGGTTGACATACTACGTACGGCGAATTGGACTTAGCAAGTGGATTAAACCGAAGAGGTATGTGGAACTTTCTTATCTCTTGAGCATGAATAAGTTGTAAATGTATAGTACGGTAGACGTACAAGATTTTGACAATCTAGGTCTATTTGATATCCTTGGCTTATTTTAAGAATGTCCAAGTTGGTTGAGTTAGGGAATTAACTCACTTGTTTAAATATTAAGGATATCTTGGTTTTCAAAAGTTAAGAGACTTTAAGTATGTTGAAAGTATTTTTGATACTTGTTTTGTTGGAAAGTTTAAGTCTCTTAGTTATAAAGAAGAATGTAAGTTTCTAAAGTATAAAGCTAGTATAACGGCTTTATGGGAAGTTGGTTATAATAGCTTTATGAAAGTTAAAAAGAGTGGTTTACTCTAAGTAATATAAGTATGATAAATGACTTGATAATGAAATACAAATTGATTTAAAGACATCAATTGCTTAAGGTTTTAAAAGAAAGAAGTCACTTGATTTAGAAGCCTGAAAATGTATTTTCTAAAAGGTATTGTGACTTGTCTTAGAATGTAGTTATGACTTGATACTACGGTTATTAGTATCTTGGAAGTTTTATATGAAAAGGAGTCATTTTAAAGAATAGAAGTACGTAGTACTTTGGGTTAAATTCCCGCATTTTATAATGACATGTTAGTGCCTTAAGTAAACTAAAATGAGAGTGTATATGAATAAGACTAATAAGAAGTTAGGGGGATTTCTTAACTTGCTTATGAAATGTATGATAAGCCGATAGTGCTTATGTTATGTATGATAAGCCGGTAGTGCTTATGTTATGTATGATAGCCGGTTGTGCTAGTGATATATTGTGCATTACGGGGTCATTCCCCAGGTTTGTGGCATTTGCATATTCCGTGGATTTGCTACCCACGATGCGAGGAATACCTTATGTGAGTCCGTAAGGGATTATGCGGGTGAAATAGTCCCATGCGGGCGGATACAACCTATGCGAGGAATACCTCATGCGAGTCCGTAAGGGCTTATGCGGGTGAAATAGTCCCATGCGAGGAATACCTTATGCGGGTGAAATAGTCCCATGCGAGGAATACCTCATGCGGGTCCACACGACCTATGCGGGTGAAATAGTCTCAGGAGTAGGATTGCTTAATGATACTGCGGGCGGGTGGTCCTGCTTTGATCGTGAGCTTCCTATTTTTATGTTGTAAGTATACTCTTGACTACTCTCATTGTTAGTAAGGCACAGTGTACTGTTAATTGAGTTATCATACCTGTCTCCAGTTTTATTATAGACTTATGATTTCATTACTGATTTTCGGCCACATATTTGGTACATGTTGTATCGACCTCCTTCGGGTGCGTCATGCCGCAGTAGAGTATCTGGTGGTGATCCTCACTTATAGGATCACTGTTCAGCTGTTGGGAATCTCCATTACTCCGGAGGCCTATCCCTGGTATGGTTGGTTGTTGTTTATTCAGGGGTATGGCGGGGCCCTGTCCCGTCACAGTTGTTATTCGTAGAGGTCTATGGTCACATTTGTGGATTGGGTTGTAAAGAAAAAAAATGTACTGTTTTATTACGTATATTTTACGGAAGGTGGCCTTATCGGCTAGCCTGTTGTTATTTTATGTTTAAGCATTTTATAAGTTGTGTATGTTCCGGTGCTATTCTCTGATGTATACCGAAGGGGTGCCCAGGTAGGGCACCAGTCGCGGGCCCGGGGTCGGGTCGTGACAAAAGTGGTATCAGATCAGTTAGTCCTCGGAAAGTGTCTACAGACCGTGTCTAGTAGAGTCTTGATTATCGGTGTGTTGTGCATCACATCTATAATCAGGAGGCTGCAGGACATTTAGGATTGGTTTCCATTCTTCTCACTCTAAGATCGTGCGATAGAGTTGTTTCGTTAGGGTTGTCTCTCCCTAACAAGTTATGTTGTTTGCAGCTACGAGAAAGGCAACAGTGACCCAGGAAAGATTATGTGGATTGCGTATCCAGGTTGGTAATGTTTGTAGTTGGTATTGTGACATACAACTATACGGATTTATGTATGAGGGTCAGACGCGTGTTGCCTGGAATGATTTTAGATTACCAGGATTTGGTAAGGACTAAATAAATATCGGTAAGGTATGAAACAGTTTAATGAATTCTCATCAAGGTTTTACGTACTAATTTGAGATAATTAGGAAATGATGAGCTGTCTGAGAAGGAAATGGACCCTTAAGAAGTTATTATTAAGGGAATTAATGGAAGACTATGTTAATAGATTAAGCTACGTAGTAGGATTTCGAGAATGGTACGGGTGAGATCCGTATGGAGTAAGTATGGTTGTTGTGGTCAAGACAACACGATTATAGTATTACGATAAGTTTTTGTACCCGTTTACGGGGGGACTGATAAGGTAGGCATGGAGCTTCGAAATTGCGAGCCTAAGAATGTGATAACCACCGAGACCTTAGGTATATAAGGCCTTCTCGCGTAGTAAAAAGTTAAGTCAGACCAAGGGTAAGAGTTAAATATGACGCCGAGTCGGGTTGGGGACCTATTAAGGGTCGCCCCATAGCTTGAAATGGAATGAGATCAGTTGGTAGTAGTCCCGCTACGTGACAGGGTCACGAGGGTGCAAGGCCCAAGTCTAGTTAATCATTTTACGGGTTCTTGCATGCATTCCACCGGAACCAGGTTGTGAGAGCCGAAAATGGCCATATGTTGTTTAGAATAGTAACTCCAAAGATTGTAGGCCCGAATCAGTATGAAGGCTATGTACGTACGCTAGAATAAGTTTGGAAGTACGGGAAGAGTACGACCAGTAAGAAAGAGAGCAACCAAGTGTAAAGAAATAGAGCCTGAATCCACGAGGACCTTTCGAGGTGACTACACCCGTGAGTGTTGGGTGGTAGCTGAGCGGGTAGATAATAATTACCGGTAACGATACAGTCGTGGACCCTAGCAGACCTAGCAGAGCTGTTATGACAGACGTTGAGGTCATTATGAGTACGAGCTAGTTGGCCTCTTGTTATGCCAACGTAGACTACAGAAGAGAGATTGATTCGGTACCAGTTTCCCGGTAAGCCGGTTATCGAATGGAAAAGAAGAGAAGTGGTAGTAACCAGTGAATTATCCTTCCTTCTTTGGCATCATTGTTTTTTTTATATAAGTCTGTGTGACTTGTTCATTTGAGGTAAATTGACGCAGAAAGTAAGTAATAATTGAATTTGAAGGAATTTATGTTAAGTGCCCTTGGAGGTACTTGGAGTTGGTTTGGTGTGGCGGTCAGGGCCACGACCTTCCGGATAATTTCAAGAAAATGTGCAAGGCAAGAATAAAATAAGTACGAGTGCTGCCGGTGGAAAGTTGAGGGCATCTTTCGTAGGTTTTGAAAATCTACATGACTTTAAGGCGGTACGTGATGATTAGATATTTACTGGACCGCGAGAGGACCCTGTGATTAGGGTTGTGACTCCAAGGAAATTTTAAGAAAGGGAGATAAGTTCTCTCCCCCACGTAAAAGAACAGTTTTACGTATTATGGGGTTGCGTGTACCCATGTTGTTAGACGAAGGATATGAGACTGGTAAGGTCTTCGGTATCGTCATGCCATAGGTTACAGTTGTAGATAACCGTGGAAAAAGTGTTGCGTTGGGGTAATTAAGAACGACGTATGAATTGGTCGAGGAAGTATCGTAAAGATATAAATGCAGGTTGTACGCATGTATGAAACTGTACGATTATGAATCAAGATAGAAATACTTTTGCTAATAATAAGCCTAAGGTAAGGTTATGACCAGAATAATAAAGGAGAATACGACTATGGTTATGTAAGTTGTACGAGATATGATTACCCCAGACTAGTGTAAAGACCATTAGTAAATAATGGGAAGTAAGAACATTTCGAGGAAGTGTGGTAACACCTAGCTATAGGCTCTACAAACTGGGAAAGGAAAATCAGGTTACTACTTGACGAGATCAAGGAAATCCCCCCCCCCCTAAATTGTGATTGACAGGAAGTCTTAGCCAGGAGGCAAGCAAAAGAATCAAATATAAGTTAATGACCAAGTTTGGTTGCAATAGAGAAAAGGAAACAGGAACCATAATTGAGATTAAGGACACCCGAATATTTCGCAGGAATGAGAAAGGCTTTCAGTTATTGGAAGATAAGTTGACCACGACTACAGTTCTAACCCCTCCTGTGAGACTAGAGGGTTAGGTTATTATTGTAACACGTTGGGTGTTGGGCTAGGTTGTGTGCTGATGCAACACGATAATGTTAGAGCCTATGTTTCCCGGCAGTTAGGGAAGCATGAGAGGAATTACGCCACTCATGATTTAGAGCTGGCGGCAGTTAAATCATACCTTGAAGATTTGGGGGCATGACGTATATATAGACTTCATGTGGATATTTGTGCAGACCACAAAAGCCTCCGGTATACCTTCAGACAGAGGTAATAGAATTTGCGATAGCGACGGTGGTTAGAGTTATTCAAGGATTGTGATATCGATATCCTATACCATCCGGGGAAAGCCAAAACAGTTACAGATACTCTTAGTCGTGGGTCTATGGGTAGTCTGTCAGATGGGAAGCCAGGTAGACAGGACGTGGTCCATGAGATTCATCAGCTACCGAGCCGAGGGGTTCGTTTATTGGTTTCCAAGGTGAATGAAGTTTGGATCCGAGAGGTTGCCGAGTCTTCCATCGTTGAGGAGGTAAAGAGGCGACAATATGAGGATCCAGTTATGATACGGTATTGAGATACGGCTCTCTGAGAAGAGAAGAGCCTGTTTGAGTAGCACCGGATGGGGTGCTGTGATATGAGGATAGATCGTGTGTACCCGGTGCTGCAGGACTAGTCAGCAGGTCTTAGGGGAGGCACGCAGTGCTTATTGCTCTAATTGTTCGGGGTCGACTATGTTGTGTAGTGACCTCAGATGTATGTATTGGTAAGGTGGCCTGAAGAGGACGAGCGAGTTGTTTCTTGATATCCGAATAGTAGCAGTCATGGTTGAACACGAAGCCCAAATGGCTATAACGAGCATTTAGACCCGACTTAGATATGAGAGATAATTAAAATGGATCTTGTTACGGGTGGCATCGCATCAGAGGAAGTGTGACTCACGGGGTCATAGTAAACATGCTGACGAAACCAGCCGTGTTCTTCCGGATTGGGACCACTTACTCGGCTGAGGGTTATGCTAACTTATATAGCAGGGAGATTGTGAGACTGCACAGGGTTCCTATGTTATGATGTCAGACTTATGAGCTCGGTTACGGATAACTTCTGGAGGTTTTTCAGAAGGGATTAGGGAGACATGTGGGTCTCAGTGTTGCATTACATCCTCAGACCGACGGGCAGACAGAGCGTACTATCCAGGAACTTGAGGATAGGTTGCGGGCCGATGTTGTTGGTTTCAGAGTTAGCTGGGAGAATTATTTGCTTCTTGTTGAGTTACGTACGATAACAGATACCCTTCTAGTATTTTGGGTGGCCCTGTATGAGGCCTTGTATGTAAGAAAGTATAGATCACCGGTCAGTTGGTTCGACGTAAGCGAGGTTCAGTTATTTGGTCCAGACTTGTTCAGCAGGCGGTGGATAAGGCGAAGCTTATCCAGGAAAGATTATTGTAAGCTCAGAGTTGATAAAAGCTTTAGGCAGATAACTGACGTTGACACATGGGGTTCAGGTTGACATTTAGTATGAGTATTGTTATGTGGCCTCGTGTGGTATTATTGGTATGTAGGGGTTGTAAGGAGACTATGTCGCTATCTTTAAGTTTGACTCCCAAAAGAACATTCGAGGACGAATGTTTCTAAGGGGGGAAGAATGTTACACCCCGGAATTTTAGGATATGTTTATAAGAACGTACGTAAGAACTCAAAAATGTTAAGGTTGGAGACGAGTAAAAAATTATCGGAATTATGGAATTGTCGGAAAACGAAATATTGCGACGAATGGGAGGGCGACACGTGTCACCCCCCTTAGTGGTCTTGGACGAAAATGGCTTGGATAAAATGGTCATTTGACCATAATTTAAATGACCAAGTCTTGCAAAGACAAAGAGCTTGACATTGTTGACTTGTCAAAGGGCCACTTGGCTTGATCCTTGTGAAACTCATCCAAGCCACCCATTTGTTTTAATCTTGACCCTTCCTAGTATTATTTAAGTATACTAGTAGCAAGACTTTGTCATTCTACACTTAGAAAAAAAATTGAAATCTTGTTCTTGCTCTCTTAGGGAGGCTCACGGCAATGGTCATTTTCCAAGAGGAAATTTTTCAATTTTTGTCCAATAATCCTCATACTTTAAACCAAGGTACCTAAGGGTATTGTAAGTGTATCTCAATAGAAAGATCCCGGAAAAATGGTGTTTTCGTATTAGTCGCAAGGCGAAAACCTAAGGAGTTATTCAACTTTGAAGTTGGAACTTGAAGAGGAGTTCTTCATAAGCTTCTAAGGGTTGCTTGGATTGGATTGAAACGTCGAAAGGAGGAGCTAAAGTTGCTAAGGATCGACTTGTAATCTTGGATCATATTTGGGCTAAATGAGGTATAATGTTTGTCTTACTTTTGTAATTGAAGATTTCATGTTATTATAAGTTAGAAATGATCATGTGATATGTGTTATGAAGATTGATAAGTGTTATGGAAATTTGGAAGCTCAAATCCGAAAATGACATGTTAAGCCATTTGAAATTGAAATACAATTTGGTCGATAATTAGAATTGTCGCATGTTTACCTACTTGAGGATTGTAGTAGTTGTAATCAATTGTGGCTAGATAACATGTTATATTAAATCACTTGGATTGAAAAGGAATTGGAAACGAATTTGTATTGTTGTCCTTATTTTGCCGAATGGACATTATATGTTGGACTGGTTTGATATTTATTGTGGGGCGGAATTTTACACGTCTTGATTAAGCGTGTAATCCCCTATTGTTAACTACTTTGTTGAGCCTTAAATGTGGCGTGTTTGGTTATTGAATTCGGCCTTGAAAAAGGTGGCAAAGTATGTAGAAACAAAGGAAGTGTTGTCCGATTTTCCGTAGAATTTAGTGACTTTGCACTTGGAATATTCTACGTTTGAAGTAAGAAGTTAATAGACGTATTATGGTCATTATACGTTGACATACTACGCACGCTTAATCGACTTAGCAAGTGGATTAAACCGAAGAGGTATGTGGAACTTTCTTATCTCTTGAGCATGAATAAGTTGTAAATGTATAGTACGGTAGACGTACAAGATTTTGACAATCTAGGTCTATTTGATATCCTTGGCTTATTTTAAGAATGTCCAAGTTGGTTGAGTTAGGGAATTAACTCACTTGTTTAAATATTAAGGATATCTTGGTTTTCAAAAGTTAAGAGACTTTAAGTATGTTGAAAGTATTTTTGATACTTGTTTTGTTGGAAAGTTTAAGTCGCTTGGTTATAAAGAAGAATGTAAGTTTCTAAAGTATAAAGCTAGTATAACGACTTTATGGGAAGTTGGTTATAATAGCTTTATGAAAGTTAAAAAGAGTGGTTTACTCTAAGTAATATAAGTATGATAAATGACTTGATAATGAAAGGCAAATTGATTTAAAGGCATCAATTTCTTAAGGTTTTAAAAGAAAGAAGTCACTTGATTTAGAAGCCTGAAAATGTATTTTCTAAAAGGTATTGTGACTTGTCTTAGAATGTAGTTATGACTTGATACTACGGTTATTAGTATCTTGGAAGTTTTATATGAAAATGAGTCATTTTAAAAGAATAGAAGTACGTAGTACTTTGGGTTAAATTCCCGCATTTTATAATGACATGTTAGTGCCTTAAGTAAACTTAAATGAGAGTGTATATGAATAAGACTAATAAGAAGTTAGGGGGATTTCTTAACTTGCTTATGAAATGTATGATAAGCCGGTAGTGCTTATGTTATGTATGATAAGCCGGTAGTGCTTATGTTATGTATGATAGCCGGTTGTGCTAGTGATATATTGTGCATTACGGGGTCATTCCCCGGGTTTGTGGCATTTGCATATTCCGTGGATTTGCTACCCACGATGCGAGGAATACCTCATGTGAGTCCGTAAGGGCTTATGCGGGTGAAATAGTCCCATGCGGGCGGATACAGCCTATGCGAGGAATACCTCATGCGAGTCCGTAAGGGCTTATGCGGGTGAAATAGTCCCATGCGAGGAATACCTCATGCGAGTCCGTAAGGGCTTATGCGGGTGAAATAGTCCCATGCGAGGAATACCTCCTGCGGGTCCACACGACCTATGCGGGTGAAATAGTCTCAGGAGTAGGATTGCTTAATGATACTGCGGGCGGGTGGTCCTGCTTTGATCGTGAGCTTTCTATTTTTATGTTGTAAGTATACTCTTGACTACTCTCATTGTTAGTAAGGCACGATTATCGTTAATTGAGTTATCATACGTCTCCGCTTTATTATAGACTTATGATTTCATTACAAGATTTTCGGGCCACATATTTGGTACATGTTAATCGACCTCTCGGCCGCTCATGCCGCAGGTAGAGTATACAGGTAGCTGATCCTCACTTATAGGATCACTGTTCAGCTGTTGGGAATCTCCATTACTCCGGAGGCCTATCCCTGGTATGGTTGGTTGTTGTTTATTCAGGGGTATGGCGGGGCCCTGTCCCGTCACAATTGTTATTCGTAGAGGTCTGTGGTCACATTTGTGGATTGGGTTGTAAAGAAAAAAAAATGTACTGTTTTATTACGTATATTTTACAGAAGGTGGCCTTATCGGCTAGCCTGTTGTTATTTTATGTTTAAGCATTTTATAAGTTGTGTATGTTCCGCTGCTATTCTCTGATGTATACCGAAAAGGGTGCCCAGGTAGGGTACTAGTCGCGGGCCCGGGGTCGGGTCGTGACAAAAATCGTTCAAGGCCTAACAAAGTTACAAGAGTGAATCTTTTGGCTTGGATTTATCCAAGTGCTTTGTTTATGTTCTTGAATCTAAGTGTAGGAACGTATTTCACAATAGGTGATCACTATATCTTCCACATTTGTGAAAATGAGCTTCGGATGAGTTTGAAGACTTGACTGCTTTTGCGCGAGTTCCTTTCGATTTCGGCTATATACGGAGCTTTGAGACTTGGATTATCACTCTTTCCCTTCTTTGTAGAATTTATGAAGGGAAGTAATGCTCTAGCTTTCATTTATGAGAAGCATTTAAGGTTCTTGAAGTTATATCTTCCTCAACCACCGGAGAGAATGGAATCTACCCCTGTATACACATCTCTCCTCATTGGTATATATCTCTCTCGGGCCTTAAATCACAAGTTTACAGTTCACACCCCCCCTGGGGGTGGAGAAAATCCATCTTTTGACCATCATCTTGAGACGAAACATCTACGAAAACTTAACAACTCCATTGGAGCTCAACAACTTCAAGAATCTGGAAGCAAAGGAAACACACATCCGGGTGACTTCTCTTCCTTTTCTTCCTCCTCTACGCTTGTATAGATTAAGAATTAAGTGTTGATATCTCTGGATTTGTGTTCCTTGGTGTTCCCTCTACCGTTTTCTTGCTTGTTGCTACTAATTTTTAATTCATTCTTGTTCTTGAGATTCTTGTTTTTAGGCCTCACGGGTGTTTTACGAAGGATTCGATTCTTGGTCCTTATTCACATGTGTTTGTTAAGTTGTTGTAACACTGTTTTTGGGTTTTCCTAGCTTTAGATTCGTCTTTGTTCATCCGAGTTCTTGAGTTTCTTAAAACGCTCGTTTTTAGGATTCTTCAATTTCCGGGCAATTAAGGGTGAATTACGGGGTGGGTCAAGTCTGTATTTGTGTTTATTTTGTGCATAATGACCTTGTTAACTTTCTACTAGAGGGTTATTTGTTTTTTTGTTAGCGATCTCTCATAATCCTTTCATGTCTTGTTGATTAGCGTCTTCGAAGTTTAAAGCTTATTGTCCTGTTTGTTAAGTGTTCTCGTTGTTCTTGGCGTTCATATTTGTTGTTGTGGATTGCTTAGCAATTTGTTACACACTGTAATTCAAGGACATGTTTAAGAGAATGTAAGTAAGGAACACAAGACTTGAAAAGGGTTCGAAAGGAAGAATTGTTTTTCCGACGGAAAATCTTCCGAACGTCGGAAAGGAAAAATGTTCGTTGGTGAGAATTAGATTCTCAAAATGCATTATTTGAAGAGTATGGAACTTATTAACATTATGGAGATTTATTTTTATGAATTTGGTCACGTGGGGCCCACCCGAGGAATTTTACATTTTGTGGGGCCCACGAGGGTTACGGAATTTTATGGACGAATGAGAGGGCGACACATGGCACCCCCTCATATGGTATTGGACGAAATATTGCAAGGTTAGAATGGTCATTTGACCATTGTGGATGATAAGTCTTGCTAGCTTGATAATATTGACCAAGTCAACTTGTCCACTTGGCTATTTAATTAATGATCTTCATCCAAGCCACACATTTGTTATAATCTTAGCTCTTCATTGTTTTATATATACCACACTAGTGCAATACTAGCTCTTCAACACTTAGAAAAAAATCACAACACTCTTGTTCTTCAAAGATTGCTCACGAGTTCATCATGTTCCACACAAAACAATTTGCAATTGTTGTCCATTATTCACAAGACTTTAACCCAAGGTCCCTAAGGGTATTGTAAGGATATCTCAATAGAAAGATTTCGGAAAAACGGCGTTTTCACGTTAGTCGCAAGGCGAAAACCTAAGGCATTTTCATAGGTTTTGTTTGGAAATGGAAGAGAAGTTGGTTGTGAGATTCTAAAGGCTTCAAATAACGGATTGGAGCGTAAAGTAAAAGAGCTAAGAATTTGTAAGGAGCGACATTGAATCTTGGAAATTATAAGGGCTTGTAAAGGTAAAATTCTTGTCGTTTTAGTAATTAAGATTACTTATTGTTGTAGCTATGGATATTAGAAAGTATGAGATATATATTATGAAGTTGATAAGTGTTATGGATATTGGAACCCTAATCCGAAAACTAGTATGTTTAGCCTTGAGATTTCAATTCAATGGGATTATTAGTAACCCTGTTATACCCCGTATTTCCAGAGTATGTACGTAAGGACGTACGTACAAAAGTTTTAGCCTTAAAGTTAGGCATAGGACGAAATTGGTGCACAACCCACTAAAAGAACCGTTTTCCGACGAAACGTCTTCCAAACTTTGCGTAGGGAAAATTACGGCTATATCATTTATAATTTTTGTGTATTTTTCCGAGAGATGAAATATTTTGGACCAACGAGAGGGTGAAACTTGTCACCCTCATATGGACGGCAAAGAGGGCTTGGATGGCACGATTTTGGGGCTTGTTTTGTGGCCTAAAACTTGGGTCAATGTTTGTGAGGGATTTGTGGAGTAGGATAGGGTGCACTTGTGCAAATCTCCACCTTACACTTGCTTACCACTTGGCTTCATCTTGGCCATTGGTTGGCCTATAAATACCCCTTTAGTTGATGAGTTATTTCATCCACACTTAGACATTTTCCAAGTCTTGAAACCCCTCTCCCCCTTTGAGAGTTCTCGTCCACAACACCTCTCCCCTCGGTAAGGCCTTGCCGAAAGCACCCCTTCCCTTTGTAGTGTTCTAGCCGAGACTACCCCCTACCTATAGTTGTTCTCGTAAAAATACCCCCCCTCTTGGTAGAAAATACTCTCCAAGTATTGTTACTATACCAAAATACCTTAGCCTTATACCTTGTAGTATTCCAAAGATACCTCTATACGTAGAGCCCGGAAATACTACATTATGTCCTTTTTGTCTCAAAAACGAAACCCTAAGGAAAACCTGCATAGTCGGTTGAAGTGTTAAGTAGAAGTTGCGTAGAACTTCTGGGTTGTTTGGAGCGGGTTGAGTGCCTGCAGTAGAGCTAAACGTTGCTCGGGATCGACATTTAATCTTGGATAATTTTGGGCTTATCGAGGTAAATATCTTGTCCCCTTTTGTAATTAGAGTTTACACATCGTCAAGTATAATAATTAAGTATAAGTTATATACAAGGAAGGTATATAAGAAGAGAATTGAACTGATTTACATAGGATCAGATTTACAGACTTGTGAAGTTTGACTGCAGGAAGTCACGCCCAATTTTCCGTAGAATCTTGTATCTAGATTTATTCTACCGAGTAGTCTAGACATTGATAGACTTGTATAACCGTTATAGGTTGAAGTACTGCGAGTAGCGTAGTCTACTCAAAGGGTGGAAAAGACTAGCAAGATTACAGTACTTTGGAGCTATTTGCTAATAGTCGATAAATCGTCGCGAGGTATGTGATTCTTTCTATACTCTTGAGCATGATATTTTAAAAGGAATATATATAGTACGGTAGACGTACGTGTGTTAACTGAACGTAGTTTTACGGCAATGTCTTTTGACATAAGCCTGAATAATAAGAATCTTGAAGTATTTCAAAAGAGTTAAGAAACCTTTTTGAAAGAAGAGTAACACTTGGTTTTAAAAGTTTTAAAAGCTTAAGAGTTATACTAGCTTTATGGGAAGTTAGGTATAACGACTTAAGAGAGATAAAAAGAATGGTTTATTGATTTTAGAAGTTAAGAGACTTGATCTTAAAAGATAATAGACTTGACTTATTTGAATTAACATGAATTTTGTTAAAAAGTGTGAAACCTCATTCGTGAGTAATGAGTGCTTGGTTTTTAAAAGGAATCATGTTTTACTGATTTCGGAAATCAGAATAAGTATCGAACGAACCACTGCAGCGTTAATAAAGGGAAATGTATTGACTAATTAAGTATTATTAAAACCAGTAGAAACCTCCATCTGCATAGAAGCTAAGATGAGACAAAATGATATTACATTTCCTAGATCATGGCTGCTTTAATAAGATTGATTATGAACAAGAATAACCTACTCACATATAAGACATATGTTTCTCAAATTGTTTAAAAGAGAATTATATTCTTAAGTGATTAAGACTAAGAACTACGAAACCTTTCTAAAGTAAGAGACTTAAGTACTTGAAATTAGGCAAACTTGAACTTATGGAAAAGAATGTTGTTACTTGATGTTGAAAAGGAAAGTGTTTTGGTTTACCTAAAACGAGTCACTCTATTTTAATACTACGGTATCGGGTGACCTTTATAAAAGAAATGGATCTTTTAAAAGAATTTAACGACGTAATACTTTGGGGTCGAACACGACTTTGGCATAAAATAACCTCGAGTTGTGTGTAACTTGCCTATGTTTGCGTTTGATAGCCTTGTTGTGCAAGCATCAGATTTCTATACCACCGCCTCTCGATGGAGGGTCGGCTGATTTGTTATGAACGATTCTTCACCGAGTCCCATGAGATGGGCCGACACGTATTCCATCCGATTCTTCACCGAGTCCCACGAGACGGGCCGACACGATTCCATCCGATTCTTCACCGAGTCCCATGAGACGGGCCGACACGATTTCATCCGATTCTTTACCGAGTCCCACGAGATGGGCCGACACGATTTCATCCGACATTTACCGAGTCCCATGGGATGGGTCGACATGTATTCCATACTTCACCGAGTCCCACGGACGGGTCGACACGTACACCACACGATTCCACCTCTATCCCCACGGGATGAGCCGAGACATGTTGTACGATAATATCGCTTATATCCGCATCGCCGGATGAGGAAGGAGTTCCACGGGCATGAGGATGACTTGAGGCGTGAGTCCTCGACTTGACGTGGATCGCTTTTATGTTATGAATCGTAGTTTGGTTATCATACATGTCTCTCGCTTTATATGTGATCGTTATGATTTCATTTACTGATTTTTCGCTTCACATACTTAGTACTGTTATCGACCTCCTTCGGGGCCGCGTTCATGCCGCAGTAGAGGTACATCGGTTGTGGATCCTCGCCATAGGATCACGATTCGTGTTGGAAGCCCCGTTTCTCCGGAGGCTTATCTTTTGGTATGTTACCCTGAGTCTGTAGGTTCTTATGCACTCAGGGGTATGGCGGGGCCCTGTCCCGTCATAGTTGTTGTTGTAAAACTCTTAGAGGTCTGTAGTACTGTTGTGGGCAGAGTTGTAAAAAGGATAACTGTTCGGGTTTTTATGTATATATACAGAAGGCAACTATTTTGGTTGACCTGTTTATTTATCATATCTCTTGTTTCATGTTTATGTTTTATTTCCGCTGATTTTCTCTGATGTTGTATCAGTAAGGTGCTCGGGGTAAGACACCAGTCACGGGCCCAGGTTCGGGTCGTGACAAAAGTGGTATCAGAGCAGTTAATCCTCGGAAAGTGTCTATAGACCATATCTAGTAGAGTCTTGATTATCGGTGTGTTGTGCACCACACCAATAATCAGGAGGCTATAAGATATTTAGGAGTGGTTTCCATTCTTCTCATTCTGAGATCGTGCCTTAGAGCTGTGTGATAAGTTGGACCCCTCTGACGTATTCCTTTCCTTTACCAGTTATGCCTCCGCGTAAGGCAACCCGGGCCCAGAAGGGCAAGGCAGCCGAGGGAGCTGCGAGTAGAGCACGGAGGGTTACCAGGGCAGAGGCCCAGTCGTTACCTGAGATAGTGCTTCAGACGGCGAGTTTTGCGACGCCGCCAGCACCAGCAGAGTTTAGAGCCGCAGCAGTGGCTGCTGAGACTACAGTACCTGAGCCTCCAGTCCCACAGCCTGGAGCAGATGAGATGGGGTACAAGGAGATGGCCCGCCATCGCCGTGGTCGTGGCGATTATGAGGATAGGTCGGACGCAGCAGCCCATCCCCAAGAACACCCGTAGTTCACCCCGAGCGCATGCTTGAGACTACGGGACTTTCGAGTCAGAGCCCGCCGATGTTCTCTGGATCGAGAGCTGAGGATGACCTCGTGAGTTTATCCGACCTACAATGGATCATGAGTGATCGAGCCTCGAGGCGAGTCGGTGGTATTAGGTTCGCATCACCGCGTGATACCGCAATGATCGGGTTTGATTCGCGGGCTGTCCCGGGAGAGCATGCACTGGCCGTATGGGACGAGTTATCGGGCATTTCTTGCACATTTCTTGCCCCACGTAGATGAGAGGGCTCGGCCGATGCATTCTTGACGCTGAGGCGGGATCGGCGACGGTTAGAGAGTACAATGTGGAGTTCGACTCATTAGCTCGGTATGTCCTCGTCAGAGTAGCCGATATGGAGGATGAGTACACCGCTACGTCACCGGGCTAGATGATTACTTGGCGAGGCTTGTTCGAGTGTAGCTCTTCACCGCATGGACATTGCCCGCACGCAGCTCATGCACTAGGATGTGAGGCACGAGAGGTCGACGGAATGACCGGATCGCAGAAGAGGTCGAACAGCAGGTCCTTTGGTAACTTTCGAGGCGGGCCGCCGCCAGCAGACTAGTTATGTACCTCCGCCCAAGCAGAGTGGTCCTCCGCGCCTTCGTGACGCTCGGGTATTCGAGCCGGTCGTGGCTCCAAGGCTTACGTTCACGGTATACGGGTTCTAGCCACCGATTCATGTTTCCTCAGCACGATGCGGCGCACGCCATCCCGGGAATGTCGCCGCTTTATCGTGCTTGTTTTTCCCGCGCCGTCGTGGCCATGTGACGAAACCGTCCTAATAGGAAGGATGCAGCGAATGACTCACCACCGTCGGGCGTGTTCATCGCCTTCTATAGCTATGCGCCCTGCAGGGCAGGATTTTGGTTAGAGCGACGGAGGGAAAATGAAGCAGTTGATACAGGTATATTCTTACCCCTCTAGAGACTAGTATGCGTTGATGATATGATGATGTGCTAAGTATTATGTTCAGATAGCATTATGTTAAATTGTGATTTAAAGGCCTGGTTAGTAAAGGGTAAGGTTGGGTACCTAGAAATTGTGGGCCTTAGAATATTATACGTGGAGACCTTAGATGCAAGGCCGTCTTGAGTAAAAGATTTTGTTTACAATTGACCTTTGTCGGAGTGCATAGTATACGTGGGGTATACTTGTGTGATAAGTCCCTGAGCGGTGTGAAATGAAAGAGGGTAGTTGAGCTAAGAAGACCATTAGGTTTTCGTAACTTGATTAGTGAGATTGTTCCGGATAGGGGAACATGAGTTTTTGCGTGATAGCGGGTCGGGTCATGGACCGACGCGTCAACCCGCGGCCTGTATTGTGGTGGGGTCAGTTCGAGGTGGTCCCGCCAGGTGGTAGGGTCACGAGGGTGTTAGACCCAAGTTTAGTTAACCATCGTACGAGTTCGTGGATGCGTTCGACTAGTAGTCGGGCCGATGAGGTCAGCCCCTCTTGTCTTTCAGTCAGGACCGTGTACTCGACAGAGGGTTATGCGAGATGTTATATCAGGAAGGTTGTAAGGCTGCACGAGGTGCCTACTTTCACCTTATGACAGGCAGTGGAGCCCAGGTTACGGCTATTTCTTTTTCTGGAAGTTTTACCAGCGGGGTTAGAACTTAGTAGTCTCAAGACGCATTCGCCTCGCCGGTGTTTGGATTTCAGGGGTAGCTGTGAGGATTGTTGTCTCCTATTGAGGAAATGTTTTATAGCTACCATTTCAGTATTCAAATGTCGCCTTATGAATGCCTTGTAGGGGCGGTAGTGTAGGTTGCCGGTCGATTGGTTCGATGTTGGCAAGGTTCAGATAGTTGGTCCGTACTTGATCCAGCAGGATGTGGATAAGGTGAAGCTTATCCGTAAGAGGTTATTTGCGGCTCGAAATGTAAGTCGTGCGGATAATCGGCGTCGACACTTGGAGTTCAGGTTGAAGGTGGGTCTTCTTGAAGGTATCACCCCGGGAGGGCGTGATGAGATTTTGGAAACTGAAGCAATAACAGAAATTGGTAAGTTTATTATGAAGAGTTCGAGTATACGAGGAGGGTACGACGAGCAAGGGAAGGAACAAACATGTGTTAAAAGAGAATAGAAGTGATCATTTCTTTTGTGAAGAAAAAGTGCGAAGGGAGTATCTTTTAGACCTTGGGTGGAAGCTTGTGTGATGTTGAGGTGATTCCTCGTGGATTTGGATTTAAGTTTTGCGCGTATGTTTTTTTTTGTGGCCATGTGTGGCATTGGCAACTTGTTTAAGTTAAAGAGAACTTTATCGTTATCCGTCTTGAGAAGGAACATTCGGGACGAATGTTTCTAAGGAGGGGAGAATGTTATACCCCGTATTTCCAGAGTATGTACGTAAGGACGTATGTACAAAAGTTTTAGCCTTAAAGTTAGGCATAGGACGAAATTGGTGCACAACCCACTAAAAGAACCGTTTTCCGACGAAACGTCTTCCAATCTTTGCGTAGGGAAAATTACGGCTATATCATTTATAATTTTTGCGGATTTTTTCGAGAGATGAAATATTTTGGACAAACGAGAGGGTGACACTTGTCACCCTCATATGGACGGCAAAGAGGGCTGGGATGGCACGATTTTGGGTCTTGTTTTGTGGCCTAAAACTTGGGTCAATGTTTGTGAGGGATTTGTGGAGTAGGATAGGGTGAACTTGTGCAAATCTCCACCTTATACTTGCCTACCACTTGGCTTCATCTTGGCCATTGGTTGGCCTATAAATACCCCTTTAGTTGATGAGTTATTTCATCCACACTTAGACATTTTCCAAGTCTTGAAACCCCTCTCCCCCTTTGAGAGTTCTCGTCCACAACACCCTCCCCTCGAGAAGCCCTGGCCGAAAGCACCCTCCCCTTTGTAGTGTTCTAGCCGAGACTACCCCCTACCTAAAGTTGTTCTCGTAAAATACCCCCCCTCTTGGTAGAAAATACTCTCCAAGTATTGTTAATATACCAAAATACCTTAGCCTTATACCTTGTAGTATTCCAAAGATACCTCTATACGTAGAGCCCGAAAATACTACCTTATGTCCTTTTTGTCTCAAAAACGAAACCCTAAGGAAAACCTTCATAGGCGGTTGAAGTGTTAAGTAGAAGTTGCGTAGAACTTCTAAGGGTTGTTTGGAGCGGGTTGGAGCGCCCAGAGTAGGAGCTAAACGTTGCTCAGGATCGACATTTAATCTTGGATAATTTTGGGCTTATCGAGGTAAATATCTTGTCCCCCTTTTGTAATTAGAGTTTACACACTGTTGAAGTATAAGAATTAAGTATAAGTATATACAAGGAAGGTATATAAGAAGAGAATTGAATCAGATTACTTACATAGGATTTGTATTTACTGAGACTTGTGAAGTTTGACTGTAGGAAGTCACGCCAATTTTCCGTAGAATCTTGTATCTAGATTTATTCTACCGAGTAGTCTAGACATTGATAGACTTGTATAACCGTTATAGGTTGAAGTACTGCGAGTAGCGTAGTCTACTCAAAGGGTGGAAAAGGCTAGCAGGATTACAGTACTTTGGAGCTATTTGCTAATAGTCGATAAATCGTCGCGAGGTATGTGATTCTTTCTATACTCTTGAGCATGATATTTTAAAAGGAATATATATAGTACGGTAGACGTACGTGTGTTAACTGAACGTAGTTTTACGGCAATGTCTTTTGACTTAAGCCTGAATAATAAGAATCTTGAAGTATTTCAAAAGAGTTAAGAAACCTTTTTGAAAGAAGAGTAACACTTGGTTTTAAAAGTTTTAAAAGCTTAAGAGTTATACTAGACTTAAGAGAGATAAAAAGAATGGTTTATTGATTTTAGAAGTTAAGAGACTTGATCTTAAAAGATAAGAGACTTGACTTATTTGAATTAACATGAATTTTGTTAAAAAGTGTGAAACCTCATTCGTGAGTAATGAGTGCTTGGTTTTTAAAAGGAATCATGTTTTACTGATTTCGGAAATCAGAATAAGTATCGAACGAACCACTGCAGCGTTAATAAAGGGAAATGTATTGACTAATTAAGTATTATTAAAACCAGTAGAAACCTCCATCTGCATAGAAGCTAAGATGAGACAAAATGATATTACATTTCCTAGATCATGGCTGCTTTAATAAGATTGATTATGAACAAGAATAACCTACTCACATATAAGGCATATGTTTCTCAAATTGTTTAAAAGAGAATTATATTCTTAAGTGATTAAGACTAAGAACTACGAAACCTTTCTAAAATAAGAGACTTAAGTACTTGAAATTAGGCAAACTTGAACTTATGGAAAAAATGTTGTTACTTGATGTTGAAAAGGAAAGTGTTTTGGTTTACCTAAAAATGTGAGTCACTCTATTTTAATACTACGGGTATCGGGTGACCTTTATAAAAGAAATGGATCTTTTAAAAAGAATTTAACGTACGTAATACTTTGGGATCGAACTGACTTTGGCATAAAATAACCTTGAGTTGTGTAACTTGCCTATGTTTGCGTTTGATAGCCCCGTTGTGCAAATCAGATTTCTATACCACCGCTCTCTCGATGGAGGGCGGCTGATTTGTTATGAACGATTCTTCACCGAGTCCCATGAGATGGGCCGACACGTATTCCATCCGATTCTTCACCGAGTCCCATGAGACGGGCCGACACATATTCCATCCGATTCTTCACCGAGTCCCATGAGACGGGCCGACACGATTTCATCCGATTCTTTATCGAGTCCCATGATGGGCCGACACGATTTCATCCGACATTTACCGAGTCCCATGGGATGGGCCGACATGTATTCCATACTTCACCGAGTCCCACGGACGGGCCGACTCAGACACCACACGATTCCACCTCTATCCCCACGGGATGAGCCGAGACATGTCAGACGATAATACGGTTTATATCCGCATCGCCAGTGAGGAAGGAGTTCCACGGGCATGAGGGATGACTTGAGGGCGTGAGTCCCTGACTTGACGTGACTGCTTTTATGTTATGAACTGTAGTTTGGTTATCATACATGTCTCCTGTTTTATATAGACTGTTATGATTTCATTTCTGATTTTTCGCCACATACTTGTAATTGCCAGATCGACCTCTTCGGGGCCGCGTTCATGCCGCAGTAGAGGTACATCGTTGTGGATCCTCGCTCATAGGATCACGTCGGCGTGTTGGGAAGCCCCGCTTTCTCCGAGGCTTATCTTTTGCATGTTACCCGAGTCAGAGGTTCTTATGCATTCAGGGGTATGGCGGGGCCCTGTCCCGTCATAGTTGTTGTTGTAAAACTCTTAGAGGTCTGTAGTACTGTTGTGGGCAGAGTTGTAAAAAGGATAACTGTTCGGGTTTTTATGTATATATACAGAAGGCAACTGTTTTGGTTGGCCTGTTTATTTATCATATCTCTTGTTTCATGTTTATGTTTTATTTCCGCTGATTTTCTCTGATGTTGTATCACTAAGGTGCCCGGGGTAAGGTACCAGTCACGGGCCCGGGTTCGGGTCGTGACAAACCCCGAGATTTTGGAAACTGAAGCAATGACAGAAATGTGGTACGTATAGTAGGAAGAGTTCGAGTGTACGAGGAAAGTACGACGAGTAAGAAAAAGGCGAAGATGTGTTAAGAAGATGGAAGTGTCCTTGTTATAAAGTAAAGTTGTGAAGGAAGTATCCTTTGGACCATGGGTGGAGCTATTAGTATTGTTATACGCTTTAGAGATGATTCTTCGCTGGCTTGGATGTGAGTTTTTGCGCGTACGTAGTATTATGGCCAGGTGTGGCATAATTGGTTTCGTAAGTATAGTAGTGAAGACTATACCGGCACAGGTGTGCTTGGAGACTTAGAAGGAACATTCGAGACGAATGTTTCTAAGGGGGGAAGAATGTTACACCCCATAGTTCCAGAGTATGTATATGAGGACGTACGTACGAGAATACGACATTAAGGTTGGAAAGGAAGAAAGATGTGATTTTTTCGACGGAAAAGTTTCCGGATTTTGTGAAGGAAAAAGGTTCGTTAATGGGAATTGGATTCCCAGATTTGGTATTCAGACTTTTTGGAATATTTAAGAATTATGAAATTTTATTTCCGAAATTGGTCACGTGGGGCCCACGGGAGGAAATTTACGGTTTTGTGGGGCCCACTTTATTTTCGGATTTTTGGCATTACGGATATTTTTCGGAAGACGGAATATTTTGGACGAGTAGGGGGCGACACGTGTCACCCCCCCTTGAGGCCATGTGGGCCGATTGTTGTGTGTGTTGACGCTTTTTCTTGGACAAGTGGCCCATTTTGTGGTGGCCACTTGTCCCATTGTTATGGTGGACAAATGGTTGGCCATCTACCCACACACATGTACCCCATCCTCACCACACACTTGCCTAGATCTTGGCCATTGATTTTCCTATAAATACCCCATTGATTTCAAGACTTCTTCATCCACTTAAATGTTTCTAAGTCACAAAAATCCCCCTCCCTCCTTGTGTAGCTCGTCCGAAATCCCCCCACTTTGTGTAGAAAATACTTCAAGTATTGTTGTATTATCCCAAAATACCTTAGCCTAGTATTCCTAGTAGTATTCCAAGTTATTTCAGAACGCCCGAACCCGGTTCACATCGTGCCTTACCGGCACCCTAGTGATACAACATCGAGAAAACCAATGGAAAATAAAACATGAATCATGAAACAAGAGATATCATAAATAAACAAAGCCAACCAAAACAGCTTGCCTTCAAGATATACATAAAACCCGAACAGTTTAATCCTTTTACAACCCTGCCCACAACAGTTCTACAGACCTCTAAGATTTACAACAACTATGGCGGGACAGGGCCCCGCCATACCCCTGAATGTACAAGAACCTACAACTCAGGGAACACATACCAAAAGATAAGCCTCCGGAGAAACGGAGCTTCCCAACACGCTGAATGTGATCCTATAAGCGGGGATCGACAGTCGATGTACCTTTACTCGCAGATGAACGCAGCTTCAAGCGAGGTCGATAACAGTACCAAGTATGTGAAATCAGAAATATCAGAAATGAAATCATAATAGTCTATATAAAGCAGAGACATGTATGATAACCAAACTACGATTCACAACATAGAAGCGCCATATGTCAAGTCGTGACTCACGCCTAAAAGTCATCCTCATGCCCGTGGAACTCCTTCCTCACCGCCAGCCTAGGTACAAATCATGTGATACGTATAATGTGTCTCGCCCATCTTATGGACCCAATATAGAAAAGGGTGGAATACATTCTGCTCATCCTATGAACCTAGTCGAGTGGAATACATTCTGATGAACCGTAGTCAAGTGAAATACATTCTGATGAACCGGTCCTCAAGTGAAATACATTCTGATGAACCGGTCCTCAAGTGAAATACATTCTGATGAACCGTAATCAAGTGAAACACATTCGGATGAACCCAGAGTCGAGTGAAATACATTCGGATGAACCGGTAATCAAGTGATATACATTCGGATGACCCTGAGTCAAGTGATATACATTCGGATGAACGGTAGTCGAGTAGAACACGATTTACACAACAAGGCTATCACACGTAACATGGTCAAGTTTCATAACAACAAGTATAAGCAAGTTACACACGACTCAAGGTACTTTCATTTTATATCAAAGTCCGATTTTAACCTTAAAGTACTACGTCCGTTGAATTCCTTTTAAGATCCATTTCTTTTACAAAGGTCACCCGATACCGTAGTATAAAAATAGAGTGACTAACATTGTTAAGTAAACCAAAATGCTTTCCTTTGTAAAATCAAGTAACAACCTTATTTTCCAAACGCTCAAGTTTGCCTAATTTCAATGCTCAAGTTTCTCATTTTAGAAAAAGGTTTCGTAGTTCATAGTTTTAGTCCTTTAAAACATAATTCTCCTTTAAACGTTTTGAGAAACATACGTCTTATATGTGGGTAGGTTATTCTTGTTTATAATCAATCTTATTAAGCAGCCATGATCTAGGAAATGTAATATCATTTTGTCTCATCTTAGCTTCTATGCAGATGGAGGTTTCTACTGGTTTTAATAATACTTCATTAGTCAATACATTTTCCTGTTATTAACGCCGCAGTTGGTTTGTCGATACACATTCTGATTTCCGAAATCAGTAAAACATTCTTAAGCCGTTATACCTAACTTCCCATAAAGCTAGTATAACTCTTAAGCTTTCAAAACCCAAGTACTACTCATTCTTTCAAAACGATTCATAAATCTTTTGAAATACTTCAAGTTCTTTATTAACACATAACAAGCCAGTTATTATTCAAATCAGTTACCTTTTAGAAACCACAAAGTATTTGCTTATCCACATAAAGCTATTATAACCAACTTCCCATAAAGCCGTTATAACACTTTATGTTTAAATCAATCAAATACATTAGCACATGTACGTCTACCGTACTACATAGTTCACATATATCATGCTAGAAGAGATAGGAAGAGGTTCACATACCTCGCGACGATTATCGACTAATAGCAAAACGCTCCAAGTACCTCAAACCGCTTGGCGACACTCTACCAAGAAGATCACTCCACACGCAGATTACAACCTATAGAGGCCACAACGCGCCTATTAATACCTTTAGACCCCGACGTAGAATATTCTACATAAAATTGAAGACTCCCCGCAACAACAGAAATCTCCTCTCTCTATCGAGGCCGCTACCAAGCCAACCAGGGGGTTAACACGTCTGACCGGACGTGTACAATTCTACTACACAAAGAATGCTACACAAGTTCATCGTAATACATCCCATGTAATTACGTCAGCTTCTCTTATTTAAATTCAGCTTAAGTCGCAAGACATTGCCGTAAGTATTATTCAGCTTAAGTCAAAAGACATTGCCGCACAATTATAATGTTCAGTTCTATATATAGTATACTTCAACTATATATTCCTACAACATGTAATTTCCAATTACAATAAGGTCAAGATATTTACCTCGATAAGCCCAAAATTATCCAAGTTATAAGTCGCCCGAACAAGGTTTAGCTCCTACTCCGTGCTCCAAAACGCTCCAAGAAACCCTTAGAAGTGTCTACACAACTTCTACTTAATACTTCAACTACGGGTGAAGATTTTTCCTTAGGGTTTCGTTAGTGGCTAAAGGAAGGTATAATAGTATTTTCCAAGCCAGATAAAGGGTACTTTGGAAAGTACTACAAGGTATTTGGCTAAAGTATTTTGGGCATTATAACGATACTTGTAGAATACTTTTCTACCAAGGGGTAGTATTTTGACTAGCACAACTAGGCTAGGGGGTTGCTCTCGCCAGAGCCACTAGGCAAGTGGCTCGTGAGGCCTTCAAGAGGGAGAGGGGTGGTGTTTGGACGAGAACAAGGTTGAGGAGAGGGAGGGATTTTCAAGACTTAGACAATTTTTGGATGAAGAAGTTCATCAACTCAGGGGGGTATTTATAGGTCAAGTGAAGGCCAACCAATGGCCAAGATGAAGACAAGTGCATAGCAAGTGTAGGGCCAAGATCTTGCCAAGTGCCCCTTATCCATCTACCACAAAATATCCTACCAACTACTTGACAAAAATGCCAAGTCCAATTCGCCCAAACCGAACCCTTACGTCCGCCAATGGGAGGGTGCCAAGTGGCGCCTCTCGTTGGTCCAACACGCTTCGCCTCTGAAAAATCCGCAAAAATTAAAAATGACATAGCCGGAAATTCCCTACGAAAGTCGTGGAAAACGCTTTCGCCGAAAAAAACGACTTAATCGGTGTTGTGCACAAAAAGAATTCGCCAAGCCTAAAGAAGTTCGAAAATTTCACGCACGCCCCCACGCATACTGAAATACGGGGTATAACATTCTCCCCTCCTTAGAAACATTCGTCCCGAATGTTCCTTCTCAAGACGGATAACGGTAAAGTTCTTCTAATAAGTTGCCAACGCCACAACTGGCCACTAAACAACATATGCACGCAAATACTTATATCCAAGTCCACGAGAAAACACCTCTAACATCACAAACTTTTGTCACTTTGCCGCGAGGTTCTAGTGTCACTCCGGCGACCCAACAAACGGTACCTGACTGCATGCGATTCCTGAGGTCTAAAATATACATCCTTCGACCTTCTCCCTTTACAAGAAATGATCAGATCTATGCTCGCAATACATGCTCGCCTCTACCCTTACTCGTCGTACTTCTCGAACTCTTGAACTCTTTTAGCATAATGCATCACACTTTAGTTTCCAAACTTGAGTCACTACCTCCCAACTTGGTCATCCTATTAGCCTCGATCTTCCTTAAGGCTATTCCCGGCCTTCACGATCTACTTCTGGTCGAACGTATCCACGAACTCATACGATGGTCATCAAAACTTGGGCCTAGCACCCTGGTGACCCTACCACCTGGCGGGACCACCCAGAGCTGACCCCACCTCATTCCGGGCTACGGGTTGACACGCAACACGCCCTCAACCCGACCCTCCGTCACGCCGACTCTCTTGTTTCTCGATCCGGAACAACCTTGCTAAATCACATCATGAAAGATACCACTTTCATTTACCCAACCTGCAGACTTATCACACAATATTTTCTAGGCATAAAATGCACTCTGACAAGGATCACTCGCAAAATCTTGTACTCAAGACGGCCTTACATCTAAGGTCTCAACTGTAATATTCTAAGGTTCATCATTTTCTCACCCCTCAGGCTTACCCTTTTTCCCCAACTAGGTTCCTAAATCACATTTTAGCACAAAGCTATCCGAACATAACACTTAACACATTAACATAACATCAAAACATACAAGCCTCTAGATGGTTAAGATATACCGGTTACCGCCCACTCTAATCGTAAGTCCACTGCAGGCGCATAATCGTAGAAAGCGATGAACCCGCCATCGATCCGCAGGTCGCGCTGCCGCATTCTCTCCTATAAGCACGCCTCTCGCCACATGGCCTCGACGGCCGCAGAAGCAAGCACCAAGAAAGACGACATTCCCGGGATGATGTTTGCCATCGTGCACACCGGCGGGACATGAATCCCGCCGCTAGCACTCACGTATACCGTGGAACTGAAGCCCCGGAGCTCACCAGCCCCGAATACCTGAACGCCCCAAGATCGGGGGACCACTGCATCGGGTGGAGGTACATAACTAGATCGCTACGAGGCGGTCCGCCGAAAGTTACCAAAGGACCTCGCTGCTCGCCTCTTCGCCGATCTCGGCCATTCCGTCGACCTCTCCGTGCCTCACATCCTAGTGCATGAGCTTGCATGCGGGCAATGTCCATGCCCCAAGAGCTACACCTGCATAAGCCTCGCCAAGTAATCGCCCACCGGTGACGTAGCGGTACTCGTCCTCCATATCCGCTACTACAATGGAACATACCGAGCTAATGAGTCGAACTCACATTGTACTTCTAACCGCCCGCCCGCCCCGCCTCAACGCCAAAAATCTGCCCGAGCCCTCTCATCCGCGAGGCAAGAAATGTGCAAGAAATGCCTCGAGAACTGCCCCAAATCTGGAAGTGCATGCTCTTCCCGACGCCCCACGAATCAAACTACCAATCGCAGAATCACGCGGTGATGCGAACTCAATACCACCGACTACGCTCGAGGCTCGATCACTCACGATCCGTTGTAGCCGCTTGATAAACTCCCGAGGGTCGCCTCGCTCTTGATCCATAGAACACCGGAGGGCTACAACTCGTAAAGTCACGTAGCCTCAAACCGCTCGCCGGGTGAACTACGGTGCTCTCGGGCCGGAATCGCTACATCCAGCCTATCTCATATTCGCCACGACTTCGCCAAGAATCGCCATCTCTTGTACCCATCTCATCGGCCCAGCCGGGATCGAGGCTCGTATCAGAGTCTCGCAGCCACCGCCGCGCTCTAACTCGCTGGCTTGCGGCGCCGCGAAACCCGCCGGTTAAGCACTGCTCAGTATCGACCGCTCGCGCCTCGCTCTCAGTATCTCGCTAACTCCTCGATCGCTTGCCCATCTGGGCTCGGTTTTACGCGAGGCATAATCGGTAAAGGAAAGGAATACGCCGGAGGGTCCAATTTATCACACATTTCTAAGGCACGATCTCGTAATGAGAAGGATGGAAACTAATCCTAAATGTCTCGCAGCCTCCTCGATTATAGATGTGGTGCACAACACACCGATAATCAAGACTCTACTAGACACGGTCAGACACTTTCCGAGGACTAATCGCTCGATACCACTTTGTAACGCCCAACCTCCCGCATCGTGCCTTACCCCGCACCCTAGTGATACAACATCGAGAAAACCAATGGAAAATAAAACATGAATAATGAAACAATAGATATAATATATAAACAGGCCAACCAAAACAGTTGCCTTCAGTATATACATAAAACCCGAACAGTTTAATCCTTTTACAACCCTTCCCACAACAGTTCTACAGACCTCTAAGATTTACAACAACTATGGCGGGACAGGGCCCCGCCATACCCCTGAATGTACAAGAACCTACAACTCAGGGAACACATACCAAAAGATAAGCCTCCGGAGAAACGGAGCTTCCCAACACGCTGAATGTGATCCTATAAGCGGGGATCGACAGTCGATGTACCTTTACTCGCGGATGAACGCAGCCTCGGCGAGGTCGATAACAGTACCAAGTATGTGAAATCAGAAAATCAGAAATGAAATCATAATAGTCTATATAAAGCAGAGACATGTATGATAACCAAACTACGCTCACAACATAGAAGCCATATGTCAAGTCGTGGACTCACGCCTAAAAGTCATCCTCATGCCCGTGGAACTCCTTCCTCACCGCCAGCCTAGGTACAAATCATGTGATACGATAATGTGTCTCGCCCATCTTATGGACCCAATATAGAAAAGGGTGGAATACATTCTGCTCATCCTATGAACCTAGAGTCGAGTGGAATACATTCGGATGAACCAGAGTCAAGTGAAATACATTCTGGATGAACCGGTCCTCAAGTGAAATACATTCGGATGAACCTGGTCCTCAAGTGAAATACATTCGGATGAACCGGTAATCAAGTGAAACACATTCGGATGAACCGGTAGTCGAGTGAAATACATTCCGGATGAACCGTAATCAAGTGATATACATTCCGGATGACCCAGAGTCAAGTGATATACATTCCGGATGAACCGGTAGTCGAGTAGAACACAATACTTACACAACAAGGCTATCACACGTAACATGGTCAAGTTTCATAACAACAAGTATAAGCAAGTTACACACGACTCAAGGTACTTTCATTTTATATCAAAGTCCGATTTTAACCTTAAAGTACTACGTCCGTTGAATTCCTTTTAAGATCCATTTCTTTTACAAAGGTAACCCGATACCCGTAGTATAAAAATAGAGTGACTAACATTGTTAAGTAAACCAAAATGCTTTCCTTTGTAAAATCAAGTAACAACCTTATTTTCCAAACGTTCAAGTTTGCCTAATTTCGAATGCTCAAGTTTCTCATTTTAGAAAAAGGTTTCGTAGTTCATAGTTTTAGTCCTTTAAAACAGAATTCTCCTTTAAACGCTTTTGAGAAACATACGCCTGATATGTGGGTAGGTTATTCTTGTTTATAATCAATCTTATTAAACAGCCATGATCTAGGAAATGTAATATCATTTTGTCTCATCTTAGCTTCTATGCAGATGGAGGTTTCTACTGGTTTTAATAATACTTCATTAGTCAATACATTTTCCTTTTATTAACGCTGCAGTGGTTTGTCGATACACATTCTGATTTCCGAAATCAGTAAAACATTCTTAAGCCGTTATACCTAACTTCCCATAAAGCTAGTATAACTCTTAAGCTTTCAAAACCCAAGTACTACTCATTCTTTCAAAACGATTCATAAATCTTTTGAAATACTTCAAGTTCTTTATTAACACATAACAAGCCAGTTATTATTCAAATCAGTTACCTTTTAGAAACCACAAAGTATTTGCTTATCCACATAAAGCTATTATAACCAACTTCCCATAAAGCCGTTATAACACTTTATGTTTAAATCAATCAAATACATTAGCACATGTACGTCTACCGTACTACATAGTTCACACATATCATGCTAGAAGAGATAGGAAGAGGTTCACATACCTCGCGACGATTATCGACTAATAGCAAAACGCTCCAAGTACCTCAAACCGTCGGCGACACTCTCAGTCAAGAAGATCACTCCACACGCAGTACTACAACCTATAGAGGCCACAAAGCGCCTATTAATACCTTTAGATCCCGACGTAGAATATTCTACATAAAATTCAAAGACTCTCCCGCAACACAGCGTAAATCTCCTCCTCTATCGAGGCCGCCACCAAGCCAACCAGTGGTTAACACGTCCGACCGGACGTGTACAATTCTACTACACAAAGAATGCTACACAAGTCTCAGAATACACCCTATGTAATTACATTCGCTTCTCTTCTTTAAATTCAGGCTTAAGTCGCAAGACATTGCCGTAAGTATTATTCAGGCTTAAGTCAAAAGACATTGCCTCACAATTATAATGTTCAGTTCTATATATAGTATACTTCAACTATATATTCCTACAACATGTAATTTCCAATTACAATAGAAGGTCAACATATTTACCTCGATAAGCCCAAAATTCTCCAAGTTATAAGTCGCTCCTAAACAAGGTTTAGCTCCTACTGCGCTCCAAAACCCCCAAGAAACCCTTAGCAGGGTCTACACAACTTCTACTTAATACTTCAACTACGGGTGAAGATTTTTCCTTAGGGTTTCGTTTAGTGGCTAAAGGAAGGTATAATAGTATTTTCCAAGCCAGATAAAGTGGTACTTTGGAAAGTACTACAAGGTATTTGGCTAAAGTATTTTGGGCATTATAACGATACTTGTAGAATACTTTTCTACCAAGGGGTAGTATTTTGACTAGCACAACTAGGCTAGGGGTTGCTCTCGCCAGAGCCACTAGCAAGTGGGGGCTCACGAGGGCCTCAAGAGGGAGAGGGTGGTGTTTGGACGAGAACAAGGTTGAGGGAGAGGAGGCATTTACAAGACTTCGACAATTTTTGGATGAAGAAGTTCATCAACTAAGGGGGGTATTTATAGGTCAAGTGAAGGCCAACCAATGGCCAAGATGAAGACAAGTGCATAGAAAGTGTAGGGCCAAGATCTTGCCAAGTGCCCCTTATCCATCTACCACAAAATATCCTACCAACTACTTGACAAAAATGCCAAGTCCAATTCGTCCAAACCGAACCCCTTACGTCCGCCAATGGGAGGGTGCCAAGTGGCGCCCTCTCGTTGGTCCAACACGTTTCGTCTCTAAAAATCCGCAAAAAATTAAAAATGACATAGCCGGAAATTCCCTACGAAAGTCGTGGAAAACGCTTTAAAAACGACTCTAATCGGGTGTTGTGCACAAAAAGAATTCGGCCAAGCCTAAAGAAGTTCGAAAATTTCTACGTACGTCCCCCACGTACATACTCTGGAAATACGGGGTATAACAATTTCAATAACTAAGAGCCCGGAAAAATACTACTTTATTCCAATAGTCGCAAAAATGAAGCCCTAGAAAAATCTTCATAGCTTAGATGAAGTGTTAAGAGAAGTCGTTTGGAAACTTCTAAGGGTTGCTTGGAGCGGGTTGGAGCGTCAGGAATTGGAGCTAAACGTTGCTCAGGATCGCCTTATATCTTGGATAATTTTGGGCTTATCGAGGTAATAATATTTATCCCCCTATTGTAATTGGAAATTACGTGTAGTAGTAGTTAATAATTGAGTATAAGATATATTGGAAGAATCAGTATAAAGAATTGAACTGTATTTACATTGGACTGTATTTACAGTAGACTTGTAATATTATTGTGGAGTAGAATTGTACACGTCCGGTTAGACGTGTAACCCCCAGGATTTTTGGTTTGCAGCAGGCCTCGTTAGAGAGGAGTTTTATGTGGTTGCGGGGGAAGGTGCTGCCAAATTTTCCGTAGAATAATGAATCTTGTATCTAGAATTATTCTACGAAGAAATCTAGAGGTTGATAGACGTTTTGTGGCCTTTATAGGTTGAAGTACTATGAGTAGCGTATTCTACTTGAAGGATGGAAAAGGCGAGCAAGGTTAGAGTACTTTGGAGCGTTTTGCTAATTGTCGATAATCGTCGCGAGGTATGTGAACCTCTTCCTATCCTTTCTAGCATGATATTTGTGAAATATATTTAGTGCGGTAGACGCACGTGTGTTTAAAGGAAATTGATTTTCCTTTTGTGTCCTTGACTTGATTCCAAAGTTAGGTGACTTGTTATGAAATATTAAGGACTTGAATTATGTTAAAAAGTTGTAAAACCTCACTCGTGAGTAATGGGTGTGTTGTCTTTCAAAGAATAAAGTTATCTTAATTTCGAAAATAAGAATTGTTTTATCATTGGATTTAAAATGATAACTTGACTTATAAACAACTTGATTTTGGGAAAGGAGAAGTAACTTGATAGTTTACTTGTTTTTAAAAGAGTAAGACCCTTGGTTTAAAAAGTATATTGTTACTTGATTTTTAAAGGAAAAGTGCCTTTGTTTTAAAAGAAGGTATGGAAATTGTTTTGGTTTTACTTTGATGTCTTTTGACTTGAGTTTTAAATAATAAGAATCTTGAAGTATTTCAAAAGAGTTATTAACCATTTTTGAAAGAAAAGAAATACTTGGTTTCAAAAGCTTAAGTGTTATACTAGCTTTATGGGAAGTTAGGTATAACGACTTAAGGAAGATAGAAGGAACGGTTTACTTATTTGTTTATAGAAGTCTTGTATTGATTTCTGGAAAGTGTAGTAAGATGGTTTGATAAGTAAACATGTTAGGATGCTACGTGTGTTAGTGTCTTGTGATGTTTATGTAAAGGGGTTTCCCTTGTTGTGCTTATGTTGTTTAACGATAAGCCGTTATGTTAGTATTGTACCACTCACCTCTTGACATGTTATACCGGGTTGTTGCCCCCGATGCGAGGATGCTCACGCAGTCCAGGGACCTATGCGGAGCTACGAGAGTTCCAGGTTAGTGTGCGGGGAATACCTCATGCGGTCTATGTGGCCATGCGGACTACGAGAGTCCAGGACGATGCCGAAGAATAGCTACCCTCGATGCGGGGAATACCTCATGCGGGCCTAGATGGCCTATGCGGAGCTGCGGTGAGTTCCAGGATTTGACGCACACATTGATACTGAGGGCGAGTGGCCAGCTTCGATCATGTGGCGCGGTCTAGAAAGACCTCGTGATACAGTTTTATAGCATTGATTGTACTGTGGGTTTTAGTAGTCGGCTATGCCTTCGTACTTACCCCGTACAGTTTTATTATGACACAGGTGGGACCTGGTGTTCATGTGTATTCCTTAGTGCTTTTATATCATGGACTGCCGGCAGTGAGGAAGGAATTCCACGGGCATGATTGATATTTTGGGCATGAGACACATGGTTATATTTGAGTGATGACTTTAAGGGCGTGAGTCCCTGACTTGACATGACTGCTTACATATTGTGTATCGTAAATTGGTTATCATATATGTATTCTGTTTTATATAGACTATTATGATTTCATTTACTGATTTTCGCCACATACTTGGTACTGTTGATCGACCTCCTTCGGGCCGCGTCACGCCGCAGTGAGGTACACCGATTGTTGATCCTCGCCATAGGGTCACATTCATCGTTGGGAAGCTCCGTGTCTCCGAGGCTTATCTTTCGTATAGTCCCCCGTCGTTGTAGGTACTTACATTCGTGGTATGGCGGCGGCCCCGTCCCGCCATTGTTGTTATAACATTCTTAGGTCCGTAAGATCTTGTGGGCAAGGTGGTTTGTAAAAGGGATGTAACTGTTCAAGCTTTTATATATATATATGCCGACATACATCTTTTCTCAGATAAACTGTTTCTCACTTCATATTGTTTCATGTCTTGTTTTATATTCCGCTGGTTACTCTGATGTATGTCTACTTGGGTGCCCGGGTAAGGCACGATCCACGGTCCGGTCGGGTCGTGATACTAACAACTCAGTGGATTACACGCCTAACCTGGACGTGTTCAATTCTACTTCACGATATATACTACACAAGTTCATCAGAAATACAGTCCATTATAAATACAGTTCAATCCTTTATAATATTCATTCTACATATAGTATACTCAACTATACATTACTACCACATGTAATATCCAATTACAATAGGGGGGGGGTAAAGATCATTACCTCGATAAGCCCAAAATTATCCAAGATTATAAGTCGATCCTGAGCAACATTTAACTCCAATTCCTTACGCTCCAACCCGCTCCAAGAGACCCTTAGAAGTTTCTAAACAACTTCTCTTAACACTTCAACCACGCTAGGAAGATTTTTCTAGGGTTTCACTTTGCGACTATTGGAATAAAGTGGTGTTTCCGGGCTCCTAGTATTGAAATAACTTTGGAATACAACTAGAGATACTAGGCTAAGGTATTTGGGATTATACTACAATACTTGAAGTATTTTCTACACAAGTGGGGGAGGGAGACGAAATTAACTACAAAGGGGAGGGGATATTTTAGCCTTGGAAGACTTAAGTGTGGGATGAAATTGGTCTTCAACTTAAGGGGGTATTTATAGAGGAATTAAGGGTCAAGATCTTATGCAAGTGTGTGGTCAAGATTGGGCCATGTGTGTGTGGGTCCCACCACACCACATGGCCAACGATTTCAAGCTCCAAGTGTAGTGGCCATTTCGGCCAAGGGGACAATCACTAGCCATCATGTCCTCCACCCGGCCAAGGTGACACATGGGGGTGACACGTGTCGCCCCCCGACTCGTCCAAAATATTTCGTCTTCCGAAAATATCCAAAATACCGAAAATCTCAAAAACAAAGTGGGCCCCACAAAACCGTAAATTTCTCCCGTGGGCCCCACGTGACCATTTCCGAAAATAAAATCTCATAATTCTAATATAATCCAAGAAGCCCAAATACCAAATCTGGGAATCCAATTCCCATTAACGAACCTTTTTCCTTCACAAAAACCGGAAACTTTTCCGTCGAAAAATCACATCTTTCTTCCTTTCCAATTTTTCTGTCGTATTCTCGTACGTACGTCCTCACATACATACCCTGGAACTACGGGGTATAACATATAACGGCTTTATGGGAAGTTAGTTATAACGGCTTTATGGAAATTTAAGAGAATGGTCTACTTGATTTAAAGGCATAAGTTTCCTAGGTTGTTAAAGTAGAGGTCATTTGGTTTAGAAGCTTTAAAATGTATTTCTAAAGGTGTAGTGGCTTGACTAGAAAAGTAGACTTACCTTGATACTACGGGCGTTAGTATCTTGTGGTTATTTTTATGAAATAAGTCCTTTTCAAAAGCTTAGAAGTACGTAGTACTTTGGGTTAAATCCATGTATTTCACGTAAAACGAAAGTGCCTTGAGTTTATAAAATGAAATTCATTTTTGTATGATAATGAAAGTGTAAAGATTTTATGAACTTGTCTATGCTTGCTTGCGATAGCCTTTGAGTCCAAGTATTATATTTTTTTACGCTGTCGTGACTCTCAGTTGGAGGGCCGATCGTCTATTGTGGAATTTACTTGACGCATCGCGGTGATGGGCGATTCCACGTATGCTTCCATTGTGATTGTTCCATGGACATGCTTATACGATGAGGGATTCTGGGGCATGCAACCATGATACGGGTTAAACTCCCGGATGCTATTATTATTCCATGGACTAGCTCTCCATGAAGACATGTACCCGAGATGAGCGATTCCACGGGCATGTTATATACTATTATTATTTCATGGATTAGCTCTCCATGAAGTCATGTACCCGAGATGAGGGATTCCACGGGCATGAGATATATATATATATATTACATATGTGCACGCCGACAGGGATGTAGGATTCCACAGGCGTGTTACATATATATATATATTTTACACTTGCGGCTGTAGGCAGTGATGAAGGATTCCACGGGCAGGCTTTGATATTTGCAGGCTTGAGACCCTTACTGGACTGTGTGATGTTTTGAGGGCTTGTGTCCCTAGCCTTGGTGTGACTATTGTTTATGTGATGAAATAGTCTTTAAAAGGTAAAAACTGACTTTCATTACTTTCGTTTCGACAAGGCACGGTTGTACCGTTAATTTGATTATCATACTTGTCTCCAACTTTATATATCTAGACTTTATGATTTAAATTACAGTACTTTTAGTTTCACATACTTGGTACATATTTTGATCGAATTCTATCACGACATGACCCAAGCTCATGATCGGTGCCCTACCTGGGCACCCTTACATGTATACATCAGAGATAATCAGCGGAACATACATAAACTTGACAGGAAATAAATAACAATTTAGCCGATAAGGCTACCTTCCTAGATACATAAACTACGTAAAATCAAAAGCAGCTACCTCTTTTTTTTTTTACAAAGCGACCCACAAGATATGACTACAGACCTCTAAGAGTTTTGACATAACAACTGTGACGGGACAGGGCCCCGCCATACCCCTGTGTGTACATAAATCTACAACCTCAGGGAACTGTACCAAAATACAAAGCCTCCGAAATAATGGAGCTTCCCAACCAGCTGAACAATGATCCTAAGAATGAGGATCAACAAGCTATGTACCTCAACTCGGCAGATGAATGCACCCGGAGGAGGTCGACGAAATATGTACCAAGTATGTGAAACTGAAAATACTATATTGAAATCATAACAGTCTATAATAAAGCTGGAGACATGTATGATAACCAAAATAACAGTACACTATGCCTTGCCGAAGTGAAAGTAATGAAAGTAAGTTTTACCTTGTACAAACTCTTTCAACACATGAACAATAGTCACACCAGGGCTATGGACACAAGCCCTCAAATATCATCACACAATCCAGTAAGGGTCTCAAGCCCACAAATATCAAAGCATGCTCGTGGAATCCCCCATCAATGCCGACAGCTGTAAGTGTAAAATATAACTATGTGACGCGCCCGTGGCATCCTACGTCACTGTCGGCGTACACACATACAATACATATATATATATATCCCCTGCCCGTGGAATCCCCCATCACTGCCGACAATCGTAAGTGTAAAATATAACCATGTGACGCGCCCGTGGCATCCTACCTCACTGTCGGCGTACACACATATGCAATATATATATATCTATATATCTCATGCCCGTGGAATCCCTCATCTCGGGTACATGACTTCATGGAGAGCTAATCCATGGGGTAGTAATCGTATATAACATGCCCGTGGAATCCCTCATCTCGGGTACATGTCTTCATGGGGAGCTAGTCCATGGAGTAATAATCGTATATAACATGCCTGTGGAATCCCTCATCTCGGGTACATGTCTTCATGGGGAGCTAGTCCATGGAGTAATAGTCGTATATAACATGGTCGCATGCCCCGGAATCCCTCATCGTATAAGCATGGCCATGGGTTAATAAAACAAATCCGGGAATCTAACCCGCCTCCTGGTCGCATGCCCCGGAATCCCACATCGTATAAGCATGTCCAAGGAGTAATAAAAACAATCCGGGAATCTAACCCGCATCCTGGTCGCATGCCCCGGAATCCCACATCGTATAAGCATGTCCAAGGATCAATCACAATGGAAGCATACATGTGGAAGCCTCCGTCACTGTTGGTTTGTCCAAGTAAATTCACAACAAGACAGCCGACCCTCCAACTGTGAGTCATGGCAACATAAACATATAATACTTGCACTCAAGGCTATCACAAGCAAGCATAGGCAAGTTCATAAAATCTTTAGACTTTCATTTTATATACTCAAGGCACTTTTCGTTTAGCATACAAATTCGGGAATTTAACCCAAAGTACTACGTACTTCCTTTCTTTTCAAAATACTCCTTTTCATATAAAATCCCAAGATACTAACTCCCGTAGTATCAAGGCGTGTCTACATTTCAAACAAGTCACTACATTTTTAGAAATACATTTCTAGGCTTCTAAATGAAGTGACCATTTCTTTAGAACTTTTAAGCAATTGATACCGTTAAATCAAATTGCCCTTCTTTATTTCAAGTCATTTCTTTGTTTACATTACTAGAGAGAGTCATTCCTTTAACTTCCATAAAGTTGTTATAACCAACTTCCCATAAAGTCGTTAAACTTTATGCCTTAGACTAATTCATTCTTTTTATAACCAAGAGACTTATACTTTCAAATCAAGTTACATAACTTTCAAAATACTTTAAGTCTCTTAACTTTAGAAATCTAGTTTCTTAACTTAGAATATCAAGTCTCTTTAACTTAGGATATCAAGTCTCTTAACTTAGAATATCAAGTCTCTTAACTTAGAATATCAAATCTCTTAACTTAGAATAATAAAGTCTCTTAACCTTTTAAGAATTCAAGGTTCATAGTCTTAAAACTTCATAACATAAACTCTTTAAATTAAGTAACATATAATTTTATGCGTTGTGAATAGGTTATACTCGTTTATAACGATCTTATTAAAGCAGCCATGATCTAGAAAATGTAATACAATTTTGTCTTATCTTAGTTTCTATGCAGATGGAGAATTCTACTCATTTTAATATAATTGATTGTCGATACATTTTCTTTTATTAACGCTGCAATGGCTTATTCGATACTTATTCTCATTCGTGCAGTAAATTAACAAAGTCAACTCGACTCCAAATACTCCCTAACGACTCTTACCAACATCCCCCATAAGACTTGGTAAGAACTTAGGATAACTTAGACATAACTTTTACATAGAGTAAATCAACATACATACCTCTTAACTTCTAAGAGTATAAGGAATCATGAAATAACACCACATGTATATTTCATACATAGAATCATGCCCAAAAGGAGGAAGAGGTTCACATACCTCGCGACGATTATCGACAAGTAGCAAAATGCTCCAAAGTACTTCAACCTTGATAGTTATTCCATCATTTTTGTAGAATACGCTACTCGTAGTACTTCAACCTATATTAATCATAACATGTCTATCAAATCCTCACTTTTTAACGTAGAATCATACTAAGTGTAAGGTCTCTTATTCTACGGAAAATCGGGCAACACTTCCTTTGTTTCTACGTACTTTTCCACCTTTTTCAAGGCCCGAAAATCAATAACCAAACGCCACATTTAAGGCCCAACAATTCAGAAATACAAAGGGGATTACACGCCTAATAGGACATGTAAAATTCTGCCCCACAATCAATATAAAATTGTCCAATAATTCCAAGCCATAATCGGCTACTATTTTCACAACAATTGTCAATTTCCTCTCAATTCCTTTTTCATTCCAAGTTGTTATTCCAACATGTTATATACATAATAACAATTACAACAACTATAATTCCTTTCTTCCCTAACATGCGACGATTGTAACTATCGACCAAATTGATTACAACATTAGCGGCTAACTTGTCCATTTTCGGTTTTCAACAAGTCGATATGATCCAAATCTTTTCAAACTTCATTTTATATACTACATGCTCATTTCTTAACTACTATAACATGTAATCTTCAATTACATTAAGAATATGAAGATTTTACCTCAATAAGCCCTAATAATGTCCAAGCGTAAAAGTCGATCCTTAGCAACTTTTAGCTCCTCTTCCTATGTTCCAATCCGCTCCAAGAACTCCTTAGAAGCTCATGAAGAACTCCTCTTCAAGTTCCATATTCAAAGTTGAAGAACACCTTAGTTTTTCGCCTTGCGACTAACGTAAAAACGTCGTTTTTCCGGGATCTTTCTATTGAGATATCCTTACAATACCCCTAGCAACCTTGGGTTAAAGTCTTGTGAATAATGAACCACAAACTAAAAAAAATTGTGTGGAAATGGCCACAAAGCCGAGAGCATCTCATGTCTTGCTCAAGTTCTCTCATTTTTTTTCTAAGTGTGAAGACTTGTCTTGCACTAGTGTAGTATATATAAAACAATGGAGGGTCAAGATTATAAAAATTGTGTGGTCTTAGATGAAGGGATTAAAATATCAAGCCAAGTGGCTCTTTGACTTAGTCAATAAACTCAAGCTCTAGTTGCAAGACTTGTTCATCTTAGCTTTGGCCAAATGACCATTCTATCCTTGGTCTAATTTCGAACAAGCCCATGTGGGGGGTTGACACGTGTCGCCCTACCATTGGTCCATAAATTTTTGTAATCCTCGTGGGCCCTACAAAACGTAAAATTTCTCGGGTGGGCCCTACGTGACCAAATCCGTAAAATACATTTCCAAAATGATAATAAATTCCATACTCCTCAAATAATGTATTATGAGAATCTAATTCTCATCAACGAACATTTTTCCTTTCCGAAGTTCGGAAGGTTTTTCCTTCGGAAAAACAATTCTTTCTTTCGTACCAATTTTCAAGTCTTGTGCTCTCACATCTATTCTCGTATACATGTCCTGGATTTACGGGGTGTAACATTCTTCCCCCCTTAGAAACATTCATACCCGAATGTTCTTTCGGAGTCCAATCTAATTAGATAGCAACATAGTCTCCTTTTACTACACCCTTTATACAAAAATATGCCACCCATGACCACATAACAATACTTATACTAAAACGTCAACCTGAACTCCAAGTGTCGACATCGGTTGTCTGCATAAAGCTTCTGCTTCCTCCGAGCTTACTAAAAATCTTTCCTGGATAAGCTTCGCATTATCCACAGCCCGCTGAATCAAATCTGGGCCAATTATCCGAACCCCGCCTACGTGGAACCAGCCAATCGGCGATTCTACACTTTCTTACTGGTTGTATTTTTTCCGTACCTCCAACTTACACTAGCATACTTACATAACCTTCATACCGATTCTGGCCTCCAATATTTGGAGTCACTCTATTAAACAATATAAGGCCATTTCCGGCTCTCACGACCTGGTTCCAGTGGAATGCATCCATGAACCCGTAAAACAATTAACTAGACTTGGGCCTTGCACCCTCGTGAACCTGTCACGTAGAGGGACTACTACCAACTGATCTCACTCCAATTCAAACTATGAGGCGACCCATAATAGGTCCTTAACCCGACCCACCGTCGCACTTAACTCTTACCCTTAGTCTGAATAAAATCTTATTGCCCGAGAAGGCCTTATATACCTAAGGTCTCGGCGGTTATCAATATTCTTAGGCTCGCAATTTCCATGCTCCAAGCCTACCTTACCAGTCCCCCCATAACGGGTACAATAACTCCTCATAATACCATAACCATGTTGTCTTGATCGCAACAACCATTACTTACTCCATACAGATCTCATCCGTACAATTCTCTTAAGCCTACCACGTAGCTTAATCTATTACCATGGCATTCCATTAAGTTTCTTAACATGACTTCTTAAGGGTTCACTACCCTATCATACAGCTCATCATTTCCCAATTATCTCAAAATAAAACATAAGACTCAAGAGAATTCATTAATCGTTTCATACCTTCCCGGTATCTATTTAGTCCTTACCAAATCCTGGTAATCTAAAATCATTCTAGGCAACACGCATTTGACCCTCATACATAACTCCGTATAGTTATATGTCATAATACCAACTATACTACAATCATTACCAACAGATACACAATCTACATAGCCCTTCCTGGGGCACTGCCGTCTTTCTCATAGCTGCAATCAACATAACTCGTTAGGGAGAGACGAAACTAACAACACAGCTCTATCGCGCGATCTCAGAGTGAGAAGAATGGAAACCAATCCTAAATGTCCTGCAGCCTCCTGAGTATAGATGTGGTGCACAACACACCGATAATCAAGACTCTACTAGACACGGTCTGTAGACACTTTCCGAAGACTAACTGCTCTGATACCACTTTTGTCACGATCCGACCCCGAGCCCGCGACTGGTGCCCTACCTGGGCACCCTTACAGGTATACATCAGAGATAATCAGCGGAACGTACATAAACTTGACAGGAAATAAATAACAAGTTAGCCGATAAGGCTACCTTCCTGGATACATAAACTACGTAAAACCAAAAGCAGTTACCTCTTTTTTGTTTTTTTACAAAGCGACCCACAAGATATGTGTTACATACCGTAAGTCCAGTACATGTGTAAGAAAGTGTATGTAAGGAATCAAGACTTGGAAATTGGTACGAAAGGAAGAATTGTTTTTCCGACGGAAAATCTTCCGGACGTCGGAAAGGAAAACTGTTCGTTGTTGAGAATTAGATTCTCAAAGTGCTTTATTTGAAGAATATGGAACTTATTAACATTATGGAAATTTATTTTTACGGATTTAGTCATGTGGGGCCCACCCGAGGAATTTTACGCTTATGGCCCACGAGGTTACTAATTTTATGGACGAATGAGAGGGCGACACGTGGCACCCCCACACTTGGTCTTGGTCAAAATTTGTAAGGGTAAAATGGTCATTGACCATGGTAGAAGATAAGTCTTCAAGCTTGATATATTTGACCAAAGTCAACTTGCCACTTGTGCTTGATCCATGTGATTTTCATCTTAGCCACCCATTTGTTTAAGACAAGGTCTTGAAGACTTAGAAAAAAATCACACACTTTGTTCTCCAACAAATAGCTCTCGGGTTTGTGTCATTTTGCCACACAAAAATTTGTAGTTTTGATCCTTTGTTCACAAGACTTAAACCCAATGTCCCTAAGGGTATTGTAAGGATATCTCAATAGAAAGATTTCGGAAAAACGGCATTTTCGTATTAGTCGCAAGGCGGAAACTTAAGAAGTTCTTCAGCTTTGAAGTTGGAACTTGAAGATGGGTTCTTCATAGGCCTCTAAGGAGTGCTTGGAGCGTATTGGAACATAAGGAAAGGAGCTAAGAATTTCTAAGGCGCGACTTTGAATCTTGGAAATTTTAAGGGCTTATAAAGGTATAATTTTGTCGTTTTAGTAGTTAAGACTTACTTATTGTTGTAGCTATGGATATTAGCAAGCATGAGTTATATATTATGAGGTTTGATAAGTGTTGTGGCTATTGGAATCCTAATCCGAAAACTAGCATGTTAGCCCTAAGATTTCAATTCAAGTCGATTATTAGTAAAGTCGTCGCATGTTGTAAAAAGAAGGAAATTGTAGTTGTTGAAGTTGTTTATGACTATATAACATGTTAGACCTTAGAACTTGGAATTGGAAAAGGATTGGAAAGGACTTAGTGTTATTATTTATGTTGGCCGAGAATGGCTAGATTATGGAGCTATTTCGTATGAATTGTGGGGCGGAATTTTACACGTATTGTAAGGCGTGTAATCCCCTTTGTTTGGTTGTTGTTTTGAGCCTTAAATGTGGCGTGTTGGTTATTGTATTCGGCCTTGAAAAAGGTGGCAAAGTGAGTAGAAACAAAGGAAGTGCTGCCCAATTTTCCGTAGAATTAGAGACCGTATACTTAGTATTATTCTACGTTAGAGACTAGAAGTTGATAGTCTTGTTGTGACCATTATAGGTTGACACTTCTACGTACGGCGTATTCGGCTTAGCTTGTGGATTTAGCCGAAAAGGTATGTGAACTATCTCCTCTTCTAGCATGATTCCTTAAGATAAAGAAAGTATGTCTTACTCCTTAAATGATCCATTCCTTGGTTGTATTTGGATTGCCTAAAGTAGAACTTGTTCTATGTAATTCATTGATCGTACTTTGATGTTTAAATTGTAAGTGGTATAATCCATTTCCTTAGTGAAGTTTGGATTCTTAAAAGTGAAAGTATTTTACTTAAAGTACATAGAGTCTTGAAAAGGAAGTGGTTTCCAAATCTTTTGGCTAGTGCCTTAATTCCAAAACCTAAAGGTCATTATAATGACTTTAAGGGAGTCAAAGGAGTGATTTACTTACTTGTTTTAAAAGAGGAGAAGTGACATGATTTAAAAGAAGTAACTTATTTTAGAGGTGTGAGTTACTTGAGGTTTAAATGTAGAAGAAACTTGTTTTCTAAATATTAAGAGACTTGTAGTAATTTGAAAGTTGAGAACTTGATTTGTAAAGTATGTGATACTTGGTTTTAATAGTATAAGTCTCTTGGTTATAAAAGGAATGGATATGTCTAAAACCATAAAGGGTTATAACGGCTTTATGGGAAGTTGGTTATAACGGCTTTATGGAAGGTTAAGAAAGTTGTCTATTTTGATTAATGGACATAAGTTGCCTAGATTGTGAAAATTTGAAGTTACTTGATTTCAAGCTTTGAAATGAGTTTTCTAAAAGTGTAGTAACTTACTTTGAAAAATAGACATGCCTTGATACTACGGGTGTTAGTATCTTGGGATTTTACATAAGAAGGAGTCTTTTGAAAAGGAATGTACGTACGTAGTACTTTGGCTTGTTAAATGAGAATTTGTCACGACCCGACCTCGGGCCCGCGATTGGTGCCTTACCCCGGGCACCCTAGTGACACAACATCAGAGAAAATCAGCGGAAAAAAAAAACTAAAACATGAGACAAGACATAAAGTATGAAACAGGCTAACCAAAACGGTCACCTTCCTGAATATATACATATATATCAAACTGAACAGTTAAATCCTTTTAGAAAACCATGCCCACAACAGTACTACAGACCTCTAAGAATGTAACCATAACTATGACGGGACAGGTTCCGCCATACCACGAATGTACAAGTAACTACACCGACAGTGGACTATACCAAAGATAAGCCTCCGAGAAACGGAGCTTCCTAAAATGCTGAATCGTGATCCTATGAGCGAGGATCCACAACCGATGTACTTCTACCGCGGCATGAACGCAGCCCCAAGGAGGTCGATAACAGGTACCAAGTATGTGAAACTGAAAATACTGCAAATGAAATCATAGTAGTCTATATAAAACAGGAGATATATATGATAACCAAACTACAGTACATAACATGTAAGCAGTCACGTCAAGTCAGGGACTCACGCCCTCAAAGTCATCACTCAAATATAACTATGGGTCTCACGCCCGCAACATCAATCATGCCCGTGGAATACCTTCCTCACTGCCGGCAGTCTATGATATAACAACACCAAGAAGTACACATGAACACCAGGTCCCACCTGTGTTATAAAAACCGTACGGGGCAAGTACGAAGGCTAACTACCAGATACCAAAGTTGTTATACCCCGTATTTCCGGAGTATGTACGTAAGGGCGTACGTACGAAAGTTTGGCCTTAAAAGTTTAAGCCTTGGACGTTTTTATTTGTGCACAACTCACTAAAAGAATCGTTTTCCGACGAAACGTTTCCACAGCTTTCGTAGGGAAAATTCCGGCTATGTCATTTAGTATTTTTGCGGATTTTTCCGAGAGACGAAACATTTTGGACCAACGGGAGGGCGACACTTGGCACCCTCCAATTGGTGGACTTGAAATCGTCCATTGGATGAATTGGACATAGAGTTGCACGTTTTTTGTGCCTTTGCACAAGTCAAGGAGTTGGTAGGATATTTGTGTGTAGTAGATAGAATGGACACTTGCCTAAATCCTCACCCTACACTTGCCTTGCACTTGGCATCATCTTGGCCCTCGTCACATGGCTTGACCTATAAATACCCCTTAGATGAAGAGTTCTTCATCCACAAAATTACTTCAAGTCTTGAAAAATCCTCTCCTCCCCTTAAAGCCATTTCGTCCAAACACCTTTCCCTCGAGTAAAGTTTGGCCGAGGCCTCAGCCTAGCCGAAATCTACCCCCCCTCCCTTGGTAGAAAAGTTGCCTTCTAGTATTGTTATAATGCCCAAAATACCCTAGCCCAAATCCCTTAGTCCTTAGTAGAAGTTGTGAAGAACTTCTAAGGTTTCTTGGAGCTACCGGAGCGTACAACCTAGGAGCTAAACCTTGCTCAGGCGCGACTTTTATCTAGGATATTATTGGGCTTACCGAGGTAATGAACTTGTCCTTCTTTTGTAATTAGAGAATACATACTGTAGAAGTATAGAAATAAGTATAAATACTTAGAAGGATATTAAAGAATAGAATTGAACTGTTATCATAGTAGAAGGATTTAAAAGAAGAATAATCAAACTGTACTTACTTAGGACTGTTTTCACAGTAGACTTGAGTAGCTCACCGGGTAGGGAAGTGCTGCCCAATTTTCCGTAGGATAGAGAACCCTCTGCTTAGAATCAAGCTTTCGTGAGTAGTCTAGACGCTGATAGACGTGTCGACTATTATAGTCGATTCTCTCGCGACATATTCAACTTGGCGGTGGTTTTCGAGAAGGTATGTGATTCTTCCTAAAGCATGATATTTTACAATATATATATATGCGGTAGACGCATACGTGTTAATCGAATAATAACTACGGCAATGTCTTTGACTTAAGCTCGAATAATACTTACGGAATGCCTCACGCTTAAGCTCAATAATAAAGATCCGAAAGCATTTCAAAAGAACATCAATCATTTTTAATGTAAGAGAACTAATTGGTTTTTAAATGTGCTTAAGAGTTATACTAGCCTTATGGGAAGTTAAGTATAACCACTTAAGAATGATAAAAGAAACAGTTTGCCTATGTGTTTATAATGCACTTATATTGAATTGTGAAAAGAATATTAAGATGGTTTGATAAGTAGACTTGATATGATGCTATGTGTGTTAGTGTCTTGTAACGTTTGTATAAGAGAGTATTCTTGTTTTGCTTATGTTGTTTAACGATAAGCAGTTATGTTAGTGTAATATCACTCACATCTTGACATATTACCGGGTTGTCGCCTCCACGCGGGTAGACTCAAAGCGTGCGGGACCATGATTCGAGAATACCTACGCGGTCCAGGGACCTATGCGAGCTACGGAGTTCCGTGTTAGTGATGCGGTTATACCTCATGTGGTCATGTGGCTACGCGACTACGAGTCGGTGACGATGCCGAGAGTAGCTACCCTCGATGCGGGGTTATGTGACACGACCAATCGGGCCGTGGATCGTGCCTTACCCGCACCCTAGTGATACAACATCGAGTAATCAATGAACATAAAACACATACATGAAACAAATGAAGTACAAAACAAGAACTGAGGAAAACTTGCCTTTCGATATATATAAATAACAACTCCTACAAATGAGCTTTAATCCTTTTACAACCCCGCCACAACAAGATTTCATGCACTTCTAAGAAATGATACGACAACAACGGGATGGGCCCGCCATACCCCGAATGTAAATACCTACAACGACAGGGACTATACCAAGATAAGCCTCCGAGAAACGAGCTTTCCCAAACGCCAATCGTGACCCTAAGAGCGAGGATCAACGATCGGTGTACCTTTACTCGCGGATGAACGCAGCCCCGGCGAGGTCGATAACAGTACCAAGTATGTGAAATCAAAATAAATCAGAAATGAAATCATAGTAGTCTATATAAAGCAGAGACATGTATGATAACCAAACTACAGCTCACAATAAATAAGCAATATGTCAAGTCGTGGACTCACGCCTCAAAGTTATCACAATAAAACCGTGACGGCAAGTGCGAAGGCATAGCCGACTACTAAGACCCACGGTACCAAAAATACCACAAATCGTATCCCGAGGTCTTTCTAGACCGCACCACACGATCGGCCGCCACTCGCCCGCAATATCAATGCTGCGTCTATCCTCGAACTCTCGCAGCCCGCATAGGTCACCCATGCACCGCATGAGGTATTCTCGAATCACGGTCCTGCATCACCGAGGTATACCCCGCATCGGGCGCACTAACCTCGGTATCCGCCTAGGCTCCCGCAGCCGCATAGTCTCAAAGACCGCATAGTCTCAACAGCATCGCATAGGAATCCCCACATCGGGCTAAACACCGAATGATCAATCCGAGCTACCGCGACTCCGCATAGTCACAAGGATCGTGATAGCCGATAGACCCGCATCAAGGGTGGCAAGCCCTCGGTATAATAAGTCAAGGGTATGTGATACAATAACAAGATAACCCGCTTAACGTTTGACAACGTAAGCACAACAAGAGTGACCCCCTTACACAATAATCACAAGATACTAACACACGTAGCATCCTAACATGCTTACTTATCAAATCAACAAGAAAGTATTACAAGGTTATCACAAACCAATACAAATGGATCAATAGCCACTATTTGAGAGATATTACAATTTGGGACTATGAGGTAGGTCCTAGGGACTCCCCTTTATTCAAAAAGATTTGTGGGATTCGCGACAAATTTGTTTCTATCTTTGGTAGCCATGGTGATGCTATTGACGGTTTTACAAAATGTTGTGCCAACGGTATATTTGATTCAAGCCTCGTATATTGTATCTTGCGCACTCCGCAAGCTAAAAAGCCTTGGATGTCACAAATTTGGAAAGGATTCATTCCTCCCAAATTCTCTTTTACTATGTGGCTAAATTGCAGGAAGCGGTTAGCTACAAAGGATACTCTATCATTTCTCAACTTGGAGGATAAATCTTGCGGATTCTGCAAGCAAGCTAATGAAACAAGGGAACACCTCTTCTTTGATCGCCTTTACACACATGATTTGGAAGAGCATAAAAGATTGGTTGGGTATTAGAAGAGAGATGACAACTGTTGAAAGCTCCTTAAATGGATTAAGAAAGAACACCGGAATGACAAGCATCCGAGCCAAAGCTATTTTGCTTACTTTTTGCATAATGGTTTATGAGATTTGGAGGGCAAGAAACACAATGCTCTTTGAAGGCACAAGCTTGCCGGCAGAAGAGGTCATTGCAAGAATCAAAACAACATCTTATAGAGTTCTCTATGATTTTATCCTCTCAGTAGTGGCACCTTTTGAGTGACCACCCCTCCCCTCTATCTCTTCTTGTTTGCATTACGTTGAGGCTTGAGATACCTCAACGACTGATTGTAGCCACTTCCTTTTCGTTATTAGTAATAATATTTGCATTTACCTAAAAAAATAAAAACAAAAGTTATTCACACAAGGTACTTTCTACTAACAAGTTCGGGTACCTATCCCCAAAGTACTTCATACATTAAATCTTTAAAAGATACGTTACTTCACAAAAACCACACAATACCTGTAGTATATGAAAATAGAGTGATTATCTTTTTAGAGTAACTCAATTACTTCTCTTTGTAAAATCAAGTAGCCACATTCTTTTCCAATGTTCAAGTTTGCCTAATTTCCAATGTTCAAGTTTGCCTAGTTTCCAATGTTCAAGTTTGCCTTTTTTAGAAAGGTTTCGTAGTTTATAGACTTATTCATTTAAGAATATAATTCTCCTTTAAACTATCTGAGAAACATAAGTCTTATATGTGAGTAGGATATTCTTGTTTATAACAATCTTATTACAGCAGCCATGATCTAGGAAATATCATTTTGTCTCATCTTAGATTCTATGCAGATGGAAGTTTCTACTGGTTTTAATAATACTTAATCTGTCAAAACATTTCCTTTCATTAACGCTGCAGTGGTTTGTCGATACACATTCGATTCAAATCAAGAAACATTCTTAAGCCGTTATTACCTAACTTCCCATAAAGCTAGTATAACTCTTAAGTTTTCAAAACCAAGTATTACTTCTTCTTTCGAAATGATTCAAAATCTTTTGAAATACTTCAAGTTCTTTATTAGCACATAACAAACCGCTTATAGTTCAAATCGCTTACCTTTTAAAAACCACAAGTATTTTCTTACCAACATAAAGTCGTTATAACTAACTTCCCATAAAGTCGTTATAACACTTTATGTTTTAAACCAATCAAATACATTTAGCACATGTGACGTCACCGCATTACATAGTTCACACATATCATGCTAGAAGAGATAGGAAGAGGTTCACATACCTCGCGACGATTATCGACTAATAGCAAAACGCCCAAGTACTTCCAACCGGCTACTCCTTTGCCAAGTAGATCGCGCCATACGTAGTACTTCAACCTATAAGGCCACAAGGCGCTTATTAACATTTAGATCCTTCAGAGAACATTCTACGTAAAAATTCGGCAAAGACCTCCCCGCAACAGTAAATCTCCTCCTCTATCGGGCCGCTACCAAGCCAACCGTGGGGTTATACGCTTAATCCGACGTGCACAATTCTACCTCACGTAAAAGCTACACAAGTTCATCAGAATACACCCTATGTAAATACAAGCTCAAGATTTTCTTTCGAAAATGTTTCTTATTATTCAGGCTTAAGTCAAAAGACATTGCCGATAACAACGTTCAGTACTATATATAGTATACTTCAACTATATAATCTAACAACATGTAATTTCCAATTACAATAGGGGGACAAGATATTTACCTCGATAAGCCCATAATTATCCGAGTTTAAATGTCGATCCTGAGCAAGGTTTAGCTCCTACTCCGTGCGCTCCGACCCGCTCCAAACAACCCTTAGAAGTTCTAACCAACTTCTACTTAATACTCCAACTAACTATGGAGATTTTCCTTAGGGTTTCGGTTTTGTGACTGAAGGGAAGTATAATAGTATTTCTGGGCTTTTTGTAAAGGTACAACCTTAGAATACTACAAGGTATATGCTAAGGTAATTTGGGCATTATAACAATACTTTTGAGAGTATTTCTAACAAGAGGGGGGGTATTATACGAAGACAACTAGGCTAGTGGGGTACACTCTGGCTAGCACCCCTAGAGGGGTGCTCGCCACATGGGGAGGCCCTACGAACTCAACACAAGTGGAGGAGAAGGAGAGCTTTCAAGACTTAGGCAATTGGGTGGATGAATTAGTCTTCAAAGGGTGGGTATTTATAGGTCAAGTGAAGGCCAACCAATGGCCAAGATCTTGCCAAGTGCAAGGCAAGTGTAGGCCAAGATCTTGCCAAGTGCACCTTATCCATCTACCACCAAAATATCCTACCAACCCTTGACCAAACAATGGCCATTCGCCAACCCCTTTACCGCCAAGGTGTTCCAATGAGAGGTGACAAGTGTCGCCTCTTGTTGGTCCAAAATGTTTCGCCTCTCTAAAAATCCGCAAAAATTAAAAATGACATAGCGGAAATTCCTACGAAAGTCGTGGAAACGCTTTCATTTAAAAAAACGACTCTAATCGTGTTGTGAACAAAAAGAATTCGCCAAGCCTAAATCACAAGTTCAAATTTTTCACGCACGCCCCACGCATATACCGGAAATACGGGTATAACATTCTCCTCCTTAGAAACATTCGTCCGAATGTTCCTTCTAAGTCTCAAAACAAACGCGCCAAAGATAGTCTTCACTACTATACTTACGAGACAAACTCGTCACACATGGCCACCAAACAATCGCGCAAAATGCTTACATCCAAGTCCACGGGAAGCACTCTAACATCATAAAGCATACCACTTTTGTCACTTTGCCGCGAGGTTCTAGTCACTCCCGCGACTCCAACAAATGGTACCGGTCGCATGCGATCATCAAGATGTCGTACATTCGAACTTACTACATTTCGAGCATCGCCCAAGATCCAAAACTCGGGTTATCATCTTCAACTTGGTCATCATTAGCCGAATACTCGGATGGATCTCCGATTTCCTTCTCGAACATAACACGAAGATCGACGACCGCCTCCTAAGTCGGACGGCAAATGCTAACATATAGGCAACTCGCCTATTCTTCACATGAACTCAAAGGCCCAAAGTAACTCGGGCTAAGTTCCTCTGTATTCCAAAACTCGTCACACCTAACCCGGTGGTACTTTCAAGAAGACCGACCGTCAACTGAACTCTAAGCGCCGCCGATTATCCGCACGATTTCTCCGAGCCGCCGTAACCTCTTCTAGACAAGCTTTACTCTATCCACGGTACCTGGAACAAGCTCAACCAACTATCTCAATCTCGCCAACATCGAACCAATCGGCCGGCGACTCACACATCCGCCTACAAGGCTTCATAAGGCGACATCCAACACCGAAATGGTAGCTTAAACACTCCTTCAACAGAGACAACAATTCTCGCAACTATCCTCGAAATCCAAACACCGCCCGGCGGCGAATGTGATTCGAGACTTACTGAGTTCCTAACCTTGCACGGTAAAACCTCCGTAAAAGAAACAAGCGCAACTGGGCTCCACTGCTCGACATCGGTGAAGGTAGGCACCTCGCAGCCTTACAACCTTTCTCGATATATCATCTCGCATAACCTCTCGCGAGTAAGCGGTCTTTGCTGAAGACAACACTACGACTCCTCGCCCAACTGCGGGTCGAACGATCCATGAAATCGTGACGTTGGTTAACTAAACTCGCCTAACACCCTCGTGACCCTACCACAAGCGACCACCACAACCGACTTACCACCAAACATGCCGCGGGTTGACCCGCAACGCGGCCTCAACCCGACCCTAACGCCGCAAAACGCTAGCTCCTCAAGGAAAACTCTCACTAATCACGTTTAAAACCTAGCGGTCTTCTTAGCTCAACTACCCTCTTTCATTCCACACTACTCAGGGACTAATCCCACAAACATAACTCACGTGCACTATGCACTCCTATAAGGGTCAAACATAAACAATACATCTTTTACTCGAGATGGCCTTACCTCTAAGGTCTCTACGTATAACACTCTAAGGCTCACACTTTCTCTATCCCCCAAATCTTACTTGGTTAACTAACCAAGATTTCTAATCACCATTTACACAATGCTATCAGAATATAACACTTAAGGTATACTCACCTTATCACACATACTAAACCCTAGAGGGTTAAAGATATACCTGAATCTACTGCTTCACTCCCCTTAGTCGTTCTAATCAAACCTGCCCCGTAGGGCGCATAGCTAAGGAAGATGACGAACTACCCACCGATCCTGAAGGCTAAGTCCTCCCGCAAGGACACTCTTTCGACATCAGACCCTGACGGTCATAGGTACAACAAGTACCAACTAAAAGACGACATTCCCTGAGATGACGCCTGCCACACTGTGAACACTGAGAAATCAATCGGATGGCCGAACCTTCGTGGATCGTGGAACCGAAGCTCGAGCTCGACCAACTCCTGCATACCCGAACGCCCCGAACCCCGTGGAGGACCTTTCGCACCGTGGATGCGCATAATCTGATTCGCCGCCGTGAGGCGACTTCGCCGAAGTTACCAGCGGCCTTGCCGCTCGCTCTCTTCTCGCCCTTCGTTAACCCGCCGATCTCACGTTTTCGGCTGCTGCGCATAAGCCCGCATACGTGCCATGCTCAAGCCTAATCAAGAACTTACTTTTGCACAACCTCCTCGTTGATATTCATCAAGACTCGCAGATATCGGTATACTCTCCGTAGTCAAATCCATAGTTAGTAATGTGGTCGCCTTGAAATCTATATTCTCTGCTCTGGCCGTGGAACTGAAGGTTCAAATATACTGGCCGCAGTAGGAACTGCTGCCGCCGTGCTAAACTCGGCTGGGTCTAGTGACGTCGCAGAACTCCCCGAATGAAGCACCACCCACGGTGATAATTGGGCCTGTGCTCACGTAACCCTCTCAGATTTACTCGCAGCCTCCTGGCCGCTTGCCTCCCGGGCGGGTTGCCCACGCGAGGCATAACGGTGGGAAAGAAATACGTTAGAGGGTCCAACTTACAATACAACTCTAAGGCACGATCTCGGAGTGAGAAGAATAGAAACCAATCCTAAATATCCTATAGCCTCACGATTATTGCGTGCGCACAACACACCGATAATCAAGACTCTACTGGATACGGTCTGTAGACACTTTCCGAGGATTAACTGCTCTGATACCACTTTGACACGACTCGAATCTGGGCCCGTGATTGGTGCCTTACCCCGGGCACCCTAGTGATACAACATCAGAGTAATCAGCGGAACATAAAACACATACATGAAACAAATGAAGTACAAAACAGTAATCTGAGGAAAACTTTCCTTTCGGCATATATATAAATAACAACTCCTACAAATGAACAGTTTAATCCTTTTTACAACCCTGCCCACAACATTACTACAGACCTCTAAGAAATGATACGACAACAATGGCGGGACAGGGCCCCGCCATACCCCTGAATGTAAATACCTACAACGACAGGGGACTATACCAAGATAAGCCTCCGGAGAAACGGAGCTTTCCCAAACGCTGAACTGTGACCCTAAGAGCGAGGATCAACGATCGTGTACCTTTACCGCGGATGAACGCGGCCTCGGGCGAGGTCAAGACAACAGTACCAAGTATGTGAAATCGAAAATAAATATCGTAAATGAAATCATAGTAGTCTATATAAAGCAGAGACATGTATGATAACCAAACTACGATCACAATAAATAGCGAATATGTCAAGTCGTGACTCACGCCTCAAAGTTATCACAATAAAACCGTGACGGGCAAGTGCGAAGGCATAGCCGACTACTAAGACCCACAGTACCAAAAATACCAAAAACTGTATCCCGAGGTCTTTCTAGACCGCACCACATTATCGAAGCTGGCAACTCGACCGCAATATCACTGTGCGCGTCTATCCCTGCAACTCTCGCAGCTCCGCATAGGTCACCCATGCACCCGCATGAGGTATTCTCGAATCATGGTCCTGCATCACCGAGGTATACCGCGCATCGGGCGGCTAACCTCGGTATCCGCCAGGCTCCGCAGCCCGCATAGTCTCAAAGACCGCATAGTCTCAACAGACCGCATAGAATCCCCGCATCGCTAAACACCCGAATGATCAATCCCGAGCTACCGTGACTCGCGATAGTCACAAGGACTGCATAGCCGTATAGACCCGCATCAAGGGTGGCAAGCCCTGTATAATAAGTCAAGGGGTATGTGATACAATAACGATAACGGGCTTAACGCTTGACAACGTAAGCACAACAAGAGTGACCCTTACACAATAATCACAAGATACTAACACACGTAGCATCCTAACATGCTTACTTATCAAATCAACAAGAAAGTATTACAAGGTTATCACAAACCAATACAATCAAGTTATTCACACAAGGTACTTTCTACTAACAAGTTCGTACCTATCCCCAAAGTACTTCATACATTAAATCTTTAAAAGATACGTTACTTCACAAAACCACACAATACCTGTAGTATATGAAAATAGAGTGATTATCTTTTTAGAGTAACTCAATTACTTCTCTTTGTAAAATCAAGTAGCCACATTCTTTTCCAATGTTCAAGTTTCCCTAATTTCCAATGTTCAAGTTTGCCTAGTTTCCAATGTTCAAGTTTGCCTTTTTTAGAAAGGTTTCGTAGTTCATAGTCTTATTCATTTAAGAATATAATTCTCCTTTAAACTATCTGAGAAACATAAGTCTTATATGTGAGTAGGATATTCTTGTTTATAACAATCTTATTACAAAGAAATGCATGATCTAGGAAATATCATTTTGTCTCATCTTAGCTTCTATGCAGATGGAAGTTTCTACTGGTTTTAATAATACTTAATCTGTCAAAACATTTCCTTTCATTAACGCTGCAGTGGTTTGTCGATACACATTCTAATTTCCGAAATCAGTAAAACATTCTTAAGCCGTTATTACCTAACTTCCCATAAAGCTAATATAACTCTTAAGTTTTCAAAAACCAAGTATTACTTCTTCTTTCGAAATGATTCAAAAATCTTTTGAAATACTTCAAGTTCTTTATTAACACATAACAAGCCAGTTATAGTTCAAATCAGTTACCTTTTAAAACCACAAGTATTTTCTTACCAACATAAAGCTGTTATAACCAACTTCCCATAAAGCCGTTATAACACTTTATGTTTTAAACCAATCAAATACATTTAGCACATGTACGTCTACCGTACTACATAGTTCACACATATCATGCTAGAAGAGATAGGAAGAGGTTCACATACCTCGCGACGATTATCGACTAATAGCCAAACGCTCCAAGTACTTCCAACCGCTACTACCTTTAAGCCAAGTAGATCGCGCAATACTTAGTACTTCAACCTATAAGGCCACAAGGCGCTTATTAACATTTATATCCCTTCGAGAACATTCTACGTAAAATTCGCAGACACTCCCGCAACCAGTAAATCTCCTCCTCTATCGGCCGGCTACCAAGCCAACCGGGGGTTATACGCTTAATCCGGACGTGCACAATTCTACCTCACGTAAAAGCTACACAAGTTCATCAGTAATACACCCTATGTAAATACAACAAGATTACTCTTCTTTCGAAAATGTTTCTTATTATTTAGGCTTAAGTCAAAAGACATTGCCGATAACAACGTTCAGTACTATATATAGTATACTTCAACTATATAATCTAACAACATGTAATTTCCAATTACAATAGGGGGACAAGATATTTACCTCGATAAGCCCATAATTATCCGAGTTTAAATGTCGATCCTGAGCAAGGTTTAGCTCCTACTCCGTGCGCTCCGACCCGCTCCAAACAACCCTTAGAAGTTCTAACCAACTTCTACTTAATACTCCAACTAACTATGGAGATTTTCCTTAGGGTTTCGGTTTTGTGACTGAAGGGAAGTATAATAGTATTTCTGGGCTTTTTGTAAAGGTACAACCTTAGAATACTACAAGGTATAGACTAAGGTAATTTGGGCATTATAACAATACTTTTGAGAGTATTTCTAACAAGAGGGGGGGGGGGTATTATACGAAGACAACTAGGCTAGGGGGGGTACACTCTCGGCTAGCACCCCTAGAGGGGGGGTGCTCTCGGCCACAAGGGGGAGGCCCTCGGCCGAACTCAACACAAGGGGAGGGAGAAGGAGAGCTTTCAAGACTTAGGCAATTTTGTGGATGAATTAGTCTTCAAAGGGGTGGGTATTTATAGGTCAAGTGAAGGCCAACCAATGGCCAAGATCTTGCCAAGTGCAAGGCAAGTGTAGGGCCAAGATCTTGCCAAGTGCACCTTATCCATCTACCACCAAAATATCCTACCAACCCCTTGACCAAACAATGGCCATTCGGCCAACCCCCCTTTACCGCCCAAGGTGTTCCAATGAGAGGGTGACAAGTGTCGCCCTCTTGTTGGTCCAAAATGTTTCGTCTCTCGGAAAAATCCGCAAAAATTAAAAATGACATAGCCGGAAATTCCCTACGAAGTCGTGGAAACGTTTTCGAAAAACGACTCTAATCGGGTGTTGTGAACAAAAAGAATTCGGCCAAGCCTAAATCACAAGTTCAAATTTTTCTACGTACGTCCTTACGTACATACTCTGGAAATACGGGGTATAACATTATGTACCCTATGCGGGCCTATGTGAGTGGCCTATGCGGACTACGGGAGTCCAGGATTAGGCTTGCATGGTGATACTACGGGCAATTGGCTCGCTCGATCATTCGCACCTAGAAAAGACACATTACTTTACCTATTGTTGCTCTTGTTTGTGATGTGGCACTATGTGGTTTCCTTGGTTGTTTCATACATATTTGTAAACCGGTTTTAAAATGATATGTTTTCATTTAAGTACTTTACGATTCGCATACTTAGTACTGTTATCGACCTCCTTCGGGCCGCGTTCATGCCGCAGGCAGCGATTGCTAGATCCACATCCTTAGGATCTCTTGCGTTGGTGTCGGGAGCTCCATCTTCTCCGAGGCTCTACTTTTGGGTATGATCTCCGTTGTAGATAGTTTTGTACGATAGGGGTATGGCGGGCCCCGTCCCGCCATAGTTGTTTATTTCAGAGGTGCAGTAGTCATGTTGCGGTTGGGATGTAGCGCAAACCTTGGTTTATGTATATATGCCAAAGGCAACCCTTTTCTCGTAAAGCGTATCATTTACAATTATTTCATGTCTTGTTTTATATTCCGCTGATTTTCTCTGATGTATGACTACTTGGGTGCCCGGGTAAGGCACCAGTCACGGGCCCCGGAACGGGTCGTGACAAAAGTGGTATCAGAGCAGTTAATCCTCGGAAAGTGTCTACAGACCGTATCTAGTAGAGTCTTGATTATCGGTGTGTTGTGCACCACACCAATAATCAGGAGGCTATAGGATATTTAGGATTGGTTTCCATTCTTCTCACTCTGAGATCGTGCTTTAGAGTTGTGTTAAAGTTGGACCCCTCTAACGTATTCCTTTTAATGCTTATGCCTCCACGTAAGGCAACCCGCCCGGGCGGCAAGGCACCGAGGAGTCGCTAGTGGGACACCTAGAGTCACGAGGGCTCGGGCCCAGTCTATACCAGAGACGGCGAGTTCTACGACGCCGCCGGCCCCAGCAGAGACCACAGTACCCACACCTCCTGTCCCACAGCCTGGGGCGGAGGAGTTAGGGTACAAGGAGATGGCCCAGCTATTGGCCAGGATCGTGGCCAGACATGAGGACAGGCTGGATGCAGCAGTTCCAGTCCCAGCCCCAGTCGTACCCGTGGTTCACCCGAGGGCAGAGAGTTTGAGGCTACGAGACTTCCTGAGTTGTAGCCCGCCAGAGTTTTACGGGTCGAGGCCGGAGGATGATCCGCAGGAGTTCATCCGTCAGCTACAGAGGATTCTGAGAGTGATCAGGGCGTCGGAGACCGAGTCCGTGATCTTTGGTTCACATAGGCTGCGTGATACCGCAGTCGATTGGTTTGATTCATGGGAGTTATCCCGGGGAGAGCACGCGTCCCCAGTTCTCAGAGGCTTTCCTCACTCACTTCTTGCCTCCACAGATGAGGAGGGCGCGGGCTGATAGATTTTTACTGCTGAGGCAGAGAGGACGCACTGTCAGGGAGTACAATGTCGAGTTTGATTCATTGGCTCGATATGTCCCAGCGTTGGTAGCAGATATGGAGGATAGGGTGCACCGCTACGTCACCGGGCTAGATGATTATATGGCCGAGTCATGTGCGGGTGTTTCTCTTCAGCCGGGTATGGACATTACCCGCATGCAGGCTCATGCTCTTGGATGTGAGCGTAGAGAGACCGACGGCCGACAGCAGCAGAAGAAGACCAGGACGGCAGGGTCTTTTGGTGGCTATCGTGGTGGGCGGCCTCAGCAGCAGTCTAGATTTGCACCACGCCGGCAGAGCACTCTGCACCGCCCTCAAGACCCAGATATTCGAGGCGCACCGGGCCCAGGACTTGACGCCCGCAGCGGCAGAGGTCGGCCGACGGGACCACCTCGGTGTGGCCGATGCGGCAGATCCCACTTCGGGAGTTGTGGTGCTACGAGCTTGTTTGATTGTGGCCAGGCCGCAGGTCACTATGCGAGGAACTGTCTCAGGCCAAGGCGATCTTGATGGTAGGGTCACCACATGTTCTTTCGCCGGTCTTCTTCATCCTCGACAGCTACTCGCCCGAGGGCAAGGTACTCATGGACCAGCCAGTCGCGCAGAGGTCGTGGCGCGGTCCCGATTATAGCGGTCCTCGAACCGCATTTATGCTTTGTCCAACCGACAGATCGTGAGGCCTCACCGATGTCGCCACGCATACCTTATCGGTTCTGGGTTTGATGTTTATGCCTTGATAGATCCGGGTTCTACTCTGTCCTATATATCTCCCCTTGTTGCTAGTAGGATAGGGATAGAGCCTGAGTCCATAGACCCTTTCGAGGTAGCTACGCCAGTGGGTGATTCGGTGGTAGCTCGGCGGGTATATAGAGCTTGTCCTGTGACCATTTACAGTCGTCAGACCCTAGCCGACTTGATAGAGTTGGAGATGATTGACTTCGACGTGATCATGGGGATGGATTGGCTAGCTTCTTGCTACGCCAATGTAGACTGCAGAGAGTAGTACGGTTCCAGTTTCCTGAGGAGCCGGTTGTTGAGTGGGAGGGGAGCACGGTATCGCCGAGGGGTAGGTTTATTTCCTACCTCAAGGCTAGGAAGATGGTGCAGAAGGGGTATATCTACCATCTCGTTCGGGTGTTTGATACTGAAGCTGCGGTACCAGATTTTCCGTCAGTTCCAGTGGTCAGAGAGTTCCCAGACGTGTTTCCAGACGACCTCCCGGGTATCCCTCCTGAGAGGGAGATTGAGTTTTGTATAGACATATTGCCAGACACTCGGCCTATTTCCATTCCGCCATACAGAATGACACCTGCCGAGTTGAGAGAGTTGAAGGATCAGCTTAGGGATTTGCTGGAGAAGGGCTTCATCAGGCCTAGTGTTTCTCCCTGGGGAGCGCCGGTATTGTTCGTGAAGAAGAAGGACGGGACGCTGCGCATGTGTGTTGATTACAGGCAGCTGAACAAGGTGACCATTAAGAACAGATACCCCCTTCCCAGGATTGATGATTTGTTCGACCAGTTGCAGGGCGCGAGATGTTTCTCCAAGATTGATCTGCGATCGGGCTATCATCAGGTGCGAGTCAGAGAGGTGGATGTCCCTAGATCGCATTCGGACCCGTGACGCATTATGAGTTCAGTGGTCATGTCTTTTGGGTTGACCAATGCTCCGGCGCAGATTCATGGATTTGATGACCCGAGTGTTCAACCCATTTTTGGACACGTTGGTGATACTCTTCATCGCTGATATCTTGGTTTATGCTCGCCAGCGGGAGCACGCGAGCATTTGAGGATCTTGGCCGATTCTCCGACAAAGCATGACGCCAAGTTTTCCAAATGTGAGTTTTGGTTAACTTCGTGGCTTTTCTTGGGCATATTGTCGGGTGATGGTATTCGTAGATACGCCAAGATCGAGCGCAGAGTGAGTTGGCCTAGACCTACTACTCCGGCAGAGGTTCGCAGTTTACGGGCCTTGCGAGTTATTATTGGCGGTTCGTAGAGAGGTTTGCTTCTATCTTCGCACCTTTGACTAGGCCGACTCGTAAGCAGCCAAGTTTGATGGTGATGCTTGTGGCGTGGTTTCGATTCTTGAAAGAGAGATCGACGATCGCCCGTTCTTACTCTTCCGCAGAGGTCCGACGGTTATGTTGTGTATTGTGATGCGTCAGGCATCGGATTGGGATGTGTGTTGATGCAGCAGGGCAAGGTTATAGCGTACGCATCCCGACAGCTTAAGAAGCATGAGAGGAACTACCCCACCCATGATTTGAGTCGCGCGGTGATTCACGCTTTGAAGATCCGGAGGCACTATTTGTATGGGGTTCACGTGGATATTTATACGCACCACAAGAGCCTCCAAAGATATCTTCACCGAGGAGCTGAACTTACGGCGAGAGACGATGGTTAGAGTTGCTTAAGGATTACGATGTTGATATCTGTACCACCCGGGAAAGCCAATGTTGTGGCGGATGCTCTTAGTCGTAGGTCGATGGGGAGCCTATCGGATGCAGCTAGAGAGAGGACATGGTTCGTGATTTGCATCGCCAGCGAGCCTTGGTGTCCGTTTGATTGATTCTGATAGCAGTGGGGTTCGAGTTCGTGAGGTTGCCGAGTCTTCCATCGTCGAGGAGGTGAAGAGGCAACATTCGAGGATCCAGTTTTGACACGTTATCGTGATACGCCTCTCCGTGAGGCAAGGGTCCTTGAGGTAGCACGATGGGGTGCTAAGGTTTGAGGGCAGGTTGTGTGTTCCAGCTGTGTCTGGACTTCGGCAGCAGGTTCTAGGGGAAGCACACAGCGCGCGTTACTCTATCCATCCGGGGTCGACCAAGATGTACCACGACCTTAGATCTGTGTATTGGTGGGATGGCTTGAAGAGGGACGTTGCAGAGTTCGTAGCTCAGTGCCCGTGTTGTCAGCAGGTGAAGGTAGAGCACCGGAGATCGGTGGTTTGTTACAGGCGATAGAGATCCCGACCTGGAAGTGGGAGGTAATCAACATGGACTTCATCACAGGATTACCTCGCACTCAGATGAGACATGATTCTATATGGGTTATCGTCGACAGGCTGACGAAATCAGCCCACTTTCTTCCCGTCAGGACGACCTTTTCTACCGAGGATTATGCGGACTTTACATCCGAGAGATCGCCGATCGCATGGAGTCCCTATTTCGATCATATCGCATGCAGGAGCCCGGTACGCTAACTTACGGAGGTCTTTCGAGAGGTTTAGGACGCAGTGAGCCCGAGCATCGCATTTCATCCACGCATGCAGCGGACAGCCGAGCACACTATCCGCACTTCGAGGATATGTCGCGAGCTGTGTTATCGACTTCGAGGGTAGCTGGGAGGATCATTTGCCTCTAGTTGAGTTCGCGTACAATAATAGCTACCACTCCAAGATTCGGATGGCGCCTTATGAGGCCTTGTATGGAGGAAGTGCGGATCGTCTATAGGTTGGTTCGATGTGGGCGAGGTGCGGCTGGGACCAGATTTGGTGCGGCAGTGGGATAAGGTGAAGCTTATCCGAGAGCCGGCTATCGATACTCGAGTCGATGTAAGTCGATGCGCAGATCATCGTCGTCGGCATCCGAGTTCGCATTGATGATTGGGTTTTCTGAAGGTGTCACCCATGAAGCGGTGTGATGAGATTCGGAAGAAGAAACTCACCAAGGTACATTGGGCGTTTCAGATTGTCCGCAGGTAGGCAAGATTGCCTATGAGTTGGATCTGCCGTCCGACCGAGGCGGTGCATCCGGTTTTTCACGTATCTATCTTTGAGGAGATGTATCGGGGATCCATCTAGGGTACACCCGATTGACGATGTCCAGGTGACCGAGGGGTTATCGTATGAGGAGATTCCCATAGCGATAGTCGATCGTCAGGTTAGGCGTCTGCGGACCAAGGATGTGGCTTCCGTCAAAGTCTTGTGGCGGAACGAGCTTAGGGAGGAGATGACGTGGGAAGCTGAGGAGGACATGAGGCGGAGGTATCCTCACTTATTCCCCACACCTCCAGGTAACTTACTTTCCTATTTGCTGGTTTAATTTTCGTAAATTGTTAAGTGTTATATTGTGGCCATGTGTGGCACTTGCAAACTGTTTGAGCTTTATCGATAACTGTCTTGGGAAGGAACATTCGGGACGAATGTTTCTAAGGAGGGGAGAATGTTATACCCCGTATTTCCGGAGTATGTACGTAAGGGCGTACGTACGAAAGTTTGGCCTTAAAAGTTTAAGCCTTGGACGTTTTTATTTGTGCACAACTCACTAAAAGAATCGTTTTCCGACGAAACGTTTCCACAGCTTTCGTAGGGAAAATTCCGGCTATGTCATTTAGTATTTTTGCGGATTTTTCCGAGAGACGAAACATTTTGGACCAACGGGAGGGCGACACTTGGCACCCTCCAATTGGTGGACTTGAAATCGTCCATTGGACGAATTGGACATAGAGTTGCACGTTTTTTGTGCCTTTGCACAAGTCAAGGAGTTGGTAGGATATTTGTGTGTAGTAGATAGAATGGACACTTGCCTAAATCCTCACCCTACACTTGCCTTGCACTTGGCATCATCTTGGCCCTTGGTTGGCCATGGCTTGACCTATAAATACCCCCTTAGATGAAGAGTTCTTCATCCACAAAATTACTTCCAAGTCTTGAAAAATCCTCTCCTCTCCCTTAAAGCCATTTCGTCCAAACACCTTCCCCCCCCCCCCCCCTTGAGTAAAGTTTGGCCGAGGGCCCCCCCTAGCCTAGCCGAAATCTACCCCCCCTCCCTTGGTAGAAAAGTTGCCTTCTAGTATTGTTATAATGCCCAAAATACCCTAGCCCAAATCCCTTAGTCCTTAGTAGAAGTTGTGAAGAACTTCTAAGGTTTCTTGGAGCTACCGGAGCGTACAACCTAGGAGCTAAACCTTGCTCAGGCGCGACTTTTATCTAGGATATTATTGGGCTTACCGAGGTAATGAACTTGTCCTTCTTTTGTAATTAGAGAATACATACTGTAGAAGTATAGAAATAAGTATAAATACTTAGAAGGATATTAAAGAATAGAATTGACCTGTTATCATAGTAGAAGGATTTAAAGAAGAATAATCAAATCTGTACTTACTTAGAATGTTTCACTGAGACTTGAGTAGCTCACCGGGTAGGGAAGTGCTGCCCAATTTTCCGTAGGATAGAGAACCCTCTCGCTTATTTGTTTTTGAGTAGTCTAGGCGTTGATAGGCGTGTCGACTATTATAGGTGATTCTCTGCGCGACATATTCAACTTGGCAGGTGGTTTTCGCTGAGAAGGTATGTGATTCTTCCTAAAGCATGATATTTTACAATATATATGTAGTACGGTAGACGTACATGTGTTAAATGAATAATAACTACGGCAATGTCTTTGACTTAAGCCTGAATAATACTTACGGCAATGCCTCACGGCTTAAGCCTGAATAATAAAGATCTGAAAGCATTTCAAAAGAATACTGAATCATTTTTAACAGAAGAGAACTAATTGGTTTTTTTAAAACAGAAGATTAAGAGTTATACTAGCCTTATGGGAAGTTAAGTATAACCACTTAAGAATGATAAAAGAAACAGTTTGCCTATGTGTTTATAACAGACTTATATTGAATTGTGAAAAGAATATTAAGATGGTTTGATAAGTAGACTTGATATGATGCTATGTGTGTTAGTGTCTTGTAACGTTTGTATAAGAGAGTATTCTTGTTTTGCTTATGTTGTTTAACGATAAACTGTTATGTTAGTGTAATATCAATCACCACATGACATATTACAGGGGTTAGGCGCCTCCGACGGGGTAGACTCGGTGATGCAGGACCATGATTCGAGAATACCTCATGCGGTCCGGGACCCATGCGGAGCTACGGAGTTCCAGGTTAGTGATGCGGGGTTATACCTCACGCGGTCTATGTGGCCATGCGGACTACGAGTCGGGGCGATGCAGGAGTAGCTACCCTCGATGCGGGGTTATGTACCCTATGCGGGCCTATGTGAGTGGCCTATGCGGACTACGGGAGTCCAGGATTAGGCTTGCATGGTGATACTACGGGCAATTGGCCTCGCTCGATCATTCGCACCTAGAAAATACATGTTCTGATTTACCTATTGTTGCTCTTGTTTGTGATGTGGCACTATGTGCGTTTCTGGTTGTTTCATACATATTTGTAAACCGGTTTTAAAAATGATATGTTTTCATTTAAGTACTTCTGATTTCGCATACTTAGTACTGTTATCTTGACCTCCTTCTGGGCGCGTTCATGCCGCAGGCAGGCAGTGTGCTAGATCCACATCCTTAGGATCTCTTGTGTTGGTGTCGTGAGCTCCATCTTCTAGGAGGCTCTACTTTTGGGTATGATCTCCTGTTGTAGATAGTTTTGTACGATCAGGTATGGCGGCCCTGTCCCGCCATAGTTGTTTATTTCCTTAGAGGTCTGTAGTCATGTTGTACAGTTGGGATGTAACTGCAAACCTTAGTTTATGTATATATGCCGAAAGGCAACCCTTTTCTCAGAAACTGTGTATCATTTACAATTATTTCATGTCTTGTTTTATATTCCGCTGATTTTCTCACGATGTATGACTACTGGGTGCGGGTAAGGCACGATCCACGGCCCGAACAGGTCGTGACAAAAGCCGCATCATCAATCGACCGGCAAGCACGAAAGCCAACTACCGATACCAAAGCCGTACCAACAAATCTATATAACCATACCACGGCTGACCCGCAGGCACGAAAGCCAACTACGGATACCAAGCTGCGCCACGTGGCTGTGGCAAGTACGAATACTAACTACCGGATACCAAGCGGAATCACGAGACTTCGTCACAAACTGAGCGGGGCAATGCGAAGGCAAACTACGGATACTGGCGAATCAGCCACGACTTCGGGGCAAGTACGAGAGCCAACTACCAGATACCAAGCCGAATCAGTAAAACCTCATGGAGAGCTAGTCCATGGAATAATAACCGCAAAAGCGTACCCGTGGAATGCTCCGTCACTGCCGGTACGTCCAAGTAAGATCATAACAAATCAGCCGACCCTCCATCGAGAGACGCGGTGGTATAGGAATACAATACTAGCACGACAAGGCTATCACACACAAACATAGGCAAGTTACACACAACTCAAGGTACTTTCATTTTATGCCAAAGTCCAGGTTTTAACCCCAAAGTACTACTTACGTTAAATTCTTTTTAAAAGATCCATTTCTTTTACAAAGGTCACCCGATGCCCGTATTATCAAAAATAGAGTGACTAACATTTTAAGTAAACCAAAACAATTTCCATACTTTCCTTTTTAAACCAAATTAAGACAATACCACGCATTCTTTTTAGACCAAAACACTTCTCCTTTTAAATTCAAGTTACCATCTTAAAACCAATGATAAAACCATTCTTTTACTTTCATAGAGTCGTTATAACTAACTTCCCATAAAGCTGTTATAACACTTTATGTTTTAAACCAATTTAAGACAAACCCATGTCTTTCTTTTAAACCAAAAACTCTTCAATTCCTCAAGTCTCTTTTCTTTTAGAAATCAAGTTCATTTTAAAGACCAAATACTCATTTCTCGCGAATGAGGTTTCACAACTTTCTACACAATTTGAGTTCTTCATATATCATATCAAGTCAAATATAAGTCAAGTCCTTTATCTTTTAAAATCAGTAAACCAACCAAATTCACTTAGAACATGACGTCTCACCGTATTTCATAGTTCACAACAATCATGCTAGAAAAGATAGGAAGAGGTTCACATACCTCGCGACGATTATCGACAATTAGCAAAATGCTCCAAGTACTACAACCTTGCTAGCCTTTTTCACCCTTCAAGTAGAATACGCTACTCGTAGTACTTCCACCTATACTGGCCATAAAAACGTCTATCAACTTCTAGATCTCTTCGTAGAATATTCTAAATACCAGATTCCTTTATTCTACAGAAAATTTGGCGACCTCCCACGTAACCACATAAATTTCCTCCTCTACTCAGGCCCGCTACCAGGCCAACAACTCCTAGGGGATTACACGTCTAACCGGACGTGTTCAATTCTACTTCACAGATATACTACAAGTCATCAGAAATACGGTCAATGTAAATCTGATTTAATTACACGACCCGATCCGGACGTGATCGTGCCTTACCGGGCACCCTGTGATACAACATCGAGAAAATCGTGAAATAAAAACTTTTAAACATGAAACAAGAGATATGAATATAAACAAAGCAACCAACCGGTTACCTTTTTGTATATATAACTAAAAAGCTGAGCGATTACATCCTTACAAACCCCGCCCACAGCATTTACTGCACTCTAAGAGTTTTTATACAACATGACGGGGCCCCGCCATACCACGAATGTACAAGTACCTACTGATGGGACTATACCAAAAGATAAGCCTCGGAGAAACGGAGCTTCCCAAACGCTGAATCGCGATCCTATGAGCGAGGATCAAGAATCGGTGTACCTCTACTGCGGCATGAATGCACGGCCGAGGTCAAGACAACAGTACCAAGTATGTGAAACTGAAAATACTGTAAATGAAATCATAGCAGTCTATAGAAAGCAGGAGACATGTATGAAGAGGTTCACATACCTCGCGACGATTATCGACAATTAGCAAAATGCTCCAAGTACTACAACCTTGCTAGCCTTTTCCACCCTTCAAGTAGAACGCTACTCGTGAGTACTTCCACCTATACTGGCCATAAAAACGTCTATCAACTTCTAGATCTCTTCGTAGAATATTCTAAATACCAGATTCCTTTATTCTACAGAAAATTCGGCAGCACCTCCCCCCCCCGTAACCACATAAATCTCCTCCTCTACTCTGGCCCGCTACCAGGCCAACAACTCCCAGGGGATTACACGTCTAACCGGACGTGTTCAATTCTACTTCACAGATATACTACAAGTCTATTGTAATACAGTCCAATGTAAATACAGTTTAATTCTATAAATCTTCTATCCTCATATAATATACTCAAGTATAATTACTACAACATGTAATATCCAATTACAATAGGGGGACATAGATCATTACCTCGATAAGCCCAAAATTATCCAAGATATATGTCGATCCTGAGCAACGTTTAACTCCAACTCCTTACGCTCCAACCCGCTCCAAGTGACCCTTAGAATTTTCTAAACAACTTCTCTTAACACTTCAACCAAGCTAGGAAGATTTTTCTAGGGTTTCACTTTGCGACTATTGGAATAAAGTAGTATTTCCGGGCTCCTAGTATTGAAATAACTTTGAAATACAACTTAGGGATACTAGGCTAAGGTATTTGGGATTATACTACAATACACAAAGTATTTCTACACAAGAGGGGGAGAGGGACGAAAAACAAGGCTAAAGGGAGGGAGTATTTGCTTTGGAAGCTTTCAAGTGTGGGATGAAATTATGTCTTGCTATCAAGGGGTATTTATAGAACAATCAAGGGTCATGATCAAGTCAAGTGGGTGGTCAAGATTGGGCCATGTGTGTGTGGGTCCCACCACACCACATGGCCAACGAAAATCAACTCCAAGTGTCATGGCCATTTCGGCCAAGGGGACAAGTGGCTAGCCACTTTACCCACCAATTTCGGCCCACATGGCCACTCAAGGGGGTGACACGTGTCGCCCTCTTACTCGTCCAAAATATTTCGTCTTCCGAAAATATCCAAAATACCAAAAATCTCAAAAATAAAGCGGGCCCCACAAAACCGTAAATTTCTCCCGTGGGCCCCACGTGACCATTTCCAAAAATAAAATTTCATAATTCTAATATAATCCAAGAAGCCCAAATACCAAATCTGGGAATCCAATTCCCACTAACGAACCTTTTTCCTTCACAAAAACCGGAAACTTTTCCGTCGAAAAATCACATCTTTCTTCCTTTCCAATCTTTCTGTCGTATTCTCGTACGTACGTCCTCACATACATACCCTGGAACTACGGGGTATAACATTCTTCCCCCCTTAGAAACATTTGTCCCGAATGTTCCTTCTAAGTCTCCAAACGTACCTGTCGGTATAGTCTTCCCTACTATGCTTACGAAACCAAATATGCCACACATGGCCACAATACAACATACGCGCAAAACTCACATCCGAGCCAACGAAGAATCACCTCTAACGTGCATAACAACACAAAACTTCCACCCATAGTCCAAAGGATACTTTCTTCCCCTCTTCACTTATAAAAAGGACACTTCCATCATCTTAACACATCTTAGCCTCTTTTATTACTCGTCGTATCTTCCTCGTACACTCGAAATATTCCTACAATACGTACCACATTTCTGTCATTGCTTCAGTTTCCAAAATCTCGGGGTCACTATCTCTAACTTGGTCATCATACTAGCCTCAAATTCCCTTAAGGCCATTCCCGGCCTTCACGATCCGATTCTGGTCGAACATATCCACGAACTCGTACGATGGTTACCTAAACCTGGGCTTAGCACCCTCGTGACCCTACCACCTGGCGGGACCACCTCGAACTGACCCCACCCCAAACCGGGCTGCGGGTTGACCCGCGAATGGTCCTCAACCCGACCCATAATCGCACTAGACTCTTGTTCCCCGATCCGGAACAACCTTACCTATACAAGTCCTGAAAGCTACCACTTTCATCTCACACTACCCATGGAATTATCCCACTAATACACCCCATGTATATAATGCTCTCCGACAAAGATCACCCGCAAAGTCTTTTACTCGAGACGAACTTACATCTAAGGTCTCAACGTGTAATATCCTAAGGTTCACACCTTCCATACCCTCATACTTACCTTTTCAACTACCCACTTTTCTAACACATCAATAACACAACGCTATCCGTACATAGCACACAATAATGAGATCATCATATCAAGCATACTAATCTCTAGAGGGTTAAGGATATACCTGTATCTACCGCTTTACTCTAATCATAGGCCTGCCCTGCAGGGCGCATAGTTGTAGAAGGTGATGAACCAGCCATAGATCCTGAAGGCCGAGTCTCTACATCCGCGCTACCTCTGGTCGGACAATTTCTCGCAAAATGGCCCTGCTGGCCGCATGTAAAACAACCTCCCGAACCAGCACGACACTCCCCCTTATGGATTTTACCGCAACGGCCACACTGAGGTAAGGGTGGCCTCATCTGGTCAACACCACTACTCCCCCGAAACACGAACCTGGAGCCACGACTGCCATCGAATACTCTGGATGCCACGAAGGCGTGGAGGACCGCTCAATCGGTGGAGGCGCATAACTAGTCTGCTGGCGAGGCGATCCGCCTCGAAAGTCGCCAAAAGACCACGCTGTTCGCCTCTTACGTTGATCCCGTCATTCCGTCGACCTCTCCGCTCCTCACACCCAAGTGCATAAGCCTGTATGCGGGCAATGTCCATGCCCGACTGAAGAGCTACACCCGAGCAAGCCTCTGCCAAGTAGTCATCGAGCCCCGTGACGTAGCGGTGCACTCTGTCCTCCATATTTGCCACTAACGCCGGGACATATCGGGCCAACGAGTCGAACTCCACGTTGTACTCCCGAACCGTACGCCCGTCCTGTCTCAACATCAAAAATCTGTCGGCCCGAGCCCTCCTCATCTGTGGGGGCAAGAAATGTGCAAGAAATGCCCCTGAGAACTCGTCCCATACAGCTGGAAGCGCATGCTCCCCCCGGGACAGTTCCCATGAATCAAACCAGTCGACTGCAGTATCACGCAGCCGATGCGAACCCAATACCACCGACTCTGCCTCTGAGGCCTTGATCACTCTCATGATCCGCTGTAACTGTCGGATAAACTCCTGAGGGTCATCCTCAGCTCTCGATCCATAGAACACTGGTGGACTGCAACTTAAGAAGTCCCGAAGTCTCCAACTATCGGCCCTGGGGTGCACTACTGGTACCACCGACTCCCGTCTGTCCTCAAGTCTCGCCATAAACCTAACTAGTAACTGGGCCATTTCCTTGCAACCCATATCCTCTGCTCCTGGCCGTGGGACTGGAGGCTCAGATATCGTGGCCTCAGTAGCTACTGCTGCTGTACTAAACTCTGCTGGGGCTGGCGGCATCGTAGAATCTGCCGTCTGTAGCACCACCCCGGGTAAAAACTGGGCCTCTGCCCTGGTAACCCTCCGTGCTCTACTCGCAACTCCCTCTGCTGCCTTGCCCTTCTGGGCTCTGGTTGCCTTGCGTGGAGGCATAACTGATATAAAAGAATACGTTAGAGGGAGTCCAACTTACAACACAGCTCTAAGGCACGATCTCAGAGTGAGAAGAATGGAAACCAATCCTAAATGTCCTGCAGCCTCCTGATTATAGATGTGGTGCACAACACACCGATAATCAAGACTCTACTAGACACGGTCTGTAGACACTTTCCGAGGACTAACTACTCTGATACCACTTTTGTCACGACCCGACCTCGGGCCCGCGACTGGTGCCTTACCCCGGGCACCCTAGTGACACAACATCAGAGAAAATCAGCGGAAAAAAAACTAAAACATGAGACAAGACATAAAGTATGAAACAAGCTAACCAAAACGGTCACCTTCCTGAATATATACATATATATCAAACTGAACAGTTAAATCCTTTTACAAAACCCTGCCCACAACAGTACTACAGGCCTCTAAGAATGTAACCATAACTATGACGGGACAGGGCCCCGCCATACCCCTGATAACCAAACTACAGTCCACAATAAATAAGCAGTCATGTAAGTCAGGGACTCCCGCCCTCAGAGTCATCACTCAAATATAACTATGGGTCTCACACCCTCAACATCAATCATGCCCGTGGAATACCTTCCTCACTGCCGGCAGTCTATGATATAATAACACCACAGAGTACACAGGAACACCAAATCCTACCTGAGTCATAAACCGTACGGGGCAAGTACGAAGGCTAACTACCACATACCAAAGTCGCGTCATCAACTGACCGGGGCAAGTACGAAAGCCAACTACCAGACACCAAAGCCGTACTAACAATACTATACAACCAAACCACGAAGCTGATACGGGGCAAGTACGAAAGCCGACTACCAGATACCAAGGCCGTGTCACATAGCTGACCGGGGCAAGTACTAGGGCTAACTACCAGGTACCAAGGCCGTATCACGAGACTTCGCCACTAAACTGAACGGGGCAAGTGCGAGGGCTAACTACCAGGTACCAAGGCCGAATCAGCCACGAGACGGGGCAAGTACGAAAGCCGACCACCAGATACCAAGGCCGAATCAGTAAAACCTCATGGAGAGCTAGTCCGTGGAATAACACTATCAACAGGAGCGTACCCGTGGAATTCTCCATCACTGCCGGTACGTCCAAGTAATATCATAACAAATCAGTCGGCCCTCCATTTAGAGACGCGGTGGTATAGAAATACAATACTAGCACGACAAGGCTATCACACGCAAACATAGGCAAGTTACACACAACTCAAGGTACTTTCATTTTATGCCAAAGTCCAGGTTTTAACCCCAAAGTACTACGTACGTTAAATTCTTTTTAAAAGATCCATTTCTTTTACAAAGGTCACCCGATGCCCGTATTATAAAAATAGAGTGACTAACATTTTTTAAGTAACCAAAACAACTTCCATACTTTCCTTTTAAGATCAAGTTACAACATTCTTTTCCAAAGTTCAAGTTTGCCTAATTTCAAAAATTCACGTCTCTTATTTTCGAAAGATTTCATAGCTCATAGTCTTAATCATTTAATAGCGTAATTCTCTTTTAAAACAATTTGAGCAACATATGCCTTATGTGGGAGCAGGTTATTCTTGTTTATAACAATCTTATTAAAGCAGCCATGATCTAGGAGATGTAATACGATTTTGTCTTATCTTAGCTTCTATGCAGCTGGAGGTTTCTATTGGTTTTTAATATAATTACTTATTTGTCAATACATTTTCCTTTATTAACGCTACAGTGGTTCGTTCGATACTTATTCTCATTTCCGAAATCAGTAAAACATTATTCTTTAAAAACCAAGTACTCATTACTCACGAATGAGGGTTCAGACTTCTTAACAACTTTCATATCAATTCAATTAAGTTAAGTCTCTTATCTTTTAAGATTAAGTCTCTTAACTTCTAAAATCAATAAACCATTCTTTTTTTATTACTCTTAAGTCGTTATACCTAACTTCCCATAAAGCTAGTATAACTCTTAAACTTTCAAAACCAAGTATTACTCTTCTTTCAAAAACGGTTCTTAATTCTTTTGAAATTCTTCAAGATTCTTATTATTTAAAACTCGAGTCAACAGACATCGAAGTAAAACCACGTTCAGTTAACACACGTACGTCTACCGTACTATATATATATTCTTTTAAAATATCATGCTTAAGAGGATAGGAAGAATCACATACCTCGCGATGATTATCGACTATTAGCAAATAGCTCCAAAGTACTGTAATCCTGCTAGCCTTTTCCACCCTTCGAGTAGAATACGCTACTCGCAGTACTTCAATCTATAATGGTTATACAAGTCTATCAATGTCTATACTACTCGGTAGAATAAATCTAGATACAAGATTCTACGGAAAATTGGCGTGACTTCCTACCCACAAACTTCACAAGTTCATCAGAATACGGTCTATGTAAATCTGATTCAATTCCATTCTTATATACCTTCCTTGTATATAACTTATACTTAATTCTTATACTTCAACAGTATGTAAACTCTAATTACAAAAGAAGGTCAAGAGTATTTACTTCGATAAGCCCAAAATTATCCAAGTTTAAATGTCGATCCTGAGCAACGTTTATCTCCTACTCTGGGCGCTCCAACCCGCTCCAAAAAACCCTTAGAAGTTCTACGCAACTTCTACTTAATACTTCAACTCGCTATGAAGATTTCCTTAGGGTTTCGGTTTGAGACTAAAAGGACATAAGGTAGTATTTTCCGGGCTCTACGTAGAGGTAACTTTGGAATACTACAAGGTATAAGGCTAAGGTATTTTGGAATAGTAACAATACTTGGAGAGTATTTTCTACCAAGGGAGGGGGGGTGTTTCTCGGCCAACACCACTAGGAGGGGGGGATATCTCTCGGCCAAGGGGCCTCTCAAAGGGGGAGGGGTACTCTTTGGACGAGAACACTACACTAAGGGGGAGAGGGCTTCAAGACTTGGAAAGTGTTTTTGGGATGAAGAAGTCTTCAACAAGGGGGGGGGGTATTTATAGGGAGATCAATGGCCAAGATCAAGCCAAGTGGGGGGAAAGTGGAGGGTCAAGATTTGCCCAAGTGCACCCTAACCCTACTCCACAAATCCCTCACAAACATTTACCCAAGTTTTAGGCCACAAAAAGGGGAAGAAAACGTGCACCAATCGGCCACCATAACCGTCCACTTGAGGGTGACAAGTGTCACCCTCTCGTTGGTCCAAAATATTTCATCTCTCGGAAAAATCCGCAAAAATTATAAATGACATAGCCGTAATTTTCCCTTCGCAAGTTTTATAAAACGTTTCGTCGAAAAACGATTCTTTTCGGTAGTTGTGAACAAAATTTCGCCACTTTGCCTACTTAAGGCTTAAACTTTTGTACGTACGCCCTCACGTACATACTCTGGAAATACGGGGTATAACATTCTCCCCTCCTTAGAAACATTCGTCCCGAATGTTCCTTCTCAAGACGGATAACAATAACGTTCCTCTCAACTTAAACAAGTTGCCAATGCCACACCTGGTAAAAAAAAAACATACGCGCCAATATTCAACCCAAGTCCCCGAGAAATCATTCCTACATTACAAAAGCTTCCACCCTGGTCTAAAGGATACTCCCTTCGCATCTTCACTTCACAACAAAATGATCTCTTTTATTCTGCTAACACACGTTCACTTCTTTCCTTAATCATCGTAATCACTTGAACTCTCCCAGTATTGTTATACCCCGTAGTTCCAGGGTATGTATGTGTTACACCCCGTAAATTCAAATATAAGATAAGTTGGCAATCATGTGTCGAACGGATTTTAAGTCTTATTTGGAGTGTGGTACCCCAATAATTTTTTTTGATGTATGGGGTGTTTAGCAAGCCTAGTATAAAGTTGGATGAGTCTAGTGTCCAACGCGACAAACCGCTCGTCGATAGGACATCGGAGCGGAGAGGTATGGGCGTTAGAAATTCTGTAAGCAGGCGCAGAGGAAGGATTTTCGTATCAGGCGTCTCAGCGCCGCGGCGCCGTCAGCAGGGCCACGGCGCCACTAATCCTGAAAATCCTCGGAGGTTTCGGCGCCGCGGCGCCAAGGCGGGATTTTTTCTGCGGGAATTGCTTAAAACAGGGGATATTTTCGAAAAGGGCCTATGGGAGGGTGACAAGTGTCCCTCCCACCTTGTTGACCACGAAAAGAGCCCTATTTTAAGACCAAGTCTTGAAAGACTTGGTCATTTCACCTTTGAACACCTAAAAACCCCTCTCCCCTTCTCTCTTGAGATTTGAGAAAAAACCTAGCTTAGTGGGTGTTGTTGGAGCGGCGGTAAGAAGACAAAGTGCTGGTAAGTTTGTGGGAAACTCACAAGGACGAGTTTGACGGGGATAGAAGTTGAAGAAAGAGAGCTTTAGTGGGCTAACCCAAAGGTAAGAGACTTCCTCTCCTCTTGGAAATTGATAGTAATCCTTGTTAAAGTTGATATTGGCCACGTGAATCATGTTTTAGATTGATATGTATAATAGGTTTTGATAGCCATTTGAAATGTGAAAAACAAAGGAAATCGATAGTTGTGACTGTAACATGTATACAGACTTTACGAATGGATAAATTGTGGTGAGCCAATTGGGGCTGTTTAGTTATTCATTGTATTGGACTACCTTATATAAATTGTGTGAGCCAATTGGGGCTGTTTGGTTATTGAATTCGGCCTCGAAAGAGGTGGCAAAGTAAGTAGAAACAAGGGAGGTGATGTCCGATTTTCCGTAGAATTTAGCCACTTAACACTTATAATATTCTACATTGAAGTAAGGCGTTAATGGACGTATTTTGAATATTATAGGTTGACATTCTACGGGCGGGACTTTGTACTTGGCAAGTGGTTTGACCCGACGAGGTATGTAGAACTTTTCCTATCTTTGAGCATGACTAGGTTCACGTATATAGTACGGTAGACGTACAAGACTTTGACATTCTTTACTTGTTTTATGAAATGCCGAGTCGGGTGAGTTAGGAGATTAACTCACTTCTTTGAGAATATTAAAGATGTCTTAAGTCTTGTTAAAGATAAGGGACTTGAAGAATTTTAAAGTATGTGATACTTGTGTCGTTTTAAAAAAAAACGTATAAGTCCCTTGGATAGGAAATTGTACATGACTAAGGTATAAAGTGAATATAACGACTTTATGGGAAGTTGGTTATATTGACTTTATGGAAAGATAAATGACTTGATTTAATGGAAGGCAATTCGATTTTAAAGCATCAATTGCCTAAGGTTTTATAAGACATGAGCCACTTGATTTGGAAGCCTAATTTTTATTTCTAAAAGTATTGTGACTTGTCTTGAAAAGAAATTGTCACTTGATACTACGGTTATTAGTATCTTGGAAGTTTTATAATGAAATGAGTCATTTTAAAAGAATAGAAGTACGTAGTACTTTGGGTTAAATTCCCGGATTTTTATAAAAGACATGTTAGTGCCTTAAGTAAACTAAAATGAGAGTGTATATGAACAAGAATAGTAAGAAGTTAGAGGATTTCTTAACTTGCTTATATATTGTATGATAAGCCGATAGAGCTTATGTTATATGTGATAGCCGGATTTGGACTAGTGATATATTATTCGTTGCGGGGTCATTCCCCGGGATTGTGGCATTGTATATTTCCGTGGATTTGCTAACCACGATGCGAGGAATACCTCATGCGAGTCCGTAAGGGCTTATGCGGGTGAAATAGTCCCATGCGGGAGGGTCCAGCCTATGCGAGGAATACCTCATGCGAGTCCGTAAGGGCTTATGCGGGTGAAATAGTCCCATGCGAGGAATACCTCACGCAGGTCCACTGGACCTATGCGGGTGAAATAGTCCCAGGAGTAGGATTCCAATCCTATTTTTCGTTGTAAGTATACACCTATTTTTACTCTCATTGTTAGTAAGACACTGTGTACTGTAATTTGTTATCATACATGTCTCCGACTTTCTTTTAAACTTATGTTGTAATTACGATTTTCAGTTTTACATACTTAGTACATATTGTGTACTGACCCCCTTCCTCGGGGGCTGCGTTCATGCCGCAGGAAAGGGTAAGCAGGTTGCGGATCCACACTCTTAGGATCACTTATCAGACGTCGGAAGCTCCATTCTCCGGAGGCTTGTCTTTCTTTTGGTACAGTCTTTCCCTGATGTTGTAGATTATGTACATTCAGGGGTATGGCGGGGCCCTGTCCCGCCACAGTTGTTATTCCTAGAGGTATGTATTCACATATGTGGTTGGGCTGTAAGAACTGAGTTGTAAAGTTGTACTTTTGACTTTGTTTATATTATGGAAGGTGGCCTTATCGGCTAGCATGTGTTGTTATATTGTTTACACCTGTGATTATGTTGTGTATGTTCCGCTGCTATTCTCTGATGTATACCTGAACAGGGTGCCCAGGTAGGGCACCAGTCGCGGCCCGGGGTCGGGTCGTGACAAAAGTGGTATCAGAGCAGTTAGTCCTCGGAAAGTGTCTGAGGCAGTGTCAGTAGTCTTGATTATCGGTGTGTTGTGCACCACATCTATAATCAGGAGGCTGCAAGACATTTAGGATTGGTTTCCATTCTTCTCTCTCTGAGATTGTGCATTAGAGCTGTCTTATTAGGTTGAATCCTCTCTGACCTATTCTTATGAAACAACTATGCCTCCACGGAAGGCTACCAGGGCCCAGAAGGGCAAGGCAGCAGCAGGAGCTGCTAGCGGTACTCAGAGGGTTACACGGGCTCAGGCACAGACTATGCCTGAGGTAGTAGGCGGGTCGGCGAGTTCAGCCACGCCGGCAGTGTTAGAGGAGCCGTGGCGGTAGCTCTGAGGTTCCGTGCACCCTCCAGCCTCACCACCATCGAGTATAGACACTACGGGGAGCAGATTCGGTTATTGACCAGTATAGTAGCCGGCAACACGATGAGCAGCCCACCCTAGAGCCGACAGTTTGCGGATTAGGGATTTTCTGGGATGTCATCCACCTGAGTTTTATGGTTCGAGGTCTGATGAGGATCCGCAGGAGTTCATTCGGCAGCTACAGCGGACCATGCAGGTCCTTAGGGCTTCAGAGACAGAGTCTGTTACGCTAGCCTCTTACCGGTTGCGCGATATTGCGCTGAACTGGTTTGAGTCGTGGTTGCTTTCGAGAGGTGATGATGCTCTTCCAGCTGTTTGGGAGGAGTTTACAGAGGCTTTCATGGATCACTTTTTGCCTCCCGAGATGAGGAGAGCCCGGGTAGACAGATTCTTGACCTTGAGGCAGAACGGGAGGACTGTCAGGGAGTATAGCTTGGAGTTTGACTCCTTGGCCAGACATGCGCATACTATTGTAGCTAGCATGGCGGATAGAGTTCATCGTTATGTGATGGGGCTAGACCGTCATATGATTACAGCATGCTTGGGGGTGGCTCTTCAGCCCGGTATGGACATCGCCCGGATGCAGGCCTATGCACAGGGATAGAGGATAGAGAGAGGGAGGACCAGATTGACGCAGACCAGCCTTTCTAGCATGATATTTGTGAAATATATTTAGTGCGGTAGACGCACGTGTGTTTAAAGGAAGTTGATTTTCCTTTTGTGTCCTTTACTTGATTCCAAAGTTAAGTGACTTGTTATGAAATATTAAGGACTTGGTTTGTGTTAAATAGTTGTGAAACCGCTTTTATGAGAAATGGGTACTTGGGTTTTAAAAGGAATAATATTATATTGATTTCGGAAATGAGAATAAGTATCGAACAAACCACTGCAGCGTTAATAAAGGAAAATGTATTGACTAATTAATTATTATTAAAACCAGTAGAAACCTCCATCTGCATAGAAGCTAAGATAAGACAAAATTGTATTACATTTCCTAGATCATGGCTGCTTTAATAAGAATCATTATAAACAAGCATTAATTTTCTTAAATTTCCAAAGTAAGGAACTTGATTTCTAAAAGAAAAGAGACTTGAGGAATTGAAGAGTTTTGGTTTAAAAGAAAGACATGGTTTTATCTTAAATTGGTTTAAAACATAAAGTGTTATAACAGCTTTATGGGAAGTTAGTTATAACGACTTTATGAAAACAAAAGAATGGTTTTATCATTAGTTTTAAAATGGTAACTTGACTTTAAAAGGATAAGTGTTTTGGTCTAAAAAGAAGGCATAGTATTGTCTTAATTTGGTTTAAAAAGGAAAGTATGGAAGTTGTTTTGGTTTACTTAAAATGTTAGTCACTCTATTTTGATAATACGGGCATCGGGTGACCTTTGTAAAAGAAATGAATCTTTTAAAAGAATTTAACGTCGTAGTACTTTGGGGTTAAAACACGACTTTGGCATAAAATGAAAGTACCTTGAGTTGTGTGTAACTTGCCTATGTTTGCATGTGATAGCCTTGTCGTGCTAGTATTGTATTCTATACCACCGCGTCTCACGAGGGCCGGCTGATTTGTTATGATCTTACTTGGGCGTCGGCGGTGGCGAGCATTCCACGCACGCTACGTGATTATTATTCCATGGACTAGCTCTCCATGAGGTTTCCGATTCGCTTGGTATCCGTAGTTGGCTCTCGATTGCCCGAGGTCGTGGTGATTCGGCTTGGTACCGTAGTTAGCCTTACTTGCCCCGTTTAGTTTTGTGATGAAGTTTCGTGATTCCGCGGTATCCGGTAGTTAGTCTTCGATACTGCTCCGCCACCTACGTGGCGCAGTAGTATCGGTAGTTGGCTTCGTACTTGCTCGGGTCGCCGTGGTATGGTTATATAGATTTGTTGGTACGACTTTGGTATCCGTAGTTGGCTTCGTACTTGCCGGTCGATTGATGATGCGCTTTGGTATCCAGTAGTTAGCCTTCAGACTTGCCGTCACGGTTTTTAGGACACAGTGGGACACGTGTTCATGTGTACTCCTTGGTGTGGTTATCGTAGATTGCCGGCAGCCGGAAGGTGTTCCACGGGCATGATTGATGTTGCGGGCATGAGACCCATAGTTATATTTGAGTGATAACTTTGAGGGCGTGAGTCACGACTTAGCGGATCGCTACATATTATGATCGTAGTTTGGTTATCATATATGTCTCTGCTTTATATAGACTACTATGATTTCATTTCTGATTTTCGGGCCACATACTTGGTACTGTTATCGACCTCCTTCGGGGCCGTGTTCATGCCGCAGGTATATGTACATCGTTTGTTGATCCTCGCTCATAGGATCACAGCCAACGTATTGGGAAGCTCCGTTTCTCCGGAGGCTTATCTTTTGGTATGTTTCCCTGAGTTGTAGGTTCTTGTACATTCAGGGGTATGGCGGGGCCCTGTCCCGTCATAGTTGTTGTTACACTCTTAGAGGTCTGTAGTACTGTTGTGGGCAGGGTTGTAAATGATGTAACTGTTCAAATTTCTGTATATATATGCAAAAAGGCAACCGTTTTGGTTAGCCTGTTTTCTTTTATCTTGTTTCATATCTGTATGTTTTATTTCCGCTGGTTTTTCTCTGATGTTGTATCACTAGGGTGCCCGGGGTAAGGCACCAGTCGCGGGCCCGTGGTCAGGTCGTGACAAAAGTGGTATCAGAGCAGTTAGTCCTTGGAAAGTGTCTACAGACCGTGTCTAGTAGAGTCTTGATTATCGGTGTGTTGTGCACCACATCTATAATCAGGAGGCTGCAGGATATTTAGGATTGGTTTCCATTCTTCTCACTTCGAGATCGTGCCTTAGAGCTGTGTTATAAGTTGGACTCTGTTACACCCCGTATTTACAGGATATGTTTTAAGAACGTACGTAAGAACTCATAAGTGTTAAGATTTGAGGCTTGTAAATTTATCGGAATTATGAAATTTTCGGGAAACGTATTATTATGACGAATGGGAGGGCGACACGTGTCACCCCCCTTATGATGCCTTGGTCGAATTTAGGCATGGCCAATATGGTCATTTACCATAAGTCTTGGATGACTAAGGTCTTGCAAGTTGTGGCATGAGAATGTTGACTAAGTCAAAGGTCAATTAGTCTTGATATTTAAGTAGAGCTTATCCTAACCACCCATTTGGTTACATCTTAACCCTCCATGTCCCTTTATTATACTACTAGTAGCAAGAGAGGGCTTAACACTTAGCAAAATATCACAAAAAAATTGGAGAACCATGAGCAAGAGCTCTCGGCTTTGCCAACAAGAAGAAAAGAAAATATTTGTTTGTTGTCCAATAATTCCCCCACTTTAAACCAAGGTTCATGAGTGTTATGTAAGTATATATCAATAGAAAAATCCCGGAAAAAAAAGAGTTTTCGTATTAGTCGCAAGGTGAAAACCTAATGGCTTTTCTAGGTTTTGTTGGAGATTTGAAGGATAATTGTTGGTGTTGTTCTAAGAGTCTCAACAAGCGGATTGAAGTGTCTTGGAGAGACTTTAAACTACTAAGGAGCGACCTCGGATTGGATTTGGATTAAGATTCATTGAGGTATCACCTTGTCTTTTATAGTGTTACAAGATTATGTTTATAATTGTTGTTGTTAGCTTTAAATGTTGCTAGCATGAAGTTGATTAGTAGAAGTTTATAAGGATTGTGGATTGATGGTAGCATTGGAAATCCGGAATGTAATATAAGCCTTGTTAAGTTGGATTTCAATTTAGTCGTTATTAGAAATCGTCGCATGTTACCTACTTAGAGATTATGGATTGTTATAATCAAATACGACTTGATATCATGTTATGCTACCAATTTGGATTGAAATGGAAATTTAATAAGAATTGGTAAGGTTGAACTCAAGGTGGTCGAATTTGGACTTTTTAGTTTGTTTTTCATTGTATTGGACTACTTTCTAAATTGTGAGCCAATTGGGCATTTAGTTAGTCATTTGTATTGAGTACCTTATAGAAATTGTGAGCCAATTGGGGCTGTTTGGTTATTGTATTTCGCCTTGAAAAGGTGGCAACGTAAGTAGACACAAAGGAGGTTCTGTGAGATTTTCCGTAGAATTAGTGACTTATCACTTCGTATAATTATACGTTAGAAGTGAGAGGTTAATGGACATATTGTGACCATTATAGGTTGAAGTACTAAGTGTAGCGTATCCTACTTGAAGGATGGATTTGCTATCAAGATTGAAGTACTTTGGAGCATTTTGCTACTTGTCGATAATCGTCGCGAGGTATGTGAACCTCTTCCTTCCTTTGGCATGATTCTATGTATGGAATATACCTGTGGTATCATTTCATGTTTCCTGTTACTCTTAGAAGTTAAGAGGTAGTTATGTTGAATTACTCTATGTAAAAGCTACGTCTAAGAAATCCTAAGTCCTTACCAAGTCTTATGGGGGATGTTGGTAAGAGTCGTTAGGAAGTACTTGGAGTCAAGTTGACTTGGCAAATTTACTGATTTAATGAGAATAAGTAACGAACAAGCCATTGCGGCGTTAATAAAGGAAAATGTAATGACAATTAATTATGTTAAAACAAGTAGAATTCTCCATCTGCATAGAAGCTAAGATAAGACAAAATTGTATTACATTTTCTAGATCATGGCTACTTGAATAAGATCGTTATATATAAGTATAACTTATTCACAACGCACCAAAGTATATGTTACTTAATTTAAAAGAGTTTACGTATGGAGTTTTTAAGACTTGAAACTTGTTTTCTTAAAAGTTAAGAGACTTGAAGTATTTTGAAAGCTATGTGATTTGATTTGAAAGTATAAGTCTCTTGGTTATAAAAAGAATGAATTAGTTTAAGGCATAAAGTTAGTATGACGGCTTTATGGGAAGTTGGTTATAATAACTTTATGGAAGGTTAAGAGAATGGTTTTCTAATGTAAGCAAAGAATGTTTTGAAATAAAGAAGGCAAATTGTTTTAAAGGTACCAATTGCTTAAGGTTTTTAAGTAAGTCACTTGATTTAGAAGTTCTAATTGTATTTCTAAAAAGGTAGTGTGACTTGTCCTGAAAGGTAGAAATGACTTGATACTACGGTTGTTAGTATCTGGGAAGTTTTGTTTGAAAAAGAGTCTTTTTTCTAAAGGAGTAGAGGTGCGTAGTACGTTGGGTTAAATTCCCGGGTTTTATATGACATTATCGACCCAGAGATGGGCCGGGCAGTATACCTTTACGGGCAGACTATATGACATTATCGACCCAGAGATGGGCCGGGCAGTATACCTTTACGGGCAGACTATATGACATTATCGACCCAGAGATGGGCCGGGCAAAGATACATTTACGCGCACTATATGACATTATCGACCCAGAATGGGCCGCAAGATACCTTACGCGCACTATATGACATTATCGACCCGAGACGGGCCGGCAAGATACCTTTACGCGCGACTATATGACATTATCGACCCGAGATGGGCCGGCAGTATACCTCAGGCGGACTAGATGGCGTTATCGACCCGAGATTGGGCCGGCAAGATACCTCACGCGCACTATGTGACCTTGATCGCGTCTAGATCGGGCGTAAGATAGGTGCCCCTCCTTACAGGCCGGATTATACTTATGAAAGATAAGTAAGTTATATGGTAATGAACTTAATGATTTTTCCTAATCGTATGCGTAAGAATGTGGCTATAGTTTTTATAGAGAATGAAAAAGATAATAAGGTGCGATTAAGTTCATAAGTGGTAATGACACGGCGAGATCCGTATGTATTTTTATACTTGTCCTTGTCATTCTTTTATGATTATGATCCGCTTATCAGACGTTATTTACGTTCTATATTCGCACTGTTGTTATCGGCCCTTCGGGCTGCGTTCATGCCCGCAGTTTTAGGTACCAGTTGGCGATCCTTGCTCTTAGGATCTCGATTGATTTTTGAGAAAGCTCCATTTGCTCGGAGGCTTATCTCTTGGTACGGTTTTCCACGAGGTAGTAGATTCATGTATATTCGTGGTATGGCGGGCCCTGTCCCGCCACGGTTGTTATGTTAGAACTCTTAGAGGTCTCAGTCACATATGTGGGTCGCTTTGTAAAGAAAAGGAGGCAACCGCTTTTTGTATATATGTATGTCCAGGAAGGTAGCCCTATCGGCTAACCTGTTGTTTTACTTCTGTTGTTCTATTTTATAAGTTTCATGTATGTTCCGCTGATTTTCTCTGATGTGTACTGTAAGGTGCCTGTGTAGGGCACCGCCGCATTCCGGCCTGGTCGTGACAAAAGTGGTATCGAGCGATTAGTCCTCGGAAAGTGTCTACAGCATCGTCTAAGTAGAGTCTTGATTATCGGTGTGTTGTGCACCACATCTATAATCAGGAGGCTGCAGGACATTTAGGATTGGTTTCCATTCTTCTCACTCTGAGATCGTGCCATAGAGCTGTGTTGTTAGGGTCGTCTTTCCCTAACGAGTTATGTTAATTACTACGAAAGGCGATGACCGGAAGGATTATGTGATGCGTATCGGGTTGGTAATGATTATAGTATAGTTGGTATTGTGACATACAGCTATACGGAGTTATGTATGAGGGTCAGACGCGTGTTGCCTAGAATGATTTTAGATTACCAGGAGTTGGTAAAGACTAACTAGATACCGGGAAGGTATGAAAGCTTAATGAATTCTCGCCAAGGTCTTCTCGGGTAGAAAGATTTATTATGGACCAAGGATAAGAGTTAAGTGCGATGGCGGGACGGGGTGTGTACCTGTTACGGTTCGCCCCATAGCCTGAAATGGAGTAGGATCAGTTGGTAGCAGTTCCGCTACGTGACAGGGTCACGAGGGTACAAGGCCCAAGTCTAGTTAATTGTTTTACGGGTTCGTGGACGCGTTCCACCGGAACCAGGTCGTGAAAGCCGGAAATGGCCTTATTTTGTTTTATAGAGTGACTCCAAATATTAGAGGCCAAAATTGGTATGGAAGTTACGTATGTATGTTAGAAGGAGTTAGAAGTACGAAAAGGTAATCTCTTTTGGGCTTATGATGGACGGATGTGCGTGTGCGAGGTATTAGGGCCATGTGTGGCATTATTGGTATGTCGGGGTTGTGAAAGGAAACTATGTCGCTAATTATAAAGATTGACTCCGAAAGAACATTCGGGGACGAATGTTTCTAAGGGGGGAAGAATGTTACACCCCGTATTTACAGGATATGTTTTAAGAACGTACGTAAGAACTCATAAGTGTTAAGATTTGAGGCTTGTAAATTTATCGGAATTATGAAATTTTCGGGAAACGTATTATTATGACGAATGGGAGGGCGACACGTGTCACCCCCCTTATGATGCCTTGATCGAATTTAGGCATGGCCAATATGGTCATTTACCATAAGTCTTGGATGACTAAGGTCTTGCAAGTTGTGGCATGAGAATGTTGACTAAGTCAAAGGTCAATTAGTCTTGATATTTAAGTAGAGCTTATCCTAACCACCCATTTGGTTACATCTTAACCCTCCATGTCCCTTTATTATACTACTAGTAGCAAGAGAGGGCTTAACACTTAGCAAAATATCACAAAAAATTGGAGAACCATGAGCAAGAGCTCTCGGCTTTGCCAACAAGAAGAAAAGAAAATATTTGTTTGTTGTCCAATAATTCCCCCACTTTAAACCAAGGTTCATGAGTGTTATGTAAGTATATCTCAATAGAAAAATCCCGGAAAAAGAGAGTTTTCGTATTAGTCGCAAGGTGAAAACCTAATGGCTTTTCTAGGTTTTGTTGGAGATTTAAAGGATAATTGTTGGTGTTGTTCTAAGAGTCTCAACAAGCGGATTGAAGTGTCTTGGAGAGACTTTAAACTACTAAGGAGCGACCTCGGATTGGATTTGGATTAAGATTCATTGAGGTATCACCTTGTCTTTTATAGTGTTACAAGATTATGTTTATAATTGTTGTTGTTAGCTTTAAATGTTGCTAGCATGAAGTTGATTAGTAGAAGTTTATAAGGATTGTGGATTGATGGTAGCATTGGAACCGAATGTAATATAAGCCTTGTTAAGTTGGATTTCAATTTAGTCGTTATTAGAAATCGTCGCATGTTACCTACTTAGAGATTATGGATTGTTATAATCAAATACGACTTGATATCATGTTATGCTACCAATTTGGATTGAAATGGAAATTTAATAAGAATTGGTAAGGTTGAACTCAAGGTGGCCGAATTTGGACTTTTTAGTTTGTTTTTCATTGTATTGGACTACTTTCTAAATTGTGAGCCAATTGGGGCTGTTTAGTTAGTCATTTGTATTGGAGTACCTTATAGAAATTGTGAGCCAATTGGGGATGTTTGGTTATTGTATTTCGGCCTTGAAAAAGGTGGCAAAGTAAGTAGAAACAAAGGAGGTGCTGTCCGATTTTCCGTAGAATTAGTGACTTAGCACTTAGAATAATTCTACGTTAGAAGTGAGAGGTTAATGGACATATTGTGACCATTATAGGTTGAAGTACTAAGTGTAGCGTATCCTACTTGAAGGATGGATTTGCTATCAAGATTGAAGTACTTTGGAGCATTTTGCTACTTGTCGATAATCGTCGCGAGGTATGTGAACCTCTTCCTTCCTTTGGCATGATTCTATGTATGGAATATACCTGTGGTATCATTTCATGTTTCCTGTTACTCTTAGAAGTTAAGAGGTAGTTATGTTGAATTACTCTATGTAAAAGCTACGTCTAAGAAATCCTAAGTCCTTACCAAGTCTTATGGGGGATGTTGGTAAGAGTCGTTAGGAAGTATTTGGAGTCGAGTTGACTTGACAAATTTACGGCACGAATGAGAATAAGTAACGAACAAGCCATTGCAACGTTAATAAAGGAAAATGTAATGACAATTAATTATGTTAAAACAAGTAGAATTCTCCATCTGCATAGAAGCTAAGATAAGACAAAATTGTATTACATTTTCTAGATCATGGCTACTTGAATAAGATCGTTATATATAAGTATAACTTATTCACAACGCACCAAAGTATATGTTACTTAATTTAAAAGAGTTTACGTATGGAGTTTTTAAGACTTGAAACTTGTTTTCTTAAAGGTTAAGAGACTTGAAGTATTTTGAAAGCTATGTGATTTGATTTGAAAGTATAAGTCTCTTGGTTATAAAAAGAATGAATTAGTTTAAGGCATAAAGTTAGTATGACGGCTTTATGGGAAGTTGGTTATAATAACTTTATGGAAGGTTAAGAGAATGGGTTTCTCTAATGTAAGCAAAGAATGTTTTGAAATAAAGAAGGGCAAATTGTTTTAAAGGTACCAATTACTTAAGGTTTTTAAGTAAGAAGTCACTTGATTTAGAGTTCTAATTGTATTTCTAAAAGGTAGTGTGACTTGTCACGAAGGTAGAAATGACTTGATACTACGGTTGTTAGTATCCGGAAGTTTTGTTTGAAAAAGAGTCTTTTTCTAAAGAGTAGAGGTGCATAGTACGTTGGGTTAAATTCGGGTTTTATATGACATTATCGACCCGAGACGGGCCGGCAGATACCCACGCGCGAACTATATGACATTATCGACCCGAGATGGGCCGGCGGTATACCTTTACGCGCACTATATGACATTATCGACCCGAGATGGGCCGGCAAAGATACCTCACGCGCACTATATGACATTATCGACCCGCAGAATGGGCCGGCAAGATACCTTTACGCGCACTATATGACATTATCGACCCGAGATGGGCCATGCGGATACCTTACGCGACTATATGACATTATCGACCCGAGATGGGCGGGCGATACCTTCACGCGCACTAGATGGCGTTATCGACCCGTGATTGGGCGGCAAGATACCTTTACGCGCACTATGTGACCTTGATCGCGTCTAGATCGGGCGGGTAGTATAGGTGCCCCTCCTTACAGGCGGATTATACTTATGAAAGATAAGTAAGTTATATGGTAATGAACTTAATGATTTTTCCTAATCGTATGCGTAAGAATGTGGCTATAGTTTTTATAGAGAATGAAAAAGATAATAAGGTGCGATTAAGTTCATAAGTGGTAATGACACGGCAGATCCGGTATGTATTTTTATACTTGTCCTTGTCATTCTTTTGTACGATTATGATCCGCTTATCAGACGTTATTTCATTCTATATTCGGTACTGTTAGATCGACCCCTCCGGGGCTGCGTCATGCCCGCAGTTTTAGGTACCAGGTTGGCGATCCTTGCTCTTAGGATCTCGATTCGATTTTGAGAAAGCTCCATTTGCTCGGAGGCTTATCTCTTGGTGCAGTTTCCCGAGGTAGTAGATTCATGTATATTCGTGGTATGGCGGGGCCCTGTCCCGCCACGTTGTTATGTTAGAACTCTTAGAGGTCTGTAGTCACATATGTGGGTCGATTTGTAAAGAAAAGGAGGCAACTGCTTCGGTTGTATATATGTATGTCCAGGAAGGTAGCCCTATCGGCTAACCTGTTGTTTTACTTCTGTTGTTCTATTTTATAAGTTTCATGTATGTTCCGCTGATTTTCTCTTATGTGTACCTGTAAGGGTTCCCAGGTAGGGCACCAGTCGCGGTCCCGGGGTCGGGTCGTGACAGACTCCCTCTGACGTATTCTTTTCACCCGTTATGCCTCTACGCAAGGCAACCAGAGCCCAGGAAGGCAAGGAAGCAGAGGGAGCTGCGAGTAGAACACAGAGGGTTACCATGGCACGGGCCCAGTCATTATCTGAGATAGCGCTTCATTCGGGGAGTTCTGCGATGCCGCTAGCCCCAGGAGAGTTTAGAGCGAGCGTGAACCATCGAGACCACGATACCTGAGCCTCTAATCCCACGGCCGGGAGCAGAGGATATGAGTTACAAGGAGATGACCCAGTTACTAGCTAGTCTGGTGGCTGGGAATAAGGACGGACGGGAGCCGGTGGTTCCGGCAGTACCAGTAGTTCACCCTAGATCCGATAGTTGAGATTTCGGGACTTCTTGAGTTGTGGTCCACCCGAGTCCTATGGATTGAGGACTGAGGAAGATCCTCAGGAGTTTATTCGACAGTTGCAGCGGATCATGAAAGTGATCAAGACCTCAGAGGCATTTCTTACACACTTCTTGCCCTCGCAGATGAGGAGAGCTCGGGCAGATAGATTTAGGAGGTTGAGGCGAGCAGGCGACGGTTCGGGAATACAGTATAGAGTTTGACTTATTAGCTCGTTATGTCCCCGCGTTAGTGGCAGACATGGAGGATAGAGTGCACCGATATGTCACAGGACATGACGATTATCTAGCAGAGAGTTGTACAAGAATAGCTCTTCAGTCAGACATGGACATTGCCCGCGTACAGGCTTACGCGCAGCAGACTGAGGAACGTGGAGATCGACGGATTAACCAAGATCAGCAGAAGAGGGCCAGAACAGCAGGGTCCTTCGGTAACTTTCGAGGCGGACCTTCTCAGCAGCAGACTGGTTATGCACCTCCGCCAGTACAGAGTGGTCCTCCACGGACTTCAGGAAGTTCGGGGTATTTATGAGTTGGTCAGGACTCCAGGGTTTCTGGTTCACAGATTTGCATAGGTTCTAGCCAGCCAGATTCAGTTTTCCCTCAATGTTCACAATGTGGTAGACGTCATCCCGAGGAAATGTCGTCTTTTTACTAATGCTTGTTTTACCAGCGACTGTCATGGCCATGTAAGGAGAGAATGTCCTAGGATGAGGGATACAGGTGGGATGACTTAGCCTACCAGGTCAGTTGCAGATTCAGTGGATCGGAGAGGAAGGGGTGTTAGCCAGAGGAGGCCACCCCCACCTCGGTATGGCCGTTGTGGTAAGTGTTCTTATGGGGAGTGTCGTACTGCTTAGATAGCTTGTTAGGCTTACGGCAGGCCATTTGCGAGAAATTGTCCGAACAGAGGTGGCGCGGATGTTACGACTCAGCCTTCAGGATCAGTGGCTGGTTCATCACCGTCTGTAGTTATGCGCCCAACAGAGCAGGATTTGATTAGAGCGGCAAAGGGAAAGTGAGGCAGTAGTTACAGAGATATCTTCAGCCTTAAGAGACTTGTTTAGGTCGTTATGGTAGATACATGTGGAGTGTTATGTTCGGTTAGCATTGTGTTAGTTGTGATTAGAAAACATAGGCAGTTGAAAAGGGTAAGTCAGGACGAAATGGGAGCCTTAGAATTTATAATATTGGGACCTTGGATACGCGCCGTCCTGAGTGGATGATTTTACGGTTGGTCTTTGTCGAAGTACTTGGTATGCGTGATATATATTATGGGATAATTCCATGGGTAGTGTGAGATGGAAGTGGTAGCTTTCATGACGTGAACTGGTAAGATTGTTCCGGATCGGGGAACGAGAGTTTAGTATGAAGCTGGTCGGCCGAGGCCATATCGCGAGTCATCCCGCAGCCGAATGAGTGGGGTCAGTTCGAGGTGTTCCCGCCAGTGGTAGGGTCACGAGGGTGCTAGTCCTGTGTTTAGGTAACCATCGATGAGTTCGTGGATATGTTCGACCAGATCGGATCGTGAAGGCGGAATGGCCTTAAAGGAATTTGAGGCTAGTAAGATGACCAAGTTTGAGGTAGTGACTCCAAGGTTTTGGAAATCAAGTGATGAAGGTAGTGTGGTAAGTGTACTAGAAAGAATTCGTGTCTGAGAAGGGTACGACGAGTAAGAAAGGAAGTGAATGTGTGTTAAGAGGTCGGAAGTGATCTTTTTTGTGAAGTGAAGGTGCGAAGAGAGTATCCTTTGGACCAGGAGTGAGAGTTAGTGTTGTTTTTCATCTTAGAGGTGAATCCTCGTTTGCTTGGATTTGGGTTTTTCGCGTGTGTTATATTATGGCCATTGGTGGCACAATTGGTTTCGTAAGTATAGTAGTGGAGACTATACCGGCGCATGTATGGTTGGAGACTTAGAAGGAACATTCGGGATGAATGTTTCTAAGGGGGGAAGAATGTTATACCCCGTAGTTCCAGGGTATGTATGTGAGGACGTACGTACGAGAATACGACCTTAAAAATGGAAAGGAAGAAAGATGTGATTTTTCGACTAAAAGTTTCGGATTTTGTGAAGGAAAAGGTTCATTAATGGAATTGATTCCGATTTGGTATTCGACTTTTGGAATATTTAAGAATTATTGAATTTTATTTCCGAATTGGTCACGTGGGCCCACGGAGGAATTTACGGTTTGTGGGCCCACTTTATTTTCGGATTTTTGGCATTGCGGATATATTTTCTAAGATGAAATATTTTGGGCGAGTGGCGACACGTGTCACCCTACGTGGCCACGTGGCGAATGTTGGTGGGACACACGGCTTGACGGTTATGAGGGGACAAGTGGCAAGCCACTTGTCCCATTTTTGTGGTAGCCAAATGTTTGGCCAACTACCCACACACATGTACCCCATCCTCACCTTCCACTTGCATTAATCCTAGCCCTTGGTTTCTCTATAAATACCCACCCTTTTAGCTTGCAAGACTTCATCCCACACTTGAGTTTTTTAAGGCAGTTCTCCCTCCCCTCTCCTTGTTGTTGTTCTCGTTTTTTAGCCTTCCCCTTGGCCAAAAATTGTCCAAAAATTCTTAAAGTTTTAAGTGTTCTTCCTTAGAGTGTTAGGAAGATTAGTAACCAAGTGTTGGAAAAGATTTCACACCCCTAGCCTAAATACACCCCCCTTGGCCGAAAGTTGGTAGTGTTGGAACCTAAGTGTTCTTCACTTTTTGGAGTTGGATCTTGAAGAGGAGTTCGTTAGAAACTTCTAAGGGTCGCTTGGAGCGGGTTGGAGCGTAAGGATTTGGAGCTAAACGTTGCTCAGGATCGACTTATATCTTGGATAATTTTGGGCTTATCGAGGTAATGATATTAGTCCTTCTATTGTAATTGGATATTACATGTTGTAGTAGTTTAGAATTGAGTATACTATATGTAGAATGAATATGGATAAGAATTGAACTGTATTTACATAGGACTGTATTTACAGTAGACTTGTAGTATTATTGTGGAGTAGAATTGTACACGTCAGGGTCGACGTGTAACCCCTGGGATTGTTGGTTTGCAGCACTGCGTTAGAGGAGAGATTTATGTGGTTGCGGGGGGGAGGTGCTGTCGAATTTTCCGTAGAATAAGGAATCTTGTATCTAGAATTATTCTACGAAGAGATCTAGAGGTTGATAGACGTTTTGTGGCCTTTTTAGGTTGAAGTGCTACGAGTAGCGTATTCTACTTGAAGGGTGGAAAAGGCGAGCAAGGTTAGAGTACTTTGGAGCGTTTTGCTAATTGTCGATAATCGTCGCGAGGTATGTGAACCTCTTCCTATCCTTTCTAGCATGATATTTGTGAAATATATTTAGTGTGGTAGACGCACGTGTGTTTAAAGGAAGTTGATTTTCATTTTGCGTCCTTGACTTGATTCCAAAGTTAAGTGACTTGTTATGAAATATTAAGGACTTGGTTTGTGTTAAACAGTTGTGAAACCGCTTTTATGAGAAATGGGTACTTGGGTTTTAAAAGGAATAATATTATATTGATTTCGGAAATGAGAATAAGTATCGAACAAACCACTGCAGCATTAATAAAGGAAAATGTATTGACTAATTAATTATTATTAAAACCAGTAGAAACCTCCATCTGCATAGAAGCTAAGATAAAACAAAATTGTATTACATTTCCTAGATCATGACTGCTTTAATAAGAATCATTATAAACAAGCATTAATTTTCTTAAATTTCCAAAGTAAGGAACTTGATTTCTAAAAGAAAAGAGACTTGAGGAATTGAAGAGTTTTGTTTTAAAAGAAAGACATGATTTTGTCTTAAATTGGTTTAAAACATAAAATGTTATAACAGCTTTATGGGAAGTTAGTTATAACGACTTTATGAAAACAAAAGAATGGTTTTATCATTAGTTTTAAAATGGTAACTTGACTTTAAAAGGAGAATTGTTTTGGTCTAAAAAGAAGGCATAGTATTGTCTTAATTTGGTTTAAAAAGGAAAGTATGAAAGTTGTTTTGGTTTACTTAAAATGTTAGTCACTCTATTTTGATAATACGGGCATCGGGTGACCTTTGTAAAAGAAATGAATCTTTTAAAAAGAATTTAACGTACGTAGTACTTTGGGGTTAAAACCTGGACTTTGGCATAAAATGAAAGTACTTGAGTCAGGTGTAACTTGCCTATATTCGCGTGTGATAGCCTTGTCGTGCTAGTATTGTATTTCTATACCACCGCGTCTCTCGAGGGAGGGCCGGCTGATTTGTTATGATCTTACTTGGACGTACCGGCAGTGACGGAACATTCCACGGGTACGCTTCTGTGATTATTATTCCATGGACTAGCTCTCCATGAGGTTTTACTGATTCGGCTTGGTATCCGTAGTTGACTCGCATTGCCCCGAGGTCGTGGCCGATTCGCTTGGTATCCGTAGTTAGCCTTCGCACTTTCCCCGCTCAGTTTTGTGATGAAGTCTCGTGATTCCGGTATCCGTAGTTAGTCTCGTGATTGCTCCGCCACTACGTGGCGCAGTGGTATCCGTAGTTGGCTTTCAGATTTGCCGGGTCACCTTCGTGGTATGGTTATATAGATTTGTTGGTACGGCTTTGGTATCGGTAGTTGGCTTCCGACGCGTGCCGGCCGATTGATGACGCTTTGGTATCCGGTAGTTAGCCGTGATTGACCCGCACGGTTTTAGGACACGCGGACTCGTGTTCATGTGTACTCCTTGCGTGGTTATCGAGATCGCCGGTAGTGAGGAAGGTGTTCCACGCATGATTGATGTTGGCATGAGACCCATAGTTATATTTGAGTGATGACTTTGAGGCGTGAGTCCCCGCTTGACGTGATCGCTACATATTATGTATCGTAGTTTGGTTATCATATATGTCTCTGCTTTATATAGACTACTATGATTTCATTTACTGATTTTCGCCACATACTTGGTACATATCAGATCGACTCCTTCGGGGCCGCTCATGCCGCAGTAGAGGTACATCTTGTTGATCCCCGCCATAGGATCACAGCCAACAGATTGGGAAGCTCCGCTTCTCCGAGGCTTATCTTTTGGTATGTTTCCATGAGTTGTAGGTTCTTGTACATTCTGTGGTATGGCGGCCCCGTCTGGCCATAGTTGTTGTTACACTCTTAGAGGGTTGTAGTACTGTTGTGGGCAGGGTTGTAAAGGATGTAACTGTTCAAATTTCTGTATATATATGCAAAAAGGCAACCGTTTTGGTTAGCCTGTTTTCTTTTATCTTGTTTCAAATCTGTATGTTTTATTTCCGCTGGTTTTTCTCTGATGTTGTATCACTAGGGTGCCCGGGGTAAGGCACCAGTCGCGGGCCCGTGGTCGGGTCGTGACAAGTATACGCACCATACTTCAGTCATTACTTCAGTTCCCAAAATTTCTGGAGCCACTACCTCCAAACTTGGTCATCTTACTAGCCTCGATCTTCTTTAAGGCCATTCCCGACCTTCACGATCCGCTTCTGGTCGAACATATCCACGAACTCATATGATGGTCATCTAAACCTGGGCCTAGCACCCTCGTGACCCCACCACCTGGCGGGACCACCCAGAACTGACCCCACCTTATCTGCCACGGTTGACCCGCACACGTCCTCAACCCGACCCTCCGTCGCCAAACACTTGTTCTCCCGACCCGGAACAATCTTACCTATTCAAGTCCAGAAAGCTACCACTTTCATCTTACACAACTCACGGAATTATCCCACAATACATTTATACGCAAACCAAGTATTTCGACAAAGACTAACCGTAAAATCTTTTATTCAAGCCGGCCTTACATCTAAGGTCTCAACGTGTAATATTTTAAGGTTCATACCTTCCCTGTCCCCACACTTATTCTTTCAACTATCCATGTCTCTAAACCACAATATACACAATGCTATCTGTACATAGTACTCAACATACAATCATCGTATCATGCATGCAAAACTCTAGAGGGTTAAGGATATACCTGAAAAGATAGGCGGTTCAAAGGACCGCTAAAACTGGGAACTTCCACCGCGACCTCTGCCGTGGCTCACGGTATGAACATCCCGCCTAGCTATGAAAGGTGAAGAACCCGCGAATCGATCTCAGAGTATGTGCTATCCTACAGTGCTACCCGCCTGGACAAGCTCGCCAGATGGCCCTGTTGGCCGCAAGAATAACAATCTCCCAAATTAGTACGACACTCTCCCTTATGAAGTTTTCCACAACGACCACACTGAGACAAGGGCGGCCTCATCCGACGAGCACTCCTACTCCCCTGAAAATCTGAAACCTGGGAGCCCTGACCGCCTCGAATATCCCGGCGTCCCGGCGTCGTGGAGGACCACTCAGATCGGGCGAGGTACATAACTAGTTCACGAGGCGGTCCGCCTCAAAGTTATCAAAGGACCTCGCTATTCTCGCCCTCTTCACGATTCGTCATTCCGTCGACCTCTCCGCCTCCTCACATCCAAGTGCATAAGCTCGCATGCGGGCAATGTCCATGCCCTACCAAGAGCTACACCAACAAGCCTCGCCAAGTAGTCATCGAGCGGTGATGTAGCGGTGCACTCGGCCCTCCATATCGCTACTAACGCGGGACATACCGAGCCAATGAGTCGAACTCCACATTGTACTCCCGAACCAGACGCCCGCTCGCCTCAACACCAAAAATCTGTACCGAGCCCTCCTCGCTCGCGAGGCAAGAAATGTGCAAGAAATGCCTCGAGAACTCGTTCCATACACCGAAGTGCATGCTCTCCCGACAGCTCCCACGACCAAACCACGATCGCAGATTACGCGGCCGATGCGAACCCAAGACCACCGACTCGGTCTCCAAGCCTTGATCACTCACGATCCGTCAGAATCGCTTGATGAACTCCTGCGGATCATCCTCGTGCCTCGACCAGTATAACTCGCGTGCTACAACTCGTAAAGTCTCAGAGCCTCAAACTATCCGATCTCGTGAACCACGGTGCTATCGAATCGCCGGCCGGCAATTTATCTCATGTCCGCCACGATCCTGGCAAGTAACTGGGCCATCACTTTGTAACCCATCTCCTCTCGCTCCAGCCGGGACCGAGGCTCAGTATTGTGGTCTCAGCAGCCTGCCGCGCTCTAAACTCTATCGGGCCGGGCGGCGTCGCAAAACTCGCCGTCAAGCACTATCTCGTAAAGACCGCCCGCGCTTCGCATTCTCTCAGATCCTACTAGCGCTTCTTCACGCTTTGCCCATCTGGGCCCGGTTGCGCTTGCGGAGGCATAATCGGGAAAACGCAATACGTCAGAAGGGTCCAACTTATAACACAGCTCTAAGGCACGATCTCAGAATGAGAAGAATGGAAACCAATCCTAAATGTCCTGCAGCCTCCTGATTATAGATGTGGTGCACAACACACCGATAATCAAGACTCTACTAGACACGGTCTGTAGACACTTTCCGAGGATTAACTGCTCTGATACCACTTTTGTCATGACCCGATCCCGGGCCCGTGACTGGTGCCTTACCCCGGGCACCCTAGTGATACAACATCAGAGAAAATCAGCGGAAATAAAAACTTTTAAACATGAAACAAGAGATATGAATATAAACAAAGCAACCAACCTGTTACTTTTTGTATATATAACTAAAATCGAACAGATTACATCCTTACAAACCCCGCCCACAACAAGATTACTGCACTTCTAAGAGTTTTTATAAAACATGACAGGACAGGGCCCCGCCATACCCCTGAATGTACAAGTACCTACAGTGACAGGGGACTATACCAAAAGATAAGCCTTTGGAGAAATGGAGCCTCCCAAACGCTGAACTGCGATCCTATGAACGAGGATCAACAATCGCGTACTTACTGCGGCATGAACGCAGCTTCAAGGAGGTCGGATAACAGTACCAAGTATGTGAAATCAAAATATCAGAATGAAATCATAGCGATCATATAAAGCGTGAGACATGTATGATAACCAAACTACAGTCCACAATAAATAAGCAGTCATGTAAGTCAGGGACTCCCGCCCTCAGAGTCATCACTCAAATATAACTATGGGTCTCACGCCCTCAACATCAATCATGCCCGTGGAATACCTTCATCACTGCCGGCAGTCTATGATATAATAACACCACGGAGTACACAGGAACACCAAATCCTACCTGAGTCATAAACCGTGACGGCAAGTACGGGCGCTAACTACTGATACCAAAGCCGATCATCAATCGACGGCAAGTACGAAAGCCAACTACCGATACCAAAGCCGACTAACAATACTATACAACCAAACCACGGTCGAGCACGGCAAGTACGAAAGCCGACTACGGATACCAAGCGCCGTGGTCACGAAATGACGGCAAGTATGAGGGCTAACTACTGTGTACCGCGTCAGATCACCAGACTTCGCCACTAAACCGAGCGGGCAAGTGCGAGGGCTAACTACCAGGTACCAAGGCCGAATCAGCCACGAGACGGGGCAAGTACGAAAGCCGACCACCAGATACCAAGGCCGAATCAGTAAAACCTCATGGAGAGCTAGTCCATAGAATAACACTATCAACAGGAGCGTACCCGTGGAATTCTCCATCACTGCCGGTACGTCCAAGTAATATCATAACAAATCAGCCGGCCCTCCATTTAGAGACGCGGTGGTATAGAAATACAATACTAGCACGACAAGGCTATCACACACAAACATAGGCAAGTTACACACAACTCAAGGTACTTTCATTTTATGCCAAAGTCCAGGTTTTAACCCCAAAGTACTACGTACGTTAAATTCTTTTTAAAAGATCCATTTCTTTTACAAAGGTCACCCGATGCCCGTATTATAAAAATAGAGTGACTAACATTTTTTAAGTAAACCAAATCAACTTCCATACTTTCCTTTTAAGATCAAGTTACAACATTCTTTTCCAAAGTTCAAGTTTGCCTAATTTCGAAAATTCACGTCTCTTATTTTCGAAAGATTTCATAGCTCATAGTCTTAATCATTTAATAGCGTAATTCTCTTTTAAAACAATTTGAGCAACATATGCCTTATGTGGGAGCAGGTTATTCTTGTTTATAACAATCTTATTAAAGCAGCCATGATCTAGGAGATGTAATACAATTTTGTCTTATCTTAGCTTCTATGCAGCTGGAGGTTTCTATTGGTTTTTAATATAATTACTTATTTGTCAATACATTTTCCTTTATTAACGCTGCAGTGGTTCGTTCGATACTTATTCTCATTTCCGAAATCAGTAAAACATTATTCTTTAAAAACCAAGTACTCATTACTCACGAACGAGGGTTCAGACTTCTTAACAACTTTCATATCAATTCAATTAAGTTAAGTCTCTTATCTTTTAAGATTAAGTCTCTTAACTTCTAAAATCAATAAACCATTCTTTTTTTATTACTCTTAAGTCGTTATACCTAACTTCCCATAAAGCTAGTATAACTCTTAAACTTTCAAAACCAAGTATTACTCTTCTTTCAAAAACGGTTCTTAATTCTTTTGAAATTCTTCAAGATTCTTATTATTTAAAACTCGAGTCAACAGACATCGAAGTAAAACCACGTTCAGTTAACACACGTACGTCTACCGTACTATATATATATTCTTTTAAAATATCATGCTTAAGAGGATAGGAAGAATCACATACCTCGCGACGATTATCGACTATTAGCAAATAGCTCCAAAGTAATGTAATCCTGCTAGCCTTTTCCACCCTTCGAGTAGAATACGCTACTCGCAGTACTTCAACCTATAATGGTTATACAAGTCTATCAATGTCTAGACTACTCGGTAGAATAAATCTAGATACAAGATTCTACGAAAAATTGGGCAGCACTTCCCTACCCGTCAAACTTCACAAGTCATCAGAATACATCTATGTAAGTAGCTCAATTCCTCTTATATACCTTCCTTGTATATAACTTATACTTAATTCTTATACTTCAACAGTATGTAAACTCTAATTACAAAAGAAGGTCAAGAGTATTTACCTCGATAAGCCCAAAATTATCCAAGTTTAAATGTCGATCCTGAGCAACGTTTAGCTCCTACTCTGGGCGCTCCAACCCGCTCCAAACAACCCTTAGAAGTTCTACGCAACTTCTACTTAATACTTCAACTCGCTATGAAGATTTCCTTAGGTTTCGGTTTGAGACTAAAGGACATAAGGTAGTATTTTCCTGCTCTACGTAGAGGTAACTTTGGAATACTACAAGGTATAAGGCTAAGGTATTTTGGAATAAGAATAATACTGGAGAGTATTTTCTACTGGGGGTGTTTCTACCAACACCACTAGGAGAGTGGGGATATCTCGCCGCGGGCCTCTCAGCGGGAGGGTGCACTTTGGACGAGAACACTACCCTAAGGGGGAAAGGGCTTCAAGACTTGGAAAGTGTTTTGGATGAAGAAGTCTTCAACAAGGGGGGGGGGTATTTATAGGGAGATCAATGGCCAAGATCAAGCCAAGTGGGGGGCAAGTGGAGGGTCAAGATTTGCCCAAGTGCACCCTAACCCTACTCCACAAATCCCTCACAAACATTTACCCAAGTTTTAGGCCACAAAAAGGGGAAGAAAACGTGCACCAATCGCCACCATAATCGCTCACTGAGGTGACAAGTGTCACCCTCTCGTTGGTCCAAAATATTTCATCTCTCGGAAAAATCCGCAAAAAATATATATGACATAGCCGTAATTTTCCCTTCGCAAGTTTTATAAAACGTTTCGTCGAAAAACGATTCATTTCGGTAGTTGTGAACAAAATTTCGCCACTTTGCCTACTTAAGGCTTAAACTTTTGTACGTACGCCCTCACGTACATACTCTGGAAATACGGGGTATAACAAATTCTATCAATCTTCTATCCTCATATAATATACTCAAGTATAATTACTACAACATGTAATATCCAATTACAATAGGGGGACATAGATCATTACCTCGATAAGCCCAAAATTATCCAAGATATATGTCGATCCTGAGCAACGTTTAGCTCCAACTCCTTACGCTCCAACCCTCTCCAAGCGACCCTTAGAAGTTTCTAAACAACTTCTCTTAACACTTCAACCAAGCTAGGAAGATTTTTCTAGGGTTTCACTTTGCGACTATTAGAATAAAGTAGTATTTCCGGGCTCCTAGTATTGAAATAACTTTGAAATACAACTTAGGGATACTAGGCTAAGGTATTTGGGATTATACTACAATACACAAAGTATTTCTACACAAGAGGGGGGGAGGGACGAAAAACAAGGCTAAAGGGAGGGAGTATTTGCTTTGGAAGCTTTCAAGTGTGGGATGAAATTATGTCTTGCTATCAAGGGGTATTTATAGAACAATCAAGGGTCATGATCAAGTCAAGTGGGTGGTCAATATTGGGCCATGTGTGTGTGGTTCCCACCACACCACATGGCCAACGAAAATCAACTCCAAGTGTCATGGCCATTTCGGCCAAGGGGACAAGTGGCTAGCCACTTGTCCCACCAATTTCGGCCCACATGGCCACTCAAGGGGGTGACACGTGTCGCCCTCTTACTCGTCCAAAATATTTCGTCTTCCGAAAATATCCAAAATACCAAAAATCTCAAAAACAAAGCGGGCCCCACAAAACCGTAAATTTCTCCCGTGGGCCCCACGTGACCATTTCTGAAAATAAAATCTCATAATTCTAATATAATCCAAGAAGCCCAAATACCAAATCTGGGAATCCAATTCCCACTAACGAACCTTTTTCCTTCACAAAAACCGGAAACTTTTCCGTCGAAAAATCACATCTTTCTTCCTTTCCAATTTTTCTGTCGTATTCTCGTACGTACGTTCTCACATACATACCCTGGAACTACGGGGTATAACAGAATTATTCTATTGGTGCTTTGATAAGTACTTTGGCTTGTTAATTGAGAATTATTCTATTGGTTCCTTGATAAGTACTTTGGCTTGTTAAATGAGAATTATTCTATTTGTGCCTTGATAAGTACTTTGGCTTGTTAATTGAGAATTATTCCATGTGTGCCTTGATAAGTACTTTGGCTTGTTAATTGAGAATTATTCCATGTGTGCCTTGATAAGTACTTTGGCTTGATTAATTGAGAATTGCCTAAGTGTGCTGGTGATAGCCTTTGAGTGAAAGTATTATGTTTTATCATACGCGACTCCTACGGAGGGTCACCGTCTTGTTTGTAAGTTACTTGACGCACCAACGTGATGTGGGATTCCACGGCATGCTCCGCTATTTGTAGTACTTGGTTAAATTCCTGATTTTTATAAAAGACACGGTAGTGCTTATGTGTTGTTCGACGCCCACGAGATAGGGTAAGAGTATGTGAGGGTAAACCCCAAGACGCTATACCACCTTCTCCAGGTAAGAGTATAAATGAGGGTAAACCCCAAGACATTATACCCCCGCTTGTTTTGTTTGATGGTCGGTCGAGATAGGGTAAGAGTATAAGTGAGGGGTAAACCCCCAAGATGCTATACCACCTTCTCCAGGGTAAGAGTATAAATGAGGGGTAAACCCCCAAGACATTTCATTACAGTACTTACTGTTTCACATACTTGGTACATTCTTCGTACTGATCTCCTTCGGGGGGCTGCGTTCATGCCGCAGGTTTAGGTACGCAGTTTGGTGATCGGCAGGTGTAGGACCGCTCGTAGTTTTGGATAGCTCCTTCCGCTCGTGAGTTTATCTTTTGGTATAAGTTCTTTCAAGATGTGCTTTTGTACGCTTATGGGTATGGCGAGCCTTGTCCCGCCATAGTTCAAGAAACTCTGAGGTCTGTATTCATATGTGGGATTGGACTCGTGTACAGTGTAGTGTCTTTTGTTATGTATATTATATGGCAGCCTTGTCGGCTTTGCCCTTGCACGTACGATTGGTTTAAAAGGAAAAAAAAAAAGAGGTGTTATGAAATTTCCGCAGTTTACTTAGTTGTTAAGGTAGAAGGGTGCCCAGGTAGGGCACCAGTCACGGGCCCCGGGGTTCGGGGCGTGACAATATGACTACAGACCTCTAAAAGTTTTGACATAACAACTGTGATGGGACAGGGCCCCGCCATACCCCTGTATGTACATAAATCTACAACCTCAGGGAACTGTACCAAAATACAAAGCCTCCGAAATAATGGAGCTTCCCAACCAGATGAACAGTGATCCTAAGAATGAGGATCAACAAGCTATGTACCTCAACTCGCGCATGAACGCACTTCAAGAGGTCAAGATTTAAATATGTACCAAGTATGTGAAACTGAAAATACTGTAATAAAATCATAACATTCTATAATAAAGCTAGAGACATGTATGATAACCAAAATAACAGTACACTGTGCCTTGCCGAAGTGAAAGTAATGAAAGTAAGTTTTACCTTGTACATACTATTTCAACACATGAACAATAATCACACCAGGGCTATGGAAACAAGCCCTCAAATATCATCACACAATCCAGTAAGGGTCTTAAGCCCACAAATATCAAAGCATGCCCGTGGAATCCCCCATCACTGCCGACAACTGTAAGTGTAAAATATAACCATGTGACGCGCCCGTGGCATCCTACCTCACTATCGGCGTACACACATACAATACATATATATATATCCCCTGCCCGTGGAATCCCCCATCACTGTCGACAGCCGTAAGTGTAAAATATAACAATGTGACGCGCCCGTGGCATCCTACCTCACTGTCGGCATACACACATATGCAATATATATATATATCTCATGCCCGTGGAATCCCTCATCTCGGGTACATGACTTCATGGAGAGCTAATCCATGGGGTAATAATCGTATATAACATGCCCGTGGAATCCCTCATCTCGGGTACATGTCTTCATGGGGAGCTAGTCCATGGAGTAATAGTCGTATATAACATGGTCGCATGCCCCGGAATTCCTCATCGTATAAGCATGGCCATGGGGTAATAAAACAAATCCGAGAATCTAACCCGCCTCCTGGTCGCATGCCCCGGAATCCCACATCGTATAAGCATGTCCAAGGAGTAATCAAAACAATCCGGGAATCTAACCCGCATCCTGGTCGCATGCCCCAGAATCCCACATCGTATAAGCATGTCCAAGGATCAATCACAATGGAAGCATACCCGTGGAAGCCTTCGTCACTGGCGGTTCGTCCAAGTAAATTCACAACAAGACAGCCGGCCGTCCAACTGAGAGTCACGGCAACATAAACATATAATACTTGCACTCAAGGCTATCACAAGAAAGCATAGGCAAGTTCATAAAATCTTTAGACTTTCATTTTATATACTCAAGGCACTTTTCGTTCCACATACAAATCCGGGAATTTAACCCAAAGTACTACGTACTTCCATTCTTTTCAAAAGACTTCTTTTCATATAAAATCCCAAGATACTAACTCCCGTATTATCAAGGCGTGTCTACATTTCAAACAAATCACTACATTTTTAGAAATACATTTCTAGGCTTCTAAATCAAGTGACCCTTTTCTTTAGAACTTTTATGCAATTGATACCGTTAAATCAAATTGCCCTTCTTTATTTCAAGTCATTTCTTTGTTTACATTACTAGAGAGAGCCATTCCTTTAACCTTCCATAAAGTTGTTATAACCAACTTCCCATAAAGCCGTTATACTAACTTTATGCCTTAGACTAATTCATTCTTTTTATAACCAAGAGACTTATATTTTCAAATCAAGTTACATAACTTTCAAAATACTTTAAGTCTCTTAACTTTAGAAATCTAGTTTCTTAACTTAGAATATCAAGTCTCTTTAACTTAGGATATCAAGTCTCTTAACTTAGAATATCAAGTCTCTTAACTTAGAATATCAAATCTCTAAACTTATAATAATAAAGTCTCTTAACCTTTTAAGAATTCAAGGTTCATAGTCTTAAAACTTCATAACGTAAACTCTTTAAATTAAGTAACATATAATTTTATGCGTTGTGAATAGGTTATACTCGTTTATAACAATCTTATTAAAGCAGCCATGATCTAGAAAATGTAATACAATTTTGTCTTATCTTAGTTTCTATGCAGATGGAGAATTCTACTCATTTTAATATAATTGATTGTCGATACATTTTCTTTTATTAACGCTGCAATGGCTTGTTCGATACTTATTCTCATTCATGCAGTAAATTAACAAAGTCAACTCGACTCCAAATACTCCCTAACGGCTCTTACCAACATCCCCCATAAGACTTGGTAAGAACTTAGGATAACTTAGACATAACTTTTACATAGAGTAAATCAACATACATACCTCTTAACTTCTAAGAGTATAAGGAATCATGAAATAACACCACATGTATATTTCATACATAGAATCATGCCCAAAAGGAGAAAGAGGTTCACATACCTTGCGACGTTTATCGACAAGTAGCAAAATGCTCCAAAATACTTCAACCTTGATAGCTATTCCATCCTTTTTGTAGAATACGCTACTCGTAGTACTTCAACCTATATTAATCATAACATGTCTATCAAATCCTCACTTTTTAACGTAGAATCATACTAAGTGTAAGGTTTCTTATTCTACGGAAAATCGGGCAGCACTTCCATTGTTTCTACGTACTTTTCCACCTTTTTCAAGGCCCAAAAATCAATAACCAAATGCCACATTTAAGGCCCAACAATTCAGCAATACAAAGGGGATTACACGCCTAATAGGACGTGTAAAATTCTACCCCACAATCAATATAAAACTGTCCAATAATTCCAAGCCATAATCGGCTACTATTTTCACAACAATTATCAATTTCCTCTCAATTCCTTTTTCATTCCAATTTGTTATTCCATCATGTTATATACATAATAACAATTACAACAACTATAATTCCTTTCTTCCTTAAAATGCGATGATTGTAACTATCGACCAAATTGATTACAACATTAGCGGCTAACATGTCCATTTTCGGTTTTCAACAAGTCGACATGATCCAAATCTTTTCAAACTTCATTTTATATACCACATGCTCATTTCTTAACTACTATAACATGTAATCTTCAATTACATTAAGAAGATGAAGATTTTACCTTAATAAGCCCTAATAATGTCCAAGCGTAAAAGTCGATCCTTAGCAACTTTTATGTCACGACCCGACCCCGGGCCCGCGACTGGTGCCCTACCTGGGCACCCTTACAGGTATACATCAGAGATAATCAGCGGAACATACATGAAACTTATAAAATAAAACAACGAGAATTTAAACAACAGGTTAGCCGATAAGGCTACCTCTCTGGACACATATACATATACATAAACAACAACCCTTTCTTTTTTCTTTTTACAAACTGACCCACAACATGTGACTGCACTTAAGAATTACAATCGTGGCGGACAGGGCTCGCCATACCCCGAATGTACATAAATCTACAACATCGTGGAAACCGTACAAAAAGATAAGCCTCCTGAGTGAATGGAGCTTCTTCCCAAAATCGAACAGAGATCCTAAGAGGAAGGATCACCAACTCGGTACCTAACACTGCGGCATGAACGCACTTCGGCGGGGCCGATAACAAAAATTTAGTATGGAACAACAATAAGGTGCAACAATCAAATCATAACTGTATAAAAGAATGCCATTTTAACTCCTGAAATCAATCGTATATTAACCGTTCATTTCCTTCTTTCAATAATATTTAACATCATATTCTTACATACATACTTAAGAATTTAATCAAGTTTTTCCACATAACTTACATATCTTACATAACATAATCCTACTTTTTGGAGGGACTTTATTTGGAAGCTAACTTTGCTTATTCATACGTGATAACATAATCCGCCCATTTATGGACACGGTGCATTGATGAATCATGTGACATAATCCGCCCGCTGGGGCTTGCATTGTGGAATCATGTAGCATAATCCGCCCGCCTGTGAGCTCTGCATCGTGTGGAATCATGTAGCAAAATCCGCCCGCTGTGAGCCTTGCATCGTGGAATCATGTAGCATAATCCGCCCGCTGTGGAGCCTTGCATTGTGGAATCATGTAGCATAATCCGACCCGCCGGAGCCTTGTAAGATGACGTAACCCGGCCTATGTGTAGGCTCGGGGTAATATGGCGTAATCCGGCCTATGTGTAGGCTCGGTGTATCTCATAACGTAATCCGGCCTATTTGTAGGCTCGGTGTATTTCATAACGTAATCCGGTCTATTTGTAGGCTCGGTGTATTTTCCTTACACAACATTTTAAATCGTATTATTACTTCTTCTTAAGTCGTTATAACAACTTCCCATAAAGCTATTATAACAACCTTTCATTTTAGAGAACTTAAGGCACTTTATTCTTGCAACATTAGGGAAACTAAACCCAAAAATACTACGTACATACATACTTAAAAGAATCATAAAACTTCTTTCTTTTTAAAGCTCAAGTCACATACTCTTTTGGAAACCATCTCCTTAACTTTTTGATATAAATTAAGAAGCCATACTTTTTAAAGTTTAGTCATTTCCACTCATAAGATCAAGGCTTATAGTATTAACACCTCGTAGCATACACTCTTTAAAATCATGCCATCAATACTTTAGAAATCAAGTCCCATAACTTGAAAAATAAAGTTTCAAAATCCTTAAAATACAACCAAAGTTCATAGTCTTAAAACTTCATAACATACATTCTTTAAAGTCCATTTACTTATACTTATCTAAAAATATATATATAAAGTTCCATACACTTCCAAAACCAAGTAACTTATTCTATTAAAATCATATAACTTCCACTTTTAAAATCAATCCCCTTTTCACATATAAATTCAAGTCATTTTCGAACATAAAATCCACTTCCTTACTTTAAATAAATCAAGACACATAGCTTTAAATCAAATCTCATATTTTCCTAACCATTCTTACCAACATCTCCCATAAGACTTGGTAAGGACTTAGGACGATTTAACATACTTTTAACTTAGGATCAACAATGTGAATACTTCTTATTTTCTAAGAGTAGAAGGAATCATGAAATACTATCACATGGATATTTCATACGTAGGATCATGCCAAAGAAAGAAGGGGTTCACATACCTTGCGACGACTAGCGACAAGTTGCAAAATGCTCCAAAGTACTATAACCTTGCTAGCCTTTCCACCCTTCAAGTAGAATACACTACTCGTAGTACTTCAACCTATAAAAGTCATAACACGTCCATTAACCTCTAGCTTCAATCGTAGAATATTCTAAGTGTAAAGTCTCCAAATTCTACTAAAATCGGACAAAGACTTCCTTTGTTTCTACTTACTTTGCCACCTTTTTCAAGGCCTAATTCAATAACCAAACACCCCACATTTAAGGCCCAATCAATGCAATTAACAATAGGGGATTACACGCCTACTAGACGTGTAAAATTCCGCCCCTCAAAAGATATCAAACTAATACAAACTACTAGTCCAATTTCGGCCACATTGAGTACAATAACACCAATTCTTATCCAATTTCCATTTCAATCCAAGTTGTTAACATAACATGATATCAAGTCGCAATCGATTATAACCACTATAATCTTCAAGTAAGTAACATGCGACGATTCTAATAAACGACCAAATTGTAATCCAACTTCACATGGCTTAAATGACATTTCAGATTTAAGGCTACAATCAATCCATAATACTTATAAAACTTCAACACATAAACTCCATTCTAGCAACATGTAAAGCTAACAACAATATATATAATCTTGTAACACTTTTAAGGGACAAGATTATTACCTCAATGAATCCTAATCCAACTCCAAATCTGAAGTCGCTCCTTAGCAACTTAGAGCCTCTCCAAGACACTTCAATCCGCTACTTGAGACCCTTAGAACAATACCAACAAATTTCCTTCAAATATCCAAACAAAACCTAGAAAAGCAACTAGGTTTTCACCTTGCGACCAATACGAAAACTATCTTTTTCCGGGATTTTTCTATTGAGATACCCTTACAATACACTTAGGAACCTTGGTTTAAAGTGGGAAGATTATTGGACAACAAACAAATTTTTTTTCTCCCTTGATGAACCCAAACCCGAGAGCCTAGCATAGTTCATCCAATTTTTCTAGAAAATTTGGCTAAGTGTGGAACTTGTCTCACTACTAGTACTACTATATAGTAACATGGAGGGTTGAGATTAGCACAAATGTGTGGTTTGGATGATGTTCTTCTAAATATCAAGCTAGTGGTCCCATTGACTAAGTCAAATATATCAAGCTTTACTACTTGCAAGACTTGTCTTCCTAACAAGGGTCAAATGACCCTTTTGCCCATGTAATTTCGTCCAAGACCTTTTAAGGGGGGGGTGACACGTGTCGCCCTCCCATTCGTCACAATATTACGTTTTCCGACAATTCCAAAATTCCGATAAATTTTTACTAGTCTCAAATCTTAACATTTGGGATTCTTACGTACATTCTTAAAACATATCCTGTAAATACGGGGTGTAACATTCTTCCCCCTTAGAAACATTCGTCCCCGAATGTTCTTTCAGAGTCAAACTTATAATTAGCGACATAGTTTCCTTTTACCACCCCGACATACCAATAATGCCACACATGGCCCTAATACCTCGCACACGCATATCCGTCCATCATAAGCCCAAAAGAGATAATCTTTTCGTACTTCCAACTCCTTCTAGCATATACATAGTCTCAATATAATCTGTTCATGACACTTAAACATACCACAACTTTATCATGCATACAAGTTTCTAAAGGGGTCAAAAATATACCTGAAATCATATTGGCGGTTCAAAGGACCGCTAAAACTGGGAACTTCCACCATGACCTCTGTCACGACCTGCTGGTGTATGAACATCCTGCCTAGCTACTGAAGGCGAAGAACCCGCAACTGATCCGGTAGACTTTGCTATCCCTCCTGTAACTCTCCTACTAGGACAATCCCTCAACATATGGCCCTGACGGCCACAGGTAAAACAGGCACCAGTAGCACGACGACATTCCCCATGGTGATGCCGGCCACACTGTGGACACTGAGGGAAGAGTGGCCCCGACTGCCTAGAACCCATGTGCGCATACGAATCCGGCTATGGAGCTCGACCGGCCTCGACTACCCGATTGATCCAACCTCCCGCCGTAAAATCGGGAAGGAGCACTGCGTGCCGGGTGAAATGTAGACCTAGCTCGCGAGGCTCTCCGCCAAAATCACCTCAACCCTCGCTGCCCCGGCCCTCGGGCTGGCCTTGGTCTAGTCGGCCCTCTCTCCTGTCCTCAATACCTGTGCATATGTCCGCATCCCGCAATATCCATACCGGGCTGAAGAGCCACCCCCAAGCATGCAGTAATCATATGACGGTCTAGCCCCATCACATAACGATGAACTATATCCGCCATGTCAGCTACAATAGTGTGCGCATGCCTGGCCAAAGAGTCAAACTCGTGTCAGACTCCCGATAGTCCTCCCATTCTGCCTCAAGGTCAAGAATCTATCTACACGGGCTCTCCTCATCTCAGGAGGCAAAAAGTGATCCATAAAGGCCTATGTGAACTCCTCCCAAACAGTTGGAAGAGCACCCACACCCCTAGACAGTTCCCATGACTCAAACTACTCAACGCAATATCGCGTAATGGTAAGAGGCTAGCATAATGCACTGGCCTCCAAGCCCTAAGAACTGCATAGTCCGTCAGAGTCGCCGAATGAACTCCTGCGGATCCTCCTCGCACCTCGAACCATAAAACTGGGCGGATGACAACCCGTAAAAATCCGAATCCGCAAATCGTCGGCTCTGGGTTAGCCGCTCGCCTCGCTTCGCCTCGCTACTATATCGGTCAATAACCGGACCGCTCCCATAGTCTCTATACTCGACTTGGTCGCTAAACCGAGGCTCGTGCACGAACCTCGAGCTACGCCGCCTCGGCCTCTTATATCGCCGGGCGTGGCTGAACTCGCCGACCGCTTACTACCTCGTGCATAGTCTATGCTCGAGTCCTAGTAACCTCTGCGCACCACCGATAACTCCTATCGCCGCTTTGCCCTTCGGGCCCCTGCCGCTTCCGCGAGGCATAGCTGATTCATATACATAAGAATACGTTAGAGACGGATCAACCTATTAATACAGATCTACTGCACGATCTCAGAGTGAGAAGAATGGAAACTAATCCTAAATGTCCTGCAGCCTCCTGATTATTGATGTGGTGCAAAACACACCGATAATCAAGACTCTACTAGACACGGCCCAGAGACACTTTCTCGAGGACTAATCGCTCGATACCACTTTTGTCACGACCCGGCTCTCGCGATTGGTGCCCTACACGGGCACCCTACGGTATACATCAGAGATAATCAGCGGAACATACATGAAACTTATAAAATAAAACAACGAGAATTTAAACAACAGGTTAGCCGATAAGGCTACCTCCCTGGACACATATACATATACATAAACAACAGCAGTTATATCCCTTTTTTTTTTTTTACAAACCGACCCACAACATGTGACTACAGACCTCTAAGAATTACAACTGTGGACAGTGGCCGCCATACCCCTGAATGTACATAAATCTACAACATCAGGGAAACCGTACCAAAAAGATAAGCCTCCGGAGTGAATGGAGCTTCTTCCCAAAAACTGAACAGAGATCCTAAGAGCAAGGATCACCAACCTGTGTACCTAACACCTGCGGGCATGAACGCACTTCGAGGGCCGCATAACATGTACCGAGTATGGAACAGAAATAAGGTGCAACAATCAAATCATAACTGTATAAAAGAATGCCATTTTAACTCCTGAAATCAATTGTATATTAACCGTTCCTTTCCTTCTTTCAATAAGATTTAACATCATATTCTTACATACATAGTTAAGAATTTAATCAAGTTTTTCCACATAACTTACATATCTTATATAACATAATCCGGCCCTTTTTGGAGGGACTTCTTATTTGGAAGCTAACTTTGCTTATTCATACGTGATAACATAATCCGGCCCATTTGCGGGACACGGTGTACTGATGAATCATGTGACATAATCTGGCCCGCCTGTGGGGCTCGGTGTACTGTGGAATCATGTAGCATAATCCGGCCCGCCTGTGGAGCTCGGTGTACTGTGGAATCATGTAGCAAAATCCGGCCCGCCTGTGGAGCTCTTGCATCGTGGGAATCATGTAGCATAATCCGGCCCGCCTGTGGAGCTCGGTGTACTGTGGAATCATGTAGCATAATCCGGCCCGCCTGTGGAGCTCGGTGTAAGATGACGTAACCCGACATATGTGTAGGCTCGGGGTTGTTATACCCCGTATTTCCAGAGTATGTACGTGAGGACGTACGTACAAAAGTTTAAGCCTTAAGTTAGGCAAGGGACAAAAATTTGTGCACAACCCCCGAAAAGAATTGTTTTCCGTAAACGCTTTTCCAAAACTTGCGCGGAAAATTACGTTGCGACATTTATTATTTTGCGGATGTTTCCGAGAGATAAAATATTTTGGACCAATGAGAGGGCGACACTTGTCACCCTCAAGTGGACGTCATTGAGGGCATGGCTTGGCACGATTTTGAGGCCTAAAACATGGGTCAATGTTTGGAGTGATTTGTGGAGTAGATGGATAGGGTGCACATGTACAAATCTACACCCTCCACTTGCCCTCCACTTGCCTTAATCTTGGCCATTAAAAGTCCTATAAATACCCCCTTAGTCAAGACTTCTTCATCCACTCCACACTTTCTAAGTCTTGAAAATCCTCTCCCCTTAGTGTAGCTCTCGCCCAAGAGCTCCTTCCCATTTGAGAGGCCCTTGTCCGAGAAGTACCCTCCCCATTTCCTAGTGGTGCTAGCCAAATACAAATCCCCTCTTGAGTTGTTCTCGTGAAATACCCCTTTGGTAGAAAAATACTCTCCAAGTATTGTTACAATTCCAAAATACCTTAGCCTTATACCTTGTTGTATTCCAAAGTTACCTCTATACGTAGAGCCCGGAAATACTACCTTATATCCTTTTAGTCACTAAACGAAACCCTAAGGAAAATCTCCATAATTGGTTGATGTAGTAAGAAGAAGTTGCGTAGAACTTCTAAGGGTTGTTTGGAGCGGGTTGGAGCGCCCAGAGTAGGAGCTAAACGTTGCTCAGGATCGACATTTAAACTTGGATAATTTTGGGCTTATCGAGGTAAATACTCTTGTCCTTCTATTGTAATTGGAAATTACATACTGTAGTTGTATAGAAATGAGCATAGATATATAGAAGGATGGTATAAGAGAAGAGAATTGAATTGAAATCATCATTAGAAGAATTTTAAAGAAGAAGATTGAACTGTACTTACATAGGACTGTATTTACAGTAGACTTGTGTAGTTTAACGGGTAGGGAAGTGCTGCCCAATTTTCCGTAGAATAGAGAAGCCTCCGCTTAGAATATTCTACAGAGTAGTCTAGACGTTGATAGACGTATATGGCCTTTATAGGTTGAAAGTTCTGCGAGTAGCATGTTCTACTTGAAAGGTGGACAAGGCTAGCCGGGTTATAGCGGTGGAGCGTTTTGCTAATTGTCGATAATCGTCGCGAGGTATGTGATTCTCCTATCCTCTTGAGCATGATATTTTAAAAGAATATATATAGTACGGTAGACGTACGTGTGTTAACTGAACGTGGTTTTACTGCGATGTCTTTTGGCTTGAGTCTAAATAATAAGAATCTTGAAGTATTTCAAAAGAATTAAGAATTGTTTTTGAAAGAAGAGTAATACTTGGTTTTAAAAGCTTAAGAGTTATACTAGCTTTATGGAAAGTTAGGTATAACGACTTAAGAGAGATAAAAGGAACGGTTTACTTAATTGTTTATGAACGCCTTGTATTGATTTCGAAAATGAGAATAAGTATCGAACAAACCACTGCAGCGCTAATAAAGGGAAATGTATTGACTAATTAAGTATTATTAAAACCAGTAGAAACCTCCATCTGCACAGAAGCTAAGATGAGACAAAATGATATTACATTTCCTAGATCATGGCTGCTTTAATAAGATTGTTATGAACAAGAATAACCTACTCACACATAAGACATATGTTTTTCGAATTGTTTTAAAAGAGAATTATATTATTAAGAGATTAAGACTATGAACTACGAAACCTTTCGAAAATAAGAGACTTGAGTCTTTGAACTTAGGCAAACTTGAACTTGGGAAAAGAAGGTTGTTACTTGTCTTTAAAAAAGGAAATTGTTTTGGGTTACTTAAAAAGATAGTCACTCTATTTTAATACTACGGGTATCGTGTGACTCTTGTGAAAGAAAAATGATCTTTTTTAAAGAGATAATGTATGAAGTACTTTGGGGATAAAAACCCGAACTTGTTGGCATAAAATAGGAAGTACCTTATGTGAACAACTTGACTATGTTGGTTTGTGATAGCCTTGTAATACCTTCTTGTTGGTTTGATAAGTAAACATGTTAGGATGCTACGTGTGTTAGTGTCTTGTGATGTTGTGTAAGGGGGTTTCCCTTGTTGTGCTTATGTTGTTTAACAATAAGCCGTTATGATAGTATTGTACCACTCACCTCTTGACATGTTATACCGGGGGTTAAGCTGCCCTCCGATGCGGGGTATACCTCAGGCGGTCTTTGTGACTATGATTCGAGATACCTCATGCGGGTCCGTGGTGGCGCGCGAGCTACGAGAGTTCCGGGTTAGTGTGCGGTCTATGTGGCCACGCGGTGCATGTGGCCATGCGGACCACAGGTCGGGGCGACGCCGGAGTAGCTACCTCGATGCGGAATACCTCATGCGGGCCTATGTGTGGCCATGCGAGTGCAGGATGTTCGAGATTAGACGCGCACATTTGATCTCGCGGCGAGTGGCGGCCGATCATGGCGGTCTAGAAAGACCTTGTGATACGCTTTATGACATTGTTGGTACTGTGGGTTTTAGTAGTCATTATGCCTTCGCATTTACCGTGCGGTTTTATTATGACACGGTGGGACCCGGTTTTCATGTGTATTCCTTGGTGCTTTTATATCATAGATCGCCGGTGAGGAAGGTATTCCACGGGCATGATTGATGTTGTGGGCGTGAGACCCATAGTTATATTTGAGTGATGACTTTGAGGCGTGAGTCCCGACTTTACATGATCGCTTATTTATTGTGAATCGTAGTTTGGTTATCATACATGTCTCCCGCTTTATATAGACTACTATGATTTCATTTACTGATTTTCGGGCCACATACTTGGTACTTGCATCGACCTCCTTCGGGGGGCTGCGTTCATGCCGCAGGTATAGGTACACCAGTTGTTGATCCTCTCTCATAGGGTCATAGTTCAGCGTTTGGGAAGCTCCGTTTCTTCGGAGGCTTATCAGTGGTATAGTCCCCTGTCGTTGTAGGTACTTACATTCAGGGGTATGGCGGGGCCCTGTCCCGCCATTGTTGTTATATCATTCTTAGAGGTGCAGAGTAATCTTGTTGTGGGCAGAGTTTGTAAAAGGGGATGTAACTGTTCAAGTTTATGTTTATATATGCCGAAAGACAACTTTTCGCAGATAAACTGTTTCACACTTCATATTATTTCATGTCTTGTTTTATATTCCGCTGATTACTCTGATGTATGTCTACTTGGGTGCCCGGGGTAAGGCACCAGTCACGGGCCCGGGTCGTGATAGGGGTAATATGGCGTAATCCGGCCTATGTGTAGGCTCGGTGTATCTCATAACGTAATCCGACCTATTTGTAGGCTCGGTGTATTTCATAACGTAATCCGGCCTATTTGTAGGCTCGGTGTATTTTCCTTACACAACATTTTAAATCGTATTATTACTTCTTCTTAAGTCGTTATAACAACTTTCCATAAAGCTATTATAACAACCTTTCATTTTAGAGAACTTAAGGCACTTTATTCTTGCAACATTAGGGAAACTAAACCCAAAAATACTACGTACATACATACTTAAAAGAATCATAAAACTTCTTTCTTTTTAAAGCTCAAGTCACATACTCTTTTGGAAACCATCTCCTTAACTTTTTGATATAAATTAAGAAGCCATACTTTTTAAAGTTTAGTCATTTCCACTCATAAGATCAAGGCTTATAGTATTAACACCTCGTAGCATACACTCTTTAAAATCATGCCATCAATACTTTAGAAATCAAGTCCCATAACTTGAAAAATAAAGTTTCAAAGTCCTTAAAAGACAACCAAAGTTCATAGTCTTAAAACTTCATAACATACATTCTTTAAAGTCCATTTACTTATACTTATCTAAAAAATATATATATATATAAAGTTCCATACACTTCCAAAACCAAGTAACTTATTCTCTTAAAATCATATAACTTCCACTTTTAAAATCAATCCCCTTTTCACATATAAATTCAAGTCATTTTCGAACATAAAATCCACTTCCTTACTTTAAATAAATCAAGACACATAACTTTAAATCAAATCTCATATTTTCCTAACCATTCTTACCAACATCTCCCATAAGACTTGGTAAGGACTTAGGACAATTTAACATACTTTTAACTTAGGATCAACAATGTGAATACTTCTTAACTTCTAAGAGTAGAAGGAATCATGAAATACTATCACATGGATATTTCATACGTAGGATCATGCCAAAGAAAGAAGGGGTTCACATACCTTGCGACGACTAGCGACAAGTTGCAAAATGCTCCAAAGTACTATAACCTTGCTAGCCTTTCCACCCTTCAAGTAGAATACACTACTCGTAGTACTTCAAACTATAAAAGTCATAACACGTCCATTAACCTCTAGCTTCAATCGTAGAATATTCTAAGCGTAAAGTCTCCAAATTCTACGGAAAATCGGACAGCACTTCTTTTGTTTCTACTTACTTTGCCACCTTTTTCAAGGCCGAATTCAATAACCAAACACGCCACATTTAATGCCCAATCAATGAAATTAACAATAGGGGATTACACGCCTACTAGACGTGTAAAATTCTGCCCCTCAAAAGATATCAAACTAATACAAACTACTAGTCCAATTTCGGCCACATTGAGTACAATAACACCAATTCTTATCCAATTTCCATTTCAATCCAAGTTGTTAACATAACATGATATCAAGTCGCAATCGATTATAACCACTGTAATCTTCAAGTAAGTAACATGCGACGATTCTAATAAACGACCAAATTGTAATCCAACTTCACAAGGCTTAAATGACATTTCGGATTTAAGGCTACAATCAATCCATAATACTTATAAAACTTCAACACATAAACTTCATGCTAGCAACATGTAAATCTAACAACAATATATATAATCTTGTAACACTTTTAAGGGACAAAATTATTACCTCAACGAATCCTAATCCAACTCCAAATCCGAAGTCGCTCCTTAGCAACTTAGAGCCTCTCCAAGACACTTCAATCCGCTACTTGAGACCCTTAGAACAATACCAACAACTTTCCTTCAAACTTCCAAACAAAACCTAGAAAAGCAACTAGGTTTTCACCTTGCGACCAATACGAAAACTATCTTTTTCCGGGATTTTTCTATTGAGATACCCTTACAATACACTTAGGAACCTTAGTTTAAAGTGGGAAGATTATTGGACAACAAACAAATTTTTTTCTCCCTTGATGAACCCAAACCCGAGAGCCTAGCATAGTTCATCCAATTTTTCTTGAAAATTTGGCTAAGTGTGGAACTTGTCTCACTACTAGTACTACTATATAGTCACATGGAGGGTTGAGATTAGCACAAATGTGTGGTTTGGATGATGTTCTTCTAAATATCAAGCTAGTGGTCCCATTGACTAAGTCAAATATATCAAGCTTTACTACTTGCAAGACTTGTCTTCCTAACAAGGGTCAAATGACCCTTTTGCCCATGTAATTTCATCCAAGACCTTTTAAGGGGGGGTGACACGTGTCGCCCTCCCATTCGTCACAATATTACGTTTTCCGACAATTCCAAAATCCGATAAATTTTTACTAGTCTCAAATCATAACATTTGGGATTCTTACGTACGTTCTTAAAACATGTCCTGTAAATACGGGGTGTAATATTTTAGCTCCTCTTCTTATGTTCCAATTCGCTCCAATCACTCCTTAGAAGCTCATGAAGAACTCCTCTTCAAGTTCCATCTTCAAAGTTGAAGAAAAACTTAGGTTTTCGCCTTGCGACTAACGTAAAAACGTCATTTTTCCGGGATCTTTCTATTGAGATATCCTTACAATACCCCTAGGAACCTTGGGTTAAAGTCTTGTGAATAATGAACCACAAACTAAAAAAATTTGTGTGGAAATGGCCACAAAGCCGAGAGCATCTCATGTCTTGCTCAAGTTCTCTCATTTTTTTTCTAAGTGTGAAGATTTGTCTTGCACTAGTGTAGTATATATAAAACAATGGAGGGTCAAGATTATAACACTTGTGTGGTCTTAGATGAAGGGATTAAAATATCAAGCCATGTGGCTCTTTGACTTAGTCAATAAACTCAAGCTCTAGTTGCAAGACTTGTTCATCTTAGCTTTTGCCAAATGACCATTCTATCCTTGGTCTAATTTCAAACAAGCCCATGTGGGGGGTTGACACGTGTCGCCCTCCCATTGGTCCATAAATTTTCGTAACCCTCGTGGGCCCTACAAAATGTAAAATTTCTCGGGTGGGCCCTACGTGACCAAATCAGTAAAATACATTTCCAAAATGATAATAAATTTCATACTCCTCAAATAATGTATTCTGAGAATCTAATTCTCATCAACGAACATTTTTCCTTTCCGAAGTTCGGAAGGTTTTTCCTTCGGAAAAATAATTCTTTCTTTCGTACCAATTTTCAAGTCTTGTGCTCTCACATCAATTCTCGTATACATGTCCTGGAATTACGGGGTGTAACACCCCCATCCTCGGGGGCTGCGTTCATGTCGCAGGTAGGGGTAAGAAGGTTGCAGATCCTCACTCTTAGGATCACTGATCAGTTGTTAGAAGCTTCATTTCTCCGGAGGCTTGTCTTTTGGTACGGTTTCCCTGATGTTGTAGATTTATGTACATTCAGGGGTATGGCGGGGCCCTGTCCCATCACAGTTGTTATGTTAAAACTCTTAGAGGTATGTAGTCATATCTTGTGGGCCAGTTTGTAAAAGAAGGGATGTAACTGCCTTTGGTTATGTATATGTATATATATGTCTAGGGAGGTGGCCTTATCGGCTAGCCTGTTATTTACTTTTTTTTTGTTGATGTACGTTATGAGTTTTATGTATGTTCCGCTGATTATCTCTGATGTATACCTGTAAGGGTGCCCAGGTAGGGCACCAGTCGCGGGCCCGGGGTCGGGTCGTGACAAAAGTGGTATCAGAGCAGTTAGTCCTCAGAAAGTGTCTACAGACCGTGTCTAGTAGAGTCTTGGTTATCGGTGTGTTGTGCACCACATCTATAACCAGGAGGCTGCAAGACATTTAGGATTGGTTTCCATTTCTTTCTCTCTCTTAGATCGTGCAGTAGAGCTGTCTTATTAGGTTGAATCCTCTCTGACCTATTCTTATGTATTAGTTATGCCTCCACGGAAGGAGACCAGGGCCCAGAAGGGGAAGACAGCAGTAGGAGCTGCTAGTGGTACACAAAGGGTTACTAGGACTCAGGCCCAGACTATGCCCGAGGTCAGGCCCAGCGAGTTCGATTACCGGCGATACTAGAGGAGCCGAGAGCAGCCGCAGCTCCAGGAGTTCCGATACCTGAGCCTCCAGTCCCTCAGCCAGAGGCAGAGTATAGAGATTATGGAGAGCGGTCGGGTTATTGACCAAAGATAGTAAGGTGGCAACACGGGAGCAGGTAGCTAACCCTAGAGCCGACAGTTTGAGAATTCGGGATTTTCTGGGTTGTAATCCACCCAAGTTCTATGGTTCGAGATCTGAGGATGATCCTCAAGAGTTCATTCGGCAGATACAGTGGACTATGCAGGTACTTAGGGCCTCGGAGACAGAGTCAGTTGTGCTAGCTTCTTACCGGTTATGCGATATTGCGTTGAACTGGTTTGAGTCATGGGAACTTTCTAGGAGTATGGGTGCTCATCCAGCTGTTTGGAATGAGTTCACAGAGGCCTTTCTTGATCACTTTTTGCCTCCAGAGATGAGGAGAGCCCGTGTTGATAGGTTCTTGACGTTGAGGCAGAATGAGAGGACCATCAGAGAGTATAACTTGGAGTTTGACTCATTGGCCAGGTATGCGCTCACTATTGTGGCTGACATGGCTGATAGAGTTCATCGCTATGTGTTGGGGCTAGATCGCTACATGGTTCATGCATGCCTGGGAGTAGGCCCTTCAGTCAGGTATGGATATTTCCAGGATGCAGGCATACGCACAGGGTATTGAGGACAGGGAGAGAGAGGACTAGCCAGATCGAGGCCAGCCCAAGAGGGCCAGGACGGCAGGGTTTCAGGGTAACTTTCGAGGCGGACAGCCTCAGCAGCAGGCTAGGTCTATATTTTAGCCGACACAGAGTGCCCCTTCCCAGTCTTCTGGCAGGAGGTTTGATATTCGGGAGTAGTTCAGGGCTGCAGGTTCACAGATGTCCGAGGGTATTAGCTAGGGGAAGCCACATTTGCCTCAGTGTGGTCACTGTGGTAGATTCCATTTTGGGGAGTGTCGTACTACTTCGAGAGCTTGTTATGCTTGCGACCATCAGGGCCATTTGGCGAGACTGTCCACTGCAGGCGATGGGTAGTGTGGCATGTGCTACATGGTCGATTCTGGTCTTCATCTTCTGTGGTTATGCGCCCCGGAGGGCGGGTTACTCACGGGCCAGCAGGTTGCGGTAGAGGTTGTGGCAGGGGTCCTAGTTCTAGAGGTCCACAAAACCACATATATTCCTTAGCCAGTCGGCAGGACCAGGAGGCTTCACCGGATGTCGTCACAGGTATATTGTTGATTTTATGCTGTGACGTTTATGCTTTGATAGATCCAGGTTCTGCCTTGTCCTATGTGTCCCCTCTTATTGCTGGTAGAATAGGGATAGAGCCGGTGTCGATAGAGTCTTTTGAGGTAGCTACGCTAGTGGGTGATTCGGTGTTAGGTGAGCGGGTGTATAAAAACAGTCCGGTGTTCATATACAGTCGTCAGACCCTAGCAGACTTGATAGAGTTGGAAATGACAGATTTTGATGTCATTATGGGTATGGCTGGTTGGCTTCTTGTTATGCCAATGTTGACTGTAGAGACAGGTTGGTCCGATTCCAGTTTCCTGGTGAGCCGGTTATTGAGTGGAAAGGCAATACAGCATCGCCGAGGGGTAGGTTTATTTCTTACCTCAAGGCTAGGAAGATGGTTCAGAAATGGTACATCTATCATCTGGTTCGGGTATTCGATACTGAGGCTGAGGTGCCGCCTCGCCGCCCGGTGGTTTGAGAGTTTCCGGATGTATTCCCAGATGATCTCCCTGGTATTGATGTGCTGCCAGACACTCGGCCTATATCTATTCCGCCGTACAGGATGACACCTGCTGAGTTGAGAGAATTGAAGGACCAGCTGAAAGATTTGCTGGAAAAAGGCTTTATTAGGCCTAGTATTTCTCCCTGGGGAGCTGTCACGACCCGATCCCGGGCCCGTGACTGGTGCCTTACCCGGGCACCCAAGTAGACATACATCAGAGTAATCAGCGGAATATAAAAACAAGATATGAAACAATTATAGAATGAGAACAGTTTATCAAGAAAAGATTTGCCTTTCGGCATGTATATATACATAAAACTTGAACCCGAACAGTTACATCCCTTTTTACAAACTCTGCCCACAACAGTACTACAGACCTCTAGGAGTTTTAACAACAATGGCGGGACAGGGCCCCACCATACCTCTGAATGTAAGTACCTACAACGACAGGGGACTATACCAAAAGATAAGCCTCCGGAGAAAACGGAGCTTCCCAATACGCTGAACTGTGATCCTAAGAGTGAGGATCAACCGATGTACCTCTACCTGCGGCATGAACGCACTTCAAGGAGGTCGATAACAGGTACCAAGTATGTGAAACTGAAAATACTGTAAATGAAATCATAACAGTTTATATAAAATAGGAGACATGTATGATAACAAACTACAGTTCACAACATAAAAGCAGTCATGTCAAGTCAGGGACTCACGCCCTCAAGTCATCCCTCATGTCCGTGGAACTCCTTCCTCACTGCCGGCAGTCTAGGTATAAATCGTGTGATACGTATAGCATGTCTCGGCCCATCCCATGGGACTCGAGGTGGAATCGCATGGTCACATTCGGTCCATCTCATGGACTCGGTGCCGGATCGTATGGAATACATTCCCGGTCCATCTCATGGACTCGGTATCAAAACGTGTGGAATACATTCCCGGTCCATCCCATGTACTCGGTATCAAAACGTGTGGAATAAATTCCCGGTCCATCTCATGGACTCGGTATCAAATCGGGTGGAATACATTCCCGGTCCATCCCATGGACTCGGTATCAAATTGGCCATAACATTTAAACTCTCTTTTAAGACAGATTAAGATAATACCATACTTTTCTTTAAAATCACAAACACTTTCCTTTTTTAAAATCAAGTAACAACATTCTTTTCCAAAAGTTCAAGTTGCCTAATTAAAATATACTCAAGTCTTTTACTTCGGAAAGATTTCATAGTTCATAGTCTTAATCAAATAACGCAATCTCTTTTTAAAACAATTGAGTAGCATATACCTTATGTGTGAGTAGTTATTCTTGTTTATAACAATCTTATTAAAGCAGCCATGATCTAGAAAATGTAATACAATTTTGTCTTATCTTAGCTTCTATGCAGATGGAGGTTTCTACTGGTTTTAATATAGTTAATTAGTCAATACATTTTCCTTTATTAACGCTGCAGTGGTTTGTTCGATACTTATTCTCATTTCCGAAATCAGTAAAACATTATTCTTTAAAAGTCAAGTACTTATTACTCACGAATGAGGTTTCACAACGTTTTAACAAAATTCATAGTCCTTAACATTTCATAAAACGTCATTTATAAGTTAAGTCTCTTATCTTTTAAGATCAAGTCTCTTAACTTCTAAAATCAATAAACCATTCTTTTACCTACATAAAGTCGTTATAACTAACTTCCCATAAAGCTATTATAACACCTTTTGTTTTAAACTAACCAAAACTCATTTAGCACATGTACGTCTACCGTACTACATAGTTTACAAAACATCATGCTAGAAAGGATAGGAAGAGGTTCACATACCTCGCGACGATTATCGACAAATAGCAAAACGCTCCACCGTACTATAACCCTGCTAGCCTTGTCCACCCTTCAAGTAGAACACGCTACTCGCAGAACTTCAACCTATAATGGCCATATACGTCTATCAACGTCTAGACTACTCTGTAGAATATTCTAATGTCACGCCCCGAACCCGGGCCCGTGACTGGTGCCCTACCTGGGCACCCTTCTACCTTAACAACTAAGTAAACTGCGGAAATAAAATAACACCCTTTTTAAAAAAAAAAAACCAATCGTACGTGCAAGGGCGAAGCCGACAAGGCTGCCATATAATATACATAACAAAAGACACTACACCGTACATGAGTCCAATCCCACATATGAATACAGACCTCTAAGAGTTATACTGAACTATGACGGGACAAGGCCCCGCCGCATCTATAATCGCATAAAAGCACATCGAAAGAACTTATACCAAAAGATAAACTCCAATACGGTGAGCTATCCAAAACTCGAGGCGGTCCTACACCTGCCGATCACCAAACAGCGTACCTAAACCTGCGGCATGAACGCAGCCCCCCGAAGGAGGTCAGTACGAAGAATGTACCAAGTATGTGAATCAGTAATGTCACGACCCGATCCCGGGCCCGTGACTAATGCCTTACCCCGGGCACCCTAGTGATACAACATCAGAGAACAACCAGCGGAAATAAAAACATACAGATATGAACAAGAGTTATGATAATAAACAAAGCAACCAAAACGGTTGCCTTATAGCATATATACAGAATTTGAGCGATTACAATCCTTTACAACCCCGCCACAACAAGATTACTGCACACTAAGAATGTAACAACAATTATGACGGGACAGGTCCCCGCCATACCCCTGAATGTACAAGAACCTACGACTCAGGGAAAACATACCAAAAGATAAGCTTCTGGAGAAACGGAGCTTCCCAATACGCTGAACTGTGATCCTATAAGCGAGGATCGACAACCGATGTACCTCTACTGCAGATGAACGCGGCCCGGGCGAGGTCGATAACAGTGCAAGTATGTGAAATCAAAATATCAGAATGAAATCATAATAGTCTATATAAAGCAGGAGACATGTATGATAACCAAACTACAGTACACAACATATAAGCAGTCATGTCAAGTCAAGGACTCACGCCCTCCAAGTCATCACTCAAAATATAACCATGGGTCTCACGCCCACAACATCAATCGTGCCCGTGGAATTCCTTCCTCACTGCCGGCAGTCTATGATATAACAATACCAAAGAGTACATAGGAACACCAGGTCCCACTTGTGTCACAAAACCGTATGGGGCAAGTACGAAGGCTAACTACCAGATACCAAAGCCGCATCATCAACTGACCGGGGCAAGTACGAAAGCCAACTACCAGATACCAAAGTCGTACTAACAATACTATACAACCAAAACACGAAGCTAACACAGGGCAAGTACGAAAGCCGACTACCAGGTACCAAGGTCGTGTCACGTAGCTGACCGGGGCAAGTACGAAGGCTAACTACCAGGTACCAAGGCCGTGATCACGAGACTTCACCACAAAACTGAACGGGGCAAGTGCGAAGGCTAACTACCAGGTACCAAGGCCGAATCAGCCACGAGACGGGGCAAGTATGAAAGCCAACCACCAGATACCAAGGCCGAATCAGTAAAACCTCATGGAGAGCTAGTCCATGGAATAACACTATCAACAGGAGCGCACCCGTGGAATCCTCCGTCACTGTCGGTACGTCCAAGTAAGATCATAACAAATCAGCCGGCCCTCCATTGAGAGACGCGGTGGTATAGAAATACAATACTTGCATAACAAGGCTATCACACGCAAACATAGGTAAGTTACACCCAACTCGAGGTACTTTCATTTTATGTCAAAGTCCGGGTTTTAACCCCAAAGTACTACATACGTTAAATTCTTTTAAAAGATTTATTCCTTTTACAAAGGTCACCCGATATCCGTAGTATTAAAATCAAGTAACAACATTTTTTTCCAAAAGTTCAAGTTTGCCTAATTTCAAATACTCAAGTCTCTTATTTTCGAAAGATTTCATAGTTCATAGTCTTAATCACTTAATAACGTAATCTCTTTTAAAACAATTTGAGTGACATATGCCTTAAGTGTGAGTAGGTTATCCTTGTTTATAACAATCTTATTAAAGCAGTCATGATCTAGAAAATGTAATATCATTTTGTCTTATCTTAACTTCTATGCAGATGGAGGTTTCTACTGGTTTTAATAATAATTAATTAGTCAATACGTTTTCCTTTATTAACGCTGCAGTGGTTTGTTCTATACTCGTTCTCATTTCCGAAAAAATCAATATAACATTATTCCTTTTAAAACCCAATTACCCATTTCTCAAAAAAACGGTTTCATAACTTTTTAACACAAACCAAGTCATTATTAATTCACATCAAGTCATTTATCTTTTAAAAACCACCAACCATTCCTTTACCCACATAAAGTTGTTATAACAAACTTCCCATAAAGCCGTTATAACACTTTATGTTGTAAACCAACCAAATTCACTTAACACATGTACGTCTACCGTACTACCTAGTTCACAACATATCATGCTAGAAAAGATAGGAAGAGGTTCACATACCTCGCGACGATTATCGACAATTAGCAAAACGCTCCACAGTACTGTAACCCTGCTAGCCTTTTCCACTCTTCAAGTAGAATACGCCACTCGTAGTACTGCAACCTATAAGGCCACAAAACGCCTATCAACTCCTAGATCTCCTCGTAGAATATTCTAATGCAAGATTCCTTATTCTACCCCCCCCCCCCCCCCCCCGTAACCACATAAATCTCCTCCTCTACTCAGGCCCGCTACCAGGCCAACAACTCCCGGGGGGGTTTACACGTCTAACCGGACGCGTTCAATTATACTTCATAGTAATACTACACAAGTCTACTGTAAATACAGTCCAATGTAATTACAGTTCAGTTCTTTTCTTTAATATCCTTCTAAGTAATTACAGTTCAATTCTTTTCAATATTCATTCTATATATAGTATACTCAACTATATATTACTACAACATGTAATTTCCAATTACAATAGGGGGACAAGATTATTTACCTCGATAAGCCCAAAATTATCCAAGGTATAAGTCGATCCTGAGCAAGGTTTAGCTCCTATTCTGTACACTCCAATTCGCTCCAAGAAACCCTTAGAAGTTTCTAAACAACTTCTCTTAAACACTTTCACTCCAAAAGTGAAGAACACTTAGGCTACAATTTGTGGCACTCTCGGCCAAGGGGGTACTTTAGGGGCTAGGGGTGTGAATTCTTTTCCAACACTTGGTTAATAATCTTCCTAATACTCTAAGGAAGAACACTTAAAACTCTAAGGATTTTTGGACAATTTGGCTAAGGGAGAGGGGTGTTTGGACGAGAACTTCAATCAAAGGGAGGGAGTATTTTGAGACTTGGAAATTGCTCAAGTGTGGATGAAATAAGTCTTCAACTAAGGGGGGTATTTATAGGACACTCAAGGGCCAAGATCAAAACATATGTAAGGTGTAGATTAGGATCCATGTGATGGATGAAGTCTTCCAACCAAGTGTCCACCACAAATTTGGGACATATGTCCACCACAACATTGGGACATATGTCCCCCACAACAAAGAGCCATGTGGCCTCCACATGTACACAAAAAAACGTCCAAGGCCAACCTCCACATGCCCACAAAAAACGTTTTCACCTACTCCCACTATCCCAAAAATTATCGTCCAAGACTTGACCATTTGACTTGTCCACTAGCCCACAAATTTTCGTCCAACCCATGCCACATAAGGGTGACACATGTCGCCCTCCTATTGGTCTAAAATATTTCGTCTCTCGGAAAAAATCCAAATTAAAGTGGGCCCCACAAACCGTAAAACCTCCCGTGGGCCCTGCGTGACCAATTCCGGAAATAAAATTCCAATACTTCTAAAATAATCCCAGAAGTTCGAATACCAAAACTGGAAATCAAATCCCCAATGACGAACCTTTTTCCTTCACAAAAACCGGAAACTTTTCCGTCGAAAAAATCACATCTTTCTTCCTTTCCAATTTAAATGTCGTATTCTCGTACGTACGTCCTCACATACATACTCTGGAAATACGGGGTATAACATTCTTCCCCCTTAGAAACATTCGTCCCGAATGTTCCTTCTAAGTCTCCAAACATACCTGTGTCGGTATAGTCTTCCCTACTATACTTAGGAAACTAATTATGCCACCTATGGCCATAATACAACATATGCGCAAAAACTCAAATCCAAGCCAACGAAAAATCACCTCTAACATCACAACAAGCTTCCACCCATGGTCTAAAGAATACTCCCTTCGCATCTTCACTTCACAAAAGGAATGATCACTTCCGTTCTCATAACACATGTTCGCTCGCCTTACTCGTCGCATCTTCTCGTATATCCGAACTTCCTATAGTATACGCACCATACTTGCCATCGTCGCTTTCCAAAACTTTGGAGTCATTACCTCCAAACTTGGTCATCTCACTAGCTTCAATTTCCTTTAAGGCCATTCCCGGCCTTCACGATCCGATTCTGGTCGAACGCATCCACGAACCCGTACGATGGTTACCTAAACTTGGGCCTTGCACCCTCGTGATCCTACCACCTGGCGGGACCACCTCGAACTGACCCCACCCCAAACCGGGCTGCGGGTCGACCCGCGAATGGTCCTCAACCCGACCCATAATCGCGCCAAACTCTTGTTCCCCGATCCGGAACAATCTTACCTATACCAGTCCTGAAAGCTACCACTTTCATCTTACACAACCCAAGGAATTATCCCACCGTACAATCGTATGTAAATAACGCTCTCCGACAAGGATTACCCGCAAAATATTCTACTCGAGACGACCTTACATCTAAGGTCTCGACTGTTACAAATTCTAAGGCTCCAAATTGTCTCATCCCCAGACTTACCCTTTTCACAAACCAGGCTTCTAAATCACATTTTTAACATAAGCTATCCGAACATAACACTTAACACATCATTATATCGCTAATACAAACTAATCTCTAGAGGGTTAAGGATATACCTGAAAAATCAAATAGGCGGTTCAAATGACCGCTAAAACTGGGAACTTCCACCGCGACCTCTGCCGTGGCCTGCCGGTGTATGAACATCCTGCCTAGCTATGGAAGGTGAAGAACCCTGTCACGACCCGAACCCGGGCCCGTGACTGGTGCCTTACCCCGGGCACCCTAGTGATACATCAGAGAAAATCAGCGGAAATAAAACATAAACATGAAATAAGAGATTTGATTAAATAAACAAAGCAAACCAAAATTGCTCAGATATATACATAAAAACCCGAACAGTTATCCTTTTACAGACGCTTCCCACAACAGTACTAAAGACCTCTAAGAAAGTGACAACAACTATGACGGGACAGGGCCCCGCCTTACCGCTGAATGTACATGAATCTACAGACTCTTGGTAACATACCAAAAGATATGCCTCAAGAAATGGGGCTTCCCGACACGAATCGTGATCCTATGGCGAGGATCCCAACCGATGTATTTCTACTGCGGATGAACGCAGCCCGAAGGAGGTCGATAACAGTACCAAGTATGTGAAATCAGAAAAGATCGTAAATGAAATCATAATAGTCTATATAAAGCAGAGACATGTATGATAACCAAACTACGATTCACAACATAAAAGCGCCATGTCAAGTCGTGGACTCACGCCTAAAGTCATCCTCACGCTCGTGGAACTCGTTCCTCACTGCCGGCAGTCTAGGTATAAATCGTGTGGAATACGTGTCCCGGCCCATCCCGTGGGACTCGGTAAAGAATCATGTGGAATACGTGTCCCGGCCCATCCCATGGGACTCGGTGAATAATCAGATGGAATACGTGTCCCAGCCCATCCCATGGGACTCGGTGAAGAATCAGATGAAATACGTGTCCCGGCCCATCTCGTGGGACTCGGTGAAGAATCGTTCATAACAAATCAGCCGGCCCTCCATCGAGAGACGCGGTGGTATAAAAATACAGTATTTGCACAACAAGGCTATCAAACACAAACATAGGCAAGTTACACACAACTCAAGTTTATTTTAGGCCAAAGTCCAGGTCCTGACCCCAAAGTATTACGTACGTTAAATTCTTTTTAAAAGATCCATTTCTTTTATAAAGGTCACCCGATACCCGTAGTATTAAAATAGAGTGACTCACCTTTTTAGGTAAACCAAAACACTTTCCTTTTCAACATCAAGTAACAACATTATTTTCCAAACGTTCAAGTTTGCCTAATTTCAAATGCTCAAGTTTCTTATTTTAGAAAGGTTTCATAACTCATAGTCTTAATCTCTTTTAAAACAATTTCGCGAAAACATATGCCTTATATGTGAGTAGGTTATTCTTGTTTATGATCAATCTTATTAAGCAACCATGATCTAGGAAATGTAATATCATTTTGTCTCATCTTAGTTTCTATGCAGATGGAGGTTTCTACTGGTTTTAATAATACTTCATTATTCAATACATTTTCCCTTATTAACGCTGCAGTGGTTTGTCGATACTCATTCTGATTTCCGAAATCAGTAAAACATTATTCCTTTTAAAACCAAGTACTCATTACTCACGAATGAGGTTTCACACTAACATCCATATTACGTCAAGTCTCTTATCTTTTAAGATTAAGTCTCTTAACTTCTAAAAATCAGTAAACCATTCTCTTTATCTCTCTTAAGATGTTATACCTAACTTCCCATAAAGCTAGTATAACTCTTATGTTTTCAAAACCAAGTATTACTCTTCTTTCAAAAAGGTTTCTTAATTCTTTTGAAATACTTCAAGATTCTTATCATCACACATCAAGTCAGTTATCTTTTAACAACCACAAAGCATTTCTTACTTACATAAAACTGTTATAACCAACTTCCCATAAAGCCGTTATAACACTTTATGTTTTAAACCAATCAAATACATTTAACACATGTACGTCTACCGTACTACATAGTTATACACATATCATGCTAGAAAAGATAGGAAGAGGTTCACATACCTCGCGACGATTATCGACTAATAGCAAAACGCTCCAAGTACCTCAAACCGTCGGCTACACCTTAAGCCAAGCAGCTCACGCCACACGTAGTACTTCAACCTATAGAGGCCACAAGGCGCCTATTAACATCTAGATCTCAAAGTAGAATATTCTACAGGAAATTCGAAGACCTCCCCGCAAATCACAGAAATCTCCTCTATCGAGGCCTGCTAACAGGCCAACAACTCCCTAGAGGGGGGGGGGGGTTGTACGTCTAATCCGGACGTGTACAATTCTACTTCACAGTAATGCTACACAAGTCTACTGTAATACAGTCCTATGTAATTACAGTTCAGTTCTCTTCTTTAAATTCAGGCTTAAGTCAAAAGACATTGCCGTACAACTATATTCAGTTCTATATATAGTATACTTCAACTATATTTTCCAACAACATGTAATTTCCAATTACAATAGAAGGACAGTAGTATTTACCTCGATAAGCCCAAAATTATCCAAGTTTAATGTCGATCCTGAGCAAGGTTTAGCTCCTAGTTGCACGCTCCGAGTGCTCCAATTCGCTCCAAGAAACCCTTAGAAGTTCTACCCAACTTCTACTTAATACTTCAACTACTTATGAAGATTTTTCCAAAGGGTTCCGTTTAGTGGCTAAAGGAAAGTATAGTAGTATTTTCCGGGCTTTTCGTATAGAGGGTACTTGGAAATACTACAAAGGTTTTGGGCTAGAGTATTTTGGCATTCCAACAATACTTGGAGAAGTATTTCTCAACCAAGGGGGGGGGGGTATTTCTCGAAAACAACTAGGCTAGGGGGGGTTGGTCTCGGCCAAGGCTCACAAAGGAGGGGGGGGGGGGGACTTGGCCGAATGCTACACTTAAGGGGGAGGGATTTTTTGAGACTTGGAGATTGATTTTTGGATGAAGAAGTTCATCAACTAAGGGGGGTATTTATAGGTGAAGCAATGGCCAACCAATGGCCAAGATGAAGACAAGTGTGGTGCAAGTGTAGGGCTAGGATTTACCCAAGTGTCCTTATCCATCTACTACACAAATATCCTACCTAACCCTTGACCAAGACAAAGGCACAAAAAACGTGCCAATGCTAGCCCTCTTTGCCGTCCATGGAGGGTGACAAGTGTCACCCTCCCGTTGGTCCAAAATGTTTCTTCTCTCGGAAAAATCCGGAAAAATTATAAATGATATAGCCGGAATTTTCCCTTCGCAAAGTTTGTAAAACGTTTCGTCGGAAAACGACTCTCTTCGCTAGTTGTGTACAAAATTCGAACCTTGCCTACTTTAAGGCTTAAACTTTTCTACGTACGTCCTCACGTACATACTCTGGAAATACGGGGTATAACAAACCCGCAACTGATCTCGTAGTCTGTGCTATCCCACCATTGCTACCCATGGTCGGACAGTCTCTCGCCAAATGGCCCTGTTGGCTGCAAGAATAACAATCTCCCAAATTAGCACGACACTCTCCCTTATGAAGTTTTCCACAACGGCCACACTGAGACAAGGGTGACCTCACCCGGCGAGCACTCCTACTCCCCTGAAAATCTGAAACCTGGGAGTCCTGACCTGCTCCTGAATATCCCGAACGTCCCGAAGACTGGGGAGGACCACTGCATGCGGGAGGCGCATAATCGGCTCGCTGAGGCGGTCCGCCTCGAAAGTCGCCAAAAGACCCTGCTGTTCTAGCCCTCTTCTGCTGATCCCGGTCATTCCTTCGACCTCTCCGTGCCTCGCATCCAAGTGCATAATCCTGCATGCGGGCAATGTCCTTGCCCGGCTGAAGAGCTACACCCGAGCAACTCTCTGCCAAATAATCGTCGAGCCTTGTGACATAGCGGTGCACTCTGTCCTCCATACTAGCTACTAACGCGGGGACATACCGAGCCAATGAGTCGAACTCCACATTGTACTCCCGAACCGTACGCCCGCTCTGCCTCAACACCAAAAATCTGTCGGCCCGAGCCCTCCTCATCTGTGGAGGCAAGAATGTGCAAGAAATGCCTCTGAGAACTCGTCCTATCCAGCTGGAAGTGCATGCTCTCCCCGGGATAGCTCCCACGAATCAAACCAGTCGACTGCAGTATCACGCAGCCGATGTGAACCCAAGACCACTGACTCGGTCTCCGAAGCCCTGATCACTCGCGATCCGTCAGAATCGCTTGATGAACTCCTGCGGATCATCCTCAGGCCTCGACCCATAGAACTCTGGCGGACTACAACTTAGAAAGTCCCGTAGCCTCAAACTATCCGATCTCGGGTGAACCACGGCAGCATCGGCTAACTGCGTCGGCCTACCTCATGTCCGCCACAATCACGGCCAATAATCGACATCTCCTTGTAACCCATCTCTCTCGCCGGTGCCGGGACCGAGGCTCAGTCTTGTGGTCTCAGCAGCCATGCCGCGGCTCTAAACTCGCTGGGCCGGCGTCGCAAAACTCGCCGTCAAGCACTATCTCAGTGCGACGCTCGCGCCGCATTTCTCTGTGTCCTACTAGCCTCCTCGCCGCCTTGCCCTTCTGGGCCCGGGTTGCCTTGCGTGGAGGCATAACTGGTAAAAACGAAAAACGTCAGAGGGGTCCAACTTATAACTCAGCTCTAAGGCACGATCTCAGAATGAGAAGAATAGAAACCAATCCTAAATGTCCTGCAGCCTCCTGATTATAGATGTGGTGCACAACACGCCGATAATCAAGACTCTACTAGACACGGTCGGTAGACACTTTCCGAGGACTAACTGCTCTGATACCACTTTTGTCACGACCCGATCCCGGGCCCGTGACTAATGCCTTACCCCGGGCACCCTAGTGATACAACATCAGAGAACAACCAGCGGAAATAAAAACATACATATATGAACAAGAGTTATGATAATAAAACAGGCCAACCAAAACGGTTGCCTTATTGCATATATACAGAAATTGAGCGATAATCCTTTACAACCCCGCCACAACAAGATTCTAGCACCTCTAAGAATGTAACAACAATTATGACGGGACATGGCCCCGCCATACCCCTGAATGTACAAGAACCTACGACTCAGGGAAAAACATACCAAAAGATAAGCTTCCGGAGAAACGGAGCTTCCCAATACGCTGAATTGTGATCCTATAAGTGAGGATCGACAACCGATGTACCTCTACTGCATTTAACGCAGCGGCAAGGAGGTCGACAACAGTACCAAGTATGTGGCCCGAAAATGCGTAATGAAATCATAATAGTCTATATAAAGCAGGAGACATGTATGATAACCAAACTACAGTACACAACATATAAGCAGTCATGTCAAGTCAGGGACTCACGCCCTCCAAGTCATCACTCAAAATATAACCATGGGTCTCACGCCCACAACATCAATCGTGCCCGTGGAATTCCTTCCTCACTGCCGGCAGTCTATGATATAACAATACCAAGGAGTACATAGGAACACCAGGTCCCACCTGTGTCATAAAACCGTACGGGGCAAGTACGAAGGCTAACTACCAGATACCAAAGCCGCATCATCAACTGACCGGGGCAAGTACGAAAGCCAACTACCAGATACCAAAGCCGTACTAACAATACTATACAACCAAAACACGAAGCTGACACGGGGCAAGTACGAAAGCCGACTACCAGGTACCAAGGCCGTGTCACGTAGCTGACCGGGGCAAGTACGAAGGCTAACTACCAGGTACCAAGGCCGTGATCACGAGACTTCGCCACAAAACTGAACGGGGCAAGTGCGAAGGCTAACTACCAGGTACCAAGGCCGAATCAGCCACGAGACGGGGCAAGTACGAAAGCCAACCACCAGATACCAAGGCCGAATCAGTAAAACCTCATGGAGAGCTAGTCCATGGAATAACACTATCAACAGGAGCGCACTGTGGAATCCTCCACACCGCAGACGCCCAAGTAAGATCATAACAAATCAGTCGGCCCTCCATTGAGAGACGCGGTGGTATAGAAATACAATACTTGCATAACAAGGTTATCACACGCAAACATAGGTAAGTTACACCCAACTCGAGGTACTTTCATTTTATGTCAAAGTCCGGGTTTTAACCCCAAAGTACTACATACGTTAAATTCTTTTAAAAGATTTATTCCTTTTACAAAGGTCACCCGATACCCGTAGTATTAAAAATAGAGTGACTAACATTTTTAAATAAACCAACACACTTTCCTTTTTAAAATCAAGTAACAACATTCTTTTCCAAAAGTTCAAGTTTGCCTAATTTCAAATACTCAAGTCTCTTATTTTCGAAAGATTTCATAGTTCATAGTCTTAATCACTTAATAACGTAATCTCTTTTAAAACAATTTGAGTGACATATGCCTTAAGTGTGAGTAGGTTATCCTTGTTTATAACAATCTTATTAAAGCAACCATGATCTAGAAAATGTAATATCATTTTGTCTTATCTTAGCTTCTATGCAGATGGAGGTTTCTACTGGTTTTAATAATAATTAATTAGTCAATACGTTTTCCTTTATTAACGCTGCAGTGGTTTGTTCTATACTCGTTCTCATTTCCGAAAAAATCAATATAACATTATTCCTTTTAAAACCCAATTACCCATTTCTCAAAAAAACGGTTTCATAACTTTTTAACACAAACCAAGTCATTATTAATTCACATCAAGTCATTTATCTTTTAAAAACCACCAACCATTCCTTTACCCACATAAAGTTATTATAACAAACTTTCCATAAAGCCATTATAACACTTTATGTTTTAAACCAACCAAATTCACTTAACACATGTACGTCTACCGTACTACCTAGTTCACAACATATCATGCTAGAAAAGATAGGAAGAGGTTCACATACCTCGCGACGATTATCGACAATTAGCAAAACGCTCCACAGTACTGTAACCCTTCTAGCCTTTTCCACTCTTCAAGTAGAATACGCCACTCGTAGTACTGCAACCTATAAGGCCACAAAACGCCTATCAACTCCTAGTTCTCCTCGTAGAATATTCTAATGCAAGATTCCTTATTCTACAGAAAATTCGGCAGCACCCCCCCGTAACCACATAAATCTCCTCCTCTACTCAGGCCTGCTACCAGGCCAACAACTCCCGGGGGGGTTTACACGTCTAACCGGACGCGTTCAATTATACTTCACAGTAATACTACACAAGTCTACTGTAAATACAGTCCAATGTAATTACAGTTCAATTCTCTTCTTTAATATCCTTCTAAGTAACTACAGTTTAATTCTTTTCAATATTCATTCTATATATAGTATACTCAACTATATATTACTACAACATGTAATTTCCAATTACAATAGGGGGACAAGATTATTTACCTCGATAAGCCCAAAATTATCCAAGGTATAAGTCGATCCTGAGCAAGGTTTAGCTCCTATTCTGTACGCTCCAATTCGCTCCAAGAAACCCTTAAAAGTTTCTAAACAACTTCTCTTAAACACTTTCACTCCAAAAGTGAAGAACACTTAGGCTACAATTTATGGCACTCTCGGCCAAGGGGGTACTTTAGGGGCTAGGGGTGTGAATTCTTTTCCAACACTTGGTTAATAATCTTCCTAATACTCTAAGGAAGAACACTTAAAACTCTAAGGATTTTTGGACAACTTTGGCTAAGGGAGAGGGGTGTTTGGACGAGAACTTCAATCAAAGGGAGGGAGTATTTTGAGACTTGGAAATAGGTCAAGTGTGGATGAAATAAGTCTTCAACTAAGGGGGGTATTTATAGGACACTCAAGGGCCAAGATCAAAACATATGTAAGGTGTAGATTAGGATCCATGTGATGGATGAAGTATTCCAACCAAGTGTCCACCACAATTTTGGGACATATGTCCACCACAACATTGGGACATATGTCCCCCACAACAAAGAGCCATGTGGCCTACATATGTACACAAAAAAACTTCCAAGGCCAATGTCACGACCCGAACCCTGGCCCGTGACTGGTGCCTTACCCGGGCACCCAAGTAGTCATACATCAGAGTGATCGGCGGAATATAAAATAAGACATGAAACGATTATAAAATGAAAACAGTTTATCCATGAAAATATCGCCTTTCGGCATGTATATATAATAAAACTTTGAACAGTTACATCCCCATTTACAAACACGCCACAGCAGATTACTGCACCTCTAAGAATGTAACAATACCTATGACGGGACAGGGCCCCGCCATACCCCTGAATGTACAAGAACCTACAACTCAGGGAAACATACCAAAAGATAAGCCTCCGGAGAAACGGAGCTTCCTAATCGTTGAGCGTGATCACGTGGCGAGGATCAACAACCGGTGTACCTACATGCGGCATAAACGCGGCCCGAAGGAGGTCGATAACAGTACCAAGTATGTGAAGCTGAAAATACGTAAATAAAATCATATGATCTAAAATAAAACAGAGACACGTATGATATAACCAAACTACGATTTGCAAACATAAAAACAGTCATGTCAAGTCAGGGACTCACGCCCTTAAAGTCATCCCTCATGCCCGTGGAACTCCTTCCTCACTGCCGGCAGTCTAGGTATAAGTTAGGTGATACGTGTAACATGTCTCGGCCCATCTCATGGGACTCGATAGGAATCGTATGGAATATATGTCTCGGCCCATCTCATGGGACTCGATAGAAATCGCACATGTCTCGACCCATCTCATGGGACTCGATAGAAATCGCACATGTCTCGGCCCATCTCATGGGACTCGATAGAAATCGCACATGTCTCGGCCCATCTCATGGGACTCGATAGAAATCGCACATGTCTCGGCCCATCTCATGGGACTCGATCGAAATCGCACATGTCTCGGCCCATCTCATGGGACTCGATAGAAATCGCACATGTCTCGGCCCATCTCATGGGACTCGATAGAAATCGCATGGAATACATTCCCGGTTCATCCCATGAACGCGGTGTCGCATAAAGTACATTCCCGGTCCATCTCATGGACTCGGTATCGAATCAGGTGAAATACATTCCCGGTTCATCCCATGAACGCGGTGTCGTGTGGCCCTAACATCTAAACGCTCTTTTAAGATAGATGAAGATAATACCATGTTTTCCTTTTAAATCAACTAAGGCAATATTATGCCCTCCTTTTTAAACCAACACACTTTCCTTCTTAAAGTCAAGTAACAATGTTCTTTTCCAAAAGTTCAAGTTTGCCTAATTTCAAATATTCACGTTACTTATTTTCGAAAGGTTTCATAGTTCATAGTCTTAATCATTTAATAACATAATTCTCTTTTTTAAAAACAGTTGAGTAATATATGCCTTATGTGTGAGTAGGTTATTCTTGTTTATAACAATCTTATTAGAGCAGCCATGATCTAGGAAATGTAATACAATTTTGTCTTATCTTAGCTTCTATGCAGATGGAGGTTTCTACTGGTTTAAATATAATTACTTATTTGTCAATACATTTTCCTTTATTAACGCTGCAGTGGTTCGTTCAATACTTATTCTCATTTCCGAATCAGTAAAACATTATTCTTTTAAAAACCAAGTACTCATTACTCACGAATGAGGTTTCACACTTTAACAAAATTCATATCAATTCAATTAAGTCAAGCCTCTTATCAAGTCTCTTAACTTCTAAAATCAATAACCCATTCTTTTTATTACTCTTAAGTCGGTATACCTAACTTCCCATAAAGCTAGTATAACTCTTAAACTTTTAAAACCAAGTATTACTCTTCTTTCAAAACGATTCTTAATTCTTTTTGAAATACTTCAAGATTCTTATTATTTAAAACTCAAGTCAAAAGACGTCAAGTAAAACCATGTTCAGTTAACACACGTACGTCTACCGTACTATATATACTTTAAAATATCATGCTCAAGAGGATAGAAAGAATCACATACCTCGCGACGATTATCGACTATTAGCAAATAGCTCCAAAGCATCAGAATCCGCTAGCCCTTTCCACCCTTCGAGTAATACGCTACTTGCGATTTCAACCTATAACGGTCATACAAGTCTATCAACGTCTAGACTACTGCGTAGAATAATTCTAGATCTGATTCCTTATTCTACGGAAAATTGGGCAGCACCTCCCACCAGTCAAACTACACAATTCTACATCAAATACGGTCACATGTAAGTACCTGATTCGGTCTTCTTTAATATTCTTCTGATGTGATTTCAGTTAAATTCTTTTCTGTAATATCCTTCTATTACAGTTCAATTCTCTTCTGTAATATCCTTCTATGTATCTTAAATGCATTCTATACTACTACAGTATGTAATTCCCAATTACAATAGAAGGACAAAAGTATTTACCTCGATAAGCCCAATATTATCCAAGTTTTAATGTCGATCCTGAGCAACGTTTAGCTCCTAATCTGAACGCTCCAACCCGTTCCAAACAACCCTTAGAAGTTCTACGCAACTTCTTCTTAATACTTCAACCAACTGTGAAGATTTTCCTTAGGGTTTCGTTTTTGTGACTGAAGGGAAGTATAATAGTATTTCTGGGCTTTTAGTATAGGTGTAACCTTGGAATACTATAAGGTATATGGGCCAAGGTATTTTGGAATAATAACAATACTTGGAGAGTATTTTTCTACCAAGGGGGGGGGGTATTTTACGAGAGCTTCAAGGTAGGGGGGGTACTTCTCGGCCAAGGGCCTCTCAAGGGGGAGGGGTGATTTGGACGAGAGGTTTAGGAGGGAGGGAGAGGGATTTTTGCCTTGGATTTTTACAAGTGTGGATGAAGAAATGTCTTGCATTAGAGGGGTATTTATAGGCCAACCAATGGCCAAGATCAAGACAAGTGGTGTGCAAGTGTAGGGTGAGGATTTATCCATGTGTCCTTATCCATCTACTACACAAAATATCCTACCTAACCCTTGACCAAAAGAAAGGCACAAAAAACGTGCCAAGAGCCTCAATTTGCCGTCCACTTGAGGGTGACAAGTGTCACCCTCTCGTTGGTCCAAAATATTTTATCTCTCGGAAAAATCCGCAAAAATAATAAATGACATAGCCGTATTTTTCCCTTCGCAAAGTTTGGAAAACTTTTCGTCGGAAAACAATTTTTTTCGCTAGTTGTGCACAAAATTTCGTCCCTTAGTCTACTTAAGGCTAAAAACTTTTGTACGTACGTCCTCACGTACATACTCTGGAAATACGGGGTATAACATTCTCCCCTCCTTAGAAACATTCGTCCCGAATGTTCCTTCTCAAGACGGATAACGATAAAGTTCCTCTAACAAGTTGCCAACGCCACACCTGGCCATAAAAATAACATACGCGAAAATACTAAACCCAAGTCCACGAGAAATCATTTCTACATCACAAAAGCTTCCACCCTGGTCTAAAGGATACTCCCTTCGCATCTTCACTCCACAACAAAATGATCTCCTTTATTCTGTTAACACACGTTCTCTTCTTTCCTCACTCGTCGTACTCTTCTCGAACACTTGAACTCTTTCTAGTATACGTACCATACCTCAGTCATCGCTTCTGTTTCCAAAATCTCCGGAGTCACTACCTCCAAACTTGGTCATCCTACCAGCCTCAATCTCCTTTAAGGCCATTCCCGGCCTTTACGATCCGATTCTTGGTCGAACATATCCACGAACTCATACGATGGTTACCTAAACCTGGGCGTAGCACCCTCGTGACCCTACCACCTGGCGGGACCACCCAGAACTGACCCCACCTAAATCCGGCCTACGAGTTGACCCGCAATACGTCCTCAACCCGACCCTCCATCGCGCTAAACACTTGTTCCCCCGATCCGGAACAATCTCACTAATCAAGTCAGGAAAACCTAGTGGTCTTCTTAGCTCAACTACCCTCTTTCATTTCATACCACTCAGGGACTTATCACACAAATATATCCCACGTATACTATGCACTCTGATAAAGGTCAACACAAACATAAATCTTTTACTCAAGATGGCCTCGCATCTAAGGTCTCTACGTGTAATATTCTAAGGTTCACAATTTCCCTGTCCCCAAACTTACCCTTAACCATGTTTTCTAAACACAATTTTAACATAATGCTATCTGAACATAATACTTAGCACTTCATCATATCATCTACGCATACTAGTCTCTAGAGGGGTAAGAATATACCTGTACCATCTGCTCCACTCTAATCATAGGCACACTGCAGGCGCATAGTCAGGGCGATGATCACGCCACGACCGTAGGCTGTGTCATTCTACTGTATGCCTTCTTTTAGTGATCCTCGTCACATGGCTCGACGGCCGCAGTGAAACAAGCACCGATGAAGACGACACTCCGGGATGGCGTTTGCGATCGCGTACACCGAGGAAAGCATGAACCCGTGGCCGGAACCCATGTATACCGTGAGCGAAGCCACGAGCTCGACCAGCCCCGAATACCTCGAACGCTCAAGATCGTGGAGGACCACTGCATCGGGCGAGGTACATAACTAGCTCTTCTTTGGCGGTCCGCCTCGAAAGTTACCAAAGGACCTGCTTTGTCTCGCCTCTTCGGCCGATCTCGGTCATTCGTCGACTTCTCCGCCTCACATCCAAGCATAAGTCAGTATGCGGCAATGTCCATGCGGTGAAGAGCTACACATGAACAAGCCTCTGCCAAGTAGTCATCGAGCCCGGTGACGTAGCGGTGCACTCTGTCCTCCATGTCGGCTACCAATGCGGGGACGTACCGAGCTAATGAGTCAAACTCCACATTGTACTCCCGAACCGTACGCCCGGTCTGCCTCAACGTCAAAAATCTGTCGGCCCGAGCCCTTCTCATCTGTGGAGGCAAGAAATGTGCAAGAAATTCCCCTGAGAACTCGCTCCATACGGCTGGAAGTGCATACTCTCCCCGGGACAGCTCCCACGAATCAAACCAGTCGACTGCAGTATCACGCAGCCGATGCGAACCTAAGACCACCGACTCGGTCTCCGAAGCCTTGATCACTCATGATCCGTCAGAATCGTCGAATGAACTCCTGCGGATCATCCTCATGCCTCGATCCGTAGAACTATGGCGGGCTACAACTCAGAAAGTCCCGTAGCCTCAAACTATCCGATCTAGGGTGAACCATGGGTACCATCGAATCGAACCGCCGCGATCCACCTATCCTCATGTTCGCCACGATCACGGCGAATCGCCATCTCCTTGTAACCCATCTCCGCTCGGTGTGGGGACCGAGGCTCAGTCTTGTGGTCTCGCAGCCCACCGCTGCGCCCTAAACTCGCTGATTTTGTGGCGTCGCAAAACTCGCCGTCTGAAGCACTATCTCAGGTAATGACTGGGCCTGCGCCCCCGTACTCCTCTGTATCCTACTAGCAGCCCCCTCGACTGCCTTGCCCATCTGGGCCCGGGTTGCCTTGCGCGGAGGCATAACTGGTAAAAACGAAATACGTCAGAGGGGTCCAACTTATAACACAGCTCTAAGGCACGATCTCAGAATGAGAAGAATGGAAACCAATCCTAAATGTCCTGCAGCCTCCTGATTATAGATGTGGTGCACAACACACCGATAATCAAGACTCTACTAGACACGGTCTGTAGACACTTTCCGAGGATTAACTGCTCTGATACCACTTTTGTCACGACCCGAACCCGGGCCCGTGACTGGTGCCTTACCCGGGCACCCAAGTAGTCATACATCAGAGTGATCAGCGGAATATAAAATAAGACATGAAACGATTATAAAATGAAAACAGTTTATCCATGAAAATATCGTCTTTCGGCATGTATATATAATAAAACTTTGAACAGTTACATCCCCATTTACAAACCTGCCCACAACGATTACTGCACTCTAAGAATGTAATACCTATGACGGACGGGCCCCGCCATACCACAATGTACAAGAACCTACAACTCGGAAAACATACCAAAAGATAAGCCTCGGAGAAACGGAGCTTCCCAATCTGAATCGTGATCCTATGGCGAGGATCAACAACCGGTGTACCTCTACTGCGATGAACGCAGCCGAAGGAGGTCGATAACAGGTACCAAGTATGTGAAACTGAAAAATACTGTAAATAAAATCATAACAGTCTAAAATAAAACAGGAGACATGTATGATAACCAAACTACAGTTCGCAACATAAAAACAGTCATGTCAATTCAGGGACTCACGCCCTTAAAGTCATCCCTCATGCCCATGGAACTCCTTCCTCACTGCTGGAAGTCTAGGTATAAGTTAGGTGATACGTGTAACATGTCTCGGCCCATCTCATGGGACTCGATAGGAATCGTATGGAATACATGTCTCGGCCCATCTCATGGGACTCGATAGAAATCGCACATGTCTCGGCCCATCTCATGGGACTTGATAGAAATCGCACATGTCTCGGCCCATCTCATGGGACTCGATAGAAATCGCACATGTCTCGGCCCATCTCATGGGACTCGATAGAAATCGCACATGTCTCGTCCCATCTCATGGGACTCGATAGAAATCGCACATGTCTCGGCCCATCTCATGGGACTCGATAGAAATCGCACATGTCTCGGCCCATCTCATGGGACTCGATAGAAATCGCACATGTCTCGGCCCATCTCATGGGACTCGATAGAAATCGCACATGTCTCGGCCCATCTCATGGGACTCGATAGAAATCGCATGGAATTCATTCCCGGTTCATCCCATGAACGCGGTGTCGCATGAAATATATTCCCGGTCCATCTCATGGACTCGGTATCGAATCAGGTGAAATACATTCCCGGTTCATCCCATGAACGCGGTGTCGTGTGGCCCTAACATCTAAACGCTCTTTTAAGATAGATGAAGATAATACCATGTTTTCCTTTTAAATCAACTAAGGCAATATTATGCCCTCCTTTTTAAACCAACACACTTTCCTTCTTAAAGTCAAGTAACAACATTCTTTTCCAAAAGTTCAAGTTTGCCTAATTTCAAATATTCACGTTTCTTATTTTCGAAAGGTTTCATAGTTAATAGTCTTAATCATTTAATAACATAATTCTCTTTTTTAAAAACAGTTGAGTAATATATGCCTTATGTGTGAGTAGGTTATTCTTGTTTATAACAATCTTATTAGAGCAGCCATGATCTAGGAAATGTAATACAATTTTGTCTTATCTTAGCTTCTATGCAGATGGAGGTTTCTACTGGTTTTAATATAATTACTTATTTGTCAATACATTTTCCTTTATTAACGCTGCAGTGGTTCGTTCGATACTTATTCTCATTTCCGAATCAGTAAAACATTATTCTTTTAAAAACCAAGTACTCATTACTCACGAATGAGGTTTCACACTTTTTAACAAAATTCATATCAATTCAATTAAGTCAAGCCTCTTATCAAGTCTCTTAACTTCTAAAATCAATAACCCATTCTTTTTATTACTCTTAAGTCGTTATACCTAACTTCCCATAAAGCTAGTATAACTCTTAAACTTTTAAAACCAAGTATTACTCTTCTTTCAAAACGATTCTTAATTCTTTTTGAAATACTTCAAGATTCTTATTATTTAAAACTCAAGTCAGAAGACGTCAAGTAAAACCATGTTCAGTTAACACACGTACGTCTACCGTACTATATATACAGTAAAATATCATGCTCAAGAGGATAGGAAGAATCACATACCTCGCGACGATTATCGACTATTAGCAAATAGCTCTAAAGTACTGTAATCCGGCTAGCCCTTTCCACCCTTCGAGTAGAATACGCTACTTGCAGTACTTCAACCTATAACGGTCATACAAGTCTATCAACGTCTAGACTACTCTGTAGAATAATTCTAGATCTGATTCCTTATTCTACGGAAAATTGGGCAAGACTCTCCCTACCCACAAACTACACAATTCCCATCAGTAAATACAATCTATGTAAGTAATCACTTTCTTCTTTAATATTCTTCTGATGTGATTTCAGTTAAATTCTTTTCTGTAATATCCTTCTATTACAGTTCAATTATCTTCTGTAATATCATTCTATGTATCTTATACTCATTCTATACTACTACAGTATGTAATTCCCAATTATAATAGAAGCACAAGAGTATTTACCTCGATAAGCCCAAAATTATCCAAGTTTTAATGTCGATCCTGAGCAACGTTTAGCTCCTAATCTGAACGCTCCAACCCGCTCCAAACAACCCTTAGAAGTTCTACGCAACTTCTTCTTAATACTTCAACCAACTGTGAAGATTTTCCTTAGGGTTTCGTTTTTGTGACTGAAGGGAAGTATAATAGTATTTCTGGGCTTTTAGTATAGGTGTAACCTTGGAATACTATAAGGTATATGGGCCAAGGTATTTTGGAATAATAACAATACTTGGAGAGTATTTTTCTACCAAGGGGGGGGGGGGTATTTTACGAGAGCTTCAAGGTAGGGGGGTACTTCTCGGCCAAGGGCCTCTCAAGGGGGAGGGGTGATTTGGACGAGAGGTTTAAGAGGGAGGGAGAGGGATTTTTGCCTTGGATTTTTACAAGTGTGGATGAAGAAATGTCTTGCATTAGAGGGGTATTTATAGGCCAACCAATGGCCAAGATCAAGACAAGTGGTGTGCAAGTGTAGGGTGAGGATTTATCCATGTGTCCTTATCCATCTACTACACAAAATATCCTACCTAACCCTTGACCAAAAGAAAGGCACAAAAAACGTGCCAAGAGCCTCAATTTGCCGTCCACTTGAGGGTGACAAGTGTCACCCTCTCGTTGGTCCAAAATATTTTATCTCTCGGAAAAATCCGCAAAAATAATAAATGACATAGCCGTATTTTTCCCTTCGCAAAGTTTGGAAAACGTTTCGTCGGAAAACAATTCTTTTCGCTAGTTGTGCACAAAATTTCGTCCCTTAGTCTACTTAAGGCTAAAAACTTTTGTACGTACGTCCTCACGTACATACTCTGGAAATACGGGGTATAACAGCCAACCTCCACATGCCCACAAAAAACGTTTTCACCTACTCCCACTATCCAAAAAATTATCGTCCAAGACTTGACCATTTGACTTGTCCACTAGCCCACAAATTTTTGTCCAACCCATGCCACATAAGGGTGACACATGTCGCCCTCCTATTGGTCCAAAATATTTCGCCTCTCGGAAAAAATCCGAATTAAAGTGGGCCCCACAAACCGTAAAACCTCCCGTGGGCCCCGCATGACCAATTCCAGAAATAAAATTCCAATACTTCTAAAATAATCCCAGAAGTCCGAATACCAAAACTGGAAATCAAATCCCCAATGACGAACCTTTTTCCTTCACAAAAACCGGAAACTTTTCCGTCGAAAAAATCACATCTTTCTTCCTTTCCAAATTAAATGTCGTATTCTCGTACGTACGTCCTCACATACATACTCTGGAAATACGTGGTATAACAAGTAAGTACTGTAATAAAATCATAACAGTCTAAACAAAACAGGAGACATGTATGATAGCCAACCTACAATACACAATACATAAGCAGTCATATCAAGTGAGGCACGCATGCCCTCAAAGTCATTACTAAAACATAACCCTGGGTCTCACGCCCATAATATCAATCATGCCCGTGTAATCCTTCCTCACTGCCGGCAGTCCATGATATAATATAACACCAATAGGCATACATGAACACCAAGTCCCACCTGTGTCCTAAAAGCAGACGCAAGCAGAAAACGAGCGGTGGTAAGCGGGGTATAATGTCTTGGGGGTTTACCCCTCACTTATACTCTTACCCTGGAGAAGGTGGTAAAGCATCTTGGGGATTTACCCCTCACTTATACTCTTACCCTATCTCAACCGACCATCAAACAAAACAAGCAGGGGGTATAATGTCTTGGGGGTTTACCCCTCACTTATACTCTTACCCTGGAGAAGCTGGTATAGCATCTTGGGGGTTTACCCCTCACTTATACTTTTACCCTATCTCAACCGGCCGTCAAACAAAACATAAGCACTACCATGTCTTCTATAAAAATCCGGGAATTTAACCCAAGTACTACAAATAACGGAAGCATACCCGTGGAATCCCACATCACCGCTTCAGACGCCCAAGTAACTTACAACAAGACAAATACCCTCCAACCGAGTCGCAAGAACTTAATAAAACATAATACTTGCACTCGAAGGCTATCACCAGCACACATAGGCAATTCTCAATTAATCAAGCCAAAGTACTTATCAAGGCACACATGGAATAATTCTCAATTAACAAGCCAAAGTACTTATCAAGGCACAATTAGAATAATTCTCATTTAACAAGCCAAAGTACTTATCAATGCACAAATAGAATAATTCTCATTTAACAAGCCAAAGTAGTTATCAAGGCACAAATAGAATAATTCTTATTTAACAAGACAAAGTACTTATCAAGGCACAAATAGAATAATTCTCATTTAACAAGCCAAAGTACTTATCAAGGCACACATGGAATAATTCTCAATTAACAAGCCAAAATACTTATCTAGGCACAATTAGAATAATTCTCATTTAACAAGCCAAAGTACTTATCAAGGCACATATAGAATAATTCTCATTTAACAAGCCAAAGTACTATGTACGTACATTCTTTTCAAAAGACTCTTTTTTATGTAAAATCCCAAGATACTAACACTCGTAGTATCAAGGTGTGTCTATTTTTCAAAGTAAGTTACTACACTTTTAGAAAACTCATTTCAAAGCTTGAAATCAAGTAACTTCAAATTTTCACAATCTAGGCAACTTATGCCCAATAATCAAAATAGACAACTTTCTTAACCTTTCATAAAGCCGTTATAACCAACTTCCCATAAAGCCGTTATAAACCTTTATGGTTTTAGACAATTTCATTCTTTTTATAACCAAGAGACTTATACTTAAAACCAAGTATCACAAACTTTCAAATCAAGTTCCTTAACTTTCAAAATACTTCAAGTCCCTTAATATTTAGAAAATAAGTTTCTTCTACTTTTAAACCTCAAGTAACTCACACCTTTAAAACAAGTTACTTCTCTTAAATCATGTCATTTCTCCTCTCTTAAAACAATTAAGTAAATATTTCTATTGAAATATCCTTACAATACCCTTAGGGACATTGGGTTAAAGTCTTGTGAACAAAGGATCAAAACTACAATTTTTTTTGTGTGCAAAGTAGTGAACCCGAGAGCTTCTTGAACTCAAGCTCTAGTTCTCTAATATTTTCTAAGTGTAAAATGCCAAGTCTTGCACTAGTATGATATATAAAACACATTGGAGGGTCTAGATAACAACACTTGTTAAAATTGGAGGGAAGAGATCAAGCCAAATGACTCTTGACTTGGTCAACAATGTCAAGATCTATTATTAGAAAGACTTGGTCATCCTATCATTGGCCAAATGACCATAATACCCTTACTAATTTTCGTCCAACACCACATGTGGGAGTGCCACGTGTCGCCCTCTCATTTGTCCACAAAATTTTGTAACCCTCGTGGGCCCCGCAAAACGTAAAATTCCTCGGGTGGGCCCCACGTGACCAAATCCGTAAAAATAATTTTCCATAATATTAATAAGTTCCATATTCTTCAAATAATACATTTTGAGAATCCAATTCTCAACAACGAACATTTTTCCTTTCCGACGTTCGGAAGATTTTCCGTCGGAAAAACAATTCTTCCTTTCGTACTAATTTCCAAGTCTTGATTCCTTATGTACATTCTCTTATACAAGTCTTGGACTTACGGGGTGTAACATTCTTCCCCCCTTAGAAACATTCGTCCCCGAATGTTCTTAGTCGGTTGTCACGCTATACAAACTCCGGCACAAACTCTATATTATGCCTATCAATCAAATCTGCACAAGACCAACGATGCCACACATGGCCACCACGTAACATACGTAAACATTTCAATGGACCTTCCGTCCGTGATCCCTTCTCACCCTACTCGAAGGTTACAGTCTTCTCAAACACGGGATCCTTAGAGGTTCCTTTCTTTCCTTACTTGTCATACTTTCTCGTACTTCAAAACCTATTTAGTAAACGTACAACATCTCAAATATTGTTTCTGCTCCACAATCCTTGGAGTTACTAACCAAACTTGGCCATATTGTTATTTACATTCCCGTTAAGGCTCTTCTCGGTCCTTACGACCTAGTTCTGGTGGAACGCATCCACGAACTCGTACAACGATTAACTAAACTTGGGCCTGGCATCATCGGGACCCTATCACATAATGGGACCATTTCTAACTGACATCACCCCACTCCATACCACCGGTTGACCCGAAATGAGTTCATAACCCGACTCATCGTCACACTTAACTTCTCATTCTTAGCCTGAAATAAATCTCTCTCTTGTCTCAAGGTACTTCTCACCCTATCCTCCCATTCACTAGAGGTTCGTCACATAAGCCAAAGTATTTCTACTGTACATCCTTCCCTATCGGTCTCACACTGTTACGGGGTAATTACTACTCGTGAACTCTACACAACTATAGTCTCAGTTCACTTATCATTCTTGTCAACATTCTTAACTTTTCACTTTACTAATCAAAGTATCCCTACCTCTGGGGTACTATCACTTTACAACTCTAGCAACAAAGGGAAAACATATACGCTAGGGCAAAATCTGAATCTAACAATGCACGTATGATTCAAAAGAATCGAAATATACCTGTAACCCCGTGCGATGTCGCCTCCTGATCCTGCCCCGTAGTCACGTCATCTCTGCGGTTCGAAGGACCGCCAGAACTATAAACTCCACCCTGACCTCTACCACGGCTGGCTAACATCTGAACACCCTGCCCTGGGGAATGCACAGCTGTGGAGGAAAGGGAACCAACTACCGGCCTCATAGGCTGAGCCACTTCACCAGTGCTCTTTCTAAAAGGACATACCCTAAGCATATGGCCCGGATGGCCACAATAAAAACAAACACCTGTGCCATAACGGCATTTCCCCGAATGACGCTTACCACATCTGATACACTGAGGAATAGGTGGCCTCGACCGAGAAAATCCTCTGCTCCTCTGAGAACCTCGACCTCTGGAGCTCGGACCGGCTCCTAAATACCTTGTGGGTCCAAACTCCCACCGTGAGCGGGGTATGTCTTTGGGTAGGCGACGAATATCTCACTCATCTTTGAGGCACTCGTCCAAAACTCACCGGAATAACCAACCGGTCTAGCCTCTTACGCAGATCTCCGCTGCCTCTACCCCGTACACTGTCTGCATCGGCCGAATAACCTCTTGCCGATGAAATCAGAGTAATCGCTGTCTTGGTCAATAACATAATGGCTTCCTTCATGACCCTAAAGTCTTCTCTTTCGAGAAACCGAGGCTCACAGTGCCGGCCTCAAAACTGGGCGCAAGAACTCGCCATCGCGCCCAATATCCTGGTATACCACGGAACGAGCCCTATCAACTCTCTGAGTCTGACTAGTAGCTCCATCTACTCCTTTGCCCTTCTGGGCGGCTGTTGTCCTCCTTGGAGGCATAACTGTAACACAATAATACGTCCGAGAGGAATTATCTTACTAACACAGCTCTATGGCACGATCTTAGAGTGAGAAGAATAGAAACCAACTCCTAAATGTCATGTAGCCTCCTGTTTATGTGTGTGGCGCGCAACACACCGATAATCAAGACTCTACTAGACACGGCTCAGACATTACGAGGACCGATCGCTTCGATACCACTGTCACGCCCGAACCTCGGGCGTGGATCGGTGCCCTACCTGGGCACCCTTATACCTTAACAACTAAGTAAACTGCGGAAATAAAATAACACCCTTTTTAAAAAAAAACCAATCAGATGCGTGCGGCGGCCGACAAGGTGCCATATAATATACATAACAAAAGACACTACACCGCATACGAGTCCAATCCACATATGAATCTGCACTCTAAGAGTTATCTTGAACTATGACGGACAAGGCCCCGCTGTACCCATAATCGCATAAAAAGCACATCTTGAAAGAACTTATACCAAAAGATAAACTCGAGCGAGGAGCTATCCAAAACTACGGCGGTCCTACACCTGCCGATCACCAAACAACGTACATAAACCTGCGGCATGAACGCAGCCCCCCGAAGGAGGTCAGTACGAAGAATGTACCAAGTATGTGAATCAATAAGTACTGTAATGAAATCATAACAGTCTAAACAAAACAGGAGACATGTATGATAGCCAACCTACAATACACAATACATAAGCAGTCATATCAAGTGAGAGACGCATGCCCTCAAAGTCATTACTACAACATAACCCTGGGTCTCACGCCCATAATATCAATCATGCCCGTGGAATCCTTCCTCACTGCCGGCAGTCCATGATATAATATAACACCAATAGGCATACATGAACACAAAGTCCCACCTGTGTCCTAAAAACTGTACGGGCCAAGCAAGAAAACGAGCAGGTGGTAAAGCAGGGGGTATAATGTCTTGGGGGTTTACCCCTCACTTATACTCTTACCCTGGAGAAGGTGGTAAAGCATCTTGGGGGTTTATCCCTCACTTATACTCTTACCCTATCTCAACCGACCATCAAACAAAACAAGCAGGGGGTATAATGTCTTGGGGGTTTACCCCTCACTTATACTCTTACCCTGGAGAAGGTGGTATAGCATCTTGGGGGTTTACCCCTCACTTATACTCTTACCCTATCTCAACTGGCCGTCAAACAAAACATAAGCACTACCATGTCTTCTATAAAAATCCGGGAATTTAACCCAAGTACTACAAATAACGGAAGCATACCCGTGGAATCCCACATCACTGTCGGTACGTCCAAGTAACTTACAACAAGACAGTCGGCCCTCCAACCGAGAGTCGCGGCAACTTAATAAAACATAATACTTGCACTCGAAGGCTATCACCAGCACACATAGGCAATTCTCAATTAATCAAGCCAAAGTACTTATCAAGGCACACATGGAATAATTCTCAATTAACAAGCCAAAGTACTTATCAAGGCACAATTAGAATAATTCTCATTTAACAAGCCAAAGTACTTATCAAGGCACAAATAGAATAATTCTCATTTAACAAGCCAAAGTACTTATCAAGGCACAAATAGAATAATTCTTATTTAACAAGCCAAAGTACTTATCAAGGCACAAATAGAATAATTCTCATTTAACAAGCCAAAGTACTTATCAAGGCACACATGGAATAATTCTCAATTAACAAGCCAAAGTACTTATCAAGGCACAATTAGAATAATTCTCATTTAACAAGCCAAAGTACTTATCAAGGCACAGATAGAATAATTCTCATTTAACAAGCCAAAGTACTATGTACGTACATTCTTTTCAAAAGACTCCTTTTTATGTAAAATCCCAAGATACTAACACCCGTAGTATCAAGGTGTGTCTATTTTTCAAAGTAAGTTACTACACTTTTAGAAAACTCATTTCAAAGCTTGAAATCAAGTAACTTCAAATTTTCACAATCTAGGCAACTTATGCCCAATAATCAAAATAGACAACTTTCTTAACCTTCCATAAAACCGTTATAACCAACTTCCCATAAAGCCGTTATAACCCTTTATGGTTTTAGACAATTTCATTCTTTTTATAACCAAGAGACTTATACTTAAAACCAAGTATCACAAACTTTCAAATCAAGTTCCTTAACTTTCAAAATACTTCAAGTCCCTTAATATTTAAAACAAGTTTCTTCTACTTTTAAACCTCAAGTAACTCACACCTTTAAAACAAGTTACTTCTCTTAAATCATGTCATTTCTCCTCTCTTAAAACAATTAAGTAAATCACTCCTTTAACTCCCCTAAAGTCATTACAACAACCCTTAGGTTTTGGAACTAAGGCACTAGCTAAACGGTTTGGAAACCACTTCTTTTTCAAGACTCTATGTACTTTAAGTAAAATACTTTCACTTTTAAGAATCCAACTTCAATAAGGCAATGGATTATAAAACTTACAATTTAAACATCAAAGTACAATCAAGGAAGTACATAGAACAAATTCTACTTTAGGCAATCCAAATACAACCAAGGAATGGATCATTTAAGGAGTAGAACATACTTTCTTTATCTTAAGGAATCATGCTAGAAGAGGAGATAGTTCACATACCTTTTCGGCTAAATCCACAAGCTAAGCCGAATACGCCGTACGTAGAATTTTTCAACCTATAATGGTCACAACAAGACTATCAACTTCTAGTCTCAACGTAGAATAATACTAAGTATACGGTCTCTAATTCTACGGAAAATCGGGCAACACTTCCTTTGTTTCTACTCACTTTGCCACCTTTTTCAAGGCCGAATACAATAACCAACACACCACATTTAAGGCTCAAACCAACAACCAAACAAAGGGAATTACACGCCTTACAATACGTGTAAAATTTCGCCCCACAATTCATACCAAGTAGTTAATACTCCAAAAGCCATTCTCGGCCAACATAAATAGCAACACTAAGTCCTTTCCAAATTCTTTTTCAAACCAAGTTCTAAGGTCTAACATGTTATATAGTCATAAACAACTTCAACAACTACAATTTCCTTCTTTATACAACATGCGACAACTTAAACTAATAATCAACTAGAATTCCAATCTTAAGGCTAAACATGCTAGTTTTTCGGATTAGGGTTCCAATAGCCAATACACTAATCCAACTACATAATATATAACTCATGTTTGCTAATATCCATAGCTACAATCAATAAGTAAACTTAATTGCTAAAACGACAAAATTATACCTTTCCAAGCCCTTAAAATTTCCAAGATTCAAAGTCACGCCTTAGCAATTCTTAGCTCCTTTCCTTAGGTTCCAATCCGCTCCAAGCACTCCTTAGAGGCCTATGAAGAACCCATCTTCAAGTTCCAACTTCAAAGTTGAAGAACTCCTCAAGTTTCCGCCTTGCGACTAATACGAAAACGCCGTTTTTCCGAAATCTTTCTATTGAAATATCCTTACAATACCCTTAGGGACATTGGGTTAAAGTCTTGTGAACAAAGGATCAAAACTACAATTTTTTTTGTGTGCAAAGTAGTGAACCCGAGAGCTTCTTGAACTCAAGCTCTAGTTCTCAAATATTTTCTAAGTGTAAAATGCCAAGTCTTGCACTAGTATGATATATAAAACACATTGGAGGGTCTAGATAACAACACTTGTTAAAATTGGAGGGAAGAGATCAAGCCAAATGGCTCTTGACTTGGTCAACAATGTCAAGCTCTATTATTAGCAAGACTTGGTCATCCTATCATTGGCCAAATGACCATAATACCCTTACTAATTTTCGTCCAACACCACATGTGGGAGTGCCACGTGTCGCCCTCTCATTCGTCCACAAAATTTTGTAACCCTCGTGGGCCCCGCAAAATGTAAAATTCCTCGGGTGGGCCCCACGTGACCAAATCCGTAAAAATAATTTTCCATAATATTAATAAGTTCCATATTCTTCAAATAATACATTTTGAGAATCCAATTCTCAACAACGAACATTTTTCCTTTCCGACGTTCGGAAGATTTTCCGTCGGAAAAACAATTCTTCCTTTCGTACTAATTTCCAAGTCTTGATTCCTTATGTACATTCTCTTATACAAGTCTTGGACTTATGGGGTGTAACATCTAAGCAGAAGGTTCTCTATTCTATGGAAATTTAAGATTTCCTACCCACAACTACACAAGTCTCATCAGAATACAAATCCCATGTAAATCTGATTCAATCTTTTATACCCCGTATTTCCAGAGTATGTACGTAAGGACGTACGTAGAAAATTTGAGCCTTAAAGATTTGGCAAGTTTCGAAATTTGGGCACAAGTGCCAAAAAGAATCGTTTTTCGACGAAACGTTTTACTAGACTTGCGAAGGGAAAATTCCGGCTATGTCATTTCTAATTTTTGCGGATTTTTCCGAGAGACGAAACATTTTGGACCAACGAGAGGGCGACACTTGTCACCCTCTAATTGGAGCACGTTTTGGGCGGTAATGGACGAAATGGTGGGTTGTAGTTGGTAGGATATTTTGTGCAAGTTGGTGTGGTAGATGGATAAGGTACACATGGTTAAATCCTAGCCCTACACTTGCCTAACACTTGGATGGATCTTGGCCATTGGTTGGCCATTGCTTGACCTATAAATACTCCCCCTTAGTGATGAACTTCTTCATCCAAAAATTGTTCCAAGTCTTGAAATCCTCTCCCGCTTGTGGTTCTCGCCCCACCTGCGAAACCCCTCTTTGAGAAGCCTTGCCGAGAGCACCACCCCCCCTAGCCTGGTTGTTTTCGTATAATACCCCCCTTTGTGGTATAGAAATACTCTCCAAGTATTGTTGTAATGCCCAAATACCTTAGCCCATATACCTTGTAGTACTTTCCAAAGTTACCTCTATACGTAGAGCCCGAAAATACTATTATACTTTCCTTTAGACACTAAACAAAACCCTAAGGAAAACCTTCATAGTCGGTTGAAGTGTTAAATAGAAGTTGCGTAGAACTTCTAAGGGTTGTTTGGAGCGGATTGGAGCACTTGGAGTAGGAGCTAAACGTTGCTCAGGATCGACTTTAAACTTGGATAATTTTGGGCTCACCGAGGTAAATAATCCTATCCTTCTATTGTAATTGGGAATTACATACTGTAGTAGTATAGAAATGAATATAAGATTCATAGAAGAGAATTGAACTGTAATAGAAGGATATTACAGAATAGACTTGAACTGAAATCACGTCAGAAGAATATTAAAGTAGTAGATTAAACTGTACTTACATAGGATTGTATTTACAGTAGACTGATAACCTTTATTGGTTGAATGTTCTGCAAGTAGCATGTGCTACTTAGAAGGTGGACAAGGCTAGCCGGGTTATAGCCGAGGAGCGTTTTGCTTATAGTCGATAATCGTCGCGAGGTATGTGATTCTTCCTATACTCTTGAGCATGAAGTATTTTAAAAGAATACATATAGTACGGTAGACGTACGTGTGACAATGTCTTTTGACTTAAGCCTGAATAATATGTATATATAATATGGTAGACGTACGTGTGCTAACTGAATATAGTTGTACGGCAATGTCTTTTGACTTAAGCCTGAATAATAAGAACCTTGAAATATTTTAAAAGGAATATATATATAGTACGGTAGAGCGTCGTGTTAAGCGAATGTAGTGTTACGGCAATGTCTTTTGACTTAAGCCTGAATAAGAAGAATCTTGAAGTATTTCAAAAGAAATAAGAAACCTTTTTGAAAGAAGAGTAATACTTGGTGTTGAAAACATAAGAGTTATACTAGCTTTATGGGAGGTTAGGTATAACGTCTTAAGAGAGATAAAAAGAATGGTTTACTGATTTTTAGAAGTTAAGAGACTTAATCTTAAAAGATAAGAGACTTGACTTAATTGTATTGATATGAAGTTTGTTAAAAGTGTGAAACCTCATTCGTGAGTAATGAGTACTTGGTTTTTAAAAGGGGATAATGTTTTACTGATTTAGGAAATCAGAATGAGTATCGACAAACCACTGCAGCGTTAATAAAGGAAAATGTATTGAATAATGAAGTATTATTAAAAACCAGTAGAAACCTCCATCTGCATAGAAGCTAAGATGAGACAAAATGATATTACATTTCCTAGATCATGGCTGCTTAATAAGATTGATTATGAACAAGAATAACCTACACTCATAAGGCATATGTTTCTCAGATTGTTTAAAAGAGAATTATATTCTTAAATGATTAAGACTATGAACTATGGAACTTTTCTAAAATAAAGAGACCTGAGTAATTGAAATTAGGCAAACTGGAACTTTAGGGGAAAGAATGTTGTTGAAAAAGGAAAGTGTTTTGGTTTACCTAAAAATGTGAGTCACTCTATTTTTATACTACGGGTATCGGGTGACCTTTATAAAAGGAATGGATCTCTTTAAAAGGAATTTAACGTACGTAGTACTTTAGGGTTAAAACCCGGACTTGATATAAAATGGAAGTACCTTAAGTTGTGTATAACTTGCCTATGCTTGTTGTTGTATAACTTGCCTATGCTTGTTGTTATATAACTTGCCTAAGCTTGTTGTGGTGTAACTCGCCTATGCTTGTTGTGATAGCCTTTGTTGTGCAAGAATTGTGTTTCTATACTACCGCGTCTCTCGATGGAGGGCCGGTTGACTTGTTGAGAGCTTACTTGGACGTACCTGTTATACCCCGTATTTCCAGAGTATATACGTAAGGACGTACGTACGACAATTTGAGACTTAAAGTTTGGCATAGGTTCGAAATTTTGTGCACAACACCCGGTTAGAGTCGTTTTTCGACGAAACGTTTTACAGAACTTGCGAAGGGAAAATTCCGGCTATGTCGTTTTGTATTTTTGCGGATTTTTCCGAGCGACGGAAAATTTTTGTTAACGAGAGGTGACACTTGTCACCTCAAGTGGACGCTGGTCGCCATTTGGGTCACGTCTCCTTGGCCGATTGGCCCCTTATTTTGTGCCTTGTTTTGGCCTTGTTTTGTGCCTTGTTTTGTGCCATGTTTTGTGGAGTAGGGGTTAGGGTGCACTTGGCTTGATCAAGGCCTTACACTTGCCTTGCACATGGCTTGATCTTGTCCATTGGTTGGCCCTTGGCTTCCCTATAAATACCCCTCCCTTTGTTGAAGACTTCATCATCCAAATGTGTTCTAAGTCTTGCAATCCTTCCCCTCTCCTCTTGTTGTTCTCGTCCTAAGCCTTCCCCCCCTCCCCCTTTGAGTGGCCTTGTGGCCGAGAGGTTCCTCCTCCTAGTGGTGTGGCAGAGGTACCCCTCTCCCTTGGTTGAAAGTTGTCTTCCAAGTATTGTTATAATGCCCACTATACCAGAGCCTTTACCTTGATGTATTCCAAAAGTGACCTCTATCGTAGAGCAGGAAATACTACCTTTTGTCCTTTTAGTCTCAAACCGAAACCCTAAGTAAATCTTCAGCGAGTTGGAGTATTTAAGTAGAAGTTGGTTAGAACTTCTAAGGTTGTTTGAGCGGATTGAGCGCACTGAGTAGAGCTAAACCTTGCTCGGGATCGACATTATAACTTGGATAATTATGGGCTTGTCGAGGTAAATATTCTTGTCCCCTTATTGTAATTGGAGATTACATGTTGTAGGAACATATAGTTGAAGTATACTATATATAGAATCAACATTATTGCGGCAATGTCTTTTGACTTAAGCTGAATTTAAAGAAGAGAATCGAATCGTAATTACATAGATCAGACATAAAGAGACTTGTATCTGTTATACCCGTAGTTGCAGGTATGTATGTGAGGACGACGCATGAGAGTACGGCAGTAAATTTTGAAAAGAAAGAAAGATGTGAGTTTTCACTAAAAGTTTCCTGTTATTTGTGAAGAAAAAGGTTCGTTAATGGGAATTGGATTCCGATTTGGTATTTGGACTTCATAGATTATATTAGAATTTTGAGATTTTATTTTCGAAATGGTCACTGGGCCCACGGAGAAATTTACTGGTTTTGGGGCCCACTTTGTTTTCTAGATTTTGGCCATTGTGGATATTTTTCGAAAGACGCTTTATGAGGGCCAATAGGAGGGTGACACGTGTCACCCCGCCAGTGGCTTGCCGAAGTTACCTTTGTGCACAACACTTGTTAGAGTCGTTTCGACGAAACGTTTGCGTAACTTGCGAAGGGAAAATTCCGCTATGTCGCTTTGTATTTTTGCGGATTTTTCCGAGCGGCGAACATTTTGGTTAACAAGAGGGTGACACTTGTCACCCTGCCGACGCCTTAGTGGCCTGGCTTCGCTCGCCGATGGTGCCTTGTTGTGGCATTGTTTTGTGCAATGTTTTGTGCAATGTTTTGTGGCATGTTTTGTGGAGTAGGGGTTAGGTGCACTTGGCTTGATCTTGCCTTACACTTGCCTTACACTTGGAAGGATCTTGGCCATTGGTTGGCCTTTGGTTTTGCTATAAATACCCCTTATGTTGATGAACTCTTCATCCACAAATGAAACCTTCCAAGCCTAAAATCCTCCCTCCTCTAGTGTTGAGTTCGTCCCAACTCATCCCCTTTGAGAGTCTTGCCGAGGCCTCCTCCTCCCCTTTGAGGTGCTAGCATGGGTACCCCTAGCCTAGTTGTTTCGTATAATACCCTCCTTGTGGTATTGAAATACTTCTCCTAGTATTGTTATAATGCCCAAAATACCTTAGCCTTTACCTTGTTGTATTCCAAAAGTTACCTCTATACGTAGAGCAGGAAATACTACCTTTTGTCCTTTTAGTCTCAAACCGAAACCCTAAGGAAATCTTCATAGTTGGTTGAAGTATTTGAGTAAGTTGGTTAGAACTTCTAAGGGTTGTTTGAGTGGTTTGAAGCGCACTGAGTGAGCTAAACCTTGCTCAGATCGACATTATAACTTGGATAATTTTGGGCTTATCGAGGTAATTATCTTGTCTCTATTGTAATTGGAAATTACATGTTTGTTAGAATATATAGTTGAAGTATACTATATATGGAACTATACTTAGTATTCAGCAATGTCTTTTGACTTAAGCCTCAAGATTAAAGAATCGAATCGAATCAGTATTTACATAGATCAGATTGCAGAGACTTGTGTAGTATTATCGAGTAGAATTGTACACGTCCGGTTAGGCGTGTAAACCCTCTGGTTGGCTTGGTAGCCTACTCGATAGAGAGGAGATTTACGCTGTCATGTGAGGTGTGCCGAATTTTCTGTAGAAGATAGAAACTTGTGTTTTGGGGTTAATAGACGTTTGTGACCTTTATAGGTGAAAGTACTAAGAGTAGCGATTCTACTCGAGGAGTGGAAAGGGCTAGTGCGTTGTAGTACTTGGAGCATTTTGCTTATTGTCGATAAATCGTCGCGAGGTATGTGAACCTCTTCCTATCTTTTCTAGCATGATTGTTGTGAACTATGTAGTACGGTGACGCATACGTGCTAAGTGATTGGGTTGGTTTAAAACATAGGGTGTTATAATAGCTTTATGGGAAGTTAGTTATAACGACCTTATGTAGGTGAAAATGGTTTACTGATGTTAGAAGTTAAGAGACTTGATCTTATAAGATAAGAGACTTAACTTATTTGTTTTAATGTGGATGTTGTGTGAAACCTCATTCGTGAGTAATGAGTACTTGGTTTTTAAAGGGATAATGTTTCCGATTTGAAATCGAATGTATCGGCAGACCAACGCAGCGTTAATAAAGGAAAATGTATTGAATAATGATGTGTTGTATTAAAACCAAGAGAAACCTCCATCCGCATGAAGCTAAGATGAGACAAAATGATATTACCTTTTCTAGATCATGGCTGCTGTAATAAGATCGTTATAAACAAGAATAAACTACTCACATATATGACATATGTTACTCAATTGTTCTAAAAAGGAATCAAGTGATTAAGTTTGGGAACTATAAAATCATCTGAAAATGAGAAGCTTGAGTAATTGAAACTAGGCAAACAGGAACTTAGGAAAAGAATGTTGTTACTTGATTTTGAAAAGGAAGGTGGGTTGGTCATTCTAATACTACGGATATCGGGTGACTTTTATAAAAGTAATGGATCTCTTTTAAACGAACTTAACGTATGTAGCACCTTGGGGTTAAAAACCCGGACTTTGGCATAAAATGAAAGTACTTTGAGTTGTTGTGAAACTTGCCTATGCTTGTTGTTGTGAAACTTGCCTATGCTTGTTGTGAAACTTGCCTATGCTTGTGATAGCCTTTGTTGTGCAAGTGTGGTATTTACGTTACCGCGTCTCGATAGAGGCGGTCGACTTGTTGAGAACTTACTTGACGCGTCTTTGGCGGTGATGGAGAATTCCACGTATGTTTCCATTTTGATTATCGTCTTGTTGATGATGTCACATGGACATGTCTACACCGAGGAAGAATTCCGGGGGCATGCGGCCATGAGTCGGGTTGATTACCCGATCTATTGTTATTGTGGTTACATGGACATGACTACACCGATGTAGAATTCCGGGTACGTGGCTACGCGCGGGTTGATCACCCAAGATATTATTGTTGATGTCACATGGGCGTGTCTACACCGAGGTAGAATTCCGGCATGTGGCCGGGCATTGGTATTATTGTTGCATCTTGACATGTCTACACCGTCGCAGACTCCGGGCACGCGCCATGACGCGAACATGATTGATGTTGTGGCGTGAGACCCATAGTTATATTTGAGTGATGACTTGAGGCGTGAGTCACCGATCGACATGATCGCTTTTATGTTGTGAACTGTAGTTTGGTTATCATACATGTCTCCTGCTTTATATAAACTAGTATGATTTCATTCTGATTTTTTACGATTCACATACTTGGTACTGTTGTGCGACCTCCTTCTGGCCGAGCGTATAAAGAGGCGAGCCTCTACCACGAATGCACTAACCGTGGCTCTCCGTATGGCACATCACGAGAAGCGGCCGTAGGCATGCCTCGAGGATCGCAAGCGGCCTGTACCATTTGTTGGGTCGTCGGAGCAAGGCTCGCGACAAAGTTACAAAAGTGGTATCAGAGCAGTTAATCCTCGGAAAGTGTCTACAGACCGTGTCTAGTAGAGTCTTGATTATCGGTGTCTTGTGCACCACATCAATAATCAGGAGGCTATAGGACATTTAGGATTGGTTTCCATTCTTCTCATTCGAGATCGTGCCTTAGAGGCGTGTTGTAAGTTGGACCCTCCGACGTATCTCGTTTTTACCGATTATGCCTCCGCGCAAGGCAACGAGCCTGGAAGGGCAAGGCAGCGAGGGTGCCGCTAGTGAGATCTGAGGAGTACGAGGGCGCAGCCCGCATGACCGAGGTGTGCTTGACGGCGGGTTTTGGACGCCGCCACCCAAAGAGAGGTTAGAGCCGCAGCAATGGCTGCTGAGACCGCAGTACCTGAGCCTCCAGTCCCACAGTCTGGGGCAGAGGAGATGGGTTACAAGGAGATGGTCTGGGCTTGCCGCCGTGGTCGTGGCAGTGTATGGCGAGAGAGGCTGGACGCAGCAGCCCAATCCAGAGACCGTGGTGCACGAGAGCAGATAGTTTGAGGCTACGGACTTTACGAGTTGTAGCCCGCGAGTTTTATGGGTCGAGGCACGAGGATGATCCGCAGGAGTTCATTCGCAGCTACGGATCATGCGCGGTGATCAAGGCTTGAGACCGAGTCTGTGACCTTTGGTTCGTGACGGCCGCGTGATACCGCAATGATCGTTTGATTCATGGGAGCTTTCGGGAGAGCATGCACTCCAGCAAGATGGGATGAGTTTTCGGGCTTTCTCACTCACTTCTTGCCTCCGCAGATGAGGAGGCACGGGCCGACAGATTTTTGATGCTTAGACAGAGCGAGTACGGTTCGGAGTACAATGTGAGTTCGACTCATTGGCGTGACGTCCCAAATGGTAGCTAGTATGGAGGATCGAGTGCACCGATATGTTACAGGGCTCGATGATTACATGTCAGAGGCATGTTCAGGAGTAGCTCTTCAGCCGGGCATGGACATTGCCCGCATGCAGGCTCATGCACTGGGATGTGAGGCACGGAGAGGTCGACGGAATGACCAATATCGCAGGAAGAGGCGAACAACGAGGTCCTTTGGTGACTTTCGAGGCGGACCGCCTCATCAGCATACTAGTTTTGCACCTCCGCCAGTGCAGAGTGGTCCTCCATAACCTTCAGAGTATTCGGAGCAGTCGGGGCTCGAAGGGTTGAGTTTCGGGAAGTAAGGTGTTGGCGGATGCGTCACCCCTACCTCGGTGGTCGATGTAGTAGACCGCATTTCGGGAGTGTCGTGGTGCCAGGAGCTTGTTATTTTGCGGCAGCGGGCCATTTTGCGAGGAACTGTCCGACCAAGGGTAGCACGGATGTTACGACTCGACCCTCGGATCGATGGTGGTTCATCGCCTTTCTGATTATGCACTGCAGGCGTGCCTAGGATTAGAGTGAGCGGTAGCTTCGTATATCCTTAACCTCTAGAGTTTTGGTATGCTTGTTATGATGGTCTCATTATTATGTGCTATGTACGAATAGCGTTGTGTTAATTGTGAGTTAGAAAACATGCTTAGTTGGGAGGATACGATGGGGCATGGTAAGTGTGAACCTTAGACTATGTCACGACTGAGACCTTAGGGGTAAGGTCGTCTTGAGTTAAAGATTCATTTTATGTTTGACCCTTATCAGAGTCGTGGTATATGTGGGATTTATTTGTGTGATAAGTCCGTGGGTAGTTTGAGATGGAAGTGGTAGCTTCATGATGTGAATTAGTAAGATTGTTCGGATCGGGAACAAGAGTTTGGCGCGTTGGGGTCGGGTTGAGGACCATTTGCGGGTCAACCCAGAACCCGGTTTGGGGTGGGTCTGGGTGGTCCCGGTGGTAGGGTCACGAGGATGCTAGGCCCAAGTTTGTGTGACCATCGTATGAGTTCGTGGACGCGTTCGACTGAGCGGTTCGTAAAGGCCGGAATGGCCTTAAGGAAGTTTGAGGTTAGTAAGATGACCAAGTTTGGAGGTAGTGACTCAGAGATTTTTGGGAGCGGAAGTAATTATGAAGTATGGTACGTCTAGGAGAGTTCAAGTGTTCGAAGGGCACGACGAGTAAGGAAAGAAGAGGGCGTGTGTTATTTCGTGGCCGTGGCGTTGGCAACTTGTTAGAGGAACTTTATCGTTATCCGGCTTGAGAAGGAACATTCGGACGAATGTTTCTAAGGAGAGGAGAATGTTATACCCGTAGTTGCGGGGTATGTATGTGAGGACGACGTGAGAGTACCAGAAATTTTGAAAAGAAAGAAAGATGTGAGTTTTCACGGAAAAGTTTAGGTTATTTGTGAAGAAAAAGGTTCGTTAATGGGAATTGGATTCCCAGATTTGGTATTTGGACTTCATAGATTATATTAGAATTTTGAGATTTTATTTTCGAAAATGGTCACGTGGGGCCCACGGGAGAAATTTACGGTTTTGTGGGGCCCGCTTTTTTTCGAGATTTTGGCCATTGTGGATTTTTTTTTTCGAAAGACGTTTTATGAGGGCCAATAGAAGGGTGACACGTGTCACCCCCGCCTAGGTGGCTTGGCCGAAGTTACCTTTGTGCACAACACCCTGTAGTCGCCGACGAAACGCTTTGCGTAACTCATGGCGGAAAATTCCGCTATGTCGTTTTGTATTTTGCGGATTTTTCCGAGCGGCGGAACATTTTGTTAACAAGAGGTGACACTTGTCACCCTCCGACGCCTTAGGGTCAGTTTGGCTCGCCGATGGTGCCTTTGTGGCATTGTTTTGTGCAATGTTTTGCAATGTTTTGTGGCATGTTTTGTGGAGTAGGGTTAGGGTGCACTTGACTTGATCTTGGCCTTACACTTGCCTTACACTTGGAAGGATCTTGGCCATCGTTGGCCTTTGGTTTTGCTATAAATACCCCTTATGTTGATGAACTCTTCATCCACAAATGAAACCTTCCAAGCCTAAAATCCCTCCCTCCTCTAGTGTTGAGTTCGTCCAACTCATCCCCTCTTTGAGAGTCTTGGCCGAGGCCTCCTCCTCCCCTTGAGGTGCTAGCATGGGTACCCCACTAGCCTAGTTGTTTCAGATAATACCCCATCCTCGTGGTATTGAAATACTTCTCTAGTATTGTTATAATGCCCAAAATACCTTAGCCTTTACCTTGTTGTATTCCAAAAGTTACCTCTTTACGTAGAGTCCGGAAATACTACCTTTTGTCCTTTTAGTCTCAAACCGAAACCCTAAGGAAATCTTCATAGTTGGTTGAAGTATTTGAGTAGAAGTTGGTTAGAACTTCTAAGGGTTGTTTGGAGTGGTTGGAGCGCACTGAGTGAGCTAAACCTTGCTCGGGATCGACATTATAACTTGGATAATTTTGGGCTTATCGAGGTAATTATCTTGTCCTCTATTGTAATTGGAAATTACATGTTTGTTAGAATATATAGTTGAAGTATACTATATATGGAACTATACTTAGTATTCGCAATGTCTTTTGACTTAAGCTCAAGATTAAAGAATCGAATCGAATCAGTATTTACATAGACTGTATTGCAAGAGACTTGTGTAGTATCGAGTAGAATTGTACACGCCAGGTTAGGCGTAAACCCTGGTTGGCTTGGTAGCCTACCGATAGAGAGAGATTTACGCTGCCATGTGTGAGGTGTCAGAATTTTCTGTAGAAGATAGAAACTTGTGTTTTGGGGGTTAATAGACGTTTGTGACCTTTATAGGTGAAAGTACTAAGAGTAGCGTATTCTACTCGAGGAGGAAAGGGCTAGCGGTTGTAGTACTTGGAGCATTTTGCTTATTGTCGATAAATCGTCGCGAGGTATGTGAACCTCTTCCTATCTTTTCTAGCATGATTGTTGTGAACTATGTAGTACGTAGACGCATACGTGCTAAGTGATTGGGTTGGTTTAAAACATAGGGTGTTATAATAGCTTTATGGGAAGTTAGTTATAACGACCTTATGTAGTGAAAATGGTTTATTGATGTTAGAAGTTAAGAGACTTGATCTTATAAGATAAGAGACTTAACTTATTTGTTTTAATGTGGATGTTGTGTGAAACCTCATTCGTGAGTAATGAGTACTTGGTTTTAAAGGGATAATGTTTCCGATTTGGAAATCGAATGTGTATCGATGCACTACCGCTGCGGCGTTAATAAAGGAAAATGTATTGAATAATGATGTGTTGTATTAAAACCGGAGAAACCTCCATCCGCATAGAAGCTAAGATGAGACAAAATGATATTACATTTTCTAGATCATGGTCTTTGTAATAAGATCGTTATAAACAAGAATAAACTACTCACATATATGACATATGTTACTCAATTGTTCTAAAAGGAATCAGTGATTAAGTTTGGGAACTATGAAATCATCCGAAAATGAGAAGCTTGAGTAATCAAACTAGGCAACCGAACTTAGGAAAAGAATGTTGTTACTTGATTTTGAAAAGGAAGGTGGGTTGGTCATTCTAATACTACGGATATCGGGTGACTTTTATAAAAGTAATGGATCTCTTTAAACGAACTTAACGTATGTAGCACTGGGGTTAAAAACCGGACTTTGGCATAAAATGAAAGTACTTTGAGTTGTTGTGAAACTTGCCTATGCTTGTTGTTGTGAAACTTGCCTATGTTTGTTGTTGTGAAACTTGCCATGCTGTGATGATAGCCTTTGTTGTGCAAGTGTGGTATTTACGTATTACCGCGTCTCTCGATAGAGGTCGTCGACTTGTTGAGAACTTACTTGACGTCTTTGGCGGTGATGGAGAATTCCACGGGTATGTTTCCATTTTGATTATTGTCTTGTTGATGATGTCACATGGACATGTCTACACCGAGGTAGAATTCCGGGGGCATGCGGCCATGCGGTCGGGTTGATTACCCGATATATTGTTATTGTGGTTACATGTACATGTCTACACCGAGCTCGACTTCCGGGGGCATGTTACGCGCGGCGGTTGATCACCCAAGATATTATTGTTGATGTCACATGGACGTGTCTACACCGAGGTAGAATTCGGGCATGTGGCCATGGGCATTGGTATTATTGTTGCATCATGGACATGTCTACACCGGCGCAGTCCGGCATGCGCCATGACGCGAACATGATTGATGTTGTGGGCGTGAGACCCATAGTTATATTTGAGTGATGACTTGAGGGCGTGAGTCCCTGACTGGACATGACTGCTTTTATGTTGTGAAATGTAGTTTGGTTATCATACATGTCTGCTGCTTTATTTAGACTAGTATGATTTCATTCTGATTTTTACTGATTTCACATACTTGGTACTTGTCAGATCGACCTCCTTCGGGGCCGTTCATGCCGCAGTAGAGGTACATCGGCCGTGGATCCTCGCTCTTAGGATCTCGGTTAGCGTTTTGGGAAGCTCCGTTTCTCGAGGCTTATCTTTTGTATGTGTTCCCCGAGTTGTAGGTTACGTACATTCGGGGTATGGCGGCCCCGTCCGTCATAGTTGTTGTAAATCTTAGAGGTGCGTAATCGTTGTGCGTGGTTGTAAAAGGATTAAACTATTCGTTTTGAAAGAGTTGTATTTATTTATGTTATTGGAAGGTAACCTGGGTTGGCACGTTGTGTTATGTTCATATATCTTGTTTCTTGTTTAAAGTTTTATTTTCATTGGTTTTCTCGATGATTGTATCACTAGGGTGCCCGATAAGGCACGATGAACGCCCCGAACGGGTCTGATGTCATTCTTTGTGTTATAGAATTGTACACGTCCGTTAGGCGTGCAAGCAACCCCTGGTTGGCTTGGTAGCGGCCTCGAGAGAGAGGAGATTTACGCTGCGGGGAGGTGCTGCCGAATTTTCTGTAGAATATGGAACCGTACGGTTAGAAGTTAATAGACGTTTGTGGCCTTATAGGTGGAAGTACTACGAGTAGCGTATTCTACTTGAAGAGTGGAAAAGGCTAGCTGGGTTACAGTACTGTGGAGCGTTTTGCTTATTGTCGATAATCGTCGCGAGGTATGTGAACCTCTTCCTATATGTTCTAGCATGATATGTGTATAACTATGTAGTACGGTAGACGTACATGTGTTTAATGTATTTGATTGGTTTGAAACATAAAGTGTTATAACGGCTTTATGGGAAGTTGGTTATAACAGCTTTATGTAGGTAAGAAAATGCTTTGTGGTTTCAAAGGGTAACTGATTTGACTTATAACGGATTTGATGGGTAGTAATAAAGAACTTGAAGTGTTTCAAAAAGACCTTTTTGAAAGAAGAGTAATACTTGGCTTTGAAAACATAAGAGTTGTACTAGCTTTATGGGAAGTTAGGTATAACGTCTTAAGAATGATAAAAAGAATGGTTTCATTTTTTAAGATAAGAGACTTGACTTAATGGTATTGATATGAATTTTGTTAAAAGTGTGAAACCTCATTCGTGAGTAATGAGTACTTGGTTTTAAAAGGAATAATGTTTTACCGATTTCGGAAATCAGAATGAGTATCGACAAACCACTGCAGCGTTAATAAAGGACAATGTATTGAATAATGAAGTATGGTATTAAAACCAGTAGAAACCTCCATCTGCATAGAAGCTAAGATGAGACAAAATGATATTACATTTCCTAGATCATGGCTGCTTAATAAGATTGATTATAAACAAGAATAACCTACTCACATATAAGACATATGTTTCTCAAAACGTTTAAAGGAGAATTATGTTTTAAAGGATTAAAACTATGAACTACGAAACTGTTATACCCCGTATTTCCAGAGTATGTACGTAAGGGAATACGTACGAAAGTCTTGCCTTAAAGATAAGCCTTGGACGTTTTATTTTGTGCACAACTCACTAAAAGAATCGTTTTCCGACGAAACGTTTCCACGATTTCGAGAGTAAATTCCGGCTATGCCATTTCTTATTTTTGCGGATTTTTCCGAGAGACGAAACATTTTGGACCAACGGGAGGGCAACACTTGGCACCCTCCCATTGATGGACTTGAATCGTCCATGGACGAAATTGGAGAGCCAAGGCACGTTTTTTGTGCCTTGTGCTCAAGTCAAGGGTTGGTAGGATATTTGTGTTTAGTTAATCCTCACCCTACACTTGCCTTGCACTTGTCTTCATCTTGGCCATTGGTTGGCCAAGGCTTGACCTATAAATACCCCCTTAGAGATGAAAAGTTCTTCATCCACAAATCTTCCAAGTCTTGAAAAATCCTCTCTCCCTTTGTAGTCTTCTCGTCCCAAAACACCTCCTCCTCATGAAGGCCCTCGCCGAATACCCCCTCTCTAGCCTAGTAGTTTGGCCGAGGCCCCCTAGCCTAGCCAAAAATCTACCCCCTCCCTTGGTAGAAAAGTTACCTTCTTGTATCGTTATAATGCCCAAAATACCCCAGCCCAAATACCTTAGTACTTAGTAGAAGTTGTGAAGAACTTCTAAGGTTCTGAGCATACAACTTAGAGCAAAACCTTGCTCAGCGCGACTTTTCTAGGATATTATTGGGCTTACCGAGGTAACTAATCCTAACCCTCTTTGAATTAGAAATATATACCGTTGTAGTATAAGGATAAGTATAAATACTTAGAAGTATATCACGAATAGAATTGAACTGTTATCACAGTAGGGGTTTAAAAGAAGAATAATTGAATCAGATTTACATAGATTGTTTCACAAGAGACTTATATAGCTCACCGCAGGAAGTGCTGCCCGACTTTCCGTAGAATTGTGAACCCTCCGCTTAGAATGACCTTGAGTAGTCTTTGATAGATATATGTGACCATTATAGGTGACTCTGCATGGCGACATATTCAACTCGCGTGGTTTTCATTGGAAGGTATGTGATTCTTCCTAAAGCATGATATTTTACAATATATATAGTGCGGTAGACGCATACGTGTTAACTGAATAATAACTACGGCAATGTCTTTGACTTAAGCCCGAATAACACTTACGAATGCCTCACGCTTAAGCTGAATAATAAAGATCCAAAGCATTTCATAAGAATACTGAATCATTTTTAACAGAAGAGAACTAACTGGTTTTTAAAACAGAAGCTTAAGAGTTATACTAGCTTTATGGGAAGTTAAGTATAACCACTTAAGATTGATAAAAGAAACAAATTTGCCTATGTGTTTATAACAGACTTATGTTGAATTGTGAAAAGAATAATAAGATGGTTTGATAAGTAGACATGATATGATGCTATGTGTGTTAGTATCTTGTAACGTTTGTATAAGAGAGTATCATTGTTGTGCTTATGTTGTTTAAAGATAAGCTGTTATGTTAGTGTACTATCACTCACCTCTTGAGATGATACCGGGGGGTTAAGCTGCCCTCCGATGCGGGGTAGACTCAGGCGGTCTGGGACCATGATTCGAGAATACCTACGCGGTCCAGGCCTATGCGAGCTACGAGTTCCGTGTTAGTATGCGGGTTATGCCTCACGCGGCATGTGGCCATGCGACAACGAGTCGGGGCGATGCCGAGGAGTAGCTACCTCGATGCGGGTTATACCTCACGCGGCCCACGCGTGTGAGTGGCCTATGCGACTCGAGTCGTGATTAGGCTTGCAGAGTGATAATACGCGAGTGGCCCCGCTCAATCATTTGCACTAGAAAAGACCTATTACGCTTACCTATTGTTGCTCTTGTTTGTGATGTGGCACTATGTGCGGTTCCGATTGCTTCATACATATTTGTAAACCGGTTTTAAAAAGTGTTATGATTTCATTTAAGTACTTTACGCTTTCACATACTTAGTACTGTTGTATCGACCTCCTTCGGGCCGCTCATGCCGCAGGCGGGCAAGCAGTGCTAGATCCACATTCTTAGGATCTCCACGTTGGTGTCGAGCTCCATCTCTTCCGAGGCTCTACTTTTGGTATGATCTCCTGTTGTAGATAGTTTGTACAGATCAGGTATGGCGGCCCTGTCCCGCCATAGTTGTATATTTCAGAGGTCTCAGAGTCATGTTGTACGGTCGATGTAATCGCTGAACTATGATTATATATATATGCCGAAAGGCGATGTTTTCTCACATAAGCCGTGTCTTATTTTTATAAATCTGTTTCATGTCTTGTTTTATATTTCCGTGATTTCTCGATGTATGACTACTTGGGTGCCGGTAAGGCACGACCACGGGCCCCGAACGGGTCGTGACAAAAGTGGTATCGAGCGATTAATCCTCGGAAAGTGTCTACGCACCGTATCTAGTAGTTCGATTATCTGTGTTGTGCACCACACCAATAATCGTGAGGCTATAGGATATTTAGGATTGGTTTCCATTCTTCTCATTACGAGATCGTGCTTTAGAGTCGTGTTATAGGTTGGACCTCTAACGTATTCCTTTCCGTAATGATTATGCCTCCACGTAAGGCAACCCGCCCGAAGGGCAAGGCAAATGAGGAGTCGCTAGCAGACACCCAGAGTCACGAGGGCTCGTGCCCGTCTATACGAGACGGCGAGTTCTATGACGCCCGGCCAAATTTCAAAGACCACAGCACCCACACCTCCCGCCCCACACCGGGCGGAGGAGTTAGGTACAAGGAGATGGCCCGACTTTTGGCTAAAGTCAGGCCCGACACGGCGAGAGATCGACGCCAGTTCAGCTCACCCAGCCCAGCCGCACCCGTGTACACCCGAGGCGTATAGTTTGAGGCTACGAGATTTCTTGAGTTGTAGCCCACGGAGTTTTATGGGTCGAGGCCGAGGATGATCCGCAGGAGTTCATCCGTCGCCTTCAGAGGATTTTGAGAGTGATCGGGCGCCGAGACCGAGTCCGTGATCTTTGTTCATAGGTCGCGTGATACCGCAGCCGATTGGTTTGATTCACGGAGTTATCCCGGAGAGCACGCGTCCCAGCCTACTGGGATGAGTTCTCGAGGCTTTCTCACTCACTTCTTGCCTCCACAGATGGCGAGGGCGCGGTGATAGATTTTTACCACGAGGCAGAGGACGACCGCCGTGCGAGTACAATGTCGAGTTTGATTCATTGGCTCGATATGTCCCAAAGATTGGTAAGATATGGAGGATAGGGTACACCGCTATGTCACCGCTAGACGACTATATGGCCGAAGTCATGTGCGGGGTTTCTCCACCGGTATGGACATTACCCGCACGCAGCTCACGCCTGGATGCGGCGAGCGCAGAGGTCGACGAGTGGACGACAAAGCAGCAGAAGGCCGTGACGGAGGGTCTTCCGGTGGTTATCGTGGTGGCGGCCTCGCAGGCCTAGATTCGCACCACGCCACCAGAGCACTCGCACCGCCCTCGACACCAGAGTTTTCGAGACGCACTGGGCCCTGTGGCTTCACGCCCGTAGTAGCAGAGATCGCCGACGGACCACCCCGGTGGCCGATGGTAGATCCCATTACGGAAATGTGGTACTACTTTGGAGCTTGTTCTGGTTGCAGCAGGTCACTGCGAGGGATTGTCCGACCGGGGCGGCGGTGGTAGGCTCACCTTCGTTCTGTTGCCGCCTTCATCTCCTACGATTACTCGCCCGAGGCGTGGTACCGCCGGGTCCAGGTCGCGGCAGAGGTCGTGGCTCGGGTCCAGCCTAGCGGTCCTCGAACCGCATTTATGCTTTGTCCACCGACAGATCGTGAGGCCTCACCGATGTCGCCACGTACCCTATCGCTTCGGGTTTGATGTTTATGCCTTGATAGATCCGGTTCTACTGCCCTATATATCTCCCTTGTTGCTAGTAGGATAGGGATAGAGCACGAGTCCATAGACCCTTTCGAGGTAGCTACGCCAGCCGGGTGATTCGGTGGTAGCTCGCGGTATATAGGGCTTGTCTGTGACCATTTACTGCCGTCGACCAGCCGACTTGATAGAGTTGGAGATGATTGACATCGACGTGATCATGGGGATGGATTGGCTAGCTTCTTGCTACGCCAATGTAGACTGCAGAGAGAGAGTAGTACGGTTCCAGGTTCCTGAGGAGCCGGTTGTTGAGTGGGAGGGGAGCACGGTATCGCCGAGGGGTAGGTTTATTTCCTACCTCAAGGCTAGGAAGATGGTGCAGAAGGGGTATATCTACCATCTAGTTCGAGTGTTTGATACTGAGGCTGCGGTACCAGATTTTCGCCGCCTCCGTAGTCGAAGTTCCCGACGTGTTCCCGGATGACCTCCCGTATCCTCCCGAGAGGAGATTGAGTTTGTATTGACATATTGCGGATACTCGCCTATTTCCATTCCGCCATACGAATGGCACCGCCGAGTTGAGAGAGTCAAGGATCGGCTTAGGGATTTGCTAGAGAAGCGGCTTCATTAGGCCAGTGTTTCTCCCGGGGCGCCTATTGTTCGTGAAGAAGAAGGGCGACGCCGCGCATGTGTTGATTACAGTGCAAACAAGGTGACCATTATGAACAGATACCCTCCCCGTGATTGATGATTTGTTCGACCAGTTGCGAGTGCGAGATGTTTCTCCAAGATTGACCGCGATCGGGCTATCATCAGTGCGAGTCGAGAGGTGGATGTCCCTAGATCGCATTCGGACCCAGACGCATTATGAGTTCAGGGTCATGTCTTTGGGTTGACCAATGCTCCGCGGTATTCATGGATTTGATGAACCGAGTGTTCAAACCATTTTGGACACGTTTGTGATAGTGTTCATTGATGATATCTTGTTTATTCTCGCCAGAGCAGAGCATGCGAGCATTTGAGGACCTTGGCCGACGCTTCTCCAGACAGCAGCTTGTACGCCAAGTTTTCCAAATGTGAGTTTTGGTGACTTGATGGCGTTTCTTGGGCATATTGCCGGGCCGATGGCATTCGAGTTGATACGCCAAGATCGAGGCAATGAGACTTGGCCGAGACCTACTACTCCGGCGAGGTTCGCAGCTTTACGGGCCTTGCAGTTATTATCGGCGGTTCGTGGAGAAGTTTGCTTTATCTTCGCACCATTGACTAGGGTGACTCGAGCGCCAAGTTTGATGGATCGATGCTTGTGAGCGTGGTTTCGATTCTTTGAAAGAGATCGACGATCGCCCGTTCTTACTCTTCCCGAGGTCCATATGGTTATGTCGTGGTATTGCGATCGTCGTGCATCGGGTTGGGATGTGTGTTGATGCAGCATGGCAGGTTATAGCATATGCATCCCGACACCAAGAAACACGAGAGGAACTACCCCACCCATGATTTGAGTTGGCCGTGATTCACGCCTTGAAGATCTGGAGGCACTATTTGTATGGGTTCACGTGGATATTTTTACTGCACCACAAGAGCCTCCAGATATCTTCACCGGAGGGAGTGAACTTACGACGAGACGGTGGTTAGAGTTGCTTAAGGATTACGATGTTGATATCTGTACCACCCGGGAAGGCCAATGTTGGCGTATGCTCTTGAGTCGTAGTCACGGGGAGCCTATCGGATGTGCGACTAGAGAGGAGGGACATGGTTCGTGATTTGCATCGCAGCGAGCCTTGGTGTCCGTTTGATTGATTACGATAGCGGTGGTTAGAGTTCGTGAGGTTGTCGAGTCTTCCATCGCCGGCGAGGTGAAGAGGCAACAGTTCGAGGATCCACCTTGATTCGATATCGTGATACTGACTCTTCGCGAGGCAAGGTCCTTTGAGGTAGCACTGATGGGGTGCTAAGGTTTGAGGGCGCATTGTGTTCGGATGTTTCGTGACTTCGCAGCAGGTTCTTGGGAAGCACACAGTACAAGCGTTACTCTATCCATCCGGGTCGACCAAGATGTACCACGACCTTAGATCCGTATTGGTGGGATGGCTTGAAGAGGACGTTGCAGAGTTCGTAGCTCGCCCGTGTTGTCGCAGTGAAGGTAGAGCACCGCAGGCACGTGGTTTGTTACGCACGATTGAGATCCCGACCGAAGTGGGAGGTAATCAACATGGACTTCATCACAGGATTACCTCGCACTCGGAGGAGACATGATTCTATATGGGTTATCGTCGACGGTGACGAAATCAGCCCACTTTCTTCCGTCAGACGACTTTTTCTACCGAGGATTATGCCGACTTTACATCCGAGAGATCGTCGATCGCATGGAGTCCCTACTTCGATCATATCGCATGCAGGAGCCGGGCTACGCTAACTTCGGAGGTCCTTCCAGAGGGTTTAGGGACGCAGTGAGCCTCGAGTAATCGCATTTCATCCACGCATGCATCGGACAGCAGAGCGCACTATCCGCACTCTTGAGGATATCTGCGAGCCCGTGTTATTGACTTCAGTGGTAGTTGGGAGGATCATTTGCCTCTAGTTGAGTTCGCTTATAATAATAGCTACCACTCCAAAGATTCGATGGCGCCTTATGAGGCCTTGTATGGGAGGAAGTGCAGATCGCCTATAGGTTGGTTCGATGTGGGCGGCGGCAGTGGGACCAGATTTGGTACAGCAGTGATGGATAAGGTGAAACTTATCCGAGAGCGCTTATTGACTCGAGTCGGTAAGTCGATGCAGATCATCGTCGTCGACATCTTGAGTTCGAGGTTCATGATTGGGTTTTCCTAGGTGTCACCCATGGCGGTGTGATGAGATTCGGAAGAAGAAGCTCACCAAGGTACATTGGGCCGTTTCAGATTGTCCGCAGGTAGGCAAGGTTGCCTACGAGTTGATCTGCCGTCCGATCCGAGGCGGTGCATCCTGTTTCACGTATCTATCTTTGAGGAGATGTATCGGGATCCATCTAGGTGCACCCGATTGACGATGTCCAGTGACCGAGGGGGTTATCGTATGAGGAGATTCCCATAGCGATAGTCGATCGTCGAGTTAGGCGTCTGCGACGAAGGACGTGGCTTCCGCAAAGTCTTGTGGCGAACGAGCTCGAGGAGATGACATGGGAAGCCGAGGAGGACATGAGGCGGAAGTATCCTCACCTATTCCCACACCTCCGTAAATTCACTTTCCTACTTGCAAATTTTCGTTATCGTTTACGCCTATGTGTTGCTCTGTGGCCGTGTGGCATTTACAATCGCTTAAGCTTCTTCGATAATCGTCTTGGGAAGGAACATTCGACGAATGTTTCTAAGGAGGAGAATGTTATACCGTATTTCCGCAGTATGCGTAAGGGAATACGACGAAAGTCTTGCCTTAAAGATAAGCCTTGACGCTTTTATTTTGTGCACAACTCACTAAAAGAATCGCTTTACGACGAAACGCTTCCACGACCGTAGAGTAAATTCCGCTATGCCATTTCTTATTTTGCGGATTTTTCCGAGAGGCGAAACATTTTGGACCAACGGAGGGCAACACTTGGCACCCTCCCATTGATGGACTTGAATCGCCCATGGACGAAATGGAGAGCCAAGGCACGCTTTTTGTGCCTTGTGCACAAGTCAAGGGTTGGTAGGATATTTGTGTTTAGTTAATCCTCACCCTACACTTGCCTTGCACTTGTCTTCATCTTGGCCATTGTGGCCAAGGCTTGACCTATAAATACCCTTAGAGATGAAGAGTTCTTCATCCACAAATCTTCCAAGTCTTGAAAAATCCTCTCCTCTCCCTTTGTAGTCTTCTCGTCCAAAACACCTCCTCCCCTTGTGAAGGCCCTGGCCGAATACCCCTCTCTAGCCTAGTAGTTTGGCCGAGGCCCCTAGCCTAGCCAAAAATCTACCCCTCCTTGGTAGAAAAGTTACCTTCTTGTATCGTTATAATGCCCAAAATACCCTAGCCCAAATACCTTAGTACTTAGTAGAAGTTGTGAAGAACTTCTAAGGTTCTTGAGCATACAACTTAGAGCAAAACCTTGCTCAGCGCGACTTTTCTAGGATATTATTGGGCTTACCGAGGTAACTAATCCTAACCTCTTTTGAATTAGAAATATATCCGTTGTAGTATAAGGATAAGTATAAATACTTAGAAGTATATCACGAATAGAATTGAACTGTTATCACAGAAGGGCGGTTTAAAAGAAGAATAATTGAATCAGATTTACATAGGATGCTTTCACATGAGACTTATATAGCTCACCGGTAGGGAAGTGCTGCCCGACTTTCCGTAGAATTGTGAACCCTCTGCTTAGAATGACCTTGAGTAGTCTTTGATAGATATCTGTGACCATTATAGGCTGACTCTCTGCGCGCGACATATTCAACTTGGCAGGTGGTTTTCGCTGAGAAGGTATGTGATTCTTCCTAAAGCATGATATTTTACAATATATATAATACGGTAGACGCATACGTGTTAAGCGAATAAAAACTACGGCAATGTCTTTGAAATAAGACTGAATAAAACATACGGCAAAGCCTCACCGCTTAAGCCATAATAATAAATATCTGAAAGCATTTAATAAGAATACTGAATCATATTTAACATAATAGAAATAACTGGTTTTTAAAACAGAAGCTTAAGAGTTATACTAGCTTTATGGTAAGATAAGTATAACCACTTAAGTTTGATAAAAGAAACAAGTTTGCCTATGTGTTTATAATGACTTATGTTGAATTGTGAAAAGAATAATAAGATGGTTTGATAAGTAGACATGATATGATGCTATGTGTGTTAGTATCTTGTAACGTTTGTATAAGAGAGTATCATTGTTGTGCTTATGTTGTTTAAAGATAAGCTGTTATGTTAGTGTACTATCACTCACCTCTTGAGATGATACCGGGTTAAGCCCCTCCGACGCGGTAGACTCAGCGATGCAGGACCATGATTCGAGAATACCTCATGCGGTCCGAGGGGCCTACGCGAGCTACGAGTTCCGTGTTAGTATGCGGGTTATGCCTCACGCGGTCTATGTGGCCATGCGGACAACGAGTCGGTGATACGCCGAGGAGTACCACTCGACGCGGGTTATACTCACGCGCCCATGTGAGTGGCCTATGCGGACTCCGGGAGTCCAGGATTAGGCTTGCAGAGTGATAATACGGGCGAGTGGCCCTGCTTCGAATCATTTGCAGCCTAGAAAAGACCTATTACAGTTTACCTATTGTTGCTCTTGTTTGTGATGTGGCACTATGTGCGGTTCCCTTGATTGCTTCATACATATTTGTAAACTGGTTTTAAAAAAAAGTGTTATGATTTCATTTAAGTACTTTACAGTTTCACATACTTAGTACCTGTTGTACTGACCTCCTTCGGGGGGCTGCGTTCATGCCGCAGGTAAGGGCAAGCAGGTGCTAGATCCACATTCTTAGGATCTCCACGTTGGTGTCGGGAGCTCCATCTCTTCCGGAGGCTCTACTTTTGGTATGATCTCCCTGTTGTAGATAGTTTGTGCGATCGGTATGGCGGGCCCGTCCCGCCATAGTTGTATATTTCCTTAGAGGTCTGTAGTCATGTTGTACAAAGGTCGGATGTAATCATGAACTATGATTATATATATGCCGAAAGGCGATGTTTTCTCACATAAATCGTGTCTTATTTTTATAAAGCGTTTCATGTCTTGTTTTATATTTCCGCTGATTTCTCGATGTATGACTACTGGTGCCGGTAAGGCACGACCACGCCCCGAACGGGTCGTGATGTAAAACCTTTTCTAAAATGAGAAACTTGAGCATTTGAAATTAGGCAAACTTGAACGTTTGGAAAACAAGGTTGTTACTTGATTTTACAAAGGAAAGCATTTTGGTTTACTTAACAATGTTAGTCACTCTATTTTTATACTACGGGTATCGGGTGACCTTTGTAAAAGAAATGGATCTTTAAAAGGAATTTAACGTGCGTAGTACTTTAGGGTTAAAACCCGGACTTTGGCATAAAATGAAAGTACTTTGAGTTGTGTATAACTTTCCTATGCTTGTTGTTGTGAAGCTTGCCTATGCTTGTTGTTGTGAAACTTGCCTATGCTTGTTGTGATAGCCTTTGTTGTATTTCTGTACCCCCGCGTCTCTCGATGGAGGGCCGGTTGATTTGTTATGAACGATTCTACACCGAGTCCCACGAGATGGGCAGGGACACGTATTTCATTTGATTCTACACCGAGTCCCACGAGATGGGCAGGGACACGTATTTCATTTGATTATACACCGAGTCCCACGAGATGGGCAGGGACACGTATTCCATCTGATTATACACCGAGTCCCACGAGATGGGCAGGGACACGTATTTCATCTGATTATACACCGAGTCCCACGAGATGGGCAGGGACACGTATTTCATCTGATTATTCACCGAGTCCCACGGGATGGGCCGGGACACGTATTTCATCTGGTTATCATACATGTCTCCTGCTTTATATAGACTATTATGATTTCATTTACAGTCTTTTACAGTTTCACATACTTGGTACATGTTGTATCGACCTTCGGCCGCGTTCATGCCGCAGGTGGAAGTACATCGGTTGTGGATCCTCGCTCATAGGATCACAGTTCAGCGCGTCGGGAAGCCCCATTTCTTCGGAGGCTTATCTTGTGGTATGTTACCCTGAGTCTGTAGATTCTTATACATTAAGGGGTATGGCGGGGCCCTGTCCCGTCATAGCTGTTGTAAAAAAATCTTAGAGGTCAGAGCAATCGTTGTGGCGTGGTTTGTAAAAAGGATAAGCTGTCGGGTATTTATGTATATATGATGAAGGCAAGCTGCTTTTGGTTGGCCTGTTTATTTATCTTGTCTCTTAATTCATGTTCATGTTTTTATTTCCGCTGATTTTCTCGATGTAGTATCACTAGGTGCCCGGGTAGGCACGACCACGCCCGGTTCGGTCGTGACAAAAGTGGTATCGAGCGATTAGTCCTCGGAAAGTGTCTCAGGACCGTGTCTAGTAGAGTCTTGATTATCGGTGTGTTGTGCACCACATCTATAATCGTGAGGCTATAGGACATTTAGGATTGGTTTCCATTCTTCTCATTACGAGATCGTGCCAGGCACGTGTGATAAGTTGGACCCCTCTGACGTATTCCTTTCCTTTACCAGTTATGCCTCCGCGTAAGGCAACCCAGGCCCAGATGGGCAAGGCAGTCGAGGGAGCTATTAGTGAGATACAGAGGAGTACGAGGGCGCAGGCCCGGTCAGTGCCTGAGACAGTGCTTCCGACGGCGAGTTTCGCGACGCCACAAAGACCAAAGAGAGTTTAGAGCGCAGCGATGGGCTGCCGAGACTACTGCACGAGCCTTCGGTCCCACAGCCTGGAGCAGATGAGATGGGGTACAAGGAGATGGCCATTCGGCGTGTCGTGGCGATATGAGGATAGGCACGGAATGATTCCGGCCAGAGCACCCGTAGTTCACCCCCGAGCGCATGGTTTGAGGCTACAGGACTTTACGAGCCAGCTGGCCGTTGTTCTATGGATCGAGAGTCGAGGATTGTTATACCCGTAGTTGCGGTGGTATGTATGTGAGGACGCACGCACGAGAGTACAGAAATTTTGAAAAGAAAGAAAGATGTGAGTTTTCACGGAAAAGTTTCCAGGTAATTTGTGAAGAAAAAGGTTCTTTAATTAGAATTGGATTCCCAGATTTGGTTTATGGGCTTCTTAAATTATATTAGAATTTTGAGATTTTATTTTGGAAATGGTCACGTGGGCCCACGGAGAAATTTGATTTTGTGGGGCCCGCTTTGTTTGTGAGATTTCCGGTATTTTGGATATTTTCGGAAGACGAAATATTCTGGGCGAACCGGGGGGCGACACGTGTCACCCCCATGTGGCACCCTTGGCCGAATTTACATTTGTGCACAACACCGACAGAGTCGTTTTTAAACGCGTTTGCATAACTTGCGAGGGAAAATTCCGACTATGTCGCTTTTGTATTTTGCGGATTTTTCCGAGCGGCGGAACATTTTGGACCAACGAGAGGCGACTTGGCACCTCTCATTGGTGGGCAAGGTGGCGACGTGGACGATTGGGCGATAAGGTTGGGCAAGATATTTGTGAGGGTTTTAAGGAGTAGGGGTTTAGGGTGCACTTGGCTTAATCTTGCCCTTACACTTGCTATACACTTGGACGGATCTTGGCCCTTGGTTGGCCTTTGGTTTTGCTATAAATACCCCCCTAAGTGTGAAGACTTCATCCATGCCAAAAACTTCCACGGCTTGCAACCCTCTCCTCGCCCTTTGTGAGCTCTTGGCGAGAGCCTCCCCTCCCCACCGTGTGGCCTTTGGCCGAGGGGTTCCTCCCCTTTGTGGTGCTAGCAGTGGGGTACCCACTAGCCTAGTTGTTTCGTATAATACCCCTCGCGTGGTATCGAAATACTTCTCTAGTATTGTTATAATGCCCAAAATACCTTAGCCTTGTACCTTGTAGTATTCCAAAGATACCTCTTACGTAGAGTCAGGAAATACTACCTTTTGTCCTTTTAGTCTCAAACCGAAACCCTAAGGAAATCTTCATAGTTGGTTGAAGTATTTGAGTAGAAGTTGGTTAGAACTTCTAAGGGTTGTTTGGAGTGGTTTGGAGCGCACGGAGTAGGAGCTAAACCTTGCTCAGGATCGACATTATAACTTGGATAATTTTGGGCTTATCGAGGTAATTATCTTGTCCCTCTATTGTAATTGGAAATTACATGTTTGTTAGAATATATAGTTGAAGTATACAATATATGGAACTACTTAGTATTCGGCAATGTCTTTTGACTTAAGCCTGAAGAATAAAGAATGAGCTGTAATTACATGGGGTGTATTGCGATGACTTGTGTAGTATTACTGAGTAGAATTGTACACGTCCGGTTAGACGTGTAAACCCCCTGGTTGGCTTGGTAGCCGGCCTCGATAGAGAGAGGAGATTTCTGTTGTTGCGGGGAGGTCTTTGAATTTTTATAGAAAGATAGAAACTTGTGTTTTGGAGTTAATAGACGTTTGTGACCTTTATAGGTGAAAGTACTAAGAGTAGCGTATTCTACTCGAGGAGTGGAAAGGGCTAGCAAGGTTGTAATACTTGGAGCATTTTGCTTATTGTCGATAAATAGTCGCGAGGTATGTGAACCTCTTCCTATCTTTTCTAGCATGATTGTTGTGAACTATGTAGTACGATAGACGTACATGTGCTAAGTGATTTGGTTGATTTAAAACATAGGGTGTTATAATAGCTTTATGGGAAGTTAGTTATAACGACCTTATGTAGGTGAAAATGGTTTACTGATGTTAGAAGTTAAGAGACTTGATCTTATAAGATAAGAGACTTAACTTATTTGTTTTAATGTGGATGTTTGTGTGAAACCTCATTCGTGAGTAATGAGTACTTGGTTTTTAAAGGGATAATGTTTTCCGATTTGGAAATCGAATGTGTATCGACAGGACCAACTGCAGCGTTAATAAAGGAAAATGTATTGAATAATGATGTGTTGTATTAAAACCAGTAGAAACCTCCATCTGCATAGAAGCTAAGATGAGACAAAATGATATTACATTTTCTAGATCATGGCTGCTGTAATAAGATCGTTATAAACAAGAATAACCTACTCTCACGTAAGACATATATTACTCAATTGTTCTAAAAAGGAATCAAGTAATTAAGTTTGGGAACTATGAAATCATTTGAAAATGAGAAGCTTGAGTAATTGAAACTAGGCAAACTGGAACTTAGGAAAAGAATGTTGTTACTTGATTTTGAAAAGGAATGTGGGTTGGTCATTCTAATACTACGGGTATAGGGTGACTTTTATAAAAGTAATGGATCTCTTTTAAAAGAACTTAACGTATGTAGTACTTTGGGGTTAAAAACCCGGACTTTGGCATAAAATGAAAGTACTTTGAGTTGTGTGAAACTTGCCTATGCTTGTTGTTGTGAAACTTGCCTATGCTTGTTGTTGTGAAACTTGCCTATGCTTGTGATGATAGCCTTTGTTGTGCAAGTGTGGTATTTACGTATTCCGCGTCTCGATAGAGGGCCGGTCGACTTGTTGAGAACTTACTTGGACGTGCTGGCAGTGATGGAGAATTCCACGGGTATGTTTCCATTTTGATTACTCTTGTTGTTGATGTCACATGGACGTGTCTACACCGATGCAGAATTCCGGGGGCATGTGGCCATGCGGCCGGGTTGATTACCCGATATATTGTTATTGTGGTTACATGGACATGTCTACACCGAGGTAGAATTCCGGGGGCATGTGGCGTGCGGCGGGGTTGATCACGATATATTATTGTTGATGTCACGTGGGCGTGTCTACACCGAGGTAGAATTCCGGGGCATGTGGCCGTGGGGAATTGGTATTATTGTTGCATCGTGGACATGTCTACACCGATGCAGTCGGGGCATGCGCCGATGCGAACATGATTGATGTTGTGGGCGTGAGACCCATAGTTATATTTGAGTGATGACTTGAGGGCGTGAGTCCCTGACTGGACATGACTGCTTTTATGTTGTGAACTGTAGTTTGGTTATCATACATGTCTCCTGCTTTATATAGACTAGTATGATTTCATTTACAGTATTTTACAGTTTCACATACTTGGTACCTGTTGTACTGACCTCCTTCGGGGGGCTGCGTTCATGCCGCAGGTAGAGGTACATCGGTCGTGGATCCTCGCTCTTAGGATCTCAGTTCAGCGTTTTGGGAAGCTCCGTTTCTCCGGAGGCTTATCTTTTGGTATGTGTTCCCTGAGTTGTAGGTTCTTGTACATTCAGGGGTATGGCGGGGCCCTGTCCCGTCATAGTTGTTGTAAATCTTAGAGGTCTGTAGTACTGTTGTGGGCAGGGTTTGTAAAAAGGATTAAACTGTTCGTTTTGAAAGAGTTGTATTTATATATGTTATTGGAAGGTAACCGTTGGGTTGGCCTGTTTTATGATCATATATCTTGTTTCTTGTTTAAAGTTTTATTTTCCGCTGGTTTTCTCTGATGATTGTATCACTAGGGTGCCCGGGATAAGGCACGATGCGGGCCGGGCAGTCGTTACAAAAGTGGTATCAGAGCAGTTAATCCTCGGAAAGTGTCTACAGACCGTGTCTAGTAGAGTCTTGATTATCGATGTGTTGTGCACCACATCTATAATCAGGAGGCTGCAGGACATTTAGGATTGGTTTCCATTCTTCTCATTCTGAGATCGTGCCTTAGAGCTGTGTTGTAAGTTGGACCCCTCTGACGTATCTCGTTTTACGATTATGCCTCCGCGCAAGGCAACGAGAGCCACGAAGGCAAGACAGCCGAGGAACCGCTAGTGAGATCTGAGGAGCACGAGCGGCGAGCCCGCATGCACGAGGTTGTGCTTGACGGCGGTTTTTACGCCGCCACCCAAAGAGAGGTTAGAGCCGCGGCAATGGCTACCGAGACCGCAGCACACGAGCCTCGATCCCACACCGGGGCAGGAGAGATGGGTTACAAGGAGATGGCGATTCTTTGGCGTGGTCGTGGCAGATATGAGGATAGGCCGGATCACAGCCTGGCCGATTCGAGAGCACGATGGTTCACCCCGGCGAATAGTTTGAGGCTACAGGACTTTCTGAGTTGTAGCCCGCCAGAGTTTTATGGGTCGAGGCCTGAGGATGATCCGCAGGAGTTCATCCGGCAGTTACAGCGGATCATGCGGGTGATCAAGGCTTCAGAGACCGAGTATGTGACCTTTGGTTCGCATCGGCTGCGTGATACCGCAGTCGATTGGTTTGATTCATGGGAGCTTTCCCGGGGAGAGCATGCACCTCCAGCAGTATGGGATGAGTTTTCGGGGGCTTTCCTCACGCACTTCTTGCCTCCGCAGATGAGTAGCGCACTGGCCGACAGATTTTTGATGCTTAGACATAGCGGGCGTACGGTTCGGAGTACAATGTGAGTTCGACTCATTGGCGATGCGTCCCGGCGTTGTAGCGATATGGAGGATCGAGTGCACCGATATGTTACGAGGCTCGATGATTACATATCGAGGCATGTTCAGGAGTAGCTCTTCAGCCGGGCCTGGACCTTGCCCGCATGCGGGCTTATGCCCTGGGATGTGAGGCGCGGACGGTCGGCGGAATGACGAAGATCGCGAAGAGGGCCAGAACAACAGGGTCCTTTGGTGACTTTCGAGGCGGACCGCCTCAACAGCATACTAGTTTTGTACCTCCGCCAGTGAAGAGTGGTCCTCCACAACCTTCTGAGTCTTCGGAGCGGTCGGGGCTCGAGGTTGAGTTTCGGGAAGTAGGGTGTTGGCGGATCGGTCACCCTACCTCGATGTGGTCGATGTGGTAGACCGCATTTCGGGGAGTGTCGTGGTGCCAGGGGAGCTTGTTATTTTTGCGGCCAGCAGGGCCATTTTGCGAGGAACTGTCCGACCAAGGGTAGCACGGATGTTACGACTCAGCCTACCGGATCAGTGGCTGGTTCATCGCCTTCTACAGTTATGCGCCCTGCAGGGCAGGCCTATGATTAGAGTGGAGCAGTAGCTTCAGGTATATCCTTAACCCTCTAGAGTTTTGGTATGCTTGTTATGATGGTCTCATTATTATGTGCTATGTACGAATAGCGTTGTGTTAATTGTGAGTTAGAAAACATGCTTAGTTGGGAGGATACGTATGGGGGCATGGTAAGTGTGAACCTTAGACTATGTCACGACTGAGACCTTAGGGGTAAGGTCGTCTTGAGTTAAAGATTTATTTTATGTTTGACCCTTATCAGAGTAGTGGTATACGTGGGATTTATTTGTGTGATAAGTCCGTGGGTAGTGTGAGATGGAAGTGGTAGCTTTCATGATGTGAGTTAGTAAGATTGTTCCGGATCGGGGAACAAGAGTTTGGCGCGGTTGGGGGTCGGGTTGAGTACCAATTGCGGGTCAACCCGTAACCCGGTTTGGGGTGGGGTCAGTTCTGGGTGGTCCCGCCAGGTGGTAGGGTCACGAAGATGCTAGGCCCAAGTTTGTGTGACCATCGTATGAGTTCGTGGACGCGTTCGACCAGAAGCGGTTCGTAAAGGCCGGGAATGGCCTTAAGGAAGTTTGAGGTTAGTAAGATGACCAAGTTTGGAGGTAGTGACTCCAGAGATTTTCGGGAACGGAAGTAATGGTGAAGTATGGTACGTACTGGGAGAGTTCAAGTGTTCGAGAAGGGCACGACGAGTAAGGAAAGAAGAGGACGTGTGTTATTTCGTGGCCAAGCTGTGGCGTTGGCAACTTGTTAGAGGAACTTTATCGTTATCCGACTTGAGAAGGAACATTCGGGACGAATGTTTCTAAGGAGGGGAGAATGTTATACCCCGTAGTTGCAGGGTATGTATGTGAGGACGTACGTATTTGAGTCTGTGAAATTTTGAAAAGAAAGAAAGATGTGAGTTTTCGACGGAAAAGTTTCCGGTAATTTGTGAAGAAAAAGGTTCGTTAATGAGAATTGGATTCCCAGATTTGGTATATGGGCTTCTTAAATTATATTAGAATTTTGAGATTTTATTTTCGGAAATGGTCACGTGGGGCCCACGGGAGAAATTTACGGTTTTGTGGGGCCCGCTTTGTTTTTGAGATTTCCGGTATTTTGGATATTTTCGGAAGACGAAATATTCTGGGCGAATCGGGGGGCGACACGTGTCACCCCCATGTGGCACCCTTGGCCGAATTTACCTTTGTGCACAACACCCGATTAGAGTCGTTTTTCGACGAAACGTTTTGCATAACTTGCGAGGGGAAAATTCCGACTATGTCGTTTTGTATTTTTGCGGATTTTTCCGAGCGACGGAACATTTTGGACCAACGAGAGGGCGGCACTTGGCACCCTCTCATTGGTGGGCAAGGTGGGCGGCACATGGGACGATTGGGAGATAAGGTTGGGCAAGATATTTGTGAGGGTTTTAAGGAGTAGGGGTTTAGGGTGCACTTGGCTTAATCTTGCCCTTACACTTGCTATACACTTGGAAGGATCTTGGCCCTTGGTTGGCCTTTGGTTTTGCTATAAATACCCCCCTAAGTGTGAAGACTTCATCCATTCCAAAAACTTCCAAGTCTTGAAACCCTCTCCTCCCCCTTTGTGAGCTCTTAGCCGAGAGCCTCCCCCCTCCCCCTTTTCGTGTGGCCTTTGGCCGAGGGGTTCCCCTCCCCCCCTTTGTGGTGCTAGCCGTGGGGTACCCCCCCCCCTAGCCTAGTTGTTTTCGTATAATACCCCTCCCTTGTGGTATCGAAATACTTCTCCTAGTATTGTTATAATGCCCAAAATACCTTAGCCTTGTACCTTGTAGTATTCCAAAGATACCTCTTTACGTAGAGTCCGGAAATACTACCTTTTGTCCTTTTTAGTCTCAAACCGAAACCCTAAGGAAATCTTCATAGTTGGTTGAAGTATTTGAGTAGAAGTGGGTTAGAACTTCTAAGGGTTGTTTGGAGTGGTTTGGAGCGCACGGAGTAGGAGCTAAACCTTGCTCAGGATCGACATTATAACTTGGATAATTTTGGGCTTATCGAGGTAATTATCTTGTCCCTCTATTGTAATTGGAAATTACATGTTTGTTAGAATATATAGTTGAAGTATACAATATATGGAACTACTTAGTATTCGGCAATGTCTTTTGACTTAAGCCTGAAGAATAAAGAAAATGAAGCTGTATTTACATAGGTGTATTGCGATAGACTTGTGTAGTATTCTTGAGTAGAATTGTACACGTCAGGTTAGGCGTAAACCCCTGGTTGGCTTGGTAGCCGGCCTCGATAGAGGAGGAGATTTACGCTGTTGCGGGGGGGGGGGGGGGGGAGGTGCTGCCGAATTTTCTATATAAAGATAGAAACTTGTGTTTTGGGGTTAATAGACGTTTGTGACCTTTATAGGTGAAAGTACTAAGAGTAGCGTATTCTACTCGAGGAGTGGAAAGGGCTAGCAAGGTTGTAGTACTTGGAGCATTTTGCTTATTGTCGATAAATCGTCGCGAGGTATGTGAACCTCTTCCTATCTTTTCTAGCATGATTGTTGTGAACTATGTAGTACGGTAGACGTACATGTGCTAAGTGATTTGGTTGGTTTAAAACATAGGGTGTTATAATAGCTTTATGGGAAGTTAGTTATAACGACCTTATGTAGGTGAAAATGGTTTACTGATGTTAGAAGTTAAGAGACTTGATCTTATAAGATAAGAGACTTAACTTATTTGTTTTAATGTGGATGTTTGTGTGAAACCTCATTCGTGAGTAATGAGTACTTGGTTTTTAAAGGGATAATGTTTCCGATTTGGAAATCGAATGTGTATCGACAGGACCAACTGCGGCGTTAATAAAGGAAAATGTATTGAATAATGATGTGTTGTATTAAAACCAGTAGAAACCTCCATCTGCATAGAAGCTAAGATGAGACAAAATGATATTACATTTTCTAGATCATGGCTGCTGTAATAAGATCGTTATAAACAAGAATAACCTACTCTCACGTAAGACATATATTACTCAATTGTTCTAAAAAGGAATCAAGTAATTAAGTTTGGGAACTATGAAATCATTTGAAAATGAGAAGCTTGAGTAATTGAAACTTGGCAAACTGGAACTTAGGAAAAGAATGTTGTTACTTGATTTTGAAAAGGAATGTGGGTTGGTCATTCTAATACTACGGGTATAGGGTGACTTTTATAAAAGTAATGGATCTCTTTTAAAAGAACTTAACGTATGTAGTACTTTGGGGTTAAAACCCGACTTTGGCATAAAATGAAAGTACTTTGAGTTGTGTGAAACTTGCCTATGCTTGTTGTTGTGAAACTTGCCTATGCTTGTTGTTGTGAAACTTGCCTATGCTTGTGATGATAGCCTTTGTTGTGCAAGTGTGGTATTTCTGTGTTACCGCGTCTCTCGATAGAGGGCCGGTCGACTTGTTGAGAACTTACTTGGACGTGCTGGCAGTGATGGAGAATTCCACGGGTATGTTTCCATTTTGATTACTCTTGTTGTTGATGTCACATGGACGTGTCTACCGTCACGAGTCGGGGCATGTGGCGTGCGGCGGGTTGATTACCCGATATATTGTTATTGTGGTTACATGGACATGTCTACACCGAGGTAGAATTCCGGGGGCATGTGGCTGTTATACCCCGTAGTTGCAGGGTATGTATGTGAGGACGTACGTACGAGAGTACGGCAGAAAATTTTGAAAAGAAAGAAAGATGTGAGTTTTCGACGGAAAAGTGTCCGGTTATTTGTGAAGAAAAAGGTTCGTTAATGGGAATTGGATTCCCAGATTTGGTATTTGGACTTCATAGATTATATTAGAATTTTGAGATTTTATTTTCGGAAATGGTCACGTGGGGCCCACGGGAGAAATTTACGGTTTTGTGGGGCCCGCTTTGTTTTTGAGATTTCCGGTATTTTGGATATTTTCGGAAGACGAAATATTCAGGCGAATCGGGGGCGACACGTGTCACCCGTGTGGCACCCTTGGCGAAATATTTTTGTGCACAACACCCGATTAGAGTCGTTTTCGGCGAAACGTTTTACTAAGCTACGAAGGAAAATTCGGCTATGTCATTTAGTATTTTTGCGAATTTTTCCGAGAGGCGGGCGTTTTGGACCAACGAGAGGGCAACACTTGGCACCCTCTCGTTGGTGGACTTGAAGGGGCGGCTAGGGCCGAATGGATGGGCAAGTTGTGGTAGATATTTGTGTAGATATTTGTGAGGGATTTGTGGAGTAGGGTTAGGGTGCACTTGGCTTGATCTTGGCCTTACACTTGTGTAGCACTTGGCTTGATCTTGGCCATTGGTTGGCCTTTGGCTTTGCTATAAATACCCCTCCCTTGTGAAGACTTATTCATTCACTCCTCACTTTGTCTAAGTCTTGAAATCCCTCCCTCTCCCTTGTTGTTGCTCTCGTCCAACTCCCTTCTCCCCCTTAGAAAGAGGCCCTTGGCCGAGAACACCCTCCCCTTGTGAGGTCTAGCCAGTGGGTACCACTGCCTAGTTGTTTTCGTATAATACCCCTTGTTGTGGTATAGAAATACTCCCCTAGTATTGTTATAATGCCCAAAATACCTTAGCCTTGTACCTTGTAGTATTCCAAAGATACCTCTTTACGTAGAGTCCGGAAATACTACCTTTTGTCCTTTTTAGTCTCAAACCGAAACCCTAAGGAAATCTTCATCGTTGGTTGAAGTATGTGAGTAGAAGTTGGTTAGAACTTCTAAGGGTTGTTTGGAGTGGTTTGGAGCGCACGGAGTGGAGCTAAACCTTGCTCAGGAGCGACATTAAACTCGGATAATTTTGGGCTTATCGAGGTAATTATCTTGTCCCTCTATTGTAATTGGAAATTACATGTTTGTTAGGATATATAGTTGAAGTATACTATATATGGAACTATACTTAGTATTCGGCAATGTCTTTTGACTTAAGCCTGAAGAATAAAGAACTGAACTGAACTGTATTTACATAGGACTGTATTGCAGTAGACTTGTGTTGTATTACTGAGTAGAATTGTACACGTCCGGTTAGACGTGTAAACCCACACAGTTGGCTTGGTAGCCGGCCTCGCTAGAGGAGGAGATTTCTGTTGTTGTTGGGAGGTCTTTGCGAATTGTCTATAGAAAGATAGAAACTTGTGTGTTGGGGTTAATAGCCGTTTGTGACCTTTATAGGTGAAAGTACTAAGAGTAGCGTATTCTACTCGAGGAGTGGAAAGGGCTAGCAAGGTTGTAGTACTTGGAGCATTTTGCTTATTGTCGATAAATCGTCGCGAGGTATGTGAACCTCTTCCTATCTTTTCTAGCATGATTGTTGTGAACTATGTAGTGCGGTGACGTACATGTGCTAAGTGATTTGGTTGGTTTAAAACATAGGGTGTTATAATAGCTTTATGGGAAGTTAGTTATAACGACCTTATGTAAGTGAAAATGGTTTCTTGATGTTAGAAGTTAAGAGACTTGATCTTATAAGATAAGAGACTTAACTTATTTGTTTTAATGTGGATGTTTGTGTGAAACCTCATTCGTGAGTAATGAGTACTTGGTTTTAAAGGGATAATGTTTCTTGATTTGGAAATCGAATGTGTATCGACAGGACACTGCGGCGTTAATAAAGGAAAATGTATTGAATAATGATGTGTTGTATTAAAACGAGAAACCTCCATCTGCATAAAAGCTAAGATGAGACAAAATGATATTACATTTTCTAGATCATGGCTTTGTAATAAGATCATTATAAACAAGAATAAACTACTCACGTATATGACATATGTTACTCAATTGTTCTAAAAGGAATCAAGTGATTAAGTTTGGGAACTATGAAACCATTTGAAAATGAGAAGCTTGAGTAATTGAAACTAGGCAAGCGGAACTTAGGAAAAGAATGTTGTTACTTGATTTTGAAAAGGAAGGGGTTTGTCATTCTAATACTACGTATCGGGTGACTTTTATAAAAGTAATGGATCTCTTTTAAAAGAACTTAATGTATGTAGTACTTTAGGGTTAAAACCCGGACTTTGGCATAAAATGAAAGTACTTTGAGTTGTGTGAAACTTGCCTATGCTTGTTGTTGTGAAACTTGCCTATGCTTGTGATGATAGCCTTTATTGTACAAGCGTTGTGTTTCTGTGTTACCGCGTCTCTCGATAGAGGGTCGGTTGACTGGTTGAGAACTTACTTGGATGTGCCGGCAGTGACGGAGAAATTCCACGGGTACGTTCCTGTTGATAGTATTATTGTTGTTAATCACTTTGGACATACTGACACGATGCGTAGCGCACGGGTATGCCTCCATTTTGGTTAAGGTCTTGTGGTTAATCGCTTTGGATATCTCGACACGATCGCGTAGCGCTGCGGGTATGGTTCCATTTTGATTATGGGCTTGTGATTTCCCTTTGGACATCGACACGATCGTAGCGCGCGGGTATCGTCCATTTGGAATGTTGTCTTATTGTTTCCCTTTTGGACATCGCACACGACGCTGCGCGGGTATGCGTCCATTTGGAATGTTGTCTTATTGTTTCCCTTTGGACATACTGACACGATGCGTAGCGCACGGGTATGCGTCCATTTGGAATGTTGTCTTATTGTTTCCCTTTGGACATACTGACACGATGCGTAGCGCACGGGTATGCTTCCATTTGGATTGCTGTCTTGTTGTTGAGGTCACATGGACATGTCTACACCGATGCAGAATTCCGGGGGCATGTGGCCATGGGACATTGGTATTATTGTTGCATCATGGACATGTCTACACCGATGCAGTATTCCGGGGGCATGCGGCCATGATGCGAACCTGATTGATGTTGTGGGCGTGAGACCCATAGTTATATTGGAGTGATGACTGTTTTATGTTGTGAACTGTAGTTTGGTTATCATACATGTCTCCTGCTTTATATAGACTAGTATGATTTCATTCTGATGTGCGCTTTCACATACTTGGTACTGTTATCTTGACCTCGCCGGGGCTGCGTTCATGCCGCAGGTAGAGGTACATCGGTCGTAGATCCTCGCTCATAGGATCACAGTTCAGCGCATTTGAAGCTCCGTTTCTCCGGAGGCTTATCTTTTGGTAGGTGTTCCCTGAGTTGTAGGTTCTTGTACATTCAGGGGTATGGCGGGGCCCTGTCCCGTCATAGTCATTGTATATCTTAAGTGCATGTAATCTTGTTGTGGGCGGGGTTGTAAAAGGATTAAAGCATTCGAGTTTTATGTATATCCGAAGGCAAGCTGTTTTGGTTGGCCTGTTATTTATTATATCTTTTGTTAAATGACTCATGTTTTATGTTACTGATTTTCTCGATATATGTATCACTAGGGTGCGGGTAAGGCACGATGCGAACCGGGCGGGTCGTTCTGATGGCTGCGCGAGGTTGATCACCCAAGATATTATTGTTGATGTCACGTGGGCGTGTACACCGAGGTAGAATTCGGGGCATGTGGCCATGGGGCATTAGTATTATTGTTGCATCATGGACATGTCTACACCGGCGCAATCCGGGGCATGCGGCCATGATGCGAACATGATTGATGTTGTGGGCGTGAGACCCGTAGTTATATTTGAGTGATGACTTGAGGCGTGAGTCACGATCGACATGATCGCTTTTATGTTGTGAGCGTAGTTTGGTTATCATACATGTCTCTGCTTTATATAGACTAGTATGATTTCATTCTGATATTTTCTGATTTCACATACTTGGTACATTGTCTTGACCTCTTTCGGGGCTGCGTTCATGCCGCAGTAGAGGTACATCGGTCGTGGATCCTCGCTCTTAGGATCTCGATTCAGCGTTTTGGGAAGCTCCGTTTCTCGGAGGCTTATCTTTTGGTATGTGTTCCACGAGTTGTAGGTTCTTGTACATTCGGGGTATGGCGAAGCCTGTCCGTCATAGTTGTTGTAAATCTTAGAGTGCTGTAGTACTGTTGTGGGCAGGGTTTGTAAAAAAGGATTAAACTGTTCGTTTTGAAAGAGTTGTAATTATATATGTTATTGGAAGGTAACCGTTGGGTTGTCCTGTTTTATGATCATATATCTTGTTTCTTGTTTAAAGTTTTATTTTCCGCTGGTTTTCTCTGATGATTGTATCACTAGGGTGCCCGGGATAAGGCACGAACGGGCCGGAACGGGTCGTTACAAGATGACCTCGGAGTTTATCAAGCGACTCTGGATCATGAGAGTGGTCAGAGTCTCAGAGGCAGAGTCGGTGGTATTGGGTTCGCATCAGCTGCGTGATACTGCAGTTGACTGGTTTGATTCGTGGGAGTTGTCCCGGGAAGAGCATGCACTTCCAGCCGTATGGGACGAGTTCTCAAGGGCATTTCTTGCACACTTCTTGGCCCCACCAATGCGGTGGGCTCGGGCCGACAGATTTTTGATGTTGAGGCGGGGCGCGGGCGGTTAGAGAGTACAATGTGGAGTTCGACTCATTAGCTCGGTATGTTCCCGCTGTGGTAGGCGATATGGAGGATGAGTACACCGCTACGTCACCGGCTGGATGATTACGCGAGGCTTGACGTGTAGCTCTTCACCGGCATGGACATTGAAGCATGCAAGCTCATGCACTAGGATGTGAGGCACGGAGAGGTCGGCGGAATGGCCGAGATCACAGAAGAGGGCGAGCAGCAGGTCCTTTGGTAACTTTCGAGGCGGACCGCCTCAGCAACAGTCTAGTTATGTACCTCCACCAAGATGCAGTGGTCCCCGCGATCGTCGGGGCGTTCGGGTATTCGAGGCGGGTGAGCTCCGGGCTTCGTTCACGATATACATGGGTTCTAGCGATCGGGTTCAAGTTTTCTCGCCAGGCACGATGTGCGACGCCATCCCGGAATGTCGTCTTTCTTGGTGCTTGGTTTTCCTGCGCCGTGGCCATATATGACGACCGTCCTAGTAGGAAGGATGCAAACAGAATGACTCAGCCTACCGGGTCAGTGGCAGGTTCATCACCTTCTACAGCTATGCGCCCTGCAGGGCAGGCTTATGATTAGAGTGGAGCGGTAGATTCAGGTATATCCTTAACCCTCTAGAGTTTTGTATGCTTGTAGATGATGTGTTTAGTGTTATGTTCGGATAGCTTCGTGCTAAAATGTGATTCAGAAACGTGGTTAGTTGGAAGGATAAGTATGGGGGCATGGTAAGTGTGAACCTTAGACTATGTCACGATTGAGACCTTAGAGGTAAGGTCGTCTCGAGTAAAAGATTTATTTCATGTTTGACCCTTATCAGAGTAAGTAGTACGTGGGAATTAATTGTGTGATAAGTCCATGGGTAGTGTGAGATGGAAGTTGTAGCTTTCCTGACTTGATTAGGTAAGATTGTTCCGTTTCGAGGAGCAAGTGTCGGCGCGATTGTGGGTCGGGTTGATGGCCGCTCGCGGGTCGACCCGCAGCCCGGTTTTGGGTGGGGGTCAGTTTTGGGTAGTCCCGCCAGGTGGTAGGGTCACGAGGGTGCTAGGCCCAAGTTTAGACGACCATCGTATGAGTTCGTGGATGTGTTCGACCAGAATCGTTCGTGAAGGCCGGAGATGGCCTTAGGGGATATTACGGCTAGTAAGATGACCAAGTTTGGAGGTAGTGACTCCACAGTTTTGAGAAATGAAGCAATGACTGAAGTATGGCACGTCCTGAGAGACACTAGAACCTCAGGGACCGTATGCAGTTCGGTACCATTTTGTTGGGTCGCCGGAGTGACACTAGAACCTCGCGGCAAAGTGACAAAAGTGGTATCGCACGACGAGTAAGGAAGGAAGAGAACGTGTGTTATTTCGTGGCCAAGCTGTGGCGTTGGCAACTTGTTAGAGGAACTTTATCGTTATCCGGCTTGAGAAGGAACATTCGGGACGAATGTTTCTAAGAGGAGAATGTTATACCGTATTTCGAGTATATACGTGGGGACGTCACGTACGACAATTTGAGACTTAAAGTTTGGCATAGGTTCGAAATTTTATGCACAACACCCGGTTAGAGTCGTTTTTCGACGAAACGTTTTACAGAACTTGCGAAGGGGAAATTCCGGCTATGTCGTTTTGTATTTTCGCGGATTTTTCCGAGCGACGGAACATTTTTGGGCCAACGAGAGGGTGACACTTGTCACCCTCGCCGACGTTGGGTTGGCCATTTGGGTCACGTCTCCTTGGCCGATTGGCCCCTTATTTTGTGCCTTGTTTTGGCCTTGTTTTGTGCCTTGTTTTGTGCCATGTTTTGTGGAGTAGGGGTTAGGGTGCACTTGGCTTGATCAAGGCCTTACACTTGCCTTGCACATGGCTTCATCTTGTCCATTGGTTGGCTCTTGCTTCCTATAAATACCCTCCCTTTGTTGAAGACTTCATCATCCAAATGTGTTCTATGTCTTGAAATCCTTACACTCTACTCTTGTTGTTCTCGTCCTAAGCCTTCCCCTCCCCTTTGAGTTGTGGCCGAGAGGTTCCTCCTCCTCACAGTGGTGTGGCAGGTACCCCCTTGGTAGAAAGTTGTCTTCCAAGTATTGTTATAATGCCCAAAATACATTAGCCTTTACCTTGTTGTATTCCAAAAGTTACCTCTATACGTAGAGCCCGGAAATACTACCTTTTGTCCTTTTAGTCTCAAACCGAAACCCTAAGTAAATCTTCATAGCGAGTTGGAGTATTTAAGTAGAAGTTGGTTAGAACTTCTAAGGGTTGTTTGGAGCGGATTGGAGCACACGGAGTAGGAGCTAAACCTTGCTCAGGATCGACATTATAAGTTGGATAATTATGGGCTTGTCGAGGTAAATATTCTTGTCCCCTTATTGAAATTGGAGATTACATGTTGTAGGAACATATAGTTGAAGTATACTATATATAGAACTGAACATTATTGTGCGGCAATGTCTTTTGACTTAAGCCTGAATTTAAAGAAGAGAACTGAACTGTAATTACATAGGACTGTATTACAGTAGACTTGTGTATCATTGCTGTGTTGTAGAATTGTACACGTCCGGTTAGACGTGCAAACCCCCCCCCCTCCCTGGTTGGCTTGGTAGCCTACCGATAGAGAGGAGATTTATCGCTGCGGGGAGTGCGAATTTTACGTAGAATATGGAATCGTACGGTTAGAAGTTAATAGACGTTTGTGGCCTTATAGGTGGAAGTACTACGAGTAGCGTATTCTACTTGAAGAGTGGAAAAGGCTAGCCGTTACGATCTTGTGAGCGTTTTGCTTATTGTCGATAATCGTCGCGAGGTATGTGAACCTCTTCCTATCTGTTCTAGCATGATATGTATATAACTATGTAGTACGGCAGACGTACATGTGTTTAATGTATTTGATTGGTTTGAAACATAAAGTGTTATAACGGCTTTATGGGAAGTTGGTTGTAACAGCTTTATGTAGGTAAGAAAATGCTTTGTGGTTTCAAAGGGTAACTGATTTGACTTATAACGGATTTGATGGGTAGTAATAAAGAACTTGAAGTGTTTCAAAAAGACCTTTTTGAAAGAAGAGTAATACTTGGCTTTGAAAACATCAGAGTTGTACTAGCTTTATGGGAAGTTAGGTATAACGTCTTAAGAATGATAAAAAGAATGGTTTACTGATTTTTAGAAGATAAGAGACTTGACTTAATGGTATTGATATGAATTTTGTTAAAAGTGTGAAACCTCATTCGTGAGTAATGAGTACTTGGTTTTAAAAGGAATAATGTTTTACCGATTTCGGAAATCAGAATGAGTATCGACAAACCACTGCAGCGTTAATAAAGGACAATGTATTGAATAATGAAGTATGGTATTAAAACCAGTAGAAACCTCCATCTGCATAGAAGCTAAGATGAGACAAAATGATATTACATTTCCTAGATCATGGCTGCTTAATAAGATTGATTATAAACAAGAATAACCTACTCACATATAAGACATATGTTTCTCAAAACGTTTAAAGGAGAATTATGTTTTAAAGGATTAAAACTATGAACTACGAAACCTTTTCTAAAATGAGAAACTTGAGCATTTGAAATTAGGCAAACTTGAACGTTTGGAAAACAAGGTTGTTATTTGATTTTACAAAGGAAAGCATTTTGGTTTACTTAACAATGTTAGTCACTCTATTTTTATACTACGGGTATCGGGTGACCTTTGTAAAAGAAATGGATCTTTCAAAGGAATTTAACGTACGTAGTACTTTAGGGTTAAAACCCGGACTTTGGCATAAAATGAAAGTACTTTGAGTTGTGTATAACTTGCCTATGCTTGTTGTTGTGAAGCTTGCCTATGCTTGTTGTTGTGAAACTCGCCTATGCTTGTTGCGATAGCCTTTGTTGTATTTTTGTACCCCCGCGTCTCTCGATGGAGGGCCGGTTGATTTGTTATGAACGATTCTACACCGAGTCCCACGAGATGGGCAGGGACACGTATTTCATTCGATTCTACACCGAGTCCCACGAGATGGGCAGGGACACGTATTTCATTTGATTATACACCGAGTCCCACGAGATGGGCAGGGACACATATTCCATCTGATTATACACCGAGTCCCACGAGATGGGCAGGGACACGTATTTCATCTGATTATACACCGAGTCCCACGAGATGGGCAGGGACACGTATTTCATCTGATTATTCACCGAGTCCCACGGGATGGGCCGGGACACGTATTTCATCCGTTATCATACATGTCTCCCGCTTTATATAGACTATTATGATTTCATTTACGCCTTTTTACGATTTCACATACTTGGTACTGTTATGATCGACCTTTCGTTGCGTTCATGCCGCAGTGGAAGTACATCGGTTGTGGATCCTCGCCATAGGATCACGATTCAGCGTCGGGAAGCCCCATTTCTTCTGAGGCTTATCTTACGGTATGTTACCCGAGTCTGTAGATTCTTATACATTCGTGGTATGGCGGCCCTGTCCGTCATAAACATTGTAAAAAAATTTAGAGTGCATGTAATCGTTGTGGGCGGGGTTTGTAAAAGGATAAGCGTCGGTATTTATGTATATATGATGAAGGCAAATCGTTTTGGTTGGCCTGTTTATTTATCTTGTCTCTTAATTCATGTTCATGTTTTTATTTCCGCTGATTTTCTCGATGTAGTATCACTAGGGTGCGGGGTAAGGCACGATCACGGGCGTGTTCGCCGTGACAAGACGGCAGCGATGACGGAAGATTCCACGTATGCTTCCATTATTATTGTTACACGGGCATGTCTACACCGAAATTCCGGGGCATGTGGCTACGCGGTAGGTTGATTACCCGATATATGGTTATTATTGTTACATGGGCGGTTCGCACCGATGTAGAATTTCGGGGTATGTAGCTACGCGGCCGGGTTGACCACCCAAAGATATTGTTGTTGATGTTACATGGACATGTCCGCACCGAGGGCATGTGGCCATGCGACATTGTTATTATTGTTGCATCATGGGATACGCACGATCCGGCACGCGCCATGATCACGAACATGATTGATGTTGTGGGTGTGAGACCCATAGTTATATATTGAGTGATGACTTTGAGGGCGTGAGTCCCGACCCAATCGCTTATGTTGCGCATCGTATTTTGGTTATCATACATGCTCCCGCTTTATATATCGTTATGATTTAAGCGCAGATATCCGCACATTCATACTGTTATCTTGTCCTTCGGGCCTGGCCGCTCATGCCGCAGTAGAGTACACCAGAGTTGATCCTCACTCATAGGATCACGATCAGCGTATTGGGAAGCTCCGCTTTCTCCGGAGGCTTATTCTTCGGTATGTGTTCCCTGAGTTGTAGGTTCTTGTACATTCAGGGGTATGGCGGGGCCCTGTCCCGTCATGGTTGTTGTAAATCTTAGAGGTCTGTAGTACTGTTGTGGGCAGGTTTGTAAAGGATTAAACTGTTCGGGTTTTTATGTATTTATATACAGAAGGCAACTGTTTTGGTTGGCCTGTTTATATATAATATCTCTTGCTTCATGTCTTGTTTTTATGTTCCGCTGATTTTCTCTGATGTATGACTACTTGGGTGCCCGGGTAAGGCACCAGTCACGGGCCCCGGAACGGGTCGTGACAAAAGTGGTATCAGAGCAGTTAATCCTCGGAAAGTGTCTACAGACCGTGTCTAGTAGAGTCTTGATTATCGGTGTGTTGTGCACCACATCTATAATCAGGAGGCTGCAGGACATTTAGGATTGGTTTCCATTCTTCTCATTCTGAGATCGTGCCTTAGAGCTGTGTTGTAAGTTGGACCCCTCTGACGTATTTCGTTTTCACCAGTTATGCCTCCGCGCAAGGCAACCCGGGCCCAGGTGGGCAAGGCAGCCGAGGGAGCTGCTAGTGAGATACAGAGGAGTACGAGGGCGCAGTCTGGCCATTACCCGAGATGCTTGACGGCGAAGTTTTGAGACGCCGCCACAACAGAGAAGTTAGAGCCGCAGATGGGCGATGAGACCACGACTGCACCTTCACCCCACACCGGGCAGGAGTTGGGAGTACAAAGAGATGGCCCGCCATCGCCGGGATCGTGGCAGACATGAGGATAGCCGGACGCAGCGATTCCGTGAGCACCCACGGTTCACCCAAGATCGGATAGTTTGAGGCTACGACTTTACGAGATGTAGCCCGCGAGTTCTGGTCGAGGCACGAGGATGATCCACATGAGTTCATCCAAGCGATTCCGGATCATGAGAGTGATCAAGGCTTGGAGACCGAGTCGGGTCATAGGTTCGCGGCCGCGTGATACCGCTGATCGGCCGGTTTGATTCGTGAGCCGCCCCGGGAGAATTGTCACGACCAACCCGGCGGATCGTGCCTTACCCCGCACCTAAGTAGACATACATCGAGTAATCGGAACATAAAGACAATACATGAAACGGGTAATAAGACGGTGAAACAAGAAGACAAAGCAACCAAAACGGTTACCTTCGGATATATATATAAATAACAACTCTTTCAACATGAGCAGTTTAATCCTTTTACAAACCCCGCCACAACAAGATTACTGCACTTCTAAGAATGATACGACAACAATGGCGGACAGGGCCCCGCCAAACCCCCGAATGTAAACACTTACGACGCATGGACTATACCACCGATAAGCCTCCGGAGAAACGGAGCTTCCCAAACGCTGAAACTGTGACCCTGAGAGCTAGGATCAACGACTGGTGTACCTCAACCTGCGGCATGAACGCAGCCCCCCGAAGGAGGTCAGTACAACAGGTACCGAGTATGTGAAACTAAAAATACGGTAAATGAAATCATAATAGTCTATAAAGCAGGAGACATGTATGATAACCAAACTACAGTTCACAATAAATAAGCAGTCATGTCAAGTCAGGGACTCACGCCCTCAAAGTCATCACTAGAATATAACTATGGGTCTCAAGCCCATAACATCAATCATGCCCGTGGAATACCTTCCTCACTGCCGGCAGTCTATGATAGATTAGCAACAAGGAATACACATGAACACCAGGTCCCACCTGTGTCCAAATAAAGCGATGCAGGTAAGTACGAAGGCATATCCGACTACTAACACCTACAAGACTAACAAGGTCATAAATCAGATCATGATATCCGCTTGCACGTCACATGATCAAAGCCGTCACTCGCCGCAGATCAAATGTGCGCGTCTAGCCTCGAACTTTCCGCAGACTCCGCATAGGCCAACCTCATAGGCCCGCATGAGGTATAACCCCGCATCGAGGGTAGCTACTCCCGGATCGCCCCGACTCGCGACCGCATGGCCACAAAGACCGCATGACCATAAAGGCCGTACACTAACCTGGAACTCCCGTAGTTCCGCATGGATCCCCTGGACCCGCATGAGGTATTCTCGAATCATGGTCCCAGACCGCCTGAGTCTACCCCGCATCGGAGGGCAGCTTAACCTCCGGAAATAAGTCAAGGTGAGTGGTACAATACCAATATAACGGCTGATAGTCAAACAACTTTAAGCACCGAGGAAAACCCATTACACTAACATCACAAGATACTAACACACATAGCATCCTAGCATGTTTACTTATCAATCAACAAGAAAGTATTTACAAGGCTATCACAAACCAACACAATCAAGTTATACACACCAGGTACTTTCTACTATATGTCAACAAGTTCGGGTTTTATCCCCAAAGTACTTCATACACTAAATCTTTAAAAGATACGTTATTTCACAAAAGTCACACAATACGTAGTTATGTGAAAAATAGAGTGATTATCCTTTGAAGTAAAACAAAACACTTACCTTTGTACAATCAAGTAACGACATAATTTTCCAAACGACCAAGTTTGCCTAATTGCAAATGTTCACGTTTCTTATTTTAGAAAGGTTTCGTAGTTCATAGTCTTATTCAGTTAAGAATATAATTCTCTTTTAAACTCTCTGAGAAACATAAGTCTTATATGTGAGTAGGATATTCTTGTTTATAACAATCTTATTACAAAGGCCATGATCTAGGAAATATCATTTTGTCTCATCTTAGCTTCTATGCAGATGGAAGTTTCTCCGGTTTTAATAATACTTAATCACAAAACATTTCCTTTTATTAACGCTGCAGATGGTTTGTCGATACACATTACGATTTCCAAATCAAGAAACATTCTTAAGCCGTTATACCTAACTTCCCATAAAGCTAGTATAACTCTTAAGTTTTTCAAAACCAAGTATTACTTCTTCTTTCAAAATGATTCAAAAATCTTTTGAAATACTTCAAGTTCTTTATTAACACATAACAAGCCGCTTATAGTTCAAATCGATTACCTTTTAAAGACCACAAGTATTTTCTTACCAACATAAAGTCGTTATAACCAACTTCCCATAAAGCCGTTATAACACTTTATGTTTTAAATCAATCAAATACGTTTAGCACATGACGCTCACCGCACTACATAGTTCACACATATCATGCTAGAAGAGATAGGAAGAGGTTCACATACCTCGACGAGTATCGACTAATAGCAAAACGCCCAAGTACTTCCAACCGTCGCTACTCCTTAAGCCAAGTAGATCGCGCGACACGTAGTACTTCAACCTATAAGGCCACAAGGCGCATTAACATTTAGATCTCATCGTAGAACATTCTACCGAAAATTCGGCAAAGACCTTCTCCCGCAACAGCGTAAATCTCATCTCTACCGAGGCCGGCTACCAAGCCAACCGTGGTTATACGTCTAACCCTAACGTACAATTCTACTCCACAAGTACTACTACACAAGTTCACCGTAATACGCCCTATGTAATTACAACAAGATTCTTCTTTAAATTCAGCTTAAGTCAAAAGACATTGCCGTAAGTATTATTCAGCTTAAGTCAGAAGACATTGCCGATAACTACGTTCATTTCTATATATAGTATACTTCAACTATATATTCTAACAATATGTAATTTCCAATTACAATAGAGGGACAAGATAATTACCTCGATAAGCCCATAATTATCCTAGTTTAAATGTCGATCCTGAGCAAGGTTTAGCTCCTACTCCGTGCGCTCCGACCCGCTCCAAACAACCCTTAGAAGTTCTAACCAACTTCTACTTATGACTTCAACTACGGGTGAAGATTTTCCTTAGGGTTTCGGTTTGACGGAAGTATAATAGTATTTTCTGGCTTTTCAGATAGTATAACCTTAGAATACAACAAGGTATACGGCTAAGGTAATTTGGGCATTATAACAATACTTTTGAGAGTATTTCTACCAAGAGGGAGGGTATATTATACGAGAACAACACCACTAGGAGGGGGTGAAGTCTCGGCCACAAGGCCACACAAGGGGGAGGGGCTCTCGGCCAAGGGGGGAGGGACGAGAACAACAACAAGAGAGGGGGGGATTTTAACACTTAGAGATTTGTGGAAAGGATGAAGAATTCATCAAAGGGAGAGGTTTATTTATAGGTCAAGGGATGGCCAACCAAAGGCCAAGATTAAACCAAGTGTTAGGCAAGTGTAGGGCTAGGATTTATTACACACAAATATCCTACCAACCCTTGACTTTAGCCAAGGCACAAAAACGTGCCTTACATAGCCCATTTCGTCCAATTTGGACGATTTCAGCCACCAATTGGAGGGTGCCAAGTGTCGCCTCCCGCTGGTCCAAAATGTTTCGCCTCTGGAAAAATCCGCAAAAATACAAACTGACAGAGCCGGAACTTCCCCTACGAAAGCTGTGGAAACGTTTCGCCGAAAAATGACTCTAATCGGGTGTTGTGCACAAATTTAATTCGGCCAAGCCACTTTGCCTACTCAAGGCTTTAAACTTTTATACGTACGCCCTCACGTACATACTCTGGAAATACGGGGTATAACATTCTCCCCTCCTTAGAAACATTCGTCCCGAATGTGCCTTCTAAATCTCAAGACAAACGCGCCAGTATAGTCTTCACTGCTATACTTACGAAAACAATCCTGCCACACCTGGCCACAGAAACACCCGCGCACATACTTCTATCTAAGTCCACGAGGAAAACACCTCTAATCATCCCCACAAAACACTTCTCACCGGGGTCTAAAATATACTTCCTTCGCACCTTCTCTTTACAAAAGAAATGATCACATCTATGCTCGCCATACATGCTCGCTTCTCTTTACTCGTCAGAGATACCACTTTGTCACTTTGTCGCGAGCCTTGCTCCGACGACCTAACAAATGGTACCGGCTGCGATCCCGAGGATGTCGACACTCGATCTCTTACCACCCTCCGACACGGCCGTGATCCAAAACTCGGGGTTACTATCTCTAACGTGGTCATCATTAACTGGGAACACTCTGGATGGATCTTCGATACTTCCCCGAACATCTCAATACGAAAGGCCGGACGCACTGCCTCCTACGTCGGACGGCAAATGCTAACATATAGGCAACCTGGCCTATCCTTCACATGAACTCACAAAGGCCCAAAGTAACTCGGGCTAAGTTCCCTCTGTTATCCAAAACTCGTCGCACTCCAAACCGGTGGTACCTTCAAGAAGACCGACCACAACTCAACTCTAAGCCGCCGCCGATTATCCGCACGATTTCTCCGAGCCGCCGTAACTTCTTCTAGACAAGCTTCACTATCCATACCGGAACAAGCCCGAACCAATCCGTCAACCTTGCCAACATCGAACCAATCGACCGACAACTTACACTTCCGCCCTTACAAGGCTTCATAAGGCGATATCCGAACACTGAAATGGTAGCTTAAACACTCCTTCAACAGGAGACAACAATTCTCGCAACTATCCCTGAAATCCAAACACTGGCCCGAGGGCGAATGTGATTCTGAGACTCACCTGAGTTCCTATCCTTGCCTGGTAAAACTTTTAGAAAACGAAAATAGCCACAACCTGGGCTTCACTGTCTGACATAAGGTGAAGGTAGGAACCCCGTGCAGCCTTTCAACCTTTCAGATAACTCAACACAGCCGAGTAAATGGTCCTGACCGAAGAACACGATGGGCTGCCCCCATCGGCCCGACCACTGGTCGAACGCATCCACGAACTCGTACGCTGGTTAACTAAACTTGGGCCTAACACCCTCACAACCCTAACACAAGGCGGGACCACCACAACCGACCCCACCACCAAACAGCCGCGGGTTGACCCGCAACATGGCCTCAACCCTACCCAAGATCGCAAGAAACACTAGTTCCCGATCCGAACAATTTCACAAATCACGTTTAAAACCTAGCGGTCTTCCTAGCTCGACTACCCTCTTTCAAATCACGCTACTCAGGGACTTATCCCACAAACATAGCTCACGTGCACTATGCACTCCGATAAGGATCAAACATAACACTACACCTATACTTGAGATGGCCTTACCTCTAAGGTCTCTACGTATAAAACTCTAAGGCTCCCACCTTCTCTATCCCCCAAAATCTTACTCGGCTAACCCACCATGATTTCTAATCACAACTAACATACTGATATCAGAACATAGCACTTAAGGTATACTCACCTTATCACACATACAGATCTCTAGAGGGTTAAGGATAATCTATATCTACTGCTTCACTCCCCTTAGTCGTTCTAATCAACCCTGCCCCGTAGGGCGCATAGCTAAGGAAGGTGACGAACTACCCACCGCTACTGAAGGCAAAGTCCTCCTACTAGGTAACCCATTTGACACATGGCCCTGACGGCCGCAGGTACAACAAGTACCAACTAAAAGACGACATTCCCCGGGATGACGTCATTACATGAACGGAAGCCCCGAGTTCTCACCAACTCCCGTGATACCCCGAACGCATCGAACCCTATGGAGGACCTCTTTGCACCGGTGGACGTGCATAATCTAATCCGCGGTGACTCGCCAGAAAGTTACCAAAGGACCTGCCGCTCGCCCTCTTCTATCGCCCTCCGTTAACCCGCCGATCTCTACGTTTTCTCGGCCACTTTGCGCATAAGCCCGCATACGTGCCATGCCTGCTTCTAATCAAGAATTACTCTTGCACAACCTCTCTTAGATAGTCATCAAGACCCGCGTACATCGGTATACTCCGTAGCCAAATCCATAGCTAGTAACGGTCGCCTTTCTTGCAATCTAAATTCATCGCTCTGGCCGTGGGCGAAGGCGTTCATATATCATGGCCGCAGTAGGCACTGCTGCCGCCGTACTAAACTCTGCTGGGCTAGTGACGTCGCAGAACTCCCCGAATGAAGCACTACCCTAGGTAATGATTGGGCCTGTGCCCTCGCCACCCTCTGAACTCTACTCGCAGCTCCTGGCCGCTTTGCCCTCCCGGCCCTGCTGCACGCGGAGGCATAACGGTAAGGGAAAGAAATACGTCAGAGGGTCCAACTTACAACACAGCTCTAAGGCACGATCTCAGAGTGAGAAGAATAGAAACCAATCCTAAATACCCTATAGCCTCCTGATTATTGGTGTGGTGCACAACACACCGATAATCAAGACTCTACTGGATACGGTCTGTAGACACTTTCCGAGGATTAACTGCTCTGATACCACTTTTGTCACGACCCGAACCCGGGCCCGTGACTGGTGCCTTACCCCGGGCACCCAAGTAGACATACATCAGAGTAATCAGCGGAACATAAAGACAATACATGAAACCAGTGTAATAAGACAGTGAAATAAGAAGACAAAGCAACTAAAAACGGTTACCTTCGAGATATATATATAAATAACAACTCTTTCAACATGAACGCTTTAATCCTTTTACAAACCCCGCCCACAACAAGATTACTGCACTCTAAGAATGATACGACAACAATGGCGGACGGGTTCCCGCCAAACCCCCGAATGTAAACACTTACGACGCATTGGGACTATACCATCGATAAGCCTCGGAGAAACGGAGCTTCCCAAATCTAAATCGTGACTCGAGAGCTAGGATCAACGATCGTGTACCTCAACTCGCGCAGATGAACGCAGCTTCGGCGAGGTCAAGATAACAAAAATTTAGTATGTGAAACTAAAAATATCGTAAATGAAATCATAATAGTCTATAAAGCGGGAGACATGTATGATAACCAAACTACGCTCACAATAAATAAGCGATATGTCAAGTCGTGGACTCACGCCTCAAAGTCATCACTGAATATAACTATGGGTCTCAAGCCCATAACATCAATCATGCCCGTGGAATACCTTCCTCACCGCCAGCCTATGATAGAAAAGCACCAAGGAATACATGAACACCGTGTCCCACTCGTGTCCAAATAAAACAAGACAGGTAAGTACGAAGGCATAGCCGACTACTAACACCTACGCACTAACAAGGTCATAAATCGTATCATGATATCTGTCTGCATCCACATGATCAAAGCCGTCACTCGCTCGCAGATCAAATGTGCGTCTAGCCCCGAACTTTCCGCACTCCGATAGGCCAACCTCATAGGCCCGCATGAGGTATAACCCCGCATCGAGGGTAGCTACTCCCAAGATCGCCCCGACTCGCACCGCATGGCCACATAGACCGCATGACCATAAAGGCCGCACACTAACCCGAACTCCCGTAGTTCCGCATGGATCCTCGACCCGCATGAGGTATTCTCGAATCACGGTCCTGCATCACCGAAGTCTACCCCGCATCGGAGGCGCAACCTCCGAAATAAGTCGGCGTGAGTGGTACAATACCAACATAACGCCGATAGTCAAACAACTTTAAGCACCGCCGAGGAAAACCCCTTTACACTAACATCACAAGATACTAACACACATAGCATCCTAGCATGTTTACTTATCAATCAACAAGAAAGTATTTACAAGGCTATCACAAACCAACACAATCAAGTTATACACACGGTACTTTCTACTATATGTCAACAAGTTCGGTTTTTATCCCCAAAGTACTTCATACACTAAATCTTTAAAAGATACGTTACTTTCACAAAAGTCACACAATACGTAGTTATGTGAAAATAGAGTGATTATCCTTTTAAGTAAAACAAAACACTTACCTTTGTAAAATCAAGTAACGACATTATTTTCCAAACGCCCAAGTTTGCCTAATTTCAAATGTTCACGCTTCTTATTTTAGAAAGGTTTCAGAGTTCATAGTCTTATTCATTTAAGAATATAATTCTCTTTTAAACTATCTGAGAAACATAAGTCTTATATGTGAGTAGGATATTCTTGTTTATAACAATCTTATTACAGCAGCCATGATCTAGGAAATATCATTTTGTCTCATCTTAGCTTCTATGCAGATGGAAGTTTCTCTCGGTTTTAATAATACTTAATCAAAAACATTTCCTTTTATTAACGCTGCATGGTTTTGTCGATACACATTCTTATTTCCGAAATCAGTAAAACATTCTTAAGCCGTTATACCTAACTTCCCATAAAGCTAGTATAACTCTTAAGTTTTTCAAAACCAAGTATTACTTCTTCTTTCAAAATGATTCAAAAATCTTTTGAAATACTTCAAGTTCTTTATTAACACATAACAAGCCAGTTATAGTTCAAATCAGTTACCTTTTAAAGACCACAAGTATTTTCTTACCAACATAAAGCTGTTATAACCAACTTCCCATAAAGCCGTTATAACACTTTATGTTTTAAATCAATCAAATACGTTTAGCACATGTACGTCTACCGTACTACATAGTTCACACATATCATGCTAGAAGAGATAGGAAGAGGTTCACATACCTCGCGACGAGTATCGACTAATAGCAAAACGCTCCAAGTACTTCCAACCGTCGGCTACTCCTTAAGCCAAGTAGATCGCGCCACACGTAGTACTTCAACCTATAAGGCCACAAGGCGCTTATTAACATTTAGATCTCATCGTAGAACATTCTACCGAAAATTCGGCAGCACCTACCCGCAACAAACAGAAATCTCATCTCTACCGAGGCCGCTACCAAGCCAACCAGTGGGGTTATACGCCTAACCCTAACTGTACAATTCTACTCCACGGTACTACTACACAAGTCTCACCGTAATACCCTATGTAATTACTGACAAGATTCTTCTTTAAATTCAGGCTTAAGTCAAAAGACATTGCCGTAAGTATTATTCAGGCTTAAGTCAAAAGACATTGCCGATAACTACGTTCAGTTCTATATATAGTATACTTCAACTATATATTCTAACAATATGTAATTTCCAATTACAATAGAGGGACAAGATAATTACCTCGATAAGCCCATAATTATCCTAGTTTAAATGTCGATCCTGAGCAAGGTTTAGCTCCGACCCGCTCCAAACAACCCTTAGAAGTTCTAACCAACTTCTACTTATGACTTCAACTACGGGTGAAGATTTTCCTTAGGTTTCGGTTTGTGGATCGACTAAGTATAATAGTATTTTCTGGCTTTTCAGATAGGTATAACCTTAGAATACAACAAGGTATACTGGCTAAGGTAATTTGGGCATTATAACAATACTTTGAGAGTATTTCTACCAAGAGGGGTATATTATACGAGAACAACACCACTAGGAGGGTGAAGTCTCGCCACAAGGCCACACAAGTGGGGAGGGCTCTGCCAAGGGGGAGGGACGAGAACAACAACAAGAGAGGGGATTTTAACACTTAGAGATTTGTGGAAAGGATGAAGAATTCATCAAAGGGAGAGGGTATTTATAGGTCAAGGGATGGCCAACCAAAGGCCAAGATTAAACCAAGTGTTAGGCAAGTGTAGGCTAGGATTTATTACACATAAATATCCTACCAACCTGACTTTAGCCAAGGCACAAAAACGTGCCTTACATAGCCCATTTCGTCCAATTTGACGATTTCAAGCCACCAATGGAGGGTGCCGTCGCCTCCCGTTGGTCCAAAATGTTTCGCCTCTCGGAAAAATCCGCAAAAATACTAAATGACATAGCGGAAATTCCCTACGAAAGTGGGAAACGTTTCGCCGAAAAATGACTCTAATCGGGTGTTGTGCACAAATTTAATTTGGCCAAGCCACTTTGCCTACTCAAGGCTTTAAACTTTTATACGTACGCCCTCACGTACATACTCTGGAAATATGGGGTATAACAAGAATGCACTTCCAGCCGTTTGGGACGAGTTTTCGGGGGCATTTCTTGCACACTTCTTGCCTCCACAGATGAGGAGTGCTCGGGCCGACAGATTTTTGATGTTGAGGCGTAACGCCGACAATTCGGGAGTACAATGTGGAGTTCGACTCATTGGCTCGGTATGCCCCAGAGTAGCTGATATGGAGGACAGAGTACACCGCTACGTTACCGGGTTAGATGACTACTTGGCAGAGGCTTGTTCGGGTGTAGCTCTTCAGCCGGGCATGGACATTGCCCGCATGCAGGCTTATGCACTTGGAGGTGAGGAGCGGAGAAATCGACGGAATGACCAAGATCGCGTAAGAGGGCCGAGCAGGTCCTTTGGTGACTTTCGAGGCGGACCGCCTCAGCAGTATACTAGTTTTGTACCTCCGCCAGTGCAGAGTGGTCCTCCACAACCTGCAGGGTATCCGGGGATCGGGAGCGGTCGAGCTCAGGGTTCAGATTTCCAGGAGTAGGGGTGTGGGCTGATCACCCCTACCCTGCGGTGGTCGATGTGGTAGACCGCATTTGGGAGTGTCGTGGTACCAAGGGAGCTTGTTATTTTGCGCCAACAGGCCATCTGGCGAGATCGTCCGACCAGGGGTAGCGCTGGTAGGATAGCACGACTACGGATCGCCATGGTTCTTCACCTTCCATAGCTAGGCAGGATGATCATACACCGGCAGGCCACGGCAGAGGTCTCGGTGGAAGTTCCCAGTTTTAGCGGTCCTTTGAACCGCCTATTTTCAGGTATATCCTTAACCCTCTAGAGACTTGTATGTATTGTTGTGATGATAATGTGTTATGTGTTATGTTCGGATAGCTTTGTGCAAAAATGTGATTTAGAAGCCTGGTTAGTAAAAAGGGTAAGCACAGGGTGAAAATGATGAACCTTAGAATATTACAATGAAGACCTTAGATGTAAGGCCGTCTTGAGTACGAGAATTTGCGGGTGATCTTTGTCAGAATGTATAAGTATACGTGGAGTAATTGTGGGAAAATTCCTTGGGTGGTGTAAAATGGAAGTGGTAGCTTTCATGACCTGATAGGTAAGATTGTTCCGAATCGGGAGACAAGAGCTTGATGCGTTAAGTGGGTCGGGTTGGGGCCATGTTGCGGGCCAACCCGCGGCCTGTTTCGAGGTGGGATCAGCTCTGGGTGGTCCCGCCAGGTGGTAGGGTCACGAGGGTGCTAGGCCCAAGTTTAGATGACCATCGTATGAGTTCGTGGATGCGTTCGACCAGAATCGGTTCGTGAAGGCCGGGAATGGCCTTAGAGGAAAGTGAAGCTAGTAAGATGACCAAGTTTGGAGGTGGTGACTCCAAAGTTTTGGGAATCGGCGATGATCAAGTGTGGTACGTATACTAGAAGAGTTCAAGTGTTCGAGAAGGGTACGACGAGTAAGGAAGGAAGAGAACGTGTGTTATTTTGTGGCCAGATATGGCATTGGCAATGTTATACCCCATATTTCTGGAGTATGTACGTGAGGACGTACGTACAAAAGTGTAGCCTTAAAAGTTTAGGCCTAGGACGTTTTTTTGGGCACAACCCACACAAGGAATCGTTTTCCGACGAAACGTTTTACACGACTCGCGTAGGGTAAATTCCGGCTATGTCATTTCTAATTTTTGCGGATTTTTCCGAGCGGCTAACCCTTTGACAACGAGAGGGTGACAATTGTCACCCTCAAGTGGACGGCCAAGTGGCCTTTTAGCTTGGGCGGTTGAGAGGCTTTTGGGGCTTAGAACATGGACCTTTGTTTGTGGAATGATTTGAGGAGTAGGTTAGGGGGCACTTGGGCAAATCTTGGCCCTCCACTTGCCCCCCACTTGGCTTGATCTTGGCCATTGGTTGGCCATGTCTTAGCCTATAAATACCCCTCTCTTTGAGGACTTATTCATCACAAATTTCCAAGTCTAAATCCTCCTTCCCCCCTTGTGAGCCATCATCCTAAGCCTCACTCCCCCCCCCCCCCATTTTTAGAAGCCTTGGCCGAATACCCCCCCCCCCCCCCTTTTTAGAAGCCTTGGCCGAATACCCCCCCCCTAGCCCTAGCCGAAACACTACCCCCTCCCTTGGTAGAAAAGTTGTCTTCTTGTATTGTTAGAATGCCCAAAATACCCAAGCCCAAATTCCTTAGTACTTTGTAGAAGTTTTGACGAACTTCTAAGGTTTCTTGAGCTCTGAGGCTCAACTTAGAGCTAAACCTTGCTCAGCGCGACTTTATCTAGGATATTATTGGGCTTCGAGGTAACAAATCCTAACCTCTTTTGAATAAGAGAATACTTCATGTTGTAGTATTAAATACTTAGAAGAATATCACAATAGAATTGAACTTACCACAAAGTGAAGGGTTTAAAGAAGAATAATCAAACTGTGCTTACATAGGAATTGTTTTCACGATGACTTGAGTAGCTCACCGGGTAGGGAAGTACTGCCCAATTTTCCGTAGGATATAGAACCCTCTGTTTAGAACTGTTTACAAGTAGTCTGAACGTTGTTAGACGTGTCTGACTATTATAGGCTGATTCTCTGCGCGCGACATATTCAACTTGGCAGGCGGTTTTCGCTGAGAAGGTATGTGATTCTTCCTAAAGCATGATATTTTACAATATATATAGTACGGTAGACGTACATGTGTTAACTGAATAATAACTACGGCAATGTCTTTTGACTTAAGCCTGAATAATACTTACGGCAATGCCTCACGGCTTAAGCCTGAATAACACTTACGGCAATGCCTCACGGCTTAAGCCTGAATAATAAAGATCTGAAAGCATTTCATAAGAATACTGAATCATTTTAAAACAGAAGCTTAAGAGTTATACTAGCTTTATGGGAAGTTAAGTATAACCACTTAAGATTGATAAAAGAAACAAGTTTGCCTATGTGTTTATAACAGACTTATGTTGAATTGTGAAAAAGAATAATAAGATGGTTTGATAAGTAGACATGATATGATGCTATGTGTTAGTATCTTGTAACGCTTTGTATAAGAGAGTATCTTTGTTGTGCTTATGTTGTTTAAAGATAAGTTATGTTAGTGTACTATCACTCACCTCTTGAGATACCGGAGGTTGTGCCCTCCCGACGGGGTAGACTCAGTGATGCAGGACCATGATTCGAGAATACCTCACGCGGGTCCAGGGGCCTATGCGGAGCTACGAGAGTTCCGTGTTAGTATGCGGGTTATGCCTCACGCGGTCTATGTGGCCATGCGGACAACGAGTCCGTGACGATGCCGAGGAGTAGCTACCCTCGACGCGGGTTATACCTCACGCGCCTACGTGAGTGGCCTATGCGGACTCGAGTTCAGATTAGGCTTGCAGAATGATGATGGGCGAGTGGCCCTGTTTGATCATTCGCGCCTAGACAAGACCTATTACTGATTACCTATTGCTCTTGTTTGTGATGTGGCACTACGTGCGGTTTCTCGTTGTTTCACACATATTTGTAAACTGGTTTTAAAAATAATATGTTTTCATTTAAGTACTTTACAGTTTCGCATACTTAGTACCTGTTGTACTGACCTCCTTCGGGGGGCTGCGTTCATGCCGCAGGTAAGGGCAAGCAGGTGCTAGATCCGTATCCTTAGGATCTCTTTGCATTGGTGTCAGGAGCTCCATCTTCTCCGGAGGCTCTACTTTTTGGTATGATCTCCCTGTATTGTAGATAGTTTGTATGCAGTGGTATGGCGGCCCCGTCCCGCCATAGTTGTATATTTCAGAGGTCAGTAGTCATGTTGTACAAAGGTTTGGATGTAATCGCTAAACCTGGTTTATATATATATGCCGAAAGGCGACGTTTATTCACATAAACTGTGTCTTATTTTATAAATTGTTTCATGTCTTGTTTTATATTTCCGCTGATTACTCTGATGTATGACTACTTGGGTGCCCGGAGGCACGATCCACGCCCCGAAATGGGTCGTGACAAAAGTGGTATCGAGCGATTAATCTCGGAAAGTGTCTACGCATCGTATCTAGTAAGTCTTGATTATCGGTGTGTTGGGCACCACACCAATAATCAGGAGGCTATAGGATATTTAGGATTGGTTTCCATTCTTCTCATTCTGAGATCGTGCTTTAGAGCTGTGTTATAGGTTGGACCCCTCTAACGTATTCCTTTCCTGTAACAGTTATGCCTCCACGTAAGGCAACCCGGCCCGTGGCGGCAAGGCAAGAGGGAGTCGCTAGCAGACACCCAGAGTCACTAGGGCTCACGCCCAGGCTATACCAGAGACGGCGAGTTCTATGACGCCGCCCCAAAGACAGACCACGCACTACACCTCCCGTCCCCACACCGGGCGGAGGAGTTAGGGTACAAGGAGATGGCCCCTATTGGCTAAAGTTGTGGCCCGATACGAGGAGAGATCGACGCGGCGGTTCGCCCTCCAGCTCGGCTCGACTCCGTGGTGCACCCGAGGGCAGATAGTTTGAGACTACGAGATTTCTTGAGTTGTAGCCCGCCAGAGTTTTACGGGTCGAGGCCGGAGGATGATCCGCAGGAGTTCATCCGTCAGCTACAGAGAATCATGAGGGTGATCAAGGCCTCGGAGACAGAGTCTGTGACCTTTGGTTCGCATCGGCTGCGTGATACCGCAGTCGATTGGTTTGATTCATGGGAGTTATCCCGGGGAGAGCACGCGTCCCCAGCTACTTGGGATGAGTTCTCAGAGGCTTTCCTCACTCACTTCTTGCCTCCACAGATGAGGAGGGCGCGGGCTGATAGATTTTTACTACTGAGGCAGAGAGGACGCACTGTCAGGGAGTACAATGTCGAGTTTGATTCATTGGCTCGATATGTCCCAGCATTGGTAGCAGATATGGAGGATAGGGTGCACCGCTACGTCACCGGGCTAGATGATTACATGGCCGAGTCATGTGCGGGTGTTTCTCTTCAGCCGGGTATGGACATTACCCGCATGCAGGCTCACGCCCTTGGATGCGAGGAACGCAGAGGTCGACGAGTGGACAGACAGCAGCAGAAGAAGGCCAGGACGGGAGGGTCTTCTGGTGGCTATCGTGGTGGGCGGCCTCAGCAGCAGTCTAGATTTGCACCACAGCCAGCTCAGAGCACTCCTGCACCGTCCTCAGCACAGCCAGAGTATTCGAGGGCGCGGGCCCAGGGCTTGACGCCCGTAGTAGCAGAGGTACCGCCGACGGATCGTTATACCCGTATTTCCGCAGTATGTACGCAAGGACGTACGTAGAAAAGTTCGTGCTTTAAAGTGAAGGGCCGAAAATTATTTGTTCACAACACCCGTTTAGAGTCGTTTTTCGACGAAACGTTTCCACATCTTTCGTAGGGGAATTTCCGGCTATGCCATTTATATTTTTTGCGGATTTTTCCGAGAGACGAAACATTTTGGACCAACGGGAGGGCGACACTTGGCACCCTCCAATTGGTGGCTTGAAATCGTCCAAATGGACGAAATGGACAAGTGAAGCACGCTTTTTGGTGCCTTGGCAAAGTCAAGGAGTTGGTAGGATATTTGTGTGTAGTAAATCCTAGCCCTACACTTGCCTAACACATGGTTTGATCTTGGCCTTTGGTTGGCCATCCCTTGACCTATAAATACCCCTCTAGTTGATGAACTTTCTTCATCCAAAAATTGAGCAATCTATCTAAGTCTCAAATACTCCCTCCCTCTTGTCTTGAAATCGTCCAAAAGCCCTCCCCTTTGAGAAGGCCTCGCCGAAACCCTCCCCTGTGGTGCTCCTGAGGGGTACCCCCTAGCCTAGTTGCTTTCGTATAATACCCCTTTGTGTGTAGAAATACTCTCCTAGTATTGTTATTATGTCCAAATACCTGCCCAAATACCTTGTAGTATTCCCAAGGTTACACTTATAAAAGCCCGTAAAATACCATTATACTTTCCTTTAGCCACTAAACGAAACCCTAAGGAAATCTTCATTGTTGTTTGAAGTACTTAAGAGAAGTCGGTTAGAACTTCTAAGGGTTGGTTGGAGCGGATTGGAGCACTCTGGAGGAGGAGCTAAACCTTGCTCGGGAGCGACATTAAACTCGGATAATTTTTGGGCTTATCGAGGTAAATATCTTGTCCTATTGTAATTGGAAATTACATAAGTGTTGAATATATAGTTGTAGTATACTATATATAGAATCAACGTAGTTATCGGCAATGTCTTTTGACTTAAGCCCGAATAATACTTACTAATGTCTTGCGACTTAAGCCCGAATTTAAGAAGAGTACCAATCGTAATTACATGGTCAGACATAAAGAGACTTGTGTAGTAGCACCGTGGAGTAGAATTGTACCCAGTAGGTTAGATGTATAACCCCCGGTTGGCTTGATAGCCTACCGATAGAGAGAGAGATTAACGCTGCCATGGGGAGGTCTACGAATTTTACGTAGAATGTTCTACGAAGAGACCTAATTGTTAATAAGCGCCTTGTGGCCTTATAGGTGGAAATACTACGCGTGGCGCGATCTACGTGGCTTAAGGAGTAGCCGACGGTTTGAAGTACTTGGAGCATTTTGCTAATAGTCGATATTCGTCGCGAGGTATGTGAACCTCTTCCTATCTCTTCTAGCATGATATGTGTGAACTATGTAGTACGGTAGACGTATACGTGTTAACTGTGTTTGATTGTTTTAAAACATAAAGTGTTATAACGGCTTTATGGAAAGTTGGTTATAACAGCTTTATGTAGGTTAGAAAATGGGTTGTGGTTTTCAAAAGGTAACTGATTTGGTTATAACCGGCTTGTTATGTGTTAATGAAGAAGTTGAAGTATTTCAAAAGATTTGTGAATCGCTTTTGAAAGAAAGAGTAACACTTGGTTTTAAAGGTTTTAAAAAGAGTTATACTAGCTTTATGGGAGTTAGGTATAATGTCTTAAGAGAGGTAAAGAAAATGGTTTATCGATGTTAGAAGTTAAGAGACTTGATCTTATAAGATAGAGACTTAACTTATTTGTTTTAATGTGGATGTTTATGTGAAACCTCATTCGTGAGTAATGAGTACTTGGTTTTATTTAAAGGGATAATGTTTTATCGATTTGGAAATCGTAATGTGTATCGACAAACCATCGCAGCTGCTTAATAAAGGAAAATGTATTGAATAATGATGTATCGTATTAAAACCAAGAGAAACCTCCATCCGCATAGAAGCTAAGATGAGACAAAATGATATTACATTTCCTAGATCATGGCTGCTTAATAATATTGATTATAAATAAGAATAACCTACTCACATATAGGACATATGTTTCTCAAAACGTTTAAAGGAGAATTATGTTTTAAAGGATTAAAACTATGAACTACGAAACCTTTTCTAAAATGAGGAACTTGAGCCGTTGTAATTAGGCAAACCGAACTTTAGGAAAAGAATGTTGGTACTTGAGTTTAAAAAGAAAGTGTTCGTTTACTTAATAATGTGAATCACTCTAGTTTCATACCACGTATCGTGACATTTATAAAATGAATGTATCTCTTTAAAAGGACTTAACGTATGTAGTACTTGGGGTTAAAAACCGACTTTGGCATAAAATGAAAGTACTTTGAGTTGTGTGAAACTTGCCTATGCTTGTTGTTGTGAAACTTGCCTATGCTTGTTGTTGTGAAACTTGCCTATGCTTGTTGTTGTGAAACTTGACCATGTTACGTGTGATAGCCTTGCGGTGCAAATCGCGGTTCACTTGATCACCGTTCACCCGGAATGTATTTCACTGACGACCGGTTTATCCGAATGTATCTCACTTGATTACACGGTTCACCCGAATGTATTTCACTTGACGACCGTACATCCGGAATGTATTTCACTTGACTACGGCTCATTCCGAATGTATTCCACTCGACTCGCATGATCGCTTTATGTTGTGAATCGTAGTTTGGTTATCATACATGTCTCCCGCTTTATATAGACTATTATGATTTCGCCATTCTGATTTTACGCTTCACATACTTGGTACTGCCAGATCGACCTTTCGGGCTGCGTTCATGCCGCAGTAAAGGTACATCGATCGCCGATCCCCGCTTATAGGATCACATTCGGCGTGTTGGGAAGCTCCGCTTTCTCCGAGGCTTATCTTTTGTATGTGTTCCCGAGTTGTAGGTTCTTGTACATTCGTGGTATGGCGGGCCCCGCCCGGCCATAGTTGTTGTAAATCTTAGAGGTCTCAGAGTAATCGTGCAAGGTGGTTTTGTAAAAAGGATTAAACTGCTCGCTTTTGGAAAAAGTTGTTTATATATATATCATTGGAAGGTAACCGTTTGGTTGACTCGTTTCTATTATCTTATCTCTTATTTCATGTTCATGTTTTATTTCCGCTGATTTTCTCCGATGTTGTATCACCAGGGTGCCCGGTAAGGCACGAATGCGCCCCGAACGGTCGTTACAAAAGTGGTATCGAGCGCTTAATCCGGAAAGTGTCTACGACCGCGTTCTAGTAGTCTTGATTATCGATGTCGTGCACCACATCTATAATCGGGAGGCTATAGGACATTTAGGATTGGTTTCCATTCTTCTCATTCTGAGATCGTGCCTTAGAGCTGTGTGATAAGTTGGACCCCTCTGACGTATTTCATTTTTACCAGTTATGCCTCCGCGTAAGGCAACCCAGACTCAGACGGGCAAGGCAGCCGAGGGAGCTGCTAGTGGGATACAGAGGAGTACGAGGGCGCAGGCCCGGTCAAGACTGAGACAAGGCCCGACGGCGGGTTTCAGAACGCCGCCAAAGACCAAAGAAGTTTAGAGCCGCAGCAGCGGGCGCCGAGACTACACACCGAGTCTCCAGTCCCACAGCCTGGAGCAGATGAGATGGGGTTGTAGGAGATGGCGCCATCGCCGTGGTCGTGGCCGATATGAGGATCGGCCGACGCAGCAGCCCAGTGAGCACCCGTATTTCACCCCGAGCGCATAGCTGAGGCTACGTGACTTTCTCGAGTTGTAGCCCTCCAAAGGTTCTATGGATCGAGCCGAGGACGACCTCGTGAGTTTATCCGACCACACTGGATCACGAGAGAGTGATCGAGAGCCTCGAGGCGTAGTCGGTGGTATTGGTTCACATCACCGCGTGATACCGCAGCTTGACCGTTTGATTCGTGGAGCTGCCCCGGGAAGAGCATGCACCTCCACCGTATGGGACGAAGTTCTCAAGGGCTTTTCTTGCACATTTCTTGCCCCCGAGATGAGAAGGGCTCGGGCCGGCTGTGTTTTGACGCTGAGGCGGATCGCGGACGGTTAGAGAGTACAATGGAGTTCGACTCATTAGCTCGGTATGTTCCCGCCAGAGTAGCTGATATGGGGACAGAGTACACCGCCACGCCACCGGGCCGGATGAGTACTTGGCGAGGCTTGTTCGGGTGTAGCTCTTCACCGGCATGGACATTGCCCGCACGCAGCTCATGCACCAGGATGCGAGGCACGGAGAGATCGACGGAATGACCGAGATCGAGAAGAGGCCGTGACGGCAGGTCCTTGGTAACTTTCGAGGCGGACCGCCTCACAGCTAGCCTAGTTATGTACCTCCACCAAGACAGAGTGGTCCCCACGCCGCCGTGACGTTGTGGTATTCGAGCCGGTGAGCTCCAGGCTTCGTTCACGATATACATGGGTTCTAGCCAACAGGATTCACGCCCTCTCATGCGCGATGTGGCAAACATCATCCCGGGAATGTCGTCTTTATCGGTGCTTGCTTCACCGCGCCGGGGCCATGTGACGAGATCAGGCTTATAGGAGAGGTACTGCAGCTTGGCGCAGCTTCACCGGATCGATGGCAGTTCATCGCTTTCTACGATGCATACTGCAGTGCACTTACGATTAGAGTGGAGCGGTAGCTTCAGGTATATCCTTAACCCTCTAGAGGCTTGTATGTTTTGATGTTATGTTAATGTGTTAGGTGTTACGTTCGGATAGCTTTGTGCTAAAATGTGATTTAAGAACTTGGTTGGGGAAAATGGTAAGCACAGGGGTGAGGGAATGATGAGCCTTAGAATATTACAGTTGAGACCGTAGATGTAAGGCCGTCTTGGGTACAAGATTTTGCGAGTGATCCTTGTCAGAGTGCATTTTATGCCTAGAATGTATTGTGTGATAAGTCCCTGGGTAGTGTGAAATGGAAGTGGTAGCTTTCATGATATGATTTAGCAGGATTGTTCCGTGTCGGGGAACAAGGGCTTGACGCGATTGTGGGTCGGGTTGAGGACGTGATACGGATCAACCCGTAGCCCGGTTTAAGGTGGGGTCAGTTCTGGGTGGTCCCGCCAGGTGGCAGGGTCACGAGGGTGCTAGGCCCAAGTTCAGATGACCATCGTATGAGTTCATAGATATGTTCGACCAGAATCAGTTCGTGAAGGCCGAGAATGGCCTTAGAGGAAATCGAGGGTAGTAAGATGACCAAGTTTGGAGGTGGTAACTCCAAGGGTTGGGAACTGAAGCGATGACTGAAGTGTGGTACGTATACTAGAAGAGTTCAAATGTTCGAGAAGGGCACGACGAGTAAGGAGGGGAGAGAACGTGTGTTATTACGTGGCCAGGTGTGGCTTTGACAACTTGTTAGAAGGAACTTCTTCGTTATCTATTTCGAGAAGGAACATTCGGGACGAATGTTTCTAAGGAGGGGAGAATGTTATACCCCGTATTTCCAGAGTATGTACGCAAGGACGTACGTAGAAAAGTTCGTGCTTTAAAGTGAAGGGCCGAAAATTATTTGTTCACAACACCCGTTTAGAGTCGTGTTTCGACGAAACGGTTCCACAGCTTTCGTAGGGGAATTTCCGGCTATGCCATTTATATTTTTTGCGGATTTTTCCGAGAGACGAAACATTTTGGACCAACGGGAGGGCGACACTTGGCACCCTCCAATTGGTGGCTTGAAATCGTCCAAATGGACGAAATGGACAAGTGAAGCACGTTTTTGGTGCCTTGGCTAAAGTCAAGGAGTTGGTAGGATATTTGTGTGTAGTAAATCCTAGCCCTACACTTGCCTAACACATGGATTGATCTTGGCCTTTGGTTGGCCATCCCTTGACCTATAAATACCCCTCTAGTTGATGAACTTTCTTCATCCAAAAATTGAGCAATCTATCTAAGTCTCAAATACTCCCTCCCTCTTGTCTTGAAATCGTCCAAAAGCCCTCCCCCTTTGAGAAGGCCTTGGCCGAAACCCCCTCCCCCCTTTGTGGTGCCCTAAGCCGAGGGGTACCCCCCCCCCTAGCCTAGTTGCTTTCGTATAATACCCCCCTTTGTGGTGTAGAAATACTCTCCTAGTATTGTTATTATGTCCAAATACCTTGGCCCAAATACCTTGTAGTATTCCCAAGGTTACACTTATAAAAGCCCAGAAAATACCATTATACTTTCCTTTAGCCACTAAACGAAACCCTAAGGAAATCTTCATTGTTGTTTGAAGTACTTAAGAGAAGTTGGTTAGAACTTCTAAGGGTTGGTTGGAGCGGATTGGAGCACTCGGAGGAGGAGCTAAACCTTGCTCAGGAGCGACATTAAACTCGGATAATTTTTGGGCTTATCGAGGTAAATATCTTGTCCCCCTATTGTAATTGGAAATTACATAAGTGTTGAATATATAGTTGTAGTATACTATATATAGAACTGAACGTAGTTATCGGCAATGTCTTTTGACTTAAGCCTGAATAATACTTACGGCAATGTCTTGCGACTTAAGCTGAATTTAAGAAGAGTCGAATCAGTAATTACATAGGGTCAGACATACAGAGACTTGTGTAGTAGTACCGTGGAGTAGAATTGTACCGTTAGGGTTAGATGTATAACCCCTGGTTGGCTTGATGGCAGCCTCGATAGAGGAGGAGATTAACGCTGCCATGGGGAGAGTTGCTGCCGAATTTTCTGTAGAATGTTCTACGAAGAGACCTAATTGTTAATAAGCGCCTTGTGGCCTTATAGGTGGAAATACTATGCGTGGCGCGATCTACGTGGCTTAAGGAGTAGCCGACGGTTTGAAGTACTTGGAGCATTTTGCTAATAGTCGATACTCGTCGCGAGGTATGTGAACCTCTTCCTATCTCTTCTAGCATGATATGTGTGAACTCTGTAGTGCGCAGAGACGCATACGTGTTAAGCGTGTTTGATTGTTTTAAAACATAAAGTGTTATAACGGCTTTATGGGAAGTTGGTTATAACAGCTTTATGTAGGTTAGAAAATGGGTTGTGGTTTTCAAAAGGTAACTGATTTGGTTATAACCGGCTTGTTATGTGTTAATGAAGAAGTTGAAGTATTTCAAAAGATTTGTGAATCGTTTTGAAAGAAAGAGTAACACTTGGTTTTAAAGGTTTTAAAAAAGAGTTATACTAGCTTTATGGGGAGTTAGGTATAATGTCTTAAGAGAGGTAAAGAAAATGGTTTACTGATGTTAGAAGTTAAGAGACTTGATCTTATAAGATAGGAGACTTAACTTATTTGTTTTAATGTGGATGTTTATGTGAAACCTCATTCGTGAGTAATGAGTACTTGGTTTTATTTAAAGGGATAATGTTTTACTGATTTCGGAAATCAGAATGTGTATCGACAAACCACTGCAGCGTTAATAAAGGAAAATGTATTGAATAATGATGTATCGTATTAAAACCAGTAGAAACCTCCATCTGCATAGAAGCTAAGATGAGACAAAATGATATTACATTTCCTAGATCATGGCTGCTTAATAATATTGATTATAAATAAGAATAACCTACTCACATATAGGACATATGTTTCTCAAAACGTTTAAAGGAGAATTATGTTTTAAAGGATTAAAACTATGAACTACGAAACCTTTTCTAAAATGAGGAACTTGAGCCTTTGTAATTAGGCAAACCGGAACTTTAGGAAAAGAATGTTGGTACTTGAGTTTAAAAGGAAAGTGTTAGTTTACTTAATAATGTGAATCACTCTAGTTTCATACCACGGTATCGGGTGACATTTATAAAATGAATGTATCTCTTTTAAAAGGACTTAACGTATGTAGTACTTTGGGGTTAAAACCCGGACTTTGGCATAAAATGAAAGTACTTTGAGTTGTGTGAAACTTGCCTATGCTTGTTGTTGTGAAACTTGCCTATGCTTGTTGTTGTGAAACTTGCCTATGCTTGTTGTTGTGAAACTTGACCATGTTACGTGTGATAGCCTTGTGGTGCAAATCTTGTGTTCACGATCACCGTTCACCCGGAATGTATTTCACTTGACGCACGGGTTTATCAGAATGTATCTCACTTGATTACCGGCTCACCCGAATGTATTTCACTGACGGCCGGCACATCCGAATGTATTTCACTTGACTACGGTTCATTCCGAATGTATTCCACTCGACTTGGCATGATCGCTTTTATGTTAATCGTAGTTTGGTTATCATACATGTCTCTGCTTTATATAGACTATTATGATTTCGCCATGATTTTACGATTTCACATACTTGGTACTGTTGTCGACCTCCTTCGGCCTGCGTTCACGCCGCAGTAAAGGTACATCGACCGCCGATCCCCGCCATAGGATCACATTCGTGTTGGGAAGCTCCGTTTCTCCGAGGCTTATCTTTTGGTATGTGTTCCCGAGTTGTAGGTTCTTGTACATTCGTGGTATGGCGGGGCCCCGTCCCCATAGTTGTTGTAAATCTTAGAGTGCAGTAGCTTTGTGTAGGTGGTTTTGTAAAGGGATTAAACTGCTCGCTTTGAAAAAGTTGTTTATATATATATCATTGGAAGGTAACCGTTTGGTTGACTGTTCTATTATCTTATCTCTTATTTCATGTTCATGTTTTATTTCCGCTGATTTTCTCGATGTTGTATCACTAGGGTGCCCGGGTAAGGCACGATGCGCCCCGAACGGGTCGTTCTGGACCACCCCAGTGTGGCCGAGCGCGGTAGATCCCATTACGGGAAGTGTGGTGCTTTTTGGATCTTATTACGATTGTGGCAGCAGGTCATTTGCGAGGACCGTCAGGCCGGGTGGCGGTGGTAGGGCTCACCCGAGTTCTGCCGCTTCATCATCTCCTACGATTACTCGCCCGAGGGCAAGGTACTCGTGGGTCGCCAGGTCGCGGCAGGTCGTGGCTCGGGTCCCGATTCTAGCGTCCTCGAACCGCATTTATGCTTTGTCCACCGGCAGATCGTGAGGCCTCACTTTGATGTCGCCGCAGTACCTTATCGGTTCGGGTTTGATGTGTATGCTTTGATAGATCCGGGTTCTACTGTCCCCATATATCTCCCTTGTTGCTAGTAGGATAGGGATAGAGCACGAGTCCATAGACCCTTTCGAGGTAGCTACGCCATGGGTGATTCGGTGGTAGCTCGGGTATATAGAGCTTGTCTGTGACCATTTACGTCGTCGGACCAGCCGACTTGATAGAGTTGGAGATGATTGACCGACGTGATTATGGGGATGGATTGGCTAGCTTCTGCTACGCCAATGTAGACCGCAGAGAGAGTAGTACGGTTCCGCTTCTGCGAGCCATTGTTGAGTGGGAGGAGCACGGTATCGCCGAGGTAGGTTTATTTCCTACCTCAAGGCTAGGAAGATGGTGCAGGGGTATATCTACCATCTCGTTCGGGTGTTTGATCTTTGAAGGCTGCGTACCAGATTTTCGATTCCGTGAGTCGTGAGTTCCCGGACGTGTTTCGGATGACCTCGGTATCCTCACGAGAGGAGATCGAGTTTTGTATAGATGTGTTGCGGATACTCGGCCTATTTCCATTCCGCCATACGTAATGGCACTGCCGAGTTGAGGAGTCAAGGACCACCGAGGGATTTCTTTGGAGAAGGGTTTTATCGACCTAGTGTTTCTCCCAGGGCGCGGTATTGTTCGTAAAGAAGAAGGGCGGGGCCAGCTGCGCATGTGTGTTGACTACTGCGGTGAACAAGGTGACCATTAAGAAGATACCCTTCCCGTGATTGATGACTTGTTCGACCTTGCGAGGCGCGAGATGTTTCTCCAAGATTGATCTGCGATCGGGCTATCATCGTTCGTGTCGAGAGGTGGATGTCCCTAGGATCGCATTCGGACCCAGACGCATTATGAGTTCGTGGTCATGTCTTTGGGTTGACCAATGCTCGGCGGTATTCATGGATTTGATGAACCGAGTGTTCAAACCATTTTTGGACACGTTTGTGATAGTGTTCATTGATGATATCTTGGTTTATTCTCGCCAGAGCGAGGCATGCGAGCATTTGAGGATCTTGGCTCGATTCTTCCAGACCAGCGGTTGTACGCCAAGTTTTCCAAATGTGAGTTTTGGTTGACTTGATGGCGTTTCTTGGGCATATTGTCGGGTGATGGCATTCGAGTGGATACGCCAAGATCGGCGCAGACTTGGCGAGACCTACTACTCGGCTGCAGGTTCGCAGATCGGGCCTTGCAGTTATTATCGGCGTTCGTGGAGAAGTTTGCTTCTATCTCGCACCATTGACTAGGCTGACTCGTAGCGGCCAAGTTCGATGGTGATGCTTGTGGCGAGGTTTCGATTCTTTGAAAGAGAGATCGACGACCGCTTCGTTCTTACTCTTCCGGAGGTCCAGACGGTTATGTTGTGTATTGTGATGCGTCGGCATCGGGTTGGGATGTGTTGATGCGCATGGCGAGTTATAGCATATGCATCCCGACACCAAGAAACACGAGAGGAACTACCCCACCCATGATTTGGAGTTGGCGGTGTGATTCACGCTTTGAAGATCCGAGGCACTATTTGTATGGGGTTCACGTGGATATTTTACAGACCACAAGAGCCTCAGATATCTTCACGGAGGAGCCGAACTTACTACGCAGACGGTGGTTAGAGTTGCTTAAGGATTACGATGTTGATATCTGTACCACCCGGAAGGCCAATGTTGTGGCGTATGCTCTTAGTCGTAGGTCGATGGGAGCCTATCGATGTGCAGCTAGAGAGAAGGGACATGGTTCGTGATTTGCACGATTAGCGAGCCTTGGTGTCCGTTTGATTGATTACGATAGCGATGGGGTTAGAGTTCGTGAGGTTGCCGAGTCTTCCATCGTCGAGGAGGTGAAGAGGCAACAGTTCGAGGATCGGCTTTGATTCGATATCGTGATACGACTCTTCGTGAGGGCAAGGGTCCTTGAGGTAGCACGATGGGGTGCTAAGGTTTGAGGCGGTTGTGTATTCGGATGTTTGAGGACTTGGCAGCGGAGTTCTGGGGAAGCACACAGCGCGTTACTATCCATCCGGGTCGACCAAGATGTACCACGACCTTAGATCGTGTATTGGTGGGATGGCTTGAAGAGGACGTTGCGAGTTCGTAGCTCAATGCCCGTGTTGTCGCAGTGAAGGTAGAGCACCGAGGCACGGTGGTTTGTTACGCATTTATTGAGATCCCGACGGAAGTGGAGGTAATCAACATGGACTTCATCACGGATTACCTCGCACTCGGAGGAGACATGATTCTATATGGGTTATCGTCGACGGTGGCGAAATCAGCCCACTTTCTTCCCGTCAGACGACTTTTTCGGTGAGGATTATGCCGACTTTACATCAGAGATTGTCGATCGCATGGAGTCCCTACTGATCATATCGCACGAGGAGCCCATTTACGCTAACAGAGGTCCTTCCAGAGGGGTTTAGGGACGCAGTGAGCTCGAGATCGCATTTCATCCACGCATGCACGGACAGCAGAGCGCACTATCCAGACTCTTGAGGATATCTCGCGAGCATGTTATTGACCGTGGTAGTTGGGAGGATCATTTGCCTCTAGTTGAGTTCGCGATAATAATAGCTACCACTCCGATTCGGATGGCGCCTTATGAGGTCTTGTATGGGAGGAAGTGCAGATCGCCTATAGGTTGGTTCGATGTGGGTGAGGTGCGGCTAGTGGGACCAGATTTGCGCAGCAGCGATGGATAAGGTGAAGCTTATCCGAGAGCGCTATTAATGACTCGAGTCGGCAAGTCGTATGCAGATCATCGTCGTCGGCATCTTGAGTTCGAGGTTCATGATTGGGTTTTCCTAAAGGTGTCACCCACGGGGTGTGATGCGATTCGGGAAGAAGGGAAACTCACCAAGGTACATTGGGCCGTTTGATTGTCCGCAGGTAGGCAAGGTTGCTATGAGTTGGATCTGCCGTCCGATCCGGAAGCGCATCCGGTTTTTCACGTATCTATCTTTGAGAGATGTATCGGGGATCCATCTAGGGTACACCCGATTGGCGATGTCCAGGACCAGGGGTTATCGTATGAGGAGATTCCCATAGCGATAATCGATCGTCGTTAGCGTATGCGACGGCGGACGTGGCTTCCACAAAGTCTTGTGGCGAACGAGCTCGGGAGGAGATGGCGTGGGAAGGCGAGGAGGACATGAGGCGTATATCCTCACCTATTTCCCACACCTCCGTAATTCACTTTCCTACTTGTAAATCTTCATTATCGTTTATGCCTAAGTATTGTTACGTGGCGTGTGTGGCATTTGCAATTGTTTAAGTTATGAAGAACCTTATCGATAATCGTCTTGGGAAGGAACATTCGACGAATGTTTCTAAGGAGGAGAATGTTATACCGTATTTACGAGTATGCGTGAGGACGACGCATAAAAGTGTAGCCTTAAAAGTTTAGGCCTAGGGCGTTTTTGGGCACAACCCACACAAGGAATCGCTTTTCCGACGAAACGTTTTACACGACTCGCGTAGGGTAAATTCCGGCTATGTCATTTCTAATTTTTGCGGATTTTTCCGAGCGGAACCCTTGACCAACGAGAGGTGACACTTGTCACCTCAAGTGACGCCAAGTGGCCTTTTGCCTTGGGCGGTTGAGAGGCTTTGGGGCTTAGAACATGGACCTTTGTCAGGAGTGATTTGAGGAGTAGGTTAGGGGCACTTGGGCAAATCTTGCCTCCACTTGCCCCCACTTGGCTTGATCTTGGCCATTGGTTGGCCATGTCTTAGCCTATAAATACCCTCTCTTTGAAGACTTATTCATCACAAATTTCCAAGTCTAAATCCTCCTTCCCCACTTGAGCCATCGTCCTAAGCCTCACTCCCCTTTAAGCCTTGCCGAATACCCCACCCTTTAGAAGCCTTGGCCGAATACCCCCTAGCCCTGGCCAAACACTACCCTCCCTTGGTAGAAAAGTTGTCTTCTAGTATTGTTATAATGCCCAAAATACCCTAGCCCAAATCCCTTAGTCCTTAGTAGAAGTTGTGAAGAACTTCTAAGGTTTCTCGAGCTCTGAGCGTTCAACTTAGGAGCTAAACCTTGCTCAGCGCGACTTTATCTAGGATATTATTGGGCTTCCGAGGTAACAAATCCTAACCTCTTTTGAATAAGAGAATACTTCTCGTTGTAGTATTAAATACTTAGAAGAATATCACGAATAGAATTGAACTGTTACCACAGTAGAAGGTTTAAAAGAAGAATAATCAAACTGCTTACATAGAATGTTTTCACAGACTTGAGTAGCTCACGGGTAGGAAGTGCGCCCAATTTTCCGTAGGATATAGAACCCTCTGTTTAGAAGCGTTTACAAGTAGTGCGAGCGTTGTTAGACGTGTCTGACTATTATAGGCTGATTCTCTGCGCGCGACATATTCAACTTGGCAGGCGGTTTTCGCTGAGAAGGTATGTGATTCTTCCTAAAGCATGATATTTTACAATATATATAGTACGGTAGACGTACATGTGTTAACTGAATAATAACTACGGCAATGTCTTTTGACTTAAGCCTGAATAATACTTACGGCAATGCCTCACGGCTTAAGCCTGAATAACACTTACGGCAATGCCTCACGGCTTAAGCCTGAATAATAAAGATCTGAAAGCATTTCATAAGAATACTGAATCATTTTAAAACAGAAGCTTAAGAGTTATACTAGCTTTATGGGAAGTTAAGTATAACCACTTAAGATTGATAAAAGAAACAAGTTTGCCTATGTGTTTATAACAGACTTATGTTGAATTGTGAAAAAGAATAATAAGATGGTTTGATAAGTAGACATGATATGATGCTATGTGTGTTAGTATCTTGTAACGTTTGTATAAGAGAGTATCCTTGTTGTGCTTATGTTGTTTAAAGATAAGCTGTTATGTTAGTGTACTATCACTCACCTCTTGAGATGATACCGGAGGTTAAGGCGCCTCCGACGCGGGTAGACTTCGTGATGCAGGGACCATGATTTGAGAATACCTCATGCGGGTCCAGGGGCCTATCGCGAGCTACGAGAGTTCCGAGTTAGTATGCGGGGTTATGCCTCATGCGTCTATGTGGCGTGCGGACAACGAGTCCAAGACGACGCCGAGGAGTAGCTACCTCGATGCGGGTTATACCTCACGCGCCCATGTGAGTGGCCTATGCGGACTCCGGGAGTCCAGGATTAGGCTTGCAGAATGATGATGTGGGCGAGTGGCCCTGTTTCGATCATTCGCAGCCTAGACAAGACCTATTACAGTTACCTATTGTTGCTCTTGTTTGTGATGTGGCACTACGTGCGGTTTCCTTGGTTGTTTCACACATATTTGTAAACTGGTTTTAAAAATAATATGTTTTCATTTAAGTACTTTACAGTTTCACATACTTAGTACTGTTGTAATCGACCTCCTCGGGCCGTTCATGCCGCAGTAAGGGCAAGCAGTGCTAGATCCGCATCCTTAGGATCTCTTTGCATTGGTGTCGAGAGCTCCATCTTCTCCGAGGCTCTACTTTTGGTATGATCTCCTGTATTGTAGATAGTTTATGCAGATCGGTATGGCGGGCCCTGTCCGCCATAGTTATATATTTCCTTAGAGGTCTGTAGTCATGTTATGCGATTATCGGATGTAATCGCTAAACTGGTTTATATATATATGCCGAAAGGCGACGTTTGTTCACATAAACTGTGTCTTATTTTATAAACTGTTTCATGTCTTGTTTTATATTTCCGCTGATTACTCTGATGTATGACTACTTGGGTGCCCCGGTAAGGCACCAGTCACGGGCCCCGGAATGGGTCGTGACAGGCAACTTGCTAAGAAGAACTTCATCGTTGTCCGTCTTGAGAAGGAACATTCGGGACGAATGTTTCTAAGGAGGGGAGAATGTTATACCCCGTATTTCCAGTATGCACGTGGGGCGTGCGTAGAAAATTTGAGCCTTAAAGATTTGGCAAGTTTCGAAATTTGGGCACAAGTGCCAAAGAATCGTTTTTCGACGAAGCGTTTTACTAGACTTGCGAAGGAAAATTCCGGCTATGTCATTTCTAATTTTATGGATTTTTCCGAGAGGCGAAACATTTTGGACCAACGAGAGCGGACACTGGTCACCCTCTAATTGGAGCACGTTTTGGGCGGTAATGGACGAAAGGGTGGGTTGTAGTTGGTAGGATATTTTGTGCAAGTTGGTGTGGTAGATGGATAAGGTACACATGGTTAAATCCTAGCCCTACACTTGCCTAACACTTGGATGGATCTTGGCCATTGGTTGGCCATTGCTTGACCTATAAATACCCCTTAGTGATGAACTTCTTCATCCAAAAATTGTTCCAAGTCTTGAAATCCTCTCCCCCCCCTTCTGTGGTTCTCGTCCCACCCTTGGCCGAAACCCCCTCTTTTGAGAAGCCTTGGCCGAGAGCACCACCCCCCCTAGCCTTGTTGTTTTCGTATAATACCCCCCTTTGTGGTATAGAAATACTCTCCAAGTATTGTTGTAATGCCCAAATACCTTAGCCCATATACCTTGTAGTACTTTCCAAAGTTACCTCTATACGTAGAGCCCGAAAATACTATTATACTTTCCTTTAGACACTAAACAAAACCCTAAGGAAAACCTTCATAGTCGGTTGAAGTGTTAAATAGAAGTTGCGTAGAACTTCTAAGGGTTGTTTGGAGCGGATTGGAGCACTTGGAGTAGGAGCTAAACGTTGCTCAGGATCGACTTTAAACTTGGATAATTTTGGGCTCACCGAGGTAAATAATCCTATCCTTCTATTGTAATTGGGAATTACATACTGTAGTAGTATAGAAATGAATATAAGATTCATAGAAGAGAATTGAACTGTAATAGAAGGATATTACAGAATAGACTTGAACTGAAATCACGTCAGAAGAATATTAAAGTAGTAGATTAAACTGTACTTACGTAGGACTGTATTTACAGTAGACTGATAACCTTTATTGGTTGAATGTTCTGCAAGTAGCATGTGCTACTTAGAAGGTGGACAAGGCTAGCCGGGTTATAGTCGAGGAGCGTTTTGCTTATAGTCGATAATCGTCGCGAGGTATGTGATTCTTCCTATACTCTTGAGCATGAAGTATTTTAAAAGAATACATATAGTGCGGTGACGTCGTGGCAATGTCTTTTGACTTAAGCCTGAATAATATGTATATATAATATGGTAGACGTACGTGTGCTAACTGAATATAGTTGTACGACAATGTCTTTTGACTTAAGCCTGAATAATAAGAACCTTGAAATATTTTAAAAGGAATATATATATAGTACGGTAGACGTACGTGTGTTAACTGAATGTAGTGTTACGGCAATGTCTTTTGACTTAAGCCTGAATAAGAAGAATCTTGAAGTATTTCAAAAGAAATAAGAAACCTTTTTGAAAGAAGAGTAATACTTGGTGTTGAAAACATAAGAGTTATACTAGCTTTATGGGAGGTTAGGTATAACGTCTTAAGAGAGATAAAAAGAATGGTTTACTGATTTTTAGAAGTTAAGAGACTTAATCTTAAAAGATAAGAGACTTGACTTAATTGTATTGATATGAAGTTTGTTAAAAGTGTGAAACCTCATTCGTGAGTAATGAGTACTTGGTTTTTAAAAGGGGATAATGTTTTTGTCACGACCCGAACCCGGGCCCGTGACTGGTGCCTTACCCCGGGCACCCTAGTGATACAACATCAGAGAAAATCAGCGGAAATAAAAACATGAATATGAATTAAGAGACAAGATAAATAAACAGGCCAACCAAAACAGTTGTCTTCATCATATATACATAAATACCCGAACAGTTATCCTTTTTACAAACCCTGCCCACAACAGTGCTACAGACCTCTAAGATTTTTACAACAACTATGACGGGACAGGGCCCCGCCATACCCCTGAATGTATAAGAATCTCTGACTGTGGTAACATACCAAAAGATAAGCCTCCAAGAAATGGGGCTTCCCGACACGCCAATCGTGATCCTATGAGCGAGGATCCACAACAGATGTACTTCCACCTGCGGCATGAACGCATCTCGAAGGAGGTCGATAACAGTACCAAGTATGTGAAATCGAAAAGATCAGAATGAAATCATAATAGTCTATATAAAGCGGAGACATGTATGATAACCGGATGAAATACGTGTCCCGCCATCCTGGCACTCGGTGTATAATCGATAAAATCGTGTCCTGCACATCTCGTGGGACTCGTAAAATCGGATGAAATACGTGTCGTGCCCATCTCGTGGGACTCGTATAATCGATGAAATACGTGTCCTCGCCATCTCGTGGGACTCGTGTATAATTAAATGAAATCACGTGTCCTGCCATCTCGTGACTCGGTGTATAATTAAATGAAATACGTGTCCCCGCCATCTGGGACTCGGTGTATAATTAAATGAAATACGTGTCCTCGCCATCTCGTGGGACTCGGTGTAGAATCGTTCATAACAAATCAACCGCCTCCATCGAGACGCGGTACAGAAATACAACAAAGGCTATCACAACAAACATAGGCAAGTTTCACAACAACAAGCATAGGCAAGCTTCACAACAACAAGCATAGGCAAGCTTCACAACAACAAGCATATGCAAGTTATACACAACTCAAAGTACTTTCATTTTATGCCAAAGTCCGGGTTTTAACCCTAAAGTACTACGTACGTTAATTTCCTTTTAAAGATCCATTTATTTTACAAAGGTCACCCGATACCCGTAGTATAAAAATAGAGTGACTAACATTGTTAAGTAAACCAAAATGCTTTCCTTTGTAAAATCAAGTAACAACCTTATTTTTCAAACGTTCAAGTTTGCCTAATTTCAAATGCCCAAGTTTCTCATTTTAGAAAAGGTTTCGTAGTTCATAGTTTTAATCCTTTAAAACATAATTCTCCTTTAAACGTTTTGAGAAACATATGTCTTATATGTGAGTAGGTTATTCTTGTTTATAATCAATCTTATTAAGCAGCCATGATCTAGGAAATGTAATATCATTTTGTCTCATCTTAGCTTCTATGCAGATGGAGGTTTCTACTGGTTTTAATACCATACTTCATTATTCAATACATTTTCCTTTATTAACGCTGCAGTGGTTTATCGATACTCATTCTGATTTCAAATCAAGAAACATTATTCCTTTTACAACCAAGTACTCATTACTCACGAATGAGGTTTCACACTTTTAACAAAATTCATATTAATACCATTAAGTCAAGTCTCTTATCTTCTAAAAATCAGTAAACCATTCTTTTTATCACTCTTAAGACGTTATACCTAACTTCCCATAAAGCTAGTACAACTCTTATGTTTTCAAAGCCAAGTTTTACTCTTCTTTCAAAAGGGTCTTTTTGGAACACTTCAATTTCTTTGTTACTACACATCAAATCCGTTATAAGTCAAATCGCTTATCCTTTGAAACCACAAAGCATTTTCTTACCTACATAAAGTCGTTATAACCAACTTCCCATAAAGCCGTTATAACACTTTATGTTTCAAACCAATCAAATACATTAAACACGTATGCGTCTACCGTACTACATAGTAATACACATATCATGCTAGAACATATAGAAGAGGTTCACATATCTCGCGACGATTATCGACTAATAGCAAAGTGCTCCAAGTACCTCAAACCGTCGGCTACTCCTAAGCCAAGTAGATCACGCCATACGTAGTACTTCAACCTATAGAGGCCACAAGGCGCCTATTAACATCCTAGATCTCAATGTAGAATATTCTACGTAAAATTCAAAGACTCCCCTCCCCGCAACAAACAGAATCTCCTCCTCTATCGAGGCGGCTACCAAGCCAACCGGGGGTTTGCACGCCTAACCTGACGTACAATTCTACTCACGATAATGCTACACAAGTCTACTGAATACACCTATGTAATTCTGATTCGCTTCTCTTATTTAAATTCAGCTTAAGTCGCAAGACATTGCCGTAAGTATTATTCAGGCTTAAGTCAAAAGACATTGCCGCACAACTATGTTCAATTCTATATATAGTATACCTCAACTATATATTCCAACAACATGTAATTTCCAATTACAATAGAAGGTCAAGAGTGTTTACCTCGATAAGCCCAAAATTATCCAAGTATAAATGTCGATCCTGAGCAAGGTTTAGCTCCTACTCCGCGCCCAACCCGCTCCAAACAACCCTTAGAAGTTCTAACCAACTTCTACTTAACACTTCAACCGACTATGAAGGTTTTCCTTAGGGTTCGTTTTTGTGATCGAGGAAGTATAATAGTATTTCTGGGCTTTTGGTATAACTGTACCCTTGGGAAAACTACACCTTATTTGGAAATAATAACAATACTAGGAGAGTATTTCAATACCACCACCAGGGGTATTATACGAAAACAACTAGGCTAGGGGTACCCCACGCCAAGCCTCACTCGAGGGGGTTTGCCTCGGCTAGGCTCTCAAAGGGAGGGTACTTTCGGCCAAGGGGAGGGGGTGGACGAAACTCAAGAGGAGAGGAGGGATTTTTAACACTTAGCAAAAGATTTTTGGATGAAGAAAGTTCATCACTTAGAGGGGTATTTATAGGTCAAGACATGGCCAACCAATGGCCAAGATTCTTCCAAGTGTTAGGCAAGTGTAGGGCTAGGATTAAGCCATGTGCACCTTATCCATCTACCACACCAACTTGCACAAATATCCTACCTAACCCATTGCCCTCTTTTTTCATCCCAAAGCCGCCCAACCTCTTCCAATGTGAGGGTGACACATGTCACCCTCCTGTTGGTCCAAAATGTTACGTCTCTCGGAAAAATCCGCAAATAATATTATTGACATAGCCGGAATTTTCCCTACGAAAGCTGTGGAAACGTTTCGTCGAAAAACGACTCCTTTTGGTAGTTATGTACAATTTTGAACCTTGCCCTACTTTAAGGCTCAAATTTCTACGTACGTCCTCACGTACATACCCTGGAAATACGGGGTATAACATTCTCCCCTCCTTAGAAACATTCGTCCCGAATGTTCCTTCTAAGCCTCAAAACAAACATGCGCCAGTATAGTCTTCACTACTATATTTACGAGAACAAATCCTGCCACACCTGGCCACAGAAACAACCGCGCAAATACTTACATCCAAGTCCACGAGGAAACACCTCTAACATCACAAACTTTTGTCACTTTGCCGCGAGGTTCTAGTGTCACTCCGGCGACCCAACAAATGGTACCGGACTGCATGCGATCCCTGAGGTCTAAAATATACATCCTTCGCACCTTCTCCCTTTACAAGAAATGATCATATCTATGCTCGCAATACATGCTCGCCTCTACCCTTACTCGTCGTACTCTCCTCGAACACTTGCACTCTTCTAGTATACGTACCACACTTCAGTCATCGCTTCAGTTCTCCAAACTTTGGAGTCACCACCTCCAACTTGGTTATCTTACTAGCCTCAATCTTCCTTAAGGCCATTCCCGGCCTTCACGACCGCTCGTCGAACACACCCACGAACTCATACGATGGTCAACTAAACTTGGGCCTAGCACCTCGTGACCTACCACCGGCGACCACCCAGATCTGACCCCACCTCGAAACAGGCTGCGGGTTGGCCCGCAACATGGCCCCAACCCGACCCACTTAACGCATCACGCTCTTGTTTCCCGATCCGGAACAATCTTACCTATACAAGTCATGAAAGCTACCACTTCTATTTTACACTACCCAAGGAATTATCCCAGAACACATTTATACGCAAACCAAGTATTTCAACAAAGACTAACCGTAAAATCTTTTATTCAAAATGACCTTACCTCTGAGGTCTCAACACGAAATATTCTAAGGTTCACACTTTCCATGCCCTCATACATATCCTTTCAACTAACCATGCTTTCTAACTCATAACCAACATAACGCTATCCGAACGTAGCACACAATAAGAAGGTCATTATATCATGCATACAAATCTCTAGAGGGTTAAGGATATGTCACGACCCGTTCCGGGGCCCGTGACTGGTGCCTTACCGGGGCACCCAAGTAGTCATACATCAGAGTAACCAGCGGAATATAAAACAAGACAGGAAACAGTTTATAAAATAAGACACAGTTTATGTGAGAAAACGTCGCCTTTCGGCATATATATAAAAACATGGTTTTAGCAGTTACATCCGATACTGTACAACATGACTACAGACCTCTAAGGAAATATACAACTATGGCGGGACAGGGCCCCGCCATACCCTGACTGTACAAAACTATCTACAACAGGGAGATCATACCCAAAAGTAGAGCCTCCGGAAAAGATGGAGCTCCCGACACCAACGTAGAGATCCTAAGAATGTGGATCTAGCACCTGCTTGCCCTTACCTGCGGCATGAACGCAGCCCCCCGAAGGAGGTCAGTACAACAGGTACTAAGTATATGAAACTGTAAAATACTTAAATGAAAACATATCATTTTAAAATCAGTTTTGCAAGTATGTATGAAACAACCAAGGGGACCGCACATAGTGCCACATCATAAACAAGAGCAACAATAGGTAAATCAGTAATGTCTTTTCTAGGCCGTGAATGATCAAAGCAGGCCACTCGCCATATTATCATTCCGCAAGCCTAATCTCGACTCGAGTCCGCATAGGCCACTCACATAGGCCCGCATGAGGTATAACCCGCATCGAGGGTAGCTACTCGGCAACGCCCCGACTCGTTGTCCGCATGGCCACATAGACCGCATGAGGTATAACCCCGCATACTAACACGAACTCTCGTAGCTCGATAGGCCCTCGACCCGCATGAGGTATTCTCGAATCATGGTCCTGCATCACCGAGTCTACCCCGCATCGGAGGGAAGCTTAACCCCCGGTATCATCTCAAGAGGTGAGTGATATAGTACTAACACAACAGATTATAGTTCAAAACAACATAAGCATAAGTAAGATGACTCTTTACACAAGTTACAAGACACTAACACACATAGCATCATATCATGTCTACTTATCAAACCATTTTATTATTCTTTTCACAATTTAATATAAGTCTGTTATAAACACATAGGCAACTGTTTCTTTTATCAACCTTAAGTGGTTATACTTAACTTCCCATAAAGCTAGTATAACTCTTTAAGCTTCGCTTTAAACCAATTAGTTCTCTTACATTAATAAATGATTCAAGATTCTTTGAAATGCTTTCAGTTCTTTATTATTCAGGCTTAAGCCGTGAGGCATTGCCGTAGTTATTATTCAGGCTTAAGCCGTGAGGCATTGCCGTAGTTATTATTCAGTTAACACATGTACGTCTACCGTACTACATATATATTGTAAAATATCATGCTTTAGGAAGAATCACATACCTTCTCAGCGAAAACCACCTGCCAAGTTGAATATGTCACGCAGAGTCACCTATAATAGTCACGACATCTATCAAAGACTACTCAAGGTCATTCTAAGCAGAGGTTCACAATTTACTGGAAAAGTCACAAGACTTCCCTACCCGGTGAGCTACTCAAGTCTACTGTGAAAACAGTTCAATTCTATTCTGTGATATTCTTCTAAGTATTTAATACTTATTCTTATACTACAACAATAAGTATTCTCTAATTCAAAAGAGGGTTAGGATTAGTTACCTCGGTAAGCCCAATAATATCCTAGATAAAGTCGCGCCTGAGCAAGGTTTTGCTCCTAAGTTGTATGCTCCAAGGAAACCTTAGAAGTTCTTCACAACTTCTACTAAGTACTAAGGGATTTGGGCTAGGGTATTTTGGGCATTATAACAATACAAGAAGGCAACTTTTCTACCAAGGGAGGGGGGGTAGGTTTTGGCTAGGCTAGGGGGAGGCCTCGGCCAAACTACTTAGGCTAGAGGGGGGGGGGGGTATTCGGCCAAGGGCCTTCACAAGGGGAGGGGGAGGTGTTTGGACGAAAAGGCTACAAGGGGAGAGGAGAGGATTTTCAAGACTTGGAAGCTTTTGTGGATGAAGAACTCTTCATCTTAAGGGGGGTATTTATAGGTCAAGAAGTGGCCAACCAATGGCCAAGATTAAGACAAGTGCAAGGCAAGTGTAGGGTGAAGATTTACTCCACACAAATATCCTACCAACTCCTTGACTTGTGCACAAGGCACAAAAAACGTTCCAATCCCATTCCAATTCGTCCCATGGACGATTCAAGTCCACCAATTGGAGGGTGCCAAGTGTCGCCCTCCCGTTGGTCCAAAATGTTTCGTCTCTCGGAAAAATCCGCAAAAATTAGAAATGGCATAGCCGGAATTTACCCTACGAAAGCTGTGGAAACGTTTCGTCGGAAAATGATTCTTTTAGTGAGTTGTGCACAAATAAAAAACGTCCAAGGCTTATCTTTAAGGCTAGACTTTTGTACGTATTCCCTTACGTACATACTCTGGAAATACGGGGTATAACATTCTCCCCCCCTTAGAAACATTCGTCCCGAATGTTCCTTCCCAAGACAGTTAACGATAAGATTCTTCATAACTTAAACAGTTGCAAATGCCACACACGGCCACAGAGCAACACATAGGCAGAAACGATAACGAAAATTTACAAGTAGGAAAGTGAATTTACCTGGAGGTGTGGGGAATAGGTGAGGATACTTCCGCCTCATGTCCTCCTCGGCTTCCCATGTCATCTCCTCTCGAGCTCGCTCCGCCACAAGACTTTGACGGAAGCCACGCCCTTCGTCCGCAGACGCCTAACTCGACGATCGACTATCGCCATGGGAATCTCCTCATACGATAACCCCTCGGTCACCGACATCGTCAATCGGGTGCACCTAGATGGATCCTCGATACATCTCCTCAAGATAGATACGTGAAACACCGGATGCACCGCCTCCAGACGGACGGCAGATTCAACTCGTAGGCAACCTTGCCTACCTCGCGGACAATCAAACGGCCCAATGTACTGGGCCGAGCTTCTTCTTTCCGAATCTCATCACACCCTTCATGGGTGACACCTTTAGGAAAACCCAATCATGAACCTCGAACTCAAGATGTCGACGACGATGATCCGTGATACGACTGGCCGACTCGAGCCATTAATAGCCGCCTCGATAAGTTTCACCTTATCCATCTGCCGTACTCAATCGGTCCCACTAGCCGCCGCCCACATCGAACCAACCTATAGGCGATCTGCACTTCCTCCCATACAAGGCCTCATAAGGCGCCATCCGAATACCGAGTGGTAGCTATTATTATATGCGAACTCAACTAGAGGCAAATGATCCTCCCAACTACCATCGGTCAATAACACAAAGCTCGCAGATATCTCAAGAGTGCGGATAGTGCGCTCGCCTCGTCCTGCTCGTGGATGAAATGCGACTGTGCTCACTGCGTCCCTAAACCCTGCGAAGGACCTCCGAGGTTAGCCAGAATCGCCTTCCTCGATATGATCAAGTAGGGACTCATGCGCCGACGATCTCTCGGATGTAAAGTTCGCATAATCTCACCAAAAAGTCGCCCGACGGGAAGAAAGTGGGCTGATTTTCACACCGGCCGACGATAACCCATATAGAATCATGTCTCTCCGAGTGCGAGGTAATCCCGTGATGAAGTCCATGTTGATTACCTCCCACTTCCGTGTCGGGATCTCAATCGTCAGAATAAAACCACCAGGCCTCCGTGCTCTACCTTCACCGCCGACAACACGGCACCGAGCTACGAACTCGCAACGCCCTCTTCAAGCCATCCCACCAATACACGTATCTAAGGTCGTGGTACATCTTGGTCGACCGGATGGATAGAGTAACGCGCTACCGTGTGCTTCCCAAGAACTCGCCGCCAAGTCCTCAAACATCCGGAACACACACCGCTTCTCAAACCTTAGAACCCCATCAGGTGTTACATCAAAAGGACCCTTGCCCTCACGAAGAGCTGTATCACGATAACGTGTCAAAACTGGATCCTCGAACTGTTGCCTCTTCACCTCCTCGACGATGGAAGACTCGGCAACCTCACGAACTCTAACCCCACTGCTATCAGAATCAATCAAACGGACACCAAGGCTCGCTAATCGATGCAAATCACGAACCATGTCCTCCTCTCTAGCTGCACATCCGATAGGCTCCCATCGACCTACGACTAAGAGCATCCGCCACAACATCGCCTTCCCGTGGTACAGGATATCAACATCGTAATCCTTAAGCAACTCTAACCACCGTCTCTGTCGTAAGTTCAGCTCCCTATGTCTGAAGATATACTGGAGGCTCTTGTGGTCTGTATAAATATCCACGTGAACCCCATACAAATAGTGCCTCCAGATCTTCAAAGCGTGAATCACAGCTGCCAACTCCAAATCATGGGTGGTAGTTCCTCGTGTTTCTTCACCGTCGGACGCATATGCTATAACCCCGCCATGCTGCATCAATACACATCCCAACCCGATGCCCGACGATCACAATACACGACATAACCATCCGACCTCCGAAGAGTAAGAACGGGGCGGCCGCCTTCTTTCAAAGAATCGAAACCACGCCACAAGCATCACCATCGAAACTTGGCTTTCTCGAGTCACCCTAGTCAATGGTGCAGATAAGCAAACTTCCACGAACCGCCGATAATAACTCGCAAGGCCCTAAAATCGCGAACCTCTCGCCGGAGTAGTAGGTCTCGCCAAGTCTCGATCGCCGATCTTGGCAGATTAACTCGAATGCCATCACCCGACAATATGCCCAAGAAACGCCATCAAGTCAACCAAAACTCACATTTGGAAAACTTGGCGATAATCCGGTCCCGAGAATCACAAGACAGCCTCAAATGCTCGCATGCTCTCGCTCGAGCGAATAAACCAGATATCATCAATGAACACTATCACAAACGTGTCAAAAATGGTTTGAACACTCGGTTCATCAAATCCATGAATACCACGAGCATTGGTCAACCCAAAAGACATGACCAACTCATAATGCCCGCATCGTCCGAATGCGATCCTAGGGACATCCACCTCTCTGACTCGCACCTGATGATAGCCCGATCGCAGATCAATCTTGGAGAAACATCTCGCACTCGCGAATCGTCGAACAAATCATCAATCCTGGGAAGGGGGTATTTGTTCTTAATGGTCACCTTGTTCAGCTGCCTGTAATCAACACACATGCGCAGCGTCCCGTCCTTCTTCTTCACGAACAATACCGGCGCTTCTGTGGAGAAACATCGCCTAATGAAGCCCTTCTCTAGCAAATCCCTGCCGATCCTTCACTCTCTCAACTCGGCAGTGCCATTCACGTATGGAATGGAAATAGGCCGAGTATCTGGCAATATGTCAATACAAAACTCAATCTCCCTCTCAGGAGGGATACCCGGGAGGTCATCTGGGAACACGTCTGGGAACTCGCTGACTACGGGAACTGACTGAAAATCTGGTACCGCAGCCTCAGTATCAAACACTCGAACTAGATGGTAGATATACCCCTTCTGCACCATCTTCCTAGCCTTGAGGTAGGAAATAAACCTACCCCTCGGCGATACCGTGCTCCTCCCACTCAACAACCGGCCTCGTGAAACTGGAACCGCATTACTCTCTCTCTGCGAGTCTACATTGGCATAGCAAGAAGCTAGCCAATCTATCCCCATAATCACGCCGGTCAATCATCTCCAACTCTATCAAGTCGCCAGGTCCGACGATCAGAATGGTCACAGACAAGCCCTATATACCCGCCGAGCTACCACCGAATCACCCATCGGGCGTAGCTACCTCGAAAGTGGTCCATGGACTCGGGCTCTATCCCTATCCTACTAGCAACAAGGGGAGATATATAGGACAGAGTAGAACCCGGATCTATCAAGGCATAAACATCAAACCCAGAAACTGATAAGGTACCTGTGACGACATCAGGTGAGGCCTCCTGATCCCGCTTACCGACAAAGCATAAATGCGATTCGAGGACCGCTAGAATCGACTCGAGCCACGACCGCCGCGACTGGCCGACCCACGAGCACTCGCCCGGGCGAGTAATCAGTAGGAGATGATGGCGGCCGCCACGAACCCGGCTGGGCCTACCACCACGCCTTGGCCGGACAGCCTCGCAAAGTGACCTGCTGGCCACAATCGTAATAAGATCCATAAGTAGTACCACACTTCCCGTAATGGATCTACCGCACGGCCACACCGGGGTGGTCCCGATCGCCGACCTTCGCTACTGACGCCTGAAGCCCCTGGGCCCAGTGCGCCTCAAAACTCGGGCCGTGCCGAGGACGCGCAGGAGTGCTCGAGCTGGCCGTGGTGCGAATCTAGATCGCCGAGGCCGCCACCACGATAACCACCAAGACCCTCCCGCCTTCAGCCGCTGTCTTCGCCCACTCGCCGACCTCTGCGCTCCTCGCATCCAAGGGCGTGAGCTGCATGCGGTAATGTCCATACGGCCTGGAGAGAAACCCCGCACATGACTTCGGCCATATAGTCGTCAGCCGGTGACATAGCGGTGTACTCCTATCCTCCATATCTCGCTACCAACGCTGGGACATATCGAGCCAATGAATCAAACTCGACATTGTACTCGACAAGGCGTCCTCTCCGCCTCGTGGTAAAAATCTATCACCCGCGCCTCTCATCCGCGAGGCAAGAAGTGAGTGAGAAAGCCTCCGAGAACTCATCCCAGCCGGGACGCGTGCTCCCGGATAACTCCCATGAATCAAACCAATCGATCGCGGTATCACGCAGCCTATGTGAACCAAAGATCACGGACTCGGTCTCCGACGCCCGATCACTCAAAATCCTCTTCAAGCCGACGGATGAACTCCTGCGGATCATCCTCCGCCTCGACCCATAAAACTCGGCGGCTACAACTCAAGAAATCTCGTAGCCTCAAACTATCTCGCCGGTGTACCACGGTGCGCGACCGAGCTGAGCTGAACTGAATCGCCGCATCCACCTCTCAGATCGGGCCACAACTTTAGCCAAAAGTGGGCCATCTCTCAGACCCTAACTCCTCCGCCCAGCCGTGGATGAGGCGGGTACTGTGGTCTGGCTGGCCGGCGGCGTCATAGAACTCGCTCTCGTATAGATCGGGCTCGAGCCTCGTGACTGGGTGTCTCGCTAGCCTCCTTGCCTTTGCTTCCGCCCGGGTTGCCTTACGTGAGGCATAATCGCATAGAAAGGAATACGTTAGAGGTCCAACCTATAACACGCTTTCTAAAGCACGATCTCGTAATGAGAAGAATGGAAACCAATCCTAAATATCCTATAGCCTCCGATTATTGGTGGTGCACAACACACCGATAATCAAGACTTCACTAGATACGGTCAGACACTTTCCGAGGATTAATCGCTTCGATACCACTTTTGTCACGACTGCCCGGCCCGTGGATCGTGCCTTACCGGGGCACCCAAGTAGTCATACATCCGAGAAATCAGCGGAAATATAAAACACGACATGAACCAGTTTCTAAAATAAGACATACGCTTTATGTGAGAAAACACGCTTTTCGCATATATATATAATCATAGTTCAGAGCTACATCCGACATCGCATAACATGCCTCTGCACTCTAAGGAAATATACAACTATGGCGGACAGTGGCCGCCATACCCCGATCAGATAAACTATCTACAACAGTGGAGATCATACCAAAAGTAGAGCCTCCTAAGAGATGGAGCTCCCGACACCAACGTAGATCCTAAGGATGCGGATCTAGCACTCGCTTGCCTTACTGCGGCATGAACGCAGCCATGAAGGAGGTCGATAACAGGTACTAAGTATGCGAAACTGTAAAGTACTTAAATGAAAACATATCATTTTTAAAACCAGTTTACAAATATGTATGAAACAACCAAGGAAACCGCACATAGTGCCACATCACAAACAAGAGCAACAATAGGTAACTGTAATGAGTCTTGTCTAGGCTGCGAATGATCGAAACAGGGCCACTCGCCCCCATCATCATTCTGCAAGCCTAATCCTGGACTCCCGGAGTCCGCATAGGCCACTCACATGGGCCCGCATGAGGTATAACCCCGCATCGAGGGTAGCTAAAAGATAAGCCTCCGAATAAATGGGGCTTCCCGACACGCTGAACTGTGATCCTATGAGCGAGGATCCACAACCGATGTACTTCCACCGGCGCAGATGAACGCAGCCGAAGGAGGTCTGACAACAGTACAGTATGTGAAATCAGAAAAGATCAGAATGAAATCATAATAGTCTATATAAAGCGAGACATGTATGATAACGGATGAAATACGTGTCCCGCCCATCCCGCGGCACTCGGTGTATAATCGATAAAATACGTGTCCTGCCCATCTCGTGGGACTCGGTAAAATCGGATGAAATACGTGTCCTCGCCCATCTCGTGGGACTCGGTGTATAATCGGATGAAATACGTGTCTCGCCATCTCGTGGGACTCGGTGTATAATTAAATGAAATACGTGTCCTCGCCATCTCGGGACTCGGTGTATAATTAAATGAAATACGTGTCTCGCCATCTCGTGGGACTTTGTATAATTAAATGAAATACGTGTCCTCGCCATCTCGTGGGACTCGGTGTAGAATCGCTCATAACAAATCAACCTACCTCCATCGAGAGACGCGGGGTACGAAATACAACAAAGGCTATCACAACAAACATAGGCAAGTTTCACAACAACAAGCATAGGCAAGCTTCACAACAACAAGCATAGGCAAGTTATACACAACTCAAAGTACTTTCATTTTATGCCAAAGTCCGGGTTTTAACCTAAAGTACTACGCACGTTAATTTCCTTTTAAAGATCCATTTATTTTACAAAGGTCACCCGATACCGTAGTATAAAAATAGAGTGACTAACATTGTTAAGTAAACCAAAATGCTTTCCTTTGTAAAATCAAGTAACAACCTTATTTTCCAAACGTTCAAGTTTGCCTAATTTCAAATGCCCAAGTTTCTCATTTTAGAAAAGGTTTCGTAGTTCATAGTTTTAATCCTTTAAAACATAATTCTCCTTTAAACGCTTTGAGAAACATATGTCTTATATGAGTAGGTTATTCTTGTTTATAATCAATCTTATTAAGCAACCATGATCTAGGAAATGTAATATCATTTTGTCTCATCTTAGCTTCTATGCAGATGGAGGTTTCTACCGGTTTTAATACCATACTTCATTATTCAATACATTTTCCTTTATTAACGCTGCAGTTGGTTTGTCGATACTCATTCTCGATTTCCAAAATCAAGAAACATTATTCCTTTTAAAACCAAGTACTCATTACTCACGAATGAGGTTTCACACTTTTAACAAAATTCATATTAATACCATTAAGTCAAGTCTCTTATCTTCTAAAAATCAGTAAACCATTCTTTTTATCACTCTTAAGACGTTATACCTAACTTCCCATAAAGCTAGTACAACTCTTATGTTTTCAAAGCCAAGTATTACTCTTCTTTCAAAAGGGTCTTTATGGAACACTTCAAGTTCTTTGTTACTACACATCAAATCCGTTATAAGTCAAATCAGTTATCCTTTGAAACCACAAAGCATTTTCTTACCTACATAAAGCTGTTATAACCAACTTCCCATAAAGCCGTTATAACACTTTATGTTTCAAACCAATCAAATACGTTAAACACATGTACGTCTACCGTACTACATAGTAATACACATATCATGCTAGAACATATAGGAAGAGGTTCACATACCTCGCGACGATTATCGACTAATAGCAAAATGCTCCAAGTACCTCAAATCTTCGGCTACTCCTTAAGCCAAGTAGATCACGCCATACGTAGTACTTCAACCTATAGAGGCCACAAGGCGCCTATTAACATCCTAGATCTCAATGTAGAATATTCTACGTAAAATTCTAAGAAGATTCTCCCCGCAACAGAATCTCCTCCTCTATCGAGGCCGGCTACCAAGCCAACCGTGGGGTTTGCACGCCTAACCTGACGTACAATTCTACTCACAAGAATGCTACACAAGTCTATGTAATACACCCTATGTAATTACAGTTCAGTTCTCTTATTTAAATTCAGGCTTAAGTCGCAAGACATTGCCGTAAGTATTATTCAGGCTTAAGTCAAAAGACATTGCCGCACAACTATGTTCAATTCTATATATAGTATACCTCAACTATATATTCCAACAAAATGTAATTTCCAATTACAATAGAAGGTCAAGAGTGTTTACCTCGATAAGCCCAAAATTATCCAAGTATATATGTCGATCCTGAGCAAGGTTTAGCTCCTACTCCGTGCGTTCCAACCCGCTCCAAACAACCCTTAGAAGTTCTAACCAACTTCTACTTAACACTTCAACCGACTATGAAGGTTTTCCTTAGGGGTTTCGTTTTGTGATCGAGGAAGTATAATAGTATTTCTGGGCTTTTTGTATAAGTGTAACCTTGGGAATACTACAAGGTATTTGGGCCAAGGTATTTGGACATTATAACAATACTAGGAGAGTATTTATATACCACAACAATGGGTATTATACGAAAACAACTAGGCTAGGGGGTACCCACGCCAAGCCTCACTCAGTGGGGTTAGCCTCGGCTAGGCTCTCAAAGGGGGAGGTACTTTCGGCCAAGGGGAGGGGGTGTGGTGGACTAAAACTCAAGAGGAGAGAGGGAGGATTTTTAACACTTAGCAAAAGATTTTGATGAAGAAAGTTCATCACTTAGAGGGGTATTTATAGGTCAAGACATGGCCAACCAATGGCCAAGATTCTTCCAAGTGTTAGGCAAGTGTAGGGCTAGGATTAAGCCATGTGCACCTTATCCATCTACCACACCAACTTGCACAAATATCCTACCTAACCCATTGCCCTCTTTTTTCGTCCCAAAGCCGCCCAACCTCTTCCAATGTGAGGGTGACACATGTCACCCTCCCGTTGGTCCAAAATGTTACGTCTCTCGGAAAAATCCGCAAAAAATATTATTGACATAGCCGGAATTTTCCCTACGAAAGCTGTGGAAATGTTTCGTCGAAAAACGACTCCTTTTGGTAGTTATGTACAATTTCGAACCTTGCCCTACTTTAAGGCTCAAATTTCTACGTACGTCCTCACGTACATACCCTGGAAATACGGGGTATAACAGTTTTACTGATTTAGGAAATCAGAATGAGTACCGACAAACCACTGCAGCGTTAATAAAGGAAAATGTATTGAATAATGAAGTACTATTAAAAACCAGTAGAAACCTCCATCTGCATAGAAGCTAAGATGAGACAAAATGATATTACATTTCCTAGATCATGACTGCTTAATAAGATTGATTATGAACAAGAATAACCTACACTCATAAGGCATATGTTTCTCAGATTGTTTAAAAGAGAATTATATTCTTAAATGATTAAGACTATGAACTATGGAACTTTTCTAAAATAAAGAGACCTGAGTAATTGAAATTAGGCAAACTGGAACTTTAGGGGAAAGAATGTTGTTGAAAAAGGAAAGTGTTTTGGTTTACCTAAAAATGTGAGTCACTCTATTTTTATACTACGGGTATCGGGTGACCTTTATAAAAGGAATGGATCTCTTTAAAAGGAATTTTAACGTACGTAGTACTTTAGGGTTAAAACCCGGACTTGATATAAAATGGAAGTACCTTAAGTTGTGTATAACTTGCCTATGCTTGTTGTTGTATAACTTGCCTATGCTTGTTGTTATATAACTTGCCTATGCTTGTTGTGGTGTAACTCGCCTATGCTTGTTGTGATAGCCTTTGTTGTGCAAGAATTGTGTTTCTATACTACCGCGTCTCTCGATGGAGGGCCGGTTGACTTGTTGAGAGCTTACTTGGACGTACCGGCAGTGACGGAAGATTCCACGGGTATGCTTCCATTATTATTGTTACATGGGCATGTCTGCACCGATGTAGAATTCCGGGGGCATGTGGCCATGCGGTAGGGTTGATTACCCGATATATGGTTATTATTGTTACATGGACGTGTCTGCACCGATGTAGAATTCCGGGGGCATGTAGCTACGCGCAGGTTGACCACCCAAAGATATTGTTGTTGATGTTACATGGACATGTCGCACCGATGCAGATTCGGGCATGTGGCGCGGCATTGTTATTATTGTTGCATCATGGACACGCTCGCACCGGCGCAATTCCGGGCATGCGCCATGATGCGAACATGATTGATGCGCGGGCGCGAGGCCCATAGTTATATATCGAGTGATGACTTTGAGGCGTGAGTCCCGACCGATCGCTTTATGTTGCGCATCGTATTTTGGTTATCATACATGTCTCCCGCTTTATATGATCGTTATGATTTAATCGCAGATATCCGCTTTCACATACTTGGTACTGTTGTATCGACCTTCTCGGCCGCGACATGCCGCAGTAGAGTACACCGTAGTTGATCCTCGCCATAGGATCACAATTCAGATTGGGAAGCTCCGTTTCTCCGGAGGCTTATTCTTCGGTATGTGTTCCCTGAGTTGTAGGTTCTTGTACATTCAGGGGTATGGCGGGGCCCTGTCCCGTCATGGTTGTTGTAAATCTTAGAGGTCTGTAGTACTGTTGTGGGCAGGTTTGTAAAGGATTAAACTGTTCGGGTTTTTATGTATTTATATGCAGAAGGCAACTGTTTTGGTTGGCCTGTTTATATATAATATCTCTTGCTTCATGTCTTGTTTTTATGTTCCGCTGATTTTCTCTGATGTATGACTACTTGGGTGCCCGGGTAAGGCACCAGTCACGGGCCCCGGAACGGGTCGTGACAAATACTCTTCTCTTATACCATCCTTCTATATATCTTATACTAATTTCTATACTACTACAGTATGTAATTTCCAATTACAATAGAAGTACAAGGATATTTACCTCGATAAGCCCAAAATTATCCAAGTTTAAATGTCGATCCTGAGCAAGGTTTAGCTCCTATTCTGTACGCTCCAATCCGCTCCAAGAAACCCTTAGAAGTTTCTAAACAACTTCTACTTAATACTTCAACCAACTATGAAAATTTTCCTAGGGTTTCGTTTTGTGACTAATGGATATAAAGTAGTATTTTTGGGCTTTTAGTATAGAGGTAACTTTGGAATACTACAAGGTATTAGGCTAAGGTATTTTGGAATAACAACAATACTTGGAGAGTATTTTTCTACCAAGGGGGGGGGGGGTATTTCGACAAGAACAACTAGGAAGGGGTGTTTACGAGGGCTTCACAAAGGGGGAGGGGGAGTTTGGACGAGAGCTTTCAATAGGGGGAGAGGGATTTTGAGACTTGGAAAATGTTTAAGGGATGAAGATTTAGTCTTGCACTTGAGGGGTATTTATAGGCCAAACAATGGCCAAGATCAAAGCAAGTGGAGGGTGAAGATTGGATAGCTTGTGTGAGTGAAGTCTTCCACCAACTGTCCACCACAACCTTGGGACATATGTCCACCACAACATTAGGACATATGTCCCCCAAAACAAAGAGCCATGTGGCCTTCCACTAGGCACAAAAAAACGCCCAAGGCAAGCCCCCCACTTACCCACAAAATCGTCCCTCACCTACTCTCACTCACCCAAAGAAAATATCTTCCAAGACTTGACCATTTGACTTGTCCACAAGCCCAACATTTTCGTCCAACCCATGCCAACTAAGGGTGACACATGTCGCCCTCCTATTGGTCCAAAATATTTCGTCTCTCAGAAAAATCCGTAATCGGTTAAAATATTAAAAACGTAGAATTTCCTTCACAAGGTTCGGAATCTTTTTCGTCGAAAGTTCATAATTTCATCCTTAACCTAATTAGGGCTTGAATATTCGTACGTACGTCCTCGCATACGTACTCTGGAAATACGGGGTATAACAGGAGCGCCGGTTTTGTTTGTAAAAAAAGAAGGATGGCACGCTGCGTATGTGTGTTGACTACAGGCAGTTGAATAAGGTAACCATAAAAAATAGATGGCCCCTCCCCAGGATTGATGATTTGTTTGACCAGTTGCAGGGTGCGAGGTGTTTCTCCATGATAGACATGCGGTCCGGTTATCATCAGGTGCGAGTTAGAGAGACAGATATCCCGAAGACTGCATTCAGGACCCGGTATGGGCATTATGAGTTCAGGGTGATGTCTTTCAGTTTGACTAACACTCCAGCGGTATTTATGGATTTGATGAACCAGGTGTTCAAGCCATTTCTGGATACGTTTGTTATAGTATTCATTGATGACATCCTGGTTTATTCTCGCACAAAGTAGGAGTATGCAGATCACTTGAGGACGGTACTTGGAGTCCTTCGGAGCCGGCAGTTGTACGCCAAGTTCTCCAAGTGTGAGTTCTGGTTTGCCTCAGTGGCATTCTTGGGGCACATTATTGGGGCCGACGGTGTTCGGGTTGATACGACGAAGATTGAGGCGGTCAAGACTTGGCCGAGACCTACTACTCCGACGGAGGTGCGCAAATTCTTAGGGTTGGCGGGTTATTATCGTAGGTTTGTGGAGCAGTTTGCTTCGATATCGCGACCTTGACTAGGCGGACTCGTAGCGGGCTAAGTTCCGCCGACTGGAAGCTTGTGAGAAGCGGCTTCCGCTATTGAAGGAAAAGTTGACGACGACTCAGCTTCTTACTCTTCCAGGGATTAGAGGTTATGTGATTTATTGTGATGCCTCGGGTATCGCCAGTGCGATTGATGCAAAGACGGCAAGGTTATAGCCTATGCTTCTCGGCAGCTACGGAAGCATGAGAGAAATTACCCTACTCACGACTTAGAGTTGGCCGCAGTTATTCGTGCCTTGAAGATTTGGAGGCATTATTTATACGGGGTTCATGTGGATATTTATACTGACCACAAGAGCCTCCAGTATATCTTCAAGCAGAGGGAGCTAAACTTGCGGCAGAGACTGTGGTTAGAGTTGCTGAAGGATTATGATGTTGATATCCTATACCATCCGGGAAAAACCAACGTGGTTGCAGATGCTCTGAGTCGTAGATCTATGGGGAGTCTATCAGATGTATAGCCAAATAGGCAGGATATGGTCCGAGAGATACACCGGCTAGCGAGCCTTGGGGTTCGATTGGTTGGTACCGAGGGTAGCGGGATTCGGGTTAGAGAGGTTGCCGAGTCTTCCATTATTGAGGAAGTGAAGAGGCGATAATATAAGGATCTGTGTTACACCCCATAATTCTAGGACATGTATATAGGAACGTACGTAAGTGAAAACAGGACTTTAAGATTTGAGACTTGTAGAATTTATCAGAATTTTGGAAATGTCGGAAAACGAAATATTGGACGAATGGGAGGGTGACACATGTCACCCCCCCTAGTATGGTCTTGGTCGAATTAGACCAAGGATGAAAAGGTCATTTGACCAAAGCTTGGATGATCAAGTCTTGCAAGCCCAAAGCTTGATACTATTGACTAAGTCAATGAGCCCACTTGGCTTGATATTTAATCTCCTTCATCCTATCCCCATAAGTGTTTTAATCTTGGCCATCCATTTAATTATAGAAGCACCTGTTACACCCCGTAATTCCAGGACATGAATAAGAGAATACACGCGAGAACACAAGACTTGAAAATTGGTACGAAAGAAATAATTATTTTTCCGACGGAAAATCTTCCGAACTTCGGAAAGGAAAAATGTTCGTTGGTGAGAATTAGATTCTCAAAATGCATTATTTGAGGAGTATAGAATGTATTATCATATTGGAAATTTATTTTTACGGATTTGGTCACGTATGGCCCACCCGAGAAATTTTACGTTTTGTGGGGCCCACGAGGGTTACAAAATTTTATGGACGAATGGGAAGGAGACATGTGGCACCCCCCCACATGGTCTTGGACGAAATTGGGAAAGGGTATTATGGTCATTGACCTAGGTAGAAGATCAAGTCTTGCAAGCTTGAGATAATTGACTAAGTCAACTTGTCCACTTGGCTAATTATTTAATCTCCTCCATCCAAAGCACACAAGTGTTATAATCTTGACCCTCCATTGTTTTATATATACTACCCTAGTGCAAGACAAGTCTTCAACACTTAGAGAAAATTGAGAAAACTTTGTGCTCATTTATGTTGCTCTCGGCCAAGGAGTTCTTTTGAGAGAAATTTTTTGCAATCTTGTTGCATAATTCAAAAGACTTTAACCCAAGGTTCCTAGGGGTATTGTAAGGATATCTCAATAGAAAGATCCCGGAAAAATGACGTTTTTACGTTAGTCGCAAGGCGAAACCCTAAGGTGTTCTTCAACTTTGAAGATGGAACTTGAAGAGGAGTTCTTCATGAGCTTCTAAGGAGTGCTTGGAGCGGATTGGAATATAAGAAGAGGAGTTAAGGTTGCTAAGGATCGACATTGAATCTTGGATTGAATTTGGGCTTATTGAGGTATAAATTTCCGTCTTACTATTGTGATTGAAGATTTCATGTTATGATAAGTTAGAAATGATCATGTGATATATATTATGAAGATTGATTAGTGTTATGAAATTTTGGAAGCCTAAATCCGAAAAGTTCATGTTAGCCTTTAAGATTGTAATTCAATTTAATTGTTAGTTACGATCGTCGCATGTTATAGAAAGAATGGATTATAGTTGTTATAATCGTTTGAGGCTATATAACATGTTAGAATAACAATTTGTATTGAAAAGGAATTGGAATGAACTTTATGTGTTACACATTTTTGAGCCAAAGAATTTCCTTAATCTTTGGACAGTTTCGTATTAATTGTGGGGAAGAATTTTACACGTCCTGTTAAGGCGTGTAATCCCATTTTGGTTAGCTGAATTGATTGAGCCTTAAATGTGGCGTTTGGTTATTGAATTCGGGCCTTGAAAAAGGTGGAAAAGTACGTAGAAACAAAGGAAGTGTTGTCCGATTTTCCGTAGAATTTGGCGACTTTACACTTAGAATATTCTACGTTTGAAGCTAGAGGTTAATAGACATATTATGACCCTTATAGGTTGAAGTACTACGAGTAGAGTATTCTTCTTGAAGGGTGGAAAAGCTAGCAAGGTTATAGTACTTTAAGGCATTTTGCTACTTGTCGATAATCGTCGCGAGGTATGTGAACCTCTTCCTTCTTTTGACATGATTCTATGTATGAAATATACATGTGGTACTATTTCATGATTCCTTCTACTCTTAGAAGTTAAGAGGTATGTATGTTGATTTACTCTATGTAAAAGATACGTCTAAGTTATCATATGTTCTTACCAAGTCTTATGGGGGATGTTGGTAAGAGTCGTTAGGAAGTATTTGGAGTCAAGTTGACTTTGCTAAGTTACTGCACGAATGAGAATAAGTATCGAACAAGTCACTGCAGCGTTAATAAAAGAAAATGAATCGGCAATCTATTAAATTAAAATGAGTAGAATTCTCCATCTGCATAGAAGCTAAGATAAGACACAATTGTATTACATTTTCTAGATCATGGCTGCTTTAATAAGATCGTTATAAACTAGTATAACCTATTGACAACACATAAAAGTATATGTTACTTAATTTAAAAAGTTTACGTATGAAGTTTTAAGACTATGAACCTCAAATTCTTAAAAGGTTAAGAGACTTTATTTTTCAAGTTATGGGACTTGATTCTTAAAGGAGGAAATGACTTGATTTAAAAGTATAGAATACTTGATTTGGAAAGTATTGATTTCTTGACATTCTAAAGATAAGAGACTTGTTTTATAAGTAAGAAACTTTATTTCTAAAGATAAGAGACTTGAAGTATTTTGAAATTTATGTAACTTGATTTGAAAGTATAAGTCTCTTGGTTATAAAAAAAAGAATAAATTTGTCTAAGACATAAAGAGTTATAACGACTTTATGGGAAGTTGGTTATAACAACATTATGGAAGGTTAAAAGAATGGTTTACTCTAGTGAAGTAAATAAAGGAAAATGACTTGAAAGGAAGAAAGGCAAATTGAATTGAAGGCATCAATTGCTTAAAGTTTTAAAGTAAAAAGTCACTTGATTTAGAAGTCTTTAAATGTAGTTCTAAAAAGTATTGTGACTTGTTTTAAAAGTAGATATGACTTGATACTACAGTTATTAGTATCTTGGAAGTTTTATATGAAAAAGAGTCATTTTAAAAGAATAGAAGTACGTAGTACTTTGGGATAAATTTCCGGATTTTATAGTGACATGTTAGTGTCTTAAGTAAACTAAAATGAGGGTGTATATAAATAAGGTTAATAAGAAGTTAGGGGATTTCTTAACTTGCTTATGTTATGTATGATAAGCCAGTAGTGCTTATGTTATGTATGATAAGTCGGTAGTGCTTATGTTATGTATGATAAGTCGGTGGTGCTTATGTTATGTATGATAGCCTTTTGTGCTAGTGTTATGAGTATAAATGCGGGGTAAACCCCCCAAGATATTATACACCTCCTGAGTATAAATGCGGGGTAAACCCCCAAGATGTTATACACCTCCTGAGTATAAATGCGGGGTAAACCCCCAAGACGTTATACACTTCCTTAGTATAAATGCAGGGTAAACCCCCAAGATGTTATACACCTTCTGAGTATAATTGCGGGGTAAACCCTAAAGACATTATACATCTCCATGGATTTGCTACCCATGATGCGAGCATGGCGTTTATGCTCATTGCGGGCCCGTAGGGCCTAAGCGGGTGAAATAGTCCTGTGCGGGTGAAATAGTCCTATGCGGGGAAAATTGTCCTATGCGGGTCCACAAGACCCTTGCGGGTGAAATAGTCTCAGGAGTAGGATTGTCAAATGATACTATGGGCAGGTGGCCCTAAGTTGATCATAAGCTTCCTATTTTTATGCAGTATACCTATATGGGCAGACTTATGTGACTTTATCGCGTCCCAGATTGGGTCGGGCAATATACCTTTATGGGCAAACTTATGTGACTTTATCGCGTCCCAGATTAGGTCGGGCAGTAAAGACGTCCCTCCATAAAGGGGCGTATTATGTTATGAAAGATAAGTAAGTTATATGGGTATGAACTTGATGATTTTTCCTAAGTATGTACGTAAGAATTTGACTATAACTCTTATTGAAAAATGGGAAAGGATAATAAGGTGCGATTAAGTTCACGAGATTGTAATGACACAGTAGGATCCGGTATCTATTTTGTTTATATACTTGTTACACCCCGTAGTTCCAGGGTATGTATGTGAGGGCGTACGTACGAGAATACGACAGTAATAATGGAAAGGAACAAAGATGTAATTTTTCGACGGAAAAGTTTCCGGATTTTGTGAAGGAAAAAGGTTCGTTAATGGGAATTGGATTCCCAGATTTGATATTTGGACTTCCTGGATTATATTAGAATTATGGAATTTTATTTCCGGATTTGGTCACATGGGGCCCACGGGGAAAATTTACGGTTTTGTGGGGCCCACTTTGTTTTCAAGATTTTCGATATTTTGGATATTTTCGGGAGATGAAATATTTTGGATGAGTAGGGGGGCGACACGTGTCACCCCATGTGGCCTAGAGTGGCCGATTTTTGTTGCCAAGTGTCTATGGCCGAAAAGGGCCAACATGTGGCAAGCCACTTGTCTTCTTCTTTGTGTAGCCATTTGGAGGGTGGGACCCACACACACATGTCCCAATCTAGACCACACACTTGCCTTGATCCTAGCCTTGATTTCTCTATAAATACCCCCTTGATGCAAGACTTATTCATCCAACACTTAGTGAGTTTCCAAGTCTTGAAAATTCCCTCCCTCCCTTCTAGGTGCTCTCGGCCTTGGGCTGATTTGTGGAGCTAAAGTTGTCCAAAATTCTTAAACTTTTAAGTGTTCTTCCTTAGGGTGTTAGGAAGATGGTGTACCAAGAGTTGGAAAAGATTTCACACCCCTAGCCTAGAAGTATGCCTTGGCCGAAAGTTGCCCTATTTTAAGCCTAAGTGTTCTTCACTTTTTGGAGTTGGATCTTGAAGAGGAGTTGATTAGGAGCTTCTAAGGGTTTCTTGGAGCGGGTTGGAACGTAAGGAATTGGAGCTAAACGTTGCTCAGGATCGACTTATTAATCTTGGATAATTTTGGGCTTATCGAGGTAATGATCTATGTCCCCCTATTATAATTGGATATTACATATTGTAGTAGTTTAGAATTGAGTATAAGATATATTGAAAGGATGATTATAAAGAATTGAATCAGATTTACATCGACCGTATTTACGTGAGAATTCTAGTATTATTGTGGGGCAGTTTTGTACACATCCGGTTAGACGTGTAACCCCCCCCCCCCTGGGAGTTGTTGGCTTGGTAGCGGGCCTTGATAGAGGAGGAAATTTATGTCGTTACGGGGGGGGGGGGGAGGTGCTGCCCAATTTTTCGTAGAATAAGGAACCTTGTACTTAGAAATGTTCTACGAAGAGATAGAGAAGTTGATAGACGTTTTGTGGCCTTTATAGGTTGAAATACAACGAGTAGCGTATTCTACTTGAAGGGTGGAAAAGGCTAGCAGGGTTATAGTACCTTGGAGCATTTTGCTAATTGTCGATAATCGTCGCGAGGTATGTGAACCTCTTCATATCCTTTCTAGCATGATTGTTGTTAACTATGTAGTACGGTAGACGTACATGTGCTAAACGAATTGTAACGCCCGAACCCGTTCACATCGTGCCTTACCCCGCACCCTAGTGATACAACATCGAGAAAACCAATGAAAATAAAACATGAATCATGAAACAAGAGATATAATAAATAAACAGCCAACCAAAACGATTTGCCTTCGATATACATAAAACCCAACAGCTTTAATCCTTTTACAACCTCGCCACAACAGCTTCTGGCTGCACTTAAGATTTACAACAACTATGACGGACAGTGGCCCCGCCATACCCCGAATGTACAAGAACCTACAACTCAGGAACACATACCAAAAGATGAGCCTCGGAGAAACGGAGCTTCCCAACACGCCGAATGTGATCCTATAAGCGGGGATCGGCGATCGATGTACCTTTACTGCGCAGATGAACGCAGCCAAGGGCGAGGTCAAGACAACAGTACCAAGTATGTGAAATCAGAAACATCAGTAAATGAAATCATAATAGTCTATATAAAGCAGAGACATGTATGATAACCAAACTACGATTCACAACATAAAAGCGGCCATGTCAAGTCGTGGACTCACGCCTCAAAGTCATCCTCATGCCCGTGGAACTCCTTCCTCACCGCCAGCCTAGGTATAAATCATGTGATACGATAATGTGTCTCGCCCATCTTATGGACCCAATATAGAAACGTGGAATACATTCTGATGAACCGTAGTCAAGTGAAATACATTCGGATGAACCGTGAGTCAAGTGAGATACATTCGGGTGAACCAGAATCAAGTGAAATACATTCGGATGAACCGGACTAAGTGAGATACATTCGGATGAACCTAATCAAGTGAAATACATTCCTGATGAACCTAATCAAGTGAAATACATTCGGATGAACCGTAGTCGAGTGAACACAAGATTTGCACAACAAGGCTATCACACGTAACATGGTCAAGTTTCATAACAAAAAGCATAAGCAAGTTACACACAACTCAAGGTACTTCCATTTTATGTCAAAGTCCGGGTTTTAACCCTAAAGTACTACATACGTTAAGTCCTTTTAAAAGAGATACATTCCTTTTATAAAAGTCACCCGATACCCGTAGTATAAAACTAGAGTGATTCACATTATTAAGTAAACCAGAACACTTTCTTTTTAAACTCAAGTACCAACATTCTTTTCCTAAAGTTCCGGTTTGCCTAATTACAAATGCTCAAGTTTCTCATTTTTAGAAAAGGTTTCGTAGTTCGTAGTTTTAATCCTTTACAATTTCTACTACACAACAAGCTACACAAGTCTACTGTAATACAGTCCTATGTAGTTACAGTTCAGTTCTTTCTTTAAATTCAGGCTTAAGTCAAAAGACATTGCCATAAAGATTAAACTTAATTCTATATATAGTATACTTCAACTATATAATACAACAACATGTAATTTCCAATTACAAAAGGGGGACAAGATTATTTACCTCGATAAGCCCAAAATTATCCGAGATAAAAGTCGATCCTGAGCTAGGTTTAGCTCCTACTCCGTGCGCTCCAAACAACCCTTAGAAGTTCTAACCAACTTCTACTTAAATACTTCAACCAACTATGAAGATTTCCTTAGGGTTTTGGTTTGAGACTTAAAGGACAAAAGGTAGTATTTCCTGCTCTACGATAGAGGTAACTTTGGAATACTACAAGATATGAGGCCAAGGTATTTTGGCCATTATAACAATACTTGGAGAGTATTTCAATACCAGGGGGTACCTCACGAAAACACTCCAAGACGTGGGGTTCTCGGCCAAAGGGCCTTGACAAGGGAGGGGGAACTCTCGGCCACTAGGCCACTCAAAGGGGGAGGGGGGGAGGCTTAGGACGAGAGCAACAAGAGGAGAGGGGAAGGATTGCAAGACTTAGAACACATTTGGATGATGAAGTCTTCAACAAAGGGAGGGGTATTTATAGGAAGCTGGCCAACCAATGGACAAGATCAAGCCATGTGCAAGGCAAGTGTAAGGCCTTGATCAAGCCAAGTGCACCCTAACCCCTACTCCACAAAACATGGCACAAAACAATGCACAAATAAGGCACAAAAACGTGAGCCAATCGGCCACCAATCCGTCCACCATGAGGGTGACAAGTGTCACCCTCCCGTTGGTCCAAAATGTTTCGTCTCTCGGAACAATCCGCAAAAATAGTAAATGACATAGCCGGAATTTTCCCAACGTAAGCTGTGGAAACGTTTCGTCGAAAAACGACTCAAATCGGCACTTGTGCCCAAAATTCGGTCCTAGCCAATTCTTAAGGCAAAAATTTAATACGTACGCCCTCACGTACATACTCTGGAAATACGGGGTATAACATTCTCCCCTCCTTAGAAACATTCGTCCCGAATGTTCCTTCTCAAGGCGGATAAAGATGAAGTTCTTTTAACAAGTTTCCACTGCCACACATGGCCACAAACATAACACACGTTCTCTTCCTTCCTTACTCGTCGTGCCCTCCTCGATCACTTGAACTCTTCTAGTATACTCACCATACTCCAGTCATCGCTTTAGTTTCCAAAACTTTGGAGTCACCACCTCCAAACTTGGTCATCTACTAGCCTCAATCTTCCTTAAGGCCATTCCCGGCCTTCACGATCTGCTTCTGGTCGAACATATCTACGAACTCATACGATGGTTACCAAAACTTGGGCCTAGCTCCCTCGTGACCTACCACCGGCGGACCACCTGCAGCTGACCCCACTCGAACAGCCGCGGGTTGGCCCGCAACACGGCCCCAACCCGACCCATCGTCGCGCCAACTCTTGCTCCTCGACACGGAACAATCTTGCTAAATCACATCATGGAAGATACCACTTTCATTTACCCAACCAGGACTTATCACACAATACTTTCTAGGCATAAAATGCACTCACAAGGATCACTGCAAAAATCTTGTACCCAAGACGGCCTTACATCTAAGGTCTCAACGTAATATTCTAAGGTTCATCATTCCTCACCCTGAGCTTACCCTTTTTCCCAAACCAGTTCCTAAATCACATTTTAGCACAAAGCTATCCGAACATAACACCTAACACATTAACATAACATCAAAACATACAAGCCTCAGAGGTTTAAGGATATACACGGCTACCGCCCACTCTAATCGTAAGTCCCCTGCAGGCGCATAATCGTAGGCGCGATGAACACGCCATCGATCCAGGTCGCGCTGCCGCCGGCATTCTCCTATAAGCACGCCTTCGTCACATGGCCTCGACGGCCGCGGTGAAGCACCGCGAAAAAGACGACATTCCCGATGATGTTTGCCACATCGCGCACACCGGTGGGGACGTGAATCGCTGGCTAGAACCCATGTATATCCGTGAACGAAGCCCCGAGCTCGACCAGCCCCGAATACCCCGAACGCCCCGACGATCGTAGGGGACCACTCCGCATCGGGCGAGGTACATAACTAGCTCGCTGAGGCGGTCCGCCTTGAAAGTTACCAAAGGACCCCGCCGCCACGCCCTCTTCTCGCGATCTCGGCCATTCCGTCGATCTCTCCGTGCCTCACATCCTAGTGCATGAGCTCGCATGCGGCAATGTCCATGCCCTACCAAGCGGCTACACGAACAAGCTCGCCAAGTACTCATCCAGCCCTGACGTAGCGGTGTACTGGCCCTCCATATCGGCTACTACGCGGGGACATACCGAGCTAATGAGTCGAACTCCACATTGTACTTCTAACCGCCCGCCTGCCCCGCCTCAACGTCAAAAATCTGCGCCCGAGCCTCTCATCTGGGGCAAGAAATGTGCAAGAAAAGCCCTCGAGAACTCGTCCCATACGGCCGAAGTGCATGCTCTTCCCGACAACTCCCACGAATCAAACTACCAATCGCAGATCACGCACTGACGCGAACCCAATACCACCGACCGCCTGCGAGACTCGGATCACTCATGATCCGTAGAGTCGGATAAACTCCCGAGGGTCGCCTCGCCTCGATCCATAGAACATCGGCGCTACAACTCGTAAAGTCACGTAGCCTCAAACCGCTCGCCGGGGTGAACTACGGTGCTACGGGCCGGAATCGCCAGATTCAAATTTATATCTCATATTCGCCACGACCTCGCCAAGAATCGCCATATCCTTGTACTTATCTCATCGGCTCCAGCCGTGGATGGAGGCTCAGTATCAGAGTCTCGGCAGCCATCGCCGCGCTTAAACTTTGGTCTTGTGGCGGCGCGAAACCCGCCGGAAGCACTGCTCGTGTATCGACCGGCTCGCGCTCGCATTCTCTCAGATTCGCTATGCTCCTCGATCGCCTTGCCCATTCGGGCTGGGTTGCCTTACGCGAGGCATAATCGTAAAGGAAAGGAATACGTCGGAGGGTCCAATTTATCACACACTCTAAGGCACGATCTCGGAATGAGAAGAATGGAAACCAATCCTAAATGTCCTATAGCCTCACGATTATAGATGTGGTGCACAACACACCGATAATCAAGACTCTACTAGACACGGTCAGACACTTTCCGAGGACTAATCGCTCGATACCACTTTGTAACGCCCAACTCGGCCCGCATCGTGCCTTACCCCGCACCCTAGTGATACAACATCGAGAAAACCGGCGGAAAATAAAACATGAATCATGAAACAAGAGATATAATAAATAAACAAAGCAACCAAAACAGCTTGCCTTTCGATATACATAAAACCCAACAGCTTTAATCCTTTTACAACCCCGCCACAACAGCTTCTGCACTTAAGATTTACAACAACTATGACGGACAGGCCCCGCCATACCCTCGAATGTACAAGAACCTACAACTCAGTGGAACACATACCAAAAGATGAGCCTCCGAGAAACGGAGCTTCCCAACACGCCGAATGTGATCCTATAAGCGGATCGATCGATGTACCTTTACTGCAGATGAACGCACTTCAAGGAGGTTAGTACAACAGTACCAAGTATGTGAAATCAGAAACATCAGAATGAAATCATAATAGTCTATATAAAGCAGAGACATGTATGATAACCAAACTACGATCACAACATAAAAGCGATATGTCAAGTCGTGGACTCACGCCTCAAAGTCATCCTCACGCCCGTGGAACTCCTTCCTCACCGCCAGCCTAGGTATAAATCATGTGATACGTATACAGGTCTCGCCCATCTTATGGACCCAATATAGAAACGTGTGGAATACATTCCGATGAACCGAGTCAAGTGAAATACATTCGGATGAACCAGAGTCAAGTGAGATACATTCGGGTGAACCGGTAATCAAGTGAAATACATTCGGATGAACCAGACTAAGTGAGATACATTCGGATGAACCGAATCAAGTGAAATACATTCGGATGAGCCGTGAATCAAGTGAAATACATTCCGGATGAACCGTAGTCGAGTGAACACGATTTGCACAACAAGGCTATCACACGTAACATGGTCAAGTTTCATAACAAAAGCATAAGCAAGTTACACACAACTCAAGGTACTTCCATTTTATGTCAAAGTCCGGTTTTAACCTAAAGTACTACATACGTTAAGTCCTTTTAAAAGAGATACATTCCTTTATAAAAGTCACCGACACGATACGTAGTATAAAACTAGAGTGATTCACATTATTAAGTAAACTGTAACACTTTCTTTTAAACTCAAGTACCAACATTCTTTTCCTAAAGTTCGGTTTGCCTAATTACAAATGCTCAAGTTTCTCATTTTTAGAAAAGGTTTCGTAGTTCGTAGTTTTAACCTTTAAAACATAATTCTCCTTTAAACGCTTTTGAGAAACATATGTCTTATATGTGAGTAGGTTATTCTTGTTTATAATCAATCTTATTAGCACCATGATCTAGGAAATGTAATATCATTTTGTCTCATCTTAGCTTCTATGCAGATGGAGGTTTCTACCGGTTTTAATACTTCTTTAGTCAATACATTTTCCTGTTATTAACGCCGCAGTGGTTTGTCGATACGCATTACGATTTCCAAATCAAGAAACATTCTTAAGCCGTTATACCTAACTTCCCATAAAGCTAGTATAACTCTTAAGCTTTCAAAACCCAAGTAATACTCATTCTTTCAAAACGATTCATAAATCTTTTGAAATACTTCAAGTTCTTTATTAACACATATCAAGCCGCTTATTATTCAAATCGCTTACCTTTTAAAACCACAAAGTATTTGCTTATCCACTTAAAGCTATTATAACCGACTTCCCATAAAGCCGTTATAACACTTTATGTTTTAAACCAATCAAATACATTTAGCACGTATACGCTCACCGTACTACATAGTTCACACATATCATGCTAGAAGAGATAGGAAGAGGTTCACATACCTCGCGACGATTATCGACAATAAGCAAAAGCTCCAAGTACTACAACCTTGCTAGCCCTTTCCACTCCTCGAGTAGAATACGCTACTCTTAGTACTTTCACCTATAAAGGCCACAAACGTCTATTTAAATCTTAAACACAAGTTCCCATCTTTCTACGTAAAATTCAAGAAGACCTCCCGCAACAAACAGAAATCTCCTCCTCTATCGAGGCCGGCTACCAAGCCAACCAGGGGGTTTTATACGCCTAACCAAGGCGTGTACAATTTCTACTACACAACAAGCTACACAAGTTCATCAGAATACACCCCATGTAGTTACTGTCAGCTTCTTTCTTTAAATTCAGCTTAAGTCAAAAGACATTGTCATAAAGATTAAACTTAATTCTATATATAGTATACTTCAACTATATAATACAACAACATGTAATTTCCAATTACAAAAGGGGGACAAGATTATTTACCTCGCTAAGCCCAAAATTATCCGAGATAAAAGTCGATCCTGAGCAAGGTTTAGCTCCTACTCCGTGCGCCCAAACAACCCTTAGAAGTTCTAACCAACTTCTACTTAAATACTTCAACCAACTATGAAGATTTCCTTAGGGTTTTGGTTTGAGACTTAAAGGACAAAAGGTAGTATTTCCTGCTCACGATAGAGGTAACTTAGGAATACTACAAGATATGAGGCCAAGGTATTTTGGGCATTATAACAATACTTGGAGAGTATTTCAATACCACAAGGGGGGGGTACCTCACGAAAACACTCCAAGATGGGGGGGGTTCTCGGCCAAAGGGCCTTGACAAGGGAGGGGAACTCTCGACCACTAGGCCACTCAAAGGGGGAGGGGGGGAGGCTTAGGACGAGAGCAACAAGAGGAGAGGGGAAGGATTGCAAGACTTAGAACACATTTGGATGATGAAGTCTTCAACAAAGGGAGGGGTATTTATAGGGAAGCCAAGGGCCAACCAATGGACAAGATCAAGCCATGTGCAAGGCAAGTGTAAGGCCTTGATCAATCCAAGTGCACCCTAACCCCTACTCCACAAAACATGGCACAAAACAATGCACAAATAAGGCACAAAAACGTGAGCCAATCGGCCACCAATCCGTCCACCATGAGGGTGACAAGTGTCACCCTCCCGTTGGTCCAAAATGTTTCGTCTCTCGGAAAAATCCGCAAAAATAGTAAATGACATAGCCGGAATTTTCCCAACGTAAGCTGTGGAAACGTTTCTTCGAAAAACGACTCAAATCGGCACTTGTGCCCAAAATTCGGTCCTAGCCAATTCTTAAGGCAAAAATTTAATACGTACGCCCTCACGCATATACCGAAATACGGTATAACATTCTCCCTCTCAGAAACATTCGTCCCGAATGTTCCTTCTCAAGGCGGATAAAGATGAAGTTCTTTAACAAGTTTCCACTGCCACACATGGCCACAAACATAACACACGTTCTCTTCCTTCCTTACTCGTCGTGCCCTCCTCGATCACTTGAACTCTTCTAGTATTCTCACCATACTCCGCCATCGCTTAGTTTCCAAAACTTTGGAGTCACCACCTCCAAACTTGGTCATCTACTAGCCTCAATCTTCCTTAAGGCCATTCCCGGCCTTCACGTTCTGATTCTGTTCGCACATATCTACGAAGTCATCCGATGGTTACCAAAACTTGGGCCTTGCTCCTCGTGACCCTACCACCGGCGGACCACCGAGCTGACCCCACTCGAACAGCCGCGGGTTGGCCCGCAACATGGCCCCAACCCGACCCACTGTCGCGCCAACTCTTGCTCCTCGACACGGAACAATCTTGCTAAATCACATCATGGAAGATACCACTTTCATTTACCCAACCCAGGGACTTATCACACAATACTTTCTAGGCATAAAATGCACTCTGTCAAGGATCACTCGCAAAAATCTTGTACCCAAGACGGCCTTACATCTAAGGTCTCAACTGTAATATTCTAAGGTTCATCATTCCCTCACCCCCAGGCTTACCCTTTTTCCCAAACCAGGTTCCTAAATCACATTTTAGCACAAAGCTATCCGAACATAACACCTAACACATTAACATAACATCAAAACATACAAGCCTCTAGAGGTTTAAGGATATACCTGAAGCTACCGCTCCACTCTAATCGTAAGTCTGCTCGCAGGCGATAATCGCAGAAGGCGATGAACTCGCCATCGATCCGCAGGTGCGCGCTGCCGGCATTCTCTCCTATAAGCACAGTCTCTCGTCACATGGCCCTGACGGCCGCAGGTGAAGCAAGCACCAGTAAAAAGACGACATTCCCCGGGATGATGTTTGCCACATCGTGCACACCGGAGGACGTGAATCCTGGCTAGAACCTATGTATATCTCGTGAACTAAGCCACGAGCTCGACCAGCCCCGAATACCTCGAACGCCCCGACGATCGTGGGGACCACTCCGCATCTTGGCGGAGGTACATAACTAGCCCGCTGCTGAGGCGGTCCGCCTTGAAAGTTACCAAAGGACCCCGCCGCCCCGCCCTCTTCGCGATCTCGGCCATTCCGTCGATCTCTCCGTGCCTCACATCCTAGTGCATGAGCTGCGTGCGGCAATGTCCATGCCCGGTGCGGCTACACCTGAACAAGCCTCGCTAAGTACTCATCCAGCCGGTGACGTGGCGGTGTACTCGCCTCCATATCGCCATTACAATGGGGACATACCGAGCTAATGAGTCGAACTCACATTGTACTCTCTAACCGCCCGCCCGCCCCGCCTCAACGTCAAAAATTGGCCCGAGCCTCTCATCTGTGGGGGCAAGAAATGTGCAAGAAAAGCCTCGAGAACTTCGTCCCATACGGCTGAAGTGCATGCTCTTCCCGACAACTCCCACGAATCAAACTACCAATCGCAGATCACGCGGTGATGCGAACCCAATACCACCGACTCGCTCGAGACTCGATCACTCTATGATCGCAGAGTCGCTTGATAAACTCGAGGGTCGCCCTCACTCTCGATCCATAGAACATCGGCGCTACAACTCGTAAAGTCACGTAGCCTCAAATCGCTCGCCGGGGTGAACTACGGGTGCTATCGGGCCGGAATCGCTGTGATCCACCTATCCTCATATCCGCCACGACTCGCCAAGAATCGCCATCTCCTTGTACCATCTCATCGCCCAGCCGTGGGATCGAGGCTCAGTATCAGAGTCTCGCAGCCCATCGCCGCGCTTCTAAACTCGCTTTGGTCCGGGCGGCGCGAAACCCGCCGGCCGGATGACTGCTCAGGTCTCGACCGGCTCGCGCTCGCATTTCTCAGATCTCGCTACAGCCTCCTCGATCGCTTGCCCATCTGGGCTCAAGGTTTTACGCGAGGCATAATGGTAAAGGAAAGGAATACGCTGAGGGGTCCAATTTATCACACACTAAGGCACGATCTCGTAATGAGAAGAATGGAAACTAATCCTAAATGTCCTATAGCCTCGATTATAGATGTGGTGCACAACACACCGATAATCAAGACTCTACTAGACACGGTGCAGAGACACTTTCCGAGGACTAATCGCTTCGATACCACTTTGTAACGCCCAACCGGGCGGCATCGTGCCTTACCCCGCACCCTAGTGATACAACATCGAGAAAACCAGCGGAAAATAAAACATGAATCATGAAACAAGAGATATAATAAATAAACAAAGCCAACCAAAACAGCTTGCCTTCGATATACATAAAACCCGACAGCTTTAATCCTTTTACAACCACGCCACAACAGCTTCTCTGCACTTAAGATTTACAACAACTATGACGGACAGGCCCGCCATACCCCGAATGTACAAGAACCTACAACTCAGGGAACACATACTAAAAGATGAGCCTCCGAGAAACGGAGCTTCCCAACACGCCGAATGTGATCCTATAAGCGGGATCGGCGATGTACTTTACCGCAGATGAACGCAGGCCCGGGCGAGGTTAGTACAACAGTACCAAGTATGTGAAATCAGAAACATCAGAAATGAAATCATAATAGTCTATATAAAGCAGAGACATGTATGATAACCAAACTACGATCACAACATAAAAGCAAATATGTCAAGTCGTGACTCACGCCTCAAAGTCATCCTCATGCCCGTGGAACTCCTTCCTCACCGCCAGCCTAGGTATAAATCATGTGATACGTATAACGTGTCTCGCCCATCTTATGGACCCAATATAGAAATGTGTGGAATACATTCCGGATGAACCGTAGTCAAGTGAAATACATTCGGATGAACCTAGTCAAGTGAGATACATTCGGGTGAACGGTAATCAAGTGAAATACATTCGGATGAACCAGTACTCAAGTGAGATACATTCGGATGAACCGGTAATCAAGTGAAATACATTCGGATGAACCGTAATCAAGTGAAATACATTCGGATGAACCGGTAGTCGAGTGAACACGACTTGCACAACAAGGCTATCACACGTAACATGGTCAAGTTTCATAACAACAAGCATAAGCAAGTTACACACAACTCAAGGTACTTCCATTTTATGTCAAAGTCCGGGTTTTTAACCCTAAAGTACTACATACGTTAAGTCCTTTTAAAAGAGATACATTCCTTTTATAAAAGTCACCCGATACCCGTAGTATAAAACTAGAGTGATTCACATTATTAAGTAAAACTGTAACACTTTCTTTTTAAACTCAAGTACCAACATTCTTTTCCTAAAGTTCGGTTTGCCTAATTACAAATGCTCAAGTTTCTCATTTTTGAAAAGGTTTCGTAGTTCGTAGTTTTAATCCTTTAAAACATAATTCTCCTTTAAACGTTTTGAGAAACATATGTCTTATATGTGAGTAGGTTATTCTTGTTTATAATCAATCTTATTAAGCAGCCATGATCTAGGAAATGTAATATCATTTTGTCTCATCTTAGCTTCTATGCGGATGGAGGTTTCACCGGTTTTAATACTTCTTTAGTCAATACATTTTCCTGTTATTAACGCCGATGGTTTGTCGATACGCATTCGATTTCCAAATCAAGAAAACATTTTAAGCCGTTATACCTAACTTCCCATAAAGCTAGTATAACTCTTAAGCTTTCAAAACCAAGTAATACTCATTCTTTCAAAACGATTCATAAATCTTTTGAAATACTTCAAGTTCTTTATTAACACATATCAAGCCGATTATTATTCAAATCGATTACCTTTTAAAACCACAAAGTATTTGCTTATCCACTTAAAGCTATTATAACCGACTTCCCATAAAGCCGTTATAACACTTTATGTTTTAAACCAATCAAATACATTTAGCACATGTACGTCACCGTACTACATAGTTCACACATATCATGCTAGAAGAGATAGGAAGAGGTTCACATACCTCGACGATTATCGACAATAAGCAAAAAGCTCCAAGTACTACAACCTTGCTAGCCCTTTCCACTCTCGAGTAGAATACGCTACTCTTAGTACTTTCACCTATAAAGGCCACAAACGTCTATTTAAATCTTAAACACAAGTTCCCATCTTTCTACGTAAAATTCAAGAAGACCTCCCCGCACAACAGTAAATCTCCTCCTCTATCGAGGCTACCAAGCCAACCAGGGGTTTTATACGCCTAACAGGGCGTGTACAATTTCTACTACACAACAAGCTACACAAGTCTCATCAGAATACCCTATGTAGTTACTGATTCTTTCTTTAAATTCAGCTTAAGTCAAAAGACATTGCAAGATTAAACTTAATTCTATATATAGTATATTTCAACTATATAATACAACAACATGTAATTTCCAATTACAAAAGGGGGACAAGATTATTTACCTCGATAAGCCCAAAATTATCCGAGATAAAAGTCGATCCTGAGCAAGGTTTAGCTCCTACTCCGCGCTCCAAACAACCCTTAGAAGTTCTAACCAACTTCTACTTAAATACTTCAACCAACTATGAAGATTTCCTTAGGGTTTTGGTTTGAGACTTAAAGGACAAAAGGTAGTATTTACGGGCTCTACGTATAGAGGTAACTTTGGAATACTACAAGATATGAGGCCAAGGTATTTTGGGAATTATAACAATACTTGGAGAGTATTTCAATACCACATGGGGTACCTCACGAAAACACTCCAAGATGGGGGTTCTCGCCAAAGGGCCTTGACAAGGAGGGAACTCTCGGCCACTAGGCCACTCAAAGGGAGGGGGGAGGCTTAGGACGAGAGCAACAAGAGGAGAGGGGAAGGATTGCAAGACTTAGAACACATTTGGATGATGAAGTCTTCAACAAAGGGAGGGGTATTTATAGGGAAGCCAAGGGCCAACCAATGGACAAGATCAAGCCATGTGCAAGGCAAGTGTAAGGCCTTGATCAAGCCAAGTGCACCCTAACCCCTACTCCACAAAACATGGCACAAAACAATGCACAAATAAGGCACAAAAACGTGAGCCAATCGGCCACCAATCCGTCCACCATGAGGGTGACAAGTGTCACCCTCCCGTTGGTCCAAAATGTTTCGTCTCTCGGAAAAATCCGCAAAAATAGTAAATGACATAGCCGGAATTTTCCCAACGTAGTCGTGGAAACGTTTCGTCGAAAAACGACTCAAATCGGCACTTGTGCCCAAAATTCGGTCCTAGCCAATTCTTAAGGCAAAAATTTAATACGTACGCCCTCACGTACATACTCTGGAAATACGGGGTATAACACGAATTTGGTTGGTTTAAAACATAAAGTGTTATAACGGCTTTATGGGAAGTTTGTTATAACGACTTTATGTAGGTAAAGGCATGGTTTTGTCTTAAAATGGTTTAAAAAGAAGGCATGGTATTGTCTTGGTTTACTTCAAAAGAAAGTGTGGAAATGGTTTTGGTTTACATGAAAGGATAGTTACTCTATTTTTGATACTACGGGTATCGTGTGACTTTTGTAAAAGAAGGGGATCTTTTTGAAAGAATTAAGTACGTAGTACTTTAGGGTTAAAACCCGGATTGTTGGCATAAAATGGTGAATCAATTTACATGTTAACGAAAGTCTAAAAATATGTTAAACTTGCCTATGCTAGTTGTGATAGCTTTGGATGTGCAAGTATTGTATTTCTATACCACCGCGTCTCTCGATGGAGGGCCGACTGACTTGTTGTGAACTTACTTGGACGCATCAAAGGCGATTGAGGATTCCACGGGTATGCTTCCATTGTTATTATCACATGGACATGTCTACACCGATGAGGGATTCCGGGGGCATGCAGCTGGTTAAACTCCCGGTATATTATTATTGTCACATGGGCATGTCTACACCGATGAGGGATTCCGGGGGCATGTGACCATTATTGTTATTCCATGGACTAGCTCTCCATGAGGTTTTACTGATTCGGCTTTGGTATCTGGTAGTTGGCTCTCAGCCTTGCCCCGGTCGTGGCTGATTCAGCTTTGGTATCTGGTAGTTATCTTTCGTACTTGCCCCGTTCAGTTTTGTGGCGAAGTCTCGTGATTACGGTTGTGATCTGGTGGTTAGCCTTGTTACTTGCCCCCGTCAGCTACGTGGCGCAAGTGGATCTGGTAGAGGCTATCGCACTTTCCACGTGTCAGCTTCGCGAGTCAGTGTGTGGACGAAGTTTCGTGATTACGGTTGTGATCTGGTGGTTAGCCTAGTTACTTGCCCCCGTCAGCTACGTGGCGCAGGTGGATCTGGTAGAGGCTATCGCACTTGCCACGTGTCAGCTTCGTGATATAGTTATTTAGTATTGTTGGTACGGCTTTGGTATCTAGTAGTTGGCTTTCGTACTTGCCCCGGTCAGTTGATGATGCAGGTTGGATCTGGTAGCTATGTCTTCGTACTTGCCCCGTACGGTTTTATGACACATGTGGGACCTGGTGTTCATGTGTACTCCTTGGTGTTATTATATCATAGACTGCCGGCAGTAAGGAAGGTATTCCACGGGCATGATTGATGTTGTGGGCGTGAGACCCATAGTTATATTTGAGTGATGACTTTGAGGGCGTGAGTCCCTGACTTGACATGACTGCTTATATATTGTGGACTGTAGTTTGGTTATCATATATGTCTCCTGTTTTATATAGAGGTGTATGATTTCATTTCTGATTTTCGATTTCACATACTTGGTACTGTCAGATCGACCTCCTTCGGGGGGCTGCATTCATGCCGCAGGTAGAGGTACACCGGTCGTTGATCCTCGCTCTTAGGATCACAGTTCAGCGTTTTGGGAAGCTCCGTTACTCCGGAGGCTTATCTGTTGGTATGATTCCCTCAGTTTGTAGGTTCTTGTACATTCAGGGGTATGGCGGGGCCCTGTCCCATCGTTGTTGTTATAAAAATTCTTAGAGGTCTGTAGTACTGTTGTGGGCAGGGTTTCTAAAGGATGTAATTGTTCAGTTATATTTATATACATGAAGGTGACCGTTTTGGTTAGCCTGTTTCTTATTTTATATCTTGTTTCATATTTAAGTTTTTATTTCCGCTGATTTTCTCTGATGTTGTATCACTAGGGTGCCCGGGGTAAGGCACCAGTCGCGGGCCCGAGGTCGGGTCGTGACAAAAGTGGTATCAGAGCAGTTAATCCTCGGAAAGTGTCTACAGACCGTATCTAGTAGAGTCTTGATTATCGGTGTGTTGTGCACCACACCTATAATCAGGAGGCTGCATGATATTTAGGATTGGTTTCCATTCTTCTAACTCTGAGATCGTGCCTTAGAGCTGTGTTATAAGTTGGACTCCCTCTGGCGTATTCTTATGTACCCGTTATGCCTCTACGCAAGGCAACCAGGGCCAGATGGGCAAGGCAGCAGAGGGAGCTACGAGTAGAACACAGAGGAGTACGAGGGCACAGGATCGTCATTACACGAAATAGTACTTGACGACGAGTTTTATGATGCCGCTTAGCCCAGTGAGTTTAGAGCAGCGATTTCTCGAGGCCACGATACCGAGCCTCAGCCCACGACGAGGAGCCGAGGATATGAGTTCAAGGAGATGACCCAGTTACTAGCTAGGCTGGTGGCTGGGAATGAGGACGGACGGGAGCCGATGGTTCCGCAGCATGCCATTCACCCTAGATCCGATAGTCGGAGACTTTGGGATTTCTTGAGTTGCAGTTCGCCAGAGTTCTATGGATAGAGAGCTGAGGATGATCCTCAGGGTGTCGTGCTAGTTTGGGATATTATTATACTGCGCCGCCGTACGTGATGGGAGGATGTCCAAGTAGGAGGATACAAGAGGGATGACTCACCACCACGGCCGTTGCGGGTTCAGCTTGTTGGAGAAGGGTGTTAGTCAGATGAGGTCACCCCTACCTCGTTGTGGCCGTTGTAATAGACTCCATTATGGGGAGTGTCGTACTGCTTCGACAGCTTGTATGCTTGCGGCCAACAGGGCCATTTGGTGAGAGTTTGTCCGACCAGAGGTAGCACAGATGTAGAGACTCAGCCTTCGGGATCGGTGGCTGGTTCATCGCCTTATATAGCTAGGCGTCCTGCAGGGCAGGATTATGATTAGAGCGACAAAGGGAAAGTGAGGCAGTGGTTACAGAGATATCTTCAGCCCTTAAGAGACTTGTTTATGTTGTTATGGAGGATACATGTTAAGTGCTATGTACGGATGACATTGTGTTAAGTGTGAATTAGAAATCATGGGTAGTTGAAAAGGGTAAGTCTGGGGACGAGACAATTGTGAGCCTTAGAATTTATAACAGTTAGGACCTTGGATGCAAGGCCATCTTGAGTGGATGATTTTACGGTTGGTCTTTGTCGAAGTACTTGGTATGCATGAAATATATTGTGGGATAATTCCATGGGTAGTGTGAGATGGAAGTGGTAGCTTTCATGACGTGAATTAGTAAGATTGTTCCGGATCGGGGAACGAGAGAGTTTGGCGCGATAATGGTCGGGTTGAGGCGATCGCGGGTCAACCCGCAGCCGGAATGAGGTGGGTCGTTCGAGGTGGTCCCGCGGTGGTAGGGTCACGAGGGTGCTAGGCCCAAGTTTAGGTAACCATCGTATGAGTTCGTGGACGTGTTCGACTGAATCGGATCGTGAAGGCCAGGAATGGCCTTGAAGGAATTGAGGCTAGTAAGATGACCAAGTTGAGGTAGTGACTCCAAGGTTTTGGAACCGGCGATGATCGAGTATGGTACGTGTACTAGAAAGAGTTCGGTGTACGAGAAGGGTACGACGAGTAAGGAAAGAAGTGAACATGTGTTAAGAGAATGGAAGTGATCATTTTGTGAAGTAACGAGGTGAAGAAAGTATCCTTTAGACCATGGGTGGAAGCTTTTGTGATGTTAGAGGTGATTCCTCGTTGTCTTGGATTGGAGTTTTGCGCATGTGTTATATTATGGCCAGGTGTGGCATAAGTGGTTTTGTAAGTATAGTAGTGAAGACTATACCAGCGCATGTATGTTTTGAGACTTAGAAGGAACATTCGGGACGAATGTTTCTAAGGGGGGAAGAATGTTACACCCCGTAGTTCCAGGGTATGTATGTGAGGGCGTACATACGAGAATACGAAAGTAATATTGGAAAGGAACAAAGATGTGATTTTTCGACGGAAAAGTTTCCGGATTTTATGAAGGAAAAACGTTCGTTAATGGGAATTGGATTCCCAGATTTGGTATTTGGACTTCCTGGATTATTTTAGAATTATGGAATTTTATTTCCGGATTTGGTCACGTGGGGCCCACGGGGAAAATTTACGGTTTTGTGGGGCCCACTTTGTTTTTCAAGATTTTCGATATTTTGGATATTTTCGGGAGATGAAATATTTTGGACGAGTAGGGGGGCGACACGTGTCACCCCCATGTGGCCTAGAGTGGCCGATTTTTGTTGCCAAGTGTCTATGGCCGAAAAGGGCCAACATGTGGCAAGCCACTTGTCTTCTTCTTTGTGTAGCCATTTGGAGGGTGGGACCCACACACACATGTCCCAATCTAGACCACACGCTTGCTTGATCCTAGCCCTTAATTTATCTATAAATACCCCCTTGATGCAAGACTTATTCATCCAACACTTAGTGAGTTTCCAAGTCTTGAAAATTCCCTCCCTCCCTTCTAGGTGCGCTCGGCCTTGGGCTGATTTGTGGAGCTAAAGTTGTCCAAAAATTCTTAAACTTTTAAGTGTTCTTCCTTAGGGTGTTAGGAAGATGGTGTACCAAGAGTTGGAAAATATTTCACACCCCTAGCCTAGAAGTATGCCTTGGCCGAAAGTTGCCCTATTTTAAGCCTAAGTGTTCTTCACTTTTTGGAGTTGGATCTTGAAGAGGAGTTGGTTAGGAGTTTCTAAGGGTTTCTTGGAGCGGGTTGGAACGTAAGGAATTGGAGCTAAACGTTGCTCAGGATCGACTTATTAATCTGGGATAATTTTGGGCTTATCGAGGTAATGATCTATGTCCCCCTATTGTAATTGGATATTACATATTGTAGTAGTTTAGAATTGGGTATAAGATATATTGGAAGGATGATTATAAAGAATTGAATCATATTACATTGACCGTATTTAAGAGACTTGTAGTATTATTACGCGCTTTTGTACACATCCGTTAGGCGGTAACCCCTGGAGTTGTTGGCTTGGTAGCGGGCATTGATAGAGGAGGAGATTTATGTGGTTACGGGGGTGGGAAGTTCTGCCTAATTTTCCGTAGAATAAGGAACCTTGTACTTAGAAATGTTCTACGAAGAGATCGAGAAGTTGATAGACGTTTTGTGGCCTTTATAGGTTGAAATACTACGAGTAGCGTATTCTACTTGAAGGGTGGAAAAGGCTAGCAGGGTTATAGTACCTTGGAGCGTTTTGCTAATTGTCGATAATCGTCGCGAGGTATGTGAACCTCTTCCTATCCTTTCTAGCATGATTGTTGTGAACTATGTAGTACGGTAGACGTACATGTGCTAAACGAATTTGGTTGGTTTAAAACATAAAATGTTATAACGGCTTTATGGGAAGTTTGTTATAACGACTTTATGTAGGTAAAGGCGTGGTTTTGTCTTAAGATGGTTTAAAAAGAATGCATGGTATTGTCTTGGTTTACTTCAAAAGAAAGTGTGGAAATGGTTTTGGTTTACTTGAAAGGATAGTTACTCTATTTTTGATACTACGGGTATCATGTGACTTTTGTAAAAGAAAGGGATCTTTTTGAAAGAATTAAGTACGTAGTACTTTAGGGTTAAAACCCGGATTGTTGGCATAAAATGGTGAATCAATTTACATGTTAACGAAAGTCTAAAAATATGTTGAACTTGCTTATGCTAGTTGTGCTAGCTTTTGTTGTGCAAGTATTGCATTTCTATACCACCGCGTCTCTCGATGGAGGGCCGGCTGACTTGGTGTGATCTTACTTGGATGTACCGGCAATGACGGAGGATTCCACGGGTATGCTTCCATTGTTATTATCACATGGACATGTCTACACCGATGAGAGATTCCGGGGGCATGCGGCCATGCAGCGGGTTAAACTGCCGGTATATTATTATTGTCACATGGGCATGTCTACACCGATGAGGGATTCCGGGGGCATGTGAACATTATTGTTATTCCATGGACTAGCTCTCCATGAGGTTTTACTGATTCGGCTTTGGTATCTGGTAGTTGGCTCTCGTACTTGCCCCGGTCGTGGCTGATTCGGCTTTGGTATCTGGTAGTTAGCCTTCGTACTTGCCACGTTCAATTTTGTGGCGAAGTCTCGTGATTACGGTTGTGATCTGGTGGTTAGCATAGTCACTTGCCCCCGTCAGCTACGTGGCGCAGGTGGATATGGTAGAGGCTATCGCACTTGCCACGTGTCAGCTTCGCGAGTCAGTGTGTGGACGAAGTTTCGTGATTACGGTTGTGATCTGGTGGTTAGCCTAGTTACTTGCCCCCGTCAGCTACGTGGCGCAGGTGGATCTGGTAGAGGCTATCGCACTTGCCACGTGTCAGCTTCGTGATATAGTTATTTAGTATTGTTGGTACGACTTTGGTATCCGTAGTTGGCTTTCGATTGCCGGCCATCGATTGATGATGCAGGTTGGATCTGGTAGCTATGCCTTCCTACTTGCCCCGTACGGTTTTATGACACAGGTGGGACCTGGTGTTCATGTGTACTCCTTAGTGTTATTATATCATAGACTGCCGGCAGTGAGGAAGGTGTTCCACGGGCATGATTGATGTTGTGGGCGTGAGACCCATAGTTATATTTGAGTGATGACTTTTAGGGCGTGAGTCCCTGACTTGACATGACTACTTATATATTGTGGACTGTAGTTTGGTTATCATACATGTCTCCTGTTTTATATAGACTGTTATGATTTCATTTACGATTTTCGCCACATACTGTACTGTCACAGACCGACTTCGTTGCTCACGCCGCAGTAGGTACACCAGTCGTTGATCCTCGCTCTTAGGATCACAGTTCAGCGTTTTGGGAAGCTCCGTTTCTCCGGAGGCTTATCTGTTGGTATGATTCCTTGAGTTTGTAGGTTCTTGTACATTCAGGGGTATGGCGGGGCCCTGTCCCGTCGTTGTTGTTATAAAAATTCTTAGAGGTCTGTAGTACTATTGTGGGCAGGGTTTGTAAAGGATGTAACTGTTCGGTTATATTTATATACATGAAGGTGACCATTTTGGTTAGCCTGTTTCTTATTTTATATCTTGTTTCATATTTAAGTTTTTATTTCCGCTGATTTTCTCTGATGTTGTATCACTAGGGTGCCCGGGGTAAGCACGATCGCCCGAGGTCGGGTCGTGACAAAAGTGGTATCAGAGCAGTTAATCCTCGGAAAGTGTCTACAGACCGTATCTAGTAGAGTCTTGATTATCGGCGTGTTGTGCACCACACCTATAATCAGGAGGCTGCAGGATATTTAGGATTGGTTTCCATTCTTCTCACTCTGAGATCGTGCCTTAGAGCTGTGTTATAAGTTGGACTCCCTCTAGCGTATTCTTATGTACCTGTTATGCCTCTACGCAAGGCAACCAGGGCCCAGATGGGCAAGGCAGCAGAGGGAGCTACGAGTAGAACACAGAGGGTTACGAGGGCACAGGCCTGGTCATTACCTGAGATAGTACTTCAGACGACGAGTTTTATGACGCCGCTAGCCCCAGCAGAGTTTAGAGCGGCAGCAGTTTCTACTGAGGCCACGATACCTGAGCCTCCAGGAGCCGAGGCTATGAGTTCAAGGAGATGGCCCGCCATTAGCTAGGTGGTGGCCGGGAATGAGGACGACGGAGCCGGTGGTTCCGGCAAGCGATGATTCACCCTAGATCCGATAGTCTGAGACTTCGGGATTTCTTGAGTTGCAGTTCGCCAGAGTTCTATGGATAGAGAGCTGAGGATGATCCTCAGGGTGTCGTGCTAGTTTGGGAGATTATTATACCTGCGGCCGTCAGGGCCATGTGATGGGAGGATGTCCAAGTAGGAGGGATACAAGAGGGATGACTCACCACCGGCCGGGCCATGGGTTCAGTTGTTCGGGAGAAGGGGGTGTTAGTCAGATGAGGTCACCCCTACCTCGTTGTGGCCGTTGTAATAGACTTCATTATGGGGAGTGTCGTACTACTTCGACAGTTTGTATGCTTGCAGCCAACAGGGCCATTTGGTGAGAGTTTGTCCGACCAAAGGTAGCATAGATGTAGAGACTCATCCTTCGGGATCGGTGGCTCGTTCATCGCCTTATATAGCTAGGCGTCCTTCAGGGCAGGATTATGATTAGAGCGACAAAGGGAAAGTGAGGCAGTGGTTACAGAGATATCTTCAGCCCTTAAGAGACTGGTTTATGTTGTTATGGAGGATACATGTTAAGTGCTATGTACGGATGACATTGTGATAAGTGTGAATTAGAAAACATGGGTAGTTGAAAAGGGTAAGTCTGGGGACGAGACAATTGTGAGCCTTAGAATTTATAACAGTTAGGACCTTGGATGCAAGGCCGTCTTGAGTGGATGATTTTACGGTTGGTCTTTGTCGAAGTACTTGGTATGCGTGAAATATATTGTGGGATAATTCCATGGGTAGTGTGAGATGGAAGTGGTAGCTTTCATGACGTGAATTACTAAGATTGTTCCGGATCGGGGAACGAGAGAGTTTGGCGCGATAGCGGGTCGGGTTGAGGCCAGATCGCGGGTCAACCCGCAGCCCGGAATGAGGTGGGGTCAGTTCGAGGTGGTCCCGCCAGGTGGTACGGTCACGAGGGTGCTAGGCCCAAGTTTAGGTAACCATCATATGAGTTCGTGGATGTGTTCGACCAGAATCAGATCTTGAAGGCCAGGAATGGCCTTGAAGGAATTTGAGGCTAGTAAGATGACCAAGTTGGAGGTAGTGACTCCAAGGTTTTGGAAACTAAAGCGATGATTGGAGTATGGTACGTGTACTAGAAATAGTTCAGGTGTACGAGAAGGGTACGACGAGTAAGGAAAGAAGTGAACATGTGTTAAGAGAATGGAAGTGATCATTTTGTGAAGTAACGAGGTGAAGAAAGTATCCTTTAGACCATGGGTGGAAGCTTTTGTGATGTTAGAGGTGATTCCTCGTTGTCTTGGATTGGAGTTTTGCGCATGTGTTATATTATGGCCAGGTGTGGCATAAGTGGTTTTGTAAGTATAGTAGTGAAGACTATACCAGCGCATGTATGTTTTGAGACTTAGAAGGAACATTCGGGACGAATGTTTCTAAGGGGGGAAGAATGTTACACCCCGTAGTCCAGGGTATGTATGTGAGGGCGTACGTACGATAATACGACAGTAATATTGGAAAGGAACAAAGATTTGATTTTTCGACGAAAAAGTTTCCGGATTTTGTGAAGGAAAGAGGTTCGTTAATGGGAATTGGATTCCCAAATTTGGTATTTGGACTTCCTGGATTATTTTAGAATTATGGAATTTTATTTCCAGATTTGGTCACGTGGGGCCCACGGGGAAAATTTACGGTTTTGTGGGGCCCACTTTGTTTTTCAAGATTTTTGATATTTTGGATATTTTCGGGAGATGAAATATTTTGGACGAGTAGGGGGGCGACACGTGTCACCCCCATGTGGCCTAGAGTGGCCGATTTTTGTTGCCAAGTGTCTATGGCCGAAAAGGGCCAACATGTGGCAAGCCACTTGTCTTTTTCTTTGTGTAGCCATTTGGAGGGTGGGACCCACACACACATGTCCCAATCTAGACCACACACTTGCCTTGATCCTAGCCCTTGATTTCTCTATAAATACCCCCTTGATGCAAGACTTATTCATCCAACACTTAGTGAGTTTCCAAGTCTTGAAAATTCCCTCCCTCCCTTCTAGGTGCTCTCGGCCTTGGGCTGATTTGTGGAGCTAAAGTTGTCCAAAATTCTTAAACTTTTAAGTGTTCTTCCTTAGGGTGTTAGGAAGATGGTGTACCAAGAGTTGGAAAAGATTTCACACCCCTAGCCTAGAAGTATGCCTTGGCCGAAAGTTGCCCTATTTTAAGCCTAAGTGTTCTTCACTTTTTGGAGTTGGATCTTGAAGAGGAGTTGGTTAGGAGTTTCTAAGGGTTGCTTGGAGCGGGTTGGAACGTAAGGAATTGGAGCTAAACGTTGCTCAGGATCGACTTATTAATCTTGGATAATTTTGGGCTTATCGAGGTAATGATCTATGTCCCCTATTGTAATTGGATATTACATATTGTAGTAGTTTAGAATTGAGTATAAGATATATTGGAAGGATGATTATAAAGAATTGAATCAGATTTACATTGACCGTATTCTGAGACTTGTAGTATTATTGTGGGGCGATTTTGTACACATCCAGTTAGGCGTAACCCCCTCGAGTTGTTGGCTTGGTAGCGGGCCTTGATAGATGAGGAGATTTATGTGGTTACGGGGGAGTTGCTTGCCTAATTTTCCGTAGAATAAGGAACCTTGTACTTAGAAATGTTCTACGAAGAGATCGAGAAGTTGATAGACGTTTTGTGGCCTTTATAGGTTGAAATACTACGAGTAGCGTATTCTTCTTGAAAGGTGGAAAATGCTAGCAGGGTTATAGTACCTTGGAGAGTTTTGCTAATTGTCGATAATCGTCGCGAGGTATGTGAACCTCTTCCTATCCTTTCTAGCATGATTGTTGTGAACTATGTAGTATGGTAGACGTACATGTGCTAAACGAATTTGGTTGGTTTAAAACATAAAATGTTATAACGACTTTATGTAGGTAAAAGCGTGGTTTTTTCTTAAGATGGTTTAAAAAGAAGGCATGGTATTGTCTTGGTTTACTTCAAAAGAAAGTGTGGAAATGGTTTTGGTTTACTTGAAAGGATAGTTACTCTATTTTTGATACTACGGGTATCGTGTGACTTTTGTAAAAGAAAGGGCTATTTTTGAAAGAATTAAGTACGTAGTACTTTAGGGTTAAAACCCGGATTGTTGGCATAAAATGGTGAATCAATTTACATGTTAACGAAAGTATAAAAATATGTTGAACTTGCCTATGCTAGTTGTGATAGCTTTTGTTGTGCAAGTATTGCATTTCTATACCACCGCGTCTCTCGATGGAGGGTCGGCTGACTTGGTGTGAACTTACTTGGACGTACCGGCAGTGACGGAGGATTCCACGGGTATGCTTCCATTGTTATTATCACATGGACATGTCTACACCGATGAGAGATTCCGGGGGCATGCGACCATGCAGCGGGTTAATCTCCCGGTATATTATTATTGTCACATGGGCATGTCTACACCGATTAGGGATTCCGGGGGCATGTGACCATTATTGTTATTCCATGGACTAGCTCTCCATGAGGTTTTACTGATTCGACTTTGGTATCTGGTAGTTGGCTCTCGTACTTGCCCCGGTCGTGGCTGATTCGGCTTTGGTATCTGGTAGTTAGCCTTCGTACTTGCCACGTTCAGTTTTGTGGCGAAGTATCGTGATTACGGTTGTGATCTGGTGGTTAGCATAGTTACTTGCCCGCGTCAGCTACGTGGCGCAGGTGGATCTGGTAGAGGCTATCGCACTTGCCACGTGTCAGCTTCGCGAGTCAGTGTGTGGACGAAGTTTCGTGATTACAGTTGTGATCTGGTGGTTAGCCTAGTTACTTGCCCCCGTCAGCTACGTGGCGCAGGTGGATCTGGTAGAGCCTATCGCACTTTCCACGTGTCAGCTTCGTGATATAGTTATTTAGTATTATTGGTACGACTTTGGTATCTGGTAGTTGGCTTTCGTACTTGCCCCGGTCAGTTGATGATGCAGGTTGGATCTGGTAGCTATGCCTTCGTACTTGCCCCGTACGGTTTTATGACACGGGTGGGATCTGGTGTTCATGTGTACTCCTTGGTGTTATTATATCATAGACTGCCGGCAGTGAGGAATGTATTCCACGGGCATGATTGATGTTGTGGACGTGAGACCCATAGTTATATTTGTCACGACCCGAACCCGGGCCCGTGACTGGTGCCTTACCCGGGCACCCAAGTAGTCATACATCAGAGAAATCAGCGGAATATAAAATAAGACATGAAACTTTTATAAAATGAAAACAGTTTATCCATGAAAATATCGCCTTTCGGCATGTATATAAAATAAAACTTTGAACAGTTACATCCCCATTTACAAACCTGCCCACAACGATTACTGCACTTAAGAATGTAACAATACCTATGGCGACAGTGGCCCGCCATACCCTGAATGTACAAGAACCTACAACTCGTGGAAACATACCAAAAGATAAGCCTCGGAGAAACGGAGCTTCCTAATACGCTGAACGTGATCCTATGGCGAGGATCAACAACCGTGTACCTCTACTGCGATGAACGCACTCGAAGGAGGTCGATAACAGTACCAAGTATGTGAAATCGAAAAATACTATAAATGAAATCATATGATTTAAAATAAAATAGAGACATGTATGATAACAAAACTATAGTTCGCAACATAAAAACAGTCATGTCAACTCAGGGACTCACACCCTCAAAGTCATCCCTCATGCCCGTGGAACTCCTTCCTCACTGCCGGCAGTCTAGGTATAAATCGTGTGATACGTATGACATGTCTCGGCCCATCCCATGGGACTCGAGGTGGAATCGTGTGGAATACATGTCTCGGCCATCTCATGGGACTCGATAGAATCGTATGGAATACATGTCTCGGCCCATCTCGTGGGACTCGATAGGAATCGCACATGTCTCGGACATCTCATGGGACTCGATAGGTATCGCACATGTCTCGCCCATCTCACGGGACTCGATAGGTATCGCACATGTCTCGCCCATCTCACGGGACTCGATAGGAATCGTGACATGTCTCCCATCTAATGGGACTCGATAGGTATCACACATGTCTCGCCCATCTCGTGGGACTCGATAGGTATCGCGACATGTCTCGCCCATCTCATGGGACTCGATAGGAATCGCACGTGTCTCGCCCATCTCATGGGACTCGATAGGTATCGCGACATGTCTCGCCCATATCATGGGACTCGATAGGAATCGTACATGTCTCGGCCCATCTCATGGGACTCGATAGGTATCGCACATGTCTCGGCCCATCTCATGGGACTCGATAGGAATCGTACATGTCTCGGCCCATCTCATGGGACTCGATAGGTATCGCACATGTCTCGGCCCATCTCATGGGACTCGATAGGAATCGTATGGAATACATTCCTGGTTCATCCCATGAACGCGGTGTCGTGTGAAATACATTCCCGGTTCATCCCATGAACGCGATATAGAATTGACCATAACATTTAAACGCTCTTTTAAGACAGATTAAGATAATACCATGTTTTCCTTTTTAAAATCAACTAAGCCATATTATGCCCTTCTTTTTAAACCAGAACACTTTCCTTCTTAAAGTCAAGTAACAACATTCTTTTCCAAAAGTTCAAGTTTGCCTAATTTCAAATACTCAAGTTTCTCATTTTCGAAAGGTTTCATAGTTCATAGTCTTAATCACTTAATAACATAATTCTATTTTAAAACAATTTGAGTAACATATGCCTTATGTGTGAGTAGGTTATTCTTGTTTATAACAATCCTTATTAAAGCAGCCATGATCTAGGAAATGTAATACAATTTTGTCTTATCTTAGCTTCTATGCATATGGAGGTTTCTACTGGTTTTAATATAATTACTGTTATACCCCGTATTTTCTAGAGTATGTACGTAAGGACGTACGTAGAAAATTTGAACTTGTATAAAAGTGGCTTGGCCGAAATTTTTTTGTGCACAACACCCGGTTAGAGTCGTTTTTCGACGAAACGTTTTCATAGCTTTCGTAGGGAAAATTCCGGCTATGTCATTTTTAATTTTTGCGGATTTTTCCGAGAGTCGAAACCTTTTTGGCCAACGAGAGGGCGACACTTGTCACCCTCTCATTGGAACACGTTGTAAAAAGGGTGGGACGAATTGGCCTTGTTTGGTCGGGGTTGGTAGGATATTTTTGTGGTAGATGGATAAGGTGCACTTGGCAAGATCTTGCCCTACACTTGCCTTGCACATGGCAAGATCTTGCCATTGGTTGGCCTTTGCTAGACCTATAAATACCCCTCTTTGATGACTTCTTCATCCATTCCTAAAATATTTCTAAGTGTTAAATCCTCCCTCCCCTTAGTGTAGAGTTCGGCCAAGAGCCTCCTCCCTTGGCCGAGAGCCCTTCCCCTCCAGGGTGCTAGCCGTGGTACCCCTAGCCTAGTTGTTTTCGTATAATACCCCCCCTCTTGGTAGAAATACTCTCAAAAGTATTGTTATAATGCCCAAATTACCTTAGCCGTATACCTTGTAGTATTCTAAGGTTATACTTATACGAAAAGCCCAGAAATACTATTATACTTCCCTTCCGTCACAAAACCGAAACCCTAAGGAAAATCTCCATGGTTAGTTGGAGTAATAAGTAGAAGTTGGTTAGAACTTCTAAGGGTTGTTTGGAGCGGGTCGGAGCGCACGGAGTAGGAGCTAAACCTTGCTCAGGATCGACATTTAAACTCGGATAATTATGGGCTTATCGAGGTAAATATCTTGTCCCTCTATTGTAATTGGAAATTACATGTTGTATGATTATATAGTTGAAGTATACTATATATAGAACTGAACGTAGTTATCGGCAATGTCTTTTGACTTAAGCCTGAATAATAAGAAACATTTTCGAAAGAAGAGTACTGAACTGTATTTACATAGGACTGTATTACAGTAGACTTGTGTAGCCTTTCTGTGAGGTAGAATTGTGCACGTCCGGTTTAGACGTATAACCCCCCCCCCCCTGGTTGGCTTGGTAGCCGGCCCCGATAGAGGAGGAGATTTACGCTGCCATGGGGAGGTCGCGAATTTTCGTAGAATGTTCTACGGGGATCTAAATATTAATAAGCGCCTTGTGGCCTTATAGGTTGAGTACTACGCGTGGCGCGATCTACTTGGCTTAAGGAGTAGCCGACGGTTTGAGGTACTTGGAGCGTTTTGCTATTAGTCGATAATCGTCGCGAGGTATGTGAACCTCTTCCTATCTCTTCTAGCATGATATGTGTGAACTATGTAGTACGGTAGACGTACATGTGCTAAATGTATTTGATTGGTTTAAAACATAACGTGTTATAACGGCTTTATGGGAAGTTGGTTATAACAGCTTTATGTTGGTAAGAAAATACTTGTGGTTTTTAAAAGGTAACTGATTTGAACTATAACTGGCTTATTATGTGTTAATAAAGAACTTGAAGTATTTCAAAAGATTTTTGAATCATTTCGAAAGAAGAAGTAATACTTGGTTTTTGAAAACTTAAGAGTTATACTAGCTTTATGGGAAGTTAGGTAATAACGGCTTAAGAATGTTTTACTGATTTCGGAAATCAGAATGTGTATCGACAAACCACTGCAACGTTAATAAAAGGAAATGTTTTGACAGATTAAGTATTATTAAAACCAGTAGAAACTTCCATCTGCATAGAAGCTAAGATGAGACAAAATGATATTTCCTAGATCATGGCTGCTGTAATAAGATTGTTATAAACAAGAATATCCTACTCACATATAAGGCTTATGTTTCTCAGATAGCTTAAAAGAGAATTATATTCTTAAATGAATAAGACTATGAACTATGAAACCTTTCTAAAATAAGAAACTTGAACATGGGAAATTAGGCAAACTTGAACATTAGAAATTAGGCAAACTTGAACATTGGAAAAAAAGGTTGCTACTTGATTTTACAAAGAGAAGTAATTGTTTTACTTTAAAAAATTAATCACTCTATTGTTATATACTACGGGTATTGTGTGACTTTTGTGAAAGTAGCATATCTTTAAAGAGTTATTGTATAAAGTACTTTGGGGATAAAAACCTGATCTCATTAATCATATAGTAGAAAGTACCTTATGTGTGAATAACTTGATTGTATTGGTTTGTGATAGCCTTGTAATACCTTCGTGTTGATTTGATAAGTAATCATATTAGGATGCTACGTGTGTTAGTATTCTGTGATGTTGTATAAAGGGGTTTTCCCTTGATTGTGCTTATGTTGTTTAAACGATAAACTGTTATGTTGGTATTATACCACTCACCGTGTTTCCGGGTTAAGCCGCCTCCGACGCGGTAGACTCAAAGTGTCGATGGACCTATGATTCGAGAATACCTCACGCAGTCCTGCGGGCCTATGCGGAGCTACGAGAGTTCCGTGTTAGTGCGTCCTTATGGGCACGCGTCTATGTGGCTACGCGGATCGCGAGTCCGTGCGATGCCGGGAGTAGCTACCTCGACGCGGGTTATACCTCATGCGCCTATGATTGGCCTATGCGAGTCGCGGAGTTCGTGGCTAGACGCGCACATTTGATATTGCGCGAGCGACGGCTTTGATCATGTGACGCCCAGACAGATATCATGATACGATTTATGACCTTGTTAGTATCGCTGGCGTTAGTAGTCGGCTATGCCTTCGCATTTACCCTGCATCGCTTTTTTTATTTGGACACGTGGACCTGCTGTTCATGTATTTCGTGCTTTTCTATCATTGATCGCGGCGGTGGAAGGTATTCCACGCATGATTGATGTGGGCGTGAGACCCATTATTATACTCGAGTGATGACTTTGAGGGCGTGAGTCCCTGACTAGACATGATCGCTTATTTATCAGGAATCGTAGTTTGGTATCATACATGTCTCCCGCTTCTATAGACTACTATGATTTCATTTACGATTTTCAGCCACATACTCTGCACTGTTAGATCGACCTCTTCGGGCTGCGTTCATGCCGCAGGTAAAGGTACACCAGTCGTTGATCCTCGCTCTTAGGGTCACAGTTCAGCGTTTGGGAAAGCTCCGTTTCTCCGGAGGCTTATCTTGGTATAGTCCCCTTGTTATACCCCGTATTTCCAGAGTATGTACGTAAGGACGTACGTAGAAATTTGAACTTGTGATTTAGGCTTGGCCGAATTCTTTTTGTTCACAACACCCGATTTGAGTCGTTTTTCGACGAAACGTTTCCACAGCTTTCGTAGGGTAAATTCCGGCTATGCCATTTCTAATTTTTGCGGATTTTTCCGAGAGACGAAACATTTTGGACCAACGGGAGGGTGACATGTGTCACCCTCACAATGAAGCAAGCGCGCAACCCTGGCCGAATTGGGCTACTTTATGGCCTTGATTTGTGCCTTGTTTTGTGCCTTGTTTTGGAGTGTTTTGGAGTAGGTTAGGCGCACATGGCTTGATCTTGCCCTACACTTGCTATGCACTTGGCAAGATCTTGGCCATTGGTTGGCCTTGGCTTGGCTATAAATACCCTCTCCCTTTGATGAATTCTTCATCCTTTCCACAAATCTTCTAAGTGTTAAAATCCTCCTCTCCTCTTGTTGACTCTCGCCCAAGAGCCCTCTCCCCTTTGAAAGGCCCCCGTGGCCGAGAGCCCTCTCCTCCCAGTGGTCACGAGAACCCCTAGCCTAGTTGCTTTCAGATAATACCCCCTGTGGTGTAGAAATACTCTCAAAAGTATTGTTATAATGCCCAAATTACCTTAGCCGAATACCTTGTAGTATTCTAAGGTTATACCTATATGAAAAGCCCGTAAATACTATTATACTTCAGTCACTACAAAACCAAAACCCTAGGAAAATCTCCATAGTCCGTTGGAGTATTGTGTAGAAGTTGGTTAGAACTTCTAAGGTGGTTTAGAGCGGGTTGAGCGCTCGAGTTGAGCTAAACGATTGCCCGGATCGACTTTATACTTGGATAATTATGGGCTTATCGAGGTAAATATCTTGTCCTCTATTGTAATTGGAAATTACATGATTGTTAGACTATAGTTGAAGTATACTATATGTAGAATCGAACGCTTGTCGCAATGTCTTTTGACTTAAGCCCGAATAATAAGAAACCTTTTCGAAAGAAGATCGAATCTGCTTTTTACATAGATCAGACATGAGACTTGTGTAGCTTTTCGTGAGGTAGAATTGTGCACGTCCGTTAGATGTATGAACCCCCTCCGTTGGCTTGATAGCCACCCGATAGAGAGGAGATTTACGCTGTCATGGGGAGGTCGCGAATTTTCTGTAGAATGTTCTACGAAGGGATCTAAATGTTAATAAGCGCCTTGTGGCCTTATAGGTTGAAGTACTACGTATGGCGCGATCTACTGGCTAAGGAGTAGCCGACGGTTTGAAGTACTTGGAGCGTTTTGCTATTAGTCGATACTCGTCGCGAGGTATGTGAACCTCTTCCTATCTCTTCTAGCATGATATGTGTGAACTATGTAGTACGCAGACGTCATGTGCTAAATGTATTTGATTGGTGTAAAACATAAAGTGTTATAACGGCTTTATGGGAAGTTGGTTATAACGACTTTATGTTGGTAAGAAAATACATGTGGTTTTTTTAAGGTAAATCGGTTTGAACTATAACTGGCTTGTTATGTGTTAATAAAGAACTTGAAGTATTTCAAAAGATTTTTGAATCATTTTGAAAGAAGAAGTAATACTTGGTTTTTGAAAACTTAAGAGTTATACTAGCTTTATGGGAAGTTAGGTATAACGGCTTAAGAATGTTTCTTGATTCGAAATCATAATGTGTATCGACAAACCATCATAGCGTTAATAAAAGGAAATGTTTTGACTAATTAAGTATTAATAAAACCAAGAGAAACCTCCATCCGCATAGAAGCTAAGATGAGACAAAATGATATTTCCTAGATCATGGTCATTGTAATAAGATTTTTATAAACAAGAATATCCTACTCACATATAAGGCTTATGTTTCTGATGGTTTAAAAGAGAATGATAGTCTTAAGTGATTAATACTATGAACTACGAAACCTTTCTAAAATGAGAAACCCGAACATTGGAAATTAGGCAAACTTGATCATTGAAAAGAATGATTGCTACTTGATTTTACAAAGAGAAGTAATTGATTTACTTTAAAAGGATAGTCACTCTATTTTTATACTACGTATTGTGTGACATTGTGAAAGTAACGATCTTTTAAAGAGTTAATGTATGAAGTACTTTGGGATAAAACCCGAACCGGTTGGCATATAGTAGAAAGTACCTTGTGTGTATAACTTGATTGTGTTGGTTTGTGATAGCACAGTAATACTTTCTTGTTGATTGATAAGTAAACATGCTAGGATGCTACGTGTGTTAGTATCTTGTGATGTTGCGTAGGGGTTTCCTTTGTTGTGCTTATGTTGCTTAACGATGTTTGTTGTGTTAGTATTTTACATCACTCATCTCGAGATGATTCCGGTTAAGCTGCCTCCACGCGGGTAGACTCGTGTTATACCCCGTAGTTCCGTGGTATGTGAGGACGCACGCGAGAATACGACAGAAAGATTGGAAAGGAAGAAAGAGGCGATTTTTCCACGGAAAAGTTTCCGGTTTTTGTGAAGGAAAAGGTTCGTTAACGGGAATTGATTCCCGTGATGGTATTCGGACTTCGGAATATTAGAGAATTATGGAATTTTATTTTGGAAATGGTCACGTGGGCCCACGGAGAAATTTACTGGTTTGTAGGGCCCACTTTGTTTTCAAGATTTTGGCCATTATGGATATTTTCTAAGATGTTTTATTTTGGGCCAATAGAGGGTGACACGTGTCACCCCGCCAGTGGCTTGCCGAATGGCCTTTGTGCACAACACCCTGTTAGAGTCGCCGACTAAACGCTTTACATAACTTCGAGGGAAAATTCGCTATGTCTTTTCTTATTTTTATGGATTTTTCCGAGAAACGAACATTTTGGACCAACGGGAGGGTGACATGTCACCTCACATCGAAGCAAGTGGGCGCTTAGGCCGATCAGGGCAAGTTGTTGGTAGATATTTGTGTAGATATTTGTGAGGTTTTGGGAGTAGGGACTAGGGCACTTGGGCATATCTTGCCCTACACTTGCCTAGCACTTGGCTAGATCTTGGCCATTGGTCGCCTTGGCTTGTGCTATAAATACCCTCTAAGGTCAAGACTTCTTCATCCAAAATGCCTAAGTCTTGAGAGCCTTCCTCCCCTTTCGCAGGCCCTTGTCGAGAGTTCCCCACAGTGGGTAGCCGGCGGTAGCCACCCCTCCTTTGTGGTGTGGCCGTGGTACCCCTAGCCTAGTTTGTTTTCATATAATACCCTCTTGGTAGAAATACTCTCAAAAGTATTGTTATAATGCCCAAATTACCTTAGCCAGATACCTTGTTGTATTCTAAGGTTATACCTATACGAAAAGCCCGTAAATACTATTATACTTCCCAGTACCACAAAACCGAAACCCTAGGAAAATCTCCATAGTCCGTTGGAGTGTTGTGTAAGTTGGTTAGAACTTCTAAGGGTGGTTTAGAGCGGTTGAGCGCCTGAGTCGAGCTAAACGATTGCCCAGATCGACTTTATACTTGGATAATTATGGGCTTATCGAGGTAAATATCTTGTCCCCTATTGTAATTGGATGTTACATGTCAGAGGAAATTATAGTTGAAGTTTACTATGTATATAATCGAACATAGCTTGTGGCAATGTCTTTGGACTTAAGCTCAAGAATCGAATCAACTGTTTTTACATAGGGTGTATCAGATGAGACTTGTGTAAGAGTCTTGTGAAGTAGAATTGTACCCGTCGTTAGATGTATAACCCCGGTTGGCTTCGTAGCCGCCCCGTTAGATGAGGATTTACGCTGTTGTGAGGTCGCCGAATTTTCGTAGAATGTTCTACGATGTTAATAAGCGCCTGTGGCCTTATAGGTTGAAATGCTACGTGTGGAATGATCCACTTGGCTTAAGGAGTAGCCGATCGTTGAGCGCTTTTGCTATTAGTCGATACTCGTCGCGAGGTATGTGAACCTCTTCCTATCTCTTCTAGCATGATATGTGTGAACTATGTAGTACGGAGACGCATACGTGCTAAATGTGTTTGAGTGGTTTAAAACATAAAGTGTTATAACGGCTTTATGGGAAGTTGGTTATAACAGTTTTATGTTAGTAAGAAAATACATGTGGTTTTTAAAAGGTAACTGATTTGAACTATAACTGGCTTGTTATATGATAAGAAAGAACTTGAAGTATTTCAAAAGATTTTTGAATCATTTTGAAAGGAGAAGTAATACTTGGTGTTTGAAAACTTAAGAGTTATACTAGCGTTATGGGAAGTTAGGTATAACGGCTTAAGAATGCTTTACTGATTTCGGAAATCAGAATGTGTATCGACAAACCACTGCAGCGTTAATAAAAGGAAATGTTTTGAATAATTAAGTATTATTAAAACCAGTAGAAACTTCCATCTGCATAGAAGCTAAGATGAGACAAAATGATATTTCCTAGATCATGGCTGCTGTAATAAGATTGTTATAAACAAGAATATCCTACTCACATAAGACTTATGTTTCTCAGATTGTTTAAAAGGGAATTATATTCTTAAATGAATAAGACTATGAACTGCGAAACCTTTCTAAAATAAGAAACGTGAACATTTGAAATTAGGCAAACTTGGACGTTTGGAAAATAATGTTGTTACTTGATTTTACAAAGGTAAGAGTTTTGGTTTTCTTAAAAGGATCCACTCTATTTTATACTACGTATCAGGTGACTTATGTGAAAGAAATGATCTTTTTTAAGATTTAATGTGAAGTACTTTGGGGATAGATACAGAACTTGTTAGTAGAAAGTACCTTGTGTGAATAACTTGATTGTATTGGTTTGTGATAGCCTTGTAATACTTTCTTGTTGCTTTGATAAGTAAACGTGTTAGGATGCTACGTGTGTTAGTATCTTGTGATGTTTGTGTAAAGGGTTTCTTGATTGTGCTTACTAACTATCGATCGTTATGATAGTATTGTGGCATTCATCTCGAGGTGATTCCGGGTTAAGCCCTCCGACGCGGGTAGACTCGGTGATGCAGGACCATGATTCGAGAATACCTCATGCGGTCCCGGGGCCTATGCGAGCTACGAGTTCCGTGTTAGTGTGCGTCCTTTATGGGCACGCGGTCTCAGGGCTATGCGGACTCGAAAGTCGGGGACGACGCCGGAGTAGCTACCCTCGATGCGGAATACCTCATGCGGCCGATGAGATTGGCCTACGCGAGTCTGCGGAAGTTCCAGGACTAGACGCGACATTAGATCTGCGCGCAAGTGGCCGCTTTGATCATGTGACGATGCAGACAGATCTTATGATACGATTCATGACCTTGTTGGTGCTGGGTGTTAGTAGTCGGCTATGCCTTCGCACTTACCCCAGACGGTTTTGGTTGGACATGGTGGGACTCGTGTTCATGTGTATTCCGTGGTGTTTTCTATCATAGATCGCGCAGCGGTGAGAAGGTATTCCACGCACGATTGATGTTGTGGGCGTGAGACCCATTGTTAAATTGAGTGATGACTTGAGGTGTGAGTCCGACTTGACACGATCGCTATTTATGGTGAATCGTAGTTTGTTATCATACATGTCTCTGCTTTGTATAGACTACTATGATTTCATTTACGATTTATTTTTAGTTTCACATACTGCACTGTTATCGACCTCCTTCGGGCCGCGTTCATGCCGCAGTTGAGGTACATCGATCGTTGATCCTAGCTCGTGGTCACGATCAATTTGGGAAGCTCCGTTTCTCGAGGCTTATCGAGTATAGTCCCCGTCGTAAAGTGTTTACATTCGTGGGTTTGGCGGCCCCGTCCCGCCATTGTGGTCGTATCATTCTTAGAGGTCCGTAGTACCGTTAAGGCGGGGTTGGTAAAAAGGATTGCCGCTCATTTGTAAAAGAGTTGATGGTTATATATATGCCGAAAGGCAAGTTTTCACTGATTATTGTTTTATATTTCGTTATCTCACGTTGTTGTTTTATGTTCCACTGATTACTGATGTTGTGTCACTAGGGTGCCCGGTAAGGCACGATCACGCCCGCCGGGTCGTGACAAAAGTGGTATCGAGCGATTAATCCTCGGAAAGTGTCTACGCACCGTATCGAGAGTCTTGATTATCGGTGTGTTGTGCACCACGCCAATAATCGTGAGGCTATAGGATATTTAGGATTGGTTTCTATTCTTCTCACTCGAGGTCGTGCCTTAGAGCCGTGGTTTTAAGTTGGACCTCTAAACGTATTTCTTTCCCTTTATCGTTATGCCTCCGCAGGGCAACCCGCCCGGGAGGCGCGCACCGGCGGAGCCGCGAGTAGAGTTCGAGAGGGTTACGTGGGCACAGCCCAATTATCACCCCGATGGTGCTTCATTCGGGATTTCGCGACGCCACTAGCCCCAAGAAAGTTTAGCACGGCGGCGCAGCTCATCGCGCCGTGATATTTGAACCTTCGCCCACGACCAGAATGTAAAATATGGATCGCAAAGAGGCAACCTCACATTAGCTATGGATTTGGCTACGAGAGTATACCGATGTATCGCGAGTCTTGATGACTACCAAGAGAAGGTTGTGCAAGAGTAATCCTTCGATTAGGCTTCGAGCATGGCCTCGTACGGGCTTATGCGCAGCGAGAAACGTAGAGATCGACGGGTTAACCAAGGACAGAAGAGGGCCAGAAAGAAGCGTCCTTCGGTAACTTTCAAGGTGGTATACCTTAAGTGCTATGTTCGATAGCGGTGTGGTAGTTGTGATTAGAAATCATGGTGGGTTAACCGAGTAAGATTTTGGGGATAGAGGTGTGAGCCTTAGAGTGTTATACGTCTGCACCTTAGAGGTGCGCCATCTCGAGTAAAGGTGTAGTGTTATGTTTGACCCTTATAGGAGTGCATAGTGCACGTGAGCTATGTTCGTGGGATAAGTCCCTGAGTAGCGTGATTTGAAAGAAGGTAGTCGAGCTAGGAAGACCGCTAGGTTTTCGTAATATGATTTGTGAAATTACTCCTTCGGGAGCTAGTGTTTTGCGCAATGCCTGTCGGGTTGAGGCCGTGCGGGTCAACCCGCGCAGGTATGGTGGGTCAGTTTGTGGTGGTCCCGCTTTGGTAGGGTCACGAGGGTGTTAGGCCCAGTTTAGTTAACCAGCAGATGAGTTCATGGATGCGTTCGACCGGTGGTCGCCGATGGGGCAGCCCATCGTGTTCTTCGGTCAGGACCGTTTTACTCGGCTGTGTTGGGTTATCAGAAAGGTTGTAAGGTTGCACGGGGTGCCTACCTTCACCTTATGGCGCAGATGGAGCCAGTGTTACGGCTGTTTTTGTTTCCGGAAGTTTTACCGGCAGGTTAAGGACTGGTGAGTCTCGACCGCATTCGCCGCCGCCGTGTGGATTTCAGGGGTAGCTGTGAGGATCGTTGTCTCCGGTTGGGGGAGTGTTTAAGCTACCATTCCAGTGTTCGGATGTCGTCTTACGAAGCCTTGTGGGGGCAGAAGTGTAAGTTGCCGGTCGATTGGTTCGATGTTGGCAAGGTTCAGATAGTTGGATCAGGCTTGTTCCAGCAGACTGTGGATAGGGTAAAACTCATCTAGAAGAAGTTCGCACTTCAGGAATCGTGCGGATAATCGGCGACGACGCTTAGAGTTCAGGTTGACGGTCGGTCTTCTTGAAAGTACCACCCCGGACAGGGTATGACAAGTTGTGGAAACAGAAGGAACTTAGCCCGAGTCACTTTGGGCCTTTTGAGTTCATGTGAAGAATAGGCCAGGTTGCCTATATGTTAGCAATTGCCGTCCGACTTAGGAGGCAGTACGTCCGGTCTTTCGTATTGTTATGTTCGGGAAAGTATCGAAGATCCATCCAGAATGTTCCCAGTTAATGATGACCTCGTTAGAGATAGTAACCCCGAGTTTTGGATACTAAAGCAGTATCAGAAATATGGTAAGAATTCGAGTGTACGACAGCTTCAGTGATCGCATGCAGCCCGGTACCATTTGTTGGGTCGTTGGAGCAAGGCTCGCGACAAAGTGACAAAAGTAGTATTATTTGTGGTGATGTTAGAGGTGTTTCCTCGTGGACTTAGATATAGGTATTTTTGCGTGGGTATTTCCGTGGCCAGCTGTGGCAGGATTGTTTCGTAAGTATAGTAGTGAAGACTATACTGGCACGCGTTCGTTTTGAGACTTAGAAGGAACATTCGGGACGAATGTTTCTAAGGGGGGAAGAATGTTATACCCGTAGTTCCGTGGTATGTAAGCGGGACGCACGCATTTGAGAATACGACGTAAAGATTGGAAAGGAAGAAAGAGGCGATTTTTCCACGGAAAAGTTTCCGCTTTTGTGAAGGAAAAAGGTTCGTTAATGGGAATTGGATTCCCGATTTGGTATTCGGACTTCTGGAATATTAGAGAATTATGGAATTTTATTTTGAAATGGTCACGTGGGCCCAGGAGAAATTTACTTTGTGGGGGCCCACTTTGTTTTCAAGATTTTGGCCATTATGGATATTTTGGAAGATGTTTTATTTTGGGCCAATAGGAGGTGACACGTGTCACCCCGCCAGTGGCTTCGGGCCGAATGGCCTTTGTGCACAACACCTTGCTAGAGTCGTTTCGACGAAACGCTTTACATAACTTGCGAGGAAAATTCGCTATGTCTTTTCTTATTTTTGCGGATTTTTCCGAGAAACGAAACATTTTGGACCAACGGAGGTGACATGTGTCACCCTCACATTGAAGTGGGCGCTTAGGGCCGATCAGTGGGCAAGTTGTTGGTAGATATTTGTGTAGATATTTGTGAGGGTTTTAAGGAGTAGGACTAGGGGGCACTTGGGCATATCTTGCCCTACACTTGCCTAGCACTTGGCTAGATCTTGCCATTGGTTGGCCTTGGCTTGTGCTATAAATACCCTCTAAGGTCAAGACTTCTTCATCCAAAATGCCTAAGTCTTGAGAGCCTTCCTCCCCCTTTTCGAGGCCCCTTGGTCGAGAGTTCCCCAGTGGGTAGGCGAGGTAGCCACCCCTCCTTTGTGGTGCCGTGGGTACCCCTAGCCTAGTTTGTTTTCATATAATACCCTCTTGGTAGAAATACTCTCAAAAGTATTGTTATAATGCCCAAATTACCTTAGCCGTATACCTTGTTGTATTCTAAGGTTATACCTATCTAAAAGCCCGTAAATACTATTATACTTCCCACCACAAACCGAAACCCTAGGAAAATCTCCATAGTCCGTTGGAGTGTTGTGTAAGTTGGTTAGAACTTCTGGGTGGTTTAGAGCGGGTTGAGCGCCGAGTCGAGCTAAAAGATTGACCAGGATCGTCTTTATACTTGGATAATTATGGGCTTATCGAGGTAAATATCTTGTCACCCTATTGTAATTGGATGGTACATGTTGTAGGACATTATAGTTGAAGTTTACTATGTATATAAATGAAAATAGCTAGTGGCAATGTCTTTGGACTTAAGCTCAAGAATCGAATCAACTGCTTTTTACATAGGATCAGACATTGAGACTTGTGTAGTAGTACTGTGAAGTAGAATTGTACCCGTCGTTAGATGTATAACCCCGTTGGCTTGGTAGCGGCCCGTTAGAGGAGGAGATTTACGCTGTTGCGGGAGGTCGCCGAATTTTATCAAGAATGTTCTACTATGTTAATAAGCGCCTTGTGGCCTTATAGGTTGAAATGCTACGTGTGGAATGATCCACTTGACTTAAGGAGTAGCCGACTGTTGGAGCGTTTTGCTATTAGTCGATACTCGTCGCGAGGTATGTGAACCTCTTCCTATCTCTTCTAGCATGATATGTGTGAACTATGTAGTACTGTAGACGTACATGTGCTAAATGTGTTTGAGTGGTTTAAAACATAAAGTGTTATAACGGCTTTATGGGAAGTTGGTTATAACAGCTTTATGTTAGTAAGAAAATACATGTGGTTTTTAAAAGGTAACTGATTTGAACTATAACTGGCTTGTTATATGATAAGAAAGAACTTGAAGTATTTCAAAAGATTTTTGAATCATTTTGAAAGGAGAAGTAATACTTGGTGTTTGAAAACTTAAGAGTTATACTAGCTTTATGGGAAGTTAGGTATAACGGCTTAAGAATGCTTTACTGATTTCGGAAATCAGAATGTGTATCGACAAACCACTGCAGCGTTAATAAAAGGAAATGTTTTGAATAATTAAGTATTATTAAAACCAATAGAAACTTCCATCTGCATAGAAGCTAAGATGAGACAAAATGATATTTCCTAGATCATGGCTGCTGTAAGAAGATTGTTATAAACAAGAATATCCTACTCACATAAGACTTATGTTTCTCAGATTGTTTAAAAGGGAATTATATTCTTAAATGAATAAGACTATGAATCGAAACCTTTCTAAAATAAGAAACGTGAACATTTGAAATTAGGCAAACTTGACGTTTGGAAAATAATGTTGTTACTTGATTTTACAAAGGTAAGAGTTTTGGTTTTCTTAAAAGATCACTCTATTTTATACTACGTATCAGGTGACTTATGTGAAAGAAACAGATCTTTTTAAGATTTAATGTGTGAAGTACTTTGGGGATAGATACGAACTTGTTAGTAGAAAGTACCTTGTGTGAATAACTTGATTGTATTGGTTTGTGATAGCCTTGTAATACTTTCTTGTTGCTTTGATAAGTAAACGTGTTAGGATGCTACGTGTTAGTATCTTGTGATGTTTGTGTAAAGGGTTTCCTTGATTGTGCTTACTAACTATCGTCGTTATGATAGTATTGTGGCATTCATCTCTTGAGGTGATTCCGGTTAAGTGCCCTCCGACGCGGGTAGACTCAGTGATGCGGGACCATGATTCGAGAATACCTACGCGGTCCCGGGGCCTATGCGAGCTACGAGTTCCGTGTTAGTGTCGTCCTTATGGGCACGCGGTCGCGTGGCCATGCGGACTCGAAAGTCCGGGCGATGCCGGGAGTAGCTACCTCGATGCGGGAATACCTCACGCGGGCCGATGAGATTGGCCTACGCGAGTGCGGAAGTTCCAGGACTAGACGCGCACATTAGATACTGCGGGCAAGTGGCCAGCTTTGATCATGTGACGGTCTAGACAGATCTTATGATACAGTTCATGACCTTGTTGGTACTGTGGGTGTTAGTAGTCGGCTATGCCTTCGTACTTACCCTGTACGGTTTTGGTTGGACACAGGTGGGACCTGGTGTTCATGTGTATTCCGTGGTGTTTTCTATCATAGATCGCCAGCCGGTGGGAAGGTATTCCACGCACGATTGATGTTGTGGCGTGAGACCCATTGTTAAATTGAGTGATGACTTGAGGTGTGAGTCCCCGACTTGACATGATCGCTATTTATGGTGAATCGTAGTTTGGTTATCATACATGTCTCCCGCTTTGTATAGACTACTATGATTTCATTTACTGATTTATTTTTAGTTTCACATACTCTGCACTGCAGATCGACTCTTCGGGGGCTGCGTTACGCCGCAGTTGAGGTACATCGATCGTTGATCCTAGCTCGTGGTCACAGTTCGGCGTTGGGAAGCTCCGCTTTCTCGAGGCTTATCGGTGGTATAGTCCTCGTAGTAAGTGTTTACATTCGGGGTTTGGCGGGCCCCGCCCCGCCATTGGTCGTATCATTCTTAGAGGTCTGTAGTATCGCTAGGCGTGGTTGGTAAAAAGGATTAAGCTGTTCATTTGTAAAAGAGTTGATGGTTATATATATGCCGAAAGGCAAGTTTTCCTGATTATTGTTTTATATTTCGTTATCTCATGTTGTTGTTTTATGTTCCACTGATTACTGATGTTGTGTCACTAGGGTGCCCGGTAAGGCACGATCCACGCCCGCCGGGTCGTGACACTCAAAGCGGTCGATGGACCTATGATTCGAGAATACCTCACGCAGTCCTGGGGCCTACGCGAGCTACGAGAGTTCCGTGTTAGCGCGTCCTTTATGGGCATGCGGTCCATGTGGGCTACGCGATCGCGAAGTCCGTGACGATGCCGGGGAGTACCACTCGATGCGGGAATACTCATGCGGGCCAATGAGATTGGCCTACGCGAGTCGCGAAAGTTCCGTGGCTAGACGCGACATTAGATCATCGCGCAAGTGGCCAGCTTTGATCATGTGACGGTCTAGACAGATCTTATGATACAGTTCATGACCTTGTTGGTACTGTGGGTGTTAGTAGTCGGCTATGCCTTCGTACTTACCCTGTACGGTGTTATTATGGCACAGGTGGGACCTGGTGTTCATGTGTGTTCCTTGGTGCTTTTATATCATAAATTGCCAGCTGGCGGAAGGTATTCCACGGGCATGATTGATGTTGTGGGCGTGAGACCCATAGTTATTATTGAGTGATGACTTTGAGGGCGTGAGTCCCTGGCTTGACATGACTGCTTATTTATTTTAAACTGTAGTTTGGTTATCATACATGTCTCCTGCTTTGTATAGACTACTATGATTTCATTTACGATTTATTTTCGCCACATACTCTGCACTCAGATCGACTCTTCTGGGCCGCTCATGCCGCAGTAAAGGTACACCGTCATTGATCCTCGCTCTTAGGGTCACATTCAGTTTGGGAAAGCTCCGCTTCTCCGAGGCTTATCAGTGGTATAGTCCCCGTTGTTGTAGGTGTTTACATTCGTGGTATGGCGGCCCCGTCCCGCCATTGTTGTTGTATAATTTCAGAGGTGCTGTAGTACTATCAGCAAGTGTGGTTTGTAAAAGGGATTAAACTGCTCATTTGTAAGAGTTGTTATTTATATATATGCCGAAGGCAAGTTTTCCTCGACATCGTTTTGTACTTCATTTGTTTCATGTGTTTTATGTTCCACTGATTACTCGATGTTGTATCACTAGGGTGCCCGGTAAGGCACCAATCACGCCTGTGTTCGGGTCGACACCCTGTCGTTGTAGGTATTTACATTCGTGGTATGGCGGGCCCCGTCCCGCCATTGTTGTCGTATCATTTTCTTAGAGGTGCAGAGTAATATTGTGGCAAGGTGGTTTGTAAAAAGGATTAAACTGTTCATTTGTAAGAGTTGTTATTTATATATGCCGAAAGGCAAGTTTTCCTCGACATCGCTTTGTACTTCATTTGTTTCATGTATGTATTATGTTCCGCTGATTACTCGATGTTGTATCACTAGGGTGCCCGGTAAGGCACCACCACGCCCAGTTCGGTCGTGACAAAAGTGGTATCGAGCGATTAATCCTGAAAGTGTCTACGCATCAGATCCAGCAGTCTTGATTATCGCGTTGTGCACCACACCAATAATCGTGAGGCTATAGGATATTTAGGATTGGTTTCTATTCTTCTCACTCGAGATCGTGCCTTAGAGCGGTGTTGTAAGTTGGACCTCTAACGTATTTCTTTCCCTTACCGCTATGCCTCCGCAGGCAACCCGCCCAGAGGCGGCACCGGCGAGCCGCGAGCAGAGTACTGAGGGTTACGCGGCACAGCCCAATTATCACCGTGGGTGGTGCTTCATTCGGGAGTTCTGCGACGCCACTAGCCCCAAAGAGTTTAGCACGGCGCAGCAGCTCCATCTGCGCCATGATATTTGAACCTTCGCCCACGACCGAACAGAGAATATAGATTTCGAGGCGACCGTTACATTAACTATGGATTTGACTACCGAGAGTATACCGATGTACCGCGAGTCTTGATGAATATCAACGGAAGGTTGTGCAAGAGTAAGTTCTTGATTAGGCTTGAGCATGGCACGTATGCGGGCTTATGCACGCAGCCGAGAAACGAGAGATCGACGTTAACCAAGAACAGAAGAGGCCGAGTAGCAAGGTCCTTTGGTAACTCAGGCGAGTCGCCTCACCAGCAGATTAGATTATGCGCATCCACGGCTGCGAAAGGTCCTCCACAGGTTCGGGGCGTTCGGGTATGCAGAGCCGGTCGAGCTCCAGCTTCCGCTCACGCCACACGGGCGTTCCACCATCCGATTCAGTTTTTCGGTGTTCATACAGGGCAGCGTCATTCCGTGGAATGTCGTCTTTTAGATGGTACTTGTTGTACCTATGACCGTCAGGGTCTGATGTCGAAAGAGTGTCCTTGCGGGAGGACTTAGCCTTCAGGATCGGTGGGTAGTTCGTCATCTCCCCTAGTTATGCGCCCTACGGGGCAGGTTTGATTAGAACGACTAAGGGGAGTGAAGCAGTAGATATAGATATATCCTTAACCCTCTAGAGATCTGTATGTGTGATAAGGTGAGTATACCTCAAGTGCTATGTTCTTATAGCAGTGTGTTAGTTGTGATTAGAGGTCATGGTGGGTTAACCGAGTAAGATTTTGGGGGATAGAGAAGGTGTGAGCCTTAGAGTTTTATACGTAGAGACCTTAGAGGTAAGGCCATCTCGAGTATAGACGTATGTTTATGTTTGACCCTTATAGGAGTGCATAGTGCCCGTGAGCTATGTTTGGGATAGGTCCCTAAGTAGTGTGAAATGGAAGAGGGTAGTTGAACTAAGAAGACCGCTAGGTTTTCGTAACGTGATTTGAGAGATTGTTCCGGATCGGGGAGCTAATGTTTTGCGCATTGCCGGGTCGGGTTGAGGCCATGTTGCGGGTCAACCCGGCTGCTTGGTGGTGCGGGTCGGTTGTGGTGGAACCCACGGGTGGTAGGGTCACGAGGGTGTTAGGCCCGAGTTTAGTTAACCAACGTGCGAATTCGTGGATGCATTCAACTAGTAGTCGGGCCGAGGAGGTCAGCCGTCTTGTCTTCTAGTAAAGACCGTTTACTCAGCAGTGTTGATTTTTTATCAGAAAGGTTGTAAGGCTGCACGGGGTGCCTACCTTCACCTTATGACAGACAGTGGAGTCCAGGGTACGGCTGTTTTTTTGTTTCTAGGAAGTTTTACCAAGAAGGGTTAAGAACTCAGGTGAGTCTCAGAATCGCATTCGCCCTCGGGCCAGTGTGTGGAATTCAGAGGTAGTGGTGGGGATTGTTGTCTCCTGTGGAGGGAGTGTTTAAGCTATCATTTCAGTTTTCGAATGTCGCCTTATGAGGCCTCAGAGGGCGGAAGTGTAAGATGCCCGTCCGAGTGGTTCGATGTTGGCAAGACTCGATAGTTGGTTCAGCTAGTTCCAGCAGATCGTGGATAGGTAAAGCTTGTCTAGAAGAGGTTCGGCACTCGGAGAAATCGTATGGATAATCGGCGACGACGCCAGAGTTCGTGCCGACGGTCGGTCTTCCTGAAAATACCACCCCGGGTTGGGTATGACGAGTTTTGGAAAACAGAGGGAACTTAGCCCGAGTTACTTTGGGCCCTTTTGAGTTCATGTGAAGAATAGGCCAGGTTGCCTACATGTTAGCTTTTGCCGTCCGACTTAGGAGGCAGTACGTCCGGTCTTTCGTATTGATATGATCAGGAAAGTATCGGAGATCCATCCAGAGTGTTCCCAGTTAATGATGACCACGTTAGAAATAGTAACCCCGAGTTTTGGAAACTGAAGCAGTATCAGAAATGTGGTAAGAGTTCGAGTGTACGACAGCCTCAGGGATCGCATGTAGTCCGGTACCATTTGTTGGGTCACCGGAGTGACACTAGAACCTCGCGGCAAAGTGACAAAAGTGGTATCGGGAAGAAGCGAGCATGTATGGCGAGCATAGATGTGATCATTTCTTTTGTAAGGAGAAGGTGCGAAGGAAGTATATTTTAGACCCCGGAGAGAGGTGTTTGTGGTAATGTTAGAGGTGTTTCCTCGTGGACTTGGATGGAGGTATTTGCGGATTTTTCGTGGCAGTGTGGTGATTGTTCGTAAGTATAGTAGTGAAGGCTATACTGGCGCACGTTTGTTTTGAGACTTAGAAGGAACATTCGGGACGAATGTTTCTAAGGAGGGGAGAATGTTATACCCCGTATTTTCCAGAGTATGTACGTAAGGACGTACGTAGAAAATTTGAACTTGTATAAAAGTGGCTTGGCCGAAATTTTTTTGTGCACAACACCCGGTTAGAGTCGTTTTTCGACGAAACGTTTTCACAGCTTTGGTAGGGAAAATTCCGGCTATGTAATTTTTAATTTTTGCGGATTTTTCCGAGAGTCGAAACCTTTTTGGCCAACGAGAGGGCGACACTTGTCACCCTCTCATTGGAACACGTTGGGCGGTAAAAAGGGGTGGACGAATTGGCCTTGTTTGGTCAAGGGGTTGGTAGGATATTTTTGTGGTAGATGGATAAGGTGCACTTGGCAAGATCTTGGCCCTACACTTGCCTTGCACTTGGCAAGATCTTGGCCATTGGTTGGCCTTTGCTAGACCTATAAATACCCCCCTCTTTGATGACTTCTTCATGGATTCCTCAAATATTTCTAAGTGTTAAATCCTCCTCCTCCCCTTAGTGTAGTTCGCCAAGAGCCTCCTCCCCTGGCCGAGCCCTTCCCCTCCCAGGGTGCTAGATGGGTACCCCTAGCCTAGTTGTTTTCGTATAATACCCCTCTTGTTAGACATACTCTCAAAAGTATTGTTATAATGCCCAAATTACCTTAGTCAGATACCTTGTAGTATTCTAAGGTTATACTTATCGAAAAGCCCGTAAATACTATTATACTTCCTTCCGTCACAAAACCGAAACCCTAAGGAAAATCTCCATGGTTAGTTGAGTAATAAGTAGAAGTTGGTTAGAACTTCTAAGGGTTGTTTGGAGCGGCCTGAGCGCACGAGTAGAGCTAAACCTTGCTCAGATCGACATTTAAACTCGGATAATTATGGGCTTATCGAGGTAAATATCTTGTCCTCTATTGTAATTGGAAATTACATGTTGTATGATTATATAGTTGAAGTATACTATATATAGAATCGAACGTAGTTATCGGCAATGTCTTTTGACTTAAGCTGAATAATAAGAAACCTTTTCGAAAGAAGAGTATCGAATCGTATTTACATAGACTGTATTACAGACTTGTGTAGCCTTTCGCGAGGTAGAATTGTGCACGTCCGGTTTAGGCGTATAACCCCTGGTTGGCTTGGTAGCGGCCCGTTAAAGGAGGAGATTTACGCTGCATGGGGTGTGCGCCAATTTTCTCAGTAGAATGTTCTACGAAGGGATCTAAATATTAATAAGCGCTTGTGGCCTTATAGGTTGAGTACTACGCGCGGGCGCGATCTACTTGGCTTAAGGAGTAGCCGACGGTTTGAGGTACTTGGAGCGTTTTGCTATTAGTCGATAATCGTCGCGAGGTATGTGAACCTCTTCCTATCTCTTCTAGCATGATATGTGTGAACTATGTAGTACGGTAGACGTACATGTGCTAAATGTATTTGATTGTTTTAAAACATAAAGTGTTATAACGGCTTTATGGGAAGTTGGTTATAACAGCTTTATGTTGGTAAGAAAATACTTGTGGTTTTTAAAAGGTAACTGATTTGAACTATAACTGGCTTATTATGTGTTAATAAAGAACTTGAAGTATTTCAAAAAAATTTTGAATCATTTCGAAAGAAGAAGTAATACTTGGTTTTTGAAAACTTAAGAGTTATACTAGCTTTATGGGAAGTTAGGTAATAACGGCTTAAGAATGTTTTACTGATTTCGGAAATCAGAATGTGTATCGACAAACCACTGCAGCGTTAATAAAAGGAAATGTTTTGTGATTAAGTATTATTAAAACAAAGAGAAACTTCCATCCGCATGTAAGCTAAGATGAGACAAAATGATATTTCCTAGATCATGGTCATTGTAATAAGATTGTTATAAACAAGAATATCCTACTCACATATAAGGCTTATGTTTCTCAGATAGCTTAAAAAGAGAATTATATTCTTAAATGAATAAGACTATGAACTATGAAACCTTTCTAAAATAAGAAACTTGAACATGGGAAATTAGGCAAACTTGAACATTGGAAATTAGGCAAACTTGAACATTGGAAAAGAAGGTTGCTACTTGATTTTACAAAGAGAAGTAATTGTTTTACTTTAAAAAGATAATCACTCTATTGTTATATACTACGGGTATTGTGTGACTTTTGTGAAAGTAGCATATCTTTAAAGAGTTATTGTATAAAGTACTTTGGGGATAAAAACCCGATCTCATTAATCATATAGTAGAAAGTACCTTATGTGTGAATAACTTGATTGTATTGGTTTGTGATAGCCTTGTAATACCTTCGTGTTGATTTGATAAGTAATCATATTAGGATGCTACGTGTGTTAGTATTCTGTGATGTTGTATAAAGGGGTTTTCCCTTGATTGTGCTTATGTTGTTTAACGATAAACTGTTATGTTGGTATTATACCACTCACCGTGTTTCCGGGGGTTAAGCTGCCCTCCGATGCGGGGTAGACTCAGGCGGTCTGGGACCATGATTCGAGAATACCTCATGCGGGTCCCGGCCTATGCGCGAGCTACGAGAGTTCCGTGTTAGTGTGCGGCCTTTATGGTCATGCGTCTATGTGGCCATGCGATCGCGAGTCGGGGCGACGCCGGAGTAGCTACCCTCGATGCGGGTTATACCTCATGCGCCTATGAGATTGGCCTACGCGAGTGCGGGAGTTCGGGGCTAGACGCGCACATTTGATATTGCGGGCGCGACCGGCTTTGATCATGTGACGGTCTAGACAGATATCATGATACGATTTATGACATTGTTAGTACCGCTGGCGTTAGTAGTCGCCATGCCTTCGCATTTACCCTGCATCGCTTTTTTATTTGGACACAGCGGACCCGCTGTTCATGTGTATTTCGTGCTTTTCTATCATCGATCGGCGGTGAGGAAGGTATTCCACGGGCATGATTGATGTTGTGGCGTGAGACCCATTATTATCTTTGAGTGATGACTTTGAGCGTGAGTCCCGACTAGACATGATCGCTATTTATCATGAATTGTAGTTTGGTTATCATACATGTCTCCCGCTTCTATAGACTACTATGATTTCATTTACGATTTTAAGTTTCACATACTCTGCACTGTTATCGACCTCCTGGGCTGCGTTCATGCCGCAGTAAAGGTACACCGCCGTTGATCCTCGCTCTTAGGGTCACGATTCAGTTGGGAAAGCTCCGCTTTCTCCGAGGCTTATCTTGTATAGTCCTCGTCGTTGTAGGTATTTACATTCGTGGTATGGCGGGCCCCGTCCCGCCATTGTTGTCGTATCATTTTCTTAGAGGTGCAGTAATCTTGTTGTGGCGGGGTTTGTAAAAAGGATTAAACTGTTCATTTGTAAGAGTTGTTATTTATATATGCCGAAAGGCAAGTTTTCCTCAGATTACTATTTTGTACTTCATTTGTTTCATGTATGTGTATTATGTTCCGCTGATTACTCTGATGTTGTATCACTAGGGTTCCCGGGGTAAGGCACCAGTCACGGGCCCAGATTCGGGTCGTGACAATTACTTACTTGTCAATACATTTTCCTTTATTAACGCTGCAGTGGTTCGTTCGATACTTATTCTCATTTCCGACATCAGTAAAACATTATTCTTTAAAAACCAAGTACTCATTACTCATGAATGAGGTTTCACACTTTTTAACAACATTCATATTAATTCAATTAAGTCAAGTCGCTTATCTTTTAAGATCAAGTCTCTTAACTTCTAAAGTTAATAAACCATTCTTTTTATCTCTCTTAAGTTGTTATACCTAACTTCCCATAAAGCTAGTATATCTCTTTCAAAAAGTATTACTCTTCTTTCAAAAGCGATTCTTAATTCTTTTTGAAATACTTCAAGACTCTTATTATTTAAAACTCAAGTCAAAAGACATCGAAGTAAAACCACGTTCAGTTAACACACGTACGTCTACCGTACTATATATATATTCTTTTAAAATATCATGCTCAAGAGGATAGGAAGAATCACATACCTCGCGACGATTATCGACTATTAGCAATTAGCTCCAAAGTACTGTAATCCGGCTAGCCCTTTCCACCCTTCGAGTAGAATACGCTACTTGCAGTACTTCAACCTATAACGGTTATACAAGTCTATCAACGTCTAGACTACTCTGTATAATAATTCTAGATCTGATTCCTTATTCTACGAAAAATTGGGCAGACCTCCTACCCACAAACTACACAATTCTATCAGAAATACGATCCTATGTAAATCTGACTTTCTTCTTTAATATTCTTACGATGTGATTTGATTAAATTCTTTCTCGTAATATCCTTCTATTACGATTCAATTCTCTTACGTAATATCCTTCTATGTATCTTATACTCATTCTATACTACTACAGTATGTAATTCCCAATTTCAATAGAAGGACAAGAGTATTTACCTCGATAAGCCCAAAATTATCCAAGTTTTAATGTCGATCCTGAGCAACGTTTAGCTCATATTCTAAACGCTCCAACCCGCTCCAAACAACCCTTAGAAGTTCTACGCAACTTCTTCAATACTTCAACCAACTGTGAAGATTTTCCTTGGTTTCGTTTTGGATGAAGGGAAGTATAATAGTATTTACGGGCTTTTAGTATAGGTGTAACCTTGGAATACTATAAGGTATATGGGCCAAGGTATTTTGGAATAATAACAATACTTGGAGAGTATTTTTCTACCAGGGGGGGGGGGTATTTTACGAGAGCTTCAAGGTAGGGGGGGGTACTTCTCGGCCAAGGGCCTCTCAAGGGGGAGGGGTGATTTGGACGAGAGGTTTAAGAGGGAGGGAGAGGGATTTTTGCCTTGGATTTTTACAAGTGTGGATGAAGAAATGTCTTGCATTAGAGGGGTATTTATAGGCCAACTAATGGCCAAGATCAAGACAAGTGGGGGGCAAGTGGAGGGTCAAGATTTGGACAAGTGTTTGTGGGTCCCACTTGCTCATCAACTACACAAAATATCCTACCAACTCCTTGACCAAGAAAAATGCTAAAAACGTGCCAATGTAGTCCATGTTGTCGTCCACTTGAGGGTGACAAGTGTCATCCTCTCGTTGGTCCAAAATATTTCATCTCTCCGAAAAATCCGCAAAAATTATAAATGACATAGCCGTAATTTTCCATACGCAAGGTTTGGAAAACGTTTCGTCGGAAAACAATTCTTTTTGGTAGTTGTGCACAAATATTTTCGTTCCTAGCCTAACTTAAGGCCTAAACTTTTGTACGTACGTCCTCACGTACATACTCTGGAAATACGGGGTATAACATTCTCCCCTCCTTAGAAACATTCGTCCCGAATGTTCCTTCTCAAGACGGATAATGATAAAGTTCCTCTTAACAAGTTGCCAACGCCACACCTGGCCACAAAAATAACATACGTGAAAATACTTAACCCAAGTCCACGAGAAGCCATTCCTACATCACAAAAGCTTCCACCCTGGTCTAAAGGATATTCCCTTCGCATCTTCACTTCACAACAAAATGATCGTTTCTATTTTCTTAGCACATGTTCACTTCCTTCCTTACTCGTCGTACTCTTCTCGAACACTTGAACTCTTCTAGTATACGTACCATACTTCAGTCATCGCTTGGTTTCAAAATCTGCGAGTCACAACCTCCAAACTTGATCATCATACTAGCCTCAATCTCCTTTAAGGCCATTCCCGGCCTTCACGATCCGATTCTGGTCGAACATATCCACGAACTCATACGATGGTCATCTGAACTTGGGCCTAGCACCCTCGTGACCCTACCAACTGGCGGGACCACCTCGAACTGACCCCACCACAAAACAGTCCGCGGGTTGACCCGTGAATGGTCCTCAACCCGACCCGCTATCGCGCTAAACACTTGTTCCCCCGATCCGGAACAATTTCACAATCAAGTCACGAAAACCTAGTGGTCTTCTTAGCTCAACTACCCTCTTTCATTTCATACCACTCAGGGACTTATCACACAAATATATCCCACGTATACTATGCACCCTGATAAAGGTCAACACAACCATAAATCTTTTACTCAAGATGGTCTCGCATCTAAGGTCTCTACGTATAAAACTCTAAGGCTCACACTTTCCCTGCCCCCAAACTTACCCTTCTAACTAACCATGTTTTCTAAACACAATTTTTAACATAATGCTATCTGAACATAATACTTAGCATTTCATCATATCATCAACGATACTAGTCTCTAGAGGTAAGAATATACCGAATCATCCGCTTCATTTTCCTTCGCCGCCTAATCATAATCACACTGCGCGATAGCTATAGAAGGCGATGAACACGCCATCGACCAGAGATCGTGGTCATTCTACTGTATCCTCCTTCTAGACACCTCGTCACATGGCCCTCGACGGCCGCAGTGAAAAAGCACGATGAAGACGACACTCCCGATGACGTTTGCGCATCATGCACACTGAGGAAAGCATGAACCCGACTGGCTAGAACCCATGTATACTGCGGAACGAAGCCACGAGCTCACCAGCTCGAATACCGAACGCCCCAAGATCGCGGAGGACCACTGCATCGGGCGAGGTACATAACTAACTCTTCCGAGGCGATTCGCCCGAAAGTTACCAAAGGACCCATTGCTCGCGCCTTCTCGCGATCTCGGTCATTCCGTCGACCTCTCCGCTCCTCACATCCAAGTGCATAAGCCTGTATGCGGGCAATGTCCATGCCCGGCTGAAGAGCTACACCTGAACAAGCCTCTGCCAAGTAGTCATCAAGCTCGGTGACGTAACGATGCACTCTGTCCTCCACGTCGGCTACCAATGCGGGGACGTACCGAGCTAATGAGTCAAACTCCACATTGTACTCCCGAACCGTACGCCCGGTCTGCCTCAACGTCAAAAATCTGTCGGCCCGAGCCCTTCTCATCTGTGGAGGCAAGAAATGTGCAAGAAATGCCCACGAGAGTTCGTCCCCATACGGCCGGAAGTGCATACTTCTCCGACCTCCCACGAATCAAAACCGATCATCGCAGTATCACGCAGCCGATGCAAACCTAAGACCACCGACTCGGTCTCCGAAGCCTTGATCACTCTCATGATCCGCTATAACTGTCGAATGAACTCCTGCGGATCATCCTCAGGCCTCGACCCGTAGAACTCTGGCGGGCTACAACTCAGAAAGTCCCGTAGCCTCAAACTATCCGATCTCGGGTGAACCATGGGTACCATCGAACTGGCCGGCCCACTTATCCTCATGTTCTGCCACGATCACGCGATGAATCGGGCCATCTCTTTGTACCCCAACCTCTCGCTTCCAGCCGTGTGGACCGAGGCTCGTGCATGTGGTCTCAGCCACCGCTGCGCCCTAAACTCGCTGGGTGGCGGCCGCAAAACTTGTCGTCTCAAGCACTATCTCGTAAAGACGGGCTGCGCTCGTAGTCCTCTGTATCCTACTAGCAGCCTCCGTTGCCGCTTGCCCATCTGGGCGGGTTGCCGCGCGGAGGCATAACTGGTAAAAACGAAATACGTCAGAGGGGTCCAACTTATAACACAGCTCTAAGGCACGATCTCAGAATGAGAAGAATGGAAACCAATCCTAAATGTCCTGCAGCCTCCTGATTATAGATGTGGTTTACAACACACCGATAATCAAGACTCTACTAGACACGGTCTGTAGACACTTTCCGAGGATTAACTGCTCTGATACCACTTTTGTCACGACCCAAACCCGGGCCCGTGACTGGTGCCTTACCCGGGCACCCAAGTAGTCATACATCAGAGAAATCAGCGGAATATAAAATAAGATATGAAACGATTATAAAATGAAAACAGTTTATCCATGAAAATATCTCCTTTCGGCATGTATATAAAATAAAACTTTGAACAGTTACATCCCCATTTACAAACTCGCCCACAACAAGATTTACATACCTCTAAGAATGTAACAATACCTATGACGGGACAGGGCCCCGCCATACCCCTGAATGTACAAGAACCTACAACTCAGGGAAACATACCAAAAGATAAGCCTCCGGAGAAACGGAGCTTCCCAATACGCTGAACTGTGATCCTATGAGCGAGGATCAACAACCGGTGTACCTCTACCTGCGGCATGAACGCAGCCCAAGCGAGGTCAAGACAACAGTACCAAGTATGTGAAATCAAAATATCAGAAATGAAATCATAATGCTTAAAATAAAACAGGAGACATGTATGATAACAAAACTACAGTTCGCAACATAAAAACAGTCATGTCAAGTCAGGGACTCACGCCCTCAAAGTCATCCCTCATGCCCGTGGAACTCCTTCCTCACTGCCGGCAGTCTAGGTATAAATCGTGTGATACGTATAACATGTCTCGGCCCATCCCATGGGACTCGATAGGAATCGTATGGAATACATGTCTCGGCCCATCTCGTGGGACTCGATAGGAATCGCACATGTCTCGGCCCATCTCATGGGACTCGATAGGTATCACACATGTCTCGGCCCATCTCATGGGACTCGATAGGTATCGCACATGTCTCGGCCCATCTCATGGGACTCGATAAGAATCGTACATGTCTCGTCCCATCTCATGGGACTCGATAGGTATCGCACATGTCTCGGCCCATCTCATGGGACTCGATAAGTATCGCACATGTCTCGGCCCATCTCATGGGACTCGATAGGAATCGTACATGTCTCGGCCCATCTCATGGGACTCGATAGGTATCGCACATGTCTCGGCCCATCTCATGGGACCCGATAGGAATCGTACATGTCTCGGCCCATCTCATGGGACTCGATAGGTGTCACACCCCGAACCCCGGGCCCGTGACTGGTGCCCTACCTGGGCACCCTTCTACCTTAACAATACAAGTAAGCTGCGGAACTGAAATAACACCTCTTTTTTTTTTTTTTTAAAACGAACGTACGTGCAAGGGCAAAGCCGACAAGGCTGCCATATATACATAAACTAAAGACACTACACCGTACATGAGTCCAATCCCACATATGAATACGCACCTCTGAGTTAAATCAACTATGACGGACAAGGCCCCGTACCCAAAACTATACAAAGCACATCAAGGACATATACCAAAGATAAACTCCTAATAGAAGGAGCTTATCCAAAACCCCGAAAGGTGATCCTACACTGCCGATCACCGAATCGTACCTAAACTGCGCAGATTTAACGCGGCCGGGCGAGGTCAGTACGAAGAATGTACCAAGTATGTGAACAGTAAGTATTGTAATAAAATCATAGCAGTCTAAATAACACAGGAGACATGTATGATATCCAACCTACAGTACATAACACATAAGCAGTCATATCAAGTCAGGGACGCAGGCCCTCAAAGTCATTACTCAATATAACCATGGGTCTCACGCCCATAATATCAATCATGCCCGTGGAATCCTTCCTCACTGCCGGCAGTCCATGATGTAATAACACCAATAAGGATACATGAACACCAAGTCCCACCTGTGTCCTCAATACCTCGTGGTCCCATGCCCCGGAATCCCACCTCGTAAAAGCATGACCATAGGGTAACACAAACAAATTCGGGGACATATATGATAATCAAAATACAACACATTGTGCCTTACTAACAATGAGAGTAAACAGTAGTATCCTTACAATATAAACTAGGAAGCTCATGATCAAGCAGGACCATCCGCCCGCAGTATCATTTAGCAATCCTATTCCTGGGACTATTTCACCCGCATAGGTCGCGTGGACCCGCGTGAGGTATTCCTCGCATAGGCTGGACCCGCCCGCATGGGACTATTTCACCCGCATAAGCCCTTTCGGACCCGCATGAGGTATTCCTCGCATAGGACTATTTCACCCGCATAAGCCCTTACGGACTCGCATGAGGTATTCCTCGCATAGGCTGGACCCGCCCGCATGGGACTATTTCACCCGCATAAGCCCTACGGACTCGCATGAGGTATTCCTCGCATCGTGGGTAGCAAATCCACGGAATTATGCAAATGCCACATACCCGGGGAATGACCCCAAAACGACTGATATACCAATAGCACACAACCGGCTATTTCCAGCACACATAGGCAATTCTCAATTAACAAGCCCAAGTACTTATCACGGCATACTTAGACAAATTCTCAATTTATCAAGCCAAAGTACTAATCAAGGCATACATAGAATAATTCTCTTTTAACAAGCCAAAATACTTATCAAGGCACACTTAGACAAATCCTCAATTTATCAAGCCAAGGCACTAATCAAGTTATACATAGAATAATTCTCTTTTAACAAGCCAAAGTACTTATCAAGGCACACTTAGAATAATTCTCTTTTAACAAGTCAAAGTACTTATCAAGGCACACTTAGACAAATTCTCAATTTATCAAGCCAAAGTACTAATCAAGGCATACATAGAATAATTCTCTTTTAACAAGTCAAAGTACTTATCAAGGCACACTTAGACAAATTCTCAATTTATCAAGCCAAAGTACTAATCAAGGCATACATAGAATAATTCTCTTTTAACAAGTCAAAGTACTACGTACGTACATTCTTTTATAAAAGACTCATTTCTATGTAAAGCCCCAAGATACTAACACCCGTAGTATCAAGGCGTGTCTATTTTTCAAAGTAAGTTACTACACTTTTTGAAAACTCATTTCAAAGCTTGAAATCAAGTAACTCCAAATTTTCACAATCTAGGCAACTTATGCCGATTTAATCAAAATAGACAACTTTCTAAACCTTCCATAAAGCCGTTATAACCAACTTCCCATAAAGCCATTATAACCCTTTATGGTTTTAGACGTATCCATTCCTTCAATAACCAAGAGACTAATACTATTAAAACCAAGTATCACATACTTACAAATCAAGTTCTCAACTTTCAAAATACTTCAAGTCTCTTAATAGTTAGAAAACAAGTTTTCTTCTACTTTTTAAACCTCAAGTAACTTCACCCTTAACGCAAGTTACTTCTCTTAAATCATGTCATTTCTCCTCTTTTAAATCAAATAAGTAAATCACTCCTTTGACTCCCCTAAAGTCATTATAATGACCTTTAGGTTTTAGAACTAAGGCACTAGCCAAAAGATTTGGAAACCACTTCCTTTTCAAGTCTCTATGTACTTTAAGAAAAATACCTTCACTTTTAAGAATCCAAACTTCCCTAAGGAAATGGATTATACTACTTACAATTTAAACATCAAAGTACACTCAAGGAAGTACATAGAACAAATTCTATTTTAGGCAATCCAAATACAAGCAAGGAATGGACCATTGAAGGAGTAGAACTTACTTTCTTTATTCTAAGGAATCATGCTAGAAGAGGAGATAGTTCACATACCTTTTCGGCTAAATCCACAAGCTAAGCCGAATACACCGTACGTAGAAGTGTCAACCTATAATGGTCACAACAAGGTTATCAACTTCTAGTCTCTATGTAGAATAATACTAAGTATTTAGTCTCTAATTCTACGGAAAATCGGGCAGCACTTCCTTTGTTTCTACTCACTTTGCCACCTTTTTCAAGGCCGAATACAATAACCAACAAGCCACATTTAAGGCTCCAAACAACATCCAAACAAAGGGGATTACACGCCTTACACTACGTGTAAAATTCCGCCCCACAATTCATACGAAATAGTATAATACTTCCCTAGCCATTCTCGGCCAACATATAACCAATCACACTACGTCTTTTTCCAATCCTTTCCAATTTCAAGTTCTTAGGTCAACATGTTATATAGTTATAAACCACTTCAACAACTATAATTTCCTTCTTTATTCAACATGCGACGACTTAAACTAATAATCAACTTGAATTCCAATCTTAAAGTTAAACATGCCAGTTTTCGGATTAGGGTTACAATAGCCCATAAACATATCAAACTTCATACTATATAACACATGCTTGCTAAAATCCATAGCTACAACAATAAGTAAGTCTTAACTACTAAAACGACAAAATTTATACCTTTCCAAGCCCTTAAAATTTCCAAGATCCAAAGTCGCTACTTAGAAATTCTTAGCTCTTTCCTTAAGTTCCAATCCGCCCAAGCACTCCTAGAGGCCTATGAAGAACCCATCTTCAAGTTCCAACTTCAAAGTCAAGAACTCCCATAGTTTCCGCCTTGACTAACGTGAAAATGCGTTCCAAATCTTTCTATTGAGATATCCTTACAATACCCTAAGGGACATTGGGTTAAAGTCTTGTGGCTAATGGATAAAAACTACAAAATTTTTGTGTGGGATCTAAGGCAAACCCGAGAGCTCATTGTGAAGCACAAGAGTTTCTCTAAAATTTTCTAAGTGTTAATGAGATAGTCTTGCACTAGTAGTATACTTATAACACAATGGAGGGCTTAGACTTAAACAAATGTGAGGTTAGGATTAGTTTCACTTGGATCAAGCCTAGGTGGACAAGTTGACTTGTCAACAATATCAAGCTTGCAAGACTTATCTTCCAAGATGGTCAATGACCATTATACCCTTGCATAAATTTCGACCAAGCCATGTGAGGGTGCCACGTGTCTCCCTCTCATTCGTCCATAAAATTCAGAACTCGTGGGCCCCACAAACGTAAAATTCCTCTGGGCCCCACGTGACCAACCAGAAAAATAAATTTCCATAATATTAATAAGTTCCATACTCTTCGAATAATGTATTTTGAGAATCCAATTCTCAACAACGAACATTTTTCCTTTCCGACGTCCGGAAGATTTTCCGTCGGAAAAACAATTCTTCCTTTCGTACCAATTTCCAAGTCTTTTTTCCTTTCGTACATTCTCTTTTACATGTTCTGGACTTACGGGGTGTAACAATAGGTATCGCACATGTCTCGGCCCATCTCATGGGACTCGATAGGAATCGTACATGTCTCGGCCCATCTCATGGGACTCGAGGTGGAATCGCCCATGTGATGGGAGGATGTCCAAGTAGGAGGGATACAAGAGGGATGACTCAGCCTACCGGGTCAGTTGCGGGTTCAGTTGTTCGGGAGAAGGGGGTGTTAGTCAGATGAGGTCACCTCTACCTCGTTGTGGCCGTTGTAATAGACTCCATTATGGGGAGTGTCGTACTACTTCAACAGCTTGTATGCTTGCAGCCAACAGGGCCATTTGGTGAGAGTTTGTCCGACCAGAGGTAGCACAGATGTAGAGACTCAGCCTTCGGGATCGGTGGCTGGTTCATCGCCTTATATAGCTAGGCGTCCTGCAGGGCAGGATTATGATTAGAGCGACAAAGGGAAAGTGAGGTAGTGGTTACAGAGATATATTCAGCCCTTAAGAGACTGGTTTATGTTGTTATGGGGGATACATGTTAAGTGTTATGTACGAATAGCATTGTGTTAAGTGTGAATTAGAAAACATGGGTAGTTGAAAAGGGTAAGTCTGGGGACGAAACAATTGTGAACCTTAGAATTTATAACAGTTAGGACCTTGGATGCAAGGCCGTCTTGAGTGGATGATTTTATGGTTGGTCTTTGTCGAAGTACTTGGTATGCGTGAAATATATTGTGGGATAATTCCATGGGTAGTGTGAGATGGAAGTGGTAGCTTTCATGACGTGAATTAGTAAGATTGTTCCGGATCGGGGAATGAGAGAGTTTGGCGCGATAGCGGGTCGGGTTGAGGCCAGATCGCGGGTCAACCCGCAGCCCGAAATGAGGTGGGGTCAGTTCGAGGTGGTCCCGCCAGGTGGTAGGGTCACGAGGGTGCTAGGCCCAAGTTTAGGTAACCATCGTATGAGTTAGTGGATGTGTTAGACCAGAATCAGATCGTGAAGGCCAGGAATGGCCTTGAAGGAATTTGAGGCTAGTAAGATGACCAAGTTGGAGGTAGTGACTCCAAGGTTTTGAACCAGGCGATGGTGGAGTATGGTACGTGTACTAGAAAGAGTTCAGGTGTACGAGAAGGGTACGACGAGTAAGGAAAGAAGTGAACATGTGTTAAGAGAATGGAAGTGATCATTTTGTGAAGTAACGAGGTGAAGAAAGTATCCTTTAGACAATGGGTGGAAGCTTTTGTGATGTTAGAGGTGATTCCTCGTTTGCTTGGATTGGAGTTTTGCGCATGTGTTATATTATGGCCAGGTGTGGCATAAGTGGTTTTGTAAGTATAGTAGTGAAGACTATACCAGCGCATGTATATTTTGAGACTTAGAAGGAACATTCGGGACGAATGTTTCTAAGGGGGGAAGAATGTTACACCCCGTAGTTCCAGGGTATGTATGTGAGGGTGTACATACGAGAATACGACAGTAATATTGGAAAGGAACAAAGATGTGATTTTTCGACGGAAAAGTTTCCGGATTTTGTGAAGGAAAAAGGTTCGTTAATGGGAATTGGATTCCCAGATTTGGTATTTGGACTTTGTCACGACCCGATCCCGGGCCCGTGACTGATGCCTTACCCCGGGCACCCTAGTGATACATACATCAGAGTAATCAGCGGAATATAAAACAATACATGAAACAATATGAAGTGAGAAACAGTTATCTGAGAAAAATTGCCCTTCGGCATATATATATATAAAATCTTGAACAGTTACATCCCTTTTACAAACCCTGCCCACGACAGTACTACAGACCTCTAAGAATGTAACAACACCTATGACGGGACAGGGCCCCGCCATACCCCTGAATGTACAAGAACCTACAACTCAGGGAAACATACCAAAAGATAAGCCTCCGGAGAAACGGAGCTTCCCAATACGAATCGTGATCCTAAGAGCGAGGATCAACAATCGGTGTACTCTACTGCGGATGAACGCACTTCAAGGAGGTCAAGCAACAGTACCAAGTATGTGAAATCGAAAATATCGTAAATGAAATCATAACGCTTAAAATAAAATAGGAGACATGTATGATAACAAAACTACAGTTCGCAACATAAAAACAGTCATGTCAAGTCAGGGACTCACGCCCTCAAAGTCATCCCTCATGCCCGTGGAACTCCTTCCTCACTGCCGGCAGTCTAGGTATAAATCGTGTGATACGTATAACATGTCTCGGCCCATCCCATGGGACTCGAGGTGGAATCGTGTGGAATACATGTCTCGGCCCATCTCATGGGACTCGATAGGAATCGTATGGAATACATGTCTCGGCCCATCTCGTGGGACTCGATAGGAATCGCACATGTCTCGGCCCATCTCATGGGACTTGATAGGTATCGCACATGTCTCGGCCCATCTCATGGGACTCGATAGGTATCGCACATGTCTCGGCCCATCTCATGGGACTCGATAGGTATCGCACATGTCTCGGCCCATCTCATGGGACTCGATAGGTATCGCACATTTCTCGGCCCATCTCATGGGACTCGATAGGTATCACACATGTCTCGACCCATCTCATGGGACTCGATAGGAATCGTACATGTCTCGGCCCATCTCATGGGACTCGAGGTGGAATCGCATGAAATACATTCCCGGTTCATCCCATGAACGCGGTGTCGTGTGAAATACATTCCCGGTTCATCCCATGAACGCGGTATAGTATTGACCATAACATTTAAACGCTCTTTTAAGACAGATTAAGATAATACCATGTTTTCCTTTTTAAAATCAACTAAGGCAATATTATGCCCTTCTTCTTAAACCAAAACATTTTCCTTCTTAAAGTCAAGTAACAACATTCTTTTCCAAAAGTTCAAGTTTGCCTAATTTCAAATACTCAAGTTTCTCATTTTCGAAAGGTTTCGTAGTTCATAGTCTTAATCACTTAATAACATAATTCTCTTTTAAAACAATTTGAGTAGCATATGCCTTATGTGTGAGTAGGTTATTCTTGTTTATAACAATCCTTATTAAAGCAGCCATGATCTAGGAAATGTAATACAATTTTGTCTTATCTTAGCTTCTATGCAGATGGAGGTTTCTACTGGTTTTAGTATAATTACTTACTTGTCAATACATTTTCCTTTATTAACGCTGCAGTGGTTCGTTCGATACTTATTCTCATTTCTGAAATCAGTAAAACATTATTCTTAAAAAAAAACCAAGTACTCATTACTCACGAATGAGGTTTCACACTTTTTAACAAAATTCATATCAATTCAATTAAGTCAAGTCGCTTATCTTTTAAGATCAAGTCTCTTAACTTCTAAAGTCAATAAACCATTATTTTTATCTCTCTTAAGTTGTTATACCTAACTTCCCCTAAAGCTAGTATAACTCTTAAACTTTCAAAAAGTATTACTCTTCTTTCAAAACCGATTCTTAATTCTTTTGAAATACTTCAAGACTCTTATTATTTAAAACTCAAGTCAAAAGACATCGAAGTAAAACCACGTTCAGTTAACACACGTACGTCTACCGTACTATATATATATTCTTTTAAAATATCATGCTCAAGAGGATAGGAAGAATCACATACCTTGCGACGATTATCGACTATTAGCAAAACGCTCCAAAGTACTGTAATCCGGCTAGCCCTTTCCACCCTTCGAGTAGAATACGCTACTTGCAGTACTTCAACCTATAACGGTCATACAAGTCTATCAACGTCTAGACTACTCTGCAGAATAATTCTAGATACAGATTCCTTATTCTACGGAAAATTGGGCAGCACTTCCCTACCCGCCAAACTACACAAGTTCATCAGAATACAAATTCTATGTAAGTACAGTTCAGTCTTATTCTTAATATTCTTCTGATGTGATTTCAATTCAATTCTCTTCTGTAATATCCTTCTATTACAGTTAAATTCTCTTCTGAAATATCCTTCTATGCATCTTATACTTATTTATATACCAATACAGTATGTAATCTCCAATTACACTAGAAGGATAGGATTATTTACCTCGATAAGCCCAAAATTATCCAAGATTAAATGTCGATCCTGAGCAAGGTTTAGCTCCAATTCTGAACGCTCCAATTCGCTCCAAGAAACCCTTAGAAGTTCTACACAACTTCTACTTAACACTTCAACCGACTATGAAGATTTTCCTTAGGGTTTCGTTTTTGTGACTGAAGGGAAGTATAATAGTATTTCTGGGCTTTTAGTATAGGTGTAACCTTGGAATACTACAAGGTATTTGGGCCAAGGTATTTTGGAATAGTAACAATACTTGGAGAATACTTTTCTACCAAGGGGGGGGGGTGTATTTTACGAAAACAACTCAAGGAAGGGGTTGGTTTCGCCAAGGCTTCTCAAAGGGGAGGAACCTTGACGAAAAACTACACTAAGGGGGAGAGGGTTTTTAGACTTGGAAGATGATTTGTGGATGAAGAATAAGTCTTGCATTTGAGGGGTATTTATAGGCCAATCAATGGCCAAGATCAAGACAAGTGGTGGGCAAGTGTAGGGTGAGGATTTGGGCAAGTGTACCTTATCCATCTACCACACAAAATATCCTACCTAACCCTTGACCAAAAGAAAGGCAAAAAACGTGCCAAGATGTCTCACTTTGCCGTCCACTTGAGGGTGACAAGTGTCACCCTCTCGTTGGTCCAAAATATTTCATCTCTCGGAAAAATCCGCAAAAATTATAAATGTTGCAACCGTAATTTTCCCGGGGTATAACAGACTTCCTGGATTATTTTAGAATTATGGAATTTTATTTCCGGATTTGGTCACGTGGGGCCCACGGGGAAAATTTATGGTTTTGTGGGGCCCACTTTGTTTTTCAAGATTTTCAATATTTTGGATATTTTCGGGAGATGAAATATTTTGGACGAGTAGGGGGGCGACACGTGTCACCCCCATGTGGCCTAGAGTGGCCGATTTTTGTTGCCAAGTGTCTATGGCCGAAAAGGGCCAACATGTGGCAATCCACTTGTCTTCTTCTTTGTGTAGCCATTTGGAGGGTGGGACCCACACACACATGTCCCAATCTAGACCACACACTTGCCTTGATCCTAGCCCTTGATTTCTCTATAAATACCCCATTGATGCAAGACTTATTCATCCAACACTTAGTGAGTTTCCAAGTCTTGAAAATTCCCTCCCTCCCTTCTAGGTGCTCTCGGCCTTGGGCTGATTTGTGGAGCTAAAGTTGTCCAAAATTCTTAAACTTTTAAGTGTTCTTCCTTAGGGTGTTAGGAAGATGGTGTACCAAGAGTTGGAAAAGATTTCACACCCCTAGCCTAGAAGTATGCCTTGGCCGAAAGTTGCCCTATTTTAAGCCTAAGTGTTCTTCACTTTTTGGAGTTGGATCTTGAAGAGGATTTGGTTAGGAGTTTCTAAGGGTTGCTTGGAGTGGGTTGGAACGTAAGGAATTGGAGCTAAATGTTGCTCAGGATCGACTTATTAATCTTGGATAATTTTGGGCTTATCGAGGTAATGATCTATGTCCCCCTATTGTAATTGGATATTACATATTGTAGTAGTTTAAAATTGAGTATAAGATATATTGGAAGGATGATTATAAATAATTGAACTGTATTTACATTGGACTGTATTTACAGTAGACTTGTAGTATTATTGTGGGGCAGTTTTGTACACATCCGGTTAGACGTGTAACCCCCCCCCCCTTGGAGTTGTTGGCTTGGTAGCGGGCATTGATAGAGGAGGAGATTTATGTGGTTACGGGGGTGGGAAGTTCTGCCTAATTTTCCGTAGAATAAGGAACCTTGTACTTAGAAATGTTCTACGAAGAGATCGAGAAGTTGATAGACGTTTTGTGGCCTTTATAGGTTGAAATACTACGTGTAGCGTATTCTACTTGAATGGTGGAAAAGGCTAGCAGGGTTATAGTACCTTGGAGCGTTTTGCTAATTGTCGATAATCGTCGCGAGGTATGTGAACCTCTTCCTATCCTTTCTAGCATGATTGTTGTGAACTATGTAGTACGGTAGACGTACATGTGCTAAACGAATTTGGTTGGTTTAAAACATAAAATGTTATAACGGCTTTATGGGAAGTTTGTTATAACGACTTTATATAGGTAAAGGCGTGGTTTTGTCTTAAGATGGTTTAAAAAGAAGGCATGGTATTGTCTTGGTTTACTTCAAAAGAAAGTGTGGAAATGGTTTTGGTTTACTTGAAAGGATAGTTACTCTATTTTTGATACTACGGGTATCGTGTGACTTTTGTAAAAGAAAGGGATCTTTTTGAAAGAATTAAGTACGTAGTACTTTAGGGTTAAAACCCGGATTGTTGGAATAAAATGGTGAATCAATTTACATGTTAACGAAAGTATAAAAATATGTTGAACTTGCCTATGCTAGTTGTGATAGCTTTTGTTGTGCAAGTATTGCATTTCTATACCACCGCGTCTCTCGATGGAGGGCCGGCTGACTTGGTGTTACACCCCGTAAGTTCAGGACATGTATAAGAGAATGTATGTAAGGAATCAAGACTTGGAAATTGGTACGAAAGGAGGAATTGTTTTTCCGACGGAAAAGCTTCCGGACGTCGGAAAGGAAAAATGTTCGTTGTTGAGAATTGGATTCTCAAAATGCATTTTGAATAGTATGGAACTTATTAACAGTATGGAAATTTATTTTTACGGATTTGGTCACGTGGGGCCCACCCGAGGAATTTTACATTTTTGTGGGGTCCACGAGGGTTACGGAATTTTATGGACGAATGAGAGGGCGACACGTGGCAACCCTACATGGTCTTGGTCGAAATTATGGTTAGGGTAAAATGGTCATTGACCATCTTGGAAGATAAGTCTTCAAGCTTTATATATTTGACCAAAGTCAAATGTCCACATGGGCTTAATCCTTGTGAAACTCATCCTAGCAACACAAGTGTGATAATCTAAACCCTCCATTGTGTTTTATATATCATACTAGTGCAAGACTTGGCACTTTACACTTAGAAAAATTTAGGAAACTTTGAGCTTAGCCAATGTTGCTCTCGGGTTTGCCTTAGATCCCACACAAATTTTTTGTAATTTTGATCCATTAGCCACAAGACTTTAACCCAATGTCCCTAAGGGTATTGTAAGGATATCTCAATAGAAAGATTTTGGAAAAGCGGCGTTTTCGTATTAGTCGCAAGGCGGAAACTTAAAGAGTTCTTCAACTTTGAAGTTGGAACTTGAAGATGGGTTCTTCATAGGCTTCTAAGGAGTGCTTGGAGAGGATTGGAACTTAAGGAAAGGAGCTAAGAATTTGCTAAGGCGCGACTTTGAATCTTGGAAATTTTAAGGGCTTATAAAGGTATAATCTTGTCGTTTTAGTAGTTAAGATTACTTATTGTTGTAGTTATGGTTAGTAGCAACCATGAAATGTTTAGTATGAAGTTTGATAAGGATATTTGGCTATTGGAACCCTAATCCGAAAACTAGCATGTTTAGCCTTAAGTTTACAATTCGAGTTGATTATTAGTTTAAGTCGTCGCATGTTGTATAAAGAAGGAAATTGTAGTTGTTTATGACTATATAACATGTTAGACCTTAGAACTTGGAATTGGAAAAGGCTTAGTGTTGTTGGTTAATGTTGGCCGAGAATGGCTAGATTATGGGGCTATTTCGTATTAAATTGTGGGGCGGAATTTTACACGTATTGTAAGGCGTGTAATCCCCTTTGTTTGGTTGTTGTTTGAGCCTTAAATGTGGCGTGTTGGTTATTGTATCCGGCCTTGAAAAAGGTGGCAAAGTGAGTAGAAACAAAGGAAGTGCTGCTCGATTTTTCGTAGAATTAGAGACCGTATACTTAGTATTATTCTACGTTAGAGACTAGAAGTTGATAGTCTTGTTGTGACCATTATAGGTTGACAATTCTACGTACGACGTATTCGGCTTAGCTTGTGGATTTAGCCGAAAAGGTATGTGTCCTACTCCTTAAATGATCCATTCCTTGGTTGTATTTGGATTGCCTAAAATAGAATTCGTTCTATGTACTCCCTTGATTGTACTTTGATGTTTAAATTGTAAGTTGTATAATCCATTTCCTTAGTGAAGTTTGGATTCTTAAAAGTGAAAGTATTTTACTTAAAGTACATGGAGTCTTGAAAAGGAAGTGGTTTCCAAAACCTTTTGTCTAGTGCCTTAGTTCCAAAACCTAAGGGTTGTTGTAATGACTTTAGGAGAGTCAAAGGAGTGATTTACTTACTTGTTTTAAAAGAGGAGAAGTGACATGATTTAAGAGAAGTAACTTGCTTTAAAGGTGTGAGTTACTTGAGGTTTAAAAGTAGAAGAAACTTGTTTTCTATATATTAAGAGACTCGAAGTATTTTGAAAGTTAAGAGACTCGATTTGAAAGTTTGTGATACTTGGTTTTAAGTATAAGTCTCTTAGTTATAAAAAGAATGAAATTGTCTAAAAACCATAAAGGGTTATAACGGCTTTATGGGAAGTTGGTTATAACGGCTTTATGGAAGGTTTAGAAAGTTGTCTATTTTGATTAATGGGCATAAGTTGCCTAGATTGTGAAAATTTGAAGTTACTTGATTTCAAGCCTTGAAATGAGTTTTTCTAAAAGTGTAGTAACTTACTTTGAAAAAATAGACATGCCTTGATACTACGGGTGTTTGTATCTTGGGGTTTTACATAAAAAAGAGTCTTTTGAAAAGAATGTACGTACGTAGTACTTTGGCTTGATTAATTGAGAATTTGTCTAAGAGTGCCTTGATTAGTACTTTGGCTTGTTAAATGAGAATTATTCTAATTGTGCCTTGATAAGTACTTTGGCTTGTTAAATGAGAATTATTCTATTTGTGCCTTGATAAGTACTTTGGCTTGTTAAATGAGAATTATTCTAATTGTGCCTTGATTAGTACTTTGGCTTGATAAATTGAGAATTTGTCTAAGAGTGCCTTGATTAGTACTTTGGCTTGTTTAATTGAGAATAATTCTAAGTGTGCCTTGATAAGTACTTTGGCTTGATAAATTGAGAATTCGTCTAAGAGTGCCTTGATAAGTACTTTGGCTTGTTAAATGAGAATTATTCTATTTGTGCCTTGATAAGTACTTTGGCTTGTTAAATGAGAATTATTCTAATTGTGCCTTGATAAGTACTTTGGCTTGTTAAATGAGAATTATTCTATTTGTTCCTTGATAAGTACTTTGGCTTGTTAAATGAGAATTATTCTATTTGTGCCTTGATAAGTACTTTGGCTTGTTAAATGATAATTATTCTATTTGTGCCTTGATAAGTACTTTGGCTGGGTTAATTGAGAATTAGCCTATGTGTGCTGGTGATAGCCCTTAAGGGCAAGTATTATGTTTTATTACGTTGCCGCGACTCTCGGTTGGAGGGCCGGCTGTCTCATTGTAAGTTACTTGGACGTACCGACAGTGATGTGGGATTCCACGGGTATGCTTCCGTTATTTATAGTACTTGGGTTAAATTCCCGGACTTTTATAGAAGACATGGTAGTGCTTCTGTTTTGTTTGACGGCCGGTCGAGATAGGGTAAGAGTATAAGTGAGGGGTAAACCCCCAAGATGCTATACCACCTTCTCCAGGGTAAGAGTATAAGTGAGGGGTAAACCCCCAAGACATTATACCCCCTGCTTGTTTTGTTTGATGGTCGGTCGAGATAGGGTAAGAGTGTAAGTGAGGGGTAAACCCCCAAGATGTTATACCACCTTCTCCAGGGTAAGAGTATAAGTGAGGGGTAAACCCCCAAGACATTATACCCCCTGCTTGTTTTGTTTGATGGTCGGTCGAGATAGGGTAAGAGTATAAGTGAGGGGTAAACCCCCAAGATACTATACCACCTTCTCCAGGGTAAGAGTATAAGTGAGGGGTAAACCACCAAGATGCTATACCACCTGCTTTACCTCCTTCTCCAGGGTAAGAGTATAAGTGAGGGGTAGACCCCCAAGACGCTATACCACCGGTGGGACTTGGTGTTCATGTATGCCTATTGGTGTTATATTATATCACGGACTGCCGGCAGTGAGGAAGGATTCCATGGGCATGATTGATATTATGGGCGTGAGACCCATGGTTATATTTTAGAAATGACTTGAGGCACGCGCCCACGACTTGTTATGATCGCTATGTGTTGGTAATCGTAGGTTGGCTATCATACATGTCTCTGCTTTGTTTAGATCGTTATGATTTCATTACGATTTCATCGCTTCACATACTTGGTACATTCTTCGCATCGACCTCCTTCGGCCGCGTCATGTCGCAGTTTAGGTACGCAGCTTAGTGATCGGCAGTGTAGGACCGCTCGTAGTTTTTGGATAGCTCCTTCCGGAGTTTATCTTTTTGGTATAAGTTCTTTCGATGTGCTTTTGTATGCATGGTACGGCGGCCTTGTCCCGTCATAGTTCAAAGATAACTCTTAGGTGCAGATTCATATGTGGATTGGACCCACGTATGCGAAGTGTCTTTGTTATGTATATTATATGGCGTTGTCGGCTTTGCCCTTGCACGTACGATTGGTTTTAAAAAAAAAAGGGAGGTGTTATTTAATTTCCGCAGTTTACTTAGTTGTTAAGGAAGAAGGGTGCCTGTAGGCACCGCCACGCCCGGTTCGGTCGTGACACTCGCGTGAACTTACTTGGACGCATCTGCAGCGACGGAGGATTCCACGTATGCTTCCATTGTTATTATCACATGGACATGTCTACACCGACGAGATTCCGGTACGCGGCTACGCAATGATAAACTCCCGGTATATTATTATTGTCACATGGGCATGTCTACACCGTTGAGGGATTCCGGGGGCATGTGACCATTATTGTTATTTCATGGACTAGCTCTCCATGAGGTTTTACTGATTCGGCTTTGGTATCTGGTAGTTGGCTCTCGTACTTGCCCCGGTCGTGGCTGATTCGGCTCTGGTATCTGGTAGTTAGCCTTCGTACTTTCCACGTTCAGTTTTGTGGCGAAGTCTCGTGATTACGGTTGTGATCTGGTGGTTAGCATAGTTACTTACCCCCGTCAGCTACGTGGCGCAGGTGGATCTGGTAGAGGCTATCGCACTTGCCACGTGTCAGCTTCGCGAGTCAGTGTGTGGACGAAGTTTCGTGATTACGGTTGTGATCTGGTGGTTAGCCTAGTTACTTGCCCCCATCAGCTACGTGGCGCAGGTGGATCTGGTAGAGGCTATCGCACTTGCCACGTGTCAGCTTCGTGATATAGTTATTTAGTATTGTTGGTACGGCTTTGGTATCTGGTAGTTGGCTGCATTTGCCTTGGCCACGATTGATGATGCAGGTTGGATCTGGTAGCTATGCCTTCGTACTTGCCCCGTACAGTTTTATAACACGGGTGGGACCTGGTGTTCATGTGTACTCCTTGGTGTTATTATATCATAGACTGCCGGCAGTGAGGAAGGTATTCCATGGGCATGATTGATGTTGTGGGCGTGATACCCATAGTTATATTTGAGTGATGACTTTGAGGGCGTGAGTCCCTGACTTGACATGAGTGCTTATATATTGTGGACTGTAGTTTGGTTATCATACATGTCTCCTGTTTTATATAGTCTGTTATGATTTCATTTACGATTTTCGCCACATACTGTACTGTCAGATCGACTCTCCCGGGCCGCGTTCACGCCGCAGTGAGGTACACCGGCCGTTGATCCTCGCTCTAGGATCACGTCATTGGGGAAGCTCCGCTTTCTCGGAGGCTTATCTATTGGTATGATTCCGAGTTTGTAGGTTTTGTACATTCGGGTATGGCGGCCCCATCCGTCGTTGTTGTTATAAAAATTCTTAGGTCTGTAATCACAAGGGTGGGTTTGTAAAAGGATGTAATCGTTTCTGCTATATTTATATACATGAAGGTGACCGTTTTGGTTAGCCTGTTTCTTATTTTATATCTTATTTCATATTTAAGTTTTTATTTCCGCTGATTTTCTCTCGATGTCAGATCACCAGGGTGCCCGAGGTAAGGCACTGCCGCGCCCGAGGTCGGTCGTGACAATACTTGCCCCGCTATTCCTATGTACGCTTATGATTTGTTTATCAGACTTTATTTTTGTTCCATATTCTGCACTGTTAGATCGACTTCTTCGGGGCCGCTCATGTCCGCAGGTTTAGGTACACAGTTGTAGATCCGCAACTTAGGATCCTGATTCAGCATTTTGAGATGGCTCCAATGTTCTGGAGCTTGTCATAATGGCTATGTATATTCAGGGGTGCGGCGGAGCCTTGTCCCGTCATAGTATTGATCCAAAATCTTAGAGGTCTGTAGTCATATCTTGTGGTTTGGGTTGTGTAAAGAAAAAGGAAAAATGATGTAACTGCTTTTGGCTATATATGTGTATATATGTCCAGGGAGGTAGCCTTATCGGCTAACCTGTTGTTTGTCTTGTTTAATTATTTTATAAGTTTGATGTATGTTCCGCTAATTATCTCTGATGTATACCTGTAAGGGTGCCTGTGTAGGCACCCGCGCCGCACGGCCTGGGTCGTGACAAAAGTGGTATCGAGCGCTTAGTCCTCGAAAAGGTCTACGCATCGTGTCTAGTAGTCTTGATTATCTGTGTTGTGCACCACATCTATAATCGGAGGTGCAGGACATTTAGGATTGGTTTCTCTTCTCACTCGAGATCGTGCAATAGCCGTATCGTTAGGGTAGTCTCTCCTAACGTATTATGTTGATTGCGGTATGGCGAAGATGACCGGAAGGGCTATGTGGATTGCGTATCCAGGTTGGTAATAATTGTTGTACAGTTTGTATTATGACATACAGCTATACGGAGTTATGTATGAGGGTCAGACGCGTGTTGCCTAGAATGATTTTAGATTACCAGGAATTGGTAAGGACTAAATAGATATCGGGAAGGTATGAAACAGTTAATGAATTCTCGCCAAGGTCTTATGTTTTATTTTTAGATTATTGGGAAATGATGAGCCGTCTGATAGGGTAGTGAACCCTTGAGAAGTCATGTTAAGGAACCTAATGGAATGCCATGTTAATAGATTAAGCTACGTGGTAGGCTTAAGAGAATTGTACGGATAAGATCCGTATGGAGTAAGTAATGGTTGTTATGATCAAAACAACATGGTTATGGTATTATGAGAAGTTATTGTACCCGTTTACGGGGGGACTGGTAAGGTAGGTTTGGAGCATGGAAATTGCGATCCTAAGAATATTGATAACCGCCTAGACCTTAGGTATATAAGGCCTTCTCGGGCAATAAGATTTTATTCAGACTAAGGGTAAGAGTTAAGTGCGACGGTGGGTCGGGGTGAAGACCTGTTAAGGGTCGCCCCATAGCCTGAAATAGAGTGGGATCAGTTGGTAGTAGTCCCGCTACGTGACAAGGTCACGAGGGTGCAAGGCCCAAGTCTAATTAAATTGTTTTACGGGTTCGTGGACGCATTCCACCGGAACTAGGTTGTGAGAGTCAAAAATGGCCTTATATTGTTTAATATAGTAACTCCAAAGATTGGAGGCCAGATTTAGTAAGGAGGTTATGTACGTATGCTAGTATAAGTTTGGAAGTACGGAAAGAGTACGACCAGTAAAAAAGAGAGCAACCAAGTGTAAAGAAATAGAACCTGAATCCATGAGAACCTTTCAAGGTGACTACACCCGTGAGTGATGGGTGGTAGCTGAGCGGGTATATGAGGTTTTCCTGGTGATGATACAGTCGTCAGACCCTAGCAGACCTAGTAGAGATGAATACGACAGACTTTGAGGTCATTATGAGTATGGACTAGTCGGCTTCGTAGGTGCCAAGGTTGACTGTAGAGAAAGGTTGGTTCAATTCCAGTTTCCCGGTGAGCCGATTATCGATAGGAAAGGAAAGGAAGTGTTAGTAATATGTAAGTTATTCCTTCATTCTTTGACATGAAATTGTAGAGTATGTGACTTATTTTATTGAAATGATTGATTTGAATTTGAACGTTAAGAGACGGAGACAAGAATGTAGGTTTATTGAGGGATTTTATGTTAAGTGCCCTCGGAGGTACTTGGAGTTCAGGTTGACGTTTTAGTATAAGTATTGTTATATGGCCAAGGGTGGCATATTTTGTATGAAGGGTGTGGAAAAAGGAGACTATGTAGCTATCTAATTAGATTGGACTCCGAAAGAACATTCGGGGACGAATGTTTCTAAGGGGGGGGGGAGAATGTTACACCCCGTAATTCCAGGACATGAATAAGATAATACACGCAAGAACACAAGACTTGAAAATTGGTACGAAAGAAAGAATTGTTTTTCCGACGGAAAATCTTCCGAACGTCGGAAAGGAAAAATGTTCGTTGGTGAGAATTAGATTCTCAAAATGCATTATTTGAGGAGTATAGAATGTATTATCATATTGGAAATTTATTTTTACGAATTTGGTCACATAGGGCCCACCCGAGAAATTTTACGTTTTGTGTGGCCCACGAGGGTTATGAAATTTTATGGACGAATGGAAGGGCGACATGTGGCACCCCCCCCCCCCACATGGTTTTGGACGAAATTGGGCAAGGGTATTATGGTCATTGACCTAGGTAGAAGATCAAGTCTTGCAAGCTTGAGATAATTGACTAAGTCAACTTGTCCACTTGGCTAATTATTTAATCTCCTCCATCCAAACCACACAAGTGTTATAATCTTGACCCTCCATTGTTTTATATATACTACCCTAGTGCAAGACAAGTCTTCAACACTTAGAGAAAATTGAGAAAACTTTGTGCTCATTTATGTTGCTCTCGGCCAAGGAGTTCTTTTGAGAGAAAATTTTTGCAATCTTGTTCCATAATTCACAAGACTTTAACCCAAGGTTGCTAGGGGTATTGTAAGGATATCTCAATAGAAAGATCCCGGAAAAACAACGTTTTTACGTTAGTCGCAAGGAGAAACCCTAAGGTGTTCTTCAACTTTGAAGATGGAAATTGAAGAGAAGTTCTTCATGAGCTTCTAAGGAGTGCTTGGAGCGGATTGGAATATAAGATGATGATTAAGGTTTCTAAGGATCGACTTTAAATCTTGGATTGAGTTTGGGTTTATTGAGGTATAAATTTCCGTCTTACTATTGTGATTGAAGATTTCCTGTTATGATAAGTTAGAAATGATAAGTTAGAAATGATCATGTGATATATATTATGAAGATTGATTAGTGTTATGGAATTTTGGAAGCCTAAATCCGAAAAGTTCATGTTAGCCTTTAAGATTGTAATTCAATTTAATTGTTAGTTACGATCGTCGCATGTTATAGAAAGAAGGGATTATAGTTGTTATAATCGTTTGAGGCTATATAACATGTTAGAATAACAATTTGGATTGAAAAGGAATTGGAATGAACTTTATGTGTTACACATTTTTGAGCCAAAGAATTGCCTTAATCTTTGGACAGTTTCGTATTAATTGTGGGGCAGAATTTTACACGTCCTGTTAAGGCGTGTAATCCCCTTTTGGTTAGCTAAATTGATTGAGCCTTAAATGTGGCATTTGGTTATTGAATTCGGTCCTTGAAAAAGGTGGAAAAGTGCGTAGAAACAAAGGAAGTGTTGTCCGATTTTCCGGAGAATTTGGCGACTTTACACTTAGAATATTCTACGTTTGAAGCTAGAGGTTAATAGACATATTATGACCCTTATAGGTTGAAGTACTACGAGTATAATATTCTACTTGAAGGGTGGAAAAGCTAGCAAGGTTATAGTACTTTGGAGCATTTTGCTACTTGTCGATAATCGTCGCGAGGTATGTGAACCTTTTCCTTCTTTTGACATGATTCTATGTATGAAATATACATGTGGTACTATTTCATGATTCCTTCTACTCTTAGAAGTTAAGAGGTATGTATGTTGATTTACTCTATGTAAAAGATACGTCTAAGTTATCCTATGTTCTTACCAAGTCTTATGGGGGATGTTGGTAAGAGTCGTTAGGAAGTATTTGGAGTCAAGTTGACTTTGCTAAGTTACTGCACGAATGAGAATAAGTATCGAACAAGTCACTGCAGCGTTAATAAAAGAAAATGTATCGGCAATCAATTAAATTAAAATGAGTAGAATTCTCCATATGCATAGAAGCTAAGATAAGACAAAATTGTATTACATTTTCTAGATCATGGCTGCTTTAATAAGATCGTTATAAACTAGTATAACCTATTCACAACACATAAAAGTATATGTTACTTAATTTAAAAAGTTTACGTATGAAGTTTTAAGACTATGAACCTTAAATTCTTAAAAGGTTAAGAGACTTTATTTTTCAAGTTATGGGACTTGATTCTTAAAGGAGGAAATGACTTGATTTAAAAGTATAGAATACTTGATTTGGAAAGTATTGATTTCTTGACATTCTAAAGATAAGAGACTTGTTTTATAATAAGAAACTTGATTTCTAAAGATAAGAGACTTGAAGTATTTTGAAAGTTATGTAACTTGATTTGAAAGTATAAGTCTCTTGGTTATAACAAAAAAAAGAATAAATTTGTCTAAGACATAAAGAGTTATAACGGCTTTATGGGAAGTTGGTTATAACAACTTTATGGAAGGTTAAAAGAATGGTTTACTCTAGTGAAGTAAATAAAGGAAAATGACTTGAAAGGAAGAAAGACAAATTGAATTGAAGACATCAATTGCTTAAAGTTTTAAAGTAAAAAGTCACTTGATTTAGAAGTCTTTAAATGTAGTTCTAAAAAGTATTGTAACTTTTTTTGAAAAGTAGATATGACTTGATACTACGGTTATTAGTATCTTGGAAGTTTTATATGAAAAGGAGTCATTATAAAAGAATAGAAGTACGTAGTACTTTGGGATAGATTTTCGGATTTTATAGTGACATGTTAGTGTCTTAAGTAAACTAAAATGAGGGTGTATATAAATAAGGTTAATAAGAAGTTAGGGGATTTCTTAACTTGCTTATGTTATGTATGATAAGCCGGTAGTTCTTATGTTATGTATGATAAGCCGATAGTGCTTATGTTATGTATGATAAGCCGGTAGCGCTTATGTTATGTATGATAAGCCGATAGTGCTTATGTTATGTATGATAAGCCGGTAGCGCTTATGTTATGTATGATAAGCCGGTGGTGCTTATGTTATGTATGATAGCCTTTTGTGCTAGTGTTATGAGTATAAATGCGGGGTAAACCCCCAAGACGTTATACACCTCCTGAGTATAAATGCGGGGTAAACACCCAAGACGTTATACACCTCCTGAGTATAAATGCGGGGTAAACCCCCAAGACATTATACATCTCCATGGATTTGCTACCCATGATGCGAGCATGGCGTTTATGCTCATTGCGGGCCCGTAGGGCCTAAGCGGGTGAAATAGTCTTGTGCGGGTGAAATAGTCTTGTGCGGGGAAAATTGTCCTATGCGGGTCCACAAGACCCTTGTGGGTGAAATAGTCTCAGGAGTAGGATTGCCAAATGATACTATGGGCAGGTGGCCCTAAGTTGATCATAAGCTTCCTATTTTTATGCAGTATACCTTTATGGGCAGACTTATATGACTTTATCGCGTCCCAGATTCGGCCGAGAAGTATACCTTTATAGGCAGACTTATGTGACTTTATCGCGTCCTAGATTGGGCCGGGCAGTATAGACGTCCGTCCATAAAGGGCCGAATTATGTTATGAAAGATAAGTAAGTTATATGGTTATGAACTTGATGATTTTTCCTAAGTATGTACGTAAGAATTTGACTATAAATCTTATTGAAAAATGGGAAAGGATAATAAGGTGCGATTAAGTTCACGAGATTGTAATGACACGGTAGGATCTAGTATCTATTTTGTTTATATACTTTCCTCTGTCATTCCTATGTACAATTATGATTTGTTTATTGTACCTTATTTTCGTTCCATATTCGCACTGTTATCGACTTCTTCGTGAATGCGTTCATGTCCGCAGGTTTAGGTACACAGTTGTGGATCCGCGGCTTAGGATCCTGGTTCAACATTTTGAGATGGCTCCAATGTTTCGGAGCTTTTCATAATGACTATGTATATTCAGGGGTGCGGCGGGGCCTTGTCCCGTCATAGTATTGGTCCAAAATCTTAGAGGTCTGTAGTCATATCTTGTGGTTTGGGTTGTGTAAAGAAAAAGGAAAAATGATGTAACTGCTTTTGGCTATATATGTGTATATATGTCCAGGGAGGTAGCCTTATCGGCTAACCTGTTGTTTATGTCTTGTTTAATTATTTTATAAGTTTGATGTATGTTCCGCTAATTATCTCTGATGTATACCTGTAAGGGTGCCCAGGTAGGGCACCAGTCGCGGCCCGGGGTCGGGTCGTGACATCACCCTTATAGCAAGACTTATCACAACACTTAGAAAATTTTGAGAAAAACTTGAAGAGTGAGATGGAAGCTCTCGGCTAAGGAGAGAAAGGAAAATAAATTTTTTTCGTTTGTGGTTCATAATTCGCGATACTTTAACCCAAGGTTCCTAGGGGTATTGTAAGGATATCTCAATAGAAAGATCCCGGAAAAACGACGTTTTTACGTTAGTCGCATGACGAAAACCTAAGGTGTTCTTCAACTTTGAAGTTGAAACTTGAAGAGGAGTTCTTCACAATATTCTAAGGGTTACTTGGAGTGGATTGGAACGTCGAAAAGAGGAGCTAAAGTTTCTACGGATCGACTTTAGGTTTTGGATCGTATTTGGGCTTAAAAGAGGTATTAATCTCCGTCTTGCTATTATAATTCAAGATTTCATGTTGTAGTAGTTGATATATGAGCATGTTATATTAGAATGAAGATTTATAAGTGTTATGGATATTGGAACCACTAATCCGAAACTAGCATGTTTAGCCTTTGAGATTGAAATTCAATTTGGTTATTAGTTTAGTCGTCGCATGTTATTTAAGGAAAGGACTATAGTCGTTATAATTGATCATGACTTCTATTACATGTTGGAATAACGACTTGGATTAGAAAGGGAATTGGAAAGAAATTGATGTTGTTGTTGTCCTTGATATTGCCGAGAATTGCCTAAAGTTATTGGACGGTTTTATATTAATTGTGGGGCAGAATTTTACACGTCCTGTTAAGGTGTGTAATCCCCTTTGAATTGTTGATTTGTTGCGCCTTAAATGTGGCATGTTGGTTATTGATTTCGGGCCTTGAAAAGGTGGAAAAGTACGTAGAAACAAAGGAAGTGCTGCCCAAATTTCCGTAGAATAAAAGTGTCACGACCCGACCCCGGGCCCGCGACTGGTGCCCTTCCTGGGCACCCTTACAGGTATACATCAGAGATAATCAGCGGAACATTCATAAAAACAACATCTTTTACCTTCCTGGATACATATAAACATGTAAAACCAAAAACAGTTACCTCTTTTTTTTTTTTTTTACAAAGCGACCCACAAGATGTGACTACAGACCTCTAAGAATTTCTGACATAACCACTGTGACGGGACAGGGCCCCGCCATACCCCTGAATGTACATAAAACTACAACCTCAGGGAACCGTACCAAAAGACAAAGCCTCCGGAGAAATGGAGCTTTCCAAGAACTGAACAGTGATCCTAAAAGTGCGGATCAACAAGCTATGTGTCACGACCCGACCCCGGACCGCGACTGGTGCCCTACCTGGGCACCCCTCTCAGGTATACTTCAGAAAATAGCAGCGGAACATACATAACACATAAACATGTTTAGACAATAAACATCACATGCTAGCCGATAAGGCCGCCTTCCATAACATATATACATAACAAAAAGTAAAACAGTACAACTGTATTCTTACAGCCCAATCCACATTATGTTACTACAGACCTCTAGGAAAACAACAGTGGCGGGACAGGACCCCGCCATACCCCTGAATGTACATAATATCTACAACTTCAGGGAAAACCGTACCAAAAGGCAAGCCTCCGGAGAAATGGAGCTTCTGACACCTGATCAGTGATCCTAAGAATGATGATCCACCACCTGCTTACCCCTACCTGCGGCATGAACGCAACCCTCGAGGAAGGGGGTCAGTACACAATATGTACTAAGTATGTAAAACTGGAAAATACCGTAATTACATCATAGGTCTAAAACAAATCCGAGACATGTATGATAATCAAATACAGTACACTGTGCCTTACTAACAATGAGAGTACATAAGAGTATACTTACTGCATAAAAATAGGAGGCTCTCGATCAAAGCAGGACTACCCGCCCGCGGTATCATTAAGCAATCCTACTCCTGGGACTATTTCACCCGCATGGGTCGTGTGGACCCGCATGAGGTATTCCTCGCATCATGGTTAGCAAATCCATAGAGTGGTATAATGTCTTGGGGGTTTACCCCGCAATCATACTCAGAAGGTGGTATAACGTCTTGGGGGTTTACCCCACATTTATACTCTTACCATGGAGAAGGTGGTATAACGTCTTGGGGGTTTACCCCGCATTTATACTCTTACCCTGGATAAGGTGGTATAACGTCTTGGGGGTTTACCTCACATTTATACTCTTACCCTAGCTCAACCAGCTATCATACATAACATAAGCACTACCAGCTTACCATACATAACATAAGTAAGTTAAGAAATCCCCTAACTTCTTATTAGTCTTGTTCATATACCCTCTCATTTTAGTTCACTTAAGGCACTAACATGTCTTAATAAAAGAATCCGGGAATTTAACCCAAAGTACTACATACTTCTACTCTTTAAAAAAAAGACTCATTTTCATATAAAACTTCCAAGATACTATTAACCATAGCATCAAGTCACTCGTCCTAATTTATCTTACTTAAAGTAAATCTCTCCTTTCACTTTCCATAAAGCTAATATAACCAACTTCCCATAAAGTCGTTATATTAACCTTATACCTTAGTCAATTACATTTTCCTATAACCAAGGGACTTATACTTTTAAAACGAAACAAGTATCATATACATAAAACACTTCAAGTCCCTTAACTTTGAGAACTTAAGACATCCTTACTACTTTTAAAGAAGTGGGTTAATCCCCTAACTCGCCCAACTTGGCCATTCTTAAACAAGTAGAAGATATCAAGGTCTTGTACGTCTACCGTACTATATAGGTACAACTATTCATGCTCAAGAGATAGGAAAGTTCCACATACCTCTTCGGATCAATCCACCCGCAAGTCCAATATCCCGCACGTAGTATGTCAACCTATAATGACCATAATACGTCCATTAGCTTCTAGCTTCAACGTAGAACATTCTAATTTAAAAGCCCCTTATTCTACGGAAAATTGGACAACACTTCCTTTGTTTCTACATACTTTTCCACCTTTTCAAGGTCCGATATCAACTACTAAACGCCACTTTTAAGGCCCAATAAATTCAGCAATATAAGGGGATTACACGCCAAACTTGGACGTGTAAAATTCTGCCCCACAATACAAATTAACTAATCCAATATGTTTAAGGTAGTAGCTTGGCTATAACATGTTCACATATCATCTTTATCCAATCCTTTCAAATCCAAATCATATTTCCTACATGCAATATATCTAAGAGCAATATGGACAACTACAAGTCCTTTCTTCCACACATGCAACACAATTTACTAGCAAAAAGAGAAAGGATTGTTACCTTAGAGTTTATCCAATTTAGTCCAACAAACTTCACTTGCCTTCTTTCCACAATCACCTCCACAAACCTCCTACAAGCTTGTCAACAAGTTTCCTTCTTGCCACCTTTTTGAATTTTCTCTAGGCCTTGGTTTCTTCTCAAATTTCTAGAGAGAAGAGAGAGGGATTTTTAGAGAGAAGGAGTTGTGTAAAGAATGACCAAGTCTTCAAGACTTGGTCAATATATAGTGCTTCCACACAATCAGATGGGAGGGACACTTGTCACCCTCCCATGGCCCTTTTTAAAAGAAAACTTCTGATTTTTCCCCCAGATTTCGCAAAAACTCCGCCTCGGCGCCGCGGCCCTGCAGCCGGCGCCGCGGCGCTGAAACCTCTGCAAACTTTCAGTACTTCCGGCGCCGCGGCCCTGCTTTCCGGCGCCGCGGCGCTGCAACTTCAGAGAATTTTCAGCATATCCGGCGCAGCGCCAGATCCGGCGCCCTTGTGTGGCACCTGACCGAAATACTTTTCTGTCCGACTGCGTACTGAACTTGTAACTTCCATAACTTCCTACTCCGGTGTCCTATCGACGAACGGTTTGTTGCGTTGGGAACTAGACTCAACGAACTACATACTAGGCTTTTGAAACACCTAGGAACTCCTAAGGTAACTGGGCATAAACTGCCTCAAAGTTGACTAAAACCCGTTCGAAACATTCTGTCAACATATCTTTCTAAAATTTAAATCTTAATTCTTTTCGTATGTTCTTATAAGCACGACCTGAATTACGGGGTGTAACATTCTCCCCTCCTTAGAAACATTCGTCCCGAATGTTCCTTCTATGCTTACTCAAATCACAATATCGACATAGACCCTCTCAACTATTCTTCTTGCAAAAAGAATGATCTACTCAGCCACAACAATACTTAAGCGTAAATGCCAAATTAAAAAAAAACTAACAAGCAGGAAAGTGGGTTACCTGGAGGTGTAGGGAACAAGTGAGGATACTTCTTCATCATGTCCTCTTCTGTTTCCCATGTCATTTCTTCCCTGTTCTCGTTTCGCCATAAGACCTTGACGGAAGCCACATCCTTTGTCCGTAGTCGCCTAACCTGACGATCGAGTATCGCTATGGGACTCTCCTCATAAGATAACCCCTCTGTCACCTGGACATCACAAATCAGGTGCACTCTAGATGAGTCTCCAATACACTTTTGCAACATAGACTTCTCTTATCCTTTAGAAAACAAGCTTCTGTACTCCCAAAAATTTAAGTCTCTTATCTTAGAATAATCTCAATATTCAATACTTACACCAAAAGTACTCTATACTTCATTATGTCAAGAAATCCTTTGTCTACCATATTTGATAAACTATCTCATAAACAAGCGTTAACTTCTTTAACCCAACCAACTGTGAGCATTTCCTGTTAAGTCAACTATAACAAAACTGATTTACTCATTCTAAAACACGCACGCTCACCGACTATATAGTTATAACTACTCATGCTCAAAAGATAAGAAAATTTCCACATACCTCTTCTGGCCAATCCACTTGCTAAGCCTGTAAACTACCACAAGTAATATGCCAACCATAATAACCATAATACGTTTATTAACCTCTAATTTCAATGTAGAATAATCTAAGTTCAAAGCCCTAAATTCTATGGAAAATCGGGCATTTCCTTTGTTTTTACATACTTTGCCACCTTTTAAGTGTCCGGACCAACATCCAAACGCCTACTTCTAGGCCCAACAATCCAAACATCTCATGGGATTATACACCTAAACTGGGTAAAATTCTGCCCCAAAAAGGTAAAAAAACAATTAACTTAACAAGTCTAAGGTAGTTTTTAGGGGCTACAACATGCCTACATAATCTTCTTAACCACCCTTTTCACATCCAAAACCATATTTCTACATTTAAATCACTCTAAGAGCATTATTCACTATCACAAGTTCTTCTTAACACGAACACCAGAAACTAATTCTAAATGAAGAATGTTACTCAAAGTTTTAGTCAAACTTATTCCAAATATTTTTATAGTTTCGCCAAGAACACCACTCAACAAGCTAGCCACAAGCTTCCTTTCTTGTTCTAACTTTCGTGATTTTTCCTAACTAGAATTTCTCTTGGGATTTGCAGGCTGGTGAGCTTGAACTTTTAAGAGAAACGGTTGAGTTTTTGTCTGGCAGAGAGATTTAGTGATGACCAAGTCTTGAAGACGGTCAATATAGTGCATGCAAAATTGGGATTGGGGACACTTGTCACCCTCCCAAGGTCTTTTTAAAGAAAACTGACTTTTCCTAAGTTTTTCCGCCTGCATCTCAGCTTGGCCATGGCAATAAACCTCCGTAGCCTTCAACTTTCCCGCGCCAAGGCCTCGCTTCTCCAGCCAAGGCGCCAGAATCTCAGCGCCCTCAAGATTTCCGCGCCATGCCTCGTGATCCGGCGCCGCCCCGGCATTTTGCCTAAACGCATTTCGTCCGTGGCTCTCAGACCTAACTTGTAACTCTATAACTTTCTATCTTCGACGCCCCATCGCATTTAACTGGTCAAGTTGGAATCTAGACTAACGAACTACGCTCGCCTTTGAAACACTTAGGAATTCTTAATGTATTGGGTCATAACTCGCCAAAGTTGACTAAAACTCCATCCGAATAATCCACAACCTATCTTTAGAAAATTTTAAGTCTTACACGTTCAGATTTCCTCATACTTTAGGTCGAATTTTCTTCACGGGTATAACATTCTCTCTCTTTAGAAACATCTGCCCCAATGTTCTTTTGGAGCCAAATCACTATTCCTGCATATCCTCGCACTATATACTAACGGAACTTCATTATGCCACCTATGACCCTAAGATATCGCACACGCATACCCATTCACCGTAAGTCAAACCGTAAAACGAACTCAAATATACGAATCCATTACTACTTACTCTTCATTCACGGCCTAACACTTCCTGCTCGAATTTACCACTCATTCTATCACATGTACACAGCCTCAATATCCTCTGCTCATAACGGTAAATCATACAACAATCCTATCATGCATACCAATCTCTAAAAGGGTCGTATAATTGTAATTATTTGCTTCACATCCTCGCCGCTCTAATCATGATCCTCGCCGCACCGCCGTGATAACAAAAGAAGGCGGCGAACACCACCGATCCCGGCCTAATCTCTACATCCGCGTGCTATCTCTGCCTGACAAGCTCGCATAATGGCTCCCGGCTACGCATGCATAGCAATTACCCAAACTAGCACGATACCCCCATAACGTGTTACCACATCATACACTGAGGCAGAGGTGGCTTCTCGTACTCAACACCTTTACTCTCCCGAAACTCAAACTCGAGCCTTCGCCCGCCCCGAATCTCCAACGCCCCAAGATCGCGGGCAGTACTGCATCGCCGGTGGGCATAACTAGTCATTACCAGGCGTCCGCTTTAAACGCCGATCTCGCTCCCGCCTTCGCTGGCCCGAGCCAAGTCGCCTCCTTTCGGCCGCTCCTCTATCTCCTCGCGTATGCTCGCATCTCCGCGAGCATTCATGCTCGGGCCAAGAGCCACTCCTAAGCACGCAGAATCATGACAAGCCTAGCCTCATCACATAAATGAAGGAACTGTCACGGCGCTTGGCCAATAGTGTGCGCATACCTGCCAAAGAGTCAAACCTGTGTCAGATCTGACGTCCTCCCATTCTCGCTCTTACACAAGAATCTATCCACGCGGCTCTCCTCAACTCGTGAGGCAAGAAGGATCTGCATGCCTCTCATAACCTCCCAAATCGGGAAGAAAGACTCCTCCTCTAGACAATTCCTATGACTCAAACCGGGCTTCAACGCACATCAGAACCGTAGCGTTAAGCTAACACAACGACCACCGGCGCCCTGGCACCGCTGTAGTCCGCCGCGACCGCCGACAACCGAGGATCCTCTCACTTTCAACCATGTAACGTGATTACAACTCTAAAGTCCCAATCCTTAAATCGTTTACTCTAGGGTTAATGCACCATTTCAAGTGGTGCTCGCCACGATGCTAGCCAACAACCTGACCGCTTCTCCGTAATCCTACCGCCCGGCCGCTGAATCCTGCTCGCACGAAATCCTCGAGCTTATCGCGCCTTTACTTCTAATATCACTGCAAGGTAGTCAATCAACATTCGCCATCGCTCGTATAGTTCTCGCCTGAGTCCGCAATCACACTACTCAGCGCCTCCTCGGCCGATGCCTTTGCCCTTCGCTCGTCGCTTCCGCGAGGCATAATCGGTACATAGTTAATAGGTCGAGATCAATCCTACTATGCATAGCCTCTACCGGGCATCGACCAAAGAGATAAGAATGGAAACTAACCCTAAATGTCCTGCAGCCCCGACATAGATGTGGTAATAACACACCGATAATCAAGACTTCATTTTAGGTAATGGTCAGACACTTTCCGAGACTAACTGGCTTCATACTACTTTTGTCATAACCCGACTCGGTCGCGACTAGTACTCCTCACTGGCAATTCTGCTGTATACATCGCAGAATAAAAATGAAACATACGCTAAACAAAATCAGATGCGTAACATCACTAGAAGCCGATAAGGCCGCTTTCATAAAATAACTTAACCGAAAAGTGAAATAAAGACATCTTATCATTACACTCAAACCACAAACGCGACTACTGCACTTAAGGAATAATAATCGTATGACAGGTCTCTCACGCCATACTTCGACACAAAAGTAAATAACTCGTGGATTCATACCAAAAGACAAAGCCTGGGATGGGAGCTTTAAAATGAACAGCGATCCTAATAACAGGATTCGCCAGTTAATGTGATCTCGACCATGCAGAGAACGCACTTCCGGCGAGGTCGCATAACAGTACCAAGTATGTGAAATCAAAATCTGTGTAATGAATTCATAATAGCATATATATAAAGCAGAGACATGTATGATAGCCAAACTACGACACAACATATACGCAGCTCACGTCAAGTCGTGACTCACGCCTCTAAGTCATCACTCAAATATAATCGTAGGTCTCATGCCCATAATATCAATCGTGCATGGAATCCCTTCCTCACCGCCGGCCTATGATATAACAACACTAAGGAGTACATATGACTACTAGATCCCACTCAGCATCGTAAGAACCGCATTTGCGAGGCACGGCTGGCATAGCTACCAGATCCACCTGCATCCTCAATCGACCGGTAAGTACGAAAGCCACTACCGATCCACCTGCACTAACAATACTAATACCGAATCACGGTCGAGGGGCAAGTCGCGATAGCCTACCAGATCCACCGCACATCACGGCCGGGGCAATCGTAGGCTAACCACCGATCCACCGCATCACACCACCGCCCTAACACGACCGGGCAATGCGAAGCCAACTACGGATCCACCTGCATCACGCCTGCGGCCGGCAAGTACGAGGCTAACTTAGATCCACCCTCAGATGGAGACCTCATGGAGAGCTAATCCATGGAACAAAATATCATCAACAGGAAGCGAACCCTCACCACGTCGCGTACGTGGAATCCTCCATCACCGGCTGACGCCAAATAGACTCATAATCGAACAATGGAAGCATACCCGTGGAATCCTTCATCGGCGGTACGTCCAAGTAACTCATAAGCCCGAACAATGGAAGCATACGTGGAATCGCCGTCGGGCGATACGTCGAGTAACTCATAACTACACGCTTTTAATTCGAATTTCAATATCATGCCTTTACATAAACCAAGACAATTACCATGCCTTCTTTTCACATAAACCAAGAGAATTCTTATTTAAGCAAGCCAAAGTACTTATCAAGACACCATAGAATAATTCTCAATTGAACAAGCCGAAACCACTATCAAGGCACAAACGAATAATTCTCTTTTAACAAGCCAAAGTACTACGTCGTCATCCTTTTCAAGAGATTCCTTTTATGCAAAATCCAAGATACTAACACCGTAGTATCGGAGCGTCTATTTTTCAACGTAGTTACTACGCCTTTAGAAAACTCATTTCAAAGCTTGAAACCAAGTAACTTCAATTTTTCACAATCTAGACAACTTATGCTCATTAATCAAAATGACACTGACTTTCATAACCTTCCATAAAGTTATTATAACCAACTTCCCATAAAGCCGTTATACTAACTTTATGCTTTAGAAATTTCTGACATCCTTATCCATTCATAAGGCCGTTATAACTCCTTATGAACCATTTCGTTCTTTTACTATCCAAGAGGCTTATACTTCAAACAAATTCATACAATTTTCAAAAATACTTCAAGCCTCTTATCTTTAGAATAATTCAATTCTCAATACTTTCACACCAAGTACTCTATACTTTTGTAAAATCATACTTTTCCCTTAACCAGGGACTTATACTTCTTAAAACAAACAAGTCTTTGTTTATACTTAAACAAGTAAAAATACTAAATCTTGTCGTCTGCAGTACTACATAGATACAAATACTCATGCCAAAGATAGGAAAGTTCCACATACCTCTTGGTCAATCCACTTGCTAAGCTCAAACTACCGCAAGTAATATGCCAACCTATAATAACCATAACGTTTATTAACCTCTAATTTCAATGTATGAATTATCTAAGTTCAAAGCCCCTATATTCTACGGAAAATTGGGCATTTCCTTTGTTTCTACTCACTTTGCCGCCTTTCTCAAGGCGGAATTTACCATCAAAACACCACGTTGTAAGGCTCAATCAATCCAACAATTTAAAGGGGATTACACACCCAAAATTCTGTCCCATAAGTTTACAATAATTCACTTAACAATTCTAGGGTAGTTTTAGGCTACAACATGCTCATAATCTCTTCTTAACCCATTCTTCATAACCAAACCACATTTCTAGCACTGATGACTCTAAGAGCATTATTTACTACCACAAGTTCTTTCTTCTTAACATGCGACACTATAAACTAAATCTAAAGGAAGAATCATTACCTTAAAGTTTTAGCCAAAACTTATTCCAAGTATTGCTAGCTTCCTTGCCAAGAACACCACCACAACAATGCCAACAAGCTAGCTACAAGCTTCCTTTTGGTTCTTAACTATTCAGATTTTTCTAAGGGTTTTTAGAGAGAAGGGGAGCAATTTGAGAGAGAGAGAGAAGATGAAAGATAGAAAATGTCCAAGTCTTGGTCAATATATTGCATGCTGAGAAAATCGGATGGGGGACACTTGTCACCCTCCCATGGTCTCTTTTAAAACAAAAATCGACTTTTCTAAGTTTTTTCCGCCCAAAAATCGCGGCTTCCATGCGCCCATGGCGTCAAAAACCTCGCAACCTCTCTGTACTCGGCGCCGCCACGCTGTTCGGCGCGGCGCTGCAACTTCAGCGACCCTTCCGAACTTTAGCGCGCGCGCTGCATCCGCGCCATGCCCGCCGCCGCGAAACACATTTACGTCATTGCGCACTGAACTTGTAACCCTCATAACTTTCTACTCCGACGCCCTATCGACGAACGGTTGGTTGCGTTGGAATCTAGACTCAACGAACTACGCCCCAGGCCTTTGAAACACTTAGGAACTCTCAATTTACCGGGTCATAACCTGCCTCAAAGTTGACTAAGACCCGCCCGGAATAATCCGTCAACCTATCCTTTGAAAATTTTAAGTCTTACCCCCTTTCGTACGTACTCAAACGCATGACCTGAACTACGGGGTGTAACATTCTCCCCCCCTTAGAAACATTCGTCCCCGAATGTTCTTTTGGAGCCAATCTAATATTCCTCGGTACCTCCTCGTACCTCACCCTAATGGAACTTTACTATGCCACTTGTGACCATAAGATATCGCACATGCTTAATCATTCCTCATAAATCAAACAGGAAAACGAGTCCAAAGTATGAACCATTACCACCTACTCTCGTTCACGGCCTAACAGATTTGCCCGTTCGTATCTACTAACTTATTATAACACATGTACATAGTCTCAATATCCCTCGTTCATGACACTAAATCATACAACAATCCTATCATGCATACTAATCTCTAAAGGGTCAAAGATATACCTGTAATTATTGCTTCACATTCCCCTTGTCGTTCTAGTCATGATCCTGCCCTGCACGGCGCATAACAAAAGAAGGCGATGAACCGACCAGCGATCACGGTCGAATCTCTACATCCGAGTTATCTCTGGTCGGACAGTTCCTCGCATAATGGCCCTGTTGGCCGCATGCATAGCAATTACCCAAACTAGCACGACACTCTCCATAATGGGTGTTACCACATCGGCTACACCGAGGTAGAGGTGGCTTCCTCAGACTAACACCCTTACTCTCCCGAAAACCTGAACCCTTGGAGCCCTGTCCTGCTCCCGAATCTCCCGAACGTCCTGAAGATTGTGGTGGAGTACTCCGTACTGGCTGAGGAGCATAACTAGCTCGCCTTGAGGCGTCCGCCTCAGCGCCTGAGATCTCGCTGTCACGCCTCTTGGGTTGGCACGAGTCAGCCGCCCTCCTTTCTCTCGCCCTCTATCCCCTGCGCATATGCCTGCATCCTGGCGATATCCATACCTGGCTGAAGAGCCACTCCCAAGCACGCAGTAATCATATGACGGTCTAGCCCCATCACATAGCGATGAACTCTGTCTGCCATGTTGGCTACAATAGTGTGCGCATACCTGGCCAAAGAGTCAAACTCTGTGTGCTCTCGATGGTCCTCCCATTCGCCTCAAGGTCAAGAATCTATCCACGCGGGCTCTCTCAACTCGGGAGGCGAAGTGATCGGGGAAGGCCTCTGCGAACTCTCCCAACCTCGCTGGAAGAGCACCTCCTACAGACAATTCCCGTGACTCAAACCAGTTCAACGCAATATCGCGTAACCGTGAAGCTAACACAATGGACTCCGTCTCAGAGGCCCTAAGCACTGCGTAGTCCGCCGCACTGCCGAATAAACTCACGAGGATCCTCGCCGGACCTCGAACCATAGAACTCGGGTGGATTACAACTCGAAAGTCGAATCCTTAAATCGGCCTAGGGTTGGCCATCGGCCGGGCGGTGCCACCGCCACGATGCTAGTCAACAACACGACCGCTCTCGTAATCCTATACTCCTGCCTAGGCGCGGGCTGGTGGCTCGGTGCCGAAACCTCTGGAGCTACCGCGCCGGCCTCTATCGCCAGGCGTGGCCCGAACTCGCCGACCGCCTGCGCCTCGGGCATAGTTTGTGCCGAGTCTGGTAACTCTGCGTACCATAGCTCACTGGCGATGCCTTGCCCTACGGGCTCGTCGCTTTACGTGAGGCATAATCGTACATAAGAATAGGTCGAGAGGACTCAACCTACTATGACTCTCTTTGCACGATCTCAAAGAGAGAAGAATGAAACCAACCCTAAATGTCCTGCGGACCTCGCGATTATAGATGTGGTGCACAACACCCGATAATCAAGACTCTACTAGACACGATGCGTAGACACTTTCCGAGGACTAACTGCTCTGATACCACTTTTTGTCACGACCCGACCCGGGCGCGGTAGTACCTACCGGTACTATCGGTATCATCGAGAATAGCGGTGAACATACATGAAACAAAATGCGTATAAGGTGAACATCACTAGGCCAGATAAGGCGCTTTCATAAAATAACATAGCAGAAAGTGAAACGAGACATCTTATCATTACCCAAACCACAAACGTGACTACGGACCTCAGGAATAACAAGCTGGCGACGCGGCCCCGCCATACCCCGATTGTACAAAAGTAAATAACCTCGAGGATTCATACCAAAGACAAAGCCTCGGAGGATGGAGCTTTCGGAAAATGAACAGTGATCCTAATAGTGCGGACCAAAGAAGCTCATTATCTCGACTGCGGCATGAACGCAGCCAAGGAGGTCGATTACAGTACCAAGTATGTGGCCGAAAATGCGTAATGAATTCATAATAGCATATATATAAAGCGGGAGACATGTATGATAGCCAAACTACGGACACGACATATACGCAGCCATGTCAAGTCGGGGACTCGCGCCTCTAAGTCATCACTCAAATATAATCGTAGGTCTCATGCCCGTAATATCAATCGTGCGTGGAATCCCTTCCTCACCGCGATCCTATGATATAACAACACTAAGGAGTACATATGACTACTAGATCCCACCTTGCATCGTAAGAACGTGCGAGGCAAATGCGAAGGCATAGCTACGGATCCGCCTCGTATCCTCAATCGTGGGCAAGTACGAAAGCCGCCTACGGATCCACCGTACCAACAATACTAATACGAATCACGAAGGCCATCGGGCAAGTGCGATAGCCTACCGAGATCCACCTGCGTCCACATCGGCCGGGCAAATACGTAGGCTAACCACGGATCCACCGCATCACACCACTTCGCCCAACACGACCGGCAAATGCAAGCCAACTACCAGATCCACCTGCGTCACGTCTCGGCCGGCAAGTACGAGGCTAACTACTAGATCCACCTGCATCGTGAGACCTCATGGAGAGCTAATCCATGGAACAAAATCATCGCAGCGGAAGCGAACCCTCACCATGGCGCATACGTGGAATCCTCCATCACCGATGCGCCCAAATAGACTCATAAGCGAACAATGGAAGCATGCGGTGGAATCCTTCATCATCAGCGATGCGTCGAAGTAACTCATAACTGAACAATGGAAGCATACCCGTGGAATCCTTCGTCACTGGCGGTACGTCCAAGTAACTCATAACTACACGCTTTTAATTCGAATTTCAATATCATGCCTTTACATAAACCAAGACAATTACCATGCCTTCTTTTCACATAAACCAAGAGAATTCTTATTTAAGCAAGCCAAAGTACTTATCAAGACACACATAGAATAATTCTCAATTGAACAAGCCCAAACACTATCAAGGCACAAACGAGAATAATTCTCTTTTAACAAGCCAAAGTACTACACGTACATCCTTTTCAAGAGATTCCTTTTATGCAAAATCCAAGATACTAACACGTAGTATCAAGAGCGTCTATTTTTCAACGTAAGTTACTACACCTTTAGAAAACTCATTTCAAAGCTTGAAACCAAGTAACTTCAATTTTTCACAATCTAGACAACTTATGCTCATTAATCAAAATAGACAACTTTCATAACCTTCCATAAAGTTATTATAACCAACTTCCCATAAGCCGTTATACTAACTTTATGCTTTAGAAATTTACGACATCCTTATCCATTCATAAGGCGTTATAACTCCTTATGAACCATTTCGTTCTTTTACTATCCAAGAGGCTTATACTTCAAACAAATTCATACAATTTTCAAAAATACTTCAAGCCTCTTATCTTTAGAATAATCCAATACTCAATACTTTCACAAGTACTCTATACTTTTGTAAAATCATACTTTTCCCTTAACCAAGGACTTATACTTCTTAAAACAAACAAGTCTTTGTTTATACTTAAACAAGTAAAAATACTAAATCTTGTACGCTCACCGTACTACATAGATACAAATACTCATGCTCAAAGATAGGAAAGTTCCACATACCTCTTGGTCAATCCACTTGCTAGCTCAAACTACCGCAAGTAATATGCCAACCTATAATAACCATAGCACGTTTATTAACCTCTAATTTCAATGTATGAATTATCTAAGTTCAAAGCCCTATATTCTACGGAAAATTGGGCGGCATTTCCTTTGTTTCTACTCACTTTGCCGCCTTTCTCAAGGCCGAATTTACCATCAAAACACCACATTGTAAGGCTCGATCAATCCAACAATTTAAAGGGGATTACACACCCAAAATTCTGTCCCATAAGTTTACAATAATTCACTTAACAATTCTAGGGTAGTTTTTAGGCTACAACATGCTCATAATCTCTTCTTAACCCATTCTTCATAACCAAACCACATTTCTAGCATGCAATGACTCTAAGAGCATTATTTACTACCACAAGTTCTTTCTTCTTAACATGCAACACTATAAACTAAATCTAAAGGAAGAATCATTACCTTAAAGTTTTAGCCAAAACTTATTCCAAGTATTGCTAGCTTCCTGCCAAGAACACCACCACAACAATGCCAACAAGCTAGCTACAAGCTTCCTTTTGGTTCTTAACTATTGATTTTTCTAAGGGTTTTAGAGAAGGGGGGAGCAATTTGAGAGAGAGAGAGAGAAGATGAAAGATAGAAAATGTCCAAGTCTTGGTCAATATATTGCATGCAACAGAAAATCAGATGGGGGGGACACTTGTCACCCTCCCATGGTCTCTTTTAAAACAAAAATCGACTTTTCTAAGTTTTTCGCCCAAAAATCCCGCCTCGGCCGCGGCCACGGCCATGGCACAAACCTCCGCAACCTCTCTGTACTTTCGGCGCCGCGGCCCTGCTATTCCGGCGCCGCGGCGCTGCAACTTCAGCGACCCTTCCGAACTTAGCGCGCGACTGCATCGGCGCCGCCCCGCCGCCGCTCAAACACATTTCTGTCCGATCGCAGACCGAACTTGTAACCTCGTAACTTTCACTCAGACGTCCTATCGGCGAGCGGTTGGTTGCGTTGGAATCTAGACTCAACGAACTACGCCCCAGGCCTTTGAAACACTTAGGAACTCTCAATTTACCGGGTCATAACCTGCCTCAAAGTTGACTAAGACCCGCCCGGAATAATCCGTCAACCTATCCTTTGAAAATTTTAAGTCTTACCCCCTTTCGTACGTACTCAAACGCATGACCTGAACTACGGGGTGTAACAGTATATAGTCACTGGGAAAGCCTTATACACCCGCTCAGCTACCACCGAATCACCTACTGACGTAGCCACCTTAAAAGGTTTTATGGACTCGGGCTCTATCCCTATTCTACCAGCGATATGAGGAGATATATAGGACAAGGTAGAACCTGGATCTATCAAAGCATATACATCACGACATGAAACCAATAATGTACCTGTGAAGACATCTGGTGACGCCTCCTGGTCCTGACGGCTGGACATAGCATAAATGCGGTTTTGAGGACCGCTGGAACTGGGACCCCCACCACGACCCCTGCCGTAGCCTGCTGGTCCGTGAACACCCTGCCCTCCGGGGTGCATAACCACCGAAGACGAAGATTCAAAGAATCGACCGCCGGTGAACTATAACACTTTAAATCGCCTGCAGTTTGGACAATCTCTCCTCAAATGGCCTTGCTGGCCACAAGAGTAACAAGATCCCGAAGCCATACGACACTCGCCCGGGTGAGACCTACCGCATCGAACACACCGAGATGTGGGTGGTCTCGCTCGATGACGGTCTCTGCCTCCCTGAAGCCCCGACTGATCAACCCTCCTGCTAGAAAACCGGGAAGGGACACTATGTGCCGGCTGAAATGTGGATCTAATCTGCTGTTGAGGTTGTCCGCCTCTAAAACTGCCCTGAGACCCTGCTGTCCTGGCCCTCTTGGGCTGGCCTGAGTCAAGTTGATCCTCCCTCTCTCTATCTTCTATCCCCTGCGCATACGCCTGCATCCTGGCAATATCCATACCTGGCTGAAGGGCCACCCCCAAGCATGCAGTAATCATATGACGGTCTAGCCCCATCACATAGCGATGAACTCATGCGCCATGTCGCTACAATGGTGCGCATACCGCCAATGAGTCAAACTCGTGGATGTACTCTCGATAGTACTCCATTACGCCTCGAGGTCAAGAATCTATCCACGCGGGCTCTCTCATCTCGGGAGGAAAAAGTGATCCAGAAGGCCTCGTGAACTCCTCCCAAACAGTGGAAGAGCACCTCACCTCTAGGCGCTCGTGACTCAAACCGGTTCAACGCAATATCACAGAATGCTGCAGAAGAGGCTAGCATGTCCGACTCGACCTCAGAGGCCCTAAGCACTGCATAGTCCAGAATCGCCGAACAAACTCCACGAGGATCCTCGCCGGATCTCGAACCATAGAACTCGGATGGATGACAACCGAGAAAATCCGAATCAAGAACCAGCCGGTAAGTGGTCGCCACTGCTCTGTCGGCGCGCTCGCTACTACTTTGGTCAATAACCGGATCGCTCCGTAATCTCTATACTCACAGGCCGTGGGCTCGAGGCTCGGTACCGCGGTCTCGATGGCCGCTGCCGCTCCGAACTCGCCGGGCGGCGACATCGTGGAACTCGCCGTCCGAAGCATCACCTCGAGTAAAGGCGGGCTGTGCCTCGTAACCCTGCGTCTACTTGCAGCTCCTCACCGCCTTACCCTTCTGGGCCGCGGTTGCCTTGCGTGGAGGCATAACTGATACATAAAAATATGTCAGAGGGAGTTCAACCTATAACACAGCTCTATTGCACGATCTTAGAGTAAAAGAATGGAAATCAATCCTAAATATCTGGTAGCCTCCTGATTATAGATGTGGTGCACAACACACCGATAATCAAGACTCTACTAGACACGGTCTGTAGACACTTTCCGAGGACTAACTGCTCTGATACCACTTTTGTCACGACCCGACCCGACCCCGGACCGCGACTGGTGCCCTACCTGGGCACCCCTCTCAGGTATACATCAGAGAATAGCAGTGGAACATACATAACACATAAACATGTTTAGACAATAAACATCACAGGCTAGACGATAAGGCCACCTTCCATAACATATATACATAACCAAAAGTAAAACAATACAACTGTATTCTTATAGCCCAAGCCACAAATGTTACTACAGACCTCTAGGAAAACAACAGTGGCGGTACATGGCGCCGCCATAACCCTGAATGTACATAATATCTGCAACTTCAGGGAAAACCGTACCAAAAGACAAGCCTCCGGAGAAATGGAGCTTCTGACACCTGATCAGTGATCCTAAGAATGAGGATCCACCACCTGCTTACCCCTACCTGCGGAATGAACGCAACCCCCGAGGAAGGGGGTCGATTGATATATGTACTAAGTATGTAAAACTGGAAAATACCGTAATTACATCATAAGTCTAAAACAAATCCGGAGACATGTATGATAATCAAATACAGTACATTGTGCCTTACTAACAATGAGAGTACATAAGAGTATACTTACTGCATAAAAATAGGAGGCTCTCGCTCAAAGCAGGTGTCACGACCCGACCCCGGGCCGCGACTGGTGCCCTACCTGGGCACCCTTCCAATCATACAACACCAAAATAAGTGCGGAAAATAAGTAACACATTTTTTTTTAAAACCAAGGCAAAGCCGATAAGGCTGCCATAATATAAATCACCCAAAAAGGGTTTACACTAACCAAAAATGTAATTACAACTCTAACGATCCATGGCACGTGAATACAGACCTCTAAGATTTGAACAAATACTATGACGGACAAGGCCCCGTGCACTGAATATACATAGCCATGACAACTCCGGAACATTGGAGCCATCTCAAAATGCTGAACCAGGATCCTAAGCTCGCAGATCCACAACTGTATACCTAAACCTGCGGACATGAACGCGGCCCGGTCAAGATAACAACAATGCGAATATGGAACAAAAATAAAGTACAAGAACAGATCATAAGCATACAAAAGAATGACAGGCAAGTATAAAAGTACATACGATCTGCGTGTCATTACCACTCATGAACTTAATTGCACATCATTATCTTTTCCATTCCATTAAGAGTTTTAGCCATATCTTACGTACATACTTAGGAGAAGTCATTAAGTTCATTACCATATAACTTACTTATCTTTCATAACATAATCCGGCCCTTTATGGAGGGACGCATATACTACCCGGCCCAATTTGGGACGCGATCAAGTCACACAAATATCAAAGCGTGCGTGGAATCCCATCACTTAGCCGACCATAAGTGTAAAATATAACCATGTGACGCGCCCGTGGCATCCCACCTCACTGTCGGCGTACACATACACAATACATATATATATCTCCTGCCCAGGGAATCCCACATCACTGCCGACAACCGTAGGTGTAACATATAACTATGTGACGCGCCCGTGGCATCCCACCTCACTATCGGAGTACACATATAAAACACACACACATATATATATATATATATATATATATATATATATCTATATATAAAGTGGCCGCATGCACCGGAATCCCTCATCGTATAATCCTGGCCCTAACGGGCCCTCGGCGTCCTCATCGTGAGTGCGGTCTTCGGGGAGCTAGCCCACGGAGTAATAATATAACATGCCCGAAATCCCTCATCGTGGTACATGTCTTCATGGGAGCTAGCCCGTGGAGTAATAGTCATACATAGCATGGTCGCGTGCCAGAATCCTCATCGTATAAGCGTGGCCATGGGTAATAAAACAACCGAATCTAACCCGCCTCACGGTCACGTGCCGGAATCCTACATCGTATAAGCATATCCAAGGATCAATCATAATGGAAACATACGTGGAATCCCACATCAGCGTCGATGCGTCGAGTAAACTTACAACAAGACGATGACCCTCCAACTGAGAGTCACGACAACGTAAACATATAATACTTGCACTCCAAGCTATCACAAGCAAACATAGGCAAGTTCATTAAACCTTTAGATTTCCACTTTTATAAACTCATGGCACTTTCGTTTCACACATAAAAATTCGGGAATTTAACCCAAAGTACTACGTTCTTACATTCTTTTCAAAAGACTCCTTTTCATATAAAACCCCAAGATACTAACACCCGTAGTATCAAGGCTTGTTTACATTTTACGTAAGTCACTACACTTTTAGAAATACATTTTTCGGCTTCTAAACCAAGTGACTTATTTCCTTAACACTTAAGCAATTGATCCTTTTAAATCCATTTTCCTTTCTTTATTTCAAAACATTTATCATTACTTAGAGTAAACCACTCTTTTAACTTTCCATAAAGCTATTATAACCCACTTTCCATAAAGTCGTTATAACTCTTTATGTCTTAGACAATTTCTGTCACGACCCGACCCCGGGCCCGCGACCGGTGCCCTACCTGGGCACCCTTACAGGTATACATCAGAGATAATCAGCGGAAACATACATGAAACTTTAAAAATAAACAACAGAAGTAAAATAACGGAGTTAGCGATAGGTACCTTCCAGACATAATATATACAACCAAGCGATTGCCTTTCTTTTACAAACTGACCCACAATATGTGACTACAGACCTCTAAGAATTTTAACATAACAACTGTGGCGGGACAGGGCCCCGCCATACCCCTGAATGTACATGAATCTACTACCTCAGGGAAAAACCGTACCAAGAGCTAAGACTCCGGAGCAAAATGGAGCTTTCTTTCAAAAACTGAACTGAGATCCTAAGAGCAAGGACCACCAACATGGGTACCTATAACTTGCGGGCATGAACGCAGCGGCCGAATAACAACATTGCAGAATATGGAGCGAAATAACGTCTAAGAAATGCATCATAATGCATAAAAGAATGTCATTTTAACTCGAAATCAATCGTATATTAACCGTTCCTTTCCTTCTTTCAATAAGAATTAACCTCATATTCTTACATACATACCTAAGAAATTAATCAAGTTTTTTCCACATAACTTACATATCTTACATAACACAATCCGGCCCTTTATGGAGGGACTTCTTATTTGGGAGCTTACTTTGATTATCCATACGTGATAACGTAATCCGGCCCATTTGCGGGTCACGGTGTACTGATAAATCATGTGGCATAATCCGGCCCGCCTGTGGGGCTCGGTGTACTGTGGAATCATGTAGCATAATTCGGTCCGCCTGTGGAGCTCGGTGTACTGTGGAATCATGTATCATAATCCGGCCCGCCTGTGGAGATCGGTGTAAGATGATGTAACCCGACCTAAGTGTAGGCTCGGGGTAATATGGCGTAATCCGACCTATGTGTAGGCTCGGTGTATCTCATAACGTAATCCGGCCTATTTGTAGGCTCGGTGTATTTCATAACGTAATCCGGCCTATTCGTAGGCTTGGTGTGATTTTCCTTACATAACATTTTTAAAACATCTTTTCACTTCTTCTTAAGTCGTCATAACAACTTCCCATAAAGCTATTATAACAACCTTTCATTTTGGAGAACTTAAGGCACTTTTATTCTTACAACATTAGGAAAACTAGATCCAAAAATACTACGTACATACATACTTAAAAGAATCATAAAACCTCCTTTCTTTTTTTAAAGCTCAAGTCACATACTCTTTTGGAAACCATCTTCTTAACTTCGAAATAAATTAAGAAGCCATACTTTTAAAATTTAGTCCTTTCCACTTATAATCAAGGCTTATGGTCTTAACACCTCGTAGCATACACTCTTTAAAATCATGTCGCTTATACTTATAAAATCATGTCCTCTATACTTTAGAAATCAAGTCCATGCTTGAACAATAAAGTTTCATAATCCTTTAAAGAAAATCAAAGTTCATAGTCTTAAAACTTCATAACATACATTCTTTAAAATCCATTTACTTATACTTATAAAATCATGTCATCTACACTTTAGGAATCAAGTCCCATAACTTGAAAAATAAAGTTTCATACACTTCCCAAAACCAAGTAGCTTATTCTCTTTAAAACCATATAACTTCCACTTTTAAAATCAATCCCTTTTTCACATATAAATTCAAATCATTTTTAAACATAAAATCAACTTACTTACTTTAAATAAATCAAGACACGTAGCTTTAAATCAAATCTTATAACTTCCTAACCATTTTTACCAACATCTCCCATAAGACTTGGTAAGGACTTAGGATAATTTAAACATACTTTTAACTAGAATCAACAACGTGAACACTTCTTAACTTCTAGGAGTAGAAGGAATCATGAAATAATATCACATGGTTATTTCATACGTAGGATCATGCCAAAGAAGGAAGGGGTTCACATACCTCGCGACGATTATCGACAAGTAGCAAAATGCTCCAAAGTACTTCAACCTTGATAGCTAATCCATCCTTCAAGTAGGATACGCTATACTAAGTACTTCAACCTATCATGGTCACAATCGTCCATTAACCTCTTACTTCAAGCGTAGAATATTCTAAGTGCTAAGTCACTAAATTCTACGGAAAATCAGACAACGACCTCCTTTGTTTCTACTTACTTTGCCACCTTTTCAAGGCGAAATACAATAACCAAACAGCCCCAATTGGCTCACAACAATATAGAAGGTAGTCCAATACAAATGAATAACAAACTAAAAGTCCAAATTCGGCCACCTTGAGTTCAACCATACCGATTCTTATCAAATTGGTAGCATAACATGACATCAAGTCGCAATTGATTATACTACTATAATCTCCAAATAAGTAACATGCGACGATTTCTAATGAGCGATCAATTAGTAATCCAACTTCAAGTGGCTTATATAACATTTCGGATTTAAGCTACAAGTAATCCATAATACTTATAAACTTCAACTTAACAACTTCATGCTAGCAACCTGTATAGCTAACAACAACAAGTATAAATATAATCTTGTAACACTATTAAGAGACAAGATTATACCTCAACGAATCTCAAACCAATTTCCATATCCAAAGTCGCCTAGCAACATAGAGACTCTTAAGACACTTCAATCCGCTACTTGAGACCCTTAGAACCCTACCAACAACTTTCCTTCAAACTTCCAATCCAAAACCTAGAAAGCCACTAGGTTTTCACTTTGCGACTAATACGAAAACTCTCTTTTTTCGGGATTTTTCTATTGAGATACGCTTACAATACACTTAGGAACCTTGGATTAAAGTCTTGTGAGTATTGAACAACAATTGAAAATTTTCCTCTCTTATTTTTCACCAAACCCGAGAGCACAAGGCTTCAAGAACAAGGGTTCTTCAATTTTTTTCTAAGTGTGGAACTCTTGTCTTGCTACTAGTACCCTTATATAACAACATGGAGGACTAAGATAAAAACACATGGGTGGTTTGGATGATCTCTCATTAAATATCATGCTAAGTGGTCCCATTGACCAAGTCAATAATATCAAGCTCTCTAATAGCAAGACTTGTCTTCCTAACAAGGGTCAAATGATCCTTGTGCCCATGCTACAATTCGCCCAAGCTCACTTAAGGGGGGTGACACGTGTCGCCCTCCCATTCACCTGATAATTCGTTTTCCGACAAATTCAAATTTCCGATAAATTTTTACAAGTCTCAAATCTTAACACTTGTGAGTTCTTACTTACGTTCTTAAAACATATCCTGTAAATACGGGGTGTAACAATTTCATTCCTTTTATAACCAAGAGACTTATACTTTCAAATCGAATTACATAGCTTTCAAAATACTTCAAGTCTCTTAACTTTTAAGAAAACCAGTTTCTTAACTTTAGAATGGCAAGAAATCAATACTTTCCAAATCAAGTATTCTATGCTTTTAAATCAATTCATTTCTTCCTTTAAGAATCAAGTCCCATAACTTGAAAAAATAAAGTCTCTTAACCTTTTAAGAATTTGAGGTTCATAGCCTTAAAACCTCATACGTAAATTCTTATAAATTAAGTAACATATACTTTGGTGCGTTGTGAATAAGTTATACTTATTTATAACGATCTTAATCAAGTAGCCATGATCTAGAAAATGTACTACAATTTTGTCTTATCTTAGCTTCTATGCAGATGGAGAATTCTACTCATTTTAACTTAATTGATTGTCATTACATTTTCCTTTATTAACGCTGCAGTGGCTTGTTCGATACTTATTTTCATTTGTGCCGTAACTTAGCCAAGTCAACTTGGCTCCAAAATACCTCCTAACGACTCTTACCAACATCCCCCATAAGACTTGGTAAGAACATAGGATAACTTAGACATAACCCTTACGTAGAGTAAATCAACATACATACCTCTTAACTTCTAAGAGTAGAAGGAATCATGAAATAATACCACATGTATATTCCATACATAAAATCATGTCAAAAGAAGGAAGAGGTTCACATACCTCGCGACGATTATCGACAAGTAGAAAAATGCTCCAAAGTACTTCAACCTTGATAGCTATTCCATCCTCCAAGTAGAATACGCTATACTAAGTACTTCAACCTATAATGGCCACAATACGTCCATTAACCTCTTACTACAAACGTAGAATATTCTAAGTACTAAGTCACTAAATTTTGCGGAAAATCGGACAGCACTTCCTTTGTTTCTACATACTTTGCCACCTTTTTCAAGGCCGAATACAATAACCAAACACGCCACATTTAAGGCCCAACAATTCAGCTAACCAAAGGGGATTACACTCCTTAACAGGACGTGTAAAATTCCGCCCCACAAATTAATACGAAACTAGTTCCATACTTAAAGCCATTCTTGGCTAAACATATACAACAACACAAAGTCCTTTTCCAATTCTTATCCAATTTCTATTTCAATCCAAGTTGTTAGCATAACATGATATCAAGTCGCAATCGATTATAACTACTATAACCTTCAAGTAAGTAACATGCGACGATTCTAATAAATGACCAAATTGTAATCCAACTTCACATGGCTTAAATAACATTTCGGATTTAAGGCTACTACCAATCCATAATACTTATAAAACTTCAACACATATACTTCATGCTAGCAAACATGTAAGGCTAACAACAATATATAATCTTGTAACACTTAAGAGACAAGATTATTACCTCAACGATTCTTAGTCCAACTTCAAATCCGAAGTTGCTCCTTAGCAACTTAGAGTCTCTTCTAGACACTTCAATCCGCTACTTGAGACCCTTAGAACAACACCAACAAATTTCCTTCAATCTTTCAAACAAAACCTAGAAAAACAACTAGGTTTTCTTCTTGCGACTAACACGAGAACCATCTTTTTCCGGGATTTTTCTATTGAGATACACTTACAATACACTCATGAACCTTGGGTTAAAGTCTTGTGGCTAATGAACCACAAACGAAAAAATTTCCTCTTTCTTTCATAGCAAACCCGAGAGCTCACAATGGCACACACAAGTTCTCTCAATTTTTTCTAAGTGTTGGAAGACAAGTCTTGCTACTAGTGTGCTTATATAATACATTGGATGGCTTAGATATCAACACATGTGTCGTTAGGATGGAGAACATTAATTAAAAAGCCAAGTGGACAAGTTGACTAGTCAACAATCTCAAGCTAGCAAGACTTTGTTCATCTTCAATGGTCAATGGCCACTTTACCCTTGAATATTTCGTCCAAGCCATGTGGGGGAGGTGCCACGTGTCGCCCTCCCATTTGTCCATAAAATTCCATAACCCTCGTGGGCCCCACAAAACGTAAAATTCCTCGGGTGGGCCCCACATGACCAAATCCGTACAAATAAATTTCCATAATGATAATAAGTTCCATACTCTTCAAATAATGCATTTTGAGAATCCAATTCTCCTCAACAAACATTTTTCCTTTCCGACGTTCGGAAGATTTTCCGTCGGAAAAATAATTCTTCCTTTCGCACCCTTTTCAAGTCTTGAGTTCCTTACGTACATTCTCTTAAACATTCCCTGGAGTTACGGTGTGTAACAGCAGGACTACCCGCCCGTGGTATCATTAAGCAATCCTACTCCTGGGACTATTTCACCTGCATGGGTCGTGTGGACCCGCATGAGGTATTCCTCGCATCATGGGTAGCAAATCCATGGAGTGGTATAATGTCTTGGGGGTTTACCCCGCAATCATACTCAGAAGGTGGTATAACATCTTGGGGGTTTACCCCGCATTTATACTCTTACCCTGGAGAAGGTGGTATAACGTCTTGGGGGTTTACCCCGCATTTATACTCTTACCCTGGAGAAGGTGGTATAACGTCTTGGGGGTTTACCCCGCATTTATACTCTTACCCTAGCTCAACCGGCTATCATACATAATATAAGCACTACCAGCTTACCATACATAACATAACTAAGTTAAGAAATCCCATAACTTCTTATTAGTCTTGTTCATATACCCTCTCATTTTAGTTCACTTAAGGCACTAACATGTCTTAATAAAAGAATCCGGGAATTAAACCCAAAGTACTACATACTTCTACTCTTTAAAAAAAATGACTCATTTTCATATAAAACTTCCAAGATACTATTAACCATAGCATCAAGTCACTTGTCCTTACTTATCTTACTTAAAGTAAATCTCTCCTTTAACTTTCCATAAAACTAATATAACCAACTTCCCATAAAGTCGTTATATTAACCTTATACCTTAGTCAATTACATTTTCCTATAACCAATACACTTATACTTTTTAAACGAAACAAGTATCATATAAATAAAACACTTCAAGTCCCTTAACTTTGAGAACTTAAGACATCATTACTACTTTTAAAGAAGTGGGTTAATCCTCTAACTCGCCCAACTTGGCCATTCTTAAACAAGTAAAAGATATCAAGGTCTTGTACGTCTACCGTACTATATAGGTACAACTATTCATGCTCAAGAGATAGGAAAGTTCCACATACCTCTTCGGGTCAATCCACCCGCAAGTCCAATATCCCGCACGTAGTATGTCAACCTATAATGACCATAATACGTCCATTAGCTTCTAGCTTCAACGTAGAACATTCTAATTGAAAAGCCCCTTATTCTACGGAAAATTGGACAGCACTTCCTTTGTTTCTACATACTTTTCTACCTTTTCAAGGTCCGATATCAACTACTAAACGCCACTTTTAAGGCCCAATCAATTCAGCAATATAAGGGGATTACACGCCAAACTTGGACGTGTAAAATTCTGCCCCACAATACAAATTAACTAATCCAATAAGTTTAAGGTAGTAGCTTGGCTATAACATGTTCACATATCATCTTTATCCAATCTTTTCAAATCCAAATCATATTTCCTACATGCAATATATCTAAGAGCAATATGGACAACTACAAGTCCTTTCTTCCACACATGCAACACAATTTACTAGCAAAAAGAGAAAAGATTGTTACCTTAGAGTTTACCCAATTTAGTCCAACAAACTTCACTAGCCTTCTTTCCATAATCACCTCCACAAACCTCCTACAAGCTTGTCAACAAGTTTCCTTCTTGCCACCTTTTTGAATTTTCTCTAGGCCTTGGTTTCTTCTCAAATTTCTAGAGAGCAGGGAGAGTGATTTTTAGAGAGAAGGAGTTGTGTAAAGAATGACCAAGTCTTCAAGACTTGGTCAATATATAGTGCTTCCACACAATCAGATGAGAGGGACACTTTTCACTGTTACACCCCGTATTTTCAGGACATGTGTTAAGAACGTACGTAAGAATTCCAAATGTTAAGATTTGAGACTTGTAAAAATTTATCGGAATTATGAAATTGTCGGAAAATGTAATATTGTGACGAATGGGAGGGTGACACGTGTCACCCCCCCCCCTATGTTGCCTTGGACGAAAAGTAGCATGGGCACAAGGGTCATTTGACCCTTGTTAGGAAGACAAGTCTTGCAACTTGAAGAGCTTGAGAAATTTGACTTGGTCAATGGGACCACAAGACTTGATATTTAGTAAAAACTCATCCAAGCCTCACATTTGTTCACATCTTGACCCTCCATTGAACTATATAATACTACTAGTAGCAAGAAAAACTTCAACACTTAGAAAAATTTACAAGAAATTGAAGAACTCCTTAGCCTAGCTCTCGGGTTCATGCCCATTTGAAAGAGAATTTTTTTTTGTTTCTTGTCCAATAAGCTCCACACTTCAAAACAAGGTTCATGAGGGTATTTTAAGTGTATCTCAATAGAAAAATCTCGGAAAAAGATAGTTTTCGTATTAGTCGCAAAATGAAAACCTAGTTGCCTTTCTAGGTTTTGGTTGGAAGTTTGAAGGAAATTGGTTGGTGTTGTTCTAATGGTCTCAAGTAGCGGATTGGAGTGTCTTGAAGAGGCTCTAAGTTGCTAAGGAGCGACTTCGGATTTGGAGTTGGATTAGGATTCGTTGAGGTATAATCTTGTCTCTTAAAAGTGTTACAAGATTATATATGTATTGTTTGTTGTTAGCTTTACATGTTGCTAGCATGAAGTTTATATGTTGAAGTTTGATAAGTATGATGGATTGATTGTAGTCTTAAATCCGAAATGTCATTTAAGCCTTGTGAAGTTGGATTACAATTTGGTCGTTTATTAGAATCGTCGCATGATTACTTACTTGAAGATTTTAGTAGTATAATCGATTGCGACTTGATATCATGTTATGCTAACAACTTGGATTAAAAAAGGAAGTTGGATAAGAATTGGTAGTGTTGTATCTCAATGTTGCCGAAATTGGCCTAATAGTTTGTATTAGTTTGATATCTATTGTGGGGAAGAATTTTACACGTCTAGTAGGCGTGTAATCCCCTATTGTTAATTGCATTGATTGGGCCTTAAATGTGGCATGTTTGGTTATTGAATTAGGCCTTGAAAAAGGTGGCAAAGTATGTAGAAACAAAGGAGGTGTTGTCCGATTTTCCGTAGAATTTAGTGACTTAGCACTTAGAATATTCTACGTTTGAAGTAAGATGTTAATGGACGTATTGTGACCATTATAGGTTGAATTACTAAGTATAGCGTATCCTACTTGAAGGATGGAATAGCTATCAAGGTTGAAGTACTTTGGAGCATTTTGCTACTTGTCGATAATCGTCGCGAGGTATGTGAACCTCTTCCTTCCTTTGGCATGATTCTATGTATGGAATATACCTGTGGTATCATTTCATGTTTCCTTCTACTCTTAGAAGTTAAGAGGTAGTGGTGTGATTTACTCTATGTAAAGCTTATGTCAAAGTTATCCTAAGTCCTTACCGAGTCTTATGGGGAATGTTGGTAAGAGTCGTTAGGAGGTACTTTAGAGCCAAGTTGACTTGGCTAATTTATGGCACGAATGAGAATAAGTATCGAGCAAGCCATTGCAGCGTTAATAAAGGAAAATGTAATGACAATAGATTATATTAAAATGAGTAGAATTCTCCATCTGCATAGAAGCTAAGATAAGACAAAATTGTATTACATTTTTTAGATCATGGCTGCTTTAATAAGATCGTTATAATCATGTAATATCTACTCACACTCATAAGGCATATGTGCTTAACTTAAAGAATTTACGTTATGAAGTTTTAAGACTGTGAACCTTAGACTCATAAAAGGTTGAGAGACTTTATTTTCCAGGTAATGAAACTTGATTCTTAAAGGAAGAATTGACTTGATTTAAGGGAAGTAACTTGTTTTAAAAGGTGTGAGTACTTGAGTTAAGAGACTTGATTTCTAAAAGTTAAGAGACTAATTGTATTTTGAAAGTTAAGAGAATTGATTTGAAAGTATTTAATACTTGGTTTTAAAAAGTAGAAGTCTCTTGGTTATAAAAGGAATGAGTTTGTCTAAAACCATAAAGGGTTATAACGGCTTTATGGGAAGTTGGTTATAATGGCTTTATGGAAGGTTAAGAGAATGGTTTTCTCTAATAAGGTAAACAAAGAAATAACTTGAATTAAGGAAGGGCAATTTGATTTAAGGGTCACTTGATTTAGAAGCCGAGAAATGTATTTCTAAAAGTATCGTGACTTATGTGAAATGTACACAAGCCTTGATACTACGGGTGTTAGTATCTTGGGGTTTTATATGAAAAGGAATCTTTTGAATGGAAGTACGTAGTACTTGGGGTTATATTCCCGGATTTTTATGTGTGAAACGAAAGTGCCATGAGTTTATAAAAATGGAAGTCTAAAGATTTAATGAACTTGCCTATGTTTGCTTGTGATAGCTTTGAGTGCGAGTATTATATGTTTACGTCGTCGTGACTCTCAGTTGGAGGGCCGGCTGTCTTGTTATAAGTTTACTTGGACGTACCGACAGAGATGTGGGATTCCACGGGTATGCTTCCATTATGATTGATCTTTGGACATGCTTATACGATGTGGGATTCCGGGGCATGTGACCAGGATGCGGGTTAGATGCCCGGACATTTTATTGGACGTACCTGCAGTGACGGGGGATTCCACGGGTATGCTTCCATTATGATTGATCTTGGCCATGCTTATACGATAAGGGATGCCGGGGAATGCATCCAGGATGCGGGTTAGATGCCCGCGCATTTTATTACTTCATGGCCATGCTTATACGATGTGGGATTCCGGGGCATGCGACCATGTTATATTTTACTCCATGGGCTAGCTTCCCATGAAGACATGTACCCACGATGAGGGATTCCGGGGGCATGTTATATTATTATTCAATGGGCTAGCTCCCCATGAAGACCTGCACCTACGATGAGGGATGCCGAGGGCACGTTATGGCCATGCTTATACGATGAGGGAATCCGGTGCATGCGACGCGTTATATATATATATATATATATATATATATATATATATATATATATATATATATATAAGTGTGTTGTAGATGTGTAAGCGGTGAGGTGGGATACTACGGGCGCGTCACATGGTTATATGTTACACCCACGGCTGTCGGCAGTGATGTGGGATTCCACGGGCAGGAGATATATATATGTATTGTGTATGTGTACGCCGACAGTGAGGTGGGATGCCACGGGTGCGTCGCATGGTTATATTTTACACTTATAGCTGTCGGCAGTGATGGGGGATTCCACGGGCACGCTTTGATATTTGTGTGACTTGATCGCGTCCCAGATTGGGCCGGGTAGTATATGCGTCCCTCCATAAAGGGCCGGATTATGTTATGGGAGATAAGTAAGTTATATGGTAATGAACTTAATGATTTTTCCTAATCATGTACGTAAGAATGTGACTATAACTTTTATTGAAAATGGGAAAAGATAATAAGGTACGATTAAGTTCATAAGTGGTAATGACACGGCAGGATCTAGTATGTACTTTTTATACTTGTCCAGTCTGATTCTTTTGTCTACATCATGACGTTATTTCTGTTCCATATTCGTACTGTTGTTATCGACTTCTTCGAAGTGCGTTATGCCCGCAGGTTTTAGGTACCCAGGTTGGTGATCCTTGCTCTTAGGATCTCGGTTCAGTTTTGGGATAAAAAGCTCCATTTGCTTATCTCTTGGTATGGTTTCCCCTGAGGTTGTAGATTCATGTATATTCAGGGGTATAGCGGGGCCCTGTCCCGCCACAGTTGTTATGTTAAAACTCTTAGAGGTCTGTAGTCACATATTGTGGGTCAGTTTGTAAAGGAAAGGAGGCAACTGCTTCGGTATTATATATGTATGTCCCGGAAGGTAGCCCTATCGGCTAACCTGTTGTTTTACTTCTGTTGTTTTATTTTGTAAGTTTCATGTATGTTCCGCTGATTTTCTCTGATGTATACCTGTAAGGGTGCCCAGGTAGGGCACTAGTCGCGGGCCCGGGGTCGGGTCGTGACAAAAGTGGTATCAGAGCAGTTAGTCCTCGGAAAGTGTCTACAGACCGTGTCTAGTAGAGTCTTTATTATCGGTGTGTTGTGCACCATATCTATAATCAGGAGGTTGCAGGACATTTAGGATTGGTTTCCATTCTTCTCTCTTTGAGATCGTGCAGTAGGGCTGTCATAGTAGGTTGAATCCTCTCTGACCCCTTCTTATGTATGATTATGCCTCCACGGCGGCCAGGGCCCAGAGGGCAAGGCAGGAGGCGCTAGTGGTACGCAGAGGTTACGAGGACTCGGCACGACTATGCTTGAGGTAGTAGGCGAACGGCGAGCTCACCACGCCGGCGGTATTAGAGGCCGAGGCGGCGGAGCTCCAGAGGTTCGTGCCGAGCCTCCGATTCAGCTGGGGAAGAGTTTAGAGATTATGGAGAACAGATCAGACTATTGACTAGAATAGTGGTAGGCAGCGACAGAGCGTGTAGCTAACCCTAGAGCCGACAGTTTGAGGATTCGGGATTTTCTGGGTTGTAGTCCACCCTAGTTTTATGGTTCGAGATCTGAGGAAGATACTCAAGAGTTCGTTCGACAGCTACAGCGGACTATGCAGGTGCTTAGGGCCTCGGATACAGAGTCAGTTGTGTTAGCTTCTTAGCGGTTACACGATATTGCGTTGAACTGGTTTGAGTCTTGGAAGCTGTCGAGAGGTGTGGGTGCTCGTCCGGCAGTTTGGGATGAGTTCACGGAGGCCTTTCTTGATCACTTTTTGCCTCCTGAAATGAGGAGAGCCCGTGTTGATAGGTTATTGGCATTGAGCCAGAATGGGAGAACCATCAGGGAATACAACCTGGAGTTTGACTCGTTATCCAGATATGCGCACACTATTGTGGCTGATATGGCGGACAGAGTTCACCGCTATGTAATGGGGCTAGACCGTCATATGATTACTGCATGTCTGGGAGTGGCCCTTCAGCCAGGTATGGATATTGCCAGGATGCAGGCGTATGCGCAGGGGATAGAGGACAGAGAGAGAGGGTCAGCTAGACTCAGGCCAGCCCAAGAGGGCCAGGACAGCAGGGTTCCAGGGCAATTCGCGAGGCGGACAGCCTCAGCAGCAGAGTAGGTCCACATTTCAGCCGACACAGAGTGCTCCTTCCCGGTCTTCTGGCCGGAGGTTTGGTCGCCAGGGATATTCGGGAGCAGGTCAGGGCTCCAGGGCTACAGGTTCACAGATGTCCGAGAATAGTAGCCAGGGGAAGCCACCTTTGCCCCGGTGTGGTCACTGTAGTAGATTCCATTTTGGGGAGTGTCGTACTACTTCGACAGCTTGTTATGCTTGCGGCCAGCAGGGCCATTTCGTGAGAGACTGTCCGACCAGAGGTGGCACTGGTGGGATAGCGCAGTCTACTGGATCAGTTGCGGGTTCTTCGCCTTCCATAGCCAGGCAGGATGTTTATGCACCGGCAGGCCGTAACAAAGGTCGTGGTGGAAGTTCCCAGTTTTAGCGGTCCTTTGAACCGCCTATATGATTTCAGGTATGTCCTTGGCCCTTTAGAAACTTGTATGCATGATAGAGTTGTGGTATGTTTAAGTGTCATGAACAGATTATATTGAGACTATGTATATGTTAGAAGGAGTTGGAAGTACAAAAAGATAATCTCTTTTGGGCTTATGATGGACAGATATGTGTGTGCGAGGTATTAGGGCCATGTGTGGCATTGTTGGTATGTCGGGGTTATGAAAGGAAACTATGTCGCTAATTATAAGTTTGACTTCGAAAGAACATTCGGGGACGAATGTTTCTAAGGGGGGAAGAATGTTACACCCCGTATTTTCAGGACATGTGTTAAGAACGTACGTAAGAATTCCAAATGTTAAGATTTGAGACTTGTAAAAATTTATCGGAATTATGAAATTGTCGAAAAACGTAATATTGTGATGAATGGGAGGGCGACACGTGTCACCCCCTTATGTTGCCTTGGACGAAAAGTAGCATGGGCACAAGGGTCATTTGACCCTTGTTAGGAAGACAAGTCTTGCAACTTGAAGAGCTTGAGAAATTTGACTTGGTCAATAGGACCACAAGACTTGATATTTAGTAGAAACTCATCCAAGCCTCACATTTGTTCACATCTTGACCCTCCATTGAACTATATAATACTACTAGTAGCAAGACAAACTTCAACACTTAGAAAAATTTACAAGAAATTGAAGAACTCCTTAGCCTAGCTCTCGGGTTCATGCCCATTTGAAAGAGAAATTTTTTTGTTTCTTGTCCAATAAGCTCCACACTTTAAACCAAGGTTCATGAGGGTATTGTAAGTGTATCTCAATAGAAAAATCTCGGAAAAAGATAGTTTTCGTATTAGTCGCAAGATGAAAACCTAGTTGCCTTTCTAGGTTTTGGTTGGAAGTTTGAAGGAAATTGGTTGGTGTTGTTCTAATGGTCTGAAGTAGCGGATTGAAGTGTCTTGAATAGGCTCTAAGTTGCTAAGGAGCAACTTCGGATTTGGTGTTGGATTAGGATTCGTTGAGGTATAATCTTGTCTCTTAAAAGTGTTACAAGATTATATATGTATTGTTTGTTGTTAGCTTTACATGTTGCTAGCATAAAGATTATATGTTGAAGTTTGATAAGTATGATGGATTGATTGTAGTCTTAAATCCGAAATGTCATTTAAGCCTTGTGAAGTTGGATTACAATTTGGTCGTTTATTAGAATCGTCGCATGATTACTTACTTGAAGATTTTAGTAGTATAATCGATTGCGACTTGATATCATGTTATGCTAACAACTTGGATTAAAAAAGGAAGTTGGATAAGAATTGGTAGTGTTGTATCTCAATGTTGCCGAAATTGGCCTAATAGTTTGTATTAGTTTGATATCTATTGTGGGGCGGAATTTTACACGTCTAGTAGGTGTGTAATCCCCTATTGTTAATTGCATTGATTGGGCCTTAAATGTGGCGTGTTTGGTTATTGAATTCGGCCTTGAAAAAGGTGGAAAAGTATGTAGAAACAAAGGAGGTGCTGTCCGATTTTCCGTAGAATTTAGTGACTTAGCACTTAGAATATTCTACATTTGAAGTAAGAGGTTAATGGACGTATTGTGACCATTATAGGTTGAAGTATAAGTATAGCGTATCCTACTTGAAGGATGGAATAGCTATCAAGGTTGAAGTACTTTGGAGCATTTTGTTACTTGTCGATAATCGTCGCGAGGTATGTGAACCTTTTCCTTCCTTTAGCATGATTCTATGTATGGAATATACCTGTGGTATCATTTCATGTTTCCTTCTACTCTTAGAAGTTAAGAGGTAGTGGTGTGATTTACTATATGTAAAGTTTATGTCAAAGTTATCCTAAGTCCTTACCGAGTCTTATGGGGGATGTTGGTAAGAGTCGTTAGGAGGTACTTTGGAGCCAAGTTGACTTGGCTAATTTATGGCACGAATGAGAATAAGTATCGAGCAAGACATTGCAGCGTTAATAAAGGAAAATGTAATGACAATCGATTATATTAAAATGAGTATAATTCTCCATCTGCATAGAAGCTAAGATAAGACAAAATTGTATTACATTTTCTAGATCATGGCTGCTTTAATAAGATCGTTATAATCAAGTAATATCTACTCACACTCATAAGGCATATGTGCTTAACTTAAAGAATTTACGTTATGAGTTTTTAAGACTGTGAACCTTAGACTCATAAAAGATTGAGAGACTTTATTTTTCAGGTAATGAAACTTGATTCTTAAAGGAAGAATTGACTTGATTTAAGGGAAGTAACTTGTTTTAAAAGGTGTGAGTACTTGAGTTAAGAGACTTGATTTCTAAAAGTTAAGAGACTAATTGTATTTTGAAAGTTAAGAGAATTGATTTGAAAGTATTTAATACTTGGTTTTAAATAGTAGAAGTCTCTTGGTTATAAAAGGAATGAGTTTGTCTAAAACCATAAAGGGTTATAACGACTTTATGGGAAGTTGGTTATAACGGCTTTATGGAAGGTTAAGAGAATGGTTTTCTCTAATAAGGTAAACAAAGAAATAACTTGAATTAAGGAAGGGCAATTTGATTTTGTCACGACCCGAATCCCGGGCCCGTGACTGGTGCCTTACCCCGGGCACCCTAGTGATACAACATCAGAGAAAACCAGCGGAAAATAAAACACGAGTCATGAAACAAGAGATATAATAAGTAAACAAAGCAACCAAAGCAGTTGCCTTCGATATACATAAAAACCGAGCAGTTAACCTTTTTACAAACCACGCCACAACGATTACTGCACTTAAGATTTACAACAACTATGACGGGACAGGGCCCCGCCATACCCCTGAATGTATAAGCATATAGACTCAGGGTAACATACCAAAAGATAAGCCTCGAAGGAACGGAGCTTTCAATACGAAAGGTGATCCTAAAAGCGGGATCGACACCGATGTACCTTTTACTGCGGCATGAACGGCCCGAAGGAGAGTCGATAACAGTACCAAGTATGTGAAATCTGAAAATATCAGAAATGAAATCATAATAGTCTATATAAAGCAGAGACATGTATGATAACCAAACTACAGTTCACAACATAGAAGCAGTCATGTCAAGTCAGGGACTCACGCCCTAAAAGTCATCCCTCATGCCCGTGGAACTCCTTCCTCACTGCCGGCAGTCTAGGTACAAATCATGTGATACGTATAACAGGTCTCGGCCCATCTTATGGACCCAATATAGAAAAGGGTGGAATACATTCCCGGTTCATCCCATGAACCGGTAGTCGAGTGGAATACATTCCCGGATGAACCGGTAGTCAAGTGAAATACATTCCCGGATGAACCGGTCCTCAAGTGAAATACATTCCCGGATGAACCGGTAATCAAGTGAAACACATTCCCGGATGAACCGATAGTCGAGTGAAATACATTCGGATGAACCGGTAGTCAAGTGATATACATTCGGATGACCCAGAGTCGAGTAGAACACGACTTACACAACAAGGCTATCACACGTAACATGGTCAAGTTTCATAACAACAAGTATAAGCAAGTTACACACGACTCAAGGTACTTTCATTTTATATCAAAGTCCGGATTTTAACCTTAAAGTACTACGTCCGTTAAATTCCTTTTAAGATCCATTTCTTTTACAAAGGTCACCCGATACAGTAGTATAAAATTTGAGTGACTAACATTGTTAAGTAAACCAAAATGCTTTCCTTTGTAAAATCAAGTGACAACCTTATTTTCCAAACGTTCAAGTTGCCTAATTTCGAATGCTCAAGTTTCTCATTTTAGAAAAAGGTTTCGTAGTTCATAGTTTTAAATCCTTTAAAACATAATTCTCCTTTAAACGTTTTGAGAAACCTATGTCTTATAAGTGAGTAGGTATTCTTGTTTATAATCAATCTTATTAAGCAGCCATGATCTAGGAAATGTAATATCATTTTGTCTCATCTTAGCTTCTATGCAGATGGAGGTTTCTACTGGTTTTAATAATACTTCTTTAGTCAATACATTTTCCTTTTATTAACGCTGCAGTGGTTTGTCGATACACATTCTGATTTCCGAAATCAGTATAACATTCTTAAGCCGTTATACCTAACTTCCCATAAAGCTAGTATAACTCTTAAGCTTTCAAAACCCAAGTAATACTCATTCTTTCAAAACGATTCATAGATCTTTTGAAATGCTTCAAGTTCTTTATTAACACATATCAAGCCAGTTATTATTCAAATCAGTTACCTTTTAAAAACCACAAAGTATGTGCTTATCCACATAAAGCTATTATAACCAACTTCCCATAAAGCCGTTATAACACTTTATGTTTTAAATCAATCAAATACATTTAGCACACGTACGTCACCGCATTACTACATAGTTCACACATATCATGCTAGAAGAGATAGGAAGAGGTCCACATACCTCGCGACGATTGTCGACTAATAGCAAAACGCCCAAGTACCTCAAACCGTCGGCTACTCCTTAAGCCAAGTGGATCACTCCACACGTAGTACTACAACCTATAGAGGCCACAAAGCGCCTATTAATACCTTTAGATCCCGACGTAGAATATTCTACAGAAAATTCGGCAGCACCTCCCCCCCCCGCAACAGCGGAAAGCTCCGCCGCTATCGAGGCCGGCTACCAAGCCAACGGGGTTAACACGTCCGACCGACGTGTACAATTCTACTACACAGAATGCTACACAAGTCTACTATAATACACCCTATGTAATTCTTCGCTTCTCTTATTTAAATTCAGCTTAAGTCGCAAGACATTGGCGTCAGTATTCTTCAGGCTTAAGTCGATAGACTTTGCCGCACACTTATTATGATGAGTTCTTTATATCGTATACGTCCACTCTATATTCCTACAACATGTAATTTCCAATTACAATGTAAGGTCAAGAATGTTTACCTCGATAAGCCCAAAATTATCCGAGTTTATATGTCGTTCCTGAACAAGGTTTAGCTCCTACTCCGTGCGCTCCAAAACGCTCCAAGAAACCCTTAGAAGTGTCTACACAACTTCTACTTAATACTTCAACTACGGGTGAAGATTTTTCCTTAGGGTTTCGTTTAGTGGCTAAAGGAAAGTATAATAGTATTTTAAGCCACATAAGTATAACCTTGGAAAGTACAACAAGGTATTTGGGCTAAAGTATTTTGGACATTATAACAATACTAGGAGAGTATTTCTATACCACAAAGGGGTATTATACGAAACAACTAGGCTAGGGGTACCCCACTGCTAGCACCACTAGGAGTGGGGATACTTTCGGCCAGGGCCTTCTCAAAGGGGAGGGTGTGGCGGACGACTACTACAAGGAGAGGAGGGAGAGTTCAAGACTTAGGCACATTGTTGGATGAAGCACTCTTCAAGCTTAGGGGGGTATTTATAGGTCAAGCCATGGCCAACCAATGGCCAAGATGAAGACAAGTGTGGTGCAAGTGTAGGTTAGATTTCCACCATGTGTACCTTATCCATCTACCACACAACTTGCACAAAAATATCCTACCAACTAAAGCCCTCTTTTCGTCCACCATTGCCGCCATTTGTTCCAATGTGAGGTGACACATGTCACCCTCCGTTGTCCACAATGTTTCGCCTCTCGGAAAAATCCGCAAAAATTATAAATGACATAGCCGAATTTTCCCAACAAAAGTCGTGGAAACGTTTCGTCGAAAAACGACTCTAATCGGGTGTTGTGTACAAATTTGAAACTTGCCTAACTTAAGGCTCAAATTTTCACGCACGCCTCACGCATATACTCAAAATACGGTATAACATTCTTCCTTAGAAACATTCGTCGAATGTTCCTTCTCAAGTCTCAACACAAACATGCGCCAGTATAGTCTTCACTGCTATACGTACGAAAAACAATCATGCCACACCTGGCCATGAAATAACAAATGCACAAAATACGAAATCCCAAGTCCACGAGGAATCACCTCATATCACAAAAGAAACGATCACACTCGTTCACTTCTCCCTACTCGTCGCACTGCTCAACACTCGAACCCTTCCCAAGACACGCACCACACTTGATCCAACGCTTGCTTTCCAACCGCGAGTCACTACCTCCAAACTTGGTCATCTTACTAACCTCGATTTCCTCTAAGGCCACTCTCGGCCTTCACGAACTGATTCTGGTCGAACGTATCCACGAACTCATAAGATGGTCATCTAAACTTGGGCCTAGCACCCTTGTGACCTGCCACTGGCGACCACCAGTGACCTTTCCTCGAACGACGCGGGTTGGCCCGCAACATGGCCTCAACCCGACCCACTATCGCGCCAACTCTTGCTCCTCGACACGGAACAATCTTGCTAAAACACATCATGAAAGCTACCACTTTCATTTACCCAACCCAGGGACTTATCACACAATACATTCAAGGCATAAAATGCACTCGACAAGGATCACTCGAAAATCTTGTACTCAAGGCGGCCTTACATCTAAGGTCTCCACCGTAATATTCTAAGGTTCATCATTTTCTCACCCCTGTGCTTACCCTTTCATTAAGCATGTTTCTAAATCACATTTTAGCACCAAGCTATCCAACATAACACTTAACACATTATCATAACAAACAAAACTCTAGATGGTTAAGATATACCGGCTACCGCCCACTCTAATCATAAGTACGCCTGCAGGCATAATCGTAGAAAGCGATGAACCCGCCATCGATCCGGAGCCGCGCTAAGCCGGCATTCTCCTATAAGCACGATCTTCGTCACATGGCCTCGACGGCCGCAGTGAAACAAGCACCGCGAAAAGACGACATTCCCGGGATGATGTTTGCCACATCGTGCACACCGAGGGGACATGAATCCCGCCGCTAGCACTCACGTATACACGTGAACGAAGCCCCGAGCTCGACCAGCTCGAATACCCCGAACGTCCCAAGACCGAGGGGGACCACTGCATCTTGGTGGAGGTACATAACTAGATCGGCCGAGGCGGTCCGCCTCGAAAGTTACCAAAGGACCTGCTGCTCGCCCTTCTCGCGATCTCGGCCATTCCGTCGACCTCTCCGCGTGCTCACATCCTAGTGCATGAGCTTGATGCGGGCAATGTCCATGCGGTGAAGAGCTACACCCGCACAAGCCTCGCCAAGTAATCGCCCAGCCGGTGACGTAGCGGTGTACTCTGTCCTCCATATCCGCTACGCCGGAACATACCGAGCTAATGAGTCGAACTCCACATTGTACTCTCTAACCGTCCGCCCGCCCCGCCTCAACGTCAAAAATTGTTTACCGAGCCCTCTCATCTGTGAGGCAAGAAATGTGCAAGAAATGCCTCGAGAACTCGTCCCAAACTGCTGGAAGTGCATGCTCTTCCCGAGGCCTCACGAATCAAACCGGTCAATCGCAGATCACGCGGTGAGCGAACCCAATACCACCGACTTCGCCTCGAGGCTCGATCACTCTATGATCCGTCAGAGCTGCTTCGGATAAACTCCCGAGGGTCGCCTCGCCTCGATCCATAGAACACCGGAGGGCTACAACTCGGAAGTCACGTAGCCTCAAATGCGCTCGGGGTGTACTACGGTGCTACTGGGCCGGAATCACGATCCACCTATCCTCATATCGCCACGACCACGGCGAATCGCCATCTCCTTGTACTTATCTCATCGGCTCGGTGTGGCTGGACCGAGGCTCGTGTATCAGAGTCTCGGCAGCCATCGCTGCGCTTCTAAACTCGCTTTGGTCTTGGCGTCGCGAAACCCGCCGTCGAATCATCGCTCAGTCTCGGCCGCTGCGCCTCGTACTCTCTCAGATCTCACTAACAGCCTCGATCGCCTTGCCCACTGGCTCAGGTTGCCTTACGCGGAGGCATAACTGGTAAAGGAAAGGAATATGTCAGAGGGGTCCAATTTATCACACAGCTCTAAGGCACGATCTCAGAATGGGAAGGATGGAAACCAATCCTAAATGTCCTGCAGCCTCCTGATTATAGATGTGGTGCACAACACACCGATAATCAAGACTCTACTAGACACGATCAGACACTTTCCGAGGACTAATCGCTCGATACCACTTTTATCACGACCGAATCCGGGCCGTGGATCGTGCCTTACCCCGGGCACCCTAGTGATACAACATCAGAGAAAACCAGCGGAAAATAAAACACGAGTCATGAAACAAGAGATATAATAAGTAAACAGGCCAACCAAAACAGTTGCCTTCAGTATATACATAAAAACCCGAACAGTTAACCTTTTTACAAACCCCGCCACAACAAAGCATGCACTCTAAGATTTACAACAACTATGACGGACAGGTTCCCGCCATACCACGAATGTATAAGCATCTACGCACTGTGGTAACATACCAAAAGATAAGCCTCAAGGAACGGAGCTTTCAATACGCTGAAAGGTGATCCTAAAAGCGGGATCGATGATGTACCTTTTACTGCAGATGAACGCAGCCTCAAGGAGGTCAAGACAACAGTACCAAGTATGTGAAATCAGAAAATATCAGAAATGAAATCATAATAGTCTATATAAAGCGGGAGACATGTATGATAACCAAACTACGATCACAACATAGAAGCCATATGTCAAGTCGTGACTCACGCCTAAAAGTCATCCTCATGCCCGTGGAACTCCTTCCTCACCGCCAGCCTAGGTACAAATCATGTGATACGATAATGTGTCTCGCCCATCTTATGGACCCAATATAGAAAAGGGTGGAATACATTCTGTTCATCCCATGAACCCAGAGTCGAGTGGAATACATTCCGGATGAACCTAGAGTCAAGTGAAATACATTCCGGATGAACCGGTCCTCAAGTGAAATACATTCCGGATGAACCGGTAATCAAGTGAAACACATTCGGATGAGCCAGAGTCGAGTGAAATACATTCGGATGAACCGGTAGTCAAGTGATATACATTCGGATGACCCAGAGTCGAGTAGAACACAAGACTTACACAACAAGGCTATCACACGTAACATGGTCAAGTTTCATAACAACAAGTATAAGCAAGTTACACACGACTCAAGGTACTTTCATTTTATATCAAAGTCCGATTTTAACCTTAAAGTACTACGTCCGTTAAATTCCTTTTAAGATCCATTTCTTTTACAAAGGTCACCCGATACAGTAGTATAAAATTTGAGTGACTAACATTGTTAAGTAAACCAAAATGCTTTCCTTTGTAAAATCAAGTGACAACCTTATTTTCCAAACGCTCAAGTTGCCTAATTTGAATGCTTAAGTTTCTCATTTTAGAAAAGGTTTCAGTAGTTCATAGTTTTAAATCCTTTAAAACATAATTCTCCTTTAAACGTTTTGAGAAACCTATGTCTGATAAGTGAGTAGGTATTCTTGGATTATAATCACTATGCTTAAGCAGCAATTATCTAGGAAATGTAATATCATGTTGTCTCATCTTAGCTTCTATGCAGATGGAGGTTTCTACTGGTTTTAATAATACTTCTTTAGTCAATACATTTTCCTTTTATTAACGCTGCAGTGGTTTGTCGATACACATTCTGATTTCCGAAATCAGTATAACATTCTTAAGCCGTTATACCTAACTTCCCATAAAGCTAGTATAACTCTTAAGCTTTCAAAACCCAAGTAATACTCATTCTTTCAAAACGATTCATAGATCTTTTGAAATGCTTCAAGTTCTTTATTAACACATATCAAGCCAGTTATTATTCAAATCAGTTACCTTTTAAAAACCACAAAGTATGTGCTTATCCACATAAAGCTATTATAACCAACTTCCCATAAAGCCGTTATAACACTTTATGTTTTAAATCAATCAAATACATTTAGCACATGTACGTCTACCGTACTACATAGTTCACACATATCATGCTAGAAGAGATAGGAAGAGGTCCACATACCTCGCGACGATTGTCGACTAATAGCAAAACGCTCCAAGTACCTCAAACCGCCGGCTACTCCTTAAGCCAAGTGGATCACTCCACACGTAGTACTACAACCTATAGAGGCCACAAAGCGCCTATTAATACCTTTAGATCCCGACGTAGAATATTCTACAGAAAATTCGGCAGCACCTCCCCCCCCCGCAACAGCGTAAATCTCCTCCTCTATCGAGGCCGGCTACCAAGCCAACCAGGGGGGGGTTAACACGTCTGACCGGACGTGTACAATTCTACTACACAGCAATGCTACACAAGTCTACTGTAATACAGTCCTATGTAATTACAGTTCAGTTCTCTTATTTAAATTCAGGCTTAAGTCGCAAGACATTGCCGTAAGTATTATTCAGGCTTAAGTCAAAAGACATTGCCGCACAATTATAATGTTCAGTTCTATATATAGTATACTTCAACTATATATTCCTACAACATGTAATTTCCAATTACAACAGAAGGTCAAGAATGTTTACCTCGATAAGCCCAAAATTATCCGAGTTTATATGTCGTTCCTGAACAAGGTTTAGCTCCTACTCCGTGCGCTCCAAAACGCTCCAAGAAACCCTTAGAAGTGTCTACACAACTTCTACTTAATACTTCAACTACGGGTGAAGATTTTTCCTTAGGGTTTCGTTTAGTGGCTAAAGGAAAGTATAATAGTATTTTCCGGGCTTCGTATAAGTATAACCTTGGAAAGTACAACAAGGTATTTGGGCTAAAGTATTTTGGACATTATAACAATACTAGGAGAGTATTTCTATACCACAAAGGGGGGTATTATACGAAAACAACTAGGCTAGGGGGGGGGGTACCCCACGGCTAGCACCACTAGGAGGGGGGGGATACTTTCGGCCAAGGGGCCTTCTCAAAGGGGGGAGGGGTGTGGCGGACGACTACTACAAGGAGAGGGGAGGGAGATTTCAAGACTTAGGCACATTTTTGGATGAAGAACTCTTCAAGCTTAGGGGGGTATTTATAGGTCAAGCCATGGCCAACCAATGGCCAAGATGAAGACAAGTGTGGTGCAAGTGTAGGGTTAGATTTCCACCATGTGTACCTTATCCATCTACCACACAACTTGCACAAAAATATCCTACCAACTAAAGCCCTCTTTTTCGTCCACCATTGCCGCCCCATTTGTTCCAATGTGAGGGTGACACATGTCACCCTCCCGTTGGTCCACAATGTTTCGTCTCTCGGAAAAATCCGCAAAAATTATAAATGACATAGCCGGAATTTTCCCAACAAAAGCTGTGGAAACGTTTCGTCGAAAAACGACTCTAATCGGGTGTTGTGTACAAATTTCGAAACTTGCCTAACTTAAGGCTCAAATTTTCTACGTACGTCCTCACGTACATACTCTGAAAATACGGGGTATAACAGATTTAAGGGTCACTTGATTTAGAAGCCGAGAAATGTATTTCTAAAAGTATCGTGACTTATGTGAAATGTACACAAGCCTTGATACTACGGGTGTTAGTATCTTGGGGTTTTATATGAAAAGGAATCTTTTGAATGGAAGTACGTAGTACTTGGGGTTAAATTCCCGGATTTTTATGTGTGAAACGAAAGTGCCATGAGTTTATAAAAATGGAAGTCTAAAGGTTTAATGAACTTGCCTATGTTTGCTTGTGATAGCTTTGAGTGCGAGTATTATATGTTTACGTCGTCGTGACTCTCAGTTGGAGGGTCGGCTGTCTTGTTATAAGTTTACTTGACGCGTCGAAGGTGATGTGGATTCCACGGGTATGCTTCCATTATGATTGATCTTTGGACATGCTTATACGATGTGGGATTCCGGGGCATGTGACCAGGATGTGGGTTAAATGCCCGGACATTTTATTGGACGTACCGACAGTGACGGGGGATTCCACGGGTATGCTTCCATTATGATTGATCTTGGCCATGCTTATATGATGAGGAATGCCGGGGCATGCAGCCAGGATGCGGGTTAGATGCCCGCGCGTTTTATTACTCCATGGCCATGCTTATACGATGTGGGATTCCGGGGCATGCGACCATGTTATATTTTACTCCATGGGCTAGCTCCCCATGAAGACATGTACCCACGATGAGGGATTCCGGGGGCATGTTATATTATTACTCCATGGGCTAGCTCCCCATGAAGACCTGCACCTACGATGAGGGATGCCGAGGGCACTATTATGGCCATGCTTATACGTTGAGGGATTCCGGGGAATGCGGCCGCGTTATATATCTATATATATATATGTTGTAGATGTGTACGCCGACAGTGAGGTGGGATACCACGGGCGCGTCACATGGTTATATGTTACACCCACGGCTGTCGGCAGTGATGTGGGATTCCACGAGCAGGAGATATATATATGTATTATGTATGTGTACGCCGACAGTGAGGTGGGATGCCATGGGCGCGTCACATGGTTATATTTTACACTTATAGCTGTCGGCAGTGATCGGGGATTCCACGGGCACACTTTCATATTTGTGTGACTTGATCGCGTCCCAGATTGGGCCGGGTAGTATATGCGTCCCTCCATAAAGGGCCGGATTATGTTATGAGAGATAAGTAAGTTATATGGTAATGAGCTTAATGATTTTTCCTAATCATGTACGTAAGAATGTGACTATAACTTTTATTGAAAATGGGAAAAGATAAAAAGGTACGATTAAGTTCATAAGTGGTAATGACACGGCAGGATCTGGTATGTACTTTTTATACTTGTCCCTGTCATTCTTTTGTACATGTTATACCCCGTATTTCCAGAGTATGTACGTGAGGGCGTACATATAAAAATTTAAGCCTTAAGATTAGGCAAGGTTCGAAATTTGGGCACAAGTGCCGAAAGGAGTCGTTTTTCGACGAAACGTTTTACTAAACTTGCGAAGGGAAAATTCCGGCTATGACATTTCTAATTTTTGCGGATTTTTCCAAGAGACGAAACATTTTGGACCAACGGGAGGGTGACATGTGTCACCCTCACATTGGAAGGACTTGGGGCGGCAATGGGACGAAAGAGAGCACTTTAGTTGGTAGGATATTTTGTGCAAGTTGTGTGGTAGATGGATAAGGTCCACATGGTTAAAATCTAGCCCTACACTTGCACCACACTTGTCTTCATCTTGGCCATTGGTTGGCCTTTGGTTAGCCTATAAATACTCCCCTAAGTTGAAGACTTTCTTCATCCTCACTTGAAAACTTCTAAGGCAAAAACCCTCCCTCTCCCTCTTGTGCTCTCGTCCGCCACACCCTCTGCCCCTTTGTGGTAGCCTAGCCAAACACCCTCCCCTTTGGAGGCCCTCACGAGAATACCCCCCTCCCCCTAGCCTAGTTGCTAGTCGAAATACTACCCCCCTTGGTTGAGAAATACTTCTCCAAGTATTGTTGTAATGCCCAAAATACCTTAGCCCTTATACCTTGTAGTACTTTCCAAAGTACCCTCTATACGAAAAACCCGAAAAATACTATTATACTTTCTTTAGCCACTAAACGAAACCCTAAGGAAAACCTTCATAGTCGGTTGAAGTGTTAAGTAGAAGTTGCGTAGAACTTCTAAGGGTTGTTTGGAGCGGGTTGGAGCACTCGGAGTAGGAGCTTAACGTTGCTCAGGAGCGACATTATACTTGGATAATTTTTGGGCTCATCGAGGTAAATACTACTGTCCCTCTATTGTAATTGGAAATTACATACTGTAGTAGTATAGAAATGTTAAAAGATTCATAGAAGATATTTGAACTGTAATAGAAGGATATTACAGAAAAGGATTGAACTGAAATCACTTCAGAAGAATATAAGTAGAAGTTTAACTGTACTTACATAGATCAGACATAAGAGATCGATAACCTTTATTGGTTGAATGTTTTGCAAGTAGCATGTGCTACTTAGAAGGTGACAAGGCTAGCGGTTATAGCCGTGAGCGTTTTGCTTATAGTCGATAATCATCGCGAGGTATGTGATTCTTCATATACTCGAGCATGATATTTTAAAGGAAGATATATATAGTACGGTGACGTCGTGCTAATTGAGCGTGGTTATGCGGCAATGTCTTTTGACTTAAGCCCGAATAATATATAGTACGCAGACGTGTGCTAATTGAACGTAGTTGTACGGCAATGTCTTTTGACTTAAGCCTGAATAATATATAGTATGGTAGACGTACGTGTGCTAATTGAACGTAGTTGTACGGCAATGTCTTTTGACTTAAGCCTGAATAATAAGAAACTTGAAGTATGTCACAAGAGTTAAGAAACCCTTTTTGAAAGAAAAGTAACACTTGGTTTTAAAGGTTTTAAAAAGAGTTATACTAGCTTTATGGGGAGTTAGGTATAACGTCTTAAGAAAGGTAAAGAAAATGGTTTACTGATTTTAGAAGTTAAGAGACTTGATCTTATAAGATAAGAGACTTAACTTAAATGAATTAATATGAGTTTTGTGTGAAACCTCATTCGTGAGTAATGAGTACGTGGTTTTTAAAAGGAATAATGTTTTACTGATTTCGGAAATCAGAATGTGTATCGACAAACCACTACAGCGTTAATAAAGAAAATGTATTGAATAATGAAGTATCATTAAAACCAGTAGAAACCTCCATCTGCATAGAAACTAAGATGAGACAAAATGATATTACATTTCCTAGATCATGGCTGCTTAATAAGATTGATTATGAATAAGAATAACCTACTCGCCTATGGCATATGTTACTCAATTGTTTTAAAAAGAGATTAAAACATTGAACTATGAAACTTTTTAAAAAAGAGACTTGAGTAATTGAAATTAGGCAAACTGGAACTTTAGGGAAAAGAAAGGCATTGTGTTGTCTTAAAAGGGTTTAAGTGTTATAACAGTTTTATGAGAAGTTGGTTATAACGACTCTATGAAAACAAAAGAAGGGTTTTTATCATTGGTTTTAATGTGGGAACTTGGCTTTAGAAAGAGAAGTTGTTTTGGTTTGCTTAAAAGATGTAAGTCACTCTATTTTTTACTACGGGTATCGGGTGATTTTCATAAAATGAATGGATCTCTTAAAAGGAATTTAACGTACGTAGTACTTTAGGGTTAAAACCCGGACTTTGACATAAAATGAAAGTACTTAGAGTTATGTATAACTTGCCTATGCTTGTTGTTGTGTAACTTGCCTATTCTTGTTGTTGTGTAACTTTCCTATGCTTGTTGTTGTGTAACTTGCCTATGCTTATTGAGATAGTCTTTGTTGTGCAAGAATTGTGTTTCTATTCTACCGCGTTTCTCGATGGAGGGCCGGTTGACTTGTTGAGAACTTACTTGGACGCACTGCAGCGACGGAGATTCCAGGTATGCTTCCATTAGCATTGATACATGGGCATGTCTACACCGTTGATGGATTACGTGGACATGTGACCATTTTTGTTATGGCGAAGTATCGTGACTTACGGTTGTGATTGCGCGTAGCTGTTTACTTGCCCCGTCATCTACGTGGCGCAGTGGATCTGCATGTTGTTGCACTTACTACGTGTCGCCTTCGCGCGGTATCGTGACTTACGGTTGTGATCGGTCGCGTAGCTTGTATACTTGCCCGTCGCCACGTGGCGCAGTGGATCGGGTATAGTTATTGCACTTGCCACGTGTCGACCGCGAGTCGAGATAGTGACGAGGTCTCGTGGTACGGCTTTGGCATCGGTAGGACTTGGTGTTGGTGTACTCCTTGGTGTCGTTATATCATGATCGGCTGGCGGAAGGAATTCCACGCACGAGTGATGATTTGGAGGCGTGAGTCACGACTTGATATATTTGTTTATATGTTGGATCGTAGTTTGGTTATCATACATGTCTCCTGCTTTATATAGACTGCTATGATTTCATTTATAGTACTTTACAGTTTCACATACTTGGTACTTGTTGTACTGACCTCCTTCGGGGGGCTGCGTTCATGCCGCAGGTAGAGGTACATCGGCTGTCGATCCCCACTTTTAGGATCACATTTCAGCGTGTTGGGAAGCTCCGTTCCTTCGGAGGCTTATCTTTGGTATGTTACCACAGTGCAGAGGTTCTTGTACATTCGGGGTATGGCGGGCCCTTTCCGTCATAGTTGTTGTAAAAAATCTTAGAGGTGCAGAGTTTGTTGTGGCGGGGTTGTAAGGATTAGAATCGCTCAAATGTCTGTATATATATATGTTGAAAGGCAATCGTTTTGGTTGGCCTATTTTCTTTATCTTGATCCATGTCTATTTAAAATGTTTAAGTTTTTATTTATTGGTTTTTCTCTCGATGTTGTATCACCAGGTGCCGGGTTAGGCACCACGGCCCGGTTCGGGTCGTGACGACTGATTATGATCTGTTTATCAGACGTTATTTCATTCCATATTCGACTGTTGTTATCAATTTCTTCGGGCCAGTGCGTTCATGCCCGCAGGTTTTAGGTACCCAGGTTGGTGATCCTTGCTCTTAGGATCTCGGTTCAGTTTTGGGAAAAAAAGCTCCATTTGCTCCGGAGGCTTATCTCTTGGTATGGTTTCCCCTGAGGTTGTAGATTCATGTATATTCAGGGGTATGGCGGGGCCCTGTCCCGCCACAGTTGTTATGTTAAAACTCTTAGAGGTCTGTAGTCACATATTGTGGGTCAGTTTGTAAAGGAAATGAGGCAACTGCTTCGGTATTATATATGTATGTCCAGGAAGGTAGCCCTATCGGCTAACCTGTTGTTTTACTTCTGTTGTTTTATTTTGTAAGTTTCATGTATGTTCCGCTAATTTTCTCTGATGTATACCTGTAAGGGTGCCCAGGTAGGGCACCAGTCGCGGGCCCGGGGTCGGGTCGTGACAGTCACCCTCCCATGGCACTTTTTAAAAGAAAACTTCTGATTTTCCCCATGATTTCGCAAAAACTCCGCCTCGGCGCCGCTGCGCTGAAACCTCTGCAAACATTCAGTACTTCCGGCGTCGTGGCCCTGCATTCCGGCGCTGCAACTTCAGAGAATTTTCAGCATATCCGGTGCCGCGGCCCTGCATCCGGCGTCGCGGCGCTGTGGCACCTGACCGAAATACTTTTCTGTCCGACTGCGTACTGAACTTGTAACTTCCATAACTTCCTACTCCGGTGTCCTATCGACGAACGGTCTGTTGCGTTGGGAACTAGACTCAACGAACTACATACTAGGCTTTTGAACCACCTAGGAACTCCTAAGGTAACTGGGCATAAACCGCCTCAAAGTTGACTAAAACCCGTTCGAAACATTCTGTCAACCTATCTTTCTAAAATTTAAATCTTAATTCCTTTCGTATGTTCTTATAAGCACGACCTGAATTACGGGGTGTAACACTATGTACCTCAATCTGCGGCATGAACGCAGGCCCCCGAAGGAGGTCAGTATGAAATATGTACCAAGTATGTGAAACTGAAAATACTGTAATGAAATCATAACAGTCTATATAAAGCTGGAGACATGTATGACAACCAAAATAACAGTACACTGTGCCTTGCCGAAGTGAAAGTAATGAAAGTCAGTTTTACCTTTTAGAGACTATTTAAACACATGAACAATAGTCACACAGAGCTACGGACACCAGCCCTCAAATATCATCACATAGTCCAGTAAGGGTCCCAAGCCCACAAATATCAAAGCGTGCCCATGGAATCCCCCATCACTGCCGACAACCATAAGTGTAAAATATAACCATGTGACGCGCCCGTGGCATCCCACCTCACTGTCGGCGTACACATATACAATACATATATATATGCCCTGCCCGTGGAATCCCCCATCACTGCCGATAGCCGTAAGTGTAACATATAACTATGTGACGCGCCCGTGGCATCCTACCTCACTATCGGCGTACACATATACAATATATATATATATATATCTCATGCCCGTGGAATACATCATATCAGGTACATGACTTCATGGAGGGCTAATCTATGGGGTAATAGTACATAACATGGTCGCATGCCCCGGAATCCCTCATCGTATAAGCATGGCCATAGGGTAATAATCGTATATAACATGCCCGTGGAATCCCTCATCTCGGGTACATGTCTTCATGGGGAGCTAGTCCATGGAGTAATAGTCGTACATAACATGGTCCCATGCCCCGGAATCCCTTATCGTATAAGCATGGCCATGGGTAATAAAACAAATCCGGGAATCTAACCCGCCTCCTGGTCGCATGCATCGGAATACCTCATCGTATAAGCATGTCCAAGGAGTAATAAGAACAATCCGAGAATCTAACCCGCATCCTGGTCGCATGCCCCAGAATCCCACATCGTATAAGCATGTCTAAGGATCAATCACAATGGAAGCATACCCGTGGAAGCCTCTGTCACTATCGGTACGTCCAAGTAAATTTACAACAAGACAGTCGGCCCTCCAACTGAGAGTCACGACAGCATAAACATATAATACTTGCACTCAAGGTTATCACAAGCAAGCATAGGCAAGTTCATAAAATCTTTAGCCTTTCATTTTATATACTCAAGGCACTTTTCGTTTCACATAAAACAAATCCGGGAATTTAACCCTAAGTACTACGTACTTCCATTCTTTTCAAAAGATTCATTTTCATATAAAACCCCAAGATACTAACACCCGTAGTATCAAGGCTTGTTTACATTTCACATAAGTCACTACACTTTTAGAAATACATTTCTCGGCTTCTAAATCAAGTGACCCTTACTTTAAAACTTTAAGCAAGTGATACCTTTAAATCAAATTGCCCTTCCTTATTTCAAGTTATTTCATTGTTTACATTATTAGAGAAAACCATTCTCTTAACCTTCCATAAAGTCGTTATAACCAACTTCCCATAAAGTCGTTATAACCCTTTATGGTTTTAGACAAATTCATTCCTTTTATAACCAAGAGACTTATACTTTCTAAAACCAAGTATCGTATACTTTCAAAATACTTCAAGTCTCTTATCTTTTATAAATCAAGTTTCTTATCTTTCGAATGTCAAGAAGTCACTACTTTCCAAATCAAGTATTCTATGCTTTTAAAATCAAGTCTCATAACTTGAAAAATAAAGTCTCTTAACCTTTTAAGAATTCATAGTTCATAGTCTTGACACTTCATAACGTAAATTCTTTAAGTTAAGTAACATATGCCTTATGTGTGTGAGTAGGTTATACTTATTTATAACGATCTTATTAAAGCAGCCATGATCTAGAAAATGTAATACAATTTTATCTTATCTTAGCTTCTATGCAGATGGAGAATTCTACTCATTTTAATATAATCAATTGTCATTACATTTTCCTTTATTAACGCTGCAATGTCTTGTTCGATACTTATTCTCATTCGTGTCGTAAATTAGCCAAGCCAACTTGGCTCCAAATACCTCCTAACTACTCTTACCAACATCCCCCATAAGACTTGGTAAGAACTTAGGATAACTTAGACATAACCTTTACATAGAGTAAATCAGATACATACCTCTTAACTTCTAAGAGTAGAAGGGAACATGAAATAATACCACATGTATATTCCATACATAGAATCATGCCAAAGGAAGGAAAAGGTTCACATACCTCGCGACGATTATCGACAAGTAGCAAAATGCTCCATAGTACTTCAACCTTGATAGCTATTCCATCCTTCACGTAGAATACGCTATACTTAGTACTTCAACCTATAATGGCCATAATACGTCCATTAACCTCTAGCTTCAAACGTAGAATATTCAAAGTGCAAGGTCACTAAATTCTACGGAAAATCGGACAGCACTTCCTTTGTTTCTACATACTTTTCCACCTTTTTCAAGGCCCGAAAATCAATAACCAAACGCCACTTTTAAGGCCCAACAATTCAGCTAACCAAAGGGGATTACACGCCTTAACCGGACGTGTAAAATTCTGCCCCACAATTAATACGAAACTGTCCAAAAATTAAGGCAATTCTCGGCTAACATAAACAACAACTCAAAGTCTTTTCCAATTATTTTCCAATCCAAGTTCTTAGGTCTAACATGTTATATAGTCATATACAACTTTAACAACTATAATTCCTTCTTAATATAACATGTGACGACTTAAACTAATAATCAAATTGAATTGTAATCTTAAGGGCTAAACATGCTAATTTTTGGATTAGGAATCCAATAGCCAATATACTGTCACGACCCGTTCCGGGGCCCGTGACTGGTGCCTTACAGGGGCACCCAAGTAGTCATACATCAGAGTAATCAGCGGAAATATAAAGCAAGACATGAAACAGTTTATGTGAGAAAACATCGCCTTTCGGCATATATATATATATAAACATGGTTTAGCAGTTACATCCGACACTGTACAACATGACTACAGACCTCTAAGGAAATATACAACTATGGCGGGACAGGGCTCCGCCATACCCGATCAGACAAAACTATCTACAACAGGAGATCATACCAAAAAGTAGAGCCTCGGAAAAGATGGAGCTCCCGACACCAACGTAGAGATCCTAAGAATGTGGATCTAGCACTGCTTGCCTCTTACTGCGGCATGAACGCGGCCCGGAGAGTCGATAACAGGTACTAAGTATGTGAAACTGTAAAGTACTTAAATGAAATCATAACACTTTTTTTAAAACCAGTTTACAAATATGTATGAAGCAATCAAGGGAACCGCATAGTGCCACATCATAACAAGAGCAACAATAGTAAACTGTAACAGGTCTTTTCTAGGCCGCGAATGATCGAAGCAGGTCACTCGCCGTATTATCACTCGCAAGCCTAATCCTGGACTCCCGGAGTCCGCATAGGCCACTCACCTGGGCCCGCATGAGGTATAACCCCGCATCGAGGTAGCTACTCCGGCATCGCCCCGACTCGTTGTCCGCATGGCCACATAGACCGCGTGAGGCATAACCCCGCATACTAACACGAACTCGTAGCTCGCATAGGCCCCCGACCCGCGTGAGGTATTCTCGAATCATGGTCCTGCATCGCTGAGTCTACCCCGACGGAGGCGCCAACCCCTGTATCATCTCAAGAGTGAGTGATAGTACACTAACATAACTTATCTTTAAACAACATAAGCACAACAAGGATACTCTCTTATACAAGCGTTACAAGATACTAACACACGTAGCATCATATCATGTCTACTTATCAAACCATCTTATTATTCTTTTCACAATTCAACATAAGTGCATTATAAACACATAGGCAAACTTGTTTCTTTATCAATCTTAAGTGGTTATACTTAACTTCCCATAAAGCTAGTATAACTCTTAACCTTCCGCTTTAAAAACCGTTAGTTCTCTTACATTAAAAATGATTCAAGATTCTTATGAAATGCTTTCGGATCTTTATTATTCGTGCTTAAGCCGTGAGGCATTCACAGTAAATGTTATTCAGGCTTAAGCCGAGGCATTGCCGTAAGTATTATTCAGCTTAAGTCAAAGACATTGCCGTAGTTATTATTCGATTAACACACGTACGTCTACCGTACTATATATATTGTAAAATATCATACTTTAGGAAGAATCACATACCTTCTCAATGAAAACCACCGCCAAGTCAATATGTCGCGCAGAGTCACCTATAATAGTCACGACATCTATCAAAGACTACTCGAAGGTCATTCTAAGCAGAGGGTTCACAATTCATGGAAAGTTGGGCAAGACTTCCTACCGGTGAGCTATATAAGTTCATGTGAAAACAGTCCTATGTAAATCTGATTTGATTCTTCTTCTTTAAACTCTTCTCGTGGTAACAGTTCAATTCTATTCTGTGATATTCTTCTAAGTATTTAATACTTATTCTAATACTACAACAGTAAGTATTCTCTAATTCAAAAGAGGGTTAGGATTAGTTACCTCAATAAGCCCAATAATATCCTAGAAAAGTCGCTGAGCAAGGTTTTGCTCCTAAGTTGTATGCTCTAAGGAAACCTTAGAAGTTCTTCACAACTTCTACTAAGTACTAAGGTATTTGGGCTAGGTATTTTGGGCATTATAACAATACTAGAAGACAACTTTTCTACCAAGGAGGGGGGGTAGATTTTGGCTAGGCTAGGGGGGCGTATTCGGCCAAGGGCCTTCACAAGGGAGGAGGGGTTGGGCGAAAAGGCTACAAAGGGAGAGACGATTTTCAAGACTTGGAAAGATTTGTGGATGAAGAACTCTTCATCTCTAAGGGGTATTTATAGGTCAAGAAGTGGCCAACCAATGGCCAAGATTAAGACAAGTGCAAGGCAAGTGTAGGGTGAGGATTAACTATACACAAATATCCTACCAACTCCTTGACTTGTGCACAAGGCACAAAAAACGTGCCAATGGTCTCCAATTTCGTCCAATGGACGATTCAAGTCCACCAATTGGAGGGTGCCAAGTGTCGCCCTCCCGTTGGTCCAAAATGTTTCGTCTCTCGGAAAAATCCGCAAAAATTAGAAATGGCATAGCCGGAATTTACCCTACGAAAGTTGTGGAAACGTTTCGTCGGAAAACTATTCGTTTTGTGAGTTGTGCCCAAAAAAAACGTTTTGCCTAAACTTTAAGGCTAGACTTTTTGTACGTATTCCCTTACGTACATACTCTGGAAATACGGGGTATAACATTCTCCCCTCCTTAGAAACATTCGTCCCGAATGTTCCTTCCCAAGACAGTTAACGATAAGATTCTTCATAACTAAAACAGTTGCAAATGCCACACACGCCACGTAACAACACTTAGGCGTAAGCGATAACGAAAATTTACAAGTAGGAAAGTGAATTACACGGAGGTGTGGGAATAGGTGAGGATACTTCCTCATGTCCTCCTCGCTTCCCACGTCATCTCCTCTCCCGAGCTCGTTCGCCACAAGACTTTGACGGAAGCCACGTCCTTGGTCCGCAGACGCCTAACTCCGACGATCGACTATCGCTATGGGAATCTCCTCACACGATAACCCCCGGTCACTGGACATCGTCAATCGGGTGTACCTAGATGGATCCCCGATACATCTCTCAAAGATAGATACGTGAAAACCGGATGCGATCGCCTCGATCGGACGGCAGATCCAACTCATAGGCAACCTTGCCTACCTGCGGACAATCAAACGACCCAATGTACCTGAAGTGAGTTTCCTTCCTCCCGAATCTCATCACACCCTTCATGGGTGATACCTTTAGGAAAACCCAATCATGAACCTCGAACTCAAGATCGACGACGATGATCTGCATCGACTTCGCCGACTCGAGTGTCGATAGCCGCCTCGGATAAGCTTCACTTTATCCACTGCTTTGTACCAAATCTGGTCCCACTAGCCGCACTCGCCACATCGAACCAACCTATAGGCGATCTGCACTTCCTCCCATACAAGGCCTCATAAGGCGTCATCGAATCTTGGAGTGGTAGCTATTATTATACGCGAACTCAACTAGAGGCAAATGATCCTCCCAACTACCATCGGTCAATAACACGGGCTCGCAAAGATATCCTCGAAGAGTGCGGATAGTGCGCTGCTGTCCGTCTGTCTCGTGGATGAAATGCGACTCGGGCTCACTGCGTCCCTAAACCCTCTGGAAGGACCTCGGAAGTTAGCGTAAACTGGGCTCCTGCCTTATATGATCGAAGTAGGGACTCCATGCGATCGGCGATCTCTGATGTAAAGTGCGCATAATCCTCGGTAGACCGAAAAGTCGTCTGACGGAAGAAAGTGGGCTGATTTCGTCAGCCTGTCGACGATAACCCATATAGAATCATGTCTCCTCTGAGTGCGAGGTAATCCTGTGATGAAGTCCATGTTGATTACCTCCCACTTCCAGGTCGGGATCTCGATAAATCGTCAGAACAAACCACGGGCCTGCGTGTTCTACCTTCACCGCCGACAACACGCACCGAGCTACGAACTCGCAGCGTCCTCTTCAAGCCATCCCACCAATACACGATCTAAGGTCGTGGTACATCTTGGTCGACCGGATGGATAGAGTAACGCCGCGCTGTGTGCTTCCCCAAGAACTCCTGCGAAGTCACGAAACATCCGGAACACACACCTGCCTCAAACCTTAGCACCCCATGAGGTGGTACCTCAAAAGGACCCTTGCCCTCAAGAAGAGCTGTATCACTATTTCGAATCAAAGCTGGATCCTCGAACTGTTGCCTCTTCACCTCTCGGCGATGGAAGACTCGGCAACCTCACGAACTCTAACCCCACCGCTATCGAGAATCAATCAAGCGGACACCAAGGCTCGCTAAGCGATGCAAATCACGAACCATGTCCCTCCTCTCTAGCCGCACATCGATAGGCTCCCATCGACTACGACTAAGAGCATACGCCACAACATTGGCCTTCCCGTGGTACGGGATATCAACATCGTAATCCTTAAGCAACTCTAACCACCGTCTCGCCGTAAGTTCGCTCCTGCGGGTGAAGATATCTTGGAGGCTCTTGTGGTGCGTAAAAATATCCACGTGAACCCCATACAAATAGTGCCTCCAGATCTTGGCGTGAATCACATTGCTAACTCCAAATCATGGGTGGGTAGTTCCTCCGTGTTTCTTCATTTGTCGGGATGCATATGCTATAACCTGCCATGCTGCATCAACACACATCCCAACCCGATGCCCGACGATCACAATACGACATAACCATCCGACCCTCGGAAGAGTAAGAACGGGCGGTCGTCTCTCTTTCAAGAATCGAAACCACGCCACAAGCATCACCCATCGAAACTTGGCCGTCTTACGAATCGGCCTAGTCAATGGTGCAGAGATAGAAGCAAACTTCTACGAACCGATAATATCTGCAAGGCCCGAAAATGCGAACCTCTGCCGGAGTAGTAGGTCAGGCCAAGTCCCGATCGCCTCGATCTTGGCGTATCCACTCGAATGCCATCACCGGCAATATGCCCAAGAAACGCCATGAAGTCAACCAAAACTCACGTTTGGAAAACTTGGCGTCTGCTGATCTGGAGAATCGCCGACGATCCTCAAATGCTCGCGTGCTCCTGCTCGGCGAGAATAAACCATGATATCATCAATGAACACTATCACAAGCGTGTCAAAAATGGTTTGAACACTCGGTTCATCAAATCCATGAATACGGCGGAGCATTGGTCAACCCAAAAGACATGACCGAACTCATAATGCCCGCATCGTCGGAATGCGATCCTAGGGACATCCACCTCTCGACTACTTTGATGATAGCGACCGTAGATCAATCTTGGAGAAACATCTCGCGCCGCAACTGGTCGAACAAATCATCAATCACGGAAGGGGTATACATTCTTAATGGTCACCTTGTTCGGTCTGTAGTCAACACACATGCGCGGCGTCGTCCTTCTTTTCACGAACAATCTGGCGCCCCGGGAGAAACACTAGGTGCGATAAAACCCTTCTCCAAATCTCTCATTTGGTCCTTGACTCTCTCAACTCGGCGGTGCCATTACGTATGGCGGAATGGAAATAGGCGAGTGTGCGCAATATGTCTATACAAAACTCAATCTCCTCTCGGGAGGATGCGGGAGGTCGTCTGAAACACGTGCGGGAACTCTCGACTCTGGATCGATGAAAATCTGCATGCGACCTCGATCAAACACCCGAGCGAGATGGTAGATATACCCTGCGCACCATCTTCCTAGCCGAGGTAGGAAATAAACCTACCACCGGCGATCTGCGTGCTCCCACTCAACAACGGCCTCGGAAACCGGAACTGCACTACTTTCTCTCTGCGGTCTACATTGGCATAGCAAGAAGCTAGCCAATCCGTCCCCATAATCACGTCGTCAATCATCTCGACTCTATCAAGTCGGCTGGTCCGACGATCAGAATGGTTACAGACAAGCTCTATATACCCGCCGAGCTACCATGAATCACCCATTGGCGTAGCTACCTCGAAAGGATCTATGGACTCGGGCTCATCCTATCCTACTAGCAACAAGGGGAGATATATGGACGAGTAGAACCGGATCTATCAAGGCATAAACATCAAACCCGAAGCGATAGGGTGCGGCGACATCGGTGAGGCCTCACGATCTGTCGGTGGACAAAGCATAAATGCGGTTACGAGGACCGCTAGAATCGGGACGAGCCACGACCTGCTGCGACCTGCTGACCGATGAGTACCCTGCCCTCCGGGGCGAGTTACTTTAGGAGATGATGAAGCGGCAACAGAACCTGAAGGCTGAGCCCTACCACTAGCGCCTGCCCGGTCGACGTCCCTCGCAGTGACCTGCTGCCATAAGCGTAACAAGCTCCAAAAGTAGTACCACACTTCGTAATGGGATCTACCGACGGCCACACCGGGGGTGGTCCGTCGGCGCACCTCGCTACTGACGGGCGTCAAGCCACAGGGCCACAGTGCGCCCTCGAAAACTCTGGCTGTGCTGAGGACGGTGCAAGAGTGCTCTGAGCTGGCTGTGGTGCGAATCTAGACTGCTGCTGAGGCCGCCCACCACGATAACCACCAGAAGACCCTCCCGTCCTAGCCTTCTTCTGCCGTCGCCCACTCGTCGACCTGCGCCTCGCGTCGAGGCGTGAGCTCGCACGCGTAATGTCCATACCCGGCTGAAGAGAAACACCCGCACATGACTCGGCCATATAGTCGTCTAGTCCGGTGACATAGCGGTGCACCCTATCCTCCATATCTCCTACCAATGCTGGGACATATCGAGCCAATGAATCAAACTCGACATTGTACTCCCTGACAGTGCGTCCTCTCTGCCTCAGTAGTAAAAATCTATCAGCCCGCGCCCTCCTTATCTGTGGAGGCAAGAAGTGAGTGAGGAAAGCCTCTGAGAACTCATCCCAAGTAGCTGGGGACGCGTGCTCTCCCCGGGATAACTCCCATGAATCAAACCAATCGACTGCGGTATCACGCAGCCGATGCGAACCAAAGGTCACAGACTCTGTCTTCGAGGCCTTGATCACCCTCATGATTCTCTGTAGCTGACGGATGAACTCCTGCGGATCATCCTCTGGCCTCGACCCGTAAAACTCTGGCGGGCTACAACTCAAGAAATCTCGTAGTCTCAAACTATCTGCCCTCGGGTGCACTACGTGCGATCGAGCCTGAGCTGAACCGGAATTGCCGCGTCGATCTCTCCTCGTGTCGGGCCTGACTTTGCCAATAGCTGGGCCATCTCCTTGTACCCTAACTCCTCCGCCAGCCGTGTGGACGGGAGGTGTGGGTCTTGTGGTCTCTTTGGGGGCGTCATAGAACTCGCCGTCTCTGGTATAGACTGGGCCTGAGCCCTCGTGACTCTGGGTGTCCTGCTAGCAGCTCCCTCGGCTGCCTTGCCCTTCTGGGCCCGGGTTGCCTTACGTGGAGGCATAAGCATTCAGAAAGGAATACGTTAGAGGGGTCCAACCTATAACACAACTCTAAAGCACGATCTCAGAATGAGAAGAATGGAAACCAATCCTAAATATCCTATAGCCTCCTGATTATTGGTGTGGTGCACAACACACCGATAATCAAGACTCTACTAGATACGGTCTGTAGACACTTTCCGAGGATTAACTGCTCTGATACCACTTTTGTCACGACCCGTTCCGGGGCCCGTGACTGGTGCCTTACCGGGGCACCCAAGTAGTCATACATCAGAGTAATCAGCGGAAATATAAAGCAAGACATGAAACAGTTTATAAAATAAGACACAGTTTATGTGAGAAAACATCGCCTTTCGGCATATATATATATAAACATGGTTTAGCAGTTACATCCGACACTGTACAACATGACTACAGACCTCTAAGGAAATATACAACTATGGCGGGACAGGGCCCCGCCATACCCTGACTGTACAAAACTATCTACAACAGGGAGATCATACCCAAAAGTAGAGCCTCCGGAAAAGATGGAGCTCCCGACACCAACGTAGAGATCCTAAGAATGTGGATCTAGCACCTGCTTGCCCTTACCTGCGGCATGAACGCAGCCCCCCGAAGGAGGTCAGTACAACAGGTACTAAGTATGTGAAACTGTAAAGTACTTAAATGAAATCATAACACTTTTTTAAAACCAGTTTACAAATATGTATGAAGCAATCAAGGGAACCGCACATAGTGCCACATCACAAACAAGAGCAACAATAGGTAAGCGTAATAGGTCTTTTCTAGGCTGCGAATGATTCAGCAGGCCACTCGCCCGTATTATCACTCTGCAAGCCTAATCACGGACTCCGAGTCGCATAGGCCACTCACGTGGGCGCGTGAGGTATAACCCGCATCGAGGGTAGCTACTCCTCGGCATCGTCTGGACTCGTTGTCGCATGGCCACATAGACCGCGTGAGGCATAACCCGCATACTAACACGGAACTCTCGTAGCTCGCGTAGGCCCCGGACCCGCATGAGGTATTCTCGAATCATGGTCCCAGACCGCCTGAGTCTACCCCGCATCGGAGGGCAGCTTAACCCCCGGTATCATCTCAAGAGGTGAGTGATAGTACACTAACATAACATCTTATCTTTAAACAACATAAGCACAACAAGGATACTCTCTTATACAAACGTTACAAGATACTAACACACATAGCATCATATCATGTCTACTTATCAAACCATCTTATTATTCTTTTCACAATTCAACATAAGTCTGTTATAAACACATAGGCAAACTTGTTTCTTTTATCAATCTTAAGTGGTTATACTTAACTTCCCATAAAGCTAGTATAACTCTTAAGCTTACATTTTAAAACCGTTAGTTCTCTTACATAAAAATGATTCAGTATTCTTATGAAATGCTTTCAGATCTTTATTATTCAGGCTTAAGCCGTGAGGCATTGCCGTAAGTGTTATTTAGGCTTAAGTCGTGAGGCATTGCCGTAAGTATTATTCAGGCTTAAGTCAAAGACATTGCCGTAGTTATTATTCAGTTAACACATGTACGTCTACCGTACTATATATATTGTAAAATATCATGCTTTAGGAAGAATCACATACCTTCTCAGCGAAAACCACCTGCCAAGTTGAATATGTCGCGCGCAGAGAGTCAGCCTATAATAGTCACAGACATCTATCAAAGACTACTCTGAAGGTCATTCTAAACAGAGGGTTCACAATTCTATGGAAAGTTGGCGTGCTTCCTACCGGTGAGCTATATAAGTCTCTGTGAAAGCAGTCCATGTAAATCTGATTTGATTATTCTTCTTTTAAACTCTTCTCTGTGGTAGTGATTAAATTCTATACGTGATATTCTTCTAAGTATTTAATACTTATTCTAATACTACAACAGTAAGTATTCTCTAATTCAAAAGAGGGTTAGGATTAGTTACCTCAGTAAGCCCAATAATATCCTAGAAAAAGTCGCGCCTGAGCAAGGTTTTGCTCCTAAGTTGTATGCTCCAAGGAAACCTTAGAAGTTCTTCACAACTTCTACTAAGTACTAAGGTATTTGGGCTAGGGTATTTTGGGCATTATAACAATACTAGAAGACAACTTTTCTACCCCGGGAGGGGGGTAGATGTTTGGCTAGGCTAGGGGGTATTCGCCAAGGGCCTTTCACGAGGAGGAGGAGGTTGGACGAAAAGGGTACAAAGGGAGAGGAGAGGATTTTCAAGACTTGGAAAGATTTGTGGATGAAGAACTCTTCATCTCTAAGGGGGTATTTATAGGTCAAGAAGTGGCCAACCAATGGCCAAGATTAGGACAAGTGCAAGGCAAGTGTAGGGTGAGGATTAACTATACACAAATATCCTACCAACTCCTTGACTTGTGCACAAGGCACAAAAAACGTGCCAATGGTCTCCAATTTCGTCCAATGGACGATTCAAGTCCACCAATTGGAGGGTGCCAAGTGTCGCCCTCCCGTTGGTCCAAAATGTTTCGTCTCTCGGAAAAATCCGCAAAAATTAGAAATGGCATAGCCGGAATTTACCCTACGAAAGCTGTGGAAACGTTTCGTCGGAAAACTATTCGTTTTGTGAGTTGTGCCCAAAAAAACGTTTTGCCTAAACTTTAAGGCTAGACCTTTTTGTACGTATTCCCTTACGTACATACTCTGGAAATACGGGGTATAACATATACTTATCAAACTTCATACTATATACCTTATGCTTGCTAAAATCCATAGCTACAACAATAAGTAATCCTTAATTGCTAAAACGACAAGATTTATACCTTTACAAGCCCTTATAATATCCAAGATTCAAAGTCGCTCCTAAGCAATTCTTAGCTCCTTTACTTATGTTCCAATCCGCTCCAAGCACTCCTTAGAAGATCATGAAAAACTCCTCTTCAAGTTCCATCTTCAAAGTTGAAGAACACCTTAGGGTTTCGCCTTGCGACTAACGTAAAAACGTCGTTTTTCCGAGATCTTTCTATTGAGATATCCTTACAATACTCTTAGGAACCTTGGGTTAAATTCTTGTGAATAAATAACAAAAACTACAAAAATTTTGTGTGGGAAAGGGCTCAAACCCGAGAGCTCAACATGAAGAACAAGGCATCTCTAATTTTTTCTAAGTGTTGAAGACTTGGTATTGCTACTAGTGTGTATATATAACACAATGGAGGGTCATGATATCAACATATGTGTGGCTAGGATGAAGGACATTAATTATTTAGCCAAGTGGACAAGTTGACTAAGTCAATTTTCTCAAGCTAGCAAGACTTATTCATCCACAATGGTCAATGACCATTTTACCCTTGTCTTAATTTAGTCCAAGACCATGTGGGGGTGCCATGTGTCGCCCTCCTATTCGTCCATAAAATTTCGTAACCCTCGTGGGCCCCACAAAACGTAAAATTTCTTGGGTGGGCCCCACGTGACCAAATCCGTAAAAATAAATTTCCATAATTTTAATAAGTTCCATACTCTTCAAATAATGCATTTTGAGAATCCAATTCTCATCAACAAACATTTTTCCTTTCCGACGTTCGGAAGATTTTCCGTCGGAAAAACAATTCTTCCTTTCGTACCAATTTTCAAGTCCAGTGTTCTCGCGTCTATTCTCTTATTCATGTCCTGGAACTACGGGGTGTAACAAAGAGACCTTACACTTAGTATGTTTCTACCTTAAAAAGACTAATAATTGATAGACGTATTATCGTTATTATAGGTTTGAAGTTGTCACGACCCGTTCCGGGGCCCATGACTGGTGCCTTACCCGGGCACCCAAGTAGTCATACATCAGAGTAACCAGAGGAATATAAAAAAACAAGACATGAAACAGTTGTAAAATGAGACACAGTTTTATCTGAGAAAATGTCGCCTTTCGGCATATATATATATAAACAAAGCACGCGATTACATCCCAACTGCATAATAGGACTCTGCACTACAGGAAGATAAACAACTATGGCGGGACAGGGCCCCGCCATACCCTGAATGTACAAAACTATCTACAACAACAGGGAGATCATACCCAAAAGTCTAGCCTCCGGAGAAGATGGAGCTCCTGACACCAAAGTAAGGATCCTAAGAATGTGGATCTAGCACCTGCTTTCCCTTACCTGCGGCATGAACGCAGCCCCCCGAAGGAGGTCAGTACAACAGGTACCAAGTATGTGAAACTGTAAAGTACTTAAATGAAATCATATTATTTTAAAACCACTTTTACAAATATGTTCGAAACAATCAATGTAACCGCATATAGTGCCACATCACAAACAAGAGCAATAATAGGTGGTAATGTGTCTTTTCTAGGCTGCGAATGATCGAAGCAAGGTCAATCGCCCATAGTATCATCATGCATGCCTAATCACGGACTCCATGATCCGCATAGGCCACCTAGGCGCGCATGAGGTATTCCGCGTCGAGGGTAGCTACTCGGCATCGCCTGGACTCGTAGTCCGCGTGGCCACATAGACCGCATGGCCACATGGACCGCACACTAACACGAACTCGTAGCTCCGCATAGGTCCCCTGGACCCGCATGAGGTATTCTCGAATCATAGTCACACAGACTGCCTGAGGTATACCCCGCATCGGGGGGCAGCTTAACCCCCGGTATATCATGTCAAGAGGTGAGTGATGTAATACTAACATAACGGCTTATCGTTAAACAACATAAGCACAATAAGAATAACCTCTTTACACAAACGTTACAAGATATTAACACACATAGCATTACAATATGTCTACTCAACAAACCATCTTACTATACCTTCCAGAAATAAATACAAGTCTTTTATAAACACATAAGTAAACCGTTCCTTTTATCATTCTTAAGTCGTTATACCTAACTTCCCATAAAGCTAGTATAACTCTTAAGCTTTTGTTTAAAAACCAAGTATTACTCTTCTTTCAAAAATGATTCATAATTCTTTTGAAATACTTCAAGATTCTTATTATTTAGACTCAAGTCAAAAGACGTCAAGTAAAACCATGTTCAGTTAACACACGTACGTCTACCGTACTATATATATATATTTTAAAATATCATGCTCAAGAGGATAGGAAGAATCACATACCTTCTCGGCGAAATCCACCTGCCAAGTCGAATATGTCGCGCGCAGAGTATCAACCTATAATAGTCAAATACGTCTATCAACGTCTAGACTACTCTGTAGGATAATCTAAGCAGAGGGTTCTCTATTCTACGGAAAATCGGGCAGCACTTCCCTACCCGGTAAACTATACAAGTCTCAGTAAATACGGTCCTAAGTAAATCTGATTCAATCTTCTTTAATTCTTCTGATGTGATTGCAGTTCAATTCTCTTCTTTAATATCGTTCTATGTATTTTATACCTATTTCTATACATCTACAGTATGTATTCTCCAATTACAATAGAAGGATAGGATTATTATTTACCTCGATAAGCCCAAAATTATCCAAGATATAAGTCGATCCTGAGCAAGGTTTAGCTCCTAATCTGAACGCTCCAATCCACTCCAAGAAACCCTTAGAAGTTTCTACACAACTTCTACTACTTCAACCAACTATGAAGTTTCTCCTAGGGTTTCGTTTAGTGACTAATGGAAGTATAGTAGTATTTTCCGGGCTCTAAGTATAGAGGTGACTTTGGAATACTACTAGATATACGGCTAGGGTATTTTGGGGATAGTAACTGTTACACCCCGGAATTTCAGGATATGTTTATAAGAACGTATGTAAGAATTCAACAATGTTAAGGTTTGACGAGTAAAAACTTATCGGAATTTTGGAATTTGTCGGAAAACGAAATATTACGACGAACGGGAGGGCGACACGTGTCACCCCCCTTAATGGTCTTGGACGAAATTATGATGGAGGAAATGGTCATTTGACCATAATTTAAAAGACCAAGTCTTGCAAATGGCTTAGCTTGACATTGTTGACTAAAAGTCCAAGGGCCACTTGGCTAGGATCCATGTGAAACTCATCTAGGCCAACCAATTGTGTAGATCTTGACCCTCCATAGTATTATATATGTGTGCTAGTAGCAAGATAAGGCTTTTTAACACTTAGTTAAATTTTCAAGAAAACCTTGAAGAGCACAAGGAAGCTCTCGGCTTTGAGGGGATTTTCAAGATGAAAATTTTCAATTATTGTCCAATAATTCCCCCACTTTAAACCAAGGTACCTAAGGGTATAGTAAGTGTTTCTCAATAAAAAGATCCCGGAAATGTGGTGTTTTCGTATTAGTCGCAAGGCAAAAATCTAAAGGGTTATTCAACTTTGAAGTTGAAACTTGAAGATGAGTCTTTTATAAGCTTCTAAGGGTTGCTTGGAGTGGATTGGAACGTCGAAAGGAGGAGCTAAAGTTGCTAAGAAGCGACTTGTGATCTTGGATCATAATTGGGCTAATTGAGGTATAATCTTCGTTTTACTTTTGTAATTGAAGATTTCATGTTATGATAAGTTATAAGTGATCATGTGATTTGTGTTATGAAGTTTGATAAGTGACATGGATTGTAGAAGCCTAGAACCGAAAAGGACATGATTAGCCTTTTGATATTGAAATACAATTTTGGTCGTTTATTAGAATCGTCGCATGTTTACCTACTTGAGGATTGTAGTAGTTGTAATCGATTGCGGCTTGATATCATGTTATACTAAACCACTTGGATTAAAAAGGAATTGGAAACGATTTGTATTGTTGCCTAATTGCGAATTGACATTATAGTTTAGACTAGTTTGTTATCGTTTGTGGTGAGCCAATTGGGGCTGTTTGGTTATTCATTTGTATTGAACTACCTTATAAATTGTGGTGAGCCAATTGGGGCTGTTTGGTTATTGTATTCGGCCTTGAAAAGGTGGCAAAGTTATTATAAACATAGTAAGTTCTGTCCGATTTTGCTTATATTTTAGTGACTTGAACTTGGAATATTCTAGGTTTGATACTAGAAGTTAATAGACGTACTATGGTAATTATAGGTTGGCATACTACGTCTGACGATTGGACTTAGCAAGTGGATTAAACCAAGAGGTATGTGGAACTTTCTTATCTCTTGAGCATGATTAAGTTGTAAATGTATGATGCGATGAGCGTCTGACAAGATTTTGACAATCTAGTCTATTTGATATCCTTGGCTTATTTTAAGAATGCCCAGTTGTTTGAGTTAGGAATTAACTCACTTGTTTAATTATTAAGGATATCTTGGTTTTCAAAAGTTAAGAGACTTTAAGTATGTTGAAAGTATTTTGATACTTGTTTTGTTGGAAAGTTTAAGTCTCTTGGTTAAAAGAAGTATGTAAGTTGCTAATGTATAAAGCTAGTATAACGGCTTTATGGGAAGTTAGTTATAATAGCTTTATGGAAAGTTAATAAGAGAATGGTTTACTCTTAAGTAATTTAAGCATGTTAAGGGACTTGAAGAGTTTTAAAGAATGTGACACTTGTTTCGTTTTAAGCGTATAAGTCCTTGGATAGGAAATTGTACTTGACTTAGGTATAAAGTGAATATAACGACTTTATGGGAGTTGGTTATATTGGCTTTATGGAAAGATAAATGGCTTGATTTATTTGAAAGGCAATTTGATTTAAAGGCATCAATTGCCTAAGGCTTTTCTGAGAGAAGAAGTCACTTGATTTAGAAGCCTAATTTTATTTCAAAAGTATTGTGACTTGTCTTGAAAAGAAATTGTAACTTGATACTACGGTTATTAGTATCTTGGAAGTTTTATAATGAAATGAGTCATTTTGAAAGAATAGAAGTCGTAGTACTTTGGGTTAAATTCGGATTTTTATAAAGAACATGTTAGTGCCTTAAGTAAACTAAAATGAGAGTGTATATGAAGCAGAATAATAAGAAGTTAGGGGATTGCTTAACACGCTTATATATTGTATGATAAGCGGTAGTGCTTATGTTATGTGTGATAGCGGATTTGTGCTAGTAGTTCATTAATAATTGCGGGTCATTTCGGGTTTGTGGCATTGCATTTTCCGTGGATTTGCTACCCACGATGCGAGAATACCTCGTGCGAGTCCGTAGGGCTTATGCGGGTGAAATAATCCCGTGCGGGCGGGTCCGACCTATGCGAGGAATACCTCGTGCGAGTCCGTAAGGGCTTATGCGGGTGAAATAGTCCCGTGCGAGGAATACCTCATGCGGGTCCACGCGATCTATGCGGGTGAAATAGTCCGAGAATAGGATTGCTTAATGATACCGTGGGCGGTGGTCTGTTTTGATCGTGAGCTTCCTACTTTATATTGTAAGTATACACCTATTTACTCTCATTGTTAGTAAGGCCACGATTAATTGGTGAGTATCATACATGTCTCGGTTTATTATTAGACTTATGATTTCATTCTGATGCTGATTTCACATATTTGGTACATGTTATCTTGACCTCCTTGAGGTGCGTTCAATCTGCGAGTAAATGCTGAGTTCTTGACCCTCGCTCTTAGGATCACTGTTGTTTGTTGAGAAGCTCCTTTATTCGGAGGCTTATCCCCGGTATTGTCGGTTATTGTACATTCGGGGTATGGCGGGGCCTGTCACTTGAGTTATTCTTAGAAGTGCGTAGTCACATTGTGGATGGGTTGTAAAGAAAAAATGTCTTATTCTATTTACGGATTGAGTATATTTTTACGGAAGGTGGCACTTATCGGCTAGCTGTTGTTAATTTATGTTTAAGTTTTTTTAGTTGTGTATGTTCCATTTGCTATTCTCTCGATGTTTACAGAAAGGGTTGCCCGGGTAGGGCACCGATCGTGGGCCGGGCAGGGTCGGTCGTGTGATAATAATACTAGGAGAGTATTTTCTACCAAAGGGGGCTTTGCGAGACCACGAGGAAGGGGAGAAGGCTTTGGGCGAGAGCTTCTGCCGAAGGGGAAGTTTGGAGACTTGGAAGATGATTTGTGGATGAAGAAGTCTTCACTCGAGAGGGTATTTATAGGACATTCAAGGGTCAAGATGAAGGCAAGTGGAGGCAAGTGGAAGTGGAGATTCACCCGTGTCCTTATCCATCTACTACACAAAATATCCTACCTAACCTTGACTAAAGCAAGGCCACAAAACGCGTGCCAAGGTCGTCAAGTTCCATGACTTGAGGGTGACAAGTGTCGCCCTCTCGTTGGTCCAAAATATTTCATCTCTCGGAAAAATCCGCAAAAAATATAAATGTCGCAGCCGTAATTTTCCCTTCGCAAGTCTTGGAAAACGTTTCGTCGGAAAACAATTCTTTTCGTGGGTTGTGCACAAATTTTCGTCCTATGCCTAACTTTAAGGCTAAACTTTTGTACGTACGCCCTCACGTACATACTCTGGAAATACGGGGTATAACAGAAGTACTACGAGTAGCGTATTCTACTTGAAGGGTGGAAAAGCTAGCAAGGTTATAGTACTTTGGAGCATTTTGCAACTTGTCGCTAGTCGTCGTGAGGTATGTGAACCTCTTCCTTCCTTTGGCCTGATCCTACGTATGAAATAGCCATGTGATATTATTTCATGATTCATGCTACTCTTAGAAGTTAAGAAGTATCCACGTTGTTGATTCTAAGTTAAAGGTATGTCTAAATTATCCTAAGTCCTTACCAAGTCTTATGGGAGATGTTGGTAAGAATGGTTAGGAAGTTATGAGGTTTGATTTAAAGCTATGTTCCTTGACTTATTTGAAGTAAGTAAGTTGATTTTCTATTTGAAAATGACTTGAAATTATAATTGAAAAGGGACTTGTTTTTATAAGTGAAGGTTATATGATTTTAAAGAGGATAAGTTACTTGGTTTTGGAAGCATATGAAACTTTATTTTTCAAGTTATGGGACTTGATTTCTAAAGTATAGATGACATGATTTTACATGTATAAGTGACATGATTTTAAAGGGTATATGATACGAGGTTTTAAGACTATAAGCCTTGATTTTATAAGTGGAAATGACTTGATTTAAAAAGTATGGCTTCTTAATTTATTTCAAAAGTTAAGAAGATTGATTTCAAAAGAGTACGTGACTTGAGTTTTAAAAAGAAAAGAGTTTTATGATTCTTTTTAAGTATGTATGTACATAGTACTTTTGGGTTTAGTTTTCCCAATGTGATAAGAAATAAAAGTGCCTAAAGTTTTCAAAAATGAAAGGTTGTTATAATAGCTTTATGGGAAGTTATAACGACTTAAGAAGAAGTAAAAGGGTGGTTTAAAATGTTATGTAAGGAAAAGTACACCGAGTCCCACAGGCGGGCCAGATTATGCTACATGATTCCACAGTACATCGGGCCCCACAGGCGGGCCGGATTATGCTACATGATTCCACAGTACACCGAGCCCTACAGGAGGGCCAAATTATGCTACATGATTCCACAGTACACCGAGCCCCACATGCGGGCCAGATTATGCTACATGATTCATCAGTACATCGTGTCCCGCAAATAGGCCGTATTATGCCACATGATTCATCAGTACATCGTGTCCCGCAAATGGGCCGGGTTACGTTATCACGTATGGATAATCAAAGTAAGCTCCCAAATAAGAAGTCCTCCATAAAGGGTCGGATTATGTTATGTAAGATATGTAAGTTATGTGGAAAAACTTGATCGAATTCTTAAGTACGTATGTAAGAATATGATGTTAATTCTTATTGAAAAAAGGAAAAGAACGGTTAATGTACGATTGATTTCATGAGTTAAAATGGCACGGTAGGATCTGGTATTTCATTTTTATACTTGCCCCTGTCATTCTTTTTGCAGTTATGATTTGGTTACTGTACCTTATTCCCGTTCCATACTCAAATTTTTGTTGTGCGACCCCGCCGGAGGCTGCGTTCATGCCATGACTTTTAGGTACACAGGTTGGTGATCCTTGCTCTTAGGATCTCTGTTCAGTTTTGGGAAGAAGTTTCATTCACTCCGGAGGCTTATCTTTTGGTACGGATCCCTGTTATTGTAGATTATGTATATTCAAGGGTATGTCGGGGCCCTGTCCCGTCACAGTGGTTATGTCAAAAATTCTTAGAGGTCTGTAGTCATATCTTGTGGGTCGGTTTGTAAAGAAGAAGGATGTAACTGCGTTTGGTTATGTATATGTATATATGTACAGGGAGGTAGCCTTATCGGCTAACCTATTATCTATTTCTTGTTGATTTATTTTATAGTTTTATGTATGTTCCGCTGATTGTTCTCTGATGTATACATGTAAGGGTGCCCAGGTAGGGCACCAATCGTAGCCCCGATGTCGGGTCGTGACAATCCGGTTCTGGCACGGTATCGCGATACGGCTCTTAGGGAGGAGAAGAGTTTGTTTGGGGTAGCACCTGATGGAGTGCTAAGGTCTGAGGCGGTGTGTGTTCCGATGTGCGAGACCGTCGGCGGAGTTCTAGGGGAGGCACACAGTGCTCGTTAGTCTATTCATCCGGGGTAGACTAAGATGTACCATGACCTCAGATGTATGTATTGGTGGGATGGCCTGAAGAGGGACGTAGCAGAGTTTGTTGCTCAGTGTCCGAATTGTCAGCAGGTCAAGGATGAGCACCAGAAGCCCGGTGGGCTATTACAGGAGATTGAGATTCCGACATGGAAGTGAGAGGTGATCAAAATGGATTTTGTTACAGGGTTACCTCGTACTCAGAGGAAGTATGATTCCATCTGGGTTATTGTAGACAGGCTGACGAAATCAGCCCACTTTCTTCCAGTCAGGACTACTTATTCGGCTGAGGATTATGCTAGACTTTATATCCGGGAGATTGTGAGACTGCACGGAGTTCCTACATCTATTATATCAGACAGAGGATCCAGTTTACCGCTAACTTCTGGAGGTCTTTCCAGAAGGGGTTAGGGACACAGGTGAGTCTCAGTACCGCATTTCATCCTCAGACCAAGCCAGACGCGAGGCGTACTATCCGGACAACGAGGATATGTTGCGGGCCTGTGTTATTGATTTTAGGGGTAGTTGGGAGGATCATTTTCCTCTTGTTGAGTTTGCATATAACAATAGCTACCATTCCAGTATTCAGATGGCGCCAAATGAGGCTTTGTATGGGCGGAAGTGTAGGTCGTCGATTGGTTGGTTCGACGTGGGCGAGGTTTAGTTAGTTGGCCCAGACTTGATTCAACAAGTTGTGGATAAGGTGAAGCTTATCCGGGAGAGACTATTAGCAGCTCAGAGTCGCCAGAAGTCTTATGCAGATAGTCGGTGTCGACACTTGGAGTTTCAGGTTGACGATTTGGTCTTCTTGAAGGTATCACCCATGAAGGGTGTGATGAGGTTCGGGAAGAAGGGGAAACTTATCCCAAGGTACATTGAGCCTTATCAGATCGTCCGTAGAGTAGGCCAGGTTGCCTATGAGTTGGAACTGCCGTACGACTTGGAGGCAATACATCCGGTCTTCCATGTTTCTATGTTATGGAAGTGTATCGGAGATCCATCCAGAGTTTTCCCAGCTAGTGAGGTCCAAGTGACAGAGGGATTGTCGTATGAGGAGAGTTCTATAGCAATACTTGATCGCCAGGTCAGGCGACTGTGGACCAAGGACGTGGCTTCCGTCAAAGTCTTGTGGCCGAATGATAATAGGGAGGAGATGACTTGAGAATCAGAGGAGGACATGATGAGGAAGTATCCTCACTTATTCCCTACACCTCCAGGTAATCCTTTTCCCTTACTTGTCAATTTTAATTAACGTATTTGCTTAAGTGTTATTATGTGGCCATGTGTGGCATATTTTGGTATGTTTGGTGTAGTTAAAGGAGACTATGTCGCTATCTAATTAGATTGACTCCGAAAAAACATTCGGGGACGAATGTTTCTAAGGGGGGAAGAATATTACACCCCGTAATTTCAGGACATGTATATAAGAGCGTACGTAAGAAAACAGGAATTTAAGATTTGAGACTTGTAGAATTTATCGAAATTATGGAAATGTCGGGAAACAAAGCATTATGGACAAATGGGAGGGTGACACGTGTCACCCCCCCCCCCCCGACACTTGGGCTTGGACGAGATTGACAAGGTCAATTGGTCAAGTCTTGAACAAGCTAAGGCTTTACATTGTTGACCAAGTCAATGAGCCCACTTGACACTAGATATTTAACTTTCCTTCATCCAATCCACACAAGTGTTTTAATCTTGGCCCTTGAAAGTAGTATATTACTACACTAGTAGCAAGACTTCTTCAACACTTAGAAAAAATTTCAAGAAAACTTGTGTGCATTTTAGAGGGCTCTCGGCATAGCTCATTTAAGAACAAGAAAAAAATTTGTTTGTTGTACATAATTCACAATACTTAAACCCAAGGTTCCTAGAGGTATTATAAGGATATCTCAATACAAAAATCCCGGAAAAACTATGTTTTTACGTTAGTCGCAAGATGAAAACCTAAGTTGTTTTCATAATTTTTGGTTGAAAATTGAAGGGAAGTTGTTTATGAACTTCTAAGGGCTTCAAATAGCGGATTGGAGCGTGAAGGAAAGGAGCTAAAGTTGCTAAGGGTAGACTTTAGGTTTTGGATTGTATTTGGGCTTAACAAGGTAATAGTCTTCATCTTACTTATGTAATTAAAGATTACATGTTATAGTAGTTGATATTTGATCATGTGAATTATATAATGAAGTTTGATAAGTGTTATGGAATATTGGGAGCCTAAATCCAAGAATGAGCTTATTAGCCATGGAAATTGCAATACAAATTGGTCGATAGTTATACTCGTCACATGTTATCTAAATAAGGGATTATAGTTGTTACAATTAGTTGTGACTATATAACATGTTAGACTAAACAACTTGGATTGAAAAAGAATTGGAAAAGACTTTGTGTTGTTGTACATTGTAGTCGAGATTGGCATTGTTGTATTGAACTTATTGATATTAATTATGGGGCAGAATTTTAGACGCCCTGTTAGGCGTGTAATACCCTTTGGTTAGCTAAATTGTTGAGCCTTAAATGTGGCATGTTTGATTATTGATTTTGGGCCTTGAAAAGGTGGAAAAGTATGTAGAAACAAAGTGTTGCCCAATTTTTCGTAGAATAGGAAGCTTTACACTTAGAATATTCTACATTAAAAGTTAGAAGTTGATATCCGTATTATGGTCATTATAGGTTGACATTCTACGTGCGGCATATTCAAGTTAGCAAGTGGATTAAGCCGAAGAGGTATGTGGAACTTTCTCCTATCTCTTGAGCATGATGTATTGTAAATGTATAGTACAATAGACGTATGATCTTTAAATGAATTCGGATTTGTTTTGATATCATTGCCTTGTCTTGGATTGTCCAAAGTTGGTTGAGTAGAGAATTAACTCCCTTGATTTTAAAGGATGAAAATGTCTTATTTTGCCTAATGCATAAAGAGTTATAACGTCTTTATGGGAAGTTAGTTATAACGGCTTTATGGAAATTTAAGAGAATGGTCTACTTGATTTAAAGGCATAAGTTGCCTAGGTTGTGAAAGTAGAGGTCATTTGGTTTAGAAGCCTTAAAATTTATTTCTAAAGGTGTAGTGGCTTGACTCAAAAAGTATACTTACCTTGATACTACGGGCGTTAGTATCTTGTGGTTATTTTATGAAATAAGTCCTTTTCAAAAGCTTAGAAGTACGTAGTACTTTGGGTTAAATCTCTGTATTTCACGTAAAACGAAAGTTCCTTGAGTTTATAAAATGAAATTCATTTTTGTATGATAATGAAAGTCTAAAGATTTTATGAACTTGTCTATGCTTTCTTGCGATAGCCTTTGAGTGCAAGTATTATATTATTTTACGTTGCCGTGACTCTCAGTTGGAGGGTCGGCTGTCTTGTTGTGAATTTACTTGGACGTACCGACAGTGATGAAGGATTCCACGGGTATGCTTCCATTGTGATTGTTCCATGGACATGCTTATACGATGAGGGATTCCGGGGCATGCAACCATGATACGGGTTAAACTCCCGTATGCTATTATTATTCCATGGACTAGCTCTCCATGAAGACATGTACCCGAGATGAGGGATTCCACGGGCATGTTATATACTATTATTATTCCATGGTGTCACGACCCGACCCCGGGCCCGCGACTGGTGCCCTACCTGGGCACCCCTTATGGTATACATCAGAGAATAGTAGCGGAACATACATACAACTCAAAAGAAATAAATAACAGGTTAGCCGATAAGGCCACCTTCCAAAAGTATACACATAACCCAAAAAATAGTTACCTCTTTTTTTCTTTACAACCCAATCCACAAGATATGACTACAGACCTCTAAGAATTTATACATAACAACTATGATGGGACAGGGCCCCGCCATACCCCTGAATATACAACAACCGACAATATCAGGGATCTGAACCATAGATAAGCCTCCGGAGTAATGGAGCTTCTCAACAGCTGAATAATGATCCTAAGAGTGAGGATCATAAACCTGTATAACTTTACCTGCGGCATGAACGCAGCCCAGGAGGTCGATCTAACAGTACCAAGTATGTGGCCCAGAAAATCTTGTAATGAAATAATATAGTCTAAAATAAAGCTGGAGACATGTATGATGACCAAAATAACAGTACACTGTGCCTTACTAACAATGAGAGTAAACAAGAGTATACTTTACCGCATAAAAATAGGAGGCTAATTGTTACACCCCGTAATCCCAGGACATGTATATAAAAATGTACGTAAGAAATCTGGGCTATAAGATTTGAGACTAGTAAAATTTATCGGAATTATGGAAATGTTGGGAAACGAAATATTGCGACGAATGAGAGGGCGACACGTGTCACCCCCCCGGATGGTCTTGGTAGAATGGACCAAGGGTAGAAAGGTCATTTGACCAAAGCAAATATGAACAAGTCTTGCAAGCTAGAGCTTGATATTTTGACTAAGTCAAAGAGCCACTTGACTAGATCTTTTAAATGAAATGCATCCAAGCCACACATTTGTTATAATCTAGACCCTCCATGTTGTTATATAATCACACTAGTAGCAAGACAAGCTTCCCACACTTAGTAAAATTTAGAGAAAATCTTGTTCTTGTTGAAGAAGCTCTCGGGTTTGGGTCACTTTGAAGGAGAAAAATTTTCGTTTGTTTTCCACAATTCACAATACTTTAAACCAAGGTTCCTAAGGGTATTGTAAGGGTATATCAATAGAAAGATCCCGGAAAAGTGTCGTTTTTGCATTAGTCGCAAGGTGAAAACCTAAGTCGCTTTCATAGGTTTGGATTGAAAATTAATGAAAAGTTGTTTGTGAACTTCTAAGGGCTTCAACTGGCGGATTGGAGTGTCAAGGAAAGGAGCTAAGTTGCTAAGGAGCGACTTCGGATCTTGAAGTTGGATTAAGGCTTGTCAAGGTAACAATCTTGTTCTCTTAGTGTTATAAGATTACATATTGTTGTAGTTATACATTTTAACAAGCATGAGATATATGTATTGGAGATTTATAAGTGTTATGGATATTGGAAGCCTAAATCCAAAACGACCTTGTTAGCCATTTGGAATTGAAATACAATTTGGTCGATAGTTAGAATCGTCGCATGTTATCTAATTGAAGATTGTAGTTGTTATAATCGATTGCGGCTATATAACATGTTAGACTAAACAACTTGGATTGAAAAAGAATTGGAAAAGACTTTGTGTGGTTGTACCTCAAATTGCCGAGAATGACATTGTCTTTTGGACTAGTTTGATATCAATTGTGGGGCAGAATTTTACACGTCCTGTTAGGCGTGTAATCCCCTTTTGTTAGCTTCATTGTTGAGCCTTAAATGTAGCATGTTTGGTTATTGAATTCGGGCCTTGAAAAAGGTGGAAAAGTAAGTAGAAACAAAGTGCTGTCCGATTTTCCGTAGAATTTGGTGACTTTACACTTAGAATATTTTACGTTTGAAGCTAGAAATTAATAGATGTATTATGGTCATTATAGGTTGACATACTACGTACGACATATTGGACTTAGCAAGTGGATTGAATCGAAGAGGTATGTGGAACTTGCTTATCTCTTGAGCATGAGTAGTTGTAAATGTATAGTACGGTAGACGTACGAGATTTAAATGAATTTAGTTTCATTTGATATCCTTGACTTGTTTTAAGAATGTCCAAGTTGGTTGAGTTAGAGAATTAACTCACTTGTTTTAAAGGTTATAGATATCTTAGTTTCTAAAGCATAAGGTTAGTATAACGGCTTTATGGGAAGTTGGTTATAACAACTTTATGGGAAGTTAAAAGAATGGTTTATTCTAGTAAAGTAAACAAGGATAAATGACTTGAAATAAATAATGGCAATTTGATTTAAAGGTATTCATTTCTCAAAGTTTAAAGTAAGTGTCACTTGGTTTAGAAGCCTAAAAATGTATTTCTAAAGGTATAGTGACTTGTTTTTGAAAAGTAGACAAGCCTTGATACTACGGGCGTTAGTATCTTGGGGATTTTATACAAGAAAGTGTCATTTTTAAAAGGATAAAGGTACATAGTACTTTGGGTTAAATTCCCGGATTTTATAATGACATGTTAGTGCCTTAAGTAAACTAAAATGAGAGTGTATATAAATAAGGCTAATAAGAAGTTAGGGGATTTCTTAACTTGCTTATGTTATGTATGATAAGCCTGTGGTGCTTATGTTATGTATGATAGCCGGTTGTGCTAGTGTTATGTTATTCTTGCGGGGTAAACCCCCGGGTTACTACTTATTCCATGGATTTGCTACCCATGATGCGAGTTCGGCATTTGTACTCATTGTGAGTCCACCGAGCCTATGCGGGTGAAATAGTCCTATGCGGGTGAAATAGTCCCATGCGAGGCGGATGACCTCATTGCGGATCCACAGGACCTATGCGGGTGAAATAGTCCCAGGAGTAGGATTGCTTAATGATACTACAGACGGGTGGCCCTAGATTGATCATGAGTCTCCTATTTTTATGCAGTAAAGTATACTATTGTTTACTCTCATTGTTAGTAAGGCACAGTGTACTGTTAATTTGGTTATCATACATGTCCCCAACTTTATTTTAGACTATTATGATTTCATTAGAGTACTTCCAGTTTCACATACTTGGTACCTGTTGTACTGAACTCCTTCGGGGGGCTGCGTTCATGCCGCAGGTAGAGTTATTGTTACACCCCGTAACTCCAGGACATGTTAAGAGTATGTATGTAAGGAACTCAAGACTTGAATAGGGTACGAAAGGAAGAATTGTTTTTCCGACGGAAAATCTTCCGAACGTCGGGAAGGAGAAATCTTCGTTGGTGAGAATTAGATTCTCAAAATGCATCAATTGAAGAGTATGGAACTTATTATCATTATGGAAATTTAATCTTACGGATTTGGTCACGTGGGGCCCACCCGAGGAATTTTACGTTTTGTGGGACCCACGTGGGTTACGAAATTTTATGGACGAATGGGAGGGTGACACGTGGCACCCCCCCACCCAACATTGGTCTTGGGCGAATTGGAGCAAGGATAGAATGGTCATTTGACCATTGTGTAGATGGGAAAGTCTTGCTAAGCTAGAGCTTGACATTGTTGACCAAGTCAAGAGCCACTTGGCTTGATCCCATCCATCCAATTTTAACATGTGTTGTAATCTAGACCCTCCAATGTGTTATATATCATCCTAAGTAGCAAGACTTGGCATTATACACTTAGAAAAAATTGAAGAACCCTTGTTCTTGATATTGTAGCTCTCGGCTTTAGTGAAAAAAAGGAGAAGAAAATTTTCAATTGTTGTCCAATATTCACAAGACTTAAACCCAAGGTCCCTAAGGGTATTGTAAGGATATCTCAATAGAAAGATCCCGGAAAAGTGGCGTTTTCGTATTAGTCGCAAGGCGGAAACTTAAGGAGTTTTTCAACTTTGAAGTTGGAACTTGAAGATGAGTTCTTCATAGGCTTCTAAGGAGTGCTTGGAGCGGATTGTAACATAAGGAAAGGAGATAAGAATTGCTAAGGAGCGACTTTGAATCTTGGAAAGATTAAGGGCTTGTAAAGGTATAATTCTTGTCGTTTTAGTAATTAAGATTACTTATTGTTGTAGCTATGGATATTAGCAAGCATGAGGTATTTAGTATGAAGTTTGATAAGTGTATTGATTGTTGGAACCCTAATCCGAAAACTAGTATGTTAGCCTTTAAGATTTTAATTCAAGTTGGTTACTAGTTAAGTTGTCATATGTTATATAAAGAAGGAAATTGTAGTTGTTGAAGTTGTTTTTGACTATATAACATGTTGACCCAAGAACTTGGATTGGAGATGAATTGGTAGACTTTTGTTGTAGCACCTTTTAGCCGAGAATGGCATGGAAATTATGGAACTAGTTTCGTATTAATTGTGGGGCGGAATTTTACACGTATTGTAAGGCGTGTAATCCCCTTTGTATTTTCTGAATTGAATTGAGCCTTAAATGTGGCGTTTGGTTATTGAATTCGGCCTTGAAAAAGGTGGCAAAGTATGTAGAAACAAAGGAAGTGCTGCCCGGTTTTCCGTAGAATTTAGTGACCTTGTACTTAGAATATTCTATGTTCGGAGCTAGAGGTTAATGGACGTATTATGGCCATTATAGGTTGAAGTACTAAGAATAGCGTATTCTACTTGAAGGATGGAATAACTATCAAGGTTGAAGTACTTCAGAGCATTTTGCTATTTGTCGATAATCGTCGTGAGGTATGTGAACCTCTTCCTTCTTTTGACATGATTCTATGTATGGAATGTACATGTGGTATTATTTCATGTTTCCTTCTACTCTTAGAAGTTAAGAAGTATGTATGTTGATTTACTCTATGTAAATGATATGTCTGAGTTATCCTAAGTTCTTACCAAGTCTTATTGGGGATGTTGGTAAGAGTCGTTAGGAGGTGTTTGGAGCCAAGTTGACTTGGTTAATTTACGGCACGAATGAGAATAAGTATCGAACAATCCATTGCAGCGTTAATAAAGGAAAATGTAATGACGATAAATTATATTAAAACAAGTAGAATTCTCCATCTGCATAGAAGCGAAGATAAGACAAAATTGTATTACATTTTCTAGATCATGGCTGCTTTAATGAGATCAATATAAACAAGTATAACCTATTCACACATATAAGGCATACGTTGCTTAAATTAAAGAGTTTACGTTATGAAGTGTTAAAACTATGAACTACGAAACTTGATTCTAAAAGATAAGAGACTTGAAGTATTTTGAAAGTATAAGTCTCTTGGTTATACAAAGAATGTATTTGCCTAAAGTATAAAGTTAGTATAACGACTTTATGGGAAGTGGGTTATAATAGCTTTATGGAAAGTTAAGAGTGGTTTACTCTATGTAATCATAAATGTTTTGAAATAAAGAAAGACAAATGGATTTAAAAGCATCAATTGCTTAAGTTTTAAGGAAAGAAGTCACTTGATTTAGAAGCCGAAAAATTGTATTTCTAAAAGTGTAGTGACTTATGTAAAATGTAAACAAGCCTTGATACTACGGGTGTTAGTATCTTGGGGTTTTATATGAAAATGAGTCTTTTGAAAAGAATGTAAGCACGTAGTACTTTGGGTTAAATTCCCGGATTTTTATGTGTGAAACGAAAGTGCCATGAGTTTATCAAAATGCAAGTCTAAAGGTTTAATGAACTTGCATATGTTTGCTTGTGATAGCTTTGAGTGCAAGTATTATATGTTTACGTTGTCGTGACTCTCAGTTGGAGGGCCGGCTGTCTTGTTGTAAGTTTACTTGGACGTACCGACAGTGATGTGGGATTCCACGGGTATGCTTCCATTATGATTGATCATTGGACATGCTTATACGATGTGGGATTCCGGGGCATGTGACCAGGATGCGGGTTAGATTCCCGGATTTGTTTTATTACCCATGGCCATGCTTATACGATGAGGATTAGGGGCACGCGACCATGCATATGACGACTATTACTCCGTAGGATAGCTCCCACGAAGACATGTACCACGATGAGGATTAGGGGCATGTTATATTATTACTCCATGGGCTAGCTCCCGCGAAGACTGCGCCTACGATGAGGATGCCGATGGCACGTTATGACCATGTTTATGCGATGAGGATTAGGGGCATGCGGTCGCGTTATATATATATATATATATATATATATATATATGTGTATGTGTCGCGACGATGGGGTGGGATGCCACGCGTCACATGGTTATATTTTACACTTATAGGTATCGGCGGTGATGGGGATTCCGGGCACGCTTGATATTTGTGTGATTTGATCGCGTCCCAGTTGGGCGGGTAGTATATCGTCCCTCCATAAAGGGCGGATTATGTTATGAAAGATAAGTAAGTTAGATGGTAATGAACTTAATGACTTCTCCTAAGTATGCGTAAGATATGGCTATAACTCTTAATGGAATGGAAAAGATAATGATGTGCAATTAAGTTCATAAGTGGTAATGACACGGCAGATCTGGTATGTACTTTTATACTTGCCTGTCATTCTTTTATCAGTTATGATGATCTGTTTAATGTACTTTATTTACATTCCATATTCGGTACTGTTATCGGCCCCCTTCGAAGCTGCGTTAAATGTCCGCAGTTTAGGTACGATTCTGGATCCGCGAGCTTAGAATCTGGTTCACATTTTGAGATGGCTCCAATGTTCGGAGTTGTCATGGCTATGTATATTCAGAAGTGCGGCGGGGCCTTGTCCCGTCATAGTATTTGTTCAAATCTTAGAAGTGCGTATTCATCCGTAATTTGGGTGGCTAGAGTTGTTTTACATTGTTAAGCAGTGTAGACCACTTTGGGTAATTTTTATGTTATGGCGGCCTTATCGGCTTGGCCTTGGTTTAAAAAAAGTGTTATTTATCTTCCATGATTTATTATGTTGTATGATTTGAAGGTGCGGGTAGGGCTGATCGCGCCCGAGGTCGGGTCGTGACAAAAGTGGTATCAGTGTTAGTCCTCGGAAAGTGTCTGGCATCGTGTCTAGTAGAGTCTTGATTATTGGTGTGTTGTGCACCACATCTATAATCGAGGAGGCTGCAGGACATTTAGGATTGGTTTCCATTCTTCTCACTCACGAGATCGTGCGATAGAGGCGTGTTATTAGGTCGTCTCCCTAACGAGTTATGTTGTTTTGCATTCACGAGAAGCGTGATGACCAGGAAGGACTATGTGGATTGTGTATCCAGGTTGGTTATGATTATAGTATAGTTGGTATTGTGACATACATCTATACGGAGTTATGTATGAGGGTCATTTATGGGTTGCCTAGAATGGTTTTAGATTTACCAAGAGTTGGTAAGGGCTAACTAGATACCGGGAAGGTATGGAACAGTTAATGTATTCTCGCCAAGGTCTTATGTCTTATTTTGAGATAATTGGGAAAGGATGAGCTGTCTGATAGGGTAGTGAACTCTTAAGAAGCCATGTTAAGGAACTTAATGGAATACCATGTTAATATATTAAGCTACGTGGTAGGATTAAGAGAATTGTACGGATGAGGTCCGTATAGAGTAAGTAATGGTTGTTGTGATCAAGACGACACAATTATGGTATTATGAGAAGTTTTTGTACCCGTTTACTGGGGGACTGGTAAGGTAGGCTTGGAGCATGGATATTGCGAGCCTAATAATATTGATGACCGCTGAGACCTTAGATGTACAAGGTTTTCTCGGGTAGAAAGATTTATTATAGACCAAGAATAAGAGTTAAGTGCGACGGTGGGACGGGGTGAGGACCTATTAAGGGTCCCCCATAGCCTGAAATTGAGTGGGATCAGTTGGTAGTAGTTCTGCTACGTGACAGGGTCACGAGGGTGCAAGGCCCAAGTCTAGTTAATTGTTTCATGGGTTCGTGGACGTGTTCCACCGGAACCAGGTCGTGAAAGCCGGAAATGGCCTTATATTGTTTTATAGAGTGACTCCAAATATTAGAGGCCAGAATCGGTATGGAAGTTATGTATGTATTCTAGTATGAGTTGGAAGTACGGAAAGAGTACGACCAATAAGAAAGATAGCAACCAAGTGTAAAGGAGTAGAGCCTGAATCCATAAGAACCTTTCGAGGTAACTACACCCGTGAGTGTGTGGGGTGGTAGCTGAGCGGGAATATGAGATTTTCCCGGTGATGATACAGTCGTCAGACCCTAGTAGACCTAGTAGAGATGTTTATGACAGACTTTGAGGTCATTATGAGTATGGACTAGTTGGCTTTGTGAGTACCAAGGTTGACATCTTAGTATAAGTATTGTTGTGTGGTCATGGGTGGCATATGTTGTATGAAGGTTGATGTAAAAGGAGACTATGTCGCTATCTAATTAGATTGGACTCCGAAAGAACATTCGGGGACGAATGTTTCTAAGGGGGGAAGAATGTTACACCCCGTAACTCCAGGACATGTTAAGAGTATGTACGTAAGGAACTCAAGACTTGAATAAGTGCGAAAGGAAGAATTGTTTTTCCGACGGAAAATCTTAGAAACGTCGGGAAGGAGAAATGTTCGTTGGTGAGAATTAGATTCTCAAAATGCATTAATTGAAGAGTATGGAACTTATTATCATTATGGAAATTTAATCTTACAGTTTGGTCACATGGGGCCCACCGAGGAATTTTACGTTTTGTGGGACCAGAAGTACGAAATTTTATGGACGAATGGGAGGCGACACGTGGCACACCCCACATTGGTCTTGGGCGGGTGGAGCAAGGATAGAATGGTCATTTGACCATTGTGTAGATGGGAAAGTCTTGCTAAGTAGAGCTTGACATTGTTGACCAAGTCGAGAGCCACGCGATCCCATCCATCCAATTTTAACATGTGTTGTAATCTAGACCCTCCAATGTGTTATATATCATCCTAAGTAGCAAGACTTGGCATTTTAAACTTAGAAAAAATTGAAGAACCCTTGTTCTTGATATTGTAGCTCTCGACTTTAGTGAAAAAAAGGAGAAGAAAATTTTCAATTGTTGTCCAATATTCACAAGACTTAAACCCAAGGTCCCTAAGGGTATTGTAAGAATATCTCAATAGAAAGATCCCGAAAAAGTGGCGTTTTCGTATTAGTCGCAAGGAGGAAACTTAAGGAGTTCTTCAACTTTGAAGTTGGAACTTGAAGATGAGTTCTTCATAGGCTTCTAAGGAGTGCTTGGAGCGGATTGGAACATAAGGAAATGAGCTAAGAATTGTTAAGGAGCGACTTTGAATCTTGGAAAGATTAAGGGCTTGTAAAGGTATAATTCTTGTCGTTTTAGTAATTAAGATTACTTATTGTTGTAGCTATGGATATTAGCAAGAATGAGGTATTTAGTATGAAGTTTGATAAGTGTATTGATTGTTGGAACCCTAATCCGAAAACTAGTATGTTAGCCCTTAAGATTTTAATTCAAGTTGGTTACTAGTTAAGTTGTCATATGTTATATAAAGAAGGAAATTGTAGTTGTTGAAGTTGTTTTTGACTATATAACATGTTGACCCAAGAACTTGGATTGGAAAAGAATTGGAAGACTTTTTGTTGTAGCACCTTTTAGCCGAGAATGGCATGGAAATTATGGAACTAGTTTCGTATTAATTGTGGGGCGAAATTTTACACGTATTGTAAGGCGTGTAAGCCCCTTTGTATTTGCTGAATTGAATTGAGCCTTAAATGTGGCATTTGGTTATTGAATTCGGCCTTGAAAAAGGTGGCAAAGTATGTAGAAACAAAGGAAGTGATGCCCGATTTTCCGTAGTATTTAGTGACCTTGTACTTAGAATATTCTACGTTCGGAGCTAGAGGTTAATGGACGTATTATGGCCATTATAGGTTGAAGTACTAAGAATAGCGTATTCTACTTGAAGGATGGAATAGCTATCAAGGTTGAAGTACTTCGGAGCATTTTGCTATTTGTCGATAATCGTCGCGAGGTATGTGAACCTCTTCCTTCTTTTGACATGATTCTATGTATGGAATGTACATGTGGTATTATTTCATGTTTCCTTCTACTCTTAGAAGTTAAGAAGTATGTATGTTGATTTACTCTATGTAAATGTTATGTCTGAGTTATCCTAAGTTCTTACCAAGTCTTATGGGGGATGTTGGTAAGAGTCGTTAGGAGGTGTTTGGAGCCAAGTTGACTTGGCTAATTTACGGCACGAATGAGAATAAGTATCGAACAAGCCATTGCAGCGTTAATAAAGGAAAATGTAATGACGATAAATTATATTAAAACAAGTAGAATTCTCCATCTGCATAGAAGCTAAGATAAGACAAAATTGTATTACATTTTCTAGATCATGGCTGCTTTAATGAGATCAGTATAAACAAGTATAACCTATTCACACATATAAGGCATACGTTGCTTAAATTAAAGAGTTTACGTTATGAAGTGTTAAGACTATGAACTACGAAACTTGATTCTAAAAGGTAAGAGACTTGAAGTATTTTGAAAGTATAAGTCTCTTGGTTATAAAAAGAATGTATTTGCCTAAAGTATAAAGTTAGTATAACGACTTTATGGGAAGTGGGTTATAATAGCTTTATGGAAAGTTAAGAGTGGTTTACTCTAAGTAATGATAAATGTTTTGAAATAAACAAAGGCAAATGGATTTAAAAGCATCAATTGCTTAAGCTTTAAGGAAAGAAGTCACTTGATTTAGAAGCCGAAAAATTGTATTTCTAAAAGTGTAGTGACTTATGTAAAATGTAAACAAGCCTTGATACTACGGGTGTTAGTATCTTGGGGTTTTATATGAAAAGGAGTCTTTTGAAAAGAATGTAAGCACGTAGTACTTTGGGTTAAATTCCCGGATTTTTATGTGTGAAACGAAAGTGCCATGAGTTTATAAAAATGGAAGTCTAAAGGTTTAATGAACTTGCCTATGTTTGCTTGTGATAGCTTTGAGTGCAAGTATTATATGTTTACGTTGTCGTGACTCTCAGTTGGAGGGTTTGTCTTGTTGTAAGTTTACTTGGGCGCACAGCGGTGATGTGGGATTCAAGGGTATGCTTCCATTATGATTGATCATTGGACACGCTTTATACGATGTGGGATTAGGGCATGTGACTGGGACGCGGGTTAGATTCGGATTTGTTTTATTACCCATGGCCATGCTTATACGATGAGGATTCCGGGCATGCGACCATGCTATATCGACTATTACTCCATGGGCTAGCTCCCATGAAGACATGTACCACGATGAGGATTCGGGGCATGTTATATTATTACTCCACGGGCTAGCTCCTATGAAGACTGCGCCTCGATGAGGACGCAGGGGCGCGTTATGGCCATGCTTATACGATGAGGGATTCCGGGGCATGCGGCAGCGTTATATATATATATATATATATATATATATATATATATATATATGTTGTGTATATGTACGCCGACAGTGAGGTGGGATGCCACGGGCGCGTCACATGGTTATATTTTACACTTATAGCTGTCGGCAGTGATGGGGGATTCCACGGGCACGCTTGATATTTGTGTGACTTGATCGCGTCCCAGATTGGGCCGTGTAGTATATGCGTCCCTCCATAAAGGGCCGGATTATGTTATGAAAGATAAGTAAGTTAGATGGTAATGAACTTAATGACTTCTCCTAAGTATGTACGTAAGATATGGCTATAACTCTTAATGGAATGGAAAAGATAATGATGTGCAATTAAGTTCATAAGTGGTAATGACACGGCGAGGATCGGTATGTACTTTTATACTTGCCCTATCATTCTTTTATGCGATTATGATCTGTTTCTGTACTTTATTTACATTCCATATTCGCAATTTTTGTTATCGGCCCGCCGTGCGTTCATGTCCGCAGGTTTAGGTACACAGTTCTGGATCCGCGAGCTTAGGATCCAGGTTCAGCATTTTGAGATGGCTCCAATGCTCCGGAGTTGTCATGGCTATGTATATTCAGGGGTACGGCGGGGCCTTGTCCCGTTATAGTATTTGTTCAAATCTTAGAGGTTTGTATTCATCGTAAGTGGGTAGCAGAGTTGTTTTTACATTGTTAAGCAGTGTAGACCACTTTCGGGTAATTTTTATGTTATGGCACTTATCGGCAGCCTTGGTTTAAAAAAAGTGTTATTTATCTTTCGCGATTTATTATGTTTTATGATTTGAAGGTGCGGTAGGGCACGATGCGGCCGAGTCGGGTCGTGTGATTATCTGATTCTTGATCCTCACTCTTAGGATCACTGTTCAGCTGTTGAGAAACTCCATCACTCCGGAGGATTATCTTTGATTCAGATCCCTGGTATTGTCGGTTGTTATACATTCAGGGGTATGGCGGGGCCCTGTCCCGTCACAGTTGTTATTCTTAGAGGTTTGTAGTCATATCTTGTGGATTGGGTTGTAAAGAAAAAAAAGAGGTAACTGTTTTTTGGGTTATGTGTATACTTTTGGAAGGTGGCCTTATCGACTAACATGTTATTTATTTCCTTTTTGAGTTGTATGTATGTTCCGCTACTATTCTCTAATGTATACTAGAGGTGCCTGTAGGGCACGATCGGGCAGGGTCGTGTCACGCCCGAACCCGGGCAGTGGCCAGTGCCCTACCTGGGCACCCTACTACCTTAACAACACAAGTAAACTGCGGAATTTAAATAACACCTCATTTTTTTTTAAAACCAACATACGTGCAAGGGCAAAGCCGACCAGACTGCCATATAATATATATAATAAAAGACACTACACTGTACATGAGTCCAATCCCACATATGAATACATACCTCTAAGAGTTTTACTGAAATATGACGGGATAAGGCCCCGCCGTACCCATAACCGTACAAAAGTCTGTACTGAAGGAACTATACCAAAATGATAAACTCCTGAACAAATGGAGCTATCCAAAAACTCTGAGCAGGGTCCTACACCTGCAGATCACCAAACTGCGTACCTAAACCTGCGGCATGAACGCATCCCGAAGAAGTCGTCTAACAAGTCTGAGTATGGAGCGAAACAAGGTACAATAACCAAATCATAACTGTATAAAAGAAATGACAGGGGCAAGTATAAAAATGAAATACCAGATCCTACCGTGCCATTTTAACTCCTGAAATCAATCGTATATTAACCGTTCTTTTCCCTCTTTCAATGAGAATTAACATCATATTCTTACGTACTTACTTAAGGATTAAATCAAGTTTTTCCACATAACTTACATATCTTACATAACATAATCCGGCCAGTTATGGAGGGACTTCTTATTTGGGAGCTTACTTTGATTATCCGTACGTGATAACGTAATCCGGCCCATTTGCGGGACGCGGTGTACTGATGAATCATGTGACATAATTCGGCCCTCCTGTGGGGATCGGTGTACTGTGGAATCATGTAGCATAATCCGGCCCGCCTGTGGAGCTCGGTGTAATGTGGAATCATATAGCATAATTCGGCCCGCCTGTGGAGCTCGGTGTAAGATGACGTAACCCGGCCTATGTGTAGGCTCGGGGTAATATGGCGTAATCCGGCCTATGTGTAGGCTCGGTGTATCTCATAACGTAATCCGGCCTATTTGTAGGCTCGGTGTATTTCATAACGTAATCCGGCCTATTTGTAGGCTCGGTGTGATTTTTCCTTACATAACATTTTTAACCCATCTTTTCACTTCTTCTTAAGTCGTCATAACAACTTCCCATAAAGCTATTATAACAACCATTCATTTTAGAGAACTTAAGACACTTTTATTCTTACAACATTAGGAAAACTAGACCCAAAAATACTACGTACATACATACTTAAAAAGAATCATAAAACTCCTTTCTTTTTAAAGCTCAAGTCACACACTCTTTTGGAAACCATCTTCTTAACTTTTGAAATAACTTAAGAAGCCATACTTTTTAAAGTTAGTCATTTCCACTCATAAAATCCAGGCTTATAGTATTAACCCCTCGTAGTACACATTCTTTAAAATCATATCGCTTAAAACTTCAAAATCCTTAAAAGACAATCAAAGTTCGTAGTCTTAAAACTTCATAACATACATTCTTTAAAGTCCATTTACTTATACTTATAAAATCATATAACCTCCACTTTTAAAATCAATCCCCTTTTCACATATAAATTCAAGTCATTTTTTTAAACATAAAATCAACTTGCTTACTTTAAATAAATCAAGACACATAGCTATAAATCAAATCTCATAACTTCCTAACCATTCTTACCAACATCTCCCATAAGACTTGGTAAGGACTTAGGATAACATTAGACATATTTTGAAGTTAGAATCAACAACTTGGACACTTCTTAACTTCTAAGAGTGGAAGGAATCATGAAATACTATCACATGGCTATTTCATACGTAGGATCATGCCAAAGAAGGAAGAGGTTCACATACCTCGCGACGACTAGCGACAAGTTGCAAAATGCTCCAAAGTACTATAACCTTGCTAGCTTTTCCACCCTTCAAGTAGAATACACTACTCGTAGTACTTCAACCTATAATAACCATAATACATACATTAACCTCCAGCTTCAAACGTAGAATAATACTAAGTATACGGTCTCTTATTCTACGGAAAATCGGGCAGCACTTCCTTTGTTTCTACTTACTTTGCCACCTTTTTCAAGGCCGAATACAATAACCAAACATGCCACATTTAAGGCTCAACATACCAACCAATCAAAGGGGATTACACGCCTTACAATACGTGTAAAATTCCGCCCCACAATTCATACCAAGTAGTTCCACATTTAAAGCCATTCTCGGCTATATAAACAACAACTCAAAGTCTTTTCCAATTATTTTTCAATCCAAGTTCTTAGGTCAAACATGTTATATAGTCATAGACAACTTCAACAACTACAATTTCATTCTTTATACAACATGCGACGACTTAAACTAATAATCAACTTGAATTGTAATCTTAAGGCTAAACATGCTAGTTTTCGGATTAGGGATCCAATAGCCAATATACTTATCAAACTTCATAATATATACCTCATGATTGCTAATATCCATAGCTACAACAATAAGTAAATCTTAATTACTTAAAACGACAAGATTTATACCTTTATAAGCCCTTAAAATTTCCAAGATTCAAAGTCGCGCCTTAGCAATTCTTAGCTCCTTTCCCTTACGCTCCAATCCGCTATTTGAAGCCTTTAGAAGTTCACAACCAACTTCTCTTCCATTTCCAATCCAAAACTAGGAAAACTACTTAGGTTTTTGCCTTGCGACTAACGTGAAAACGTCGTTTTTCTGAAATATTTCTATTGAGATATCCTTACAATACCCTTAGGGACCTTGGGTTAAAGTCTTGTGAATAATGGATCAAAACTACAAATTTTTTTGTGTGGAGAAGTCACTAAAGCCGAGAGCTTAACTTGAAGAACACAAGGTTCTCTAATTTTTCTAAGTGTTGGAAGAGCTTGTCTTGCACTATTGTAGCATTTATAACACAATGGAGGGCTTGGATTAAAATACCTGTAGGCTAGGATGAAGATCATTAATTAGATAGCCAAGTGGACAAGTTGACTTGGTCAACAATCTCAAGCTTTGAAGACTTATCTTCCTTGATGGTCAATGACCATTTTACCCTTACCAAAATCGTCCAAGACCATATGTGGGGGTGCCACGTATCGCCCTCTCATTCGTCCATAAAATTCCGTAACCCTCGTGGGCCCCACAAAACGTAAAATTCCTCGGGTGGGCCCCACATGACCAAATCTGTAAAAAATAAATTTCCATACTGTTAAAAGTTCCATAATCCTCAAATAATACATTTTGAGAATCCAATTCTCATCAACGAACATTTTTCCTTTCCGACGTTCGGAAGATTTTCCGTCGGAAAAACAATTCTTCCTTTCGTACTAATTTCCAAGTCTTGATTCCTTACCTACATTCTCTTATACATGTCCTGGACTTACGGGGTGTAACATTCTTCCCCCCTTAGAAACATTCGTCCCCGAATTTTCTTAGTCGGTTGTCAAGCTATACAAACTCCGGCACAGTCTCTTTACTATGCCTATTAATCAATGCTCCACAAGACTAACGATGCCACACATGGCCACCACATAACATACGTAGACATAACAATGGACCTTCCGTCTGTGTCCCCTTATCACAATACTCGAAGGTTACAGTCTTCTCAAACACGGGATCCTTGGAGGTTCCTTTATTTTCTTACTTGTCATACTTTCTCGTACCTCCAAACTTATTTAGCATACGTACAAAATTTCAAATATTGCTTCTGTCCTCCAATCCTTGGAGTTACTAACCAAACTTGGCCATATACTACTTGAATTTCCGCTAAGGCTCTTCTCGGTCCTTACGACCTGCTTCCGGTGGAACGCATCGACAAACTCGTACAACGATCAACTAGACTTGGGCCTTGCACCCTCGTGACCCTATCACATAGCGGAACCATATCTAACTGACATCACCCCATTTCGTACTCTGGTGACCGAAATGAGTCCATAACCCGACTCATCGTCATACTTAACTTCTCATTCTTAGTCTGAAATAAATCTTTCTCTTATCTCAAGGTACTTCTTACCCTATCCCCCTATTCACTAGAGGTTCGTCACATAAGCCAAAGTATTTCTACTGTACATTCTTCCCTATCGGTCTTACACTGTTATGGGGCAATTACAACTCGTGAACTCTCCACAACTATAGTCTCAGTTCACTTACCATTCTTGTCAACATTCTTAACTTTTCACTTTACTAATCAAAGTATTCCTACCTCTGGGGGTACTATCACTTACAACTGCTATCTTGGTCAATAACATAACTGCTTCCCTCATGACCCTATAGTCTTCTCTGGCGAAGCCGGAGACTCAGTCTTTGGGGCCTCAGCGTGTACGGAAGAACTCGCCGACTGCGGCACAACATCCGGTATACCCTGGGCATAAGCCCTATCAACTCTCTGAGTCTGACTGGTAGCTCCTGCTACCCCTTTGCCCCTCTGGGCGACTGTTGCCCTCCTTGGAGGCATGGCTGTAACACAAAAATACGTCAGAGAGGAATTATCTTACTAACACAGCTCTATGGCACGATCTTAGAGTGAGAAAAATAGAAACCAACTCCTAAATGTCCTGTAGCCTCCTGTTTATGGGTGTGGCGCGCAACACACCGATAATCAAGACTCTACTAGACACGGTCTGTAGACATTCCGAGGATCGCTCACGATACCACTCTATCACGCCCGAACCGGGCGTGGTGGTGCCCTACCTGGGCACCCTACTACCTTAACAACACAAGTAAATTGCGGAATTTAAATAACACCTCATTTTTTTTTAAACCAACATACGTGCAAGGGCAAAGTCGACCAGGCTGCCATATAATATACATAATAAAAGACACTACACTGTACATGAGTCAAATCCCACATATGAATACAGACCTCTAAGAGTTTTACTGAAATATGACGGGAGTAGGCCCCGCCGTACCCATAACCGTACAAAAGCCTGTACTGAAGGAACTATACCAAAATGATAAACTCCTGAACAAATGGAGCTATCCAAAAACTCTGAGCAGGGTCCTACACCTGCAGATCACCAAAATGTGTACCTAAACCTGCGGCATGAACGCAGCCCCGAAGAAGTCGATCTGATAAATGCAAGTATGGAGCGAAACAAGGTATAATAACCAAATCATAACTGTATAAAAGAAATGACAGGGGCAAGTATAAAAATGAAATACCAGATCCTACCGTGCCATTTTAACTCCTGAAATCAATCGTATATTAACCGTTCTTTTCCCTCTTTCAATGAGAATTAACATCATATTCTTACGTACTTACTTAAGGATTAAATCAAGTTTTTCCACATAACTTACATATCTTACATAACATAATCCGGCCCATTATGGAGGGACTTCTTATTTGGGAGCTTACTTTGATTATCTGTACGTGATAACGTAATCCGGCCCATTTGCGGGACGCGGTGTACTGATGAATCATGTGACATAATCCGACCCGCCTGTGGGGCTCGGTGTACTGTGGAATCATGTAGCATAATCCGGCCCGCCTGTGGAGCTCGGTGTAATGTGGAATCATGTAGCATAATTCGGCCCGCCTGTGGAGCTCGGTGTAAGATGACGTAACCCGGCCTATGTGTAGGCTCGGGGTAATATGGCATAATCCGGCCTATGTGTAGGCTCGGTGTATCTCATAACGTAATCCGGCCTATTTGTAGGCTCGGTGTATTTCATAACGTAATCCGGCCTATTTGTAGGCTCGGTGTGATTTTTCCTTACATAACATTTTTAACCCATCTTTTCACTTCTTCTTAAGTCATCATAACAACTTCCCATAAAGCTATTATAACAACCATTCATTTTAGAGAACTTAAGACACTTATATTCTTACAACATTAGGAAAACTAGACCCAAAAATAGTACGTACATACATACTTAAAAAGAATCATAAAACTCCTTTCTTTTTAAAGCTCAAGTCACACACTCTTTTGGAAACCATCTTCTTAACTTTTGAAATAACTTAAGAAGCCATACTTTTTAAAGTTAGTCATTTCCACTCATAAAATCCAGGCTTATAGTATTAACCCCTCGTAGTATACATTCTTTAAAATCATATCGCTTAAAACTTCAAAATCCTTAAAAGACAATCAAAGTTCGTAGTCTTAAAACTTCATAACATACATTCTTTAAAGTCCATTTACTTATACTTATAAAATCATATAACCTCCACTTTTAAAATCAATCCCCTTTTCACATATAAATTCAAGTCATTTTTTTAAACATAAAATCAACTTGCTTACTTTAAATAAATCAAGACACATAGCTTTAAATCAAATCTCATAACTTCCTAACCATTCTTACCAACATCTCCCATAAGACTTGGTAAGGACTTAGGATAACATTAGACATATTTTGAAGTTAGAATCAACAACTTGGACACTTCTTAACTTCTAAGAGTGGAAGGACTCATGAAATACTATCACATGGCTATTTCATACGTAGGATCATGCCAAAGAAGGAAGAGGTTCACATCGCCATGACGACTAGCGACAAGTTGCAAAATGCTCCCAAGTACTTTATCCTTGCTAGCTTTTCCACCCCTTCAAGTAGAATACGCTACTCGTAGTACTTCAACCTATAATGGCCATAATACATCCATTAACCTCCAGCTTCAAACGTAGAATAATACTAAGTATACGGTCTCTTATACTACGGAAAATCGGGCAGCACTTCCTTTGTTTCTACTTACTTTGCCACCTTTTTCAAGGCCGAATACAATAACCAAACATGCCACATTTAAGGCTCAACATACCAACCAATCAAAGGGGATTACACGCCTTACAATACGTGTAAAATTCCGCCCCACAATTCATACCAAGTAGTTCCACATTTAAAGCCATTCTCGGCTATATAAACAACAACTCAAAGTCTTTTCCAATTCTTTTTCAATCCAAGTTCTTAGGTCAAACATGTTATATAGTCATAGACAACTTCAACAACTACAATTTCCTTCTTTATACAACATGCGACGACTTAAACTAATAATCAACTTGAATTGTAATCTTAAGGCTAAACATGCTAGTTTTCGGATTAGGGTTCCAATAGCCAATATACTTATCAAACTTCATAATATATACCTCATGATTGCTAATATCCATAGCTACAACAATAAGTAAATCTTAATTACTTAAAACGACAAGATTTATACCTTTATAAGCCCTTAAAATTTCCAAGATTCAAAGTCGCGCCTTAGCAATTCTTAGCTCCTTTCCCTTACGCTCCAATCTGCTATTTGAAGCCTTTAGAAGTTCACAACCAACTTCTTTTCCATTTCCAATCCAAAACTAGGAAAACTACTTAGGTTTTCGCCTTGCGACTAACGTGAAAACGTCGTTTTTCCGAAATATTTCTATTGAGATATCCTTACAATACCCTTAGGGACCTTGGGTTAAAGTCTTGTGAATAATGGATCAAAACTACAATTTTTTTTGTGTGGAGAAGTCACTAAAGCCGAGAGCTTAACTTGAAGAACACAAGGTTCTCTAATTTTTCTAAGTGTTGGAAGAGCTTGTCTTGCACTAGTGTAGCATTTATAACACAATGGAGGGTTTGGATTATAACACTTTTGGGCTAGGATGAAGATCATTAATTAGATAGCCAAGTGGACAAGTTGACTTGGTCAACAATCTCAAGCTTTGAAGACTTATGTTATACCACGTATTTCCATAGTATGTATGTGAGGACGTACGTACATTTGTACAAACCCTAATTAGGTTAAGGATGAAATTGTGAACTTTCAACAGAAAAGATTCCGAACCTTGTGAAGGAAATTCTACGTTTTTTTAATATTTTAACCGATTACGGATTTTTCCGAGAGATGAAATATTTTGGACCAATAGGATGGCGACATGTGTCACTCTTAGGTGGCAAGGTTGGACGAAAATGGTGGCCTAGTGGTCAAGTCAAATGGTCAAGTCTTGCAAGATATTTTTGGGTTAGTGGGGGTAGGTATGTTGGACGGTTTCTTGAGCAAGTGGAGGGCCACATGGCTCATTGTTATGGGGGACATATGTCCCAATGTTGTGATGGACATATGTCCCAAGGTTGTGGTGGACACTTGGTGGAAGACTCCTGTTACACCCCGTAAATTCAAGAGGTTAAGTTAAGAACGTACGAAAGAAAATAAGATTTGAATTTGGAAAGTTGGGTTGGCAAAAAGGTTGTGGGCAGACTTTCAATAAACTTTGGAGCGGTATATCTCCTAGTTCCTTAGGAGTTTTGAGGAGTTTTAAAAGACTAGTATGAAGGTTGTTGAGTCTAGTTTCCAACGCAACAAACCACTCGTCGATTGGACATCGGGGTAGGAAGTTACGGGCGTTAGAAGTTCTGTGGGCTGACGCAGAGGACAGGCTTCCCAGCAGGCGTCGCAGCGCCGCGGCGCCGTCGGCAGGGCCGCGGCGCCGATATTTCCGAAAGTCCTCTGAGGTTGCAGCGCCGCGGCGCCGGAATGCAGGGCCGCGGCGCCGGAATGCAGGAAATTCTCAGAAGTGGAAGCGCCGCGGCGCCAAGGCGGGATTTTTGACGCGGTAAGGGGCGAAAAACAGGGGATATTTTGATAAAAGGCCTATGGGAGGGTGACAAGTGTCCCTCCCATCTTTTGACCAAAGGAGGGTCTTATTTTAGGGCCAAGTCTTCAAGACTTGACCATTTGCAAGGGTTTCCTAAGAAAAATCCCTCTCCTCTCTCTCAAATTGATGAACCCCGGTGAGATTTTTGGAAGGGCTTCAAGAAGGAAAAGTGTTGGCAAGCTTGTAGAGGGTTCGTGTGGGTAATTTTAAAGTGAAGAAGATTTCGGAAAGAGGGCTTCTTGAGGTAAAATCTTCTCCTTCTTGTGTAAATGAAGTTTTCAAGTTTTAGTAGTCAAGAAATGAGCCTGAGGCTGTTATATTAAAGTTTGAAAGGATTTGGATCTTGTTGTATTGTTAAAAACCGAAAAGGGGGCATGTTAGCCACTCATGTTGTAATCAATTCATTGTTAGCTAAAAATCGTTGCATGTTATAAATAGGAGGGTATATAATTGGTTATGACTTATATAACATGTTGGAATAACGAGATTGGATTAGAAAGGAAAGTGATATTATAGCCGAATGGGGCTTGGAATTTTTGGGTTGTTTTGTATTATTGTGGGGAAGAATTTTACGCGTCCTGTAAAGGCGTGTAATCCCCTTTTGGTTAGCTGAATTGTTGTGCCTTAAATGCGGCGTTTGGTTATTGAATTCGGACCTTGAAAAAGGTGGAAAAGTAAGTAGAAACAAAGGAAGTCTGTCGATTTTCCCGTAGAACAAGGGATTTTTCATTAGAATATACTACGTTGAAGCTAGAAGCTAATAGACGTATTATGGTCATTATAGGTTGACATCTACGGACGGCATATTGGACTTGGCAAGTGGATTAAACAAAAGAGGTATGTAGAACTCTTCCTATCTCTTGAGCATGAGTAGTTATAACTGTATGGTACGGTAGACGTGCGTGATTTTAAATGAACTGAAGTCATTTGATATATTTGACTTGTTTTAAGGATGTCTAGTTGGTTGAGTTAGAGAATTAACTCACGTGTCCTTAAGGAAGAGTTATAAGAATGGTTTATCCTAATAAGGTAGACAAGTATTTCTTGACATGATCAAGTATAGAATACTAGATTCGGGAAGTATTGATTCTTGGACTATTCTAAAGATAAGAGACCTGATCCCTAAGTTAAGAAACTTGTTTTCTAAGTTAAGATTTTTGAAGTATTTTGAAAGTAGTGTAACTTGAATTGAAGTACAAGCCTCTTGGTTATAGAGAGAGCAAAGTGGTCTAAGACATAAAGAGTTATAACGGCTTTATGGGAAGTTAGTTATGACGGCTTTATGAGAGGATAAGGATGTCTTGGTTCTAAAGCATAAAGTTAGTATAATGGCTTTATGGGAAGTTGGTTATAATAACTTTATGGAAGCTTAAAGAAATGGTTTTTCTCGAATAAGGTAAGCCTAGATAAACGAATGGATACTAAGAAAGGCAATTCGATTTAAAGGCATCAATTGCTTAAAGTTTAAAATGAGGGTCACTTGAGTTAGAAGCCGAAGCATATTTCTAATAGTATAGCGACTTGTTTGAAATGTAGATAAGCCTTGATACTACGGGTGTTAGTATCTTGGGGTCTTATGTGGAAAAGGGATCTTGGAAAGAATAGAAATACATAGTACTTTGGGTTGAATTTTCCCAGGACTTGTTAAGTGATATGGAAAGTGCCTAAGGTTATAAAATGAGATCCATTTTGTATGTTAATGAAAGTCTAAAGAAGTTAGGAGCTTACTTGGACGTACCGTCAGTGATGGAGGATTCCACGGGTTCGCCTCCATTGCCTCCTTATGAGTCTACCGGGACGTACCGGCAGTGATGTGGGATTCCACGGGTATGATTCCCTGGTCATAGTATGAGTTTACTTGGACGTACCGACAGTGATGTGGGATTCCACGGGTATGCTTCCATGGTCTTAGTATGAGTTTACCGGGACATACTGTCAGTGATGTGGGATTCCACGGGTATGCACCGTGGACATGCTTACGATGAGGGATTCTGAGGCATGTAGTTTGAGGGGTAAGAGTATAAATGAGGGGTACACCCCCAAGATCGTTATACCACCTTCTTCAGGGTAAGAGTATAAATGAGGGGTAAACCCCCAAGATCGTTATACCACCTGGTTCTGTGGATTTGCTACCCATGATGCGAGGGACACCTCATGAAGTCATGTACCCGAAATGAGGTATTCCACGGGCATGATATATATACATGTATGTATTGTGTATGTGTACGCCGACAGTGGGGTAGGATACCACGAGCGCGTCACATGGTTAGATTTGTGTGTACGCCGACAGTGAGGTAGGATACCACGAGCGCGTCACATGGTTAGATTTGTGTGTACGCCGACAGTGAGAAGGATGCCACAGGCGCGTCACAGAGTTAGATTTTACACCTAGCGGTCAGCAGTGATGGGGAATCCCACGGGCGCGCTTGGATATTTGAGGGCTGGTGTTCATAGCCCTGGTGTGACTACGGTTAATATGTTGAAACAAGCTGTATAAGGTAAAACTGACTTTCATTGCTTCCACTTCAGTAAGGCACAGTGTACTGTTAATTTGGTTATCATATATGTCTTCAGCTGTATCTTTTTGACTATTATGATTTAAATTACAGTACTTTCAGTTTTACATACTTGGTACATGTTTTGTACTGACCTCCTTTGGGGGGGCTGCGTTTATGCCGCAGGTTGAGGTACATAGCTGGCTGATCCGCACTCGTAGGATCACTGTTCAGTTCTGGAAAGCTCCATTTTTCCGGAGGCTTTGTCTTTGGTATGGTTCCCTGAAGTCGTTGACTTTCGTACATTCATGGGTACGGCGGGGCCCTGTCCCGTCACAGTTGTTATGTAAACTCTTAGTGGTCTGTAGTCATATATTGTGGGTCACTTTATATAAAAAAGAAATTGAGGTAACTGCTTTTGGATTTGTTTTATATCCAGGAAGGTAGCCTTATCGGCTAACCCATTATTTATTTCATTGTTAAAGCTTATGTATGTTCCGCTGGTTATCTCTGATGTATACCTGTAAGGGTGCCCAGGTAGGGCACCAGTCGCGGGCCCAGGGTCGGGTCGTGACAAAAGTGGTATCAGAGCAGTTAGTCCTCGGAAAGTGTCTACAGACCGTGTCTAGTAGAGTCTTGATTATTGATGTGTTGTGCACCACATCTATAATCTGGAGGCTGCAGGACATTTAGGATTGGTTTCCATTCTTCTCCCTCTGAGATCGTGCAGTAGAGCTGTCTTACTAGGCTTAATCCTCTCTGACTTGTTCTATTGTATCAGTTATGCCTCCGCAGAAGGAGACCAGGGCCCAGAAGGGCAAGGCAACAACAAGAGTTGTTAGGGGTACACAGAGGATTTCTAGGAATCAGGCCCAGACTATGCCTGAGGTTATGGGGGGATCGGCGAGTTAAGCCACGCCGACAGTATTAGAGGGGCCGAGAGAGGCAGTAACACCAGAGGTTCCGGTACCTGAGCCTCCAGTTCCACAGCCAGGGGCTGAATATCGAGATTACGGAGAGCAGATCGGATTATTGACTAGCATTGTGGCAGGGCAACGCCGACAGGAGCCGGTTTCTAACCCTAGAGCCGATAGTTTGAGGATTCGGGACTTTCTGAGCTGTAATCCACCCGAGTTCTATAGTTCGAGGTCTGAGGAGGACCCTCAGGAGTTCATTCGGCAGGTACATCGGACTATGCAGGTGCTTAGGGCCTCGGAGACGGAGTCCGTTGTGTTAGTTTCTTACCGGTTATGTGATATTGCGTTGAACTGGTTTGAGTCGTGGGTGTTGTCTAGAGGTATGGGTGCTCCTCCAGCTGTTTGGGGTGAGTTCACGGGATCCTTCCTCGATCACTTTTTGCCTCCTGAGATGATGAGAGCCCGTCTGGATAGGTTCTTGTCATTGAGACAAAATGGGAGGACCATCAGAGAGTACAACCTGGAATTTGACTCATTGGCCAGGTATGCACCCACTATTGTGGCGGATATGGCGGACAGAGTTCACCGCTATGTGATGGGACTAGACCGATATATGGTTACCGCATGTCTGGGAGTGGCTCTTCAGCCAGGTATGGATATTGCCAGGATGCAGGCTTATGCACAGGGGATTGAGGATAGGAAGAGAGGGAGCCAGCCAGATTCAGTCCAGCCCAAGAGGGCCAGGACGGCAGAGTTTCAGGATAGTTTTCGAGGCGGACAACCTCAGCAACAGGCTAGGACAACATTTCAGCCGACGCAGAGTGCTCCTTCTCGGCCTTCTGGAGGGTGGTTTGACCGCCGGGGATATTCGGGAGCGGGTCAGGGCTCCGAGGCTGCTGGTTCACAGATGTCTGGGGATAGTAGCCAGGGGAGGCCACCTTTGCCTCAGTGTGGTTACTGTGGTAGAGCTCATTTTGGGGAATGTCGGACTAGGTCGACAGCTTGTTATGCTTGCGGCCAGCAGGGTCATTTGGCAAGGATTGTCCGGCCGAGTGTGCGGTGATCGCGGTAGCACGATCTATCGGGTCGATTGCGGGTTCTTCGCCTTCAATGGCTAGGCAGGATGTTCATGCCGTAGGCGCGGCGAGAAGGTCGTGTAGCGATTCCCGCTTTTAAGCGGTCCTTTTACCCTTCTATGCGACTTCAGGTATATTTTTGATCCTTTAGAGACTTGTATGCATGATAAAGTTGTTATATGTTTAAGTGGCATGAACAGATTACATTGAGACTATGTATGTATGCTAGAAGTAGGTGGGAAGTACGATGAGAGAAGCATTTTAGGCCTTGAATGGGAGTAAATAGCGTTGGTGCACCCTTGGGATCTGTTTTCTTGGTTGACCATGATGGATGGGTATGCGAGTGCGATATCTTAGGGTCATAAGTGGCATAATAAAGTTCCATTAATTGTAAAGTACGAGGAATATTAGATTGACTCCAAAAGAACATTCGGGGACGAATGTTTCTAAGGGGGGAAGAATGTTACACCCCGTAAATTCAAGAGGTTAAGTTAAGAACGTACGAAAGAAAATAAGATTTGAATTTGGAAAGTTGGGTTGGCAAAAGGTTGTGGGCAGACTTTCAGTCAACTTTGGAGCGGTATATCTCCTAGTTCCTTAGGAGTTTTGAGGAGTTTTAAAAGACTAGTATGAAGGTTGTTGAGTCTAGTTTCCAACGCAATAAACCACTCATCGATTGGACATCGGGGTAGGAGGTTACGGGCGTTAGAAGTTCTGTGGGCTGACGCAGAGGACAGGCTTCCCAGCAGGCGTCGCAGCGCCGATATTTCCGAAAGTCCTCTGAGGTTGCAGCGCCGCGGCGCCGGAATGCAGGGTCGCGGCACCGGAATGCAGGAAATTCTCAGAAGTGGAAGCGCCGCGGCGCCAAGGCGGGATTTTTGACGCGGTAAGGGGCAAAAAACAAGGGATATTTTGATAAAAGGCCTATGGGAGGGTGACAAGTGTCCCTCCCATCTTTTTGACCAAAGGAGGGTCTTATTTTAGGGCCAAGTCTTCAAGACTTGACCATTTGCAAGGGTTTCCTAAGAAAAATGTCACGACCCGAACCGGGGCCCGTGACTGGTGCCTTACCCCGGGCACCCTAGTGATACAACATCAGAGAAAATCAGCGGAAATAAAAACATAAACATGAAACAAGAGACATGATAAATAAACAGACTGACAAGCGATTTGCCTTCTGTATATATACATAAAAACCCGAACAATTATCCTTTTTACAAACTCTGCCCACAACAGTACTACAAACCTCTAAGAAGTGACAACAACTATGACGGGACAGGGCCCCGCCATACCCCTGAATGTACAAGAACCTGCGGACTCGTGGGTAACATACAAAGATAAGCCTCAGAAGAAACGGGGCTTCCTAACCTGACTGTGATCCATGAGCGAGGATCCACAACCGATGTACCTCACTGCGGCATGTAACGCGGCCCGAAGGAGGTCGATACAACAGTACCAAGTATGTGGCGAAATCGTAAATGAAATCATGGCGATCTATATCAAACAGGAGACATGTATGATAACCAAACTACGATCTACAACATAAAAGTAGTCATGTCAAGTCGTGGACTCACGCCTCAAAGTCATCCTCATGCGTGGAACTCCTTCCTCAGCTGGCGATCTAGGTATAAATCGTGTGGAATACGTGTCTCGGCCCATCCATGGGACTCGATAAAGAACAGGTGGAATACGTGTCTCGGCCCATCCTGGACTCGATAAAGAATCAAGTGGAATACGTGTCTCGGCCCATCTCGTGGGACTCGATAAAGAATCGGTGGGATACGTGTCTCGGCCCATCTCATGGGACTCGATAAAGAATCACTCATAACAAATCAGACCCTCCATCGAGACGAGAGTACGTAAATACAACACTTGCACAACAAAGGCTATCATCACAAGCATAGGCAAGTTCATCATACTCATGGACTTATATTTTATTACAACAAATCCGGGTTTTAACCCCAAAGTACCACATACATTAATTCTTTTCAAAAGATCCGTTTCTTTCACAAAAGTCACACGATATCCGTAGTATGAAAATAGAGTGACTATCTTTTTAAGTAAACCAAAACACTTCCCTTTGTAAAATCAAGTAACGACATTATTTTTCAAACGTTCAAGTTTGCCTAATTTCAAATGCTCAAGTCTCTTATTTTAGAAAGGTTTCATAACTCATAGTTTTAATCTCTTTTAAAACAATTGAGTAACATAAGTCTTATGTGTGAGCCGTTTATTCTTGTTTATAACAATCTTGTTACAGCAGCCATGATCTAGAAAATGTAATACAATTTTGTATTATCTTAGCTTCTATGCAGATGGAGGTTTCTACTGGTTTTAATAACAATTAGTCAATATATCTCCTTTATTAACGCTGCAATGGTTTGTTCGATACTTATTCTCATTTCCGAAATCAGTAACATATTATTCTTTAAAAGCCAAGTACTTATTTCTCACGAATGAGGTTTCACAACTTTTTAACAAAATTCATAGTCCTTAACATTTCATAAAACGTCATTTATAAGTTAAGTCTCTTATCTTTCAAGACAACAACAAGTATTCTTTTAGAACCCAAAGAACTTACTCTTTTCAAAAAAAGTAACCTATACTTAAAATCAAGTTACTTCTCTTTTTCCGAAAACAAGTCGTTATAAGTCAAGTCTCTTATCTTTCAAGATCAAGTCTCTTAACTTTCAAAATTAATAAACCATTCTTTTACTTACATAGAGTCGTTATAACTAACTTCCCATAAAGCTATTATAACACCCTATGTTTTGAACCAACCAAACTCATTTAGCACATGTACGTCTACCGTACTACATAGTTTACAAAACATCATGCTAGAAAGGATAGGAAGAGGTTCATATACCTCGCGACGATTATCGACAAATAGCAAAACGCTCCAAGTACTTCAACCCGTCGGCTACTCCCTAAGCCAAGTAGATCACGCCACACGTAGTACTCCACTCCTAAAATGGTCATAGTATTTTTATCAAACCTTTCTTACCATTGAAGACTTATACCAATAAAAAGCCCTCTAATTCTACGGAAAATTCGGCAGCACTTCCCCCGTTTTTACTCACTTTTCCATCTTTCTCCAAGGCCCGAATAACCGTAATATATATACCATATATATATAAGGCGTAATAATTAAACAACATAAAGAAGGGGATTACACGCCCAAACGGTAACGCGGTTTACTATCACGCCTCCATAATAACAATAAGTAAAAGAAAGGGATTACGCGCATGGCCGTAACGGTTTACTATCACGCCTTCATAATACAATAATTAAAAATGGGATCACACGCCCTAACGTAACGAGATTGAAAAATCTTCCCTTAATGAAATGTAAATCTGATCTAATGTAAATCGGTCCAAAGTAAATACGGTCCAAAGTAAATACAGTCCTTAAGTTGGGGTCCTTGGCCAACTTTGTCCATTTTACTTATCCAATTTACTCAATAGTCATCCAACTTATATTTCCATTCTTAATATAAGTTATAGTTACTTTGTTAATTACTTCTTCACAAGTAAGATACGTTTTTACCATTTTAATGGCAAACGGCCAATCCTTTCTTTTAACAAGTTAACAAGATCCAACTCTTCCAAACTTTACTCCATATATTATTTACTCCATAATATACTTATAATATATGTATAATGACCAAATCACAAGAGGTTAAGATTTACTACCTCAAATAGCCCAAAATCTATCCAAGAACTTAATGTCGCTCCAAGCAAGTCTTAGCTCCAAATCTTTACGTTCCAATCCGCTACAAGCAACCCATAGAAGCTCCTAACCAACTTCTCTTCAAGATTCAACTCCAAAAAGTGAAGAACACTTAGGGTTTTTGTTCATGGAGCTCTCGGCCAAGGTGAAGTTTAGAGGTTAGGGGTGTGAAATCTTTTCCAACTCTTGGTACACAATCTTCCTAACACCTTAGGGAAGAACACTTAAGAGTTTAAGAATTGTTGGACAAATTTAGCTCAAGAAAAGGGCTAAAAACGAGAGCAAGGTCAAGGGAGAAGGGAGGGAATTTCTTGTCTTGAAATGGTTAAGTGTGGGAGATTTCATCAACTAGTAGTGCATATATAGGACAACCAAGGGCTAGGATGAAGGCAAGTGTGTGGTTGAGATTGGGGACAAGTGTGTGTGGGCCCCACAAGCCACTTGTCCAACTAAAAAATATCTTGCAAGACAAGGCCACTTGTCTTGCCACTTGTTAGCAAATTTCGGCCAAGAGCCACCTAGGGGGGTGACACGTGTCGCCCTCCTACTCGTCCAAAATATTTCATCTTCTGAAAATATCCATAAAGGCCAAAATCTCGAAAACAAAGTGGGCCCCACAAAACCGTAAATTTCTCCCGTGGGCCCCACGTGACCAATTCCGGAAATAAAATTCCATAATTCTAATATAATTCAAGAAGTCCGAATACCAAATCTGGGAATCCAATTCCCATCAACGAACATTTTCCTTTACAAAAACCGGAAACTTTTTCGTCGAAAAATCACATCTTTCTTTCTTTCCAATATTAATGTCGTATTCTCGTACGTACGTCCTCACATACATACCCTGGAACTACGGGGTGTAACATTCTTCCCCCCTTAGAAACATTCGTCCCGAATGTTCCTTCTAAGTCTCCATAATCACACATGCGCCGGTATAGTCTTCACTACTATACTTTACAAAACCAATTATGCCACACATGGCCATAATATCACATACGCGCGAAACCCAAAATCCAAACTAACGAGGAATCACCTCCAAGATGTAAAACAACACTAACTCTCACTCCTGGTCCAAAGGATACTCTCCTCGTACCTTCATTTCACAAAAAAGATCACTTCCATCCTCTTAACACATGTTCGCTTCCTTTCTTACTCGTCGTACCTTTCTCGTACACCCGAACTATTTCTAGTACAGATACCATATTCCCGTCATCGCTGCAGTTTCCAAAACCTTGGAGTCACTACCTCCAAACTTGGTCATCTTACTGGCCTCAAATTCTTTTAAGGCCATTTCCGGCCTTCACGATCCGATTCTGGTTGAACGCATACACGAACTCGTACTATGGTTACCTAAACTTGGGCCTAGCACCCTCGTGACCCTACCACCTGGCGGGACCACCTCGAACTGACCCCACCCCATTCTGGGCTGCGGGTTGACCCGCAAATGGCCCTCAACCCGACCCCTAAACGCGCCAAACTCTTGTTTCCTGATCCGGAACAATCCTACTAATTTACGTCATGAAAGCTACCACTTATGTCTCATACCCCTCATGTAATTATCTCACAATATTTTTCACGCATTTCAAGTATTTTGACAATTACTAACCGTAACATCACCCACTCAAGACGGCCTTGCATCCAAGGTCCTAACTGTTATAAATTCTAAGGCTCACAATTTGTCTCGTCCCCAGACTTACCCTTTTTCTAACCAGGCTTCTAAATCACAATTTAACATAATGCTATCTGAACATAACACTTAAAATATACTCATCTTAACACATATACAAATCTCTAGAGGGTTAAGGATATACCTGTATCTACCGCTTCACTCTAATCATAGGCACGCCTGCGCAGTAGTATGAAAGGTGATGAACACGCGCCACGGTAGGTGAGTCCTGCTGCCTGTATCCTTCCTATTAGGACAGTTTCCGTCACATGGCCACGATGGCGCGAGTAAAACAAGCACGATAAAGACGACATTCCGGGATGACGCTGCCGCATCGTGCACCGAGAAACATGAACCCGATGGCTAGAACCCGTATACCGTGAACGAAGCCACGGAGCCACGACCGGCTCCGAATACCGAACGCCCCGAAGGCGCGGAGGACCACCGTATCTTGGCGGAGTGCATAACTAACCTGCCAAGGCGGCGCCTCGAAAGTTACCAAAGGACCTCGCTGCTCGGCCTCTTACTGATCTCGGTCATTCCGTCGACCCATCCGCTCCTCACACCCAAGTGCATGAGCCTGCATGCGGGCAATGTCCATGCCCGGCTGAAGAGCTACACCCGAACAAGCCTCTGCCAAGTAATCATCGAGCCCGGTAACGTAGCGGTGTACTCTGTCCTCCATATCTGTCACTAAAGCGGGGACATATCGAGCCAACGAGTCAAACTCCACGTTGTACTCCCGAACCGTACGCCCTCTCTGTCTCAGCGTCAAAAATCTGTCGGCCCCAGCCCTCCTCATCTGTGGAGGCAAGAAATGTGCAAGAAATACCCTTGAGAACTCGGCCCAAACTGCTGGGAGCGCATGCTCCTCGGGCGATTCCATGAATCAAACCGATCGCAGTATCACGCAGCCGATGCGAACCGAAGGTCACTGACTCGGTCTCCGAAGCCTTGATCACTCTCATGATCCGCTGTAACTGTCGGATGAACTCCTGCGGATCATCCTCAGGCCTCGACCCATAGAATTCGGCGGTGCGGCTCGTAAAGTCCCGCGATCTCAAACTATCCGATCGCGGGTGAACTACGGTACTCACGATGCGGGTGCTGCATCCAGCCTATCCTCGTGCCTTGCCACTATCCTGGCCAATAACTGGGCCATCTCCTTGTAACCCATCTCCTCTGTTCCTTGCCGTGGGTCTGACGTCTCAGGTACTGTGGCCTCAGTAGAGACCGCCGCTACTCCACTCGTAGCTCCGCCTGTTTGCCGCCTCGCGGGCCCCAGGTGCCTTGCGTGGAGGCATAATCGGCACATAAGAATACGTCGGAGAGTCCAATCGACAACACGGCTCTAAGGCACGATCTCGGAATGAGGAGAATGGAAACTAATCCTAAATGTCTGTAGCCTCACGATTATAGATGTGGTGCACAACACACCGATAATCAAGACTTACTAGACACGGTGCGTAGACACTTTTCGAGGACTAAGCGCTGCGATACCACTTTTGTCACGACCCGAACCGGGGCCCGTGACTGGTGCCTTACCCCGGGCACCCTAGTGATACAACATCAGAGAAAATCAGCGGAAATAAAAACATAAACATGAAACAAGAGACATGATAAATAAACAGGCCAACCAAAACAGTTGCATACGTATATATACATAAAAACCGAGCAGTTATCCTTTTACAAACTCGCCCACAGCATTTACTACGGACCTCTAAGAAGTGACAACAACTATGACGGACAGGGCCGCCATATCCCCGAATGTACAAGAACCTACGGACTCGGGGTAACATACCAAAGATAAGCCTCAGAAGAAACGGGGCTTCCTAACACGTTGATCGTGATCACATGGCGAGGATCCACACCGATGTACCTACTGCGGCATGAACGCAGCCCGAAGAGGTCGATCTGACAACAGCAGTATGTGGCGAAATCGTAAATGAAATCATGACAGTCTAAATCAAACAGGAGACATGTATGATAACCAAACTACAGTCTACAACATAAAAGTAGTCATGTTAAGTCATGGACTCACGCCCTCAAAGTCATCCCTCATGCCCGTGGAACTCCTTCCTCACTGCCGGCAGTCTAGGTATAAATCGTGTGGAATACGTGTCTCGGCCCATCCCATGGGACTCGATAAAGAACCAGGTGGAATACGTGTCTCGGCCCATCCCATGGGACTCGATAAAGAATCAGGTGGAATACGTGTCTCGGCCCATCTCATGGGACTCGATAAAGAATCAGGTGGAATACGTGTCTCGGCCCATCTCATGGGACTCGATAAAGAATCACTCATAACAAATCAGCCGGCCCTCCATCGAGAGACGCGGTAGCACAGAAATACAACACTTGCACAACAAAGGCTATCACCACAAGCATAGGCAAGTTCATCATACTCATGGACTTATATTTTATTACAACAAATCCGGGTTTTAACCCCAAAGTACCACATACATTAATTCTTTTCAAAAGATCCGTTTCTTTCACAAAAGTCACACGATATCCGTAGTATGAAAATAGAGTGACTATCTTTTTAAGTAAACCAAAACACTTCCCTTTGTAAAATCAAGTAACGACATTATTTTCCAAACGTTCAAGTTTGCCTAATTTCAAATGCTCAAGTCTCTTATTTTAGAAAGGTTTCATAACTCATAGTTTTAATCTCTTTTAAAACAATTGAGTAACATGAGTCTTATGTGTGAGCCGTTTATTCTTGTTTATAACAATCTTGTTACAGCAGCCATGATCTAGGAAATGTAATACAATTTTGTCTTATCTTAGCTTCTATGCAGATGGAGGTTTCTACTGGTTTTAATAACAATTAGTCAATACATCTCCTTTATTAACGCTGCAATGGTTTTTTCGATACTTATTCTCATTTCCGAAATCAGTAACACATTATTCTTTAAAAGCCAAGTACTCATTTCTCACGAATGAGGTTTCACAACTTTTTAACAAAATTCATAGTCCTTAACATTTCATTAAACATCATTTATAAGTTAAGTCTCTTATCTTTCAAGACAACAACAAGTATTCTTTTAGAACCCAAAGAACTTACTCTTTTCAAAACAAGTAACCTATACTTAAAATCAAGTTACTTCTCTTTTTCCGAAAACAAGTTGTTATAAGTCAAGTCTCTTATCTTTCAGGATCAAGTCTCTTAACTTTCAAAATTAATAAACCATTCTTTTACCTACATAGAGTCGTTATAACTAACTTCCCATAAAGCTATTATAACACCCTATGTTTTGAACCAACCAAACTCATTTAGCACATGTACGTCTACCGTACTACATAGTTTACAAAACATCATGCTAGAAAGGATAGGAAGAGGTTCACATACCTCGCGACGATTATCGACAAATAGCAAAACGCTCCAAGTAGCTCAACCCGTCGGCTACTCCCTAAGCCAAGTAGATCACGCCACACGTAGTACTCCACTCCTAAAACAGTCATAGTACTTTTATCAAACCTTTCTTACCATTGAAGACTTATACCAATAAAAAGCCCTCTAATTCTACGGAAAATTCGGACACTTCCGTTTTACTCACTTTTCCATCTTTCTCCAAGGCGAATAACGTAATATATATACCATATATATAAGGCGTAATAATTAAACAACATAAAGAAGGGGATTACACGCCCAAACGGTAACGCGGTTTACTATCACGCCTCCATAATAACAATAAGTAAAAGAAGGGGATTACGCGCCCAACCGGTAACGCGGTTTACTATCACGCCTTCATAACAATACAATAATTAAAAAGGGGATCACACGCCCAAACGGAACGCGATTGAAAAATCTTCCCCTTAACAGAAATGTAAATACGATCAATGTAAATACGATCCAAAGTAAATACGGTCCAAAGTAAATCTGATCCTTAAGTTGGGGTCCTGGCCACTTTGTCCATTTTACTTATCCAATTTACTCAATAGTCATCCAACTTATATTTCCATTCTTAATATAAGTTATAGTTACTTTGTTAATTACTTCTTCACAAGTAAGATACGTTTTTACCATTTTAATGGCAAACGACCAATCCTTTCTTTTAACAAGTTAACAAGATCCAACTCTTCCAAACTTTACTCCATATATTATTTACTCCATAATATACTTATAATATATGTATAATGACCAAATCACAAGAGGTTAAGATTTACTACCTCAAATAGCCCAAAATCTATCCAAGAACTTAATGTCGCTCCAAGCAAGTCTTAGCTCCAAATCTTTACGTTCCAATCCGCTACAAGCAACCCATAGAAGCTCCTAACCAACTTCTCTTCAAGATTCAACTCCAAAAAGTGAAGAACACTTAGGGTTTTTGTTCATGGAGCTCTCGGCCAAGGTGAAGTTTAGAGGTTAGGGGTGTGAAATCTTTTCCAACTCTTGGTACACAATCTTCCTAACACCTTAGGGAAGAACACTTAAGAGTTTAAGAATTGTTGGACAAATTTAGCTCAAGAAAAGGGCTCAAAAACGAGAGCAAGTCAAGGGAGGGAATTTCTTGTCTTGAAATGGTTAAGTGTGCGAGATTTCATCAACTAGTAGTGCATATATAGGACAACCAAGGGCTAGGATGAAGGCAAGTGTGTGGTTGAGATTGGAGACAAGTGTGTGTGGGCCCCACAAGCCACTTGTCCAACTAAAAATATCTTGCAAGACAAGGCCACTTGTCTTGCCACTTGTTAGCAAATTTCGGCCAAGAGCCACCTAGGGGGGTGACACGTGTCGCCCTCCTACTCGTCCAAAATATTTCATCTTCCGAAAATATCCATAAAGGCCAAAATCTTGAAAACAAAGTGGGCCCACAAAGCAGTAAATTTCTCCGTGGGCCCACGTGACCAATTCCGGAAATAAAATTCCATAATTCTAATATAATTCAAGAAGTCCGAATACCAAATCTGGGAATCCAATTCCCATCAACGAACATTTTCCTTTACAAAAACCGGAAACTTTTCCGTCGAAAAATCACATCTTTCTTTCTTTCCAATATTAATGTCGTATTCTCGTACGTACGTCCTCACATACATACCCTGGAACTACGGGGTGTAACAAAAAATCCCTCTCCTCTCTCTCAAATTGATGAACCCCGGTGAGATTTTTGGAAGGGCTTCAAGAAGGAAAAGTGTTGGCAAGCTTGTAGAGGGTTCGTGTGGGTAATTTTAAAGTGAAGAAGATTTCGGAAAGAGGGCTTCTTGAGGTAAAATCTTCTCCTTCTTGTGTAAATGAAGTTTTCAAGTTTTAGTAGTCAAGAAATGAGCCTGAGGCTGTTATATTAAAGTTTGAAAGGATTTGGATCTTGTTGTCTTGTTGAAAACCGAAAAGGGGGCATGTTAGCCACTCATGTTGTAATCAATTCATTGTTAGCTAAAAATCGTTGCATGTTATAAATAGGAGGGTATATAATTGGTTATGACTTATATAACATGTTGGAATAACGAGATTGGATTAGAAAGGAAATTGAAAGGAAAGTGATATTGTAGCCGAATGGGGCTTGGAATTTTTGGGTTGTTTTGTATTATTGTGGGGCAGAATTTTACGCGTCCTGTAAAGGCGTGTAATCCCCTTTTGGTTAGCTGAATTGTTGTGCTTTAAATGCGGCGTTTGGTTATTGAATTCGGACCTTGAAAAAGGTGGAAAAGTAAGTAGAAACAAAGGAAGTGTTGTCCAATTTTCCCGTAGAACAAGGGATTTTTCATTAGAATATACTACGTTGAAGCTAGAAGCTAATAGACGTATTATGGTCATTATAGGTTGACATCTACGGACGGCATATTGGACTTGGCAAGTGGATTAAACAAAAGAGGTATGTAGAACTCTTCCTATCTCTTGAGCATGAGTAGTTATAACTGTATGGTACGGTAGACGTACGTGATTTTAAATGAAGTGAAGTCATTTGATATATTTGACTTGTTTTAAGGATGTCTAGTTGGTTGAGTTAGAGAATTAACTCACGTGTCCTTAAGGAAGAGTTATAAGAATGGTTTATCCTAATAAGGTAGACAAGGATTTCTTGACATGATCAAGTATAGAATACTAGATTCGGGAAGTATTGATTCTTGGACTATTCTAAAGATAAGAGACATGATCCCTAAGTTAAGAAACTTGTTTTCTAAGTTAAGATTTTTGAAGTATTTTGAAAATAGTGTAACTTGAATTGAAGTACAAGCCTCTTGGTTATAGAGAGAGCAAAGTGGTCTAAGACATAAAGAGTTATAACGGCTTTATGGGAAGTTAGTTATGACGGCTTTATGGGAGGATAAGGATGTCTTGGTTTTAAAGCATAAAGTTAGTATAACGGTTTTATGGGAAGTTGGTTATAATAACTTTATGGAAGCTTAAAGAAATGGTTTTTCTCGAATAAGGTAAGCCTAGATAAACGAATGGATACTAAGAAAGGCAATTCGATTTAAAGGCATCAATTGCTTAAAGTTTAAAATGAGGGTCACTTGAGTTAGAAGCCGAAGCATATTTCTAATAGTATAGCGACTTGTTTGAAATGTAGATAAGCCTTGATACTACGGGTGTTAGTATCTTGGGGTCTTATGTGGAAAATGGATCTTGGAAAGAATAGAAATACATAGTACTTTGGGTTGAATTTTCCCAGGACTTGTTAAGTGATATGGAAAGTGCCTAAGGTCATAAAATGAGATCCATTTTGTATGTTAATGAAAGTCTAAAGAAGTTAGGAGCTTACTTGGACGTACCGTCAGTGATGGATGATTCCACGGGTATGCCTCCATTGCCTCCTTATGAGTCTACCGGGACGTACCGGCAGTGATGTGGGATTCCACAGGTATGCTTCCCTGGTCATAGTATGAGTTTACTTGGACGTACCGACAGTGATGTGGGATTCCACGGGTATGCTTCCATGGTCTTAGTATGGGTTTACCGGGACATACTGTCAGTGATGTGGGATTCCACGGGTATGCACCGTGGACATGCTTACGATGAGGGATTCTGAGGCATGTTGTCACGACCCGACCCCGGGCCCGCGACTGGTGCCCTACCTGGGCACCCTTACAGGTATACGTCAGAGATAATCAGCGGAACATACATGTAACTTATAAAATAAACAACAGAAATAAAACAACAGGTTAGCCGATAGGGCTACCTTCCTGGACATACATATATACAACCGAAGCAGTTGCCTCATTTCGTTTACAAACTGACCCACAATATGTGACTACAGACCTCTAAGTGTTACACCCCGTATTTACAGGACATGCTTTAAGAACGTACGTAAGAACTCGCAAGTGTTAAGATTTGAGACTTGTAAAAATTTATCGGAATTGTGAAATTGTCGGAAAACGTAATATTGTGATGAATGGGAGGGCGACACTTGTCACCCCCTTATTGATGCCTTGGACGAAATAGGCATGGCCAAAATGGTCATTGACCATAGTCTTAAGATGACAAAGTCTTCCTATTAATGAGCTTGAGTTTCTTGACCAAAGTCAAAGGTCCCAAAAGTCTTGATATTTTATAAGAGATCATCCAAACCACCCAATTGTTTGCATCTTGACCCTACATTGCACTATATAATACTAGTAGTAGTAGACAAGCTTAAACACTTAGAAGAATTTCACAAAAAAATTGAAGAACCATAGCAAAGGCTCTCGGGTTCTAGCACAAAGAAAAGGAAAAAAAAATTGTTTCTTGTCCATTTGACTCCACACTTTAAACCAAGGTTCTTGAGGGTAGTGTAAACATATCTCAATAGAAAAATCTTGGAAAAAGATGGTTTACGGGTTAGTCGCAAAACGAAAACCTAATGGTCTTTCTAGGTTTTGTTTGGAGAATTGAAGGATAATTGTTGGTGTTGTTCTAAGGGTATCAACAAGCGGATTGAAGTGTTTTGGAGAGGCTCTAAACTACTAGGGAGAGACTTCGGATTTGGAATTGGATTAAGAATCGTTAAGGTATAATCTTGTCTTTTAAAGGTGTTACAAGATTATATAATTATATTGTTGTTGTTAGCTTTACTTGTTGCTAGAATGAAGTTGATATGTTGAAGTTATAAGTATTATGGAGTGCTTGTAGGTAAATCCGAAATGTTATATAAGCCATTTGAAAATTGGATTACAAATTGGTCGTTTATTAGAAATCGTCGCATGTTACCTACTTAAAGATTATGGATTGTTATAATCAAATGCGACTTGATATCATGTTATGCTACCAATTTGGATTGAAATGGAAATTGGATAGGAATTGGTATTGTTGAACTCAAGATGGCCGAATTTGTACTTGTAGTTTGTAATAGTTTGTTATTCATTTGTATTGGACTACCTTCTAGATTGTGGTGAGCCATTTGGGGCTGTTTGGTTATTGTATTCGGCCTTGAAAAAGGTGGCAAAGTAAGTAGAAACAAAGGAGGTGTTGTCCGATTTTCCGTAGAAGTTAGTGACTTGGCACTTAGGATATTCTACGTTTAAAGTAAGAGGTTAATGGACGTATTGTGGCCATTATAGGTTGAAGTACTAAGTATAGCGTATCCTATTTGAAGGATGGAATAGCTATCAAGATTGAAGTACTTTGGAGCATTTTGCTACGTGTCGATAATCGTCGCGAGGTATGTGAACCTCTTCCTTCCTTTGGCATGATTCTATGTATGGAATATACTTGTGGTATCATTTCATGTTTCCTTCTACTCTTAGAAGTTAAGAGGTAGTTGGGTGATTTACTCTATGTAGAACTTTTCCTATCTTTGAGCATGACTAGTTGCATGTGTAGTGCGGTGAGCGTCTGACACCTTGATATCCTTTACTAGTTTATTGAATGGACAAGTCGGGTGAGTTAGGAGATTAACTCGTTTCTTTGAAAGTATAAAGGATGTCTTAAGTTTATTTAAAGTTAAGGGACTTGAAGAGTTTTAAAGTATGTGATACTTGTTCCGTTTTAGACGTATAAGTCCCTTGGATAGGAAATTATATTTTTTTGGCTAAGGCATAAAGTGAATATAACGACTTTATGGGGAGTTGGTTATATTTGCTTTATGGAAAGATAAATGACTTGATTTTAGTAAAAAGGCAACTTGATTTTAAGGCATCAATTGCCTAAGGTTTTACAATAAAAGGAGTTACTCGATTTCTAAGGTTAAGAGACTAATTGTATTTTTGAAAGTTAAGAGAATTGATTTGAAAGTTTATAATACTTGGTTTCAAAAAGTAGAAGTCTCTTGGTTACAAAAGGAAAGAGTTTTGTCTAAAACCATAAAGGGTTATAACGGCTTTATGGGAAGTTGGTTATAACGGCTTTATGGAAAGTTAGGAGAATGGTTTTCTCTAATAAAGTAATCAAAGAATTAACTTGTTTTAAGGAAGGGCAATGTGATTTAAAGGTATCACTTGCTTAAAGCTTTTATGTATGGGTCACTTGATTTAGAAGCCGAGAAATGTATTTCTAAAAGTATCGTGACTTATGTGAAATGTACACAAGCCTGGATACTACGGGTGTTAGTATCTTGGGGTTTTACACAAAAAGGAGTCTCTTAAAAAGAATGTACGTACGTAGTACTTTGGCCTGTTTAATTGAGAATAATTCTATGTGATGCCTTGATTAGTACTTTGGCTTGATAAATTGAGAATTTGTCTAAGTGTGCCTTGATTAGTACTTTGGCTTGATTTATTGGGAATTTGTCTAAGTATGCCCTGATAAGTACTTTGGCTTGTTAAATGAGAATTATTCTATTTTGTGCCCTGATAAGTACTTTGGCTTGTTAAATGAGAATTATTCTATTTTGTGCCCTGATAAGTACTTTGGCTTGTTAAATGAGAATTATTCTATTTTGTGCCCTGATAAGTACTTTGGCTTGTTAAATGAGAATTATTCTATTTTGTGCCCTGATAAGTACTTTGGCTTGTTAAATGAGAATTATTCTATGTGTGCCTTGATAAGTACTTTGGCTTGGTTAATTGAGAATTAGCCTATATGTGATGGTGATAGCCTTTGAGTGCGAGTATTATGTTTTATTACGTTGCCGTGACTCTCGGTTGGAGAGGTACTGTCTTGTTGTAAGTTACTTGGGCGTCGCAAGCGGTGATGTGGGATTCCACGGGTATGCTTCCGTTATTTGTAGTACTTGGGTTAAATTCCCGGATTTTTATAAAAGACATGGTAGTGCTTATGTCTTGTTTGATGGTCGGTCGAGATAGGGTAAGAGTATAAATGAGGGGCAAGCCCCAAGACGTTATACCACCTTCTCCAGGGTAAGAGTATAAGTGAGGGGTAAACCCCCAAGACGTTATACCACCTTCTCCAGGGTAAGAGTATAAGTGAGGGGTAAACCCCCAAGACGCTGTACCACCTGCTTTATGTGTTGTGTGATGGTCGGTCGAGATAGGGTAAGAGTATAAATGAGGGGCAAGCCCCAAGACGTTATACCACCTTCTCCAGGGTAAGAGTATAAATGAGGGGCAAGCCCCAAGACGTTATACCCCCTGCTTTACCACCTTCTCCAGGGTAAGAGTATAAATGAGGGGTAACCCCCAAGACGTTATACCACCTTCTTTGATTGATATTATGGGCGTGAGACCCATGGTTATATTTTACACCTATAGCTGTCGACAGTGATGTGGGATTCCACGGGCAGGAGATATATATATGTATTGTGTATGTGTACGCCGACAGTGAGGTGGGATGCCACGAGCGCGTCACATGGTTATATTTGACACTTATAGCTGTCGGCAGTGATGGGGGATTCCACGACCACACTTTGCTATTTTGTGTGACTTGATCGCGTCCTGAATTGGGCCGGGTAGTATATGTGTCCCTCCATAAAGGGCCGGATTGTGTTATGAAAGATAAGTAAGTTATATGGTAATGAAATTAATGATTTTCCTAATCATGTACATAAGAATGTGACTATAACTTTTATTGAAAATGGGAAAAGATAATAAGCTACGATTAAGTTCATAAGTGGTAATGACACGGCAGGATCTGGTATGTACTTTTTATACTTGTCCTGTCATTCTTTATCTGATTATGATCATTTCTCAGACGTTATTTCATTCCATATTAAATTTTTGTTGTGCGGACCCGCCTTGCTGCGTTAAATGCCCGCAGTTTTAGGTACCCGTGTTGGTGATCCTTGCTCATAGGATCTCGGTTGATTTTGAGAAAAGCTCCATTTGCTCGAGGCTTATCTCTTATGCAGTTTCCCGAGGTAGTAGATTCATGTATATTCGGGGTATGGCGGGGCCTTGTCCATACGATTGTTCGATTGTTATTCAGAAGTCTGTATTCACATATGTGGTTGGAATGTAAGAACCGAGTTGTACTTTTGATTATGTTATATTATGGAAGCGGCACGACGGCTAGCACGTGACGTTTTATTTACATGTGTTTATGTTGTGTATGTTCATTGCTATTCTCGATGTATACCTGGCAGGGTGCCTGGGTAGGGCACTGGCCGCGCCGGTCGGTCGTGACACTAAGAGTTTTAACATAACAAGCGTGGCGGGACAGGGCCCGCCATACCACGAATATACATGAATCTACTACCTCAGGGAAAATCGTACCAAGAGATAAGCCTCGGAGCAAATGGAGCTTTATCCCAAAAACTGAACCGAGATCCTAAGAGCAAGGATCACCAACCTGGGTACCTAAAACCTGCGGGCATGAACACGGCCCAAGGGTCGATCTAACAGTAGAATATGGAGCAATAACGTCGATAAGCAGATCATAATCAGATAAAGAATGACAGGACAAGTATAAAATACATGCGAACTCGTCGTGTCATTACCACTTATGAACTTAATCGCGCCTTATTATCTTTTCCCATTTCCAATAAAAGTTATAGCCACATTCTTATGTACAAGATTAGGAAAATCATTAAGTTCATTACTATATAACTTACTTATCTTTCATAAGTATAATCCGCCTTTGAAGGGCGCTATACTACTACCAATCTGGGACGCGATCAAGTCACACAAATATCAAGCATGCCCGTGGAATCCCCCATCACTACCGACAACTATAAGTGTAAAATATAACCATGTGACGCGCCCGTGGCATCCCACCTCACTGTCGGCGTACACATACACAACACATATATATATCTCCCGCGTGGAATCCCAAATCACCGCCGGCTATAAGTGTAAAATATAACCATGTGGCGCGCGTGGCATCCCACTCATTTGTCGGCGTACACATACACAACACATATATATATCTATATGTATAATGCGGCTGCATGCCCCGGAATCCCACATCGTATAAGCATGGCCATAACGTGCCCTCGGTATCCCTCATCGTAGGTGCAGTCTTCGTGAGCTAGCCCGTGGAGTAATAATATAACATGCCGGAATCCTCATCGTGGTACATGTCTTCATGGGAGCTATCGTGGAGTAAAATATAACATGGTCGCATGCCGGAATCCCACATCGTATAAGCATGGCCATGGAGTAATAAAACACGTGGGCATCTAACCCGCATCCTGGAGGCATGCCCCGGCATCCCTCATCGTATAAGCATGTCCAAGATCAATCACAATGGAAGCATACGGTGGAATCCCCGTCACCGCTTGCGACGTCCAATAAAATGTCCGGCATCTAACCCGCATCTCGTCACATGCCGGAATCCCATCGTATTAGCATGTCCAAGGATCAATCATGATGGAAGCATACGTGGAATCCCACATCACCGCTTCTGCGTCCAAGTAAACTTATAACAAGACAAACCCTCCAACCGAGAGACACGACAATGTAGACATATAATACTTGCCTCACGGTATGCCAAGCAAACCTAGGCAAGTTCATTAAACCTTTAGACTTCCATTTTTATAAACCCATGGCACTTTCGTTTTACACATAAAAATTCGGGAATTTAACCCCAAGATACTAACACCCGTAGTATCCAGGCTGGTGTACATTTCACATAAGTCACGATACTTTTAGAAATACATTTCTCGGCTTCTAAATCAAGTGACCCTTACTTAAAAGCTTAAGCAAGTGATACCTTTAAATCACATTGCCCTTCCTTAATACAAGTTATTTCTTTTATTAAATTATTAGAGAAAACCATTCTCTTAACCTTCCATAAAGCCGTTATAACCAACTTCCCATAAAGCCGTTATAACCCTTTATGGTTTAGACAAAACTCATTCCTTTTCTAACCAAGAGACTTCTACTTTTTGAAACCAAGTATTAAATACTTTCAAATCAATTCACTTAACTTTCAAAAAATACAATTAGTCTCTTATCCCTTAGAAAACAAGTGACTCCTTTTATTATAAAGCCTTAGACAATTGATGCCTTAAAATCAAGTTGCCTTTTCATTAAAATCAAGTCATTAACCTTCTATAAAGCAAATATAACCGACTCCCCATAAAGTCGTTATATTCACTTTATACCTTAGCCAAAATACAATTTCCTATCCAAGGGACTTATACGTTTAAACGGAACAAGTATCACATACTTCAAAACTCTTCAAGTCCCTTAACTTTAATAAAACTTTAGACATCCTTAATACTTTCAAAGAAGTGAGTTAATCTCCTAACTCCCCTGACTTGGCTATTCATAAAACTAGTAAAGGATATCAAGGTGTTGTACGTCTACCGTACTACATACGTGCAACTAGTCATGCTCAAAGATAGGAAAAGTTCTACATAAAGTAAATCACACAACTACCTCTTAACTTCTAAGAGTAGAAGGAAACATGAAATGATACCACAGGTATATTCCATACATAGAATCATGCCAAAGGAAGGAAGAGGTTCACATACCTCGCGACGATTATCGACAAGTAGCAAAATGCTCCAAAGTACTTCAATCTTGATAGCTAATCCATCTTTCATGTAGGATACGCTATACTTAGTACTTCAACCTCAACGAATCCTAATCCAACTCAAAATCTGAAGTCGCTCCTTAGCAACCTAGAGCCTCTTCAAGATACTTCAATCCGCTACTTGAGACCCTTAGAACCACACCAACAATTTTCCTTCAAACTTCTCAATAAAACCTAGAAAGACAACTAGGTTTTCTTCTTGCGACTAACACGAAAACCATCTTTTTCCGGGATTTTTCTATTGAGACACGCTTACAATACACTTAGGAACCCTGGTTTAAAGTGGGAAGATTATTGGATAACAAACAAAAAAAAATTCTTGTGGGAAGCTAGCCTAACCCGAGAGCACCTCAAAGGGTTCTTGAAATTCTTGGAAATTTTTCTAAGTGTCAAACTTGGTATTGCTACTAGTAGTGTTATATAGAACCTTGGAGGGTCAAGATGCAACCATTTGGGTGGCTAGGATGAGCTCTTGCTAAATATCAAGACTAATTGACTCCTTTGACTTGGTCAATAATCTCATGCTCACAAGTTGCAAGACTTAGTCATACAAGACTATGGTCAATGACCATTTTGGCCATGCCTTATTTCGTCGAGCATCATAAGGGGGTGACACGTGTCGCCCTCCCATTCGTCACAATATTACGTTTTCCGACAATTCCGATAAATTTTTTTCAAGTCTCAAATCTTAACACTTGTGAGTTCTTTCGTACGTTCTTAAAACAAGTCCTGTAAATACGGGGTGTAACATTCTTCCCCCCTTAGAAACATTCGTCCCCGAATGTTCTTTCGGAGTCAAACTTATAATTAGCGACATAGTTTCCTTTCACAACCCCGACATACCAACAATGCCACTCATGGCCCTAATACCTCGCACACATATAACTGTCCATCATGAGCCCAAAAAGGGATTATCTTATCGTACTTCCAACTCCTTCTAACTTATACACAGTCTCAATATAATCTGTTCATGACCCTTAAACATACCACAACTTTATCATGCATACAAGTTTCTAAAGGGCCAAAGACATACCTGAAATCATATAGGCGGTTCAAGGCGCTATCTGGAACTTCCACCACGACCTGCTCACGGCTGCCGTGCATAAACATCCTGCCTAGCTATGGAAGGCGAAGAACCAGCAACTAATCCAGTAGACTGCGCTATCCCACCAGTGCCACCTCTGGTCGGACAGTCTCTCATGAAATGGCCTGCCGCAAGCATAACAAGTCGCCAAGTAATCGACACTCCCCAAAATGGAATCTACTACAGTGACCACACCGGGGCAAAGGTGGCTTCCCCTGGCTATTACTCTCGGACATCTGTGAACCTGTAGCCCTGGAGCCCTGACCTGCTCCCGAATATGCCCGACGACCAAACCTCGGCGGAAAGGCGGGAAGGAGCACTCTGTCTTGGTGAGATGTAGACCTAGTGCATTGTTGAAATTTGTCGCCTCGAAAGTTACCCTGGAACCCTGCCGTCCTGGCCCTCTTGGGTTGGCCTGAGTCTAGCTGACCTTCTCTCTCTCTGTCCTCTATTCCCTGCGCATAAGTTTGCATCCTGGCAATATCCATACCGGGCTAAAGAGCCACCCCCAAGCATGCAGTAATCATATGACGGTCTAGCCCCATCACATAACGATGAACTCTATCCGCCATGTCAGCTACAATGGTGTGCGCATACCCAGCTAACGAGTCAAACTCGTGTTGTATTCACGATGGTCCTCCCATTCTGCCTCAACGACAAGAACCTATCAACACGGGCTCTCCTCATTTCAGGAGGCAAAAAGTGATCAAGAAATGCCTCCGTGAACTCATCCCAAACTGCCGGACGAGCACCCTCACCTCTCGAAAGCAACCACGACTCAAACCAGTTCAACGCGATATCGCGTAACCGGTAAGAGGCTAGCGTAACAGACTCTGTCTCTGAAGCCCTAAGAACCTTCATGGTCCGCGGTAGCTGCCGAACGAACTCTTGAGGATCATCCTCAGGTCTCGAACCATAAAACTCGGGTGGACTACAACCCAGAAAATCCCGAATCCTCAAACTGTCGGCTCTAGGGTTAGCTACCTGCTCCTGTCGGTGATGCCCTACCATTATGCTAGTCAAAAGCCTGATCTGCTCTCCATAATCTCTAAACTGCCAGGCTGCAGGCGGAGGTTCGGTGCAGGAACCTCTGGAGCTCTTGCGCTCTCGCTCTCTAATCTGCCGGGTGTGGCGAGTTCGCCAATCCTCCTACTACCTCGGGAATAGCTCGTGCCGAGTCCCGTAACCTCTGCGTACCACTAGCGACTCCCGCTTCTTGCCTTGCCCTTCGGGTCTGGTCGCCTTCGTGGAGGCATAAGCATTACATAAGAAGGGTCGGAGAGGATTGACCTACTAGGGCGGCTCTGCGCACGATCTCAAAGAGAGAAGAATGGAAACCAATCCTAAATGTCCTGCGACCTCACGATTATAGATGTGGTGCACAACACACCGATAATCAAGACTCTACTAGACACGATGCGTAGACACTTTCCGAGGACTAATCGCTCGATACCACTTTGTCACGACCGACCAGGACTGCGGTGCCCTACACAGGCACCTTTACAGGTATACGTCAGAGATAATCAGCGAAACATACATGTAACTTATAAAATAAACAACAAAAATAAAACAACAGGTTAGCCGATAAGGCTACCTTCCTAGACATACATATATACAACCGAAGCAGTTGCCTCATTTCGTTTACAAACTGACCCACAATATGTGACTACAGACCTCTAAGAGTTTTAACATAACAACTGTGGCGGGACAGGGCCCCGCCATACCCCTGAATATACATGAATCTACTACCTCAGGGAAAACCGTACCAAGAGATAAGCCTCCGGAGCAAATGGAGCTTTATCCCAAAATCGAACGAGATCCTAAGAGCGATGATCACCACACGGGTACCTAAAACTGCGGGCATGAACGCAGCCCAGAAGAAGTCGATAACAGTGCGAATATGGAACAGAAATAACGTACAGTAAACAGATCATAACTGTACAAAAGAATGACAGGGACAAGTATAAAAATACATACCAGAACCTGCCGTGTCATTACCACTTATGAACTTAATCGCGCCTTATTATCTTTTCCCATTTCCAATAAAAGTTATAGCCACATTCTTATGTACAAGATTAGGAAAATCATTAAGTTCATTACTATATAACTTACTTATCTTTCATAAGTATAATCCGGCCCTTTAAGGAGGGGCGCCTATACTACCCGGCCCAATCTGGGACGCGATCAAGTCACACAAATATCAAGCATGCCCGTGGAATCCCCCATCACTGCCGACAACTATAAGTGTAAAATATAACCATGTGACGCGCAGTGGCATCCGCTCATTTGTCGGCGTACATACACACATATATAGATCTCCTGCCTGTGGAATCCCACATCACTGCCGACAGCTATAAGTGTAAAATATAACCATGTGATGCGCCCGTGGCATCCCACCTCACTGTCGGCGTACACATACACAACACATATATATATCTATATGTATAACGCGGCCGCATGCCCTGGAATCCCACATCGTATAAGCATGGCCATAACGTACCCTCGACATCCCTCATCGTAGGTGCAGGTCTTCATGGGGAGCTAGCCCATGGAGTAATAATATAACATGCCCCCGGAATCCCTCATCGTGGTACATGTCTTCGTGGGAGCTAGCCCGTGGAGTAAAATATAACATGGTCGCATGCCGGAATCCCACATCGTATAAGCATGGCCGTGGAGTAATAAAACACGGGCATCTAAACGCGTCTGGCTGCATGCCAGGCATCCTCATAGTATAAGCATGGCGAAGATCAATCACTATGGAATCATACGTGGAATCCCGTCGGCTGCCGTGCGATCGATAAAATGTCCGGACATCTAACGCGTCACGGTCACGTGCCGGAATCCCATCGTATAAGCATGTCGGATCAATCATGATGGAAGCATACGTGGAATCCCACATCACCGTCAGATGCGTCAAGTAAACTTATAATAAGACGATCGGCCCTCCAGTGAGACACGACAATGTAGACATATAATACTTGCCTCACTATCGCACAAGCAAACTAGGCAAGTTCATTAAACCTTTAGACTTCCATTTTTATAAACCCATGGCACTTTCGTTTTACACATAAAAATCAGAATTTAACCCCAAGATACTAACACGTAGTATCGGTGGTGTACATTTCACATAAGTCACGATACTTTTAGAAATACATTTTTCGGCTTCTAGATCAAGTGACCCTTACTTAAAAGCTTAAGCAAGTGATACCTTTAAATCACATTGCCCTTCCTTAATACAAGTTATTTCTTTTATTAAATTATTAGAGAAAACCATTCTCTTAACCTTCCATAAAGCCGTTATAACCAACTTCCCATAAAGCCGTTATAACCCTTTATGGTTTAGACAAAACTCATTCCTTTTCTAATCAAAAGACTTCTACTTTATGAAACCAAGTATTAAATACTTTCAAATCAATTCACTTAACTTTCAAAAAATACAATTAGTCTCTTAACCCTTAGAAAACAAGTGACTCCTTTTATTATAAAGCCTTAGGCAATTGATGCCTTAAAATCAAGTTGCCTTTTCATTAAAATCAAGTCATTAACCTTCTATAAAGCAAATATAACCGACTCCCCATAAAGTCGTTATATTCACTTTATACCTTAGCCAAAATACAATTTCCTATCCAAGGGACTTATACGTTTAAACGGAACAAGTATCACATACTTCAAAACTCTTCAAGTCCCTTAACTTTAATAAAACTTTAGACATCCTTAATACTTTCAAAGAAGTGAGTTAATCTCCTAACTCCCCTGACTTGGCTATTCATAAAACTAGTAAAGGATATCAAGGTGTTGTACGTCTACCGTACTACATACGAGCAACTAGTCATGCTCAAAGATAGGAAAAGTTCTACATAAAGTAAATCACACAACTACCTCTTAACTTCTAAGAGTAGAAGGAAACATGAAATGATACCACAGGTATATTCCATACATAGAATCATGCCAAAGGAAGGAAGAGGTTCACATACCTCGCGACGATTATCGACAAGTAGCAAAATGCTCCAAAGTACTTCAATCTTGATAGCTAATCCATCTTTCATGTAGGATACGCTATACTTAGTACTTCAACCTCAACGAATCCTAATCCAACTCCAAATCTGAAGTCGCTCCTTAGCAACCTAGAGCCTCTTCAAGATACTTCAATCCGCTACTTGAGACCCTTAGAACCACACCAACAATTTTCCTTCAAACTTCTCAATAAAACCTTGAAAGACAACTAGGTTTTCTTCTTGCGACTAACACGAAAACCATCTTTTTCCGGGATTTTTCTATTGAGACACGCTTACAATACACTTAGGAACCCTGGTTTAAAGTGGGAAGATTATTGGATAACAAACAAAAAAAATTTCTTGTGGGAAGCTAGCCTAACCCGAGAGCACCTCAAAGGGTTCTTGAAATTCTTGGAAATTTTTCTAAGTGTCAAACTTGGTATTGCTACTAGTAGTGTTATATAGAACCTTGGAGGGTCAAGATGCAACCATTTGGGTGGCTAGGATGAGCTCTTGCTAAATATCAAGACTAATTGACTCCTTTGACTTGGTCAATAATCTCATGCTCACAAGTTGCAAGACTTAGTCATACAAGACTATGGTCAATGACCATTTTGGCCATGCCTTATTTCGTCCAAGGCATCATAAGGGGGGGTGACACGTGTCGCCCTCCCATTCGTCACAATATTACGTTTTCCGACAATTCCGATAAATTTTTTTACAAGTCTCAAATCTTAACACTTGTGAGTTCTTTCGTACGTTCTTAAAACAAGTCCTGTAAATACGGGGTGTAACATTCTTCCCCCCTTAGAAACATTCGTCCCCGAATGTTCTTTCGGAGTCAAACTTATAATTAGCGACATAGTTTCCTTTCACAACCCCGACATACCAACAATGCCACTCATGGCCCTAATACCTCGCACACGTATAACTGTCCATCATGAGCCCAAAAAGGGATTATCTTATCGTACTTCCAACTCCTTCTAACTTATACACAGTCTCAATATAATCTGTTCATGACACTTAAACATACCACAAATTTATCATGCATACAAGTTTCTAAAGGGCCAAAGACATACCTGAAATCATATAGGCGGTTCGAAGGACCGCTATCTGGAACTTCCACGCGACCTGCGTCGCGGCTGCCGTGCATAAACATCTGCCCTAGCTATGGAAGGCGAAGAACCCGCAACTAATCCGATGAAGATGCGCTATCCGCGATGCCACTGGTCGGACAATCTCTCATGAAATGGCCTGCCGCAAGCATAACAAGTCAGTAGTACGACAACATCACGACCGAACTCGGGCATGGCGGTGCCTTACCGGGCACCCAGTAGACATACATCGTGTCGTGGAACATAAAGACAATACATGAAACGGTGTAATAAGACATTGAAATAAGAAGACAAAGTAACCAAAAGCGGTTACGCCGGTATATATATAAATAGCAACTTTTTCAACATGAACAGTTTAATCCTTTTTACAAACCACGCCCACAAGATTACTACGGACCTCTAAGAATGATACGACAACAATGGCGGGACACGGCCGCCAAACCCCGAATGTAAACACTTACGGCGACGGGGACTATACGCTGATAAGCCTCGGAAAGCGGAGCTTCCCAGCTGGCTGACCACGAGAGCTAGGATCAACGGCGGTGTACCTCAACTGCGGCATGAACGGCCCGAAGGAGGTCGATCTGCAGTGCAGTATGTGGCGAAAATACATCGTAAATGAAATCATAGCGATCATATAAAGCGGGAGACATGTATGATAACCAAACTACGATTTACAACAGCGATCATGTCAAGTCGTGGACTCACGCCTCAAGTCATCACTCAAGTATAATAATGGGTCTCGTGCCCACAACATCAATCATGCCCGTGGAATACCTTCCGCCAGCTGCCGGATTTATGATATAAAAGCACCAAGGAACACACATGAACACCAGTCCCACTGTGCCATAATAACACCGTGACGGTAAGTCTGAAGGCATAGCCGACTACTAACACCACAGTACCAACAAGGTCATGAATCGTATCATAAGATCTGTCAGGCCGTCACATGATCACAAATGGCCACTTGCCCGCAGATCTAATGCGGCGTCTAGTCTCGAACTTCCCGACTCGCGTAGGCCAATCTCATCGGCCCCGCATGAGGCATTCCGCATCGGTAGCTACTCCCGGCATCGCCACGACTTCGCGATCCGCATGGCCACATGGACGCATGCCCATAAGGACGACACTAACACGGAACTCGTAGCTCGCATAGGCCCCGGGACTGCGTAGGCTATTCTCGAATCATAGGTCCATCGACCACTGAGTCTACCCCGTCGGAGGCGACAACCCTCGGAATCATCTCAAGAGATGAGTGATGTAAAATACTAACACAACAGCTTATCGTTAAGCAACATAAGCACAACAAAGGAAAACCCCTTTACACAACATCACAAGATACTAACACACGTAGCATCCTAGCATGTTTACTTATCAATCAACAAGAAAGTATTACAAGGCTATCACAAACCAACACAATCAAGTTATACACACAAGGTACTTTAAGCTAACAAGTTCGGGTATCTACCCCTAAAGTACTTCATACATTAAATCTTTTAAAAGATCTGTTGCTTTCACATAAGTCACACAATACCCGTAGTATAAAATAGAGTGACTGTCTTTTAAATAAACCAAAACACTTACCTTTGTAAAATCAAGTAACAACATTAATTTCCAAACGTCCAAGTTTGCCTAATTTCAAATGTTCACGTTTCTTATTTTAGAAAGGTTACGTAGTTCATAGTCTTATTCATTTAAGAATATAATTCCCTTTTAACTATCTGAGAAACATAAGTCTTATATGTGAGTAGGATATTCTTGTTTATAACAATCTTATTACAGCAGCCATGATCTAGGAAATATCATTTTGTCTCATCTTAGCTTCTATGCAGATGGAAGTTTCTACTGGTTTTAATAATACTTAATCTGTCAAAACATTTCCTTTTATTAACGCTGCAGTGGTTTGTCGATACACATTCGATTTCAAATCAGTAAAACATTCTTAAGCCGTTATACCTAACTTCCCATAAAGCTAGTATAACTCTTAAGTTTTCAAAAACCAAGTATTACTTATTCTTTCAAAATGATTCAAAAATCTTTTGAAATACTTCAAGTTCTTTATTAGCACATAACAAGCCAGTTATAGTTCAAATCAGTTACCTTTTTAAAGACCACAAGCATTTTCTTACCAACATAAAGCTATTATAACCAACTTCCCATAAAGCCGTTATAACACTTTATGTTTTAAACCAATCAAATAAGTTTAGCACATGTACGTCTACCGTACTACATAGTTCACACATATCATGCTAGAAGAGATAGGAAGAGGTTCACATACCTCGCGACGAGTATCGACTAATAAAAACGCTCAAGTACTTCCAATGTCGGCTACTCTCAAGCCAGTAGATCGCGCCACACGTAGTACTTCAACCTATAAGGCCACAAGGCGCTTATTAACATTAAGATCCCCTCGTAGAACATTCTACGTAAAATTGGCACCTTTCCCGCAATGACAGCGTAAATCTCTCCTCTATCGAGGCTGCAAGCCAACCGGGGTTATACGTCTAACCCTAACGGGTACAATTCTACACCACGGCATCATAAGGGGGGGTGACACGTGTCGCCCTCCCATTCATCACAATATTTCGTTTTCCGACAATTCCATAATTCCGATAATTTTTTTTACAAGTCTCAAATCTTAACACTTGTGAGTTCTTTCGTACGTTCTTAAAACAAGTCCTGTAAATACGGGGTGTAACACATGTAGTTTGAGGGGTAAGAGTATAAATGAGGGGTACACCCCCAATATCGTTATACCACCTTCTTCAGGGTAAGAGTATAAATGAGGCGCGTCACAGAGTTAGATTTTACACCTAGCGATCGGCAGTGATGGGGAATCCCACGGGCGCGCTTGGATATTTGAGGGCTGGTGTTCATAGCCCTGGTGTGACTACGGTTCATATGTTGAAACAGGCTGTATAAGGTAAAACTGACTTTCATTGCTTCCACTTGATGAGCCTGATATCATTAATTTGGTTATCATATATGTCTTCAGCTGTATCTTTTTGACTATTATAATTTAAATTACAGTACTTTTAGTTTTGCATACTTGGTACATGTTTTGTACTGCCGCAGGTTGAGGTACATAGCTGGCTGATCCGCACTCGTAGGATCACTGTTCAGTTCTGGAAAGCTCCATTTTTCCGGAGGCTTTGTCTTTGGTATGGTTCCCTGAAGTCGTTGACTTTCGTATATTCAGGGGTACGGCGGGGCCCTGTCCCGTCACAGTTGTTATGTAAACTCTTAGAGGTCTGTAGTCATATATTATGGGTCACTTTATAAAAAAACAAATTGAGGTAACTGCTTTTGGATTTGTTTTATATCCAGGAAGGTAGCCTTATCGGCTAACCCATTATTTATTTCATTGTTAAAGCTTATGTATGTTCCGCTGGTTATCTCTGATGTATACCTGTAAGGGTGCCCAGGTAGGGCACCAGTCGCGGGCCCGGGGTCGGGTCGTGACAACTCCACTCACACAAGTTATCTAATCTACACCCTCCATTTGTTTTAATCTTGGCCCTTGGTAGTCCTATAAATACCCCCCTCTTGTGCAAGACTTCTTCATCCACAAACACAACTTCCAAGTCTCAAAATCCTTCCCCCTTAGTAGCTAGTTCTCGTCCAACTCCTCCCCCCCTTTCCTAATTGTCTGGTCCGAAGCAACACCCCCCCCCCCCTGGTAGAAAAGTATACTCCAAGTATTGTTACTATTCCAAAATACCTTAGCCAAATACCTTGTAGTATTCCAAAGTCACCTCTATACTAAAAGCCCAAAAATACTACTTTATATCCTTCAGTCTCAAAACGAAACCCTAGGGAAATCTTCATAGTTGGTTGGAGTATTAAGTAGAAGTTGTTTAGAAACTTCTAAGGGTTTCTTGGAGCTATCGGAGCGTGCAAATTAGGAGCTAAACGTTGTTCAGGATCGACATTTAAACTTGGATAATTTTGGGCTTACCGAGGTAAATATCTTGTCCTTCTATTGTAATTGAAAATTACATACTGTAGTAGTATAGAAATGAGTATAAGATATATAGAAGGAGGGTATAAAAGGAGAGAATTGAACTGTACTTACATAGGACTGTATTTACAGTAGACTTGAGTAGTTTGACGGGTAGGGAAGTGCTGCACAATTTTCCGTAGAATTAAGAACCTTCTGCTTAGAATATTCTACAGAGTAGTCTAGAAGTTGATAGACGTATTTGACTATTATAGGTTGATACTCTGCGCGCGACATATTCGACTTGGCAGGTGGATTTCGCCGAGGAGGTATGTGATTCTTCCTATCCTCTTGAGCATGATATTTTAAAATATATATATAGTACGGTAGACGTACGTGTGTTAACTGAACATGGTTTTACTTGACATCTTTTGACTTGAGTCTAAATAATAAGAACTTTGAGGTATTTCAAAAGAATTATGAATCATTTTTGAAAGAAGAGTAATACTTGGTTTTTAAACAAAAAACTTAAGAGTTATACTAGCTTTATGGGAAGTTAGGTATAACGACTTAAGAAAGATAAAAGGAACGGTTTACTTATCTGTTTATGAAAGACTTGTATTGATTTCTGGAAAGTATAGTAAGATGGTTTGATGAGTAGACATATTATGATGCTACGTGTGTTAGTGTCTTGTAACGTTTGTATAAGAGGTTATTCTTATTGTGCTTATGTTGTTTAACGATAAGCCGTTATGTTAGTATTGTACCACTCACCTCTTGACATGTTATACCCGGGGTTAAGCTTCCCCCCGATGCGAGGGATGCCTCATGCGGGTCCAGGGGACCTATGCGGAGCTACGAGAGTTCCAGGTTAGTGTGCGAGGAATACCTCATGCGGTCTATGTGGCCATGCGGACTACGAGAGTCCAGGACGATGCCGAGGAGTAGCTACCCTCGATGCGGGGAATACCTCATACGGGCCTAGGTAGCCTATGCGGACTGCAGGAGTCCAGGATTAGGCATGCATAATGATACTATGGGCGATTGGCCTTGCTTCGATCATTCGCGGCCTAGAAAAGACTTGTTACAGTTTACCTATTATTGCTCTTGTTTGTGATGTGGCACTATGTGCAGTTAACTCGGTTGTTTTCATACATACTTGTGAATTGGTTTTATAAAATGTTAACGATTTATAGGTGTTGCACCCCAGTTGTTAAGAATTGATAGGTGTTTAAAAAGCCTAGTGTGTAGTCCGTTAAATCTAGTTTCCAACGCAACAAACCGCTCGCCGATAGGACATCGGGGTCGAAAGTTATGGAAGTTACAAGTTCGGTGCGCAGTTAGGCAAAACAGTGGTTTCAGTTCACGGGTCACGACTCATGGCGGCGGAGGCGGGGCGCGGCGCCAGATTATCTTGGGGTTGCGGGGTTGCAGCGCTTGGCCGAATCTGAGGCCGCGACTCTGGAATGCTGGAAATTCTCAGAAGTGGAAGCGTCGCGGCGCCAAGGCGGGGCCGCGGCGCCAAGGCGGGATTTTGGTCAGCGGGATGGGCTAAAATCAGGGGATATTTTCGAAAAGGGCCCATGGGAGGGTGACAAGTGTCCCTCCCATCCTTTTGACCAGAATAGGGTCCTATTTTAGGGCCAAGTCTTGGAAGACTTGGCCATTTCATCTTGGAAACCCTCCTAAGAAATCCTCTCCCTCTTCTCTCTAGTTTGTGAAGAAAACCTAGCCTAAGGGGGAAAATTGTTGGAGCGGCGGCGAGAAGGCAAAGTGTTGGTAAGCTTGTAGAGGGTTCGTGTGGGTGATTTTAAAGTGAAGAAGATTTCGGAAAGAGGGCTTCTTGAGGTAAAATCTCCACCTTCTTGTGTAATTGAAGATTTCAAGTTATAGTAGTTTAGAAATGAGCCTGAGGCTGTTATATTTAAGTTTGAATAGATTTGGATCTTGTTGTCTTGTTGAAAACCGAAACTGGGCATGTTAGCCTTAGGATTGTAACTTCAATTTGGTTACTAATTTAGTCGTCACATGTTGTAAAGGGGGAAATTGTAGTTGTTGAAGATGTCTAGGGCTAGATATCATGTTAGACCTAAGAACTTGGATTGGAAAATAATTGGAAAGGATTTAGGATTGGTTATATTTGTCACGACCAGCGGGCGTGGTGGTGCCTACCAGGGCACCCTAGTGACACAACATCCAGTAATCAATGGAACATAAAACATATACATGAAACGGTGAAGTACAAAGCGATGTCGAGGAAAACTTGCCTTTTGGCATATATAAATAACAACTTTTACAAATGAGCAGTTTAATCCTTTTCACAAACCACCTTGCAGCGATTACTCTGGACCTCTAAGAAATGATACGACAACAATGGCGGGACAGGGCCCGCCATACCACGAATGTAAACACCTACAACAACAGGGACTATACCATGATAAGCCTCCGAGAAACGGAGCTTTCCCAATCTTTGAGCTGTGACCACTAAGAGCGAGGATCAATGGCGGTGTACCTTTACTGCGGCATGAACGGCCCAGAAGGAGGTCGATGATAACAGTGCAGAGTATGAAAGCGAAAATAAATATCGTAAATGAAATCATAGTAGTCTATATAAAGCGTGAGACATGTATGATAACCAAACTACGATTCACAACATAGAAGCGATCATGTCAAGTCGTGGACTCACGCCACAAAGTCATCCTCATGCGTGGAACTCCTTCCTCACCGCGATCTAGGTACAAATCATGTGATACGTATAACAGGTCTCGGCCCGTCTTATGGACCCAATATAGAAAATGGTGGAATACATTCCCGGTTCATCCCATGAACCGGTAGTCGAGTGGAATACATTCCCGGATGAACCGGTAGTCAAGTGAAATACATTCCCGGATGATCCGGTCCTCAAGTGAAATACATTCGGATGAACCGGTCCTCAAGTGAAATACATTCGGATGAACCGGTCCTCAAGTGAAATACATTCGGATGAACCGTGTCGAGTGAAATACATTCCGGATGAACCGGTAATCAAGTGATATACATTCGGATGAACCGGAATCAAGTGATATACATTCGGATGACCGGTAGTCGATGATATACATTCGGATGAACCGGTGGTCGAGTAGAACACGATGCCGCACAACAAGGCTATCACACGTAACATGGTCAAGTTTCATAACAACAAGTATAAGCAAGTTACACACGACTCAAGGTACTTTCATTTTATATCAAAGTCCGGATTTTAACCTTAAAGTACTACGTCCGTTAAATTCCTTTTAAGATCCATTCCTTTTACAAAGGTCACCCGATACCCGTAGTATAAGATTTGAGTGACTAACATTGTTAAGTAAACCAAAATGCTTTCCTTTGTAAAATCAAGTGACAACCTTATTTTCCAAACGTTCAAGTTGCCTAATTTCGAATGCTCAAGTTTCTCATTTTAGAAAAAGGTTTCGTAGTTCATAGTTTTAAATCCTTTAAAACATAATTCTCCTTTAAACGTTTTGAGAAACCTATGTCTTATAAGTGAGTAGGTATTCTTGTTTACAACATTCTTATTAAGCAGCCATGATCTAGGAAATGTAATATCATTTTGTCTCATCTTAGCTTCTATGCGGATGGAGGTTTCTACTGGTTTTAATAATACTTCTTTAGTCAATACATTTTCCTTTTATTAACGCTGCAGTGGTTTGTCGATACACATTCTGATTTCCGAAATCAGTAAAACATTCTTAAGCCGTTATACCTAACTTCCCATAAAGCTAGTATAACTCTTAAGCTTTCAAAACCCAAGTAATACTCATTCTTTCAAAACGATTCATAGATCTTTTGAAATGCTTCAAGTCTTTATTAACACATATCAAGCGATTATTATTCAAATCGATTACCTTTTTAAAACCCACATAGTATGTGCTTATCCACATAAAGCTATTATAACCAACTTCCAATAAAGCCGTTATAACCCTTTATGTTTTAAAATCAATCAAATACATTTAGCACGTACGCGTCTGCGTGCTACATAGTTCACACATATCATGCTAGAAGAGATAGGAAGAGGTCCACATACCTCGCGGCAGTATCGACTAATAGCAAAACGCTCCAAGTACTTCCAAACGTCGGCTACTCCTTAAGCCAAGTAGATCGCGCCACGTAGTACTTCAACCTATAAGGCCACAAGGCGCTTATTAACATCTAGATCTTATCGTAGATCATTCTACGAGAAAATTCGCAGACCTCCCCGCCACGGCGTAAATCTCCTCCTCTATCGAGTAGGCTATCAAGCCAACGGGGGTTCTACACGTCTAACCTGGCGTGTACAATTCTACTCCAAGCACTACTACACAAGTCTCATGTCTGATCCCTATGTAATTCTGATTCGATTCGATTCTTTATTCTTGGGCTTAAGTCAAAAGACATTGCCAACTAACTACGTTGATTCTATATAGTATACTTCAACTATATATTCTAACAACATGTAATATCCAATTACAATAGGGGGACAAGATAATTACCTCGATAAGCCCATAATTATCCGAGTTAAAAGTCGATCCTTAGCAATGTTTCGCTCCTACTCCGGGTGCTCCAACCCGCTCCAAATAACCCTTAGAAGTTCTACTCAACTTCTTAATAATACTCCAACCAACAAATGGAGATTTTCCTTAGGGTTTCGTTTAGTGACTGAAGGAAGGTATAATAGTATTTCTGGGCTTTTCGTATAGGTATAACCTTAGAATACTACAAGGTATAAGGCTAAGGTATTAGGGCATTATAACAATACTTTGGAGAGTATTTCTATACCACAAAGGGGGGTATTATACGAAAACAACTAGGCTAGGGGGTGTATACCCTCGGCCTACCCACTAGGGGGTACTCTCGACGAGGGGAGGGTACACTCTCGGCTAGCACCCACAGAGGGGGTGCTCTCGGCCGAACTCACACAAAGGGAGGAGAAGGCTCTCAAGACTTAGGCATTTTGGATGAAGAAGTCTTCAACCTTAGGGGTATTTATAGGTCAAGGGATGGCCAACCAAAGGCCAAGATCAATCCATGTGTTAGGCAAGTGTAGGGCTAGGATTTACCAAACACAAATATCCTACCAACCCTTGACTTTTCAAAGGCACAAAAAACGTGCTCCACCCTTGTCCATTTCGTCCTAAGGACGTTTCAAGTCCACCAATGAGAGGGTGCCAAGTGGCGCCCTCTTGTTGGTCCAAAATGTTTCGTCTCTCGGAAAAATCCGCAAAAATTAAAAATGACATAGCCGGAAATTCCCCTACGAAAGCTGTGAAAACGTTTCGTCGAAAAACGACTCCAAACGGGTGTTGTGAACAAACATTAATTCGGCCAAGCCTTACTTGAAGTTCGAAATTTCCTACGTACGTCCTCGCGTACATACTCTGGAAATACGGGGTATAACATTCTCCCCTCCTTAGAAACATTCGTCCCGAATGTTCCTTCTAAGTCTCACAACAAACGCGCGCCAGTATAGTCTTCACTACTATACTTACGAGAACAAACCTGCCACACATGGCCACAGAAACAACTGCGCACAATACTTACATCTAAGTCCACGAGGAAACACCTCTAACATCACCACAAATAATACTACTTTGTCACTTTGTCTGAGATACCACTTTGTCACTTTGTCGCGAGCCTTGCTCCGACGACCCAACAAATGGTACCGGGCTGCTTGCGATCACTGAAGCTGTCGTACACTCGAATTATTACCACATTTCTGATACTGCTTTAGTATCCAAAACTCGGGGTTACTATCTCTAACGTGGTCATCATTAACTGGGAACATTCTGGATGGATCTTCGATACTTTCCCGAACATAACAATACGAAAGACCGGACGTCCTTCCTCCTAAGTCGGACGGCAAATGCTAACATATAGGCAACCTGGCCTATTCTTCACATGAACTCACAAAGGCCCAAAGTAACTCGGGCTAAGTTCTCGCTTTTCCACAACTCGTCACACCCTAACCGGGGTGGTACCTTCAAGAGGACCGACCGTCAACCTGAACTCTAAGCGTCGTCGCCGATTATCCGCACGATATCTCTTAGCTGCCAGAACCTCTTCTAGACAAGCTTCTCACTACCCACAATTTGCTGGAACAAGCCTGAACCAACTATCTGAACCTTGCCAACATCGAACCAATCGACTGACAACTTACACTTCTGCCCCTACAAGGTTTCAAAGCGACATCCGAACACCGAATCGGTAGCTTAAACACTCCTCCACGAGACAACAATCCCTACAACTACCCCGAAATCAAACAACGGCCGAGGCGAATGCGGTCTGAGACTCACCGAGTTCTTAATCTTGCACGGTAAAACTTCGAGAAACAAAACAGTAGTAACACTGGCTCCACTTATCATCATAAGGTGAAGGTAGGCACCCCGTGCAGCCTTACAACCTTTCTGATAAATCAACACTGCCGAGTGAATGGTCCTGACCGAAGAACACGATGGGCTGCCCCCATCGGCCCGACCACTGGTCGAACGCATCCACGAACTCGTACGCTGGTTAACTAAACTTGGGCCTAACACCCTCACAACCCTAACACAAGGCGGGACCACCATAACCTGACCCCACCACCAAACCTACCGCGGGTTGACCCGCAACGGGGCCTCAACCCGACCCGGCAACGCGCACAATACTAGCTCCCCGAAGGAACAATCTCACTAAACACGTTACGAAAACCTAGCGGTCTTCTTAGCTCAACTACCCTCTTTCATCCCACACTACTCAGGGACTTATCTCACAACCATCGTTCACGTGCACTAGGCACCCCGATAAGGATCAACATACCCATACGTCTTTTACTCTAGATGACCTTACCTCTAAGGTCTCTATGTAACAAAACTCTAAGGTTCACACCTTCTATTCCCGAATCTTACTTGGTTAACTAACCAACACCCTGCTATCAGAACATAGCACTTAAGGTATACTCACCTTATCACATAAACAAAACTCTAGAGGGTTAAAGATATATCTATATCTACTGCTTCACTCCCCTTAGTCGTTCTAAACAAACTGCCCGTGAGGCGTAGCTAAGGAAGATGACAAACTACCCACCGATCACGAAGGCTAAGTCCTCCTACAAGGACACTCTTCGACACGGACCACGGCGGTCATAGGTACAACAAGTACCAACTAAAGACGACATTCCGGGATGGCGTGCATCACGTAATGAACCGGAAGCCACGGAGTTCGACCAACTCCTTCATAACCCGAACGTCACGAACCCGTGGAAGACCACTCGCAGCGGTGGATGTGCATAACCTAATCTGTGGTGAGGCGACTCGCCTCGAAAGTTACCAAAGGACCTTCTGCTCGGCCCTCTTACGTTGTCGCCGTTAACGCGTCAATCTCTACGTTCCTCGGCTGCTGCGCATAAGCCCGCATACGGGCCATGCTCGAGCCTAATCGAAGGATTACTCTTGCACAATCTTCTCTTAGGTAGTCATCAAGACTTGCGGTACAACGGTATACTCTCGGTAGCCAAATCCATAGCTAATGTGAGGTTGCCTCTTTGCAATCCATACTGCATTCTGGTCGTGGGCGAAGGTTCAAATATCATGGCGCGATGGAGCCGCCGTCGCGTGCTTAAACTCTCTTTGGGGCTAGTGGCGTCGCGAAATCCCGAATGAAGCATTACCCTAGGTAATGATTGGCCTGTGCCACGTAACCCTCTGAACTCTACTCGCGGCTCCTCGGTGCGCGCCTCACAGGGCGGGTTGCCTACGCGGAGGCATAATGATAAGGAAAGAATTTCATCAGAGGGTCAACTTACAACTCGGCTCTAAGGCACGATCTCGAGTGAGAAGAATAGAAACCAATCCTAAATATCCTATAGCCTCACGATTATTGGCGTGGTGCACAACACACCGATAATCAAGACTCTCTTGGATACGATGCGTAGACACTTTCCAGGATTAATCGCTCACGATACCACTTTGTCACGACCCGGCTGGGCGTGGCGGTGCCTTACCGGGCACCCTAGTGACACAACATCGAGTAATCAGTGGAACATAAAACATATACATGAAACGGTGAAGTACAAAGCGATGTCGAGGAAAACTTGCCTTTTGGCATATATAAATAACAACTTTTACAAATGAGCAGTTTAATCCTTTTCACAAACCACGCTTGCGGCGATTACTACTGGACCTCTAAGAAATGATACGACAACAATGGCGGGACGGGGCCCCCGCCATACCTGAATGTAAACACCTACAACAACAGGGGACTATACATCGATAAGCCTCGGAGAAGCGGAGCTTTCCCAATCTTGAGCGTGACCCTAAGGCGAGGATCAATGGCGGTGTACCTTTACTGCGGCATGAGCAGCCCCGAAGGAGTCGATAACAGTGCGAGTATGTGGCTGAAAATAAATCAGTAAATGAAATCATAGTAGTCTATATAAAGCGGGAGACATGTATGATAACCAAACTACGATTCACAACATAGAAGCGATCGTGTCAAGTCGGGGACTCACGCCACAAAAGTCATCCTCATGCGTGGAACTCCTTCCTCACGCTGCCGTGATAGGTACAAATCATGTGATACGTATAATGAGTCTCGGCCCGTCTTATGGACCCAATATAGAAAATGGTGGAATACATTCGGTTCATCCTATGAGCCGTAGTCGAGTGGAATACATTCGGATGAACCGGTAGTCAAGTGAAATACATTCGGATGAACCGGTCCTCAAGTGAAATACATTCGGATGAACCGGTCCTCAAGTGAAATACATTCCGGATGAACCGGTCCTCAAGTGAAATACATTCGGATGAGCCGTGTCGAGTGAAATACATTCCGGATGAGCCGGTAATCAAGTGATATACATTCGGATGAACCGGTAATCAAGTGATATACATTCGGATGACCGGTAGTCGATGATATACATTCCGGATGAACCGGTAGTCGAGTAGAACACAGACTTACACAAGGCTATCACCGCGTAACATGGTCAAGTTTCATAACAACAAGTATAAGCAAGTTACACACGACTCAAGGTACTTTCATTTTATATCAAAGTCGGATTTTAACCTTAAAGTACTACGTCCGTTAAATTCCTTTTAAGATCCATTCCTTTTACAAAGGTCACGATACCGTAGTATAAGATTTGAGTGACTAACATTGTTAAGTAAACCAAAATGCTTTCCTTTGTAAAATCAAGTGACAACCTTATTTTCCAAACGTTCAAGTTGCCTAATTTGAATGCTCAAGTTTCTCATTTTAGAAAAAGGTTTCGTAGTTCATAGTTTTAAATCCTTTAAAACATAATTCTCCTTTAAACGTTTTGAGAAACCTATGTCTTATAAGTGAGTAGGTATTCTTGTTTACAACATTCTTATTAAGCAGCCATGATCTAGGAAATGTAATATCATTTTGTCTCATCTTAGCTTACATGCGGATGGAGGTTTCTCTTGGTTTTAATAATACTTCTTTAGTCAATACATTTTCCTTTTATTAGCAGCAGTTGGTTTGTCGATACACATTCGATTTCGAAATCGAGAAAACATTCTTAAGCCGTTATACCTAACTTCCCATAAAGCTAGTATAACTCTTAAGCTTTCAAAACCCAAGTAATACTCATTCTTTCAAAACGATTCATAGATCTTTTGAAATGCTTCAAGTTCTTTATTAACACATATCAAGCCAGTTATTATTCAAATCAGTTACCTTTTTTAAAACCCACAAAGTATGTGCTTATCCACATAAAGCTATTATAACCAACTTCCCATAAAGCCGTTATAACCCTTTATGTTTTAAAATCAATCAAATACATTTAGCACATGTACGTCTACCGTACTACATAGTTCACACATATCATGCTAGAAGAGATAGGAAGAGGTCCACATACCTCGCGACGAGTATCGACTAATAGCAAAACGCTCCAAGTACTTCCAAACGTCGGCTACTCCTTAAGCCAAGTAGATCGCGCCACACGTAGTACTTCAACCTATAAGGCCACAAGGCGCTTATTAACATCTAGATCTTATCGTAGATCATTCTACAGAAAATTCGGCAGCACCTCCCCCCCCCCGCCACAGCGTAAATCTCCTCCTCTATCGAGGCCGGCTATCAAGCCAACCAGGGGGGGTTCTACACGTCTAACCGGACGTGTACAATTCTACTCCACAGTACCACTACACAAGTCTCATGTCTGATCCCATGTAATTACGATTCGATTCGATTCTTTATTCTTGTGCTTAAGTCAAAAGACATTGCCAACTAACTACGTTCAGTTCTATATATAGTATACTTCAACTATATATTCTAACAACATGTAATATCCAATTACAATAGGGGACAAGATAATTACCTCGATAAGCCCATAATTATCCGAGTTAAAAGTCGATCCTTAGCAATGTTTCGCTCTACTCCGGTGCTCCAACGCTCCAAATAACCCTTAGAAGTTCTACTCAACTTCTTAATAATACTCCAACCAACAAATGGAGATTTTCCTTAGGGTTTCGTTTAGTAGTGAAGGAAGGTATAATAGTATTTACGGGCTTTTGATAGGTATAACCTTAGAATACTACAAGGTATAAGGCTAAGGTATTAGGGCATTATAACAATACTTTGAGAGTATTTCTATACCACAAAGGGGTATTATACGAAAACAACTAGGCTGGGGGTGTATACCCTGGCCTACCCCACTAGGGGTACTCTCGGCCAAGGGGAGGGTACACTCTCGGCTAGCACCCCAGAGGGGGTGCTCTCGGCGAACTCACACAAAGGGAGGAGAAGGCTCTCAAGACTTAGGCATTTTGGATGAAGAAGTCTTGACCTTAAGGGGTATTTATAGGTCAAGGGATGGCCAACCAAGGCAAAGATCAATCCATGTGTTAGGCAAGTGTAGGGCTAGGATTTACAAAAAACAAATATAATAACAACCCTTGACTTTTCAAAGTCACAAAACGTGCTCCACCCTTGTCCATTTCGTCCTAAGGGCGTTTCAAGTCCACCAATGAGAGGGTGCGAGTGGCGCCTCTTGTTGGTCCAAAATGTTCGTCTCTGGAAAAATCCGCAAAAATTAAAAATGACATAGCCGGAAATTCCCTACGAAAGTCGTGGAAAGCGTTTCGTCGAAAAACGACTCCAAACGGGTGTTGTGAACAAACATTAATTCGGCCAAGCCTTACTTGAAGTTCGAAATTTCCTACGTACGTCCTCGCGTACATACTCTGGAAATACGGGGTATAACAATATTGTTGGCCAAGAATGGCATGGAAATTATTAGTTTATTTTGTATTATTGTGGGGCAGAATTTTACACGTATTGTTAGGTGTGTAATCCCCTTGTATTTGCTGAATTAATTGAGCCTTAAATGTGGCGTTGGTTATTGAATTCGGCCTTGAAAAAGGTGGCAAAGTATGTTAAAACAAAGGAAGTGTTGTCCGATTTTCCATATTAGGATTGAAGTACTACGAGTAGCGGATCCTACTTGAAGGGTATAGTACTGTGGAGCATTTTGCTAATTGTCGACAATCGTCGCGATGTATGTGATTCTTCCTATCCTCTTGAGCATGACTATTTGTGAAATATATAGTGCGGTAGGCCTTGCGTGTGTTAAAGGAATTTGATTTCCCTTTCGTGCCTTGACTTGATATGAAGTGTAAAGGTCTTGATTGTGTGAGAAAGTAGTAAACTCCTATTCGTTAGTAATGGGTACGCGGTTGTTAAAGAATAAGTCCTCTTGGTCTCATAAATGTTTATATTTGTGATTGGTTGGTTTAAAGCATAAAGTGTTATAACGGCTTTATGGGAAGTTTGTTATAACAACTTTATGTAGGTTAAAGAATGGTTTGTTGATTTCAAAAGATAAGAGACTTGACTTATAATTGACCTAAATGGTGTTGAAAAGTGTGAAACCTCATTCGTGAGTAATGAGTACTTGGTCTTTAAAAGAATAAAGTTTTATTTGGTTTCTTGACATTCTAAAGTAAGGAGACTTAAAGGCTTTTTTTGAAGGTCATGTAACTTGTTTTCAAATATTGAACTCTTCTTGATGGAAAAATATAAGTGGCTTGGTTTTAGAAAGGTAGGAGTACCTTGATCTAAAAGGGGTTAGTTACTTGGGTTTTAATGGTATATTTGACGTTGTGTTAAAGGTGTTTAAAGTACTTGATTTAAACAAGAACATGGTTGGTGCTACGGATATTAGTATCAAGTTGTTTTTACGTAAGAAAAGAAGGAGATCTTCTTTTTGAAAGAATTAAAGTATGTAGTACTTTGGGGGTTAAAAACTCGGACTTGACATAAAATGAAAGTACCTTGAGTTGTGTGTAACTTGCCTATGCTTGTTGAGATAACCCTTGATGTGCAAGTGTTTGATTTCGTGCTACCGAGTCTCTCGATGGAGGGCCGGCTATCTGTTGATTGATGGACATACTGACACGTTGGGTAGCCCACGGGTATGCGTCCACAGTGAGTATTATCTTGTTATTAGTTCGGACATACTGACACGTTGGGTGGCCCACGGGTATGCTTCCACTATGGGTGTCATCTTGTTATCTCCTTTGGGCATACCGACACGTTGGATGGTCCACCGGTATGGGCCCACTAGGACGATTCTATGGCCATGCTTATACCGAGGTGAGATGCCGGGGCATGCGGCCATTGTGCGGGTTAAATTCCCGGGTTGTATTTGAGTGATGATTTTACGGGCATGAGTCTCTGACTTTACATGACTGCTTATATGTTGTGTACTGTATTTTGGTTATCATACATGTCTCCTGCTTTTATTGACTATTATGATTTCATTCTGATATTTTGATTTCACATACTTGGTACTGTTGTCGACCTCCTTGAGGCTGCGTTCATCTGCGCGAGTTGAGGTACATAGCTTTCTGATCCGCACTCTTAGGATCGTTGTTCAGTTCTCGGAAAGCTCCATATCTCCGGAAGCTTGTCCTGTGGTACGGTTCCCTGACGTAGTAGACTTTTGTACATTCAGGGTCATGGCGGGGCCCTGTCCCGTCGTTATGGTTTTAAAATTCTTAGAGGTCTGTAGCACTGTTGTGAGCAGGGTTTGTAAGGGATGTAACTGTTCAAGTTTTCATTTATGTACAAAAAGGTAACCGTTTGGGTTAGCCTTGTTTTCTTATTTCACTGTTTTTCTTTCATGAGTTTTTATTTCCGCTGGTTTTTCTCTGATGTTGTATCACTAGGGTGCCCGGGGTAAGGCACCAGTCACGGGCCCGAGTTCGGGTCGTGACAAAAGTGGTATCAGAGCCAGGTTATCATCGGAAAGTGTCTACAGACCGTATCTAGTAGAGTCCTGATTATCGGTGTATTGTGCACCACATCTATAATCAGGAGGCTATAGGATATTTAGGATTGGTTTCCATTCTTCTCACTCTGAGATCGTGCCTTAGAGATGTGTTATAAGTTAGACTCCCTCTGACGTATTCTTTGTATACCAGTGATGCCTCGCGCAGCAACCGGTGCGAAGGGCAAGGCAGCGAGAGGAGGCTGAGGCGAGCGGCGGCCTCATCGAGACCACGGCACTGAGCCTCGGTCCCGGCACAGGGCGAGAGGAGATGGGTTACAAGGAGATGGCCCAGTTACTAGCCAGGATCGTGGCCAGACATGAGGATAAATTTGGATCACGGCAGTTCGATGCACCGTGGTTCACCCGAGATCGGATAGGTTGAGGCTACGGGACTTTCTGAGTTGCACCCCGCCAGAGTTCTACGGGTTGAGACCTGAGGATGATCCGCAGGAGTTCATCCGAAGCGATTCTGACGGATCGTGAGAGTGATCAAGGCTTGAGACCGAGTCGGTGTTCCTAGGTTCGCGACGGCTGCGTGATCTGCGATTAATCGGTTTGATTCATGGAACCGCCCCGGGTGAGCATGCACTTCCAGCAGTTTGGGACGAGTTCTCGGAGGCATTTCTCAGCCATTTCTTGCCTCCACAGATGAGAAGAGCACGGGCAGATAGATTTTTGATGTTGAGGCAGAACGGGCGGACCGTTCGGGAATACAATGTAGAGTTTGACTCGTTGGCCCGGTATGTCCCTGCTTTAGTGGCAGACATGGAGGATAGAGTGCACCGTTATGTCACAGGACTCGATGACTACTTAGCAGAGAGTTGCACGGGAGTAGCTCTTCAGCCGGGCATGGATATTGCCCGCATGCAGGCTTATGCACTTGGGTGTGAGGAGCGTAGAGGTCGACGGATTAACCAAGATCAGCAGAAGAGGGCCAGGACAGCAGGGTCCTCTGGTGACCTTCGAGGCAGGCAGCCTCAGCAGCAGACTAGTTATGCGCCTCCGCCAGTACGGAGTGCTCCACGCGATCTTGGGACATTCGGGAGATTCAGGAGCAGGTTAGGGCTCCAAGGTTTCAGGTTTTTGGGGAAACAGGGATGTTAGTCAGATGGGACCACCCCTACCTCGTTGTGGCCGTTGTGGTAGGATCCATGATGGTGAGTGTTGTGCTAGTATGGGAGTTTGTTTTACGTGCGGCCAGCAGGGCCATTTTTCGAAAAATTGTCCAACCAGAGGTAGCGCGGATGTAGAGACTCAGCCTTCGGGATCAGAGACTAGTTCATCTCCTCCTTTTGTGCGTCGTGCAGGGAAGGAACATGATTAGAACGACAAAGGGAAAGTGAAGCAATAGTTACAGGTATATTCTTAACCCTCTAGAGACTAGTAGGCATTGATGTTATGGTAATGTGTTAAGTTTTATGTTCGGATAGCTTGATGTTAAAAATGTGATTTAGAAGCCTGGTTAGTGAAAAAGGGTAAGTCTGGGGATGAGAAAATTTTGAACCTTAGAATTTATAACAGTTGAGACCTTAGATGTAAGGACGTCTTGAGTAGAAGACGTTGCGGTTAATCTTTGTCGGAGTGTATAGTGTACGTGGAGTTTTGTGGGATAATTCCATAGGTAGTGCGAGATGGAAGTGGTAGCCTTCATGACGTGGATTAGTAAGATGACCAAGTTTGGAGGTAGTGACTCCAAGGTTGGGGAAAACTGAAGCGGCGACTGAATTGTGGTATGTATAATAGAAAGAGTTCAGGTGTACGAGGAGGTACGACGAGTGAGGAGAGAAGCGAACGGGTGTTAAGAGAATGGAAGCGATCTTTTGGTAAAGTAAGGATATGACGAGAGTATCCTTTAGACCGGGGGTGGGGAAAATAGTGATGTTATGCACGTTAGAGGTGATTTCCTCGTTGGCATGGATGGCAGTTTTGCGCATGTGTTATATTATGGCCATGGGAGGCATAATTGATTTTTGTGGGCGTAGTAGTGAAGACTATACCGGCGCCTGCGTTGGAGACTTAGAAGGAACATTCGGGACGAATGTTTCTAAGGGGGGGAGAATGTTACACCCCGTAAATTCAAGAAGATAAGATAAGAACATACCAAGGAATATAAGATTTGAAAGTTGAAAGATCAGTTGACAAATATGTGTTGGACGGATTTTGAGTCTACCTTGGAGTGTTGCACCCCAGTTATTAAGAATTGATAGGTGTTTAAAAAGCCTAGTGTGTAGTCCGTTAAATCTAGTTCCCAAGGCAACAAACCGCTCGCCGATAGGACATCGGGGTCGAAAGTTATGGAAGTTACAAGTTCGGTCTTGATCGAGCAAGCGATGGTTTCGATTCGGTCATGCGCGCATGGCCGGAGCGAGGGCGGCGCGCGATTCTCTTGGGGTTCGGGGTTGCAGCGCGCGCCGAATGCGAGGCGGCGCGGAATGCTGGAAATTCTCAGTGGGCGCGGCTGGCGGGATTTTGGTCAGCGGGATGGGCTGAAATCAGGGGATATTTTCTAAAAGGGCCCATGGGAGGGTGACAAATGTCCCTCCCATCCTTTTGACCAGAATAGGGTCCTATTTTAGGGCCAAGTCTTGGAAGACTTGGCCATTTCATCTTGGAAACCCTCCTAAGAAATCCTCTCCCTCTTCTCTCTAGTTTGTGAAGAAAACCTAGCCTAAGGGGGAAAATTGTTGGAGTGGCAGCGAGAAGGCAAAGTGTTGGTAAGCTTGTAGAGGGTTCGTGTGGGTGATTTTAAAGTGAAGAAGATTTCGGAAAGAGGGCTTCTTGAGGTAAAATCTCCACCTTCTTGTGTAATTGAAGATTTCAAGTTATAGTAGTTTAGAAATGAGCCTGAGGCTGTTATATTTAAGTTTGAATAGATTTGGATCTTGTTGTCTTGTTGAAAATCGAAAATGGGCATGTTAGCCTTAGGATTGTAACTTCAATTTGGTTACTAATTTAGTCGTCACATGTTGTAAAGGGGGAAATTGTAGTTGTTGAAGATGTCTAGGGCTAGATATCATGTTAGACCTAAGAACTTGGATTGGAAAATAATTGGAAAGGATTTAGGATTGGTTATATTGTTGGCCAAGAATGGCATGGAAATTATTGGTTTATTTTGTATTATTGTGGGGCAGAATTTTACACGTATTGTTAGGTGTGTAATCCCCTTGTATTTGCTGAATTAATTGAGCCTTAAATGTGGCGTTGGTTATTGAATTCGGCCTTGAAAAAGGTGGCAAAGTATGTTAAAACAAAGGAAGTGTTGTCCGATTTTCCGTAGAATTTAGGGACTTTGCACTTAGTTTATTCTACGTTCGAAGCTAGAGATTGATAGACGTTTTATGACCATATTAGGATTGAAGTACTACGAGTAGCGGATCCTACTTGAATGGTATAGTACTGTGGAGCATTTTGTTAATTGTCGACAATCGTTGCGAGGTATGTGATTCTTCCTATCCTCTTGAGCATGACTATTTGTGAAATATATAGTGCGGTAGACGCACGTGTGTTAAAGAAATTTGATTTCCCTTTCGTGCCTTGACTTGATATGAAGTGTAAAGGTCTTGATTATGTGAGAAAGTAGTAAACTCCTATTCGTTAGTAATGGGTACGCGGTTGTTAAAGAATAAGTCCTCTTGGTCTCATAAATGTTTATAGTTGTGATTGGTTGGTTTAAAGCATAAAGTGTTATAACGGCTTTATGGGAAGTTTGTTATAACAACTTTATGTAGGTTAAAGAATGGTTTGTTGATTTCAAAAGATAAGAGACTTGACTTATAATTGACCTAAATGGTGTTGAAAAGTGTGAAACCTCATTCGTGAGTAATGAGTACTTGGTCTTTAAAAGAATAAAGTTTTATTTGGTTTCTTGACATTCTAAAGTAAGGAGACTTAAAGGCTTTTTTTGAAGGTCATGTAACTTGTTTTCAAATATTGAACTCTTCTTGATGGAAAAATATAAGTGGCTTGGTTTTAGAAAGGTAGGAGTACCTTGATCTAAAAGGGGTTAGTTACTTGGGTTTTAATGGTATATTTGACGTTGTGTTAAAGGTGTTTAAAGTACTTGATTTAAACAAGAACATGGTTGGTGCTACGGAAATTAGTATCAAGTTGTTTTTACGTAAGAAAAGAAGGAGATCTTCTTTTTGAAAGAATTAAAGTATGTAGTACTTTGGGGGTTAAAAACCCGGACTTGACATAAAATGAAAGTACCTTGAGTTGTGTGTAACTTGCCTATGCTTGTTGAGATAACCCTTGATGTGCAAGTGTTTGATTTCGTGCTACCGAGTCTCTCGATGGAGGGTCGGCTATCTATTGATTGATGGACATACTGACACGTTGGGTGGCCCACGGGTATGCTTCCATTAGGAGTATTATCTTGTTATTGTTTGGACATACCGACACGTTGGGTGGCCTACGGGTATGCGTCCACAGTGAGTATTATCTTGTTATTGGTTCGGACATACTGACACGTTGGGTGGCCCACGGGTATGCTTCCACTATGGGTGTCATCTTGTTATCTCCTTTGGGCATACCGACACGTTGGATGGTCCACGGGTATGGGCCCACTAGGATGATTCTAGGGCCATGCTTATACCGAGGTGAGATGCCGGGGCATGCGGCCATTGTGCGGGTTAAATTCCCGGGTTGTATTTGAGTGATGATTTTACGGGCATGAGTCCCTGACTTGACATGACTGCTTATATGTTGTGTACTGTATTTTGGTTATCATACATGTCTCCCGCTTTATTGACTATTATGATTTCATTTCTGATATTTTGATTCATATACTTGGTACTGTTATCGACCTCCTTGGGGTGCGTTCATGCCGCAGAGTTGAGGTACATAGCTTTCGATCCGCACTCTTAGGATCGCTGATTCTCGGAAAGCTTCATATCTCGGAAGCTTGTCACGTAGTACGGTTCCACAAGTAGTAGACTTTTGTACATTCGGGGGCATGGCGGGGCCACGTCCGTCGTTATGGTTTTAAAATTCTTAAGTGCATGCCTTTGTTGTGGCGGGGTTTGTAAGGATGTATCGCTCAAGTTTTCATTTATGTACAAAAGGTAACCGTTTGGGTTGCTTTGTTTTCTTATTTCACTGTTTTTCTTTCATGAGTTTTTATTTCCGCTGGTTTTTCTCTGATGTTGTATCACTAGGGTGCCCGGGGTAAGGCACCAGTCACGGGCCCGAGGTCGGGTCGTGACACCTATGCGGACTGTGGGAGTCCAGGATTATGCATGCATAATGATACTATGGGCGATTGGCCTTGCTTCGATCATTCGCGGCCTAGAAAAGACCTGTTACAGTTTACCTATTATTGCTCTTGTTTGTGATGTGGCACTATGTGCAGTTAACTCGGTTGTTTTCATACATACTTGTGAATTGGTTTTATAAAATGTTAAGGTTTTATATATGTATATATCTGTACCTTACAGTTTCACATACTTGGTACTTGTTGTACTGACCTCCTTGAGTGCGTTAAATCTGCGAGTAAAGGGAAGCAGGTAGCAGATCCTCAGTCTTAGGATCTTTACTCTAGTGTCAGGAGCTCCATTTCTCCGGAGGCTCGACTTTTGGGTATGATCTCCCTGTCATTGTAGATTTATGTACATTCATGGTATGGCGGGGCCCTGTCCCGCCATAGTTGTTTACTTCCTTAGAGGTCTGTAGTCCTATTGTAAAGTTGGGATGTAACTGCCAGACTTGATGTATATATATGCCGAAAGGCAACTTTTTCTCAGATAAACTGTTTCTCATTTCATATTGTTTCATGTCTTGTTTTTATATTCCGCTGATTACTCTGATGTATGACTACTTGGGTGCCCGGGTAAGGCACCAGTCACAGGCCCCGGAACGGGTCGTGACAACTTATCTTCCTTGATGGTCAATGACCATTTTACCCTTACAAAAATCGTCCAAGACCATATGCGGGGGTGTCACGTGTCGCCCTCTCATTCGTCCATAAAGTTCTGTAACCCTCGTGGGCCCCACAAAACGTAAAATTCCTCGGGTGGGCCCCACATGACCAAATCCGTAAAAAATAAATTTCCATAATGTTAAAAGTTCCATAATCCTCAAATAATACATTTTGAGAATCCAATTCTCATCAACTAACATTTTTCCTTTCCGACGTTCGGAAGATTTTCCGTCGGAAAAACAATTCTTCCTTTCGTACTAATTTCCAAGTCTTGATTCCTTACCTACATTCTCTTATACATGTCCTGGACTTACGGGGTGTAACAGGTCGGGTCGTGACACTCATGATCAAATTGGGGCCACCCGCCGTAGTATCATTAAGCAATCCTACTCCTGGGACTATTTCACCCGCATAGGCCGTATGGACCCGCATGAGGTAATCTCCTCGCATAGACTGTATCCGCCCACATAGGCCGTATGGACCTGCATGAGGTAATCTCCTCGCATAGGACTGGTCCGCTCCGCATGGGACTATTTCACCCGCATGAGCCCTACGAACTCGCATGAGGTATTCCTCGCATCGTGGGGAGCAAATCCACGGAATATGCAAATGCAACAAGCCCGGGGAATTACCCCATAATGAACAATACATCACTAGCACAACCGGCTATCATACATAACATAAGCACCGCCGGCTTATCATACATAACATAAGCACCACCGGCTTATCATAATTATCATAAGCAAGTTAAGACATCCCCTAACTTCTTATTAGCCTTAATTATCATGCACTCTCATTTTATTTAACTTAAGGCACTAACATGTTATTAGAAATCCGGGAATTTAACCCAAAGTACTACGTACTTCCGTTCCTTTAAAAAGAACACTTTTTATATAAAAACCCCAAGATACTAACACCCGTAGTATCAAGGCTTGTCTACTTTTTAAAACAAGTTACTACACCTTTAGAAATTCATTTCAAGGCTTTGACACTAAGTAACTTCTACATTCACAACCTAGGCAACTTATGCTATAAATCAAGTAGACACTCTCTTAACCTTCCATAAAGCCGCTATAACTAACTTCCCATAAAGCCGTTATAACTCTTTATGTTTTAGACAATTACATTCTTTTTGAAACCAAGAGACTTATACTTTTAAAACCAAGTATCATATACTTTCAAATAAAGTTTCATAACTTTCAGAATACTTCAAGTCTCTTAACTTTAGAAATCAAGTTTCTTAACTTTAGAATAGTTCAAGTAATCAATACTTTCCAAACCATGTATTCTATACATTTTCAAGACAAGAAATCTTTGTTTACCTTATTATAATAAACCATTCTTTTAACATCCCTATAAAGTTGTTATAACCGACTTCCCATAAAGACGTTATACTAACTTTATGCTTTAGAAACTAAGGCATCTTTAACCTTTAAAACAAGTGAGTTAATTCTCTAACTCAACCAACTTGAACATTCTTAAACAAGTCAAGGATATCAAATGAAACTAAATTCATTTAAATCTTGTACGTCTACCGTACTATACATTTATAGCTACTCATGCTCAAGAGATAAGAAAAGTTTCACATACCTCTCCGGCTCAATCCACTTGTCACGTTGAATACGTCGCACGTAGAATGTCAACCTATAATGACCATTATACGTCCATCAACTACTAGCTTTCAACGTAGAATATTCCTAAGTATAAGGACTCTTAATTTTACGGAAAATCGGGCAGCACTTCCTTTGTTTTTACGTACTTTTCCACCTTTTTCAAGGCCCGAAAATCAATAACCAAATGCCACATTTAAGGCTCAACAATTCAGAAATTCCAAGGGGATTACACGTCTAGCCGGACGTGTAAAATTCTGCCCCACAATCAATATAAAACTGTCCATATCCTTAAGGCATATTCTCGGCAATATCAATATTAACAACAATGTCAATTTCCGTTCAATTCCTTTTTAATCCAAGTTGTTATTCCAACATGTTATATACATAATAACAATTACAACAACTATAAATCCTTTCTTCCTTAACATTTGACGATTGTAAATATCGACCAAATTGATTACAACATAAATGGCTAACTTGCCCATTTTCGGTTTTTAAAATGTCGACATGATTCAAATATTTTCAAACTTTAATATATATACCACATGCTCATTTAACAACTACTAAACACGTAATCTTTAATCACATTAAGAAGATAAAGATTTTACCTCAATAAGCCCTAATAATATCCAAGCGTCAAAGTCGATCCTAGCAACTTTTAGCTCTTCTTCTTACGTTCCAATCCGCTACAAGCACTCCTTAGAAGCTCATAACCAACTTTTCTTCAATTTCCAACTTCAAAGTTGAAGAACACCTTAGGTTTTCATCTTGCGACTAACGTGAAAATGTAGTTTTTTCAGGATTTTTCTATTGAGATATCCTTGTAATACCCTTAGGAACCTTGGGTTGAAGTATTGTGAATTATGAACAACAATTGCAAAATTTTCTCTTCCACAAGGCCTCATGGCCGAGAGCTCACTTAAGAGCAAGAACAAGATTTTCCAATTTTCTCTAAGTGTTGAAATTACCAAGTCTTGCACTACTAGTATAGATATATACTACATTCAAGGGTCTAGATTAGAACATTTTTGTGTCTTGGATGAATTCATTTAAATATCAAGCTAAGTGGGCTCATTGACTTGGTCAATAATGTCAAGCCTTGGCCTTTCAAGACTTGGCCCATTCTTGCCCATTTTCGTCCAAGCCCAAGTGTGGGGTGGTGACATGTGTCACCCTCCCATTCGTCCATAATGTTTCATTTTCCGACATTTCTATAATTGGTCAAACTATCGGAAACCTCGTGGGCCCCACAAAAACGTAAAATCTCTCGGGTGGGCCCCACTTATCCAACTCTCAAAAAAATAAACTTACATAGTTCTGATAAATTCTAAACGACTCAAATAGCAAATTCGAGAACCCAATTCTCATTAACAAACATTTCTCTTTCCCGAGATTCGAAAGATTTTTCCCTCGGAAAATAATTCTTTCTTTCGTTCAAATTTTTAAGTCTGGTGTTCTCCCGTCTATTCTCTTATACATGCCCTAGAATTACGGGGTGTAACATTCTCCCCTCCTTAGAAACATTCGTCCCCGAATGTTCCTTCGAGGATACATCTAAACGGATATTGGCATAGTCCCCTGACTACACCTAACATAATCACACTTGCCACACATGGCCACATAACAATACTTATACTAAAACGTCAACCTGAACCCCAAGTATCAACGTCGGTTATCTGCATAAAGCTTTTGCTGACTCTGAGCTTACTAATAATCTTTCCTGGATAAGCTTCGCCTTATCTACAGCCCGCTGAATCAAGTCTGGGTCAATTAACTGAACCTCGCCTGCGCCGAACCAACCAACCGACGATCTACACTTCCTTTCATACAAAGCCTCATACAGGGTCATCTGAATACTGGAAGGGTATCTGTTATCGTACGTAACTCGACAAGAGGCAAATAATCCTCCCAGCTATCTCTGAAATCAAGAACACAGGCCCGCAACCTATCCTTAAGTGTCTGGATAACATGCCCTGCTTGTCCGTCGGTCTGAGGGTGAAAATGCAACACTGAGACTCACATGTGTCCCTAACCCCTTCTGGAAAACCTCTAGAAGTTAGCTATAAACTGCGCTCATCTGTCTGACATCATAATGTAGGAACTCCATGCAGTCTCACAATCTTCCTGCTATATAATCTAGCATATTCCTCAGCCGAGTAAGTGGTCCTAACCGGAAGAAAATGGGCTGATTTCGTCAGCCTGTCTACTATAACCCATAAGGAGTCGCACTTCATCTGAGTACGATTCAACCCTATAACATAATCCATATCAGTCACCTCCCACTACCAAATCGGGATTTCAATCGTTGATGATAGCCCACTGGGCTTCTGGTGCTCACCCTTGACCTGCTGCCAATTTGGACACTGAGCAACAACTATGCTACGTCCCTCTCCAGGCCATCTTACCAATACATACATCCGAGGTCATGATACATCTTAGTCGACCCCAAACAAATAGAGCAATAAGCATTGCGTGCCTCCCCTAAAACCTGCTGACAAGTCCTGCAGCATCGGGCACACACTCATATCACAACACCCTATTCGTTGCTACACAAACATGTTTTTCTCCTCTTAGAGGGCCGTATCTCAAATTCGCCTTAGAACTGGATCCTTTTACTGTCGCCTCTTCACTTCCTCAACGAGGGAAGACTTGGCAACCTCTCGAATCTGAGCTCCACTAGCATGCTCCGGTAGCTGCCGAGAAATATAGGTTGTTACCTTATCGTGTTGCATCCGCACACGACCCATCCAAACACTCAAAGTGTTACCATAATAACCTAACCCTCTAGTCCCTTAGGCCTCAGGAGGGGTTAGAACTGTAGTCGTAGTCAGCTTATCTTCCAATAACTGGGAGCCTTTCTCATACTTCCGAAATAGTCGGGGATATAATCGCAATTATGATTCCTTTGCTTGTCTCATGGCTAAGACTTCATGCCAATCACAATTTAGGGGGAGATTTCCTTGATCTCGTCAAGTAGTAATCCTATTTTTCTTTCCCATCTCATAGAGCTTATAGTCAGGTGTTCAACCTCAATTCATGGTATTACATAATCCAATGGCTTGCCAAGATTTCTTATCGTTCGAGTGTCTACTCGTCTTACCTTTACTTTTCATTTCAAGTTGCCCTGGGGTCTCTTACCTCCCCGTATTTTTCCTGCTATCCTTCTCGTCAGTACATATTTTGTCACCTTTCATCGAGGTGTTCCTACTGCCCATCATTCACTAATGGTTTTTACACTAGTGTGGGGTAATCATACCTCGTGCAACTTACATAACCATAGTTGCATTCTCTTTTATCATTCTAGTCATAACCCTTCCTTATGCTCTTTATTAGCAAAAATATTTCTATTTTGATTCTTGATCATACAGTTTCATTCATGCGTACTACCTGCATTTATATCCTTACGACATTTTCTCGACCATTTCCTAATGTCGTTATCAATTACCCCAACACAATACTTTTTCCATGGTTATCTAAAATTATAACCTATTGTATGATGGAACTGAAGACTTTACCAGTCTCATACCCATCGCCTAATAACATGGGTACACATAACCCCATAATACGTAAAACTATCCTTTTACGTGGGGGAGAAAGCTTATCTCTCTATATAATCTTTCCTTGAAGTTACAACTCTATTCACAGGGTCCTCTTGCGGTCCTGTACATATTTAATCATCAAGCACCATCTTAAAAATCGTGTAGATTCTCAAAACCCACCAATGAGGTCTTCGGTTTTCCGCATGCAGCACTCGTACTTATCTTATTCTTGCCTTGCGCATTTTCCTGAAATCATTCGGGAAGTCGTGACCCTGGCTACCACACTAAACAACTCCAAGCACCTCCAAAGGCACTTAACATAAAATCATTCAATGATCATACGTTCTTATCTCCGTTTCTTAGCTTTCAAATTCACGTACTACATACTTCCAACATCAATTTATTTACTTCAACCGAACAAGTCACATAGACTTACTAAAATCAAGTCTGTCAATTGTATATCATCACCGGGCAATCCTTATGTACCCGCTCAGTTACAACCCAAACACCCACTGGTGTGGCTACCTCGAAAGGTTCTCATGAATTCAGGCTCTATTCCTTTACACTTGTTTGCTCTCTTTCTTACTGATTGTACTCTTCCCGTACTTCCAAAATTATACTAGTATACGTACATAACTTCCATACAAATTCTGTCCTCCAATCTTTGGTGTTACTTACATCGAACAATTTAAGGCCATTTCCGGCTCTCACGACCTGGTTCCGGTGGAAGGCGTCCACGAACCTGTAAAATGATTAACTAGACTTGGGCCTTGCACCCTATTGACCCTATCACGTAGCGGGACAACCCTTAACTGACCCCTCTTTACTACAGGCTATGGGTCGACCCGTAATAGGTCAATAACCCGACTCGGCGTCGCACTTAACTCTTACCCTTAGTCCGAATTAAATCTTATTGCCCGAGAAGGCCTTATATACCAAAGGTCTCGACGGTTATCAATATTCTTAGGCTCGCAATTTCCCTGCTCCAAGCCTACCTTATCAGTCCCCCCGTAAACGGGTACAATAACTTCTCATAATACCACAATCGTGTTGTCTTGATCACAACAACCATTACTTACTCCATACGGATCTCATCCGTACAATTTTTCTTAAGCATACTACGTAGCTTAATTTACTAACATAGTCTTCCATTAAGTCCCTTAAACATGACTTCTTAAGGGTTCATTACCCTTTCAGACGGCTCATCATCTCCTAATTTCTCAAATTAGCACGTAAAACTTTGATGAGAATTCATTAAACTGTTTCATACCTTCCCAGTATCTATTTAGTCCTTACCAATTCTAGGTAATCCAAAATCATTCAAGGCAACACGCATCTGACCCTCATACATAAATATGTATAGTTGTACGTCATTTTACCAACTATACAACAAGTATTACCAACCTGGATACGCAATCCACATAATCTTTCCTGGGTCACTGATGCATTTCTCATAGCTGCAATCAACATAACTCGTTAGGGAGAGACGACCCTAACTCACAGCTCTATCGCACGATCTCAGAGTGAGAATAATGGAAACCAATCCTAAATGTCCTGCAGCTTCCTGGTTATAGATGTGGTGCACAACACACCGATAACCAAGACTCTACTAGACACGGTCTGTAGACACTTTCCGAGGACTAACTGCTCTGATACCACTTTTGTCACGACCCGACCCCGGGCCCACGACTGGTGCCCTACCTGGGCACCCCTTATGGTATACATCAGAGAATAGTAGCGGAACATACATACAACTCAAAAGAAATAAATAACAGGTTAGCCGATAAGGCCACCTTCCAAAAGTATACACATAACCCAAAAAGCAATTACCTCTTTTTTTCTTTACAACCCAATCCACAAGATATAACTACAGACCTCTAAGAATTTATAAATAACAACTGTGACGGGACAGGGCCCCGCCATACCCCTGAATGTACAACAACCGACAATACCAGGGATCTGAACCAAAGATAAGCCTCCGGAGTAATGGAGCTTCTCAACAGCCGAATAGTGAACCTAAAAGTGAGGATCATCAACCTGTATAACTTTACCTGCGGCATGAACACAGCCCCCCGAAGAAGGTCAGTACAACAGGTACCAAGTATGTGAAACTGAAAGTACTGTAATGAAATCATATAGTCTAAAATAAAGCTGGACACATGTATGATGACCAAAATAACAGTACAATGTGTCTTACTAACAATGAGATTAAACAAGAGTATACTTTACTGCATAAAAATAGGAGGCTCGTGATCAAATTAGGGCCACCCGCCGTAGTATCATTAAGCAATCCTACTCCTGGGACTATTTCACCCGCATAGGCCGTATGGACCAGCATGAGGTAATCTCATCGCATAGATTGTATCTGCCCGCATAGGCCGTATGGACCTGCATGAGGTAATCTCCTCGCATAGGACTGGTCCGCCCCGCATGGGACTATTTCACCCGCATGACCCCTACGGACTCGCATGAGGTATTCCTCGCATCGTGGGGAGCAAATCTACGGAATATGCAAATGCAACAAGCCCGGAGAATGATCCCGTAATGAACAATACATCACTAGCACAACCGGCTATCATACATAACATAAGCACCACCGGCCTATCATACATAACATAAGCACCACCGGTTTATCATAATTATCATAAACAAGTTAAGACATCCCCTAACTTCTTATTAGCCTTAATTATCATGCACTCTCATTTTATTTAACTTAAGGCACTAACATGTTATTAGAAATCCGGGAATTTAACCCAAAGTACTACGTACTTTCGTTCCTTTAAAAAAAACATTTTTTATATAAAAACCCCAAGATACTAACACCCGTAGTATCAAGGCTTGTCTACTTTTCAAAACAAGTTAATACACCTTTAGAAATTCATTTCAAGGCTTTGACACTAAGTAACTTCTACATTCACAACCTAGGCAACTCATGCCTATAAATCAAGTAGACACTCTATTAACCTTCCATAAAGCCGTTATAACTAACTTCCCATAAAACCGTTATAACTCTTTATGTTTTAGACAATTACATTCTTTTTGAAACTGTCACGACCCGATCCCGGGGCCGCGACTGGTGCCCTACCAGGGCACCCCGTTCAGGTATACACCATAGAATAGCAGTGGAACATACACAACACATAAACATGTTTAGACAGTAAAGATCACAAGCTAGCCGATAAGGCCGCCTTCAATAAAATATACATAATCAAGAGTAAAACAGTACAACTTTGTTCTTACAGCCCAAACCACAAAATGTGACTACAGACCTCTAGGAATAACAACTGTGGCGGGACAGGGCCCCGCCATACCCCTTAATGTACATAATATCTACAACATCAGGGAAAACCGTACCAAAACACAAGCCTCCGGAGAAATGGAGCTTCTGACACCTGATCAGTGATCCTAAGAATGAGGATCCACCACCTGCTTACCCCTACCTGCGGCATGAACGCAGCCCCCGAGGAAGGGGGTCAGTACACAATATGTACTAAGTATGTAAAACTGGAAAATACTGTAATTACATCATAGGTTTAAAACAAAGTCGGAGACATGTGTGATAATCAAATTACAGTACATTGTGCCTTACTAACAATGAGAGTAAATAAGAGTATACTTACTGCATAAAAATAGGAGGCTCTCGATCAAAGCAGGACAACCCGCCCGCAGTATCATTAAGCAGTCCTACTCCTGGGACTATTTCACCTGCACGGGTCGTGTGGACCCGCATGAGGTATTCCTCGCATCATGGGTAGCAAATCCATGGAGTGGTATAATGTCTTGGCGGTTTACCTCTCAATCATACTCAGAAGGTGGTATAACGTCTTGGGGGTTTACCCCGCATTTATACTCTTACCCTGGAGAAGGTGATATAACGTCTTGGGGGTTTACCCCGTATTTATACTCTTACCCTGGAGAAGGTGGTATAATGTCTTGGGGGTTTACCCCGCATTTATACTCTTACCCTGGAGAAGGTGGTATAACGTCTTGGGGGTTTACCCCGCATTTATACTCTTACCCTAGCTCAACCGACTATCATACATAACATAAGCACTACCGGCTTATCATACAATATATAAGCAAGTTAAGAAATCCCCTAACTTCTTATTAGTCTTGTTCATATACACTCTCATTTTAGTTTACTTAAGGCACTAACATGTCTTTATAAAAATCCGGGAATTTAACCCAAAGTACTACATACTTCTACTCTTTTTTTTAAAATGACTCTTTTTCATATAAACTTCCAAGATACTAATAACCGTAGTATCAAGTCACAATTTCTTTTCAAGACAAGTCACAATACCTTTAGAAATATAATTAGGTTCCTAAATCAAGTGACTTCTTTTCTTTTAAAACCTTAGACAATTGATGCCTTAAAATCAATTTGCCTTTCATTAATTCAAGTCATTTATCCGTACTTATTTTACTTAGAGTAAATCTCTCTTTCAACTTTCCATAAAGCTAATATAACCAACTTCCCATAAAGTCGTTACATTAACTTTATACATTAGTAAATTACATTTTCCTATATCCAAGGGACTTATACTTTTAAAACGAAACAAGTATCATATACTTAAAACCCTACAAGTCCCTTAACTTTGAAAACTTAAGACATCCTTAATACTCTAAGGAAGTGAGTTAATCCCCTAACTCACCCAACTTGGCCATTCTTAAAACAAGTAAAGGATATCAAGGTCTTGTACGTCTACCGTACTATATAAGTGCAACTATTCATGCTCAAGAGATAGGAAAGTTCTACATACCTCTTCGGGTCAATCCACTTGTTAAGTACAATATCCCGCCCGTAGTATGTCAACCTCAACGAGCCTTAGTCCAACTTCAAATCCGAAGTCGCTCCCTAGCAACTTAGAGCCTTTTCTTGACACTTCAATCCGCCACTTGAGACCCTTAGAATATCACAAACAACTTTCCTTTAATCTTCCAATCAAAACCTAGAAAAGCAACTAGGTTTTCACTTTGCGACTAATACGAAAACACTATTTTTCCGGGATCTTTCTGTTGAGATACCCTTACAATACCCTCATGAACCTTGGTTTAAAGTGTGGAGCTTTTTGGACAACAAACAAAAAATTCCTCTTTGAAACCCCCCTCAAACCCGATAGCACCTATTGTTGTTCATCCATTTTTTCTTGAAATTTAGCTAAGTGTGGAGCTTGTCTCACTACTAGTACTACGATAGTAACATGGAGGGTCAATATGTGTACAAATGTGTGGCTTGGATGAATTTCTTTTAAATATCAAGTCATGTGGCCCCATTGACTAAGTCAATATTATCAAGCTCTACTACTTGCGAGACTTGTCATCTTAAAAATGGTCAAATGACCCTTATACCCATGTTGATTTTCGTCCAAGCTCACTTAAGGGGGGTGACACGTGTCTCCCTTCCATTCGTCACAATATTTCATTTTCCGACAATTTCATAATTCCGATAAATTTTTACAAGTCTCTAATCTTAACATTTCTGAGTTCTTACGTACGTTCTTAAAACATGTCCTGTAATTACGGGGTGTAACATTCTTCCCCCCTTAGAAACATTCGTCCCCGAATGTTCTTTCGGAGTCAAACTTATAATTAGTGACATAGTTTCCTTTCACAACCCCGACATACCAATAATGCCACACATGGCCACATAATAATATTTAAGCAAAAATACTTCAATTAAAACTTGACAAGTAAGGGAAAATGAATTACCTGAAGGTGTAGGGAATAAGTGAGGATACTTCCTCAACATGTCCTCCTCCGCTTCCCAAGTCATCTCCTCCCTGTTATCATTCCTCCAAAAGACTTTGACGGAAGCCACATCCTTGGTCGCGATGCCGATCGCGACGAGTATCGCTATGGGACTCTCTCATACGATAACCCTCTCACTGGACCTCACTAGCGGGAAAACTCGTTGGATCTCCGATACACTTCCGCAACATAGAAACATGGAAGACCGGATGTCGCTTCTAACTCGATGGCAGATCCAACTCATAGGCAACCTTGCCTACTCGACGACGATCTGGTAGGGCCCAATGTACCTTGGGCTAAGTTTCCCTTCTTTCCGAATCTCATCACACCGCTTCATGGGTGACACCTTCAAGAAGACCCAATCGTCACCCGAACTTCAAATGCCGACGATTATCCGCATATGACTTCGCGACTCGAGCGCTAACGCCTCTCTGGATAAGCTTCACCTTATCCACGACTGCGAATCAAGTGCGGGCCAACTAATCGCACTCGCCACGCCGAACCAACTAATCGGCGACTACACTTCCGCCTACAAAGCCTCGTATGGCGCCATCAGTATCGGAATGATAGCCTGTTGTTATAAGCAAACTCCACAAGAGGCAAATGATCCTTCCGGCTACCGAAATCAATCACGCAGCTCGCAGATATCCTCAGTGTCTGGATAGACGCTCGCCGCCGTCGATCTGAGGATGAAACGCATCGAGACTCATCGTGTCCCTAATCCTTCCGGAAAGACCTCCGAAGTTAGTCAGAACCGGGCTCCTCTATATGATATAATCGACATAGGGACTCCGTGCAGTCTCACAATCTCTCTGATGTACAATCTGGCATAGTCGTCAGCCGAAAACGTCGTCCTGACCGGAAGGAAGTGGGCTGATTTCGTCAGCCTGTCAACAATAACCCAAATGGAGTCGTACTTCCTCTGAGTACGAGGTAACCCTGTAACAAAGTCCATGTTGATCACCTCCCACTTCCATGTCAGAATCTCAATAGCCTACAATAGCCCACTAGGCCTCTGGTGCTCGACCTTGACCTGCTGGAAATTAGGACACTGTGCAACAAAACCTACCACGTCCCTCTTCAGGCCATCCCACCAATACATACATCTGAGGTCATGGTACATCTTGGTCGACCCCGGATGAATAGAATAACGAGCACTGTGTGCCTCCCCCAGAATCTGCTGACGAAGTCCTGCCACATCGGGAACACACAACCGGCCCTCAAATCTTAGCACCCCATCAGGCGCTACCTCGAATAGACTCTTCTCCTCCCGAAGAGCTGCATCTCGATACCGTACCAACACTGGGTCCTCATACTGTCGCCTCTTCACCTCATCAACGATGAAAGACTCGGCAACCTCACGAACCCGTACCCCACTATCATCGGTATCGATCAATCGAACCCCAAGGCTCGCTAGCTGATGGATCTGACGGACCATGTCCCGTCTCTCTGGCTGTACCTCTGACAGACTCCCCATCGATCTACGACTCAAGGCATCAACAACCATGTTGGCTTTCCCCGGATGGTATAGAATATCAACATCATAATCTTTCAACAACTCTAACCACCGTCTCTGTCGCAAGTTCAACTCCCTCTGCCTGAAGATTTACTGGAGGCTCTTGTGGTCTGTATAAATATCCACATGAACCCCATATAAATAATGTCTCCAAATCTTCAAGGCATGAATAACTGCGTCCAACTCTAAGTCGTGGGTAGGGTAATTCCTCTCATGCTTCAGAATCGCCGAAGCATAGGCTATAACCTTGTCGTCCGCATCAAACGCACTAGCCCGATACCCGAGGCATCACAAGAAATCACGTGCCGCCTAACCTCGGAAGAGTAAAATCGAGCCGTCGCCAACCTTTCCTTCGATCGGAATCCCTTCTCACAAGCTTCGCCCACCGGAACTTAGCCGCCTCGAGTTAGCCTAGTCAGCGGTGCGATATCGGCAACCGCTCACAAACCTACGATAATAACTCGCCACTTCTAAGAAAGCGCACCTTGGTGAGTCGTAGGTCTCGGCCAAGACTTGACTGCCTCAATCTTTGTCGTATCCACCTGAACACCATCAGCCCCAATAATGTGCCACAGGAATGCCACTGAGGACAACCAAAACTCACACTTGGAGAACTTGGCGAACAACTGCCGGCTCCGGAGGACCCTGGCACCGTCGCCGAGTGATCTGCATGCTCTCGCTCAGACGCGAATAAACGGTCATCAATAAATACTATAACAAAAGTATCCAAAAATGGCTTGAACACGGTTCATCGGATCCATAAATACGGCTGAGCGTTGGTCAAACCGAAAGACATCACCGAACTCATAGTGCCCATACCGGGTCTGAATGCGATCTTTGGGATATCGCCTCTCGAACTCGCACTTTGATGATAACTGCACCGCAGGTCTATCTTGGAGAAACACCTCGCACCGTGCAACTGGTCAAACAAATCATCAATCCTGGGGAGGGGGTACCTATTCTTGATGGTTACCTTATTCAACTGCCTATAATCAACACACATACGCAGCGTCCCATCCTTCTTCTTCACAAACAAAACCGGCGCTCACCAGGGAGAAACACTAGGCCTAATAAAGCCTTTTTCCAGCAAATCTTTCAGCTGGTCCTTCAGCTCCCTCAACTCAGCAGGTGCCATCCTGTATGGCGGAATAGATATAGGTCGAGTGTCTGGCAACGTATCAATACAAAACTCAATCTCCCTCTCAGGAGGGATACCCGGAAGATCGTCTGGAAACACATCTGGAAACTCCCTAACCAGCATCGATGAAGAATCGACACCTCGGCCTCGTATCGAATACGAACTAGATGATAGATGTACCGCTTCGCACCATCTTCCCGGCCTTGAGGTAAGAAATAAACCTACCTGACGCCGACGCTGTGTTGCCGCTTCTCGATAATCGCTCGCCAGAACCGAACCGGACCAACCTGTCTCTACAGTCAACGTTGGCATAACAAGAAGCCAACCAATCCATACCCATAATGACGGCAAAATCTGTCATCTCCAACTCTATCAAGTCTGCTAGGGTCTGACGACTGTAAATAAACACTGGACAACCCTTGTACACCCGCTCCGCTAACACCGAATCACCCACTGGCGTAGCTACCTCAAAAGGCTCAATCGACACCGGCTCTATCCCGATTCTACCTGCAACAAGAGGGGACACATAGGACAAGGTATAACCTGGGTCTATCAAAGCATATACGTCACAGCATGAAATCAATAATGTACCTGTGACGACGTCAGGGGAATCATCCTGATCCTGGCGGCTGGATAAGGAATAAATGCGGTTCTGTGGACCGCTAAATCTGTTACACCCCGTAAGTCCAGGACATGTATAATAGAATGTATGTAAGGAATCAAGACTTGGAAATTGGTACGAAAGGAAGAATTGTTTTCCGACAGAAAATATTCCGAACGTCGGAAAGGAAAAATGTTCGTTGTTGAGAATTGGATTCTCAAAATGCATTATTTGAGGAATATGAAACTTATTAACATTATGGAAATTTATTTTTATGGATTTGGTCATGTGGGGCCCACCCGAGGAATTTTACGTTTTGTGGGGCCCACGAGGGTTACGGAATTTTATGGACGAATGAGAGGGCGACACGTGGCACCCCCATACTTGGTCTTGGTCGAATTTTGCAAGGCTAAAATGGTCATTGACCATGGTGGAAGATAAGTCTTGCTAAGCTTGAGATTGTTGACCAAGTCAACTTGTCACTTGGCTTTGCATTAATTGCTCTTCATCCTAGCCACTCATGTGTTGTAATCTAAGCCATCCATAGTGTTATAAATACATACTAGTAGCAAGACAAGGTCTTCCAACACTTAGAAAATATCACACATTGTTGTTCTTCACTAGAGGCCTCTCGGGTTCACCTCACTCCCACAAAAAAAAAATTGTAGTTTTGATCCATTATTCACAAGACTTAAACCCAAGGTTCCTAAGAGTATTATAAGGTTATCTCAATAGAAAGATTTCGGAAAAACGACGTTTTCGTATTAGTCGCAAGGAGGAAACGTAAGGAGTTCTTCAACTTTGAAGTTGGGACTTGAAGATGAGTTCTTCATAGGCTTCTAAGGAGTGCTTGGAGCGGATTGGAACGTAAGGAAATGAGCTAAGAATTGCTAAGGCACGACTTTGAATCTTGGAAATTTTTAAGGGCTTATAAAGGTATAAATTCTTGTTGTTTTAGTAATTAAGATTACTTGTTGTTGTAGTTGCGTATATTAGCAAGCATGAGATGTTTAGTATGAAGTTAGATAAGTATATTGGCTATTGGAACCCTAATCTGAAAAATAGCATGTTTAGCCTTAAGATTACAATTCAAGTCGATTATTAGTTTAAGTCGTCGCATGTTGTATAAAGAAGGAAATTGTAGTTGTTGAAGTTTTTTATGACTATATAACATGTTAGACCTTAGAACTTGGAATTGGAAAAGGATTGGAAAAGACTTTGAATTGTTGGTTATGTTGTTGGCCGAGAATGGCTTGAATATGGAACTACTTCGTATTAATTGTGGGGCGGAATTTTACACGTATTGTAAGGCGTGTAATCCCCTTTGTTTGGTTGTTGTTTTGAGCCTTAAATGTGGCGTGTTGGTTATTGTATTCAGCCTTGAAAAAGGTGGCAAAGTTAGTAGAAACAAAGGAAGTGCTGCCCGATTTTCCGTAGAATTAGAGACCGTATACTTAGTATTATTCTACGTTAGAGACTAGAAGTTGATAGTCTTGTTGTGACCATTATAGGTTGACACTTCTACGTACGGTGTATTCGGCTTAGCTTGTGGATTTAGCCGAAAAAGTATGTGAACTATCTCCTCTTCTAGCATGATTCTTTAAGATAAAGAAAGTATGTCCTACTCCTTAAATGATCCATTCCTTGGTTGTATTTGGATTGCCTAAAATAGAATTTGTTCTATGTACTTCCTTGATTGTACTTTGATGTTTAATTTGTAAGTTGTATAATCCAATTCCTTAGTGAAGTTTGGATTCTTAAAAGTGAAGGTATTTTACTTAAAGTGCATAGAGTCTTAAAAAGGAAGTGGTGTCCAAACCTTTTGGCTAGTGCCTTAGTTCCAAAACCTAAGGGTTGTTATAATGACTTTAGGGGAGTCAAAAGGAGTGATTTACTTAGTTGTTTTAAAAGAGGAGAAATGACATGATTTAAGAGAAGTAACTTGTTTTAAAGGTGTGAGTTACTTGAGGTTTAAAAGTAGAAGAAACTTGTCTTCTAAATATTAAGAGACTTGAAGTATTTTAAAAGTTAAGAACTTGATTTGTAAGTATGTGATACTTGGTTTTAAAGTATAAGTCTCTTGGTTATAAAAGGAATGAATATGTCTAAAACCATAAAGGGTTATAACGGCTTTATGGGAAGTTGGTTATAACGGCTTTATGGAAGGTTAAGAAAGTTGTCTATTTTGATTAATGGGCATAAGTTGCCTAGATTGTGAAAATTTGAAGTTACTTGGTTTCAATCTTTGAAATGAGTTTTCTAAGAGTGTAGTAGCTTACTTTGAAAAGTAGACACACCTTGATACTACGGGTGTTAGTATCTTGGGGTTTTACATAAAAAGGAGTCTTTTGAATAGAATGTACGTACGAAGTACTTTGGCTTGTTTAATTGAGAATTATTCTATGTGTGCCTTGATAAGTCCTTTGGCTTGTTTAATTGAGAATTATTCTATGTGTGCCTTGATATGTACTTTGGCTTGTTTAATTGAGAATTATTCTATGTGTGCCTTGATAAGTACTTTGGCTTGTTTAATTGAGAATTATTCTATGTGTGCCTTGATAAGCACTTTGGTTTGTTTAATTGAGAATTATTCTATGTGTGCCTTGATAAGTACTTTGGTTTGTTGAATTGAGAATTGCCTATGTGTGATGGTAATAGCCGGTTTTGTGCTAGTGGTATATCATTCATTACGGGGTCATTCCCCGAGTTTGTGGCATTTGCATATTCCGTGGATTTGCTACCGCGTCACGAGGAATACCTCGTGAGTCCGCAAGGCTTATGCGGGTGAAATAGTCCGTGCGGCGGATACAGCCTATGCGAGGAATACCTCATGCGAGTCTGTAAGGGCTTATGCGGGTGAAATAGTCCCATGCGAGGAATACCTCATGCGGGTCCACACGACCTATGCGGGTGAAATAGTCCCAGGTGTAGGATTGCTTAATGATCTCGGGCGGGTGGTCCCGCTTTGATCGTGAGCTTATTTTTATATTGTAGGTATACTACTATCTACTCTCATTGTTAGTAAGGCCTCGTGTCTTGTTATTTGAGTAGTGACTTTGAGGGCATGCGTCCCTGACTTGATATGACTGCGTATGTATTGTGTACTGTAGGTTGGCTATCATACATGTCTCCTGTTTTGTTTAGACTATTATGATTTCATTACTGATGCATCGCTTCACATACTTGGTACATTCTTCGTACTGACCTCCTTCGGGGGGCTGCGTTCATGCCGCAGGTTTAGGTACGTAGTTTGGTGATCGGCAGGTGTAGGACCCTGCTCAGAGTTTTGGATAGCTCCTTCTGTTCAGGAGTTTATCTTTTTGGTATAAGTTCTTTCAAGATGTGCTTTTATGCGATTATGGGTATGGCGGAGCCTTGTCCCGTCATAGTTCAGTAAAACTCTTAGAGGTCTGTATTCATATGTGGGATTGGACTCGTGTACAGTGTAGTGTCTTTTGTTTATGTATATTATATGGCAGCCTTGTCGGCTTTGCCCTTGCACGTACGATTGGTTTAAAAAAAATGAGGTGTTATTTAATTTCCGCAGTTTACTTAGTTGTTAAGGTAGAAGGGTGCCTGTAGGGCACGATCACGCCCGAGGTTCGGGGCGTGGCAGTGGTATCGAGCGATCGGTCTCGGAATGTCTGGGCAGTGTCTAGTAGAGTCTTGATTATCGGTGTGTTGCGAGCCACATGTCACACCCCGAAAATCGGGCCCGTGACTGGTGCCTTACCCCGGGCACCCTAGCGATACATACATCAGAGAAAAATCAGCGGAACATAAAACATGAGTCATTATCCAAGAGATATAATAAATAAAGCAACCAAAGCGGTTGCCTTCGTATATACATAAAATTTAATCCTTTTACAACCCGCCACACAAGATTACAGACTCTAAGATATCTGATGACTATGACGGACAGGCCGCCATACCGAATGTACAAGAACTTACAACTCGGGAACACTAAAAGATAAGCCTCGAGAAACGGAGCTTCAAACTAATGCTGGCTTGTGATCCTATGGCGAGGATCCACGATCGATGTACCTCGCGGCGTAACGCGGCGAGGTCGGTACAGTATGTGGCGTACAATCGTAAATGAAATCATACTAGTCTATATAAAGCGGGAGACATGTATGATAACCAAACTACGATCACAACATAAAGCGATCATCACTCGATATAACTATGGGTCTCACGCCACAACATCAATCGTGGTCGCATGGCGCATGCCGAATCTGCATCGGTGTAGACATGTCCATGTGACCTCAACAACAAGACAGCAATCGGATGGAAGCATACCGTGCGCTACGCGTGGTCGGTATGTCCAAAGAAACAATAAGACAACTTTCCAAATGGGATACGCATGCGCTACGCATCGTGTCGATATGTCGAGAGGAAACAATAGGGCGGCATTCCAAATGGAAGCATACGTGCGCTACGCATCGTGTCGGTATGTCAAAAAGGAACTCACAAGGCGATAATCAAAATGAAACATACGCGCGCCACGCATCGTGTCGAGATATCCAAAGCGATTAACCAAGACCTTAACCAAAATGGAAGCATACCCGCGCACGCATCGTGTCGATATGTCCAAAGTGATTAACAACAATAATACTATCATGCGGAATTTCTCCGTCGCTGCACGCGTCCAAGTAAGTTCTCAACAAGTCAACCGACCTCCATCGAGAGTAACACGAAATACAACGCTTTGCACAAAGGTTATCACGATAAGCATAGCCAAGCTTCACAACAACAAGCATAGTTTCACAACAACACAAAGTACTTTCATTTTATACCAAAGTCCGGTTTTAACCCCAAAGTACTACATACGTTAAGTTCTTTTAAAAGAGATCCATTACTTTTATAAAGTCACCCGATACGTAGTATAAGAATGACCAACCCACATCCCTTTTCAAAATCAAGTAACAACATTCTTTTCCTAAGTTCCAGGTTGCCTAGTTTCATTACTCAAGCTTCATTTTCAAATGGTTTCATAGTTCATAAACTTAATCACTTGATTCCTCTTTAGAACAATTGAGTAATATAAGTCTCGCGTGAGTAGGTTATTCTTGTTTACATTCTTATTACAATGATCTAGAAAATGTAATATCATTTTGTCATCTTAGTTTCTATGCAGATGGAGGTTTCTTGGTTTTAATACAATTCATCATTATTCAATACATTTTCCTTTATTAACGCCGTGGTCTGTCGATACACATTCGATTTCCAAATCGAAACATTATCCCTTTAAATAAAATCAAGTACTCATTACTCACGAATGAGGTTTCACACAAACATTCACATTAAAACAAATAAGTTAAGTCTCTTATCTTATAAGATCAAGTCTCTTTACTTCTAACATCAGTAAACCATTCTTTAGACGTTATACCTAACTTCCAATATCTGTTGTATAACTATTTAGTTTTCAAAGCACAATACTACCATTCTTTCAAAAAGATTCATAATTCTTTTGAAATACTTCAAGTTTTATTATAACGCCTGCCGCTTATAAATCAAATCAATTATCTTTTAAAAACCAACCCATTTTCTTACCTACATAAAGTCGTTATAACTAACTTCCCAAAGCGTTATAACACTTTATGTTTCATCAATCAAATACATTAAACACGTATGCGCTACATAGTTACACATATCATGCTAGAAGAGATAGGAAGAGGTTCACATACCTCGCGACGATTTATCGACGATAAGCAAAATGCTCCAAGTACTACAACCTTTAGCCCTTCCAGAGTAGAATACGCTACTCTAGTACTTTCACCTATAAAGGTCACAACGTCTATTAACCCCAAACATAAGTTTCTATCTTTCTATAGAAAATTGAAGACCTCCCATGACAGCGTAAATCTCCTCTATCGAGGCCGGCTACCAAGCCACCCGGGGGTTTATGCCTAACCTGGCGTGTACCATTCTACATCTATGTAAATACTTTAGTTCTTCTTAATTCTTGAGGCTTAAGTCAAAAGACATTGCGAATACTAAGTATAGTTCCATATATAGTATACTTCAACTATATATCCTAACAAACATGTAATTTCCAATTACAATAGAGGACAAGATAATTACCTCGATAAGCCCAAAATTATCCGAGTTTAATGTCGCCCGAGCAAGGTTTAGCTCTTCCAAACCACTCCAACAACCCTTAGAAGTTCTAACCAACTTACTCAATTACTTCACCCAACTATGAAGATTTCCTTAGGGTTTGGTTTGAGACTAAAAGGACAAAAGGTAGTATTTAGGACTCACGTAAAGAGGTATCTTTGGAATACTACAAGGTACAAGGCTAAGGTATTTTGGGCATTATAACAATACTAGGGAGTATTTCTATACCACACAAGGGTATTATACGAAACAACTAGGCTAGGGGTACCCAGCACATGAGGGGACCTTCTACCAAAGGCCACAAGGAGGAGGGAGAGGCTTGGGACGAGAGCTACTAGAGGGAGGAGGGATTTCAAGACTTAGACAAAGTGAGGAATGAATGAATAAGTCTTCACAAGGAGGGTATTTATAGCAAACCCAGGACCAATGGCAAGATCTAGCCAAGTGCAAGGCAAGTGTAAGGCCAAGATCGCCAGTGCACCCTAGACCCTACTCCTAAAACCCTCAAATATCTACACAAATATCAAGCCCAACTTGCCACTTGTTTGGCCAAGTCACTTGTCTCCATTGTGAGGTGACACATGTCACCTCCCGTTGGTCGAATGTTTCGTCTCTCGGAAAAATCCGCAAAAAAACAAAACGACATAGCCGAATTTTCCGCCATAGTTACGAAAACGTTTAAAAACGACTTAACGGTGTTGTGCCCAAATGTAAAGGTGCCATGGGGGTGACACGTGTCGCCCGATTCGCCGAATATTTCGTCTTAGAAAATATCCAATTCTGGAAATCTCAAAACAAACCGTAAATTTCTCGTGGGCCCACGTGACCATTTCCGAAAATAAAATTCCATAATTCTCTAATATTCCAGAAGTCCGAATACAAATCTGGGAATCCATTCCCATTAACGAACCTTTTTCCTTCACAAAACCGGAAACTTTTAGTGGAAAAATCACCTCTTTCTTCCAATCTTTCCGTATTCTCGTACGCACGCCTCGCATACATACTGGAAATACGGTATAACACCACACCCATGAGGAGGCTACAGGACATTTAGGAGTTGGTTTCTATTCTTCTCACTCAAGATCGTGCCATAGAGGCTGTTAGTAAGGTAATTCCTCTCGACGTATTTTTGTGTTACGCTTATGCCTCAAGCAAATGGCCGCCTAGAAGGGCAAAGGAGTAGCAGGAGCTACCAGTCAGACTCAGAGAGTTGATAGGGCTTATGCCCAGGGTATACCGGATGTTGTTCCAAAGTCGGCGAGTTCTTCTGCGCCAGGTTTTAAGGCCCAGACACGAGCCTCCAGCTTCTCGATTAGAGAAGACTATAGGGTCATGAGGGAAGCAATTATGTTATTGACCAAGATAGCGGTGCTACAGTTTCACCAGCAGGAAGTTATTCGGCTAGTACAGGCAGGTGTACAGAAGGTAGAGGGCCAAAGAGGAGATCAGTGTAAGAGGGCTAGACCGGTTGGTTATCCCGGTGAGTTTTTGGACGAGCAGCCTCAGCAGCGAGTGAGATATTCATCCCAGCCTACCCAGTACATACCCCCACAGCTCACAGGTGGGAGATTGGACTCCAGGTATTTAGGGGTCGAGCTCGGTCGAGGTTCTCAAAGGAGCAGGGGATTTTCTCAGTCGAGGCCACTTATTCCTCAGTGTTTCCATTGTATTAAGCGTCATTCGGGGAAATTCCGTTATGGCACAGGTGTTTGTTTTCGTTGTGGCTATCCGGGCCATATACGGAGGGTATGTCCTTTTAGAAAGAGCACCAGTGAGGTGGCTCAGCCTTTGAGGCCGGTAGTTGGTTCCCCTTCCTCTGCAGCTGTGCGTCCCCCAGGGCAGGGTGTTCAGATGTCAGCCAGTCGTGGTAGAGGTCAGGGTGGAGTTTATAGTTCTGGCGGTCCTTCGAACCGCATAGATGACGTGACTACTGGGCAGGATCAGGAGGCAACATCTCATGGGGTTACAGGTATATTTCGATTCTTTTGAATCATACGTGCATTGATAGATTCAGATTTCGCCCTAGCATATATGTTTTCCCTTTGTTGCTAGCTGTTGTAAGTGATAGTACCCCAGAGATAGGGATACCTTGATTATTAAAGTGAGAAGTTAAGAATATTGACAAGAATGGTAAGTGAACTGAGACTATAGTTGTGTAGAGTTCACACGTAGTAATTGCCCCATAACAGTGTAAGACCAATAGGGAAGATTGTATAGTAGAAATACTTTGGCTTATGTGACGAACCTCTAGTGAATGGGAGGATAGGGTGAGAAGTACCTTGAGATAATAGAAAGATTTATTTCAGACTAAGAATGAGAAGTTAAGTGTGACGATGGGTCGGGTTATGGACTCATTTCGGGTCAGCCGATAGTATGGAATGGGGTGATGTCAGTTGGTAGTGGTCCCGCTATGTGATAGGGTCATGAGGATGCAAGGCCCAAGTTTAGTTAATCGTTGTACGAGTTTGTGTACGCGTTCCACCGGAATCAGGTCGTAAGGGCCGAGAAGAGCCTTAACGGGAATGTAAGTAACATTATGGCCAAGTTTGGATAGTAAATCCAAGGATTGGGGAACAGAAACAATATTTGAGATGTTGTACGTTTACTAAATAAGTTTAGAAGTACGAGAAAGAAAGTCAGGTAAGAAATAAAGGAACCTCTAAGGATCCCGTGTTTTAGAAGACTGTAACCTTCGAGTTTTGTGAGAAGGGGCCGCGGACGGAAGGTCCATTGATATGTTTACGTATGTTAGGTGATGGCCATATGTGGCATCGTTGGTCTTGTGCAGTTTTGATTGATAGGCATAGTATAGAGTTTATGCCGGAGTTTGTATAGCTTGACAACCGACTAAGAACATTCGGGGACGAATGTTTCTAAGGGGGGCGAATGTTACACCCCGTAAGTCCAGGACATGTATAAGAGAATGTATGTAAGGAATCAAGACTTGGAAATTGGTACGAAAGGAAGAATTGTTTTCCGACAGAAAATATTCCGAACGTCGGAAAGGAAAAATGTTCGTTGTTGAGAATTGGATTCTCAAAATGCATTATTTGAGGAATATGGAACTTATTAACATTATGGAAATTTATTTTTACGGATTTGGTCATGTGGGGCCCACCCGAGGAATATTACGTTTTGTGGGGCCCACGAGGGTTACGGAATTTTATAGACTAATGAGAGGGCGACACATGGCACCCCCATACTTGGTCTTGGTCGAATTTTGCAAGGCTAAAATGGTCATTGACCATGGTGGAAGATAAGTCTTGCTAAGCTTGAGATTGTTGACCAAGTCAACTTGCCACTTGGCTTTGCATTAATTTCTCTTCATCCTAGTCACTCATGTGTTGTAATCTAAGCCATCCATAGTGTTATAAATACATACTAGTAGCAAGACAAGGTCTTCCAACACTTAGAAAATATCACACATTGTTGTTCTTCACTAGAGACCTCTCGGGTTCACCTCACTCCCACACAAAAAAAATTGTAGTTTTGATCCATTATTCACAAGACTTAAACCCAAGGTTCCTAAGAGTATTATAAGGTTATCTCAATAGAAAGATTTCGGAAAAACGACGTTTTCGTATTAGTCGCAAGGAGGAAACGTAAGGAGTTCTTCAACTTTGAAGTTGGGACTTGAAGATGAGTTCTTCATAGGCTTCTAAGGAGTTCTTGGAGCGGATTGGAACGTAAGGAAATGAGCTAAGAATTGCTAAGGCGCGACTTTGAATCTTGGAAATTTTTAAGGGCTTATAAAGGTATAAATTCTTGTCGTTTTAGTAATTAAGATTACTTATTGTTGTAGTTGCGGATATTAGCAAGCATGAGATGTTTAGTATGAAGTTTGATAAGTATATTGGCTATTGGAACCCTAATCCGAAAACTAGCATGTTTAGCCTTAAGATTACAATTCAAGTCGATTATTAGTTTAAGTCGTCGCATGTTGTATAAAGAAGGAAATTGTAGTTGTTGAAGTTGTTTATGACTATATAACATGTTAGACCTTAGAACTTGGAATTGGAAAAGGATTGGAAAAGACTTTGAATTGTTGGTTATGATGTTGGCCGAGAATGGCTTGAATATGGAACTACTTCGTATTAATTGTGGGGCGGAATTTTACACGTATTGTAAGGCGTGTAATTCCCTTTGTTTGGTTGTTGTTTTGAGCCTTAAATGTGGTGTGTTGGTTATTGCATTCGGCCTTGAAAAAGGTGGCAAAGTGAGTAGAAACAAAGGAAGTGCTGCCCGATTTTCCGTAGAATTAGAGACCGTATACTTAGTATTATTCTACGTTAGAGACTAGAATTTGATAGTCTTGTTGTGACCATTATAGGTTGACACTTCTACGTACGGCGTATTCGGCTTATCTTGTGGATTTAGCCGAAAAGGTATGTGAACTATCTCCTCTTCTAGCATGATTCCTTAAGATAAAGAAAGTATGTCCTACTCCTTAAATGATCCATTCCTTGGTTGTATTTGGATTGCCTAAAATAGAATTTGTTCTATGCACTTCCTTGATTGTACTTTGATGTTTAATTTGTAAGTTGTATAATCCAATTCCTTAGTGAAGTTTGGATTCTTAAAAGTGAAGGTATTTTACTTAAAGTGCATAGAGTCTTAAAAAGGAAGTGGTGTCCAAACCTTTTGGCTAGTGCCTTAGTTCCAAAACCTAAGGGTTGTTATAATGACTTTAGGGGAGTCAAAAGGAGTGATTTACTTTGTTACACCCCGTAATTACAGGACATGTTTTAAGAACGTAAGTAAGAACTCACAGGTGTTAAGATTTGAGACTTGTAAAAATTTATCGGAATTATGGAATTGTCGGAAAATGTATTATTGTGACGAATGGGAGGGCGACACGTGTCACCCCCCTTAGATATGCCTTGGTCGATTTAGGAAAGGCCATAATGGTCATTTACCATAAGTCTTGGATGACTAAAGTCTTGCAAGTTGTGGCTTGACAATCTTGACTAAGTCAAATGGTCAATAAGTCTTGATATTTGCTAAGAGATTATCCAAGCCAACCATTTGGATGCATCTTAACCCTCCATGACCCTTTATATTACTACTAGTAGCACTACTAGTGCCAACACTTAGCTAAATTTCTTGAAAATTTGATGAACATAGAGCTTGAAGCTCTCGGGTTCTCTTGAAGGAAAAGAAAAAAAAAATTGTTCCTTGTTTTTTTTAGCTCCCCACTTTAAACCAAGGTTCTTAGGTGTATTGTAAACACATCTCAATAGAAAAATCTTGGAAAAATATGGTTTACGGGTTAGTCGCAAAACGAAAACCTAATGGTCTTTCTAGGTTTTGTTTGGAGTTTTGAAGGAAAATTGTTGGTGTTGTTCTAAGGGTCTCAACAAGTGGATTGAAGTGTCTTGGAGAGGCTCTAAACTACTAGGAGCGACTTCGGATTTGGAATTGGATTAAAAATCGTTAAGGTATAATCTTGTCTTTTAAAGGTGTTACAAGATTATATAATTATTGTTATACCCCGTAGTTCCAGGGTATGTATGCGAGGACGTACGTACGAGAATACGACAGAAAGATTGGAAAGGAAGAAAGAGGCGATTTTTCCACGGAATAGTTTCGGGTTTTTGTGAAGGAGAATGGTTCGTTTTTGGGAATTGGATTCCCAGTTTGGTATTCGGACTTCTGGAATATTAGAATTATGGAATTTTATTTTGAAAATGGTCACGTGGGCCCACGGGAGAAATTCTGGTTTTGTGGGGCGCTTTGATTTTGAGATTTTGGCGTTTTGGATATTTTGGAAGACGAAATATTTTGATTTAATCGGGGCGACACGTGTCACCCCGTGGCACCTTTGGGCCGAAATATGTTTGTGCACAACACGGTTAGAGTCGTTTCGGCGAAACGCTTTCCACGACTTTCGTAGGGAATTTCCGGCTATGTCATTAAGTATTTTTATGGATTTTTAGAGAGGCGGAACATTTTGGACCAACGGGAGGGTGACGTGTGTCACCTCACATCGGGAGCAAGTGGCGGCCTGATGGGCGATTGGGAAGGCTTTGTGGGAGATATTTTTGGTAGATATTTTGTGTGCAAGTTGGCTAGGTACACATGGGTGAATCTTGGCCTACACTTGCCTAACACAGCTAGATCTTGGCCATTGGTTGGCCTTGGCTTGCTATAAATACCCTCCCTTGGAAGACTAATTCATTCACAAATTGCCTAAGTCTTGAAAGCTTCTTCCTTCCCCAGTGTGGTGTCTTGGCGAGAGCCCTCCTCGGCGAGAGTCTCCCCAGTGGGGTAGGCCGAGGTAGACACCCCCTCGCTGAGGTGCTAGTGGGGTACCCACTGCCTAGTTGCTTTCGTATAATACCCTTTGTGGTATAGAAATACTCTCCAAGTATTGTTATAATGCCCAATTACCTTAGCCCTATACCTTGTTGTATTCTAAGGTTATACCTATCTGAAAAGCCCCGAAAATACTATTATACTTCCGTCGATCCACAAAACCGTAACCCTAGGAAAATCTCCATAGTCCGTTGGAGTATTGTGTAGAAGTTGGTTAGAACTTCTAAGGGTGGTTTAGAGCGGGTTGGAGCGCTCGGAGTTGGAGCTAAACGATTGCCCAGGATCGACTTTATACTTGGATAATTATGGGCTTATCGAGGTAAATATCTTGTCCCTCTATTGTAATTGGATATTACATGTTGTAGGAGTATATAGTTGAAGTATACTATTTATATATAGCTGAACATAGCTTGTGGCAATGTCCTTGGACTTAAGCCTGAAGAACTGAACTGTAATTACATAGGACTGTATTACAGTAGACTTGTGTAGTAGCAGTGGAGTAGAATTGTAGATTGGGGTTAGATGTATAAACCCCACTGGTTGGCTTGGTAGCCGGCCTCGATAGAGGAGGAGATTTCTGTTGTTGCGGGAGGTCTTTTGAATTTTACGTAGAAGTTCTACGATGAGACCTAAATGTTAATAAGCGCCTTGTGGCCTTATAGGTGGATGTACTACGTGTGGCGCGATCTACGTGGCTTAAGGAGTAGCCGGCGGCTTGAGGTACTCGAGCATTTTGCTATTAGTCGATGTCGTCGCGAGGTATGTGAACCTCTTATCTCTCTAGCATGATATGTGTGAACTATGTAGTACGGTGAGCGTCGTGTGCTAAATGTATTCGATGGGTTTAAAACATAAAGTGTTATAACGGCTTTATGGGAAGTTGGTTATAACAGCTTTACGTAGATAAGAAAACACTTTGTGGTTTTTAAAAGGTAAATGATTTGTTTATAACTGGCTTGACGTGTGATTATAAAGAACTTGAAGTATTTCAAAAGATTTACAAATCGTTTTGAAAGAAGTAATACTTGGTTTTGAGAACTTAAGAGTTATACTAGCTTTATGGGAAGTTAGGTATAACGGCTTAAACGTTTCTTGATTTTGGAAATCAGGATGTGTATCGACAAACCACTGCAGCGTTATTAAAAGGAAATGTTTTGAATAATTAAGTATTATTAAAACCAGTAGAAACTTCCATCTGCATAGAAGCTAAGATGAGACAAAATGATATTTCCTAGATCATAATTTCTTTGTAATAAAGATTGTTATAAACAAGAATATCCTACTCATATAAGGCTTATGTTTCTCAGTTGTTTAAAAGAGAATTATATTCTTAAATGAATAAGACTATGAGCTGAAACCTTTCTAAAATAAGAAACGTGAACATTTGAAATTAGGCAAACTTGGACGTTTGGAAAATAATGTTGTTACTTGATTTTACAAAGGTAAGAGTTTTGGTTTTCTTAAAAGGACAGTCACTCTATTTTATACTACGGGTATTGTGTGACTTATGTGAAAGAAAACAGATCTTTTTTTAAGATTTTAATGTGTGAAGTACTTTGGGGATAGATACCCGAACTTGTTAGTAGAAAGTACCTTGTGTGAATAACTTGATTGTATTGGTTTGTGATAGCCTTGTAATACTTTCTTGTTGCTTTGATAAGTAAAAGTGTTAGGATGCTACGTGTGTTAGTATCTTGTGATGTTTGTGTAAGGGGGTTTCCCTTGATTGTGCTTATTAACTATCAGTCGTTATGATAGTATTGTGGCATTCATCCCTTGAGATGATTCCGGGGGTTAAGCGCCCTCCGTGCGGGGGTAGACTCGAGCGATGCAGGACCATGATTCGAGAATACCTCATGCGGGTCTGAGGGCCTATGCGGAGCTACGAGTTCGAGGTTAGTGTCGTCCTTTATGGGCATGCGGTCGCGTGGCTGCGGACTGCGAAGTCGGGGCGATGCGGGGAGTAGCTACCCTCGACGCGAGGAATACCTCATGCGGGCGATGAGATTGGCCTATGCGGGTGCGGGAAGTTCGAGACTAGGCGCGCGCATTAGATCTTTGCGGGCAAGTGGCGGCTTTGATCATGTGGCGGTGCAGGCAGATCTTATGATATAGTTTATGACCTTGTTGAGTGCGGTGAGTGTTAGTAGTCGGCTATGCCTTCGTACTTACCATCTGATTTTATTAGGACACGGTGGGACACGGTGTTCATGTGTATTCCTTGGTGCTTGTATATCATAAGCGCGGCGGTGAGGAAGGTATTCCAGGCACGATTGATGTTGTGGGCGTGAGACCCATTGTTAAATTGAGTGATGACTTGAGGTGTGAGTCACGACTTGACATATTTGCTTATTTATGGTGAAGCGTAGTTTGGTTATCATACATGTCTCTGCTTTGTATAGACTACTATGATTTCATTTACGATATTTATTTTAGTTTCACATACTCGGTACTGTTGTCTTGACCTCGCCCGGGGCTGCGTTCATCTGCGAGGTTGAGGTACATCGATCGTTGATCCTAGCTCTCGGTCACGATTCGGCGTTTGGGAAGCTCCGTTTCTCGGAGGCTTATCGGTGGTATAGTCCTCGTAGTAAGTGTTTACATTCGGGGGTTTGGCGGGGCCACTGTCCGCCATTGTGGTCGTATCATTCTTAAGTGCAGAAATCTTGTTGTGGCGGGGTTGGTAAAAAGGATTAAAATTTCATTTGTAAAAGAGTTGATGGTTATATATATGCGAAAGGCAAGTTTTCCTGATTATTGTTTTATATTTACGTTATCTCATGTTGTTGTTTTATGTTCGTGATTACTCGATGTTGTGTCACTAGGGTGCGGGGTAAGGCACGATCCACGGGCGATTTGGTCGTGACAAAAGTGGTATCGAAGCGGTTAATCCTCGGAAAGTGTCTGAGCCGTATCGATGAAGTCTTGATTATCGGTGTGTTGTGCACCACGCGATAATCGGAGGCTATAGGATATTTAGGATTGGGTTCTATTCTTCTCACTGCGAGATCGTGCCTTAGAGCCGTGTTGTAAGTTGGACCTACGGCGAAATTCTTTCCCTTATCGTTATGCCTCGCGTGGCGGCAGAGCCGGGAGGGCAAGGCAGCGAGGAGGCTGCGGCGAGTTTAAGCATGGCGAGGCAGGCCCAATCATTACCTAGGGTAGTGCTTCATTCGGGGATTTCTGCGACGTCACTAGCCCGGCAGAGTTTAACGATGTGGCGGTTCTCTGCGTCGCGATATTTGAACCTTGGTTCCACGGCCAGGGAGCGAGAATATAGATTGCGAGAGACAACCTTGTTACTAGTATGGATTTGGCTACGGAGAGTATACCGATGTATCGCAAGTCTTGATGACTACCTAAGAGAAGGTTGTGCAAGAGTAGTCCTTGATTAGGCTTGAGCATGGCACGTATGCGGGCTTATGCGCAGCGAAAGCGTAGAGATCGGCGGGTTAACGAGGGCGAGAAGAGTCGAGCGTGAGTCCTGGTAACTTTCAAGGTGAGTATACCTTAAGTGCTATGTTACGATAGCGGTGTGTTAGTTGTGATTAGAATCATGGTGGGTTAACCGAGTAAGATTTTGGGGATAGAGAAGGTGTGAGCCTTAGAGTGTTATACGTAAAGACCTTAGAGGTAAGGCCGTCTCGAGAAAGGTGTAGTGTTATGTTTGACCCTTATAGGAGTGCATAGTGCACGTGAGCTATGTTCGTGGGATAAGTCCCATGTAGTATGAAATGAAAGAGGGTAGTTGAGCTAAGAAGACCGCTAGGTTTTAAATAGCGTGTTAGTAAGATTGTTCTACGGGGAGATGGTATTTGCGCCTTGCAGGGTCGGGTTGAGGCTACGTGCGGGTCAACCCGCGGTAGGTTTTAGTGGTGGGGTCGGTTGTGGTGGTCCTCTTTGTGTTAGGGTCATGAGGGTGTTAGGCCCATGTTTAGTTAGCCGTGCAAGTTCGTGGATGCGTTCGACCGGTGGTCGGGCGATGAAGCGACTATCGTGTTCTTGGTCGAAGTCGTTCCTCGGCGGTGTTGATGTTATCGAAAAGGTTGTGAGGTTGCAGGGTGCCTACCTTCACCTTATGACGACGGTGGAGCCAGTGCATTGTTTCTCTTCTGGGAGTTTGTACGAGCGGGGCTAGGAACTGGTGAGTCTCGTATCGCATTCGCCTCGGGCGGTGTTTTGATTTCGAGGGTATTGTGAGGATCGTTGTCTCGGTTGAAGTGTTTAAGCTACCATTTCGGTGTTGGATGTCGTCTTGTGGCGCCTTGTAGAAGCGAAATGCAAGTTGCGGTCGATTGGTTCGATGTTGGCGGGGTTCGGATAGTTGGTTGAGCTTGTTCCGGTGATGTGGATAGTGAAGCTTGTCTAGAAGAAGTTACGGCGCTCGGAGAATCGTGCGGATAATCGGCGGCGACGCTTAGAGTTGAGTTGGCCGGTCTTCTTGAAAGTACCACCGGACGGTGTGACGAGTTGTGGAAAGCGAAGGAACTTAGCGAGTCACTTTGGGCCTTGGTGAGTTCATGTGAAGAATAGGCGGGTTGCCTATATGTTAGCATTTGCCGTCCGACTTAGGAAGAAGGGCGTCCGGTCTTCGTATTGTTATGTTCGGAAAGTATCGAAGATCCATCCAGAATGTTCCCGATTAATGATGACCACGTTAGAGATAGTAACCCGAGTTTTGGAAGGCGGCGTGTCGGAATGTGGTAAGAGTCAAGTGTCTGACGACCGGTGATCGCATGCAGCCCGGTACCATTTGTTGGGTCGTCAGAGCAAGGCTCGCGACAAAGTGACAAAAGTAGTATTATTTGTGGTGATGTTAGAGGTGTTTCCTCGTGGACTTGGATGTAAGTATTTTACGTGGGTATTTACGTGGCGGTGTGGCGGGATTGTTTCGTAAGTATAGTAGTGAAGACTATCTTTGTCGCGTGTTCGTTTGAGACTTAGAAGGAACATTCGGGACGAATGTTTCTAAGGGGGGAAGAATGTTATACCCCGTAGTTCGAGGTATGTATGCGAGGGCGTGCGTGCGAGAATCTGACGAAAGATTGGAAAGGAAGAAAGAAGCGATTTTCCACGGAAAAGTTTCGGTTTTTGTGAAGGAAAAGGTTCGTTTTTGGGGTGGATTCCCAGTTTGGTATTCGGACTTCCCGGAATATTAGAGAATTATGGAATTTTATTTTCGAAAATGGTCACGTGGGGCCACGGGAGAAATTCTGATTTTGTGGGGCCGCTTTGATTTTGAGATTTTGGCGTTTTGGATATTTTGGAAGACGAAATATTTTGGGCGAATCGAGGCGACACGTGTCACCATGTGGCACCTTTGGGCGAAATATGTTTGTCTGGCCTTTGGTTAGAGTCGTTTTCGACGAAAGCGTTTTCCACTGACTTTCGTAGGGAATTTCGGCTATGTCATTAAGTATTTTTGCGGATTTTTAGAGACGGAACATTTTGGACCAACGGGAGGTGGCATGTGTCACCCTGCATTGGAGCAAGTGGGCGGCCTGATGGACGATTGGGAAGGCTTTGTGGGAGATATTTTTGGTAGATATTTTGTGTGCAAGTTGGCTAGGTACACATGGGTGAATCTTGGCCCTACACTTGCCTAACACTTGGCTTGGCCATTGGTTGGCCTTGGCTTGTCTTATAAATACCCTCCTTGGAAGACTAATTCATTCACAAATTGCCTAAGTCTTGAAAGCCTTCCTTCCCCTTAGTGTGGTGTCTTGGCGAGAGCCCTCCCTCCCATGGCGAGAGTCTCCCCACAGTGGGAGTAGGCCGAGGGTGACACCCACTCCTTTGAGGTGCTAGCCGTGGGGTACCACTGCCTAGTTGCTTTCGTATAATACCCGCTGTGGTATAGAAATACTCTCCAAGTATTGTTATAATGCCCAAATTACCTTAGCCCTATACCTTGTTGTATTCTAAGGTTATACCTATCTGAAAAGCCCAGAAAATACTATTATACTTCCGTCAGTCCAAAACCGTAACCTAGGAAAATCTCCATAGTCAGTTGGAGTATTGTGTAGAAGTTGGTTAGAACTTCTAAGGGTGGTTTAGAGCGGGTTGGGCGCTCGGAGTTGAGCTAAGCGATTGCCGGGATCGACTTTATACTTGGATAATTATGGGCTTATCGAGGTAATTATCTTGTCCTATTGTAATTGGATATTACATGTTGTAGGAGTATATAGTTGAAGTATACTATATATATATAATGAACATAGCTTGTGGCAATGTCCTTGGACTTAAGCACAGAAGCTGAGCTGTAATTACATGGGGTGTATTCAGGTAGACTTGTGTAGTAGTGCAGTGGAGTAGAATTGTACGGTTAGGGTTAGATGTATAAACCCCACTGGTTGGCTTGGTGGCGGCCTCGATAGAGGAGGAGATTTACGCTGCCTGTTGCGGGGAGAGTCTTTGAATTTTCGTAGAAGTTCTACGATGAGACCTAAATGTTAATAAGCGCCTTGTGGCCTTATAGGTGGATGTACTACGTGTGGCGCGATCTACGTGGCTTAAGGAGTAGCGGCGAGGTACTCGGAGCATTTTGCTATTAGTCGATAATCGTCGCGAGGTATGTGAACCTCTTCCTATCTCTCTAGCATGATATGTGTGAACTATGTAGTGCGGTGAGCGTCGTGTGCTAAATGTATTCGATGGGTTTAAAACATAAAGTGTTATAACGGCTTTATGGGAAGTTGGTTATAACGACTTTATGTAGATAAGAAAACACTTTGTGGTCTTTAAAAGGTAAATGATTTGTTTATAGCGGCTTGATGTGTGATTATAAAGAACTTGAAGTATTTCAAAAGATTTACGAAATCGTTTTGAAAGAAGTAATACTTAGTTTTGAGAACTTAAGAGTTATACTAGCTTTATGGGAAGTTAGGTATAGCGGCTTAAAACGTTTCTTGATTTTGGAAATCGGGATGTGTATCGACAAACCAACTGCGGCGTTAATAAAGAAATGTTTTGAACAATTAAGTATTATTAAAACCGGAGAAACTTCCATCTGCATAGAAGCTAAGATGAGACAAAATGATATTTCCTAGATCATGGTTCTTTGTAATAAAGATTGTTATAAACAAGAATATCCTACTCATATAAGGCTTATGTTTCTCAGATTGTTTAAAAGAGAATTATATTCTTAAATGAATAAGACTATGAAGCTGAAACCTTTCTAAAATAAGAAGCGTGAACATTTGAAATTAGGCAAACTTGGGCGTTTGGAAAATAATGTTGTTACTTGATTTTACAAAGGTAAGAGTTTTAGTTTTCTTAAAGGGCGATCACTCTATTTTATACTACGGGTATTGTGTGACTTATGTGAAAAAGCAGATCTTTTTAAGATTTTAATGTGTGAAGTACTTTGGGGATAGATACGAACTTGTTAGTAGAAAGTACCTTGTGTGAATAACTTGATTGTATTGGTTTGTGATAGCCTTGTAATACTTTCTTGTTGCTTTGATAAGTAAAAGTGTTAGGATGCTACGTGTGTTAGTATCTTGTGATGTTTGTGTAAGGGGGTTTCCCTTGATTGTGCTTATTAACTATCAGTCGTTATGATAGTATTGTGGCATTCATCTCTTGAGATGATTCCGGGGGTTAAGCTGCCCTCCGATGCGGGGTAGACTGGTGATGCAGGACCATGATTGAGAATACCTCGTGCGGGTCTGAGGGCCTATGCGGGAGCTCTACGAGAGTTCGAGTTAGTGTCGTCCTTTATGGGCATGCGGTCGCGTGGCCATGCGGACTGCGAAGTCGGGGCGATCTTGGGAGTAGCTACCCTCGATGCGGGGAATACCCATGCGGGCGATGAGATTGGCCTATGCGGAGGCTGCGGGAAGTTCGAGGACTAGAAGCGCACATTAGATCGCGGGCAAGTGGCGGCTTTGATCATGTGGCGGTTCAGGCGAATCTTATGATACAGTTTATGACCTTGTTGGTACGGTGAGTGTTAGTAGTCGGCTATGCCTTCGTACTTACCCTGTACAGTTTTATTAGGACACAGGTGGGACCTGGTGTTCATGTGTATTCCTTGGTGCTTGTATATCATAAACTGCCGGCAGTGAGGAAGGTATTCCACGGGCACGATTGATGTTGTGGGCGTGAGACCCATTGTTAAATTGAGTGATGACTTGAGGGTGTGAGTCCCTGACTTGACATGACTGCTTATTTATGGTGAAGCGTAGTTTGGTTATCATACATGTCTCTGCTTTGTATAGACTACTATGATTTCATTTCTGATGTTATTTTAGTTTCACATACTAAATTTTGTTATCTGACCTCCTTGAGGCTGCGTTCATCCGCGAGTTGAGTACATCGATCGTTGATCCTAGCTCTCGAGTCACGATTCGGCGTTTGGGAAGCTCCGTTTCTCGGAGGCTTATCGGTGGTATAGTCCCTGTCGTAGTAAGTGTTTACATTCGGGGTTTGGCGGGGCCACATCCGCCATTGTGTCGTATCATTCTTAAGTGCGTAATCTTGTTGTGGCGGGGTTGGTAAAAGGATTAAGCTGTTCATTTGTAAAAGAGTTGATGGTTATATATATGCGAAAGGCAAGTTTTCCTGATTATTGTTTTATATTTCGTTATCTCATGTTGTTGTTTTATGTTCGTGATTACTCGATGTTGTGTCACTAGGGTGCGGGTAAGGCACGATCCACGGGCGATTTGGTCGTGACAATTATATTGTTGTTATTAGCTTTACTTGTTGCTAGCATGAAGTTGATATGTTGAAGTTATAAGTATTATGGATTGCTTGTAGCTAAATCCAGAAATGTTATACAAGCTTGAAAATTGGATTACTAATTGGTCGTTTTAGAAATCGTCGCATGTTACTTACTTAAAGATTATGGTTATTATAATCAAATGCGACTTGATATCATGTTATGCTACCAATTTGGATTGAAATGGAAATTGGATAAGAATTGGTATTGTTGAACTCAAGGTGGCGAATTTGGGTGTGGTTTGTATTAGTTTGTTATTGATTGTATTGGACTACATACATATTGTTGTGAGCCAATTGGGGCATTTGGTTATTCATTTGTATTGGACTACCTTCTATATTGTTGTGAGCCAATTGGGGCTGTTTGGTTATTGTATTTCGGCCTTGAAAAGGTGGCAAAGTGAGTAAAAACAAAGGAGGTCTTTGTCAGATTTTACGTAGAATATAGAGACTTAACACTTATAATATTCTACGATTGAAGTAAGGCTTTAAAGGCGTATTGTGAATATTATAGGTTGACATACTACGGGCGGGACTTTGTACTTGGCAAGTGGTTTGACAGACGAGGTATGTAGAACTTTTCCTATCTTTTGAGCATGACTAGTTTAGCGTATATAGTGCGGTGAGCGTCTGAGACTTTGACATTCCTTACTAGCCTTATAAAATGCCAAGTCGGGTGAGTTAGGAAGTTAATTCACTTCTTTGAAAGTATTAAGGATGTCTTAAGTCTTAGTAAAGTTAAGGGACTTGAAGGGATTTAAAGTATATAATACTTGTGTCGTCTTAATCGTATAAGTCCCTTGGATAGGAAAATGTACTTGACTAAGGTATAAAGTGAATATAACGACTTTATGGGGAGTTGGTTATATTGACTTTATGCAAAGGTAAATGGCTTGTGTTAATGAAAGACAAATTGATTTTAAGGTATCAATTTCCTAAGGTTTTAATAAGAAAAGGAGTCACTTGATTTAGAAACCTACTTTAATCCTAAAGGTATTGTGACTTGCCTTAAAATGTAATTTGGACTTGATACTATGGTTAATAGTGTCTTGGAAGCTTTCTACTAAAAAAAGAGTCATTTGTTTTTAAAGAGTAGAAGTACGTGGTACTTTGGGTTAAATTCCCGGATTCTTATAAAAGACATGATAGTGCCTTAAGTAAACTAAAATGAGAGTGTAGATGAATAAGACTAATAAGAAGTTAGGGGGTTTGCTAACTTGTTTAATTATTGTATGACGGTTTTGAGATAGGGTAAGAGTATCGGTGAGGCAAACCCCGAGGCGCTATACCACCTTCTCCGAGGATAAGAGTATAAATGAGGGTAAGCCCCAAGGCGTTATACCACTGCGTTACTACCTTCTTGGGGTAAGAGTATAAATGAGGATAAGCCCCGAGCGTTATAGCACCTTGAGGTAAGAGTATAAATGAGGTAGGAACGAGCGTTATACCACTGTTTTTATGGGTTCGCTACCCATGATATGATCGGAAGCTATTGTGATGTTATGCGTATTCTCTTGATGTACTCATTGTTAGTAAGGCCTTTGTGTACTATAATTTTGTTATCATACATGTCTCGCTTTCTTTTAAACTTATGTTGTAATTCTGGTACTTTCGATTTACATACTTAGTACATATTGTGTCGACCCCTTCCTGGAGGCTGCGTTCATACGCGAGGAAGGGTAGCAGTAGTGGATCCTCGCTCTTAGGATCACTTATCGACGTCGGAAGCTCCATTCTCGGAGGCTTGTCTTTCTTTTAGTGATTTTTCCACGATGTTGTAGATTATGTACATTCGGGGTATGGCGAGCCTGTCCATACAATTGTTATTCCTAAGTGCGTATTCACATATGTGGTTGGTGTAGAAGCGAGTTGTGAAGTTGTACTTTTGACTTTGTTTATATTATGGAAGCGGCCTTATCGGCTAGCTTTGTGTTGTTATATTGTTTATACTGTGTTTATGTTGTGTATGTTCATTGCTATTCTCGATGTATGCACATGCAGGTGCCCGGTAGGGCACGATCGCGGCCAGTGGTCGTGACAAAAGTGGTATCGAGCGATTAGTCCTCGGAAAGTGTCTGAGGCAGTGTCTAGTAGAGTCTTGATTATCGGTGTGTTGTGCACCACATCTATAATCGGAGGCTGCAGGACATTTAGGATTAGTTTCCATTCTTCTCTCTACGAGATCGTGCGGTGAGTGTCTTATTAGGTTGAATCCTCTCGACCTAGTCTTATGAAAGCAGATATGCCTCGCGGAAGGCGACCGGGGCCGAAGGGCAAAGCGGCGGGAGGCGCTAGCGGTACTCGAGGGTTACGGGCTCGAGCCACTATGCACGAGGTAGTAGGCGGGTCGGCGAGTTCATCCACGCTGCGATTTTAGAGGAAAGCGGCGGTAGCTCGAAGGTTCGTGCAGACCCTCCAGTTCCGCGGCCCTGCGAGTATAGAACTACGAGAGCAGTTCGGTTGTTGACGGTATAGTAGTCGGGCGGCAAGCGAGGCGAGCGACCGCTAGAGCGGCGATTTGCGGGTTAGGGATTTTACGGGATGTCATCCACTGAGTTTTATGGTTGAGTGCGATGAGGATCGCGGGAGTTCATTCGGCGGCTCTGACGGACCATGCGAGTTCTTAGGGCTTCACGGAGTGCATTACACTAGCCTCTTCTGGGTTACGCGATATTGCGTTGAGCCGGTTTGAGGCATGGTTGCTTTCGAGAGGTGATCTTTGCTCTTCCGGTGTTTGGGAGGAGTTCTGAAGGCCTTCATGGATCACTTTTGCCTCACGAGATGAGAGAGCCGGGTAGGCAGATTCTTGACCTTGAGGCGAGCGGGAGGTATCGAGAGTATAGCAGGTTTGACTCCTTGGCGGATGTGCATACTATTGTAGGCGATATGGCGGATAGGGTTCATCGTTATGTGATGGGGCTTGGCCGTCATATGATTACGCGTGCTTAGGTGTGGCTCTTGGCCCGGTATGGACATCGCCGGATGCGAGCCTATCTGCGAGGATCGAGGATAGAGAGGAGGACCCAGTTGACTCAGGGCCAAAGAGGCGAGGACATGGTGTCTCGAGGCGATTTCGAGGCGGACAACCTCGTGGCGAGGTAGGTCCACATTCCGGCCAGGCGAGTGCTCGTCCACGGTTTTACGGCAAGAGGTCGATCGGCCAGTCGATCGGGGCGGTCGAGCTCGGGACTCTGAGATTTCGGGGAGGCGAGAACCGTCACCGATCGGGACCACCAGCCTCGGTGTGCTCGTACGGTAGGTTCCACGATCACAGTGTCGTGAGCTTCGGGAGCTTGTTACTCGTGTGGCCAGCAGGGCCATTTGAAGAGAGATTGTCCGTCTAGAGGCAGCATGGGTGGTACAGCCACGGTAGCGGGATCGATTCTTTGGGTCTTCTCTTACGTGGTTATGCGCCCGGAGGCGGGGTACTCACGGACCGGCGGGCGCGGTAGAGTCGTGGTGGTGGTTCCCGATTCTAGCGGTCCTGAGCCGCATATATTCTCTAGCCAGCCGCCAGGATCAGGAGGCTTCCCCTGACGTCGTCACAGGTACATTACTGATTTCAGGCTGTGATGTTTATGCTTTGATAGATTCGGGTTCTACCTTGTCCTATGTGTCCCTCTTGTGCGGGTAGAATCGGGATAGAGCGGTGTCGATAGAGCCGTTTGAGGTAGCTACGCCGATGGGTGATTCGGTGTTAGTGGCGGGTGTATAGAGGTTGTCGGTATTCATTCGATCGTCGGACCTTGCGGACTTGATAGAGTTAGAGATGTGATTTTGATGTCATTATGGGTATGGTGGTTGGCTTCTTGTTATGCCAACGTTATTGTAGGACGAGTTGGTTCGGTTCAGTTTCTGGCGAGCGATTATCGAGTGGAGGGGCAACACGGTGTCACAGGGTAGGTTTATTTCTTACCTCAAGGCTAGGAAGATGGTGCGAGAAAGTGCATCTATCATGCAGTGCGGGTATTTGATCTGGTGAGTGCGATTCTTGATCCGTGCGGTGGTTAGGGAATTTGCAGATGTGTTCCCAGATGATCTTCCGGGTATCCCTCCTGAGAGGGAGATTGAGTTTTGTATTGACACGTTGCCGGACACTCGACCTATTTCCATTCCGCCATACAGGATGGCACCTGCCGAGTTGAGGGAGCTGAAGGACCAGCTGAAAGATTTTCTTGAAAAAGGCTTTATCAGGCCTAGTGTATCTCCCTGGGGAGCGCCGGTGTTGTTTGTGAAGAAGAAGGATGGGACTTTCACGACCCGAACCCGGGCCCGTGACTGGTGTCTTACCCCGGGCACCCTAGTGATACAACATCAGAGAAATCAGCGGAACATAAAACACAATACATGATACAATGTAAAGAAGACACATGTTTATCTGAAGAAAAGTGGCCTCTCGGCATATATATAAATAACAACTCTTTCAAAATGAACAGTTTAATCCCTTTTACAAACCCTGCCCACAACAGTACTACAGACCTCTACGAATGATATGACAACAACGACGGGACAGGGCCCCGTCATACCCCTGAATGTAAGCACCTACAACGAGGACTATACAGATAAGCCTCGGAGAAGCGGAGCTTTCCCAACAATGACTGTGACCCTAGGCGAGGATCAACGGCGGGTGTACCTCAACCTGCGGCATGAACGCAGCCCCCCGAAGGAGGTCAGTACAACAGGTACCAAGTATGTGAAACTGAAAATACTGTAAATGAAATCATAATAGTCTATATAAAGCAGGAGACATGTATGATAACCAAAACTACAGTTCACAATAAATAAGCAGTCATGTCAAGTCAGGGACTCACGCCCTCAAAGTCATCATAAAACCGTACGGGGTAAGTACGAGGGCATAGCCGACTACTAAAACCCACAGTACAACAAGGTCGTAAACTGTATCATGAGATCTGTCTAGACCGTCACATGATCAAAGCTGGCCACTCGCCCGCAGTATCTAATGTGCGCGTCTAGCCCTGGAACTTCCCGTAGCTCCGCATGGGCCACTCCAATGGCCCGCATGAGGTATTCCCCGCATCGAGGGTAGCTACTCCCCGGCAGCGTCCTGGACTCGCCGTCCGCATGGCCACAAAGACCGCATGACCACAAGGGCCGCATACTAACCTGGAACTCCCGTAGTTCCGCATAGGCCATACAGACCTGCATAAGGTATTCTCGAATCATAGGTCACTAGACCCGCCTGAGTCTACCCGCGTCGGAGGCGACAACCGGAGTCATGCGTGATATAATATCAACATGACAGCTTATCGTTAAACAACCTAAGCACAACAAGGGAAAACCCCTTTACACAAACATCACAAGATACTAACTCACGTAGCATCCTAACATGTTTACTTATCAAGTCAACAAGAAAGTATTACAAGACTATCACAAATCAATACAATCAAGTTATTCACACAAGGTACTTTCTACATTATGTTAACAAGTTCGGGTTTTTAGCCCCAAAGTACTTCATGTATTACTCTTTTAAAAGATCCGTTTCTTTCACAAAAGTCACACAATACACGTAGTATAAAAATAGAGTGATTATCTTTTGAAGTAAATCAGAACACTTCTCTTTGTAAAATCAAGTAACAACATTCTTTTCCCAACACTCAAGTTTGCCTAATTTCAAATGTTCACGGTTATTATTTTAGAAAGGTTTCGTAGTTCATAGTCTTATTCATTTAAGAATATAATTCTCTTTTAAACCATCTGAGAAACATAAGCCTTATATGTGAGTAGGATATTCTTGTTTATAACAATTTTATTACAGCATCCATGATCTAGGAAATATCATTTTGTCTTATCTTAGCTTCTATGCAGATGGAAGTTTCTACTGGTTTTAATAATACTTAATCTGTCAAAACATTTCCTTTTATTAACGCTGTAGTGGTTTGTCGATACACATTCTGATTTCCGAAATCAGTAAAACATTCTTAAGTCGTTATACCTAACTTCCCATAAAGCTAGTATAACTCTGAAGTTTTTCAAAAACCAAGTATTACTCTTCTTTCAAAATGATTCAAAAACCTTTTGAAAGACTTCAAGTTCTTTATTATCACATAACCAGCCAGTTATAGTTCAAATCAGTTACCTTTTTAAAACCACAAGTATTTTCTTACATACATAAAGTTGTTATAACCAACTTCCCATAAAGCCGTTATAACACTTTATGTTTTAGACCAATCAAATACATTTAACACATGTACGTCTACCGTACTACATAGTTACACACATATCATGCTAGAAGAGATAGGAAGAGGTTCACATACCTCGCGATGATTATCGACTAATAGCAAAACGCTCCAAGTACCTCAAACCGCCGGCTACTCCTTAAGCCAAGTAGATCGCGCCACGCATAGTACTTCCACCTATAAGGCCACAAGGCGCTTATTAACATTTAGGTCTCTTCGTAGAACATTCTACAGAAAATTCGGCAGCACCTTCCCCCACGCAACAGCGTAAATCTTCTCCTCTATCGGGGCCGGCTACCAAGCCAACCAGGGGGGGGGGGGGTTATACGACTAATCCGGACGTGCACAATTCTACCTCACGAAAAAGCTAACTACATGTCTGATCCACATGTAATTGATTCCAATACTCTTCTTTCGAAAAGGTTTCTTATTATTCAGGCTTAAGTCAAAAGACATTGCCGATAACTACGTTCAGTTCTATATATAGTATACTTCAACTATATATTCCTACAACATGTAATTTCCAATTACAATAGAAGGTCAAGAGTGTTTACCTCGATAAGCCCAAAATTATCCGAGTTTAAATGTCGATCCTGAGCAAGGTTTAGCTCCTACTCCGTGCGCTCCGACCCGCTCCAAACAACCCTTAGAAGTTCTAACCAACTTCTACTTATAACTTCAACTATGGGTGAAGATTTAGTTAGGGTTTCCTTTTTGTGACTGAGGGAAGTATAATAGTATTTTCTGGGCTTTTGTAAAAGTGTAACCTTGGGAATACTACAAGGTATTTGGGCCAAGGTATTTGGGCATTACAACAATACTTGGAGAGTATTTCTATACCAAAAAAAAGGGTATTATACGAAGACAACTAGCAGTGGGTACCCATGACCAACCCCACTAGGAGGGAAACTCTCGCCAAGGGGGACCCGGCTAAAACCTCACACGGGGGAGGGGGACGAGAACTATAGAGGAGGGAGAGCTTTCAAGACTTAGCACAATTTTGGATGAAGAAGTTCATCAAAGGGAGTGGTATTTATAGGTCAAGCCATGGCTAACCAATGACCAAGATCAAGCCAAGTGTGGTGCAAGTGTAGGCCAAGATTTGGACAAGTGTGTGGGTCCCACTTTATCAATCAACACACAAAATATCCTACCAACCCCAATGGTCCAATTCGGCTCATGTCCGCCCCTCACGTCCGCCCATGAGAGGGTGCCAAGTGGCGCCCTCTTGTTGGTCCAACACGTGTCGTCTTTCGGAAAAATCCGCAAAAATTAAAAATGACATAGCGAATTTTCCCTTCGCAAGTGTGTAAAATGTTTAGTGAAAATGACTCTAATCGGGTGTTGTGAACAAATAATTTTCGCCAAGCCAACTTTAAAGTCCAAACTTTTCACGCACGCCCCACGCATACTGAAATACGGGTATAACAGCTGGACGTATGTGTGTTGACTACAGTATTGAATAAGGTAACCATTAAGAATAGGTACCTCCCCGTGATTGATGATTTGTTTGACCACCGCGGTGCGAGGTGTTTTCAAAGATAGACTGCGATGCGGTTATCATCGTTCGAGTTCGAGAGACAGATATCCCAAAGCGCATTCAGACCCTGTATGGAACTATGAGTTGTGGTTATGTCTTCGGTTTGACCAACGCCAAATGCGGTATTTATGGATTTGATGAACCGGTGTTCGCCATTTTGGATACATTTGTGATTGTATTCATTGATGACATCCTCGTGTATTCACGACAGAGCGAGCATGCAGATCACTTGAGGATCAGACATGGATTCTCCGCAGTGCGCTATTCGCCAAGTTCTCGCGTGAGTTTTGGTTGGCCTCGGCATTCTGGCATGTTATTGGGCACGATGGTGTTCGCAGATACGGCAAAGATTGAGGCGATCCAAGTCTTGCCGAGACCTACTACTCCGGCAATGGTGCGCAGCTTTCAGATCGGCAGTTATTTGTCACGACTGCCTGGCCCGTGGATCGTGCCTTACCCGCACCCAAGTAGTCATACATCGAGAAATCAGCGGAAAATAAACAACCATAATATGAAACAAGATAAATAAGACACGCTGGGAAAAAGTTGCCTTTACGGCATACATGTATATAAATACCCCAAAGTGAGCAGCATATCCCAACCTTACAACAGTCCACAGACCTCTAAGAGTTTAAAACAACAATGGCGGACGGGGCCCGCCATACCTCAATACAAATATCTTACAACGACAGGACCATACCAAAATGCTAAGCTTCCGAGAAACGGAGCTTTCAACGCCAAACGGTGATCCTAAGAACGGATCAACGAGGAGTACCTTTACTGCGGCATGAACGCGGCCGAAGGAGGTCAAGACAACAGTACCAAGTATGTGAAATCGAAAAATCAGAAATGAAATCATAGTAGTCTATATAAAGCGGAGACATGTATGATAACCAAAACTACGATTCACAATAAATAAGCATATGTCAAGTCGTGGACTCACGCCCTCAAAGTCATCATAAAACTGCACGGTAAGTGCAGGGCGTGGCCGACTACTAAAACCCCAAGACAACAAGGTCGTAAATCAGATTACGAGATCTGTCTGCATCACATGATCAAAGCCGCCACTCGCCCGCAGATCTAATGCGCGCGTCTAGCCACGAACTTTCCGTAGCCCGCATGGGCCACTCCAATGGCCCGCATGAGGTATTCCCGCATCGAGGGTAGCTACTCCCTGCAGCGCCCGACTCGCTGTCGCGACGCCACAAAGACCGCATGACCACGGGCCGCATACTAACTCGAACTCCCGTAGCTCCGCATAGGCCATACTGCACTGCATAAGGTATTCTCGAATCATAGGTCACTAGACCGCTGAGTCTACCTCGCACGGAGGGCGCTTAACCCCTAATCATGAGTGATATAATATCAACATGACAGTTTTATCGTTAAACAACCTAAGCACAATAAGGGAAAACCCCTCTACACAAACATCACAAGATACTAACTCACGTAGCATCCTAACATGTTTACTTATAAAGTCAACAAGAAAGTATTACAAGACTATCACAAATCAATACAACCAAGTTATTCACACAAGGTACTTTCTACATTATGCTAACAAGTTCGGGTTTTTAGCCCCCAAAGTACTTTATGTATTACTCCTTTAAAAGATCCGTTTCTTTCACAAAATTCACACAATACCCGTAGTATAAAAATAAAGTGATTATCTTTTGAAGTAAATCAAAACATTTCTCTTTGTAAAATCAAGTAACAACACTCTTTTCCCAACGCTTAAGTTTGCCTAATTTCAATTACTCAAGTTTCTCATTTTCGAAAGGTTTCGTAGTTCATAGCTTTAATCCTTTAAAACAATTTGAGAAACATATACCCTAAGTGTGAGTAGGTTATTATTATTCGTAACAATCTTATTACAACAGCCATGATCTAGTAAATGTAATACCATTTTGTCTCATCTTAGCTCCTATGCAGATGTAAGTTTCTACTGGTTTTAATAATACTTTATTAGTCACAATATTTCCCTTTATTAGCGCTGCTGTGGTTTGTTCGACATTTATTCTGATCGGTAAAACATCATTCCTTTTGAAAATCAAAAATACTATTTACTCACGAATTAGGTTTCACACTTTTTAACAAAATTCATATTAGTATAATAAGTCAAGTCTCTTATTTCCTTAAATCAATAAATCGTTCTTTTTATCACTCTTGCCGTTATACCTAACTTCCCATAAAGCTAGTATAACTCTTAAGCTTTTAAAACCAAGTGTTACTCTTCTTTAAAAAAAGGTTTCTTAATTCTTTTGAACTTCTTGATTCTTTTATTCGTGCTTAAGTCGAAGACATTGCAGAATTATTATTCAGCTTAAGTCCAAGACATTGCCGTAATTATTATTCAGCTTAAGTCCAAGACATTGCCGTAATTATTATTCATTAACACACGACGCCTACCGCACTATATACATATTTATTTAAAATATCATGCTCAAGAGTATAGGAAGAATCACATACCTTCTCGCGAAATCCACCGCCAAGTTGAATATGTCGCGCGCAGAGAATCGACCTATAACAGTCAAATACGTCTATCAACGTCTAGACTGTACTGTACAAAGCTCTAAGCAGAGGGTTTGTTATTCTATGGACATTTGGGCAGCACTTCCCTACCCGGTGAGCTACTCAAGTCTACTGTGAAAACAGTCCTATGTAAGTACAATTCTATTATTCATCTTTTAAACCCTTCTACTGTGATAACAGTTCAATTCTATTCTTTAATATCCTTCTAAGTATTTAATACTTATTCCTATACTTCTACAGTATATATATTCTAATTACAAAAGGAGGATAAGGTTATTTACCTCGTAAGCCCAATAATATCCTAGATAAAAGTCACTGAGCAAGGTTTAGCTCCTAAGTTGCGCTCCAGAGCTCTAAGAAAACCTTAGAAGTTCTTCACAACTTCTACTAAGGACTATGGATTTGGGCTAGGTAATTTGGGCATTATAACAATACTAGAAGGCAACTTTTCTACCAAGGGAGGGGGTAGTGTTTCGCTAGGCTAGCTTTGGGTGGGGCTCTCGCCAAGCCACTAAGGCTAGAGGGGAGGTTGGACGAAACACAACAAGGAAGTGAGGGATTTTCAAGACTTGGAAAGTGAAATGTGGATGAAGAACTCTTCATCTAAAGGGGTATTTATAGGTCAAGGGATGGCCAACCAAGGGCCAAGATGGTGCCAAGTGCAAGGCAAGTGTAGGGTGAGGATTTAGGCAAGTGTCCTTGGCCAACTTGCACACAAAATATCCTACCAACTACTGACAAAATAAGCCTCCATTCGGCCCTAATACCGCCACAAGTCCACCAATGAGAGGTGACAAGTGTCGCCTCTCGTTGGTCCAAAGTGTTTCGCCTCTCTAAAAATCCGCAAAAATTAGAAATGACATAGCCGAATTTATCTACGCGAGTTTAGTAAAACGTTTAGTGAAAAACCACTTAAACGTGTTGTGCACAAAGTGAAATCGTCCAAGCCAACTAGTGGGGGTGACACGTGTCGCCTCCTACCCGCCCAAAATATTTCATCTTCCAAAATACCCACAATGGCCAAAATCTCAAAACAAAGTGGCTCCTACAAAACCAGAATTTTCTCCCGTGGGCCCCACGTGACCATTTCGAAAATAAAATTCCATAATTCTCTAATATTCCAAGAAGTCGAATACCAAATCTGGGAATCCAATTCCCATTAACGAACCTTTTTCCTTCACAAAACCGGAAACTTTTCCGTGGAAAATCACCTCTTTCTTCCTTTCTAATTTCAATGTCGTATTCTCGTACGTACGTCCTCGCATACATACCCTGGAACTACGGGGTATAACATTCTACCCTCCTTAGAAACATTCGTCCCGAATGTTCCTTCTAAGTCTCAAAAGCGAGCGCCAAGATAGTCCTTATCGCTATACTTACTAAACATCCATGCCACACCCGCCACAACACAACAAACGCACTCTTATCTACAAGTCCACGAGGAATCACCTCTATCACGAAAGCTTCTACTAGAGGTCTAAAAAGATACTCCCTTCGCACCTACTCTTTACAAACGAAATGATCACACCTATGCCTGTAATACATGCTCGCTTCTTCCCATACCACTTTTGTCACTTTACCTTACTCGTCGTACCCTTCTCGTACACTCGAACTCTTCCTTATCACTTACCATGTTTCGCATCGCTTCCCATCGACTGAGCCGCCAATGACCTCTTACGATAAGCTCCACCCTATCCACGCCCTGCTGAACAAGTACGAACCAACTATCTGCACCTTGCTTACATCGAATCAGTCGATCGGAAATCTTACACTAGTGTTTATAAAAAGGCTCCAAACGGCGACACCCGAATACTGAAATGGTATCTATATAATACATACTCAACAAGGGGCGAAGAGTCCTTACAGCTACTCCCGAAATCCAAACACTGGCCCGAGGGTGAATGCGACACTGAGATTCACCTGAGTTCCTAGCCTTGCCTGGTAACTCTTCCAAAAGAAAAGCACCGCTACTTGACTCCTCATACCATAAGGTGAAGGTAGGCACCCCGTGCAGCCTTACAACCTTCTTGAAATAATCATCTCGCAACTTACTACTGAGTACACGGTTCGACTAAAAGATAAGACGGGTTGACCCCATCGGCCCGACTACAGGTCGAACACATCCACGAACTTGTACAATGGTTAACTAAACCTGGGCCTAACACCCTCGTGATCCTAACATAATGCGACCACCACAACCGACCCCATCACCAAGCAGGCGTGGGTCGACCCGCAACACGCCTCAACCCGACCCGCAACGCAAAACACTAGCTCCCGATCAGAACAATCTCACCAATCACGCTATTTAAAACCTAGCGGTCTTCTAAGCTCAACCACCCTCTTTCGTTTCACAACACTCAGGGATTATGCACTTCGATAAGGGTCAAACACGAAATAATTCTTTTACCAACGATGGCCTCGCCTCTAAGGTCTTCTACGTAATATTCTAAGGCTCCCACTCTCTCTGTCCCCCAATCTTACCCGGTTAATTAATCAACAATTCTAATCACACTAACACCATGCTAACCGAAAACAATACTTTAAGATATTCGCATCTTACTATACATATAAATCTCTAAAGGGTTAAGGATATACACAGATCTACGCGCACTTCCCTAGGTCGTCTAGTCAATCCATACGCCTGGCATAGTGGAAGGTGATGAACTATCCATCGACCAGGCGTCGAGTCCCTACATCCCCGCCAACTCGTTGGACAATTTCTCATAAAATGGCCACGCTGGCCGCAAACAAAACAAGTTGTCGCAGACCACGACACTCCACGATGACATCGACCACAACGCCACACCGAAAGTGGGGTGGCCTCGCTAACACCCTCCTCTCGAACCACCGCGTCCACGATCGACCGTAGCCGAGTCTTCCTACTTGCATCCTTCCTCATAGAACATTCCCTCTCCATATGGCCCTGACGGCCGCAACTAAAACAAGCACCAGTAAAAAGACGGGATTTCCCGGGATGACGCCTGCCACACTGCGAACACTGAGGAAAATCAACCTCGTGAGGGACACTGCTGCGGGCGAGGCGCATGTCTAATTGCTTGAGGCGGTTCGCCTCGAGAGTTACCAAATGATCCTGCCAAACGGGCCCTCTTCTGGTGATCTTGTTTAATCTGTCGATCTCTACCTCTCACCACGCACATAGTCTGAGCAGCTCGCTCGTTCGATCAAGAGCTACTCCCTCCAAACCCTTCTTTAGATAAGCATCAATATCCTTGGTATACCGGTACATAAAATACTATTTGGCTGCCAAGTCCCTTGCTAGTAACAAGTCCTTCTCCTTCCAATCAATATATTCTGCTCCAAGTCGTAACCAAGGTCCAGATGTCATGGCCGCAGAGGGAATCGCGCCACGTGCAAACTCTGCTGGCGGCGACGCTCAGAACTCCTCGTGAAGCATCACCAGTGATGATTGGGCTGTGCCTTCTAAATCTCTCAGATTTACCGCGACTCCTTCCGCTTTGCCCTTCTCAGGCCCGAGTCTGGCGTGGAGGCATAGCGGTAAAGGAAAGGAATACGTTAGAGGTCCAACTTATAACACGACTCTAAAGCACGATCTCAGAGTGAGAAGAATGGAAACCAATCCTAAATATCCTATAGCCTCGACGATTATTGGTGTGGTGCACAACACACCGATAATCAAGACTTACTAGATACGATGCGTAGCACTTTCCGAGGATTAACTTCGATACCACTTACGTCACGACCCGTTCGGCTCGTGGATCGTGCCTTACCCGCACCCAAGTAGTCATACATCAGAAATCGGAAAATAAACAACCATAATATGAAGCAGTATAAATAAGACACGGTTGGGAAAAGTTGCCTTTCGGCATACATGTATATAAATACCCCAAAGTGAAATACATCCCAACCTTACAACAGTCTACACCTCTAAGAGTTTAAACAACAATGGCGGACAGGCCCCGCCATACCTGAATACAAATATCTTACAACGACAGGGACCATACCAAAATGCTAAGCTTCCGAGAAGCGGAGCTTTCCCAACGCCAAACGGTGATCCTAAGAACGGATCAACGAGGAGTACCTTTACTCATGCAAGATGAACGCAGCCGAAGGAGGTCGACAACGGTACCAAGTATGTGAAACTGAAAAATGCTGTAAATGAAATCATAGTAGTCTATACAAAGCAGGAGACATGTATGATAACCAAAACTACGATCACAATAAATAAACAAATATGTCAGTCGTGACTCACGCCTCAAAGTCATCATAAAACCGCACGGGGTAAATGCGAGGCATAGCCGACTACTAAAAACCCCGCATAACAAGGTCGTAAATCAGATCATGAGATCCGTCTGACCGCCACATGATCAAAGCGGCCACTCGCGCGCAGATCTAATGCGCGTCTAGCCACGGAACTTTCCAGTAGCTCGCACGGGCCACTCCAATGGCCCGCATGAGGTATTCCGCGCATCGGTAGCTACTCCCAGGCGTCTCGACTCGTCGTCCGCATGGCCACAAAGACCGCATGACCACAAGGCGCGTACTAACACGAACTCCCGTAGCTCCGCATAGGCCATCTGCACTGCATAAGGTATTCTCGAATCATAGGTCACTAGACTACTTTGAGTCTACCCGACATCGGAGGCGACTTAACTCCGGAATCATGAGTGATATAATATCAACATGACAATTTTATCGTTAAACAACCTAAGCACAATAAGGGAAAACCCCTCTACACAAACATCACAAGATACTAACTCACGTAGCATCCTAACATGTTTACTTATCAAGTCAACAAGAAAGTATTACAAGACTATCACAAATCAATACAATCAAGTTATTCACACAAGGTACTTTCTACATTATGCTAACAAGTTCAGGTTTTTAGCCCCCAAAGTACTTTATGTATTACTCCTTTAAAAGATCCGTTTCTTTCACAAAAGTCACACAATACCCGTAGTATAAAAATAAAGTGATTATCTTTTGAAGTAAATCAAAACATTTCTCTTTGTAAAATCAAGTAACAACATTCTTTTCCCAACGCTTAAGTTTGCCTAATTTCAATTACTCAAGTTTCTCATTTTCGAAAGGTTTCGTAGTTCATAGCTTTAATCCTTTAAAACAATTTGAGAAACATATACCCTAAGTGTGAGTAGGTTATTATTATTCGTAACAATCTTATTACAACAGCCATGATCTAGTAAATGTAATACCATTTTGTCTCATCTTAGCTCCTATGCAGATGTAAGTTTCTACTGGTTTTAATAATACTTTATTAGTCACAATATTTCCTTTATTAAGCCATTTCTTGTGGTTTGTTCGACATTTATTCGACGCAGAAACATCATTCCTTTTGAAAATCAAAAATACTATTTACTCACGAATTAGGTTTCACACTTTTTAACAAAATTCATATTAGTATAATAAGTCAAGTCTCTTATTTCCTTAAATCAATAAATCGTTCTTTTTATCACTCTTAAGCCGTTATACCTAACTTCCCATAAAGCTAGTATAACTCTTAAGCTTTTAAAACCAAGTGTTACTCTTCTTTAAAAAAAAGGTTTCTTAATTCTTTTGAACTTCTTCAGATTCTTTTTATTCAGGCTTAAGTCAGAAGACATTGCCGTAATTATTATTCAGGCTTAAGTCCGAAGACATTGCCGTAATTATTATTCAGGCTTAAGTCCGAAGACATTGCCGTAATTATTATTCAGTTAACACACGTACGTCTACCGTACTATATACATATTTATTTAAAATATCATGCTCAAGAGTATAGGAAGAATCACATACCTTCTCGGCGAAATCCACCTGCCAAGTTGAATATGTCGCGCGCAGAGAATCGACCTATAATTGATCAATACGCCTATCAACGTCTGATCAGATCGCATAAAGCTCTAAGTTGAGTGTTTGTTATTCTATGGACATTTGGGCAAAGACTTCCTACCCGGTGAGCTACTCAGTGTCACGACCAACCCGCCCGTGGATCGTGCCTTACCGGCACCCTAGTGATACAACATCGAGAAAATCGCGGAAATAAAAACATGAACATGAATTAAGAGAAAGGATAAATAAACAGCAACCAAAGCAGCTTGCCTTCATCATGTATACATAAATACGAACGCTTATCTTTTACAAACCCCGCCACAACAAACTCTGCACTTAAGATTTTACAATAGCTATGACGGACAGGGCCCGCCATACCACGAATGTATAAGCATCTACAGACTGTGGTAACATACCAAAAGATAAGCCTCGAAGGAACGGAGCTTCAATACGCCGAAAGGTGATCCTAAAAGCTGGATCGACACCGATGTACCTTTTACTGCAGATTGAACGCGGCCCGGGCGAGGTCAAGACAACAGTACAGTATGTGAAATCAGAAAATATCAGAAATGAAATCATAATCGCCTATAAAGCAGAGACATATATGATAACCAAACTACGATTCACAACATAAGAGCGAATATGTCAAGTCGTGGACTCACGCCTAAAAGTCATCCTCATGCCCGTGGAACTCCTTCCTCATCGCGATCTAGGTACAAATCATGTGATACGTATAACGTGTCTCGCCCATCTCATGGACCCAATATAGAAAAGGGTGGAATACATTCGGTTCATCCTATGAACCTGGTCGAGTGGAATACATTCCGGATGAACCGTAGTCAAGTGAAATACATTCCGGATGAACCGGTCCTCAAGTGAAATACATTCCTGATGAACCGGTCCTCAAGTGAAATACATTCGGATGAACCGGTCCTCAAGTGAAATACATTCGGATGAGCCGGTAATCAAGTGAAACACATTCGGATGAACCGTAATCAAGTGATATACATTCGGATGAGCCGTGAGTCGAGTAGAACACGACTTACACAACAAGGCTATCACACGTAACATGGTCAAGTCTCCTAACAACAAGTATAAGCAAGTTACCACGACTCAAGGTACTTTCATTTTATATCAAGTCCGATTTTAACCTTAAAGTACTACGTCCGTTAAATTCCTTTTAAGATCCATTTCTTTTACAAAGGTCACCCGATACCCGTAGTATAAAATTTGAGTGACTAACATTGTTAAGTAAACCAAAATGCTTTCCTTTGTAAAATCAAGTGACAACCTTATTTTCCAAACGTTCAAGTTTGCCTAATTTCGAATGCTCAAGTTTCTCATTTTAGAAAAGGTTTCGTAGTTCATAGTTTTAAATCCTTTAAAACATAATTCTCCTTTAAACGTTTTGAGAAACCTATGTCTTATACGTGAGTAGGTTATTCTTGTTTATAATCAATCTTATTAAGCAGCCATGATCTAGGAAATGTAATATCATTTTGTCTCATCTTAGCTACATGCGGATGGAGGTTTCTCTTGGTTTTAACAATACTTCTTTAGTCAATACATTTTCCTTTTATTAGCTCGCGATGGTTTGTCGATACACATTCGATTTCGAAATCAAGAAAACATTCTTAAGCGTTATACCTAACTTCCCATAAAGCTAGTATAACTCTTAAGCTTTCAAAACCAAGTAATACTCATTCTTTCAAAACGATTCATAGATCTTTTGAAATGCTTCAAGTTCTTTATTAACATATATCAAGCGGTTATTATTCAAATCGATTACCTTTTTAAAAACCACAAAGTATGTACTATCCACATAAAGCTATTATAACCAACTTCCCATAAAGCCGTTATAACACTTTATGTTTTAAATCAATCAAATACATTTAGCACGTATGCGTCTCAGGTACTACATAGTTCACACATATCATGCTAGAAGAGATAGGAAGAGGTCCACATACCTCGCGACGATTATCGACTAATAGCAAACGCTCAAGTACCTCAAACCGGCGACACTCTCGATCAAGCGGATCACTCCACAAGCGGTACTACAACCTATAGAGGCCCTGGCGCCTATTAATACCTTTAGATCCCGACGTAGAATATTCTACAGAAAATTGGCGGCCTCCCCGCATGACAGCGTAAATCTCCTCTCTATCGAGGCTGCAAGCCAACCGGGGTTAACACGTCTGACGGCGTGTACAATTCTACTACACAATGCTACACAAGTCTCATGTCTGATCTATGTAATTCTGATTCGATTCTCTTATTTAAATTCAGGCTTAAGTCGCAAGACATTGCCGTAAGTATTATTATTCAGGCTTAAGTCAAAAGACATTGCCGCACAATTATAATGTTCAGTTCTATATATAGTATACTTCAACTATATATTCCTACAACATGTAATTTCCAATTACAACAGAAGGTCAAGAATGTTTACCTCGATAAGCCCAAAATTATCCGAGTTTATATGTCGTTCCTGAACAAGGTTTAGCTCCTACTTCGTGCGCTCCAAAACGCTCCAAGAAACCCTTAGAAGTGTCTACACAACTTCTACTTAATACTTCAACTACGGGTGAAGATTTTTCCTTAGGGTTTCGTTTAGTGGCTAAAGGAAAGTATAATAGTATTTTCCGGGCTTCGTATAAAGGGTACTTTGGAAAGTACTACAAGGTATTTGGCTAAAGTATTTTGGGCATTATAACGATACTTGTAGAATACATTTCTACCAAGGGGGGTAGTATTTTTACTAGCACAACTAGGCTAGGGGGGGGGTTGCTCTCGGCTAGAGCCACTCGGCAAGGGGGCTCGTGAGGGCCTTGAGAGGAGAGGGGTGGTGTTTGGACGAGAACAAGGTTGAGGGAGAGGGAGGGATTTTCAAGACTTAGACAATTTTTGGATGAAGAAGTTCATCAACTAAGGGGGTATTTATAGGTCAAGTGAAGGCCAACCAATGGCCAAGATCCATCCAAGTGTTAGGCAAGTGTAAGGTCAAGATTAAGCCATGTGCAACCTTATCCATCTACCCAAAATATCCTACCAACTCCTTGACCAAAAATAATGCAACAAAAACGTGCCAACCCTCCCACTTTCGTCCGTCCACCTTCACCAATTAGAGGGTGACAAGTGTCGCCCTCTTGTTGGTCCAAAATGTTTCGTCTCTCGGAAAAATCCGCAAAAATTATAAATGACATAGCCGGAAATTCCCCTACGAAAGCTGTGAAAACGTTTCGTCGAAAAACGACTCTAACCGGGTGTTGTGCACAAAAGAGTTCGGCCAAGCCTAAAGAAGTTCGAAAATTTCTCGTCGTCCCCACGTACATACTCTGGAAATACGGGGTATAACATTCTCCCCTCCTTAGAAACATTCGTCCCGAATGTTCCTTCTCAAGACAGATAACGATAAAGTTCTTCTAATAGGTTGCCAACGCCACAACTGGCCACGAACCAACACATGCACGCAAATACTTATATCCAAGTCCACGAGGGAAACACCTCTAACATCACAACTTTTGTCACTTTGTCGAGAGGTTCTAGTGTCACTCCGGCGACCCAACAAATGGTCTTGATCGCATGCGATTCCTGAGGTCTAAAATATACATCCTTCGCACCTTCTCCCTTTACAAGAAATGATCATATCTATGCTCGCAATACATGCTCACCTCTACCCTTACTCGTCGTACTCTTCTCGAACTCTTGAACTCTTCCAGTATACGTACCACACTTCAGTTATCGCTTCAGTCCTCCAAACCTTGGAGTCACCACCTCCAACTTGGTTATCTTACTAGCCTCAATCTTCCTTAAGGCCACTTCCGGCCTTCACGACCCGCTTCAGGTCGAACATATCCACGAACTCATACGACGGTCATCAAAACTTGGGCCTAGCACCCTGGTGACCCTACCACCTGGCGGGACCACCCAGAGCTGACTCCACCTCATTCCGGGCTACGGGTTGACACGCAACACGCCCTCAACCCGACCCTCCGTCACGCCAACTCTCTTGTTTCTCGATCCGGAACAACCTTGCTAAATCACATCATGAAAGATACCACTTTCATTTACCCAACCCAGAGACTTATCACATAATACTTTCTAGGCATAAAATGCACTATGACAAGGATCACTCAAAATCTTGTACTCAGCGGCACTTACATCTAAGGTCTCAACGTAATATTCTAAGGTTCATCATTTTCTCACCCTGTGCTTACCTTTTTCTCCAACTGTGTTCCTAAATCACATTTTAGCACAAAGCTATCCGAACCACACACTTAACACATTATCATAACATCAAAACATACCCGCCTCTAGATGGTTAAGGATATACCTGAAGATACCGCTCACTAATCATAAGTGCGCCTGCGAGTAGCATCGTAGAAAGCGATGAACACGCCATCGATCCGGTGGCTGCGCCAGCTGCCGGAACCTCTCCTATAAGCACGATCTCTCGTCACATGGCCACAGCGGCCGCAGTGAAACAAGCACTGATAAAAAGACGACATTCCGGGATGATGTTTGCCACATCGTGCATTAATGAGGACATGAATCCGTGGCTAGCACTCACGTATACTTGTGAACGAAGCCACGGAGCTCGACCAGCTCGAATACCTGAACGTCCGGGCGGGGGACCACTGTCTTGGTGGAGGTACATAACTTCTTCTTTGGCGGTCCGCCTCGAAAGTTACCAACGGACCCTGCTGTTCTGGCCCTCTTCTGCTGATCTCGGTCATTCCGTCGACCTCTCCGTGCCTAACATCCTAGTGCATGAGCTTGCATGCGGGCAATGTCCATGCCCGGCTGAAGAGCTACACCGCACAAGCCTCGCCAATGTCGTCCGGCCCGGTGACGTAGCGGTGTACTCATCCTCCATATCCGCTACTCTGGGGAACATACCGAGCTAATGAGTCGAACTCACATTGTACTCTCTAACCGTCCGCGATCCGCCTCAACGTCAAAAATCTCTCGGCCCGAGCCCTCCTCATCTGCGAGGCAAGAAATGTGCAAGAAATGCCTCGAGAACTCGTCCCAAGCTGCTGGAAGTGCATGCTCTTCCCGGGACAGCTCCACGAATCAAACCAATCGCTGCGGTATCACGCGGTGATCTGAACAATACCACCGACTCGCCTCGAGGCTCGATCACTCATGATCCGTGGTGTCGCTTGATAAACTCACGGTCGTCCTCGGCTCGCTCCATAGAACCCGGAGGCTACAACTCGTGAAGTCACGTAGCCTCAAACCCATGCGCTCGGGGTGAACTACGGGTGCCGGCTGGAATCGGCTATGCATCGGCCTATCCTCATATCGGCCACGACCACGGCGATCGCCATCTCCTTGTACCCCGTCTCATCGGCTCAGTGTGGGGTGGAGGCTCAGTATTGTAGTCTCGGCCCACCGCCGCGGCTCTAAACTTCTTTGGTCTTTGGCGGCGTCGCGAAACCCGCCGTCGGAATGCGTCTCAGTCTTGGCGGGCTGCGCCTCGTACTCCTCTGTATCTCACTAACGCTCCTCGATCGCCTTGCCTATCCGGGCTCAGGTTTTACGCGAGGCATAATCGGTAAAGGAAAGGAATACGTCGGAGGGTCGATTTATCACATGGCTCTAAGGCACGATCTCGGAATGAGAAGGATGGAAACTAATCCTAAATGTCCTGCGACCTCACGATTATAGATGTGGTGCCAACACACCGATAATCAAGACTCTACTAGACACGATGCCAGAGACACTTTCCGAGACTAATCGCTCCGATACCACTTTTGTCACGACGAACCGGGCGTGGATCGTGCCTACCGGGCACCCTAGTGATACAACATCGAGAAAATCAGCGGAAATAAAAACATGAACATGAATTAAGAGAAAGGATAAATAAACAGGCCAACCAAAGCGATTTGCCTTCATCATGTATACATAAATACGAGCAGTTATCTTTTTACAAACCACCGCCACAATTACTCAGACCTCTAAGATTTTACAACATTTATGACGGGACAGGCCCGCCATACCCACGAATGTATAAGCATCTACGGACTCGGTAACATACCAAAAGATAAGCCTCGAAGGAACGGAGCTTCAATACGCTGAAAGGTGATCCTAAGCGGGGATCGATACCGATGTACCTTTACTGCGGCATGAACGCGGCCCGAAGAGTCGATAACAGTACCAAGTATGTGAAAGCGTAAAATCACAGAAATGAAATCATAATCGTCTATAAAGCGAGAGACATATATGATAACCAAACTACGATTCACAACATAAGAGCGATCATGTCAAGTCGTGGACTCACGCCTAAAAGTCATCCTCGTGCGTGGAACTCCTTCCTCACTGCCGGCAGTCTAGGTACAAATCATGTGATACGTATAACAGGTCTCGGCCCATCTCATGGACCCAATATAGAAAAGGGTGGAATACATTCCCGGTTCATCCCATGAACCGGTGGTCGAGTGGAATACATTCCCGGATGAACCGGTAGTCAAGTGAAATACATTCCCGGATGAACCGGTCCTCAAGTGAAATACATTCCCGGATGAACCGGTCCTCAAGTGAAATACATTCCCGGATGAACCGGTCCTCAAGTGAAATACATTCCCGGATGAACCGGTAATCAAGTGAAACACATTCCCGGATGAACCGGTAATCAAGTGATATACATTCCCGGATGAACCGGTAGTCGAGTAGAACACAGTACTTACACAACAAGGCTATCACACGTAACATGGTCAAGTCTCCTAACAACAAGTATAAGCAAGTTACACACGACTCAAGGTACTTTCATTTTATATCAAGTCCGGATTTTAACCTTAAAGTACTACGTCCGTTAAATTCCTTTTAAGATCCATTTCTTTTACAAAGGTCACCCGATACCCGTAGTATAAAATTTGAGTGACTAACATTGTTAAGTAAACCAAAATGCTTTCCTTTGTAAAATCAAGTGACAACCTTATTTTCCAAACGTTCAAGTTTGCCTAATTTCGAATGCTCAAGTTTCTCATTTTAGAAAAAGGTTTCGTAGTTCATAGTTTTAAATCCTTTAAAACATAATTCTCCTTTAAACGTTTTGAGAAACCTATGTCTTATACGTGAGTAGGTTATTCTTGTTTATAATCAATCTTATTAAGCAGCCATGATCTAGGAAATGTAATATCATTTTGTCTCATCTTAGCTTCTATGCGGATGGAGGTTTCTACTGGTTTTAACAATACTTCTTTAGTCAATACATTTTCCTTTTATTAACGCTGCAGTGGTTTGTCGATACACATTCTGATTTCCGAAATCAGTAAAACATTCTTAAGCCGTTATACCTAACTTCCCATAAAGCTAGTATAACTCTTAAGCTTTCAAAACCCAAGTAATACTCATTCTTTCAAAACGATTCATAGATCTTTTGAAATGCTTCAAGTTCTTTATTAACACATATCAAGCCAGTTATTATTCAAATCAGTTACCTTTTTTAAAAACCACAAAGTATGTGCCTATCCACATAAAGCTATTATAACCAACTTCCCATAAAGCCGTTATAACACTTTATGTTTTAAATCAATCAAATACATTTAGCACGTATGCGTCACCGTACTACATAGTTCACACATATCATGCTAGAAGAGATGGGAAGAGGTCCACATACCTCGCGACGATTATCGACTAATAGCAAAACGCTCCAAGTACCTCAAACCGCTTCGCGACACTCTCGATCAGCGGTCACTCCAGCGATACTACAACCTATAGAGGCCACAAAGCGCCTATTAATACCTTTAGATCGGCGTAGAATATTCTACGAGAAAATTGGCGACTCTCCCGCAACAGCGTAAATCTCTCCTCTATCGGCGCTACCAAGCCAACTGTGGGGGTTAACACGTCTGACGGGCGTGTACAATTCTACTACACAGCAATGCTACACAAGTCTCATGCAGAATACACCCTATGTAATTACTGATTCGATTCTCTTATTTAAATTGGGCTTAAGTCGCAAGACATTGCGTAAGTATTATTATTCAGCTTAAGTCAAAAGACATTGCACAATTATAATGTTCAGTTCTATATATAGTATACTTCAACTATATATTCCTACAACATGTAATTTCCAATTACAATGAGAAGGTCAAGAATGTTTACCTCGATAAGCCCAAAATTATCCGAGTTTATATGTCGTTCCTGAACAAGGTTTAGCTCCTACTCTGTGCGCTCCAAAACGCTCCAAGAAACCCTTAGAAGTGTCTACACAACTTCTACTTAATACTTCAACTACGGGTGAAGATTTTTCCTTAGGGTTTCGTTTAGTGGCTAAAGGAAAGTATAATAGTATTTTAGGGCAGTATAAAGGGTACTTTGGAAAGTACTACAAGGTATTTGGCTAAAGTTTTTTGGGCATTATAACGCTACTGGTAGAATACATTTCTACCAAGGGGGGGTAGTATTTTTACTAGCACAACTCGGCTAGGGGGTTGCTCTCGGCCAGAGCCACTAGGCAGGGGGCTCGGCGAGGGCCTTCAAGAGGGGAGAGGGGTGGTGTTTGGGCGAGAACAAGGTTGAGGGAGAGGGAGGGATTTTCAAGACTTAGACAATTTTTGGATGAAGAAGTTCATCAACTAAGGGGGTATTTATAGGTCAAGTGAAGGCCAACCAATGGCCAAGATCCATCCAAGTGTTAGGCAAGTGTAAGGTCAAGATTAAGCCATGTGCAACCTTATCCATCTACCCAAAATATCCTACCAACTCCTTGACCAAAAATAATGCAACAAAAACGTGCCAACCCTCCCACTTTCGTCCGTCCACCTTAACCAATTATAGGGTGACAAGTGTCGCCTCTTGTTGGTCCAAAATGTTTCGTCTCTCGGAAAAATCCGCAAAATTATAAATGACATAGCCGGAAATTCCCTACGAAAGTCAGAAAACGTTTCGTCGAAAAACGACTCTAACCGGGTGTTGTGCACAAAAAGAATTCGGCCAAGCCTAAAGAAGTTCGAAAATTTCTACGTACGTCCCCCACGTACATACTCTGGAAATACGGGGTATAACATCAAGTCTACTGTGAAAACAGTCCTATGTAAGTACAATTCTATTATTCATCTTTTAAACCCTTCTACTGTGATAACAGTTCAATTCTATTCTTTAATATCCTTCTAAGTATTTAATACTTATTCCTATACTTCTACAGTATGTATATTCTAATTACAAAAGGAGGATAAGGTTATTTACCTCGGTAAGCCCAATAATATCCTAGATAAAAGTCGCGCCTGAGCAAGGTTTAGCTCCTAAGTTGTGCGCTCCGGTAGCTCCAAGAAAACCTTAGAAGTTCTTCACAACTTCTACTAAGGACTAAGGGATTTGGGCTAGGGTAATTTGGGCATTATAACAATACTAGAAGGCAACTTTTCTACCAAGGGAGGGGGGGTAGTGTTTCGGCTAGGCTAGCTTTAGAGGGGGGGGGGGCTCTCGGCCAAGCCACTAAGGCTAGAGGGGGGGAAGGTTGGACGAAAACACAACAAGGAAGGGGAGGGATTTTCAAGACTTGGAAAGTGAAATGTGGATGAAGAACTCTTCATCTAAAGGGGGGTATTTATAGGTCAAGGGATGGCCAACCAAGGGCCAAGATGGTGCCAAGTGCAAGGCAAGTGTAGGGTGAGGATTTAGGCAAGTGTCCTTGGCCAACTTGCACACAAAATATCCTACCAACTACTTGACAAAATAAGCCTCTCCATTCGGCCCTAATACCGCCACAAGTCCACCAATGAGAGGGTGACAAGTGTCGCCCTCTCGTTGGTCCAAAGTGTTTCGTCTCTCGGAAAAATCCGCAAAAATTAGAAATGACATAGCCGGAATTTATCCTACGCGAGTTTAGTAAAACGTTTCGTCGGAAAACGACTCTAAACGGGTGTTGTGCACAAAGTGAAATCGTCCAAGCCAACTAGGGGGGGGGTGACACGTGTCGCCCTCCTGCGCCCAAAATATTTCATCTTAGAAAATACACCTGATGGCCAAAATCTCGAAAACAAAGTGGGCCCCACAAAACCGTAAATTTTCTCCCGTGGGCCCCACGTGACCATTTCCGAAAATAAAATTCCATAATTCTCTAATATTCCAAGAAGTCCGAATACCAAATCTGGGAATCCAATTCCCATTAACGAACCTTTTTCCTTCACAAAAACCGGAAACTTTTCCGTGGAAAAATCACCTCTTTCTTCCTTTCTAATTTCAATGTATTCTCGCAAATGCGTCTCGCATACATACCACGGAACTACGGGTATAACATTATTATCGTAGGTTTGTGGAGCGGTTGCTTTGATTTCAAAGACCGTTGACTAGGTGACTCGGGCGACCCAAGTTCCAGTGGACAGAGGCTTGCGAGAAGGGTTTCGAGTTGCTGAAGGAAAGGTTGACTACAGCTCCAGTTCTTACTCTTCCTGAGGGGTTAGACGGGTACGTCATCTATTGTGATGCCTCGGGTATAGGGTTAGGGTGTGTTTTGATGCAAAGACGAGGTTATAGCCTATGCTTCCGGCGATTCTGGAAGCATGAGAGAATTACCCTACCAATGACTTAGAGTTGGCGGTTATTCATGCCTTGAAGATTTGGAGACACTATTTGTGCAGGGGTTCATTTGGATATTTATACGCACCACAAGAGCCTCCAGTATATCTTGAGCGAGAGTGAACTCGCATGCAGGCGGTGGTTAGAGTTCTCGAAAGATATGATGTTGATATTCTATACCATCCGGGAAGGCCAACGTAGTTCTTGATGCCTTGAGTCGTAGGTCGATGGGAGCCTATCGAGGTACAGCTGAGACAGGACATGGTCCGTCAGATCCACCAGTTAGCGAGCCTTGGGGTTCGATTGATCGATACCGACGATAGTGGGGTACGGGTTCGTGAGGTTGCCGAGTCTTCCATCATTGGTGAGGTGAAGATGCGACAGTTTGAGGACCCAGTGTTGGTACGGTATCGAGATGTAGCTCTTCGGGAGGAGAAGAGTCTATTCGAGGTAGCGCCTGATGGGGTGCTGAGATTTGAGGGCCGGTTGTGTGTCCTCGATGTGGCAGGACTCCGACAGCAGATTCTGGGGGAGGCACACAGTGCTCGTTATTCTATTCATCCGGGGTCGACCAAGATGTACCATGACCTCAGATGTTTATATTGGTGGGATGGCCTGAATAGGGACTTGGCAGGTTTTGTTGCACAGTGTCCTAATTGCCAGCAGGTTAAGGTCGAGCACCAGAGGCCCAGTGGATTATTGCAGTCTATTGAGATTCTGACTTGGAAGTGGTTGATGATCAACATGGACTTTGTTACAGGGTTACCTCGTACTCAGAGGAAGTACGACTCCATTTGGGTTATTGTTGACAGGATGACGAAATCAGCCCATTTCCTTCCAGTCAGGACGACGTTTTCAGCTGAGGACTATGCCAGATTGTACATCAGGGAGATTGTGAGGCTGCACGGTGTCCCAGTGTCGATTATTTCTGATAGGGAGCCTGGTTCTGACTAACTCGGAGATCTTTCCGAGAAGGTCTAGGACACGGTGAGTCTTAGTACAACATTTCATCCTCGGTGTGGGCGGCAGAGCGTACTATCCGCACTCGAGGATATCTTGCGAGCTGCGTGATTGATTTCGAGGTAGTGGGAGGATCATTTGCCTCTCGTGGAGTTTGCTTATAATAACAGCTACCATTCCAGTATACAGATGGCGCCATACGAGGCTTTATATGGGCGGAATTGCAGGTCGCCGATCGGTTGATTCGATGTGGGCGAGGTACAGTTAGTTGGCCCAGACTTGGTACAGAAGGCTGTGGATAAGGTGAAGCTTATCCAGGGGAGACTGTTAGCAGCCCAGAGTCGGCAGAAGTCTTATGCGGATAATCGGCGGCGGCATTTGGAGTTTCAAGTAGACGACTAGGTCTTCTTGAAGGTTTCACCCATGAAGGGTGTGATGAGATTCGGTAAGAAGGGGAAACTCAGCCCAAGGTACATTGGGCCCTACCAGATCGTCCGTAGAGTGGGTCAGGTTGCTTATGAGTTGGATCTGCCATCAGAGTTAGAGGCGGTACATCCGGTCTTCCATGTCTCTATGTTGCGAAAGTGTATCGGTGATCCAACGAGAGTTTTCCCTACTAGTGAGGTCCAGGTGACAGAGGGGTTATCGTATGAGGAGAGTCCCATAGCGATACTCGATCGCCAGGTCAGGCGACTGCGGACCAAGGAGGTAGCTTCCGTCAAAGTCCTGTGGAGAAATGATAACCGGTAGGAGATGACTTGGGAAGCGGAGGAGGACATGTTGAGGAGGTATCCTCACTTATTTCCTATACCTTCAGGTAATTCATTTTCCCTTACTTGTCAGGTTTTAATTGAAGTATTTATTTTGCTTAAATGCTATTATGTGGCCATGTGTGGCAGTATTGGTGTGTCGGGGTTGTGAAAGGAAACTATGTCGCTAATTATGAGGTTGACTCCGAAAGAACATTCAGGGACGAATGTTTCTAAGGGGGGAAGAATGTTTCTAAGGGGGGAAGAATGTTACACCCCGTAATTACAGGACATGTTTTAAGAACGTAAGTAAGAACTCACATGTGTTAAGATTTGAGACTTGTAAAAATTTATCGGAATTATGGAATTGTCGGAAAATGTATTATTGTGACGAATGGGAGGGCGACACGTGTCACCCCCCTTAGATATGCCTTGGTCGATTTAGGCAAGGCCATAATGGTCATTTACCATAAGTCTTGGATGACTAAAGTCTTGCAAGTTGTGGCTTGACAATCTTGACTAAGTCAAATGGTCAATAAGTCTTGATATTTGCTAAGAGATTATCCAAGCCAACCATTTGGATGCATCTTAACCCTCCATGACCCTTTATATTACTACTAGTAGCACTACTAGTGCCAACACTTAGCTAAATTTCTTGAAAATTTGATGAACATAGAGCTTGAAGCTCTCGGGTTCTCTTGAAGGAAAAGAAAAAAAAATTTGTTCCTTGTTATTTTAGCTCCCCACTTTAAACCAAGGTTCTTAGGTGTATTGTAAACACATCTCAATAGAAAAATCTTGGAAAAAGATGGTTTACGGGTTAGTCGCAAAACGAAAACCTAATGGTCTTTCTAGGTTTTGTTTAGAGTTTTGAAGGAAAATTGTTGGTGTTGTTCTAAGGGTCTCAACAAGCGGATTGAAGTGTCTTGGAGAGGCTCTAAACTACTAGGAGCGACTTCGGATTTGGAATTGGATTAAAAATCGTTAAGGTATAATCTTGTCTTTTAAAGGTGTTACAAGATTATATAATTATATTGTTGTTGTTAGCTTTACTTGTTGCTAGCATGAAGTTGATATGTTGAAGTTATAAGTATTATGGATTGCTTGTAGCTAAATCCGAAATGTTATACAAGCCACTTGAAAATTGGATTACTAATTGGTCGTTTTTAGAAATCGTCGCATGTTACTTACTTAAAGATTATGGTTATTATAATCAAATGCGACTTGATATCATGTTATGCTACCAATTTGGATTGAAATGGAAATTGGATAAGAATTGGTATTGTTGAACTCAAGGTGGCCGAATTTGGACTGTGGTTTGTATTAGTTTGTTATTCATTTGTATTGGACTACCTTCTATATTGTTGTGAGCCAATTGGGACTGTTTGGTTATTCATTTGTATTGGACTACCTTCTATATTTTTGTGAGCCAATTGGGGCTGTTTGGTTATTGTATTTCGGCCTTGAAAAAGGTGGCAAAGTGAGTAAAAACAAAGGAGGTGCTGTCCGATTTTCCGTAGAATATAGAGACTTAACACTTATAATATTCTACGATTGAAGTAAGGCTTTAATAGACGTATTGTGAATATTATAGGTTGACATACTACGTGCGGGACTTTGTACTTGGCAAGTGGTTTGACCCGACGAGGTATGTAGAACTTTTTCCTATCTTTTGAGCATGACTAGTTTCGCGTATATAGTACGGTAGACGTACAAGACTTTGACATTCCTTACTAGCCTTATAAAATGCCAAGTCAGGTGAGTTATGAAGTTAACTCACTTCTTTGAAAGTATTAAGGATGTCTTAAGTCTTAGTAAAGTTAAGGGACTTGAAGGGATTTAAAGTATGTGATACTTGTGTCGTCTTAATCGTATAAGTCCCTTGGATAGAAAAATGTACTTGACTAAGGTATAAAGTGAATATAACGACTTTATGGGGAGTTGGTTATATTGACTTTATGCAAAGGTAAATGGCTTGTGTTAATGAAAGGCAAATTGATTTTAAGGTATCAATTGCCTAAGGTTTTAATAAGAAAAGGAGTCACTTGATTTAGAAACCTACTTTAATCCTAAAGGTATTGTGACTTGCCTTGAAATGTAATTTGGACTTGATACTATGGTTAATAGTGTCTTGGAAGCTTTCTACTAAAAAGAGTCATTTGTTTTTAAAGAGTAGAAGTACGTGGTACTTTGGGTTAAATTCCCGGATTCTTATAAAAGACATGATAGTGCCTTAAGTAAACTAAAATGAGAGTGTAGATGAATAAGACTAATAAGAAGTTAGGGGGTTTGCTAACTTGTTTAATTATTGTATGACGGCCGGTTTTGAGATAGGGTAAGAGTATCAGTGAGGGGCAAACCCCCAAGACGCTATACCACCTTCTCCAGGATAAGAGTATAAATGAGGGGTAAGCCCCCAAGACGTTATACCACCTGCGTTACTACCTTCTTCAGGGTAAGAGTATAAATGAGGGATAAACCCCCAAGACGTTATACCACCTGCTTCAGGGTAAGAGTATAAATGAGGGGTAGGAACCCCAAGACGTTATACCACCTGTTTTTATGGGTTCGCTACCCATGATATGATCGGGAGACTGCTATTGTGATGTTGTACGTATTCTCTTGATGTACTCTCATTGTTAGTAAGGAATTGTGTACTGTAATTTTGTTATCATACATGTCTCCGGCTTTCTTTTAAACTTATGTTGTAATTACAATACTTTCCAGTTTTACATACTTAGTACATATTGTGTACTGACCCCCTTCTCGGATTTGCGTTCATACGCGAGGAAGGTAGCAGGTGGTGGATCCTCACTCTTAGGATCACTTATCAGACGTCGGAAGCTTCATTCTCCGGAGGCTTGTCTTTCTTTTGGTACAGTTTTTCCCTGATGTTGTAGATTATGTACATTCAGGGGTATGGCGGGCCTGCTCGCCACGCTTGTTATTCTAAGTGCAGTATTCACATATGTGGTTGGTGTAAGCGAGTTGTGAAGTTGTACTTTTGACTTTGTTTATATTATGGAAGGCGGCCTTATCGGCTAGCCTGTGTTGTTATATTGTTTATACCTGTGTTTATGTTGTGTATGTTCCGCTGCTATTCTCTGATGTATACTTGAACAGGGTGCCTGGTAGGGCACCGATCGCGCCCAGTCGGTCGTGACAAAAGTGGTATCGAGCGATTAGTCTCGGAAAGTGTCTACGCCGTGTCTAGTAGAGTCTTGATTATCGGTGTGTTGTGCACCACATCTATAATCGTGAGGCTGCAGGACATTTAGATTGGTTTCCATTCTTCTCTCTGCGAGATCGTGCGGTAGAAATTGTCTTATTAGGTTGAATCCTCTCGACCTAGTCTTATGAAACAGATATGCCTCGCGAAGGCGGCAGGGCCCGAAGGGCAAGCGGCGGCAGGGCTGCTAGCGGTACTCGAGAGGTTACGAGCTCGAGCCGCAGACTATGCCCGAGGTAGTAAGCGGTCGGCGAGTTCATCCACGCTGCAGCTTTTAGAAGGCCGGCGGTAGCTCCCGAGGTTCCACTGCACTTTCTCGGTTCCACGGCCAGTGCGAGTATAGAGACTACGGGGAGGTGGTTGTTGATCAAGATATAGTAGTCGAGCGGCACGAGGCGAGCGGCCCACTAGAGCCGGCGGTTTGCGGGTTAGGGATTTTTCGGATGTCATCCACGAGTTTTATGGTTCGAGGTCCGATGAGGATCCGCAGGAGTTCATTCGGCAGCTACCGGACCATGCGAGTTCTTAGGGCTTGAGACGAGTTCATTACACTAGCCTCTACCGGTACGCGATATTGCGTTGAACCGGTTTGAGGCATGGTTGCTCGAGAGGTGATCTGCTTTTCCACTGTTTGGGAGGAGTTCTGAAGGCCTTCATGGATCACTTTTGCCTCCCGAGATGAGAGAGCCGGGCAGACAATTCTTGACCTTGAGGCGAACGGGAGGGCTGTCGAGTATAGCTGAGTTTGACTCCTTGGCGACATGCGCATACTATTGTAGCCATGGCGGATAGGGTTCATCGTTATGTGATGGGGCTTGGCCGTCATATGATTACCGCATGCTCAGGTGTGGCTCTTCACCGGTATGGACATCGCCGGATGCAGCCTATCGCGAGGATCGAGGATAGAGAGGAGGACCAGATTGACTCGAGCCACCCGAAGGGCTGTGACATCGGTCTCAGGGCGCTTTCGAGGCGGGCGGCCTCACCTGGCGAGTAGGTCCACATTCCGGCCGGACACGAGTGCTTCATCACGGTTTCGGCAAGAGGTCGATCAGCCGGTCGGTCGAGCAGTCGTGGGCTCGGACTACAGATTTCGGGAGGCAGAACCGTCACCGATCGGGACCACCACAACTCGGTGTTCTCGACGCGGTAGGTTCCACGGCGAGTGTCGCAGAGCCGGGAGCTTGTTACTCGTGTGGCGGCAGGGCCATTTGAAGAGATTGTCCGCCTAGAGGCGGCATGGGTGGTACAAAGACACCGCGGGATCGATTCTTTGGGTCTTCTCCTTCTGTGGTTATGCGCCCCGGAGGGCAGGGTACTCACGGACCGGTAGGCCGCGGTAGAGGTCGTGGTGGTGGTTCGATTCTAGCGGTCCACGAACGCATATATTCTCTAGCCACCGCCAGATCGTGAGGCTTCCCCAGCGCCGTCACATGTACATTACTGATTTCAGGCTGTGATGTTTATGCTTTGATAGATCCGGGTTCTACCTTATCCTATGTGTCCCCTCTTATTGCGGGTAGAATCGGGATAGAGCCGGTGTCGATAGAGCCGTTTGAGGTAGCTACGCCAGTGGATGATTCGGTGTTAGCTGAGCGGGTGTATAGAGGTTGTCCGGTATTCATTCACAGTCGTCAGACCCTTGCAGACTTTATAGAGTTAGAGATGACAGATTTTGATGTCATTATGGGTATGGACTGGTTGGCTTCTTGTTATGCCAATGTTGACTGTAGGGACAGGTTGGTTCGGTTCCAGTTTCCTGGCGAGCCAGTTATCGAGTGGAGGGGCAACACAGCGTCGCCGAGGGGTAGGTTTATTTCTTACCTCAAGGCTAGGAAGATGGTGCAGAAAGGGTACATCTATCATCTGGTGCGGGTATTTGATACAGAGGCTGAGGTGCCAGTTCTTCAGTCAGTGCCAGTGGTTAGGGAATTTGCAGATGTGTTCCCAGATGATCTTCCGGTATCCTCACGAGAGGAGATTGAGTTTTGTATTGACACGTTGCCGGACACTCGACCTATTTCCATTCCGCCATACAGGATGGCAGTTGCCGAGTTGAGGGAGCTGAAGGACCAGCTGAAAGATTTGCTGGAAAAAGTCTTTATCAGGCCTAGTGTATCTCCCTGGGGAGCGCCGGTGTTGTTTGTGAAGAAGAAGGATGGGACGCTGCGTATGTGTGTTGACTATGCGGTGAATAAGGTAACCATTAAGAATAGGTACCTCCCGTGATTGATGATTTATTTGACCACCGCGAGTGCGAGGTGTTTTCAAAGATAGACTGCGATCCGGTTATCATCGAGTTTGAGTTCGAGGCGAGATATCCCAAAGACTGCATTCAGGACCCGGTATGGGAACTATGAGTTCAGGGTTATGTCTTTCGGTTTGACCAACGCTCCAGCGGTATTTATGGATTTGATGAACCGGGTGTTCAAGCCATTTTTGGATACATTTGTGATTGTATTCATTGATGACATCTGGTGTATTCACTGACGAGCGAGAGCATGCGAGATCACTGGAGGCAGATACGGGATTCTCCGAGCGAGCGGTTGTTCGCCAAGTTCTCAGTGTGAGTTTTGGTTGGCCTCGATGGCATTCTGGGCATATTATTGGGGTTGATGGTGTTGGGTAGATACGGCAAAGATTGAGGCGATCAAGTCTTGGCGAGACCTACTACTCGGCCGAGTGCGCGATTTCTTAGGGCGCGAGTTATTATCGTAGGTTTGTGGAGCAGTTTGCTTTGATTTCAGCACCGTTGACTAGGCTGACTCAGAAGGCAGCCAAGTTCCAGTGGACAGAGGCTTGCGAGAAGGGTTTCGAGTTGTTGAAGGAAAGGTTGACTACAGCTCCAGTTCTTACTCTTCCTGAGGGGTTAGACGGGTACGTCATCTATTGTGATGCCTCGGGTATAGGGTTAGGGTGTGTTTTGATGCAGCACGGCAAGGTTATAGCCTATGCTTCCCGACAGTTACGGAAGCATGAGAGGAATTACCCTACCCATGACTAAGAGTTGGCCGCGGTTATTCATGCCTTGAAGATTTGGAGACACTATTTGTACGGGGTTCATTTGGATATTTATACAGACCACAAGAGCCTCCAGTATATCTTCAGGCAGAGGGAGCTGAACTTCAGACAGAGACGGTGGTTAGAGTTACTGAAAGATATGATGTTGATATTCTATACCATCCGGGGAAGGCCAACGTAGTTGCTGATGCCTTGAGTCGTAGGTCGATGGGGAGCCTATCAGAGGTACAGCCAGAGAGACAGGACATGGTCCGTCAGATCCACCGATTAGCGAGCCTGGGGTTCGATTGATCGATCACGACGATAGTGAAGTGCGGGTTCGTGAGGTTTCAGTCCTCCATCATTGGTGAGGTGAAGATGTGACGATTTGAGGACCCGGTGTTGGTACGATTTCGAGACGCAGCTCTTGGGAGGAGAAAGAGTCTATTCGAGTAGCGCTGATAAGTCTTTGAGATTTGAGGCCGGTTGTGTGTTCCGATGTGGCGAGGACTCGACAAAGATTCAGGAGAGGCACACGCGGTGCTCGTTATTCTATTCATCCGGTCGACCAAGATGTACCATGACCTCGAGATGTTTATATTGGTGGGATGGCACGAAGAGGGACGTGGCGGGTTTTGTTGCACGATGTCCTAATTGCGGCGAGTTAAGGTCGAGCACCGTGAGGCCCGATGGATTATTGCGATCTATCGAGATTCGACTTGGAAGTGGGAGATGATCAACATGGACTTTGTTCAGGTTACCTCGTACTCGAGAGGAAGCACGACTCCATTTGGGTTATTGTTGTGGATGCGAAATCAGCCCATTTCCTTCCCGATCGGACAGCGTTTTGATTGAGACTATGCCGTTGTACATCGTGAGATTGTGAGGCACGGTGTCCCAGTGTCAATTATTTCGATAGGGAGCCCGGTTCTGCCTAACTTCCGGAGATCTTTCGAAATGGTCTAGAGACAGGTGAGTCTTAGTACAACATTTCATCCTCGGTGTGGCGGCAGCGGGCGTACTATCCGCACTCGAGGATATCTGCGAGCTGCGTGATTGATTTCGTGGTAGTGGGAGGATCATTTGCCTCGTGGAGTTTGCTTATAATAACGGCTACCATTCCAAAGATATCTGAGATGGCGCCATACGAGGCTTTATATGGCGGAAATGCAGTCGCCGATCGGTTGGTTCGATGTGGGCGAGGCACAGTTAGTTGGCCCAGACTTGGTACATCAGGCTGTGGATAAGGTGAAGCTTATCCGTGGAGACATAGCGACCAGTCGGCGAAGTCTTATGCGGATAATCGGCGGCATTTGGAGTTTCAAGTAGAAAGCGGGTCTTGAAGGTTTCACCCATGAAGGGTGTGATGAGATTCGGTAAGAAGGGGAAACTCAGCCCAAGGTACATTGGGCCCTACCAGATCGTCCATAGAGTGGGTCAGGTTGCTTATGAGTTGGATTTGACATCAGAGTTAGAGGCGGTACATCCGGTCTTCCATGTCTCTATGTTGCGAAAGTGTATCGGTGATCCAGCGAGAGTTTTCCCTACTAGTGAGGTCCAGGTGACAGAGGGGTTATCGTATGAGGAGAGTCCCATAGCGATACTCGATCGCCAAAGTCGTCGCGGACCAAGGAGGTAGCTTCCGTCAAAGTCCTGTGGAGAAATGATAACCGGGAGGAGATGACTTGGGAAGCGGAAGAGGACATGTTGAGGAGGTATCCTCACTTATTTCCTATACCTTCAGGTAATTCATTTCCCCTTACTTGTCAGGTTTTAATTGAAGTATTTCTTTTGCTTAAATGCTATTATGTGGCCATGTGTGGCAGTATTGGTGTGTCGGGGTTGTGAAAGGAAACTATGTCGCTAATTATGAGGTTGACTCCGAAAGAACATTCGGGGATGAATGTTTCTAAGGGGGGAAGAATGTTACACCCCGTAATTACAGGACATGTTTTAAGAACGTAAGTAAGAACTCACAGGTGTTAAGATTTGAGACTTGTAAAAATTTATCGGAATTATGGAATTGTCAGAAAATGTATTATTGTGACGAATGGGAGGGCGACACGTGTCACCCCCCCTTAGATATGCCTTGGTCGATTTAGGCAAGGCCATAATGGTCATTTACCATAAGTCTTGGATGACTAAAGTCTTGCAAGTTGTGGCTTGACAATCTTGACTAAGTCAAATGGTCAATAAGTCTTGATATTTGCTAAGAGATTATCCAAGCCAACCATTTGGATGCATCTTAACCCTCAATGACCCTTTATATTACTACTAGTAGCACTACTAGTGCCAACACTTAGCTAAATTTCTTGAAAATTTTATGAACATAGAGCTTGAAGCTCTCGGGTTCTCTTGAAGGAAAAGAAAAAAAAATTTGTTCCTTGTTCTTTTAGCTCCCCACTTTAAACCAAGGTTCTTAGGTGTATTGTAAACACATCTCAATAGAAAAATATTGGAAAAAGATGGTTTACGGGTTAGTCGCAAAACGAAAACCTAATGGTCTTTCTAGGTTTTGTTTGGAGTTTTGAAGGAAAATTGTTGGTGTTGTTCTAAGGGTCTTGTTATACCCCGTATTTCCAGATTATATACGTAAGGACGTACGTACGACAATTTGAGACTTAAAGTTTGGCTTAGGTTCGAAATTTTGTGCACAACACCCGGTTAGAGTCGTTTTTCGACGAAACGTTTTACAAAGCTTGCGAAGGGAAAATTCCGGCTATGTCCTTTTTAATTTTTGCGGATTTTTCCGAGAGACGAAATGTTTTTGACCAACGAGAGGGTGACACTTGTCACCCTCAAGTGGACGCCTAAAGTGGGCGGTTTGGCCTTGGACGAATGGCCTTGAATTGTGGCTTGTTTTGTGCCTTGTTTTGTGGAGTGTTTTGTGGAGTAGGGTTAGGGTGCACTTGGCTTGATCTTGGCCTTACACTTGCCTTGCACTTGGCCATTGGTTGGCCTTTGGTTTTCCTATAAATACCCCCCTAAGCTTGAAGACTTCTTCATCCAAAATCTTCCAAGTCTTGAGTCCCTCTCCCTCCCTTTGAGTGTAGTTCTCGTCCTAGCCTCTCCTCCCCACCTTGTAAGGCCGTGTGGCGAGCCTCCCTCCTCCTCCAGTGGCCTTTGCCGAGAGGTCCCCCCAGCCTAGTTGTTTCGTATAATACACCCCCCCCTCTTGGTAGAAATACTCTCCAAGTATTGTTATAATGCCCAAAATACCTTAGCCTTTACCTTGTAGTATTCCAAAAGTTACCTCTATACGTAGAGCCCGGAAATACTACCTTTTGTCCTTTTAGTCTCAAACTGAAACCCTAAGGAAATCTTCATAGTTGGTTGAAGTATTTAAGTAGAAGTTGGTTAGAACTTCTAAGGGTTGTTTGGAGCGGATTGGAGCGCACGGAGTAGGAGCTAAACCTTGCTCAGGATCGACATTATAACTTGGATAATTTTGGGCTTATCGAGGTAAATATTCTTGTCCCCTTATTGTAATTGGAAATTACATATTGTAGGATTATATAGTTGAGGTATACTATATATAGAACTAAGCATAGCTTTGCGGCAATGTCTTTTGACTTAAGCCTGAATTTAAAGAAGAGAACTGAACTGTAATTACATAGGACTGTATTACAGTAGACTTGTGGTATTACTGTATAGTAGAATTGTATACGTCCGGTTAGACGTATAACCCCCCCTGGTTGGCTTGGTAGCCGGCCTCGATAGAGGAGGAGATTTCTGTGATTTGCGGGGAGAGTCTTGCGAATTTCTTTGTAGAATATGGGCGAATGCGGTTAGAAGTTAATAGGCGTTTGTGGCCTTATAGGTGGAAGTACTACGAGTAGCGTATTCTACTTGAAGAGTGAAAGCGGCTAGCCGTTACTGATCGTGGAGCGTTTTGCTTATTATCGATAATCGCCGCGGTATGTGAACCTCTTCCTATCCTTCTAGCATGATGCTTTGTAAACTATGTAGTACGGTGACGCATACGTGTGCTAAATGAGTTGGTTGGTTTAAAACATAGAGTGTTATAATAGCTTTATGGGAAGTTAGTTATAACGACTCTATGTAGGTAAAAGATTGGTTTATTGATTGTAGAAGTTAAAGACTTGATCTTGAAAGATAAGAGACTTAACTTGTTTTACTTAGTAATTAACATTTTGTTAAAAGTGTTGTGAAACCTCATTCGAGTAATGAGTACTTGGTTTTAAAAAGAATAATGTTTTATTGATTTGGAAATGAGAATAAGTGTCGAACAAACCACAATGGCGCTAATAAAGGAAAGTGTATTGACAAATAACAAATTATTATTAAAACCGTAGAAACCTCCATCCGCATAGAAGCTAAGATAAGACAAAATTGTATTACATTTCCTAGATCACGGCTTGTAATAAGATTGTTGTAAACAAGAATAAACGGCTCACGTACAAGACATATGTTACTCAATTGTTTTAAAAGAGATTAAGACTATGAGTTATGAAACCTTTCTAAAATGAGAAACTTGAGCATTTGAAATTAGGCAAACTTGAACGTTTGGAAAATAATGTTGTTACTTGATTTTACAAAGGGAAGTATTTTGGTTTACTTAAAAAGATAGTCACTCTATTTTAGACTACGGGTATTATGTGACTTTTGTGAAAGGAACGGATCCTTTAAAAAGAGTTAATGTACGTAGTACTTTAGGGTTAAAACCCAGACTTGGATACAAAATGGAAGTACCTTGAGTTGTGTATAACTTGCCTATGCTTGTTGTTGTGTAACTCGCCTATGCTTGTTGTTGTGTAACTCGCCTATGTTTGTTGTTGTGTAACTCGCCTATGCTTGTTGTGATAGCCTTTGTTGTGGAAATGTTGATATCAGGTGACTTCTTGAGAAAGAGTGGATCTTTTATAAAAGTCTAGAAGTATGGTAATTTGCTTGAGCTTGTTTGTGATAGGCTGGTTGTGCGGTATATTGTTATTATTATTGCATCATGGACATGTCTACACCGTCTGAGTCAGGGGCATGTGGCCATGCAGCAGGGTTGATTACCCGATATATTGTTATTGTGGTTACATGGACATGTCTACACCGATGCAGAATTCCGGGGGCGTGTGGCCATGCGGTGGGGTTGATCACCCAGTATATTGTTGTTGATGTTACATGGACATGTCTACACCGAGGCAGAATTCCGGGGGCATGTGGCCATGCGGCATTGTTATTATTATTGCATCATGGACATGTCTACACCGTCACGTCAGGGGCATGTGACCATGATGCAAACATGATTGATGTTGTGGGCGTGAGACCCATAGTTATATTGAGTAATGACATTGAGGGCGTGAGTCCTTGACTTGACTGCTTTTATGATTGCGTACTGTATTTTTGTTATCATACATGTCTCCCGCTTTATGTAGACTGTTATGATTTAACTGCAGTATTTTCAGTTTCACATACTTGGTACCTGTTGTACTGACCTCCTTCGGGGGGCTGCGTTCATGCCGCAGGTAGGAGTACATCGGTAGTTGATCCTCGCTCTTAGGATCACGGTTCAGCGTTGGGAAGCTCGTCCTCGGAGGCTTATCTTTTGGTATGTTACCGAGTTGTAGGTTTTTGTACATTCAGGGGTATGGCGGGGCCCTGTCCCGTCATGTTGTATAAAAACTCTTAGAGGTCTGTAGTACTGTTGTGGGCAGGGTTTGTAAAAAGGATTAAACTGTTCGTTTTGAAAGAGTTATATATATATACTTTATTGGAAGGTAACTGTTTGGTTGCTTTGTTTATGATCATATATCTTGTTTCTTGTGTAAGTTTTATTTTTATTTGGTTTTCTCGATGTTGTATCACTAGGGTTCGAGGGTAAGGCACGATCCGGGCCGGATCGTCGTGACAAAGTGGTATCGAGCGATTAATCCTCGGAAGGTGTCTGAGGCCGTGTCGTAGAGTCTTGATTATCGATGTGTTGTGCACCACATCTATAATCGAGGAGGCTGAGACATTTAGGATTGGTTTCCATTCTTCTCATTACGAGATCGTGCCTTAGAGTTGTGTTGTAAGTTGGACCCCTCGGCGTATCTCGTTTTTACGATTATGCCTCGCCAGGCAACCAGAGCCAGAAGGGCAAGGCACCGAGAGTGCTGCTAGTGAGATCTGAGAGGAGTACGAGGAAGCGAGCCGATCAGTACTGAGATTATGCTTGACGGCGAGTTTGCGGCGCCGCCAGCCCCAAAGAGTTTAGAGCGCAGCGGTGGGCTGCTGAGACCACAAGACGAGCCTCCGGTCCACGATGCAGGCGAGGAGATGGGTTACAAGGAGTTGGCGATTATTGGCGAAGTCGTGGCGGACATGAGGATAGGGCCGGCGCAGTTCGATGCGCCGATGGTTCACCCTAGATCGGATAGTTTGAGGCTACAGGACTTTACGAGATGTAGCCGCGAGTTCTACGGGTCGAGGCACGAGGATGATCCGCAGGAGTTCATCCGATTCTACGGATCATGAAAGTGATCGAGATTCGAGAGGCAGTCGGTGGTCTTAGGTTCGCATCGGCCGCGTGATACCGCGATCGGCCGGTTTGATTCGTGGAGCCGTCGGGAGAATGCACTTCCAGCCGTTTGGGACGAGTTCTCGGGGCATTTCTTGCACATTTCTTGCCTCGCGATGAGAGGGCTCGGGCCAAACAAATTTTTGATGTTGAGGCGAGCGAGCGTCTGATTCGAGTACAATGTGGAGTTCGACTCCTTGCCTCGTTATGCCCCCGCTGTAGTAGCTGATATGGAGGACAGAGTACACCGTTACGTTACCGGGTTAGATGATTACATGGCAGAGGCTTGCTCGGGTGTAGCTCTTCAGCCGGGCATGGACATTGCCCGCATGCAGGCTTATGCGCTTGGGGGTGAAGAGCGGAGAGGTCGACGGAATGACGAGATCAGCGAAGAGGCGAACAACGAGGTCCTTTGGTGACTTTCGAGGCGGACCGCCTCAGCAGCAGACTAGTTTTATACCTCCACCAGTGCAGAGTGGTCCTCCACAACCTTCAGGGCATCCAGAGTATTCGGGAGCAGGGCACCAGTCACGGGCCCGGGGTTCGGGGCGTGACAAAAACTAGGACCTCCACCACGACCTCTGCCGCGGCCTGCTGGTCCGTGAACACCCTGCCCTCCGGAGCGCATAACCACAGAAGAAGAAGATCCAATAACTGACTCTGTCGGCTGAACCATAACACCCCCGCCGCTTCTGGACGGACAATCTCTCCTCAAATGGCCCTGCTGGCCACAAGAGTAACAAGCTCCCGAAGCCATACGACACTCGCCCGAATGAGACCTACCGCATCGAGCACACCGAGATGTGGGTGGTCTCGATCGGTGACGGTCTCTGCCTCCCTGAAACCCCAAAGTCCTGGAGCCCTGACCTGCTCCTGAATGACCCGGATGATCAGACCTCCTGCCATAAAACCGAGAAGGAGCACTCTGTGCTTGCTGAAATGTGGACCTAGTCTGCTGCGAAATTTGTCGCCTCGAAAATTGCCCCGAGACCTGCTGTCACGGCCTCTTGGTGGCTCGAGTCAAGCTGATCCTCCCTCTCTCTATCCTCTATCCCCTGCGCATACGCCTGCATCCTGGCAATATCCATACCTGGCTGAAGGGCCACCCCCAAGCATGCAGTAATCATATGACGGTCTAGCCCCATCACATAACGATGAACTCTGTCCGCCATGTCAGCTACAATGGTGTGCGCATACCTGGCCAATGAGTCAAACTCCAGGCTGTACTCTCTGATAGTCCTCCCATTCTGCCTCAAGGTCAAGAATCTATCCACGCGGGCTCTCCTCATCTCAGGAGGCAAAAAGTGATCCAGGAAGGCCTCTGTGAACTCCTCCCAAACAGCTGGAAGAGCATCCTCACCTCTCGACAGCTCCCATGACTCAAACCAGTTCAACGCAATATCGCGTAACCGGTAAGAGGCTAGCATAACTGACTCTGTCTCCGAGGCCCTAAGCACCTGCATAGTCCGCTGTAACTGCCGAATAAACTCCTGCGGATCCTCCTCAGACCTCGAACCATAGAACTCGGGTGGATGACAACCCAGAAAATCCCGAATCCGCAAACTGTCGGCTCTAGGGTTAGCTACCTGCTCCTGTCGGCGCTGCCCTGCTACTATGCTGGTCAATAACCGGATCTGCTCCCCGTAGTCTCTATACTCAGCTCCTGGCTGTGGAACTGGAGGCTCTGGTACCGGAACCTCTGGTGCTACTGCCGCTCTCGGCTCCTCTAATACTGCCGGCGTGGCTGAACTCGCCGACCCGCCTACTACCTCAGGCATAGTCTGTGCCTGAGTCCTAGTAACCCTCTGAGTACCGCTAGCAGCTCCTGCCGCCTTGCCCTTCGGGACACAGTCGCCCGTGGAGGCATAACTGTTACATAATAATAGCTCAGAGAGGATTCAACCTAAGAAGACACTCTTTGCACGATCTTAGAGAGAAGAATGGAAACCAATCCTAAATGTCATGCACCTCACGATTATAGATGTGGTGCACAACACACCGATAATCAAGACTCTACTAGACACGATGCGTAGATATTTTCCGATGACTAATCGCTCGATACCACTTTTGTCACGACCGATCCGGGGCGCGGTAGTGCCCTACCTGGGCACCCCGTTCAGGTATACATCAGAGAATAGCAGGGGAACATACACAACACATAAACATGTTTAGACAGTAAAGATCACAGGCTGGCCGATAAGGCCGCCTTCCATAAAATATACATAATCAAGAGTAAAACAGTACAACTTTGTTCTTACAGCCCAAACCATAAAATGTGACTACAGACCTCTACGAATAACAACTGTTGTGGGACAGGGCCCCGCCATACCTCTGAATGTACATAATATCTACAACATAAGGGAAAACCGTACCAAAAGACAAGCCTCCGGAGAAATGGAGCTTCTGACACCTGCTCAGTGATCCTAAGAATGAGGATCCACCACCTGCTTACCCCTACCTGCGGCATGAACGCAGCCCCCGAGGAAGGGGGTCAATACACAATATGTACTAAGTATGTAAAACTGGAAAATACTGTAATTACATCATAAGTTTAAAACAAAGCCGGAGACATGTGTGATAATCAAATTACAGTACATTGTGCCTTACTAACAACGAGAGTAAATAAGAGTATATTTACTGCATAAAAATAGGAGGCTCTCGATCAAAGCAGGACAACCCGCCTGCAGTATCATTAAGCAGTCCTACTCCTGAGACTATTTCACCCGCAAGGGTCGTGTGGACCCGCATGAGGTATTCCTCGCATCATGGGTAGCAAATTCATGGAGTGGTATAATGTCTTGGGGGTTTACCCCTCAATCATACTCAGAAGATGGTATAACGTCTTGGGGGTTTACCCCGCATTTATACTCTTACCCTGGAGAAGGTGGTATAACGTCTTGGGGGTTTACCCCACATTTATACTCTTACCCTGGAGAAGGTGGTATAACGTCTTGGGGGTTTACCCCGCATTTATACTCTTACCCTGGAGAAGGTGGTATAACGTCTTGGGGGTTTACCCCGCATTTATACTCTTACCCTAGCTCAACCGACTATCATACATAACATAAGCACTACCGGCTTATCATACAATATATAAGCAAGTTAAGAAATCCCCTAACTTCTTATTAGTCTTGTTCATATACACTCTCATTTTAGTTTACTTAAGGCACTAACATGTCTTTATAAAAATCCGGGAATTTAACCCAAAGTACTACATACTTCTACTCTTTTTTTAAAATGACTCTTTTTCATATAAACTTCCAAGATACTAATAACCGTAGTATCAAGTCACAATTTCTTTTCAAGACAAGTCACATTACTTTTAGAAATATAATTAGGTTCCTAAATCAAGTGACTTCTTTTCTTTTAAAACCTTAGACAATTGATGCCTTAAAATCAATTTGCCTTTCATTAATTCAAGTCATTTATCCGTACTTATTTTACTTAGAGTAAATCTCTCTTTCAACTTTCCATAAAGCTAATATAACCAACTTCCCATAAAGTCATTACATTAACTTTATACATTATTAAATTACATTTGCCTATATCCAAGGGACTTATACTTTTAAAATGAAACAAGTATCATATACTTAAAACCCTACAAGTCCCTTAACTTTGAAAACTTAAGACATCCTTAATACTCTAAGGAAGTGAGTTAATCCCCTAACTCGCCCAACTTGGCCATTCTTAAAACAAGTAAAGGATATCAAGGTCTTGTACGTCTACCATACTATATAAGTGCAACTATTCATGCTCAAGAGATAGGAAAGTTCTACATACCTCTTCGGGTCAATCCACTTGCTAAGTACAATATCCCGCTCGTAGTATGTCAACCTCAACGAGCCTTAGTCCAACTTCAAATCCGAAGTCGCTCCCTAGCAACTTAGAGCCTCTTCTTGACACTTCAATCCGCCACTTGAGACCCTTAGAATATCACAAACAACTTTCCTTTAATCTTTCAATCAAAACCTAGAAAAGCAACTAGGTTTTCACCTTGCGACTAATACGAAAACGCTATTTTTCCGAGATCTTTCTGTTGAGATACCCTTACAATACCCTCATAAACCTTGGTTTAAAGTGTGGAGCTTTTTGGACAACAAACAAAAATTTCCTCTTTGAAACCCCCCTCAAACCCGAGAGCACCTATTGTTGTTCATCCAATTTTTCTTGAAATTTAGCTAAGTGTGGAGCTTGTCTCACTACTAGTACTACTATATAGTAACATGGAGGGTCAAGATGTGTACAAATGTGTGGCTTGGATGAGTTTCTTTTAAATATCAAGTCATGTGGCCCCATTGACTAAGTCAATATTATCAAGCTCTACTACTTGCAAGACTTGTCATCTTAATAATGGTCAAATGACCCTTATACCATGTTGATTTTCGTCCAAGCTCACTTAAGGGGGGGTGACACGTGTCGCCCTCCCATTCGTCACAATATTTCATTTTCCGACAATTTCATAATTCCGATAAATTTTTACAAGTCTCTAATCTTAACATTTCTGAGTTCTTACGTACGTTCTTAAAACATGTCCTGTAATTACGGGGTGTAACAGAAACCAGGAGACTTATACTTTTAAAACCAAGTATCATATCCTTTCAAATCAAGTTTCATAACTTTCAGAATACTTCAAGTCTCTTAACTTTAGAAATCAAGTTTCTTAACTTTAGAATAGTTCAAGTAATCAATACTTTCCAAACCAAGTATTCTATACATTTTCAAGTCAAGAAATCTTTGTTTACCTTATTAGAATAAATCATTCTTTTAACTTCCCATAAGTTGTTATAACCGACTTCCCATAAAGTTGTTATACTAACTTTATGCTTTAGAAACTAAGACATTTTTAACCTTTAATACAAGTGAGTTAATTCTCTAACTCAACCAACTTGGACATTCTTAAAAAAGTCAAGGATATCAAATGAAACTAAATTCATTTAAATCTTGTACGTCTACCGTACTATACATTTATAGCTACTCATGCTCAAGAGATAAGAAAAGTTCCACATACCTCTCCGGCTCAATCCACTTGCCAAGTTGAATACGCCGCACGTAGAATGTCAACCTATAATGACCATAATACGTCCATCAACTACTAGCTTTCAACGTAGAATATTCCTAAGTATAAGGACTCTTAATTCTACGGAAAATTGGGTAGCACTTGCTTTGTTTCTACGTATTTTTCCACCTTTTTCAAGGCCCGAAAATCAATAACCAAATGCCACATTTAAGGCTCAACAATTCAGAAATTCCAAGGGGATTACAGGCCTAGCCGGACGTGTAAAATTCTGCCCCACAATCAATATAAAACTGTCCATATCCTTAAGGCATATTCTCGGCAATATCAATATCAACAACAATGTCAATTTCCGTTCAATTCTTTTTTAATCCAAGTTGTTATTCCAACATGTTATATACATAATAACAATTACAACAACTATAAATCATTTCTTCCTTAACATGCGACGATTGTAACTATCGACATAATTGATTACAACATAAATGGCTAACTTGCCCATTTTCGGTTTTTAACATGTCGACATGATCCAAATCTTTTCAAACTTCAATATATATACCACATGCTCATTTAACAACTACTAAACACGTAATCTTTAATCACATTAAGAAGATGAAGATTTTACCTCAATAAGCCCTAATAATATCCAAGCGTCAAAGTCGGTCCTAGCAACTTTTAGCTCCTCTTCTTACGTTCCAATCCACTCCAAGCACTCCTTAGAAGCTCATAACCAACTTCTCTTCAATTTCCAACTTCAAAGTTGAAGAACACCTTAGGTTTTCATCTTGCGACTAACGTGAAAACGTAGTTTTTCCGGGATTTTTCTATTGAGATATCCTTGTAATACCCTTAGGAACCTTGGGTTGAAGTATTGTGAATTATGAACAACAATTGCAAAATTTTCTCTTCCACAAGGCCTCATGGCCGAGAGCTCACTTAAGAGCAAGAACAAGATTTTCCAATTTTCTCTAAGTGTTGAAATTACCAAGTCTTGCACTACTAGTATAGATATATACTACATTCAAGGCTCTAGATTAGAACATTTGTGTGGCTTGGATGAATTCATTTAAATATCAAGATAAGTGGGCTCATTGACTTGGTCAATAATGTCAAGTCTTTGCCTTTCAAGACTTGGCCCATTCTTGCCCATTTTCGTCCAAGCCCAAGTGTAGGGTGGTGACATGTGTCACCCTCCCATTCATCCATAATGTTTCGTTTTCCGACATTTCCATAATTGGTCAAACTATCGGAAACCTCGTGGGCCCCACAAAAATGTAATGTCACGACCCGACCCCGGATCCGTGACCGGTGCCTTAACCCGGGCACCCTTGTGACACAACATCAGAGAAAACCAGCGGAACATAAACTCATAATAAACAACCATAATGATATAAATAGTCTAGCCCAAAATGGCTACCCCAAAAGTACATAAAACCGAACAGTTACATCCTTAAACAAACCAAGTTATGACAAGACTACAGGCCTCTAAGAAGGAGTAACACTATGACGGGACAGGGCCCCGTCATGCCCCTGAATGTACAAAACATCAACAACACCAGGGAGAACCATACCAAAAGTCGAGCCTCCGAAGAAATGGAGCTCCTGACACCTGAGTAAAAGATCCTAGGAATGAGGATCTACCTCCTGCTTTCCCTTACCTGCGGCATGAACGCAGCCCCCGAGGAAGGGGTCGATACACAATGTACCAAGTATGTAAAAGCGGAAAATCGTAGTAATATCATAAGTCAAAAATAAGCGGAGTCATAGATAAAAATCAATTTCCTTGCCGTGCCTTACTAACAATGAGATTAACGAGTATAAAACTTATAGCATAAAAATAGGAGGCTCACGATCAAAACAGGTACCTCGCGTAGTATCATTAAGCAATCCTACTCACGGGACTATTTCACCGCGTGGGTCTGCGGACCGCGTGAGGTCATCCGCCTCGTCATGGGACTATTTCACCCGCATGGGACTATTTCACCCGCATGGATCCTGTGGACCCGCATGAGTACCATCGCCGTACTCGCATGGGACTATTTCACCCGCATGGATCCTGTGGTCCGGATCCGCATGAGTGCAAGCGCCGCACTCGCATAATGGGTAGCAAATCCATGGCATAAGTAATAACCCGGGGTTTACCCCGTAATAATATAAATATATAACATAGCTCATCCGGCTATCATACATAACATAAGCACTACCGGCCTATCATATCATACATAAGCACTACCGGTCTATCATATCACAACATAAGCACTACCGGCCTATCATAACATAAGCACTATCGTCTTATCATAACATAAGCAAGTTAAGAAATCCCCTAACTTCTTATTAACATTATTATTATATCCTCTCATTTTAGTATCCTAAGGCACTAACATGTCTTTTAATAGAAAATCCGGGAATTCAACCCAAGTACCATGTACTTCTAACTTTTTAAGAAATAACTTTTTTTATACAAAGTTCCAAGATACTAATCACCATAGTATCAAGTTACGATTTCTTTCAAGACAAATCACATTTCCTTTTAGAAATATAATAGGCTTCTAAATCAAGTGACTTCATTTCCTTTAAAACCTTAGGCAACCAATGCCTAAAAATCAATTCACCTTTCTTAGTTTCAAATCCTTTACCCGTACTTGTTTTAATTAGAGTAAACCTTTCTTTGTGAACCTTTCAAGAAAACCAATATAACCAACTTCCCATAAAGTCATTATATTAGCGTTGTCCCTTTGTCAAATACATTTTCCCTAAATCCAAGGGACTTATACTTTTGAAATGAAACAAGTAGCATATATTTTTAAAACAAGTGAAAGATATAATCTTGTACGTCTACCGTACTACATAGGTACAACTACTCATGCTCAAGAGATAGGAAAGTTCTACATACCTCTTTGGTCAATCCACTTGCTAAGCTCAACTACCGCAAGTAATATTTCAACCTATAATAATCATGATACGTTTGTTAACCTCTAACCTCAAAGTAGAACAATCCAAGTTCAAAGTCACTAAATTCTATGGAAAATTGGGCGGCATTTCCTTTGTTTCTACTCACTTTTCCACCTTTTCAAAGACCGATTTTTAACACTCAAACGCCACATTTAAGGCCCAACATCCAAACCAACACAAAGGGGATTACACACCTAAACTTGGGTGTGTAAAATTCTGCCCCAAAAGTTATAACAATTAATCTTAACAAGTTTAAGGTAATTTCTTTAGGCTACAACATGCTCACATAACCTCTTTAGCCAAATCCTTCATACCCAAACCACATTTCTTGCATGCAATGACTCTAAGAGCATTATTTACTACCACAAGTTCTTTCTTCTTAACATGCAACACTAACAACTAATTATAAAGGAAGAATCATTACCTTAGGGCTTTAGCCAAAACTATTCCAACAATTTTTGCTAGCCTCCTTTTCAAGAATACCACCACAATAACCTCCACAAGCTTGCAAATAACTTTCCTTCTTAACACCCTTTTCAGATTTTCCTTAAGCTTGGAGTTTCTCTTGATTTTTTAGAGAGAAGGGAGAGCTTTTTAGCTTAGAGAGAGAGAGAGAGAGATGAAAGATGACCAAGTCTTCAAGACTTGGTCAATATAAGGCATGCAACATTTCAGATGGGGGGGGGACACTTGTCACCCACCCATGACCTCTTTTAAAACAAAGCGGTCGAAATTTCCACTAACTCGCAGATCCCGGCGCGCGACCTGCGATCGGCGCAGCGGCTGAAACTTGTTACACCCCGTAAGTTCAGGACATGTAAAAGAGAATGCACGTAAGGAATCAAGACTTGGAATGGGTACGAAAGGAAGAATTGTTTTTCCGACGGAAAATGTTCCGAACGTCGGAAAGGAAAAATGTTCGTTGTTGAGAATTGGATTCTCAAAATGCATTATTTGAAGAGTATGGAATTTATATTATTTATGGAAATTTATTTTTACGGATTTGGTCACGTGGGGCCCACCCGAGGAATTTTACGTTTTGTGGGGCCCACGAGGGTTACGGAATTTTATGGACGAATGAGAGGGAGACACGTGGCACCCCCTCCATGATGTTGGACGAAATATTGCAAGGGTGTTATGGTCATTTGACCTATGTAGATGATAAGTCTTCTAAGCTTGATATTGTTGACAAGTCAACTTGTCCACCTAGGCTTGATCCAAGTGAAACCCATCCTAACCTCACATTTTGTGGACATCTAAACCCTCCATTGTGTGTTATAAGCTTACTACTAGTGCAAGACTAGCTCATTTACACTTAGAAAAAAATTAGAACACCTTGTGCTTGAGAGATAGCTCTCGGCTTTGTCCCTCTTCCAACAAGAAAATTTTGTGATTTTGATCCATTAGCCACAAGACTTTAACCCAATGTCCCTAAGGGTATTATAAGGATATCTCAATAGAAATATTTCGGAAAAACGGAGTTTTCACGTTAGTCGCAAGGCGGAAACTTAAGAAGTTCTTCAACTTTGAAGTTGGAACTTGAAGATAGGTTCTTCATAGGCCTCTAAGGAGTGCTTGGAGCGGATTGGAACCTAAGGAAATGAGCTAAGAATTGCTAAGGCGCGACTTTGATTCTTGGAATTTTTTTAGGGCTTATAAAGGTATAATCTTGTCGTTTTAGCAATTAAGGTTTACTTATTGTTGTAGCTATGGTTATTAGCAAGCATGAGTTATATATTACGAAGTTTGATTATTACATTGGCTATTGGAACCCTAATCCGAAAACTAGCATGTTAGCCTTAAGACTACAATTCTAGTTGATTATTCGTTTAAGTAAATCGCATGTTGTGTAGGAAGGAAATTGTAGTTGTTGAAATGGTTTATAACTATATAACATGTTAGACCTTAGAACTTGGAATTGGAAAAAAGATTGGAAAAGACTTTGAATTGTTAGTTGTAGTTGGCCGAGAATGGCTTGGAGTATTATACTTTTTGGTATGAATTGTGGGGCGGAATTTTACACGTATTGTAAGGCGTGTAATCCCCTTTGTTTGGTTGTTGTTTGGAGCCTTAAATGTGGCGTGTTGGTTATTGTATTCGGCCTTGAAAAAGGTGGCAAAGTGAGTAGAAACAAAGGAAGTCTTTGCGCCCGATTTTCCGTAGAATTAGAGGCCGTATACTTAGTATTATTCTACGTTGAGACTAGAAGTTGATAGTCTTGTTGTGACCATTATAGGTTGACACTTCTACGTACGGCGTATTCGGCTTAGCTTGTGGATTTTAGCCGAAAAGGTATGTGAACTATCTCCTCTTCTAGCATGATTCCATAAGATTAAGAAAGTATGTTCTACTCCTTAAATGATCCATTCCTTGGTTGTATTTGGATTGCCTAGAATAGAAGTTGTTCTATGAACTTCCTTGATTGTACCTTGGTGTTTAAATTGTAAGTTGTAAAATCCATTTTCTTAGTGAAGTTTGGATTCTTAAAAGTGAAAGTATTTTACTTAAAGTACGTAGAGTCTTGAAAAGGAAGTGGTTTCCAAATCTTTTGGACTAGTGCCTTAGTCCCAAAATCCTAAAGGTCATTATATGACTTTAGGGGAGTCAAAGGAGTGATTTACTTAATTGTTTTAAAAGAGGAGAAATGACATGATTTAAGAGAAGTAACTTGTTTTAAAGGAGTGAGTTACTTGAGGTTTAAAAGTAGAAGAAACTTGTTTTCTATATATTAAGAGACTTGAAGTGTTTTGAAAGTTGAGAACTTGTTTTGTAAGTATGTGATACTTGGTTTTTAATAGCATAAGTCTCTTGGTTATTAAAGGAATGGATATGTCTAAAACCATAAAGGGTTATAACGGTTTTATGGGAAGTTGGTTATAACGGCTTTATGGAAGGTTTAGAAAGTTGTCTATTTTTTATTAATGGGCATAAGTTGCCTAGATTGTGAAAATTTGAAGTTACTTGATTTCAAGCTTTGAAATGAGTTTTCTAAAAGTGTAGTAACTTACTTTGAAAAATAGACATGCCTTGATACTACGGGTGTTAGTATCTTGGGGTTTACATAAAAAGGAGTCTTTTGAAAAGAATGTACGTACGTAGTACTTTGGCTTGATAAATTGAGAATTTGTCTAAGTGTGCCTTGATTAGTACTTTGGCTTGATAAATTGAGAATTTGTCTAAGTGTGCCTTGATTAGTACTTTGGCTTGATAAATTGAGAATTTGTCTAAGTGTGCCTTGATTAGTACTTTGGCTTGATAAATTGAGAATTTGTCTAAGTATGCCTTGATAAGTACTTTGGCTTGTTAAATGAGAATTATTCTATTGGTGCCTTGATAAGTACTTTGGCTTGATTAATTGAGAATTAGTCTGAGTGTGCCTTGACTAAGTACTTTGGCTTGTTTAATTGAGAATTGCATATGTGTGCTGGAAATAGCCGGATGTGTGCTATTGGTATATCAGTCGTTTCGGGGTCATTCCCCGGGTTTGTGGCATTGCATATTTCTGTGGATTTGCTACCCACGATGCGAGGAATACCTCGTGCGAGTCCGCACGGGCTTATGCGGTGAAATAGTCCCGTGCGGGCGGTCCACCTATGCGAGGAATACCTCACGCGAGTCCGTGCGCTTATGCGGTGAAATAGTCCCACGCGGGCGGGTCCGGCTATGCGAGGAATACCTACGCGAGTCCATAAGGGCTTACGCGGTGAAATAGTCCTATCACGAGGAATACCTCACGCGGGTCCACGCGGCCTATGCGGGTGAAATAGTCCCAGGAGTAGGATTGCTAAATGATACTGCGGGCGGGTGGTCCTGCTTTGATCGTGAGCTTTCTACTTTATATTGTAAGGATACTACTGTTTACTCACATTGTTAGTAAGGCACAGTGTGTTGAAATTTGATTATCATATATGTCCCCGGATTTGTTTGTGTTACCCTATGGTCATGCTTTTACGATGTGGGATTCCGGGGCATGAGACCACGAGGTATTTAGGACACAGGTGGGACTTGATGTTATATTATATCATGGACTGCCGTGGTGAGAAGGATTCCATGGGCATGATTGATATTATGGGCGTGAGACCCATGGTTATGTATTAGTAACGACTTTGAGGGCATGCGTCCCTGACTTGATATGACTGTTTATGTATTGTGAACTGTAATTTGATTATCATACATGTCTCCTGTTTTGTTAGACTGTTATGATTTGTTTACAGTATTTTTCAGTTCACATACTTGGTACATTCTTCGTACTGACCTCCTTCGGGGGGCTGCGTTCATGCCGCAGGTTTAGGTACTGATTTGGTGATCGGCAGTGTAGGACCTCGCCGAGTCTTTGGATAGCTCCTTCGTTCGGGAGTTTATCTTTTGGTATAAGTTCTTTCAGCATGCTTTTGTACGATTGTGGTACGGGGGCCTTGTCCGTCATATTTCGCTTAACTCACAGAGTGCAGTATTCATATGTGGGATTGGACTCATGTACGGTGTAGCGTCTTTTGTTATGTATTGTATATGGCAGCCTTGTCGGCTTTGCCCTTGCACGCACGATTGGTTTTCAAAAAAAAAAAAAGATGCTATTTAATTTCCGCAGTTTACTTGGGTTGTTAAGGTAGAAGGGTGCCCAGGTAGGGCACCAGTCACGGGCCCGGGGTTCGGGGCGTGACAGAGTGGTATCAGAGCAGTCAGTCCTCAGAATGTTTACAGACCGTGTCTAGTAGAGGTTGATTATCGGTGTGTTGCGCGCCACACCCATAAACAGGAGGCTACATGACATTTAGGAGTTGGTTTCTATTCTTCTCACTCTAAGATCGTGCCATAGAGCTGTGTTAGTAAGATAATTCCTCTCTGACGTATTGTTGTGTTCTGATTATGCCTCCAAGGAGGGCAACAGCCGCCCAGAAGGGCAAAGGAGTAGCAGGAGCTACTAGTCAGACTCAGAGAGTTGATAGGGCTTATGCCCAGGTTATACCGGATGTTGTTCCGCAGTCGGCGAGTTCTTCTGCGCCAGGTTTTGAGGCCCCAGCACCAGAGCCGACAATTTCTCAGTTAAGAGAAGACTTTAGGGTCATGAAGGAAGCCATTATGTTATTGACCAAGATAGCGATTACAGCCACGCAGGAGGTTATTCGCCGCAAGACAGTGTACAGAGGCAGAGGGCGGCCATGGATCTGCGTAAGAGGCTAGACCGGTTGGTTATTCCAGTGAGTTTTGGACGAGCCGCTCAAGAAATGAGTGAGATATTTGCCCCACTTACCCAAAGACATACCCCGCAGCTCACATGTGGGAGATTTGACCCCACAAGGTATTTAGGAGCCGGTCCAAGCTCCAGGGATCGAGGTTCTCAGAGGAGCAGAGGATTTTCTCAGTCGAGGCCACTTATTCCTCAGTGTTCCAGATGTGGTAAGCATCATTCGGGGAAATGCCGTTATGGCACAGGTGTTTGTTTTTATTGTGGCCGTCCGGGCCATATTCTGAGGGTATGTCCTTTTAGAAGGAGCACCGGTGAGGTGGCTCAGCCTATGAGGCCGATGGTTGCTTCCCTTTCCTCCACAGCTGTGCGTCCCCCAGGGAAGGGTGTTCAGATATTAGCCAGCCGTGGTAGAGGTCAGGGTGGAGTTTATAGTTCTGGCGGTCTTTCGAACCGCATAGATGACGCGACTACTGGACAGGATCAGGAAGCAACATCGCCTAGGGTTACAGGTATACTTCGATTCTTTTGAATCATACGTGCATTGTTAGATTCAGATTTTACCCTAGCGTATATGTTTTCTATTTATTGCTAGAGTTGTAAAGTGAAAGTACCCCAGAGGCAGGGATACTTTGATTAGTAAAGGAAAAAAAAGTTAAGAATGTTGACAAGAATGATAAGTGAACTGAGACTATAGTTGTGAAGAGTTCACACGTAGTAATTACCCCGTAACAGTGTAAGACCGATAGGGAAGGATGTACAGTAGAAATACTTTGACTTATGTGACGAACCTCTAGTGAATGGAAGGATAGGGTGAGAAGTACCTTGAGATAAGAGAGAAATTTATTTCAAACTAAGAATGAGAAGTTAAGTGTGACGATGAGTCGGGTTATGGACTCATTTCGGGTCAGCCGGTAGTATGGGATGGGGTGATGTCAGCTAGAAATGGTTCTGTTATGTGATAGGGTCCCGAGGATGCCAGGCCCAAGTTTAGTAAATTGTTGTACGAGTTTGTGGATGCGTTCCACCGGAACTAGGTCGTAAGGACCAAGGAGAGCCTTAACGGGAATGTAAGTAACGATATGGCCAAGTTTGGTTAGTAACTCCAAGGATTGGAGAACAGAAACAAAATTTGAGATTTTGTACGTTTACTAAATGAGTTTAGAAGTACGAGAAAGTATGACAAGTAAGGGAAGAAAGGAACCTCTAAGGATCCCGTGTTTTAGAAGACTGTAACCTTCGAGTTTTGGGAGAAGGGGTCGCGGACGGAAGGTCCATTGATATGTTTACATATGTTAGGCGATGGCCATGTGTGGCATCGTTAGTCTTGAGAAGTATTGGTTGATAGGCATAGTATAGAGTTTATGCCGGAGTGTGTATAGCTTGGCAACCGACTAAGAACATTCGGTGACGAATGTTTCTAAGGGGGGAAGAATGTTACACCCCGTAAGTTCAGGACATGTAAAAGAGAATGCACGTAAGGAATCAAGACTTGGAATGGGTACGAACGGAAGAATTGTTTTTCCGACGGAAAATGTTCCGAACGTCGGAAAGGAAAAATATTCGTTGTTGAGAATTGGATTCTCAAAATGCATTATTTGAAGAGTATGGAATTTATATTATTTATGAAAATTTATTTTTACGGATTTGGTCACGTGGGGCCCACCCGAGGAATTTTACGTTTTGTGGGGCCCACGAGGGTTACAGAATTTTATGGACGAATGAGAGGGAGACACGTGGCACCCCCTCCATGATGTTGGACGAAATATTGCAAGGGTGTTATGGTCATTTGACCTATGTAGATGATAAGTCTTCTAAGCTTGATATTGTTGACAAGTCAACTTGTCCACCTAGGCTTGATCCAAGTGAAACCCATCCTAACCTCACATTTGTGGACATCTAAACCCTCCATTGTGTGTTATAAGCTTACTACTAGTGCAAGACTAGCTCATTTACACTTAGAAAAAAATTAGAACACCTTGTGCTTGAGAGATAGCTCTCGGCTTTGTCCCTCTTCCAACAAGAAAAATTTGTGATTTTGATCCATTAGCCACAAGACTTTAACCCAATGTCCCTAAGGGTATTATAAGGATATCTCAATAGAAAGATTTCGGAAAAACAGAGTTTTCACGTTAGTCGCAAGGCGGAAACTTAAGAAGTTCTTCAACTTTGAAGTTGGAACTTGAAGATGGGTTCTTCATAGGCCTCTAAGGAGTGCTTGGAGCGGATTGGAACCTAAGGAAAGGAGCTAAGAATTGGTAAGGCGCGACTTTGATTCTTGGAATTTTTAGGGCTTATAAAGGTATAATCTTGTCGCTTTAGCAATTAAGGTTTACTTATTGTTGTAGCTATGGTTATTAGCAAGCATGAGTTATATATTACAAGTTTGATTATTACATCGCTATTGGAACCCTAATCCGAAAACTAGCATGTTAGCCTTAAGACTACAATTCTAGTTGATTATTCGTTTAAGTCGTCGCATGTTGTGTAGGAAGGAAATTGTAGTTGTTGAAATGGTTTATAACTATATAACATGTTAGACCTTAGAACTTGGAATTGGAAAAAAAAGATTGGAAAAGACTTTGAATTGTTAGTTGTAGTTGGCGAGAATGGCTTGAGTATTATACTTTTGGTATGAATTGTGGCAGAATTTTACACGTATTGTAAGGCGTGTAATCCCTTTGTTTGTTTGTTGTTTGGAGCCTTAAATGTGGCGTGTTGGTTATTGTATTCGCCTTGAAAAGGTGGCAAAGTGAGTAGAAACAAAGGAAGTCGCCGATTTTCCGTAGAATTAGAGGCCGATACTTAGTATTATTCTACGTTGAGACTAGAAGTTGATAGCCTTGTTGTGACCATTATAGGTTGACACTTCTACGTACGGCGTATTCGGCTTAGCTTGTGGATTTTAGCCGAAAAGGTATGTGAACTATCTCCTCTTCTAGCATGATTCCTTAAGATTAAGAAAGTATGTTCTACTCCTTAAATGATCCATTCCTTGGTTGTATTTGGATTGCCTAGAATAGAAGTTGTTCTATGAACTTCCTTGATTGTACCTTGGTGTTTAAATTGTAAGTTGTAAAATCCATTTTCTTAGTGAAGTTTGGATTCTTAAAAGTGAAAGTATTTTACTTAAAGTACGTAGAGTCTTGAAAAGGAAGTGGTTTCCAAATCTTTTGGACTAGTGCCTTAGTCCCAAAATCCTAAAGGTCATTATATGACTTTAGGGGAGTCAAAGGAGTGATTTACTTAATTGTTTTAAAAGAGGAGAAAAGACATGATTTAAGAGAAGTAACTTGTTTTAAAGGAGTGAGTTACTTGAGGTTTAAAAGTAGAAGAAACTTGTTTTCTATATATTAAGAGACTTGAAGTGTTTTGAAAGTTGAGAACTTGTTTTGTAAGTATGTGATACTTGGTTTTTAATAGCATAAGTCTCTTGGTTATTAAAGGAATGGATATGTCTAAAACCATAAAGGGTTATAACGGCTTTATGGGAAGTTGGTTATAACGGCTTTATGGAAGGTTTAGAAAGTTGTCTATTTTTTATTAATGGGCATAAGTTGCCTAGATTGTGAAAATTTGAAGTTACTTGATTTCAAGCTTTGAAATGAGTTTTCTAAAAGTGTAGTAACTTACTTTGAAAAATAGACATGCCTTGATACTACGGGTGTTAGTATCTTGGGGTTTACATAAAAAGGAGTCTTTTGAAAAGAATGTACGTACGTAGTACTTTGGCTTGATAAATTGAGAATTTGTCTAAGTGTGCCTTGATTAGTACTTTGGCTTGATAAATTGAGAATTTGTCTAAGTGTGCCTTGATTAGTACTTTGGCTTGATAAATTGAGAATTTGTCTAAGTGTGCCTTGATTAGTACTTTGGCTTGATAAATTGAGAATTTGTCTAAGTATGCCTTGATAAGTACTTTGGCTTGTTAAATGAAAATTATTCTATTGGTGCCTTGATAAGTACTTTGGCTTGATTAATTGAGAATTAGTCCGAGTGTGCCTTGACTAAGTACTTTGGCTTGTTTAATTGAGAATTGCCTATGTGTGCTGGAAATAGCCGGATGTGTGCTATTGGTATATCAGTCGTTTCGGGGTCATTCCCCGGGTTTGTGGCATTGCATATTTCCGTGGATTTGCTACCCACGATGCGAGGAATACCTCATGCGAGTCCGTACGGGCTTATGCGGGTGAAATAGTCCCATGCGGGCGTGTCCACCTATGCGAGAATACCTACGCGAGTCCGCACGGGCTTACGCGGTGAAATAGTCCCACGCGCGGGTCCACCTATGCGAGGAATACCTCACGCGAGTCCGTAAGGGGCTTATGCGGTGAAATAGTCCTACGCGAGGAATACCTCACGCTGGTCCACGCGCCTACGCGGGTGAAATAGTCCCGCGAGTAGGATTGCTAAATGAATCGCGCGGGTGGTCCCGCTTTGATCGTGAGCTTCCTACTTTATATTGTAAGGATACTACTGTTTACTCTCATTGTTAGTAAGGCACAGTGTGTTGAAATTTGATTATCATATATGTCCCCGGATTTGTTTGTGTTACCCTATGGTCATGCTTTTACGATGTGGGATTCCGGGGCATGAGACCACGAGGTATTTAGGACACAGGTGGGACTTGATGTTATATTATATCATGGACTGCCGGCAGTGAGGAAGGATTCCACGGGCATGATTGATATTATGGGCGTGAGACCCATGGTTATGTATTAGTAACGACTTTGAGGGCATGCGTCCCTGACTTGATATGACTGTTTATGTATTGTGAACTGTAATTTGATTATCATACATGTCTCCTGTTTTGTTAGACTGTTATGATTTGTTTACAGTATTTTCAGTTCACATACTTGGTACATTCTTCGCATCGACCTCGCCGGGCCGCGTCATGCCGCAGTTTAGGTAATGCATTTGGTGATCGGCAGTGTAGGACCGCCGAGTTTTTGGATAGCTCCTTCTGTTCGGGAGTTTATCTTTTTGGTATAAGTTATTTCAAGATGTGCTTTTGTACGGTTGTACGCGGGGCCTTGTCCCGTCATATTTCGATTTAACTCCTAAGTGCAGTATTCATATGTGGGATTGGACTCATGTACGGTGTAGCGTCTTTTGTTATGTATTGTATATGGCACCCTTGTCGGCTTTGCCCTTGCACGCACGATTGGTTTTCAAAAAAAAAAAGAGATGCTATTTAATTTCCGAAGTTTACTTGGGTTGTTAAGGTAGAAGGGTGCCCAGGTAGGGCACCAGTCACGGGCCCGGGGTTCGGGGCGTGACAAAACTCCTGCCGCCTTCTAAGGACTTTCCGGCCGCCACGCTTCGCTCAGCGCGCGCTGAAACTTCAGCGACCCTCAGATCTTCCGCGCGCCCTACAATCACCCGCTTGGCGCGCATGCGGCGCCCTGCGCCGCTGAGCCCCCGATCGCGTCCGCACCGAACCACGGGTATAACATTCTCCCTTAGAAACATTCGTCCCGAATGTTCCTTCTAGGCTTACTCGAATCACAAATCGACGTACGCTCTAACTACTCTTTTGCAAATAAAGATGCTCCCACGCCACAACAATACTTAAGCACAATGGCTAAATCAACACGAACAAGCAGGAAAGTGGGTTACCTGGAGGGGTAGGGAATAAGTGAGGATACTTCTTCATCATGTCATCCTCTGCTTCCCACGTCATTTCCTCCCTGTTCTCGTTCCGCCATAAGACCTTGACGGAAGCCACGTCCTTCGTCCGAAGTCGCCTAACCTGTCGATCGAGTATCGCTATGGGACTCTCCTCATACGATAACTCTTCTATCACTTGGACATCATGAACCGGGTGCACTCTAGATGGATCTCCAATACATTTCCGCAACATGGACACATGGAAAACTGGATGTACCGCCTCCAAATCGGACGGCATATCTAACTCATAGGCAACCCTGCCTACCCTACGGACAATCTGATACGGCCCAATGTACCTTGGGCTAAGCTTCCCCTTCTTTCCAAATCTCATCACGCCCTTCATGGGTGATACCTTTAGAAAAACCCAATCATCTATCTCAAATTCCAAGTGTCGACGCCGATGATCTGCATACGACTTCTGCCGACTCTGAGCTGCCAACAACCGCTCCTGGATAAGCTTCACCTTATCCACTGCCTGCTGAACTAAGTCTGGCCCGACTAACTGAACTTCTCCCACCTCGAACCAGCCTATCGGTGACCTGCACTTCCTCCCGTATAATGCGCCATCTGAATACTGGAATGGTAGCTGTTGTTGTAAGCAAACTCCACAAGAGGCAAATGATCCTCCCAGCTACCCCTGAAATCAATAACACAAGCCCGCAGCATATCCTCAAGTGTCTGGATAGTGCGCTCGGTCTGTCCGTCGGTCTGAGGGTGAAATGCAGTACTGAGACTCACCTGTGTCCCTAATCTCTTCTGAAAAGACCTCCAGAAGTTAGTGTCACGACCCATTCCGGGGCCCGTGACTGGTGCCTTACCGGGGCACCCAAGTAGTCATACATCAGAGAAATCAGCGGAAATATAAAACAAGACATGAAACAGTTTATAAAATAAGACACAGTTTATGTGAGAAAACATCGCCTTTCGGCATATATATATAAACATGGTTTAGCGATTACATCCGACATCGCATAACATGACTACAGATCTCTAAGGAAATATACAACTATGGCGGACAGGGCCCCGCCATACCTCGATCAGACAAAACTATCTACAACAGGGAGATCATACCCAAAAGTAGAGCCTCCGGAAAAGATGGAGCTCCCGACACCAACGTAGAGATCCTAAGAATGTGGATCTAGCACCTGCTTGCCCTTACCTGCGGCATGAACGCAGCCCCCCGAAGGAGGTCAGTACAACAGGTACTAAGTATATGAAATCAGAAATACTTAAATGAAAACATTTCATTTTAAAATCGATTTTGCAAGTATGTATGAAACAACGATGGGACCGCATATAGTGCCACATCATAAACAAGAGCAACAATAGGTAAATCTGTAGCAGTCTGTTCTAGGTGCGAATGATCGAATGGGGCCAATTGCGTAGTATCACCATGCAAGCCTAATCTCGACTCCGTAGTCCGCATAGGCCACTCACATAGGCCCGCATAGGTACATAACCCCGCATCGAGGGTAGCTACTCCGGCATCGCCCCGACTCGTAGTTCGCATGGCCACATAGACCGCATGAGGTATAACCCCGCATCACTAACCCGAACTCCGTAGCTCCGCATAGGTCCCTGGACCCGCATGAGGTATTCTCGAATCATGGTCCTGCATCACCGAGTCTACCCCGCGTCGGAGGCGACAACCCCGATAATATGTCAAGAGGTGAGTGATAGTACACTAACATAACAACTTATCTTTAAACAACATAAGCACAACAAGAATACTCTTTTATACAAACGTTACAAGACACTAACACACATAGCATCATATCATGTCTACTTATCAAACCATCTTATTATTCTTTTCACAATTTAATATAAGTGCATTATAAACACATAGGCAACTGCTTCTTTTATCATTCTTAAGTGGTTATACTTAACTTCCCATAAAGCTAGTATAACTCTTAAGCTTCGCTTTAAAACCAATTAGTTCTCTTCTGTTAAAAATGATTGATTCTTTTGAAATGCTTTCAGTTCTTTATTATTCAGGCTTAAGCCGTGAGGCATTGCCGTAAGTATTATTCAGGCTTAAGTCAAAGACATTGCCGTAGTTATTATTCAGTTAACACATGTACGTCTACCGTACTACATATATATTGTAAAATATCATGTTTTAGGAAGAATCACATACCTTCTCAGCGAAAACCACCTGCCAAGTTGAATATGTCGCGCGCAGAGAATCAGCCTATAATAGTCAGACACGTCTATCAACGTTCAGACTACTTTGTAAACAGTTCTAAACAGAGGGTTCTATATCCTACGGGAAATTGGGCAGCACTTCCCTACCCGGTGAGCTACTTAAGTCTCATCAGTGAAAATCCTATGTAAGTACAATTTGCTTATTCTTCTTTAAACCCTTCTACTGTGATAATTCAATTCTATTCTGTGATATTCTTCTAAGTATTTAATACTTATTCTTATACTACTACAGTATGTATTCTCTAATTCAAAAGAGGGTTAGGATTATTTACCTCGGTAAGCCCAATAATATCCTAGATAAAAGTCGCGCCTGAGCAAGGTTTTGCTCCTAAGTTGTACGCTCCAAAGAAACCTTAGAAGTTCTTCACAACTTCTACTAAGTACTAAGGGATATGGGCTAGGGTATTTTGGGCATTATAACAATACTAGAAGGCAACTTTTCTACCAAGGAGGGGGTAGATTTCGGCTAGGCTAGGGAGGCCTCGCCAACTTTACTCAAGGGAAAGGTGTTTGGACGAAATGGCTTAAGGGAGAGGAGAGGATTTTTCAAGACTTGGAAGTAATTTTGTGGATGAAGAACTCTTCATCTAAGGGGGTATTTATAGGTCAAGCCATGGCCAACTAAGGGTCAAGATGATGCCAAGTGCAAGGCAAGTGTAGGGTGAAGATTTAGGCAAGTGTCCATTCTATCTACTACACATAAATATCCTACCAACTCCTTGACTTGTGCAAAGGCACAAAAAACGTGCCAACCTTGTCCAATTCGTCCAATGGACGATTTCAAGTCCACCAATTGGAGGGTGCCAAGTGTCGCCCTCCCGTTGGTCCAAAATGTTTCGTCTCTCGGAAAAATCCGCAAAAATTAGAAATGGCATAGCCGGAATTTACCCTACGAAAGCTGTGGAAACGTTTCGTCGGAAAACTATTCGTTTTGTGAGTTGTGCCCAAAAAAAACATCTTGTGCCTAAACTTTAAGGCTAGACTTTTGTACGTATTTCCTTACGTACATACTCTGGAAATACGGGGTATAACATTCTCCCCCCCTTAGAAACATTCGTCCCGAATGTTCCTTCCCAAGACAGTTAACGATAAGATTCTTCATAACTTAAATGCTTGCAAATGCCACACACGCCACGTAACAACACTTAGGCATAAACGATAATGAATATTTACAAGTAGGAAAGTGAATTACCCGGAGGTGGGGAATAGGTGAGATACTTCGCCTCATGTAATCCTCGGCTTCCCAAGTCATCTCCTCACGAGCTCGCTCCGCCACAAGACTTTGACGGAAGCCACGCCTCGTCCGCAGACGCCTAACCCGACGATCGATTATCGCTATGGAACCTCCTCATACGATAACCCCTGGTCACCCGGACATCGTCAATCGGTGCACCTAGATGGATCCCCGATACATCTCCTCAAAGATAGATACGTGAAAACCGGATGAACCGCCTCCGATCGGACGGCAGATCCAACTCATAGGCAACCTTGCCTACCTCGCGGACAATGCAAACGCCCAATGTACTTGGCCGAAGTTTCTTCTTCCCGAATCTCATCACACCTTCATGGGTGACACCTTCAGAAAACCCAATCATCAATCGCGAACTCCGGATGCCGACGACGATGATCTGCATACGACTGGCCGACTCGAGCCGTCGATAGCCGCTCGGATAAGCTTCACCTTATCCATCGCTGCTGCACCAAATCTGTCCCACTAGCCGCACTCTCGCCACATCGAACCAACCTATAGGCGATCTCGCACTTCCTCCCATACAAGGCCTCATAAGGCGCCATCCGAATACGAGTGGTAGCTATTATTGTACGCGAACTCAACTAGAGGAAAATGATCCTCCAGGCTACCCTCGAAGTCGATAACACAGCTCGCAAAGATATCCTCAAGAGTCCGGATAGTGCGCTCGGCCCGTCTGTCATGCGTGGATGGAATGCAGATTGTGCTCACTGCGTCCCTAAACCTCTCGGAAAGACCTCCGAAGTTAGCCAGAATCGGACTCTCTGCGATATGATAGAAATAGGGACTCCATGCGATCGACGATCTCTGGATGTAAAGTCCGCATAATCCTCACCGAAAAAGTCGCCTGACGGAAGAAAGTGGGCTGATTTCACACCGTCGACGATAACCCATATAGAATCATGTCTCTCCGAGTGCGAGGTAATCACGTGATAAAATCCATGTTGATTACCTCCCACTTCCGTGTCGGGATCTCAATCGTCGCAACAAACCACCGTGCCTCGTGCTCTACCTTCACCGCCGACAACACAGCAATCGAGCTACGAACTCGCAACGCCCTCTTCAAGCCATCCCACCAATACACAGATCTAAGGTCGTGGTACATCTTGGTCGACCGGATGGATAGAGTAACGCGCGCCGTGTGCTTCCCAAGAACTCACGCCAAGTCCTCAAACATCCGAACACACAACTCGCCTCAAACCTTAGCACCCCATCGTGCTACCTCAAAAGGACCCTTGCCTCACGAAGAGTTGTATCACGATAACGCGTCGTAATCGGATCTCAAATCCGCGTTGCCTCTTCACCTCCTCGACGCTGGAAGACTCGGCAACCTCACGAACTCGAACCCCACTGCTATCAGAATCAATCAAACGGACGCCAAGGCTCGCTAACGGATGCAAACCACAAACCATGTCCCTCCTCTCTAGCTGCACATCTGATAGGCTCCCCATCGACCTACGACTAAGAGCATCTGCCACAACATTGGCCTTCCCCGGGTGGTACAGGATATCAACATCGTAATCCTTAAGTAACTCTAACCACCGCCTCGCCGTAAGTTCACTCCTCTGGTGAAGATATACTTGGAGGCTCTTGTGGTCTGTATAAATATCCACGTGAACCCCATACAAATAGTGCCTCGGATCTTCAAAGCGTGAATCACACCGCCAACTCCAAATCATGGGTGGGGTAGTTCCTCGTGTTTCTTCACCGTCGGGATGCATATGCTATAACCCCGCCATGCCGCATCAACACACATCCCAACCCGATGCCCGACGATCACAATACACGACATAACCATCCGACCTCCGGAAGAGTAAGAATGGGGCGCCGCCGATCTTTTTCAAAGAATCGAAACCCCGCCACAAGCATCACCATCAAACTTGCCGCTTCTAAGTCACCTAGTCAATGCGAGATATAAGCAAACTTCTCCACGAACCGCCGATAATATCCTGCAAGGCCCGTAAAATCGCGAACCTCTGCCGGAGTAGTAGGTCTAGGCCAAGTCTCGATCGCCGATCTTGGTCGTATCCACTCGAATGCCATCACCCGACAATATGCCCAAGAAACGCCATCAAGTCAACCAAAACTCACATTTGGAAAACTTGGCGCATAATCGCTGGTCTCGAGAATCACAAGACAGCCCTCAAATGCTCGCATGCTCTCGCTCGAGCGAGAATAAACCAAGATATCATCGATGAACACTATCACAAACGGCCCAAAAATGGTTTGAACACTCGGTTCATCAAATCCATGAATACCGCGAGCATTGGTCAACCCAAAGACATGACCACGAACTCATAATGCCCGCATCGGTCCGAATGCGATCTAGGGACATCCACCTCTCTCGACTTCGCACTGATGATAGCCCGATCGCAGATCAATCTTGAGAAACATCTCGCGCTCGCAACTGGTCGAACAAATCATCAATCCTGGGAAGGGGGTATCTGTTCTTAATGGTCACCTTGTTCAGCTGCCTGTAATCAACACACATGCGCAGCGTCCCGTCCTTCTTCTTTACGAACAATACCGGCGCTCCCCAGGGAGAAACACTAGGCCTGATGAAGCCCTTCTCCAGCAAATCCCTAAGCTGATCCTTCAACTCTCTCAACTCGGCAGGTGCCATTCTGTATGGCGGAATGGAAATAGGCCGAGTGTCTGGCAATATGTCTATACAAAACTCAATCTCCCTCTCAGGAGGGATACCCGGGAGGTCGTCTGGAAACACGCCTGGGAACTCTCTGACCACTGGAACTGACGGAAAATCTGGTACCGCAGCTTCAGTATCAAACACCCGAACGAGATGGTAGATATACCCCTTCTGCACCATCTTCCTAGCCTTGAGGTAGGAAATAAACCTACCCCTCGTATATACCGTGCTCACCTACCACTCAACAACCGGCCTCAGAAACCGGAACCGCACTACTCTCTCTCTCGGTCTACATTGGCGAAAGAAGCTAGCCAATCCATCCCCATGATCACGCCGGTCAATCATCTCCAACGCTCTCAAGGCGGCTAGGGTCTGACGACTCTAAATGGTCACAGGACACGCTCTCTATACCCGCCGAGCTACCACCGAATCACCCATCGCGTAGCTACCTCGAAAGCGGTCTATAGACTCGTGCTCTATCCCTATCCTACTAGCAATAAGGGGGAGATATATAGACAGAGTAGAACCCGGATCTATCAAGGCATAAACATCAAACCCGAACCGATAAGGTACCGTGGACGACATCGGTGAGGCCTCCCGATCCTCGCTTACCGACAAGGCATAAATGTGGTTACGAGGACCTCTAGAATCGGGACCCGCACCACGACCTGCCGCGACTGGGCCATGAGTACCTTGCCCTCCGGCGAGTAATCGCTGGGGATGAAGAAGACCCGCGAAAGAACTCGTAGGTGACTCTACCACCCGCGCCACTCCTAGTCGGGCAGTCTCTCGCAAAATGACCCTGCTGGCCACAACTGAAACAAGCTCCCGTAGTACCACAACTCCCGAAGTGGGACCTACCGTGACGGCCACACCGAGGGGGTGGTCCTATCGGCCGCACCTCTGCCGCTCGGATGTCCAAGTCCTGGGGCCCCGGTTCGCTCTCGAATGTCTGGCTGCGGCGACGGTGCAGAGTGCTCGAGCCGTGGTGCAAATCTCGACTGCTGCTGAGGCCGCCCACCACGATAGCCACCAAAAGACCCTGCCGTCCTGGTCTTCTTCGCTGCTGTCACAACCCGTCGGTCTCTACGCTCCTCACATCCAAGAGCATGAGCCTGCATGCGGGTAATGTCCATACCCGGTTGAAGAGAAGCACCCGCACATGACTCGGCCATATAATCGTCTAGCCCGGTGACGTAGCGGTGCACCCTATCCTCCATATCTGCTACCAACGCTAGGACATATCGAGCCAATGAATCAAACTCGACATTGTACTCCCGACAAGGCCCTCTCGCCTCAAAGAAGAAAAATCTACACCCCGCGCCTCCTCATCCGCGAGGCAAGAAGTGAGTGAGGAAGGCCTCTAAGAACTCATCCCAAGTAGCTGGGGACGCGTGCTCTCCCCGGGATAACTCCCATGAATCAAACCAATCGACTGCGGTATCACGCAGCCTATGTGAACCAAAGATCACGGACTCGGTCTCCGACGCCCTGATCACTCTCAAAATCCTCAGTGGCGACGGATGAACTCCTGCGGATCATCCTCCCGGCCTCGACCAGTAAAACTCGGCGGGCTACAACTCGAAGTCTCGTAGCCTCGGACTCTCGCCTCGGGTGAACCACGGTACGATCGGCCGGAATCGAACCGCCAGATTCACTGTCCTCATGTCTGGCCACAATCCTAGCCAATAGTTGGGCCATCTCCTTGTACCCTAACTCCTCCGCCCCAGGCTGTGGGACAGGAGGTGTGGGTACTGTGGTCTCTGCTGGGGCCGGCGGCGTCATGGAACTCGCCGCCTCGGGTATGGACTGGGCCTGAGCCCTCGTGACTCTAGGTGTCCCACTAGCAGCTCCCTCGGCTGCCTTGCCCTTCTGGGCCCGGGTTGCCTTACGTGGAGGCATAACTGTTACAGAAAAGGAATACGTTAGAGGGGTCCAACTTTAACATAGCTCTAAAGCACGATCTCAGAGTGAGAAGAATGGAAACCAATCCTAAATATCCTATAGCCTCCTGATTATTGGTGTGGTGCACAACACACCGATAATCAAGACTCTACAAGATACGGTCTGTAGACACTTTCCGAGGATTAACTGCTCTGATACCACTTTTGTCACGACCCGTTCCGGGGCCCGTGACTGGTGCCTTACCGGGGCACCCAAGTAGTCATACATCAGAAAAATCAGCGGAAATATAAAACAAGACATGAAACAGTTTATAAAATAAGACACAGTTTATGTGAGAAAACATCGCCTTTCGGCATATATATATAAACATGGTTTAGCAGTTACATCCGATATTGTACAACATGACTACAGACCTCTAAGGAAATATACAACTATGGCGGGACAGGGCCCCGCCATACCGATCAGACAAAACTATCTACAACAGTGAGATCATACCCAAAAGTAGAGCCTCGGAAAAGATGGAGCTCCCGACACCAACGTAGATCCCGAGAATGTGGATCTAGCACTGCTTGCCTCTTACCGCGGCATGAACGCAGGCCCAAGGAGGTCGATAACAGTACTAAGTATATGAAATCAGAAATACTTAAATGAAAACATATCATTTTAAAATCAGTTTGCAAGTATGTATGAAACAACGAGGGGACCGCATATAGTGCCACATCATAAACAAGAGCAACAATAGGTAAATCAGAATGTGTCTGTTTAGGCTGCGAATGATCGAAGCAGGGCCATTTTCCCGTAGTATCACCATGCAAGCCTAATCCTGGACTCCCGTAGTCCGCATAGGCCACTCACATAGGCCCGCATAGGGTACATAACCCCGCATCGAGGGTAGCTACTCCTCGGCATCGTCCTGGACTCGTAGTCCGCATGGCCACATAGACCGAATGAGGTATAACCCCGCATCACTAACCTGGAACTCCCGTAGCTCCGCATAGGTCCCCTGGACCCGGATGAGGTATTCTCGAATCATGGTCCCAGACCGCCTGAGTCTACCCCGCATCGGAGGGCAGCTTAACCCTCGGTAATATGTCAAGAGGTGAGTGATAGTACACTAACATAACAGCTTATCTTTAAACAACATAAGCACAACAAGAATACTCTCTTATACAAACGTTACAAGACACTAACACACATAGCATCATATCATGTCTACTTATCAAACCATCTTATTATTCTTTTCACAATTCAATATAAGTCTGTTATAAACACATAGGCAATCTATTTCTTTTATCATTCTTAAGTGGTTATACTTAACTTCCCATAAAGCTAGTATAACTCTTAAGCTTCGCTTTAAAACCAATTAGTTCTCTTACATTAAAAATGATTCAGTATTCTTTTGAAATGCTTTCAGTTCTTTATTATTCAGGCTTAAGCCGTGAGGCATTGCCGTAAGTATTATTCAGGCTTAAGTCAAAGACATTACCGTAGTTATTATTCAGTTAACACATGTACGTCACCGCATTACATATATATTGTAAAATATCATGCTTTAGGAAGAATCACATACCTTCTCAAATAAAACCACCGCCAAGTTGAATATGTCGCGCAGAGAATCAGCTATAATAGTCGACACGCCTATCAACGCTCGCACTACTTTGCAAACGATTCTAAATGAGGGTTTTATATCCTACGGAAATTGGGCAGACTTCCTACCCGGTGAGCTACTCAAGTCATCGTGAAAACAGTCTATGTAAGTACAATTTGATTATTCTTCTTTAAACCCTTCATCGTGATAACAGTTCAATTCTATTCTGTGATATTCTTCTAAGTATTTAATACTTATTCTTATACTACTACAGTATGTATTCTCTAATTCAAAAGAGGGTTAGGATTATTTACCTCGGTAAGCCCAATAATATCCTAGATAAAAGTCGCGCCTGAGCAAGGTTTTGCTCCTAAGTTGTACGCTCCAAAGAAACCTTAGAAGTTCTTCACAACTTCTACTAAGTACTAAGGGATTTGGGCTAGAGTATTTTGGGCATTATAACAATACTAGAAGGCAACTTTTCTACCAAGGGAGGGGGGTAGATTTCGGCTAGGCTAGGGGGGGAGGCCTCGGCCAACTTTACTCAAGGGGGGGGGGGAAGGTGTTTGGACGAAATGGCTTAAGGGAGAGGAGAGGATTTTTCAAGACTTGGAAGTAATTTTGTGGATGAAGAACTCTTCATCTAAGGGGGTATTTATAGGTCAAGCCATGGCCAACCAAGGGTCAAGATGATGCCAAGTGCAAGGCAAGTGTAGGGTGAAGATTTAGGCAAGTGTCCATTCTATCTACTACACACAAATATCCTACCAAATCCTTGACTTGTGCAAAGGCACAAAAAACGTGCCAACCTTGTCCAATTCGTCCAATGGACGATTTCAAGTCCACCAATTGGAGGGTGCCAAGTGTCGCCCTCCCGTTGGTCCAAAATGTTTCGTCTCTCGAAAAAATCCGCAAAAATTAGAAATGGCATAGCCGGAATTTACCCTACGAAAGCTGTGGAAACGTTTCGTCGGAAAACTATTCGTTTTGTGAGTTGTGCCAAAAAAAAACGTCTTGTGCCTAAACTTTAAGGCTAGACTTTTGTACGTATTTCACGCATATACTCGGAAATACGGTATAACAGCTTAGCCGAGAACCGGCTCTCTATCCGATATAATCGACACCGGACTCCGTGCGGTCTCACAATCTCTAATATATAATCGGCATAGTCCTCACCGAGAACGCTGCTCGATCGGAAGAAAATTGGTTGATTTCACTGCCGACAATCACCCAAATGGAATCATGTTTCCTCCGAGTGGTAGGTAGCCCTGTAATAAAATCCATATTTATCACCTCCCACTTCCAAGTCGGAATATCAATAGCCTGCAATAGCCCACCGGGCTTTTGGTGCTCAATCTTGACCTGCTGACAATTAGGATACTGTTACACCCCGTAAATTCAAGGAGTTAGATAAGAACATACCAAGGAATTTAAGATGTAAAAAGTTGATAGATAAGTTGACAACATGTGTTGGACGGATTTTGAGTTTGCCTTGGAGTGTTGTACCCCAGTTGTTAAGAATTTCGAGGTGTTTAAAAGGCCTAATGTGTAGTCCGTTAAATCTAGATCCCAACGCAACAAACCGTTCGTCGTTTGGACATCGGAGTCAAAAGTTATGGAAGTTTCAAGGTTGCGCGCAGTGCAGCAGCAGCGGTCAGGTGGTACAGTACGCGCGGCGCGAATGCAGCGCGCCGTTTGTTCTGGGGGTCAGCGGGGGTTGCAGGGCCGCGGCGCCGGATTGCTGGAACATTTTCTCGGAAGTGGAAGCGCCGCGGCGCCGGCGGCGGGGCCGCGGCGCCAAGGCGGGTTTTTTCGCGATAAAAGGCTGAAATCAGGAGATATTTTGTTAAAAACCTAAGGGAGGGTGACAAGTGTCCCTCCCATCCCTTTTGACCATATTAGGGCCTATTTTAGGGCCAAGTCTTGGAAGACTTGGCCATTTCATTTCAAAACCCTTCCATGGAAAACCCTCTCCCTTCTCTCTAGTTTTTGGAAGAAAACCTAGCTTTAGAGGAGATTGTTGGAGCGGCGGCAAGAAGAAAAAGTGTGGGTAAACTTGTGGGTAACGCTGGTGGGCGATTTTGACGGAAAGAGGAGGAAGAAAAAGGGGCTTTTGTGGGCTATTCCTTAAGGATTGAAATACTACGGTAGCATATTCTACTTAAGGGCGATAATACGGTGGAGCATTTTGCTTATTGTCGACAATCGTCGCGAGGTATGTGATTCTTCCTATCCTCTTCAGCATGACTATTTGTAAAATATATAGTGCGCAGTAGACGCAGTGTTAAAGGAATTTGATTTCCTTTTGTGCCTTGATTTGATATGAAGTGTTAAGGGCTTCGTTGTGTGAAAATAGTAGTAAAGTCTTATCCGCTTGGTAACGTACTTGAGTTAAAAGAATGAGCCCTATTGGTCTCATAAATGTTTATAGTGGTAAGTGGTTGGTTTTTTTGATAAAGTGTTATAACGGCTTTATGGGAAGTTTGTTATAACCGCTTTATGTAGCTAAAAGAATGGTTTGTTGTTTTCAAAAGATAAGAGACGTGACTTGTAATTGACCTAAATGGTGTTGAAAAGTATAAAACCTAATTCGTGAGATATGAATACTTGGTTTTTAAAAGAATAACGTTACAATTTCGAAATGGGAATAAGGATCGAACAAGCCAACGCAGTCGATAAAGGAAAGAAGTAATGACATTAATCATATTAAAACCGAGAAACCTCCATCTGCATAGAAGCTAAGATAAGACAAAATGACATTACATTTCCTAGATCATGGTCATTTAATGAGAATTATTGAAATCAAGTTTTGATCTTCTTAAAAATTCCAAAGTAAGGAATTCGATTTTCTAAAGGAAAAGAGACTTAAGAATTTGAAGTATTTTGGTTTAAAAGAAAGGCATGATTTTGTCTTGACTTGTTTTATTAATCATAAAGCGTTGTAATAGTTTTATGGGAGGTTAGTTATAACGACTTTATGAAAATAAAGAAATGGTTTCATTAATAGATTTAAAATGGTAACTTGATTTTGGGAAAAGGGAAGTAACTCGTTTTCAAATATTGAACTTCTTGTGATGGAAAAACATAAGTGACTTGTTTATAAAAGGTAGGAGTATCTTGATCCTAAAGGGGTTAAGTACTTGGGTTTTAAATGGTATACTTGACATTGTGTTAAGAAATATTTATAGTACCTTGAGTTGTGTGTAACGCCCTATGTAGTGATAGCTTCGTGTGCAAGTGTTGTATTTATGTGCTACCGCGCCTCGTTGGAGGGCCGCTTATCCGTTGATTGATGGACATACCGACACGTTGGGTAGCCCACGGGTGTGCTTCCATTAGGGGTGTTGTTATTGTTATTTGATCGGACATACTGACACGTTGGGTAGCCCACGGGTATGCTTCCACGGTGAGTATTCTCTTGTTAGTTGTTTGGACATACCGACACGTTGGGTAGCCCACGGGTATGCTTCCACAAGGATTGTTATCTTGTTATCTCCTTTGGGCATACCGACACGTTGGATGGTCCACGGGTATGGGCCCACTAGGACGGCTCCAGGGCCATGCTTATACCGAGGTGAGATGCCGGGGCACGCGCCTGTGCGGGTTAAATTCCCGGGTTGTATTTGAGTGATGATTTCACGGGCATGAGTCCCTATCTTGATATGACTGCTTTTAAGTTGTGGTGTTGTAATTTGGTTATCATACATGTCTCCTGCTTTATATAGACTATTATGATTTCATTTACAGTATTTTACAGTTTCACATACTTGGTACCTGTTGTACTGACCTCCTTCGGGGGGCTGCGTTCATGCCGCAGGTTGAGGTACATAGCTTGCTGATCCACTCTCTTAGGATCGCTGTTCGGTTCTCGAAAGGCTCCATATCTCCTAAGCTTGTCACGTGGTACGGTTCCTCAAGTAGTAGACTTTTGTATATTCAGGGCATGGCGGGCCCCGTCCGTCATTATGGTTTCAAAATTCTTAGAGGTCTGTAGCACTGTTGTGGGCAGGTTTGTATGGGATGTAACTGTTCAAGTTTTAAATTATGTATAAAAAAGGTAACCGTTTGGGTTAGCCTACTTTCTTATTTCACTGTTTTCATTCTTGAGTTTTTATTTCCGCTGGTTTTTCTCTGATGTTGTATCACTAGGGTGCCCGGTAGGCACGACCACACGCCCGGTTCGGGTCGTGACAAAGTGGTATCAGAGCAGTTAATCCTCGGAGAGTGTCTACAGACCGTATCCAGTAGAGTCTTGATTATCGGTGTGTTGTGCACCACATCTATAATCAGGAGGCTATAGGATATTTAGGATTGGTTTCCATTCTTCTCACTCTGAGATCGTGCCTTAGAGCGGTGTTATAAGTTGGACTCCCTCTGACGTGTTCTTTGTATACCAGTGATGCCTCCACGCAAGGCAACCAGAGCCCAGAAGGGCAAGGCAGCAGAGGGAGCTGCGAGTAGAGCAGCAGCGGTCTCTCCTGAGACTACGGCACCTGAGCCTCGACCCGCACAGGGCAGGAGATGGGTTACGCGAGATGGCGATTATTGGCCAGGATCGTGGCCAGGCACGAGGATAGACTGGATGCAGCAGTTCCAGTAGCACCCATAGTTCACCCGAGGTCAGATAGTTTGAGGCTACGGGATTTTCTGAGTTGTAGCCCACCTGAGTTCTACGGGTCGAGGCCTGAGGATGATCCGCAGGAGTTCATCCGACAGTTACAGCGGATCATGAGAGTGATCAAGGCTTCGGAGACCGAGTCAGTGGTTTTGGGTTCACATCGGCTGCGTGATACTGCAGTCGACTGGTTTGATTCGTGGGAGCTGTCCCGGGGGGAACATGCACTCGGTGGTCAGTGAGTTCTCCGAGGCTTTCCTTGGCCATTTCTTGCCTCCACAGATGAGGAGGGCACGGGCCGACAAATTTTTGATGCTAAGACAAAGAGGGCGCACAGTTCGGGAGTACAATGTAGAGTTTGACTCATTGGCCCGGTATGTCCCCGCTTTGGTGGCCAATATGGAGGATAGAGTGCACCGTTATGTCACCGGACTCGATGATTATTTAGCGGAGGGATGCACAGCTGTAGCTCTTCAGCCGGGCATGGACATTGCCCGCATCCAGGCCTATGCGCAGAGGAAACGTAGAGGTCGGCGGAATAACCAAGATCGCGTAAGAGGCCGTGACGAGAGTCCTCTGGTGACATTCGAGGCGGCCTCAAGAAGGCTAGTTATTTACCTCGGCCGACTGAGTGCTCCATCACGCCTTGGGACGTTTAGGAATTCGAGCAAGTCGTGGCTCCTGTGTTCGAGTTTTTGGGGAGCGGGGACGTTAGTCGAGATGGGACCACCCTACCTCGTTGTGGCGTTGTGGTAGGCTCCATGGTGGAGAGTGTCGTCTTGGGATGGGGTTTGTTTTGTATGCGACGCAGGCCATTTTGCAGGAATTGTCCAACCGAGAGATAGCGCGGATGTAGAGACTCGTTTCGGGATCGATGGGCGATTCATCTCCTCCTTTTGGCGCCGTGCGAGGAAGGAACATGAGTAGAACGCGAAAGAGAAAGTGAAGCGAGTTACAGTATATTCTTAACCCTCTAGAGACTAGTATGCATTGATGTTATAGTGATGTGTTAAGTGCTTATGTTCGGATAACTTTGTGTTAAAAATGTGAATTAGAAGCTGATTAGTGAAAAGGGTAAGTCCGAGGATGAGAAGATTTTGAACCTTAGAATTTATAACAATCGAGACCTTAGAGGTAAGGCGGCTAGAGTAAAAGATTTCTGATGATCCTTGTCGAAGTACATAGTATGTGGGAGTATTTTTTCTAGTGATAAGTCCATGAGTGGCATAACCGATTCTTTCATGAGTGGAGTAGTGAAGACTATACTGGCGTCTGCGTTTGGAGTCTTAGAAGGAACATTCGGACGAATGTTTCTAAGGGGAGAATGTTACACCAGTAAATTCAAGGAGTTAGATAAGAACATACCCAGGAATTTAAGATGTAAAAAGTTGATAGATAAGTTGACAACATGTGTTGGACGGATTTTGAGTTTGCCTTGGAGTGTTGTACCCCAGTTGTTAAGAATTTCGAGGTGTTTAAAAGGCCTAATGTGTAGTCCGTTAAATCTAGATCCCAACGCAACAAACCGTTCGTCGTTTGGACATCGGAGTCAAAAGTTATGGAAGTTTCAAGTTTGGTGCGCAGCAGCGATCGATTTTCAGTGCAATGGGTACAATACACGGACGCGGTCGCGCGCCGTTTGTTCTGGGTTCAGTTGTTATGTATGTTCCGCTGATTTTCTCTGATGTATACCTGTAAGGGTGCCCAGGTAGGGCACCAGTCGCGGGCCCAGGTAGGGCAAGATGGTGGACAAGTGTGGGTGGGACCCACTTGTCCACTTGCCTTCATTTTCATGAAAATATCTAAGTCCAAGTCAACGACAAGTGTCGGGTGACACGTGTCACCCTCCTATTGGTCTAAAAATATTTCTTCACCAAAAACGTCTATATTTGGTCAAAATATCTCGAAACTTTGTGGTCCCCACAAAATCATAAAATTTTCCGGTGGACCCCACATAACCAAATCCGAAACTTAAAAATCCAAAATTCTAATATATTTCATTAATCCCAAATACCAAATTTGAGAATCAAATTTCAATTAATAAACCTTTTTCCTTCACAATGTTCGGAAAATTCTCCTTAGGAAAAGGTAGTATTTCTTTTGTTCCAATATTAAAGTCTTGTTTTCCCACGTACGTTCTCATCTCATCTCTTGGAACTACGGGGTGTAACATTCTTCCCCCCTTAGAAACATTCATCCTGAATGTTCATACTAGGTGTCAAGCTGAAGTTCCAAGTGTCAACTTAACCGCACTTGCACACAACCATCACATGCTCACGTTTTATCCATTCTCGGCTCCCACGGCCTGGTTCTGGTGGAACGCGTCCACGAACTAGTACACAGATTTTAACTAGACTTGGGCATTTCATCCTCGTGACCCTATCACATAGCGGGACCATCTCCAACTGGCCCCACTTCATTCCATGCTACGGGTTGACCCGGAATTGGCCCACAACCCAACCAATCGTCACACATAACTCTCATTCTTGGTCTGAAATAATCTTACTACCCGAGAAGGCCTTGTACATCTAAGGTCTCAGCAGTTATCAATATTCTAAGGTTCACAATTATTCCATGTCCCAAACTCACATTATTTATCCCCGCATACGGGTAAGGTAGCTTCTCAAAATCTCAAAATCACGTTATCTTAACCATAATATCCCTATTTACTCCATACCAATATTATTCACACATATCACTTAAGCGTACAACACGTCTTAATCTAACAATAGGGTATATCCTTAAGTCAATTGAACCTGATCTTTCAAGAGTCTATCACCATCTTAGTTAGTTCATTAGCTCCTGACTATTCCAAATCAGTACATATATAAAGCCTAGGTGGGATTCAATAAACTGTTTCACACATTCTAAGTAATCATTAAGGCTTAACCAACTCATGGTAATTCATAATCATTTCAGGCAACACACAGGGCCCCTAATAAATACGCTCGTACAGATACACATCATCATTATACCAACTATACAATAGTTTTACCAACCTGGATACGAAGTCCATATAATCCTTTCTGGGGCACTGTTGCATTTTTCATAGCTGCAACCACAATAATATGTTAAGGAGAGACTACCCTAACAACACAGCTCTATCGCACGATCTCAGAGTGAGAAGAAGGGAAACCAATCCTAAATGTAGTGTAGCCTCTTGTTTATAGATGTGGTGCACAACACACCGATAAACAAGACTCTATTATACACGGTTTGTAGACATTCCGAGGACTAACTGCTCTGATACCACTCTGTCATGCCCCGAACCCCCGGGCCTGCGACTGGTGCCCTACCTGGGCACCCGTATACCCTCCCAACACATATACCAATAGCAGAAGCATTATATAACTCAAAATACCTCATGATAAAACCGGCAAGCCGGCAAGGCCGCCATTGTACATATATTAAACCATAACTTATTACAACTACCTAAGTCCAACCAACATATGAATACAGACCTCTAAGAGTTTGGACCCAATATATGATGGGACATGGCCCCGCCATACCCCTGAATGTACAAAAACTTACAATATAATGGATCCGTACCAAAAGATAAGCCTCCGGAGTGAATAGAGCTTTTTCCCAAAAACTGAACAGAGATTCTAAGAGCGAGGATCAACAAACCGTGTACCTACGCATGCGGCATGAAACGCAACCCCCCAAGAAAAGCAGGTCAGTACGAAAGATATACGAAGTATGTGAAACTGTAAGTACTGTAAATGAAATCATAACAGTCCAAAACATAACAGGAAGCAAGTATGATCTTTTAAAAGTAAGATTAACTGTGTCATTTTAAATCATGAAATCATTTCCATTTCAAAGTGTGAAATCCATGTAAAGCATGCCCATTAAGGTATACTACCCGGCTCATTCTGGGACGCGGTAAAGCCATATAATGTCTTCCCACAAAAGTATACTGCCCGATCCATTCTGGGATGCGGTAAAGTCATATAAAGTCTGCCCACCAAGGTATACTGCCCGGCCCTTTCTGGGACGCGGTAAAGTCATATAAAGTTTTCCCTCAAAGGTATACTGCCCGGCCCATTCTGGGATGCGGTAAAGTCATATAAAGTCTGCCCTCAAAGGTATACTGTCCGGCCCATTATGGGACGCGATAAAGTCATATAAAGTATGCCCTCAAAGGTATACTGCCCGACCCATTCTGGGACGCGGTAAAGTCATATAAAGTCTGCCCTCAAAGGTATATTGCCCGGCCCATTCTGGGACGCGGTAAAGTCATATAAAGTCTGCCCTCAAAGGTATACTGTCCGGCCCATTCTGGGAGCGGTAAAGTCATATAATATATTTATACTGCCCTTTCCATTAAGGTATACTTCCCGACCCTTCCCAGGACACGGTCCACACATAAAGGAATGTACACCTATAGCTATCATCAGCAAACATGTACACTTTAAATCATCTTTGACTCTCATTAGAATAAAATGAATAACTATCATTTTAAAAAAACTCTAGGCATTTTCAAGTCATGTAATATTAAGGACTAAATCATGAACACTCTCACATGATTTCCATATAACATTTTAAACCATATCTTGACTTTCCATAAAACTGTTATAATAACCTCTCATAAAGCCGTTATAACAAACTTTAATTTTAGAAAACTAAGGTACTACCACATCTTTCTTTTTAAACAAACCAAGACACTATCACCTCTTTCCTTTTAATAAAACCAAGGTGTTATCATGTCATGTAAAATTAGGGAAATTGAACCCAAAGTACTATGTACATCTATTATTTCCTTTATAAAACCCAAGATACTAGCACTTGTAGCATCAAGGCACTTTCATTATTAAAAACAAGTTACTTACACTTTTAAACTCAAGTAACTTATTATTTTCAAATCAAGTGACCTATACTTTTAAATCAAGTTACTTCTTCTTTCCCAAAATCAAGTTATTTATACTTCATATAAATCAAGTCTCTTATACTTCATCTAATCAAATCTCATATACTTTCCAGTAAGGTCTCATATACCTTCAAGTAAAGTCTCATTACTTTCAAATAAATCTAGTCTCATGGCTTTCAAATAAATCAAGTCTCATTAGTGTTGTAACTTAGCAAGATCAACTCGACTCCAATGCTCACTAAACACTCTTACCAACATCTCCCATAAGACTTGGTAAGGGCTTAGGAATAATTTAGACATGCCTTTAGCATAGAATCAATAACATGAATACTCTAATAACGAGGCAAGTATACTTCAAGAAACAAGTCATGTATACTCCAATAATCAATCATGCCGATAGAAGGAAGAAGTTCACATACCTCGTTGACGACTAACCAACACGACAAGTCGCATACGCCCCAAATGTACTTCAACCTTATTGGCTATTCCGCATGCCAAGTAGAATATGCTACACGTAATACTTCAACCTAAAATGACAATAGCATTTCTATCAACTTCAAGCTTCCAAGTGTAAGACTTATACCAAATAATGACCCTCTTATTCTACGGAAATTTGGGCAGCACTTCCTTTGTTTCTACGTACTTTTCCACCTTTCCAAGGCCCGATTTCAACACAAATCAAGTCACACTAAGGGTATGCATAACCAACAGTTAATCAAAGGGGATTACACGCCTAACTTGATGTGTAAAATTCTTCCCCATAATCAGATTAAAACAGTCCACAAAACAACCCATAATTAACCAACATTACGGGTACAATATGAAGTCTTTAACACCCTTATTCCTTAGGACTTCCATTAGCCATTTTACCACATAATCATGCATATTATGGGATGATTTTTCAGCACATATACACGTCCAAAATAGTCCATAAAATGACACGACGACGTCTAACAGTTTTGGGCAGTTTTCGGCCAACAACAACTACAACAATCCAAAATCCTTTTCCATAATCCATTTTATTCCAATTCAACTTCCAAAACTTATATACACGTCTCATAAACTTATCAACAACATTATTACTTCATTATAACATGCAATAGGTGGTGCTAACAACGATAATAACCAATGAAATCCGATAACACCAAATTCTGCCACAATTCGGCCCAACACAAAAAAATTGGCCAAACCATTTTAATTCTTCATTATTTTTAGTACAAGCTCATACATACATATCAACAATAAGTAATATCCAATTACTTTAAAAGAAGAAGAATCATTACCTCATTTTAAGCCCAAAAACGTCCAAAATAGTTCGGGGAAGATTGGCCCACAGTTTTCGTTTCGCTCCACTTCTTCAAGTTCCAATCACATATTTGTGACCCCTACAACCTTAGGAGCAACTTTCCTTCACGTTTCGCTTCCAAAAAGTCAACGGAACCCCTAGGGTTCCAAACCCTCTTCTCGGCCCAATGAAGATTTGAGGTTAGTGGTGTGTTATCTTGGCTAATCACTAGTTTAGGAACCTTAATCTTGTATCAATGGACAAAGCTTGGAAGTTTAAGGATTTTTATTCAAGAAAAAGGGCCAAAGCCGTGAGCCCTTAAGAGAGGGAAATATATTTTGCTCTTGAAATAATTCTAAGTGTGGATGATCTTGCAAGCCCTCTAGGTGTGTATATATAAAGTATTACAAGGTATGGGATGATGACAAGTGTAGGGAAGATGGTGGACAAGTGTGGGTAGGACCCACTTGTCCACTTGTCTTCATTTTCATGAAAATATCTAAGTCCAAGTCAACGACAAGTGGCAGGGTGACACGTGTCACCCTCCTATTGGTCCAAAATTATTTCTTCACCAAAAACATCAATATTTGGTCAAAATATCTAGAAATTTTGTGGGCCCCACAAAACCGTAAAATTTTTCGGTGGACCCCACATGACCAAATCCGAAACTTAAAAATCCAAAATTATAATATATTTCATTAATCCCAAATAACAAATTTGAGAATCAAAATCTAATTAATAAACGTTTTTCCTTCACAATGTTCGGAAAATTCTCCTTAGGAAAAGGTAATCTTTCTTTCGTTACAATATTAAAGTCTTGATTTCTCACGTACGTTCTCATCTCATCTCTTGGAAATACAGGGTGTAACATCCTTCCCCCCATAGAAACATTCGTCCCGAATGTTCATACTAGGTGTCAAGCTGAAATTCCAAGTGTCAACTTAACCGCACTTGCACACAACCATCACATGCTCACGTTTTATCCATTCTCAACTCCCACGACCTGTGTCACGACCCGACCCCGGGCTGTGACTGGTGCCCTACCTGGGCACCCTTCTAATCATACAACATAATAAACTGCGGAAGATAAATAACACACTTTTTTTTTAAAACCAAGGCCAAGCCGATAAGGCTGCCATAATCATAACAATTACCCGATAGGGTCTACACTGTTTAACAATGTAAAAATAACTCTACAGTCCAAATTACGGATGAATACTGCACCTCTAAGATTTGAACAAATACTATGACGGACAAGGCCCCGCTGCACTTCGAATATACATAGTCATGATAACTCGGAACATCGAGCCATCTCAAATGCTGAATCAGGATCCTAAGCTCGCGGATCCACAACTGTGTACCTAAACCTGCGGACATGAACGCAGCCCCCCGAAGGGGGTCAGTACAACAGGTACCGAATATGGAACGGAAAATAAGGTACATTAAACAAATCATAACTGTACAAAAGAATGACAGGGGCAAGTATAAAAAGGGTAAATACCAGATCCTACCGTGTCATTACCATCTCGTGAACTTAATCGTACCTCATTATCTTTTCCCATTTTTACATAAAAGTTATAGTCACATTCTTACGTACATGCTTAGGAAAAACCGTCAAGTTCATTACCATATAACTTACTTACCTTGCATAACATAATCCGGCCCTTTATGGAGGACGCTATCGCCTTACCAATCTGGGACGCGATAAAGTCACATAGTCTGCCCATAAAGGTATACTGCCCGGCCCATTCCTGGGACGCGATAATGTCATATAGTCTGCCCATAAAGGTATACTGCCCGGCCCATTTCTGGGACGCGATAATATCACATAAGTCTGCCCATAAAGGTATACTGCATAAAAATAGGAGGCTCACGATCAAAGCAGGGTCCCTCGCCCGCAGTATCGATAAGCAATCCTACTCCTGGGACTATTTCACCCGCATAGGTCCTGTGGACCCGCATGAGGTATTCCTCGCATAGGCTGTATCCGCCCGCATGGGACTATTTCACCCGCATAAGCCCATAAGGACTCGCATGAGGTATTCCTCGCATCATGGGTAGCAAATCCACGGAACAGGTGGTATAACGTCTTGGGGGTTTACCCCTCATTTATACTTTTACCCTGAAGCAGGTGGTATAACGTCTTGGGGATTTACCCCTCATTTATACTCTTACCCTGGAGAAGGTGGTATAACGTCTTAGGGGTTTACCCCTCATTTATACTCTTACCCTAACTCAACCGGCCATCATACATAACATAAGCCCTACCGGCTTATCATACATACCATAAGCACTACCGACTTATCATACCTAACATAAGCACTACCGACTTATCATACATAACATAAGCACCACCGGCTTATCATACATTACATAAGCAAGTTAAGAAATCCCCTAACTTCTTATTAGCTTGTTCATATACACTCTCATTTTTGCTTACTTAAGGCACTAACATGTCATTATAAAATCCGGGAATTTAACCCAACGTACTACGTGCCTCTACTTCTTTAAAATGATTCTCTTTCAAATAAAACTTCCAAGATACTAATAACCGTAGTATCAAGTCATATCTGCTTTTCAAGACAAGTCACAATACCTTTTAGAAATACGTTTATAGGCTTCTAAATCAAGTGACTTCTTTCTTTAAAACCTTAAGCAATTGGTACCTTTAAAACAATTTGTCCTTCTTTATTTCAAATCATTTCCTTGCTTACATTACTGAAGAAAACCATTCTTTTAATCTTCCATAAAGTTGTTATAACCAACTTCCCATAAAGACGTTATAACCCTTTATGTCTTAGACAAATTCATTCCTTTTATAACCAAAAGACTTATACTTTCAAATCAAATCACATAGCTTTCAAAATACTTCAAGTCTCTTAACTTTTAAGAAAACAAGTTTCTTAACTTAGAATATCAAGCTTCTTAACTTTTAGAAATCAAGCTTCTTAACTTTAGAAATCAAGTTTCTTAACTTTTAGAAATCAAGTCTTTCCAAATCAAGTATTCTATACTTTTAAAACAATTCATTTCTTCCTTTAAGAATCAAGTCCCATAACTTGAAAAATAAAGTCTCTTAACCTTTTAAGAATTGAGGTTCATAGTCTTAAAACTTCATACGTAAATTCTTATAAATTAAGTAACATATACCTTGGTGCGTTGTGAATGAGTTATACTTATTTATAACGATCTTAATCGAGTAGCCATGATCTAGAAAATGTAATACAATTTTGTCTTATCTTAGCTTCTATGCAGATGAAGAATTCTACTCATTTTAACTTAATTGATTGTCATTACATTTTCCTTTATTAATGCTGCAGTGGCTTGTTCGATTCTTATTCTCATTTGTGCCGTAACTTAGCCAAGTCAACTTGGCTCCAAATACCTCCTAACGACTCTTACCAACATCCCCCATAAGACTTGGTAAGAACTTCGGATAACTTAGACATAACCTTTACGTAGAGTAAATCAACATACATACCTCTTAATTTCTAAGAGTAGAAGGAATCATGAAATAGTACTACATGTATATTCCATACATAGAATCATGTCAAAAGAAGGAAGAGGTTCACATACCTCGCGACGATTATCGACAAATAACAAAATGCTCCAAAGTACTTCAACCTTGATAGTTATTCCATCCTTCAAGTAGAATACGCTATACTTAGTACTTCAACCTATAATGGCCATAATACGTCCATTAAACCTCTAGCTTTAAACGTAGAATATTCTAAGTGCAAAGTCACTAAATTCTACAGAAAATCGGACAGCACTTCCTTTGTTTCTACATACTTTGCCACCTTTTTCAAGGCCGAATTCAATAACCAAACACGCCACATTTAAGGCCCAACAATTCAGCTAACCAAAGGGGATTACACGCCTTAACAGGACGTGTAAAATTCCGCCCCACAAATTAATACGAAACTAGTTCCATATTTAAAGTCATTCTTGACTAAACATATACAACAACACAAAGTCCTTTTCCAATTCTTTTTCAATCCAACTAATAATCCAATTGAATTGAAATCTCAAGGATAAACATACTAGTTTTCGGATTAGGGTTCCAATATCCATAACACTTATCAACTTCATAATATATATATCTCATACTTGCTAATATCCATAGCTACAACAATAAGTAATCTCAATTACTAAAATGACAAGAATTTTACCTTTACAAGCCCTTATAATTTCCAAGATTCAATGTCGCTCCTTAGCAATTCTTAGCTCCTTTCCTTTACGCTCCAATCCGCTATTTGAAGCCTTTAGAAGCTCACAACCAACTTCTCTTCCATTTCCAATCAAAACCTATGAAAATGCCTTAGGTTTTCGCCTTGCGACTAACGTGAAAACGCCGTTTTTCCGAAATCTTTCTATTGAGATATCCTTACAATACCCTTAGGGACCTTGGGTTAAAGTCTTGTGGCTAATGGATCAAAACTACAAAATTTTGAGTGAGAATATGACCAAACCCGAGAGCTTCTTGGCTAAGCTCAAAGTTTCTCTAATATTTTCTAAGTGTTGAAGACCTTGTCTTGCACTAGGGTACTAAATAAAACACAATGGAAGGCTTAGATTACAACACATGTTAAATTTGGATGAAAGGGATCAAGCCAAGTGGCTCTTGACTTAGTCAACAATATCAAGCTCTAGCTTGCAAGACTTGCTCATCTTTACAATGGTCAAATGACCATTTTACCCTTGCATTAATTCGACCAAGCCATGTGGGGGAGGGGGGTGCCATGTGTCGCCCTCCCATTCGTCCATAAAAATTCTGTAACCCTCGTGGGTCCCACAAAACGTAAAATTCCTCGGGTTGGCCCCACGTGACCAAATCCGTAAAAATAAATTTCCATAATGATAATAAGTTCCAAACTCTTCAATTAATGCATTTTGAGAATCTAATTCTCACCAACGAACATTTCTCCTTTCCGACGTTCGGAAGTTTTTCCGTCGGAAAAACAATTCTTCCTTTCGTTCCCTTTTCAAGTCTTATGTTCCTTACGTACATTATCTTAAACATGCCCTGGACTTACGGGGTGTAACATTCTTCCCCCCTTAGAAACATTCATCCCCGAATGTTCTTTCGGAGTTTAATCTAATTAGATAGCGACATAGTCTCCTTTTACTACACCCTTCATACACATATGCCACCTATGGCCACATAACAATACTTATACTAAGATGTCAACCTTGGCACTCACGAAGCCAACTAGTCCATACTCATAATGACCTCAAAGTCTGTCATAATCATCTCTACTAGGTATACTAGGGTCTGACGTGTTATACCCCGTATTTTCAGAGTATGTACGTGAGGACGTACGTAGAAAATTTGAGCCTTAAGTTAGGCAAGTTTCGAAATTTGTACACAACACCCGATTAGAGTCGTTTTTCGACGAAACGTTTCCACAGCTTTTGTTGGGAAAATTCCGGCTATGTCATTTATTATTTTTGCGGATGTTTCCGAGAGACGAAACATTTTGGACCAACGGGAGGGTGACATGTGTCACCCTCACATTGGATGAGGTTGGGCGGCAATGGTGGACGATTTGGCCTTGGCTTTTGTCAAGGATTAGGTAGGATATTTTGGTGGTAGATGGATAAGGTGTACTTAGGTGAATCCTAGCCCTACACTTGCTATACACTTGGATGGATCTTGGCCATTGGTTGGCCATTCCTGACCTATAAATACCCCTAAGCTTGAAGAGTTCTTCATCCAAAATGTGCCTAAGTCTTGAAATCTCCTCCTCTCCTTGTTGTATTCGTCCGCCACACCCTCCCCTTTGAGAAGGCCCTGGCCGAAAGTATCCCCTCCTAGTAGTGCTAGCCAGTACACCCCTAGCCTAGTTGTCTCGTATAAATACCCCTGTGGTATAGAAATACTCTCCAAAGTATTGTTGTAATGTCCAAATACCTTGGCCCAAATACCTTGTAGTATTCCCAAGGTTACACTTATAAAAGCCTAAAATACGATTATACTTTCCTTTAGCCACTAAACGAAACCCTAAGAAAATCTTCATTGTTGTTTGAAGTACTTAAGAGAAGTTGGTTAGAACTTCTAAGGGTTGTTTGGAGCGGATTGAGCACTCGGAGGAGGAGCTAAACCTTGCTCGGGAGCGACATTAAACTCGGATAATTTTGGGCTTATCGAGGTAAATATCTTGTCCCCTATTGTAATTGGAAATTACATAAGTGTTGAATATATAGTTGTTGTATACTATATATAGAAATGAACTTAGTATTGTGGCAATGTCTTTTGACTTAAGCCTGTAGAATAAAGAATCGAATCGAATCGTAATTACATAGGTCAGACATAAGAGACTTGTATAGCATTCTCGTGTAGTAGAATTGTACACGTCAGGTTAGGCGTAAACCCCCGCTGGCTTGGTAGCTACTCGATAGAGAGAGATTTACGCTGCCATGTGGGGGAGGTCGCGAATTTTCTGTAGATTATGGAACATTGAGATCTAGATGTTAATAAGCACCTTGTGGCCTTATAGGTTAAAGTACTACGTGTGGAGTGATCCACTTGGCTTAAGGAGTAGCCGGCGGTTTGGGGTACTTGGAGCGTTTTGCTATTAGTCGACAATCGTCGCGAGGTATGTGAACCTCTTCCTATCTCTTCTAGCATGATATGTGTGAACTATGTAGTACGGTAGACGCATACGTGTTAATCGTGTTTGATTGTTCTTAAAACATAAAGTGTTATAACGGCTTTATGGGATGTTGGTTATAACAGCTTTATGTAGGTAAGAAAATACTTTGTGGTTTTAAAAGGTAACTGATGTGAATTATAACTGGCTAGTTATAATAAAGAACTTGATGTATTTCAAAAGAGTTATACTAGCTTTATGGGGAGTTAGGTATAATGTCTTAAGAGAGGTAAAGAAAATGGTTTACTGATGTTAGAAGTTAAGAGACTTGATCTTATAAGATAAGAGACTTAACTTATTTGTTTTAATGTGAATGTTTGTGTGAAACCTCATTCGTGAGTAATGAGTACTTGGTTTTATTTAAAGGGATAATGTTTTACTGATTTGAAATCGAATGTGTATCGACAGCATCACCGCAGCGTTAATAAAGGAAAATGTATTGAATAATGATGAATTGTATTAAAACCAAGAGAAACCTCCATCCGCATAGAAACTAAGATGAGACAAAATGATATACATTTTCTAGATCATGGTCACTGTAATAAGAATGTTGTAAACAAGAATAACCTACTCACGTGAGACATATATTACTCAATTGTTCTAAAAGGAATCAAGTGATTAAGTTTGGGAACTATGAAACCATTTGAAAATGAGAACCTTGAGTAATTGAAACTAGGCAACCGAACTTAGGAAAGAATGTTGTTACTTGATTTTGAAAAGGAATGTGGGTTGGTCATTCTAATACTACGTATCGGGTGACTTTTATAAAAGTAATGGATCTCTTTTAAAAGAACTTAACGTATGTAGTATTTTGGGGTTGAAAACCCGGACTTTGGCATAAAATGAAAGTACTATGAGTTGTTGTGAAACTTGCCTATGCTTGTTGTTGTGAAACTTGCCTATGCTTGTTGTTGTGAAACTTGCCTATGCTTGTTGTTGTGAAACTTGCCTATGCTTGTTGTTGTGAAACTTGCCTATGCTTGGGATGATAGCCTTTGTTGTGCAAGTGTGGTATGTAGGTGTTACCGCGTCTCGATGAGGCGGTTGACTTGTCGAGAACTTACTTGGACGCGTCGGGCGGTGATGGAGAATTCCACGTATGTTTCCATTTTGATTCTTGTCTTGTTGTTGATGTCACATGGACACGCCTACACCGACGCAAAGATTCCGGCACGCGGCCACGCGGCGGGTTGATTACCCGATATATGGTTATTACCGCAACATGGACGTGTCTACACCGACGCAGATTCCGGCATGTGGCTACGCGCAGGTTGACCACCCAAGATATTGTTATTGAGGTTACGGGCATGTCTACACCGGCGCAAGATTCCGGCACGTGCCACGCGGCCTTGTTATTATTGTTGCATCATGGACATGTCAACACCGACGCGATTCCGGCACGCGCCATGATGCGAACATGATGGATGTTGTGGCGTGAGACCCATAGTTATATTTGAGTGGTGACTTTGAGGCGTGAGTCCTCGACTTGATCGCTTATGTCGCTGCATCAGATTTTGGTTATCATACACGTCTCCTGCTTTTTAAGCTATTATGATTTCATTTACAGTATTTGACAGTTTCACATACTTGGTACCTGTCGTACTGACCTCCTTCGGGGGGCTGCGTTCATGCCGCAGGTAGAGGTACATCGGTCGTGGATCCCCGCTCTTAGGATCTCATTTCAGCGTGTTGGAAAGCTTCGTTCCTTCGGAGGCTTATCTTTGGTATGTTCCCTGAGTTGTAGGTTCTTGTACATTCGTGGTATGGCGGGCCCCGTCCGTCATAGTTGTTGTAAATCTTAGAGGTCTCAGAGTAATCGCTGGCAGTGTGGTTTGTAAAAGGATAACTGTCGGTTTTTATGTATATACCAAGGCAATCGCTTTGGTTGGCTGCTTATTTATTATATCTCTTGTTTCATGACTCGTTTTATTTTCCGCTGGTTTTCTCGATGTTGTATCACTAGGGTGCCCGGGTAAGGCACCAGAATGCCCGGTTCGGGCGTTACATGACGATCAGATTATCACCGGCAAATCTCATATACCCGCCAACTACCACCCCAAACACTCACGTGTAGTTACCTTGAAAGGTTCTTATGGATTCGTGCTCTATTCCTTTACACTTGGTTGCCATCTTTCCCATCGGGTCGCATTTATTTCCGTACTTCCAACTCATACTAGCATACATACATAACTTCCATACCGATTCTGGCCTCCAATCTTTGGAGTCACTCTTTTAAACAACATAAGGACATTTCCGGCTTCCACGACCTGGTTCCGGTGGAACGCGTCCACGAACCCGTAAAACAATTAACTAGACTTGGGCCTTGCACCCTCGTGACCTTGTCACGTAGCGGAACTACTACCAACTGATCCCACTCTATTTCAGGCTATGGGGCGACCCGCAATAGGTCCTCACCCCGTCCCACCGTCACACTTAACTCTTATTCTTGATTTATAATAAATCTTTCTACCCGAGAAGACCTTGTACATCTAAGGTTTCAGCGGTCATCAATATTCTTAGGCTCGCAATTTCCATGCTCCAAGCCTACCTTACCAGTCCCCCCGTAAACGGGTACAATAACTTCTCATAATACCAATCGTGTCGTCTTGATCACAACAACCATTACTTACTCTATACGGACCTCATCCGTACAATTCTCTTAAGCCTACAACGTAGCTTAATATATTAACATGGTATTCCATTAAGTTTATTAACATGACTTCTTAAGGGTCCACTGCCTTATCAGACAGTTCATCCTTTCCCAATTATCTCAAAATAAAACACAAGATCTTGGCGAGAATTCATTAACTGTTCCACACCTTCCCGGTATCTAGTTAGTCCTTACCAACTCCTGGTAATCTAAAATCATTCTAGGCAACACGCGTCTGACCCTCATACATAACTCCGTATAGATGTATGTCACAATACCAACTATACTATAATCATTACCAACCTGGATACGCAATCCACATAGTCCTTCCCGGTCATCACGCTTTTCTCGTAAATGCAATCAACATAACTCGTTAGGAGAAACGACTTAACAACACAATTTCATCGCACGATCTCGAGTGAGAAGAATGGAAACCAATCCTAAATGTCTCGCACCTCCGATTATAGATGTGCACAACACACCGATAATCAAGACTCTACTAGACACGGTGCGTAGACATTTTCCGAGGACTAATCGCTTCGATACCACTTTTGTCACGACTCCAACCTCGCCGCATCGTGCCCTACCCGGGCACCTTCTAATCATACAACATAATAAATCGCTAAGATAAATAACACACTTTTTTTTTAAAACCAAGGCCAAGCCGATAAGGTCGCCATAATCATAAAATTACCCGAAAGTGGTCTACACTGCTTAACAATGTAAAAACAACTCTAGCCTGCCCAAATTTACGATGAATAATACATGCACTTCTAAGATTTGAACAAATACTATGACGGACAAGGCCCCGCTGCACTTCAATATACATAGCGATGACAACTCCTAACATTGGAGCCATCTCAAAATGCTGAATCAGGATCCTAAACTCGCGGATCCATAATCGTGGTACCTAAACTCGCGACATTTAACGCAGCTTCAAGGGTCCGCATAATAGGTACCGAATATGGAACGGAAAATAAGGTACAAGAAACAAATCATAATCAGATAAAAGAATGACAGGGGCAAGTATAAAAAGGGTAAATACCAGATCCTACCGTGTCATTACCATCTCGTGAACTTAATCGTAGCTCATTATCTTTTCCCATTTTTACATAAAAGTTATAGTCACATTCTTACGTACATGCTTAGGAAAAACCGTCAAGTTCATTACCATATAACTTACTTACCTTGCATAACATAATCTGGCCCTTTATGGAGGGACGCCTATAATGCCCGGCCCAATCTGGGACGCGATAAAATCACATAGTCTGCCCATAAAGGTATACTGTCCGGCCCATTCCTGGGATGCGATAATGTCATATAGTCTGCCCATAAAGGTATACTGCCCGGCCCATTTCTGGGACGCGATAATATCACATAAGTCTGCCCATAAAGGTATACTGCATAAAAATAGGAGGCTCACGACCAAAGCAGGGTCCCTCGCCCGCAATATCGATAAGCAATCCTACTCCTGGAACTATTTCACCTGCATAGGTCCTGTGGACCCGCATGAGGTATTCCCCGTGATTGTCAGACTACCGCATGGGACTATTTCACCCGCATAAGCCCATAAGGACTCGCATGAGGTATTCCTCGCATCATGGGTAGCAAATCCACGGAACAGGTGATATAACATCTTGGGGGTTTACCCCTCATTTATACTCTTACCCTGAAGCAGGTGGTATAACGTCTTGGGGATTTACCCCTCATTTATACTCTTACCCTAGAGAATGTGGTATAACGTCTTGGGGGTTTACCCCTCATTTATACTCTTACCCTAACTCAATCGGCCATCATACATAACATAAGACCTACTGGCTTATCATACATAACATAAGCACTACCGACTTATCATACCTAACATAAGCACTACCGACTTATCATACATAACATAAGCACCACCGGCTTATCATACATTACATAAGCAAGTTAAGAAATCCCCTAACTTCTTATTAGCTTGTTCATATACTGTTACACCCCGTAAGTCCAGGACATGTATAAGAGAATGTACGTAAGGAATCAAGACTTGGAAATTGGTACGAAAGAAAGAATTGTTTTTCCGACGGAAAATCTTCCGAACGTCGGAAAGGAAAAATGTTCGTTGAGGAGAATTAGATTCTCAAAATGCATTATTTGAAGAGTATGGAACTTATTAATATTATGGAAATTTATTTTTACAGATTTGGTCATGTGGGGCCCACCCGAGGAATTTTACATTTTGTGGGGCCCACGAGGCTTACGAAATTTTATGGACGAATGGGAGGGCGACACGTGGAAACCCCCCCCCCCCACATGGTCTTGGACGTTTTATGTAAGGGTAAAATGGTCATTTACCATCAAGGAAGATAAGTCTTCAAAGCTTGAGATTGTTGACTTGTCAACTTGTCCACTTGGCAATTATCCATGTGTTCTTCATCCTAGCCACTCAAGTGTTGATATCTTGACCCTCCATTGTGTTTTATATACCACACTAGTAGCAAGACAAGGTCTTCCAACACTTAGAAAAAATCACAACATTGTTGTTCTTGCAAGAGGCTCTCGGGTTTGCACATTTTGCCCACACAAAATTTTGTAGTTTTGATCCATTATCCACAAGACTTAAACCCAATGTCCCTAAGGATATTGTAATGATATCTCAATAGAAAGATTTTGGAAAAACGACGTTTTCACGCTAGTCGCAAGGCGAAAACCTAAGTAGTTTTCCTAGTTTTGGATTGGAAATGGAAGAGAAGTTGGTTGTGAACTTCTAAAGGCTTCAAATAGCGGATTGGAGCGGAAAAGAAAGGAGCTAAGAATTGCTAAGGAGCGACTTTGAATCTTGGAAATTTTAAGGGCTTGTAAAGGTATAATTCTTGTCGTTTTAGTAATTAAGATTACTTATCATTGTAGTTACGGATATTAGCAAGCATGAGATGTTTAGTATGAAGTTTGTTAATTGTATTGGCTATTGGAACCCTAATCCGAAAACTAGCATATTTAGCCTTAAGATTACAATTCAAGTTGATTATTAGTTTAAGTCGTCGCATGTTGTATAAAGAAGGAAATTGTAGTTGTTGCAGTTTTTTATGACTATATAACATGTTAGACCTTAGAACTTGGAATTGAAAAATAATTGGAAAGCACTTGTGTTGAGTTATTGTTGGCCGATAATGGCTAGTGAGTATTAAACTACTTGTTATGAATTGTGGGCGGAATTTTACACGTATTGTAAGGCGTGTAATCCCCTTTGATTGGTTGGTATGTTGAGCCTTAAATGTGGCATGTTTGGTTATTGTATTCGGCCTTGAAAAAGGTGGCAAAGTATGTAGAAACAAAGGAGGTGCTGCCCAATTTTCCGTAGAATAAGAGACCGTATACTTAGTATTATTCTACATTAGAAACTAGAAATTGATAGTCATGTTGTGACCATTATAGATTGACAATTCTACGTACGGCGTATTCGTCTTAGCTTGTGGATTTAGCCGAAAAGGTATGTGAACTATCTCCTCTTCTAGCATGATTCCTTAAGATAAAGAAAGTATGTCCTACTCCTTAAATGATCCATTCCTTGGTTATATTTGGATTTCCTAAAATAGAATTTGTTCTATGTACTTCCTTGATTGTACTTTGATGTTTAAATTGTAAGTTGTATAATCCACTGCCTTAGTGGAGTTTGGATTCTTAAGAGTGAAAGTATTTTTCTTAAAGTACATAGAGTCTTGAAAAGGAAGGGGTTTCCAAATATTTTGGCTAGTGCCTTAGTTCCAAAACCTAAGGGTTGTTATAATGACTTTAGGGGAGTCAAAGGAGTGATTTACTTCATTGTTTTAAAAGAGGAGAAATGACATGATTTAAGAGAAGAAACTTGTTTTCTAAATATTAAGAGACTTGAAGTATTTTGAAAGTTAAGAACTTGATTTGTAAGTATGTGATACTTGGTTTTAAAAGTATAAGTCTCTTGGTTATAAAAGGAATGAATACGTCTAAAACCATAAAGGGTTATAACGACTTTATGGGAAGTTGGTTATAACGGCTTTATGGAAGGTTAAGAAAGTTGTCTATTTTGATTAATGGGCATAAGTTGCCTAGATTGTAAAAATTTGAAGTTACTTGATTTCAAGCTTTGAAATGAGGTTTCTAAAAGTGTAGTAACTTACTTTGAAAAATAGACACACCTTGATACTACGGGTGTTAGTATCTTGGGGTTTTGCATAAAAATGAGTATTTTGAAAAGAATGTACGTACGTAGTACTTTGGCTTTTTTAATTGAGAATTATTCTATGTGTGCCTTGATAAGTACTTTGGCTTGTTTAATTGAGAATTATTCTATGTGTGCCTTGATAAGTACTTTGGCTTGTTTAATTGAGAATTATTCTACGTGTGCCTTGATAAGTACTTTGGCTTGTTTAATTGAGAATTATTCTATAAGTGCCTTGAGTTTATAAAATGAAAGTCTATAGATGTTATGAACTTGCCTATGTGTGCTGGTGATAGCCTTTGAGTGCAAGTATTATGTTTTATTACGTTGCCGCGACTCTCGGTTGGAGGGCCGACTGTCACGACCCGAACCCGGGCCAGTGACTGGTGCCTTACCCGGGCACCCAAGTAGACATACATCAGAGTAATCAGCGGAATATAAAACAAGACATGACATAATATGAAATATGAAACAGTTCATCTGAGAAAACTTGCCTTTCGGCATAAATATATATAACAACTAGAATTTACATCCCTTTTACAACTCGCCCACAACAAAGGTTACTGCACTTCTAAGAATGATATGACAACAATGGCGACGTGGCCCCGCCATACCCTGAATGTAAGTAACTACAACGACAGGACTATACCACCGATAAGCCTCAAGAAACGAGCTTCCCAAACGCCGAACTATGACCCAAGAGCGAGGATCAACGATCGGTGTACCTCTACCGCGGCATGAACGCACTTCAAGCGAGGTCGATAACAGTACCAAGTATGTGAAATCAGAAGCATCAAGTAAAATCAAAGTATTTAAAACCATTTGCAAATACAACCAGTTCAATCGCATAGTGCCACAACATGAACAAGAGCAAGGTAGATAAAGCGTAATGTGTCTTTTCTAGGCCGCGAATGATCGGCAAGTCCAATCGCCATAGTATCATTATGCGTGCCTAATCGACTTCCGCAGCCCGCATAGGTCACACATGCACCCGCATGAGGTATTCCTCGCATCGGGGTAGCTAACCCCTGCATTCTCCTCGACTCCGCACCGCATAGTCTCAATAGACCGCATAGTCACATTGCACCGCATAGGGCATCCCCGTCGACGGATATACACGGAATGATCAATCCTGGAGCATACTGCTGCTCCGCTTAGTCACATAGACCGCATAGGCCATATAGACCCGCATCAAGGGTGGCAAGCCCTCGGTATAACAAGTCAAGGGGGTATGTGATATAATACCTAACAGCTTATCGTTAAACAACATAAGCACAACAAGGGGAACCCCTTTACACAAACATCACCAGATACTAGCACACGTAGCATCCTAACATGTTTACTTATCAAATCAACAAGAAAGTATTACAAGGCTATCACAAACCAACACAATCAAGTTATTCACACAAGGTACTTTCTACTTTATGTTAACAATTTCGGGTTTTTATCCCCAAAGTACTTCATACATTAACTCTTTTAAAAGATCCGTTTCTTTCACAAAAGTCACACAATACCCGTAGTATAAAAATAGAGTGACTATCCTTTTAAGTAAACCAAAACACTTCCCTTTGTAAATCAAGTAACAATATTATTTTCCAAACGTTCAAGTTTTGCCTAATTTCAAATGCTCAAGTATCTCATTTTCGAAAGGTTTCGTAGTTCATAGTTTTAATCACTTAATGATATAATTTTCCTTTAAAACAATTTGAGATACATATGCCTTATATGTGAGTAGGTTATTCTTGTTCATAATCAATTTTATTTAAGCAGCCATGATCTAGGAAATGTAATATCATTTTGTCTCATCTTAGCTTCTATGCAGATGGAGGTTTCTACTGGTTTTAATAATACTTTATTAGTCAATACATTTCCCTTTATTAGCGCTGTTGTGGTTTGTTCGATACGTATTCTCATTTCCGAAATCAGTAAAACATTATTCCTTTTACAAACCAAGTACTCATTACTCAGGAATGAGGTTTCACACAAACTCTCATATTAATTTACTTAAGTCAAGTCTCTTATCTTTTAAGATCAAGTCTCTTAACTTCTAAAATTAATAAACCATTCTTTTTATCTCTCTTAAGTCGTTATACCTAACTTCCCATAAAGCTAGTATAACTCTTAAGCTTTTAAAACCAAGTATTACTCTTCTTTCAAAAAGGTTTCTTAATTCTTTTGAAATACTTCAAGATTCTTATTATTCAGGCTTAAGTCAAAAGACATTGCCATACAACTACGTTCAGTTAACACACGTACGTCTACCGTACTATATATATATATTTTTTTAAAATATCATGCTCAAGAGGATAGGAAGAATCACATACCTCGCGACGATTATCGACTATTAGCAAAACGCTCCACGGCTATAACCCGGCTAGCCTCGTCCACCTTTCTAGTAGTACATGCTACTCGCAGATCAATCAACCTATAAGGGTTATACAAGTCTATCAATGCCTAGACTACTCTTGTAGAATATTCTTCTGATGTGATTCCAGTTCAAGTCTATTCTGTAATATCCTTCTATTACAGTTCAATTCTCTTCTATGAATCTTATTCATTTCTATACAACTACAGTATGTAATTTCCAATTACAATAGAAGGATAGGATTATTTACCTCGGTAAGCCCAAAATTATCCAAGTTTAATGTCGATCCTGAGCAACGTTTAGCTCCTACTCCGGGTGCTCCAACCCGCTCCAAAGAACCCTTAGAAGTTCTACGAAACTTCTTCCTAATACTTCAACCAACTGTGAAGATTTTCCTTAGGGTTTCGTTTAGTGACTGAAGGGAAGTATAGTAGTATTTTTGGGCTTTTAGTATAGGTGTAACCTTGGAATACTACAAGGTATTTGGGCCAAGGTATTTTGGTATAGTAACAATATTTGGAGAGTATTTCTACCAAGAGGGGGGTAGTATTTTGCGAGAACAACTAGGCAAGTGGGGTGTACCTCTGCCAAGGCCACTAGGAGTGGGTGTACCTCTGCCAGGCCTTCTCAAAGGGGGAGGTTTGGACGAACCACTACACTAAGGGGGAGAGAACTTTCAAGACTTAGAAACTATTTTAGGATGAAGAAGTTCATCAACTAAGGGGGGGTATTTATAGGACAACCAAGGGCCAAGATCAAGCCAAGTGGTAGTCAAGTGTAGGGTGAGGATTTACCCATGTGTACCTTATCCATCTACCACACCAACTATCACAAATATCCTACCTAACCCAAGACCCCAATTCGTCCACTAGCCGCCCATCACAACGTCCAAGGTGAGGGTGACACATGTCACCGTCCCGTTGGTCCAAAATGTTTCATCTCTCGGAAAAATCCGCAAAAATTAGAAATGACATAGCCGTAATTTTCCCTTCGCAAGTCTTGTAAAACGTTTCGTCGAAAAACGATTCTTTTCGGTACTTGTGAACAATAATTTTCGGTCCTAGCCTAACTTAAGGCTCAAACTTTTCTACGTACGTCCTCACGTACATACTCTGGAAAATACGGGGTATAACATTCTCCCCTCCTTAGAAACATTCGTCCCGAATGTTCCTTCTAAGTCTCAAAACAAACATGCGCGTAATAGTCTTCACTGCTATATTTACGAAAACAATCATGCCACACCTGGCCACAATACAACATGCGCAAATACTTACATCCAAGTCCACGAGGATTCACCTCTAACATCACAAAAACTCCCACCCAAGGGCTAAAAGATACTCCCTTCGCACCTTCACTTTACAAACGAAATGATCACTTCTATGTTCTTAACACATGCTCGCTTCTTCCCTGACTCGTCGTACTTTCTCGTAGACACTCGAACTCTTTCTCATAACTTACCACATTTATGTTCTCGCATCAATTTCAAAAATCTCGGTTACTACCTCCAACTTGATCATCATTAATCGAATACTCGGATGGATCTCCGATACTTTTCTCAACCTAACAAATACGGCGATCGGACATACTGCCTCCTAAGTCGGACGGCAAAAGCTAACATATAGGCAACCTGGCCTACTCTTCACATGATCTGAAAGGCCCAAAGTAACTCGGGCTAAGTTTCCTCTGTTTCCTAAACTCGTCACACCCTTTACGGGGTGGTACCTTCAAGAAGACCCACCGTCCACCTGAACGCCAAGCGTCGTCGCCGATTATCCGCACGACTTCCGTTGACTCGAGCCGCCGATAACCTCTCCCCGATAGGCTTCACCCTACCCACATCCCGCCAAACAAGTATGAACCAGCTATCCGAACTTTGCCAACATCGAACCAATCAACCTAACTTACACTACCGCCTACGAGGCTTCGTAAGGCGATATCCGAATCAAATGGTGGTTATAAAAAAACACTCCTTAACCGAGGCAACAATCCTTACACTACCATGAAATCCAAACACCGCCCGAGGCGAATGCACATCGAGACTCACCGAGTTCTCAACCTGCACGTAAAACTTCCGAAAACGAAATAGCCACAACTGGGCTTCACTGTCATAAGGTGAAAGTAGGCACGTCGTGCAGCCTTACAACCTTCCTGATAAATAACATCTCGCATAACCTGAAGGACAAGATGGGCTGACCTCATCGGCCCGACTACTGGTCGAACGCATCCACGAACTCGTACGCTGGTTTACTAAACTTGGGCCTAACACCCTCGTGACCCTACCACCTGGCGGGACCACCCCGAACTGACCCCACCACAAAACAGGTCGCGGGTTGACCCGTGATTGGTCCTCAACCCGACCCGCTCTCGCACAAAAACTCTTGTTCCCCGATCCGGAACGATCTCACTAATCAAGTCACAAAAACCTAGTGGTCTTCTTAGTTCAACTACCCTTTTTCATTCCACACTACTCAAGGACTTATTATACAACTATATCTCACGTGCACTATGCACTCCGATAAGGGTCAAACACATAAAAAAAAAATACATCTTTTACTCGAGATGGCCTTACCTCTAAGGTCCCTACGTATAAAACTCTAAGGCTCACACTTTCTCTGCCCCCCCAATCTTACCCGGTAACTAACCATGATTTCTAATCACAATTAACACTTATGTTATCTGAACATAACACTTAAGATACGCTCATCTTAACACACTAATCTCTAGAGGGTTCAAGGATATACATGTATCTACCGCTTCACTTCCCCTTTGTCGTTCTAATCAATCCTGCCCCGTAGGGCGCAATCATAACAAGCTGTCGAAGAAGTACGACACTCCTTACAATGACACTTACCACAACGGCCACACCGAGGTGGGGGTGGCCTCCTCTAGCTAACACACCTTCCTCTCCGAACTACTGAATCCGCAACTGATCTGGTAGGCTGAGTCCTCCTACTTGCGTCCCTCCTACTAGGACATCCTTTCGACACATGGCCCTGATGGCCGCAGGTAAAACAAGCATCAACAAAAGATGACATTCACCGGAATGACGCCTGTCACACTGTGAACACTGGGGAAAAGTGAATCCGGCTGGCTGGATCTATGTGTATCTGTGCACCAGAAGCCCTGGAGCCTTGACCAACTCCTGCATACCCCGAACATCCTGAACCCTGTGGAGGACCACTCTGCACCGGCGGGGGCGCATATCCAGTCATTACCGAGGCGATTCGCCGAAAGTTACAAAAGACCTGCCGACCGCCCTCTTCACGATCTTGGTTAATCCGTCGATCTCCATTTTCCTCTGTGCCGCGCAGAAGCTCGCATACGAGCCATGCTCAAGCTCGATCAAGAGCTACTCTTGCACAACCCTTTCTTAGATAGTCATCAAGACCCGTGATAAATCGGTACATCATAAACTCTCTGGTAGCCAAATCCCTAGCTAGTAACAGTGTCGTTTCTTTGCAATCTATATTCTCTGTTCCCGGTCGTGGAACTGAAGGCGTAAATGTCATGGCCGCAGTAGGAACTGCTGCCGCCGTGCTAAACTCTGCTGGGGCTAGCGACGTAGCAGAACTTTCCGAATGAAGCACCACCCCCGGTGATGATTGGGCCTGTGCCCTAGTAACCCTCTGTACTCAACTCGCAGCTCCCTTGGCTGCCTTGCCCTTCTGGGCCCGGGTTGCCTTGCGCGGAGGCATAACATGTACGGGAAAGAAATACGTTAGAAGGGTCCAACTTATAACACAGCTCTAAGGCACGATCTCAGAGTGAGATGAATGGAAACCAATCCTAAATATCCTATAGCCTCCTGATTATTGGTGTGGTGCACAACACACCGATAATCAAGACTCTACTAGATACGGTCTGTAGACACTTTCCGAGGATTAATCGCTCGATACCACTTTTGTCACGACCAACCGGCGTGGATCGTGTCTTACCCGGGCACCCAAGTAGACATACATCAGAGTAATCAGCGGAATATAAAACAAGACATGACATAATATGAAATATGAAACAGTTCATCTGAGAAAACTTGCCTTTCGGCATAAATATATATAACAACTAGAACAGTTACATCTCTTTTTACAACTCGCCACAACAAAGGTTGCACTCTAAGAATGATATGACAACAATGGCGGGACAGGGCCCCGCCATACCCCTGAATGTAAGTACCTACAACGACAGGGGACTATACCACTGATAAGCCTTCGAAGAAACGGAGCTTCCCAAACGCTGAACTATGACCCTAAGAGCGAGGATCAACGACTGGTGTACCTCTACCGCGCATGAACGCAGCCTCGAAGGAGGTCGATAACAGTACCAAGTATGTGAAATCGTAGCATCAAGTAAAATCAAAGTATTTAAAACCATTTGCAAATACAACCAGTTCAACTGAACATAGTGCCACAACATGAACAAGAGCAAGGTAGATAAACTGTAACAGGTCTTTTCTAGGCCGCGAATGATCGAAGCAAGTCCAATCGCCCATAGTATCATTATGCGTGCCTAATCCTGGACTTCCCGCAGCCCGCATAGGTCACACATGCACCGCATGAGGTATTCCTCGACGGGGTAGCTAACCGGTACCTCCTCGACTCCGCAGTCCGCATAGTCTCATAGACCGCATAGTCACATGCATCGCATAGGCATCCTCGTCGGATATACACGAGAATGATCAATCACGAGCATACCGCTGCTCCGCATAGTCACATAGACCGCATATGTTACACCCCGTAAATTCAAGGAGTTAGATAAGAACATACCAAGGAATTTAAGATGTAATAAGTTGATAGATAAGTTGACAACATGTGTTGGACGGATTTTGAGTTTGCCTTGGAGTGTTGTACCCCAGTTGTTAAGAATTTCGAGGTGTTTAAAAGGCCTAATGTGTAGTCCGTTAAATCTAGATCCCAACGCAACAAACCGTTCGTCGTTTGGACATCGGAGTCAAAAGTTATGGAAGTTTCAAGTTTGCGCGCAGCAGCAGCAGCAGCTTCAGGGTACAGTGCAGCGCCGGACGCAGTGCCGCGCGCCGCTTGTTCTGGGGTCCAGGGCCGCGGCGCCGGAATGCAGGGCCGCGGCGCCGGATTGCTGGAACATTTTCTCGGAGTGGAGGCTGGCGCCGCCGTGGCCAGCGCGCCAAGGCGGGTTTTTTCGCGATAAAAGGCTGAAATCAGGAGATATTTTGTTAAAAACCTAAGGAGGGTGACAAGTGTCCTCCCATCCCTTTGACCATATTAGGCCTATTTTAGGGCCAAGTCTTGGAAGACTTGGCCATTTCATTTCAAAACCCTTCCATGGAAAACCCTCTCCTTCTCTCTAGTTTTGGAAGAAAACCTAGCTTTATGAGATTGTTGAGCGCGCAAGAAGAAAGAGTGTGGGTAAACTTGTGGTAACGTGGTGGCGATTTTGTGAAAGAGGAGGATGAAAAAGGGGCTTTTGTGGGCTATTCCTTAAGGTAAGAGTTTCCTTTCTCTTGGTTATGAGCCTAAGGTCGCTTTTATTTTAGTAGTATAGATGTGAGCCCGAGGTTGTTTTATTTTAGTAGTTTAGAGTTGAGCCTAAGGTCGTTATATTGTAGTAGTATAGAATTGAGCCCGAGGTCGTTTTATATTGTATAGATTTGGATCTTGTTGTCTTGTTAAAATCGAAATGGGCATGCTAGCCTTAAGATTGTAATTGTTGAAGATGTCTAGGGCTAGATATCATGTTAGACCTAAAGACTTGGATTGGAAAGTATTGAAAGGGATTTAAGAATTGGTTTATGGTTGGCCAAGAATGGGATGGAAAGTATTGGGTTATTTTGTATTATTGTGGGGCGTTGGGTTATTGAATTCGACCTTAACAAAGGTGGCGTTAGTAGAAGCAAAGGAAGTGCCGTCAAATTGTCGTAGAATTTAGGGACTTTGCACTTAGTTGATTCTACGTTCGAAGCTAGAGTTTGATAGGCGTTTCATGACCCTTTATAGGATTGAAGTACTACGTGAGCATATTCTACTTAAGGCGGCGATAATACGGTGGAGCATTTTGCTTATTGTCGACAATCGTCGAGGTATGTGATTCTTCCTATCCTCTTCACAGATGACTATTTGTAAAATATATAGTGCGGTAGACGCACGAGTGTTAAAGGAATTTGATTTCCCTTTTGTGCCTTGATTTGATATGAAGTGTTAAGGGCTTCATTGTGTGAAAATAGTAGTAAAGTCTTATCCGTTGGTAACGGGTACTCGGTGGTTAAAGAATGAGACCTATTGGTCTCATAAAGGTTTATAGTGGTAATTGATTGGTTTAAAACATAAAGTGTTATAACGGCTTTATGGGAAGTTTGTTATAACCGCTTTATGTAGCTAAAAGAATGGTTTGTTGTTTTCAAAAGATAAGAGACGTGACGTGTAATTGACCTAAATGGTGTTGAAAAGTATAAAACCTAATTCGTGAGATATGAATACTTGGTTTTTAAAAGAATAACGTTACAATTTCGGAAATGGGAATAAGGATCGAACAAGCCAATGCAGCGTCGATAAAGGAAAGAAGTAATGACATTAATCATATTAAAACCAGTAGAAACCTCCATCTGCATAGAAGCTAAGATAAGACAAAATGGCATTACATTTCCTAGATCATGGTCATTCTAATGAGAATTATTGAAATCAAGTTTTGATCTTCTTAAAAATTCCAAAGTAAGGAATTCGATTTTCTAAAGGAAAAGAGACTTAAGAATTTGAAGTATTTTGGTTTAAAAGAAAGGCATGATTTTGTCTTGACTTGTTTTATGAAAATAAAGAAATGGTTTCATTAATAGATTTAAAATGGTATACTTGACATTATGTTAAGAAATATTTATAGTACCTTGAGTTGTGTGTAACGGGCCTATGCTTGTAGTGATAGCTTCTGTGTGCAAGTGTTGTATTTATGTGCTACCGCGCCTCTCGCCGAGGACCGCTTATCCGTTGATTGATGGACATACCGACACGTTGGGTAGCCGGGTGTGCTTCCATTAGGGTGTTGTTATTGTTATTTGATCGGACATACCGACACGTTGGGTAGCCCACGTATGCTTCCACTGTGAATATTCTCTTGTTAGTTGTTTGGACATACCGACACGTTGGGGTGCCCACGGGTATGCTTCCACAAGGATTGTTATCTTGTTATCTCCTTTGGGCATACCGACACGTTGGATGGTCCACGTATGGGCCCACCAGACGGCCCAGGCCATGCTTATACCGAGGTGAGATGCCGGCACGCGCCTTTGGCGCGTTAAATTCGGTTGTATTTGAGTGATGATTTCACGGCATGAGTCCCTATCTTGATATGATCGCTTTTAAGTTGTGGTGTTGTAATTTGGTTATCATACATGTCTCTCGCTTTATTGACGCCCAAACTCCGCCCGCACATCGTGCCTTACCCTGCACCCTAGTGATACAACATCGAGAAAACCAATGAAATAAAAACTTTACACATGAAATGAGACATAAATAAATAAACAGTCAACCCAACCGTTGCTTTCAAGATATATACATAAAACCCGAACAGCTTATCCTTTTACAAACCCCGCCACAACAAAGGCTGCACTTAAGATATACAACAACTATGACGGACAGTGGCCCCGCCATACCCTGAATGTACAAGTACCTACAATGACAGGGACTATACTAAAAGATAAGCCTCCGAGGAACGGAGCTTCCCAACGCTGAATCGCGATCCTATGAGCGAGGATCAACCAATGGTGTACTCTACCATGCAGATGAACGCAGCCCTCGGGCGAGGTCGATAACAGTACCAAGTATGTGAAACTGAAAATACGTAATGAAATCACATTTCATCATTTTATAAAACCATTTCGCAATAAGTAAACAAGCATGTCAAGTGGACGCATATCCCGTAATAATCACTACACATAATTATGGGTCTCACGCCATAATACCACTCATGCCCGTGGAACTCATTCTCATCACGCCAGCAGCATGATGTAAAACAACACCCATATGTGAACCTGAACACTAGATCTTGCATGCGTCATCAAACCGATCGGGCCAAGTAGAATAGCCAACTACCACCCAAAAGCTAGTCATATCCCATCACGCAAGGTACTAAGCCAACTACTACCCAAAAGCTAGCCACGCAATCGCCGAGGCAAGTATCTTAAGCTAACGCATAATAGCCTACCGTCTCACAAGATATGACCGAGGCAAGTATCTTAAGCTATCTACCGAGGCTACCGAGACACGAGAAAATGACGAACAAGTATCTAAAGTGTGCACGAACCACACGCATAAACCAAGCCCGTGATCGCCGTCACCGCGCAAGCTTCATGGATTAGCGTCCATGGACTAACAAATCAACCTCACAATGACCGCATGCCCCAAGATCTTACCTCGAAGTCATGGCCATGAAACCATCCCATCGACGATGCCCGTGGAACATCCATCACGCCAAGATGTCCAAAGGAAATAAATCGATAGCCGCCCTCCTGCAGAGTCACGACAAGATGTAAACAACCAATCAATACTCAAAGTGGACGATACCGTGGACCACCCAACGTCAAGATGTCCAAATAATCAATCGATAGCCTACTCCCAGAGTCACTAAGAAGACATCAACAAAACACTTGCACATCAAAGACTATCACAACAAGCATAGCAAGTTTAACATACATTCATTTTAATCAACAATCCGGTTTCAAACCCAAAATACTACATACTTTCCTTCTTTCAAAAGACCTCTTTCTACGTAAAAGCCACATGATACTAATACTGTAGTATATAAAGAAAACACGCTTTACTTTTTAAAACCAAATTACTTCACCTTCGTAAAAATCTTTACAAGGCTTTTTAAAATCAAGTACTCTATACTTTATAAACCAAGTGCTTTTCTTTAGAACAACATCAAGTATACTCTTTTAAAACCCAACTAACTTACTCTTTTCAAAACAAGTAACCTATACTTAAATCAAGTTACTTCTCCTTTCGAAAACAAGTCGTTATAAGTCAAGTCTCTTATCTTTCAAGATCAAGTCTCTTAACTTTCAAAATCAAGTCGCTTTTATCACAAACCAAATCTTTCTTTTATCTTCATAAAGTCGTTATAACTAACTTCCCATAAAGCCATTATAACACTTTATGTTTTAAAACAAACAAAAATCGTTTCACACACGCACGCCTACCGTACTATATAGTTCACAACAATCATGCTCAAGAGTATAGGAAGAATCACATACCTTTAGCTTAAACCACAAGCCAAGTCAAGTATGCCGCGTAGAAAGATCCACCTATAACAACCACAATATATAAATCAACTTCTAGCACTCTCGTAGAATATTCTAAACACAAGATTCCTTATTCTACGTAAATTTCGCAAAGACCTCCCCGCTATCACATAAATCTCCTCCTAACTGTGCCCGCTACTGTGCCAACAACTCCCAGGATTACACGCCTAACCTGACGTGTTCAAATATGCTTCACAATAATACTTACACAAGTCTACTGTAAGTACACCCAATGTAAATACAGCTCAACTTTATAATCATCCTTCCAATATAATATACTCAAGTATAACTACTACAATATGTAATATCCAATTACAATAGTGGACATAGATCATTACCTCGATAAGCCCAAAAATTATCCAAGTTATAAGTCGATCCCGAGCAACGCTTAGCTCCAATCCGTACGCTCCAACCCGCTCCAAGCGCACCTTAGCACTTTCTAAACACCTTCTCTAAATCCTTCCACCAATCTAGGAAGATTTTTCTAGTGGTTTCGCTTACTGCTATTGGAATAAAGTAGTATTTCCAGCTCCTAGTATTGAAATAACTTTGGAATACTACTAGGGATAATAGGCCAAGGTATTTGGGATTATACAACAATACACCAAGTATTTTCTACACAAGATGAGGGGGACGAAATCTACACAAAGGAGGGAAAACATTTGCTTTGGAAAGCTTTCTGCCGGTGGATGATTTTACTCTTCGCCAAGCGGGTATTTATAGAAGAACCAAGGCCAAGATCAATATAAGTGTAGGGTCAAGATTGGGCCATGTGTGTGTGGGTCCCACCACACCACATGGCCAAACGAAATGGTGCCAAGTGTGAGGCCAAATCGGCCATGGACAGCTGCCTAGCCATCATTCCCACCCATTTCGCCAAGTGCCACATGGGGTGACACGTGTCGCCTCAATTGGCCCAAAATATTTCGTCTTCCAAAATATCCAAAATACCGGAAATCTCAAAACAAAGCGGCCCCACAAAACCAGAATTTCTCCCGTGGGTCCCACGTGACCATTTCAAAATAAAACCTCAAAATTCTAATATAATCAAAGAAGTCCAAATACCAAATCTGGGAATCCAATTCCCATTAACGAACCTTTTTCTTCACAAAAAACCGGGAAATTTTCCGTCGAAAAATCACATCTTCCTTTCTTTCCAAAATTTCTGTCGTATTCTCGTACGTACGTCCTCACATACATACCCTGGAACTACGGGGTATAACATTCTTCCCCCCTTAGAAACATTCGTCCCGAATGTTCCTTCTAAGTCTCCAAACGAACGTGTGCCGGTATAGTCTTCACTACTATACTTACGAAACCAATCACGCCATCAATGGCCATAGTAACATACAAATCCAAGCTAACGAGGAAATCATTTCTAATCTCACAACAGCTCCTACTAGCTTCAATTTACTCTAAGGCCTATCTCCGGCCTTCACGATCCGATTCTGATCGAACACATCCACGAACTCATACGATGGTTACCTAAACTTGGGCCTAGCACCCTCGTGACCCTACCACCCGGCGGGACCACCTCGAATCGACCCACCTCAATCCGGCCGCGGGTTGACCCGCGACTTGGCCTCAACCCGACTCGCCATCGCGCCCAATCTCTCTCGTTCCCGATCCGAACAATCTTACTAATTCACGCCGTGAAAGCTACCACTTCCATCTTACACTACCCATGGAATTATCACACCAACATAATGCTATCGTAACATAATAATTAAAAAAATATACTTATCTTAATACAAATGCATACTAGTCTCTTAGGTCAAGGATATACCGATATCACAAAACAAATAGGCGATTTCAAGGACCGCTATAATCGGAACTTCCACCACGACTCGCTCGCTCGCGCAGATATGAACACCGCCTAGCTATCGGGCGCGAAGAACCCGCAATGCATCCCGGCCGAAGTCTCAACATCCGCGCTTACCTGTAGGACAATTTCTCGCAAATGGCCCTCCGCCACATGTAAAACAAGTCCTTCGACACTTCCGAATGGGTTTACCACACCGTTACACTTAGGTCGGGTGGCTTCCTCCGCCAGCACCCCAACTCCCGAAACTCAACCTCGAGCTCGACCGCTCCTCAATACTGGAGGCCTCAAGATCGTAGAGGACCACTCAGCATCGGGCGGCGGCGTATAACTAGTTCTGGCTGAGGCGGTCCGCCTTGAAAGTTACCAAAGGACCCCGCTGTCACGCCTCTTCGCCGATATCGTCAATCCGTCGGTCTCTCCGCTCACACCCTAGCGCATGAGTCGCATGCGGGCGATGTCCATGCCCGTGAAGCGATACACCCGAACAAGACTCGCCAAGTAGTCATCAAGCTCGCGGACGTAGCGGTGCACTCGCCCTCCATATTAGCTACTAACGCAGGACATATCGAGCCAACGAGTCGAACTCACGTTGTACTCGAATCGCGGCGCCCTCCTCGCCTCAAAGATCGAAACTCGCCGCCCGCGTTCTCTCATTCGCGGCGGCAAGAAATGGCCGAGAAATGCTCGAGAACTCGCCCCAAATACCGGGGCGATGCTCCCCGACAGCTCCATGAATCAAACCACGATCGCGGTATCACGCAGCCGACGCGAACCGAAAATCACGGACTCGGTCTCCAAGCCTTGATCACTCGCATGATCCTTCTCAGAATCGACGGATGAACTCGCGGATCATCCTCGTGCCTCACCCGTAACTCAAGTGATACAACTCGTAAAATCCCGTAGCCTCAAACTATCCGACCGGGATGAACTACGGGGCTACCGAATCGAATCGCCAGATTCAGCCTTCTCTCGTGTTCGCCACGATCCCGCCGAATCGGGCCATCTCTTGTAACCCATCTCCTCGCTTCCAGCCGTGGACCGAGGCTCAGTACCGTGGTCTCGCAGCCACCGCCGCGCTCTAACCTCTCGCTGGGCCGGGCGGCCGCAAAACTCGCCGTCAAGAACTATCTCGTGTAATGACCGCTCGCGCCTCATACTCCTCTGTGTCCCACTAGCGCCTCCACGGCCGCTTTGCCCTTCGGGCCCGGCTGTTGCGCGGAGGCATAATCGCGTAAAAGAACACGCCGAAGGAGTCCAACTTACAACACAGCTCTAAGGCACGATCTCAGAATGAGAAGAATAGAAACCAATCCTAAATGTCCTGCAGCCTCTTGATTATAGATGTGGTGCACAACACACCGATAATCAAGACTCTACTAGACACGGTTCAGACACTTTCCGAGGATTAATCGCTCGATACCACTTGTGACGCCCAAACTCGGCTCACATCGGTGCCTTACCCTGCACCCTAGTGATACAACATCGAGAAAACCAGGAAATAAAAACTTTACACATGAAATGAGACATAAATAAATAAACAGCAACCCAACCGCTGCCTTCAGATATATACATAAAACCCAACAGCTTATCCTTTTACAAACCCCGCCACAACAAAGCATGCACTTAAGATATACAACAACTATGACGGACAGGCCCGCCATACCCCAATGTACAAGTACCTACAATGACAGGGACTATACTAAAAGATAAGCTCCGAGGAACGGAGCTTCCTAACGCCGAATCGATCCTATGAGCGAGGATCAACCAATCGGTGTACTTACCGCTGCAGATGAACGCACTCGGGCGAGGTCAAGATAACAGTACCAAGTATGTGAAATCGAAAATACTGTAATGAAATCACATTTCATCATTTTATAAAACCATTTCGCAATAAGTAAACAAGCATGTCAAGCGGACGATATCCCTGCAATAATCACTCACACATAATTACGGGTCTCACGCCATAATACCACTCATGCGCCGTGGAACTCATTCTCATCACGGCAGCATGATGTAAAACAACACCCATATGTGAACTCGAACACTAGATCCTCGCCGTCTATCAAAACCGACGGCCAAGTAGAATAGCCAACTACTACCCAAAAGCTAGTCATATCCCATCACGCAAGGTACTGCCAACTACTACCCAAAGCTAGCCACGAATCGCCGAGGCAAGTATCTTAAGTTAACGCATAATAGCCTCACCGTCTCACAAGATATGACCGAGGCAAGTATCTTAAGCTATCTACCGAGGCTACCAGACACGAGAAATGACCGTAACAAGTATCTAAAGTGTGCTCGAACCACACGCATAAACCAAGCCCGTGATCGCCGTCACCGCGCAAGCTTCATGGATTAGCGGTCCACGGACTAACACCAACCTCACAATGACCGCATGCCCCAAGATCTTACTCCTAAGTCATGGCCATGAAACCATCCCATCGACGCATGCCCGTGGAACATCCATCACGCCAAGATGTCCAAAGGAAATAAATCGATAGCCGGCCTCCTGCAGAGTCACGACAGCATGTAAAAACAACCAATACTCAAAGTGGACGATACTGGACCACCCAACGCCGCATGTCCAAATAATCAATCGATAGCCGCCTCCCTGCAGTCACTAAGAAGACATCAACAAAACACTTGCACATCAAAGACTATCACAAAAGCATAGGCAAGTTTAACATACATTCATTTTAATCAACAATCCGGTTTCAAACCCAAAATACTACATACTTTCCTTCTTTCAAAAGACCTCTTTCTACGTAAAGCCACACGATACTAATACTGTAGTATATAAAGAAAACACGCTTTACTTTTAAAACCAAATTACTTCACCTTCAGAAAATCTTTACAAGGCTTTTTAAAATCAAGTACTCTATACTTTATAAACCAAGTGCTTTTCTTTTAGAACAACATCAAGTATACTCTTTTAAAACCCAACTAACTTACTCTTTTCAAAACAAGTAACCTATACTTAAATCAAGTTACTTCTCCTTTTCCAAAACAAGTCGTTATAAGTCAAGTCTCTTATCTTTCAAGATCAAGTCTCTTAACTTTCAAAATCAAGTCGCTTTTATCACAAACCAAATCTTTCTTTTATCTTCATAAAGTCGTTATAACTAACTTCCCATAAAGCCATTATAACACTTTATGTTTTAAAACAAACAAAAATCGTTTCACACACGCACGTCTACCGTACTATATAGTTCACAACAATCATGCTCAAGAGTATAGGAAGAATCACATACCTTTAGCTTAAACCACAAGCCAAGTCAAGTATGCCGCGTAGAAAGATCCACCTATAACAACCACAATATATAAATCAACTTCTAGCACTCTCCGTAGAATATTCTAAACACAAGATTCCTTATTCTACGTAAATTTCGCAAAGACTCTCCCCGCTATCACATAAATCTCCTCCTAACTGTGCCCGCTACTGTGCCAACAACTCCTGTGGATTACACGCCTAACCTGACGTGTTCAAATATGCTTCACAATAATACTTACACAAGTCACTGTAAGTACACCCAATGTAAATACAGCTCAACTTTATAATCATCCTTCCAATATAATATACTCAAGTATAACTACTACAATATGTAATATCCAATTACAATAGGGACATAGATCATTACCTCGATAAGCCCAAAAATTATCCAAGTTATAAGTCGATCCCGAGCAACGTTTAGCTCCAATCCTTACGCTCCAACCCGCTCCAAGCGACTTAGAAGTTTCTAAACAACTTCTCTAAATACTTCCACCAAGCTAGGAAGATTTTTCTAGTGGTTTCGCTTACGCTATCGAATAAAGTAGTATTTCCTGCTCCTAGTATTGAAATAACTTTGGAATACTACTAGGGATACTAGGCCAAGGTATTTGGGATTATACAACAATACACCAAGTATTTTCTACACAAGAGGGAGGGACGAAATCTACACAAAGGGAGGGAAAACATTTGCTTGGAAAGCTTTCTGAGTGGATGATTTTACTCTTCGCCAAGCGGGTATTTATAAGAACCAAGGCCAAGATCAATATAAGTGTAGGGTCAAGATTGGGCCATGTGTGTGTGGTCCCACCACACCACATGGCCAAACGAAATGGTGCCAAGTGTGAGGCCAATCGGCCAAGGGACAAGCCTAGCCATCATTCACCCATTTCGCCAAGTGCCACATGGGGGTGACACGTGTCGCCTCAATTGGCCCAAAATATTTCGTTCCGAAAATATCCAAAATACCTAAATCTCAAAACAAAGCGGGCCCCACAAAACCAGTAAATTTCTCCCGTGGGTCCCACGTGACCATTTCGAAAATAAAACCTCAAAATTCTAATATAATCCAAGAAGTCCAAATACCAAACTGGGAATCCAATTCCCATTAACGAACCTTTTTCTTCACAAAACCTAACTTTTCCGTTTAAAAATCACATCTTCCTTTCTTTCCAAAATTTCGCCGATTCTCGCACGCACGCCCTCACATACATACCACGGAACTACGGTATAACATTTATATAGACTATTATGATTTCATTTACGTGATTTTACGCTTTCACATACTTGGTACTGTTATCGACCTCCTTGGGCCGTTCACGCCGCAGTCGAGGTACATAGATTGCTGATCCACTATCTTAGGATCGCTGTTCGGTTCTCGGAAAGCTCCATATCTCCTAAGCTTGTCACGTGGTACGGTTCCTCAAGTAGTAGACTTTTGTATATTCAGTGGCATGGCGGGGCCCTGTCCCGTCATTATGGTTTCAAAATTCTTAGAGGTCCAGAGTAATCACAAGTGTGTTTGTATGGGATGTAATCGCTCAAGTTTTAAATTATGTAAAAAAAGGTAACCGTCAGTTAGCCTACTTTCTTATTTCACTGCTTTCATTCTTGAGTTTTTATTTCCGCCGTTTTTCTCTCGATGTTGTATCACTAGGTGCCCGGGTAAGGCACCGCCACGCCCGGTTCGGTCGTGACAAAGATAGGCCATATAGACCCGCATCAAGGGTGACAAGCCCCCGGTATAACAAGTCAAGGGGGTATGTGATATAATACCTAACAGCTTATCGTTAAACAACATAAGCACAACAAGGGGAACCCCTTTACACAAACATTACCAGATACTAGCACACGTAGCATCCTAACATGTTTACTTATCAAATCAACAAGAAAGTATTACAAGGCTATCACAAACCAACACAATCAAGTTATTCACACAAGGTACTTTCTACTTTATGTTAACAATTTCGGGTTTTTATCCCCAAAGTACTTTATACATTAACTCTTTTAAAAGATCTGTTTCTTTCACAAAAGTCACACAATACCCGTAGTATAAAAATAGAGTGACTATCCTTTTAAGTAAACCAAAACACTTCCCTTTGTAAATCAAGTAACAACATTATTTTCCAAACGTTCAAGTTTTGCCTAATTTCAAATGCTCAAGTTTCTCATTTTCGAAAGGTTTCGTAGTTCATAGTTTTAATCACTTAATGATATAATTTTCCTTTAAAACAATTTGAGATACATATGCCTTATATGTGAGTAGGTTATTCTTGTTCATAATCAATTTTATTTAAGCAGCCATGATTTAGGAAATGTAATATCATTTTGTCTCATCTTAGCTTCTATGCAGATGGAGGTTTCTACTGGTTTTAATAATACTTTATTAGTCAATACATTTCCCTTTATTAGCGCTGCTGTGGTTTGTTCGATACATATTCTCATTTCCGAAATCAGTAAAACATTATTCCTTTTACAAACCAAGTACTCATTACTCACGAATGAGGTTTCACACAAACTCTCATATTAATTTACTTAAGTCAAGTCTCTTATCTTTTAAGATCAAGTCTCTTAACTTCTAAAATTAATAAACCATTCTTTTTATCTCTCTTAAGTCGTTATACCTAACTTCCCATAAAGCTAGTATATCTCTTAAGATTTTAAAACCAAGTATTACTCTTCTTTCAAAAAGGTTTCTTAATTCTTTTGAAATACTTCAAGATTCTTATTATTCAGACTTAAGTCAAAAGACATTGCCGTACAATTACGTTCAGTTAACACACGTACGTCTACCGTACTATATATATATTCTTTTTTAAAATATCATGCTCAAGAGGATAGGAAGAATCACATACCTCGCGACGATTATCGACTATTAGCAAAACGCTCCACGGCTATAACCCGGCTAGCCTCGTCCACCTTTCTAGTAGTACATGCTACTCGCAGATCAATCAACCTATAAGGGTTATACAAGTCTATCAATGCCTAGACTACTCTTGTAGAATATTCTTCTGATGTGATTCCAGTTCAAGTCTATTCTGTAATATCCTTCTATTACAGTTCAATTCTCTTTTATGAATCTTATTTATTTCTATACAACTACAGTATGTAATTTCCAATTACAATAGAAGGATAGGATTATTTACCTCGGTAAGCCCAAAATTATCCAAGTTTAATGTCGATCCTGAGCAACGTTTAGCTCCTACTCCGGGTGCTCCAACCCGCTCCAAACAACCCTTAGAAGTTCTACGAAACTTTTTCCTAATACTTCAACCAACTGTGAAGATTTTCCTTAGGGTTTCGTTTAGTGACTGAAGGGAAGTATAATAGTATTTCTGGGCTTTTAGTATAGGTGTAACCTTGGAATACTACAAGGTATTTGGGCCAAGGTATTTTGGTATAGTAACAATATTTGGAGAGTATTTCTACCAAGAGGGGGGTAGTATTTTGCGAGAACAACTAGGCAAGGGGGGGTGTACCCCTCGGCCAAGGGCCTTCTCAAAGGGGGAGGCTTGGACGAACCACTACACTAAGGGGGAGAGAACTTTCAACACTTAGAAACTATTTTAGGATGAAGAAGTTCATCAACTAAGAGGGGGTATTTATAGGACAACCAAGGGCCAAGATCAAGCCAAGTGGTAGGCAAGTGTAGGGTGAGGATTTACCCATGTGTACCTTATCCATCTACCACACCAACTATCACAAATATCCTACCTAACCCAAGACCCCAATTCGTCCACTAGCCGCCCATCACAATGTCCAAGGTGAGGGTGACACATGTCACCCTCCCGTTGGTCCAAAATGTTACTTCTATCGTAAAAATCCGCAAAAATTAGAATTGACATCGCCGTAATTTTCCTTCGCAAGTCTTGTAAAACGCTTCGCCGAAAAACGATTCTTTCTGCATTGTGAACAATAATTTTCGGTCCTAGCCTAACTTAAGGCTCAAACTTTTCTACGCACGCCTCACGCATATACTGAAAATATGGGGTATAACATTCTCCTCCTTAGAAACATTTGTCCCAATGCTCCTTCTAAGTCTCAAAACAAACATGCGCTGTAATAGTCTTCACCGCTATATTTATTTAAAACAATCATGCCACACCTGGCCACAATACAACATGCGCAAATACTTACATCCAAGTCCACGAGGATTCACCTCTAACATCACAAAAACTCCCACCCAAGGGCTAAAAGTTACTCCCTTCGCACCTTCACTTTACAAACGAAATGATCACTTCTATGTTCTTAACACATGCTCGTTTCTTCCCTGACTCGTCGTACCCTTCTCGTACACTCGAACTCTTTCTCATAACTTACCACATTTATGTTACTGCATCAATTTCAAAAAAATCTCTGGGTTACTACCTCCAACTTGATCATCATTAAATGGGAATACTCTGGATGGATCTCCGATACTTTTCTGAACCTAACAACATGAAGGACCGGACATACTGCCTCCTAAGTCGGACGGCAAAAGCTAACATATAGGCAACCTGGCCTACTCTTCACATGATCTGAAAGGCCCAAAGTAACTCGGGCTAAGTTTCCTCTGTTTCCCAAACTCGTCACCCCCTTTACGGGGTGGTACCTTCAAGAAGACCCACCGTCCACCTGAACGCCAAGCGTCGTCGCCGATTATCCGCACGACTTCCGCTGACTCTGAGCCGATAACCTCTCCTCGGATAGGCTTCACCCTACCCACATCCTCGCCAAACAAGTATGAACCAGCTATCTGAACTTTGCCAACATCGAACCAATCAACCGGCAACTTACACTACCGCCCCTACGAGGCTTCGTAAGGCGATATCCGAATACTGAAATGGTGGTTATAAAAAAAAACACTCCCTTAACCGGAGGCAACAATCCTTACTACCCCCAAATCCAAACACCGCCCGAGGCGAACGCGACATCGAGACTCACCCGAGTTCTCACCCCGCTCGTAAAACTTCCGGAAAACGAAATAGCCACAACATGGGCTTCACTGTATGTCATAAGGTGAAAGTAGGCACCTCGTGCAGCCTTACAACCTTCCTGATAAATAACATCTCGCATAACTCTCTGCCGAGTAAACACCCCGCTCAAGGACAAGATGGGTCGACCATCGCCCGACTATTGGTCGAACGCATCCACAAACTCGTACGCTGGTTTACTAAACTTGGGCCTAACACCCTCGTGACCCTACCACCTGGCGGGACCACCCCGAACTGACCCCGCCACAAAACAGGTCGCGGGTTGACCCGCGATTGGTCCTCAACCCGACCCGCTATCGCGCAAAAACTATTGTTCCTCGATCCGGAATGATCTCACTAATCAAGTCACAAAAACCTAGTGGTCTTCTTAGTTCAACTACCCTTTTTCATTCCACACTACTCAGGGACTTATTATACAACTATATCTCATGTGTACTATGCACTCCGATAAGGGTCAAACACATAAAAAAAAATACATCTTTTACTCGAGATGGCCTTACCTCTAAGGTCCCTACGTATAAAACTCTAAGGCTCACACTTTCTCTGCCCCCCCAATCTTACCCGGTAACTAACCATGATTTCTAATCACAATTAACACTTATGTTATCTGAACATAACACTTAAGATACGCTCATCTTAACACACTAATCTCTAGAGGGTTCAAGGATATACATGTATCTACCGCTTCACTTCCCCTTTGTCGTTCTAATCAATCCTGCCCCGTAGGGCGCAAGCATAACAAGCTGTCGAAGAAGTACAACACTCATCACAATGACACTTACCACAACGGCCACACCGAGGTGGGGGTGGACTCCTCTGGCTAACACTTCTTCCTCTCCGAACCATCAATCCGCAATCGATCCGTAGGTCGAGTCCTCCTACGGCGCCTCCTACTAGGACATCCTTTCGACATATGGCCCTGACGGCCGCAGGTAAAATAAGCATCAACAAAAGATGACATTCCTCGGAATGACGCCACATCGCGTGAACATCGGGAAAATCAATCCGCCGGCCGGATCTACGTGTATCTCGCGCACTAAGCCCCGAGCCTTGACCAACTCCTGCATACCCCGAACGTCCTGAACCCTGTGGAGGACCACTCTGCACCGGCGGGGGCGCATATCCAGTCTGCTGCTGAGGCGATTCGCCTCGAAAGTTACAAAAGGACCCTGCCGACCGCCTCTTCTCGCGATTCGTTAATCCGCCGATCTCCACTTTCCTCTGCAGGCCGCGCGAAGCTCGCATACGTGCCATGCTCAAGCTCGATCAAGAGCTACTTGCACAACCTCTATTAGATAGTCATCAAGACCCGTGATAAATCGGTACATCATAAACTCTCGTAGCCAAATCCTAGCTAGTAACAGGTCGCTTTCTTGCAATCTATATTCTCTGCTTCGCCGCGAATCAAGGCGAATGTCATGGCCGCAGCAGGAACCGCAGCCGCCGCAAACTCGCTGGGCTAGCGACGAGCGTAACTCCTCGAACGAAGCACCACCCCGGTGATGATTGGGCTCGTGCCCTAGTAACCTCTCTCAGACTAACTCGCAGCCTTCTTGGTCGCCTTGCTTCGGGCTCAGGTTGCCTTGCGCGAGGCATAACAGTACGGAAAGAAATACGTTAGAGGGTCCAACTTATAACACAACTTCTAAGGCACGATCTCGTGAGTGAGAAGAATGGAAACCAATCCTAAATATCCTATAGCCTCACGATTATTGGTGTGGTGCACAACACACCGATAATCAAGACTTACTAGATACGGTCAGAGACACTTTCCGAGGATTAATCGCTTCGATACCACTTTTGTCACGACCCGAACCTGCCGTGGATCGTGCCTTACCCGCACCCAAGTAGACATACATCGAGTAATCAACGGAATATAAAACAAGACATGACATAATATGAAATATGAAACATATCTGAGAAAACTTGCCTTTCGCATAAATATATATAACAACTAGAACAATATATCCTTTTTACAACTCGCCACACAACAAAGTTACTGCACTTAAGAATGATATGACAACAATGGAGGGACAGGGCCCGCCATACCCCGAATGTAAGTACTACAACGACAGGACTATACCATCGATAAGCCTCAAGAAACGGAGCTTCCCAAACGCTGAATCGTGACTCCTAAGAGCGAGGATCACCGATCGGTGTACCTCTACCGCAGATGAACGCAGCCCGAAGGAGGTCGATAACAGTACCAAGTATGTGAAATCGTAGCATCAAGTAAAATCAAAGTATTTAAAACCATTTGCAAATACAACCAGTTCAATCGCACATAGTGCCACAACATGAACAAGAGCAAGGTAGATAAATCAGAATGTGTCTTTTCTAGGCCGCGAATGATCGAAGCAAGTCCAATCGCCCATAGTATCATTATGCGTGCCTAATCTCGACTTCCCGCAGCCCGCATAGGTCACACATGCACGCATGAGGTATCCTCGACGGGGTAGCTAATCGCGTACATTCTCCTCGACTCCGCACCGCATAGTCTCAATAGACCGCATAGTCACACAGACCACATAGGGCATCCCCCGCATCGGGATATACACCCGGAATGATCAATCCTGGAGCATACCGCTGCTCCGCATAGTCACATAGACCGCATAGGCCATATAGGCCCGCATCAAGGGTGGCAAGCCCTCGGTATAACAAATCAAGGGGGTATGTGATATAATACCTAACAGCTTATCGTTAAACAACATAAGCACAACAAGGGGAGCCCCTTTACACAAACATCACCAGATACTAGCACACGTAGCATCCTAACATGTTTACTTATCAAATCAACAAGAAAGTATTACAAGGCTATCACAAACCAACACAATCAAGTTATTCACACAAGGTACTTTCTACTTTATGTTAACTATTTCGGGTTTTTATCCCCAAAGTACTTCATACATTACTCTTTTAAAAGATCCGTTTCTTTCACAAAAGTCACACAATACCCGTAGTATAAAAATAGAGTGACTATCCTTTTAAGTAAACCAAAACACTTCCCTTTGTAAATCAAGTAACAACATTATTTTCCAAACGTTCAAGTTTTGCCTAATTTCAAATGCTCAAGTTTCTCATTTTCGAAAGGTTTCGTAGTTCATAGTTTTAATCACTTAATGATATAATTTTCCTTTAAAACAATTTGAGATACATATGCCTTATATGTGAGTAGGTTATTCTTGTTCATAATCAATTTTATTTAAGCAGCCATGATCTAGGAAATGTAATATCATTTTGTCTCATCTTAGCTTCTATGCAGATGGAGGTTTCTACTGGTTTTAATAATACTTTTGTTATACCCCGTATTTCCAGAGTATGTACGCAGGGACGTACGTAGGAAATTTCGAACTTGAGAATAGGCTTGGCCGAATTATTTTTGTACACAACACCCGACAGAGTCGCTTTTTCTAAACGCTTTCCACTTTCGTAGGGGAATTTCCGGCTATGTCATTTTTAATTTTTGCGGATTTTTCCGAGAGACGAAACATTTTTGGACCAACGGGAGGGTGACACTTGTCACCCTCATTGGACGGTAAAGAGGAGGCTTGGCCTTGGCCGATTGGTTCATGGTTTTGTGCCTTGTTTTGGCCTTGTTTTGTGGCTTGTTTTGTGCCATGTTTTGTGGAGTAGGGGTTAGGGTGCACTTGGCTTGATCTTGGCCTTACACTTGCCTTGGCTAGATCTTGGCCATTGGTTGGCCTTTGGTTTTGCTATAAATACCCCTTTATGTTGATGAACTCTTCATCCACAAATGAAACCTTCCAAGCCTAAAATCCTCCCTCCTCTTGTGTTGTGGCCCAACACCCCCTCCCCTTTGAGTGGCCTTGTGGCCGAGAGCCTCCTCCTTTGTGGTGCCTTGGAGTAGGTACCCCTAGCCTAGTTGTTTTCAGATAATACCCTTGTTGTGGTAGAGAAATACGCTCCGAGTATTGTTCTAATGTCCAAATACCTTGGCCCAAATACCTTGGAGTATTCCCAAGGTTACACGTATACAAAAGCCCGTAAAATACGATTATACTTCCTTTAGCCACAAAACCGAAACCCTAAGGAAAACCTCCATAGTTAGTTGAGTACTATGTAGAAGTTGGTTAGAACTTCTAAGGGTTGTTTGAGCGGTCGAGCACCTGGAGTAGAGCGAAACTTTGCTAAGGATCGACATTAAACTCGGATAATTATGGGCTTATCGAGGTAATTATCTTGTCCTCTATTGTAATTGGAAATTACATAATGTTAGAATATATAGTTGAAGTATACTATATATAGTACTGAACTTAATGTTGGCAATGTCCTCGACTTAAGCTCAAGAATCGAATCGAATCAGTAATTACATAGATCAGACATAAGAGACTTGTGTAGTTTGACTGCAGGGAAGGCTGCCCAATTTCCCGTAGGATCTTGCATCTAGATTTATTCTACCGAGTAGTCTAGACTTTGATAGACTTGTATAACCTGTATAGGTTGAATGTTCTCGCGAGTACCATGTGCTACTTAAGGTGGACCAGCTAGCGGGTTATAGCCGTGAGCGATTTGCTAATAGTCGATAATCGTCGCGAGGTATGTGAACCTCTTCCTATCTCTTCTAGCATGATGTGTGTATAACTATGTAGTACGGTAGACGTACGTGTGTTAATTGAACGTAGTTGTACGGCAATGTCTTTTGACTTAAGCCCGAATAATAATAATCTTGAAGTAGTTCAAGAGAATTAAGAACTGTTTTTAAAAGAAGAGTAATACTTGGTTTTAAAAGCTTAAGAGTTATACTAGCTTTATGGGAAGTTAGGTATAACGGCTTAAGAGAGATAAAACAAATGATTTATTTATTTTAGAAGTTAAGAGACTTGATCTTGTAAGATAAGAGACTTAACTTAAATGAATTATATGAATTTTGTGTGAAACCTCATTCGTGAGTAATGAGTACTTGGTTTTCAAAAGGGATAATGTTTTATCGATTTCGTAAATCGAAATGTATCGACAAACCACCGCGGCGTTAATAAAGGAAAATGTATTGAATAATTAAGTATTATTAAACCAGAGAAACTTCCATCTGCATAGAAGCTGAGATGAGACAAAATGATATTTCCTAGATCATGGCTGCTGTAATAAGATTGTTATAAACAAGAATATCCTACTCACATATAAGGCTTATGTTTCTCAGATTGTTTAAAAGAGAATTATATTCTTAAATGAATAAGACTATGAACTACAAAACCTTTCTAAAATAAGAAACATGAACATTTAAAATTAGGCAAACTTGACGCTTGGAAAATAATGTTGTTACTTGATTTTACAAAGGTAAGAGTTTTGATTTTCTTAAAAGGACAATCACTCTATTTTATACTACGGGTATTGTGTGACTTATGTGAAAGAAACAAATCTTTTAAAGATTTAATGTGTGAAGTACTTTGGGGTTAGATACCCGAACTTGTTAGTAGAAAGTACCTTGTGTGAATAACTTGATTGTATTGGTTTGTGATAGCCTTGTAATACTTTCTTGTTGATTTGATAAGTAAACATGTTAGGATGCTACGTGTGTTAGTATCTTGTGATGTTAGTGTAAAGGGTTTTCCTCGATCGCGCTTAAAGTTGTTTGACTATCACCGTTATGTTGGTATTGTACCACTCACCTTGACTTGGTCCGAGGTTGTCGCCTCCGACGCGGGTAGACTCAGCGGTCCGGGACCATGATTCGAGAATACCTCATGCGGTCCGTGGATCCATGCGAACTACTGAGTTCCGTGTTAGTGTGCGGCCTTTATGGTCACGCGGTCTATGTGGCTACGCGGATCGCGAGTCCGTGATCTTACGCCGGGAGTAGCTACCCTCGATGCGGGTTATACCTCACGCGCCTACGAGGCTGGCCTACGCGAGTCTGGAGAGTTCGTGGCTAGACGCGCACATTTGATATCGCGGGCGAGTGACCAGCCTTTTATCATGTGACGCCTGACAGATATCATGACACGCTTTATGACTTTGTTGGTACTGGGTGTTAGTAGTCGGCTATGCCTTCAGATTTACTCCTCAGACTATTTTATTAGGACACAGTGGGACCGTGTTCATGTGTATTCCTTGGTGCTTGTATATCATAAATCGCCAGGCAGCTGGGAAGGTATTCCACGCACGATTGATGTTGTGGGCGTGAGACCCATTGGTAAATTTGAGTGATGACTTGAGGGCGTGAGTCCCTGACTTGACATGACTGCTTATTTATGGTGAATTGTAGTTTGGTTATCATACATGTCTCCTGCTTTGTATAGACTACTATGATTTCATTTACGATTTATTTTCGCCACATACTTGGTACTGCCTGATCGACCTCTTCGGCCGCGTTCATGCCGCAGTAAAGGTACACCGCCATCGATCCTCGCCTTAGGGTCACGTCAGCGTTGGGAAAGCTCCGCTTCTCCGAGGCTTATCGCCGTATAGTCCTCTGTTGCAGGTGTTTACATTCGTGGTATGGCGGCCCCGTCCCGCCATTGTTGTATCATTTCAGAGGTGCAGAGTAATCTTGGCAAGTGTGGTTTGTAAAAAGGATTAAACTGTTCATGTTGAAAAAGCTGTTGTTTATATATATGCCGAAAGGCAAGTTTTTCTCATATTATTGTTTCATATTTCATAATATGTCTTGTATCGTTTTATGTTCCGCTGATTACTCTGATGTTGTATCACTAGGTTCCTGGTAGGCACCACCACGCCCGAATCGGTCGTGACAAAAGTGGTATCGAGCGCGATCTCAAAAGTGGTCTACGCATCAGATCCAAGAGAGTTCGATTATCGCATTGTGCACCACACCAATAATCGTGAGGCTATAGGATATTTAGGATTGGTTTCTATTCTTCTCACTCGAGATCGTGCCTTAGAGTCGTGTTGTAAGTTAGACCTCCGACGTATTTCTTTCCCTTATCGCTATGCCTCCGCGTAGGCAAACCCGCCCAGAGGAAGGCAAATGGCGGAGTCGCGAGTAGAGTTCAGAGGGTTACGTGGGCACAGTGCCCAATCATTACCTAGGTAATGCTTCATTCGGGATTTCGCGACGCCACTAGCCCCGAAAGTTTAGCACGGCGCAGCCTCCTACGCGCCATGATATTTGAACCTTCGCCCACGACCGTGAACAGAGAATATGGATTGCAAAGAGGCGACCTATTACTAGCTATGGATTTGGCTACCAGAGTATACCGATGTATCGCGAGTCTTGATGAATATCAACGGTCAGGCAAGAGTAAGTTCTTCGATTAGGCTTGAGCATGGCTCGTATGCGGGCTTATGACATCAAAGCCGAAACATAGAGATCGACGTTAACAAAGCGACAGCAAGAGGCCAGAGCAGCAGGTCCTTTGGTAACTTTCGAGGCGAGTCGCCACCAGCAGATTAGATTATGCACTCCGCCAAGGCAGAGTGGTCTTCCACGAGTTCGTGACGTTCGGTATGCAGGAGTTGGTCGTAACTCCGTGACTTCCGGCTCACAGCGCGATGCACGCCGCCCCGGGAATGTCGCTTTTTAGTCGGGTACTTGTTGCACCTATGACCGCCGTGTCCGTGTCGGTGTTGTCCTTGTAGGAGGACTTAGCCTTCGTGATCGGTGGTAGTGTGTCATCTCCTCACTATGCGCTCACGGCAGTTTGATTAGAACGACTGGCGGAGGAAGCAAAGAGATATAGATATATCTCTAACCCTCTAGAGTTCAAGATGTGTGATAAGACGGGTATATCATAAGTGCTATGTTTTGATAGCAGATGTTAATATTGTGATTAGAAATCTTGGTTAGTTAACCAAGTAAGATTTGGGGGATAGCAGGTGTGAGCCTTAGAGTTTTATACGTAGAGACCTTAGAGGTAAGGCCATCTCGAGTAAAGGTGTAGTGTTATGTTGATCCTCATCTGAGTGCATAGTGCACGTGAGCTATGTTTGGGATAGGTCCTAAGTAGTGTGAAATGACCGGGGGGAGTTGAGCTAAGAAGACCGCTAGGTTTTCGAAACGTGATTGGTGAGATTGTTCCGGATCGGGGAGCTAGTATTGTGCGCGTTGCCGGGTCGGGTTGAGGCCACGATTGCGGGTCAACCCGCGGCATGTATGGCGGTGGGGTCAGGTTTTGGTGGTCCCGCCTTGTGTTAGGGTTGTGAGGTGTTAGGCCCAAGTTTAGTTAACCCAGACGCGAGTTCGTGGATGCTCGACCTGGTCGGCCGATGGGGCAGCCCATCGTGTTCTTCGGTCAGGACCGTTTACTCGGCTGTGTTGAGTTATATGAAAGGTGGTAAGGCTGCACGGGGTGCCTACCTTCACCTTATGACAGATGATGAGCCTGTGTTACGCTTATTTTTGTTTCGGAAGTTTTACCAAGCATGTGTTAAGAACTCGTGAGTCTCGAATCGCATTCGCCTCTGCCGTTGTTTGGATTTCGTGGATAGTTGTGGGATTGTTGTCTCCTGTGGAGGTAGTGTTTAAGCTACCATTTCAGTGTTCGGATGTCACCTTTTGAAGCCTTGTAGGGGCGGAAGTGTAAAGTTGCTGGTCGATTGGTTCGATATTTGGCAAGGTTCAGACAGTTGGTTCAGGCTTGTTCCAGCAGACTATGGATAGTGAGAAGCTTGTCTAGAAGAAGTTCTGGCAGCTCAGAGGAATCGTGCGGATAATCGGCAACGACGCTTAGAGTTCGTGCCGACGGTCGGTCTTCGAAAGTACCACCCTGCTAGGGTGTGACGAGTTTTGGAAAACAGAGGAAACTTAGCCCGAGTTACTTTGGGCTTTTTGAGTTCATGTGAAGGATAGGCCAGGTTGCCTATATGTTAGCATTTGCCGTCCGACTTAGGAGACAGTACGTCCGGTCTTTCGTATTGTTATATTCGGGAAAGTATCGGAGAGCCATCCAGAGTGTTCCCAATTAATGATGACCACGTTAGAGATAGTAACCCCGAAGTTTTGAAACCAAGCGATCGAACGTGGTAAGAGTTCGAGTGTACGACATCCTCGTGGATCGCAAGCACCGGCACCATTTGTTGGGTCGTCGAGCAAGGCTCGCGACAAAGTGACAAAAGTGGTACCATTTGTTGGTCGCCGAGAAGGTTAATGCCTCGTGCAAAGTGACAAAGCGTATCTACGACGAGTAAAGAGAGAGCGAGCATGTATGGCGAGCATAGATGTGATCATTTCTTTTGTAAAGAGAAGGTGCGAAGTATATTTTAGACCCGTGAGAAGTGTTTTGTGGTGATGATTAGAGGTGTTTCCTCGTGGACTGGATGTAAGCATTTTTGCGCAAGTTGTTTCGTGGCAGCGTGGTGATTGATTCTCGTAAGTATAGTAGTGAAGACTATATCGGGCACGCTTGTTTTGAGACTTAGAAGGAACATTCGGACGAATGTTTCTAAGCGAGGAGAATGTTATACCGTATTTCCGCAGTATGTACGCAGGACGACGTAGGAAATTTCGAACGAGAATAGGCTTGGCGAATTATTTTTGTACACAACACCCGATTAGAGTCGCTTTTTCGCAAACGCTTTCGCCTTTCGTAGGGGAATTTCCGGCTATGTCATTTTTAATTTTTGCGGATTTTTCCGAGAGACGAAACATTTTGGATCAACGGAGGTGACACTTGTCACCCTCATTGACTGTAAAGAGGAGGCTTGGCCTTGGCCGATTGGTTCATGGTTTTGTGCCTTGTTTTGGCCTTGTTTTGTGGCTTGTTTTGTGCCATGTTTGTGGAGTAGGGTTAGGGTGCACTTGGCTTGATCTCGCCTTACACTTGCCTTGCACTTGGCTAGATCTCGCCATTGGTTGGCCTTTGGTTTTGCTATAAATACCCCCCTTATGTTGATGAACTCTTCATCCACAAATGAAACCTTCCAAGCCTAAAATCCCTCCCGCCTCTTGTGTTGTGTTCGTCCAACACCCCCTTTGAGTGGCCTTGTGCCGAGAGCCTCCTCCCTTTGTGGTGCCTTCACCGGGTACCCCAGCCTAGTTGTTTTCGTATAATACCCCTTGTTGTGGTATAGAAATACTCTCCTAGTATTGTTATAATGTCCAAATACCTCGCCCAAATACCTTGTAGTATTCCCAAGGTTACACTTATACAAAAGCCCATAAAATACGATTATACTTCCTTTATCCACAAAACCCGAAACCCTACGCAAACCCTCCATAGTTGCTGGGAGTACTATTTAGAAGTCGGTTAGACCTTCTAAGGGTTGTTTGGAGAGGGTTGGAGCACCCTGAGTAGGAGCGAAACTATGATAAGGATCTACATTAAACTCTGATAATTATGTGCTTATCGAGGTAAATATCTTGTCCGTCTCTTTTTATTGGAAATTACATAATTTTATTATATAGAGTTGAAGTATACTATATATAGTACTGATCTTAATGTTGTGGCAATGTCCTTGGACTTAAGCTCAAGAATCGAATCGAATCAGTAATTACATAGACTCAGACATGAGACTTGTAGTTTGACGGTGGGAAGGGCTGCCCAATTTCCCGTAGGATCTTGCATCTAGATTTATTCTACCGAGTAGTCTAGACTTTGATAGACTTGTATAACCTGTATAGGTTGAATGTTCTGCGAGTACCATGTGCTACTTAAGAAGGTGGACCAGGCTAGCCGGGTTATAGCCGTGGAGCGATTTGCTAATAGTCGATAATCGTCGCGAGGTATGTGAACCTCTTCCTATCTCTTCTAGCATGATGTGTGTATAACTATGTAGTACCAGACGACGTGTGTTAATTGAACGTAGTTGTACGGCAATGTCTTTTGACTTAAGCCCGAATAATAATAATCTTGAAGTAGTTCAAGAGAATTAAGAACTGTTTTTAAAAGAAGAGTAATACTTGGTTTTAAAAGCTTAAGAGTTATACTAGCTTTATGGGAAGTTAGGTATAACGGCTTAAGAGAGATAAAACAAATGATTTATTTATTTTAGAAGTTAAGAGACTTGATCTTGTAAGATAAGAGACTTAACTTAAATGAATTATATGAATTTTGTGTGAAACCTCATTCGTGAGTAATGAGTACTTGATTTTTAAAAGGGATAATGTTTTACTGATTTCAGAAATCAGAAATGTGTATCGACAAACCACTGCAGCGTTAATAAAGGAAAATGTATTGAATAATTAAGTATTATTAAAACCAGTAGAAACTTCCATCTGCATAGAAGCTGAGATGAGACAAAATGATATTTCCTAGATCATGGTCATTGTAATAAGATTGTTATAAACAAGAATATCCTACTCACATATAAGGCTTATGTTTCTCAGATTGTTTAAAAGAGAATTATATTCTTAAATGAATAAGACTATGAACTACAAAACCTTTCTAAAATAAGAAACATGAACATTTAAAATTAGGCAAACTTGGACGTTTGGAAAATAATGTTGTTACTTGATTTTACAAAGGTAAGAGTTTTGGTTTTCTTAAAAGGACAGTCACTCTATTTTATACTACTGTATCAGTGTGACTTATGTGAAAGAAACAAATCTTTTAAAGATTTAATGTGTGAAGTACTTTGGGGTTAGATACCGAACTTGTTAGTAGAAGTACCTTGTGTGAATAACTTGATTGTATTGGTTTGTGATAGCCTTGTAATACTTTCTTGTTGATTTGATAAGTAAACATGTTAGGATGCTACGTGTGTTAGTATCTTGTGATGTTAGTGTAAAGGGGTTTTCCCCTCGACTGCGCTTAAAGTTGTTTGACTATCAGCCGTTATGTTGGTATTGTACCACTCACCTTGACTTGTGTCCGGAGGTTAAGTCGCCTCCACGCGGGTAGACTCAGCGGTCCGGGACCATGATTCGAGAATACCCTACGCGGTCCAGGGGATCCATGCGAACTACGGAGTTCCGTGTTAGCGCGCCTTTATGGTCACGCGGTCTCATGTGCCACGCGGATCGCGAGTCCGTGACGACGCCGGGAGTAGCTACCGATGCGGGTTATACCTCACGCGGCCTATGAGGTCGGCCTATGCGCGAGTCGCGAGAGTTCTGTGGCTAGACGCGCACATTTGATATCGCGCAGTGACCGGCTTTATCATGCGTGACGCCTAGACAGATATCATGACACGCTTTATGACCTTGTTGGTGCTGGTGTTAGTAGTCGGCTATGCCTTCGCATTTTACCTGCATCGTTTATTAGGACACGTGGGACCCGTGTTCATGTGTATTCCTTGGTGCTTGTATATCATAAACCGCCAGTGATGGAAGGTATTCCACGCACGATTGATGTTGTGGCGTGAGACCCATTGGTAAATTTGAGTGATGACTTGGCGCGAGTCCTCGACTTGACATGATCGCTATTTATGCGAATCGTAGTTTGTTATCATACATGTCTCCCCGCTTTGTATAGACTACTATGATTTCATTTACGATTTATTTTCGCACATACTTGTTACCGTCAGATCGACTTTCGGGCCTGCGTTCATGCCGCAGTAAAGGTACACCGCCATTGATCCTCGCTCTTAGTGGTCACGATTCATTGCTTGGGAAAGCTCCGCTTTCTCCGAGGCTTATCACGTATAGTCCCCTGTTGTAGGTGTTTACATTCGTGGTATGGCGGGCCCCGTCCCACCATTGTTGTTGTATCATTTCTTAGGTGCAGAGTACTGTAAGTGTGGTTTGTAAAAAGGATTAAACTGCTCATGTTGAAAAGTTGTTGTTTATATATATGCGAAAGGCAAGTTTTTCTCGCATTATTGTTTCATATTTCATAATATGTCTTGTATCGCTTTATGTTCCATTGATTACTGATGTTGTATCACTAGGGTGCCCGGTAGGCACTACCACGTCTTAATCGGGTCGTGACAACTTTATTAGTCAATACATTTCCCTTTATTAGCGCTGCTGTGGTTTGTTCGATACATATTCTCATTTCCGAAATCAGTAAAACATTATTCCTTTTACAAACCAAGTACTCATTACTCACGAATGAGGTTTCACACAAACTCTCATATTAATTTACTTAAGTCAAGTCTCTTATCTTTTAAGATCAAGTCTCTTAACTTCTAAAATTAATAAACCATTCTTTTTATCTCTCTTAAGTCGTTATACCTAACTTCTCATAAAGCTAGTATAACTCTTAAGCTTTTAAAACCAAGTATTACTCTTCTTTCAAAAAGGTTTCTTAATTCTTTTGAAATACTTCAAGATTCTTATTATTCAGGCTTAAGTCAAAAGACATTGCCGTACAACTACGCTCGCTAACACACGCACGCTCACCGTACTATATATATATTCTTTTAAAATATCATGCTCAAGAGGATAGGAAGAATCACATACCTCGCGACGATTATCGACTATTAGCAAAACGCCCACGGCTATAACCCGCTAGCCTCGCCCACCTTTCTAGTAGTACATGCTACTCGGGCAGATCAATCAACCTATAAGGGTTATACAAGTCTATCAATGCCTAGACTACTCTTGTAGAATATTCTTCCGATGTGATTCCGCTTCAAGTCTATTCTCAGAATATCCTTCTATTACGCTTCAATTCTCTTCTATGAATCTTATTCATTTCTATACAACTACAAGATGTAATATCCAATAACAATAGAAAGATAATATTATATACCTCTGTAAGCCAAAACTAAACCAAGTTTAATGTAGATCCCGAGCAACGTTTTGCTGCTACTCCGGTTGCTCCAACGCGCTCCAAACAACCCTTAGATGTTCTAGGAAACTTCTTCCTAATACTTCATCCTAATTTGAAGATTTTACTTAGGGTTTCGTTTAGTAGTGAAGGAAGTATAGTAGTATTTCTGGGCTTTTAGTATAGGTGTAACCTTGGAATACTACAAGGTATTTGGGCCAAGGTATTTTGGTATAGTAACAATATTTGGAGAGTATTTCTACCAAGAGGGGGGTAGTATTTTGCGAGAACAACTAGGCAAGGGGGGGTGTACCCCTCGGCCAAGGCCACTAGGAGGGGGGGTGTACCCCTCGGCCAAGGGCCTTCTCAAAGGGGGAGGCTTGGACGAACCACTACACTAAGGAGGAGAGAACTTTCAAGACTTAGAAACTATTTTAGGATGAAGAAGTTCATCAACTAAGGGGGGGTATTTATAGGACAACCAAGGGCCAAGATCAAGCCAAGTGGTAGGCAAGTGTAGGGTGAGGATTTACCCATGTGTACCTTATCCATCTACCACACCAACTATCACAAATATCCTACCTAACCCAAGACCCCAATTCGTCCACTAGCCGCCCATCACAACGTCCAAGGTGAGGGTGACACATGTCACCCTCCCGTTGGTCCAAAATGTTTCATCTCTCGGAAAAATCCGCAAAAATTAGAAATGACATAGCCGTAATTTTCCCTTCGCAAGTCTTGTAAAACGTTTCGTCGAAAAACGATTCTTTTCGGTACTTGTGAACAATAATTTTCGGTCCTAGCCTAACTTAAGGCTCAAACTTTTCTACGTACGTCCTCACGTACATAATCTGGAAAATACGGGGTATAACACCGGCTGTCTTGTTGTAAGTTTACTTGGACGTACCGACGGTGATGTGGGATTCCACGGGTATGCTTCCATTATTTGTATTACCCCATGGTCATGCTTATACGATGTGGGATTCCGGGGCATGCGACCACGAGGGATACTCCTTGAACATGCTTATACGATGTGGGATTCCGGGGCATGTGACCAGGAGGCGGGTTAGATTCCCGGATTTGTTTGTATTACCCCATGGTCATGCTTATACGATGTGAGATTCCGGGGCATGCGACCACGAGGGATACTCCTTGGACATGCTTATACGATGTGGGATTCCGGGGCATGTGCCTAGGAGGCGGGTTAGATTCCCGGATTTGTTTGTATTACCCCATGGTCATGCTTATACGATGTGGGATTTCGGGGCATGCGACCACGAGGGATACTCCTTGGACATGCTTATACGATGTGGGATTCTGGGGCATGTGACCAGGAGGCGGGTTAGATTCCCGGATTTGTTTGTATTACCCCATGGTCATGCTTATACGATGTGGGATTCCGGGGCATGCGACCACGAGGGATATTGTTATCTCATGGAGTCCACGGGCATGGCTGATATTATGGGCGTGACACCCATAGTTATATTTGAGTAGTGGCTTTGAGGGCATGCGTCCCTGACTTGATATGACTGCTTATGTATTGTGTACTGTAGGTTGGCTATCATACATGTCTCCTGTTTTGTTTAGACTGTTATGATTTCATTACGATTTCATCGCTTCACATACTTGGTACATTCTTCAGATCGACCTCCTTCGGGGCTGCGTTCACGCCGCAGTTTAGGTACGTGATGTGGTGATCTGCAGGTGTAGGACCCTGCTCGGAGTTTTTGGATAGCTCCCTCTGTTCAGGAGTTTATCTTTTTGGTATAGTTCCTTCAGTACAGGCTTTTGTACGGTTATGGGTACGGCGGGGCCTTGTCCCGTCATATTTCAGTAAAACTCTTAGAGGTCTGTATTCATATGTGGGATTGGACTCATGTACAGTGTAGTGTCTTTTGAGTATGTATATTATATGGCAGCCTTGTCGGCTTTGCCCTTGTACGTATGTTGGTTTTAAAAAAATAAAATAATGAGGTGTTATTTAAATTCCGCAGTTTACTTGTGTTGTTAAGGTAGAAGGGTGCCCAGGTAGGGCACCAGTCACGGGCCCGGGGTTCGGGGCGTGACATATACACTCTTATTTTTGCTTACTTAAGGCACTAACATGTCATTATAAAATCCGGGAATTTAACCCAACGTACTACGTGCCTCTACTTCTTTAAAATGATTCTCTTTCAAATAAAACTTCCAAGATACTAATAACCGTAGTATCAAGTCATATCTACTTTTCAAGACAAGTCACAATACCTTTTAGAAATACGTTTATAGGCTTCTAAATCAAGTGACTTCTTTCTTTAAAACCTTAAGCAATTGGTACCTTTAAAACAATTTGTCCTTCTTTATTTCAAATCATTTCCTTGCTTACATTACTGAAGAAAACCATTCTTTTAATCTTCCATAAAGTTGTTATAACCAACTTCCCATAAAGCCGTTATAACCCTTTATGTCTTAGACAGATTCATTCCTTTTATAACCAAGAGACTTATACTTTCAAATCAAATCACATAGCTTTCAAAATACTTCAAGTCTCTTAACTTTTAAGAAAACAAGTTTCTTAACTTAGAATATCAAGCTTCTTAACTTTTAGAAATCAAGCTTCTTAACTTTAGAAATCAAGTTTCTTAACTTTTAGAAATCAAGTCTTTCCAAATCAAGTATTCTATACTTTTAAAACAATTCATTTCTTCCTTTAAGAATCAAGTCCCATAACTTGAAAAATAAAGTCTCTTAACCTTTTAAGAATTGAGGTTCATAGTCTTAAAACTTCATACGTAAATTCTTATAAATTAAGTAACATATACCTTGGTGTGTTGTGAATGAGTTATACTTATTTATAACGATCTTAATCGAGTAGCCATGATCTAGAAAATGTAATACAATTTTGTCTTATCTTAGCTTCTATGCAGATGGAGAATTCTACTCATTTTAACTTAATTGATTGTCATTACATTTTCCTTTATTAATGCTGCAGTGGCTTGTTCGATTCTTATTCTCATTTGTGTCGTAACTTAGCCAAGTCAACTTGGCTCCAAATACCTCCTAACGACTCTTACCAACATCCCCCATAAGACTTGGTAAGAACTTAGGATAACTTAGTCATAACCTTTACGTAGAGTAAATCAACATACATACCTCTTAATTTCTAAGAGTATAAGGAATCATGAAATAGTACTACATGTATATTCCATACATAGAATCAAGTCAAAAGAAGGAAGAGGTTCACATACCTCGCGACGATTATCGACAAATAGCAAAATGCTCCAAAGTACTTAAACCTTGATAGCTATTCCATCCTTCAAGTAGAATAATCTATACTTAGTACTTCAACCTATAATGGTCATAATACGTCCATTAAACCTCTAGCTTTAAACGTAGAATATTCTAAGTGCAAAGTCACTAAATTCTACGGAGAATCGGACAGCACTTCCTTTGTTTCTACATACTTTGCCACCTTTTTCAAGGCCGAATTCAATAACCAAACACGCAACATTTAAGGCCCAACAATTCAGCTAACCAAAGGGGATTAACATGTGACGATTAAACTAATAATCCAATTGAATTGAAATCTCAAGGCTAAACATACTAGTTTTCGGATTAGGGTTCCAATATCCATAACACTTATCAACTTCATAATATATATATCTCATACTTGCTAATATCCATAGCTACAACAATAAGTAATCCCAATTACTAAAACGACAAGAATTTTACCTTTACAAGCCCTTATAATTTCCAAGATTCAATGTCGCTCCTTAGCATTCTTAGCTCCTTTCCTTTACGCTCCAATTCGCTATTTGAAGCCTTTAGAAGCTCACAACCAACTTCTCTTCCATTTCCAATCAAAACCAATGAAAATGCCTTAGGTTTTCGCCTTGCGACTAACGTGAAAACGCCGTTTTTCCGAAATCTTTCTATTGAGATATCCTTACAATACCCTTAGGGACCTTGGGTTAAAGTCTTGTGGCTAATCGATCAAAACTACAGAATTTTGAGTGAGAATATGACCAAACCCGAGAGCTTCTTGGCTAAGCTCAAAGTTTCTCTAATATTTTCTAAGTGTTGAAGACCTTGTCTTGCACTAGGGTACTATATAAAACACAATGGAAGACTTAGATTACAACACATGTTAAATTTGGATGAAAGGGATCAAGCCAAGGGGCTCTTGACTTAGTCAACAATATCAAGCTCTAGCTTGCAAGACTTGCTCATCTTTACAATGGTCAAATGACCATTTTACCCTTGTATTAATTCGACCAAGCCATGTGGGGGGGGGGGGTGCCACGTGTCTCCCTCCCATTCGTCCATAAAAATTCCGTAACCCTCGTGGGTCCCACAAAACGTAAAATTCCTCGGGTGGGCCCCACGTGACCAAATCCGTAAAAATAAATTTCCATAATGATAATAAGTTCCAAACTCTTCAATTAATGCATTTTGAGAATCTAATTCTCACCAACGAACATTTCTCCTTTCCGACGTTCGGAAGTTTTTCCGTCGGAAAAACAATTCGACCTTCCGTACCCTTTTCAAGTCTTATGTTCCTTACGTACATTCTCTTAAACATGCCGTGGACTTACGGGGTGTAACAACCTGGTTCTGGTGGAACACATCCACGAACTCGTACAACAATTAACTAGACTTGAGCCTTTAATCCTCGTGACCCTATCACATAGCGGGACCATCTCCAACTGGCCCCACTTCATTCCATGCTACGGGTTGACCCGGAATTGGCCCACAACCCGACCCATCGTCACACTTAACTCTCATTCTTGGTATGAAATAATTTTATTACCCGAGAAGGCCTTGTACATCTAAGGTCTCAGCAGTTATCAATATTCTAAGGTTCACAATTATTCCATATTCCAAGCTCACATTATTTGTCCCCGCATACGGGTAAGGTAGCTTCTCAAAATATCAAAATCACGTTGTCTTAACCATAACATCCCTATTTACTCCATACCAATATTATTCACACATGTCACTTAAGCGTACAACACGGCTTAATCTAACAACAGGGTATGTCCTTAAGTCAATTGAACCTGATCTTTCAAGAGTCTATCACCATCTTAGTTAGTTCATTAGCTCCTGACTATTCCAAATCAGTACATATATAAAGCCTAGGTGGGATTCAATAAACTGTTTCACACCTTCTAAGTAATCATTAAGGCTTAACCAACTCATGGTAATTCATAATCATTTCAGGCAACACACAGGGCCCCAAATAAATACGCTCGTACAGATACACATCATCATTATATCAACTATACAATTGTTTTACCAACCTGGATACGAAGTCCATATAATCCTTTCTGGGCCACTGTTGCCTTTCTCATAGCTGCAACCACAATAATACGTTAAGGGGAGACTACCCTAACAACACAGCTCTATCGCACGATCTCAGAGTGAGAAGAAGGGAAACCAATCCTAAATGTAGTGTAGCCTCTTGTTTATAGATGTGGTGCACAACACATCGATAAACAAGACTCTACTATACACGGTTTGTAGACATTCCGAGAACTAACTGCTCTGATACCACTCTGTCATGACCCGAACCCTCGGTCATGTGACTGGTGCCCTACCTGGGCACCCTTATACCCTCCCAACACATATACCAATAGCGGAACCATTATATAACTCAAAATACCTCATGATAAAACCGGCAAGCCAACAAGGCCGCCACTATACATATATTAAACCATAACTTATTACAACTACCTGAGTCCAACCCACATATGAATACAGACCTCTAAGAGTTTGGACCCTATCTATGACGGTACAGGGCCCCGCCATACCCCTGAATGTACAAAAACTTACAATACAAGGGATCCGTACCAAAAGATAAGCCTCCGGAGTGAATGGAGCTTTTTCCCAAAAACTGAACAGAGATCCTAAGAGCGAGGATCAACAAATCGTGTACCAACGCCTGCGGCATGAAACGCAGCCCCCCGAGAAAAGGGAATCAGTACGAAAGATGTACCAAGTATGTGAAACTGTAAGTACTGTAAATGAAATCAAAACAGTCCAAAACATAACATAAAGCAAGTATGATAATCAAAATACCAATACAACTATGCCTTGTAAAAATTGATAGAAATGAGAGTCAACGTACCTTTTAAAATATGCCTTTTAAAAGTAAGATCAACTGTGTCATTTTAAATCATGAAATCATTTCCATTTCAAAGAGTGAAATCCATGTAAAGCATGCCCATTAAGGTATACTTGTCACGACCAGACCCCGGGCCCGCGACTGGTGCCCTACCTGGGCACCCCTTTCAGGAATACATCAGAGAATAGCAGCGGAACATACACAACACATATAAATACTTAGACAATAAACAACAACAGGCTAGCCGATAAAGCCGCCTTCCGTAAAACATACATAATCCAAAAATAAATCAGTACATCTCTGTTCTTAAAACCCAATCCACAAATATGACTACATACCTCTAAGAATAACAACTGTGGTGGGACAGGGCCCCGCCATACCCCTAAATGTACATAAATCTACAACATCAGGGAAAATCGTACCAAAAGACTAGCCTCCGGAGAAATGGAGCTTCTGACACCTGATCAGTGATCCTAAGAATGAGGATCCACCACATGCTTACCCCTACCTGCGGCATGAACGCAGCCCCCCAAGGAAATGGGGTCAGTACACAATATGTACCAAGTATGTAAAACTGGAAAATACTGCAATTTACATCATAAGTCTAAAATAAAGCTGAAGACATGTATGATAGTCAAATTACAGAACACTGTGCCTTACTAACAATGAGAGTAACCAAGTATATACTTTACTGCATAAAAATAGGAGTCTCATGATCAAAGTAGGGTCACCCGCCCGTAGTATCATTAAGCAATCCTACTCCTGGGACTATTTCACCCGCATAGGTCCCGTGGACCCGCAATGAGGTCATTCACCTCGCATGGGACTATTTCACCCGCATAGGACTATTTCACCCGCATGGGCCCGGTGGACCCGCAATGAGTACAAACGCCGCACTCGCATCATGGTTAGCAATTCCATGGAATAAGTAGTAACCCGGGGTCTACCCCGTAAGAATACATAACCTAGCACAACTGGCTATCATACGTAACATAAGCACTACCGGCTTATCATACATAAATAAGCACCACCGGCTTATCATACATAACATAAGCAAGTTAAGAAATCCCCTAACTTCTTATTAGCTTTGTTCATATACACTCTCATTTTAGTTTACTTAAGGCAATAACATGTCATTATAAAAATCCGGGAATTTAACCCAAAGTACTACGTACTTCTACTCTTTTAAAATGACTCTTTTTCATATAAAACTTCCAAGATACTAATAATTGTAGTATCAAGTCATATCTACTTTTCAAGACAAGTCACAATACCTTTTAGAAATACATTTATAAGGTTCTAAATCAAGTGACTTCTTTCTTTAAAACCTTAACAATTGATGCCTTCAAATCCATTTGTCTTTCATTATTTCAAGTCATTTATCATTATTTACATTACTAGAGTAAACCACTCTTTCATCTTTCCATAAAGCTATTATAACCAACTTTCCATAAAGTCGTTATACTAACTTTATACTTTAGGCAAATACATTCTTTTTTATATCCAAGAGACTTATACTTTCAAAACGAAACAAGTATCATATACTTTCAAAATACTTCAAGTCCCTTAACTTTTAGAAACTAAGACATCCTTAATCTTTTTAAACAAGTGAGTTAATTCCCTAACTCAACCAACTTGGACATTCTTAAAACAAGTCAAGGATATCAAATGAAATTAGATTCATCAAAATCTCGTACGTCTACCGTACTATATATTTACAACTACTCATGCTCAAGAGATAAGAATGTTCCACATACCTCTTCGGTTCAATCCACTTGTTAAGTCCAATATGCCGTACGTAGTAGGTCAACCTATAATGACCATAATACGTCTATTAACTTCTTACTTCAAACGTAGAATATTCTAAGTGCAAAGTCACTAAATTCTATGGAAAATCGGACAACACTTCCTTTGTTTCTACATACTTTTCCACCTTTTTCAAGGCCCGAATTCAATAACCAAACATGCCACATTTAAGGCTCAACAATGAAGTTAACAATAGGGGATTACACGCCTAACAAGACGTGTAAAATTCCGCCCCACAATTGGTATCAAACTAGTCCAAAAAGGCAATGCTATTCACGGCCAAAAGGTGTAACAACATATCATCCTTTCCAATTCCTTTTTAATCCAAGTTGTTTAATATAACATGTTATCAAGTCGCAATCGATTATAACAACAACAATCTTCAAGTAGATAACATGCGACGATTCTAATTATCGACCAAATTGTATTTCAATTTCAAATGGCTAACAATGTCATTTCGGATTTTAGGCTTCCAATATCCATAACACTTATCAATCTTTAATACATATACTTCATGCTAGTTAAAATGTAAGGCTACAACAATATGTAATCTTATAACACTTAAGAGCACAAGATTGTTACCTTGACGAGCCTTAATCCAACTTCAAGATCCGAAGTCGCTCCCTAGAAACTTAGAGCATCTCCTTGACACTCCAATCCGCCACTTGAAGCCCTTAGAAGATCACAAACATCCTTCCTTCAATTCCCAATCCAAACCTAGGAAAGTGACTAGGTTTTCACCTTGCGACTAATACAAAAATGATACTTTTTCGGGATCTTTCTATTTAGATACCCTTACAACACTCTTAGGAACCTTGGTTTAAAGTATGGAGGTTATTGAACAAAAACGAATTTTTTTTCTCTTGGAACCCTTGTGAACCCGAGAGCTCCTCTTGAGTTCTTCAAAGTTTCTTGAAATTTGTCTAAGTGTGGGAACTAGTCTTGCTACTAGTATGTTTAAATAAAAACATGGAGGGTCAAGATAAGAACAATTGGTTGGCTTGGATCCATTTCACTTAAAAATCTAGCCAAGTGGCCCTTGGACTTAGTCAACAATATAACATTGGTCAAATGACCATTTAATCCATGTCCATTTCGTCCAAGACCAACTAAGGGGGGGTGACACGTGTCACACTCCCTTTCGTCGCAATATTTCGTTTCCCGACATTTCCATAATTCCGATAAATTTTTACTAGTCTCAATTCTTAACATTTGAGTTCTTACGTACGTTCTTATAAACATGTCCTGGAATTACGGGGTGTAACATTCTTCCCCCCTTAGAAACATTCGTCCCTGAATGTTCTTTCGGAGTCAAACTTATAGATAGCGACTTATTCTCTTTTTTACAACCCCTACATACCAATAATGCCACACGTGGCCACAATAATAGCACTTAAGCGAAATACTTAAATTAAAACTTGACAAGTAAGGGAAATGAATTACCTGAAGGTGTAGAGAATAAGTGAGGATACTTCCTCAACATATCCTCCTCCGCTTCCCACGTCATCTCCTCCCTATTATCATTCCGCCACAAGACTTTGACGAAAGCCACATCCTTTGTCACGACCAGACCCCGGGGCCGCGACTGGTGCCCTACCTGGGCACCCAGTTCAGGTATACATCAGAGAATAGCAGCAGAACATACACAACATATAACATTTTTAGACAATAATAACACAGGCTAGCCGATAAGGCCGTCTTCCATAAAATATGCATAATCAAAGAAAAACTGTACAAACCGGTTCTTACAGCCCCAAACCACAACATGTGACTACAGACCTTTAGGAATAACAACAGTGGCGGGACAGGGCCCCGCCATACCCCTGAATGTACAAAATCTACAACATCAGGGAAAAACTGTACCAAAAAGACAAGACTCCGGAGAAATGAAGCTTCTGACGTCTGATAAGTGATCCTAAGAATGAGGATCCACCACCTGCTTACCCCTACCTGCGGCATGAACGCAGCCCCCGAGGAAGGGGGTCAGTACACAATATGTACTAAGTATGTAAAACTGGAAAAAAATACTGTAATTATATCATAAGTTTAAAACAAAGCCGGAGACATGTATGATAACAAAATTACAGTACACAGTGCCTTACTAACAATGAGAGTAACTGATAGTATACGTACAACATAAAAATAGGAAGCTCACGATCAAAGCAGGACCATCCGCCCGCAGTATCATTAAGCAATCCTACTCCTGGGACTATTTCACCCGCATAGGTCGTGTGGACCCGCATGAGGTATTCCTCGCATAGGTTGTACCCGCCCGCATGGGACTATTTCACCCGCATAAGCCCATAAGGACTCGCATGAGGTATTCCTCGCATCGTGGGTAGCAAATCCACGGAAACAGGTGGTATAACTATCTTGGGGATTTACCCCTCAATTATACTCTTACCCTGAAGCAGGTGGTATAACGATCTTGGGGATTTACCCCTCAGATATACTCTTACCCTGGAGAAGGTGGTATAACGATCTTGGGAATTTACCCCTCAGATATACTCTTACCCTATCTCAACCGGCCATCATACATAAAGTAAGCAAGTTAAGAAATCCCCCTAACTTCTTATTCATATACACTCTCATTCTGACAATTTACAAGTCTCAATTCTCAACACTTGTGAGTTCTTACGTACGTTCTTAAAACATGTCCTGTAAATATGGGGTGTAACATTCTTCCCCCCTTAGAAACATTCGTTCCCGAATGTTCTTTCGGAGTCAAACTTATAATTAGCGACATAGTTTCCTTTCACAACCCCGACATACCAATAATGCCACACATGGCCACATAATAGCATTTAAGCAAAAGATATACTTCAATTAAAACTTGACAAGTAAGGGAAAACGAATTACCTGAAGGTGTAGGGAATAAGTGAGGATACTTCCTCAACATTTCCTCCTCCGCTTCCCAAGTCATATCCTCCCGGTTATCATTCCTCCACAAGACTTTGACGGAAGCCACATCCTTGGTCCGTAGTCTCCTGACCTGGCGATCGAGTACCGCTATGGGACTCTCCACCCCTCTGTCACCTGGACCTCACTAGCAGGGAAAACTCTCGCTGGATCTCCGATACACTTCCGCAACATAGAAACATGGAAGACCGGATGTACCGCCTCTAAATCTGATGGCAGATCCAACTCATAGGCAACCTTGCCTACTCGACGGACGATCTGGTAGGGCCCAATGTACCTTGGGCTGAGTTTCCCCTTCTTACCGAATCTCATCACACCCTTCATGGGTGACACCTTCAAGAAGACCCAATCGTCCACCTAAAACTCCAAATGCCGACGCCGATTATCCGCATATGACTTCTGCCGACTCGAGCCGCACGGTCTCTCGGATAAGCTTCACCTTATCCACACCGCTGAACCAAGTTCGCCAACTAATCGCACTCGCCCGTCGAACTAACCAATCGGCGATCTACATTTCCGCCATATAAAGCCTCGTATGGCGCCATTCGTATCTTCGGAATGGTAGGCTGTTATAAGCAAACTCCACAAGAGGCAAATGATCCTCCAAGCTACCTCGAAATCAATCACGCAGCTCGCAAAGATATCCTCAAGTTGCGGATAGTACGCCTGCGCGTCGCTACCGAGGATGAAATGATGATCGAGACTCACTGTGTCCCTAATCCCTTCGGAAAGACCTCCGAAGTTAGCCGTAACCGGGCTCCCTATCGATATAATCGACACCGACACCGCACCTCACAATCTCTCGATGTATAATCGGCATAGTCTCACCAAAACGCCGTCTCCCCGATCGAATGAAATGGGCTGATTTCGTCAGCCTGTCAACAATAACCCAAATGGAGTCGTACTTCCTCTGAGTACGAGGTAACCCTGTAACAAAGTCCATGTTGATCACCTCCCACTTCCAAGTTGGAATCTCAATAACCTGCAATAATCCACTGGGCCTCGGTGCTCGACTGACTCGCTAGCAATTAGGACATCAGCAACAAAACCGCCACGCCCTCTTCGTGCCATCCCACCAATACAAACATCTGAGGTCATGGTACATCTTGGTCGACCCCGGATGAATAGAATAACGAGCACTGTGTGCCTCCCCCAAAATCTGCTGACGAAGTCCTGTCACATCGGGAACACACAACCGGCCCTCAAACCTTAGTACCCCATCAGGCGCTACCTCGAATAGACTCTTCTCCTCCTAAAGAGCTGCATATCGATATCGTACCAACACTGGGTCCTCAAACTGTCGCCTCTTCACCTCAACAACGATGGAAGACTCGGCAACCTCACGAACCCGTACCCCACTATCGTCGGTATCGATCAATCGAACCCCAAGGCTCTCTAACTGGTGGATCTGACGGACCATGTCCTGTTTCTCTGGCTGTACCTCTGACAGGCTCCCCATCGATCTACGACTCAAGGCATCAGCAACCACGTTGGCTTTCCCCGGATGGTATAGAATATCAACATCATAATCTTTCAGCAACTCTAACCACCGTCTCTGTCGCAAGTTCAACTCCCTCTGCCTGAAGATATACTGGAGGCTCTTGTGGTCTGTATAAATATCCACATGAACCCCATACAAATAATATCTCTAAATCTTCAAGGCATGAATAACTGCGGCCAACTCTAAGTCGTGGGTAGGGTAATTCCTCTCATGCTTCCGTAACTGTCGGGAAGCATAGGCTATAACCTTGCCGTGCTGCATCAAAACACACCCTAGCCCGATACCCGAGGCATCACAATAGATCACGTACCCGTCTAACCCCTCAGGAAGAGTAAGAACTAGAGTTGTAGTCAACCTTTCCTTCAAAGAATCGGAAACCCTTCTCGCAAGCCTCGCCCATCGGAACTTGGCCGCTTTCGAGTCACCTAGTCAGCGGCTGAAATCGAAGCAAATCGCTCCACGAACCCACGATAATAACTCGCCATTTCTAAGAAATGCGCACTCGGTCGGAGTAGTAGGTCTCGCCAAGACTTGATCGCCTTCAATCTTTGTCGATCCACCCAACACCATCACCCAATAATATGCCCCAGAATGCCACGAGGCAACCAAAACTCACACTTGGAGAACTTGGCGAATAATCGCCGGCCCGGAGGACCCTGCACCGCTCAGTGATCGCATGCTCGCTCTGTCCGCGAATAAACCAGATGTCATCAATGAATACTATCACAAATGTATCCAAAATGGCTTGAACACGGTTCATCAAATCCATAAATACCTTTGAGCGTTGGTCAAACCGAAAGACATAACCTCGAACTCATAGTGCCCATACCGGGTCCCGAATGCGCTTTGGGATATTCGCCTCTCGAACTCGTACTGATGATAACTGCACCGCAGTTCTATCTTGAGAAACACTCGCACTTCGCAATCGTCAAACAAATCATCAATCTCGGGAGGTACCTATTCTTGATGGTTACCTTATTAAGTCAGTAATCAACACACATACGCAGCGGCCCCATCCTTCTTCTTCACAAACAAAACCGGCGCTCCCCAGGGAGATACACTAGGCCTGATAAAGCCTTTCTCCAGCAAATCTTTCAACTGGTCCTTCAGCTCCCTCAACTCAGCATGTGCCATCCTGTATGGCGGAATAGAAATAGGTCGAGTGTCTGGCAACGTGTCAATACAAAACTCAATCTCCTCTCGTGAGGATACCCAAGATCGTCGAACACATCCGAAACTCCATAACCACCGCACCGATCAAGAATCGCATCTCACCTACGTATCAAATACCCGAACTAGATGATAGATGTACCCTTTCTGCACCATCTTCCTAGCCTTGAGGTAAGAAATAAACCTACCACCGACGGCTGTTGCCCTTCCACTCGATAATCGGCTCGCCAGAAATTGGAACCAACCAACTGTCTCCATCCAACGTTGGCATAACAAGAAGCCAACCAGTCCATACCCAAAATGTTATACCCCGTAGTTGCAGGGTATGTATGTGAGGACGTACGTACGAGAGTACGGCAGAAAATGTTGAAAAGAAAGAAAGATGTGAGTTTTCGACGGAAAAGTTTCCGGTTATTTGTGAAGAAAAGGTTCGTTAACGGGAATTGGATTCCCGATTTGGTATTTGGACTTCATAGATTATATTAGAATTTTGAGATTTTATTTTCTGAAATGGTCACGTGGGGCCACGGAGAAATTTACTGCTTTTTGTGGGCCCGCTTTGTTTTGAGATTTCAGATTTTGGATATTTTAAGACGAAATATTCGGCGAATCGGGGCGACACGTGTCACCCCATGTGGCACCCTTGGCGATTTTACAATTGTGCACACCTTGCTAGAGTCGTTTTTCGACGAAACGTTTTGCGTAACTTGCGAAGGGAAAATTCCGGCTATGTCGGTGTGTATTTTTGCGGATTTTTCCGAGAGACGAAACATTCTGGACCAACGGGAGGGTTAAATGTGTCACCCTCACAACGGAAGATGTGGGGCGCACTTGGCGAACTGAGGGCAAGTTGTGGTAGATATTTGTGTAGATATTTGTGAGGTTTTGGGAGTAGGGTCTAGGGTGCACTTGGCTTGATCTTGGCCGTACACTTGCCTTGCACATGGCTTGATCTTGGCCATTGGTTGGCTTTTGGTTTTGCTATAAATACCCCCCTTGGCTTGAAGACTTCATTCATCCAAAAATGTTCCAAGTCTTGCTATCCTTCCTCTCCTCTTGTTTGACTCTCGCCCAAGAGCCCTCCCTAGTTAAGGCCTTTGGCGAGAGTCCCCTCCCCTTTGTGGTGCTAGCAGTGGGGTACCCCACTAGCCTAGTTGTTTTCAGATAATACCCTCCTCGTGGTATTGAAATACTCCTAGTATTGTTATAATGCCCAAAATACCTTAGCCTTGTACCTTGTAGTATTCCAAAGATACCTCTTTACGTAGAGTCCTAAATACTACCTTTTGTCCTTTTTAGTCTCAAACCAAACCCTAAGGAAATCTTCATAGTTGGTTGAAGTATTTGAGTAGAAGTTGGTTAGAACTTCTAAGGGTTGTTTGGAGTGGTTTGAGCGCACTGAATGAGCTAAACCTTGCTCAGGATCGACATTATAACTTGGATAATTTTGGGCTTGTCGAGGTAATTATCTTGTCCTCTATTGTAATTGGAAATTACATGTTTGTTAGAATATATAGTTGAAGTATCGTATATGGAACTATACTTAGTATTCGCAATGTCTTTTGACTTAAGCTCAAGAATAAAGAATCGAATCAATCAGATTTACATAGGGTGTATTGCGAGACTTGTGTAGTATTCGAGTAGAATTGTACACGCCCGGTAGACGTGTAAACCCCCTGGTTGGCTTGGTAGCCGGCCTCGATAGAGGAGAGATTTCTGTCATGTGTGGGAGGTGTGCTAATTTTCTATAGAAAGATAGAAACTTGGGTTTTGGGGTTAAAAAAGGTTTTTGACCTTTATATGTGAAAGTACTAAGAGAAGCGTATTCTACTCAAGAGTGGAAAGGGCTAGTGCGTTGTAGTACTTGGAGCATTTTGCTTATTGTCGATAAATCGTCGAGGTATGTGAACCTCTTCCTATCTTTTCTAGCATGATTGTTGTGAACTATGTAGTACGGTGACGCGCATGTGCTAAGTGATTTGGTTGGTTTAAAACATAGGGTGTTATAATAGCTTTATGGGAAGTTAGTTATAACGACCTTATGTAGTGAAAATGGTTTATCGATGTTAGAAGTTAAGAGACTTGATCTTATAAGATAAGAGACTTAACTTATTTGTTTTAATGTGGATGTTGTGTGAAACCTCATTCGTGAGTAATGAGTACTTGGTTTTTAAAGGGATAATGTTTTACTGATTTCGGGAATCGGAATGTGTATCGACAGACCATTGCAGCGTTAATAAAGGAAAATGTATTGAATAATGATGTGTTGTATTAAAACCAGTAGAAACCTCCATCTGCATAGAAGCTAAGATGAGACAAAATGATATTACATTTTCTAGATCATGGATGCTGTAATAAGATCGTTATAAACAAGAATAAACTACTCACATATATGACATATGTTACTCAATTGTTTTAAAAGAGATTAAGACTATGAGTTATGAAACCTTTCTAAAATAAGTGACTTGATCATTTGAAATTAGGCAAATTTGAACGTTTGGAAAATAATGTCATACTTGATTTTACAAAAGGGAAGTGTCTTGTTTACTTAAAAAGATAGTCACGATTTTTATACTACGTATTGCGTGGCTTATGTGAAAGTACTTTGAGTAGTGTGAAAATAGCCTATGCTTGTGATGATAGCCTTTGTTGTACAAGTGTTGTATTTACGTGTTACCGCGTCTCGATAGAGGTCGGTTGACTTGTTGAGAACTTACTTGGACACGCCGTGATGATGGAGAAATTCCACGGGTACGTTCCTGTTGATTGTGTTACTTTTGCTAATCGCTTTGGACATACTGACACGATGCGTAGCGCACGGGTATGCTTCCATGTTGATACTGCCTTATTGTTTCCCTTTGGGCATACTGACACGATGCGTAGCGCACGGGTATGTTTCCATTTGGAATGCTGTCCTATTGTTTCCTTTTGGACATACTGACACGATGCGTAGCGCACGGGTATGCTTCCATTTTGATTACTGTCTTGTGGTTCCCTTTTGGACATACTGACACGATGCGTAGCGCACGGGTATGCTTCCATTTGAATTGTTAATACAGCTTTGGCATCAGGTAGGACTTGGTGTGCTGGTGTACTTCTTGGTGTTATCATATCATAGACTGCCGGCAGTGAGGAAGGCATTCCACGGGCATGATTGATATTATGGGCGTGAGACCACGACGATATAATCGATATATGTGTATCGTAGTTTGGTTATCATTCATGTCTCCCGCTTTATATAGATCGCTATGATTTCATTTACGATTTTCTGATTTCACATACTTGGTACTGGTCTCGACCTCCTTGGGGCTGCGTTCATGCCGCAGTAGAGGTACATCGGCCGTGGATCCTCGCCTTAGGATCTCGGTTCAGCGTTTTGGAAGCTCCGTTTCTCCGAGGCTTATCTTTCGGTATGTGTTCCCTGAGTTGTAGGTTCTTGTACATTCATGGGTATGGCGGGGCCCTGTCCCGTCATAGTTGTTGTAAATCTTAGAGTCTGTAGTACTGTGGGCGTGGTTGTAAAAAGGATTAAAGCTCGCTTTGAAAGAAGTTGTATTTATTTATGTTATTGGAAGGTAACCGCTGGGTTGGCTTTGTTTATGTTCATATATCTTGTTTCTTGTTAAAGTTTTATTTTCACGGTTTTCTCGATGATTGTATCACCAGGGTGCCCGGGATAAGGCACGATGCGGGCCGGGCGGGTCGTTACAAAATGACATCAAAATCGCCATCTCCAACTCTATCAAGTCTGCGCAAGTGACGACGTAGAATAAATACCGACAACCCAGACACCCGCCGCCTAACACCGAATCACCATCGCGTAGCTACCTCAAAAGGCTCTATCGACACCGCTCTATCCCAATTCTACCACAATAAGAGGAGACATAGGACAAGGTAGGACCTGGATCTATCAAAGCATAAACGTCACAACATGAAATCAATAATGTACCTGTGACGACGTCAGGGGAAGCCTCCTGATCCTGGCGGCTGGCTAATGAATATATGCGGTTCTGTGGACCGCTAGAACTGGAACCACCACCACGACCTCTACCGCGGCCTGCCGGTCCGTGAGTACCCTGCCCTCCGGGGCGCATAACCACAGAAGGAGAGGAAGACCCAAATCGATCCTCGCTTGCCGCACTGTACCACCCATGCCGCCTCTAGACGGACAATCTCTCCTCAAATGGCCCTGCTGGCCACAAGAGTAACAAGCTCCCGGAGCTATGCGACACTCGCCCTGGTGAGACCTACCGCATCGAGCACACTGAAATGTGGGTGGTCTCGATCGGTGACGGTTTCTGCCTCGCGAAACCCGAAGTCTCGAGCCCGACCGCCTCGAATGACTGGCTGATCGGACCTTCGCGTAAAACCGTGAAGGAGCACTGCGGCTGGCCGGAATGTGGACCTAGTCTGGCCGAGGTTGTCCGCCTAAATCGCGCCGAGACCTGCTGCCCCGCCTCTCGGGTCTGAGTCAATCTGGTCCTCCTCTCTCTATCCTCTATCTCGCGCATAGGCTCAGTATCTGGCAATGTCCATACCGGACTGAAGAGCCACCCCCAAGCATGCAGTAATCATATGACGGTCTAGCCCCATCACATAAGGATGAACTATATCCGCCATGTCAGCTACAATGGTGTGCGCATGCCTGGCCAAGGAGTCAAACTCCAGGCTATACTCCCTGATAGTCCTCCCATTCTGGCTCAAGGTCAAGAATCTACCTACACGGGCTCTCCTCATCTCAGGGGCAAGAAGTGATTCATGAAGGCCTCTGTGAACTCCTCCCAAACAGCTAGAAGAGCATCCTCGCCTCTCGACAACTCCCATGACTCAAACCAGTTCAACGCAATATCGCGTAACCGGTAAGAGGCTAGCATAACAGACTTTGTCTCCGAAGCCCTAAAAACTTGCATAGTCCGCTGTAGCTGCCGAATGAACTCCTGCGGATCCTCCTCAGACCTCGAACCATAAAACTCGGTCGGATGACAACCCAGAAAATCCCGAATCCAAAGCCCGTCGGCTCTGTGGTTAGCCGCTCCTCGCTTGCCACGCTCGCTACTATCTCGGTCAATAACCCGATCTTCTCCCGTAGTTCTATACTCGGCTCTACCGCTGGATCGAGGCTCGTACCGGAACCTCGAGCTACCGCCGCTCTCGCCTCTAATACCGCCGCGTGGCTGAACTCGCCGACGCCTACTACCTCGTGCATAGTGCAGGCTCGAGTCCGTAACCCATGAGTACCGCTTAGCGCCTCTCCCGCTTTGCCTTCTGGGCCCTGGTCGCCTTCCGTGGAGGCATAACTGTTTCATAAGAATAGGTCAGAGAGGATTCAACCTAATAAGACAGCTCTACTGCACGATCTCAGAGAGAGAAGAATGGAAATCAATCATAAATGTCCTGCAGCCTCCTAATTATAGATGTGGTGCAGTACACAACGATAATCAAGACTCTACTAGACACGGTCTGTAGACACTTTCCGAGGACTAACTGCTCAGATACCACTTTTGTCACGACCCGACCGGGTCGCGATCGGTGCCCTACCGGGCACCTGCTCGGTATACATCGAGAATAGAATAGCGGAACATACACAACATACAACATTTTTAGACAATAACACAATGCTAGCCGATAAGGCCGCTTCCATAAAATATGCATAATCAAAGAAAAATCAGACAAACCGGTTCTTACATTTCAAACCACAACATGTGACTACTGCACTCTAGGAATAACAATAGTGGCGGTCAGGTTCGCCATACCCCTGAATGTACAAAAATCTACAACATCAGGGAAAAACTGTACCAAAAAGACAAGCCTCCGGAGAAATGGAGCTTCTGACGTCTGACGTCTGATAAGTGATCCTAAGAATGAGGATCCACCACCTTCTTACCCCTACCTGCGGCATGAACGCAGCCCCCGAGGAAGGGGGTCAGTACACAATATGTACTAAGTATGTAAAACTGGAAAAAAATACTGTAATTATATCATAAGTTTAAAACAAAGGCGGAGACATGTATGATAACAAAATTACAGTACACAGTTCCTTACTAACAATGAGAGTAACTGATAGTATACGTACAACATAAAAATAGGAAGCTCACGATCAAAGCAGGACCATCCGCCCGCAGTATCATTAAGCAATCCTACTCCTGAGACTATTTCACCCGCATAGGTCGTGTGGACCCGCATGAGGTATTCCTCGTGATAGTCAGACGCCCGCATGGGACTATTTCACCCGCATAAGCCCATAAGGACTCGCATGAGGTATTCCTCGCATCGTGGGTAGCAAATCCACGGAAACAGGTGGTATAACTATTTTGGGGATTTACCCCTCAATTATACTCTTACCCTGAAGCAGGTGGTATAACGATCTTGGGGATTTACCCCTCAGATATACTCTTACCCTGGAGAAGGTGGTATAACGATCTTGGGAATTTGCCCCTCAGATATACTCTTACCCTATCTCACCGGCCATCATACATAAAGTAAGCAAGTTAAGAAATCCCCCTAACTTCTTATTCATATACACTCTCATTTTAGTTTACTTATGTCACACCCCGAACCCCGGGGCCCGTGACTGGTGCCCTACCTGGGCACCCTTCTACCTTAACAACTAAGTAAACTGCGGAAATTAAATAACACCTCTTTTTTTTTAAAACCAATCGTACGTGCAAGGGCAAAGCCGACATGGCTGCCATATAATATACATAACAAAAGACACTACACCGTACATGAGTCCAATCCAACATATGAATACGCACTTAAGAGTTATATCAACTATGACGACAAGGCCCGCCGTACCCATAATCGTAAAAGCTCAGCATCGAAAGAACTTATACCAAAAAGATAAACTCCCGAACATAAGGAGCTATCCAAAAACTCTGAGCAGTGTCCTACACCTGCCGATCACCAAACAACGTACCTAAACTCGGCAGATGAACGCACTCGCAGAGGTCAAGAAGAATGTACGCACAAGTATGTGAAATGCATCAGTAATGAAATCATAATGATCTAAACAAAGCGAGACATGTATGATAGCCAACCTACAATACATAATACATAAGCGCCATATCAAGTCGTGGACGATGCCTCAAAGTCACTACTCAAATATAACTATGGGTCTCACGCCCATAATATCACCATGCCGTGGAATCCTTTCTCACCGCCGATACCCATTATATAACAATATAACACCAATAAGCATATCCATGAGTATCCTCGTGGTCGCATACCCTAATCCCACATTGTATAAGCATGACCACGGTATACAAACAACCGAATCAAACCCGCTCATGGTCACATGCCCCGGAATCCCACATCGTATATGCATGTCCAAGGAGTATCCCTCGTGGTCGCATGCCCCGGCATCCCACATCGTATAAGCATGACCATAGGGTATCCCTCGCGGTCTCATACCCCGCCATCCCACATCGAATAAGCATGACCGTAGGGTAACACAAACAAATCCGGGAATCTAACCCGACTCCTGGTCACATGCCCCGGAATCCCACATCGTATAAGCATGTCCAAGGAGTATCCCTCGTGGTCGCATGCACCGGCATCCCACATTGTATAAGCATGACCATAGGGTATCTGTCAGGACCCGAACCCGGGCCCGTGACTGGTGCCTTACCCCGGTCACCCAAGTAGACATACATCAGAGTAATCAGCGGAATATAAAACAAGACATGAAATAAAAACAGTTTATCTGAGAAAAGTTGCCTTTCGGCCTATATATATATATAAACATGAACAGTTACATCCCAACATTACAACGGGACTACAAACCTCTAAGGAAGTAAAACAACTATGGTGGGACAGGGCCCCACCATACCCTGAATGAACATAAATATCTACAATCATCAGGGACTATACCAAAGATATGCCTCCGGAGAAACGGAGCTTCCCAAAACGCTGAACTGTGATCCTAAGAGCGGGGATCAACAATCGCGTGTACTCTACCGCGCATGAACGCAGCCTCAAGGAGTCGTCAATAACAAAAAGTATGTGAAACTGAAAAATACTGTAAATGAAATCATAATAGTCTATATAAAGCAAGAGACATGTATGATAACCAAACTACATTTCACAATGAATAAGCAGTCATGTCAAGTCAGGGACTCACGCCCTCAAAGTCATCACTCAATATAAATATGGGTCTCACGCCCACAACATCAATCATGCCCGTGGAATACCTTCCTCACTGCCGGCAGTCTTTGATATAAAAGCACCAAGGAATACACGTGAGCACGTGTCCCACTGTCATAATAAAACCGCACGGTGCACGAAGGCATAGCCGACTACTAACACCTACAGACTAACAAGGTCATAAATCAGATCACGAGGTCCGCCTGCACCGCCATATGATCGGCCGCCACTCGCCCGCAGTATCAAATGTGCGCGTCTAGTTCTGGAACTTCCCGCAGCTCCGCATAGGCCACTCACATAGGCCCGCATGAGGTATTCCCCGCATCGAGGGTAGCTACTCCCCGGCAACATCCTGGACTCGCAGTCCGCATGGCCACATAGACCGCATGACCACAAAGGCCGCACACTAACCTGGAACTCTCGTAGTTCCGCATAGGTCCCCTGGACCCGTATGAGGTAGTCTCGAATCATGGTCCTGCATCGCTGGCTTGTAACGACCCGTTCGGGGCGCATCGTGCCTTATCCCGGGCACCCTAGTGACACAACATCAGAGAAAACCAGCGGAAAATAAAACTTTAAACAAGAAACAAGATACAAGATCATAAAACAGGCCAACCCAACGGTTACCTTCCAATAACATAAATAAATACAACTCTTTCAAAACGAACAGTTTAATCCTTTTTACAAACCCCGCCACAACAAGATTACTGCACTTAAGATTTACAACAACTATGACGGGACAGGGCCCCGCCATACCTCTGAATGTACAAGAACCTACAACTCAGGGAACACATACCAAAAGATAAGCCTCCGGAGAAACGGAGCTTCCCAAAACGCTGAACTGAGATCCTAAGAGCGAGGATCCACGACCGATGTACCTCTACCAGCGGCATGAACGCAGCCCCCCGAAGGAGGTCAGTACAACAGGTACCAAGTATGTGAAATCAGAAATATCAGAAATGAAATCATACTAGTCTATATAAAGCGGGAGACATGTATGATATCGAATCTTCAGTTCACTACATAAAAGCAGTCATGTCCAGTGAGTGTGTGACGCCCTCAAGTCATCACTCAAATATAACTATGGGTCTCACGCCCAGAACATCAATCATGTTCGCATCACGGCGCATGCCCGGAATTCGCCTCGGTGTAGACATGTCCATGATGCAACAATAATACCAATGCCCCATGGCCACATGCCCCGGAATTCTACCTCGGTGTGACACGCCCACGTGACATCAACAACAATATACTGGGTGATCAACCCTGCCGCATGGCCACATGCCCCCTGAATTCTACCTCGGTGTAGACATGTCCATGTAACCACAATAAGACATTAATCAAAATGGAAACATACCCGTGGAATTCTCGTCACGCCAAAGACGCGTCAAGTAAGTTCTCAAAGTCAACCGCCTCTATCGAGACGCGGAATCTGAAATACAACACTTGTACAACAAGGGCTATCATCACAAGCATAGGCAAGTTTCACACAACTCAAAGTACTTTCACATAAGTCACACAATACCCGTAGTATAAAAATCGTGACTATCTTTTTAAGTAAACAAGACACTTCCCCTTTTGTAAAATCAAGTAACAACATTATTTTCCAAACGTTCAAGTTTGCCTAATTTCAAATGCTCAAGTCACTTATTTTAGAAAGGTTTCATAACTCATAGTCTTAATCTCTTTTAAAACAATTGAGTAACATATGTCATATATGTGAGTAGTTTATTCTTGTTTATAACATCTTATTACAGCAGCCATGATCTAGAAAATGTAATATCATTTTGTCTCATCTTAGCTTCTATGCAGATGGAGGTTTCTACTGGTTTTAATACAACACATCATTATTCAATACATTTTCCTTTTTTAACGCTGCAGTGGTCTGTCGATACACATTCTGATTTCCGAAATCAGTAAAACATTATCCCTTTAAATAAAACCAAGTACTCATTACTCACGAATGAGGTTTCACACAAACATTCACATTAAAACAAATAAGTTAAGTCTCTTATCTTATAAGATCAAGTCTCTTAACTTCTAACATCAGTAAACCATTTTCTTTACCTCTCTTAAGACATTATACCTAACTCCCCATAAAGCTAGTATAACTCTTTTTAAAACCTTTAAAACCAAGTGTTACTCTCCCTTCAAAACGATTTATAAATCTTTTGAAATACATCAAGTTCTTTATTATAACTAGCCAGTTATAATTCACATCAGTTACCTTTTAAAAACCACAAAGTATTTTCTTACCTACATAAAGTCATATAACCAACTTCCCATAAAGCCGTTATAACACTTTATGTTTTAAGAACCATCAAACACGATTAACACGTACGCTCACCGCACTACATAGTTCACACATATCATGCTAGAAGAGATAGGAAGAGGTTCACATACCTCGCGACGAGTATCGACAATAAGCAAAATGCTCCAAGTACTACAACCTTGCTAGCCCTTTCCACTCCTCAAGTAGAATACGCTACTCTTAGTACTTTCACCTAAAAAGGTCACAAACGTCTATTAACTTTTAAACATACGGTTCCATGTTCTACAGAAAATTCAAGAAGACCTCGCATGACAGCGTAAATCTCCTCCTCTGGCAGTGGCTATCAAGCCAACTGAGGTTATACGTCTAACCGGACGTATACAATTCTACTACACAACAATGCTACACAAGTCTACTGCAATACAGTCCTATGTAAATACAGTTCAGTTCTTTTCTTTAAATTCAGGCTTAAGTCAAAAGACATTGCCGCACAATAATGTTCAGTACTATATATAGTATACTTCAACTATATATTCCTACAACATGTAATCTCCAATTACAACTAGAGGGACAAGATAATTACCTCGATAAACCCATAATTATCCAAGTTATAATGTCGATCCTGAGCAAGGTTTAGCTCCTACTCCGTGCGCTCCAATCCGCTCCAAACAACCCTTAGAAGTTCTAACCAACTTCTACTCAAATACTTCAACCAACTATGAAGATTTCCTTAGGGTTTTGTTTTGAGACTAAAAGGACAAAAGGTAGTATTTTCGGGCTCTACGTATAGAGGTAACTTTTGGAATACAACAAGGTAAAGGCTAAGGTATTTTGGGCATTATAACAATACTCGGAGAGTATTTCTACCAAGAGGGGGGGTGTATTATACGAAACAACTAGGCTAGGGGGGGTACCCCACGGCTAGCACCACAAAGGGGGGAGGGGGAGGCTCTCGGCCACAAGGCCACTCAAGGGGAGGAAGGCTTAGGACGAGAACACACTCAAAGGGAGGGAGAGGGACTCAAGACTTGGAAGATTTTTGGATGAAGAAGTCTTCAAGCTTAGGGGGGTATTTATAGCAAAACCAAAGGCCAACCAATGGCCAAGATCAAGCCATGTGCAAGGCAAGTGTAAGGCCAAGATCAAGCCAAGTGCACCCTAACCCCTACTCCACAAAACAAGCCACAAAACATTGCACAAAACATTGCACAAAACAATGCCACAACAAGGCACCAATCGGCAAACGCCAACCGCCCTAAGCGTCGGCGAGGTGACAAGTGTCACCTCTTGTTGGCCCAAAATGTTCGCCGCCGGAAAAATCCGCAAAAATACAAAACGACATAGCCGGAATTTTCCCTTCGCAAGTTACGCAAAACGTTTCGTCGAAAAACTACTCTAACCGGGTGTTGTGCACAAAGGTAACTTCGGTCAAGCCACCAAGGGGGGGTGACACGTGTCGCCCTCCTACTTGTCCAAAATAACTCATCTTCCGAAAAATATCCAAGATGGCCAAAATCTCAAAATCAAAGCGGGCCCCACAAAACCGTAAATTTCTCCCGTGGGCCCCATGTGACCATTTCCGAAAATAAAATCTCAAAATTCTAATATAATTTAAGAAGCCCAAATTCCAAATCTGGGAACCCAATTCCCTTTAACGAACATTTTTCCTTACAAAAAAACGGAAACTTTTTCCGTGGAAGAATCACCTCTTTCTTCCTTTCCAATTTTTCTGTCGTGCTCTCGTACGTACGTCCTCGCATACATACCCTGAGAATACGGGGTATAACATTCTCCCCTCCTTATAAACATTCGTCCCGAATGTTCCTTCTCAAGACGGATATCGATGAAGTTCCTCTAACAAGTTGTCAACGCCACAGCTTGGCCACGAAATAACACACGTTCTCTTCCTTCCTTACTCGTCGTGCCCTTCTCGAACACTTGAACTCTCCCAAGACGTACCATACTTCCATTACTTCCGCTCCCAAAAATCTGCGAGTCACTACCTCAAACTTGGTCATCTTACTAACCTCAAACTTCCTTAAGGCCATTCCGGCGCTTTACGAACCGCTCGGTCGAACGCGTCCACGAACTCATACGATGATTAATTAAACCGCCTAGCACCTCGTGACCCTACCAACTGGCGGGACCACCCGAACTGACTTACCTAAAACCGGGCTACGGGTTGACCCGCAAATGGTCCTCAACCCGACCCACAATCGCGTCACGCCCTTGTTCCCCGACACGGAACAATCCTGCTAAATCACATCATGAAAGCTACCACTTCCATCTCACATTACCCATGGACTGATCACTCACATAAAACCCACGTATACTACGCACTCTGATAAAGGTCAAACATAAAACGAATCTTTTACTCAAGACGACCTTACCTCTAAGGTCTCAATCGTGACAGTCTAGGGTTCACACTTACCACGCCCCCATACTTATCCTCCCAACTAAGCATGTTTTCTAACTCACAATTAACGCAACGCCATTCGTACATAGCACATAATAATGAGACCATCATAACAAGCATACCAAAACTCTAGAGGGTTAAGGATATACCTGAAGCTACCGCTCCACTCTAATCATAGGCCTGCCCTGCAGGGCGCATAACTGTAGAAGGCGATGAACCAGCCATCGATCCAGAGGTGAGTCGTAACATCCGTGCTACCTTTGGTCGGACGCTTCCGCAAAATGGCCCTGGCCGCAAAAATAACAAGCTCCCCGCACCACGACACTCCCGAAATGCGGTCTACTACATCGACCACACCGAGGTAGGGGTGACCGTCCGCCAACACCCTTACTTCCCGAAACTCGAACCTCGAGCCCTAACTCGCTCCCAAATACTCGATGCTCAAGGTTGTGGAGGACCACTGCTGCCGGCGGAGGTACAAAACTAGTATCTTCGAGGCGGTCCGCCTCGAAAGTCACCAGGACCTCGTTGTTCGTGCCTCTTCGCGATCTTGGTTCCGTCGACCTCTCCGTGCCTCACATCCCGGTCATGAGCTGCACGCGGCAATGTCCATGCCGGTCAAGAGCTACTCCGAACATGCCTCGACATGTAATCATCGAGCCCTCAACATATCGGTGCACTCGATCCTCCATACTAGCTACCAACGCTGGACGCACGCCAATGAGTCGAACTCACATTGTACTCCGAACCGCACGCGCGCCTGTCTAAGCATCAAAAATCTGCCGGCGTGCCTCCTCATCCGCGGAGGCAAGAAGTGCGTGAGAAAGCCCCAAAACTCATCCCATACCGCGGAGTGCATGCTCTCCCGAAAGCTCCTGAATCAAACCAATCGATGCGGTATCACGCAGCCGACGAACCAAAGGTCACAGACTTCGGTCTCAAGCCTTGATCACCCGCGTGATCCACAGAATCGCCGGATGAACTCCTGCGGATCATCCTCGTGCCTCGACCCATAAAACTCGGCGGGCTACAACTCGTAAAGTCCGTAGCCTCAAACTATCGCTCGGGGTGAACCATCGGTGCATCGAAATGAGGCTGATTCATCGGCCTATCCTCATATCGGCCACGACTCGCCAAGAATCGGGCCATCTCCTTGTAACCCATCTCCTCCGCCTGCATCGCGGATGGAGGCTCAGTATGCGGTCTCAGCAGCCATTCTTGCGGCTCTAACCTCTCGCTGGCGGCGCCACAAAACCCGTCGTCAAGCACAACCTCGTGCTATGCGGGCTGCGCCTCGCACTCTCTCAGTATCTCACTAGCGGTTCCCTCGCTGCCTTGCCGCCCGTGGCTCGTTGCTGCGGCGGAGGCATAACTGGTAAAAACGAGATACGTCAGGGGGGTCCAACTTACAACACAGCTCTAAGGCACGATCTCAGAATGAAAAGAATGGAAACCAATCCTAAATGTCCTGCAGCCTCCTGATTATAGACGTGGTGCACAACACATCGATAATCAAGACTCTACTAGACACGGTCTGTAGACACTTTCCGAGGATTAACTGCTCTGATACCACTTTTGTAACGACCCGTTCCGGGGCCCGTTACTGGTGCCTTATCCCGGGCACCCTAGTGACACAACATCAGAGAAAACCAGCGGAAAATAAAACTTTAAACAAGAAACAAGATATATGATCATAAAACAGGCCAACCCAACGGTTACCTTCCAATAACATAAATAAATACAACTCTTTCAAAACGAACAGTTTAATCCTTTTTACAAACCACCGCCAACAAGATTACTGCACTTAAGATTTACAACAACTATGACGGACAGGGCCGCCATACCCCTGAATGTACAAGAACCTACAACTCAGGGAACACATACCAAAAGATAAGCCTCCGGAGAAACGGAGCTTCCCAAAACGCTGAACTGAGATCCTAAGAGCGAGGATCCACGACCGATGTACCTCTACCTGCGGCATGAACGCAGCCCCCCGAAGGAGGTCAGTACAACAGGTACCAAGTATGTGAAACTGTAAAATACTGTAAATGAAATCATACTAGTCTATATAAAGCAGGAGACATGTATGATAACCAAACTACAGTTCACAACATAAAAGCAGTCATGTCCAGTCAGGGACTCACGCCCTCAAGTCATCACTCAAATATAACTATGGGTCTCACGCCCACAACATCAATCATGTTCGCATCATGGCCGCATGCCCCCAGAATTCTGCCTCGGTGTAGACATGTCCATGATGCAACAATAATACCAATGCCCCATGGCCACATGCCCCCGGAATTCTACCTCGGTGTAGACACGTCCATGTGACATCAACAACAATATACTGGGTGATCAACCCTGCCGCATGGCCACATGCCCCCGGAATTCTACCTCGGTGTAGACATGTCCATGTAACCACAATAAGACAGTAATCAAAATGGAAACATACCCGTGGAATTCTCCGTCACTGCCAGCACGTCCAAGTAAGTTCTCAACAAGTCAACCGGCCCTCTATCGAGAGACGCGGTAATACAGAAATACAACACTTGTACAACAAGGGCTATCATCACAAGCATAGGCAAGTTTCACACAACTCAAAGTACTTTCACATAAGTCACACAATACCCGTAGTATAAAAATCGTGACTATCTTTTTAAGTAAACAAGACACTTCCCCTTTTGTAAAATCAAGTAACAACATTATTTTCCAAACGTTCAAGTTTGCCTAATTTCAAATGCTCAAGTCACTTATTTTAGAAAGGTTTCATAACTCATAGTCTTAATCTCTTTAAAACAATCGAGTAAATATATGTCATATATGTGAGTAGTTTATTCTTGTTTATAACATCTTATTACAGCAGCCATGATCTAGAAAATGTAATATCATTTTGTCTCATCTTAGCTTCTATGCAGATGGAGGTTTCTACTGGTTTTAATACAACACGTCATTATTCAATACATTTTCCTTTTTTAACGCTGCAGCGGGTCCTGTCGATACACATTCGATTTCCAAATCAAGAAACATTATCCCTTTAAATAAAACCAAGTACTCATTACTCACGAATGAGGTTTCACACAAACATTCACATTAAAACAAATAAGTTAAGTCTCTTATCTTATAAGATCAAGTCTCTTAACTTCTAACATCAGTAAACCATTTTCTTTACCTCTCTTAAGACATTATACCTAACTCCCCATAAAGCTAGTATAACTCTTTTTAAAACCTTTAAAACCACGTGTTACTCTCAGTTCAAAAAGATTTATAAATCTTTTGAAATACATCAAGTTCTTTATTATAACTAGCCAGTTATAATTCACATCAGTTACCTTTTAAAAACCACAAAGTATTTTCTTACCTACATAAAGCTGTTATAACCAACTTCCCATAAAGCCGTTATAACACTTTATGTTTTAAGAACCATCAAACACAGTTAACACACGTACGCTTCACCGCACTACATAGTTCACACATATCATGCTAGAAGAGATAGGAAGAGGTTCACATACCTCGCGACGAGTATCGACAATAAGCAAAATGCTCCAAGTACTACAACCTTGCTAGCCCTTTCCACTCCTCAAGTAGAATACGCTACTCTTAGTACTTTCACCTAAAAAGGTCACAAACGTCTATTAACTTTTAAACATACGGTTCCATGTTCTACAGAAAATTCGCAAAGACTCTCCCCGCAACAACAGAATCTCCTCCTCTAGCGAGGCCGGCTATCAAGCCAACCAGGGGGGGGTTATACGTCTAACCGGACGTATACAATTCTACTACACAACAATGCTACACAAGTCTACTGCAATACAGTCCTATGTAAATACAGTTTAGTTCTTTTCTTTAAATTCAGGCTTAAGTCAAAAGACATTGCCGCACAATAATGTTCAGTACTATATATAGTATACTTCAACTATATATTCCTACAACATGTAATCTCCAATTACAACTAGAGGGACAAGATAATTACCTCGATAAGCCCATAATTATCCAAGTTATAATGTCGATCCTGAGCAAGGTTTAGCTCCTACTCCGTGCGCTCCAATCCGCTCCAAACAACCCTTAGAAGTTCTAACCAACTTCTACTCAAATACTTCAACCAACTATGAAGATTTCCTTAGGGTTTCGTTTTGAGACTAAAAGGACAAAAGGTAGTATTTCCTGCTCTACGATAGAGGTAACTTTTGGAATACAACAAGGTAAAGGCTAAGGTATTTTGGGCATTATAACAATACTGAGAGTATTTCTACCAAGAGGTGTATTATACGAAACAACTAGGCAGTGGGGTACCCCACTGCTAGCACCACAAAGGGGAGTGGAGGCTCTCGCCACAAGGCCACCTGGGGGAGGAAGGCTTAGGACGAGAACACACTCAAAGGGAGGGAGAGGGACTCAAGACTTGAAGATTTTGACGAAGAAGTCTTCTGCTTAGTGGGTATTTATAGCAAACCAAAGGTCAACCAATGGCCAAGATCAAGCCATGTGCAAGGCAAGTGTAAGGCCAAGATCAAGCCAAGTGCACCCTAACCCCTACTCCACAAAACAAGCCACAAAACATTGCACAAAACATTGCACAAAACAATGCCACAACAAGGCACCAATCGCCATGCCAAACCGCCCTAAGCCCACTGAGGTGACAAGTGTCACCCTTTGTTGGCCCAAAATGTTCCGTCCGCCGAAAAATCCGCAAAAATACAAAACGACATAGCCGGAATTTTCCTTCGCAAGTTACGCAAAACGCTTCGGCCGAAAAACTACTCTAACCAAAGTGTCAGCAAAGGTAACTTCATTGCCACCAAGGGGTGACACGTGTCGCCTCCTACTTGTCCAAAATAACTCATCTTCCAAAAATATCCAAGATGGCCAAAATCTCAAAATCAAAGCTGTTCTACAAAATCAGAATTTCTCCCGTGGGCCCCACGTGACCATTTCCGAAAATAAAATCTCAAAATTCTAATATAATTTAAGAAGCCCAAATTCCAAATCTGGGAACCCAATTCCCTTTAACGAACATTTTTCCTTACAAAAAAACGGAAACTTTTTCCGTGGAAGAATCACCTCTTTCTTCCTTTCCAATTTTTCTGTCGTGCTCTCGTACGTACGTCCTCGCATACATACCCTGAGAATACGGGGTATAACAGGGCTATACCCCGCATCAGAGGGCAGCTTAACCCCCGGTATCATGTCAAGAGGTGAGTGATATAATACTAACATAACAACTTATCGTTAAACAACATAAGCACAACAAGGGAAACCCCTTTACACAAACATCACAAGATACTAACACACGTAGCATCCTAACATGTTTACTTTATCAAATCAACAAGAAAGTATTACAAGGCTATCACAAATCAACACAATCAAGTTATTCACACAAGGTACTTTCTACTTTATTTTAACAAATTCGGGTTTTTATCCCCAAAGTACTTTATACATTAACTCTTTAAAAGATCCGCTTTTTTCACAAAAGTCACACAATACCCGTAGTATAAAGATAGAGTGACTATCTTTTTAAGTAAACCAAAACACTTCCTTTTGTAAAATCAAGTAACAACATTATTTTCCAAACGTTCAAGTTTGCCTAATTTCAAATGCTCAAGTTTCTCATTTTCGAAAGGTTTCGTAGTTCATAGTCTTAATCACTTAATAATATAATTCTCTTTCAAAACCATTGAGAAACATATGCCTTATGTGTGAGTAGGTTATTCTTGTTCATAACAATCTTATTAAAGCAGCCATGATCTAGGAAATGTAATATCATTTTGTCTCATCTTAGCTTCTATGCAGATGGAGGTTTCTACTGGTTTTAATAATACTTAATTAGTCAAAATATTTCCCTTTATTAGCGCTGCTGTGGTTTGTTCGATACTTATTCTGATTCAAATCAAGAAGACATTATTCCTTTTTTAAAAACCAAGTACTCATTACTCACGAATGAGGTTTCACACTTTTTAACAAAATTCATATTAATTCAATTAAGTCAAGTCTCTTATCTTTTAAGATCAAGTCTCTTAACTTCTAAAATCAATAAACCATTCTTTTTATCTCTCTTAAGTCGTTATACCTAACTTCCCATAAAGCTAGTATAACTCTTAAGCTTTTAAAACCAAGTATTACTCTTCTTTCAAAAAGGTTTCTTAATTCTTTTGAAATACTTCAAGATTCTTATTATTAGACTCAAGTCAAAAGACACCGCAAAGAAACCACGCTCGCTTAACACGCGTACGTCTACCGTACTATATATATTCTTTAAAATATCATGCTCAAGAGGATAGGAGGAATCACATACCTCGCGACGATTTATCGACTATTAGCAAATAGCTCCAAAGTATTGTAATCCTGCTAGCCTTTTCCACCCTTCGAGTAGAATACGCTACTCGCAGTACTTCAACCTATAACGGTTATACAAGTCTATCAATGTCTAGACTACTCGGTAGAATAAATCTAGATACAAGATTCTACGGAAAATTGCAAGACTTCCTACCCACCGACTTCACAAGTTCATCAGAATACAAATCCTATGTAAGTACAGTTTAATCCTCTACTTTAATATTCTTCTGATTTGATTTCAGTTGAAGTCTTTTCTGTAATATCCTTCCATGAATCTTATATTCATTTCTATACTACTACAGTATGTAATTTCCAATTACAATATAAGGACAAGAGTATTTTCCTCGATAAGCCCAAAATTATCCAAGATTTAATGTCGATCCTGAGCAACGTTTAGCTCCTACTCCGGGTGCTCCAACCCGCTCCAAACAACCCTTAGAAGTTCTACGCAACTTCTTCTTAATACTTCAACCAACTGTGAAGATTTTCCTTAGGGTTTCGTTTTGTGACTGAAGGGAAGTATAGTAGTATTTCTGGGCTTTTAGTATAGGTGTAACCTTGGAATACTACAAGGTATTTGGGCCAAGGTATTTTGGAATAGTAACTATACTTGGAGAGTATTTTCTACCAAGGGGGGGTGTATTTACGAGAATAACTCTCAAGGTAGGGGGGGTTTCGGCCAAGGCTCACAAAGGGGGAGGGGGAAGACTTGGACGAGAACTACACAAGAAGGGGGGGAGGATTTCAAGACTTAGAAAACATTTTGTGGATGAAGAAGTCTTCAACCAAGGGGGGGTATTTATAGGACAACCAAGGGCCAAGATCAAGACAAGTGGTGGGCAAGTGTAGGGTGAGGATTTGGGCAAGTGTACCTTATCCATCTACCACACAAATATCACAAATATCCTACCAACCTCGACCCACAAATCGTGCAAGACGCCCACAATGCCGCCCACTTTGAAGGTGACACATGTCACCCTCCCGTTGGTCCAAAATATTTCATCTCTAAAAATCCGCAAAAATAATAAATGACATAGCCGTAATTTTCCTTCGCAAAGTTTGGAAAACGCTTCGCCTGAAACGATTCTTTCGGGTCAGGTACAAAATATTTTCATTCCTAGCCTAACTTAAGGCCTAAACTTTTGTACGTACGTCCTCACGTACATACTCTGGAAATACGGGGTATAACATTCTCCCCTCCTTAGAAACATTCGTCCCGAATGTTCCTTCTAAGTCTCAAAACAAACATGCGCCAAAGATAGTCTTCACGCTATACTTATACTTACGAAACAATCATGCCACACCGCCACAATACAACACGCGCAAATACTTACATCCAAGTCCACGAGGAATCACCTCCATCACTACAAAAGCTCCCACTCGAGGTCTAAAATATACTCCTTCGCACCTTCACTTTACAAAAGAAATGATCACATCTATGCTCGTAACACATGCTCGCTTCTTCCTTACTCGCCGCACTTTCTCGCACATTTGAACTCTTTCTCATAACTTACTACATTTCATATCGCTCGCTTTCCAAAATCTGGTTACTACCTCCAACTTGATCATCATTAATCGAATACTCGATGGATCTCCGATACTTTTCCGAACATAACAACATGAAAGATCGACATACCGCTTCCTAAGTCGGACGGCAAATGCTAACATATAGGCAACCTGGCCTATTCTTCACATGATCTAAAAAGGCCCAAAGTAACTCGGGCTAAGTTTCCTCTGTTTTCCAAAACTCGTCACACCCTTTTCCGGGGTGGTACCTTCAAGAAGACCCACCGTCAACCTGAACTCCAAACGTCGTCGCCGATTATTCGCACGACTTCTATTGACTCTGAGCTGCCAATAACCTTTCTTGGATAAGCTTCACCCTATCCACATCCTGCCGAAACAAGTATGAACCAACTATCTGAACCTTGCCAACATCGAACCAATCGACCGACAACTTACACTTCCGCCCCTACAAGGCGTCATAAGGCGATATCTGAATACTGATATGGTAGCATATTATAATACACACTCAACCAAAAGGCGAATAATCCTTACAACTACCTCTGAAATCTAAAACACCGGCCCGAGGGTGAATGCGATACTGAGACTCACCTGAGTTCCTAACCCTGCCTGGTAAAACTTCCAGAAGAAATAGCCAGAACTGGCTCCATCGCCGCCATAAGGTGAAAGTAGGCACCTCGCAGCCTTTACAACCTTCCCGATATAACATCTCGCATAACCTCTGCCGAGTAAACGGTCTTGACTAAAAGACAAGATGGGCTGACCTCATCGGCCCGACTACTGGTCGAACGCATCCACGAATTCGTACGATGGTTAACTAAACTTGGGCCTAACACCCCCGTGACCCCACCACCTGGAGGGACCACCTCGAATCGACTCACCACACAATGCAGTCGCGTTTGACCCGCAATCGTCCAAGAACCCGCCCGCTATCGCAAGAAAACTCTTGTTCCCCGATCCGGAACAATCTCTTCATCGAGTCACGAAAACCTAGTGGTCTTCTTAGCTCAACTACCCTCTTTCATTTCATACCACTCAGGGACTTATCACACAAACATATCTCACGTGTACTATGCACTCGAGCAAGGGTCAAACATAAAATACATCTTTTACTCGAGATGGCCTTACCTCTAAGGTCTCTACGTATAAAACTCTAAGGCTCACACTTTCCTATCCCCAATCTTACCCTTTTAACTAACCATGATTTCTAATCACAATTAACACAATGCTATCTCGAACATAGCACTTAAGATACACTTATCTTATCACACATACAATCTCTGCAGGTTAAGGATATACCGACCCATCTTGTTTACCCTCCGCTGCTTCAATCAATCCTCGCTACCGGGCGATAGCAAAACAAGCCGCCAAGAAGCACGACACTCCCCACAATGACATCTACCACAACGCCACACCGAGCGGGGTGGCCTCCTCGCTAACAACCCTTCCTCTGCCATCAACTGAATCGATCGGTAGACCGAGTCCTCCTACTAGACATCTTTTCGACATACGGCTCGACCGCAGTAAAACAAGTACCAACAAAAGACAACATTCCCGATGACGCTTGCCACATCGTGAACACCGAGGGAAAATCAATCCGCCGCAAACCTACGTGAGCCGCGAACTAGCGTACCGAGCTCTAACCAACTCCTACATACCCCGAACGTCCTGAACCCTGTGGAGAACCACTCAGACCGGGCGAGGCGCATAACCAATCTGGCCGAGAAGGTCCGCCGAAAGTTACCAAAGGACCGCTGCTCGCCCTCTTCTCGCCGATCTTCGTTAACCCGCCGATCCCTACGCTTTCTACTCAGGCATAAGCTCGCACGCAGCCATGCTCATGCCTGACTGAAGAGCTACTCTTGTACAACCCTTTACCAGATAATCGTCTAGACCTGTGATATATCGGTGCACTCTATATTCTCTGGCTGCTAAAATCCTAGCTAGTAACAGGTCTATTCATTTGTAATCCATATTCTCTGTTCCCGATCGTGGAACTGAAGGCTCATATATCATGGCCGCAGTAGGAACTACTGCTGCTGTGCTAAACTCTGCTGGGGCTGGTGACGTAGCAGAACTCCCCGAATGAAGCACCACCCCAGGTGATGATTGGGCCTGTGCCCTCGTAACCCTCTGTGCTCTACTCGCAGCTCCCTGGGCTGCCTTGCCCTTCTGGGCCCGGGTTGCCTTACGCGGAGGCATAACGGTAAGGGAAAGAAATACGTTAGAGGGGTCCAACTTATAACACAGCTCTAAGGCACGATCTCAGAGTGAGAAGAATGGGAACCAATCCTAAATATCCTATAGCCTCCTGATTATTGGTGTGGTGCACAACACACCGATAATCAAGACTCTACTAGATACGGTCTGTAGACACTTTCCGAGGATTAACTAATCTGATACCACTTTTGTCAGGACCAACCTGCTCGTGGATCGTGCCTTACCCGCACCCAAGTAGACATACATCGAGTAATCAATGAATATAAAACAAGACATGAAATAAAAACAGTTTATCGAGAAAAGTTGCCTTTCTATATATATATATAAACTTGAGCGCTACATCCCAACATTACAACGGGACTACGCACTTAAGGAAGTAAAACAACTATGGCGGACAGGGCTCACCATACCTCGAATGAACATAAATATCTACAATCATCGTGACTATACCAAAGATAAGCCTCCGAGAAACGAGCTTCCTAAAACGCTGAACCGTGATCCTAAGAGCGGATCAACAAGCTGTACCTCTACCGCAGAAAACGCAGCCCTCGAATGAGGTCGCATAACAAAAATTTAGTATGTGAAATGAAAATATCGTAAATGAAATCATAATAGTCTATATAAAGCAAGAGACATGTATGATAACCAAACTACAGTTCACAATGAATAAGCGAATATGTCAAGTCGTGACTCACGCCTCAAAGTCATCACTCAATATAAATATGGGTCTCACGCCACAACATCAATCATGCCCGTGGAATATCTTCCTCATCGTCGCGCTTTTGATATAAAAGCACCAAGGAATACATGAGCACTGTGTCCCACCGTGTCATAATAAAACCGCACGGTAAGTACGAAGGCATAGCCGACTACTAACACCTACGCACTAACAAGGTCATAAATCAGATTACGAGGTGCGTCTAGACCGCCACATGATCGGCCGCCACTCGCCCGCAGTATCAAATGTGCGCGTCTAGTCCTGGAACTTCCCGCAGCTCCGCATAGGCCACTCACATAGGCCCGCATGAGGTATTCCCCGCATCGAGGGTAGCTACTCCCCGGCAACGTCCTGGACTCGCAGTCCGCATGGCCACATAGATCGCATGACCACAAAGGCCGCACACTAACCTGGAACTCTCGTAGCTCCGCATAGGTCCCCTGGACCCGCATGAGGTAGTCTCGAATCATGGTCCCAGACCGCCTGAGCTATACCCCGCATCGGAGGGCAGCTTAACCCCCGGTATCATGTCAAGAGGTGAGTGATATAATACTAACATAACAGCTTATCGTTAAACAACATAAGCACAACAAGGGAAACCTCTTTACACAAACATCACAAGATACTAACACACGTAGCATCCTAACATGTTTACTTTATCAAATCAACAAGAAAGTATTACAAGCCTATCACAAACCAACACAATCAAGTTATTCACACAAGGTACTTTCTACTTTATTTTAACAAATTCGGGTTTTTATCCCCAAAGTACTTTATACATTAACTCTTTAAAAGATCCGCTTCTTTCACAAAAGTCACACAATACCCGTAGTATAAAGATAGAGTGACTATCTTTTTAAGTAAACCAAAACACTTCCTTTTGTAAAATCAAGTAACAACATTATTTTCCAAACGTTCAAGTTTGCCTAATTTCAAATGCTCAAGTTTCTCATTTATGAAAGGTTTCGTAGTTCATAGTCTTAATCACTTAATAATATAATTCTCTTTCAAAACCATTGAGAAACATATGCCTTATGTGTGAGTAGGTTATTCTTGTTCATAACAATCTTATTAAAGCAGCCATGATCTAGGAAATGTAATATCATTTTGTCTCATCTTAGCTTCTATGCAGATGGAGGTTTCTACTGGTTTTAATAATACTTAATTAGTCAAAACATTTCCCTTTATTAGCGCTGCTGTGGTTTGTTCGATACTTATTCCGATTTCCGAAATCAGTAAGACATTATTCCTTTTTTAAAAACCAAGTACTCATTACTCACGAATGAGGTTTCACACTTTTTAACAAAATTCATATTAATTCAATTAAGTCAAGTCTCTTATCTTTTAAGATCAAGTCTCTTAACTTCTAAAATCAATAAACCATTCTTTTTATCTCTCTTAAGTCGTTATACCTAACTTCCCATAAAGCTAGTATAACTCTTAAGCTTTTAAAACCAAGTATTACTCTTCTTTCAAAAAGGTTTCTTAATTCTTTTGAAATACTTCAAGATTCTTATTATTAGACTCAAGTCAAAAGACACCGCAGCAAAACCACGTTCAGTTAACACGCGTACGTCTACCGTACTATATATATTCTTTAAAATATCATGCTCAAGAGGATAGGAGGAATCACATACCTCGCGACGATTTATCGACTATTAGCAAATAGCTCCAAAGTACTGTAATCCTGCTAGCTTTTTCCACCCTTCGAGTAGAATACGCTACTCGCAGTACTTCAACCTATAACGGTTATACAAGTCTATCAATGTCTAGACTACTCGGTAGAATAAATCTAGATACAAGATTCTACGGAAAATTGGGCAGCACTTCCTACCCACGACTTCACAAGTCTCATCAGAATCTGATCTTATGTAAGTACAGTTTAATCCTCTACTTTAATATTCTTCTGATGTGATTTCAGTTCAAGTCTTTTCTGTAATATCCTTCCATGAATCTTATATTCATTTCTATACTACTACAGTATGTAATTTCCAATTACAATATTAGGACAAGAGTATTTACCTCGATAAGCCCAAAATTATCCAAGCTTTAATGTCGATCCTGAGCAACGTTTAGCTCCTACTCCGGGTGCTCCAACCCGCTCCAAACAACCCTTAGAAGTTCTACGCAACTTCTTCTTAATACTTCAACCAACTGTGAAGATTTTCCTTAGGGTTTCGTTTTGTGACTGAAGGGAAGTATAGTAGTATTTATGGGCTTTTAGTATAGGTGTAACCTTGGAATACTACAAGGTATTTGGGCCAAGGTATTTTGGAATAGTAACTATACTTGAAGAGTATTTTCTACCAAGGGGGGGTGTATTTACGAGAATAACTCTCAAGGTAGGGGGGGTTTCGGCCAAGGCTCACAAAGGGGGAGGGGGAAGACTTGGACGAGAACTACACAAGAAGGGGGGGAGGATTTCAAGACTTAGAAAACATTTTGTGGATGAAGAAGTCTTCAACCAAGGGGGGGTATTTATAGGACAACCAAGGGCCAAGATCAAGACAAGTGGTGGGCAAGTGTAGGGTGAGGATTTGGGCAAGTGTACCTTATCCATCTACCACACAAATATCACAAATATCCTACCAACCCTTGACCCACAAATCGTGCAAGAAGACGCCCACAATGCCGTCCACTTTGAAGGTGACACATGTCACCCTCCCGTTGGTCCAAAATATTTCATCTCTCGGAAAAATCCGCAAAAATAATAAATGACATAGCCGTAATTTTCCCTTCGCAAAGTTTGGAAAACGTTTCGTCGGATAACGATTCTTTTCGGGGGTTGTGCACAAAATATTTTCGTTCCTAGCCTAACTTAAGGCCTAAACTTTTGTACGTACGTCCTCACGTACATACTCTGGAAATACGGGGTATAATAGTATCCCTCGCGGTCGCATGCCCCGGCATCCCACATCGTATAAGCATGACCGTAGGGTAACACAAATAATGGAAGCATACCCGTGGAATCCCACCTCACTGTCGGTACGTCCAAGTAAACTTACAACAAGGCAGCCGACCCTCCAACCGAGAGTCGCGGCAACGTAATAAAACATAATATTTGCACTCAAAGGCTATCACCTGCACATATAGGCAATTCTCAATTAATCAAGCCAAAGTACTTATCAAGGCACACATAGAATAATTCTCAATTAATCAAGCCAAAGTACTTATCAAGGCACACATAGAATAATTCTCAATTAACCAAGCCAAAGTACTTATCAAGGCACACTTAGAATAATTCTCAATTAACCAAGCCAAAGTACTTATCAAGGCACACTTAGACTAATTCTCAATTAATCAAGCCAAAGTACTTATCAAGGCACACTTAGACTAATTTTCAATTAATCAAGCCAAAGTACTACGTACGTACATTCTCTTCAAAAGACTCATTTTTATGTAATACCCCAAGATTCTAACACCCGTAGCATCAAGGTGTGTCTATTTTTCAAAGTAAGTTACTACACTTTAGAAAACTCATTTCAAAGCTTGAAATCAAGTAACTTCAAATTTTCACAATCAAGGCAACTCATGCCCATTAATCAAAATAGACAACTTTCTAAACCTTCCATAAAGCCGTTATAACCAACTTCCCATAAAGCCGTTATAACCCTTTATGGTTTTTAGACAATTTCATTCATTTTATAACCAAGAGACTTATACTTTTAAAACCAAGTATCACATACTTACCAATCAAGTTCTTAACTTTCAAAATACTTCAAGTCTCTTAATATTTAGAAAACAAGTTTCTTCTACTTTTAAACCTCAAGTAACTTACACCTTTAAAACAAGTTACTTCTCTTAAATCATGTCATTTCTCCTCTTTTAAAACAATTAAGTAAATCACTCATTTGACTTCCCTAAAGTCATTATAATGACCTTTAGGTTTTGGAACTAAGGCACTAGCCAAAAGATTTGGAAACCACTTCCTTTTCAAGACTCTATGTACTTTAAGTAAAATACTTTCACTTTTAAGAATCCAAACTTCACTAAGGAAATGGATTATACAACTTACAATTTAAACATCAAAGTACAATCAAGGAAGTACATAGAACAAATTCTATTTTAGGCAATCCAATTACAACCAAGGAATGGATCATTTAAGGAGTAGGACATACTTTCTTTATCTTAAGGAATCATGCTGTAAGAGAGATAGTTCACATACCTTTCTGGCTAAATCCACAAGCTAAGTCGAATACGCAAATGTAGAAGTGTCAACCTATAATGGTCACAACAAGATCACATACACTCGTAGTTCCGTGGTATGTATGTGGGGACGACGCATTTGAGATTACGATATTTAAATTAAAAAGAAGAAAGATGTGATTTTTCGACGGAAAAGTTTCCGAATTTTGTGAAGGAAAAATGTTCGTTAAAGGGAATTGGATTCCCAGATTTGGTATTCGGACTTTTTGGAATATTTGAGAATTATGGAATTTTATTTCCGGAATTGGTCACGTGGGGCCCACGGGAGAAATTTACGGTTTGTGGGGCCCACTTTATTTTCGGATTTTTGGCATTACGGATATTTTCGGAAGATGAAATATTTTGGACGAGTAGGAGGGCGACACATGGCACCCCCATGTGGCCCTATGGCCGAAATTAGGGGCCACTTGGACGTTTCTTGTGGTGGACAAGTGGCAAGCCACTTGTCCCCTTTTTGTGGTAGACATATGGTTGGTTAAATTCATACACACATGTCCCAAGATCTCACCACACACTTACCTTGATCTTGGCCATTTATTTCTCTATAAATAGACCCTTAATCTTGCAAGACTTCATTCATTCCACACTTAGATATTTCAAGTCTTGAAAATTCCCTCCCTTCCCTTGTTGTGAGCTCTCGATTTTGAGCCTCCCCCTTGACCTAAAGTTGTCCAAAAATTATTAAACCTTTAAGTGTTCTTCCTTAGGGTGTTAGGAAGATTGTAAACCAAGAGTTGGAAAAGATTTCACACCCCTAGCCTTAGATATACACCTTGGCCGAAACTTGCCATAGTTTGAGCCTAAGTGTTCTTCACTTTTTGGAGTTGGATCTTGAAGAGAAGTTGTTTAGAAACTTCTAAGGGTTGCTTGGAGCGGGTTGGAGCGTAAGGAATCGAGCCAAACGTTGCTCGTGATCGACTTATAATCTTGGATAATTTTGGGCTTATCGAGGTAATGATCTATGTCCCTCTATTGTAATTGGATATTACATAAGATTTGAATTGTATTTACATTGACCGTATTTACCGTAGACTTGTAATATTATTATGGCGATGTTGTACACGTCCGTAGACGGTAACCCCCTCGATTTGTTGTCTTGGTAGCGGGCCTTGTTAGAGGAGATTTATGTGGTCATGGGGAGGTGCCGAATTTTCCGTAGAATAAGGAACCTTGTACTTAGAATTATTCTAAGATGGGATCGAGAAGTTGATAGACGCCAGTGGCCTTTTGTGGAAATCTTGCGAGTAGCGTATTCTACTTGAAGGGTGGAAAAGGCTAGCAGGGTTACAGTACTTTGGAGTTTTTTGCTTTTTGTCGATAATCGTCACGAGGTATGTGAACCTCTTCCTATCTTTTCTAGCATGATGTTGTGAACTATGTAGTACGCAGACGACGCGTGTGCTAAACGAATTTTGGTTGAGTTTTTAAAAGATAAGAGACTTGACTTATATTTGACTTGATATGAAATGTGAAGAACTTGAATTGCGTTAAAGTGGTGAAACCTCATTCGTGAGTAATGAGTACTTGGTCTAGAAAAAGGAATAAGTTATATTAATTTCAGAAATGGAATAACTATCGAACAAGCCATTGCAACGTTAATAAAGGAAAATGCAATGATAATTAATTATATTAAAACCAGTAGAAACCTCCATCTGCATAGAAGCTAAGATAAGACAAAATTGTATTACATTTCCTAGATCATGGCTGCTCTAATAAGAATTATTATAATCAAGTTTTGATTTTCTTAAAATTCCAAAGTAAGGAACTTGATTTCTAAAAGAAAAGAGACTTAAGAATTTGAAGTGTTTTCGTTTAAAAGAAAGGCATGGTTTTGTCTTAAATTGGTTTAAAACATAAGTGTTATAATATCTTTATGGGAAGTTAGTTATAACGACTTTATGGAAACAAAAGAATGGTTTTATTATTGGATTTAAAATGGTAACTTGATTTTGGGAAAAGAGAAGTAACTTGAGTCTAAAAGTATAAGTAACTTATTTTCAAATATCGAACTTTTCTTGATGAGAAAAATATAAGTGGCTTGGTTTTAAAAGGTAGGAGTACCTTGATCTTAAAAGAGTTGGTTACCTGGGTTTTAAATGTATACTTGACGTTGTTTTAAAAGTGTAAGCCACTTGGTTTAAAAAAGTGTAAAGTACTTGATTTAAACATGAACGTGTTTGTACTACGGATAATAGTATCGAGTTGTTTTTACGTAAAAGAGATCTTTTGAAAGGATTATTGTATGTAGTACTTGGGGGTTAAAACCCGATTTGTTGTCATAAAATGGAAGTCTAAGAGTATGTTAGATTTGCCTATGCTAGTCGTGACACCTTGGTGGTATTACTATGTTACCGCGTTCTCCTGGAGGCCGGTGACTTGTTGTGAATCTGGACGTCTGGCAGTGATGGAGGATTCCACGGGTATGTTTCCATTTTGTTTGATCTTGCCATGCGATACCGATGATGGATGTCGGGCATGCGACCGTGACGCGGTTAGATGCCCGTGACGTTTCATCGATGTCTGCAGTGACGAGGATTCCACGGGTATGCTTCCATTGATATTATCACATTGACATGTCTACACCGATGAGGGATTCCGGGGGCATGCGGCCATGCAGCGGGTTAAACTCCCGGTATATTATTATTGTCACATGGGCATGTCTACACCGATGAGTGATTCCGGGGGCATGTGACCATTACTATTATTCCATGGGCTAGCTCTACGAAGACTTTACACACCGATGAGGATTCCGGGCATGGTATATGCGATCATTATTCCATGGGCTAGCTCTACGAAGACTGCACTGCGATGAGGGATGTCGAGGGCACGTTATGGCCATGTTACACCGATGAGGGATTCCGGGACATGCGACCGCGTATTATATATATATATATATATATATGTGTTATATATGTATACGCCGACAGTGAGGTAGGATGCCACTGGCGGGTCACATGGTTATATGTTACAACTAAGTCTGCCGACAGTGATGCAGAATTCCAACGGCAGGAGGTATATATATATGTATTGTATATGTGTACGCCGACAGTGAGGTAGGATGCCACGGGCGCGTCACATGAGTATGATTTATGTCATAGACTGCCGGCAGTGAGGAAGGAATTCCACAGGCATGAGTGATGACCTTGAGGGCGTGAGTCCCATCAGACTCGATCGCTTATATGTTGTGGTAATCGTAGTTTGGTTATCATACATGTCTCCCGCTTTATATAGACTATTATGATTTCATTTACGATTTTCGGGCCACATACTTGGTACAGTTATCGACTCTTCGGGCCGCGCTCATGCCGCAGTGAGGTACACCGGTTGTCGATCCTCGCCATAGGATCACGCCAAAGCATTTTGGGAAGCTCCGCTTTCCGGAGGCTTATCTTTGGTATAGTCCTCAGAATAGTAGGTACTTGTACATTCGTGGGTATGGCGGCCCCGTCCCGTCATAGTTGTGCTTACATTCTTAGAAGTCCAGTAGTAATCACAAGTGTGGTTTGTAAGGGATTTAACTGTTCGTGTTGGTATTTATATATACAGGAAGGTAACCGTTTTGGTTAGCCTGTTGCTTATTTTATGTATTGTTTCATGCTTAAGGTTTTTTATTTCCGCTGATTTTCTCTGATGTTTGTATCACTAGGGTGCCCGGGGTAAGGCACCAGTCACGGGCCCGAGGTCGGGTCATGACAAAAGTGGTATCAGAGCAGTTAATCCTCGAAAAGTGTCTACAGAACGTGTCTAGTAGAGTCTTGATTATCGGTGTGTTATGCACCACATCTATAATCAGGAGGCTACAGGATATTTAGGATTGGTTTCCATTCTTCTCACTCTGATATCGTGCCTTAGAGCTGTGTTATAAGTTGGACTCCCTCTGACGTATTCTTATGTACCCGTTACGCCTCTACGCAAGGCAACCAGGGCCCAGATGGGCAATGCAGCAGAGAGAGCTGCGAGTAGAGCACAGAGGGTTACGAGGGCACATGCCTGGTCATTACCTGAGATAGTACTTCAGACGACGAGTTTTATGACGCCGCTAGCCCCACCAGAGTTAAGAGCGACAGCAGTTTCTACTGAGGCCACGACACGAGCCTCAGGTTCCACGCCGAGCCGAGGATATGAGTTCAAGGAGATGGCCCGATTAGCTAGGCTGGTGGTCGGAATGAGGACGACGGAGCCGGTGGTTCCAGCAGCATCGATGATTCACCTAGATCCGATAGTCCGAGACTTCGGATTTCTTGAGTTGCGATTCGCGAGTTCTATGGATAGAGTCGGCGATGATCCTCGTGGTGTCGTGCTAGTTTGGGAGATTGTTATACCTACACCGCCGTGGCCATGTGATGGTAGGATGTCCAAGTAGAGGGATACAAGAGGATGACTCACCTACCGGCCGATTCTGAGTTCATTGTTCGAGAAGGGGTGTTAGTCGATGAGGTCACCCCTACCGTTGGCCGCGTCGTGATAGACTCCATTATGGGAGTGTCGTCGCCGACAACTTGTATGCTTGCGGCCAACAGGGCCATTTGGTGAGAGTTTGTCCGACCAGAGGTAGCACAGATGTAGAGACTCAGCCTTCGGGATCGGTGGTTGGTTCATCGCCTTATATAGCTAGGTGCCCTGCAGGGCAGGATTATGATTAGAGCGACAAAGAGAAAGTGAGGCAGTAGTTACAGAGATATCTTCAGCCCTTAGGAGACTAGTTTATGTTGTTATGGTGGATACATGTTAAGTGCTATGTACGGATAGCATTGTGTTAAGTGTGAATTAGAAAACATGGGTAGTTGAAAAAGGGTAAGTTTGGAGACGAGACAATTGTGAGCCTTAGAATTTATAACAGTTAGGACCTCGGATGCAAGGCCGTCTTGAGTGGATGATATTACGGTTGGTCTTTGTCGAAGTACTTGGTATGCGTGAAATATATTGTGGGATAATTCCATGGGTAGTGTGAGATAGAAGTGGTAGCTTTCATGACGTGAATTAGTAAGATTGTTCCGGATCGGGGAACGAGAGAGTTTGGGCGATAGCGGGTCGGGTTGAGGCCAGATCGCGGGTCAACCCGCAGCCCGGAATGAGGTAGGGTCAGCTCGAGGTGGTCCCGCCAGGTGGTAGGATCACGAGGGTGCTAGGCCCAGGTTTAGGTAACCATCGTACGAGTTCGCGGATGTGTTCGACTAGAATCGGATCGGGAAGGCCGGGAATGGCCTTAAAGGAAATTGAGGCTAGTAAGATGACCAAGTTTGGAGGTAGTGACTCCAAAGGTTTTGGAAACTGAAGCGATGACTGGAGTATGGTACGTGTACTAGAAAGAGTTCGGTTGTACGAGAAGGGTACGACGAGTAAGGAAAGAAGTGAACGTGGGTTAAGAGAATGGAAGTGATCATTTTTGTGAAATGAAGTTGCAAGAGAGTATCCTTTAGACCTTGGGTGGGAGCTTATGGTGATGTTATGCACGTTAGAGGTGATTCCTCGTTGGCTTGGATTGGAGTTTTACGCATGTGTTATATTATGGCCAGGTGTGGCATAATTGGTTTTGTAAGTATAGTAGTAGAGACTATACCGACGCATGTACGTTTGGAGACTTAGAAGGAACATTCGGGACGAATGTTTCTAAGGGGGGAAGAATGTTACACCCCGTAGTTCCAGGGTATGTATGTGGGGACGTACGTACGAGATTACGACATTTAAATTAAAAAGAAGAAAGATGTGATTTTTCGACGGAAAAGTTTCCGAATTTTGTGAACGAAAAATGTTCGTTAAAGGGAATTGGATTCCCAGATTTGGTATTCGGACTTTTTGGAATATTTGAGAATTATGGAATTTTATTTCCGGAATTGGTCACGTGGGGCCCACGGGAGAAATTTACGGTTTGTGGGGCCCACTTTATTTTCGGATTTTTGGCATTACGGATATTTTCGGAAGATGAAATATTTTGGACGAGTAGGAGTACACACGGCACCCCATGTGACCCTATGGCCGAAATTAGGGGCCACTTGGACGTTTTTTTGTGGTGGACAAGTGGCAAGCCACTTGTCCCCTTTTTGTGGTAGACATATGGTTGGTTAAATTCATACACACATGTCCCAAGATCTCACCACACACTTTCCTTGATCTTGGCCATTTATTTCTCTATAAATAGACCCTTAAGCTTGCAAGACTTCATTCATTCCACACTTAGATATTTCAAGTCTTGAAAATTCCCTCCCTTCCCTTGTTGTGAGCTCTCGGTTTTGAGCCTCCCCCTTGACCTAAAGTTGTCCAAAAATTCTTAAACCTTTAAGTGTTCTTCCTTAGGGTGTTAGGAAGATTGTAAACCAAGAGTTGGAAAAGATTTCACACCCCTAGCCTTAGATATACACCTTGGCCGAAACTTGCCATAGTTTGAGCCTAAGTGTTCACTTTTTGGAGTTGGATCTTGAAGAGAAGTTGTTTAGAAACTTCTAAGGGTTGCTTGGAGCGGGTTGGAGCGTAAGGAATTGGAGCTAAACGTTGCTCAGGATCGACTTATAATCTTGGATAATTTTGGGCTTATCGAGGTAATGATCTATGTCCCTCTATTGTAATTGGATATTACATATTGTAGTAGTTTAGAATTGAATATAAGATTTATTGGAAGGATGATTATAAAGAATTGAACTGTATTTACATTGGACTGTATTTACCGTAGACTTGTAATATTATTATGGGGCAGTGTTGTACACGTCCGGTTAGACGTGTAACCCCCCCCCCCCTTGGAGTTGTTGTCTTGGTAGCGGGCCTTGTTAGAGGAGGAGATTTATGTGGTTGCGGGGGGGGGAGGTGCTGCCGAATTTTCCGTAGAATAAGGAACCTTGTACTTAGAATTATTCTACGATGAGATCGAGAAGTTGATAGACGTTTTGTGGCCTTTTTATGTGGAAGTACTGCGAGTAGCGTATTCTACTTGAAGGGTGGAAAAGGCTAGCAGGGTTACAGTACTTTGGAGCTTTTTGCTTTTTGTCGATAATCGTCGCGAGGTATGTGAACCTCTTCCTATCTTTTCTAGCATGATGTTGTGAACTATGTAGTACGGTAGACGTACGTGTGCTAAACGAATTTTGGTTGAGTTTTTAAAAGATAAGAGACTTGACTTATATTTGACTTGATATGAAATGTGAAGAACTTGAATTGCGTTAAAGTGGTGAAACCTCTTTCGTGAGTAATAAGTACTTGGTCTAGAAAAAGGAATAAGTTATATTAATTTCGGAAATGGAATAACTATCGAACAAGCCATTGCAACGTTAATAAAGGAAAATGTAATGATAATTAATTATATTAAAACCAGTAGAAACCTCCATCTGCATAGAAGCTAAGATAAGACAAAATTGTATTACATTTCCTAGATCATGGCTGCTCTAATAAGAATTATTATAATCAAGTTTTGATTTTCTTAAAATTCCAAAGTAAGGAACTTGATTTCTAAAAGAAAAGAGACTTAAGAATTTGAAGTGTTTTGGTTTAAAAGAAAGGCATGGTTTTGTCTTAAATTGGTTTAAAACATAAAGTGTTATAATAGCTTTATGGGAAGTTAGTTATAACGACTTTATGGAAACAAAAGAATGGTTTTATTATTGGATTTAAAATGGTAACTTGATTTTGGGAAAACAGAAGTAACTTGAGTTTAAAAGTATAAGTAACTTATTTTCATATATCGAACTTATCTTGATGAGAAAAATATAAGTGGCTTGGTTTTAAAAGGTAGGAGTACCTTGATCTTAAAAGAGTTGGTTACCTGGGTTTTAAATGTATACTTGACGTTGTTTTAAAAGTGTAAGCCACTTGGTTTAAAAAAGTGTAAAGTACTTGATTTAAACATGAACGTGTTTGGTACTACGGATAATAGTATCGAGTTGTTTTTACGTAAAAAGAGATCTTTTTGAAAGGATTATTGTATGTAGTACTTTGGGGGTTAAAACCCGGATTTGTTGTCATAAAATGGAAGTCTAAGAGTATGTTAGATTTTCCTATGCTAGTCGTGACAGCCTTGGTGGTATTACTATGTTACCGCGTCTCTCGGTTGGAGGGCCGGCTGACTTGTTGTGAATCTGTTGGACGTACCGGCAGTGATGGAGGATTCCACGGGTATGTTTCCATTTTGTTTGATCTTGGCCATGCGTATACCGATGAGGGATGTCGGGGCATGCGACCAGGATGCGGGTTAGATGCCCGTACGTTTCATTGGATGTACCGGCAGTGACGGAGGATTCCACGGGTATGCTTCCATTGATATTATCACATGGACATGTCTACACCGATGAGGGATTCCGGGGGCATGCGGCCATGCAGCGGGTTAAACTCCCGGTATATTATTATTGTCACATGGGCATGTCTACACCGATGAGGGATTCCGGGGGCATGTGACCATTACTATTATTCCATGGGCTAGCTCCCCATGAAGACCTGTCTACACCGATGAGGGATTCCGGGGGCATGGTATATGCGATCATTATTCCATGGGCTAGCTCCCCATGAAGACCTGCACCTGCGATGAGGGATGCCGAGGGCACGTTATGGCCATGTTACACCGATGAGGGATTCCGGGACATGCGGCCGCGTATTATATATATATATATATATGTGTTATATATGTGTACGCCGACAGTGAGGTAGGATGCCACTGGCGGGTCACATGGTTATATGTTACACCTACTACCGGCATGCTGATGGAGAATTCCACGCGGGAGGTATATATATATGTATTGTATATGTGTACGCCAGCGGTGAGGTAGGATGCCACGCGCGTCACATGAGTATGATTTATGTCATAGATCGCCAAGATGAGGAAGGAATTCCACAGTACGAGTGATGACTTGAGGCGTGAGTCCTCGACTGCACTGATCGCTTATATGTCAGGTAATCGTAGTTTGGTTATCATACATGTCTCTGCTTTATATAGACTATTATGATTTCATTTACTGATTTTCAGTTTCACATACTTGGTACTGTTATCGACCTCTTCGGGCTGCGTTCATGCCGCAGGTAGAGGTACACCGGTTGTCGATCCTCGCTCATAGGATCACAGTTCAGCGTTTTGGGAAGCTCCGTTTCTCCGGAGGCTTATCTTTGGTATAGTCCCCTGTAATAGTAGGTACTTGTACATTCAGGGGTATGGCGGGGCCCTGTCCCGTCATAGTTGTGGTTACATTCTTAGAGGTCTGTAGTACTGTTGTGGGCAGGGTTTGTAAGGGATTTAACTGTTAGTGTTGGTATTTATATATACAGGAAGGTAACCGTTTTGGTTAGCCTGTTGCTTATTTTATGTATTGTTTCATGCATAAGGTTTTTTATTTCCGCTGATTTTCTCTGATGTTTGTATCACTAGGGTGCCCGGGGTAAGGCACCAGTCACGGGCCCGAGGTCGGGTCGTGACAAAGACTATCAACTTCTAGTCTCTAACGTAGAATAATACTAAGTATACTGTCTCTAATTCTACGGAAAATCGGGCAGCACTTCCTTTGTTTCTACTCACTTTGCCACCTTTTTCAAGGCCGAATACAATAACCAACACGCCACATTTAAGGCTCAAAACAACAACCAAACAAAGGGGATTACTCGCCTTACAATACGTGTAAAATTCCGCCCCACAATTTAATACCTACTAAGTCCATAATCAAGCCATTCTCGGCCAACCTAAACCACAACACAAGTCCTTTCCAAATTCTTTTCCAAATCCAAGTTCTAAGGTCTAACATGTTATATAGTCATAAACAACTTCAACAACTACAATTTCCTTCTTTCTACAACATGTGACGACTTAAACTAATAATCGACTTGAATTCCAATCTTAAGGCTAAACATGCTATTTTCGGATTAGGGTTCCAATAGCCAATATACTTATCAAACTTCATACTATATAACTCATGCTTGCTAATAACCATAGCTATAACAACAAGTAAGTCTTAACTATTAAAACGACAAAATTTATACCTTTATAAGCCCTTAAAGTTTACAAGATTCAAAGTCGCGCCTTAGCAATTCTTAGCTCCTTTCCTTAAGTTCCAATCCGCTCCAAGCACTCCTTAGAAGCCTATGAAGAACCCATCTTCAAGTTCCAACTTCAAAGTTGAAGAACTCCTTAAGTTTCCGCCTTGCAACTAATACGAAAACGTCGTTTTTCCGCAATCTTTCTATTGAGATATCCTTACAATACCCTTAGGGACATTGGGTTTAAGTCTTGTGGCTAATGGATCAAAACTACAAATTTTTCTTGTGTGGGAAAGGGTGAACCCGAGAGGTCTCTTGCAAGAACAAAGGTTCTCTAAAATTTTCTAAGTGTAAAATGCCAAGTCTTGCTACTAGTTAAGTATATAAAACACATTGGAGGGTCTAGATTGTAACAATTGTGTGGCTTGGATGAAGATCACATGGATCAAGCCCAAGTGGCAAGTTGACAAGTCAACAATGTCATGCTAGCAAGACTAATCTTTTACCTTGGTCAATGACCATTCTACCCTTACAATTTTTCGACCAAGACCAAGTGTGGGGGTGCCACGTGTCGCCCTCTCATTCGTCCATAAAATTCCGTAACCCTCGTGGGCCCCGCAAAACGTAAAATTCCTCGGGTGGGCCCCACATGACTAAATCCGTAAAAATAAATTTCCATAATGTTAATAAGTTCCATACTCTTCAAATAATACTTTTTTTGAGAATCCAATTCTCAACAACGAACATTTTTCCTTTCCGACGCCCGGAAGATTTTCCGTCGGAAAAAAAATTCTTCCTTTCGTACCAATTTCCAAGTCTTGATTCCTTATGTACATTCTCTTATACATGTCCTGGACTTACGGGATGTAACAACTTAAGGCACTAGCATATCTTTTATAAAAGTCCGGGAATTTAACCCAAGCACTACATACTTCTACTCTTTAAAACAAATGACTCTTTTTAGTATAAAACTTCCAAGATACTATTAACAATAGTATCAAGTCGAAATTACGTTTCAAGACAAGTCACAATACCTTTAGAAATAAAGTTAGGTTTCTAAATCAAGTGACTCCTTTTCTTATAAAACCTTAGGCAATTGATGCCTTAAAATCAAATTACCTTTCATTAAATCAAGTCATTTATCTTTCCATAAAGCTAATATAACCAACTTCCCATAAAGTCGTTATATTCACTTTATACCTTTGTCAAGTACAATTTCCTATCCAAGGGACTTATACGTTTAAAACGAAACAAGTATCACATACTTTAAAACTCTTCAAGTCCCTTAACTTTAATAAAACTTAAGACATCCTTAATACTTTCAAAGAAGTGAGTTAATCTCCTAACTCACCCGACTTGGCTATTCATAAATCTAGTAAAGGATATCAAGGTCTTGTACCTCTACCGTACTATATACGTACAACTAGTCATGCTCAAAAGATAGGAAAGTTCTACATACCTCTTCGGGTCAATCCACTTGCCAAGTACAAAGTCCCGCCCGTAGTATGTCAACCTATAATATTCACAATACGTCTATTAACGCCTTACTTCAAACGTAGAATATTATAAGTGTAAAGTCTCTAAATTCTACGGAAAATCTGGACAAAGACCTCCTTTGTTTCTACTTACTTTGCCACCTTTTTCAAGGCCGAATTCAATAACCAAACACGCCACATTTAAGGCCCAATCAATGCAATCAACAATAGGGGATTACACGCCCACTAGACGTGTAAAATTCCGCCCCACAAACGATATCAAACTAATACAACTTACTAGGACAATTCGTCAAACTTGAGGTACTATAACATCAATTCATCCAATTTCCATTTCAATCCAAATTGTTAGCATAACATGATATCAAGTCGCAATCGATTATACTACTATAATCTTCAAGTAAGTAACATGCGACGATTCTAGTAAACGACCAAATTGTAATCCAACTTCACATGGCTTACATTACATTTCGGATTTAAGGCTACAATCAATCCATAATACTTATCAAACTTCAACATATAAACTTTATGCTAGCAACATGTAAAGCTAACAACAAACAATATATATAATTTTGTAACACTTTTAAGAGACAAGATTATACCTCAACGAATCTTAATCCAACTCCAAATCCGAAGTTGCTCCTTAGCAACTTAGAGCCTCTTCAAGACACTTCAATCCGCTACTTGAGACCCTTAGAACAACACCAACAAATTTCCTTCAATCTTCCAAACAAAACCTAGAAAGCAACTAGGTTTTCACCTTGCGACTAATACGAAAACTATATTTTTCCGAGATTTTTCTATTGAGATACACTCACAATACACTCATGAACCTTGGTTTAAAGTGTGGAGCTTAAAGAACAAGAAACAAAATTTTTTCTTTTCTCCCTTTAGTGAACCGGAGAGCTAGTAGAGAGAGTTCTTCAATTTCTTGAAATTGTTTCTAAGTGTTAAGCTTGTCTTGCTACTACTAGTATTGTCACGACCCGAACCCGGGCCCGTGACTGGTGCCTTACCCCGGGCACCCTAGTGATACAACATCAGAGAAAATCAGCGGAAATAAAAACATGAACATGAATTAAGAGACAAGATAAATAAACAGGCCAACCAAAATAGTTGCCTTCATAATATATACATAAATACCCGAACAATTATCTTTTTTACAAACCCTGCCCACAACAGTGCTACAGACCTCTAAGATTTTTACAACAGCTATGACGGGACAGGGCCCCGCCATACCCCTGAATGTATAAGAATCTACAGACTCAGGGTAACATACCAAAAGATAAGTCTCCGAAGAAATGGGGCTTCCCGACACGAATCGTGGATCCTATGAGCGAGATCCACAACCGATGTATTTCCACCGCGCAGATGAACGCAGCCCCCCGAAGGAGGTCAGTACAACATGTACCAAGTATGTGAAACTGTAAAAGACTATAAATGGAATCATAATAGTCTATATAAAGCAGGAGACATGTATGATAACCAGATGAAATACGTGTCCCGGCCCATCCCGTGGGACTCGGTTAATAATCATATGGAATACGTGTCCTCGCCATCTCGCGACTCGGTGTATAATCGGATGAAATCGTGTCCTCGCCATCTCGTGGGACTCGGTGTATAATCGATGAAAACGTGTCCCTCGCCATCTCGTGACTCGGTGTATAATCGGATGGAATACGTGTCCTCGCCATCTCGGACTCGTATAATCGGATGAAATACGTGTCCTCGCCATCTCGTGGGACTCGGTGTAATCGTTCAAAACAAATCAACCGCCCTCCATCGAGACGCGGGGTACAGAATACAACAAAGGTCACAACAAGCATAGGCAAGTTTCACAACAACAAGCATAGGCAAGCTTCACAACAACAAGCATAAGCAAGTTATACACAACTCAAAGTACTTTCATTTTATGCCAAAGTCCGGTTTTAACCTAAAGTACTACGACGTTAAATTCCTTTTAAAGATCCATTTCTTTTACAAAGGTCACCCGATACCGTAGTATAAAAATAGAGTGACTAACATTGTTAAGTAAACCAAAATGCTTTCCTTTGTAAAATCAAGTAACAACCTTATTTTCCAAACGTTCAAGTTTGCCTAATTTCAAATGCTCAAGTTTCTCATTTTAGAAAAGGTTTCGTAGTTCATAGTTTTAATCCTTTAAAACATAATTCTCCTTTAAACGTTTTGAGAAACATATGTCTTATATGTGAGTAGGTTATTCTTGTTTATAATCAATCTTATTAAGCAGCCATGATCTAGGAAATGTAATATCATTTTGTCTCATCTTAGCTTCTATGCAGATGGAGGTTTCTACTGGTTTTAATACCATACTTCATTATTCAATACATTTTCCTTTATTAACGCTGCAGTGGTTTGCCGATACTCATTCTGATTTCCGAAATCAGTAAAACATTATTCCTTTTAAAACCAAGTACTCATTACTCACGAATGAGGTTTCACACTTTTAACAAAATTCATATCAATACCATTACGTCAAGTCTCTTATCTTCAAAAAAATCAGTAAACCATTCTTTTTATCACTCTTAAGACGTTATACCTAACTTCCCATAAAGCTAGTACAACTCTTATGTTTTCAAAGCCAAGTATTACTCTTCTTTCAAAAAGGTCTTTTTGAAACACTTCAAGTTCTTTATTACTACACATCAAATCCGTTATAAGTAAAATCGCCACTTTGAAACCACAAAGCATTTTCTTACCTACATAAAGTTGTTATAACCAACTTCCCATAAAGCCGTTATAACACTTTATGTTTCAAACCAATCAAATACATTAAACACATGTACGTCTACCGTACTACATAGTTATACACATATCATGCTAGAACAGATAAGAAGAGGTTCACATACCTCGCGACGATTATCGACTAATAGCAAAATGCTCCAAGTACCTCAAACCGTCGGCTACTCCTTAAGCCAAGTAGATCACGCCATACGTAGTACTTCAACCTATAGAGGCCACAAGGCGCCTATTAACATCCTAGATCTCAATGTAGAATATTCTACAGAAAATTCAAAGATTCTCCCCGCAACAACAGAAATCTCCTCCTCTATCGAGGCCGGCTACCAAGCCAACCGGGGGGGGGGGGGTTACACGTCTAACCGGACGTGTACAACTCTACTACACATTAATGCTACACAAGTCTCAGAATACTGATTCTATGTAATTACAGTTTAGTTCTCTTATTTAAATTCAGGCTTAAGTCGCAAGACATTGCCGTAAGTATTATTCAGGCTTAAGTCAAAAGACATTGCCGCACAACTATGTTCAATTCCATATATAGTATACTTCAACTATATATTCCAACAACATGTAATTTCCAATTACAATAGAAGGTCAAGAGTGTTTACCTCGATAAGCCCAAAATTATCCGAGTTTAAATGTCGATCCTGAGCAAGGTTTAGCTCCTACTCCGTGCGCTCCGACCCGCTCCAACCAACCCTTAGAAGTTCTAAGCAACTTCTACTTAGCACTTCAACCGACTATGAAGGTTTCCTTAGGGTTTCGTTTAGTGGCTAAAGGAAAGTATAATAGTATTTTTCGGGCTTATCGTATAGAGGGTACTTTGGAAATACTACAAGGTATTTGGGCTAAAGTATTTTGGGCATTATAACAATACTTGGAGAGTATTTCTATACCACAAAAGGGGTATTATACGAGAACCATACAAGGAAAGGGGGGGGTACCCCTCGGCTTAGCACCCCTAGGAAGGGGGGTGGGCACCCTCTCGGCCACAAGGCCCAACTAAGGGGGAGGGGGAAGGCTAGGACGAAAAGCTCACAAAGGGGGGGAGAGGAGGATTTCAAGACTTAGAAAAATTTAGGATGAAGAAGTCTTCCACAAGGGAGGGGTATTTATAGGTCAAGAAATGGCCAACCAATGGCCAAGATCTATCCAAGTGTAAGGCAAGTGTAAGGTCAAGATGAAGCCATGTGTTTGTGGGTCCCACTTGCTCATCAACTACACAAAATATCCTCCCTAACCCTTGACCACAATTTTTGCACAAAAAAACGTGCCAATTATTCCCCTTTGGCCGTCCACTTCCTTCCAATGTGAGGGTGACACATGTCACCCTCCCGTTGGTCCAAAATGTTTCGTCTCTCGGAAAAATCCGCAAAAATTATAAATGACATAGCCGGAATTTTCCTACGTAGTCGTGGAAACGCTTCATTTAAAAACGACTTTTCGGCACTTGTGCCTAAATTTCGAACTTAGCCTAACTTTAAGGCTTAAATTTTTATACGTACGCCCTTACGTACATACTCTGGAAATACGGGGTATAACATTCTCCCCTCCTTAGAAACATTCGTCCCGAATGTTCCTTCTCAAGACGGATAACGATAAAGTTATTCTAACAAGTTGCCAATGCCATTAACCGCCACGAAATAACACATGCGCGCGCAATTTCTTAAATCCGTGCCAACGAGGAACCACCTCGATGATGCAAAACAATACCAACTCGCTCTTGGTCCAAGGGACACTCCTTCGCACATTCATTTCTCAAAATGATTTCTTCCATCATTCAAAGACAAGTTCACTTCCTTCTTTACTCGTCGCACTCTTCTCGAACACTCGAACTCTTCTAGTATACGCATCACACTTGATCATCGCCGCTTTTCAAAACCTTGGAGTCACCACCTCCAACTTGGTTATCTTACTAGCCTCAATCTTCCTTAATGCCATTCCCGGCCTTCACGATTTGCTTCTGGTCGAACACACCCACGAACTCATACGATGGTCAACTAAACTTGGGCCTAGCACCCTCGTGACCCTACCACCTGGCGGGACCACCTGCAGCCGACCCACTCGAACAGCCGCGGGTTGGCCCGCAACATGGCCCCAACCCGACCCACTTAACGATCACGCTCTTGTTTCCGATCCTAACAATCTTATTTATACAAGTCATGAAAGCGACCACTTCCATTTTACACTACCCAAGGAATTATCCCAGAACACATTTATACGCAAACCAAGTATTTCAACAAAGACTAACCGTAAAATCTTTTATTCAAGATGACCTTACCTCTAAGGTCTCAACACGAAATATTCTAAGGTTCACACTTTCCATGCCCCCATACATATCCTTTCAACTAACCATGCTTTCTAACTCATAACCAATATAACGCTATCCGAACGTATCACACAATAAGAAGGTCATTATATCATGCATACAAATCTCTAGAGGGTTAAGGATATACCTGAATCTACCGCTCCACTCTAATCATAAGCACACTCGCAGGCGCATACCGTAAGGCGATGAACCTGCCACTGACCCGGTAGGCTGAGTCATTTTGTTTGCATCCTTCCTACTAGGACAGTTTCTCGTCATATGGCCCTGACGGCCGCAGGAAAAACAAGCACCAGTAAAAAGACGACATTCCCAGATAACGCTCGCCACATCGTACACCGAGGAAAACTCAACCCGATCGCTAACCCATGTATATCCGGAACGGAAGCTCGAGCTCGGCGCCTCGAATACTGAACGCCCCGACGATCGCTGGGGACCACTGCATCTTGGTGGAGGTACATAACTAGATCTGCCGAGGCGGTCCGCCTCGAAAGTTACCAAAAGACCTCGCTGCTCGCCCTCTTCGCCGATCTCGGCCATTCCGTCGACCTCCATGCCTCACATCCTAGTGCATGAGCTTGCATGCGGAAATGTTCATGCCCTACCAAGAGCTACACCTGCATAAGCCTCGCCAAGTAATCATCCAGCCGGTGATGTAGCGGTGTACTGGCCCTCCATATCGGCTACCACACTGGAACATACCGAGCTAATGAGTCGAACTCCACATTGTACTTTCTAACCGCCCGCCCGCCCCGCCTCAACGTCAAAAATCCGCCCGAGCCCTCCTCATTTGTGGGGCAAGAAATGTGCAAGAAAAGCCTTGAGAACTCGTCCCATACGGTGGAAGTGCATGCTCTACCCGACAACTCCCACGAATCAAACTACCAATCATAGATCACGCGGTGATGCGAACCCAATACCACCGACTCGCCTCAAACTCGATCACTCTCATGATCCATTGTAGTCGGATAAACTCCCGAGGTCATCCTCGGCTCTCGATCCATAGAACACCGTGGATACAACTCGAAAGTCCGTAGCCTCAAACCGCTCGCCGGGGTGAACTACGGTGCTCGGGCCGGAATCACGATCCAACCTATCCTCATATCGCCACGACTCGGCGAATCGGGCCATCTCCTTGTACCCCATCTCATCTCGCTCCAGTGTGGACCGGAGGCTCGTGTATCAGTAGTCTCAGCAGCCACAACGCGCGCTCTAAACTCGCTGGTGCCGGGCGGCCGCTAAACTCGCCGTCGGAAGCACTGCTCAGCATCGACGCTCGCGCTGCGCACTCTCAGATCTCACTAACAGCTCCTCGACTTCCTTGCCCATCCGGGCTCAGGTTTTACGCGGAGGCATAATCGGTAAAGGAAAGGAATACGCCGAGGGTCCAACTTATCACATGCCTCTAGGCCACGATCTCGTAATGAGAAGAATGGAAACCAATCCTAAATGTCCTATAGCCTCCCGATTATAGATGTGGTGCACAACACACCGATAATAAAGACTCTACTAGACACGATGCATAGACACTTTCCGAGGACTAATCGCTTCGATACCACTTTTGTCACGACCGAACCTGGCCCGTGATCGTGCCTTACCCTGCACCCTAGTGATACAACATCGAGAAAATCACGGAAATAAAAACATGAACATGAATTAAGAGACAAGTTAAATAAACAAAGCCAACCAAAACAATGCTTTCATCATATATACATAAATACCGAACATTTATCTTTTTACAAACCCCGCCACACAACAAAGCATGCACTCTAAGATTTTTACAACAATTATGACGGACAGTGGCCTCGCCATACCACGAATGTATAAGAATCTACTGACTCGTGGTAACATACCAAAGAGATAAGCCTCAGAAGAAATGGGGCTTCGACACGAATCGTGATCCTATGAGCGAGGATCCACAACCGATGTACTTCCACCGCGCAGATGAACGCACCCGGGCGAGGTCAAGATAACAGTACCAAGTATGTGAAATCAGAAAAGATCAGAATGGAATCATAATAGTCTATATAAAGCGGGAGACATGTATGATAACGGATGAAATACGTGTCCCACCCATCCCGTGGGACTCGGTGAATAATCGATGGAATACGTGTCCTCGCCATCTCGCGACTCGGTGTATAATCGATGAAATACGTGTCCCCGCCCATCTCGGGACTCGGTGTATAATCGGATGAAATACGTGTCCTCGCCATCTCGTAGGACTCGGATATAATCGATGGAATACGTGTCCCCGCCCATCTCGTGGGACTCGGTGTATAATCGATGAAATACGTGTCCCTCGCCATCTCGTGACTCGGTGTAGAATCGCTCATAACAAATCAACCGCCTCCATCGAGAGACGCGGTGCAGAATACAACAAAGGTCACACAACAAGCATAGGCAAGTTTCACAACAACAAGCATAGGCAAGCTTCACAACAACCAAAGATAGGCAAGTTATACACAACTCAAAGTACTTTCATTTTATGCCAAAGTCCGGTTTTAACCTAAAGTACTACGACGTTAAATTCCTTTTAAAGATCCATTTCTTTTACAAAGGTCACCCGATACCCGTAGTATAAAAATAGAGTGACTAACATTGTTAAGTAAACCAAAATGTTTTCCTTTGTAAAATCAAGTAACAACCTTATTTTCCAAACGTTCAAGTTTGCCTAATTTCAAATGCTCAAGTTTCTCATTTTAGAAAAGGTTTCGTAGTTCATAGTTTTAATCCTTTAAAATATAATTCTCCTTTAAACGTTTTGAGAAACATATGTCTTATATGTGAGTAGGTTATTCTTGTTTATAAACAATCTTATTAAGCAGCCATGATCTAGGAAATGTAATATCATTTTGTCTCATCTTAGCTTCTATGCAGATGGAGGTTTCTACCGGTTTTAATACCATACTTCATTGTTCAATACATTTTCCTTTATTAACGCCGCAGTTGGTTTGCCGATACTCATTCCGATTTCAAATCAAGAAACATTATTCCTTTTAAAACCAAGTACTCATTACTCACGAATGAGGTTTCACACTTTTAACAAAATTCATATCAATACCATTACGTCAAGTCTCTTATCTTCAAAAAAATCAGTAAACCATTCTTTTTATCACTCTTAAGACGTTATACCTAACTTCCCATAAAGCTAGTACAACTCTTATGTTTTCAAAGCCAAGTATTACTCTTCTTTAAAAAAGGTCTTTTTGAAACACTTCAAGTTCTTTATTACTACACATCAAATCCGTTATAAGTCAAATCAGTTACCATTTGAAACCACAAAGCATTTTCTTACCTACATAAAGCTGTTATAACCAACTTCCCATAAAGCCGTTATAACACTTTATGTTTCAAACCAATCAAATACATTAAACACATGACGCTTCACCGTACTACATAGTTATACACATATCATGCTAGAACAGATAGGAAGAGGTTCACATACCTCGCGACGATTATCGACTAATAGCAAAATGCTCCAAGTACCTCAAACCGTCGGCTACTCCTTAAGCTAAGTAGATCACGCCATACGTAGTACTTCAACCTATAGAGGCCACAAGGCGCCTATTAACATCCTAGATCTCAATTGTCACGACCCGATTCCGGGCCCGTGACTGGTGCCTTACCCCGGGCACCTTAGTGATACAACATCAGAGTAATCAGCGGAACATAAAACGATACAAGACATATTATGAAATATGAAACAATAATCTGAGAAAAACTTGTCTTTCGGCATATATATAAACAACAACTTTTTCAACATGAACAGTTTAATCCTTTTTACAAACCCTGCCCACAACAGCGTAAAATCTCCTCCTCTATCGAGGCCGGCTACCAAGCCAACCAGGGGGGGTTATACGTCTAACCCTAACGGGTACAATTCTACTCCACGGTACTACTACACAAGTCTGTGAATACTGCCCTATGTAATTACAGATTCTTCTTTAAATTCAGCTTAAGTCGCAAGACATTGTAAGTATTATTCAGCTTAAGTCAAAAGACATTGCCGATAACTACGCTCAGTTCTATATATAGTATACTTCAACTATATAATCTAACAACATGTAATTTCCAATTACAATAGGGGACAAGATATTTACCTCGATAAGCCCATAATTATCCAAGTATAAAGTCGATCCCGGGCAATCGCTTAGCTCCAACTCCGCGCCCAACCCGCCTCCAACTACCCTTAGAAGTTCTAACCAACTTCTACATACTACTCCAACAAACCATGGAGATTTTCCTTAGGGTTTCGATTTGGTGACGGGAAGTATAATAGTATAACTGGCTTTTCAGATAAGTATAACCTTAGAATACTACAAGGTATATGGCTAAGGTAATTGGGCATTATAACAATACTTTGAGAGTATTTCTACCAAGAGGGGTGTATTATACGAGACAACTAGGCAGTGGGGTACCCACGGCCACACTACAAGGAGGGGAGAGGCTCTCGCCAAGGGACCTTTCAAAGGGAGGGGCTCTTTGACGAGAGTCAACAAGAGGAGAGGAGGGATTTTAACACTTAGGAACATTTAGGAATGGATGAATAAGTCTTCAAAGGGATGGGTATTTATAGGCCAAGTGAAGGCCAACCAATGGCCAAGATTGAGCCAAGTGCTACAGTGTAAGGCCAAGATTCACCCAAGTGTCCCTTAACCAACTAACACACAAATATCCTACCAACTCCATGACAAAATGACCAACTTTCGCCAAGCTTCAAGGTCAATGAGAGGTGACAAGTGTCGCCTCTTGTTGGTCCAAAATGTTTCGCCTCTAAAAATCCGCAAAATAAAATATGGCATAGCCGAAATTCCCTACGAAGTGGAAAACGTTCACTAAAAAACGACTCTAACCGGTGTTGTGCACAAAATTAAATCAGCCAAGCCTACTTTCTCAAGTTCAAATTTTCTACGCACGCCCCACGCATACTGGAAATACGGTATAACATTCTCCTCCTTAGAAACATTCGTCCGAATGTTCCTTCTAAGTCTCAAAACAAACGCGCCAAGATAGTCTTCACTACCATACTTACGAAACAATCCCGCCACAATGGCCACGTAAACAATCGCGCAAAATACTTACATCCAAGTCCACGAGGAATCACCTCTATCATCACCACAAACACCTCTCTCCGGGTCTAAAATATACTTCCTTCAGACCTTCTCCTTACAAAAGAAATGATCACATCTATGCTCGCCATACATGCTCGCTTCTTCCCGATACCACTTTTGTCACTTTGCCGAGGTTCTAGTGTCACTCGGCGACCTAACAATTGGTACCGGACTACACGTGATCCCCGAGTCGCCGTACACTCGAACTCTTACCACATTCGATACGGCTTTCAAGACTCGGTTACTATCTCTAACGTGGTCATCATTAATCGGGAACACTGGACGGATCTCCGATACTTTCCGAACATAACAATACGAAGACGTCGCTTTCCTAAGTCGGACGGCCAAAGCTAACATATAGGCAACCCGCCTATTCTTCACATGAACTTAAAAAGGCCCAAAACAACTCGCTAAGTTTCCTCGCTTTTCCAAAGCTCGCCACACCTAAGGTACTTTCAAGACCACAAACTCAACTTGCCGCCGCCGACATTATCCGCACGATTTCCTCCGAGCCGCCGAACTCCTTCTAGACAAGCTTCACTAACCACATCTGGAACAAGCTCGAACGGTAACCTTGCCAACATCGAACCACTGACCGACAACTTACACATCCGCCCTACAAGGCTTAATAAGGCGACATCCGAACACCGAAATGGTAGCTTAAACACTCCTCCACCGAGACAACAATCTTCACAACTACCCCGAAATACACACACCGAGGACGCGATCGAGACGAGTTCTTAACCCGCGGTAAAACTTCCAAAAACGAAAATAGCCACAACTCCGCTTCATCGCCGACATAAGGCGGGTAGGCACGCAGCTTACAACCTTTCGATATAACATCTCGCATAACCTCTCGAAAACGGTCCCGAACGAAGAACACGCTGGCTGCCTCATCGACCACCACCGTCGAACGTATCCACGAACTCGGTTAACTAAACTCGCCTAACACCTCGTGACTTATCACGGACCGGGACCACAACCGACCCACCACCAAAGCAAAGCTGCCGTACAACGTGGCTCAACCCGACCGCAACGCCGCACCATACTAGCTCCCGAACCTAACAATCTCACTAATCACGTTAAAACCTAGCGGTCTTCTTAGCTCAACTACCCTCTTTCATTCCACACTACTCGGGACTAATCCCACAAGCATAACTCACGTGCACTATGCACTCCTATAAGTGGTCAAACATAAACAATACATCTTTTACTCGAGATGGCCTTACCTCTAAGGTCTCTACGTATACAACTCTAAGGCTCACACCTTCTCTATCCCCAAAATCTTACTCGGCTAACCCACCATGATTTCTAATCACAACTAACACCGCTATCGTAACATAGCACTTAAGGTATACTCACCTTATCACATAAACAAAACTCAGAGGGTTAAAGATATATCTATATCTCGCTTCACTCCTTAGTCGTTCTAATCAAACCGCGCTCGTAGGCGCATAGCTAAGGAAGATGACAAACTACACACCGATAAGGCCGAGTCCTCCTACCAGACACTCTCGACATCGACCGACGGTCATAGGTACAACAAGTACCAACTAAAAGACGACATTCCCGAGATGACTCGCCACACCGTGAACACCGAGAAAACTGAATCGGATGGCCGAACCTTCGCAGGATCGTGGAACCTAAGCTCGAGCTCGACCAACTCTGCATACCCCGAACGCCCCGAACCTGTGGAGGACCTTTCAGACCGTGGATCGCGCATAACCTGGTTTCGCGGCGCGAGCTCGAAGTTACCAAAGGACTCTTGCTCGCCCTCTTCTCCTCGTTAACCCGCCGATTGCCTCGGCCGCCGCTAAGCCCGACCACGTGCCATGCTCGCCCAATCAAGAACTACTCTTGCACAACCTTCTCGCTGATAGTCATCAAGACTCCAGATACTCTCCGTAGTCAAATCCATAGTTAATGTGGTTGTCTCTTTGCAATCCATATTCTCTCAAGGTTCAAATATCATGGCGCAGAGAACTAGGCCGCCGTGCTAAAACTCTGACGCCGCAGTAACTCCCCGAATGAAGCACTACCCTAGGTAATGATTGGGGTGCCCTCGCCACCCTCGAACTCTACTGCGGCTCCGCGCTTTGCCCTCCCGGCCCGGTTGCTCCCACGCGAGGCATAACGAGCAAGGAAATAATTTCGGAGGGTCCAACTTACAACACGCTCTAAGGCACGATCTCAGAGTGAGAAGAATAGAAACCAATCCTAAATACCCTATAGCCTCCGATTATTGGTGTGGTGCACAACACACCGATAATCAAGACTTATCATGATCGGATACGGTAGACACTTTCCGAGGATTAATCGCTCGATACCACTTTTGTCACGACCGATTCCGGCGTGGATCGTGCCTTACCCCGCACCTTAGTGATACAACATCGAGTAATCGGAACATAAACGATACAAGACATATTATGAAATATGAAACAATAATCTGAGAAAAACTTGTCTTTCGGCATATATATAAACAACAACTTTTTCAACATGAACAGTTTAATCCTTTTTACAAACCCTGCCCACAACAGCGTAAAATCTCCTCCTCTATCGAGGCCGGCTACCAAGCCAACCAGGGGGGGTTATACGTCTAACCCTCACTAGCACCATTACTACACAAGTCTACTGAATACCCTCATGTAATTACAGATTCGATTCTTTAAATTGCTTAAGTCGCAAGACATTGTAAGTATTATTCAGGCTTAAGTCAAAAGACATTGCCGATAACTACGTTCAGTTCTATATATAGTATACTTCAACTATATAATCTAACAACATGTAATTTCCAATTACAATAGGGGGACAAGATATTTACCTCGATAAGCCCATAATTATCCAAGTATAAAGTCGATCCCGGCAATCGCTTTAGCTCCAACTCGCGCTTCCAACTCCGCTCCAAACTACCCTTAGAAGTTCTAACCAACTTCTACATACTACTCCAACAAACCATGGAGATTTTCCTTAGGGTTTCGATTTGGTGACGGAAGTATAATAGTATAAGATAAGTATAACCTTAGAATACTACAAGGTATATGGCTAAGGTAATTTGGGCATTATAACAATACTTTGAGAGTATTTCTACCAAGAGTGTATTATACGAGACAACTAGGCTGGGGTACCCCACGGCCACACTACAAGAGGGGAGAGGGCTCGCCAAGGGGACCTTTCAAAGGGGAGAGGGCTCTTGGACGAGTCAACAAGAGGGGAGAGGAGGGATTTTAACACTTAGGAACATTTAGGAATGGATGAATAAGTCTTCAAAGGGATGGGTATTTATAGGCAAGTGAAGGCCAACCAATGGCCAAGATTGAGCCAAGTGCTACACAAGTGTAAGGCCAAGATTCACCCAAGTGTCCCTTAACCAACTAACACACAAATATCCCGCTAACTCCATGACAAAAATGACCAACTTTCGCCAAGCTTGACCGCCCAAGGTGTTCCAATGAGAGGTGACAAGTGTCGCCTCTTGTTGGTCCAAAATGTTTCGCCTCTCGGAAAAATCCGCAAAAATAAAATATGGCATAGCGGAAATTCCACGAGTGGAAAACGCTTTCACTAAAAACGACTCTAACCGGTGTTGTGCACAAAATTAAATCACCAAGCCTACTTTCTCAAGTTCAAATTTTCTACGCACGCCCCACGCATATACGGAAATACGGGTATAACATCAATGTAGAATATTCTACGAGAAAATTCAAGACACCTCCGCAACAGCGGAAAGCTCCTCCTCTATAGAGGCCGGCTACCAAGCCAACCGGGGGGGGGGGGGTTTACACGGCAAACCGGACTTGTAAAACTCTACTACACATGAATGCTACACAAGTCTCATCAGAATACTATGTAATTACAGTTTAGTTCTCTTATTTAAATTCAGGCTTAAGTCGCAAGACATTGCCGTAAGTATTATTCAGGCTTAAGTCAAAAGACATTGCCGCACAACTATGTTCAATTCCATATATAGTATACTTCAACTATATATTCCAACAACATGTAATTTCCAATTACAATAGAAGGTCAAGAGTGTTTACCTCGATAAGCCCAAAATTATCCGAGTTTAAATGTCGATCCTGAGCAAGGTTTAGCTCCTACTCCGCGCTCCGACCGCCTCCAACCAACCCCAGAAGTTCTAACCAACTTCTACTTAGCACTTCAACCGACTATGAAGGTTTCCTTAGGGTTTCGTTTAGTGGCTAAAGGAAAGTATAATAGTATTTTCCGGGCTTATCGTATAGAGGGTACTTTGGAAATACTACAAGGTATTTGGGCTAAAGTATTTTGGGCATTATAACAATACTTGGAGAGTATTTCTATACCACAAAAGGGGTATTATACGAGAACCATACAAGGCAAGGGGGGGTACCCCTCGGCTTAGCACCCCTAGGAAGGGGGGTGGGCACCCTCTCGGCCACAAGGCCCAACTAAGGGGGAGGGGGAAGGCTAGGACGAGAAGCTCACAAAGGGGGGGAGAGGAGGATTTCAAGACTTAGAAAAATTTAGGATGAAGAAGTCTTCCACAAGGGAGGGGTATTTATAGGTCAAGAAATGGCCAACCAATGGCCAAGATCTATCCAAGTGTAAGGCAAGTGTAAGGTCAAGATGAAGCCATGTGTTTGTGGGTCCCACTTGCTCATCAACTACACAAAATATCCTACGTAACCCTTGACCACAATTTTTGCACAAACAACGTGCCAACTATTCCCCTTTGGCCGTCCACTTCCTTCCAATGTGAGGGTGACACATGTCACCCTTCCGTTGGTCCAAAATGTTTCGTCTCTCGGAAAAATCTGCAAAAATTATAAATGACATAGCCGGAATTTTCCCTACGTAAGCTGTGGAAACGTTTCGTCGGAAAACGACTCTTTTCGGCACTTGTGCCTAAATTTCGAACTTAGCCTAACTTTAAGGCTTAAATTTTTATACGTACGCCCTTACGTACATACTCTGGAAATACGGGGTATAACAAGTATTATATAGCACAATGGAGGGTCAAGATGTAAACAAATGGGTGGCTTGGATGAGGTCTTATTAAATATCAAGAGTTTGTGGACCCCTTTGACTTAGTCAATTCTCTCAAGCTCACAACTTGCAAGACTTGTCATCCTAAGACTATGGTCAATGACCATTTTGGCCATGAAATATTTCGTCCAAGGCAACTATAAGGGGGGGTGACACGTGTCGCCCTCCCATTCGTCACAATATTCATTTTCCGACAATTTCATAATTCCGATAAATTTTTACAAGTCTCAATTCTCAACACTTGTGAGTTCTTACATACGTTCTTAAAACATGTCCTGTAAATACGGGGTGTAAAATCGTTGGTCCGCAGTCGCCTGACCTGGAAATCGAGTATCGCTATGGGACTCTCCTTATACGATAAACCCTCTGTCACCTGAACCTCGCTAGCTGGGAAAACTCTTGATGGGTCTCTGATACACTTCCGTAACATAGAAACATAGAAGATCGGATGTACCGCCTCTAAATCCGATGGCAGATCCAACTCATAGGCAACATTGCCTTCTCTACGGATGATCTGGTAAGGCCTAATGTACCTTGGGCTAAGTTTTCCCTTTTTTTCGAACCTCATTACACCCTTCATGGGTGATACCTTCAAGAAGACCCAATCGTCTACCTGAAACTCCAAATGTCGACGTCGATTATCCGCATAAGACTTCTGCCGACTCTGAGATGATAACAGTCTCTCCTGGATAAGTTCCACCTTATCCACAGCCTGCTGAATCAAGTCTGGGCCAACCAACTGAACCTCGCCCACGTCGAACCAACCAATCGGCGACCTACACTTCCGCCCATACAAAGCCTAATATGGCGCCATCTGAATGCTAGAATGGTAGATGTTGTTATAAGCAAACTCTACAAGAGGCAAATGATCCTCCCAGCTACCCCTAAAATTAATAACACAGTTCGCAAAGATATCCTCGTGTCTCGCATAGTACGCTCTGCATGCCCGCTTGGCCCGAGGATGAAACGCGATCGAGACTCACATGTGTCCCTAACCCCTTCTGGAAAGACCTCCAGAAGTTAGCCATAAACTGGGCTCCTCTGTCTGATATAATCGATATAGGGACTCCATGCAGTCTCACAATCTCCCTGATATACAATCTGGCATAATCCTCAGCCGAATACATAGTCCTGACTGGAAGAAAGTGGGCTGATTTCGTCAGCCTGTCGACAATAACCTAGATTGAATCACACTTCCTCTGAGTATGAGGTAACCCTGTAACAAAATCCATATTGATCACCACCCACTTCCATGTCGGAATATCAATAGCCTACAATAGCCCACCGGGCTTCTGGTGCTCAACCTTGACCTGCTGACAATTAGGACACTGAGCAACAAAACCTGCCACGTCCCTCTTCAGGCCATCCCACCAATACATACATCTGAGGTCATGGTACATCTTAGTCGACCCCGGATGAATAGAGTAACGAGCACTGTGTGCCTCCTAATCACGACGAAGTCCTGCAACATCGGGAACATACAATCAGCCCTCAAATCTTAGCACCCCATCAGGCGCTACCTCAAACAGACTCTTCTTCTCTCGAAGAGTCGTATCTCGATACCGTATCATAAATGGGTCCTCATATTGTCACCTCTTCACCTCATCAACAATGGATGACTCGGCAATCTCACGAACCCGTACCCCACTATCATCGGTATCGACCAATCGAACCCCAAGGCTCGCTAGCTGATGGATCTGACGGACCATGTCCGCCCACCGTGCCGCACTCCGATGCACTCTATCGATCGACGACTCAAAGCATCTGCAACCACGTTGGCTTTTCCCGGATGGTATAGAATATCAACATCATAATCCTTGAATAACTCTAACCACCGTCGCTGCCGCAAGTTCAGCTCCCTCTGCCTGAAGATGTACTGGAGGCTCTTGTGGTCTGTATAAATATCCACATGAACCCCGTATAAATAATGTCTCCAAATCTTCAAGGCATGAATAACTGCGGCCAACTATAAGTGGTGAGTAGGGTAATTCCTCTCATGCTTCCTTAGCTACCGGGAAGCATAGGCTACCTTGTCGTGCTGCATCAATACGCACCCTAGCCCGATACTCGAGGCATCACAATAAATCACGTAGCCCTCTAACCCCTCGGGAAAAGTAAGAACTGGAGTCGTCGTCAACTTTTCCTTCAGTAAATGGAAGCCCTTTTCACAAGCTTATGTCCACTGGAACTTAGCTGCTTTCTGAGTCAGCCTAGTCAACGGTGCTGATATCGAAGCAAACTGCTCCACAAACCTACGATAATAACCTGCCAGCCCTAAGAAACTACGCACCTCCGTCGGAGTAGTAGGTCTCGGCCAAGACTTGACCACCTCAATCTTTGCCGTATCAACCTGAAAACCGTCAGCCCCAATAATGTGCCCCAAGAATGCCACTGAGGCCAACCAAAACTCACACTTGGTTAACTTGGCGAACAACTGCCAGCTCCGGAGGACCACAAGTACCGTCCTCAAGTGATCTGCATGCTCCTGCTCTGTACGCGAATAAACCAGGATGTCATCAATGAATACTATAACAAAAGTATCCAAAAATGGCATGAACACCCGGTTCATCAAATCCATAAATACCGATGGACCGTTGGTCAAACCGAAAGACATCACCCTGAACTCATAGTGCCCATACCGGGTCCTGAATGCAGTCTTTGGGATATCTGCCTCTCTAACTCGCACCTGATGATAACCAGACCGCAGCTCTATCTTGGAGAAACACCTCACACCCTGCAACTAGTCAAACAAATCATCAATCCTGGAGAGGGGGTATCTGTTCTTGATGGTTACCTTATTCAGCAGTCTGTAATCAACACACATACGCAGCGTCCCATCCTTCTTCTTTACAAACAAAACCGGCGCTCCCCAGGGAGAAACACTAGGCCTGATAAAGCTTTTTTCCAGCAAATCTTTCAGTTGGTCCTTCAACTCCCTCAACTCAGCAGGTGCCATCCTGTACAGCGAAATAGATATAGGTCGAGTGTCTGGCAACATATCAATACAAAACTCAATCTCCCTCTCAGGAGGGATACCCGGGAGATCGTCTGGGAATACATCTGGAAACTCTCTAACCACCGAAACTGACTGAAGAGCTGGCACCTCAGCCTCTGTATCAATACCCGAATCAGATGATAGATGTACCCTTTCTGCACCATCTTCCTAGCCTTGAGGTAAGAAATAAACCTACCCCTCGGCGACGATGTGTTGCCCTTCCACTCGATAACTGGCTCACCAGGAAACTGGAATCGAACCAACCTGTTTCTACAGTCAACGTTGGCATAACAAGAAGCCAACCAGTCCATACCCATAATGACGTCAAAATTTGTCATCTCTAACTCTATCAAGTCTGCTAGGGTCTAACGACTGTAAATAAACACCGTGCAACCTTTGTATACACGCTCAGCTAACACCAAATCACCCACTAGCGTAGCTACCTCAAAATGCTCTATCGAGACCGGCTCTATCCCGATTCTACCAGCAATAAGAGGGGACACATAGGATGTTATACCCCGTATTTTCAGAGGATGTACGTGAGGACGTACGTACAAAAGTCTAAGCCTTAAGTTAGGCATAGGACGAAAATTTGTGCACAACCCACGAAACGAATTGTTTTTCGACGAAACGTTTTCCGAACTTTGCGAAGGGAAAATTGCGGCTATGTCATTTATAATTTTTGCGGATTTTTCCGAGAGATGGAATATTTTGGACCAACGAGAGGGCGACACTTGTCACCCTCAAGTTGGCGGTTTGTGGTGGCCGATTGGGTGCCCATTTCGTGGCATGTTTTGTGGCCTAAACCATGGGTCAATGTTTGGAGTGAATTGTGGATTAGATGGCTAGGGGGCACTTGGGCAAATCCTCACCCTCCACTTGCCCCCCACTTGTCTTGATCTTGTCCATTGGTTTCCCTATAAATACCCCCCTTAGTTGAAGACTTCTTCATCCACTCCACACCTTTCTAAGTCTTGAAAATCCTCCTCCCCTTCAGGCTCTCGTCCAAAGAGCCGCCCCCTCCCCCTTTGTGAGGCCTTTGGCCGAGAGGTACCCCCCCTTCCTAGTGGCGCTAGCCGAGGGTACCCCCCCTACCTTGAGTTGTTCTCATAAAATACACCCCCCCCCCTTGGTAGAAAAGTATTCTCCAAGTATTGTTACTATTTCAAAATATCTTAGCCTTATACCTTGTAGTATTCCAAAGTTACCTCTATACGTAGAGCCCAGAAATACTACCTTATGTCCTTTTAGTCTCAAAACGAAACCCTAAGGAAAATCTTCATAGTTGGTTGAAGTGCTAAGTAGAAGTTGTTTGGGAACTTCTAATGGTTGTTTGGAGTGGGTTGGAGCGCCCAAAGTAGGAGCTAAACGTTGCTAAGGATCGACATTTAAACTTGGATAATTTTGGGCTTATCGAGGTAAATACTCTTGACCTTCTATTGTAATTAGAGTTTACATACTGTTGAAGTATAAGAATTAAGTATAAGTTATATACAAGGAAGGTATATAAGAAGGGAATTGAATCAGATTTACATAGGATCAGATTTACTGAGACTTGTGAAGTTTGACGTAGGGAAGTCTCGCCAATTTTCTGTAGAATCTTGTATCTAGATTTATTCTCAGAGTAGTCTAGACATTGATAGACTTGTATAACCTGTATAGGTCAAGATCGCGAGTAGCGTGTTCTACTTGAAAGGTGGACAAGGCTAGCCGTTATAGCGGTGAGCGCTTTGCTAATAGTCGATAATCGTCGCGAGGTATGTGATTCTTCCTATCCTCTTGAGCATGATATTTTAAAAGAATATATATAGTACCAGACGACGTGTGTTAATCGAACGTGGTTTTACTCCGATGTCTTTTGACTTGAGTTTTAAATAATAAGTATCTTGAAGTATTTCAAAAGAATTAAGAATCGTTTTTGAAAGAAGAGTAATACTTGGTTTTGAAAGCTTAAGAGTTATACTAGCTTTATGGGAAGTTAGGTATAACGACTTAAGAGAGATAAAAAGAATGGTTTATTGATTTTAGAAGTTAAGAGACTTGATCTTAAAAGATAAGAGACTTGACTTAATTGAATTAATATGAATTTTGTTAAAAAGTGTGAAACCTCATTCGTGAGTAATGAGTACTTGGTTTTTAAAAGGAATAATGTTTTACTGATTTCGGAAATCAGATTAAGTATCGAACAAACCACTGCAGCACTAATAAAGGGAAATGTATTGAATAATTAAGTATTATTAAAACCAGTAGAAACCTCCATCTGCATAGAAGCTAAGATAAGACAAAATTGTATTACATTTCCTAGACCATGGCTGCTTTTATAAGATTGTTATAAACAAGAATAACCTACTCACACATAAGGCTTATTGTTTTAAAAGAGAGTACGTTATTTGATTAAGACTATAAACTATGAAATCTTTCGAAAATAAGAGACGTGAATATTTGAAATTAGGCAAACTCGAACTTTGGAAAAGAATGTTGTAACTTGATTTTAAAAGGAGAAGTGTTTTGGTTTAAAAAGGACAGTATGGAAGTTGTTTTGGTTTACTAAAATGTTAGTCACTCTATTTTTTATAATACAGGCATCGGGTGACCTTTGTAAAAGAAATGGATCTTTTAAAAAGAATTTAACGTACGTAGTACTTTGGGGTTAAAACCTGGACGTTGGCATAAAATGAAAGTACCTTGAGTTGTGTGTGACTTGCCTATGTTTGCGTATGATAGCCTTGTCGTGCTAGTATTGTATTTCTATACCACCGCGTCTCTCAATGGAGGGCCGGCTGATTTGTTATGATATTACTTGACGCACGGCAGTGACGGAGAATTCCACCGCACGCCTCGCTGATAGTGTTATTCCATGGACTAGCTCTCCATGAGGTTTTACCGATTCGCCTTGGTATCCGTGGTCGGCCAGACTTGCCCGCCTCGTGGCTGATTCGCCTCGTACCGGTAGTTAGCCTTCGTGACTTGCCCCGTTAAGTTTAGTGGAGAAGTCTCGTGATACGCTGGTATCCGTAGTTATCCTCAGACTTGCTCCCGGCCAACACGTGACACGCCTTGGTACTGTAGTCGGCCAGACTTGCCCTGCGTCGCCTTCGTGGTTTGGTTGTATAGTATTGTTAGTACGTCTTTGATATCCGTAGTTGACTTCGTACTTGCCCTGGCCGGTTGATGACGCGCTTTGGTATCCGTAGTTAGCCTCAGACTTGCCCCGCACGGTTTTATGACTCAGGTAGGACTTGGTGTTCATATGTAATCCTTGGTGTTATTATATCATAGACTGCCGGTAGTGAGGAAGGTATTCCACGGGCATGATTGATGTTGTGGGCGTGAGACCCATAGTTATATTTGAGTGATGACTTTGAGGGCGAGTCCTCGACTTGACACGACGCTTATTTATTGTGGATCGTAGTTTGCTATCATACATGTCTCCCGCTTTATATAGACTACTATGATTTCATTTACAGTGATTTCGCCACATACTTGGTACTGTTAATCGACCTCCTTCGGGGCCGTGCTTCACGCCGCATGTAGAGGTACACGATTGTTGATCCTCGCTCATAGGATCACGATTCAACAGATTGGGAAGCTCCGCTTCTCGAGGCTTATCTTTTGGTATAGTCCTCCATCACTGTAGGTACTTGTACATTCGTGGTATGGCGGGGCCCTGTCCCGTCATGTTGTATAAAAACTCGTAGAGGTCTGTAGTACTGTTGTGGGCAGGGTTGTAAGGATGTAACTGTTCAAGTTTTAGTTATTTATACAAAAAGGTAACTGGTTGGTTGGTCTGTTTTATATTCATATCTCTTGTTTCATGTTTAAAGTTTTTATTTCCGCCGATTTTCTCTGATGTTGTATCACTAGGGTGCCCGGGGTAAGACACTACCACGCCCGGATCGGGTCGTGACAAAAGTGGTATCGAGCGATTAATCTCTGAAAGTGTCTACGCACCGTGTTCAGTAGAGTCTTGATTATCGATGTGTTGTGCACCACATTTATAATCAGGAGGCTGCAGGACATTTAGGATTGGTTTCCATTCTTCTCATTCTGAGATCGTGCCTTAGAGTTGTGTTATAAGTTGGACCCCTCTGACGTATTTCGTTTTCACCAGTTATGCCTCCGCCAGTGCAACCCGGGCCCAGATGGGCAAGGCAGCCGAGGGAGCTGCTAGTAGGGTACAGAGGAGTACGAGGGCGCAGGCCCGGTCATTTCCTGAGATAGTGCTTCAGACGGTGAGTTTTGCGACGCCGCCAGCCCCAGCAGAGTTTAGAGCCGCAGCAGTGGCTGCTGAGACCACGATTTGCACCTCCACCCCACACCGCGAGGAGTTGGGTACAAACAGATGGCCCGCCATCGGTCGATCGTGGCGCATACGAGGATAGGCTGGATGCAGCAGTTCCAGTTCCAGTAGTACCCATGGTTCACCCAAGATCGGATAGTTTGAGGCTACGGACTTTCGAGTTGCGCCCGCCAGAGTTCTACTGTCGAGGCTCGAGGATGATCCGCAGGAGTTCATCCGGCGCTAGCCGATCATGAGAGTGATCAAGGCTTCGGAGACCGAGTCGGTGGTCTTAGGTTCACATCGGCTGCGTGACACCGCAGCCGATCGTTTTATTCGCGAGCCGTCGGGAGAACATGCACTTCACCGTATGGAACGAAGTTCTCGAGGTATTTCTTGCACATTTCTTGCCTCCACAGCATTTGCGAGGGCTCGCCGACAGATTTTTAGTGTTGAGGCAGAGCGCGCATTTGCTCGGGAGTACAATGTGGAGTTCGACTCATTGGCTCGGTATGTCCCCGCGTTAGTAGCCAGTATGGAGGACAGAGTGCACCGCTATGTCACAGGGCTCGATGATTATTTGGCAGAGAGTTGCGCGGGTGTAGCTCTTCAGCCGGGCATGGACATCGCCCGCATGCAGGCTTATGCACTTGGGTGTGAGGAGCGGAGAGGTCGACGGAATGACCAAGATCGCAGAAGAGGCGTAACAGCAGGTCCTTTGGTAACTTTCGAGGCGGACCGCCTCAGCAACAGACTAGTTATGTACCTCCGCCAGTACAGAGTGGTCCTCCACAGCCTTTCTGAACCTTCGGACGCTCGTGAGAGCATGTCGTGGCTTCCGTGTTTCAGATTTTCAAGGAGTAGGAGTGCTCGCGGATAAGGTCGCCTTGTCTCGGTGGGCCATCAGGGAAAACTTCATAAGGGAGAGTGTCGTACTAATTTGGGAGATTGTTATTCTTGGCGCCAACAGGGCCATTTGGCAGAGATCGTCCACTGCAGGTAGCACCGGGTAGGATAGCACAGACTACGAGATCATTTGCGGGTTCTTCACCTTCCATAGCTAGGGAGGATGTTCATACACCGGCAGGCCACGGCAGAGGTCGCGGTGGAAGTTCCCAGTTTTAGCGGTCCTTTGAACCGCTTATTTTTTTTTTCTTGTTTTTTCAGGTATATCCTTAACCCTCTAGAGATTAGCATGCGTATTATGATGATTATATGTTGAGTACTATGTACAGATAGCATTGTGTATATTGTGGTTTAGAGACATGGTTAGTTGAAAGAATAAGTATGGGGACAGGGAAGGTATGAACCTTAGAATATTACACGTTGAGACCTTAGATGTAAGGCCGGCTTGAGTAAAAGACTTTACGATTAATCTTTGCCGGAATGCATAAGTATACGTGGAGTAATTGTGGGAAAATTTCTTAGGTTGTTTAAAATGAAAGTGGTAGCTTTCACGACTTGAATAGGTAAGATTGTTCCGGATCGGGAAACAAGAGAGTTCGGCACGACGGAGGGTCGGGTTGGGGACGTATTGCGGGTCAACCCGTAGCCCGGATTAAGGTGGGGTCAGTTCTGGGTGGTCCCGCCAGGTGGTAGGGTCGCGAGGGCGTCAGGCCCAAGTTTAGGTGACCGTTGTATGAGTTCGTGGATATGTTCGACCAGAATCGGATCGTGAAGACCGGGAGTGGCCTTAAAAGAGATCGAGGCTAGTAAGATGACCAAGTTTGGAGGTAGTGACTCCAGAGATTTTACAAACTGAAGTAATGACTGAAGCATGGTACGTATACTAGAAGAGTTCAAGTTTTCGAGAAGAGTACGACGAGTAAGGGAAGAAGCGAGCATGTGTTAAGAACATAGAAGTGATCATTTCGTTTGTAAAGAAAAGGTGCGAATGGAGTATCTTTTAGACCTTGGGTGGGAGCTTTTGTAGAAATGGAGGTGATTCCTCGTGGACTTGAAGTTGAGTAATTGCGCGTGTGTTATGTTATGACCAGGTCGGCATGACTGTTTTCGTAAGTATAGTAGTGAAGACTATACGGGCGCATGTATGTTTTGAGACTTAGAAGGAACATTCAGGACGAATGTTTCTAAGGAGGAGGGAATGTTATACCCCGTATTTCCAGAGTATGTACGTGAGGACGTACGTACAAAAGTCTAAGCCTTAAGTTAGGCATAGGACGAAAATTTGTGCACAACCCACGAAACGAATTGTTTTTCGACGAAACGTTTTCCGAACTTTGCGAAGGGAAAATTGTGGCTATGTCATTTATAATTTTTGCGGATTTTTCTGAGAGATGGAATATTTTGGACCAATGAGAGGGCGACACTTTTCACCCTCAAGTTGGCGGTTTGTGGTGGCCGATTGGGTGCCCATTTCGTGGCATGTTTTGTGGCCTAAACCATGGGTCAATGTTTGGAGTGAATTGTGGAGTAGATGGCTAGGGGGCACTTGGGAAAATCCTCACCCTCCACTTGCCCCCCACTTGTCTTGATCTTGTCCATTGGTTTCCCTATAAATACCCCCCTTAGTTGAAGACTTCTTCATCCACTCCACACCTTTCTAAGTCTTGAAAATCCTCCCCTCTTGTAGGCTCTCGTCCAAAGAGCCTCCTCCCCTTTGAGGCCTTTGGCCGAGGTACCCCCTTCCTAGTGGCGCTAGCCGAGGGTACCCCCCTACCTTGAGTTGTTCTCATAAAATACACCCCCCCCCCCTTGGTAGAAAAGTATTCTCCAAGTATTGTTACTATTTCAAAATACCTTAGCCTTATACCTTGTAGTATTCCAAAGTTACCTCTATACGTAGAGCCCGGAAATACTACCTTATGTCCTTTTAGTCTCAAAACGAAACCCTAAGGAAAATCTTCATAGTTGGTTGAAGTGCTAAGTAGAAGTTGTTTGGGAACTTCTAAGGGTTGTTTGGAGCGGGTTGGAGCGCCCAGAGTAGGAGCTAAACGTTGCTCAGGATCGACATTTAAACTTGGATAATTTTGGGCTTATCGAGGTAAATACTCTTGACCTTCTATTGTAATTAGAGTTTACATACTGTTGAAGTATAAGAATTAAGTATAAGTTATATACAAGAAAGGTATATAAGAAGGGAATTGAACTGTACTTACATAGGACTGTATTTACAGTAGACTTGTGAAGTTTGACGGTAGGAAGTCACGCCCAATTTTCCGTAGAATCTTGTATCTAGATTTATTCTGCAGAGTAGTCTAGACATTGATAGACTTGTAAAACCGGTATAGGTTGAAGTACTGCGAGTAGCGTGTTCTACTTCAAAGGTGGACAAGGCTAGTCGGGTTATAGCGGTGGAGCGTTTTGCTAATAGTCGATAATCGTCGCGAGGTATGTGATTCTTCCTATCCTCTTGAGCATGATATTTTAAAAGAATATATATAGTACGGTAGACGTACGTGTGTTAACTGAACGTGGTTTTACTCCGATGTCTTTTGACTTGAGTTTTAAATAATAAGTATCTTGAAGTATTTCAAAAGAATTAAGAATCGTTTTTGAAAGAAGAGTAATACTTGGTTTTGAAAGCTTAAGAGTTATACTAGCTTTATGGGAAGTTAGGTATAACGACTTAAGAGAGATAAAAAGAATGGTTTATTGATTTTAGAAGTTAAGAGACTTGATCTTAAAAGATAAGAGACTTGACTTAATTGAATTAATATGAATTTTGTTAAAAAGTGTGAAACCTCATTCGTGAGTAATGAGTACTTGGTTTTTAAAAGGAATAATGTTTTACTGATTTCGGAAATCAGATTAAGTATCGAACAAACCACTGCAGCACTAATAAAGGGAAATGTATTGAATAATTAAGTATTATTAAAATCAGTAGAAACCTCCATCTGCATAGAAGCTACGATAAGACAAAATTGTATTACATTTCCTAGACAATGGCTGCTTTTATAAGATTGTTATAAACAAGAATAACCTACTCACACATAAGGCTTATTGTTTTAAAAGAGAGTACGTTATTTGATTAAGACTATAAACTATGAAATCTTTCGAAAATAAGAGACGTGAATATTTGAAATTAGGCAAACTCGAACTTTGGAAAAGAATGTTGTAACTTGATTTTAAAAGGAGAAGTGTTTTGGTTTAAAAAGGACAGTATGGAAGTTGTTTTGGTTTACTAAAATGTTAGTCACTCTATTTTTTATAATACAGGCATCGGGTGACCTTTGTAAAAGAAATGGATCTTTTAAAAAGAATTTAACGTACGTAGTACTTTGGGGTTAAAACCTGGACTTTGGCATAAAATGAAAGTACCTTGAGTTGTGTGTAACTTGCCTATTTTTGCGTATGATAGCCTTGTCGTGCTAGTATTGTATTTCTATACCACCGCGTCTCTCAATGGAGGGCCGGCTGATTTGTTATGATATTACTTGACGCGTCGCAGTGACGGAGAATTCCACGCACGCCACGTTGATAGTGTTATTCCATGGACTAGCTCTCCATGAGGTTTTACCGATTCGCCTTGGTATCCGTGGTGGCTTCAGATTGCCCCGCCTCGTGGTCGATTCGCCTTGGTACTGGTAGTTAGCCTTCGACTTGCCCTGCTCGGTTTAGTGGCAAAGTCTCGTGATACGACTGGTATCCGTAGTTAGCCCTCGTACTTGCCCCGGCCGACGCGGACACTACTGGTACCGTAGTCAGCTTTCGTACGTGCCCCGTTTCAGGTTCGTGGTTTGGTTGTATTGTATTGTTAGTACTGGTTTGATATCTGGTAGTTGGCTTTCGTTCTTGCCCCGGTCAGTTGATGATGCGGCTTTGGTATCTGGTAGTTAGCCTTCGCACTTGCCCCGTACAGTTTTATGACTCAGTTAGGACTTGGTGTTCATGTCTACTCCTTGGTGTTATTATATCATAGACTGCCGGCAGTGAGGAAGATATTCCACGGGCATGATTGATGTTGAGGGCGTGAGACCCATAGTTATATTTGAGTGATGACTTTGAGGGCGTGAGTCCCTGACTTACATGACTGCTTATTTATGTTGGACTGTAGTTTGTTTATCATACATGTCTCCTGCTTTATATAGACTAGTATGATTTCATTTACTGATTTCGGGCCACATACTTGGTACTGTTATCGACTCTTCGGGCCGCGTTCATGCCGCAGTAGAGGTACACCGCTTGTTAATCCTCGCTCATAGGATCGCAGATTCAACAGATTGGGAAGCTCCGTTTCCAGGAGGCTTATCTTTCGTATAGTCCCCTGTCACTGTAGGTACTTGTACATTCAGGGGTATGGCGGGGCCCTGTCCCGTCATGTTGTATAAAAACTCGTAGAGGTCTGTAGTACTGTTGTGGGCAGGGTTGTAAGTATGTAACTGTTCAAGTTTTAGTTATTTATACAAAAAGGTAACCGGTTGGTTGGCCTGTTTTATATTCATATCTCTTGTTTCATGTTTAAAGTTTTTATTTCCGCTGATTTTCTCTGATGTTGTATCACTAGGGTGCCCGGGGTAAGGCACCAGTCACGGGCCCGGGATCGGGTCGTGACATAGGACAAGGTAGAACCTGTGTTATACCCCGTATTTCCAGTGTATGTACGTAAGGACGTACGTAGAGAAGTTTGGGCTTTAAAAGTGGCTTGGCCGATTTTACTTTGTGCACAACACCCGGTTAGAGTCGTTTTTCGACGAAACGTTTTACATAATTTGCGAGGGGAAAATTCCGGCTATGCCATTTTTAATTTTTGCGGATTTTTCCGAGAGACGAAACATTTTGGACCAACGAGAGGGCGACACTTGGCACCCTCTCATTGATGGAGTGTGGGCGGTAAAGCTTGGACGAAATCCTTGGCTTTTTGTCAAGTAGTTGGTAGGATATTTTGTGGTAGATGGATAAGGTGCACATGGATGAATCTTGGCCCTACACTTGCTTAGCACTTGGCATGATCTTGGCCATTGGTTGGCCTTTGCTTGACCTATAAATACCCCTCCCCTTTGAAGACTTATTCATCCTAAAATAATTTCTATGTCTAGAAATCCTCCCTCCCTTGTAGTGTTGTTCTCGTCCTCCCCCCTTTGAGAGGCCCCTTGGCCGAGAGTTCCCTTCCCCCCTTGGCCGAGAGTTCCCTTCCCCCATTGGCCGAGAATACCCCTCCTGAGTGGGGTTGGCCGGCGGGTATACACCCCCTTTGTGGTGTTGTCTCGTATAAATACCCTCTTGGTAGAAATACTCTCCAAAGTATTGTTACTATACCCAAATTTCCTTAGCCGTATACCTTGTAGTATTCCAAGATTACACTTATACGAAAAGCCCAGAAATACTATTATACTTCCCTTCAGTCACAAAAACGAAACCCTAAGGAAAATCTCCATAGTTGGTTGAGTATTAAGAAGAGTTCGTAGAACTTCTAAGGGTTATTTGGAGCGGGTTGAGCACCGGAGTAGGAGCTAAACGTTGCTCAGGATCGACTTTATACTTGGATAATTTTGGGCTTATCGAGGTAAACACTCTTGACCTTCTATTGTAATTGGAAATTACATGTTGTAGGAATATATAGTTGTAGTATACTATATATAGAACTGAACATAGTTGTGCGGCAATGTCTTTTGACTTAAGCCTGAATTTAAAGAAGAGAATTGAATCAGATTTACATAGGATCAGACATGAGACTTGTGAAGTTTGACGGGTAGGGAAGGGCTGCCCAAATTTCCGTAGAATCTTGTATCTAGATTTATTCTACCGAGTATTCTAGACATTGATAGACTTGTATAACCTTTATAGGTTGAATGTTCTGTGAGTAGCATGTGCTACTTGAAAGGTGGACAAGGCTAGCCGGGTTATAGCCGTGGAGCGTTTTGCTAATAGTCGATAATCGTCGCGAGGTATGTGATTCTTCCTATCCTCTTGAGCATGATATTTTAAAGAATATATATATAGTACGGTAGACGTACGTGTGTTAACTGAATAATAATTACGGCAATGTCTCCGGACTTAAGCCTGAATAATCTTGAAGTATTTCAAAAGAATACTGAATCATTTTAACAGAAGAGCAATACTTGGTTTTAAAAGCTTAAGAGTTATACTAGCTTTATGGGAAGTTAGGTATAACGGCTTAAGAGAGATAAAAAGAATGATTTATTGATTTACGAAGTTAAGAGACTTGATCTAAAAAGATAAGAGACTTGACTTAATTGAATTTTGTTAAAAAGTGTGAAACCTCATTCGTGAGTAATGAGTACTTGGTTTTCAAAAGGAATTATGTTTTACTGATTTCGGAAATCAGAATAAGTATCGAACAAACCACAAAGCAGCTTAATAAAGGGAAATGTTTTGACTAATAAAGTATTATTAAAACCAAGAGAAACTACCATCCGCATAGAAGCTAAGATGAGACAAAATGATATTACATTTCCTAGATCATGATCATTGTATCAAGCTTGTTATGAACAAGAATAACCTACTCACAAATAAGGTATATGTTTCTAAAATTGTTTTAAGGGATTAAAACTATGAACTATGAACCTTTCGAAAATGAGAAAATTGAGTAATTAAAATTAGGCAAACTTGAACGTTTGGAAAAGAATGTTGTTACTTGATTTTACAAAGAGAAGTGTTTTGATTTACTTCAAAAGATAATCAATCTATTTTCATATACTACGAGTATTGTGTGACTTTTGTGAAATAAATGATCTTTTAAAAGAGTAATACATGAAGTACTTTGGGGCTAAAAACCCGAACTTGTTAACATAATGTAGAAAGTACCTTGTGTGAATAACTTGATTGTGTTGATTTGTGATAGTCTTGTAATACTTTCTTGTTGACTTGATAAGTAAACATGTTAGGATGCTACGTGAGTTAGTATCTTGTGATGTTTGTGTAAAGGGGTTTTCCCTTGTTGTGCTTAGGTTGTTTAACGATAAGCTGTTATGTTAGTATTATATCACTCATGATTCCGGGGGTTAAGCTGCCCTCCGATGCGGGGTAGACTCAGGCGGGTCTGTGTGACCTATGATTCGAGAATACCTTATGCGGTCTCAGGTGGCCTATGCGGAATCGCGGAGTTCCATGTTAGTGCGCCTTTGTGGTCATGCGGTTCATGTGGCTACGCGGACGGCGAGTCCAGGACGCTGCCGGGAGTAGCTACCCTCGATGCGGGAATACCTCATGCGGGCCATCGGAGTGGCTTATGCGGAGCTACGGGAAGTTCCAGGGCTAGACGCGCACATTAGATACTGCGGGCGAGTGGCCAGCTTTGATCATGTGACGGTCTAGACAGATCATGATACAGTTTATGACCTTGTCGTACTGTGGGTTTTAGTAGTCGGCTATGCCTTCGTACTTACCCCGTACGGTTTTATGATGACACAGGTAGGACCTGGTGTTCATGTGTATTCCTTGGTGCTTTTATATCATAGATCACGGCAGTGGCGGAAGGTATTCCACGCATGATTGATGTTGTGGCGTGAGACCCATTGTTATATTTGAGTAATGACTTTGAGGGCGTGAGTCCCCGAATTGACACGATCGCTATTTATCAGAATCGTAGTTTGGTTATCATACATGTCTCCCGCTTTATATAGACTACTATGATTTCATTTACTGATTTTCGGGCCACATACTTGGTACTGCCAGATCGACTCCTTCGGGCCGCGTTCATGCCGCAGTAAAGGTACGTCGATCGTTGATCCTCGCTCTAGTGGTCACGATTCAAAGATTGGGAAGCTCCGCCCTCCGAGGCTTATTCGTATAGTCCCTGTTGTTGTAGGTGCTACATTCGTGGTATGACGGCCCCGTCCCCGTCGTGGTTGTCATATCATTCGTAGAGGTCCGTAGTAATCGCTGTGGGCGTGGTTGTCGGGATGTAAATCGTCAATTTAAGTTTTCATATATACACGCCGAAAGGCAATTTTTCTCGATTATTATTTCATACTTCATGTTGTTTCATGTTATTGTTTTATATTCACGATTTCTCGATGTTGTATCGCTAGGGTGCCCGGTAAGGCACTACCACGCCCGGTTCGGTCGTGACAAAAGTGGTATCGAGCGATTAATCCTCGGAAAGTGTCTACGCATCAGATCCAAGAGAGTCTTGATTATCTGTATTGCGCACCACACCAATAATCGTGAGGCTATAGGATATTTAGGATTGGTTTCTATTCTTCTCATTCCGAGATCGTGCCTTGAGCCGCGGTGATAAGTTGGACCTCTAACGATTTCTTCCTCACTGCTATGCCTCCGCGTAGGGCAAACCCGAGCCCAGGAGGGAAAGGCAGCCGAGGGAGCTGCGAGTAGAGTACAGAGGGTTACGTGGGCACAGGCCCAATCATCACCTGACATGGTGCTTCATTCGGGGAATTCTGCGACATCACCAAATTCAAAGAGTTTAGCACGCGCAGCAGCCTCTGCGGCCATGATAAGTTGAACCTTCAGTTCCACGACCAGGAACAGAGAATAGAGATTGCAAAGAGGCGACCCTGTTACTAGCTATGGATTTGGCTACCAGAGAGTATACCGATATACCGCGAGTCTTGATGAATATCTAAGAGGTCGCAGAGGAAATTCTTGATTAGGCTTGAGTATGGCACGTATGCGGGCTTATGCGCAGAGCCAAGAAACGTAGAGATCGACGGTAACGGCGACAGAGAAGAGGCCGAGCAATGAAGGTCCTTTGGTAACTTTCGAGGCGAATCACCTCAGCAGCAGATTAGATTATGCACATCCACCAGTGCAGAGAGGTCCTCCACAGGGTTCAGGACGTTCGGGGTATGCAGGAGTTGGTCAGAGCTCCAGAGCTTCCGGTTCACAGCTACACGTAGGTTCCACCACCGATTCGTTTTCCTCAAGATTCACACGACGACGCCATCCCGTGGAATGTCGCTTTTTGTTGGTACTCATGTTACCGCGGCGCCGTCGTACATGTGTCAAAAGGATGTCCTAGTAGGAGGACTCAGCCTTCAGGATCGGTGGGTAGTTCGTCATCTTCCCTAGCTATGCGCCCTACGGGGTAGGTTTGATTAGAACGCCTAAGGGGAGTGAAGCAGTAGATACAGGTATATCCTTAAACCACTAGAGATTAGCACGTATGATGAGATGAGTATATCTTAAGTGTTATGTTCAGATAACATAAGTATATTGTGATTAGAAATCATGGTTAGTTAACCAGGAAAGAGTCGGGGATAAGGGAAGGTGTGAGCCTTAGAATGTTATACGTGGAGACCTTAGAGGTAAGGCCATCTCGAGTAAAAGAGGTATTTTATGTTTGACCCTTATCGGAGTGCATAGTGCACGTGAGATATGTTTGTGTGATAAGTCCCTGAGTAGTAGGAAAGAGGGTAGTTGAGCTAAGAAGACCGCTAGGTTTTCGTAACGTGGATTAGTAAGATTGTTTCGGATCGGGAGCTAGTGTTTTGAGCGTTGCCGGGTCGGGTTGAGGCCATGTTGCGGGTCAACCCGCGGCCGGTTTGGTGGTGGGGGTTGTGGTGGTCCCGCTTTATGTTGTGGTCACGAGGGTGTTAGGCCCAAGTTTGGTTAACCATCGACGAGTTCGTGGATGCATTCAACCGTGAGTCGGGCCAACGAGGTCACCCGCATTGTCTTTTAGTCAAGATCATTTACTCGGCAAAGGGTTATGCGAGAAGTTATATCAGGAAGGTTGTATGGCTGCACGAGTTGCCTGCCTTCACCTTATGTCAGGCCGTGGAGCCCAGGTTACAGCTATTTTCGTTTCTGGAAGTTTTACCAGGCAGGGTTGAGGAACTCAGGTGAGTCTCAAGACGCATTCGCCTCGCCAATGTGTGGATTTCGTGGGTATGAAGGATTGTTGTCTCTGTTGAGGGAGTGTTTTGATAACCACCATTTCGGTATTCAAATGTCGCTTTATGACGCCTTGAAGGGCGGAAATGTAAGTGCCGCTCGATTGGTTCGATGTTGGCAAAGTTCAGATAGTTGGTTCATACTTATTCATTAGGATGTGGATAGGTGAAGCTTATCCGTAAGAGGTTATCGATACCGAATCAGCGTAAGTCGCGGATGATGATCGCGACGACGCTTGGAGTTCAGCCGACGGTGGTCTTCGAAGGTACCACCCCGGAGGAGTGTAGCGAGTTTTGGAAAATCAGAGGAAACTTAGCCCGAGTTACCTCGGGCCTTTCAGATCATGTGAGGAAATAGGTCAGGTTGCCTATATGTTAGCTTTGTCCCCAACTTAGAGGCGATGTCCGGTCTTTTCGTGTTGCTATATTCGGTAAAGTATCGGAGATCCATCCAGAGTGTTCCCAGTTAATGATGACCAAGTTGGAGATAGTAACCGTAGATTTGGAACCGAATCGATGCAGAGATATGGTAAGAAAGAGTTCGAGTGTACGAGAAGGGTACGACGCGTAAGGGAAGAAACGAGCATGTATTGCGAGCATAGATGTGATCAGTTCTTTTGTAAGGAGAAGGTGCGAAGGAAGTATATTTTAGACCTAGGGTAAGGGCTTTTGTGATATCAAAGGTGATTCCTCGTGAACTTGGATGTAAGTATTTTACGCAGTGTTTCGTGGCCAGTGGCGTGGATTGTTCTCGTAAGTATAGTAGTGAAGACTATCTCGGCGCACAATTGTTTTGAGACTTAGAAGGAACATTCGACGAATGTTTCTGGCGAGGAGAATGTTATACCGTATTTCGGTGTATGTACGTAAGACGCACGTAGAGAAGTTTGGGCTTTAAAAGTGGCTTGGCCGATTTTACTTTGTGCACAACACCCGGTTAGAGTCGATTTTCGACGAAACGTTTTACATAATTTGTGAGGGGAAAATTCCGGCTATGCCATTTTTAATTTTTGCGGATTTTTCCGAGAGACGAAACATTTTGGACCAACGAGAGGGCGACACTTGGCACCCTCTCATTGATGGAGTGTGGGCGGTAAAGCTTGGACGAAATCCTTGGCTTTTTGTCAAGTAGTTGGTAGGATATTTTGTGGTAGATGGATAAGGTGCACATGGATGAATCTTGGCCCTACACTTGCTTAGCACTTGGCATGATCTTGGCCATTGGTTGGCCTTTGCTTGACCTATAAATACCCCTCCCCTTTGAAGACTTATTCATCCTAAAATAATTTCTAAGTCTAGAAATCCTCCCTCCCTTGTAGTGTTGTTCTCGTCCTCCCCCCTTTGAGAGGCCCCTTGGCCGAGAGTTCCCTTCCCCCCTTGGCCGAGAGTTCCCTTCCCCCCTTGGCCGAGAATACCCCCCCTCCTAGTGGGGTTGGCCGAGGGGTATACACCCCCCCCCCCTTTTGTGGTGTTGTCTCGTATAAATACCCCCCCTCTTGGTAGAAATACTCTCCAAAGTATTGTTACTATACCCAAATTTCCTTAGCCGTATACCTTGTAGTATTCCAAGATTACACTTATACGAAAAGCCCAGAAATACTATTATACTTCCCTTCAGTCACAAAAACGAAACCCTAAGGAAAATCTCCATAGTTGGTTGGAGTATTAAGAAGAAGTTGCGTAGAACTTCTAAGGGTTTTTGGAGCGGGTTGGAGCACCGAGTAGAGCTAAACGTTGCTCGGGATCGACTTTAACCTTGGATAATTTTGGGCTTATCGAGGTAAACACTCTTGACCTTCTATTGTAATTGGAAATTACATGTCAGAGGAATATATAGTTGTAGTGTACTATATATAGAATCAACATAGTTGTGCGGCAATGTCTTTTGACTTAAGCCCGAATTTAAAGAAGAGAATTGAATCATTACATAGGGTGTATCAGACATGAGACTTGTGAAGTTTGACTGCAGGGAAGGGCTGCCCAAATTTCCGTAGAATCTTGTATCTAGATTTATTCTACCGAGTAGTCTAGACTTTGATAGACTTGTATAACCTTTATAGGTTGAATGTTACGTAGTAGTATGTGCTACTTGAAAGGTGGACAAGGCTAGCGGGTTATAGCCGTGAGCGTTTTGCTAATAGTCGATAATCGTCGCGAGGTATGTGATTCTTCCTATCCTCTTGAGCATGATATTTTAAAGAATATATATATAGTACTAGAGACGTCGTGTTAAGCGAATAATAATTACGCAATGTCTCCTGACTTAAGCTGAATAATCTTGAAGTATTTCAAAAGAATCTTGAATCATTTTAATGTAAGAGCAATACTTGGTTTTAAAAGCTTAAGAGTTATACTAGCTTTATGGGAAGTTAGGTATAACGGCTTAAGAGAGATAAAAGAATGATTTATTGATTTACGAAGTTAAGAGACTTGATCTAAAAGATAAGAGACTTGACTTAATTGAATTTTGTTAAAAGTGTGAAACCTCATTCGTGAGTAATGAGTACTTGGTTTTCAAAAGGAATTATGTTTTATGATTTCTAAATCGAATAAGTATCGAACAAACCACAATTAGCTTAATAAAGGGAAGTGTTTTGACTAATAAAGTATTATTAAAACCAAGTAGGCTACCATCCGCATAGAAGCTAAGATGAGACAAAATGATATTACATTTCCTAGATCATGGTCATTGTATCAAGCTTGTTATGAACAAGAATAACCTACTCACACATAAGGTATATGTTTCTCAAATTGTTTTAAGGATTAAAACTATGAACTACTAACCTTTCAAAATGAGAAAATTGAGTAATTAAAATTAGGCAAACTTGAACGTTTGGAAAAGAATGTTGTTACTTGATTTTACAAAGAGAAGTGTTTTGATTTACTTCAAAAGATAATCAATCTATTTTCATATACTACGAGTATTGTGTGACTTTTGTGAAAGAAACAAATCTTTTAAAAGAGTAATACATGAAGTACTTTGGGGCTAAAAACCCGAACTTGTTAACATAATGTAGAAAGTACCTTGTGTGAATAACTTGATTGTGTTGATTTGTGATAGTCTTGTAATACTTTCTTGTTGACTTGATAAGTAAACATGTTAGGATGCTACGTGAGTTAGTATCTTGTGATGTTTGTGTAAAGGGGTTTTCCCTTGTTGTGCTTAGGTTGTTTAACGATAAGCTGTTATGTTAGTATTATATCACTCATGATTCCGGGTTAAGCCGCCTCCACGCGGGTAGACTAAGGGTCTGTGGTGACCTATGATTCGAGAATACCTTATGCGGTCAGTGTGGCGCGAATCCGCGGAGTTCCGTGTTAGTGCGCGCCTTTGTGGTCATGCGGTCATGTGGCTACGCGGACGGCGAGTCCAGACGCCGCCGGGAGTAGCTACCGATGCGGGAATACCTCACGCGGGCCATCGGAGTGGCTTATGCGGAGCTACGGAAGTTCGGTGGCTAGACGCGCACATTAGATACTGCGCGAGTGGCCGCTTTGATCATGTGACGGCCAGACAGATCATGATACGATTTATGACCTTGTCGCATCTGTGGTTTTAGTAGTCGGCTATGCCTTCGCACTTACCCCGCGACGTTTTATGATGACACAGTGGGACACGTGTTCATGTGTATTCCTTGGTGCTTTTATATCATAGATCGCGGTGATGAAGGTATTCCACGCATGATTGATGTTGTGGGCGTGAGACCCATTGTTATATTTGAGTGATGACTTTGGCGCGAGTCCCCGACTTGACATGACCGCTATTTATTGTGAATCGTAGTTTGGTTATCATACATGTCTCCCGCTTTATATAGACTACTATGATTTCATTTACGATTTTCGGGCCACATACTTGGTACCTGTTGTACTGACCTCCTTCGGGGGGCTGCATTCATGTCGCAGGTAATGGTACGCCAGTCGTTGATCCTCGCTCTTAGGGTCACAGTTCAGCGTTTGGGAAGCTTCGTTCCTCCGGAGGCTTATCTTGGTATATTCCCCTGTTGTTGTAGGTGCTTACATTCAGGGGTATGACGGGGCCCTGTCCCGTCGTGGTTGTCATATCATTCGTAGAGTGCGTAGTACTTGTTGTGGGCGTGGTTGTCGGGATGTAATCGTCAATTTAAGTTTTCATATATACGCCGAAAGACAATTTTTCTCAGATTATTTTTTCATACTTCATCTTGTTTCATTTTATTGTTTTATATTCCGCTGATTTCTCAGATGTTGTATCACTAGGTGCGCCGGTAAGGCACGACCACGCCCGTTCGGTCGTGACAACTGGATCTATCAAAGCATAAACGCTACAACATGAAATCAATAATGTACTGCGGACGACGTCCGGAAGCCTCACGATCCCGCCGGCTAAGGAATATATACGATTACGGACCGCTAGAACTAGACCTCCACCACGACCCGCCGCGCCGCCGGCCCGTGAACACCCCGCCCGGCGCATAACTACGTAAGGTAAGACCCAAAGAATCGACCGCCGGCTGAACCATACCACCCATGCTGCCTCTGGTAGGACAATCTCTCTTCAAATGGCCATGCTGGCCACAAGAGTAACAAGGTCCTGGAGGAACACGACACCCCCCACGATGGGAACTACCACACCGACCACACCGAGGTATAGGTGGCCTCATCTGACTGGGACCCTGCCTGGGAACCCAAGCCCCGAGCCACGACCGCTCGAATAATCCGACCGATCAAACCTCCTGCCAGAAAACCGAGAAGGAGCACTCTGTGCCGGCTGAAATGTGGACTGCTCGCTGAGGCCGTCGCCTCGAAAATCACCTCAAACCTCGCTGCCCCGCCTGTTGGGCTGTCCCAGTCCGACCGGGTCCTCTCTCTCTATCCTCTATCCTCGCATAAGCTCGCATCTGGCAATATCCATACCTAGCCGGGCGGCCACTCCTGTGCATGCAGTAATCATATGACGGTCTAGCCCCATCACATAGCGATGAACTCTGTCTGCCATGTCAGCCACAATGGTGAGAGCATACCTGACCAATGAGTCAAACTCCAGGTTGTACTCTCTGATAGTCCTCCCATTCTGTCTCAATGTCAAGAATCTATCCAGGAAGGCCTCTGTGAACTCATCTCAAACATCTGGAAGAGCACCCTCACCTCTAGACAGCTGCCATGACTCAAACCAGTTCAACGCAATATCACGTAACTGGTAAGACGCTAACACAACTGACTCTGTCTCCGAGGCCATAAGCACCTGCATAGTCCGTTGTAACTGCCGAATAAACTCCTGAGGATCCTCCTCAGCTCTCGAACCATAGAACTCGGGTGGATGGCAACCCGGAAAATCCCGAATCCGCAAACTTTCGGCTCTAGGGTTAGCTACCGCTCTGCCGTGCCGCTCGCCACTATGCTAGTCAATAACCCGACCGCTCTCCGTAATCTCTATACTCGCCTGCCGCGAACATGAGGCTCGTATCGTAACCTCCGAGCTACGGCCACTCGGCCTCCTCTATCCGCCGGGCGTGGTGAACACGCCGACCCGCCACAACCTCGGGCATAGTCGGGGCACGAGTCCTAGTAACCCTCTGGCACCACTAGCGGCTCATGTTCGCTTTGCCCTTCGCCAGGCCATGGTCGGTCTTCCGCGAGGCATAACTGATACATAAGAATAGGTCGGAGAGGATTCAACCTAATAAGACAACTCTACTGCACGATCTCAGAGAGAGAAGAATGGAAACCAATCCTAAATGTCATGCAGCCTCCTGATTATAGATGTGGTGCACAACACACCGATAATCAAGACTCTACTAGACACGGTCTGTAGACACTTTCCGAGGACTAACTGCTCTGATACCACTTTTGTCACGACCCGACCCCGGGCCCGCGACTGGTGACCTACCTGGGCACCCCTTTCAGGTATACATCAGAGAATAGCAGCGGAACATACACAACACATATAAATACTTAGACAATAAACAACAACAGGCTAGCCGATAAGGCCGCCTTCCGTAAAACATACATAATCCAAAAATAAATAAGCACATCTCTGTTCTTAAAACCCAATCCACAAATATGACTACAAACCTCTAAGAATAACAACAGTGGCGGGACAGGGCCCCGCCATACCCCTGAATGTACATAAATCTACAACATCAGGGAAAACCGTACCAAAAGACAAGCCTCCGGAGAAATGGAGCTTCTGACACCTGATCAGTGATCCTAAGAATGAGGATCCACCACCTGCTTACCCCTACCTGCTGCATGAACGCAGCCCCCCCGAGGAAAGGGGGTCAGTACACAATATGTACCAAGTATGTAAAACTGGAAAATACTGCAATTTACATCATAAGTCTAAAATAAAGCTGGAGACATGTATGATAATCAAATTACAGTACACTGTGCCTTACTAACAATGAGAGTAACCAAGTATATACTTTACTGCATAAAAATAGGAGGCTCATGATCAAAGTAGGGTCACCCGCCCGTAGTATCATTAAGCAATCCTACTCCTGGGACTATTTCACCCGCATAGGTCCCGTGGACCCGCAATAAGGTCATCCGCCTCGCATGAGACTATTTCACCCGCATAGGACTATTTCACCCGCATGGGCCCGGTGGGCCCGCAATCAGTACAAACGCCGCACTCGCATCATGGGTAGCACTTCCATGGAATAAGTAGTAACCCAGGGTCTACCCCGTAAGAATACATAACCTAGCACAACCGGCTATCATACGTAACATAAGCACTACCGGCTTATCATACATAACATAAGCACCACCGGCTTATCATACATAACATAAGCAAGTTAAGAAATCCCCTAACTTCTTATTAGCTTTGTTCATATACACTCTCATTTTAGTTTACTTAAGGCACTTACATGTCATTATAAAAATTCGGGAATTTAACCCAAAGTACTACGTACTTCTACTCTTTTAAAATGACTCTTTTTCATATAAAACTTCCAAGATACTAATAACCGTAGTATCAAGTTATAACTACTTTTCAAGACAAGTCACAATACCTTTTAGAAATACATTTATAGGCTTCTAAATCAAGTGACTTCTTTCTTTAAAACCTTAACAATTGATGCCTTCAAATCCATTTGTCTTTCATTATTTCAAGTCATTTATCATTATTTACATTACTAGAGTAAACCACTCTTTCATCTTTCCATAAAGCTATTATAACCAACTTCCCATAAAGTCGTTATACTAACTTTATACTTTAGGCAAATACATTCTTTTTTATATCCAAGAGACTTATACTTTCAAAACGAAACAAGTATCATATACTTTCAAAATACTTCAAGTCCCTTAACTTTTAGAAACTAAGACATCCTTAATCTTTTTAAACAAGTGAGTTAATTCCCTAACTCAACCAACTTGGACATTCTTAAAACAAGTCAAGGATATCAAATGAAATAAGATTCATCAAAATCTCGTACGTCTACCGTACTATATATTTACAACTACTCATGCTCAAGAGATAGGAAAATTCCACATACCTCTTCGGTTCAATCCACTTGCTAAGTCCAATATGTCGTACGTAGTAGGTCAACTTATAATGACCATAATACATCTATTAACTTCTTACTTCAAACGTAGAATATTCTAAGTTCAAAGTCACTAAATTCTACGAAAAATCGGACAACACTTTCTTTGTTTCTACATACTCTTCCACCTTTTTCAAGGCCCGAATTCAATAACCAAACATGCCACATTTAAGGCTCAACAATGAAGTTAACAATAGGGGATTACACGCCTAACAAGACGTGTAAAATTTCGCCCCACAATTGGTATCAAACTAGTCCAAAAAGGCAATGTCATTCACGGCCAAAAGGTGTAACAACATATCATCCTTTCCAATTCCTTTTTAATCCAAGTTGTTTAATATAACATGTTATCAAGCCGCAATCGATTATAACAACAACAATATTCAAGTAGATAACATGCGACGATTCTAATTATCGACCAAATTGTATTTCAATTTCAAATGGCTAACAATGTCATTTCGGATTTTAGGATTCCAATATCCATAACACTTATCAATCTTTAATACATATACTTCATGCTAGTTAAAATGTAAGGCTACAACAATATGTAATCTTATAACACTTAAGAGAACAAGATTGTTACCTTGACGAGCCTTAATCCAACTTCAAGATCCGAAGTCGCTCCCTAGCAACTTAGAGCCTCTCCTTGACACTCCAATCCGCCACTTGAAGCCCTTAGAAGATCACAAATAACCTTCCTTCAATTCCCAATCCAAACCTAGGAAAGTGACTAGGTTTTCATCTTGCGACTAATACAAAAATGATACTTTTTCTGGATCTTTCTATTGAGATACCCTTATAACACTCTTAGGAACCTTGGTATAAAGTATGGAGGTTATTGAAAAACAAACGAATTTTTTTTCTCTTGGAACCCTAGTGAACCCGAGAGCTCCTCTTGAGTTCTTCAAAGTTTCTTGAAATTTGTCTAAGTGTGGGAACTAGTCTTGCTACTAGTATGTTTAATTAACAACATGGAGGGTCAAGATGAGAACAATTGGGTGGCTTGGATCAAATTCACTTAAAAATCTAGCCAAGTGGCCCTTAGACTTAGTCAACAATATCAAGCTCAAGTCTTTGCAAGACTTGATCATCTTAACATTGGTCAAATGACCATTTAATCAATGTCCATTTCGTCCAAGACCAACTAAGGGTGGGTGACATGTGTCACCCTCCCGTTCATCGCAATATTTCGTTTCCCGACATTTCCATAATTCCGATAAATTTTTACTAGTCTCAATTCTTAACATTTGAGTTCTTACGTACGTTCTTATAAACATGTCCTGGAATTACGGGGTATAACATTCTTCCCCCCTTAGAAACATTCATCCCCGAATGTTCTTTCGGAGTCAAACTTATAGATAGCGACTTATTCTCCTTTTTACAACCCCTACATACCAATAATGCCACACGTGGCCACAATAATAGCACTTAAGCAAAATACTTAAATTAAAACTTGACAAGTAAGGGAAATGAATTACCTGAAGGTGTAGAGAATAAGTGGGGATACTTCCTCAACATGTCCTCCTCCGCTTCCCACTTCATCTCCTCCCTATTATCATTCCGCCACAAGACTTTGTGAGCGACATCCTGGTCCGTCGCTCGACACAGCGATCGAGTATCGCTATGGGACTCTCCTCATACGATAAACCCTCTGTCACCTGAACCTCGCTAGCTGGGAAAACTCTCGATGGGTCTCCGATACACTTCCGTAATATAGAAACATGGAAGACCGGATGTACCGCCTCTAAATCCGATGGCAGATCCAACTCATAGGAAACCTTGCCTACTCTACGGATGATCTGGTAAGGCCCAATGTACCTTGGGCTAAGTTTTCCCTTCTTTTCGAACCTCATTTCACCCTTCATGGGTGATACCTTCAAGAAAATCCAATCGTCTACCTGAAACTCCAAATGTCGACGCCGATTATGCGCATAAGACTTCTGCCGACTCTGAGCTGATAACAGTCTCTCCTGGATAAGTTTCACCTTATCCGCAGCCTGCTGAATCAAGTCTGGGCCAACCAACTGAACCTCGCCCACGTCAAACCAACCAATCGGCGACCTACACTTCCGCCCATACAAAGCCTCATATGGCGCCATCTGAATGCTAGAATGGTAGATGTTGTTATAAGAAAACTCTACAAGAGGCAAATGATCCTCCCAGCTACCCCTGAAATTAATAACACAGGCCCGCAGCATATCCTCAAATGTCTGGATAGTACGCTCGGCATGCCCGTCGGTCTGAGGATGAAACGCAGTACTGATACTCACATGTGTCCCTAACCCCTTCTGGAAAGACCTCCAGAAGTTAGCCATAAAATGGGCTCCTCTGTCTGATATAATCGATATAGGGACTCCGTGCAGTCTAACAATCTCCCTGATATACAATTTGGCATAATTCTCAACCGAATACGTAGTCTGGACTGGAAGAAAGTGGGCTAATTTCGTCAGTCTGTGGACAATAACCCAGATGGAATCACACTTCCTCTGAGTACGAGGTAACCCTGTAACAAAATCCATGTTGATCACCACCCACTTCCATGTCGGAATATCAATAGCCTGCAATAGCCCACCGGGCTTCTAGTGCTCAACCTTGACCTGCTGACAATTAGGACACTGAGCAACAATGTCACGACCCGATCCCGGGCCCGTGACTGGTGCCTTACCCGGGCACCCAAGTAGACATACATCAGAGTAACCAGTGGAATATAAAAACAAGACATGAAACATATATAAAATGAGACACGGTTTATCCAAGAAAAGATTGCCTTTCGGCATGTATATATACATCAAGAGTGAACAGTTACATCCCAACTTTACAACAGGACTACTGCACTTAGGAATGTAAACAACTATGGCGGGACAGGGCCCCGCCATACCCTGAATGTACATAAAGCTATAATGGCAGGGAGATCATACCCAAAAGACAAGCCTCCGGAGAAACGGGGCTTTTCCAAAAGCAGAAACGGTGATCCTAGGAGCGGGGACCAACAACAGGAGTACCTCTACCTGCGGCATGAACGCAGCCCCCCGAAGGAGGTCGATAACAGTACCAAGTATGTGAAATCAGAAAGCATCGAAATGAAATCAAAGCATTTTAAAACCACTTACAAATACAACCAATTCAACCGCACATAGTGCCACAGCATAGACAAGAGCAAAATAGATATAATATAACTGGTCTTTTCTAGGCCGCTAATGATCGAAGCAAGGTCAATCGCCTATAATATCATTATGCGAGCCTATTCCTGGACTCCCGCAGTCCGCATAGACCACCTAGGTCCGCATGAGGTATTCTCGTGACGGGGTAGCTAACCTCGGCATCAACTCGACTCCCGCACCGCATAGTCACAGCATCGCATGAGGTATTCCTCGTGACGTAACACACCCGGAGTGATCATCCTGGAACTCCCGCAGCTCCGCATAGATCACACAGACCCGCATGAGGTATTCCTCGCATCGGGGGCGGCTAACCCTCGGCATAACAAGTCAGGGGGTAAGTGATATAATATCAGCACAACTGCTTATCGTTAAACAACATAAGCACAACAAGGGAACCCCCTTTACACAAACATTTACAAGACACTAACACATGTAGCATCATAATATGTCTACTTATCAAACCAACTTACCACACCTTCAGAAATCATTTATAAGGTTCTTATAAACAAATAAGTAAACCGTTTCCTCTTATCTTTCTTAAGTCGTTATACCTAACTTCCCATAAAGCTAGTATAACACTTAAGCTTGTTGAAAAACCAAGTATTACTTTTCTTTCAAAAATGATTCATAACTCTTTTGAAATACTTCAAGATTCTTATTATTTAAAACTCAAGTCAAAAGACATCAGAGTAAAACCAATTTTAGTTAACACACGTACGTCTATCGTACTATATATATATCAAAAATATCATGCTCAAGAGGATAGGAAGAATCACATACCTCGCCGCGAAATCCACCTGCCAAGTCGAATATGTCGCGCGCAGAGTATCAACCTATAATAGTCAAATACGTCTATCAACGTCTAGACTACTCTGTAGAATATTCTAAGCAGAGGGTTCTCTATTCTACGGAAAATTGGGCAGCATTTCCCTACCCGTCAAACTACACAAGTCTACTGTAAATACAGCCCAATGTAAGTACAGTTCAATTCTCTTCTTTTATACCATCCTTCTATTAATCTTATACTCAATTCTAAACTACTACCATATGTAATCTCTAATTACAATAGAAGGACAAAGATTATTACCTCGATAAGCCCAAAATTATCCAAGATTAAATGTCGATCCTGAACAACGTTTAGCTCCTAATTTGCACGCTTCGATAGCTCCAAGAAACCCTTAGAAGTTTCTAACCAACTTCTACTTAATACTTCAACCAACTATGAAGATTTTCCTAGGGTTTCGTTTTGTGACTAAAGGATATAAAGTAGTATTTCCGGGCTTTTAGTATAGAGGTAACTTGGGAATACTATAAGGGATTTGGGCTAAGGTATTTTGGAATAGTAACAATACTAGAAGACAATTTCCTACCAAGGTGGGGGGGGGTGATTTCGGACGAGACAACTAGGAAGGGGGGGGGAAGACTTTGGATGAGAACTCTACAAAGGGGGGGAGGGATTTTGAGACTTGTAAATTGTTTAATGGATGAAGAAGTCTTGCACTTAAGGGGGGGTATTTATAGAACCCTCAATGACCAAGATTAAAGCAAATGGAGGGTGAAGATTGGGTTGCTTGTGTGAGTGGAGTCTTCCACCAAGTGTCCACCACAACATTGGGACATATGTCCACCACAACTTTGGGACATATGTCCCCCACAACAAAGAGACATGTGGCCATCCACTTGCTCAATAAAAACGTCCAACAAGGCCTCCACATGCCCCACAAAAAACGTCCAAACCTACTCCCACTATCCCAAAGAAATATCTTGCAAGACTTGACTATTTGACTTGGCCACTTGCCCACTATTTTCGTCCAACATGTGCCACCTAAGGGTGACACATGTCGCCCTCCTATCAGTCCAAAATATTTCATCTCTCGGAAAAATCCGAAATCGGTTAAAATATTAAAAACGTAAAATTTCCTTCACAAGGTTCGGAATCTTTTCCGTTGAAAGTTCACAATTTAATCTTTAACCTAATTAGGGCTTAAAAATTTGTACGTACGTCCTCACCTACATACTCTGGAACTACGGGGTATAACATTCTCCCCTCCTTAGAAACATTCGTCCCGAATGTTCCTTCTAGATTCAATTAAATCAGAAACGTCCTAGCTCCTCACAACTTAAACAGTTTGCAAATGCCACACATGGCCACAATACAACACTTAAGTACATATGAAAATTAAAATCAAGTAGGAAAGTGAGTTACCTGGAGGTGTGGGGAATAAGTGAGGATACTTCTGCCTCATGTCCTCCTCTGCTTCCCACGTCATCTCCTCTCTGTGCTCGTTCCGCCATAAGACCTTGACGGAAGCCACATCCTTTGTCCGTAATCTCCTAACCTGACGATCGAGTATCGCTATGGGAATCTCCTCATATGATAACCCCTTGGTCACCTGGACATCGTCAATCGGGTGCACTCTAGATGGATCTCCGATACATCTCCTCAGCATAGAAACATGGAAAACCGGATGCACTGCCTCCAGATCGGACGGCAGATCCAACTCATAGGCAACCTTGCCTACCCTGCGGACAATCTGATAAGGCCCAATGTACCTTGGGCTGAGTTTTCCTTTCTTCCCGAATCTCATCACACCCTTCATGGGTGACACCTTCAGGAAAACCCTATCATCAACCTCAAACTCCAGATGCCGACGACAATGATCTGCATACGACTTCTGTCGACTCTGAGCTGTCAATAGCCGCTCCTGGATAAGATTCACCTTATCCACTGCCTGCTGTATCAAGTCTGGCCCGACTAACTGCACCTCGCCCACATCGAACCAGCCTATCGACGACCTTCACTTCCTCCCATATAAGGCCTCATAAGGCACCATCTGGATACTGAAGTGGTAGTTGTTATTATACGCAAACTCCACTAGCGGCAAATGATCCTCCCAGCTACCCCTGAAATCAATAACACAGGCTCGCAGCATATCCTCAAGAGTCTGGATAGTACGCTCTGCCTGTCCGTCTGCATCGAGGATGAAATGCGATCTTGAGGCTCACCGCCCCTAATCCTCCTGGAAAGACCTCCAAATTAGCGTAAACCGGGCTCTCGTCTCGATATGATAGAAATAGGGACCCCATGCAGTCTCACGATCTCTCGGATGTAAAGTCTAGCATAATCCTCAGCCGAAAAAGTCATCCTGACGGGAAGAAAGTGGGCGGATTTCGTCAGCCTGTCGACGATGACCCAGATAGAATCATGCTTCCTCTGAGTGCGAGGTAATCCTGTGATAAAGTCCATGTTGATCACCTCCCACTTCCGTGTCGGATCTCTATCGTCTCGCAATAATCCACGGGCCTCGTGCTCTACCTTACTGCGAAAACACGCATCGAGCAACAAACTCTGCAACGTCCCTCTTCAGGCAATCCCACCAATACACAAATCTGAGGTCGTGGTACATCTTTGTCGACCCCGGATGGATAGAGTAACGCGCGCTGTGTGCTTCCCCTAGAATCTGCTGCCGAAGTCCTGCAATATCTGGAATACACAACCTGCCCTCAAACCTTAGCACCCCATCAGGTGCTACCTCAAAAGGACCCTTCCCCTCACGAAGAGCCGTATCAAGATACCGTGTCAAAATCGGATCCTCAAACTGCCGCTCTTCACCTCCTCGACGATGGAAGACTCGGCAACCTCTCGAACCGAACCCCATCGCTATCGTAACCAATCGGTCGGACTCCAAGGCTCGCTAACTGGTGTAACTCGCGGACCATGGCTCTCCTCTCTGGCTGTACATCTGAGAGACTCCCCATCGACCTACGACTAAGGGCATCTGCCACAATATTGGCCTTTCCTGGGTGGTACAGATATCGACATCATAATCCTTGAGTAACTCTAACCACCGCCTCTGCCGTAAGTTCGGCTCCTGCGTGAAGATATACCGAGGCTCTTGTGGTGCGTAAATATCCACATGAACTCCATACAAATAGTGCCTCCAGATCTTGGCGTGAATCACCGCGCCAACTCCAAATCATGCGGGTAATTCTTCTCATGCTTCTTGAGGCCGAGATGCGACGCTATAACCTTACCTCGCGATCAATACACATCCAAGCCCGACGCCCGACGATCACAATACACCACATAACCGCTGGACCTGCGAAGAGTAAGAACCGCGATGTCAATCTCTCCTTGATGGCGAAAACCCCGCCACAAGCATCATCCATCGAAACTTAGCCGCTTTCGAGTCACTAGTCAATGATGCGAAATATAAGCAAATTTCTCCACGAACCGATAATAACCCGCAAGGCCCGTAAAATCGCTGCACTCCGCTTGGTAGTAGGTCTAGGCCAAGTCCTGACTGCCTCGATCTTAGTCGTATCCACCCGAATACCATCGGCGCCGACAATGTGCCCGAGAAAAGCCACTGAAGCCAACCAAAACTCACATTTGGAAAACTTGGCGTACAACTGCTGGTCCTGGAGAACTCTCAGCACAGTCCTCAAATGCTCCGCATGCTACTGCTATGAGCGAGAATAAACCAAGATGTCATCAATGAATACTATCACAAACGTATCCAAAAATGGCTTGAACACTCGGTTCATCAAGTCCATAAATATCACCGGAGCATTGGTCAAATCGAAAGACATAACCCTGAACTCATAGGTGCGCATCGGTCCGAATGCGATCTAGGGACATCCGCCTCTCTAACTCGCACCTGATGATAGCCCGATTGCAGATCAATCTTGGAGAAACATCTCGCACCGTGTAACTGGTCGAACAAATCATCAATCCTGGGAAGGGGGTATCTGTTCTTAATAATCACCTTATTCAGCTGCCTGTAATCAACACACATGCGCAGCGTCCCGTCCTTCTTCTTCACGAACAATACCGGCGCTCCCCAGGGAGAAACACTAGGCCTGATGAAGCCCTTCTCCAGAAAATCTCTCAGCTGGTCCTTCAACTCTCTCAACTCGGCAGGTGCCATTCTGTATGGCGGAATGGATATAGGCCGAGTGTCCGCAGACATCGATACAAAACTCTATCTCCTCTCGGGAGGGATATCCGGAGGTCGTCTGAAACACATCCGGGAACTCTCGACCATCGAATCGATGAAAATCTGGTACGCGACCTCGATCAAACACCGAATGAGATGGTAGATATACCCTTCGCACCATATTCCTAGCCTTGAGGTAAGAAATAAACCTACCGCCGGTGACACGGTGTTCCTCCCACTCGATAACGGCCTCAGAAAGCGAACCGTACCACTCTCTCCCTGCAGTCTACATTGGCATAGCAAGAAGCTAGCCAATCCATACCCATGATCACATCAAAATCGGTCATATCCAACTCTATCAAGTCGGCTAGGGTCTGACGACTACATAAAGTCACTGGGCAAGCCCTATATACCCGCCGAGCTACCACTGAATCACCCACTGGCGTAGCTACCTCGAAAGGGCCTATGGACTCAGGCTCTATCCCTATCCTACTAGCAATATGGGGAGATATATAGGACAGAGTAGAACCTGGATCTATCAAGGCATATACGTCAGAACAAGAAACTGATAAAGTACTTGTGACGACATCCGGCGATGCCTCTTGGTCCTGGCGGCTGGACAGGGCATAAATGCGGTTCTGAGGACCGCTGGAACTGGGGCCCGTGCCACGACCTCTGCCGCGACCTGCTGGTCCATGAGTACCCTGCCCTCCGGGGCGAGTAATCAGAGAGATGAAGACCTGCGAAGGACCTCGTAGGTTGACCCTACCATCTGACCGCCTCGCCTGGACGGTCTCGCAAAGTGACCCTTCTGGCCGCAAGCATAACAAACTCCTGAAGTATGACCACAACTCCCATAATGGGATCTACCGCATCGGCCACACTGAGGGGGGGTGGTCTCGATCGGTTAGCACCTCTGCTACTCGAAGTCCGCCACGGGGCCACGACCGCCCGAATACTCTTGGCATCGAAGACGGTGTAGGAGTGCTCTGAGCTGGCTGTGGTGAAAATCTAGTCTGCTGCTGAGACCGTCCACCCTGAGAGCTACCAAAAGATCCTGCCGTCCTGGCCTTCTTCTGCTGCTGATATTTGTCGACCCCTCGGCCTCTACGCTCCTCACACCCAAGTGCATGAGCCTGCATGCGGGCAATGTCCATGCCCTACCGAGAGCTACACCGAGCAAGACTCGCCAAATAATCATCTAGCCGGTGGCGTAGCGGTGCACCGCCCTCCATATCGCTACCAACGCAGGACATATCGAGCCAACGAGTCGAACTCTACATTGTACTCCCGAATGCGGCGCCTCTGCGCTCAAAGATCTAAAATCTGTCGGCCCGTGCTCTCCTCATCTGTGGCGGCAAGAAATGAGTGAGAAATTCCTCAGAGAACTCGTCCCATACTGCTGGAGGAGCATGCTCTCCCCGGGATAGCTCCCACGAATCAAACCAGTCGACTGCGGTATCACGCAGCCGATGCGAACCCAAGACCACTAACTCGGTCTTCGAAGCCCTGATCACTCTCATGATCCGTCAGTAGTGTCGGATGAACTCCTCGCGATCATCCTCGTGCCTCGACCCGTAGAACTCGCGGGCCGCAACTCAGAAATCTCGTAGTCTCAAACTATCCGACTCGGGTGAACCACGGGTATTATCGAGCCGAATCGCCAGATCCTATCTCATGTCCGCCACGATCCGGGCTAGTAATCGGGCCATCTCCTCAGAACCATCTCCTCCGGTCGGTGCCGCTGGATCGAGGCGCAGTATCGTGGTCTCGTGAGCCTCACCGCGCTCTAAACTCTCTGGGCCGGGCGCGTCGTGGAACTCGTCGTCAAGCACTACTCGTGGTGGTGGGCACGTGCCTCGTGACCCTGTGTCCTACTAGCGGCTCCTGGCCGCTTGCCCTTCTCGGGCCCGGTTGCCTTGCGAGGCATAATCGTAGTGTAAAAGAAGTATGTTAGAGGGGTCCAACTTATAACACAGCTCTAAGGCACGATCTCAGAGTGAGAAGAATGGAAACCAATCCTAAATATACTATAACCTCCTGATTATTGGTGTGGTGCACAACACACCGATAATCAAGACTCTACTAGATACGGTCTGTAGACACTTTCCGAGGATTAACTGCTCTGATACCACTTTTGTCACGACCGATCCGGGCCCGTGATCGTGCCTTACCCGGGCACCCAAGTAGACATACATCAGAGTAACCAGCGGAATATAAAAACAAGACATGAAACATATGTAAAATGAGACACAGTTTATCCAAGAAAAGATTGTCTTTCGGCATGTATATATGCATCAAGAGTGAACAGTTACATCACAACTTTACAACAAGACTACAGACCTCTAGGAATGTAAACAACTATGGCGGGACAGGGCCCCACCATACCCTGAATGTACATAAAGCTACAATGGCAGAGAGATCATACCCAAAAGACAAGCCTCCGGAGAAACGGGGCTTTCCCAAAAGCAGAAACGGTGATCCTAGGAATGGGACCAACAACAGAGTACCTCTACTGCGGCGTGAACGCACTTCAAGGAGGTCGATAATAGGTACCAAGTATGTGAAATCAGAAAATCGAAATGAAATCAAAGCATTTTAAAACCACTTACAAATACAACCAATTCAACCGCACATAGTGCCACAGCATAGACAAGAGCAAAATAGATATAATGTAACTGGTCTTTTCTAGGCCGCAAATGATCGAAGCAAGGCCAATCGCCTATAGTATCATTATGCGAGCCTATTCCTGGACTCCCGCAGTCCGCATAGACCACCTAGGCCCGCATGAGGTATTCCTCGCATCGGGGGTAGCTAACCTTCGGCATCAACCTGGACTCCCGCAGTCCGCATAGTCACATAGACCGCATGAGGTATTCCTCGCATCGGGTAACACACCCGGAGTGATCATCCTGGAACTCTCGCAGCTCCGCATAGGTCACCTGCACCGCGTGAGGTATTCCTCGACGGGGCGCTAACCCTCGGCATAACAAGTCAGGGGGGTAAGTGATATAATATCAGCACAACTGCTTATCGTTAAACAACATAAGAACAACAAGGGAACCCCCTTTACACAAACGTTTACAAGACACTAACACACGTAGCATCATAATATGTCTACTTATCAAACCAACTTACCACACCTTCAGAAATCATTTATAAGGTTCTTATAAACAAATAAGTAAACCGTTTCCTCTTATCTTTCTTAAGTCGTTATACCTAACTTCCCATAAAGCTAGTATAACACTTAAGCTTGTTGAAAAACCAAGTATTACTTTTCTTTCAAAAATGATTCATAACTCTTTTGAAATACTTCAAGATTCTTATTATTTAAAACTCAAGTCAAAAGACATCAGAGTAAAACCAATTTTAGTTAACACACGTACGTCTACCGTACTATATATATATCAAAAATATCATGCTCAAGAGGATAGGAAGAATCACATACCTCCTCGGCGAAATCCACCTGCCAAGTCGAATATGTCGCGCGCAGAGTATCAACCTATAATAGTCAAATACGTCTATCAACGTCTAGACTACTCTGTAGAATATTCTAAGCAGAGGGTTCTCTATTCTACGGAAAATTGGGCAGCATTTCCCTACCCGCCAAACTACACAAGTCTACTGTAAATACAGCCCAATGTAAGTACAGTTCAATTCTCTTCTTTATACCATCCTTCTATTAATCTTATACTCAATTCTAAACTACTACCATATGTAATCTCCAATTACAATAGAAGGACAAAGATTATTACCTCGATAAGCCCAAAATTATCCAAGACTAAATGTCGATCCTGAACAACGTTTAGCTCCTAATTTGCACGCTCCGATAGCTCCAAGAAACCCTTAGAAGTTTCTAACCAACTTCTACTTAATACTTCAACCAACTATGAAGATTTTCCTAGGGTTTCGTTTTGTGACTAAAGGATATAAAGTAGTATTTCCGGGCTTTTAGTATAGAGGTAACTTGGGAATACTATAAGGGATTTGGGCTAAGGTTGGAAATTGTTTAATGGATGAAGAAGTCTTGCACTTAAGGGGGGGTATTTATAGAACCCTCAATGGCCAAGATTAAAGCAAATGAAGGGTAAAGATTGGGTTGCTTGTGTGAGTGGAGTCTTTCACCAAGTGTCCACCACAACATTGGGACATATGTCCACCACAACTTTGGGACATATGTCCCCCACAACAAAGAGACATGTGGCCATCCACTTGCTCAAGAAAAACGTCCAACAAGGCCTCCACTTGCCCCACAAAAAACGTCCAAACCTACTCCCACTATCCCAAAGAAATATCTTGCAAGACTTGACTATTTGACTTGGCCACTTGCCCACTATTTTCGTCCAACATGTGCCACCTAAGGGTGACACATGTCGCCCTCCTATCGGTCCAAAATATTTCATCTCTCGGAAAAATCCAAAATCGGTTAAAATATTAAAAATGTAAAATTTCCTTCACAAGGTTCAGAATCTTTTCCGTTGAAAGTTCACAATTTCATCTTTAACCTAATTAGGGCTTAAACATTTGTACGTACGTGTCACGACCCGATCTCGGGCCCGCGACTGGTGCCTTACCCCGGGCACCCTAGTGATACAACATCAGAGAAAATCAGCGGAAATAAAAAAACATGAATATGAAACAAAATACCATATAAGAAACAGGCTAACCAAAACGGTTACCTTCATGTGTATACATATAACCGAACAGTTAAAATCCTTAACAAACCCTGCCCACAACAGTACTACAGACCTCTAAGAAGATAACAACAACCATGACGGGAAAGGGCCCCGCCATACCCCTGAATGTACAAGTACCTATAATGACAGGGGACTATACCAAAATATAAGCCTCCGGAGAAACGGAGCTTCCCAACGCTGAACTGCGATCCTATGAGCGAGGATCAACAACTGGTGTACCTCTACCTGCGGCATGAACGCAGCTTCGGGCGAGGTCGACAACAGTACCAAGTATGTGAAATCAAAATACGTAATGAAATCACATTTCATCATTTTATAAAACCATTTCGCAATAAGTAAACAATTAGGTCAAGTGGGACGCATATCCCGAATAATCACTCACATAACTATGGGTCTCACGCCCATAATATCACTCATGCGTGGAACTCATTCTCATCACGGCAGTTACATGATGTAAAACAACATCCATATGTGAACCTGAACACTAGATCCTGCCTGCGTCATCAAACCGATCAGGCCAAGTAGAATAGCCAACTACCAGTTCCAAAAGCTAGTCATAAAACTTCACGGGCAAGGTACGGAAGCCAACTACCATATCCAAAAGATAGCCACGCAACTGGCCGAGGCAAGTACCATAAGCGAACGTACCCTAGCCTACCGTCTCACGAGATATGACCGAGGCAAGTATCTAAAGTTATCTACCAGAGCCTGCCGATACACGAGAAATGGCCAGGACAAGTATCTAAAGTGTGCCTGAACCACATGTACAAATCAAGCCCGTGATCGCTCGTCACCGCGGCAAGCTTCATGGATTAGCGGTCCATGGACAAATAACATAATCCTCACAATGACCGCATGCCCAAGATCTTACCTCGAAAGCATGGCCATGAAACCATCCCATCGACGATACCCGCGACCATCCATCGTGTCAGTATGTCCAAAGGAAATAACAAGATAATACTCAAAGTGGACGCATACTCGTGGACCATCCAACGTGTCAGTATGTCCAAGCAATAAATTAGATAACCGGCCCTCCCAGAGAGTCACGGTAGCACAGAAACAAAACACTTGCCCATCAAAGGCAATCACAACAAGCATAGGCAAGTTCAACGTACTTTCATTTTATATCAACAATCCGGGTTTCAACCCCAAAATACTATATACTTTCATTCTTTCAAAAAGACCTCTTTCTACGTAAAAGCCACACGATACTAATACTCGTAGTATTAAAAACACGTTTCCTTTTTAAACCAAATTACTACACATTCAGAAAATCTTTACAAGTTTTTTAAAATCAAGTACTCTATACTTTTTAAACCAAGTGCTTTTCTTTTAAAACAACAACAGGTGTTCTTTTAAAACCCAAATAACTTACTCTCTTCAAAACAAGTAACTTATACTTAAATCAAGTTACTTCTCTTTTTCCGAAAACAAGTCGTTATAAGTCAAGTCTCTTATCTTTCAAGATCAAGTCTCTTATCTTTCAAGATCAAGTCTCTTAACTTTCAAAATCAAGTCGTTTTACTGTCAAAATAAAATCTTTCTTTTATCCTCATAAAGTCATTATAACTAACTTCCCATAAAGCCATTATAACACTTTTTGTTTTAAATAAACAAAATTCATTTCACACACGTACGTCTACCGTACTATATAGTTCACAACAATCATGCTCAAGAGTATAGGAAGAATCACATACCTCTTCGGCTTAATCCACAAGCCAAGTCAAGTATGCCGCGCGTAGAAGATGCACCTATAACAACCACAATAAATCTATCAATCTCTAGTTCTCTTCGTAGCATATTCTAAGTAAACAGTTCCTTATTCTATGGAAAATTCGGCATCACCTCCCCCCCGCAAACACATAAATAACCTCCCCCTAACAAGGCCTGCTACCAAGCCAACAACTCCAAGGGGATTACACGTCTAACCGAACGTGTTCAATTCTGCTTCACAATAATATTACACAAGTCTACTGTAAATATAGTCCAATGTAAATACAGTTCCAATATATCTTATACTAAATTCTATACTACTACAATATGTAATATCCAATTACAATAGGGGGACATAGATCATTACCTCGATAAGCCCAAAATTATCCAAGTTTATAAGTCGATCCTGAGCAACGTTTAGCTCCAACTCCTTACGCTCCAACCCGCTCCAAGCGACCCTTAGAAGTTTCTAAACAACTTCTCTTAAAACTTCAACCAAGCTAGGAAGATTTTCTAGGGTTTCACTTTGCGACTAATGGAATAAAGTAGTATTTCCGGGCTCCTAGTATTGAAATAACTTGGAATACAACTAGGGATACTAGGCTACGGTATTTGGGATTATACAATAATACTTGGAGTATTTTCTACACAAGTGGGGGGAGGGGGACGAAAACCATACAAAGGGAAAGGGATATTTTTGCCTTGGAAAGTCTTTAAGTGTGGATGAATATTATGTCTTGCACTATGGGGTATTTATAGAAGAATCAAGGGCCAAGATCAATGTAAGTGTATGGTCAAGATTGGGCCATGTGTGTGTGGGTCCCACCACACCACATGGCCAACAAAAAACAAGACAAGTGGCTTGCCACTTGTAAGGCCAATTCGGCCATGGACACTTGGCAATAAAAATCGGCCACTCTTGGCCACATGGGGGTGACATGTGTCGCCCCCCTACTCGTCCATAATATTTCATCTTCCGAAAATATCCAAAATACCGAAAATCTCACAACAAAGCGGGCCCACAAAACCAGTAAATTTCTCCGTGGGCCCCACGTGACCATTTCCGAAAATAAAATCTCATAATTCTAAAATAATCCAAGAAGCCCAAATACCAAATCTGGGAATCCAATTCTCATCAACGAACCTTTTTCCTTCACAAAACCCGGAAACTTTTCCGTCGAAAAATCACTTCTTTCTTTCTTTCCAAAATTTCTGTCGTATTCTCGTACGTACGTCCTCACATACATACCCTGGAACTACAGGGTATAACATTATTCCCCCCTTAGAAACATTCGTCCCAAATGTTCCTTCTAAGTCTCCAAACATACATGTGCCAATATAGTCTCCACTACTATACTTACAAAACCGATCATGCCACCAATGGCCAGAATATAACATGTGCGCAAAACTCAAATACATGCCAACGAGGAAATCATTTCTAGTCTCACAACAGCTCCCACTAGCTTCAATTTACTCTAAGGCCATTCCCGACCTTCACGATCCGATTCTGGTCGAACGCATCCACGAACCCGTACGATGGTTACCTAAACTTGGGCTTAGCACCCTCGTGACCCTACCACCTGGCGGGACCACCTCGAACTGACCCCACCCCAAACCGGGCTGCGGGTTGACACGCAACCTTGCCTCAACCCGACCCATTTCGCACCAAGCTCTTGTTCCCCGGTCCGGAACAATCTCACTAATACTTTTGTCACGAAAACCTAGTGGTCTTCTTAGCTCACTACCCTCTTATAATTCACACCACTCAGGGACTTATCACACAATTTTACCCCACGTATACTATGCACTCCAACAAAGGTCAAATCGTAAACAAAATCTTTTACTCAAGACGGTCTCGCCTCTAAGGTCTCCACGTATAATATTATAAGGCTCACATCTCTATGTACCCAACTTCCCTTTTACTAACCAGGCCTCTAAATCACAATTTAGCATAATGCTATCTGAACATAATACTTAGCACATCATCATATCATCAATGCATACTAGTCTCTAGAGGGTGAAGGATATACCTGAAATCAAAATAGGCGGTTCCAAGGACCGCTAGAACTGGGAACTTCCACCACGACCCTCGCTCGCTGCCGTGTATGAACACCGCCTAGCTATCGGCGAAGAACCCGCAGATCCGAAGGCCGAGTCTCAACATCCGCGCTACCTACGGTTGGACAATTTTTGCTAAATGGCCTGGCCGCCGCATGTAAAACAAACTCTCTGAATACCGCGACACTTCCGCGCATGGGTTTTACCACACTGGCCACACCGAGGTTGGGGTGGCTTCATCCGGCCAACACTCCCGCTTCCTCAAAACTGAACACCGAGCCACGACTCGCTCTCAAGATGAGACCACTTATATCGGGCGGAGGCGCATAACTAGTCTGGCCGCTGCGCGTCCGCTCGAAAGTTACCAAGGACCTGCCGTCCTGGCCTTCTTCTGCTGGTATTGGTCAATCCGTCGGTCTCTCCGTGCCTCACACCCTAGTGCATGAGCCTGCATGCGGGCAATGTCCATGCCCGGCTGAAGAGATACACCCGAACAAGACTCTGCCAAGTAGTCATCAAGCCCTGTGACGTAGCGGTGCACTCTATCCTCCATATTAGCTACTAACGCAGGGTCATATCGAGCCAACGAGTCGAACTCTACGTTGTACTCCCGAACTGTGCGTCCTTCTTGTCTCAACATCAGAAACATGTCGGCCCGAGCCCTGCTCATCTGTGGAGGCAAGAAGTGAGTGAGGAATGTCTCTGAGAACTCGTCCCATACCGCTGGAAGTGCATGCTCTCCCCAGGACAGCTCCCACGAATCAAACCGGGCCGATCCGCAGATCACGCACCGTCGCGAACCAAGATCACCGATCGGTCTTCGAAGCCTTGATCACTCTCGCGATCCAGAATCGCTTGGATGAACTCCTGCGATCATCTCGTGCCTCGACCGTAGAACTTCGTGGGCCGCAACTCGTAAAGTCGTAATCTCAAACTATCCGATGCGGGATGAACTACGGGCTACCGAATCGAGCTGCGTGATCCAGCCTATCCTCATGTATGGCCACGATTCTGGCTAGTAACTGGGCCATCTCCTTGTAACCCATCTCCTCTGCTCCAGGCTGTGGGACTGGAGGCTCAGGTACCGTGGTCTCTGTAGCCACTGCTGCGGCTCTACTCGCGACTCTCGCCGCTTTGCTCTTCGGGCCCTGTTTGCCTTACGTGGAGGCATAACTGGCAGAAAAGAATACGTCAGAAGGAGTCCAACTTACAACACCGCTCTAAGGCACGTTCTCAGAGTGAGAAGAATGGAAACCAATCCTAAATGTCCTGCAGCCTCCTGATTATAGATGTGGTGCACAACACACCGATAATCAAGACTCTACTAGACACGATCTGTAGACACTTTCCGAGGACTAACTGCTCTGATACCACTTTTGTCACGACCCGATCTCGGGCCCGCGACTGGTGCCTTACCCCGGGCACCCTAGTGATACAACATCAGAGAAAATCAGCGGAAATAAAAAAACATGAATAGGAAACAAAATACCATATAAGAAACAGGCTAACCAAAACGGTTACCTTCATGTGTATACATATAACCGAACAGTTAAAATCCTTAACAAACCATGCCCACAACAGTACTACAGACCTCTAAGAAGATAACAACAACCATGACGGGAAAGGGCCCCGCTATACCCCTGAATGTACAAGTACCTACAATGACAGGGGACTATACCAAAAGATAAGCCTCCGGAGAAACGGAGCTTCCCAATGCTGAACTGCGATCCTATGAGCGAGGATCAACAACTGGTGTACCTCTACCTGCGGCATGAACGCAGCCCGGGCGAGGTCGATAACAGTACCAAGTATGTGAAACTGAAAATATCGTAATGAAATCACATTTCATCATTTTATAAAACCATTTCGCAATAAGTAAGCATAGGTCAAGTAAGGGACGATATCCCGAATAATCACTCACACATAACTATGGGTCTCACGCCCATAATATCACTCATGCCCGTGGAACTCATTCCTCACTGCTGGCAGTACATGATGTAAAACAACATCCATATGTGAACCTGAACACTAGATCCTGCCTGCGTCATCAAACCGATCGGGCCAAGTAGAATAGCCAACTACCAGTTCCAAAAGCTAGTCATAAAACTTCACGGGCAAGGTACGGAAGCCAACTACCAGATCCAAAAGCTAGCCACGCAACTGGCCGAGGCAAGTACCATAAGCGAACGTACCCTAGCCTACCGTCTCACGAGATATGACCGAGGCCAGTATCTAAAGCTCGCTACCAGAGCCTGCCGATACGAAATGTCCAGACAAGTATCTAAAGTGTGCTGAACCACGTGTACAAATCAAGCCCGTGATCGCCGTCACCGCGCAAGCTTCATGGATTAGCGGTCCATGGACAAATAACATAATCCTCACAATGACCGCATGCCCCGGCATCTTACCTCGGAAAGCATGGCCATGAAACCATCCTACTGGACGCATACCCGTGGACCATCCATCGTGTCAGTATGTCCAAAGGAAATAACAAGATAATACTCAAAGTGGACGCATACTCGTGGACCATCCAACGTGTCAGTATGTCCAAGCAATCAATCAGATAACCGGCCCTCCCAGAGAGTCACGGTAGCACAGAAACAAAACACTTGCCCATCAAAGGCTATCACAACAAGCATAGGCAAGTTCAACGTACTTTCATTTTATATCAACAATCCGGGTTTCAACCCCAAAATACTATATACTTTCATTCTTTCAAAAAGACCTCTTTCTACGTAAAAGCCACACGATACTAATACTCGTAGTATTAAAAACACGTTTCCTTTTTAAACCAAATTACTACACCTTCAGAAAATCTTTACAAGTTTTTTTAAAATCAAGTACTCTATACTTTTTAAACCAAGTGCTTTTCTTTTAAAACAACAACAAGTGTTCTTTTAAAACCCAAATAACTTACTCTCTTCAAAACAAGTAACCTATACTTAAATCAAGTTACTTCTCTTTTTCCGAAAACAAGTCGTTATAAGTCAAGTCTCTTATCTTTCAAGATCAAGTCTCTTATCTTTCAAGATCAAGTCTCTTAACTTTCAAAATCAAGTCGTTTTACTGTCAAAATCAAATCTTTCTTTTATCCTCATAAAGTCGTTATAACTAACTTCCCATAAAGCCATTATAACACTTTATGTTTTAAACAAACAAAATTCATTTCACACACGTACGTCTACCGTACTATATAGTTCACAACAATCATGCTCAAGAGTATAGGAAGAATCACATACCTCTTCGGCTTAATCCACAAGCCAAGTCAAGTATGCCGCGCGTAGAAGATCCACCTATAACAACCACAATATATCTATCAATCTCTAGTTCTCTTCGTAGCATATTCTAAGTAAACAGTTCCTTATTCTATGGAAAATTCGCAAAGACCTCCCCGCAAACACATAAATAACCTCCCCCTAACAAGGCCTGCTACCAAGCCAACAACTCCAAGGGGATTACACGTCTAACCGGACGTGTTCAATTCTGCTTCACAATAATATTACACAAGTCTACTGTAAATACAGTCCAATGTAAATACAGTTCAATCCTTTATAATCATCCTTCCAATATATCTTATACTCAATTCTATACTACTACAATATGTAATATCCAATTACAATAGGGGGACATAGATCATTACCTCGATAAGCCCAAAATTATCCAAGTTTATAAGTCGATCCTGAGCAACGTTTAGCTCCAACTCCTTACGCTCCAACCCGCTCCAAGCGACCCTTAGAAGTTTCTAAACAACTTCTCTTAAAACTTCAACCAAGCTAGGAAGATTTTTCTAGGGTTTCACTTTGCGACTAATGGAATAAAGTAGTATTTCCGGGCTCCTAGTATTGAAATAACTTGGAATACAACTAGGGATACTAGGCTAAGGTATTTGGGATTATACAATAATACTTGGAGTATTTTCTACACAAGTGGGGGGAGGGGGACGAAAACCATACAAAGGGAAAGGGATATTTTTGCCTTGGAAAGTCTTTAAGTGTGGATGAATATTATGTCTTGCACTATGGGGTATTTATAGAAGAATCAAGGGTCAAGATCAATGTAAGTGTATGGTCAAGATTGGGTCATGTGTGTGTGGGTCCCACTACACCACATGACCAACAAAAAACAAGACAAGTGGCTTGCCACTTGTAAGGCCAATTCGGCCATGGACACTTGGCAATAAAAATCGGCCACTCTTGGCCACATGGGGGTGACATGTGTCGCCCCCCTACTCGTCCATAATATTTCATCTTCCGAAAATATCCAAAATACCGAAAATCTCAAAAACAAAGCGGGCCCACAAAACCAGAATTTCTCCCGTGGGCCCCACGTGACCATTTCCGAAAATAAAATCTCATAATTCTAAAATAATCCAAGAAGCCCAAATACCAAATCTGGGAATCCAATTCTCATCAACGAACCTTTTTCCTTCACAAAACCCGGAAACTTTTCCGTCGAAAAATCACTTCTTTCTTTCTTTCCAAAATTTCTGTCGTATTCTCGTACGTACGTCCTCACATACATACCCTGGAAATACGGGGTATAACAGTACGTCCTCACCTACATACTCTGGAACTACGGGGTATAACAAACAAAACCTGCCACGTCCATCTTCAGGTCATCCCACCAATACATACATCTGAGGTCATTGTACATCTTAGTCGACCCCGAATGAATAGAGTAACGAGCACTGTGTGCCTCCCCTAGAATATGTTGACGAAGTCCTGCAACATCAGGAACACACAATCTGCCCTCAAATCTGAGCACCCCATCAGGCACTACCTCAAACAGACTCTTCTCCTCTCGAAGAGTCGTATCTCGATTCCGTATCATATCTGGGTCCTCATATTGTCGCCTCTTCACCTCATCAACGATGGAAGACTCGGCAATCTCACGAACCCGTACCCCACTATCATCGGTATCGACCAATCGAACCCCAAGGCTCGCTAGCTGATCTGACAGACCATGTCCTGTCCACCAGGCTGCACCTCTGACAGACTCCCCATCGATCTACGACTCAAAGTATCTGCAACCACGTTGGCTTTTCCCGGATGGTATAGGATATCAACATCATAATCCTTCAACAACTCTAACCACCGTCGCTGTCGCAAGTTCAGCTCCCTCTGCCTGAAGATGTACTGGAGGCTCTTTTGGTCTGTATAAATATCCACATGAACCCCGTATAAATAATGTCTCCAAATCTTCAAGAAATGAATAACTGCGGCCAACTCTAAGTCGTGAGTAGGGTAATTCCTCTCATGCTTTTGTAGCTGCCGGGAAGCATAGGCTACCTTGCCGTTCTGCATCAATACGCACCCTAGCCCGATACCCGAGGCATCACAATAAATCGCGTAGCCCTCTAACCCCTTGGGAAGAGTAAGAACTGGAGCCATCGTTCACTTTTCCTTCAGTAACTGGAAGCCCTTTTCGCAAGCTTCTGTCCACTGGAACTTAGCTGCTCGATTCACCCTAGTCAATCTGCCGATATCAAGCAAATCGCTTCACAAACGCATTTATAATAACTCGCCAAACTAAGAAAATGCGCACCTCCATCTGAGTAGTAGGTCTCGGCCAAGACTTGACCGCCTCAATCTTTGTCGTATCAACCTGAACACCGTCAGCCCCAATAATATGCCTCAAGAATGCCACTGAGGCCAACCAAAACTCACACTTGGAGAACTTAGCGAACAACTGCCGGCTCCGGAGGACCACAAGTACCGTCCTCAAGTGATCTGCATGCTCCTGCTCTGTACGCGAATAAACCTGGATGTCATCAATGAATACTATAACAAACGTATCCAAAAATGGCTTGAACACCCGGTTCATCAAATCCATAAATACCGCTGGAGCGTTGGTCAAACCGAAAGACATCACCCTGAACTCATAGTGCCCATACCGGGTCCTGAATGCAGTCATTGGGATATCTGTCTCTCTAACTCTTACCTGATGATAACCAGACCGCATGTCTATCTTGGAGAAACACCTCGCACCCTGCAACTGGTCAAACAAATCATCAATCCTGGGGAGGGGGAATCTGTTCTTGATGGTTACCTTATTCAGCTGCCTGTAATCAACACACATACGCAGCGTTCCGTCCTTCTTCTTTACAAACAAAATCGACGCTCCCCAGGGAGAAACACTAGGCTTGATAAAGCCTTTTTCCAGCAAATCTTTCAGTTGGTCCTTCAAATCCCTCAACTCAGCAGGTTCCATCCTATACGGCGGAATAGATATAGGCCGAGTGTCTGGCAACATATCAATACAAAACTCAATCTCCCTCTCAGGAGGGATACCCGGGAGATCGTCTGAGAATACATCTGGAAACTCTCTAACCACCGGAACTGACTGAACAGCTGGCACCTCAGCCTCTGTATCAAATACCCGAATCAGATAATAGATGTACCCTTTCTGCACCATCTTCTTAGCCTTGAGGTAATAAATAAACCTACCCTCGGCGACGCTGTGTTGCCCTTCCACTCGATAACTGGCTTACCAGGAAACTGGAATTGGACCAACCTGTTTCTAGAGTCAACGTTGACATAATAAGAAGCCAACCAGTCCATACCCATAATGACATCAAAATATGTCATCTCCAACTCTATCAAGTCTGCTAGGGTCTGACGACTGTAAATAAACACCGGGCAACCTTTGTATACCCGCTCAGCTAACACCGAATCACCCACTGGCGTAGCTACCTCAAAAGGCTCTATCGGCACCAGCTCTATCCCGATTCTACCAGCAATAAGGGGGGACACATAGGACAAGGTAGAACCTGGATCTATCAAAGCATAAATGTCACAGCATGAAATCAATAATGACAAGTGATGACGTTCGGGGAAGCCTCCTGATCCTGCCGGCTGACTAAGGAATATATACAGTTATGTGGACCGCTAGAACTAGGACCTCCACCACGACCCCTACCGCGGCCTGCCGGTCCGTGAACACCCTGCCCTCCGGGGCGCAAACCATAGAAGAAGAAGACCCAGCAACTGACCCTGTCGGCTGAACCATACCACCCATGTTGTCTCTGGTCGGACAATCTCTCTTCAAATGGCCCTGCTGGCCACAAGAGTAACAAGCTCCTGGAGGAACATGACACCTCCCATGATGGGAACTACCACACCGACCACACCGAGGTATAGGTGGCCTCATCTGACTGGGACCCCGGTTCCTCTGGGAACCCGAAGCCCCGAGCCACGACACGCCTCAATAATCCGACCGATCAAACCTCCTGCCAGAAAACCGAGAAGGAGCACTCTGTGCCGGCTGAAATGTGGACTGCTCGCTTGAGGCCGTGCGCCTCGAAAATCACCTCAAACCTCGCTGCCCCGCCTCTTGGGCCGGATCGAGTCTGACCGTCCTCTCTCTCGCCCTCTATCCTCGTGCATAAGCTCGCATCTCGCAATATCCATACCTGGCTGAAGGGCCACTCCCAGGCATGGAGTAATCATATGACGGTCTAGCCCCATCACATAGCGATGAACTCTGTCTGCCATGTCAGCCACAATGGTGAGCGCATACCTGGCCAATGAGTCAAACTCCAGGTTGTACTCTCTGATAGTCCTCCCATTCTGTCTCAATGTCAAGAATCTATCCACGCGGGCTCTCCTCATCTCAGGAGGCAAAAAGTGATCCAGGAAGGCCTCTGTGAACTCATCCCAAACAGCTGGAAAAACACCCTCACCTCTAAACAGCTCCCACGACTCAAACCAGTTCAACGCAATATCACGTAACCGGTAAGAGGCTAACACAACTGACTCTGTCTCCGAGGCCCTAAGCACCTGCATAGTCCGATATAACTACTGAATAAACTTCTGAGGATCCTCCTCAGCTCTCGAACCATAGAACTCGTGTGGATGGCAACCCAGAAAATCCCGAATCTGCAAACTGTCGACTCTAGGGTTAGCTACCTGCTCCTGTCGGCGCTGCCCTGCCACTATGCTAGTCAATAACCTGATCTGCTCTCCATAATCTCTATACTCGCCCGGCCGCGAATCGAGGCTCGTATCGGAACCTTCGAGCTACGCCGCCTCTCTAATACTGTCGGCGTGGCTGAACTCGCTGACCCTCCCACAACCTCAGGCATAGTCTGGGCCTGAGTCCTAGTAACCCTCTGCTTACCACTAGCAGATCCTGTTGCTGCCTTGCCCTTCTGGGCCCTGGTCGCCTTCCGTGGAGGCATAACTGATACATAAGAATAGGTCAGAGAGGATTCAACCTAATAAGATAGCTCTACTGCACGATCTCATAGAGAGAAGAATGGAAACCAATCCTAAATGTCCTGCAGCCTCCTGATTATAGATGTGGTGCACAACACACCGATAATCAAGACTCTACTAGACACGATCTGGACTAACTGCTCTGATACCACTTTTGTCACGACTCGACCCCGGACACGCGACTGGTGCCCTACCTGGGCATCCCTTTCAGGTATACATCAGATAATAGCAGGAGAACATACACAACACATATAAATACTTAGACAATAAACAACAACAGGCTAGCCGATAAGGCCTCCTTCCGTAAAACATACATAATCCAAAAATAAATCAGTACATCTCTGTTCTTAAAACCCAATCCACAAATATGACTACAGACCTCTAAGAATAACAATTGTGGCGGGACAGGGCCCCGCCATACCCCTGAATGTACTTAATCTACAACATCAGGGAAAACTGAACTAAAAGACAAGCCTCCGGAGAAATGGAGCTTCTGACACCTGATTAGTGATCCTAAGAATGAGGATCCACCACCTGCTTACCCCTACCTGCGGCATGAACGCAGCCCCCCGAGGACAGGGGGTCAGTACACAATATGTACCAAGTATGTAAAACTGGAAAATACTGCAATTTACATCATAAGTCTAAAATAAAGATGGAGACATGTATGACAATCAAATTACAGTAAACTATGTCTTACTAACAATGAGAGTAACCAAGTATATACTTTACTGCATAAAAATAGGAGGCTCGTGATCAAAGTAGGGTCACCCACCCGTAGTATCATTAAGCAATCCTACTCTTGGGACTATTTCACCCGCATAGGTCCTGTGGACCCGCAATGAGATCATCCGCCTCGCATGAGACTATTTCACCCGCATAGGATTATTTCACCCACATGGGCCCGGTGGGCCCGCAATGAGTACAAACGCCGCACTCGCATCATGGGTAGCAATTCCATGGAATAAATAGTAACCCAGGGTCTACCCCGTAAGAAGACATAACCTAGCACAACCGGCTATCATACGTAACATAAGCACTACCGGCTTATCATACATAATATAAGCACCATCGGCTTATCATACATAACATAAGCAAGTTAAGAAATCCCCTAACTTCTTATTAGCTTTGTTCATAAACAATCTCATTTTAGTTTACTTAAGGCACTAACATGTCATTATAAAAATCCGGAAATTTAACCCAAAGTACTACATACTTCTACTCTTTTAAAATGACTCTTTTTCATATAAAACTTCCAAGATACTAATAACCGTAGTATCAAGTTATATCTACTTTTCAAGACAAGTCACAATACCTTTTAGAATTACATTTATAGGCTTCTAAATCAAGTGACTTCTTTCTTTAAAATGTTAACAATTGATGCCTTCAAATCCATTTGCCTTTCATTATTTCAAGTCATTTATCATTATTTACATTACTAGAGTAAACCACTCTTTCATCTTTCCATAAAGCTATTATAACCAACTTTCCATAAAGTCGTTATACTAACTTTATACTTTAGGCTAATACATTCTTTTTTATATCCAAGAGACTTATACTTTCAAAACGAAACGAGTATCATATACTTTCAAAATACTTCAAGTCCCTTAACTTTTAGAAACTAAGACATCCTTAATCTTTTTAAACAAGTGAGTTAATTCCCTAACTCAACCAACTTGGACATTCTTAAAACAAGTCAAGGATATAAAATGAAATTAGATTCATCAAAATCTCGTACGTCTACCGTACTATATATTTACAACTACTCATGCTCAAGAGATAGGAAAGTTCCACATACCTCTTCGGTTCAATCCACTTGCTAAGTCCAATATGTCGTACGTATTAGGTCAACCTATAATGACCATAATAAGTCTATTAATTTCTTACTTCAAACGTAGAATATTCTAAGTGCAAAGTCACTAAATTCTATGGAAAATCGGACCGCACTTCCTTTGTTTCTACATACATGTCACGACCCGTTCCGGGGCCCGTGACTGGTGCCTTACCCGGGCACCCAAGTAGTCATACATCAGAGTAATCAGCGGAATATAAAAACAAAACACGAATCAATATGAAAAGAAAACAATTTATCTGAGAAAACGTCGTCTTTCGGCATATATATATATCAAAGTTTGGCAGTTACATCCCAACTGTACAATAGGACTACAGACCTCTAAGGAAGTAGACAACTATGGCGGGACAGGGCCCCGCCATATCCTGAATGTACATATAGCTACAACACAGGGAGAACCATACCAAAAGTCGAGCCTCCGGAGAAGATGGAGCTCCTGACACCAAAGTAAAGATCCTAAGGATGTGGATCTAGCACCTGCTTTCCCTTACCTGCCGCATGAACGCAGCCCGGGCGAGGTCAAGATAACAGTAGTAAGTATGTGAAATCAGAAAGTAATTAAATGAAATCATATCATTTTAAAACCAATTTTCACAAATATGCACGAAACAACCAATGTAACCGCACATAGTGCCACATCATAAACAAGAGCAACAATAGGTAAACTGTAACAGGTCTTTTCTAGGCTGCGAATGATCGAAGCAGGGCCAATCGCCCATAGTATCATTACGCATGCCTAATCCTGGACTCCCGTAGTCCGCATAGGCCACCTAGGCCCGCATGAGGTATTCCTCGCATCGAGGGTAGCTACTCCCCGGCATCGTCCTGGACTCGTAGTCCGCATGGCCACATAGACCGCATGAGGTATAACCCCGCACACTAACCTGGAACTCTAGTAGCTCCGCATAGGTCCCCTGGACCCGCATGAGGTATTCTCGAATCATGGTCCTGCATCACCGAGTCTACCCCGCATCGGAGGCGACTTAACCCCGTTATCATGTCAAGAGGTGAGTGATATAATACTAACATAACAGCTTACCGTTAAACAACATAAGCACAAATAAGAATAACCTCTTTACACAAACGTTACAAGATACTAACACCCATAGCATCACAATATGTCTATTCAACAAACCATCTTACTGTACTTTCCAGAAATCAATACAAGTCTTTTATAAACACACAAGTAAATTGTTCCTTTTATCTTCCTTAAGTCGTTATTCCTAACTTCCCATAAAGCTAGTATAACTCTTTAAGCTTTTTGTTTTAAAAACAAATATTCTTCTCTTTTCAAAAATGATTTATAATTCTTTTGAAAGACTTCAAGATTCTTATTATTCAGGCTTAAGTCAAAAGACATTGCAGTAAAACTACGTTCAGTTAACACACGTACGTCTACCGTACTATATATATACTTTAAAATATCATGCTCAAGAGTATAGGAAGAATCGCATACCTTCTCGGCGAAATCCACCTGCCAAGTCGAATATGTCGCGCGCAGAGTATCGACCTATAATAGTCAAATACGTCTATCAACGTCTAGACTACTCTGTAGGAAGTTCTAAGCAGAGGGTTCTTAATTCTACTAAAATCGGGCAGACTTCCCTACCCGGTAAGCTATACAAGTCTCATCAGAATACAATCCCATGTAAGTACAGTTCAATCTTCTTTAAATCTTCCGATGTGATTATAGTTCAATTCTCTTCAGAATACCCTTCATCGTGATTACGATTCATTCTATTCTTTAATATCCTTCTATATCTTATACTCAAGTCTTAACTATTCTTATATGTAATATCCAATTACAATAGAAGGACAAGAGTATTTACCTCGATAAGCCCAAAATTATCCAAGTTAAATGTCGATCCTGAGCAAGGTTTAGCTCCTAATTTGCACGCTCCGATAGCTCCAAGAAACCCTTAGAAGTTTCTAATGACTTCTACTTAAATACAAAAAGGGATTTGGGGCTAGGGTATTTTTGGAATAGTAACTATACTTGGAAGACAACTTTCTACCAAGGGGGAGTGGGGTACTTACCGAAGCCACTAGGCTAGAGGGGGGAGAGGGGTGTTTCGGCTAGGGCTTCCAAGAGGGGGGGAGAAGGCTTTTGGACGAGAGAGCAACTAAGGGGGAGGGAGTTTTGAGACTTGGAAGAATGATTTGTGGATGAAGAGTTCATCAACTCAAGGGGGGTATTTATAGGGCTTTCAAGGCCTAAGATGAGGGCAAGTGAAGGGCAAGTGGATGGTGGGGATTTGCACAAGTGCACCCTATCCTACTCCACAAATCCCTCACAAAACATTGACCCAAGATTTAAGCCCCAAAACCATGGCAATCGTCCAAGGTGCCGCCCCACTTGGCCGTCCACTTGAGGGTGACAAGTGTCACCCTCCCGTTGGTCCAAAATATTTCATCTCTCGGAAAAATCCGCAAAAAATATAAATGACATAGCCGGAATTTTCCCTTCGCAAGTTTTGTAAAACGTTTCGTCGGAAAACCATTCGTTTTGTGAGTTGTGCCCAAATTCGTCCTATGCCTAATCTTTAAGGCTTAACTTTTGTACGTACGCCCTTACGTACATACTCTGGAAATACGGGGTATAACATTCTCCCCTCCTTAGAAACATTCGTCCCGAATGTCCCTTCCCAAGACACACAGCGATAAGGTTCTTCATAACTTAAACAGTTTGCAAATGCCTCACATGGCCACAATACAACATTTTAAGCAAATAAGTCAATGAAAATTATAAGTAGGAAAGTGAGTTACCTGGAGGTGTGGGGAATAGGTGAGGATACTTCTGCCTCATGTCCTCCTCAGCTTCCCACGTCATCTCCTCCCTGAGCTCGTTCCGCCACAAGACTTTGACGGAAGCCACGTCCTTGGTCCGCAGACGCCTAACCTGACGATCGATTATCGCTATGGGAATCTCCTCATACGATAACCCCTCGGTCACCTGGACATCGTCAATTGGGTGTACTCTAGATGGATCCCCGACACATCTCTCAAAGATAGAAACATGAAACACCGGATGACCGCCTCCGGTCGGACGACAAATCCAACTCATAGGCAATCACACGACCAACGGGCCCGTGATCGTGCCTTACCCCGCACCCTAGTGATACAACATCGAGAAAAACCAATGGAAATAAAACTTAAACATTTAAATAGACATGGATCAAGATAAAGAAAATAGGCCAACCAAAACGGTTGCCTTTCAACATATATATAGAGACATTTGAGCTATAATCCTTACAACCTCGCCCACAACAAAGGCATGCACTTAAGATTTATCTGATAACTATGACGGACAGTGGCCCCGCCATACCACGAATGTACAAGAACCTCTGCACTGTGTGGTAACATACCAAAGATAAGCCTCAAGGAACGGAGCTTCCCAATACGCTGAAATGAGATCCTAAACGCGGATCGACAAATGATGTACTTCTACCGCAGATGAACGCAACCCCGGGCGAGGTCAAGCATAACAGTACCAAGTATGTGAAATCAGAAATATCAGTAAATGAAATCATAGCGATTATAAAAAGGTGAGACATGTAGGATAACCAAACTACAAGATACACATATAATGATTATATCAAGTCGTGGTCTCACGCCCCACATCAATCATGCGTGGAATACCTTCCTCACGCCAGCCTATGATATGATAACACCGTATACACCGCACACCAAGTCCTACCTGATGCCAAAGCCGTACTAACAATCCAAAATGGAAGCATACCCGTGCGCTACGCATCGTGTCAGTATGTCCAGAAGGGAACAACAAGACAACAATCAAAATGGAAGCATACCCGTGCGCTACGCATCGTGTCAGTATGTCCAGAAGGGAACAACAAGACAGCAATCAAAATGGAAGCATACCCGTGCGCTACGCATCGTGTCAGTGTGTCCCAAAAGGAAACAATAAGACAGTAATCCAAAATGGAAACAATAAGACAGCAATCCAAAATGGAAACATACCCGTGCGCTACGCATCGTGTCAGTATGTCCAAAATGGAACAACCAGACAGCAATCAAAATGGAAGCATACCCGTGCGCTACGCATCGTGTCAGTATGTCCAAAGCGATTAGCAAAAATAACACTATCAAGAGGAGCGTACCCGTGGAATTTCTCCATCACTGCCGGCACGTCCCAATAAGTTCTCAACAAGTCAACCGACCCTCCATCGAGAGACGCGATAGAATAGAAACACAATTCTTGCACAACAAAGACTATCTCAATAAGCATAGGCAAGTTACACAACAACAAGCATAGGCAAGTTATACATAACTCCAAGTACTTTCATTTAATGTCAAAGTCCGGGTTTTAACCCTGAAGTACTACGTACGTTAAATTCCTTTTAAGAGATCCATTCCTTTTATGAAAATCACCCGATACCCGTAGTATAAAATAGAGTGACTTACATCTTTTAAGCAACCCCAAAACAACTTCTCTTTTTAAAGTCAAGTTTCCACATTAAAATCAATGATAAAAACCCTTCTTTTGTTTTCATGAAGTCGTTATAACCAACTTCCCATAACGTTGTTATAACACTTTAAGTTTTACACCATTTTAAGACAACACAATGCCTTTCTTTTCCCTAAAGTTCCAGTTTGCCTAATTTCAATTACTCAAGTCTCTTTTTAGAAAAGTTTCATAGTTCAATGTCTTAATCTCTTTTTAAAACAATTGAGTAACATATGTCATAAAGTAGAGTTATTCTTGTTCATAAATCTTATTAAGCAGCCATGATCTAGGAGATGTAATATCATTTTGTCTCATCTTAGCTTCTATGCAGATGGAGGTTTCTACTGGTTTTAATAATACTTCATTATTCAATACATTTTCCTTTATTAACGCTGCAGTGGTTTGTCGATACACATTCTGATTTCCGAAATCAGTAAAAACATTATTCCTTTTAAAAACCACGTACTCATTACTCACGAATGAGGTTTCACACAAAACTCATATTAATTCATTTAAGTTAAGTCTCTTATCTTATAAGATCAAGTCTCTTAACTTCTAAAATCAGTAAACCATTTTCTTTACCTCTCTTAAGACGTTATACCTAACTCCCCATAAAGCTAGTATAACTCTTTTTAAAACCTTTAAAACCAAGTGTTACTCTTCTTTAAAAAAAATGGTTTCTTAACTCTTATGACATACTTCAAGTTTCTTATTATTCAGGCTTAAGTCAAAAGATATTGCCGTACAACTACGTTCAATTAGCACACGTACGTCTACCGTACTATATATTATTCAGGCTTAAGTCAAAAGACATTGTCGTACAACTACGTTCAATTAGCACACTTACGTCTACCGTACTATATATTATCCAGGCTTAAGTCAAAAGACATTGCTGTACTATATATATCTTCCTTTAAAATATCATGCTCAAGAGTATAGGAAGAATCACATACCTCGCGACGATTATCGACTATAAGCAAAACGCTCCACGGCTATAACCCGGCTAGCCTTGTCCACCTTCCAAGTAGTTCATGCTACTCGCAGAACATTCAACCAATAAGGTTATCAATTTACTGTAAATACAGTTTAATCTTCTACTATATTATTCTTCTGATGTGATTTCAGTTCAAGTCTATTATGTAATATCCTTCTATTACAGTTCAATTCTCTTCTATGAATCTTATATTCATTTCTATACTACTACAGTATGTAATTTCCAATTACACTAGAAGGACAGTAGTATTTACCTCGATGAGCCCAAAATTATCCGAGTTTAAAGTCGCTCCTGAGCAACGCTTAGCTCCTACTCCGAGTGCTCCAACCCGCTCCAAACAACCCTTCGAAGTTCTAACCAACTTCTACTCAAATACTTCAACTATCAATGAAGATTCCCTTAGGGTTTCGTTTAGTGGCTAGAGGAAAGTATAATCGTATTTTTCGGGTTTTTGTATAGAGGGTACTTTGGAAAGTACTACAAGGTATATGGGCTAAGGTATTTTGGGCATTACAACAATACTTGGAGAAGTATTTCTCAACCAAGGGGGGTAGTATTTCGACTAGCAACTAGGCTAGGGGGAGGGGGGTATTCTCGGCCGAGGGCCTCCAAGAGGGGGAGGGGTGTTTCGTCTAGGCTACCACAAAGGGGGAGTGGTGTGACGAGCACAAGAGGAGAGGAGGGTTTTTGCCTTAGAAGTTTTCAAGTGAGGATGAAGAAAGTCTTCAACTTAGGGGAGTATTTATAGGCTAACCAAAGGCCAACCAATGGCCAAGATGAAGACAAGTGTGGTGCAAGTGTAGGGCTAGATTTTAACCATGTGGACCTTATCCATCTACCACACAACTTGCACAAAATATCCTACCAACTAAAGTGCTCTCTTTCGTCCCTTTGTCGCCCCAAGTCCTTCCAATGTGAGGGTGACACATGTCACCCTCCCGTTGGTCCAAAATGTTTCGTCTCTCGGAAAAATCCGCAAAAATTAGAAATGACATATCCGGAATTTTCCCTTCGCAAGTTTAGTAAAACGTTTCGTCGAAAAACGACTCCTTTCGGCACTTGTGCCCAAATTTCGAACTTGCCAAATCTTTAAGGCTCAAATTTTATACGTACGCCCTCACGTACATACTCTGGAAATACGGGGTATAACATTCTCCCCTCCTTAGAAACATTCGTCCCGAATGTTCCTTCTCAAGACGGACAAAGATGAAGTTCTTCTTAACAAGTTGTCAATGCCACACCTGGCCACAAAATAACACACGTTCTCTTCCTTCCTTACTCGTCGTACCCTCCTCGAACACTTGAACTCTTTTAGTATACGTACCACCCTGTAGTCATCGCTTTAGTTTCCAAAACTTTGGAGTCACCACCTCCAAACTTGGTCATCTTACTAGCCTCAATCTCCCTTAAGGCCATTTCCTCGGCCTTCACGAACCGATTCTGGTCGAACGCATCCACGAACTCATACGATGGTCATCTAAACTTGGGCCTAACACCCTCGTGACCCTACCACCTGGCGGGAACACCCAGAGCTGACCCCACCTCGAAACAGGCCGCGGGTTGGCCCGCAACATGGCCCCAACCCGACCCACTTAACGCATCAAGCTCTTGTTCCCCGATCCGGAACAATCTTACCTATACAGGTCATGAAAGCTACCACTTCCATTTCACACTACCCAGGGACTTACCACACAATACATTCTAGGCATAAAATGCACTCCGACAAGGATCACTTGCAAAAACTTGTACTCAAGACGGCCTTACATCTAAGGTCTCAACTGTAATATTCTAAGGTTCATCATTTTCTCACCCCCAGGCTTACCCTTTTTCACTAACCAGTTTCTAAATCACATTTTAGCACAAAGCTATCCGAACATAACACTAAACACATCATCATAACATCAATACATACAAGTCTCTAGAGGGTTAAGGATATACCTGAAAATAGGCGGTTCAAAGGATCGCTAAAACTGGGAACTTCCACCTCGACCTCTGCCGTGGCCTGCCGGTGTATGAACATCCTGCCCTGCTGTGGAAGGTGAAGAACCCGCAACTGATTTCGTAGTCTGCGCTATCCTACCAGTGTTACCCCTGGTCGGACAGTTTCTCCCAAAATGGCCCTGCTGGCCGCACGTAAAACAAACTCCCGTACTAGCACGACGCTCCCCACTGTGGAGTCTACCACAGCGGTCACAACGAGGTAGGGGTGGCTTCACCAAGCTAACACCCTCGCTTCTCCAAAATCTGAACCTCGAGCCTGCACTGCCTCCCGAATACTGGATGCTCAAGATTGTGGAGGACCACTCAGATCGGGCGAGGCGCATAACTAGTTCGCTTTGAGGCGGTCCGCTCGAAAGTCACCAAAGGACCTGCTGCTCGCCTCTTCGCCGACCTTGGTCATTCCGTCGATTTCTCCGCCTCACCTCCAAGTGCATAAGCTCGCATGCGGGCAATGTCCATGCCCTACAAGAGCTACACCAACAACTCTCTCGCTAGGTAATCATCGAGCCCTCAGAACATACCGGCACTCGATCCTCCATACTAGCTACTAATGCGGGACGTCGCCAATGAGTCGAACTCCACATTGTACTCCCGAACCGCGCTGCTCGCCGCATGAACACCAAAAATCGCTTACCCGAGCCCTCTCATCCGTGAAGGCAAGAAATGTGCAAGAAATGCCTCGAGAACTCGTCCCAAATAGCCGGAAGTGCATTCTCTCCCGACGCCCACGAATCAAACTACGATCATTGCGGTATCACGCGGCCGATGCGAACCTAGACCACCGACTGGTCTCCGATGCCTTGATCACTCTCATGATCCGTCAGAATCGCCGGATGAACTCCTGCGGATCATCTTCGTGCCTCGACCCATAAAACTCTGGCGGGTTACATCTCAAAAATCCCGTAGCCTCCAACTATCTCGATCTAGTGAACCATGGTGCATCTTTGAACCGCCGGCCCACTTATCCTCAAGTCCGCCACAACTCGCCATTAATCGCCATCTCTTGTAACCCATCTCTCCGCCTGCATCGCTGGACCGAGGCTCGTGCATCGTGGGTCTCAGAGATCGCCACGCTTCTACTCGCGTCTCCTCTCACGCTTTGCCCTTCGCCCGGTTGCCTTACGAGGCATAACAGTAAAACAAAGTACGTCGGAGGGTCAACTTATAACATGACTCTAAGGCACGATCTCAGAATGAGAAGAAGGGAAACCAATCCTAAATGTCCTATAGCCTCCTGATTATAGATGTGGTGCACAACATATCGATAATCAAGACTCTACTAGACACGGTCTGTAGACACTTTCCGAGGACTAACTGCTCTGATACCACTTTTGTCACGATCCGAACCCGGGCCCGTGACTGGTGTCTTACCCCGGGCACCCTAGTGATACAACATCAGAGAAAAACCAGCGGAAATAAAAACATAAAACATTTAAATTGACATGGATCAAGATAAAGAAAATAGGTCAACCAAAGCGGTTGCCTTTTCAACATATATATATATAGACATATGAATAGCGATAATCCTTACAACCCCGCCACAACAAGCATGCACTCTAAGATTTATACAATAACTATGATGGGACAGGGCCCCGCCATACCCCTGAATGTACAAGAACCTACAGACTCAGGGTAACATACCAAAGATAAGCCTCCGAAGGAACGGAGCTTCCCAATACGCTGAAATGAGATCCTAAACGCGGATCGACAATGATGCGATTTCTACTGCAGATGAACGCACTTCAAGGAGGTCGATAACAGTACCAAGTATGTGAAATCAGAAATATCAGAAATGAAATCATAGCAGTCTATAAAAAGCAGGAGACATGTAGGATAACCAAACTACAGTACACACATATAACAGTTATATCAAGTCAGGGTCTCACGCCCCCCACATCAATCATGCCCGTGGAATACCTTCCTCACCTCGATCGATCATGATATGATAACACCCGTAAGTACACTCGCACACCAAGTCCTACCGATGCCAAAGCCGTACTAACAATCCAAAATGGAAGCATACCTGCGCGCGCTACGATCGTGTCGGTATGTCGAAGGAACAACAAGACAGAATCAAAATGGAAGCATACCCGTGCGCTACGCATCGTGTCGATGTCCGTGGCGGAACAACAAGACAACAATCAAAATGGAAGCATACCCGTGCGCTACGCATCGTGTCAGTATGTCCCAAAAGGAAACAATAAGACAGTAATCCAAAATGGAAACAATAAGACAACAATCCAAAATGGAAACATACCCGTGCGCTACGCATCGTGGTCGTGATGTCCAAAAGGAACAACCAGACAAAGAATCAAAATGGAAGCATACCCGCGCGCTTACGATCGTGTCGATGTCCAAAGCGATTAGCAAAAATAACACTATCAAGAGGAGCGCATCTGTGGAATTTCTCCGTCACCGCGCAGACGCCCCAATAAGTTCTCAATAAGTCAACCGCCTCCATCGAGACGCCAGAGAATAGAAACACAATTCTTGCACAACAAAGACTATCTCAATAAGCATAGGCAAGTTACACAACAACAAGCATAGGCAAGTTATACATAACTCCAAGTACTTTCATTTAATGTCAATGTCACGACCCGTTCCGGGGCCCGTGACTGGTGCCTTACCGGGGCACCCAAGTAGTCATACATCAGAGAAATCAGCGGAAATATAAAACAAGACATGAAACAGTTTATAAAATAAGACACAGTTTATGTGAGAAAACACCGCTTTCGCATATATATATAATCATAGTTCAAGATTACATCCGACATCGCATAACATGACTGCACTCTAAGGAAATATACAACTATGGCGACAGGCCCGCCATACCTCGATCATAAAACTATCTACAACAGGAGATCATACCAAAAGTAGAGCCTCGGAAGAGATGGAGCTCCCGACACCAACGTAGAGATCCTAGGAATGCGGATCTAACACTGCTGCCCTTACCGCAGATGAACGCAACCCCCGGGCGAGGTCGATAACAGTACTAAGTATGCGAAATCAGAAGTACTTAAATGAAACATATCATTTTTAAAACCGGTTTACAAATATGTATGAAACAACCAAGGAAACCGCACATAGTGCCACATCACAAACAAGAGCAACAATAGGTAATCAGAATGAGTCTTGTCTAGGCCGCGAATGATCGAAACAGGCCACTCGCCCCATCATCATTCTCGCAGCCTAATCTCGACTCGAGTCCGCATAGGCTACTCACGGGCCCGCATGAGGTATAACCCCGCATCGAGGGTAGCTACTCTCGGCATCGCCCCGACTCGCCGTCCGCACGGCCACTGCATCGCGTGAGGTATAACCCCGCATACTAACTCGAACTCGTAGCTCGCATAGGCCCCCGACCCGCATGAGGTATTCTCGAATCATGGTCCTGCATCGCTTTGAGTCTACCCCGCATCGGAGGGCAGCTTAACCCCCGGTATCATCTCAAGAGGTGAGTGATAGTATACTAACATAACAACTTATCTTTAAACAACATAAGCACAACAAGGATACTCACCTATACAAACGTTACAAGATACTAACACACATAGCATCATATCATGTCTATTTATCAAACCATCTTTATTATTCTTTTCACAATACAAGTCTGTTATAAACACATAGGCAAACTTGTTTCTTTTATAAATCTTAAGTGGTTATACTTACTTCCCATAAAGCTTAGTATAATTCTTAAGCTTCTGTTTTAAAAACCAATTAGTTCTCTTCTGTTAATATGATTCAGTAGTCTTTTGAAATGTTTTCAGTTCTTTATTATTCAGGCTTAAGCCGTGAGGCATTGCCGTGAGTATTATTCAGGCTTAAGCCGTGAGGCATTGCCGTAAGTATTATTCAGGCTTAAGCCGTGAGGCATTGCCGTAAGTATTATTCAGGCTTAAGCCGTGAGGCATTGCCGTAAGTATTATTCAGGCTTAAGTCAAAGACATTGCCGTAGTTATATGGTAAAATATCATGCTTTAGGAAGAATCACATACCTTCTCAAATAAAACCACCGCCAAGTCAATATGTCGCACAGCAGAGTCACCTATAATAGTCACAGATATCTATTAAAGACTACTATTAAGTTCATTCTAAACAGGGGGTTCATAATTCTACGGTAAGTCGGGCAGCACTTCCCTACCCGGTGAGCTATATAAGTCTACTGTGAAAACAGTCCTATGTAAGTACAGTTTGATTATTCTTCTTTTAAACCCTTCTAAGTGATTAACACTTCAATTCTATTCTGTGATATACTTCTAAGTATTTATACTTATTCTTATACTATAACAGTAAGTATTCTCTAATTCAAAAGAGGGTTAGGATTATTACCTCGGTAAGCCCAATAATATCCTAGAAAAAGTCGCGCCTGAGCAAGGTTTTGCTCCTAAGTTGTATGCTCCAAGAACCTTAGAAGTTCTCCACAACTTCTAATAAGTACTAAGGTATTTGGGCTAGGGTATTTTGGGCATTATAACGATACAAGAAGGTAACTTTTCTACCAAGGGAGGGGGGGTAGATTTTTGGCTAGGCTAGGGGGGGTATTCGGCCAAGGCCACCTTCACAAGGGGAGGGGGAGGTGTTTGGACGAAATGGCTACAAAGGGAGAGGAGAGGATTTTTAGACTTGGAAGATAACTTTGTGGATGAAGAACTCTTCATCAAAGGGGGTATTTATAGCTCAAGCCTTGGCCAACCAATGGCCAAGATGAAGACAAGTGCAAGGCAAGTGTAGGGTGAGGATTAACTAAACACAAATATCCTACCAACTCCTTGACTTGTGCCATGGCACAAAAAACGTGCCAATGTTCTCCATTTTCGTCCAATGGACGATTCAAGTCCATCAATGGGAGGGTGCCAAGTGTTGCCCTCCCGTTGGTCCAAAATGTTTCGTCTCTCGGAAAAATCCGCAAAAATACTTAATGACATAGCCGGAATTTTCTACGAAAGTCGTGGAAACGCTTCGTCGAAAACGATTCTTTTAGCGAGTTGTGTACAAATTTCGAACTTGGCCTATCTTTAAGGCTAAACTTTTGTACGACGTACGTCCTCACGTACATACTCCGGAAATACGGGGTATAACATTCTCCCCTCCTTAGAAACATTCGTCCCGAATGTTCCTTCCCAAGACAGATAATGATCAGGTTCTTCAAAACTTAAACAGTTGCAAAAGCCACACACGGCCACAAAACAACACTTAGGTAAAAACGATAACGAAAATTTACAAGTAGGAAAGTGAATTACCTGGAGGTGTGGGGAATAGGTGAGGGTACCTCTGCCTCATGTCCTCCTCAGCTTCCCACGTCATCTCCTCCTAAGCTCGTTCGCCACAAGACTTTGACGGAAGCCACGCGTCGGTCCGCAGACGCCTAACTCGACGATCGACTATCGCTATGGGAATCTCTCATACGATAACCCCTCACCGACATCGCCAATCGGGTGTACCCTAGATGGATCCGATACATCTCCTCAAAGATAGATACGTGAAAAACGATGCACCGCCTCCGATCGGACGGCAGATCCAACTCATAGGCAACCTTGCCTACCCTGCGGACAATCTGAAATGGCCCAATGTACCTTGGGCTGAGTTTCCCCTTCTTCCCGAATCTCATCACACCCTTCATGGGTGACACCTTTAGGAAAACCCAATCATGAACCTCGAACTCAAGATGCCGACGACGATGATCTGCATACGACTGCCGACTCACGTGCCAATAGCCGCTCTCGGATAAGCTTCACCTTATCCATCGCTCACGTACTCAATCTGGTCCCACTAGCTGCACCTCGCCCACATCGAACCAACCTATAGGCGATCTGCACTTCCTCCCATACAAGGCCTCATAAGGCGCCATCTGAATACTGGAGTGGTAGCTATTATTATATGCAAACTCAACTAGGGGCAAATGATCCTCCCAACTACCACTGAAGTCAATAACACAGGCTCGCAGCATATCCTCAAGAGTCTGGATAGTGCGCTCTGCCTGTCTGCTCTGCGTGGATGAAATGCGACTCGTGCTCACTGCCCCTAAACCCCTCTGGAAGGACCTCCAGAAGTTAGCCGTAAACTGGGCTCCTCTGTCTGATATGATCGAACTAGGGACTCCATGCAGTCTGACGATCTCTCGGATGTAAAGTCTGGCATAATCCTCAGCCGAAAAGGTCGTCCGAACGGGAAGAAAGTGGGCTGATTTCGTCAGCCTGTCGACGATAACCCATATGGAATCATGTCTCCTCTGAGTGCGAGGCAATCCTGTGATGAAGTCCATGTTGATCACCTCCCACTTCGTGTCGGGATCTCTATCGTCAGAACAAACCACCGTGCCTCGTGCTCTACCTTCACTCGCGACAACACGCACCGAGCTACGAACTCGCAACGCCCTCTTCAAACCATCCCACCAATACAGATCTAAGGTCGTGGTACATCTTGGTCGACTCGATGGATAGAGTAATGCGCGCCGTGTGCTTCCCAAGAACTCACTGCCGAAGTCTCAAACATCCGGAACACACAACTCGCCTCAAACCTTAGCACCCCATCAAAGCTACCTCAAAAGGACCCTTGCCCTCACCAAGAGCAGTATCACGATATCAAATCAAAGCCGATCCTCGAATCGTTGCCTCTTCACCTCTCGACGATGGAAGACTTGCAACCTCACGAACTCTAACCCCACCGCTATCGTAATCAATCAAGCGGACACCAAGGCTCGCTAACCGATGCAAATCACGAACCATGTCCTCCTCTCTAGCCGCACATCCGATAGGCTCCCATCGACCTACGACTCGGAGCATCCGCCACAACATTGGCCTTCCCGGTGGTATAGGATATCAACATCGTAATCCTTAAGCAACTCTAACCACCGTCTCGCCGTAAGTTCGGCTCCTCCGGGTGAAGATATCCGAGGCTCTTGTGGTCCGTATAAATATCCACGTGAACCCCATACAAATAGTGCCTCCAGATCTTCAAAGCGTGAATCACCGCCGCCACTCCAAATCATGGGTGGGGTAGTTCCTCCGTGTTTCTTCACCGTCGGGATGCATATGCTATAACTCGCCATGCCGCATCAACACACATCCCAACCCGATGCCCGACGCATCACAATACACGACATAACCATCCGACCTCCGGAAGAGTAAGAACGGGCGGCGTCGGCCTCTTTTCAAGAATCGAAACCCCGCCACAAGCATCACCATCAAACTTGGCCGCTTCCGAGTCACCTAGTCAATGGTGCAGAGATAGAAGCAAACTTCCACGAACCGCCGATAATAACTCGCAAGGCCTGAAAATCGCGAACCTCTGTCGAGTAGTAGGTCTCGCCAAGTCTCGATCGCCGATCTTGGCCGATCAACTCGAATGCCATCACCCATAATATGCCCAAGAAACGCCATCAAGTCAACCAAAACTCACATTTGGAAAACTTGGCGATAACTGGCTGGTCCCGAGAATCACAAGACAGCCTCAAATGCTCCGCATGCTCTCGCTTCCGAGCGAGAATAAACCAAGATATCATCAATGAACACTATCACAACGTGTCCAAAATGGTTTGAACACTCGGTTCATCAAATCCATGAATACCACGAGCATTGTCAACCCAAAAGACATGACTCGAACTCATAATGCCCGCATCGTCCGAATGCGATCCTAGGGACATCCACCTCTCCGACTCGCACTGATGATAGCCCGATCGCAGATCAATCTTGAGAAACATCTCGCACTCGCAATCGGTCGAACAAATCATCAATCCCGGGAGGGGGTATCTTCTTAATGGTCACCTTGTTCACCGCTCAGAATCAACACACATGCGCGGCCCCGCCCTTCTTCTTCACGAACAATACCGGCGCTTCTGGGAGAAACACTGGGCCTAATGAAGCCCTTCTCTAGCAAATCCCTAAGCTGATCCTTCAGCTCTCTCAACTCGGCAGGTGCCATTCTGTATGGCGGAATGGAAATAGGCCGAGTATCTGGCAATAAGTCAATACAAAACTCAATCTCCCTCTCAGGAGGGATACCCGGGAGGTCATCTGGGAACACGTCTGGGAACTCGCTGACTACGGGAACTGACTGAAAATCTGGTACCGCAGCCTCAGTATCAAACACTCGAACTAGATGGTAGATATACCCCTTCTGCACCATCTTCCTAGCCTTGAGGTAGGAAATAAACCTACCCCTCGGCGATACCGTGCTCCCTCCCACTCAACAACCGCCTTCCTCAGAAACCGAACTGCATTACTTTCTCTCTGCTTCTACATTGGCATAGCAAGAAGCTAGCCAATCCATCCCCATGATCACGTCGGTCAATCATCTCCAACTCTATCAAGTCGGCTAGGGTCCGACGATCAGAATGGTCACAGGACAAGCTCTATATACCCGCCGAGCTACCACCGAATCACCCACTGGCGTAGCTACCTCAAAAGGGTCTATGGACTCAGGCTCTATCCCTATCCTACTAGCAACAAGGGGAGATATATAGGACAGAGTAGAACCCGGATCTATCAAAGCATACACATCAAACCCAGAAACTGATAAGGTACCTGTGACGACATCAGGTGAGGCCTCCTGATCCTGTCGGCTGGACAAAGCATATATGCGCTCGAGGACCGCTAGAATCGACTCGCGCCACGACCTGCCGCGACCCGCTGACCCATGAGCACCCTGCCCTCCGGGGCGAGTAACTGTAGGAGATGATGAAGCCGCCACGTAACTCGGGTCGGGCCCTACCACCGGGCCACGCCTGGCCGACACGCCGCAGTGACCTGCCGCTACAATCGTAATAAGATCCATAAGTAGTACCACACTTCCCGTAATGGGATCTACCGCATCGGCCACACTGGGGGGGTGGTCCCGATCGCCGCACTTCGCTACTCGACGCCCAAGCCCTGGCCCCGTCCGCCTCGAAAACTCGGGCCGTGGCCGGACGCGGTGCAGAGTGCTCGAGCCGGCCGTGGTGCGAATCTAGATCGCCGAGGCCGCCACCACGATAACCACCGAAGACCCTCCCGCCCCGCCTTCTTCGCCGTCGCCCACTCGCCGACCAAGCGCGCTCGCATCCAAGGGCGTGAGCTCGCACGCGGTAATGTCCATACCGGCCGAGAGAAACCCCGCACAAGACTCGCCATATAGTCGTCTCAGCCCGGTGACATAGCGGTACCCTATCCTCCATATTCGCTACTAATGCTGGGACATATCGAGCCAATGAATCAAACTCGACATTGTACTCCCTGACAGTGCGTCCTCTCGCCTCAAGAAAAATCTATCACCCGCGCCCTCATCCGCGAGGCAAGAAGTGAGTGAGGAAAGCCTCGAGAACTCATCCCAAGTAGCTGGGACGCGTGCTCTCCACGATAACTCCCATGAATCAAACCAATCGATCGCGTATCACGCAAATTTATGTGAACCAAAGATCACGGACTCGGTCTCCGACGCCCGATCACTCTCAAAATCTCTCGACCGACGGATGAACTCCTGCGGATCATCCTCCGCCACCCATAAAACTCCGCGGCTCTGCAACTCAAGAAATCTCGTAGCCTCAAACTCTCTCGCCTCGGGTGAACAACGGTACGATCGAGTCGAGCTGAACCGCCGATCGCCTTCTCTCAGACGGGCCACAACTTTAGCCAAAAGTCGGGCATCTCTCAGACCCTAACTCTCCGCCCAGCCGCGGGATGCGAGGTGGTATCGTGGTCTGTGGCCGGGCGGGCGTCATAGAACTCGCCGCTCGTATAGACTGGCACGAGCCTCGTGACTCGGGTGTCTCGCTAGCAGCCTCACGCTTGCCCTTCCGCCCGGTTGCTTTACGTGGAGGCATAATCATATAGAAAGGAATACGTTAGAGGGTCCAACCTATAACATGCCTCTACAAAGACGATCTCGTAATGAGAAGAATGGAAACCAATCCTAAATATCCTATAGCCTCACGATTATTGGTGGTGCACAACACACCGATAATCAAGACTCTACTAGATACGGTCAGACACTTTCCGAGGATTAATCGCTCGATACCACTTTTGTCACGACTGCCCGGTTCGTGGATCGTGCCTCACCGGGCACCCAAGTAGTCATACATCGAGAAATCAGCGGAAATATAAAACAAGACATGAAACAGCTTTATAAAATAAGACACGCTTTATGTGAGAAAACACCGCTTTCGGCATATATATATAATCATAGTTCAAAGCTACATCCGACATCGCATAAACATGACTACTGGCACTTAAGGAAATATACAACTATGGCGGACAGGCCCCGCCATACCCTTACAGATAAAACTATCTACAACAGTGAGATCATACCAAAAGTAGAGCCTCCTAAGAGATGGAGCTCCCGACACCAACGTAGAGATCCTAGGAATGCGGATCTAACACCGCTGCCCTTACTCGCAGATGAACGCAGCCCAAGGAGGTCAAGACAACAGTACTAAGTATAAATCAGAAAGTACTTAAATGAAACATATCATTTTAAAACCAGTTTACAAATATGTATGAAACAACCATGAAACCGCATATAGTGCCACATCACAAACAAGAGCAACAATAGGTAATCAGAATGAGTCTTGTCTAGGCCGCGAATGATCGAACAGGCCACTCGCCTCATCATCATTCTCGCAGCCTAATCTCGACTCTGAGTCCGCATAGGCCACTCACATGGGCCCGCATGAGGTATAACCCCGCATCGAGGGTAGCTACTCCTGCATCGCCCCGACTCGCCGTCCGCATGGCCACATGCATCGCATGAGGTATAACCCCGCATACTAACCTCGAACTCGTAGCTCGCATAGGCCCCCGACCCGCATGAGGTATTCTCGAATCACGGTCCTGCATCACCGAGTCTACCCCGCGACGGAGGGCGCTTTAACCCGTGATCATCTCAAGAGGTGAGTGATAGTATACTAACATAACAACTTATCTTTAAACAACATAAGCACAACAAGGATACTCACCTATACAAACGTTACAAGATACTAACACACATAGCATCATATCATGTCTATTTATCAAACCATCTTTATTATTCTTTTCACAATACAAGTCTGTTATAAACACATAGGCAAACTTGTTTCTTTTATAAATCTTAAGTGGTTATACTTACTTCCCATAAAGCTTAGTATAATTCTTAAGCTTCTGTTTTAAAAACCAATTAGTTCTCTTACATAATATGATTCAAGAGTCTTTTGAAATGTTTTCGCTTCTTTATTATTCAGCTTAGCCGAGGCATTGCCGTGAGTATTATTCAGGCTTAAGCCGTGAGGCATTGCCGTAAGTATTATTCAGGCTTAAGCCGTGAGGCATTGCCGTAAGTATTATTCAGGCTTAAGCCGTGAGGCATTGCCGTAAGTATTATTCAGGCTTAAGTCAAAGACATTGCCGTAGTTATATGGTAAAATATCATGCTTTAGGAAGAATCACATACCTTCTCAGCGAAAACCACCTGCCAAGTTGAATATGTCGCGCGCAGAGAGTCAGCCTATAATAGTCACAGATATCTATTAAAGACTACTCTGAAGGTCATTCTAAACAGGGGGTTCATAATTCTACTAAGTCGGGCAGACTTCCCTACCCATGAGCTATATAAGTTCATCAGTGAAAACAGTCCCATGTAAGTACATTTGATTATTCTTCTTTAAACCCTTCTAAGTGATTAACACTTCAATTCTATTCGTGATATACTTCTAAGTATTTATACTTATTCTTATACTATAACAAAGAAGTATTCTCTAATTCAAAAGAGGGTTAGGATTATTACCTCGTAAGCCCAATAATATCCTAGAAAAGTCGCACTGAGCAAGGTTTTGCTCTAAGTTGTATGCTCCAAGAACCTTAGAAGTTCTCCGTAACTTCTACTAAGTACTAAGGTATTTGGGCTAGGTATTTTGGGCATTATAACGATACAAGAAGGTAACTTTTCTACCAAGGGAGGGGGGGTAGATTTTTGGCTAGGCTAGGGGGGGTATTCGGCCAAGGCCACCTTCACAAGGGGAGGGGGAGGTGTTTGGACGAAATGGCTACAAAGGGAGAGGAGAGGATTTTTAGACTTGGAAGATAACTTTGTGGATGAAGAACTCTTCATCAAAGGGGGTATTTATAGCTCAAGCCTTGGCCAACCAATGGCCAAGATGAAGACAAGTGCAAGGCAAGTGTAGGGTGAGGATTAACTAAACACAAATATCCTACCAACTCCTTGACTTGTGCCATGGCACAAAAAACGTGCCAATGTTCTCCATTTTCGTCCAATGGACGATTCAAGTCCATCAATGGGAGGGTGCCAAGTGTTGCCCTCCCGTTGGTCCAAAATGTTTCGTCTCTCGGAAAAATCCGCAAAAATACTTAATGACATAGCCGGAATTTTCTCTACGAAGTCAGGGAAACGCTTTCGAAAAACGATTCTTTTAGCGAGTTGTGTACAAATTTCGAACTTGGCCTATCTTTAAGGCTAAACTTTTGTACGTACGTCCTCACGTACATACTCCGGAAATACGGGGTATAACAGTCAAAGTCCGGGTTTTAACCCTGAAGTACTACGTACGTTAAATTCCTTTTAAGAGATCCATTCCTTTTATGAAAATCACCCGATACCCGTAGTATAAAATAGAGTGACTTACATCTTTTAAGCAACCCCAAAACAACTTCTCTTTTTAAAGTCAAGTTTCCACATTAAAATCAATGATAAAAACCCTTCTTTTGTTTTCATGAAGTCGTTATAACCAACTTCCCATAACGTTGTTATAACACTTTAAGTTTTAAACCATTTTAAGACAACACAATGCCTTTCTTTTCCCTAAAGTTCCAGTTTGCCTAATTTCAATTACTCAAGTCTCTTTTTAGAAAAGTTTCATAGTTCAATGTCTTAATCTCTTTTAAAACAATTGAGTAACATATGCCATAAAGTAGTAGGTTATTCTTGTTCATAAATCTTATTAAGCAGCCATGATCTAGGAGATGTAATATCATTTTGTCTCATCTTAGCTTCTATGCAGATGGAGGTTTCTACTGGTTTTAATAATACTTCATTATTCAATACATTTTCCTTTATTAACGCTGCAGTGGTTTGTCGATACACATTCTGATTTCAAATCAAGAAAAACATTATTCCTTTTAAAACCACGACTCATTACTCACGAATGAGGTTTCACACAAACTCATATTAATTCATTTAAGTTAAGTCTCTTATCTTATAAGATCAAGTCTCTTAACTTCTAAAATCAGTAAACCATTTTCTTTACCTCTCTTAAGACGTTATACCTAACTCCCCATAAAGCTAGTATAACTCTTTTTAAAACCTTTAAAACCAAGTGTTACTCTTCTTTAAAAAAATGGTTTCTTAACTCTTGTGACATACTTCAAGTTTCTTATTATTCAGGCTTAAGTCAAAAGACATTGCCGTACAACTACGTTCAATTAGCACACGTACGTCTACCGTACTATATATTATTCAGGCTTAAGTCAAAAGACATTGCCGCATAACCACGCTTCAATTAGCACACGACGCCTACCGTACTATATATTATTCAGGCTTAAGTAAAAAGACATTGCCGTACTATATATATCTTCCTTTAAAATATCATGCTCAAGAGTATAGGAAGAATCACATACCTCGTGACGATTATCGACTATAAGCAAAACGCTCCACGGCTATAACCCGGCTAGCCTTGTCCACCTTCCAAGTAGTTCATGCTACTCGCAGAACATTCAACCAATAAGGTTATCAGTTTACTGTAAATACAGTCCTATATAAATACAGTTTAATCTTCTACTATATTATTCTTCTGATGTGATTTCAGTTCAAGTCTATTCTGTAATATCCTTCTATTACAGTTCAATTCTCTTCTATGAATCTTATATTCATTTCTATACTACTACAGTATGTAATTTCCAATTACACTAGAAGGACAGTAGTATTTACCTCGATGAGCCCAAAATTATCCGAGTTTAAAGTCGCTCCTGAGCAACGCTTAGCTCCTACTCCGAGTGCTCCAACCCGCTCCAAACAACCCTTAGAAGTTCTAACCAACTTCTACTCAAATACTTCAACTATCAATGAAGATTCCCTTAGGGTTTTGTTTAGTGGCTAGAGGAAAGTATAATCGTATTTTCCGGGTTTTTGTATAGAGGGTACTTTGGAAAGTACTACAAGGTATATGGGCTAAGGTATTTTGGGAATTACAACAATACTTGGAGAAGTATTTCTCAACCAAGGGGGGTAGTATTTCGACTAGCAACTAGGCTAGGGGGAGGGGGGGTATTCTCACGAGGGTCTCCAAGAGGGGAGGGTGTTTCGCCAGGCTACCACAAAGGGAGGGTGGCGGCCGAGAGCACAAGAGGGAGAGGGAGGGTTTTTGCCTTAGAAGTTTTCAAGTGAGGATGAAGAAAGTCTTCAACTTAGGGGAGTATTTATAGGTTAACCAAAGGCCAACCAATGGCCAAGATGAAGACAAGTGTGGTGCAAGTGTAGGGCTAGATTTTAACCATGTGGACCTTATCCATCTACCACACAACTTGCACAAAATATCCTACCAACTAAAGTGCTCTCTTTCGTCCCTTTGCCGCCCCAAGTCCTTCCAATGTGAGGGTGACACATGTCACCCTCCCGTTGGTCCAAAATGTTTCGTCTCTCGGAAAAATCCGCAAAAATTAGAAATGACATAGCCGGAATTTTCCCTTCGCAAGTTTAGTAAAACGTTTCGTCGAAAAACGACTCATTTCGGCACTTGTGCCCAAATTTCGAACTTGCCAAATCTTTAAGGCTCAAATTTTATACGTACGCCCTCACGTACATACTATGGAAATACGGGGTATAACAGCAACCTTGCCTACCCTGCGGATAATCTGATACGGCCCAATATACCTTGGGCTGAGTTTCCCTTTCTTCCCGAATCTCATCACACCCTTCATGGGTGACACCTTCAGGAAAACCCAACCATCAACCTCGAACTCCAGATGCCGACAACAATGATCTGCATATGACTTCGCCGACTACGAGTCGCCAAGAATCCGCTCCGATAAGCTTCACCTTATCCATCGTCACGTGACTAAATCTGGTCCTACTAATCGCACTCGCCTACATCAAACCAGCCTTATCGCGATCCGCACTTCCTCCCATACAAGGCCTCATAAGGCGCCATCCGAATCGTGTGGTAGCTATTATTATACGCAAACTCAACTAGAGGCAAATGATCCTCCCACTACCCTCGGTCAATAACACAAAGCTCGCAAAGATATCTCGCAGTTCGATAGTGCGCTCCGCCGTCCGTCTGCTCGAGGATGGAATATGACTCGTGCTCACTCTACGCCCCTATACCTTTTCGAAAGACCTCCGGAAGTTAGTCGAATCGGGCTCTCTCGTGCGATATGATAGAAATAGGGACTCCATGCACCGACGATCTCTGAGGTAAAGTTCGCATAATCCTCACCAAAAGTCGCCCCGACGGAAGAAAGTGGGCTGATTTCACACCGTCGACGATAACCCATATAGAATCATGTCTCTCCGAGCGAGGTAACCCTGTGATAAAGTCCATGTTGATCACCTCCCACTTCCAGGTCGGGATCTCTATCGTCTGCAACAAACCACCTGGCCTCTGGTGCTCTATCTTCACCTGCTGACAACACGGGCACTGAGCTACAAACTCTGCAACGTCCCTCTTCAAGCCATCCCACCAATACACAGATCTGAGGTCGTGGTACATCTTGGTCGACCCCGGATGGATAGAGTAACGCGCGCTGTGTGCTTCCCCTAGAACCTGCTGCCGAAGTCCTGCAATATCTGGAACACACAACCTGCCCTCAAACCTTAGCACCCCATCAGGTGCTACCTCAAAAGGACCCTTCCCCCCACGAAGAGCCGTATCACGATACCGAATCAAAACCGGATCCTCAAACTGTTGCCTCTTCACCTCCTCGACGATGGAAGACTCGGCAACCTCTCGAACTCGAACCCCTCTGCTATCAGAATCAATCAAACGGACACCAAGGCTCGCTAACTGATGCAAATCGCGAACCATGCCCCTCCTCTCCGGCTGCACATCTGATAGGCTACCCATCGACCTACGACTAAGGGCATCTGCCACAACATTGGCCTTCCCCGGGTGGTACAGGATATCAACATCATAATCCTTGAGTAACTCTAACCACCGTGTTATACCCCGTATTTCCAGAGTATGTACGTAAGGGAATACGTACAAAAAGTTTGGCTTTAAAGTTAGCCTTGGACGTTTTTTTTGTACACAACTCGCTTAAAGAATCGTTTTCCGACGAAACGTTTCCACAGCTTTCGTAGGGAAAATTCCGACTATGTCATTTAGTATTTTTGCGGATTTTTCCGAGAGACGAAACATTTTGGACCAACGGGAGGGCGACACTTGTCACCCTCCAATTGGTGGACTTGACACGGCAATAGGGCCGATTGGGTTGGCTTCTTTTGTCTTGGAGTTGGTAGGATATTTTGTGTGCAAGTTGGCCAAGGACACTTGCCTAAATCCTCACCCTACACTTGCCTTGCACTTGTCTTCATCTTGGCCATTGGTTGGCCAAGGCTTGAGCTATAAATACCCCTCTTGAGATGAAGAGTTCTTCATCCACAAAAGCTTTCCAAGTCTAAAAATCCTTCCCTCTCCCTTTGTTAGCAATTCGTCCAACACCCCCTTCCCTCGAGAAGCTTGCCGAGGCCTACCCCTAGCTAGCCGAAATCTACCCCCCCTCCCTTGGTAGAAAAGTTGTCTTCTAGTACCGTTATAATGCCCAAAATACCCTAGCCCAAATCCCTTAGTCCTTCGTAGAAGTTGTGAAGAACTTCTAAGGTTTCTGAGCCACCGAGCGCATAACTTAGAGCTAAACCTTGCTCAGCGCGACTTTATCTAGGATATTATTGGGCTTACCGAGGTAACTAATCCTAACCTCTTTTGAATTAGAGAATACTTATCGTTGTAGTATTAGAATAAGTATTAGATACTTAGAAGAATATCACGTAAAAGAAGAATAATTGAATCAGTACTCACATAGGATTTTCACAAAGAGACTTACATAGCTCACCGGGTAGGGTTGTCTGTCCGACTTTCCAGAGAATTATGAACCCCTGCTTAGAATAACCTCGAGTAGTCTTTGATAGATATCTGTGACTATTATAGGTGACTCTCACGCGACATATTCAACTTGGCGGTGGTTTTATGAGAAGGTATGTGATTCTTCCTAAAGCATGATATTTTACAATATATAGTACTAGACGCATACGTGTTAACTGAATAATAACTACGGCAATGTCTTTGACTTAAGCTCGAATAATACTTATGGTAATGCCTCACGCTTAAGCTCGAATAATACTTACAGAATGCCTCACGCTTAAGCTCAATAACAAAGAATCAAAACATTTCAAAAGAATATCAATCATTTTTAATAAGATAAATATTTGGTTTTAAAACAAAAGCGTAAGAGTTATACCGGCTTTATGGGAAGTTAGGTATAACAACTTAAGAAGATAAAAAGGAACTGCTTACTTGTTTTGTTTATAAAAGCCTTGTATTGATTTACGTTGTAGTAAGATTGTTTGATAAGTAGACATGTTATGATGCTACCGTGTTAGTGTCTTGTAACGCCGTAAGGGGTCATTCTTGCTGTGCTTACGCTAACCTGTAAGTCCATTGCATCGTTATTGTATCACCTACCCTCGATCGTTATACCGCGGCTTGCCTCTCGACGCGGTCTATACGGCCTACGCGGTCTGTGAGACTACGCGAGCAGCGGTATGCTCCGTGATTGATCATTCCGGCGTTAGCTCGACGCGGGACTCCTATGCGGTCCGCTGAGACTATGCGCTTTTTGAGGCTATGCGGCCGCGGAGCCTAGGCGGACGCCGGGGTTGGCTGCCCCGGCGCGAGAAATATCTCACGCGGTCCGTGCGACCCATGGTCGCGAAGTCCGTGACTAGGCACGCAGAATGATACTATGGGCGATTGGCCTTGCTTCGATCTTTCGCGGCCTAGAATAGACCTGTTACAGTTTTCCTATTACTGTTGTTGTTTGTGATGTGGCACTATGTGCAATTGAACTGATTGTATTTGTGAAATGGTTTTAAATACTTTGATTTCATTTCAGTTCTTTATAGTTTCACATACTTGGTACCTGTTGTACTGACCTCCTTCGGGGGGCTGCGTTCATGCCGCAGGTAAGGGCAATCAGGTGCTAGATCCACATCCTTAGGATCTTTGCGTTGGTGTCAGGAGCTCCATCTTCTCCGAGGCTCTACTGGGTATGATCTCCTGTATTGTAGATAGTTTTGTAAATAGGTATGGCGGCCCCGTCCCGCCATAGTTGTTTACTTCCTTAGAGGTCCAGAGTACTATTGTACAGTTGGGATGTAATCGCAAAACTTGAGTTATTTATATTATGCCGAAAGGCAAGCTTTTCATCGATAAACCGTGTCTTATTTTATAAATCGCTTCGCCTTGTTTTATATTCCGGTTACTCTAATGTATGACTACTGGGTGCCCCTTAGGCACCACGCCCCTGAACGGGTCGTGACAAAAGTGGTATCGTGAGCGCTTAATCCTCGGAAAGTGTCTACGCATCGTATCTAGTAGAGTCTTGATTATCTGTGTGTCAGGCACCACACCAATAATCGTGAGGCTATAGGATATTTAGGATTGGTTTCATTCTTCTCATTCCGAGATCGTGCTTTAGAGGCGTGTTATAGGTTGGACCTCTAACGTATTCCTTTCCCGTAGAATGCTTATGCCTCCACGTAAGGCAACCCGCCCGTATGGGCAAGGCAGCCGAGGAGTCGCTAGCAGACACCCAGAGTTACGAGGGCTCAGGCCCAGTCTATACCAGAGACGGCGAGTTCTATGACGCCGCTGGCCCCAGCAGAGACCACAATACCCACACCTCCTGTCCCACAGCCTGGGGCGGAGGAGTTAGGGTACAAGGAGATGGCCCAGCTATTGGCTAAGTCAGGCCCGACACGAGGAGAGGCCGGATGCGACAGCTCCAGCCTCCACTCGGGCCGCACCCGTAGTGCACCCGAGGGCAGATAGTTTGAGGCTACGAGATTTCTTGAGTTGTAGCCCGCCAGAGTTTTACGGGTCGAGGCCGGAGGATGATCCGCAGGAGTTCATCCGTCAGCTGCAGAGGATTATGCGGGTGATCATGGCTTCGAGATCGAGGCCGTGACATTTGTTCGTGACGGCCGCGTGATACCGCAGTCGATTGGTTTGATTCATGGGAGCTTTCCCGGGGAGAGCATGCACCTCCAGCAGTATGGGATGAGTTTTCAGAGGCTTTTCTCACACACTTCTTGCCTCCGCAGATGAGGAGGGCACGAGCTGATAGATTCTTGTTGCTGAGACAGGGAGGACGCACAGTGAGGGAGTACAATGTCGAGTTTGATTCTTTGGCTCGATATGTCCCCGCACTGGTAGCAGAGATGGAGGACAGGGTGCATCGCTATGTCACTGGGCTAGATGATTACATGGCCGAGTCTTGTGCGGGTGTGTCCTTCACCCGTAATGGACATAACCCGTATGCAGGCTCATGCACTGGGATGTGAGGAGCGTAGAGACCGCCGGGTGGAGCGATATCAGCAGCAGAAAAAGGCCAAGACGGCCGGTTCTTTTGGTGGTCCTCAGGGTGGGCGGCATCAGCAGAAGTCCAGATTTGCACCACAGCCAGCGCAGAGCGCTCCTACCTCATTTTCAGCACAGCCAGAGCGGTCGGGGCGTGTCGTGGCCCTGGACTTCGGATTTCCGGTAGGGTGCTAACTGCTCGAGGTCCGCTTCGGTGCCCGTTGTGGCAGATACCATTCCGAGTCAGACCGAGCTTGCTATACTTGTGGCTAGCAGGGTCACTTTGCGAGAGTTTGTCCGACCGGGCGGCGCGTGGTAGGCTCACCATGTGGTCTGTTGCCGATCTTCATCCCCGACAGCCATTTCGCCCGAGGCAAGGTACACATGGATCAGGTCGCGGCAGGTCGTGGCGCAGTCCCGCTTCTAGCGGTCCTCGTAACCGCATATATGCTTTGTCCACCGACAGATCGTGAGGCCTCACCGATGTCGCCACGTACCTTATCGCTCGGGTTTGATGTGTATGCTTTGATAGATCCGGTTCTACTGTCCCATATATCTCCCTTGTTGCTAGTAGGATAGGGATAGAGCCCGAATCCATAGACCTTTCGAGGTAGCTACGCCATGGGTGATTCGGTGGTAGCTCGGCGGGTATATAGAGCTTGTCCCGTGACTATTTACACGTCGGACCTCAGCCGACTTGATAGAGTTGGAGATGATTGACTTCGACGTGATTATGGGGATGGATTGGCTAGCTTCTGCTACGCCAATGTAGACCGCAGAGAGAGTAGTACGTTCCAGCTTCGGCGAGCCGGTTGTTGAGTGGGAGGAGCACCAGACGCCGGCGGTAGGTTTATTTCCTACCTCAAGGCTAGGAAGATGGTGCGCAAGGGTATATCTACCATCTCGTTCGGGTGTTTGATACCGAAGCTGCGGTACCAGATTTTCACTGGCCCAGAGTCACGAGTTCCCGACGTGTTTCCTGCATGACCTTCCCGTATCCTCCCGAGAGGAGATTGAGTTTTGTATTGACATATTGCGGCACACTCTCGCCTATTTCCATTCCGCCATACGTAACGGCACCCGCCGAGTTGAGAGAGTCAAGGATCAGCTTAGAGATTTGGCCGAGAAGCGGCTTCATCGTGCCTAGTGTTTCTCCCCGGGAGCGCCAGGTATTGTTCGTGAAGAAGGGACGACGCCGCGACGCATGTGTGTTGATTACAGCACCAACAAGGTGACCATTAAGAACAGATACCCTTCCTGTGATTGATGATTTGTTCGACTGGGCCGTGGTGCGAGATGTTTCTCCAAGATTGATCCGCGATCGCTATCATCAGTGCAGTCGAGAGGTGGATGTCCCTAGATCGCATTCAGTGACCCTGACGCATTATGAGTTCGTGGGTCATGTCTTTTGGTTGACCAATGCTCCGCGTATTCATGGATTTGATGAACCGAGTGTTCAAACCATTTTTGACACGTTTGTGATAGTGTTCATTGATGATATCTTGGTTTATTCTCGCCAGAGCAGGAGCATGCGAGCATTTGAGAACTGTGGCCGGCAGCTTCTCCAGACCAGCGATTGTACGCCAAGTTTTCCAAATGTGAGTTTTGTTGACTTGATGGCATTTCTTGGGCATATTGTCGGGCCGATGGCATTCGAGTGGATACGCCAAGATCGAGGCGTGACTTGGCCTAGACCTACTACTCCGGCAGAGGTTCGCAGCTCGGGCCTTGCAGATATTATCGGCGGTTCGTGGAGAAGTTTGCTTCTATCTTCGCACCATTGACTAGGCCGACTCGAAGGCGCAAGTTTGATGGATCGATGCTTGGAGCGGGGTTTCGAGCTTTGAAAGAGAGATCGACGACCGCCTCGTTCTTACTCTTCCGCAGGTCCAGATGGTTATGTCGTGTATTGTGATGCGTCGTGCATCGGGTTGGGATGTGTTGATGCAGATGGCAGAGTTATAGCATATGCATCCCGACACCAAGAAACACGAGAGGAACTACCCCACCCATGATTTGGAGTCGCGTACCGTGATTCACGCTTTGAAGATCCGAGGCACTATTTGTATGGGGTTCACGTGGATATTTATACGCACCACAAGAGCCTCCAAGATATCTTCACCGCAGGAGCCGAACTTGCGATGCAGACGGTGGTTAGAGTTGCTTAAGGATTACGATGTTGATATTCGTACCACCCGGGAAGGCCAATGTCAGCAGATGATGCCTTAGTCGTAGGTCGATGGGAGCCTATCGATGTGCAGCAGAGAGGAGGGACATGGTTCGTGATTTGCATCGCCAGCGAGCCTTGGTGTCCGTTTGATTGATTCTGATAGCAGTGGGGTTAGAGTTCGTGAGGTTGCCGAGTCTTCCATCGTTGAGGAGGTGAAGAGGCAACAGTTCGAGGATCCCGCTTTGATTCGATATCGTGATACAGCTCTTCGTGAGGGCAAGGGTCCTTTTGAGGTAGCACCTGATGGGGTGCTAAGGTTTGAGGGCATCGTGTTCGGATGTTTCAGACTTGGCACAGGTTCTTGGGAAGCACACACAAGCGTTACTCTATCCATCCGGTCGACCAAGATGTACCACGACCTTAGATCTGTGTATTGGTGGGATGGCTTGAAGAGGGACGTTGCAGAGTTCGTAGCTCAGCCGCCCGTTGTCGCAGTGAAGGTAGAGCACCGCAGGCCCGTGGTTTGTTCTGACGATTGAGATCCCGACCTGGAAGTGGGAGGTAATCAACATGGACTTCATCACAGGATTACCTCGCACTCAGAGGAGACATGATTCTATATGGGTTATCGTCGACAGGCTGACGAAATCAGCCCACTTTCTTCCCGTCAGGACGACTTTTTCGGCTGAGGATTATGCCAGACTTTACATCCGAGAGATCGTCAGACTGCATGGAGTCCCTACCTCGATCATATCAGACAGAGGAGCCCAGTTTACGGCTAACTTCTGGAGGTCCTTCCAGAGGGGTTTAGGGACGCAGGTGAGCCTGAGTACTGCATTTCATCCACGCATGCACGGACAGCAGAGCGCACTATCCGCACTTCGAGGATATGTCGCGAGCCCGTGTTATTGACTTCATGGTAGTTGGAGGATCATTTGCCTCTAGTTGAGTTTCATGATAATAGCTACCACTCCAAGATTCGGGATGGCGTCTTATGAGGCCTTGTATGGGAGGAAGTGCAGATCGTCTATAGGTTGGTTCGATGTGGGCGAGGTGCAGTTAGTGGGACCAGATTTGGTGCAGCAGGCAGTGGATAAGGTGAAGCTTATCCGAGAGCGGCTATTGACAAATTTCGAGTCGATGTGTCGATGCAGATCATCGTCGTCGGATCCGGAGTTCGCGATAGATGATTGGGTTTTCCTAGTGTCACCCATGGCGGTGTGATGAGATTCGGGAAGAAGAAACTCACCAAGGTACATTGGGCCGCTTCAGATTGTCCGCAGGTAGGCAAGGTTGCTACGAGTTGATCCGCCGTCCGATCCGGAGGCGCGCATCCGGTGTTTCACGTATCTATGCTGAGGAGATGTATCGGGGATCCATCTAGGGTACACCCGATTGACGATGTCCAGGTGACCGAGGGGTTATCGTATGAGGAGATTCCCATAGCGATAGTCGATCGTCAGTTAGGCGTCGCGACGAAGCGACGGGCTTCCGTCAAAGTCTTGTGGCGGAACGAGCTCAGAGAGAGATGACGTGGGAAGCCGAGAGGACATGAGACAGAAGTATCCTAACCTATTCCCCACACCTCCATGTAATTCACTTTCCTACTTGTAAATTTCCATTATCATTTATGCCTAAGTGTTGTTTTGTGGCCGTGTGTGGCATTTGCTAACTGTTTAAGCTTCTTCGATAATCGTCTTGAGAAGGAACATTCGACGAATGTTTCTAAGGAGGAGAATGTTATACCGTATTTCAGAGTATGTACGTAAGGGAATACGCATAAAAAGTTTGGCTTTAAAGTTAGCTCGACGCTTTTTTTGTACACAACTCGCTTAAAGAATCGCTTTCCGACGTAAACGCTTCCACTTTTCGTAGGAAAATTCCGACTATGTCATTTAGTATTTTTATGGATTTTTCCGAGAGACGAAACATTTTGACCAACGGGAGGGCGACACTTGTCACCTCCAATTGGTGGACTTGACACGCAATAGGGCCGATTGGGTTGCTTCTTTTGTCTTGAGTTGGTAGGATATTTTGTGTGCAAGTGGCCAAGGACACTTGCCTAAATCCACACCCTACACTTGCCTTGCACTTGTCTTCATCTTGGCCATTGGTTGGCCAAGGCTTGAGATATAAATACCCCTCTTGAGATGAAGAGTTCTTCATCCACAATAGCTTTCCAAGTCTACAAATCCTTCCTCTCCTTTGTTAGCAATTCGTCCAACACCCCCTTCCCTCGAGAAGCTTGGCGAGGCCTACCCCCTAGCTAGCCGAAATCTACCCTCCCTTGGTAGAAAAGTTGTCTTCTAGTATCGTTATAATGCCCAAAATACCCTAGCCCAAATCCCTTAGTCCTTAGTAGAAGTTGTGAAGAACTTCTAAGGTTTCGAGCTACTGAGCGCATAACTAGGAGCTAAACCTTGCTCAGGCGCGACTTTATCTAGGATATTATTGGGCTTACCGAGGTAACTAATCCTAACCCTCTTTTGAATTAGAGAATACTTACTGTTGTAGTATTAGAATAAGTATTAGATACTTAGAAGAATATCACAGAAAAGAAGAATAATTGAACTGTACTCACATAGGACTGTTTTCACAGTAGACTTACATAGCTCACCGGGTAGGGTTGTGCTGTCCGACTTTCCGTAGAATTATGAACCCTGCTTAGAATAACCTCGAGTAGTCTTTGATAGATATCTGTGACTATTATAGGTGACTCTCATGCGACATATTCAACTTGGCGTGGTTTTCACGGTAAGGTATGTGATTCTTCCTAAAGCATGATATTTTACAATATATAGTACGCAGACGCATACGTGTTAATCGAATAATAACTACGCAATGTCTTTGACTTAAGCCCGAATAATACTTATGGTAATGCCTCACGCTTAAGCTCGAATAATACTTACAAGAATGCCTCACGCTTAAGCTCAATAACAAAGAATGAAAACATTTCAAAAGAATATCAATCATTTTTAATGTAAGATAAATATTTGGTTTTTAAAACAAAAGCGTAAGAGTTATACTGGCTTTATGGGAAGTTAGGTATAACAACTTAAGAAGATAAAAAGGAACTGTTTACTTGTTTTGTTTATAAAAGCCTTGTATTGATTTCTGTTAAGTGTAGTAAGATTGTTTGATAAGTAGACATGTTATGATGCTACCTGTGTTAGTGTCTTGTAACGCTGTGTAAGGGGGTCATTCTTGCTGTGCTTACGTTGCTAACCGGTAAGTCCATTGTACTGTTATTGTATCACCTACCCTCGATCGTTATACCGCGGGCTTGCCTCTGATGCGGGTCTATACGCCTACGCGGGTTCGCGAGACTACGCGAGCGGTATGCTCCAGATTGATCATTCCGGCGTTTAGCTCGACGCGGGACTCCTACGCGTCCGTTGAGACTATGCGGTCTTTGAGGCTATGCGCGGCTGCGGGAGCCTAGGCGGACGCCGGGTTGGCTGCCCCGGCGCGAGAAATATCTCACGCGGTCCGCGCGACCTATGGCCGCGGAAGTCCGTGACTAGGCACGCACGATACTATGGGCGATCGCCTTGCTTCGATCTTTCGCGCCTAGAATAGACTGCTACGCTTTTCCTATTATCGTTGTTGTTTGTGATGTGGCACTATGTGCAATTGAACCGATTGTATTTGTGAAAAGGTTTTAAATACTTTGATTTCATTTCTTCTTTATAGTTTCACATACTTGGTACTGTTGCATCGACCTCCCCGGGCCGCTCATGCCGCAGTGGGCAAGCAGTGCTAGATCCGCATCCTTAGGATCTTTGCGTTGGTGTCAGGAGCTCCATCTTCTCCGGAGGCTCTACTTTTGGGTATGATCTCCCTGTATTGTAGATAGTTTTGTATAGTCAGGGTATGGCGGGGCCCTGTCCCGCCATAGTTGTTTACTTCCTTAGAGGTCTGTAGTACTATTGTACAGTTGGGATGTAACTGCAAAACTTGAGTTATTTATATTATGCCGAAAGGCAAGCTTTTCATCAGATAAACTGTGTCTTATTTTATAAACTGTTTCCTGTCTTGTTTTATATTCCGCTGGTTACTCTAATGTATGACTACTTGGGTGCCCCGGTAAGGCACCAGTCACGGGCCCCGGAACGGGTCGTGACACACCGTCTCTATCGTAAGTTCAGCTCCCTCTGGCGGAAGATATACTGGAGGCTCTTGTGGTCTGTATAAATATCCACATGAACCCCATACAAATAGTGCCTCCAGATCTTCAAGGCGTGAATCACCGCTGCCAACTCCAAATCATGCGGGTAGTTCCTTCATGCTTCTTAAGCCGTCGGACGCGTATGCTATAACCTTACCCACCGCATCAACACACATCCGAGCCCAACGCTCGACGATCACAATACACAACATAACCGTCGACCTCCGAAGAGTAAGAACGGGAGGTCGTCGCCTCTCCTTCAAGAATCGAAACCCCGCCACACGCATCACCCATCAAACTTAGCCGCTTTCCGAGTCGGGCCTAGTCAATGGTGCAGAGATAGAAGCAAACTTCTCCACGAACCGCCGATAATAACCTGCGAGGCCCGTAAAGTTGCGCACTGCCGGAGTAAGAGGTCTAAGCCAAGTCCCGATCGCTTATCTTGGTCGTATCCACCCGAATGCCATCAACCTCGACAATATGCCCAAGAAAAGCCACCGAAGCCAACCAAAACTCACATTTAGAAAACTTGGCGTATAACTGCTGGTCCTGGAGAACTCCCAACACAGTCCTCAAATGATCCGCATGCTCCTGCTCTGAGCGAGAATAAACCAAGATGTCATCAATGAACACTATCATAAACGTGTCCAAAAATGGCTTGAACACTCGGTTCATCAAATCCATGAATACCGCCGGAGCATTGGTCAACCCGAAAGACATGACCTTGAACTCATAATGCCTGCACGTCCGAATGCGCCCTAGGGACATCCGCCTCTCTGACTCGTACCTGATGATAGCCCGATCGCAGATCAATCTTGGAAAAACATCTCGCACCCTGCAACTGATCGAACAAATCATCAATCATGGGAAGGGGGTATCTATTCTTAATGGTCACCTTGTTCAGCTGCCTGTAATCAACACACATGCGCAGCGTCCCGTCCTTCTTCCTCACGAACAATACCGGCGCTCCCCAGGGAGAAACACTTGGCCTGATGAAGCCCTTCTCCAAAGAAATCTCTCACCGGTCCTTCAACTCTCTCAACTCGGCCATTACGTATGGCGGAATGGAACTAAAGCCGAGTGTCCGCAAAGACATCGATACAAAACTCTATCTCCTCTCGGAGGATACCCGAGGTCATCCGAAACACATCGTGGAACTCTCGACTACAGAATCGATCAAAATCTGGTACCGCAGCCTCAGTATCAAACACCCGAATGAGATGGTAGATATACCCTTTCGCACCATCTTCGTAGCCTCGAGGTAGGAAATAAACCTACCCTCGGCGATACAGTTGTTCCTCCCACTCAACAACCGGCCTCAGAAATCGAACCGCACTACTCTTCTCCTCGCAGTCTACATTGGCGAAAGAAGCTAGCCAATCCATACCCATGATCACATCGAATCGTCATATCCAACTCTATCAAGTCGGCTAGGTCCGACGATCGCATACGGTCACCGGACAAGCCCTATATATCCGCCGAGCTACCACCGAATCACCCATCGGCGTAGCTACTCGAAGCGGTCTATCGACTCGTGCTCTATCCCTATCCTACTAGCAATAAGGGGAGATATATAGGACAGTAGAACCCGGATCTATCAAGGCATACACATCACAACCGTAAACCGATAGTACTGCGACGATATCGTGAGGCCTCCCGTCCCGCCGGCCGACAAGGCATAAATGCGTTCTCGAGGACCGCTAGAATCGGGACCCGCGCCACGACTGCCGCGACCGCTGGCCCATGAGTACCTTGCCTCCGGGCGAGTAAATCGTAGGAGACGAAGAAGACCCGAAAGAACTCGTAGTCGACTTACCACTGCGACCGCTTCCTAGTCGGACAGCCGCAAAGTGGCCCCGCTGCCACAAGTGTAGCAACCTCCGAAGTAGGACCACAACTCCCGAGATGGGATCTACCGACGGCCACACCGGCGGGTGGTCTCGATCGTTAGCACCTTCGCACTCGAAGTCCAAGTCCTGGCCTCGACCGCCTCGAATACTGGGTCAGGCCAAGACGGAGCAGAGTACTGAGCCGGCGTGGTGCAAATCTAGACTGCTGCTGAGGCCGTCCACCCCGATAGCTACCAAAAGACCTGTTGTCTCCGCCTTCGCCGCTGTCACAACCCGTCGGCCTCTACGCTCCTCGCATCCAAGTGCGTGAGCCTGCATGCGGGTAATGTCCATGCCTGGCTGAAGAGCCACACCCGCACAAGACTCTGCCAAGTAGTCATCAAGCCCTGTGATTTAGGCAAGACTCTATCCTCCATATTAGCTACTAACGCAGGGTCATATCGAGCCAACGAATCGAACTCAACGTTGTACTCCTAATCGCGGCGTCCTCTCGCCTCAAGAACAAAAATTTGTCGACGCGCCTCCTCATCCGCGAGGCAAGAAGTGAGTGAAAGGCCTCAGAACTCGCCCCAAGTACTGGGACGCGTGCTTCCCCGGGATAACTCCCACGAATCGAACCAATCGATCGCGGTATCACGCAGCCTGTGGAACCAAGATCACCGACTCGGTCTTCAAGCCTTGATCACTGCGATGATCCTTCAGAATCGACGGATGAACTCCTCGCGATCATCCTCGTGCTCGACCGTAGAATCAAGCGCTACAACTCGTAAAATCCGTAGCCGCAAATCGCTCGATTCGTGAACCGCAGTATCTTTGAGCCGGAATCGCCGTGATCCAAATTTATCTCACGTTCGCCACGATCTCGCCAAGAATCGTCCATCTCTCGCACTTCATCTCATCTCGCTTCCAGCCGTGGAATCGAGGTTCGTGTATCGGGTCTCATCACCATCGTGCGCCCTAAACTCGTTGGGGCGGCGTCGTGGAACTCGCCGCCTCGTATAGATCGGGCTCGAGCCTCGTGACTCTCGGTGTCCTACTAGCAGCCTTTGGCCGCTTTGCCTTCGGGCCCGTTGCCTTACGTGAGGCATAATCGTTAATAAAAGAAATATGTTAGAGGGGTCCAACTTATCACACAGCTTCAAGGCACGATCTCAGAATGAGAAGAATGGAAACCAATCCTAAATATCCTATAGCCTCCTGATTATTGGTGTGGTGCACAACACACCGATAATCAAGACTCTACTGGATACGGTTCAGACACCTTCCGAGGATTAATCGCTCGATACCACTTTTGTCACGACTGCCCGGCTCGTGGATCGTGCCTTACCCGGCACCCAAGTAGTCATAAATCAGAGTAATCAGCGGAATATAAAAACAAAACAGGAATCAATATGAAAAGTAAACAGTTTATCTGAGAAAACGTCGTCTTTCGGCATATATATAAATCAAAGTTTGGCAGTTACATCCCAACTGTACAATAGGACTACAGACCTCTAAGGAAGTAGACAACTATGGCGGGACAGGGCCCCGCCATATCCTGAATGTACATATAGCTACAACACAGGGAGAACCATACCAAAAGTCGAGCCTCCGGAGAAGATGGAGCTCCTGACACCAAAGTAAAGATCCTAAGGATGTGGATCTAGCACCTGTTTTCCCTTACCTGCGGCATGAACGCAGCCCCCCGAAGGAGGTCAGTACAACAGGTACTAAGTATGTGAAACTGTAAAGTACTTAAATGAAATCATATCATTTTAAAACCAATTTTCACAAATATGCACGAAACAACCAATGTAACCGCACAAAGGCTACATCATAAACAAGATAAACAATAGGTAAATCAGAATAAGTCTTTTCTAGGTCGCGAATGATCAAGCAGGCCAATCTCCCATAGTATCATTACGCATGCCTAATCTCGACTCCGTAGTCCGTGATAGCCACCTAGGCCCGCATGGTATTCTCGCATCGAGGGTAGCTATTCCCAAGATCGCCCCGACTCGTAGTCCGCATGGCCACATAGACCGCATGAGGTATAACCCCACACACTAACCTGGAACTCTCGTAGCTCCGCATAGGTCCCCTGGACCCGCATGAGGTATTCTCGAATCATGGTCCTGCATCACCGAGTCTACCCAGACGGAGGCGCCTTAACCCGGTATCATGTCAAGAGGTGAGTGATATAATACTAACATAACAGCTTACCGTTAAACAACATAAGCACAAATAAGAATAACCTCTTTACACAAACGTTACAAGATACTAACACCCATAGCATCACAATATGTCTATTCAACAAACCATCTTATCAGATTTCTCTAAATCAATACAAGTCTTTTATAAACACACAAGTAAACTGCTCCTTTTATCTTCCTTAAGTCGTTATTCCTAACTTCCCATAAAGCTAGTATAACTCTTTAAGCTTTTTGTTTTAAAAACAAATATTCTTCTCTTTTCAAAAATGATTTATAATTCTTTTGAAAGACTTCAAGATTCTTATTATTCAGGCTTAAGTCAAAAGACATTGCAGTAAAACTACGTTCATTTAACACACGACGCTCACCGCACTATATATATACTTTAAAATATCATGCTCAAGAGTATAGGAAGAATCGCATACCTTTCTACAAATCCACCGCCAAGTCGAATATGTCGCGCAGAGTATCGACTCATAATAGTCAAATACGCCTATCAACGCCTAGACTACTCAGTAGGAAGTTCTAAGCAGAGGTTCTTAATTCTACGGAAAATCGGGCAGACTTCCCTACCCTAAGCTATACAAGTTCATCAGAAATACAAATTCCATGTAAGTACATTCAATCTTCTTTAAATCTTCCGATGTGATTATAGTTCAATTCTCTCTCAGAATACCCTTCTACGTGATTACGCTCAATTCTATTCTTTAATATCCTTCATATCTTATACTCAAGTCTTAACTATTCTTATATGTAATATCCAATTACAATAGAAGGACAAGAGTATTTACCTCGATAAGCCCAAAATTATCCAAGTTAAATGTCGATCCTGAGCAAGGTTTAGCTCCTAATTTGCACGCTCCGATAGCTCCAAGAAACCCTTAGAAGTTTCTAACGACTTCTACTTAAATACAAAAAGGGATTGGGGCTAGGTATTTTTGAATAGTAACTATACTGGAAGACAACTTTCTACCAAGTGGGGTACTTACCAAGACACTAGGCAGAGGGGGAGAGGGTGTTTCACACGACTGCTCCGGCCCGTGGATCGTGCCTTACCCCGAACCCTAGTGATACAACATCGAGAAAACCATGGAAATAAAAACTTAAACATTCAACTAGACATGGATCAAGATAAAAGAAAATAGGCCAACCAAAACGGTTGCCTTTTAACATATATAAATATAGACATTTGAACAGCATAATCCTTACAACCCCGCCACAATAAAGGCATGCACTTAAGATTTATACAACAACTATGACGGACAGGGCTCCGCCATACCCCGAATGTACAAGAACCTCTGCACTGTGGTAACATACCAAAAGATAAGCCTCCAAGGAACGGAGCTTCCCAATACGCCAAAAGTGATCCTAAACGCGGGATCGACAAATGACGACTTCTACTCGCAGATGAACGCAGCCCCGGCGAGGTCACATAACAGTACTAAGTATGTGAAATCAGAATATCAGAAATGAAATCATAATAGTCTATATAAAGCAGGAGACATGTATGATAACCAAACTACAGTACACACATATAACAGTTATATCAAGTCAGGGACTTACGCCCTCCAAGTCATTACTCAAATATAACGATGGGTCTCACTCCCATAACATCAATCATGCCCGTGGAATACCTTCCTCACTGCCGGCAGTCTATGTTATGATAACACCAAAAAGTACACATGAATACCAAGTCTTACCTGATGCCAAAGCCGTACTAACAATACAATACAACCAAACCACGAAGCTGACACGGGGCAAGTACGAAAGCCGACTACTAGATACCAAGGCCGAACAGTAAAACCTCATGGAGAGCTAGTCCATGGAATAACAATATCAATGGAACCATACCCGTGCGCCACGCATCGTGTCAGTATGTCCAGAAGGAAATAACAAGACAGCAATCCCAATGGAACCATACCCGCGCGCCACGATCGCGGTCAAGATGTCCAAAGGAAACAACTAGGCAACAATCGAATGGAACCATACCCGCGCCACGCATCGTGTCGAGATGTCCAAAACGATTAGCAAAAATAACACTATCAATGGAGCGCATCTGAATTCTCCACATCGCCGCACGTCCGAGTAAGTTCTCAACAAGTTAACCGGCCCTCCATCGAGAGACGCGATAGTATAGAAACACAATTCTTGCACAACAAAGGCTATTACAACAAGCATAGGCAAGTTATACATAACTCAAGGTACCTTCATTTTATGCCAAAGTCCGGGTTTTAACCCTAAAGTACTACGTACGTTAAATTCCTTTTAAGAGATCCATTCCTTTTATAAAAGTCACCCGATACCCGTAGTATAAAAATAGAGTGACTTACATCTTTTAAGTAAACCAAAACAACTTCCATACTTTCCTTTTTAAAACCAAATTAAGGCAATACCATGCCTTCTGTTTGGACCAAAATACTTCTCTTTTTAAAATCAAGTTACCACATTAAACTAATGATAAAACCCTTCTTTTGTTCTCATAAAGTCGTTATAACTAACTTCCCATAAAGCTGTTATAACACTTTATATTTTAAACCAATTTAAGACAAAACAATGCCTTTCTTTTCCCTAGAGTTCCAGTTTGCCTAATTTCAATTACTCAAGTCTCTTTATTTTAGAAAAGTTTCATAGTTCGATGTCTTAATCTCCTTTAAAACAATTGAGTAACATATGCCATAGGCGTGAGCAGTTTACTCTTGTTTATAACCATTTATTAAAGCAGCCATGATCTAGAAAATGTAATATCATTTTGTCTCATCTTAGCTTCTATGCAGATGGAGGTTTCTACTGGTTTTAATACAATACTTCATTATTCAATACATTTTCCTTTATTAACGCTGCAGTGGTTTGTCGATACTCATTCTGATTTCCGAAATCAGTAAAACATTATTCCTTTTATAATATTTCAAGGTTCTTATTATTCAGGCTTAAGTCAAAAGACATTGCCGTACAACTATATTCAGTTAGCACACGTACGTCTACCATATTATTTATACATATTATTCAGGCTTAAGTCCAAAGACATTGCCACACGTACGTCTACCGTACTATATGTATTCTTTTTAAAATACTTCATGCTCAAGAGTATAGGAAGAATCACATACCTTGCGACGATTATCGACTATAAGCAAAACGCTCCACGGCTATAACCCGGCTAGCCTTGTCCACTTTCCAAGTAGTTCATGCTACTCGCAGAACATTCAACCAATAAGGTTATCAGACTACTGTAAATACAGTCCTATGTAAGTACAGTTTAATCTTCTACTCTAATATTCTTCTGATGTGATTTCAGTTCAAGTCTTTACTGTAATATCCTTCTATTACATTTCAAATCTCTTTTATGAATCTTATATTCATTTCTATACAACTACAGTATGTAATTCCCAATTACACTAGAAGGACAATAGTATTTACCTCGATAAGCCCAAAAATTATCCAAGTTTAAAGTCGATCATGAGCAACGTTAAGCTCCTACTCCGTGCGCTCCAACCCATTCCAAACAACCCTTAGAAGTTCTAACCAACTTCTACTCAATTACTTCAACTATCAATGAAGATTTCCTTAGGGTTTCGTTTAGTGGCTAAAGGAAGTATAATAGTATTTCCGGCTTTTAAGATAGGTATAACTCGAATACTACAAGGTATAAGGGCTAAGGTATTTAGGGCATTATAACAATACTGAGAAGTAATTCTCAACCAAAGGGGGTGTATTTTGGCCAGCACAACTAGGCTAGTGGTACTTGGCCGAGGGCCTCTCAAAAGGGGTGTGGCGGACGAAAGCTCAAGAGGGAGGGAGTATTTTGAGACTTAGAAAGATTGCTCAAGTTTGATGAAGAAAGTCTTCAACTTAGAGTGGTATTTATAGGTCAAGCAATGGCCAACCAATGGCCAAGATCAAGCAGTGCCATGCAAGTGTAGGGCTAGATTTAAGCCAAGTGCACCTTATCCATCTACCACACCAACTTGCACAAAATATCCTACCAACTAAAGTAGCCCAAATCGTCCACTTTGCCGCCCCTAAGCTTTCCAATGTGAGGTGACATGTCACCCTCCCGCTGGTCCAAAATGTTTCGCCTCTCGGAAAAATCCGCAAAAATAATAAATGACATAGCCGAATTTTCCCTTCGCAAGTTCTCAGAAACGCTTCATTTAAAAACGACTCTTTTCGCCCTCAGGCCCAAATTTCGAACCTATGCCTACTTTAAGGCTTAAATTATTATACGACGCCTTACGCATATACTGAAATACGGTATAACAGCTTGGCTAGGGCTTCCAAGAGGGGGAAGGCTTTGGACGAGAGCAACTAAGGGGAGGGAGTTTGAGACTTGGAAGAATGATTTGTGGATGAAGAGTTCATCAACTCAAGCGGGTATTTATAGGGCTTTCAAGGCTAAGATGAGTGGCAAGTGGGGATTTGCACAAGTTGCACCCTATCCTACTCCACAAATCCTCACAAAACATTGACCCAAGATTTAAGCCCCAAAACCATGGAAATCGCCCGCGTGTCGCCCCACTTGGCCGCTCACTCGAGGTGACAAGTGTCACCTCCGCTGGTCCAAAATATTTCATCTCTCGGAAAAATCCGCAAAAATATAAATGACATAGCCGGAATTTTCCTTCGCAAGTTTTGTAAAACGTTTACCTGAAAAACCATTCGCTTTTGTGAGTCAGGCCCAAATTCGCCCTATGCCTAATCTTTAAGGCTTAATTTTGTCACGACCGACTCGCCGCGATCGTGCCTTACCCTGCACCCTAGTGATACAACATCGAGAAAACCAAATGGAAAATAAAACACGAGTCATGAAACAAGAGATATAATAAATAAACAAAGCAACCAAAACAGCTTGCTTTCAAGATATACACAAAAACCCGAACAGCTTGTCCTTTTACAAACCCCGCCACAACAAAGCATGCACTTAAGATTTACAACAACTATGACGGACAGTGGTCTCGCCATACCCTCAATGTACAAGAACCTACAACTCAGTGGAAACATACCAAAGATAAGCCTCCAAGGAACGGAGCTTTCCAACACGCTGAAATGAGATCCTAAGAGCGGGATCCACGATCGATGACTTCTACCGCAGATTTAACGCAGCTTCAAGGAGGTCAACATAACAGTACCAAGTATGTGAATCACAACATCAGAAATGAAATCATAATAGCCTAAAAGGTGAGACATGTATGATAACCAAAATACGACGCAACATAAAAAGCCAAGTCGTGACTCACGCCTCAAAGTCACCACTCAAATATAACTATGGGTCTCACGCCACAACATCCATCATGTTCACATCATGGCCGCATGCCCTTAATATCGCAGACGGTGTAGACATGTCCATGATGCAACAATAATAACAAGGCCGCATGGCCACACGCCGGAATCAGACGGCAGGTATATGCCCATGTAACCTCAATAACAATATACTGGTGGTCAACCGCCGCACGGCCACGCCCCCGAATATCAGACGGTGTAGACACGCCCATGTTGCAAGAATAACCATATATCGGTAATCAACCCGCCGCATGGCCGATGCCCCTAATATCAGACGGCAGATACGCCCATGTGACATCAACAACAAGACAAGAATCAAAATGGAAACATACCCGTGGAATTCTCCATCACCGCCAAAGACGCCCAAGTAAGTTCTCAACAAGTCAACCGCCTCTATCGAGAGACGCCAGAATACGTAAATACCACACTTGCACAACAAAGGCTATCATCACAAGCATAGGCAAGTTTCACAACAACAAGCATAGGCAAGTTTCACAACAACAAGCATAGGCAAATTTCACAACAACAAGCATAGTAAGTTTCACAACAACTCAAAGTACTTTCATTTTATGCCAAAGTCCGTGTTTTTAACCCCAAAGTACTACATACGTTAAGTTCTTTTAAAAGAGATCCATTACTTTTATAAAAGTCACCCGATACCCGTAGTATTAGAATGACCAACCCACATTCCCTTTTCAAAATCAAGTAACAACATTCTTTTCCTAAGTTCCAGTTTGCCTAGTTTCAATTACTCAAGCTTCTCATTTTCAAATGGTTTCATAGTTCCCAAACTTAATCACTTGATTCCTTTTTTGAACAATTGAGTAATATATGTCTTACGTGAGAGTAGGCTATTCTTGTTTACAACATTCTTATTACAGCAGCCATGATCTAGAAAATGTATATCATTTTGTCTCATCTTAGTTTCTATGCAGATGGAGGTTTCTACTGGTTTTAATACAATTCATCATTATTCAATACATTTTCCTTTATTAACGCTGCAGTGGTCTGTCGATACACATTCGATTTCCAAATCAAGAAACATTATCCCTTTAAATAAAACCAAGTACTCATTACTCACGAATGAGGTTTCACACAAACATTCACATTAAAACAAATAAGTTAAGTCTCTTATCTTATAAGATCAAGTTCTTTATTATAACTAGCCAGTTATAATTCACATCAGTTACCTTTTAAAACCACAAAGTATTTTCTTACCTTCATAAAGTCATATAACCAACTTCCCATAAAGCCGTTATAACACTTTATGTTTTAAGAACAATCAAACACAGCTTAACACATGTACGCCTCACCGTACTACATAGTTCACACATATCATGCTAGAAGAGATAGGAAGAGGTTCACATACCTCGCGACGATTTATCGACAAAAGCAAAATGCTCCAAGTACTACAACCTTGTTAGCTTAAATGTTAAGAATCAATTCTCCATCCACCTTTCTTTACTACTAAGTAACCTTCCATTTTCTTTAGAAGTCTTAGAACTAAACATTGTTGCACTTCACTATAACCCCAAAAAGAACGGAAGAAGAGAGTTTCTCCTCCATAATATAAATGAATTCAAATCAAAGAACAATTATGTGATTCCCTTTAATTTCCCAAAGATTGTGCTAGTCTCTTATATGAGAATATATGGAGAGGTTAAGAAGCTAGGACAATTAATAGGAGAGATGGCTTCCTTGTCATCATATATATATATATATATATAGTATTTAAGTACAATGGACGAATTTGGATAGAACCCAATTAAGTGATCACTAAAATTGTAAACTTCTATCTATCTAACATATACTAACTTCTACTTTTACACGTGACCTTCTTTGGTCCACCTTTAAGATTTCACCTAAGTAACTGACACACATCCACTAAAAAAAACACTAGATGCATACCTAACAAGGTCACACGTGGACCATGGTTAACTTATCCATTAAATTGAATAATTATAAGTCACTACTACTCTTTCTTAAAGCTAGTAAGTAGATAACTAGAAAAACAATCATCACACCCCATTACTTTTTTTTATAACTTCTCGTGTAAGTAGTGTTGGTGTCTAGTTGACACCTTTCCCTCTAATGATGCCACCTAAAATCCTTAACTTAGTCACTTAATAGGTTCAACTATACGTGTAGAATCACACTTTCACTTGCCCCCCGCCTAATTAATTAATTACACACAATTAATTCTAGATCTCACTTAATTTAAATCCTAATAACTCATAAGACATTCGTATACTTAATATCATAATTCTTGTAATATGACATTAGTCTATACCCTTTTTACACAGACACCAAAATTATTCCGCACCTCTTCGTCGCACTTGTCACGTCAAAAATTATTTGGTGAATGCGTTCCTTGTATACTAATCCCTTTATTAGCATACATAAATATAACAAAATTTTCTCAACACTCGGGTCTACTTGCCTACATTAAAGTGCTCAAATCATTGTTCGAAATTTCGAGTCGTTACATTCTCTCCCCCTTAGAAACATTCGTCCCCGAATGTTCTTTCGGAGTCCAATCTAGTTAGATAGTGACATAGTCTCCTTTTACTACCCCCTTCATACAAAATATGCCACCCTTGCCCATATAACAATACTTATACTAAAACGTCAACCTGAACTCCAAGTACCTCCTAGGCACTTGACATAAAATCCTTCAATAATCGTACGTTCTTATTTTCTTCTCTTAACGTTCAAATTCAAATCAATCATTTCAATCAAACAAGTCACATAGACTCCACGATTTCATGTCAACGAGTGAAGGAATAACCTACATAATACTAACACTTCCTTTCCTTCCCAATGGATAACCGGCTCACCGGGATACTGGAATCGAACCAACCTCTCACTTACAAATACCCTTGCACTCACGAAGACAACTAGTCCATACTCATAATGACCTCAAAGTCCGTCAGATTCAAATCTACTAGGTCCGCTAGTGGTCCGACGACTATATCATCACCGCAAGAAATCTCATATACCCACTCGCCTACCACCCAAATACCCATCGGTGTATCTACCTCGAAAGGTCCCATGGATTCAGTGCCTGCTCTCTACACTTAGTTGTTCTCTTTCACGGTCATACTCCTTCCGCACTTTTAAACTTACTCTAGCATACGTATATAACCTCCATACCGATTCTGGCCTCCAATCTTTGGAGTTACTCTATTACACAATATAAGGCCATTTCCGGCTCTCACGAACTGGTTCCGGTGGAACGCGTCCACAGAACCATAAAAAAATTAACTAGACTTAGGCCTTGCACCCTCGTGGTTCTCGCCACGCGCTGACTACTACCAACTGATCCCACTCCATTTTAAACCATGAGGCAACCTGTAATAGGTCCTCAACCCGACCCGCCGTCGCACTTAACTCTTACCCTTAGTCTGAATAAAATCTTATTGCCCGAGAAAGCCTTATATATACCTAAGGTCTCGGCGGTTATCAATATTCTTTAGGCTCGCAATTTCCATGCTCCCAAATTACCTTCCTACTCCCTCTCAGAACGGGTACAAAAGCTTCTCATAATCCCATAAGTTGGTTGTCTTGGTCACAACAATCATTTCTTACTCCATACCTGATCTCATCCGCATAATTCTCTTAAGCCTACCCCGTAGATTAATCTATTAACATGACATTCCGTTAGGTTCCTTAACATGACTTCTTAAGTGTTCATCACCCTATCAGACAACTCATCATTTTCTAACTATAACAATTTAGCACATAAGCCTTGATGAGAATTCATTTAGTGTTTCATACCTTCCCGGTATCTAGTTAGTCTTTACCAACTCTTGGTAATCTAAAATCATTCTAGGCAACACGCGTCTGACCCTCGTACATAACTCCATATAGCTGTATGTCAAAATACCAACTGTACTACAATCATTACCAACCTGGATACGCAATCCACATAGTCCTTCCCGGTCATCACGCTTTCATACCAGAACCAACATAACTCGTTAGGGAGAGACGACCCTAACAACACAGCTCTATCGCACGATCTCAGAGTGAGAAGAATGGAAACCGATCCTAAATGTCCTGCAGCCTCCTGATTATAGATGTGGTGCACAACACACCGATAATCAAGACTCTACTAGACACGGTCTGTAGACACTTTCCGAGGACTAACTGCTCTGATACCACTTTTGTCACGACCCGACCCCGGGCCGCGACTGGTGCCTTACCCCGGGCACCCTAGTGATACAACATCAGAGAAAACCAGCGGAAAATAAAACACGAGTCATGAAACAAGAGATATAATAAATAAACAGGTCAACCAAAACAGTTGCCTTCAGTATATACACAAAAACCCAACAGCTTGTCCTTTTACAAACCCCGCCACAACAAGGTTATGCACTTAAGATTTACAACAACTATGACGGACAGGTCTCGCCATACCCCGAATGTACAAGAACCTACAACTCAGGAAACATACCAAAGATAAGCCTCCAAGGAACGGAGCTTTCCAACACGCTGAAATGAGATCCTAAGAGCGGGATCCACGACCGATGACTACTCATGCAGATTTAACGCAGCCCCAAGGAGGTCGACAACAGTACCAAGTATGTGGAATCACAACATCAGAAATGAAATCATAATAGCCTAAAAAGGTGAGGAGACATGTATGATAACCAAAATACAGTACGCAACATAAAAGCAGTCAACTCAGGGAAACACGCCCTCAAAGTCACCACTCAAATATAACTATGGGTCTCACGCCCACAATATCCATCATGTTCACATCATGGCCGCATGCCGAATATCGTGACGGTGTAGACATGTCCATGATGCAACAATAATAACAAGGCCGCACGCCATGCCCCGGACATCAGACGGTAGATATGCCCATGTAACCTCAATAACAATATATCGGGTGGTCAACCCCGCCAGACGGCCACATGCCTCCGAACATCAGACGGTGTAGACACGCCCATGTTGCGTAATAACCATATATCGGTAATCAACCCGCCGCATGGCCAGATGCCCCTGAATATCGTGACGCAGAGATACGCCCATGTGACATCAACAACAAGACAAGAATCAAAATGGAAACATACCCGTGGAATTCTCCATCACCGCCAAAGACGCCCAAGTAAGTTCTCAACAAGTCAACCGCCTCTATCGAGAGACGCCAGAATACGTAAATACCACACTTGCACAACAAAGGCTATCATCACAAGCATAGGCAAGTTTCACAACAACAAGCATAGGCAAGTTTCACAACAACAAGCATAGGCAAATTTCACAACAACAAGCATAGGCAAGTTTCACAACAACTCAAAGTACTTTCATTTTATGCCAAAGTCCGGGTTTTTAACCCCAAAGTACTACATACGTTAAGTTCTTTTAAAAGAGATCCATTACTTTTATAAAAGTCACCCGATACCCGTAGTATTAGAATGACCAACGCACATTCCATTTTCAAAATCAAGTAACAACATTCTTTTCCTAAGTTCCAGTTTGCCTAGTTTCAATTACTCAAGCTTCTCATTTTCAAATGGTTTCATAGTTCCCAAACTTAATCACTTGATTCCTTTTTTGAACAATTGAGTAATATATGTCTTACGTGAGAGTAGGCTATTCTTGTTTACAACATTCTTATTACAGCAGCCATGATCTAGAAAATGTATATCATTTTGTCTCATCTTAGTTTCTATGCAGATGGATGTTTCTACTGGTTTTAATACAATTCATCATTATTCAATACATTTTCCTTTATTAACGCTGCAGTGGTCTGTCGATACACATTCTGATTTCCGAAATCAGTAAAACATTATCCCTTTAAATAAAACCAAGTACTCATTACTCACGAATGAGGTTTCACACAAACATTCACATTAAAACAAATAAGTTAAGTCTCTTATCTTATAAGATCAAGTTCTTTATTATAACTAGCCAGTTATAATTCACATCAGTTACCTTTTAAAACCACAAAGTATTTTCTTACCTTCATAAAGCTGTTATAACCAACTTCCCATAAAGCCGTTATAACACTTTATGTTTTAAGAACAATCAAACACAGTTAACACATGTACGTCTACCGTACTACATAGTTCACACATATCATGCTAGAAGAGATAGGAAGAGGTTCACATACCTCGCGACGATTTATCGACAAAAGCAAAATGCTCCAAGTACTACAACCTTGTTAGCTTAAATGTTAAGAATCAATTCTCCATCCACCTTTCTTTACTACTAAGTAACCTTCCATTTTCTTTAGAAGTCTTAGAACCAGAAACATTGTTGCACTTCACTATAACCCCAAAAAAAGAACGGGAAGAAGAGAGTTTCTCCTCCATAATATAGATGAATTCCGAAATTGCAGCAACAATTATGTGATTCCCTTAATTTCCCAGCATTGTGCTAGTCTCTTATATGAGAATATATGGAGAGGTTAAGAAGCTAGGACAATTAATAGGAGAGATGGCTTCCTTGTCATCATATATATATATATATATATATATATATATATAGTATTTAAGTACAATGGACGAATTTGGATAGAACCCAATTAAGTGATCACTAAAATTGTAAACTTCTATCTATCTAACATATACTAACTTCTACTTTTACACGTGACCTTCTTTGGTCCACCTGTAAGATTTCACCTAAGTAACTGACACACATCCACTAAAAAAAACACTAGATGCATACCTAACAAGGTCACATGTGGACCATGGTTAACTTATCCATTAAATTGAATAATTATAAGTCACTACTACTCTTTCTTAAAGCTAGTAAGTAGATAACTAGAAAAACAATCATCACACCCCATTACTTTTTTTTATAACTTCTCGTGTAAGTAGTGTTGGTGTCTAGTTGACACCTTTCCCTCTAATGATGCCACCTAAAATCCTTAACTTAGTCACTTAATAGGTTCAACTATACGTGTAGAATCACACTTTCACTTGCCCCCCGCCTAATTAATTAATTACACACAATTAATTCTAGATCTCACTTAATTTAAATCCTAATAACTCATAAGACATTCGTATACTTAATATCATAATTCTTGTAATATGACATTAGTCTATACCCTTTTTACACAGACACCAAAATTATTCCGCACCTCTTCGTCGCACTTGTCACGTCAAAAAATTATTTGGTGAATGCGTTCCTTGTATACTAATCCCTTTATTAGCATACATAAATATAACAAAATTTTCTCAACACTCGGGTCTACTTGCCTACATTAAAGTGCTCAAATCATTGTTCGAAATTTCGAGTCGTTACACTTTTGTACGTACGCCCTTACGTACATACTCTGGAAATACGGGGTATAACATTATTTCCACCTTTTTCAAGGCCCGAATTCAATAACCAAGCATGCCACATTTAAGGCTCAACAATGAAGTTAACAATAGGGGATTACACGCCTAACAAGACGTGTAAAATTCCGCCCCACAATTGGTATCAAACTAGTCCAAAAAGGCAATGCCATTCACGGCCAAAAGGTGTAACAACATATCATCCTTTCCAATTCCTTTTTAATCCAAGTTGTTTAATATTACATGTTATCAAGCCGCAATTGATTATAACAACAACAATCTTCAAGTAGATAACATGCGACGATTCTAATTATCGACCAAATTATATTTCAATTTCAAATGGCTAACAAAGTCATTTAGGATTTTAGGCTTCCAATATCCATAACACTTATCAATCTTTAATACATATACTTCATGCTAGTTAAAATGTAAGGCTACAACAATATGTAATCTTATAACACTTAAGAGAACAAGATTGTTATCTTGACGAGCCTTAATCCAACTTCAAGATCCGAAGGCGCTCCCTAGCAACTTAGAGCCTCTCCTTGACACTCCAATCCGCCACTTGAAGCCCTTAGAATATCACAAACAACTTGTCACGACCCGACCCCGGGCCGCGACTGGTGCCCTACCTGGGCACCCTTATACTCATACAACATAATAAACTGCGAAAGATAAATAACACTTTTAAAAAAAAAAAAAAAAAACTAAGGTCAAGCCGATAAGGCTGCCATAACATAAAAATTACCCGAAAGGGTCTACACTGTTTAACAATGTAAAAATAACTCTAGCTACCCAAATTACGTATGAATATAAACCTCTAAGATTTGACAATACTATGACTAATATTACGACGACAGGCCCCGCTGCACTTCTCGAATATACATAACCATGACGACAAGCTCCTAATATTGGAGCCATCTCAAAATGTCTGAATCGATCCTAAGCTCATGGATCCACAATCGTACCTAAACTCGCGGACATTTAACGCAGCTTCGGCGGTCGCATAACAAATTTAATATGGAACGAAAAATAAGGTACAGTAACAAATCATAACTGTACAAAAGAATGACAGGGGCAAATATAAAGAAAGGGTAAATACCAAATCCTTCCGTGTCATTTCCATCTCGTGAACTTAATCGTACCTTATTATCTTTTCCCATTTTTCCATAAGAGTATAGTCAAATTCTTACGTACATACTTAAGAAAACTCATCAAGTTCATAAACATATAACTTACGTGTCACGACCCGACCCCGGGACCGCGACTGGTGCCCTACCTGGGCACCCTTTCAGGTATACATCAGAGAAGATCAGCGGAACAATACATGAAACTCATAATAAAACAACGAAAGTAAGACAACAGGTTAGCCGATAGGGCTACCTTCCTGGACATAAATATATAACCGAAGCAGTTGCCTCATTTATTTTACAAACAGACCCACAAAATGTGACTACAGACCTCTAAGAGTTTTAACATAACAACTGTGGCGGGACAGGGCCCCGCCATACCCCTGAATAAACGTGAATCTACAATCTCAGGGTAAATCTGACAAGAGATAAGCCTCCGAGCAAATGGAGCTTTCTCCAAAATCAACAGATCCTACGAGCAAGGATCACCAACCTGGTACCTATAACTGCGGCATGAACGCACTTCAAGGGGGTCGATAACAAAAATTTAATATGGAACGGAAATAAGGTACAACAATTAAAACATATCTCAGATAAAAGCATGACGGGGTAAGTGTAAAAGAAGTAAATACCGAGCCTACCTCACATTACCCTCGTGAACTTAATCGTACCTTATTATCTTTTCCCATTTCTCAATAAAGGTTATAGTCACTTCCTACGCATTTACTTCGGAAAAACATCAAGTTCACTAACATATAACCTACATATCTTACACAACCCTAGTCGTCTCCTTAGGGACACCTTATATCGCCCGCCCAACCTCGACGCGATAAAGTCACATAGTCCGCCCATAAAGGTATCTCGCCCGCCCATCTCTCGGGTCGATAATGTCATATAGTGCGCGTAAAGGTATAACGCCGGCCCATCTCTCGGGTCGATAATGTCATATAGTCCGCGCGTAAAGGTATACCGCCCGGCCCATCTGCGGTCGATAATGTCATATACCGCCTGCAGAAGGTATCGCCCGCCCATCTCTGGGTCGATAATGTCATATAGTCTGCGCAGAAGGTATACGCCTACCCATCTCTGGGTCGATAATGTCATATAGTCTGCCCGGGAATTTAGCCCAACGTAATACGCACTTCTACTCCTTTAGAAAGACTCTTTTTCAAATAAAACTTCCCAGATACTAATAACCGTAGTATCAAGTCATCTCTACCTTCGTGACAAGTCACAATACCTTTTAGAAATACAATTACGGCTTCTAAATCAAGTGACTTCTTTCTTAAAGACTTTAAGCAATTGGTACTTTTAAAACAATTTGCCTTTCTTTATTTCAAATCATTTCTTGTTTATGCTACTGAAGAAAACCATTCTCTTAACCTCCCATAAAGTTATTATAACCAACTTCCCATAAAGCCGTCATACTAACTTTATGCCTTACACTAATTCATTCTTTTTATAACCAAGAGACTTATACTTTCAAATCAAATCACATAGCTTTCAAAATACTTCAAGTCTCTTAACTTTTAAGAAAACAAGTTTCAAAGTCTTAAAACTTCATACGTAAACTCTTTTAAATTAAGTAACATATACTTAGGTGCGTGTGAATAAGTTATACTTATTTATAACGATCTTATTCAAGTAGCCATGATCTAGAAAATGTAATACAATTTTGTCTTATCTTAGCTTCTATGCAGATGGAGAATTCTACTTGTTTTAACATAATTAATTGTCATTACATTTTCCTTTATTAACGCTGCAATGGCTTGTTCGATACTTATTCTCATTCGTGCCGTAAATTAGCCAAGTCAACTCGACTAAATACTTCCTAACGACTTACCAACATCCCCATAAGACTTGGTAAGGACTTAGGATTTCTTAGACGTAGCTTTTACATAGAGAAAATTAACATAACTACCTCTTAACTTCTAAGAGTAGACGAATCATGAAATACTACTACTACATGTATATTTCATACATAGAATCATGCCAAAGGAAGGAAGAGGTTCACATACCTCGCGACGATTGTCGACAAGTAGCAAAATGCTCCAAAGTACTTCAACCTTGAGCTATTCCATTCTTCAAGTAGGATACGCTATACTAAGTACTTCAACCTATCATGGTCACAATATGTCCATTAACCTCTTACTTCAAACGTAGAATATTCTAAGTGCTAAGTCACTAAATTCTACGAAAAATCGGACAGCACCTCCTTTGTTTCTACTTACTTTGCCACCTTTTCCAAGGTCGAAATACAATAACCAAACAGCCCCAATTGGCTCACAACAATATAGAAGATAATCCAATGCAAATGACCAACTAAACAGCCCCAATTGGCTCACAATCAATATAGCAGGTAGTCCAATACAAATGACTAACTAAACAGCCCCAATTGGCTCACAATTACATTTCAACCCAAATTTGTAGCATAACATGATAACAAGTCGCATTTGATTATAATAACCATAATCCTTAAGTCAATGACATGCGACGGTTCTAACAACGATTAAATTGTAATTCAACTTAGTCATGGCTTACATTACATTTCGGATTTCCAAGGCTATAATCAATCCATAATCTTTATAACTTCAATATAACAATCTCATGCTTGCAACATACAAAGCTAACAACAACAAAAAGAATAATCTCGTAATACTTTCAAAGAACAAGATTATACCTCAACGAATCTCAATCCAATTCCAAATCCGAAGTCGCTCCTTAGCAACTTAGAGACTCTTCAAGACACTTCAATCCGCAACTTGAGACCCTTAGAACCCTACCAACAACTTTCCCTCAAACTTCCAATCCAAAACCTAGAAAGCCACTAGGTTTTCACTTTGCGACTAATACGAAAACTCTCTTTTTCCGGGATTTTTCTATTGAGATATGCTTACACTACCCTCAAGAACCTTGGTTTAAAGTGTGGAGTTGAATGGACAAGGAACAAAAAATTTTCTTTCTTCTTGGACCCAAACCCGAGAGCTTCTATGCTTGTTCTTCCAATTTGTGTAAATTTTGGCTAAGTATGGAACTTGTCTCACTACTAGTAGTATTATAAAGGGACATGGAGGGTCAAGATGTAACCAAATGGGTGGCTAGGATGAGGTCTCATTTAATATCAAGCCTTGTGGGTCCTTGACCAAGTCAACTTTCTCAAGCTTGACTACAAGCAAGACTTGTCTTCCTAACAAGGGTCAAATGACCATTGTGTCCATGCTCAATTTCGTCCAAGGCATTCTAAGGGGGGGTGACACGTGTCGCCCTCCCATTCGTCACAATGTTCGTTTTCCGACAATCTCATAATTCCGATAAATTTTTACAAGTCTCAAATCTCTTCACTTGTGAGTTCTTACGTACGTTCTTAAAACACGTCCTGTAAACACGGGGTGTAACATTACGTATCTTGCATAACCTAATCCGTCCCTTTATGGAGGAACGCCTATACTGTCGGCCCAATCTGGGACGCGATAGAGTCACATAAGTCTGCCCATAAAGGTATACTGCCCGGCCCAATCTGGGACGCGATAAAATCACATAAGTATGCCCATAAAGGTATACTGCATAAAAATAGGAGGCTCATGATCAAAACAGGGTCCCTCGCCCATAGTATCGATAAGCAATCCTACTCCTGGGACTATTTCACCCGCATAGGTCCTGTGGACCCGCATGAGGTATTCCTCGCATAGGCTGTACCCGCCCGCATGGGACTATTTCACCCGCATAAGCCCATAAGGACTCGCATGAGGTATTCCTCGCATCATGGATAGCAAATCCACGGAACAGGTGGTATAACGTCTTGGGGGTTTACCCCTCATTTATACTCTTACCCTGAAGAAGGTGGTATAACGTCTTGGGGGTTTACCCCTCATTTATACTCTTACCCTGGAGAAGGTGGTATAACGTCTTGGGGGTTTACCCCTCATTTATACTCTTACCCTAACTCAACCGACCATCATACATAACATAAGCCCTACCAGCTTATCATACATAACATAAGCACTACCGACTTATCATACATAACATAAGAACTACCGACTTATCATACATAACATAAGCACCACTGGCTTACCATACATAACATAAGCACCACCGGCTTATCATATATTACATAAGCAAGTTAAGAAATCCCCTAACTTCTTATTAGCTTGTTCATATACACTCTCATTTTTGTTTACTTAAGGCACTAACATGTCATTATAAAATCCGGGAATTTAACCCAACGTACTACGTGCCTCTACTCCTTTAAAATGATTCTCTTTCAAATAAAACTTCCAAGATACTAATAACCGTAGTATCAAGTCATATCTACTTTTCAAGACAAGTCACAATACCTTTTAGAAATACATTTATAGGCTTCTAAATCAAGTGACTTCTTTCTTTAAAACCTTAAGCAATTGGTACCTTTAAAATAATTTGCCCTTCTTTATTTCAAATCATTTCTTTGCTTACATTACTGAAGAAAACCATTCTTTTAATCTTCCATAAAGTTGTTATAACCAACTTCCCATAAAGCCGTTATAAATCTTTATGTCTTAGACAAATTCATTCCTTTTATGACTAAGAAACTTATACTTTCAATTCAAATCACATAGCTTTCAAAATACTTCAAGTCTCTTATCTTTTAAGAAAACAAGTTTCTTAACTTTAGAATGGCAAGAAATCAATACTTCCAAATCAAGTATTCTATACTTTTAAATCAATTCATTTCTTCCTTTAAGAATCAAGTCCCATAACTTGAAAAATAAAGTCCCTTAACCTTTTAAAAATTTGAGGTTCATAGTCTTAAAACTTCATACGTAAATTCTTATAAATTAAGTAACATATACTTTGGTGCGTTGTGAATAAGTTATACTTATTTATAACGATCTTAATCGAGTAGCCATGATCTAGAAAATGTAATACAATTTTGTCTTATCTTAGCTTCTATGCAGATGGAGAATTCTACTCATTTTAACTTAATTGATTGTCATTACATTTTCCTTTATTAACGTTGCAGTGGCTTGTTCGATTCTTATTCTCATTTGTGCCGTAACTTAGCCAAGTCAACTTGGCTCCAAATACCTTCTAACGACTCTTACCAACATCCCCCATAAGACTTGGTAAGAACTTAGGATAACTTAGACATAACCCTTACGTAGAGTAAATCAACATACATACCTCTTAACTTCTAAGAGTAGAAGGAATCATGAAATAGTACTACATGTATATTCCATACATAGAATCATGTCAAAAGAAGGAAGAGGTTCACATACCTCGCGACGGTTATCGACAAATAGCAAAATGCTCCAAAGTACTTCAACCTTGATAGCTATTCCATCCTTCAAGTAGAATACGCGATACTTAGTACTTCAACCTATAATGGCCATAATACGTCCATTAACCTTTAGCTTCGAACGTAGAATATTCTAAGTGCAAAGTCACTAAATTCTACGGAAAATCGGACAGCACTTCCTTTGTTTCTACATACTTTGCCACATTTTTCAAGGCCGAATTCAATAACCAAACACGCCACATTTAAGGCCCAACAATTCAGCTAACCAAAGGGGATTACACGCCTTAACAGGACGTGTAAAATTCTGCCCCAAAACCATACCAAAACAGCCCCTAAAACAGTCCATAATTACTATAACGAGGGTGGAATGTGAGGCCTTTCAACGCCTTTCCACACCCTTATTCCTTCGGGGTTTTCATTAGCAATCTACTACATTAAACATGAAATATAGGGGCTGATTTTCCAGCATACAACACGTCTAAAGCAGTCCCTAAAAACTGCACGACAATATCCAACAGTTTTATAGATTCTACGGCAACAACTAAAATCCGATAACTCTTTCCTTAATCCTTTTTATTCCAATTCGAGTTCCAAAACATCTACATAAGTTATAACAACTTATTAACAACAATATTAATCTATTATAACATGCAATAGGTGAAGATAACAACGACAATAACCAACGAATTCCATTTACACCAAATCTGTCCCAAATCGGTTTTAGCCCCAAAAATGGCTCAAACGCTTTTTATTCTTCATTCTTTTTAACACAAGTTCATCCATACATTATAAAAATAAGTAATATCCAATTAATTTAAAAGAAGAAGGACTTTTACCTCATTTTTGCCCAAAACGCCCCAAAACAGTCCGGTCTTTATTGGTCCACGCTTTTGTTTCGCTCCACTTCTTCAAGTTCCAATAACATATATGTATCCCCTACAACCTTAGGATCAACTTCTCTTCACGTTTCGCTTCCAAAAGTCGACGGAAAACCCTAGGGTTTCATTCTATTTTCGCCCAACCTAGATTTAGGGGTTAAGGGTGCTTAATCTTGGAAAGAAAATACTTTGATTTTGATCTTGTCTTTGGATATGGGATTTCTGAATTGCTCTAGGTTTTTGGAGAGATGAGGGTTTGTATGGATGAATATCTTTTGTTCTAAGTCTTCAAGACTTATCTATATAAAGGTGTGTGGAGTCTTCACAAGACAAGTGGGAGGGCACTTGCTAACCTCCTATCGCCAAGTATTTCTTCACAAAATATTTCATCCACACTTAGTTAGTTTTCATCCCATTTCGATGGACATGTAACATAGTATACCAAGACTTAATAAATCCACTAAGTCCATAATTCTAATGAAAAATAATTCCATTACTAGAATTAATTCTTGTCATCACATTAAACTCGAAAATTTTCCGTATAAGGAAATGTAAAAATCCTTTCCTTTCGACATTCCAATCTTAATTCTATAATCATGTTCTTGAATTACTGGTGTAACATTCGCCCCGAATGTTCTTTCGAGTCCAATTTAATTAGATAGCGACATAGTCTCCTTTACTACACCCTTCATACAACATATGCCACCCATGGCCACATAACAATACTTATACTAAAATGTCAACTGGCACTCACGGCCAACTAGCCCATACTCATAATGACCTCAAAGTCTGTCATAATCCTCTCTACTAGGTCTACTAGGGTCTGACGACTGTATCATCACCGGGAAAATCTCATATTCCCGCTCAGCTACCACCCCACACACTCACGGGTGTAGTTACCTCGAAAGGTTCTTATGGATTCGGGCTCTATTCCTTTATACTTGGTTGTTATCTTTCTTACTGGTCGATTTCTTTCCGCATTTCCAACTCATACTAGCATACATACATAACCTCCATACCGATTCTGGCCTCTAATCTTTGGAGTCACTCTTAAACAACATAAGGCCATTTCCGACTCCCACGACTGGTGGAACGCGCCCACAAACCCAGAAACAATTAACTAGACTTGGGCCTTGCACCGCGTGACCCTATCACGTGGCGGAACTACTACCAACCGATCCCACTCCATTTCAAACTATGAGGCGACCTGCACAGGTCCTCAACCCGACTCGCCGCACTTAACTCTTATCCTCGGTCCGACTTAAAATCTTATTGCAAGAGAAAGCCTTATATATGTAAGGTCTCGGCTTATCAATATTCTTAGGCTCGCAATTCCTACGCCCAAGCCTACCTTACACCCTCAGAACGGGTACAATAACTTCTCACAATACCATAATCGTGTCGTCTTGATCACCACAACCCTTACTTACTCTATACGGATCTCATCTGTACAATCCTCTTACGCACACCACGTAGCTTAATCTATTAACACGGCATTCCATTAAGTTTCTTAACATGACTTCTTAAGGGTCCACTGCCTTATCAGACAGTTCATCCTTTCCCAATTATCCCAAAATAAAACATAAGACCTTGGCGAGGATTCATTAACTGTTCCATATCTTCCCGGTATCTAGTTAGTCTTTACCAACTCCTGGTAATCTAAAATCATTCTAGGCAACACGCGTCTGACCCTCATACATAACTCCGTATAGTTGTATGTCACAATGCCAACTATACTATAATCATTACCAACCTGGATACGCAATCCACATAGTCCTTCCTGGGTCACTGCTGCCTTTATCGTAGCTGCAATCAACATAACTCGTTAGGGAGAGACGACCCTAACAACACATCTCTATCGCACGATATTAGAGTGAGAAGAATGGAAACCAATCCTAAATGCCCTGCAGTCTCCTGATTATAGATGTGGTGCACAACACACCGATAATCAAGACTCTACTAGACACGGTCTGTAGACACTTTCCGAGGACTAACTGCTCTGATACCACTTTTGTCACGACCCGACCCCGGGCCGCGACTGGTGCCCTACCTGGGCACCCTTATACTCATACAACATAATAAACTGCGGAAGATAAATAACACTTTTTTTAAAATAAAAAAAAACTAAGGTCAAGCCGATAAGGCTGCCATAACATAAAAATTACCCGAAAGGGTCTACACTGTTTAACAATGTAAAAACAACTCTAGCCAGTCCAGCCCACAGATGAATACAAACCTCTAAGATTTGGACCAATACTATGACGGACAGGCCCCGCTGCACTTCGAATATACATAACCATGACGACAAGCTCCTAATATTGAGCCATCTCAAAATCTGAATCGGATCCTAAGCTCATGGATCCACAATCGTGTACCTAAACTGCGGACATGAACGCAGCTCCGGGGGTCGCATAACAAAAATTTAATATGGAACGAAAAATAAGGTACAGAATAAATCATAATCAGATAAAAAGAATGACAGGGGCAAATATAAAGAAAGGGTAAATACCAGATCCTTCCGTGTCATTTCCATCTCGTGAACTTAATCGTACCTTATTATCTTTTCCCATTTTTCCATAAGAGTATAGTCAAATTCTTACGTACATACTTAAGAAAACTCATCAAGTTCATAAACATATAACTTACGTATCTTGCATAACCTAATCCGTCCCTTTATGGAGGAACGCCTATACTGTCGGCCCAATCTGGGACGCGATAGAGTCATATAAGTCTGCCCATAAAGGTATACTGCCCGGCCCAATCTGGGACGCGATAAAATCACATAAGTCTGCCCATAAAGGTATACTGCATAAAAATAGGAGGCTCATGATCAAAACAGGGTCCCTCGCCCGTAGTATCGATAAGCAATCCTACTCCTGGGACTATTTCACCCGCATAGGTCCTGTGGACCCGCATGAGGTATTCCTCGCATAGGCTGTACCCGCCCGCATGGGACTATTTCACCCGCATAAGCCCATAAGGGCTCGCATGAGGTATTCCTCGCATCATGGGTAGCAAATCCACGGAACAGGTGGTATAACGTCTTGGGGGTTTACCCCTCATTTATACTCTTACCCTGAAGAAGGTGGTATAACGTCTTGGGGGTTTACCCCTCATTTATACTCTTACCCTGGAGAAGGTGGTATAACGTCTTGGGGGTTTACCCCTCATTTATACTCTTACCCTAACTCAACCGGCCATCATACATAACATAAGCCCTACCGGCTTATCATACATAACATAAGCACTACTGACTTATCATACATAACATAAGCACTACCGACTTATCATACATAACATAAGCACCATCGGCTTACCATACATAACATAAGCACCACCGGCTTATCATACATTACATAAGCAAGTTAAGAAATCCCCTAACTTCTTATTAGCTTGTTCATATACACTCATTTTTGTTTACTTAAGGCACTAACATGTCATTATAAAATCCGAATTTAACCCAACGTATGTGCCTCTACTCCTTTAAAATGATTCTCTTTCAAATAAAACTTCCAAGATACTAATAACCGTAGTATCAAGTCATATCTACTTTTCAAGACAAGTCACAATACCTTTTAGAAATACATTTATAGGCTTCTAAATCAAGTGACTTCTTTCTTTAAAACCTTAAGCAATTGGTACCTTTAAAATAATTTGCCCTTCTTTATTTCAAATCATTTCTTTGCTTACATTACTGAAGAAAACCATTCTTTTAATCTTCCATAAAGTTGTTATAACCAACTTCCCATAAAGCCGTTATAACTCTTTAAGTCTTAGACAAATTCATTCCTTTTATGACTAAGAAACTTATACTTTCAATTCAAATCACATAGCTTTCAAAATACTTCAAGTCTCTTATCTTTTAAGAAAACAAGTTTCTTAACTTTAGAATGGCAAGAAATCAATACTTCCAAATCAAGTATTCTATACTTTTAAATCAATTCATTTCTTCCTTTAAGAATCAAGTCCCATAACTTGAAAAATAAAGTCCCTTAACCTTTTAAAAATTTGAGGTTCATAGTCTTAAAACTTCATACGTAAATTCTTATAAATTAAGTAACATATACTTTGGTGCGTTGTGAATAAGTTATACTTATTTATAACGATCTTAATCGAGTAGCCATGATCTAGAAAATGTAATACAATTTTGTCTTATCTTAGCTTCTATGCAGATGGAGAATTCTACTCATTTTAACTTAATTGATTGTCATTACATTTTCCTTTATTAACGTTGTAAAGGGCTTGTTCGATTCTTATTCTCATTTGTGTCAGAATTAGCCAAGTCAACTTGCTCCAAATACCTTCTAACGACTCTTACCAACATCCCCCATAAGACTTGGTAAGAACTTAGGATAACTTAGACATAACCCTTACGTAGAGTAAATCAACATACATACCTCTTAACTTCTAAGAGTAGAAGGAATCATGAAATAGTACTACATGTATATTCCATACATAGAATCATGTCAAAAGAAGGAAGAGGTTCACATACCTCGCGACGGTTATCGACAAATAGCAAAATGCTCCAAAGTACTTCAACCTTGATAGCTATTCCATCCTTCAAGTAGAATACGCTATACTTAGTACTTCAACCTATAATGGCCATAATACGTCCATTAACCTTTAGCTTCGAACGTAGAATATTCTAAGTGCAAAGTCACTAAATTCTACGGAAAATTGGACAGCACTTCCTTTGTTTCTACATACTTTGCCACATTTTTCAAGGCCGAATTCAATAACCAAACACGCCACATTTAAGGCCCAACAATTCAGCTAACCAAAGGGGATTACACGCCTTAACAGGACATGTAAAATTCTACCCCAAAACCATACCAAAACAGCCCCTAAAACAGTCCATAATTACTATAACGAGGGTGGAATGTGAGGCCTTTCAACGCCTTTCCACACCCTTATTCCTTCGGGGTTTTCATTAGCAATCTACTACATTAAACATGAAATATAGGGGCTGATTTTCCAGCATACAACACGTCTAAAGCAGTCCCTAAAAACTGCACGACAATATCCAACAGTTTTATAGATTCTACGGCAACAACTAAAATTCGATAACTCTTTCCTTAATCCTTTTTATTCCAATTCGAGTTCCAAAACATCTACATAAGTTATAACAACTTATTAACAACAATATTAATCTATTATAACATGCAATAGGTGAAGATAACAACGACAATAACCAACGAATTCCATTTACACCAAATCTGTCCCAAATCGGTTTTAGCCCTAAAAAATGGCTCAAACGCTTTTTATTCTTCATTCTTTTTAAAACAAGTTCATCCATACATTATAAAAATAAGTAATATCCAATTACTTTAAAAGAAGAAGGACTTTTACCTCATTTTTTGCCCAAAAACGCCCCAAAACAGTCCGGTCTTTATTGGTCCACAGTTTTCGTTTCGCTCCACTTCTTCAAGTTTCAGTAACATATATGTATCCCCTACAACCTTAGGATCAACTTCTCTTCACGTTTCGCTTCCAAAAAGTCGACGGAAAACCCCTAGGGTTTCATTCTATTTTCGGCCCAACCTAGATTTAGGGGTTAAGGGTGCTTAATCTTGGAAAGAAAATACTTTGATCTTGATCTTGTCTTTGGATATGGGGATTTCGAATTGCTCTAGGTTTTTGGAGAGATGAGGGTTTGTATGGATGAATATCTTTTGTTCTAAGAATTCAAGACTTATCTATATAAAGGTGTGTGGAGTCTTCACAAGACAAGTGGGGAGGGCACTTGCTAACCTCCTATTGGCCAAGTATTTCTTCACAAAAATTTTCATCCACACTTAGTTAATTTTCATCCCATTTTGATGGACATGTAACATAGTATACCAAGACTTAATAAATCCACTAAGTCCATAATTCTAATGAAAAATAATTCCATTACTAGAATTAATTCTTGTCATCACATTAAACTCGAAAATTTTCCGTATAAGGAAATGTAAAAATCCTTTCCTTTCGACATTCCAATCTTAATTCTATAATCATGTTCTTGAATTACGGGGTGTAACAAAACTTTCCTTCAATTCCCAATCCAAACCTAGGAAAGTGACTAGGTTTTCACCTTGCGACTAATACAAAAACGATACTTTTTCGGGATCTTTCTATTGAGATACCCTTACAACACTCTTAGGAACCTTGGTTTAAAGTATGAAGGTTATTGAACAACAAACGAAATTTTTTTCTCTTGGAACCCTAGTGAACTCGAGAGCTCCTCTTGAGTTCTTCAAAGTTTCTTGAAATTCGTCTAAGTGTGGGAACTAGTCTTGCTACTAGTATGTTTAAATAACAATATGGAGGGTCAATATGAGAACAATTGGGTGGCTTGGATCCAATTTACTTAAAAATCTAGCCAAGTGGCCCTTGGACATAGTCAACAATATCAAGCTCAAGTCTTTGCAAGACTTGATCATCTTAACATTGGTCAAATGACCATTTAATCCATGTCCATTTCGTCCAAGACCAACTAAGAGGGGGTGACATGTGTCACCCTCCCGTTCGTCGCAATATTTCATTTCCCGACATTTCCATAATTCCGATAATTTTTTACTAGTCTCAATTCTTAACATTTGAGTTCTTACGTACGTTCTTATAAATATGTCCTGGAATTACGAGGTGTAACAATAATGCCCGGCCCATTCTGGGATGTGGTAAAGCCATATAAAATCTTCGCACAAAGGTATACTGCCCGACCCATTCTGGGACGCGGTAAATTCATATAAAGTCTTTCCACAAAGGTATACTGCCCGGCCCATTCTGGGACACGGTAAAGTCATATAAATTCTTCCTACAAAGGTATACTGCCCGGCCCATTCTGGGACGCGGTAAAGTCATATAAAGTATGCCCACCAAGGTATACTGCCCGGCCCTTTCTGGGACGCGGTAAAGTCATATAAAGTCTGCCCTCAAAGGTATACTGCCCGACCCTTTCTGGGACGCGGTAAGTCATATAAAGTCCTTCCACAAAGGTATACTTCCCGGCCCATTCTGGGACGCGGTAAAGTCATATAAAGTATGCCCACCAAGGTATACTGCCCGGCCCTTTCTGGGACGCGGTAAAGTCATATAAAGTCTGCCCTCAAAGGTATACTGCCCGACCCTTTCTGGGACGCGGTAAGTCATATAAAGTCCTTCCACAAAGGTATACTGCCCGGCCCATTCTGGAACGCGGTAAAGTCATATAAATTCTTCCCACAAAGGTATACTGCCCGACCCATTCTGGAACGCGGTAAAGTAATATAAAGTATGCCCACCAAAGTATACTGCCCGGCCCATTCTGGGATGCGGTAAAGTCATATAAAGTCTGCCCTCAAAGGTATACTGCTGTTACACCCCGTAATTTCAGGACATGAATAAGAGAATAAACGCGAGAACACAACACTTGAAAATTGGTACGAAAGAAAGAATTGTTTTTTCGAAGGAAAATCTTCCGAACTTCGGAAATGAAAAATGTTTGTTGATGAGAATTAGATTCTTAGAATACATTATTTTAGGAGTATGGAATTTATTATCATTGTGGAAATTTATTTTACGTTTTGTGGGGCCACGAGGGTTACGAAATTTTATGGACGAATGAGAGGGCGACACATGTCACCGCCCCACATGGGCTTGTTCGAAATTGGCCAACGGTTAGAAGGTCTTTTGACCAAAGCTTGGATGAACAAGTCTTGCAAGCTCAAGCTTGAGATTGTTGACTAAGTCAAGAGCCCACTTGGCTTGATATTTAAATCCCTTCATCTAAGACCACACATGTGTTATAATCTTGACCCTCCATTGTTTTATATATACTACACTAGTGCAAGACAAGTCTTCACACTTAGAAAAAAATTAGAGAACTTGAGCAAGACATTGAGGTGCTCTCGGCTTTGTGCCTATTTCCACACAAAAAAAATTCGTTTGTGGTTCATTATTCACAAGACTTTAACCCAAGGTTCCTAGGGGTATTGTAAGGATATCCCAATAGAAAGATCCCAGAAAAACGACGTTTTTACGTTAGTCGCAAGGCGAAAACCTAAGGTGTTCTTCAACTTTGAAGATGGAACTTGAAGAGGAGTTCTTCATGAGCTTCTAAGGAGTGCTTGGAGCGGATTGGAACATAATAAGAGGAGCTAAAAGTTGCTAAGGATCGACTTTTATGCTTGGACATTATTAGGGCTTATTGAGGTAAAATCTTCATCTTCTTAATGTAATTGAAGATTACATGTTATAGTAGTTAAGAAATGAGCATGTGGTATATAGAATTAAGTTTGAAAATATTTGGATCATGTCGACATGTTAAAACCGAAAATGGATAAGTTAGCCATTAATGTTGTAATCAATTTGGTCGATAGTTACAATCGTCGCATGTTAAGGAAGAAAGGATTTATAGTTGTTGTAATTGTTATTATGTATATAACATGTTGGAATAAAAACTTGGATTGAAAAAGGAAATTGAAAGAGAATTGATATTGTTATGGATAGTGTTATTGCCGAGAATGTGCCTTAAGGAATGGACAGTTTTATATTGATTGTGGGGCAGAATTTTACACGTCCTATTAGGCGTGTAATCCCCTTTGTATTTGCTGAATTGTTGGGCCTTAAATGTGGCATTTGGTTATTGATTTTCAGGCCTTGAAAAAGGTGGAAAAGTACGTAGAAACAAAGGAAGTGCTGTCCGATTTTCCGTAGAATTTGGTGACTTTACACTTAGAATATTCTACGTTTGAAGCTAGAGGGTAATAGACGTATTATGGCCATTATAGATTGAGGTACTACGTATAGCGTATTCTACTTAAAGGATGGAATAGCTATCAAGGTTGAAGTACTTTGGAGTATTTTGCTACTTGTCGATAATCGTCGCGAGGTATGTGAACCTCTTCCTCCTTTTGGCATGATTCTATGTATGAAATATACATGTGGTGTTATTTCATGATTCCTTCTACTCTTAGAAGTTAAGAGGTATGTATGTTGATTTACTCTATGTTAAAGTTATGTCTAAGTTATCCTAAGTTCTTACCAAGTCTTATGGGGGATGTTGGTAAGAGTCGTTAGGAAGTATTTGGAGTCGAGTTGACTTTGTTAATTTACTGCACGAATGAGAATAAGTATCGAACAAGCCATTGCAGCGTTAATAAAAGAAAATGTATCGACAGTCAATTATATTAAAATGAGTAGAATTCTCCATCTGCATAGAAACTAAGATAAGACAAAATTGTATTATATTTTCTAGATCATGGCTACTTAATAAGATTGTTATAAACGAGTATAACCTATTCACAACGCATGAAAGTATATGTTACTTAATTTAAAGAGTTTACGTTATGAAGTTTTAAAACCATGAACCTTGAATTCTTAAAAGGTTAAGAGACTTAATATTCTAAGTTAAGAAACTTGATTTCTTAAAGTTAAGAGACTTGAAGTATTTTGAAAGCTATGAAACTTGATTTGAAAGTATAAGTCTCTTGGTTATAAAAAGAATGAATTTGTCTAAGACATAAAGAGTTATAACGGCTTTATGGGAAGTTAGTTATGACGGCTTTATGAAAGGTTAAAGATGTCTTAGTTTATAAAGCATAAAGTTAGTATAACGACTTTATGGGAAGTTGGTTATAACAACTTTATGGAAGGTTTAAAGAATGGTTTTCTCTAGTAATGTAAACAAAGAAATGACTTGAAATAAAGAAGGACAATTTGATTTAAAGGTATCAATTGCTTAAAGTTTTAAAGTAAGGGTCACTTGATTTAGAAGCCTAGAAATGTATTTCTAAAAAATGTAGTGACTTGTTTGAAATATAGACATGCCTTGATACTACGGGTGTTAGTATCTTGGGGTTTTATATGAAAAGTAGTCTTTTAAAAAGAATGGAAGTACGTAGTACTTTGGGTTAAATTCCCGGATTTTTATGTGGAACGAAAAGTGCCTTGAGTTTATAAAATGAAATTCATTTTTGTATGATAATGAAAGTCTAAAGATTTTATGAACTTGTCTATGCTTGCTTGTGATAGCCTTGAGTGCAAGTATTATATGTTTACGCTGCCCTGACTCTCAGTTGGAGGGTCAACTGTCTTGTTGTGAATTTACTTGGACGTATCGACAGTGACGGAGGCTTCCACGGGTATGCTTCCATTGTGATTGATCCTTGGACATGCTTATACGATGTGAGATTCCGGGGCATGCGACCAGGATGCGGGTTAAATTCCCGAATTATTTTTATTACACATTGGACATGCTTATACGATGTGGGATTCCGGGGCATGCGACCAGGAGGCAGGTTAGATTCCCGGATTTGTTTTATTACCCCATGGCCATGCTTATACGGTGAGGGATTTCGGGGCATGCGACCATGTTATGTACTATTACTCCATAGACTAACTCCCCATGAAGACATGTACTGTCACGACCCGAACCCGGGCCCGTGACTGGTGCCTTACCCCGGGAACCCTAGTGATACAACATCAGAGAAAATCAGCGGAAATAAAAACATAAACATGAATTAAGAGACAAGATAAATAAACAGGCCAACCAAAACAGTTGCCTTCATCATATATACATAAATACCCGAACAGTTATCCTTTTTACAAACCCTGCCACAAGGCGCATGCACTTAAGATTTTTACACAGCTATGACGGACAGTGGCCCGCCATACCACGAATGTATAAGAACCTACAGACTCGGGTAACATACCAAAAGATAAGCCTCCAAGAAATGGGGCTTCGACACGCGAATCTGTGATCCATGAGCGAGGATCCACAACCGATGTACTTCCACTGCGCAGATGTAACGCAGCCGGCGAGGTCGATAACAGTACCAAGTATGTGAAATCAGAAAAGATCAGAAATGAAATCATAATAGTCTATATAAAGCGAGACATGTATGATAACGGATGAAATCGTGTCTCGCCATCTCGTGGGACTTGTAAAATCAGATGAGATATGTGACCCTGCCCATCTCGTGGGACTCGGTGTAAAATCAGGTGAAATATGTGAACCTGCCCAACTCCTGGTACTCGGTGTATAATCAGATGAAATACGTGACTCGCCATCTCGTGGGACTCGGTGTATAATCGGATGAAATACGTGACTTCGCCATCTCGTGGGACTCGGTGTATAATCGTTCATAACAAATCAACCGGCCCTCCATCGAGAGACGCGGGGGTACAGAAATACAACAAAGGCTATCACAACAAGCATAGGCAAGTTTCACAACAACAAACATAGGCAAGTTTCACAACAACAAGCATAGGCAAGCTTCACAACAACAAGCATAGGCAAGCTTCACAACAACAAGCATAGGCAAGCTTCACAACAACAAGCATAGGCAAGTTATACACAACTCAAAGTACTTTCATTTTATGCCAAAGTCTGGGTTTTAACCCTAAAGTACTACGTACGTTAATTTCCTTTTAAAGATCCATTTCTTTTACAAAGGTCACCCGATACCCGTAGTATATAAAAAAATAGAGTGACTAACATTGTTAAGAAAACCAAAATGCTTTCCTTTGTAAAATCAAGTAACAACCTTATTTTCCAAACGTTCAAGTTTGCCTAATTTCAAATGCTCAAGTTTCTCACTTTAGAAAAGGTTTCGTAGTTCATAGTTTTAATCCTTTAAAACATAATCCTTCTTTAAACGTTTTGAGAGACATATGTCTTATATGTGAGTAGGTTATTCTTGTTTATAAACAATCTTATTAAGCAGTCATGATCTAGGAAATGTAATATCATTTTGTCTCATCTTAGCTTCTATGCAGATGGAGGTTTCTACTGGTTTTAATACCATACTTCATTATTCAATACATTTTCCTTTATTAACGCTGCAGTGGTTTGTCGATACTTATTCGATTTCAAATCAAGAAACATTATTCCTTTTTAAACCAAGTACTCATTACTCACGAATGAGGTTTCACACTTTTTAACAAAATTCATATTAATACCATTAAGTCAAGTCTCTTATCTTCTAAAAATCAGTAAACCATTCTTTTTATCACTTTTAAGACGTTATACCTAACTTCTCATAAAGCTAGTACAACTCTGATGTTTTCAAAGCCAAGTATTACTCTTCTTTCAAAAAGGTCTTTTTGAAACACTTCAAGTTCTTTAATACTACACATAAAATCCGTTATAAGTCAAATCAATTACCCTTTGAAACCACAAAGTATTTTCTTACCTACATAAAGCTGTTATAACCAACTTCCCATAAAGCCGTTATAACACTTTATGTTTCAAACCAATCAAATACATTAAACACATGTACGTCTACCGTACTACATAGTTATACACATATCATGCTAGAACAGATAGGAAGAGGTTCACATACCTCGCGACGATTATCGACTAATAGCAAAATGCTCCAAGTACCTCAAACCGTCGGCTACTCCTTAAGCTAAGTAGATCACGCCATACGTAGTACTTCAACCTATAGAGGCCACAAGGCGCCTATTAACATCCTAGATCTCAAAGTAGAATATCTTACAGAAAATTCGGCAGCACCTCCCCCCCGCAACAGCGTAAATCTCCTCCTCTATCGAGGCCGGCTACCAAGCCAACCAGGGGGGGTTTTTTGCACGTCTAACCGGACGTGTACAATTCTACTCACAGTAATACTACACAAGTCTACTGTAATACAGTCCTATGTAATTACAGTTCAGTTCACTTCTTAAAATTCAGGCTTAAGTCGCAAGACATTGCCGTAAGTATTATTCAGGCTTAAGTCAAAAGACATTGCCGCACAACTATGTTCAGTTCTATATATAGAATACTTAACTATATACTCCTACAATATGTAATTTCCAATTACGACAGAAGGTCAAGAATGTTTACCTCGATAAGCCAAAAATTATCCGAGTTTAAATGTCGATCCTGAGCAAGGTTTAGCTCCTACTCCGTGCGCTCCGACCCGCTCCAACCAACCCTTAGAAGTTCTAACCAACTTCTACTTATAACTTCAACTACGGGTGAAGATTTACTTAGGTTTCGTTTTTGTGACTGAGGGAAGTATAAATAGTATTTTCTGGGCTTTTGTATAAGTGTAACCTTGGGAATACTACAAGGTATTTGGGCCAAGGTATTTGGGCATTATAACAATACTTGGAGAGTATTTCAATACCACAAAAATGGGGGTATTTATACGAGACAACTAGGCTAGGGGGGGGGGTACCCCACGGCTAAACACCACAAAGGGGAGGGGGGAGGCTCTCGGCCAAGGGCTCTTAAAGGGGGAGGGGGTGGTGTTTGGACGAGAACAAGGTTGAGGGAGAGGGAGGGATTTTTAACACTTAGAGAAATTTTGGATGAAGAAGTTCATCAACTTAGAGGGGTATTTATAGGTCAAGCAAAGGCCAACCAAGGGCCAAGATGAAGCCAAGTGCAAGGCAAGTGTAAGGCCAAGATTAAGCCATGTGCTACCTTATCCATCTACACAAAATATCCTACCTAACCCTTGACTAAAATTTCAACACAAAAAACGTGCCAAAGCCCTCACTTTGCCGTCCAAGTCCTTCCAATGTGAGGGTGACACATGTCACCCTCCCGTTGGTCCAAAATGTTTCGTCTCTCGGAAAAATCCGCAAAAATTAAAAATGCCATAGGAATTTTCCTAAAACTGTGGAAACGTTTCGTCGAAAAACGACTCCTATCGGGTGTTGTGTACAAATTTCGAAACTTGCCTAACTTAAGGCTCAAATTATTATACGTACGCCCTCACGTACATACTCTGGAAATACGGGGTATAACATGTACCCGAGATGAGGGATTCTACGGGCATGTTATATACGATTATTATCCCATGGATTAACTCTCCATGAAGACATGTACCCGAGATGAGGGATTCCACGGGCATGTTATATACGATTATTACCCCATGGATTAGCTCTCCATGAAGTCATGTACCCGAGATGAGGGATTCCATGGGCATGAGATATATATATATATATTGCATATGTGTACGCCGACAGTGAGGTAGGATGCCACGGGCGCATCACATGGTTATATTTTACACTTACGGCTGTCGGCAGTGATGGGGGATTCCACGGGCATGAGTGTTATACCCCGTAGTTCTGGCCATGCGTATGAGAACGTGCGAGAGGGGTTAAGACTTAAATTTTAGAAGGATAGGTTGACGGATTGTTTCGGACGGGTTTTTAGTCAACTTTGAGGCGGGTTATTACCCGTTACATTTAGAGTTCCTAGGTGTTTCAAAGGCCTAGTACGTAGTTCGTTGAGTCTAGTTTCCAACGCAACCAACCGTTTGTCGATAGGACATCGGAGTAAAAAGTTATGGGAGTTACAAGTTCAGTACGTACTCAAGGCCGCGGCGCCGAGGCGGGTTCTGCGAGGCTGGGTGGAAAAATTTGAACTGTTTTGTTTTAAAAAAGGCCATGGGAGGGTGACAAGTGTCCCCCCCCCCCCATTTGATTTTGCATGTTCTACTTATTGACCAAGTCTTGAAGACTTGGTCATTCTTCAGGCTCTTCTCTCTCTCTAAAAATTAGAAGCTCTTCCTTCTCTCTAGAAAATCAAGAGGAAATCAAGGCTTGAGAAAAATCTGAAAAAGGTGACAAGAAGGAAACTTGTTGGCAAGCTTGTAGGAGCTTTTGTGGTGGTGATTGTGGAAAGGAGGCTAGTGAACTTGTTGGATTATTTTTGGTAAGCTCTAGGGTAACAATTCTTTCTCTTTTTGCTAGTTTTTTTGTGTTTCATGGGTTAAATATTGCTCCTAGATACATTGCATGCAAGAAATATGGTTTGGATATGAAAGGATTGGATAAGAATGATATGTAAGCATGTTATAGCCTAGATATTACCTTTAGCTTATTAATTTTGTTAAATGTGCATTGTGGGGCAGAATTTTACACATCCAAGATTAGGTGTGTAATCCCCTTTGTATTGGTTGGATTGTTGGGCCTTAAAAGTGGCGTTTGGGTGTTGAATTCGAACCTTGAAAAGGTGGCAAAGTATGTAGAAACAAAGGAAGTGATGCCCAATTTTCCGTAGAATTTAGTGACTTTGCACTTGGAATATTCTACGTTGAAACTAGAGGTTAATAAACGTATTATGGTCATTATAGGTTGACGTACTACGTGCGGTATTTTGGACTTAGCAAGTGGATTGACCCGAAAAGGTATGTGGAACTTTCCTACCTCTTGAGCATGATTAGTTGCATCTATGTAGTACGGTAGACGTACAAGGCTGTGATATTCCTTACTTGTTTTAATGATGTTTTAAGTTTCCAAGTTAAGGGACTTGAAGTATTTTAAGTATGCGATACTTGTTTCGTTTTAAAAGTATAAGTCCCTTGGATATAGGGAAAGGTATTTGACTAATGTATAAAGTTAATATAACGACTTTATGGGAAGTTGGTTATATTAGCTTTATGGAAGGTTAATAAAGAAAGGTTTACACTAAGTAAGATGAGTAAGGACAAATGACTTGGTTTATGAAAGGCAAATCGATTTTAAGGCATCAATTGCCTAAAAAGTTTTATATGAAAAAGAGTCAGTTTTAAAAGAGTAGAAGTATGTAGTACTTGGGTTAAATTCCCGGATTTCTTTTATTAAGATATGTTAGTGCCTTAAGTAAACTAAAATGAGAGGGTATATGAACCAGACTAATAAGAAGTTAGTGGATTTCTTAACTTACTTATGTTATGTATGATAGCCGGTTGAGCCAGGATAAGAGTATAAATGAGGGGTAAATCCCCAAGACGTTATACCACATTTCTCCAGGGTAAGAGTATAAATGAGGGGTAAATCCCCAAGACGTTATACCACCTTTCTCCAGGGTAAGAGTATAAATGAGGGGTAAATCCCCAAGATGTTATACCACCTCCTTTAGGGTAAGAGTATAAATGAGGGGTACACCCCCAAGACGTTATACCACATTCAGTGTATTCCATGGATTTGCTACCCATGATGCGAGGAATACCTCATGCGGGTCCACAGGATCCATGCGGGTGAAATAGTCCCATGCGGGTGAAATAGTCCCATGCGAGGCGGATGACCTCATGCGGGTCCACAGGACCTATGCGGGTGATATTGTCCCAGGAGTAGTATTGCTTAATGATACTACGGGCGAGGGACCCTGTTTTGATCATGAGCCTCCTATTTTTATGCAGTAAAGTTTAAACTTGTTACTCTCATTGTTAGTAAGGCACAGTGTAATGTAATTTGATTTTCATCCATGACTCCAGCTTATTTCATACTTATGATATTTTTACAGTATTTTCCAGTTTTACATACTTGGTATATATTGTGTACTGACCCCCTTCCTCGGGGGCTGCGTTCATACCGCAGGTAGGGGTAAGCAGGTGGTGAATCCTCATTCTTAGGATCTTTGCTCGAGTGTTAGAAGCTCTATTTCCCCGGAGGCTTGACTTTTGGTACGGTTCTCCCTGGTGTTATAGAGGTTTTGTACATTCAGGGGTATGACAGGGCCCTATCCCGTCATAGTGTTTACACGTTCTTAGAGGTCTGTAGTCCTGTTATAAATTGGGTTGATAAGGATGTAACTGTTCAGTTTTTTTTTTTTTTTTATATTTAAAGGTAGCCATTTTGGGTTAGCCTGCTTTATATTCTGTATGGTTTCTTGTTTGTGAGGTATTTCCGCTGGTTTTCTCTGATGTTGTATCACAAGGTGCAGGGTAAGGCACGATCCAGTCGAGTGGTCGTGACAAAAGTTGTATCAGAGCCAGGTTATTCCTCGGAAAGGGTCTACAGGCCGTATCTAGTAGAGTCTTGATTATCGGTGTGTTGGGCACCACATCTATAATCAGGAGGCTATGGGATATTTAGGATTGGTTTCCATTCTTTCACTCTAAGATCGTGCAATAGAGCTGTGTTATAGGTTGAAATCCCTCTGATATTTTCCTTTATGTATCAGTTATTCCTCCACGCAAGGCAACCGCGGCCCAGAACGGCAAGGCAGCTGAGGGAGCTGCTAGTAGGACACCGAGGGTTACGAGGGCACATACCCAGTCTTTACCTGAGGTGGTGTTTCGGACGGCGAGTTCCACGACGTCGCCAGCCCAGCGAGTTCGAGGCGGCGGCCATCGAGACCGCGGTACCGAGCCTCGATTACGGCTGGAGCAGAGGATATGGGTTACAAGAGATGGCGATTATTAGCGTGATTGTGGCGGCGGGAGGGCGAGCGAGAGGCGGTTACGGTTGTGCCCGTAGTTCACCCCGGATCGGATAGCTCGAGACTTCGGGACTTTTTGAGTTGCAGCCCACCAGAGTTCTATGGGTCGAGGCCTGAGGATGATCCTCAGGAGTTTATCCGGCAGTTACAGCAGATCATGAGAGTGATCAAGGCCTCGGAGACAGAGTCGGTAGTATTGGGTTCACATCGACTGCGTGATACTGCAGTTTACTGGTTTGATTTATGGGAGCTGTCCCGGGGGGAGCATGCGCTTCCAGCTGTTTGGGACGAGTTCTCAGAGGCGTTCCTTAGCCATTTCTTGCCTCCGCAGATGAGGAGAGCTCGGGCCGATAGATTTATGACATTGAGACACGGTGGGCGGACGGTCCGGGAGTACAACGTAGATTTTGACTCATTGGCTCGGTATATACCCGTTTTAATAGCAGATATGGAGGACAGAGTGCACCGCTATGTCACAGGGCTCGATGATTACTTAGCAGAGAGTTTCACGGGAGTGGCTCTTCAGCCGGGCATGGACATTGCCCGCATGCAGGCCTATGCACTTGGGTGTGAGGAACGTAGGGGCCGGCGGATTGACAGATATCAGCAGAAGAGGGCCAGGACAGCAGGGTCCTCTGGTAGTTTTCGAGGTAGACAACCTCAGCAGCAGACCGGATTTGCACCTCAGTCGGTTCAGAGCGCTCCTCCACTGCCTTCCGAACATACAGGGTATTCAGGGGCAGGACAGGGTTCCAGGGCTTCGGGTTCCCAGAGGGACCAGGGTTCCAGTCAGATGAGGCCACCTACATCTCGGTGTGTTCAATGCGGTAGGTCTCACCCGGGCGAGTGTCGTATGGCTACGGGAGCTTGTTACTCTTGTGGCCAGCAGGGCCATTTGAGGAGAGATTGTCCGACCAGAGGCGGCGGGAATGTTATGGTTCGTAAGCGAAGTCGATTCTTTGGATCTTCGTCTTGGTGGTTATGCGCCGGGGCGAGGTGTTCCGCGGGCGATGAGGCGCGGCGAAGTCGTGGTAGGGTCGATTCAGCCAGTCCTCAGAACCGCATTTATGCTATGTCCAGCTGTCAGGACCAGGAGGCATCACCAGATGTCGTCACAGGTACATTATTGGTTTCATATTGTGATATATATGCTTTGATAGATCCGGGTTCTACCTTGTACTATATATCCCCTCATATTGCTGGTAGATTAGGGATAGAGCCCGAGTCCATAACACCTTTTGAGGTAGCTACGCCAGTAGGTGATTCGGTAGTAGCTGAGCGGGTGTATAGAGCTTGCCCGGTGACTATTCGCAGTCGTCAGACCCTAGCCGACTTGATAGAGTTGGATATGACGGACTTTGATGTGATTATGGGTATGGATTAGCTAGCTTCTTGCTATGCCAATGTGGACTTTAGAGAGAGATTGGTACGGTTCCAGTTTCCTGGTGAGCCGGTTATCGAGTGGAAGGGGAATACTGCGTCGCCGAGGGGTAGGTTTATTTCTTACCTCAAGGGTAGGAAGATGGTGCGGAAGGGGTATATCTACCATATGGTTCAGGTATTCAATACTGAGGCCGAGATACCAGACCTTCAGTCAGTTCCGGTCGTTAGAGAGTTTCCAGACGTATTCCCAGACGAGCTTTCGGGTATCCCTCCTGAGAGGGAGATTGAGTTTTGCATTGATATTGCGCCAGACACTCGGCCCATATCTATTCCACCATACAGGATGGCACCTGCCGAGTTGAGGGAATTGAAAGACCAGTTGAAGGATTTACTGGAGAAGGGCTTTATCAGGCCTAATGTTTCTCCCTGGGGAGCGCCGGTTTTGTTTGTAAAAAATAAGGATGGGACGCTGCGTATGTGTGTTGATTACAGGCAGCTGAATAAGGTAACTATCAAGAACAGATACCCCCTCCCCAGGATTGATGATTTGTTTGACCAGTTGCAGGGTGTGAGATGTTTTTCTAAGATAGACTTGCGGTCTGGTTATCATCAGGTGCGAGTTAGAGAGGCAGATATCCCAAAGACTGCATTCAGGACCCGGTATGGGCACTATGAGTTCAGGGTGATGTCTTTCGGGTTGACCAACGCCCCAGTAGTATTCATGGATTTAATGAACAGGGTGTTCAAGCCATTCTTGGATATGTTCGTTATAGTATTCATTGATGATATCCTGGTTTATTCACGCACAGAGTAGGAGCATGCAGATCACTTGAGGGCGGTATTGGGAGTCCTCCGGGACCGACAATTGTATGTCAAGTTCTCGAAATGCGAGTTTTGGTTGGCCTCAGTGGCTTTCTTAGGGCATGTTATCGGGGCCGATGGTATTCGGGTTGATACAACCAAGATAGAGGCAGTCAAGACTTGGCCTAGACCCACTACACCAACGGAGGTGCGCAGCTTTTTGGGCCTTGCGGGTTATTATCGGAGATTTGTGGATAAGTTTGCCTCCATCTCAGCACCTTTGACTAGGCTGACTCAGAAAGCAACAATTTTCCGGTGGACGGATGCTTGTGAGGAGAGTTTCCAGTTACTGAAGGAGAAATTGACAACCGCCCCAGTCCTTACTCTTCCAGAGGGTTTAGACAGATATGTGGTTTATTGTGATGCGTCGGGTATCAGGCTTGGGTGCGTGCTGATGCAGCACGGCAAAGTTATAGCTTACACATCTCGACAGCTCAGGAGGCATGAGAAGAACTATCCCACACACGACTTAGAGTTGGCAGCAGTGATTCATGCCTTGAAGATCTGGAGACATTATTTATATGGAGTTCATGTGGATGTTTATACCGACCACAAGAGTCTCCAATATATCTTCAGCCAGAGGGAGCTGAACTTGCGGCAGAGACGGTGGTTAGAGCTACATAAGGATTATGATGTCGATATCTTATACCACCCAGGGAAGGCCAATGTAGTTACAGATGCCCTTAGTCGCAGATCGATGGGAGTGCAGCCGGTGTGCGGCAGAAGAGGGACATGGTCCGCGAGTTACATCAGCTAGCGAGCCTTGGGGTTCGTTTGGTTGATTCTGATAGTAATGGAGTTCGGGTTCGAGAGGTTGCCGAGTCTTTCATCGTCGAGGAGGTGAAGAGGCGACATTATGAGGATCCGCTTATAGTACGGTATCATGATACGACTCTTCGGGAAGAAAATAGTCTATTTGAGATAACACCTGATGGGGTGCTAAGGTTTGAGGGCAGGTTATGTGTACCCGATGTGCCAGGACTTCGTCAGCAGATTCTGGGGGAGGCATACAGTGGTCGTTATTCTATTCACCCGGGGTCGATTAAGATGTACCATGACCTCAGGTGTATCTATTGGTGGGATGGCCTGAAGAGGGACGTTGCAGAGTTTGTGGCGCAGTGTCCGAATTGTCAGCAGTCGAGTTGACACGAAGCCGGTGGGCTATTGCAGGCTATTGATATCCCGATGTGGAAGTGGGAGGTGATAAATATGGACTTTATTACAGGGTTTCCTCACACTCAGAGGAAACATGACTCCATCTGGGTTATCGTCGACAGGCTGACAAAGTCAGCCCATTTTCTGCCAGTCAGGATGACTTTTTCGGCCAAGTATTACGCTAGATTGTATATCAGAGAGATTGTGAGACTGCACGGAGTGCCTATGTCGATCATTTGAACGAGAGCCGGTCTCGGCTAACACGGAGGTCTTTCGGAAGGATTAAGGACACGAGTGAGTCTCGATCGCATGTTTCATCCTCGATCCAAGCGGACGGTAGGCGTACTATCCAGACACTTGAGGATATGTTGCGGGCTTGTGTTATTGATTTCAGGGGTAGCTGGGAGGATCATTTACCTCTTGTGGAGTTTGCATACAACAACAGCTACCATTCTAGTATCCAGATGGCGCCTTATGAGGCCTTATACGGAAAGAAGTGAAGGTCACCGATAGGTTGGTTCGAGGTAGGAGAGGTTCATTTGGTCGGGCCAGACTTGATTCAGCAAGCAGTGGATAAGGTGAAGCTCATCCAGGAGCGATTATTGTCGGCTTCAGTCGGCCAGTCGTATCGAGATCATCGGCGTCGACACTTGGAGTTTGAGGTAGATGATTGGGTCTTCCTGAAGGTATCACCCATGAAGGGCGTGATGAGATTTGGGAAGAAGGGGAAACTTAGCCCAAGGTACATTGGGCCTTATCAGATTGTCCGTAGGGTAGGCAAGGTTGCATATGAGTTGGATCTGCCGTCCGATCTGGAGGCAGTACATCCAGTGTTTCATGTATCTATGTTGCGGAAATGTATTGAAGATTCATCTAGAGTACACCCGGTTTGTGATGTCCAGGTGACAGAGGGGCTATCATATGAGGAGAGTCCCATAGCGATACTCGATCGTCAGGTTAGGCGACTACGGACAAAAGATGTGGCTTCAGTCAAGGTCTTATGGCGGAACGAGAACATGGAGGAAATGACGTGGGAAGCAGAGGAGGACATGATGAAGAAGTATCCTCACTTATTTCCTACACCTCCAGGTAACCCACTTTCCTGCTTATTAGTTTAATTCGGCTTATATGCTTAAGTATTGTTGTGGCCATGTGGAGCGTCTTTATTTGCAAGGAGAATAGTTAAGAGGGTCTATGTCAATATTGTGATTTGAGTAAGCCTTGAAGGAACATTCGGGACGAATGTTTCTAAGGGGGGGGAGAATGTTATACCCTGTAGTTCTGGCCATGCGTATAAGAACGTGCGAGAGGGGTTAAGACTTAAATTTTAGAAGGATAGGTTGACAGATTGTTTCGGACGGGTTTTTAGTCAAATTTGAGGTGGGTTATGACCCGTTACATTGAGAGTTCCTAGGTGTTTCAAAGGCCTAGTACGTAGTTCGTTGAGTCTAGTTTCCAACGCAACCAACCGTTCGTCGATAGGACATCGGAGTAGAAAGTTATGAGAGTTACAAGTTCAGTACGTACTCAGGACAAAAAAGTATTTCGGTCAGGAGCCACAGGGCCGCGGCGCCGGATGCAGGGCCGCGGCGCCATATGTTCTGAAAATTCGTTGGAGTTGCAGCGCGCCGAGAAGCAGACATGGCTGGAAGTCGAGACTTGGCAGATGTTTCAGCGCCGTGGCCCATTTGCGGGCATGGCGGGTTCTGCAAGGCTAGGTGGAAAAATCTGAACTGTTTTGTTTTAAAAAAGGCCATGGGAGGGTGACAAGTGTCCCCCCCCCATCTGATTTTACATGTTCTACTTATTGACCAAGTCTTGAAGACTTGGTCATTCTTCAAGCTCTTCTCTCTCTCTAAAAATTAGAAGCTCTTCCTTCTCTCTAGAAAATCAAGAGGAAATCAAGGCTTGAGAAAAATCATAAAATGGTGACAAGAAGGAAACTTGTTGGCAAGCTTGTAGGAGCTTTTGTGGTGGTGATTGTGGAAAGGAGGCTAGTGAACTTGTTGGATTATTTTGGGTAAGCTCTAAGGTAACAGTTCTTTCTCTTTTTGCTAGTTTTTTTGTGTTGCATGTGAAGAAGAAAGAACTTGTAGTATTAAATATTGCTCCTAGATACATTGCATGCAAGAAATATGGTTTGGATATGAAAGGATTGGATAAGAATGATATGTAAGCATGTTATAGCCTAGATATTACCTTTAGCTTATTAATTTTGTTAAATGTGCATTGTGGGGCAGAATTTTACACATCCAAGATTAGGTGTGTAATCCCATTTGTATTGATTGGATTGTTGGGCCTTAAAAGTGGCGTTTGGGTGTTGAATTCGGACCATGAAAAGGTGGCAAAGTATGTAGAAACAAAGGAAGTGCTGCCCAATTTTCCGTAGAATTTAGTGACTTTGCACTTGGAATATTCTACGTTGAAACTAGAGGTTAATAAACGTATTATGGTCATTATAGGTTGACGTACTACGTGCGGTATTTTGGACTTAGCAAGTTAAGGGACTTGAAGTATTTTAAGTATGCGATACTTGTTTCGTTTTAAAAGTATAAGTCTCTTGGATATAGGGAAAAATATTTGACTAATGTATAAAGTTAATATAACGACTTTATGGGAAGTTGGTTATATTAGATTTATGGAAGGTTAATAAAGAAAGGTTTACACTAAGTAAGATGAGTAAGGACAAATGACTTGGTTTATGAAAGGCAAATCGATTTTAAGGCATCAATTTCCTAAAAAGTTTTATATGAAAAAGAGTCAGCTTTAAAAGAGTAGAAGTATGTAGTACTTGGGTTAAATTCCCGGATTTCTTTTATTAAGATATGTTAGTGCCTTAAGTAAACTAAAATGAGAGGGTATATGAACCAGACTAATAAGAAGTTAGTGGATTTCTTAACTTACTTATGTTATGTATGATAGCCGGTTGAGCCAGGGTAAGAGTATAAATGAGGGGTAAATCCCCAAGACGTTATACCACCTTTCTCCAGGGTAAGAGTATAAATGAGGGGTAAATCCCCAAGACGTTATACCACCTTTCTCCAGGGTAAGAGTATAAATGAGGGGTAAATCCCCAAGACGTTATACCACCTTTCTCCAGGGTAAGAGTATAAATGAGGGGTAAATCCCCAAGACGTTATACCACCTCCTTTAGGGTAAGAGTATAAATGAGGGGTACACCCCCAAGACGTTATACCACCTTCTGTGTATTCCATGGATTTGCTACCCATGATGCGAGGAATACCTCATGCGGGTCCACAGGATCCATGCGGGTGAAATAGTCCCATGCGGGTGAAATAGTCCCATGCGAGGCGGATGACCTCATGCGGGTCCACAAGACCTATGCGGGTGAGATAGTCCCAGGAGTAGGATTGCTTAATGATACTACGGGCGGGTGACCCTACTTTGATCATGAGCCTCCTATTTTTATGCAGTAAAGTATACTCTTGTTTACTCTCATTGTTAGTAAGGCACAGTGTACTGTAATTTGATTATCATTCATGTCTCCAGCTTTATTTAGGCTTATGATATAATTACAGTATTTTCCAGTTTTACATACTTGGTACATATTGTGTACTGACCCCCTTCCTCGGGGGCTGCGTTCATACCGCAGGTAGGGGTAAGCAGGTGGTGGATCCTCATTCTTAGGATCTTTGCTCGAGTGTCAGAAGCTCCATTTCCCTGGAGGCTTGACTTTTGGTACGGTTCTCCCTGGTGTTATAGAGGTTTTGTACATTCAGGGGTATGACAGGGCCCTGTCCCGTCATAGTGTTTACACGTTCTTAGAGGTCTGTAGTCCTGTTATAAATTGGGTTGATAAGGATGTAACTGTTCAGTTTTTTTTTTTATATTTAAAGGTAGCCATTTTGGGTTAACCTGCTTTATAATGTATGGTTTCTTGTTTGTGAGTATTTCATTGGTTTTCTCGATGTTGTATCACAAGGTGCAGGGTAAGGCACGATCACGGTCCGGTGGTCGAGATATATATATATATATATATATATATATTGCATATGTCTGTGTGATGAGGTAGGATGCCACGGGCGCGTCACATGGTTATATTTTACACTTACAGCTGTCGGCAGTGATGAGGGATTCCATGGGCACGCTTTGATATTTATGGGCTTGAGATCCTTACTGGACTGTGTGATGATATTTGAGGGCTTGTGTCCATAGCCCCGGTGTGACTATTGTTCATGTGTTGAAATAGTCTTTAAAAGGTAAAACTGACTTTCATTACTTTCAGCCGTCAAGCCTGATGTCTATTATTTTGGTTATCATACATGTCTCCAACTTTATTTTAGACTATTATTATTTCATTACAGTACTTTCAGTTTTACATACTTGGTACATATTTCGTACTGACCTCCTTCGGGGGGCTGCGTTCATGCTGCAGGTTGAGGTACATAGCTTGCTGATCCTCATTTTTAGGATCACTGTTCAGCTGGTTGGGAAGCTCTATTATTTCGGAGGCTTTGTATTTTGGTACCGTTCCCTGAGGTTGTAGATTTTTTTATATTCAGGGGTATGGCGGGGCCCTTGTTATACCCCGTATTTCCAGAGTATGTATGTAAGGACGTACGTACATTTGTACAAACCCTAATTAGGTTAATGATGGAATTGTGAACTTTCAACGGAAAAGATTCCGAACCTTGTGAAGGAAATTCTACGTTTTTAATATTTTAACCGATTACGGATTTTTCCGAGAGACGAAATATTTTGGACCAATAGGAGGGCGACATGTGTCACCCTTAGTTGGCATGGGTTGGACGAAATGTTGGCCAAGTGGACATGGTCAAATGGTCAAAGTCTTGGAAGATATTTTCTTTTGGTGAGTGGGAGTAGGTATGTTGGACGTTTTTTGTGCCTAGTGGAAGGCCACATGGCTCTTTGTTGTGGGGGACATATGTCCCAATGTTGTGGTGGACATATGTCCCAAGGTTATGGTGGACACTTGGTTGGAAGACCTCATTCTTCACATGGATCCAAATCTACACCATCCATTTGTTTTAATCTAGACCATTGGTGGTTCTATAAATATCCCCCTCTTGTGCAAGACTTCTTCATCACTTGAACAATTTCCAAGTCTCAAAATCCCTCTCCCCCTTTGAGAAGATCTCGTCCAAACACCCCCCCTCTTAGTAGCTCTCGCCGAAACCCCCCCCCCCTCTTGATAGTTCTCGTCCCACACTCCTCTCCCTTAACCAAACTTTGTCCAAAAAAAATTCCTAAACTCTTAAGTATTCTTCCTTAGTATATTAGGAAGATTATTAACCAAAGGTTAGAAGCGATTTCACACCCTAGCCCCTAAAGCCTCACCTTGGCCGAGAGTTGTGAGGACAAGAACCTTAGTGTTCTTCACTTGTTTAGGTTGGTTCTTGAAGAGGAGTTGGTTAGGAGCGTATAAGGGTTGTTTGGAGCGGGTTGAGCGCCGCGGAGTAGGAGCTAAACGTTGCTCAGGATCGACATTAAATCTTGGATAATTTTGGGCTTACCGAGGTAAATATCTTGTCCTTCTATGGTAATTGGAAATTACATACTGTAGTAGTATAGAAATGAGTATAGATTTATAGAAGGATGGTATAAGAGAAGAGAATTGAACTGTACTTACATTGGGCTGTATTTACAGTAGACTTGTGTGGTTTGACGGGTAGGGAAGTGCTGCCCAATTTTCCGTAGAATTAAGAACCTTCTGCTTAGAATATTCTACAGAGTAGTCTAGACGTTGATAGACGTATTTGACTATTATAGGTTGAAACTCTGCGCGCGACATATTCGACTTGGCAGGTGGATTTCGCCGAGGAGGTATGTGATTCTTCCTATCCTCTTGAGCATGATATTTTAAAAGAATATATATAGTACGGTAGACGTACGTGTGTTAACTGAGCGTGGTTTTACTTCGATGTCTTTTGACTTGAGTTTTAAATAATAAGAATCTTGAAGTATTTCAAAAGAATTAAGAATCTTTTTTGAAAGAAGAGTAATACTTGGTTTTAAAAGCTTAAGAGTTATACTAGCTTTATGGGAAGTTAGGTATAACGACTTAAGAGTAATAAAAGGCAGTTTACTTAATTGTTTATGAAAGCCTTGTATTGATTTGGAAATGAGAATAAGTATCGAACAAACCATCGCGCTAATAAAGGAAAATGTATTGACTAATTAAGTATTATTAAAACCAGAGAAACCTCCATCTGCATAGAAGCTAAGATAAGACAAAATTGTATTACATTTCCTAGATCATGTTTTAATAAGATCATTAATAAACAAGTTTTGATTTTCTTAAAATTTCAAAGTAAGGACTTGATTTATAAAAGACAAAGACTTGAAAATTTGAAGTGTTTTCGTTTAAAAGGAAGGCATGCTTTTGTCTTAATTTGGTTCAAAAGAAGGTAGGAAATTGTTTTGCTTTACTTAAAAGATAGTCACTCTATTTTTATACTACGGTATCGTGTGACTCTTGTGAAAGAAGCGGATCTTTTAAAGAGTTAATGTAAAAGTACTTTGGGGATAAAAACCGAACTTGTTGACCTAAAATAGAAAGTACCTTGTGTGAATAACTTGACTATGTTGGTTTGTGATAGCCTTGTAATACTTTCTTGTTGGTTTGATAAGTAAACATGTTAGGATGCTACGTGTGTTAGTGTCTTGTGATGTTTGTGTAAAGGGTTTCCTTGATTGTGCTTATGTTGTTTAAAGATAAGCCGTTATGTTAGTATTGTACCACTCACTCTTGACATGTTATCTGGGGTTAAGCTGCCCCGTCACGAGGATGCCTTATGCGGGTCCGGGGACCTATGCGAGCTACGAGAGTTCGTGTTAGTGTGCGGGGAATGCCTCACGCGGTCTATGTGGCCACGCGGACTATGAGAGTCGGGGCGATGCGGGAGTAGCTACCCTCGACGCGGAGAATACCTCATGCGGGCCTAGGTGGCTATGCGGGTGCGGTGAGTTCGAGTTGCTGCGCATTGATCACGAGGCGAGTGGCGGCCGATCGTGGTGCGGTGCAGAAAGACCTCGTGATCTGAGTTTATAGCATTGTTAGTGCTGTGGGTTTTAGTAGTCGGCTATGCGCCTTTGCCACCGTCTGAGTTTTTATGACACAGGTGGGACCTGGTGTTCATGTGTATTCCTTGGTGTTTTTATATCATGGATGGCCGGCAGTGAGGAAGGAATTCCACGGGCATGATTGATATCATGGGCATGAGACCCATGGTTATGTTTGAGTGATGACTTTAAGGGCGTGAGTCCTTGACTTGACATGACTGCTTACATATTGTGTATCGTAAATTGGTTATCATATATGTCTTCTGTTTTATATAGACTATTATGATTTCATTCTGATATTTTTAGTTTCACATACTTGGTACCTATTATGCGACCTCCTTGAAGTGCGTTCATGCCGCAGGTAGAGGTACACCAGTTGTTGATCCTCGCTCTTAGGGTCACAATTCAGCGTTTTGGGAAGCTCCGTTTCTCCGGAGGCTTATCTGTGGTATAGTCCCCTGTCATTGTAGGTACTTACATTCAGGGGTATGGCGGGGCCCTGTCCCGTCGTTGTTGTTATAATATTCGTAAGTGCATGTAATCTTGTTGTGGGCGGGGTTTGTAAAAGGATATAGCTGTTCAAGTTTTCATATATATATCTAGAAAGGCAACTTTTCTCGAATAAACTGTTTCTCACTTCATATTGTTTCATGTCTTGTTTTATATTCATTGGTTACTCGATGTATGTCTACTTGGGTGCGGGTAAGGCACGATCCAGGCGAGTTGGGTCGTGACAAAAGTGGTATCGAGCGATTAATCCTCGGAAAGTGTCTACATACCGTATCTAGTAAGTCTTGATTATCGGTGTGTTGTGCACACCAATAATCGAGAGGCTATAGGATATTTAGGATTTGTTTCCATTCTTCTCACTCGAGATCGTGCCTTAGAGCCGTGTTATAAGTTGGACCCCTAACGTATTTCTTTCCACTTACGATTATGCCTCGCGCATGAGCCGGGCAGAAGGCGAAGCGGTAGGAGGCTGCGAGTAAACACGAGAGGTTACGAGGCACAGCCCAATCATCACTTTGAGTGGTACTTCATTCGGGGAGTTACGCTATGTCACGGCCCAGAGTCTAGCAATGGCGGCGATTCCTCTGCGGCCATGATATTTGAACGCCGGTTCCACGACCCGATGGCGAAAGTATGGATTGCGAAGAGACGACCCTGTTACTAGCTAGGGATTTAGCAACCAGAGAGTATATTATGTACCGATTTATCGTGGGCCTTGATGATTATCTAATAGAGGGTTGTGCAAGAGTAGCTCTTGATCGAGCTTGAGCATGGCTGCGTCACGGGCTTATCGCGGCAGAAAGCGTGGGATCGACGGGTTAACCAAGATCAGAAGAGGCGGTCGGCGAGTCCTTTGGTAACTTTCAGGCGAATCGCCTCGTGACTGGATATGCACCTCCTTGATCTGCAGTGGTCCTCGCGGGGTTGAGATGTTGGTATGCGGAGTTGGTCGAGCTCGGGGCTTCCGGTTCACGCGCTATCGTAAGTTCTAGCCACCGGGTTGATTTTCCTCGGTGTTCCGCGATGTGGCGGCGTCATCCGGAATGTCGTCTTTTGTTGGTGCTTGTTTTACTGCGGCGTCGGGCCGTATGGCGAGAGAATGTTCAAGTAGGAGGATGCAGCGGGAGGACTCGGCCTACGGTCGATTGTGGATTCGGTGGTTGGAGAGGAAGGGGTGTTAGCGAGAGGCCACCCCACCGGTGTGGCGTTGTGGTAGGTGTCATTGTGGGAGTGTCGTACTTCTTGGCGGCTTGTTATGCTTGCGGCCAGCGGGCCATTTGCGAGAAATTGTCCAGGCAGGTGGCGCGGATGTAGAGACTCACGCCGAGGATCGGTGGCTAGTTCATCACGCCCCTGGTTATCGCCCAGCGGGCGGGATTGACTAGACGACAAAGGGAGTGAAGCGGTAGAATCTGGTATACCATAACCTCTAGAGATTAGTATGTGTGATAAGATGAGTATATTTTAAGTGTTATGTTCAGACAACATTATGTTAATTGTGATTAGAAATCATGGTTAGTTATAAGGGTAAGATTGGGGATAGGGAAAGTGTGAGCCTTAGAATTTTATACGTGGAGACCTTAGAGGCGAGGCCATCTTGAGTAAAAGATTTATGTTTATGTTTGACCCTTATCGGAGTGCATATTATACGTGAGATATATTTGTGTGATAAGTCCCTGAGTGGTGTGAAATGAAAGAGGGTAGTTGAGCTAAGAAGACCACTAGGTTTTCGTGACTTGATGGTGAGATTGTTCCGGATCGGGAAACAAGAGCTTGGCGCAATAAATGGGTCGGGTTGAGGCCAGATTGCGGGTCAACCCGCAACCCGGTTTGAAGTAAGGAAATTGTGGTGGTCCCGCTTTGTGATAGGGTCACGAGGGTGTTAGACCCAAGTTTAGTTAACCATCATACGAGTTCGTGGATGCGTTCGACCAATAGTCGGGCCGATGAGGTCAGCCCATCTTGTCTTTCAGTCAGGAATGTTTACTCGGCAGAGGGTTATGCGAGATGTTATATATCGGGAAGGTTGTAAGACTGCACGGGGTTCCTACTTTTACTTTATGACAGGCAGTGGAGCCCAGTTTACGGCTTTTCTTTTTATGGAGGTTTTACCAGGCAAGGTTAGAAACTCAGGTGAGTCTCAGTATTGCATTTACCCTCGGGCCGGTGTTTTTGATTTCAGAGGTAGTTGTAAGGATTATTCGCCTCTTGTTGAGTGAGTATTATAATAGCTACCATTTCAGTATTCGGATGTCGCCTTATGAAGCCTTGTATGGGCGGTAGTGTAGGTTGCCAGTCGATTGGTTCGATGTTGGCAAGGTGCAGATAGTTGGTTCATACTTGATTCAGCAGGATGTGGATAGGGTGAAGCTTATCCAGGAGAGGTTATTGGCAGCTCAGAGTCAACAGAAGTCGTGCGGATAATCGGCGTCGACACTTGGAGTTCAGGTTGACGGTGGGTTTTCTTGAAAGTACCACCCCGGAAGGGTGTGACGAGATTTGGAAAGCAGGGGAAACTTAGCCCGAGGTACTTTGAGCGTTTTCAGATCATTTGGGGAATAGGCCAGGTTGCCTATAAATTAGTTTTGTCGTCCGACGTAGGAGGCAGTACGTCCGGTCTTTCATGTTGCTATGTTCGGAAAAGTATCGGAGATCCATCCAGAGTGTTCCCAGTTTATGATAAACAAGTTGGAAATAGTAACCCCGAGATTTTGGAAACTGAAGCAATAATAGAAAGGTGGTAAGTGTATTTAGGAAGTGTGCGAGTGTACGAGGAGGGTACGACGAGTAAGAGAATAGAAGTGATCATTACTTTTGTGAAGTAAAGGTGCGAAGGGAATATCTTTTAGACCTTGGGTGGGAGCTTTTGTGATGATAGAGGTGATTCCTTGTGGACTTGGATTTAAGTATTTGCGCGTGTTGTATTATGGCCATGTGTGGCATTTGCAAACTGTTTAATTTATGAGGAACTTTATTGTTATCTGTCTTGAGAAGGAACATTCGGGACGAATGTTTCTAAGGAGGGGAGAATGTTATACCCCGTATTTCCAAAGTATGTATGTGAGGACGTACGTACATTTGTACAAACCCTAATTAGGTTAAGGATGGAATTGTGAACTTTCAACGGAAAAGATTCTGAACCTTGTGAAGGAAATTCTACGTTTTTAATATTTTAACCGATTCAGTTTTTAGAGAGACGAAATATTTTGGACCAATAGGAGGGTGACATGTGTCACCCTTAGTTGGCATGGGTTGGACGAAATGTTGGCCAAGTGGACATGGTCAAATGGTCAAAGTCTTGGAAGATATTTTCTTTTGGTGAGTGGGAGTAGGTATGTTAGACGTTTTTTGTGCCTAGTGGAAGGCCACATGGCTCTTTGTTGTGGGGGACATATGTCCCAATGTTGTGGTGGACATATGTCCCAAGGTTATGGTGGACACTTGGTTGGAAGACCTCATTCTTCACATGGATCCAAATCTACACCATCCATTTGTTTTAATCTAGACCATTGGTGGTTCTATAAATATCCCCCTCTTGTGCAAGACTTCTTCATCACTTGAACCATTTCCCAGTCTCCAAATCCCTCTCCGCCTTTGAGAAGCTCTCGTCCAAACACCCTCTTAGTAGCTCTCAGAAACCCCTCTTGATAGTTCTCGTCCCACACTCCTCTCCCTTAACCAAACTTTGTCCAAAAAAAATTCCTAAACTCTTAAGTATTCTTCCTTAGTATATTAGGAAGATTATTAACCAAAGGTTAGAAAAGATTTCACACCCTAGCCCCTAAAGCCTCACCTTGGCCGAGAGTTGTGAGGACAAGAACCTTAGTGTTCTTCACTTGTTTAGGTTGGTTCTTGAAGAGGAGTTGGTTAGGAGCGTATAAGGGTTGTTTGGAGCGGGTTGGAGCGCACGGAGTAGGAGCTAAACGTTGCTCAGGATCGACATTAAATCTTGGATAATTTTGGGCTTACCGAGGTAAATATCTTGTCCTTCTATGGTAATTGGAAATTACATACTGTAGTAGTATAGAAATGAGTATAAGATTTATAGAAGGATGGTATAAGAGAAGAGAATTGAACTGTACTTACATTGAAATTTGTATTCTGATGAACTTGTGTGGTTTGTGGGTAGGGAAGTGCTGCCCAATTTTCCGTAGAATTAAGAACCTTCTGCTTAGAATATTCTACAGAGTAGTCTAGACGTTGATAGACGTATTTGACTATTATAGGTTGATACTCTGCGCGCGACATATTCGACTTGGCAGGTGAATTTCGCCGAGGAGGTATGTGATTCTTCCTATCCTCTTGAGCATGATATTTTAAAAGAATATATATAGTACGGTAGACGTACGTGTGTTAACTGAACGTGGTTTTACTTCGATGTCTTTTGAGTTGAGTTTTAAATAATAAGAATCTTGAAGTATTTCAAAAGAATTAAGAATCGTTTTTTAAAGAAGAGTAATACTTGGTTTTAAAAGCTTAAGAGTTATACTAGCTTTATGAGAAGTTAGGTATAACGACTTAAGAGTAATAAAAGGAACGGTTTACTTAATTGTTTATGAAAGCCTTGTATTGATTTCGGAAATGAGAATAAGTATCGAACAAACCACTGCAGCGCTAATAAAGGAAAATGTATTAACTAATTAAGTATTATTAAAACCAGTAGAAACCTCCATCTGCATAGAAGCTAAGATAAGACAAAATTGTATTACATTTCCTAGATCATGGCTGCTTTAATAAGATCATTAATAAACAAGTTTTGATTTTCTTAAAATTTCAAAGTAAGGACTTGATTTATAAAAGACAAAGACTTGAAAATTTGAAGTGTTTTCGTTTAAAAGGAAGGCGTGCTTTTGTCTTAAGTTGGTTCAAAAGAAGGTAGGGAAATTGTTTTGGTTTACTTAAAAGATAGTCACTCTATTTTTATACTACGGTATCGTGTGACTCTTGTGAAAGAAGCGGATCTTTTAAAGAGTTAATGTATGAAGTACTTTGGGGATAAAAACCCGAACTTGTTGACCTAAAATAGAAAGTACCTTGTGTGAATAACTTGACTATGTTGTTTTGTGATAGCCTTGTAATACTTTCTTGTTGGTTTGATAAGTAAACATGTTAGGATGTTACGTGTGTTAGTGTCTTGTGATGTTTGTGTAAAGGGGTTTCCCTTGATTGTGCTTATGTTGTTTAACGATAAGTCGTTATGTTAGTATTGTACCACTCACCTCTTGACATATTATACCGGGGGTTAAGTTGCCCCGTCACGAGGATGCCTAATGCGGGTCCGGGGACCTATGCGAGCTACGAGTTCGAGTTAGTGTGCGAGGAATGCCTCATGCGGTCTATGTGGCCATGCGGACTACGAGTCGGGGCGATGCGAAGAGTAGCTACCCTCGATGCGGGAATACCTCATGCGGGCCTAGGTGGCCTATCGCGGGCTGCGGTGAGTTCGAGTTTGACGCGCATTGATCGAGGAGAGTGGCGGCTTCGATCATGTTGCGGTCTAGAAAGACCTCGTGATCTGATTTTATAGCATTGTTGATGCTTGTAGGTTTTAGTAGTCGGCTATGCGCCGTACTTACCGTCTGATTTTATTATGACACGGGTGGGACCTGGTGTTCATGTGTATTCCTTGGTGTTTTTATATCATGGACGGCCGACAGTGAGGAAGGAATTCCACGGGCATGATTGATATCGTGGGCATGAGACCCATGGTTATGTTTGAGTGATGACTTTAAGGGCGTGAGTCCCTGACTTGACATGACTGCTTACATATTGTGTATCGTAAATTGGTTATCATATATGTACATTTTATATAGACTATTATGATTTCATTCTGATATTTTGATTTCACATACTTGGTACTGTTATGCCGACCTCGCCCGAGTCTGCGTTCATGCCGCAGGTAGAGGTACACCAGTTGTTGATCCTCGCTCTTAGGGTCACAGTTCAGCATTTTAGGAAGCTCCGTTTCTCCGGAGGCTTATTTGTGGTATAGTCCCCTGTCGTTGTAGGTACTTACATTCAGGGGTATGACGGGGCCCTGTCCCATCGTTGTTGTTATAATATTCGTAGTAAGTGCATGTAATCTTGTTGTGGCGGGGTTTGTAAAATGGATATGCTATTCAAGTTTTTATATATATATGCCGAAAGACAACTTTTCTCAGATAAACTGTTTCTCACTTCATATTGTTTCATGTCTTGTTTTATATTCTGCTGGTTACTCTGATGTATGTCTACTTGGGTGCCCGGGTAAGGCACCAGTCACGGGCCCGGGTTCGGGTCGTGACAACCCTGTCCCGTCACAGTTGTTATGTCAAAACTCTTAGAGGTCTGTAGTCATATCTTGTGGGTCTCTTTGTAAAAAAAAAAAAAGGTAACTGCTTTTGGTTTTGCGTAGTTATATGTATCCAGGAAGGTAGCCTTATCGGCTAACCTGTTATTTATTTCTTGTTAAGTTTATGTATGTTCCGCTGATTATCTCTGATGTATACCTGTAAGGGTGCCTAGATAGGGCACCAGTCGCGGGCCCGGGGTCGAGTCGTGACAACTGCCCGACTCATTCTGGGACGCGGTAAAGTCATATAAAGTCTTCCCTCAAAGGTATACTGCCCGACCCATTCTGGGAGCGGTAAAGTCATATAATATATTTATACTGCCCTTCCCATTAAGGTATACTGTCCGGCCCTTCCTAGGACACGGTCCACTCATAAAGAACTGTACACCTGTAGTTATCATCAGCAAACATGTACACTTTAAATCATCTTTGACTCTCATTAGAATAAAATGAATAACTATCATTTTAGAAAAACTCTAGGCATTTTCAAGTCATGTAATATTAAGGACTAAATCATGAACACTCTCACGTGATTTCCATATAACATTTTAAACCATATCTTGACTTTCCATAAAACTGTTATAACAACTTCTCATAAAGCCGTTATGACAAACTTTCATTTTAGAAAACCAAGGCACTACCACATCTTTTTTTTAAACAAACCAATGCACTATCACCTCTTTCCTTTTAATAAAACCAAGGTGTTATCATGTCATGTAAAATTAGGGAAATTGAACCCAAAGTACTATGTACATCTATTCTTTCCTTTATAAAACCCAAGATACTAGCACTTGTAGCATCAAGACACTTTCACTATTAAAAACAAGTTACTTACACTTTTAAACTCAAGTAACTTCTTCTTTCCCAAAGTTATGTTAAAACTCTTAGAGGTCTATAGTCATATCTTGTGGGTCACTTTGTAAAAAACAAATGAGGTAACTGCTTTTGGATTTGTATATATCCAGGGAGGTAGCCTTATCGGCTAACCTATTATTTATTCTTGTTAAGTTTATGTATGTTCCGCTGATTATCTCTGATGTATACCTGTAAGGGTGCCCAGGTAGCGGCACGATGTGGGCCGGTGGTCGTGATAAAAGTGGTATCAGAGCAGTTAGTCCTCGGAAAGTGTCTACAGACCGTGTCTAGTAGAGTCTTGATTATCGGTGTATTGTGCACCACATCTATAATCAGGAGGCTATAGGACATTTAGGATTGGTTTCCATTCTTCTCACTCTGAGATCGTGCGATAGAGCTATGTTGTTAGGGTCGTCTCTCCCTAACGAGTTTTTGATTACAGCTATGAGAAAGGCAGCTGTGACCCAAGACGGATTATGTGGATTGCGTATCCAGGTTGGTATAATTGTTGTATTGTTGGTATAGTGACATATAGTTATACGGTTTTATGTATGAGGGTCAGACGCGTGTTTCCTAGAATGATTTTGGATTACCAAGGATTGGTAAGGACTAAATAGGTACCGAGAAGGTATGAAACAATTTAATGAATTCTCATCAAGATTTTACGTACTAATTTGAGATAATTATGAGGTGAGGAGCTGTCTGAGAAGGTATTGAACCTTTAAGAAATCATGTTAAGGGACTTAATGGAAGACTATGTGTCACGACCCGACCCCGGGGCCGCGACTGGTGCCCTACCTGGGCACCCCGTTCAGGTATACATGTTACACCCCGTAGTTCCAGATTATGTATGTAAGGACGTACGTACAAGAATACGACATTTAAATTGGAAATGAAGAAAGATGTGATTTTTCGACGGAAAAGTTTCCGGATTTTGTGAAGGAAAAAGGTTCGTTAATGAAAATTGGATTCCCAGATTTGGTATTCGGACTTTTTGGAATATTTGAGAATTATGGAATTTTATTTCTGAAATTGATCACGTGGGGCCCACGGGAGAATTCTGATTTTGTGGGGCCACTTTATTTTGGATTTTGGCATTACGGATATTTTCGGAAGATGAAATATTTTGGGCGAGTAGAGGCGACACGTGTCACCCTATGTGGCCCGTGGTAGAAAGTTGTGGACACTTGGACATTTTTTTGTGGGGACAAGTGGCAAGCCACTTGTCCCATTTTTGTGGTGGACACTTGGTTGGCAATTACCCACACAACATGTCCCCAATCCTCACCTTACATTTGCTTAAATCTTGGCCCTTGATTTCTCTATACATACCCCAGCTGTAGTGAAGACTTCATCCACTTAAAGATTTTCCAAGGCAAATACTCCCTCCCTTTAGCTTGCTCTCGTTCCCCCCCCACTTTGTGTAGTAAATACTTCAAGTATTGTTGTATTATCCCAAATACCTTAGCCTAGTATTCCTAGTATTATTCCAAAGTTATTTCAATACTAAGAGCCCGGAAATACTACTTTATTCCAATAGTCGCAAAATGAAGCCCTAGAAAAATCTTCATAGCTTAGATGAAGTGTTAAGAGAAGTTGTTTAGAAACTTCTAAGGGTTGCTTGGAGCGGGTTGGAGCGTAAGGAATTGGAGCTAAACGTTGCTCAGGATCGACTTTTAATCTTGGATAATTTTGGGCTTATTGAGGTAATTATCTTTGTCCCCCTATTGTAATTGGATATTACATGTTGTAGTAATGTATAGTTGAGTATACTATATGTAGAATGAATATGGATAAGAATTGAACTGTATTTACATTGGGTGTATTCTGATAGACTTGTAGTATTATTGTGGGGCGATGTTGTACACGTCAGGTTAGGCGTGTAAACCCACAGGAGTTTTTGGCTTGGTAGCGGGCCTTGATAGAGGAGGAGATTTATGTGGTTTCGGGGAGAGTCTGTGCGAATTTTCCGTAGAATAAGAAATCTTGTATTTAGAATATTCTGAAGAGATCTAGAAGTTGATAGACATTTTATGGCCATTATAGGTGGAAGTACTACTACGAGTAGCGTATTACTTGAAGGGTGGAAAAGGCTAGCGGTGATAGTACTTTGGAGCGTTTTGCTAATTGTCGATAATCGTCGCGAGGTATGTGAACCTCTTCCTATCTTTTCTAGCATTATTGTGTGAACTATGTAGTACGGTGAGCGTCGTGTGCTAAACGAATTTGATTGGTTTAAAACATAAAGTGTTATAACGACTTTATGGGAAGTTTGTTATAACAACTTTATGTAGGTAAAGAAATGGTCTGTGGTTTTTTTAAAAGATAAAAGACTTGACTTATAAATGACTTGATGTGAATTAGTAAGGACTTGGTTCGTGTTAAAGAGTTGTGAAACCGCTTTTATGAGAATGGGTAATTGGGTTTTAAAAGGAAATAGTTATATTGATTTCGGAAATGAGAATAAGTATCGAGCAAACCACTGCAGCGTTAATAAAGGAAAATGTATTGACAAATAATAAATTATATTAAAACCAGTAGAAACCTCCATCTGCATAGAAGCTAAGATAAGACAAAATTGTATTACATTTTCTAGATCATGGCTGCTTTAATAAGATCATTAATAACAAGTATTGATTTTTCTTAAAATCCAAAGTAAGGAACTTGTTTTCTAAAAGAAATGAGACTTGAGGAATTTGAAGTGTTTTGGTTTAAAAGAAAGGCATGGTTTTGTCTTAAATTGGTTTAAAACATAAAGTGTTATAATAGCTTTATGGGAAGTTAGTTATAACGACTTTATGAAAACAAAAGGATGGTTTTATTATTGGATTTAAAATGGTAGCTTGACTTTAAAGGGAGAAATGATTTGGTTTAAAAGAAAGTATGAAAATTGTTTTGGTTTACTTACAAAGCGATTACTCTATTTTTGATACTACGGGTATCGTGTGACTTTTTGTGAAAGAAATGGATCTTTTAAAGAGTTAAAATCGTAGTACCTTGGGGTTAAAACCGGATTTGTGTTCATAAAAGAAGGTCTAAAAGTATGTTGAACTTGCCTATGCTTGTGGTGATAGCTTTTGTTGTGCAAGTGTTGTGTTTACGTGCTACCACGTCTCGTTGGAGGGCGGCTATCGGTTGATTGATGGACATCACCGACGATGGGTGGCCCACGAGTATGCTTCCATTATGATTGTTATCTTGTTATTTCCTTTTGGACATCGACACGATGGGTGGCCGGGTATGCTTCCATTAAGTGTTATTACATTATTTGCTTTGGACATCGACACGATGGGTGGCCACGAGTATGCTTCCACTATGATTGTTATCTTGTTATTTCCTTTTGGACATCTGAGACCACGATGGGTGGCCGGGTATGCTTCCATTAGGAGTGTTATTACATTATTTGCTTTGGACATCTCGACACGATGGGTGGCCCACGAGTATGCTTCTATTATGATTGTTATCTTGTTATTTCCTTTGGACATACTGACACGATGGGTGGCCCACGGGTATGCTTCCATTAGGATGGTTCCATGGCCATGCTTATACCGAGGTAAGATGCCGGGGCATGCGGCCGTTGTGCGGGTTAAATTCCCGGGTTATATTTGAGTGATGACTTTACGGGCGTGAGTCCCTGACTTGACATGACTGCTAATATATATTGTGAACTGTAGTTTGGTTATCATACATGTCTCCTGTTTTATATAGACTATTATGATTTCATTTACAGTATTTTCAGTTTCACATACTTGGTACCTGTTGTACTGACCTCCTTCGGGGGGCTGCGTTCATGCTACAGGTAGAGGTACACCAGTTGTTGATCCTCGCTCATAGGATCACAGTTCAGCGTTTTGGAAGCTCGTTTCTCGGAGGCTTATCTTTTGGTATGATTCCACTGAGTTTGTAGGTTACGGTACATTCGGGGTATGGCGGGCCACTGTCCGTCATAGTTGTTATAAAATTCGTAGAGTGCAGTAAATCTTGTTGTGGGCGGGGTTTGTAAGGGATTTAAGCTGTTCAATTTTGATTTATATATACGGGAAGGTAACCGTTTTGGTTAGCCTATTGCTTATTTTATGTCTTGTTCATGTTTAAGTTTTTATTTATTGATTTTCTCGATGTTGTATCACTAGGGTGCGGGGTAAGGCACCCGATCGCGGGCAGAGGTCGGTCGTGACAATACATCGAAGAATAGCGTGAACATATCTGACATAAACACATGTGTAAACAATAACACATCACAGGCTAGCCGATATGGCCGTCTTCCATAATATAATATAATCAAAAGTACAACTATACAACATCAGTTCTTACAGCCCAACCACATATGTGAATACAGATCTCTAGGAATAACAGCGTGGCGGGGCGGGGCCCGCCTGAATGTACATAAATCTACAACATCGGGAAGAAGCTATGCAAAGAGACAAGCCTCGGAGAAATGGAAACTTCGGCATCTGATAAGTGATCTAAGTATGAGGATCCACCACTGCACCACTCTGCGGCGTGAGCGGTCCGAGAAGAAGTCGGTACCGCAATATGTACTAAGTATGTAAGCTGAAAATCTGTAATTACAACATAAGTTTAAAACAAAGCGGGAGGCGTATGCGATAACAAAATTACGATACGATGCCTTACTAACAATGAGTAAATCAAGAGAATACGTCTAACATCACAATAGGTGACTCCGATCAAATCATGGGTAGCGAACCCATAGAAAGCAGGTGGTATAACGTCTTGGGGTTCTTACCTCATTTATACTCTTACTGGCGGGTGGTATAACGTCTTGGGGTTTACCCGCCGTTTATACTCTTACCCGGAGAAGGTAATAAAGCGGTGGTATAACGTCTTGGGGTTTACCCTCCATTTATACTCTTATCTGGAGAAGGTGGTATAGCGTCTTGGGGTTTACCCTCACTTATACTCTTACCACTATCTCAAGCCGGCGTCATACAATAAATAAGCAAGTTAGAAATCCCCCTAACTTCTTATTAGTCTTATTCATCTACACTCTCATTTTAGTTTACTTAAGGCACTAATATGTTATAATAAATCCGGGAGTTTAACCCAAAGTACTGCGTACTTCCAATCTTATAAAAATGACTCATTTTCATATAGAACTTCCAAGATATTATAAACCGTAGTATCAAGTCAAAATTACTTTTCAAGACCAGTCACAATACCTTTTAAAAAAATAAAGTTAGGTTTCTAAATCAAGTGACTCCTTTTTATTATAAAACCTTAGGCAATTGATGCCTTAAAAATCAAATTGCCTTTTCATTAAAATTAAGTCATTTATCTTTCCATAAAGCAAATATAACCAACTCCCCATAAAGTTGTTACATTCGCTTTATACCTTAGCCATATACAATTTCCTATCCAAGGGACTTATACGTTTAAAACGGAACAAGTATCACATACTTTAAAACTCTTCAAGTCCCTTAACTTTAATAAAACATTAGACATCCTTAATACTTTCAAAGAAGTGAGTTAATCTCCTAACTCCCCCAACTTGGCTATTCATAAAACTAGTAAAGGATATCAAGGTCTTGACGTCTCTGCAGTACTATATACGTACAACTAGTCATGCTCAAAAGATAGGAAAAGTTCTACATACCTCGCCGGGTCAAACCACTTGCCAAGTACAAAGTCCCGCCCGTAGTATGTCAACCTATAATATTCACAATACGTCTATTAAAGCCTTACTTCAAACGTAGAATATTATAAGTGTCAAGTCGCTAATTTCTACGGAAAATCGGACAGCACCTCCTTTGTTTCTACTTACTTTGCCACCTTTTTCAAGGCCGAATACAATAACCAAACACGCCACATTTAAGGTTGTTACACCCCGTATTTACAGGGCATATTTTAAGGAACGTACGTAAGAACTCACAAGTGTTAAGATTTGAAACTTGTAAAATTTATCGGAATTTTGAAATTGTCGGAAAACGTATTATTATGACGAATAGGAGGGCGACACGTGTCACCCCCCTTAATGATGCCTAGGACGATTTGTGCAAGGGCAAGAGGGTCATTGGACCTTTGTTAGCAAGACAAGTCTTGCAACTTGTAAGCTTGATAATCTTGACTAAGTCAAAGGACCCACAAAGGCTTGATATTTGCTAAGACTACATCCAAGCCTCACATTTGTTTATATCTTCACCCTCCATAGCACTATATTATACTAGTAGTGCTAGACAAGCTTAAACACTTAGCCAAATTTTCACAAAATTTGAAAGAACAAGAGCATTGCTCTCGGGTTCATGTCCAAAGAAAAAGAAATTTTTTTGTTCCTTGTTCATTAAGCCCCAAACTTTAAACCAAGGTTCTTGAGTATATTGTAAGCATGTCTCAATAGAAACATCTCGGAAAAAGATAGTTTTCGGGTTAGTCGCAAAGCGAAAACCTAGTTGCTTTCTAGGTTTTGTTTGGAAGTTTGAAGGAAGTTTGTTGGTGTTGTTCTAAGGGTCTCAACTAGCGGATTGAAGCGTCTTGAAGAGGTTCTAAGTTGCTAAGGAGCTACTTCGGTTTTGGAGTTGGATTAAGATTCGTTAAGGTATAATCTTGTCCCTTGTAAGTATTACAAGAATATTTATTGTTGTTGTTAGCTTTACTTGTTGCTAGCATGAAGTTGATAGGTTAAAGTTTATAAGTATTATGGATTGCTTGTAGCTTAAATCCGAAATGTTATACAAGCCACTTGAAGTTGGATTACTAATTGGTCGTTTATTAGAAATCGTTGCATGTTACTTACTTGAAGATTATAGTAGTTATAATCAATTGCGACTTGGTACCATGTTATGCTAACAACTTGGATTGAAATGGAAATCGGATAAGAATTGATGTTGTAGTAATTCAAGTTAGCCGAATTGGCCTAGTAAGTTGTATCAATTTGATATCTATTGTGGGGCGGAATTTTACACGTCTAGTAGGCGTGTAATCCCCTATTGTTGATTGCATTGATTGGGCCTTAAATGTGGCATGTTTGGTTATTGTATTCGGCCTTGAAAAAGGTGGCAAAGTGAGTAGAAACAAAGGAGGTGCTATCCGATTTTCCGTTGAATTTAGCGACTTGACACTTATAATATTCTACGTTTGAAGTAAGGCTTTAATAGACGTATTGTGAATATTATAGGTTGACATACTACGGGCGGGACTTTGTACTTGGCAAGTGGTTTGACCCGGCGAGGTATGTAGAACTTTTCCTATCTTTTGAGCATGACTAGTTGTACGTATATAGTATGGTAGACGTACAAGACCTTGATATCCTTTACTAGTTTTATGAATAGCCAAGTTGGGTGAGTTAGGAGATTAACTCACTTCTTTGAAAGTATTAAGGATGTCTAATGTTTTATTAAAGTTAAGGGACTTGAAGAGTTTTAATGTATGTGATACTTGTTCCGTTTTAAACGTATAAGTCCTTGGATAGGAAATTGTATATGGCTAAGGTATAAAGCGAATGTAATGACTTTATGGGGAGTTGGTTATATTTGCTTTATGGAAAGATAAATGACTTAATTTTAATGAAAAGGCAATTTGATTTTTAAGGCATCAATTGCCTAAGGTTTTATAATAAAAAGAAGTCACTTGATTTAGAAACCTAACTTTATTTTTAAAGGTATTGTGACTGGTCTTGAAAAGTAATTTTGACTTGATACTACGGTTTATAGTATCTTGGAAGTTCTATATGGAAATGAGTCATTTCTAAAAGATTGGAAGTCGTAGTACTTTGGGTTAACCTCCCGGATTTATTATAACATATTAGTGCCTTAAGTGAACTAAAATGAGAGTGTAGATGAATAAGACTAATAAGAAGTTAGGGGGATTTCTAACTTGTTTATTTATTGTATGACGGCCGGTTGAGATAGGGTAAGAGTATAAGTGAGGGGCAAACCCCAGGCGCTATACCTTCTCGGGATAAGAGTATAAATGAGGGTACACCGAGACGTTATACCACCTTTATTACCTTCTCGGGGTAAGAGTATAAATGAGGGCAAACCCGAGCGTTATACCACCGGGGTAAGAGTATAAATGAGGGTAAAACCAAGGCGTTATACCACCGCCTATGGGTTCTCTACCCATGATATGATCGAGTCTCCTGTGATGTTATGCGTATTCCTTGATTTACTCTCATTGTTAGTAAGGCATTGTCTTGTAATTTTGTTATCATACATGTCTCGGCTTTGTTTTAAACTTATGTTGTAATTACTGATACTTTCGATTTTACTTAGTACATATTGTGTCTTGACCCTTCCTCGAGATGCGTTCATCTGCGAGAAAGGGTAGCGGTGGTGGATCCTCATACTAGGATCACTTATCGACGTCGAATCTCCATTTCTCGGAGGCTTGTCTCTTTTAGTGATCTTTCCACGATGTTGTAGATTTATGTACATTCGGGGTATGGCGAGGCCTGTCGCCACAATTGTTATTCTAAGTGCGTATTCACATATGTGGTTGGGCTGTAGAAGCCAGGTTATGCAGTTGTACTTTTGCTTTTGTTTATATTATGGAAGCGGCCTTATCGGCTTTGTGATGTTTTTGTTTACATGTGTTTATGTTGTGTATGTTCATTGCTATTCTCTAATGTATACAGGCAGGGTGCCCGGGTAGGGCACGATCGCGGCTCCAGGGTGGTCGTGACAAAAGTGGTATCGAGCGATTAGTCCTCGGAAAGTATCTACGGCCGTGTCTAGTAGAGTCTTGATTATCGGTGTGTTGTGCACCACATCTATGTCGTGAGGCTGCGGACATTTAGGATTGGTTTCCATTCTTCTCTCTGCGAGATCGTGCAATAGAGTTGTCTTATTAGGTTGAATCCTCTCGACCTCTTCTTATGAAACGATTATGCCTCGCGGAGGCGGCGGGGCGAAGGGCAAAGCGGGCGAGGCGCTAGCGGTACTCGGAAGGGTTACGGACTCGAGCGCGGACTATGCACGAGGTAGTAGGTGGGTCGGCGAGTTCAGCCACGCGGTATTAGAAAGGCAAGGCGGTAGCTCCAGAGGTTCGTGCAGATCCTCGATTCGCGGCCGGTCTTGAGTATAGAACTACGAGGAAGCGGTCCGGTTATTAACGATATAGTAGCGGCGTAGGCGAGCGGCAGCCCACCCTGGCCAAGCGGTTTGCGGATTAGGGATTTTACAGGTTGTCATCCACGAGTTTTATGGTTCGAGTGCGAGGAGGATCGCGAGAGTTCATTCGGCGGCTCTGGACCATGCGAGTTCTTAGGGCTTGAGGCAGTGCATTACGCTAGCTTCTTACGGTTCTGCGATATTGCGTTGGCGGTTTGAGTCGTGGTTGTTTGAGAGGTGAGGATGCTCTTCTGGCTGTTTGGGAGGAGTTCTGAGGCCTTCATGGATCACTTCTTGCCTCACGAGATGAGGAGAGCCGGGTAGATAGATTCTTGACCTTGAGGCGAGCGGGAGGACTATCGGGAGTATAGCACAGAGTTTGACTCCTTGGCGGTTGTCGCACACTATTGTCTTGGCATGGCGGATATAGTTCATCGTTATGTGATGGGGCTAGGCCGTCATATGATTCTTGCATGCTTGGGGTGGCTCTTCATCCCGGTATGGACATGCGAGATGCGAGCCTATGCGCGAGGATAGAGGATAGAGAGGAGGACAGATTGGCTCGAGCGGCCAGAGGCGGGGCAGCGAGGTCTCGAGGCGATTTCGGCGGGCGGCCTAGCGGCGAACTAGGTCCACTTTCCGGCCGGCCTGAGTGCTCCCTCACGGTTTTCTTGCGGGAGTGCGCTCGGCCAGTCATTGAGGCGGTCGGGGCTCGGGACTTGAGGATTCGGGAGGCGAGGCGTCACCGTCGGGACCACGCGCCTCGGTGTGCTCGTCGATGGATTTCACGGCGAGTGTCGCGGGGAGCTTGTTACACTTGTGGCCAGCGGGGCCATTTGAGAGATTGTCGTCTAGAGGCGTGGGTGGTGCGGTGCAGCCGGGATCATTCTTGGTCTTTTTCTCCTTACGTGGTTATGCGCCGGGGCGAGTACTCGGACGGCGGCCGCGGTAGTCGTGGTGGTGGTTTCGATTCTAGCGGTCCCGAGCGCATATATTCGTGCTTGACCTCGGGATCGGAGGCTTCCGTGACATCGTCGCGGTACATTATTGATTTGGTGTGATGTTTATGCTTTGATAGATCGAGTTCTACCTTGTCTATGTGTCCCCTCTTGTGCGGGTAGAATCGGGATAGAGTCGTCGATAGAGCCTTTTGAGGTAGCTACGCTAGTGGTGATTCGGTGTTAGCGGCGGGTGTCTGAGGTTTTCGGTATTCATCTGATCATCGGACCACTTGCGGACTTGATAGAGTTGGAGATGGATTTTGATGTCATTATGGGTATGGGTGGTTGGCTTCTTGTTATGCCAGCGTTGGTAGCAGGCGAGTTGGTTCGGTTCGATTTCTGGCGAGCGATTGCTCAGTGGAAGGCAACACGCAGCGTCGAGGGTAGGTTTATTTCTTACCTCAAGGCTAGGAAGATGGTGCGAAAGATGCGTACATCTATCATCCGGTTGGGTATTTGTCTGGTGAGTGTTAGTTCTTGATTAGTGCGGTGGTTAGAGAGTTTCGGATGTGTTCCCGGATGATCTTAGGGTATCCTCACGAGGGAGATTGAGTTTTGTATTGACACGTTGCCATACACTCGACCTATTTCCATTCTGCCATACTGGATGGCACCTGCTAAGTTGAGGGAGCTGAAGGACCAGCTGAAAGATTTGCTGGAGAAAGCTTTATCAGGCCTAGTGTATCTCCCTGGGGAGCGCCGGTTTTGTTTATGAAGAAGAAGGATGGGACGCTGCGTATGTGTGTTGATTCTGACGGTGAATAAGGTAACCATTAAGAATAGGTACCCTCCCGGGATTGATGATTTGTTTGACGATTGCGAGTGCGAGTGTTTCTCAAGATAGACTGCGATGCAGTTATCATCAGTACGAGTTGAGGCGAACATCCCAAAGCGCATTCGGGACCGGTATGGGCACTATGAGTTGAGTTATGTCTTTCGGTTTGACAGCGCTCAGCGGTATTTATGGATTTGATGAGCGGGTGTTCAAGTCATTTTGATACATTTGTGATTGTATTCATTGATGACATCTGGTGTATTCGCCAGAGCGGAGCATGCGGATCGCGAGGCGGTACCAGGGTTCTCGGGCCGGCGATTATTCGCCAAGTTCTCAGTGTGAGTTTTGGTTGGCCTCGATGGCATTCTGGGCATATTATGGGGTGATGGTGTTCGCGTGGATCGGCAAGGTGAAGCGATCAAGTCTTGGCGAGACATAGTAATCCGGCCGAGTGCGATTTCTTGGGGCGGCGGGTTATTATCGTAGGTTTGTGGAAGCGGTTGCTTGATTTGACACCGTTGACTAGTGACTCGAGAAGCAGCAAGTTCCGGTGGGCGAGGCTTGCGAGAAGGGTTTCCGATTCTTGAAGGAAAGGTTGACTACGACTCGGTTCTTACTCTTCACGAGGGTTAGGCAGATGCGTGATCTATTGTGATGCCTCGGGTATCGGGCTGGGTGTGTTTTGATGCGACGGCAAGGTTATAGCCTATGCTTCCGGCGATTCTGAGCATGAGGAATTACCTACCCATGACTTAGAGTTGGCGCGATTATTCATGCCTTGAAGATTTGGAGACATTATTTGTATGGGGTTCATGTGGACATTTATACAGACCACGAGCCTACAGTATATCTTGAGCGAGAGGAGTGAACTTGCGGCGAGGCGGTGGTTAGAGTTCTTTGAAAGATTATGATGTTGATATTACATACCATCGGGAAGGCAGCGTAGTTCTTGATGCCTTAGTCGTAGATCGATGGGAGCTGTCGAATGCGGCGGAGAGCGGACATGGTCGCGAATCCACGATTAGCGAGCCTTGGGGCTCGATTGATCGATCTGCGGCGATAGTGAAGTGCGGGTTCGTGAGGTTGCGAGTCTTCCATCGTTGATGAGGTGAAGAAGCGGCGATTTGAGACCCGATGTTAATGCGGTATCGAGATACAACTCTTGGGAGGAGAAGAGTCTTTTTGAGTAGCACTTTGATGAGTCTTTGAGATTTGAAGCGGTTGTGTGTTCCGTGTGAGGACCGTCGGGTCAGAGAGCGCGCGGTGCTCGTTATTATTCATCGGGTCGACCAAGATGTACCATGACCTCGATTGTTTGTATTGGTGGGATGGCACGAAGAGGATGTGGCGGGGTTTGTTGCCTGATGTCTAATTGCCCGGTCAGGTCGAGCACGAGGCCAGATGGATTATTGAGCTATTGAGATTGACTTGGAAGTGGGAGGTGATCAACATGGACTTTATTCTGAGGTTACCTCGTGCTCGGAGGAAATGCGACTCCATTTGGGTTATTGTTGTGGTGGAAATCAGCCCATTTCCTTCGATCGGGGCGGCGTTTTGGTGAGACTATGCGGTGTACATCGAGAGATTGTGAGGTGCGGTGTCGGTGTCGATTATATCGATAGAGCCCGGTTCTTGCTAACCAGAGTCTTTCGGAAGGGTTTAGGGACACGGTGAGTCTCGGTGCAACATTTCATCCTCGGTGGCGGCGAGAAGGCGTACTATCGAACAACGAGGATATCTTTGCGAGCTGCGTGATTGATTCGAGGTATGGGAGGATCATTTGCCTCTTGTAGAGTTTGCTTATAACAGCTACCATTCCGGTATCTGAGATGGCGCCATCGAGGCTTTATATGGCGGAAATGCAGTCGCCGATTGGTTGGTTCGGCGTGGGCGAGTGCGATTAGTTGGCGAACTTGGTTGTGAGGATGTGGATAAGGTGAAGCTTATCCGGGAGGCTGATATGAGATCAAAGTCGGCGAAATCATATCACGGATAATCGGCGTCGGCATTTGGAGTTCGGTGAAGCGGTCGGGTCTTCTTGAAGGTGTCGCCCATGAAGGTGTGATGAGATTCGGTAGAAGAGCTTCGGCCCAAGGTACATTGGGCCCTACCGGATCGTCCGTCAGTAGGCAAGGTTGCCTATGAGTTGGATCTGCCATCGAGTTAGAGCGGTACATCCGGTCTTCGTGTTTCTATGTTGCGGAAGTGTATCGGTGATCGGCGAGAGTTTTCCCTACTAGTGAGGTCCGGTGGCGGAGGGGTTATCGTATGAGGAGTCATAGCGATACTCGATCGCCAGTCGACGGCTGCGGACGAGGATGTGGCTTAGTCAAAATCTTGTGGAGGAATGATAGCAGAAGATGACTTGGGAAGCGGAGGAGGACATGTTGAGGAAGTATCCTCGCTTATTCCACTAGACCTTGAGTAATTCGTTTTCCTTACTTGTCGAGTTTTCATTGAAGCATTTGTTTTGTTTAAATGCTATTATGTGGCCATGTGTGGTAGTATTGGTATGTCGGGGTTGTGTAAGGAAACTATGTCGCTAATTATAAGTTTGACTCCGAAAGAACATTAGGGGACTAATGTTTCTAAGGGGGAAAGAATGTTACACCGTATTCTGAGGACATATTTTAAAGGCGTGCGTAAGAACTCAAGTGTTAAGATTTGAAACTTGTAAAATTTATCGAATTTTGAAATTGTCGGAGCGTATTATTATGGCGAATGGGAGGCGACACGTGTCACCCCCTTAATGATGCCTTGGGCGATTTGTGCGAGGCAAGAGGTCGTTGGACCTTTGTTAGCAAGACAAGTCTTGCAACTTGTAAGCTTGATAATCTTGACTAAGTCAAAGGACCCACAAAGGCTTGATATTTGCTAAGACTACATCCAAGCCTCACATTTGTTTATATCTTCACCCTCCATAGCACTATATTATACTTACATGCTTACAATATACTCAAGAACCTTGGAGGGTCAAGTATAATATAGTGCTATGGAGGGTCAAGATATGAACAATTGGATGGCTTGGATAAGCTCCAAGTAAATATCAAGCCTTTGTGGGTCCTTTGACTTAGTCAAGATTATCAAGCTTTCAAGTTGCAAGACTTGTCTTGCTAACAAAGGTCGATGACCTGCATATTACTGCAATCGTCGAGCATCATTGGGGGTGATGCGTGTAAGCCCTCCCATCAGTAATCATAATGTCGTTTCAGCAATTCAAAATTGATAAATTTACAAGTTTCAAATCTTAACAGTTCTACGTGCGTTCTTAAACTATGTCTGTAAATAGCGTGTAACATTCTTCCCCACTTAGAAACGTTAGATGCGAATGTTAACAGGTCGGCACAATTAGCGACATAGTTTGTTAACGGCAGCCAACAATCTTGGCGCGCGTGACGTACTGGCGTTACGCAGCAAATAGCTGATTAAGGAAAACGAAAGCAGTTACTGAAGGTGTGGGAATAAGTGAGGATGCCCGCCGGCGTGTCTCCTTCCCAAGTCATCTGCCTCTACGTTGTCATTCCTCACTGGACTTTGTGAGCCATCCTTGGTCACGATCCTTTGGCGATGGCGACTATGATCGTTATGAGACTCTGCTCATCCCTGATAACCTACGTCACTGGACACCGTGAGGAAAACTGCCATTCAGATCTCGACTCACACTTAATGCGAGCAAAAGCATGGAAGGCCGGATACCAGCCTCTAACTCGATGGCGGTCAGCGCTCATGAAACGCTTTGACTCGGCGGACTGATCGGGCGAGAGATGTCCGCTGGGCCTGCGAGTTTCCCACAGCTGATCTACCGATGTGAAAAACTCGGCGCCGATTATGTAGCTGATTCTGCAGACTGGCGCTAGCGATCTCTCTGGATAGCTCTTATCGGCCTCTGAACAATGCAGGCCAATGCGTACCTGCTTGCGTCGCTTTTATTTGACTGGCTATCGTTCATGCGTATAAAGCCTCGTGGCGCCGATATATCGAAATGATATTTGTTGTTGTAAGCAAACTCCACGAGGCAAATGATCCTCGGCTACTACGATCAATCGCACCGCATACGGCTGCTCCCAGTGTGCGGATATGCGCAACACGCTACCGTCGATCAGATGAAATGTTGTCTTGGCACTCGCGCTGTCCTAAACCGCTAAAATAGAAGTTAAATATGCTGGGCTCCTATCGGATAATAGACCGACGCGAGCGTCGCGGCCTGTGATCTCGATGATGTAATGCGGCGTAGTCATCTAGCGTCGTCATGCGACTGAAAATGGGCTGATAAATCGACTCGTCAACAATAACCCAAAGTGCTTACGCCTTAAATGCGAGGCGACGCATAACAAAGTCAATGTTGATCACCTCCCGGCTCAATGGGAATCTCGATAGCGCATGTAATCTGTTTGAGCTGATTGCTCGACGCTGACTTCCTGGCGCAGATAGAACAGCTGTGCGAGCAGCTTTTTGCCCGGCTGCGTCGCACGATACAAACGGTGAGTCGTCATTCGTCTTGGTCGACCGGATGAATAGAATAACGTGTGCCTGGTAATCGGCTTGCGAAGGCTCTGGCGGCAGCTCTTGTCACGTCGAGGCTATGGCCACCTAATCGGCACCCGTAGTTACCTCGAATAGTTTTTACTTTTCCATAAGAGCTGCGTCTACGTCGCGTCGCGGCGCTAACCAACTGGGTCCTCAGCGTAAGCCTCTTCACCTCATCAGCGATGGAAGACTCGACAACCTCGCGAACGATTACCAGCGCTCGTCGGTATCGATCAATCGAACCCAATTCGCTAAGCTGGTGGATCGGTGGACCGTATCCTGTCTCTGATTGTACCACGGCGGGCTCCCCGTCGATCTGACTAGGCATCGGCAACTCGTTGGCTTTCCGGATGGTATAGAATATCAACATCATAATCTTTGGCAACTCTAGCCACGAGTCTCCGTCACGAGTTGGCTCCATGCATGCGAAGATATCTTTGGAGACTCTTGTGGTGCAATATAAATATCCACGTGAACCCCATACAAATAATGTCTCCAAATCTTGAGCATGAATAATGCGGCCAACTCTAAGTCATTAGAGTAATTCCTCTCATGCATTTTGCGGAAGCATAGGCTATGTTGTCGTCTTTGCGTGAAAACACACCCTGGCGATGCAGGGCATCGCAATAGATCACGTGCCATCTAAGCCTCGGGAAGAGTAAGAAGCGGAGTTGTAGTCAACCTTTCCTTCACAGCGGAAACTCTTCTCATGACCTGCGTCATCTGGAACTTGGCTGCGCCACGAGTCAACCTAGTCAGCGGTCTTGAAATCGAAGCAAGTGCTCACAACCTACGATAATAACCGCCAATACGAAACTACGCACTCGGTGGGAGTAGGTCGGCCAAGACTTGACTGCGCCTCAATATTTGCCGTATCGCGCGAACACCGTGAGCCGATAATATGGCCCGGGAATGCCAGGCCAACCAAAGCTAACTGACTTGGAGAACTTGGCGAATAGCTGGCTCCGGGAGAACCCAATCACCGTCGCCGAGTGATCTGCGTACTCGCTCTGTCGCGAATACACGGGATGTCATCAATGAATACAATCACAAATGTATCCAAAAATGACTTGAACACCGGTTCATCAAATCCATAAATACTGGAATGTTGGTAAAACCGAAAGACATAACCACGAACTCATAGTGCCCACAGGGTCTGAATGCGTATTTAGGATGTGCGCCTCTCGAACTCGTGCTGATGATAACGGACCGCGAGTCTATCTTTTAAACACCTCGCACCACGCATGGTCAAACAAATCATCAATCACGGGAGGGGTACCTACTTAATGGTTACCTTATTGTTTGTAATCAACACGCATACTGCGTCCCGTCCATCCTTCCTGAAACAAAGCCGCTCCCGGGAGATACGCTAGGCGATAAAGCCTTTCTCGGCAAATCTTTAAGCTGGTCCTTGGCTCCCTCGGCTTCGGGTGCCGTCGCACGTAGGCGGAATGAAATAGGTCGAGTGTCCGGCAGCGTGTCGTACAAACTTCGATCTCCTACCGGGGAGGGATAAGATCATGCGGGAACGCGTCGGAAACTCTCTAACCGGCACTAAGGCGAAGAACTAACACCTCGGCCTCTTATCAAATACGAACCGGATGATAGATGTACCGCTGCACCGTCTTACAGCCGAGGTAAGAAATAAACCTACCCGCCGGCGACGTGTTGCCGCTTCCACTCGATAAGCGGCTCGCGGAAGCGGAACCAGGAACCACTTTGTCCTACGGTCAGCGTTGGCATAACAAGAAGCCAACCCGTCGTACCCGTAATGACATCAAAATATCATCTCGACTCTATCAAGTCTGCGAGTCGGCGACTATGTAATGAATGGACAACCTCTGTGCGCCCATTTCGGCTAACGGCGAATCCCATTTGGCGTGGCTACCTCAAAGGCTCTGTCGACTCGGCTGTCCCGATTCTACGCGATAAGAGGACCCATAGGACGAGTAGAACTTTGGATCTATCAAAGCATAAACATCACAGCCTTAAATCAATAATGTACCTGTGACGACGTCAGGGGAAGCCTCCTGATCCTGGCGGTTGGCTAATGAATATATGCGGTTAGGGGACCGTGAAGCTGAACCCACCACGACCTCTGCGGCCTGCCCGTCCGTGAGTATGCCACGCCTCGGGCGTAACCCTGAAGGAGAAGAAGACCGGCAGCGAGATCACGTCGCTGCCGTACCACCCATGTCGCCTCTGGCGGACAATCTCTCCTCAAATGGCCTGCGGTCACAAGTGTAACAAGCTCCGGCCTGCGACACTCGCCTGGTGAAACCTGCATCGAGCACTGAGGTGTGGGTGGTCCGTCGGTGGGTTCCTGCCTCACGAAATCCAAGTCCGGAACCACGTGCTCTGAATGACTGGTGAAGCATACCTCGCCCGCGGAAAACCGTGAGGAGCACTACGTCTTGGTGGAAAAGTGGACCTAGTCTGTTCTTGAGGCTGTCACTTCTCAGCTCTGAGACTTATTTGTCAGCCTGCTTGTGGCTTTGAGTCAATCGGTCCTCCTCTCTCTATCCTCATCCTCGCGCATAGGCGCAAATCTCGCAATGTCCATGCAGGGTTGAAGAGCCACCCCAAGCATGCGATAATCATATGTGATCTAGCCCGTCACATGCTGATGAACTCTATCTGCCATGTATGGCTACAATAGTGTCGCGCATGCGGCCAAGTCGAACTCGAGGCTATACTCGCGATAGTCCTCCGTTACTCAGGTCAAAATGTCACGACGTTCGGAACGCGTGGTAGTGCTACGGGCACCCAGTAGTCATACATCGAGAGAAATCAGCGGAACATAAAACAATAACATGAAGCCAATGCAATAAGACGGTGAAATAAGAAGGCAGGCTAACCAAAGCGGTTACGCCCGGTATATATAAATAACAATTTGAGCAGTTACATCCATTTACAACCACACTTTGCAGCGGTACTCTGACCTCTGCGAATGATATGACAACGGCAGCGGGGGGCCGTCATACCACTGAATATAGCACCTACAACAACGGGGACTATGCGAATAAGCCTCGGGCGGAGCTTTCCCCAATGACTGTGACCACAGGCGAGGATCAGCGGCGGTGTACCTTTACTGCGGCATGAGCGGCCCCGAAGGAGGTCGATCTGCGGTACCAAGTATGTGGCCCGAAAATCTTGTAAATGAAATCATAGTAGTCTATATAAAGCGGAGACATGTATGATAACCAAACTACGATTCTGATAAATAGCGATCATGTCAAGTCGGGGACTCGCGCCTCAAGTCATCGCTCAAATATAACAATGGGTCTCACGCCCGCAACATCAATCATGCGTGGAATACCTTCGCCGGCTTGCGATCTATGATATAAAAGCACCAAGGAATACGTGAACACGAGGTCCGCTGTGTCATCATAAAACCGTCACGGGGTAGGTGCGAAGGCATGGCGAACTACCAAAACCTGATGCATCAAGGTCATAAATTGTATCATGATCTGTCTGAACGTCACATGATCGGTGACCACTCGCCATGATATCTAATATGCGGCGTCTAGCCTGGAACTTCCCGCGACTCGCGTAAGCCCTCAGATGGCGGTATGAGGTATTCCCGCATCGGTAGCTACTCCGGCGGCGTCACGGACTCGCCGTCCGCGTGGCCACATAGACCGCGTGACCACAAGGCGCACTAACACGGAACTCCGCGATTCGCGCCTGTGGACCGCGTAAGGTATTCTCGAATCATAGGTCGCACAGACCGCTGAGTCTACCCGCGTCGGGCGACAACCGGAATCATGGTGATCTGATACTAACATAACAACTTATCGTTTAAACAACATAAGCACAATCGAAACCCCTTTACGGCATCACAAGATACTAACACGTAGCATCTAGCGTGTTTACTTAACAAATCAACAAGAAAGTATTACAAGGCTATCACAAACCAACACAATCAAGTTATACACACGAGGTACTTTCTACTATGTGATTAACAAGATCGGGTTTTCCCAAGTACTTCATCGTTAACTCTTTAAAAGATCGTTACTTCACAAAAGTCACACAATACGTAGTATATGAAAAATAGAGTGATTATCTTTTGAAGTAATTCAAAAACTCTCTTTGTAAAATCAAGTAACATTCTTTTCCAAACGTTCCAAGTTTGCCTAATTTCAATTACTCAAGTTTCGTTTTGAAAGGTTTGTAGTTGTCTGACCGAACCGGGCGTGGTAGTGCTACGGGCACCTAGTGATACAACATCGGAGAAATCGTGGAACATAACACACAACATGAAATAACAAGCGTACAACAATTATCATTAGAAAACTTGCCGCCCGGCATAAATAATAATAACAACTCTTTCAAAATGAGCAGTTTAATCCTTTCTTTACAAACCACGCTTGCGATACTCTGGACCTCTACAGAAAGATCGGCGGCAATGGCGGGACGGGGCCCTTGAACCACGAATGTAAACTTTATTACGACGAGGACTATACGTGATAAGCCTCGGAGAAGCGGGGCTTCCCATCTGTTGGCTTGTGACCACGAAAGCTAGGATCAACGGCGGTGTACCTCAACTGCGGCGTGACGCGGCCCGAAGGAGGTCGATACAACGGTGCAGTATGTGGCGAAAATCGTAAATGGAATCATAGTAGTCTATATAAAGCGGGAGACATGTATGATAACAAAACTACGATTCCTGATAAGCGGCAGTCATATCAAGTCGAGGACTCGCGCCCTCAAAGTCATTACTCAAATATAATAATGGGTCTCACGCCCACAACATCAATCATGCGTGGAATACCTTCCTCGCTGCGGCGATTTATGATATAAAGCACTAAGGAACCGCGTGAACACGGGTCCACGTGCCATAATAACTGCCGTCATGCGGGGTAAGCGAAGGCATAGCCGACTACTGCACCGCAGTACCAACAAGGTCATGAAGCGTATCATAAGATCTGTCTGAAGCCGTCACATGATCAAAGCGGCCACTTGCGCGCGATATCTAATGTGCGGCGTCTAGCCACGGAACTTCCGCGACTCGCGTAGGCCAATCTCATCGGCGCGTGAGGTATTCCCGCGTCGGTATTTACTCCCGGCATCGTCACGGACCGCGATCCGCATGGCCACATGGACCGCATGCCCGTAAGGGCGCGCACTAACACGGAACTCGTGGCTCGCGAGGCCACAGGACTGCGTGAGGTATTCTCGAATCATAGGTCCATCGACCGCTTTGAGTCTACCGCGTCGGAGGCGACAACCCGGAATCATCTCGAGATGAGTGATGTAAAATACTAACATAACGACTTATCATTAAACAACATAAGCGCAACAAAGGAAAAACCCTTTACACAAACATCACAAGATACTAACACGCGTAGCATCCTAGCATGTTTACTTATCAATCAACAAGAAAGTATCACAAGGCTATCACAAACCAACACAATCAAGTTATACACATGAGGTACTTTCTACTATATGCTAACAAGTTCGGGTTTTATCCCCAAAGTACTTCATACATTAACTCTTTAAAGATACGTTACTTTCACGATGTCACACAATACAGTAGTATAAAAATAGAGTGACTATCTTTTTAAAGTAAATCAATTACTTCTCTTTGTAAAATCAAGTAGCAACATTCTTTTCCTTTGTTCAAGTTTGCCTAATTTCCAATGTTCACGGTTCTTATTTTAGAAAGGTTTAAGTAGTTCATAGTCTTATTCATTTAAGAATGTAATTCTCCTTTAAACAATCACGAGAAACATAAGCCTTATATGTGAGTAGGATATTCTAGTTTATAACAATCTTATTCTGACCATGATCTAGGAAATATCATTTTGTCTCATCTTAGCTTACATGCGGATGGAAGTTTCTCTTGGTTTTAATAATACTTAATTAGTCAAAACATTTCCTTTTATTAACGCTGCGATGGTTTGTCGATACGTTCGATTTCCGAAATCAGTAAAACATTCTTAAGCCGTAATACCTAACTTCCCATAAATCTAGTATAACTCTTAAGTTTTCAAAAACCAATTATTACTTGAGTTCTTTATTAACACATAACAAGCGATTATAGTTCAAATCGATTACCGCTTTAAAAACCACAGTATTTTCTTACCAACATAAAGTCATTATAACTGACTTCCCATAAAGCGTTATAACACTTTATGTTTTAAACAATCAAATACATTTAGCACATGCGTCTAGTACTACATAGTTCACACGTATCATGCTAGAAGAGATAGGAAGAGGTTCACATACCTCGCGACAGTATCGACTAATAGCAAAACGCTCAAGTACTTCAGCGTGGCTACTCCTTGCTTGATGGGTCGCGCCACGTAGTACTTGAACCTATAAGGCCACGCGCTTATTAACATTTAGATCCGCCGTAGAACATTCTGAGAAAATTCGTGACACCTCCCCGCACATGGCGTAAATCTCCTCTATCGGGTAGGCTATCAAGCCAACCGGGGGTTCATCATCTAACGGACGTGCACAATTCTACCTCACGAAAAGCTACACAAGGTCTCTTTATGTCTGATCTATGTAAAAACGATTGATTACTCTTCTTTCGAAAAGGTTTCTTATTATTGGGCTTAAGTCCAAAGACATTTCGGCAACAACGTTCAGTTCTATATATAGTATACTTCAACTATATAGTCTAACAATCATGTAATTTCCAATTACAATAGAGGACAAGATATTTACCTCGATAAGCCCGTAATTATCCAAGTTAAAATGTCGATCACGGGCAATCGTTTAGCTCGACTCAGGCGCTCCAACCAGCTCTAAACCACCTTAGAAGTTCTAACCAACACACACCATACTCGACGGACTATGGAGATTTTCCTAGGGTTTCGGTTTGTGGTGACGGGAAGTATAATAGTATTTACGGGCTTTCGTATAGGGTAACTTTTGGAATACAACAAGGTAAAGGCTAAGGTATTTTGGGCATTATAACAATACTTGGAGAAGTATTTCTACGAGAGGGGTATTATCTGAAAGCAACTAGGCTAGGGGTACCCAGGCTAGCACCCGAGGGGAGGGGAGGCTACCGGCCACAGGCCACTCAAGGGGAGGGTTTCTCGGCCAGGGCCTTTACTAGGGGGCTCTTGGGCGAGAGTCAAACAAGAGGAGAGGGAAGGATTTCAAGACTTAGAACACATTTGGATGATGAAGTCTTCAACAAAGGGAGGGTATTTATAGGGAAGCCAGGGCCAACCAATGGACAAGATCAAGCCATGTGTTAGGCAAGTGTAAGGCCAAGATCAAGCCAAGTGCACCCTATCCCTACTCCACAAAACAAGGCCTGAAAACAAGGCCAAGAAAGCTAGCCAAAACGTCCCACTTTCGGCCAAACAAGCAAACCAACTTGAGGGTGACAAGTGTCGCCTCTCGTTGATCCAAAATATTCGTCTCTCGGAAAAATCATAAAAATTAGAAATGACATAGCCGTATTTTACCTACGAAGGCGTGGAAGCGTTTAGTCGAAAAGCGACTCTAAGCGGGTGTTGTGCACAAAGTAAATCGGCGAGCCTATTCTCAAGTTCAAATTTTCTCGTGCGTCCCACGTACATACTGCGGAAATACGGTATAACATTCTCCTCGCCAGAAACATTCGTCCGAATGTTCCTTCTAAGTCTCAAAAACAAGCGGCGCGATAGTCTTTCTTGCTATACTTACGAAAACAATCACGCCACGCGCGTAGCGGAACCATCTTGCGCAAAGTACTTACCTCCAAGTCCACGAGGACACACCTCTAACATCACACACGCTCCCGTCAGTGCTAAAATATAATTCCTTCGCACTTTCTCCATACAAAAGAAATGATCACATCGCTCGCCATACACGCTCGCTTACGTGTCGTACCACTTCTCGTGCACTCGAATTCTTACCACATGATACCACTTTTGTCACTTTGCGAGGCATAAACCTTCTCGAGCGACCCAACAAATGATGCCGGATGCGTCACGATCAACTGCGGTATCGTGCACCCAAACTCTTGATACTGCTTGAGTTTAGGAATCTGGGGGTTACTATCTCTAACTGGTTCATCATTAACTGGGTACACTCTGGATGGATCTCCGATACTTTCCCGAACATAATCTGAAAGGCCAGGACATCTGCCTCTAAGTCGGACGGAAAAAGCTAACATATCGGAAACCTGGCCTATTCTTCACATGAACTGAAACTGGACCAACACAAATCGGGCTAAGTTCCATCTGTTTCCATAACTCGTCACCAACCGGGTGGTACCTTGAAGACCGACCGTCGGCACGAACTCTAGCGTCGTCGCCGATTATCCATACGATTTCCTCCGGCTGCGAACTTCTTCTAGACAAGCTTCTCACTATCCACGATCTGTGGAACAAGCTGAACCATTATGCGAACCTTGCCAACATCGAACCACTCGATCGGCTTACACACACCCGCCTCTGAGGCTTTATAAGGCGACATCCGAACATTTGAAATGGTAGCTTAAACACTCCTCCACACGAGACAACAATCCCCACAACTACCCACGAAATCAAACAACGGCGAGGCGAATGCGGTCGAGACTGCTGAGTTCTTAACCTGCTGGTAAAACTTTCGAAACAAAACAGTAGTACTACGGGCTCCACATGCGCCATAAGGTGAAGGTAGGCACCCCGTGCGACCTTACAACCTTACGAAATAACAACAACTGCTTGAGCACTCGGTCTTTGCTAGAAGACAAGGTGACCTCCTCGGCGACCTGCGGTCGAATCGTCCACGAATTCGTCTGTTGGTTAACTAAACACGGGCCTAACACCCTCGTGACCCTACCGGAAGGCGGGACCACCACAAGCGACCCCACTACCAAACAGGCGCGGGTTGACCCGCATAGCCTCAACCCTACCGGCGTCGCATGAAACACTAGCTCCGATCCGGAACAATTTCACAAATCACGTTACGAAAACCTGGCGGTCTTCTAGCTCGACTACCTCTTTCAAATCACGCTACTAAGGGACTTATCCACAAACATAGCTCACGTGCACCATGCACTCCGATAAGGATCAAACATAACACTACACCTATACTCGAGATGGCCTTACCTGCAAGGTCTCTGCGTATAACACTCTAAGGCTCCACATTCTCTATCCCCAAAATCTTACTCGGTTAACCCACCATGATTTCTAATCACAACAAACATCTTTGCTATCGAGAACATAGCACTTAAGGTATACCCGTCTTATCACACATCTTGAACTACAGAGGGTTAGGATATGCACGAATCTCTTCTTCACTCCGCAGTCGTTCTAATCAAACGCCCGTGAGCGCATAGCTAAGGAAGGTGGCGAACTACCCACCGATCACGAAGGCTAAGTCCTCTGCGGGACACTCTTTCGACATCGGACCACGGCGGTCGTAGGTACAACAAGTACCCGACTAAAAGGCGACATTCCGGGATGGCGTGCATCGCTAATGAACAGAGAAAAGCGAATCGGTGTTTGGAACTACGTGTAGGCGTGAGCGGAAGCTCTGGAGTTCGACCAACTCTGCGTACCGAGCGTTACGAACCTGCGGAGGACCACTGCTGCTGGTGGATGCGCATATTCAATCTGGCGGTGAGGTGACTCGCCTCGAAAGTTACCAAGGACCTTCTGCTCGCCTCTTCTGCGTCGCCCGTTAACCCGTTGATCTCTACGTTTCTTGGCACATTGCGCATAAGCGTGCATAGGCCATGCTCAGCCTAGCGAAGAATTACTCTCGCACAACCTTACCGTTGATATTCATCGGACTCGCGGTACATCGGTATACTCTATACTCTCTGTTCGGTTGCGGGTGAAGGTCAACATCACAGCGCGATAAGCTGCGCGCCGTGCTAAAACTCTGCTGGGGCTAGTGATGTCGCGAACTCCCGAATGAAGCACTACCTAGGTAATGATTGGGCTGTGCCTCGCCCTCTGAACTCTACTCGCGACTCCGCCGGTGCGCGCCTCTGGGCGGGTTGCCTACGCGGAGGCATAGCGGTAAGGAAATAATTTCGTCGGAGGGTCGACTTACAACCGGACTCTAAGGCACGATCTCGAGTGAGAAGAATAGAAACCAATCCTAAATACCACATAGCCTCACGATTATTGGTGTGTTGCACAACACGCGATAATGAACTGCGGATCTGATGTAGACAACTTTCAGAGATTAGCGCTCGATACCACTTTTGTCACGACCGAACCGGGCGTGGTAGTGCCTACCGGGCACCTAGTGATACAACATCAGAGAAATCAGCGGAACATAACAACAACATGAAATAACAAGAAGCGTACAACAATTATCATTAGAAAACTTGCCGCCCGGCGTAAATAATAATAACAACTCTTTCAAAATGAGCAGTTTAATCCTTTCTTTACAAACCACGCTTACAGCGATTACTGGACCTCTAAGAAAGATCGGCGGCAATGGCGGGGCGGGGCCCGCCAAACCACGAATGTAAACACCTATTACGACGAGGACTATACGTGATAAGCCTCGGAGAAGCGGGGCTTCCCATCTGTTGGCTTGTGACCACGAAAGCTAGGATCGGCCCGGTGTACCTCGACTGCGGCATGAGCGCGGCCCGAAGGAGGTCGATACAACGGTACCAAGTATGTGGCGAAAATCGTAAATGGAATCATAGTAGTCTATATAAGCGGGAGACATGTATGATAACAAAACTACGATTCCTGATAAGCGGCGATCATATCAAGTCGAGGACTCGCGCCTCAAAGTCATTACTCAAATATAATAATGGGTCTCACGCCACAACATCAATCATGCAGTGGAATACGCCCGCCGCTTGGCGGTTTATGATATAAAAGCACCAGGAACAGCATGAACACGAGTCCCACTGTGCCATAATAACTGCCGTGCGGGGTAAATGCGAAGGCATAGCGACTACTAACACCAGCGGTACCAACAAGGTCATGAAGCGTATCATAAGATCTGTCTAGACCGTCACATGATCAAAGGCGGCCCACTTGCGCGATGTATCTAATGTGCGCGTCTAGCCACGGAACTTCCGCGACTCGCGTAGGCCAATCTCATCGGCCGCGTGAGGTATTCCCGCGTCGGTAGCTACTCCGGCATCGTCACGGACTTCGCGATCGCATGGCCACGTGGACGCATGCCCGTAAGGGACGCACTAACACGGAACTCTCGTAGCTCGCGTAGGCCACGGGACTGCGTGAGGTATTCTCGAATCATAGGTCCATCGACCGCTGAGTCTACCGCGTCGGAGCGGCTTAACCGGAATCATCTCGAGATGAGTGATGTAAAATACTAACATAACGACTTATCGTTAAACAACATAAGCACAACAAAGGAAAAACCCTTTACACAAACATCACAAGATACTAACGCGTAGCATCCTAGCATGTTTACTTATCAATCAACAAGAAAGTATCACAAGGCTATCACAAACCAACACAATCAAGTTATACACACAAGGTACTTTCTACTATATGCTAACAAGTTCGGGTTTTATCCCAAAGTACTTCATACATTAACTCTTTAAAGATCGTTACTTTCACGATGTCACACAATACGTAGTATAAAAATAGAGTGACTATCTTTTTAAAGTAAATCAATTACTTCTCTTTGTAAAATCAAGTAGCAACATTCTTTTCCCTTTGTTCAAGTTTGCCTAATTTCCAATGTTCACGGTTCTTATTTTAGAAAGGTTTCGTAGTTCATAGTCTTATTCATTTAAGAATGTAATTCTCCTTTAAACAATCTGAGAAACATAAGCCTTATATGTGAGTAGGATATTCTTGTTTATAACAATCTTATTACAATGACCATGATCTAGGAAATATCATTTTGTCTCATCTTAGCTTCTATGCGGATGGAAGTTTCTCTGGTTTTAATAATACTTAATTAGTCAAAACATTTCCTTTTATTAACGCTGCGGTGGTTTGTCGATACGTTACGATTTCGAAATCGGTAAAACATTCTTAAGCGTTATACCTAACTTCCCGTAAAGCTAGTATAACTCTTAAGTTTTCAAAAACCAAGTATTACTTCAAGTTCTTTATTAACACATAACAAGCGATTATAGTTCAAAATCGGTTACCACTTTAAAAACCACAAGTATTTTCTTACCAACGTAAAGTGTTATAACTTGACTTCCGTAAAGCCGTTATAACACTTTATGTTTAAACAATCAAATACATTTAGCACGTATCGTCTGCCGTACTACATAGTTCACACATATCATGCTAGAAGAGATAGGAAGAGGTTCACATACCTCGCGGCGAGTATCGACTAATAGCAAAACGCTCAAGTACTTCAAAGTCGGCTACTCCTTAGCGATAGATCGCGCCACGTAGTACTTGACTATAAGGCCACAAGCGCTTATTAACATTTAGATCCGCCGTAGAACATTCTACAGAAAATTCGGCACACCTCCCCATGACAGCGTAAATCTCCTCTCTATCGGGGCCGGCTATCAAGCCAACCGGGGTTCATCATCTAACTGGGACGTGCACAATTCTACCTCACGGAAAAGCTACACAAGGTCTCTTATGTCTGATCCTATGTAAAAACGATTCGATACTCTTCTTTGAAAAGGTTTCTTATTATTGGGCTTAAGTCCAAAGACATTTCCAACAACGTTCAGTTCTATATATAGTATACTTCAACTATATAGTCTAACAATCATGTAATTTCCAATTACAATAGAGGACAAGATATTTACCTCGATAAGCCCGTAATTATCCAAGTTAAAATGTCGATCTGGGCAATCGTTTAGCTCGACTCAGCGCTCAACCGCTCTAAACCACCTTAGAAGTTCTAACCAACCACACCATACTCCAACGGACTATGGAGATTTTCCTAGGGTTTCGGTTTTGTGGTGTGGGAAGTATAATAGTATTTACGGGCTTTTAGTATAGGGGTAACTTTTGGAATACAACAAGGTAAAGGCTAAGGTATTTTGGGCATTATAACAATACTTGGAAGTATTTCTACCAAGAGGGGTATTATACGAAAGCAACTAGGCTAGGGGTACCCACGGCTAGCACCCGAGGGGAGGAGGGCTCTCGACCTGAGGCCACTCAAGGGGAGGGTTTCTCGGCGAGGGCCTTTACTAGGGGGCTCTTGGACGAGAGTCAAACAAGAGGAGAGGAAGGATTTCAAGACTTAGAACACATTTGGATGATGAAGTCTTGACAAAGGGAGGGTATTTATAGGGAAGCGAGGGCGACGATGGACAAGATCAAGCCATGTGTTAGGCAAGTGTAAGGCCAAGATCAAGCCAAGTGCACCTATCCTACTCCACAAAACATGGCACAAAACAAGGCACAAAACAAGGCACAAAACAAGGCCAAGAAAGCTAGCCAAAGCGTCCCACTTTCGGCCAAGCAAACCTTGACTTGAGGGTGACAAGTGTCGCCCTCTCGTTGGTCCAAAATATTCCGTCTCTCGGAAAAATCCGCAAAAATTAGAAATGACATAGCCGTATTTTACCCTACGAAAGCTGTGGAAACGTTTCGTCGAAAAACGACTCTAAACGGGTGTTGTGCACAAAAGTAAATCGGCCAAGCCTATTCTCAAGTTCAAATTTTCTACGTACGTCCTTACGTACATACTCTGGAAATACGGGGTATAACAGTAGTTCATAGTTTTAATCCTTTAAAATAATTTGAGAAACATATACCTTATGTGTGAGTAGGTTATTCTTGTTCATAACAATCTTATTACAGCAGCCATGATCTAGGAAATGTAATATCATTTTGTCTCATCTTAGCTTCTATGCAGATGGAAGTTTCTACTGGTTTTAATAATACTTTATTAGTCAAAACATTTCCCTTTATTAGCGCTGCTGTGGTTTGTTCGATACTTATTCGACTTAGAAATCGGTAAAACATTATTCCTTTTAAAACCAAGTACTCATTACTCACGAATGAGGTTTCACACGAAATTCATATCAATTCATTTAAGTCAAGTCTCTTATCTTTTAAGATCAAGTCTCTTAACTTTTATAATCAATAAATCATTCATTTTATCATTCTTAAGACGTTATACCTAACTTCCCATAAAGCTAGTATAACTCTTATGTTTTCAAAACCAAGTGTTACTCTTCTTTCAAAAACAATTCTTAATACTTTTGAAATACTTCAAAGTTCTTATCATTGGGCTTAAGTCAAAAGACATTGCCGTACAACTACGTTCAGTTAACATGCGTACGTCTAACGTACTATATATACTACTGTAAAATATCAAGCTCAAGAGTATAGCAAGAATCACATACCTCTCAAAGAATATCGACTATTAGCAAATCGCTCCGGTATAACGCTGGCACGGTCCACCTTCTCAGTAGCACGTCTTCTTCGCGAACATTCAACCTATACGGGTTATACAAGTCTATCAAAGTCTAGACTACCGGTAGAATAAATCTAGATACAAGATCCTACGGAAAATCGGGCAGCACTTCCTATCAGTCAAACTACACAAGTCTCTGTATGTCTGATCACGTAATTCTGATTCGATTCTCTTCTTTAGATTGGGCTTAAGTCCAAAGACATTGCCGCAAAACTATGTTGATTCTATATATAGTATACTTCATCTATATATTCCTACAACATGTATTTTCTAATCACGATAGGGACAAGATAATTACCTCGATAAGCCCATAATTATCCAAGTATAGATGTCGATCCTTAGCGCTTAGCTCTACTCGGGTGCTCGACCGCTCAAACAACCCTTAGAAGTTCTACGCAACCTTCTTAATACTCCGACCAACTATGGAGATTTTCCTTAGGGTTTTGGTTTGAGACAAAAGGACATTTAGTTAGTATTTAGGGCTCTACGTATGAGGTATCTTTGGAATACTACAAGGTATCTGACTAAGGTAATTTTGGGTATAACAACAATACTTATGAGAGTATTTCTACCAAGAGGGGTATTTATACGAGACAACACCACAAGGGGGTGTATACCTCGACGACCCAGCACTGGGGGTACTCGGCCAAGGGGGCTCTCGGCCAAAGCCTCACAAAGGGAGGGCGAGAACACCACGAGAGGGGAGGATTTCTAAGACTTAGAACATTTTAGGATGAATAAGTCTTCAAGGGAGGGTATTTATAGGTCAGTAAAGGCCAACCAATGGCCAGATCTAGCCAAGTGTGGTGCAAGTGTAGGGCCAAGATATGCCCAAGTGCCCCTAGCCCCTACTCGGCCAAAACCCTGAAATATCTGCCAAAATATCTACCCAGACACCCCAAACGTCGAAGTTCACGCTTGCTTCCGATGTGAGGGTGACACGTGTCGCCTCGTTGGTCCAAAATGTTTCGTCTCTCGGAAAAATTCGCAAAAATAAGAAAAGACATAGCCGTAATTTTCCCCTCGCAAGTTATGTAAAACGTTTCGTCGAAAAACGACTCTAACCGGGTGTTGTGCACAAAGATAATTCGGCCAAGACACATAGGGGGGGTGACACGTGTCGCCATCCTATTTGTCCAAAAATAATTCATCTTCCGAAAATAATCCATAATGGCCAAAATCTCAAAATCAAAGCGGGCCCCACAAAACCGTAAATTTCTCCCGTGGGCCCCACGTGACCATTTCCGAAAATAAAATCTCAAAATTCTAATATAATTTAAAGCCCATATTCCAAATCGGGAATCCAATTCCCATCAACGAACATTTTCTTTACAAAACCGGAAACTCTTTCCGTGGAAAAATCACCTCTTTCTTCCTTTCCAATTTTTAATGGGTGCTCTCGTGCGTGCGTCCTCGCATACATACCACGGAACTACGGGGTATAACATTCTTCCCTTAGAAACATTCGTCCGAATGTTCCTTCTAAATCTCCAACCAAGCGTGCGCGGTATAGTTTTCACTACTATACTTACGAAACAAACTGCCATACACGCCGCGAAACACCCGCACAAATACCTCCGTCCAAGTCCACGAGGAAACACCTCTAACATCACAAAAGCCCTTACGAAGTCTAAAATATACTTCCTTCACACCTTCTTACAAAGGAATGATCACGTCTATGCTCGCCATACATGCTCGCTTCCACTTACGTGTCGTACCGCTTGTACCTCGAACTCTTTCTCATAACCTACCACATTTGTTGAACAAGTATAAACCAACTATCTGAATCATTGCCAACATCGAACCAATCGGCCGTGACTTACATACGCCTAAGGCCCGTAAGGCGATATCAGAACACGAAATGGTAGCAAACACTCCTCCACGAGACAACAATCCTCACGGCTACGCGAAATCAAAACAACGGCAGGGGCGAGTGCGCTGCGAGACTCACTGAGTTCCTAACCTGCACAGTAAAACTTCGGAAAAAGAAACAACTGGTACCTTGGGCCCCATGCGCCATAAGGTGAAGGTAGGCACCGTGCATCCTACAACCTTTACGATATCACAACACCGCGAGTAAAGGTCGACCGAAGAACACGATGGGCTGCCCCGTCGGCCCGACCTTTGGTTGAATCATCTACGAACTCATCTGTTGGTTAACTAAACATGGGCCTAACACCCTTATGACCTATCACAAGGCGGGACCACCACAAACGACCCACTATCATACAGGCCGCGGGTTGACCCGCAACGTGGCCTCAACCCGACCCGGCAACGCGCAAAACACTAGCTCCCCGATCCGGAAAACTCTCACTAATCACGTTACGAAAAACCTAGCGGTCTTCTTAGCTCAACTACCCTCTTTCATTTCACACTACTCAGGGACTTATTATACAAACATGGCTCACGTGCACTATGCACTCCGATAAGGATCAAACATAACAATACATCTTTACCCGAGATGGCTTTACCTCTAAGGTCTCTACGTATAAGGCTCTATGGTTCACACTTCCTCTATCCCCCAAATCTTACTCGGTTAACTAACCATGATATCTAATCACAATTAACACACTGCTATCAGAACATAGCACTTATGATATACTCGTCTTATCACACATACTGATCTCTAGAGGGTTAAGGATATACCTTTTTCTACTGCTTCACTCCCCTGAGTCGTTCTAATAAAACCTGCCCCGTAGGGCGCATAGCTAGGGAAGGTAACGAACTACCCACCGATCCTGAAGGCTGAGTCCTCCTACTTGGACATTCTTTCGACACTGTACGGCGGCGCAGTACAACAAGTATCGACAAAAGAGCGACATTCCCGGGATGGCGTGCGCCACTATGAACCGAAAGATGCGGAACTCGACCAACTCCTGCGTACCGAGCGTCACGAACCACAGCGGAGGACCACTGCGCTGTGGTGGATGTGCGTAATCTAATCATTGGTGAGGTGACTCGCCTCGAAAGTTACTAAAGGATCCTGCATTACGGCCCTCTTCTGCTGTCCTCGGTTAACCCGTCGATCTCTACATCTCTCGGCCTGCTGCGCATAAGCCCGTACACAGGCCATGCTCAAGCCCAACTGAAGAATTTCTCTTGCACAACCCTCTCTTAGATAGTTATCAAGAATCGTGGTACATCGGTATACTCTCTGGTAGCCAAATCCATAGCTAGTAGCAGGGTCGCCTTCTTGCAATCTAAATTCACTGTTCCCGGTCGTGGGACTGAAGGTTCAAAATGTCATGGCATGATGGAGCCCATTCATTGTGCTAAACTTCGGTTGAAATTTGGTGATGTTGCAGAACTCCCCAAATGAAGCACCACCCCAGGTGATGATTGGGCCCGTGCCCACGTAACCCTCTGTACTCTACTCGCAGCTCCCTCGGCTGTCTTGCCCTCCTGGGCTCGGGTTTGCCCTACGCGGAGGCATAACGGTAAGGGAAAGAAATATGTTAGAGGGTCCAACTTACAACACAACTCTAAGGCACGATCTTAGAGTGAGAAGAATGGAAACCAATCCTAAATATCCTATAGCCTCCTGATTATTGATGTGGTGCACAACACACCGATAATCAAGACTCTACTAGATACGGTCTGTAGACACTTTCCGAGGATTAAGCGCTCGATACCACTTTTGTCACGACCGTTCGGGCCGTGGTAGTGCCTTACGGGCACCCAGTAGTCATACATCGAGAAAATCAGCGGAACATAAAACAATAACATGAAGCGATGCAATAAGGCGGTGAAATAAGAAGGCAGGCTAACCAAAGCGGTTACCTTGGTATATATAAATAACAATTTGAGCGATTACATCCCATTACAACCACCGCGCGATACTACGGACTTACACAAATGATATGACAACGGCGGGGCGGGGCCGTCGTACCACGAATGTAGCACCTACAACAGCGAGGACTATGCGAATAAGCCTCGGAGAAGCGGAGCTTTCCCAACTTGAACTATGACCCTAAGGCGAGGATCAACGGCGGTGTACCTTTACTGCGGCATGACGCGGCCCAGGAAAGTCGATCTGGCAGTACCAGTATGTGGCGAAAATCGTAAATGAAATCATAGTAGTCTATATAAAGCGGAGACATGTATGATAACCAAACTACGATTCCTGATAAATAAGCGATCATGTCAAGTCGAGGACTCGCCCTCAAAGTCATCACTCAAATATAACAATGGGTCTCGCCCACAACATCAATCATGCGTGGAATACCTTCGCCACTGCCGTGATCATGATATAAAAGCACGAAGGAATACATGAACACGAGTCCCACGTGTCATCATAAAACCGTCACGGGGTAATGCGAAGGCATGGCGACTACGAAAACCACGATACATCAAGGTCATAAAGCGTATCATGATCTGTCTAGGCCGTCGCATGATCAAAGGCGGCCACTCGCGCGCGATATCTAATGTGCGCGTCTAGCCACAGAACTTCCGCGACTCGCGTAAGCCACTCCGATGGCGCGTGAGGTATTCCCGCGTCGGTAGCTACTCCGGCGGCGTCTGGACTCGCCGTCCGCGTAGCCACATAGACCGCGTGACCACAAAGGCGCGCTAACACGGAACTCCGCGATTCGCATAGGCCTGTGGACCGCGTAAGGTATTCTCGAATCATAGGTCACGGACACTGAGTCTACCCGCGTGGACGACAACCCGGAATCATGGTGATCTGATACTAACATAACAACTTATCGTTTAAACAACATAAGCCTGATCGAGAAACCCTATACACAACGTCACAAGAATACTAACACACGTAGCATCTAGCATGTTTACTTAACAAATCAACAAGAAAGTATTACAAGGCTATCACAAACCAACACAATCAAGTTATACACGAGGTACTTTCTACTATGTGATTAACAAGATCGAGTTTTATCCCCAAAGTACTTCATACATTAACTCTTTAAAAGATACGTTACTTTCACAAAGTCACACAATACGTAGTATATGAAAAATAGAGTGATTATCTTTTGAAGTAATTCAAAACACTTCTCTTTGTAAAATCAAGTAACAACATTCTTTTCCAAGCGTTCCAAGTTTGCCTAATTTCAATTACTCAAGTTTCTCATTTTGAAGGTTTGTAGTTCATAGTTTTAATCCTTTAAAACAATTTGAGAAACATATACCTTATGTGTGAGTAGGTTATTCTTGTTCATAACAATCTTATTACACCACCGTGATCTAGGAAATGTAATATCATTTTGTCTCATCTTAGCTTCTATGCGGATGGAAGTTTCTACTGGTTTTAATAATACTTTATTAGTCAAAACATTTCCACTTTATTAATACTAGCGTGGTTTGTTCGATACTTATTCGACTTAGAAATCGGTAAAACATTATTCCTTTTAAAACCAAGTACTCATTACTCACGAATGAGGTTTCACGAAATTCATATCAATTCATTTAAGTCAAGTCTCTTATCTTTTAAGATCAAGTCTCTTAACTTTTATAATCAATAAATCATTCATTTTATCATTCTTAAGACGTTATACCTAACTTCCCATAAAGCTAGTATAACTCTTATGTTTTCAAAACCAAGTGTTACTCTTCTTTCAAAAACAATTTTTAATACTTTTTGAAATACTTCAAAGTTCTTATCATTCAGGCTTAAGTCAAAAGACATTGCCGTACAACTACGTTCAGTTAACACGCGTACGTCTACCGTACTATATATACTTCTTTAAAATATCATGCTCAAGCGTATAGGAAGAATCACATACCTCGCGACGATTATCGACTATTAGCAAATCGCTCCACGACTATAACCTGGCTAGCCTGGTCCACCTTCTCAAGTAGCACATGCTACTCGCAGAACATTCAACCTATACAGGTTATACAAGTCTATCAAAGTCTAGACTACTCGGTAGAATAAATCTAGATACAAGATCCTACGGAAAATCGGGCGTGAGACTTCCTATCAGTCAAACTACACAAGTCTCATGTCTGATCCTACGTAATTACTGATTCGGTTCTCTTCTTTAGATTCAGGCTTAAGTCCAAAGACATTGCCGCAAAACTATGTTCAGTTCTATATATAGTATACTTCATCTATATATTCCTACAACATGTATTTTCTAATCACAATAGGGGGACAAGATAATTACCTCGATTGTTATACCCCGTATTTCCAGAGTATGTACGTAGCGACGTACGTAGAAAATTCGAACTTCAAATAGGCTTGGCCGAATTAAATTTTGTTCACAACACCCGGTTAGAGTCGTTTTTCGAAGCGTTTTCCACGACTTTCGTAGGAAAATTCGGCTATGTCATTTCCAATTTTTGCGGATTTTCGAGAGGCGAAACATTTTGGACCAACAAGAGGCGACACTTGGCACCCTCTCATTGGTGGGTGTGTTGGGCGGAATTGACGATTTGGGCATGTGGGAGTAGGTAGGATATTTTGTGTTGGTTGGTGTGGTAGATGGATAAGGTGTACTTGTATGAATCCTAGCCCTACACTTGCCTACTACTTGGCATGATCTTGGCCATTGGTTGGCCATGGCTTGACCTATAAATACCCCTCCCCTTTGATGAACTTCTTCATCCTAAATTGTTCTAAGTGTTAGAAATCCTCCTCTCCTTGATGTTGTTCTCGTTCTCCTTTGTGAGGCCTTGTGGCGAAGTCTCCCCTGGCCGAGTACCCCCTTGTGGGGTAGGTAGAGGGTATACACCACTTGTGGTGTTGTCTCGTATATATACCCCCCCTCTTGGTAGAAATACTCTCAAAAGTATTGTTATAATGCCCAAATTACCTTAGCCGTATACCTTGTAGTATTCTAAGGTTATACTTTTACGAAAAGCCTAGAAATACTATTATACTTCCCTTCCGTCACAAAACCGAAACCCTAAGTAAAATCTCCATAGTTGGTTGGAGTATTAAGTAGAAGTTGGTTAGAACTTCTAAGGGTTGTGTGGAGCGGGTCGGAGCGCACGGAGTAGGAGCTAACCCTTGCTCAGGATCGACATTTAAACTTGGATAATTTTGGGCTTATCGAGGTAAACACTCTTGACCTTCTATTGTAATTGGAAATTACATGTTGTAGGAATGTATAGTTGAAGTATACTATATATAGAACTGTACATAATTGTGCGGCAATGTCTTTTGACTTAAGCTTGAATTTAAAGAAGAGAACTGAACTGTAATTACATAGGACTGTATTACAGTAGACTTGTGTAGCATTACTATGTAGTAGAGTCGTACACGTCCGGTTAGACGTGCAACCCCCCCCCCTGGTTGGCTTGATAGCCGGCCTCGATAGAGGAGGAGATTTACGCTGTTGCGGGGAGTCTTGCGAATTTTCTGTAGAATGTTCTATGATTAAACCTAGATGTTAATAAGCGCCTTGTGGCCTTATAGGTTGAAGTACCATGCGTGGCGCGATCTACTTGGCTTAAGGAGTAGCCGACGGTTTGAGGTACTTGGAGCGTTTTGCTATTAGTCGATAATCGTCGCGAGGTATGTGAACCTCTTCCTATCTCTTCTAGCATGATATGCGTGTAACTATGTAGTGCGATGAGCGTACGTGTGTTAAATGTATTTGATTGGTCTAAAACATAAAGTGTTATAACGGCTTTATGGGAAGTTGGTTATAACGATTTATGTATGTAAGAAAATACTTATGGTTTTAAAGGTAAGCGATTTGAACTATAAACATTTGGTTATGTAATAATAAAGAGCTTGAAGTATTTCAAAAGATTTTGAATCATTTTGAAAGAAGAAGTATCTGGGTTTTGAAAACTTAAGAGTTATACTAGCTTTATGGGAAGTTAGGTATAACGGCTTAAGAATGTTTCTTGATTTGAAATCGAGAATGTGTATCGACAAACCAACTGCGGCGTTAATAAAAGGAAATATTTTGTGATTAAGTATTATTAAAACGGTAGAAACTTCCATCTGCATAGAAGCTAAGATGAGACAAAATGATATTTCTAGATCATGGCATTGTAATAAGATTGTTATAAACAAGAATATCCTACTCACATATAAGGCTTATGTTTTCTCGGATGGTTTAAAAGAGAATTATATTCTTAAATGAATAAGACTATGGACTCTGAAACCTTTCTAAAATAAGAACCGTGAACATTTGAAATTAGGCAAACTTGGACGTTTGGAAAATAATGTTGTTACTTGATTTTACAAAGATAAGTGTTTTGATTTACTTCAAAAGATAATCACTCTATTTTCATATACTACGGGTATTATGTGACTTTTGTAAACGTAACGTATCTTTTAAAAGATAATGTATGAAGTACTTTGGGAATAGATACCGATCTTGTTAATCATATATTAGAATGTACCTTGTGTGTATAACTTGATTGTGTTGGTTTGTGATAGCCTTGTAATACTTTCTTGTTGATTTGATAAGTAAACATGCTAGGATGCTACGTGTGTTAGTATCTTGAGATATTTTGTGTAAAGGGGGTTTTCCCTCGACTGCGCTTAAAGTTGTTTGACTCTCAGCCGTTATGTTGGTATTGTACCACTCACCTTGACTTGTCTCCGGAGGTTAAGCTGCCCTCCGATGCGGGGTAGACTTCGAGCGATGCAGGACCGTGATTCGAGGATACCTCGTGCGGGTCGAGGATCCATGCGAACTACGGGAGTTCGAGGTTAGTTTGCGGCCGCTTGTGGTCATGCGGTCTTTGTGGCCATGCGATGCGAGTCGGGGCGATCTTACGGGAGTAGCTACCCTCGATGCGAGAATACCTCATGCGGGCCTATGAGGTTGGCCTATGCGAGCTACGGAGAGTTCGAGGGCTGAAGCGCGCACATTTGATCTGCGAGCAGTGACGGCTTTGATCATGTGGATGCAGGCAGATATCATGATCTGATTTATGACCTGTTAGTCTTGTAGGTGTTAGTAGTCGGTTATGCCTTCGTGCTTACCTGTCTTGTTTTATTAGGACACAGGTGGGACCTGGTGTTCATGTGTAGTGCTTGGTGTTTTTTTTTATCATAAACTGTCGGCAGTGAGGAAGGTATTCCACGGGCATGATTGATGTTATGGGCGTGAGACCCATAGTTACATTTGAGTGATGACTTTGAGGGCGTGAGTCCCTGACTTGACATATTGCTATTTATTGTGAGCTGATTTGGTTATCATACATGTCTCTGCTTTATAGACTATTATGATTTCATTCTGATATTTTGATTTCACATACTTGGTACTGTTGTCTTGACCTCGCTTGAGGCTGCGTTAAATCCGCGAGTTGAGGTACACGATCGTTGATCTAGTTCTCGGGGTCACGATTCGGCGTATGGGAAGCTCGTTTCTCGGAGGCTTATCGATGGTATAGTCACTTGTCGTTGTAGGTATTTACATTCGAGGGTATGGCGGGGCCTGTCCGCCATTGTTGTCGTATCATTCTTAGAAGTGCATGAAATGCTTGTTGTGGGCGAGTTGTAATGGGATGTAGCTGTTCGGTTTAAAATTGATTTATATATATGCGTAAGGCAAGTTTTCTCCGATTCTTTCTTACTTCATAATATTTTCATGTCTTGTTTTATGTTCGTGATTACTCGATGTTGTATCACTAGGGTGCGAGGTAAGGCACGATCCACGGGCAGTCGTGACAAAAGTGGTATCGAGCGATTAATCCTCGGAAAGTGTCTACGACCGTATCGATGAGTCTTGATTATCGGTATGTTGTGCACCACACCAATGTCGAGGCTATAGGATATTTAGGATTGGTTTCTATTCTTCTCACTCTGAGATCGTGCCTTAGAGGCTGTGTTGTAAGTTGGACCTCTCACGTATTTCTTTCCCTTACCGTTATGCCTCGCGTGAGCAACCGGGCGGGAGGGCAAAGCGGCCGAGGAGGCTGCGAGTAAATCTGAGAGGTTACGAGGGCCTGAGCCCAACCATCACTGAGTTAGGTGCTTCGTTCGGGAGTTATGCTCGTCACGGCCCAGTGAGTTTAGCACGGCAGCGATACTGCGGCGACCATAATATTTGAACCTTGATCCACGGCCGAACAGAGAATATAGATTGCAAAGAGACAACCACATTACTAGCTATGGATTTGGCTACAGAGAGTATACCGATGTCTGAGTCTTGATGAATATCTTAGAAAGGGTTGTGCGAGAGAAATTCTTGATTAGGCTTGAGCATGGCACGTATGCGGGCTTGTGCGGCGAGCCAAGCGTAGAGATCAGCGGGTTAACAAAGGGCGAGAAGAGGGCGAGCGGCAAGGTCCTTTGGTAACTTTCGAGGCAAGTTGCCTCGCTGGCCAATTAGATATGCACCTCGCGGTCAGAGTGGTCTTCCACGGATTTCAGGACGTTCGGGGTATGCAGGAGTTGGTCAGAACTCCAGGGCTTCCGGTTCACAGTGTGGCAGATGTCATCCCGGGGAATGTCGTCTTTTTAGATGGTACTTGTTGTACCTATGACCGTCAGGGTCTGATGTCGAGAAGAGTGTCCTAGTAGGAGGACTTAGCCTTCAGGATCGGTGGGTAGTTTGTCATCTTCTTTAGCTATGCGCCCTACGGGGCAGGTTTGATTAGAACGACTAAGGGGAGTGAAGCAGTAGATGCAGGCATATCTTTAACCCTCTAGAGTTTGGTATATGTGATAAGGTGAGTATACCTTAAGTGTTATGTTCAGATAGCATGGTGTAAATTGTGATTAGGAAATCATGGTTAGTTAACCAAGTAAGATTTGGGGATAGAGAAGGTGTGAGCCTTAGAGTTTTATCTGTGAGAGACCTTAGAGGTAAGGCCGTCTCGAGTAAAGGCGTATGTTTATGTTTGACCCTTATAAGAGTGCATAGTGCCGTGAGCTATGTTGTGGGATAAGTCACGGCGGTGTGGAATGAAAAAGGGTAGTTGAGCTAAGAAGACCGCTAGGTTTTCGTAACGTGATTAGTGAGAGTTTTCCGGTTCGGGGAGCTAGTGTCTTGCGCGTTGCCGGGTCGGGTTGAGGCCACGTTGCGGGTCAACCAGCGACCTGTATGGTGGTGGGGTCGGTTTGTGGTGGTCGCTTTGTGTTAGGAGTTATGAGGGTGTTCGCCCAAGTTTAGTTAACGTGTGCGAGTTCGTGGATGCGTTCAATCGATGGTCGGGCCGATGAGGTCGGCCGTCTTATATTTTAGTCCAAACCGTGTACTCGGTGGTATGTTGCGGCGTTATATCGAAGGTTGTAAGGCTGCACGGGTGCCTACCTTTACCTTATGATGACAGTGGAGCCAGTTCTGGTTGTTTCTTTTACGGAAGTTTTACCAGGCAGGATTAGGAACTCAGGTGAGTCTCCGTATCGTATTCGCACTCGGGCCAGTGTGTGGATTTCAGTGGTAGCTGTAAGGATAGTTGCCTCCTGTTGAGGGAGTGATTTAGTAGCTACCATTTCAGTGTTCGGATGGCGCTTTATGGCGCCTTGCGGGCGGAAGTGTAAGTTGTCGGTCGATTGGTTTGATGTTGGCGAGTTCGGATAGTTGGTTGAGCTTGTTCCAACGGTGTGGATAGGTGAGGCTTATCTAGAAGAGGTTTTTGACGGCTCGGAGAAATCGTGCGGATTATCGGCGGCGGCTTAGAGTTGAGTTGGCGGTCGGTCTTCTTGAAAGTACCACCGGGTTGGGTGTGAGTTTTGGAAGCAGAGGAACTTAGCGAGTTACTTTGGGCCTTTGAGTTCATGTGAAGAATAGGCGGGTTGCCTATATGTTAGCATTTGCCGTCCGACTTAGGAGGCGGTATGTCCGATCTTCGTATTGTTATGATCGGAAAGTATCGGAGATCCATCCAAAGTGTTCCCGATTAATGATGACCACGTTAGAGATAGTAACCGAGTTTTGGAATCGAAGCGATGCTCAGAAATGTGGTAAGAGTTCGAGTGTCTGGCGACCTCGGGGATCGCATGCGGCCGGTACCATTTGTTAGGTCGCGGGTGACACTAGAACCTCGCGGCAAAGTGACAAAAGTGGTATCACGACGAGTAAAGGGAGAAGCGAGCATGTATTGCGGCGAGAGATGTGACCATTTCTTTTGTATGGAGAAAGTGCGAAGAAATTATATTTTAGACCCTTGGGTGGGAGCTTTTGTGATGTTAGAGGTGTTTCCTCGTGGACTTGATGTAAGCATTTGCGCAGGTGTTTCTGTGGCCAGGTGTGGCAGGATTGTTCTCGTAAGTATAGTAGTGAATACTATCTGGTAGCGTTTGTTTTGAGACTTAGAAGGAACATTCGGACGAATGTTTCTAAGGAAGGAGAATGTTATACCGTATTTCAGTATATGCGTGGGGCGTCGTAGAAAATTCGAACTTCAAATAGGCTTGGCCGAATTAATTTTTGTTCACAACACCCGGTTAGAGTCGTTTTTCGACGAAAAGTTTTCACAGCTTTCGTAGGGAAAATTACGGCTATGTCATTTACAATTTTTTCGGATTTTTACGAGAGACGAAACAATTTGGACCAAAAAGAGGGCGACACTTGGCACCCTCTCATTGGTGGGTGTGTTGGGCGGAATTGACGATTTGGGCATGTGGGAGTAGGTAGGATATTTTGTGTTGGTTGGTGTGGTAGATGGATAAGGTGTACTTGGATGAATCCTAGCCCTACACTTGCCTACTACTTGGCATGATCTTGGCCATTGGTTGGCCATGGCTTGACCTATAAATACCCCTCCCCTTTGATGAACTTCTTCATCCTAAATTGTTCTAAGTGTTAGAAATCCTCCCCTCTCCCTTGATGTTGTTCTCGTTCTCCCCCTTTGTGAGGCCTTGTGGCCGAGAGTCTCCCCATGGCCGAGTACCCCCACTTGTGGGAGTAGGCGAGGGTATACACCCTTGTGGTGTTGTCTCGTATATATACCCTCTTGGTAGAAATACTCTCAAAAGTATTGTTATAATGCCCCAATTACCTTAGTAGTATACCTTGTAGTATTCTAAGGTTATACTTTTCTGAAAAGCCGAAATACTATTATACTTCCTTAGTCACAAAACCGAAACCCTAAGGAAAATCTCCATAGTTGGTTGGAGTATTAAGTAGAAGTTGGTTAGAACTTCTAAGGGTTGTGTGGAGCGGGTCGGAGCGCACGGAGTAGGAGCTAACCCTTGCTCAGGATCGACATTTAAACTTGGATAATTTTGGGCTTATCGAGGTAAACACTCTTGACCTTCTATTGTAATTGGAAATTACATGTTGTAGGAATGTATAGTTGAAGTATACTATATATAGAACTGTACATAATTGTGCGGCAATGTCTTTTGACTTAAGCTTGAATTTAAAGAAGAGAACTGAACTGTAATTACATAGGACTGTATTACAGTAGACTTGTGTAGCATTACTATGTAGTTGAGTCGTTCACGTCCGGTTCGACGTGAAACCCCCGCCCCTGGTTGGCTGGATAGCCGGCCTCGATAGAGGAGGAGATTCTGTTGTTGCGGAGGAGAGTCTGCGAATTTTACGTAGAATGTTCTATGATTAAACCTAGATGTTAATAAGCGCCTTGTGGCCTTATAGGTTGAAGTACCATGCGTGGCGCGATCTACTTGGCTTAAGGAGTAGCGAAGCGGTTTGAGGTACTTGGGCGTTTTGCTATTAGTCGATAATCGTCGCGAGGTATGTTAACCTCTTCCTATCTCTTCTAGCATGATATCGTGTAACTATGTAGTCGATGAGCGTACATGTGTTAAATGTATTTGATTGGTCTAAAACATAAAGTGTTATAAGCGCTTTATGGGAAGTTGGTTATAACAGTTTTATGTATGTAAGAAAATACTTATGGTTTTAAAAGGTAGCGATTTGAACTATAAGCATTTGGTTATGTAATAATAAAGAGCTTGAAGTATTTCAAAAGATTTTTGAATCATTTTGAAAGAAGAAGTAATCTTGGGTTTTGAAAACTTAAGAGTTATACTAGCTTTATGGGAAGTTAGGTATAACGGCTTAAGAATGTTTCTTGATTTGAAATCGAATGTGTATCGACAAACCAACTGCGGCGTTAATAAAGGAAATATTTTGTGATTAAGTATTATTAAAACCGGTAGAAACTTCCATCTGCATAGAAGCTAAGATGAGACAAAATGATATTTCCTAGATCATGGCATTGTAATAAGATTGTTATAAACAAGAATATCCTACTCACATATAAGGCTTATGTTTTCTCGGATGGTTTAAAGAGAATTATATTCTTAAATGAATAAGACTATGGACTCTGAAACCTTTCTAAAATAAGAGCAGTGAACATTTGAAATTAGGCAAACTTGGGCGTTTGGAAAATAATCTTGTTACTTGATTTTACAAAGATAAGTGTTTTGATTTACTTCAAAAGATAATCACTCTATTTTCATATACTACGGGTATTATGTGACTTTTGTAAACGTAACGTATCTTTTAAAAGATAATGTATGAAGTACTTTGGGAATAGATACCCGATCTTGTTAATCATATATTAGAATGTACCTTGTGTGTATAACTTGATTGTGTTGGTTTGTGATAGCCTTGTAATACTTTCTTGTTGATTTGATAAGTAAACATGCTAGGATGCTACGTGTGTTAGTATCTTGAGATATTTTGTGTAAAGGGGGTTTTCCCTCGACTGCGCTTAAAGTTGTTTGACTCTCAGCCGTTATGTTGGTATTGTACCACTCACCTTGACTTGTCTCCGGAGGTTAAGCTGCCCTCCGATGCGGGGTAGACTCAGGCGATGCAGGACCGTGATTCGAGGATACCTCATGCGGGTCGAGGATCCATGCGGAACTACGGGAGTTCGGGTTAGTTTGCGGCCGCTTGTGGTCATGCGGTCTTTGTGGCCATGCGATGCGAGTCGGGGCGATGCGAGGGTAGCTACCCTCGATGCGAGGAATAACTCATGCGGGCCTATGAGGTTGGCCTATGCGGAGCTACGGAGAGTTCGAGGCTAGGCAACGCACATTTGATCTGCGAGCGAGTGACGGCTTTGATCATGTGATGCAAGCAGATATCATGATCTGATTTATGACCCTGTTAGTACTGTGGGTGTTAGTAGTCGGTTATGCCTTCGTACTTACCCTGTACTGTTTTATTAGGACACAGGTGGGACCTGGTGTTCATGTGTAGTGCTTGGTGTTTTTTTTTATCATAAACTGTCGGCAGTGAGGAAGGTATTCCACGGGCATGATTGATGTTATGGGCGTGAGACCCATAGTTACATTTGAGTGATGACTTTGAGGGCGTGATGTCACGACCCGTTCCGGGGCCCGTGACTGGTGCCTTACCGGGGCACCCAAGTAGCCATACATCAGAGTAACCAGCGGAAATATAAACCAAGACAGGAAACAGTTTATAAAATAAGACACAGCTTATGTAAGAAAACGTCGCCTTTCGGCATATATAAATAATCAAGTTTTGCAGTTACATCCCAAGCGTACAATAGTACTCTGAGACCTCTGAAATAGACAACTATGGCGGGACGGGGCCCATACCTGGCTGTACAAAACTATCTACAATACGGGGAGATCATACCCAAAGTAGAGCCTCGGAGAAGATGGAGCTCACGACACCAGCCAAAAGATCCTAAGATGCGGATCTAGCACTGCTTGCCTTTACTGCGGCATGAAACGCGGCCCGAGAAGTCGATCTACAATGTACCAAGTATGTGAAACTATAAAGCGAAATGAAATCAAAGTATTTAAAACCTTTTCACAAATACAATCGGTTCAATTGCACATAGTGCCACATCACAAACAACAATGATAATAGGAAAAGCATAGCAGGTCTATTCTAGGCGCGAATGATCGAAGCAAGGCGATCGCCCGTAGTATCATTCTGCGTGCCTAGTCACGGACTTCGCAGCCGCATAGGTCACACGCAGACCCGCATGAGGTATCCTCGCATCGGGGCAGCCAACCCCGGCATCCGCCTAGGCTCCGCGGCCGCATAGCCTCAAAAGACCGCGTAGTCTCAGCGGACCGCATAGAATCCCGCGTCGGGCTAAACACCGGAATGATCAATCACGGAGCATACCGCTGCTCGCATAGTCTCACGAACCGCGTAGGCCGTATAGACCCGCATCGAGGCAAGCCACCGATATAACGATCGAGGGTAGGTGATACAATAACGAGACAAGACTTACTGCAGGTTAGCGTAATCACGGCAAGAATGACCCATTTACACAACATTTCAAGACACTAACCCGGTAGCATCATAATATGTCTACTTATCACACAAATCTTACTACACTTAGAAATCAATACAAGGCTTTTATAAACAAATAAATGCAGTTCCTTTTTATCTTCTTAAGTTGTTATACCTAACTTCCCATAAAGCTAGTATAACTCTTAAGCTTTTGTTTTAAAAACCAAATATTTATCTTCTTAAAAATGATCGATATTCTTTTGAAATGTTTTGATTCTTTGTTATTCGAGCTTAAGCTAGTGAGGCATTCCGTAAGTATTATCGAGCTTAAGCGTGAGGCATTGCCATAAGTATTATTCAGCTTAAGTCAAAGACATTGCCGTAGTTATTATTCGATTAACATATATGCGTCTAGTACTATATATTGTAAAATATCATGCTTTAGGAAGAATCACATACCTTCTCGTGAAAACCACCGCTAAGTTGAATATGTCGCATACTTGAGAGAGTCACCTATAATAGTCACAGACATCTATCAAAGACTACTCGAAGGTCATTCTAAGCAGAGGGTTCACAATTCTACGGAAAGTCGGGCAGCACTTCCCTACGGTGAGCTATATAAGTCTCTTGTGAAAGCAGTCTATGTGAAGTCAGTTTGATTATTCTTCTTTTAAACCGCCCTACGTGGTAGCAGTTCAATTCTATTCTGCGATATTCTTCTATGTATTTAATACTTATTCTAATACTACTACAGTATGTATTCTCTAATTCAAAAGAGGGTTAGGATTAGTTACCTCGGTAAGCCCAATAATATCCTAGATAAAGTCGCGCCTGAGCAAGGTTTAGCTCCTAAGTTATGCGCTCAGTGGCTCAGAAACCTTAGAAGTTCTTCACAACTTCTACTAAGGACTAAGGGATTTGGGCTAGGGTATTTTGGGCATTATAACAATACTAGAAGATAACTTTTCTACCAAGGGAGGGGGGGTAGATTTCGGCTAGGCTAGGGGGGGGTAGGCCCTCGGCCAAACTCACTCAAGGGGGGGGGAGAGGTGTTGGACGAAAGGCTAAGGGAGAGGAGAGGATTTTTTCAAGACTTGGAAGATTTGTGGATGAAGAACTCTTCATCTCTAAGGGGGTATTTATAGCTCAAGCCTTGGCCAACCAATGGCCAAGATGAAGACAAGTGCAAGGCAAGTGTAGGGTGAGGATTAACTATACACAAATATCCTACCAACTCCTTGACTTGTGCACAAGGCACAAAAAACGTGCCAAGGCATTCCAATTCGTCCAAATGGACGATTCAAGTCCACCAATGGGAGGGTGCCAAGTGTCGCCCTCTCGTTGGTCCAAAATGTTTCGTCTCTCGGAAAAAATCCGCAAAAATTAGTAATGGCATGGCGGAATTTTCCTACGAAAGTGTGGAAAGCGTTTCGTCGGAAAACAATTCTTTTAGCGAGTTGTGTACAAAAAAGCGTCGAGGCTAACTTTAAGGCTAAACTTTTTATGCGTATTCCTTTACGTACATACTGCGGAAATCGAGGTATAACATTCTCCTCCTTAGAAACATTCGTCGAATGTTCCTTCTCAAAACGATTATCGAAGAAGCTTAAGCGGTTTGTAAGTGCCACACATAGCGCGAAAGAATAACACTTAGGCATAAATGATAGCGAAAATTTACAAGTAGGAAAGTGAATTACGGAGGTGTGGGAATAGATGAGGATACTTCTGCCTCATGTCCTCGCCGGCTTCCCACGTCATCTCCTCACGAGCTCGTTCCGCCACAAGACTTTGTGGAAGCCACGTCCTTCGTCATGAGCGCCTAACGACGATCGACTATCGCTATGGGAGTCTCCTCATACGATAACCCTCGGTCACTGGACATCGTCAATCGGGTGTACCACTAGATGGATCGATACATCTCGCCGGCATAGATCGTGAAAAACCGGATGCATTGCCTCGGATCGGATGCAGATCCAACTCATAGGCAACCTTGCCTACCTGCGGACAATGCGAAGCGGCCCGATGTACCTTGGTGAGTTTCCCCCTTCTTCCCAAATCTCATCACACCGCCATGGGTGACACCTAGGAAAACCCAATCATGAACCTCGAACTCAAGATGCCGACGGCGATGATCTGCATCGACTTGCCGACTACGGTATCAGCCGCTCTCGGATAAGCTTCACCTTATCCATCGCTTTGCTGCACCAAATCTGGTCCCACTAGTGCACCTCGCCCACATCGAACCAACCTATAGGCGATCTGCACTTCCTCCCATACAAGGCCTCATGGCGCCATCCCGAATCTTTGGAGTGGTAGCTATTATTATCGCAAACTCAACTAGAGGCAAATGATCCTCCCAACTACCTGAAGTCAATAACACGGGCTCGCGACATATCCTCGAGAGTGCGGATAGTGCGCTCTGCTGTCCGATGCATGCGTGGATGAAATGCGATACTCGGGCTCACTGCGTCCTAAACCCCTGCGGAAGGACCTCGGAAGTTAGTAAATGGCGGGCTCTGCATGCGATATGATCGAAGTAGGGACTCCATGCGATCGGCGATCTCTCGGATGTAAAGTGCGGCATAATCCTCGGTAGAAAAGTCGTCTGACGGGAAGAAAGTGGGCTGATTTCGTCGACTGTCGGCGATAACCCATATAGAATCATGTCTCTCCTGCGAGTGCGAGGTAATCACGTGATGAAGTCCATGTTGATTACCTCCCACTTCCGGTCGGGATCTCGATAAATGCGTAACAAACCACGGGCCTACGGTGCTCTACCTTCACTGCGACAACACGGGCGAGCTACGAACTCGCAGCGTCCTCTTCAAGCCATCCCACCAATACACAGATCTAAGGTCGTGGTACATCTTGGTCGACCCGGATGGATGAGTAACGCAGCGTGTGCTTCCCAAGAACTCTGCGAAGTCACGAAACATCCGGAACACCTGATGCGCCCTCAAACCTTAGCACCCATCAGGTGCTACCTCAGGACCCTTGCCCTCACGAAGAGGCGTATCACGATATCGAATCAAAGCTGGATCCTCGAGCTGTTGCCTCTCCACCTCGCCGACGATGGAAGACTCGGCAACCTCGCGAACTCTAACCTTTTGCTATCGAGAATCAATCAAATGGACACCAAGGCTCGCTAAGCGATGCAAATCACGAACCATATCCCTCCTCTCTGCGCATCGATAGGCTCCCCATCGACCTACGACTAAGGCATACGCCACAACATTGGCCTTCCGGGTGGTGCGGGATATCAACATCGTAATCCTTAAGCAACTCTAACCACCGTCTGCCGTAAGTTCGGCTCCTCTGGTGAAGATATCTTTGGAGGCTCTTGTTATGCGTATAAATATCCACGTGAACCCCATACAAATAGTGCCTCGGATCTTCAAAGCGTGAATCACGGTACCGACTCCAAATCATGGGTGGGGTAGTTCCTCCGTGTTTCTTGGTGTCGGGATGCATATGCTATAACCTGCCATCTGCATCAACACACATCCCAACCCGATGCTGGCGCATCACAATACACGACATAACCATCTGGACCTGCGGAAGAGTAAGAACGAGGCGGTCGTCGGTCTCTCTTTCAAAGAATCGAAACCACGCTCCAAGCATCGATCCATGAAACTTGGCGCCACGAGTCACCTAGTCAATGGTGCGAGAGATAGAAGCAAACTTCTCTGAACGCCGATAATATCCTGCAAGGCCCGAGCTGCGAACCTCTGCCGGAGTAGTAGGTCAGGCAAGTCTCGCGCCTCGATCTTGGCGTATCCACTCGAATGCCATCGGCCGACAATATGCCCAAGAAACGCTTGAAGTCAACCAAAACTCACATTTGGAAAACTTGGCGTCTGTTCTGAGTCGAGAAGCTGTCGGCCACGATCGCCAAATACTCGCGTGCTCTGCTCTGGCGAGAATAAACCAAGATATCATCAATGAACACTATCACAAGCGTGTCCAAAAATGGTTTGAACACTCGGTTCATCAAATCCATGAATACCCGGAGCATTGGTCAACCCAAGACATGACCACGAACTCATAATGCGTCTGGGTCGGAATGCGATCCTAGGGACATCCACCTCGACCGACACGAACGATGATAGCGAACGGATCAATCTTGGAGAAACATCTCGCGCCACGCAGTGGTCGAACAAATCATCAATCACGGGAAGGGGTATTCGTTCTTAATGGTCACCTTGTTGACTTCAGTAATCAACACATGCGCGGCGTCGAGTCCTTCTTCTTCACGAACAATGGCGCTCCCGGGAGAAACACTAGGCTGATGAAGCCGCTTCTCCAAAGAAATCTCTAAGTGATCCTTGACTCTCTCAACTCGGCGGTGTCATTACGTATGGCGGAATGGAAATAGCCGAGTGTCGGCAATATGTCAATACAAAACTCAATCTCCCTCTCGGGAGGATACCCGAGGTCATCCGAAACACGTGCGGGAACTCGTGACTCATCGGGCGAAAATCTGGTACGCGACTTGAGATCAAACACCGAACGAGATGGTAGATATACCGCCTGCGCACCATCTTCCCAGCCTTGAGGTAGGAAATAAACCTACCCTCGGCGTCTGCGTGCTCCTCCCACTCAACAACCGGCTCGCCGAGCTGGAACCGTACTACTCTCTCTGCGGTCTACATTGGCGTAGCAAGCTAGCCAATCCATCCCCATAATCACGTCGAAGTCAATCATCTCCAACTCTATCAAGTCGGCTGAGGTCCGACGTAAATGGTCACAGGACAAGCTCTATATACGCCGAGCTACCACCGAATCACCCATTTGGCGTAGCCACCTCGAAAAGGTCTATGGACTCGGGCTCTATCCTATCCTACTAGCAACAAGGGAGATATATGGGATGAGTAGAACCGGATCTATCAAAGCATACACATCAAACCCGGCCCGATAAGGTACTGTGGCGACATCGGTGAGGCCTCCGATCTGTCGGTGGACAAAGCATAAATGCGGTTCGAGGACCGCTAGGCTGGACTGCGCCACGACCTCTGCGCGACCCGATCCATGTGTACCTTGCCTCGGCGGCGAAATGGCTGTCGAGGATGAAGAAGCGGCAGACCACATCGGGCCTACTACGGCGCCGCTCGGTCGGACAAACTCGCGAAATGACCTGCTGGCCACAAGTATAGCGGGCTCCGGTCTGACTCGAGAATGGTATCGCCACAGGCACCGAGCGAACCTCGAGCAGTTAGCACCTGCTACCACAAATCCGAAGTCACAGGGCCCACGCCACTTTGCTCTGGGTATCTTGAAAATGAGGTAGGGCGCTCTGCTGTGGTGCAAATCTGGACCTGGCGATGCCGCCCACCACGAGGACCACCAAAAGAACCGGCCGTCTTGTCCTTCCTGCTGCTGCGATATCGCTCTGCCCGGTCTCTACGCTCCTCGCATCGGTCATGAGCTGCATACGGGTTATGTCCATGCACGGTGAAGGACACACCGCACAAGACTTCGGCCATGTAATCATCTAGCCAGTGACATAGCGATGCACTGTCCTCCATCTGCTACCGGTCGCAGGGACATATCGAGCCAAAGAATCAAACTCGACATTGTACTCCTCACTGTCGTCCTCCTGTCTCAAGAACAAGAATCTATCGGCTCGTGCCCTCGCCATCTGCGGAGGCAAGAAGTGTGTGAGAAAAGCCTCTGAAAACTCATCCCATTCCATTGGAAGTGCATGCTCTCCGGAAAGCTCATGAATCAAACCAATCATTGCGGTATCACGCGGCCGTCTGAACCGAATATCACGACTCGGTCAAGCCACGATCACCCGCATAATTGTCACGACCGAACTGGGCGTGGTGGTGCCTACCGGGCACCTAGTGATACAACATCGAGTAATCAATGGAACATACAACGATACAAGACATATTATGAAACAATAATCGAGAAAAACTTGCCTTCGGCATATATATAAATAACAACTTTTTCAACATGAGCAGTTTAATCCTTTTTACAAACCACACTTGCGATACTACGGACCTCTAAGAATGATACGACAACAATGGCGGGGCGGGCCCGCCAAACCACGAATGTAAACACTTACTACGACGAGGACCATACATGATAAGCCTCGGAGAAGCGGAGCTTCCCAAGCAGCGTGACCACGAGCTAGGATCAACGGCCGGTGTACCTCAACTGCGGCATGAGCGCGGCCCAGGAGGTCGATGCACAGTGCAGAGTATGTGAAACTAAAAATCGTAAATGAAATCATAATAGTCTATAAAGCGGGAGACATGTATGATAAGCAAACTACGATTCACAACAAATAGCGATCATGTCAAGTCGGGGACTCACGCCTCAAAGTTATCACAATAAAACCGTGCGGGGCAAGTGCGAAGGCATAGCCGACTACTAAGACCACGGTACAAAAATACCACAAAGCGTATCCGAGGTCTTTCTAGACCGCACCACATGATCGAAGCGGCCACTCGCGCAATATCAATGTTGGCGTCTATCCACTGGAACTCTCGCAGACTCGCATAGGTCACACGCGGACCGCGTGAGGTATTCCTCGAATCATGGTCCCGCATCGCTGAGGTATACCCGCATCGAAGCGGCTAACCCTCGGTATCCGCTAGGCTCCCGCGACCCGCATAGTCTCAAAAGACCGCATAGTCTCGGCAGACCGCATAGAATCCCGCGTCGGGCTAAACACCGGAATGATCAATCACGGAGCTCTGCGCTCCGCGTAGTCACGAGGACCGCATAGGCCGTAAAGACCCGCATCAAGGGTGGCAAGCCCTCGGTATAATGAGTCAAAGGGGTATGTGATACAATAACAGTACAACGGGCTTAACGTTTAACAACGTAAGCACAACAAGAATGACCCCCTTACATCACGATCACACAAGATACTAACACACGTAGCATCCTAACATGTTTACTTATCACATCAACAAGAAAGTATTTACAAGGCTATCTCAAACCAACCTGATCAAGTTATTCACACAAGGTACTTTATGCTAACAAGTTCGGGTATCTATCCTAAAGTACTTCATACATTAAAGCTTTTAAAAGATCCATTGCTTTCACATAAGTCACCTGATACGTAGTATAAAATAGAGTATTTGTCTTTTTAAGTAAACCAAAACACTTACCTTTGTAAAATCAAGTAACAACATTATTTTCCAAACGTTCAAGTTTGCCTAATTTCAAATGTTCACGTTTCTTATTTTAAAAAGGTTTCGTAGTTCATAGTCTTATTCATTTAAGAATATAATTCTCTTTTCAACAATCTGGGAGACATAAGCCTTATATGGAAGTAGGATATTCTTGTTTATAACAATCTTATTACAGCAGCCATGATCTAGGAAATATCATTTTGTCTCATCTTAGCTTCTATGCAGATGGAGGTTTCTACTGGTTTTATTAATACTTAATTATTAAAAACATTTCCTTTTAATGTAGCTATGATGGTTTGTCGATACACATTCTGATTTCCGAAATCAGTAAAACATTCTTAAGCCGTTATACCTAACTTCCCATAAAGCTAGTATAACTCTTAAGTTTTCAAAAACCAAGTATTACTTCTTCTTTCAAAATGATTCAAAAATCTTTTGAAATACTTCAAGTTCTTTATTAACACATAACAAGCCAGTTATAGTTCAAATCAGTTACCTTTTAAGAATCCACAAGTATTTTCTTATCAACATAAAGCTATTATAACCAACTTCCCATAAAGCCGTTATAACACTTTATGTTTTAAACCAATCAACTATATTTAGCACATGTATGTCTATAGTACTACATAGTTAACACATATAATGCTAGAAGAGATAGGAAGAGGTTCACATACCTCGCGACAGTATCGACTAATAGCAAGCGCTCCAAGTACTTCACCGTCGGCTACTCCTTAGCGATGGATCGCGCCATACGTAGTATTTCAACCTATAAGGCCACATGGCGCTTATTAACATTTAGATCCCGACGTAGAACATTCTACAGAAACTTCGGCAAGACCTCCCCACATGGGCGTAAATCTCTTCTCTATCGTGGCGCCATCAAGCCAACCAGGGGTTCATACATCTAACAGGGGCGGGTACAATTCTACTCACGGTACTACTACACAAGTCTCTGTAATACGATCTATGTAATTCTGATTGATTCGATTCTTGAGCTTAAGTCAAAAGACATTGCCAACTAACTACGTTGATTCTATATATAGTATACTTCAACTATATATTCTAACAATATGTAATTTCCAATTACAATAGAGGACAAGATAATTACCTCGATAAGCCCATAATTATCCAAGTATAAAGTCGATCTGGGCAATCGTTTAGCTCGACTCCGTGCGCTCAACCGCTCTAAACCACCCTTAGAAGTTTTAACCAACTACATACTACTCGACTAACCATGGAGATTTTCCTTAGGGTTTCGGTTTGGTGACAGACGGGAAGTATAATAGTATTTATGGGCTTTTCATATAGGTATAACCTTAGAATACTACAAGGTATCTGGCTAAGGTAATTTGGGCATTATAACAATACTTGGGAGTATTTCTATACCACAAAGGGGTATTATCACGAAAGCAACTAGGCTAGGGGTACCCATGGCTAGCACCACTAGGAGGGAGTGTACCTCGGCCAAGGCCTCTAGAGAGGGGAGGCCTCTTGGCGAACTCAACACAAAGGGAGGGAGAAGGAGAGCTTTCAGACTTAGGCAAATTTGTGGATGAATTTGTCTTCCAAAGTGGGTATTTATAGGTCAAGTGAAGGCCAACCAATGGCCAAGATCTTGCCAAGTGCAAGGCAAGTGTAGGGCCAAGATTTAGACAAGTGTGTGTGGGTCCCACTTATCAATCAACACACAAAAATATCCTACCAACTAATGCACACCTTTCGGCCAAGCTACCGCCCATCACTCCACCAACTTGAGGGTGACAAGTGTCGCCCTCTCGTTGGTCCAAAATGTTTCGTCTCTCGGAAAAATCCGCAAAAATTAAAAATGACATAGCCGGAAATTCCCCTACGAAAGCTGTGAAAACGTTTCGTCGAAAAACGACTCTAACCGGGTGTTGTGAACAAAGTTAATTCGGCCAAGCCTAATTCTCAAGTTCAAATTCTCTACGTACGTCCTTACGTACATACTCTGGAAATACGGGGTATAACATTCTCCCCTCCTTAGAAACATTCGTCCCGAATGTTCCTTCTAAGTCTCAAAACAAACGTGCGCCAGTATAGTCTTCACTACCATACTTACGAAACAATCCTGCCACAATGGCCACAGAAACAACTGCGCAAAATACTTACATCCAAGTCCACGAGGAATCACCTCTAACATCACCACAAACACCTCTCTCCGGGGTCTAAAATATACTTCCTCCACCTTTTTCCAAACAAAAGAGATGTCACTTTGCCGCGAGGTTCACTCGCGACCAACAAATAGTGCCGGCTGCATGCGATCCACGAGGTGGCGTACACTCGAACTCTTACCACATTTAAATCGCCCGGTTTCCAAAACTCGGGGTTACTATCTCTAACGTGGTCATCATTAACTGGGAACACTCTGGATGGATCTCCGATACTTTCCGAACATAACAATACAAAAGACCGGACGTACTGCCTCCTAAGTCGGACGGCAAAAGCTAACATATAGGCAACCTGGCCTATTCTTCACATGAACTTAAAAAGGCCCAAAACAACTCGGGCTAAGTTTCCTCTGTTTTTCCAAAGCTCGTCACACCCAATCCGGGGTGGTACTTTCAAGACGACCGTCAACTGAACTCTAAGCGTCGCCGATTATCCATACGATTTCCTCGAGCTGCGGAACTTCTTCTAGACAAGCTTCACTATCCACGATCTGCTTTGGAACAAGCTGAACCAGTATGCGAACCTTGCCAACATCGAACCAATCGGCGCAACTTACACTTCCGCCTGACAAGGCCGTAAGGCGACATCCGAGCTTGAAATGGTAGCTTAAAACGCTTCCTCTACAGGAGACAACAATCCTACAACTACCTGAAATCCACACACGGCAGGGGCGAATGCGGTCCCGAGACTCACTTGAGTTCTTAACCTTGCACGGTAAAACTTCCGGAAACAAAAACAGCGCACTGGCTCCTTTATGCGCGCCATAAGGTGAAGGTAGGCACCGTGCAGCCTTACAACCTTTACGATAACATCAACCTTTCTTGAGTAGCGGTCCTTGCTAGAAGATAAGGCGGTGACCTCGGCCGGCCCTGCGGTCGAATCGTCCACGAACTTCGTCTGTTGGTTAACTAAGCTTGGGCCTAACACCTCAACGACCCCCACTAAACCTACCGCGGGTTGACGCGAAAGTAGCCTCAACCCGACCCGGCAACGCGCACAATACTAGCTCCCCGATCCGGAACAATCTCACTAATCACGTTTCGAAAACCTAGCGGTCTTCTAGCTCGACTACCCTCTTTCAAATCACGCTACTCAGGGACTTATCCCACCACCATAGCTCACGTGCATTATGCACTCCGATGAGATCAACATAACCATACGTCTTTTACTCTAGATGACCTTACCTAAAGGTCTCTGCGTAACAAAACTCTAAGGTTCACACCTTCATCCCCAAATCTTACTTGGTTAACCCACGTGATCTCTAATCACAACTAACACCTTGCTATCGAACATAACACTTAAGGTATACTCACTTATCACATAAACAAAACTCTAGAGGTTAAAGATATATCTATATCTCTGCTTCACTCCCTTAGTCGTTCTAATCAAACTGCCCAGTGAGCGCGCTAAGGAAGGTGACGAACTACCCACCGATCACGAAGGTGAGTCCTCCTGCGGACACTCTCTCGACAAGACCACGGCGGTCGGTACAACGATACCAACTAAAGGCGACATTCCGGGATGGCGTGCATCATAATGAGCGGAAGATGCGGAGCTCGACCAACTCCTGCGTACGAGCGTCACGAACCACAGTGGAGGACCTTTGGTGGATGCGCATAATCTAATCTTTGGTGAGGCGACTCGCCTCGAAAGTTACCAAAGGACCTTCTTTGCTCACGGCCTCTTCTGCATCGCCGTTAACCGTCGATTGCTACGTTTCTCGGCACTGCGTAAGCCCGACCACGAGTCATGCTCGACCAAGTGAAGAATTACTCTTGCACAACCCTCTTAAATAGTCATCAAGACTCGCGGTACATCGGTATACTCTGGTAGTCAAATCCATAATTAGTGAGGTTGTCTCTTGGCAATCTATATTCTGTTCGGTCGTGGGCGAAGGTTCAAATATCATGGCGCGATGAGGCTGCTGCCGTGCTAAACTCTTTGGGGCTAGTGGCGTCGCAGAACTCCCGAATGAAATACCACCCAAGGTGATAATTGGGCCCGTGCCCGTAACCTACGAACTCTACTCGCAGCTCCTGGCCTTGCCCTCTGGGCGGGTTGCCTACGCGGAGGCATAGCGATAAGGAAATAATTTCGTCGGAGGGTCGACTTACAACATGACTCTAAGGCACGATCTCGAGTGAGAAGAATAGAAACCAATCCTAAATACCTATAGCCTCACGATTATTGGTGTGGTGCACAACGCACCGATAATCAAGACTCTGCGGATACGATGCGTAGACACTTTCAGGATTAAGCGCTCACGATACCACTTTTGTCACGACCGAACTGGGCGTGACTGGTGCCTTACCGGACACCCTAGTGATACAACATCAGTAATGTTGGAACATACAACGATACAAGACATATTATGAAACAATAATCGAGAAAAACTTGCCTTTGGCATATATATAAATAACAACTTTTTCAACATGAGCAGTTTAATCCTTTTACAAACCACGCGCAGCGGTACTACGGACCTCTAGAATGATACGACAACAATGGCGGGGCGGGGCCAAACCCCGAATGTAAACACTTACTCTGACGGGGACCATACGTGATAAGCCTCGGAGAAGCGGAGCTTCCCAATGTCAAGCTGTGACCACGAGCTAGGATCAACGGTGTACCTCGACTGCGGCATGAACGGCCCGAAGGAGTCGGTCTGGACAGTGCAGTATGTGAAACTAAAAATCGTAAATGAAATCATAATAGTCTATAAAGCGGGAGACATGTATGATAAGCAAACTACAGTTCCACAACAAATAAGCAGTCATGTCAAGTCAGGGACTCACGCCCTCAAAGTTATCACAATAAAACCGTACGGGGCAAGTACGAAGGCATAGCCGACTACTAAGACCACAGTACCAAAAATACCACAACTGTATCCCGAGGTCTTTCTAGGCACCGCGTAATGTCGAAGGCTGGCCACTCGCCCTTGATATCAATGTGGCGTCTATCCTGGAACTCTCGCTGACTCGCATAGGTCACACACGGACCGCGTGAGGTATTCCTCGAATCATGGTCCTGACCGCTGAGGTATACCGCGTCGAAGGCGGCTAACCCTCGGTATCCGCCTAGGCTCCGCGACCGCATAGTCTCAAAAGCCGCATAGTCTCAGCCAGACCGCATAGGAATCCCGCGTCGGGCTAAACACCGGAATGATCAATCACGGAGCTCCGCGCTCGCGTAGTCACGAGGACGCGTAGGCGTAAAGACCGCATCGAGGGTGGCAAGCCCTCGGTATAATGAGTCAAAGGGTATGTGATACAATAACGATCTGTGGGCTTAACGTTTAACAACGTAAGCACAACAAGAATGACCCCCGTACATCACGATCACACCAGATACTAACACACGTAGCATCCTAACATGTTTACTTATCACATATACAAGAAAGTATTTACAAGGCTATCTCAAACCAACACAATCAAGTTATTCACACAAGGTACTTTATGCTAACAAGTTCGGGTATCTATCCTAAAGTACTTCATACATTAAAGCTTTTAAAAGATCCATTGCTTTCACATAAGTCACACAATACGTAGTATAAAATAGAGTGGTATCTTTTAAAGTAAACCAAAACACTTACCTTTGTAAAATCAAGTAACAACATTATTTTCCAAGCGTTCAAGTTTGCCTAATTTCAAATGTTCACGTTTCTTATTTTAAAAGGTTTTGTAGTTCATAGTCTTATTCATTTAAGAATATAATTCTCTTTTCAACAATCTGGAGACATAAGCCTTATATGGAAGTAGGATATTCTTGTTTATAACAATCTTATTACAATGACCATGATCTAGGAAATATCATTTTGTCTCATCTTAGCATGCGGATGGAGGTTTCTCTTGGTTTTATTAATACTTAATTATTAAAAACATTTCCTTTTAATGTATGCGATGGTTTGTCATACATTCGATTTCGAAATCGGTAAAACATTCTTAAGCCGTTATACCTAACTTCCGTAAAGCTAGTATAACTCTTAAGTTTTCAAAAACCAAGTATTTCTTCTTTCAAAATGATTCAAAAATCTTTTGAAATACTTCAAGTTCTTTATTAACACATAACAAGCGATTATAGTTCAAATCGATTACCTTTTAAGAATCCACAAGTATTTTCTTATCAACATAAAGCTATTATAACCAACTTCCCATAAAGCGTTATAACACTTTATGTTTTAAATAATCAACTATATTTAGCACGTATGCGTCTGGTACTACATAGTTCACACATATCATGCTAGAAGAGATAGGAAGAGGTTCACATACCTCGCGACGAGTATCGACTAATAGCAAAACGCTCAGTACTTCAACCGTCGGCTACTCCTTGCGATGGATCGCGCCATCGTAGTACTTCAACCTATAAGGCCAAGCGCTTATTAACATTTAGATCCTTCGTAGAACATTCTGAGAAAATTCGCAAAGACCTCCACATGCAGCGTAAATCTCTCTCTTATCGGTAGGCTATCAAGCCAACGGGGTTCATACATCTAACCGGACGGGTACAATTCTACTCCACGTACTACTACAAGTCTTTATGTCTGATCCTATGTAATTCTGATTCGATTCGATTCTTGAGCTTAAGTCAAAGACATTGCCTAACTACGTTGATTCTATATATAGTATACTTCAACTATATATTCTAACAATATGTAATTTCCAATTCTGATAGAGGACAAGATAATTACCTCGATAAGCCCATAATTATCCAAGTATAAAGTCGATCTGGGCAATCGTTTAGCTCGACTCCGTGCGCTCGACCGCTCTAAACCACCCTTAGAAGTTTTAACCAACTTCTACATACTACTCGACTAACCATGGAGATTTTCCTTAGGGTTTCGGTTTGGTGTGAGACGGGAAGTATAATAGTATTTACGGGCTTTTCATATAGGTATAACCTTAGAATACTACAAGGTATACGGCTAAGGTAATTTGGGCATTATAACAATACTTGGGGAGTATTTCTATACCACAAAGGGGGTATTATACGAAAGCAACTAGGCTAGGGGGTACCAGCTAGCACCACTAGAAGGGAGTGTACCACTCGGCCAGCCTCTAGGAGGAGGCCTCTTGGCCGAACTCAACACTGAGGGAGAGAGGAGAGCTTTCAAGACTTAGGCAAATTTGTGGATGAATTTGTCTTCCAAAGGTGGTATTTATAGGTCAAGTGAAGGCCACCAATGGCCAAGATCATGCCAAGTGCAAGGCAAGTGTAGGGCCAAGATTTAGACAAGTGTGTGTGGGTCCCACTTATCAATCAACACAAAATATCCTACCAACTAATGCACACCTTTCGGCCAGCTACGCCCATCACTCCACTTGAGGGTGACAAGTGTCGCCTCTCGTTGGTCAAAATGTTCGCCTCTCGGAAAAATCCGCAAAAAATAAAAATGACATAGCGGAAATTCCCTACGAAAGGCGTGAAAGCGTTTAGTCGAAACGACTCTAACCGGGTGTTGTGAACAAAGTTAATTCGGCCAAGCCTAATTCTCAAGTTCAAATTCTCTACGTACGTCCTTACGTACATACTCTGGAAATACGGGGTATAACAATAATCCTCTGCAGCTGACGGATGAACTCCTGCGGATCATCCTCCTCGACAAATAAAACTCGGAGGGCTCTGACTAAGGAAATCCGTAGTCTCAAACTATACGCCTCGGGTGCACTCTGGTGCTGGGTGGAGGCTGGAGGCTGTCGCATCAGCCTCTCTCGTGTCAGACCTGCAACTTTAGCCAATGGGCCATCTCCTTGTACCCTAACTCCTCCGCCCGGTGTGGGACGGGAGGTGTGGGTGCTGTGGTCTCTTTGGGGCCGCGGCGTCATAGAACTCGCCGTCTCGGTATAAGCGGGCACGAGCCCTCGTGACTCTGGGTGTCTGCTAGCGACTCCCATTGCCTTGCCGCCACGGGCGGGTTGCCTTACGTGGAGGCATAGCTGTTTCTGAAAAGGAATACGTTAGAGGGTCAACCTATAACACGACTCTAAAGCACGATCTCGGAATGAGAAGAATGGAAACCAATCCTAAATATCCTATAGCCTCACGATTATTGGTGTGGTGCACAACACACCGATAATCAAGACTCTACTAGATACGATGCAGACACTTTCAGGATTAAGCGCTCACGATACCACTTTTGTCACGACGTTCGGGGCGTGTTGGTGCATCTGGGCACCCAAGTAGCCATACATCGAGTAACGGCGGAAATATAAACCAAGGCGAAGCAGTTTATAAAATAAGACCACGGCTTATGTAAGAAACGTCGCCTTCGGCATATATAAATAATCAAGTTTTGCGATTACATCCCAGTGTACAATAGTACTCTGAGACCTCTGAAATAGACAACTATGGCGGGGCGGGCCCGCCATACCACTCGATCAGACAAAACTATCTACAATACGGAGATCGTACCCAGTAGAGCCTCGGAGAAGATGGAGCTCACGACAGCGCAAAAGATCCTAAGGATGCGGATCTAGCACTGCTTGCCTTTACTGCGGCATGACGCGCGGCCAGGAGTCGATCAACAGTACCAAGTATGTGAAACTATAAAGAAGAAATGAAATCAAAGTATTTAAAACCTTTTCACAAATACAATCGGTTCAATTGCACATAGTGCCATCCTGAACAACAACGGTAATAGGAAAAGCGTAGCAGTCTATTCTAGGCGCGAATGATCGAAGCAAGGCGATCGCCCATAGTATCGTGCGTGCCTAGTCACGGACTTTCGCAGCCGCATAGGTCACGCAGACGCGTAGGTATCCTCGCGCCGGGCAGCCAACCCCGGCATCCGCCTAGGCTCCGCGGCCGCGTAGCCTCAGGACGCGTAGTCTCAGCGGACGCGTAGGAATCCCCGTCGGGCTAAACACCGGAATGATCAATCCCGGAGCATACGGCTGCTCCGCATAGTCTCACGGACCGCATAGGCGTATAGACCGCATCGAGGGCAAGCCACCGGTATAACGATCGAGGGTAGGTGATACAATAACGATCTACAGACTTACGGTTATAGCGTAAGCCGCGGCAGAATGACCCTTTACGGCATTTCAAGACACTAACCGGTAGCATCATAATATGTCTACTTATCACACAAATCTTACTACACTTATGAAATCAATACAAGGCTTTTATAAACAAATAAGTAAAGTTCCTTTTTATCTTCTTAAGTTGTTATACCTAACTTCCCATAAAGCTAGTATAACTCTTAAGCTTTTGTTTTAAAACCAAATATTTATCTTACGTTAAAAATGATCGATATTCTTTTGAAATGTTTTGATTCTTTGTTATTGAGGCTTAGCGTGAGGCATTCGTAAGTATTATTCGAGCTTAAGCGTGAGGCATTACCATAAGTATTATTCAGCTTAAGTCAAAGACATTGCGTAGTTATTATTCGATTAACATATGTATGTCTAGTACTATATATTGTAAAATATCATGCTTTAGGAAGAATCACATACCTTGTGAAAACCACGCGAAGTTGAATATGTCGCGTGAGAGTCGACTATAATAGTCACAGACATCTATCAAAGACTACTCAGAAGGTCATTCTAAGCAGAGGGTTCACAATTCTCGGAAAGTCGGGCGCACTTTCCTGCAGGTGAGCTATATAAGTCTCTTTGTGAAAGCAGTCCTATGTGATCTGATTTGATTATTCTTCTTTTAAACCGCCCTCTTAGTATGATTCAATTCTAATGCGATATTCTTCTAAGTATTTAATACTTATTCTAATACTACTACGTATGTATTCTCTAATTCAAAAGAGGTTAGGATTAGTTACCTCGGTAAGCCCAATAGTATCCTAGATAAAGTCGCTTTGAGCAAGGTTTAGCTCAAGTTTATGCGCTCAGGTAGCTCGAGAAACCTTAGAAGTTCTTGTGACTTCTACTAAGGACTAAGGGACTTGGGCTAGGGTATTTTGGGCATTATAACAATACTAGAAGATAACTTTTCTACCAAGGGAGGGTAGATTTCGGCTAGGCTAGGGGGTAGGCCTCGGCCAAACTCGCTCAAGGGGAGAGGTGTTGGGCGAAGGCTAAGGGAGAGGAGAGGATTTTTCAAGACTTGGAAGATTTGTGGATGAAGAACTCTTCATCTCTAAGTATTTATAGCTCAAGCCTTGGCCAGCAATGACCAAGATGAAGACAAGTGCAAGGCAAGTGTAGGGTGAGGATTAACTATACGAAATATCCTACCAACTCCTTGACTTGTGCCTGAGCAAAAAAGCGTGCCAAGGCATTCCAATTCGTCCAAATGGGCGATTCAAGTCCACCATGGGAGGGTGCCAAGTGTCGCCCTCCGTTGGTCCAAAATGTTTCGTCTCGGAAAAATCCGCAAAATTAGTAATGGCATAGCGGAATTTTCCTACGAGTGTGGAAGCGTTTGTCGGAAAACGATTCTTTTAGCGAGTTGTGTACAAAAAAACGTCCAAGGCTAACTTTAAGGCCAAACTTTTTGTACGTATTCCTTTACGTACATACTCTGGAAATACGGGGTATAACACGTGAGTCCCTGACTTGACATGACTGCCTATTTATTGTGAACTGCAGTTTGGTTATCATACATGTCTCCTGCTTTATAGACTATTATGATTTCATTTCTGATATTTTGATTTCACATACTTGGTACTGTTATCTTGACCTCGCCGGGAAGCTGCGTTCATCAGATGAGTTGAGGTACACGATCGTTGATCCTAGTTCTGGGTCACGATTCGCGTATGGGAAGCTCGTTTCTCGGAGGCTTATCGATGGTATAGTCCCATGTCGTTGTAGGTATTTACATTCGGGGTATGGCGGCCCTGTCCGCCATTGTTGTAAATATCATTCTTAAGTGCATGTAATCTTGTTGTGGCGAGTTGTAATAGGATGTAGCTTTCGGTTTTAAAATTGATTTATATATATGCCGTAAGAAAGTTTTCTCCGATTCTGTTTCTTACTTCATAATATTTTCATGTCTTGTTTATATTTGATTACTCGATGTTGTATCACTGGTGCGAGGTAAGGACGATCACGCAGGTTCGCCGTGACAAAAGTGGTATCAGCGATTAATCCTCGGAAAGTGTCTCTGGCCGTATCGATGAAGTCTTGATTATCGGTATGTTGTGCACCACACCAATGTCAGGAGGCTATAGGATATTTAGGATTGGTTTCCATTCTTCTCACTCGAGATCGTGCCTTAGGTGTGTTGTAAGTTGGACCCTCACGTATTTCTTTCCACCGTTATGCCTCCGCGCGTGAGGCAACCGGCGGAGGGCAAAGCGGCCGAGGAGGCTGCAGTAAGTCTGAGAGGTTCTGAGGCCTGAGCCCAACCATCACTGAGTTAGGTGCCGTTCGGGAGTTATGCTCGTCACGGCCAGCGTGATTTAGTGTGGCCCGATACTGCGGCGACCATAATATTTGAACCTTGGTCCCACGCAGGAGCGAATATAGATTGCAAAGACAACCACATTACTAGCTATGGATTTGGCTACGGAGTATACCGATGTCGCGAGTCTTGATGAATATCTTAGAAAGGGTTGTGCGAAATTCTTGATTAGGCTTGAGCATGGCACGTATGCGGGCTTGTCGCGGAGCCAAGCGTAGAGATCAGCGGGTTAACGAAGGGCAGCGAAGAGGCGAGCGTGAGTCGCTGGTAACTTCCGAGGCAAGTCGCCTCGCGGCAGATTAGATATGCACCTCGCGGTCACGAGTGGTCTTCGCGGATTTCGGGGCGTTCGGGGTATGCGAGTTGGTGAGAACTCCGGGCTTCCGGTTCCGCAGTGTGGCAGATGTCATCCCGGGGGAATGTCGTCTTTTAGATGGTACTTGTTGTACTATGACCGTCGAGTGCGATGTCGAGAAGAGTGTCCTAGTAGGAGGACTTAGCCTTGAGGATCGGTGGGTAGTTTGTCATCTTCTTTGGCTATCGCCTACACAGGGGTTTGATTAGACGACTAAGGGAGTGAAGCGATGAATGCGGGCATATCTTTAACCTCAGAGTTTGGTATATGTGATAAGGTGAGTATACCTTAAGTGTTATGTTCGGATAGCATGGTGTAAATTGTGATTAGGAAATCATGGTTAGTTAACCAAGTAAGATTTGGGGATAGAGAAGGTGTGAGCCTTAGAGTTTTATCTGTGAGACCTTAGAGGTAAGGCCGTCTCGAGTAAAGGCGTATGTTTATGTTTGACCCTTATAAGAGTGCATAGTGCCGCGTGAGCTATGTTGTGGGATAAGTCACGAGCGGTGTGGAATGAAAAGGGTAGTTGAGCTAAAGAAGACCGCTAGGTTTTAAATGCGTGATTAGTGAGAGTTTTCGGTTCGGGAGCTAGTGTCTTTGCGGCGTTCTTAGGGTCGGGTTGAGGCCACGTTGCGGGTCAACCAGCGGCTGTATGGTGGTGGGGTCAGTTTGTGGTGGTCCCACTTTGTGTTAGGGTTATGAGGTGTTCGGCCCAAGTTTAGTTAACGGTCTGCGAGTTCGTGGATGCGTTCAATCGATGGTCGGGCGATGAGGTCGGCCGTCTTATCTTTTAGTCAAACCGTGTACTCGGTGGTATGTTGCGGCGTTATATCGAGAAAGGTTGTAAGGCTGCAGGTGCCTACCTTTACCTTATAATGACAGTGGAGCCCGAATTCTGGTGTTTCTTTTACGGAAGTTTTACGAGCGAGATTAGGAACTTCGGGTGAGTCTCAGTATCGTATTCGCCACCGGGCGATGTGTGGATTCGGGGGTAGTAAGGATTGTTGTCTCTGTTGAGAGTGTTTTAGTAGCTACCATTTCGGTGTTCGGATGTCGCTTTATGGCGCCTTGCGGGCGGAAGTGTAAGTTGCGATCGATTGGTTTGATGTTGGCAAGGTTGAGATAGTTGGTTCGAGCTTGTTCCAATTTGTGGATAAGTGAGGCTTATCTAGAAGAGGTTTTTGTACTCGGAGAAATCGTGCGGATTATCGGCGGCGGCGCTTAGAGTTGAGTTGTGGTCGGTCTTCTTGAAAGTACCACCGGGTTGGGTGTGACGAGTTTTGGAAAGCAGAGGAACTTAGCCCGAGTTACTTTGGGCCTTTTGAGTTCGTATGAAGAATAGGCGGGTTGCTATATGTTAGCATTTGCCGTCCGAGCTTAGGAGGCGATGTCCGATCTTCGTATTGTTATGATCGGAAAGTATCAGAGGTCAAAATGTTTCGTCTCTCGGAAAAATCCATAAAAATAAGAAAAGACATAGCGGAATTTTCCTGCATGAAGTTATGTAAAGCGTTTAGTCAAACGACTCTAACCGGGTGTTGTGCACAAAGATAATTCGGCCAAGCCACCTGGGGGGGGGGTGACACGTGTCGCCATCCTATTTGTCCAAAAATAATTCATCTTCCGAAAATAATCCATAATGGCCAAAATCTCAAAATCAAAGCGGGCCCCACAAAACCGTAAATTTCTCAGTGGGCCCACGTGACCATTTGAAAATAAAATCTCAAAATTCTAATATAATTTAAGAAGCCCATATTCCAAATCTGGGAATCCAATTCCCATCAACGAACATTTTTCTTTACAAAAACCGGAAACTCTTTCCGTGGAAAAATCACCTCTTTCTTCCTTTCCAATTTTTCTGTCGTGCTCTCGTACGTACGTCCTCGCATACATACCCTGGAACTACGGGGTATAACAAAAAATATATCTACGCGGGCCCTCCTCATTTCTGGAGGAAAAAAGTGATCCATGAAGGCCTCTGTAAACTCCTCCCAAGCAGTGGAAGAAGCGTCCTCGCTCTCGAAAGCAACGCGACTCAAACCGGTTCAACGATATCGTAACGGTAAGCTAGTGTAGCAGACTTTGTCTGAATCCCTAAGAACACATGGTCATTGTAGCTTCGAATGAACTCTGCGGATCCTCCCGAGAACTCGAACCATAAAACTTCGGTGGATGACAACCCGGAAAATCCCTAATCCATAGCATCGGCTCACAGGGTGGGGTTGCTCTGTCATTGCTGCCCGGCCACTATACTGGTCAATAACCGGATCTTCTCCCCGTAGTCTCTATACTCAGCACCCGGCTGCGGAACTGGAGGATCTGGTACCGGAACCTCTGGAGCTACTGTCGCTCTCGGCTCCTCTATCTGTCGTGGTGAACTCGCGACAGCCTCTACCTCAGGCATAGTCCGTGCCTGAGTCCGTGTAACCCTCTGAGTACCGCTAGCAGCTCCTGCTGCCGCCTTGCCCTTCTGGGCCCTGGTCGCCTTCCGTGGAGGCATAATTGTTTCATAAGAAGAGGTCAGAGAGGATTCAACCTAATAAGACAGCTCTATTGCACGATCTCAGAGAGAGAAGAATGGAAACCAATCCTAAATGTCCTGCAGCCTCCTGATTATAGATGTGGTGCACAACACACCGATAATCAAGACTCTACTGAACGCGATGCGTAGACACTTTCCAAGGACTAAGCGCTCGATACCACTTTTGTCACGACCCGACCGGGGCGCGGGTGCCCTACACAGGCACCGTTCGAGTATACATCAGAGAATAGCAGCGGAATATATACAACATAAACACATGTGTAAACAATAACACATCACAGGCTAGCCGATAAGACCGCCTTCCATAATATAATATAATCAAAAGTACAACTGTACAACATCAGTTCTTACAGCCCAACCACATATGTGAATACAGACCTCTAGGAATAACAACTGTGGCGGGGCGGGCCATACCACGAATGTACGCCGTCTACAACATCGGGGAAGAGCGTACCAAAGAGACAAGCCTCGGAGAAATGGAGCTTACGGCGTCGATAAGTGATCCTAAGTATGAGGATCCACCACACCTTACCGCTCTGCGGCATGAGCGGCCGGGAAGGGTCGATACACAATATGTACTAAGTATGTAAAAGCGGAAAATCTTTGTAATTACAACATAAGTTTAAAACAAGCGGGAGACATGCGATAACAAAATTACGATACATTGCCTTACTAACAATGAGAGTAAATCAAGAGAATACGTACAACATCACAATAGGTGACTCCCGATCAAATCATGGGTAGCGAACCCATAGAAACAAGTTGTCACGACCCATTCCGGGGCCCGTGACTGGTGCCTTACCGGGGCACCCAAGTAGTCATACATCAGAGTAATCAGCGGAAATATAAAGCAAGACATGAAACATTTTATAAAATAGGACACAGTTTAGGTGAGAAAACATCGCCTTTCGGCATATATATAAAAACATGGTTTAGCAGTTACATCCGATACTGTACAAGGACTCTGAGACCTCAAGGAAATATACAACTATGGCGGGACGGGGCCGCCATACCTGACTGTACAAAACCATCTACAACGGAGATCATACCCAAAGTAGAGCCTCGGAAAGGATGGAGCTCACGGCAGCGTAGAGATCCTAGGAATGTGGATCTAGCACTGCTTGCCCTTACTGCGGCATGAGCGGCCCCAAGAGAGTCGATACAGCGGTACTAAGTATATGAAAGCGTAAAATACTTAAATGAAACATATCATTTTAAAAGCAGTTTTGCAAGTATGTATGAAACAACGAGAAACGCGCATAGTGCGCATCACAAACAAGAGCGTGATAGGTAAGCGTAGCGAGGTCTTTTCTGAAATTTGCGAATGATCGAGCAGGCCAATTGCGTAGTATCACCATGCAAGCCTAATCACGGACTCCGTAGTCGCGTAGGCCAATCACATAGGCCGCGTAGGGTATATAACCCGCGTCGAGGTAGCTACTCCTCGGCATCGTCTGGACTCGTCGTCGCATGGCCACATGGGCGCGTGAGGTATAACCCGCACACTAACACGGAACTCCGTAGCTCCGCATAGGTCCCTTGGACCCGCATGAGGTATTCTCGAATCATGGTCCCGGACACTTTGAGTCTACCCGCATCGGAGGCGCTTAACCCCGGTAATATGTCAAGAGGTGAGTGATGCTACACTTACCTAACGACTTATCGTTAAACAACATAAGCACAACAAGAATACTCTTTTTCACAAGCGTTACAAGACACTAACACACGTAGCATCATATCATGTCTACTTATCAAACCATCTTATTATTCTTTCATAATTCATATAAAGTGCATTATAAACACATAGGCAAAGCTGTTTCTTTTATCAATCTTAAGTGGTTATACTTAACTTCCCGTAAGGCTAGTATAACTCTTAAGCTACGTTTAAAAACCAATTAGTTCTCTTCGTTAAAAATGATTGATATTCTTTTGAAATGCTTTGGATCTTTATTATTGGGCTTAAGCGTGAGGCATTAGTAAGTGTTGTCGGGCTTAAGCGTGAGGCATTCGTAAGTATTATCGAGCTTAAGTCAAAGACATTGCCGTAGTTTTAGTTAACACGTATCGTCTACCGTACTATATATATTGTAAAATATCATGCTTTAGGAAGAATCATGCATACCGTGAAAACCACCTTGAGTTGAATATGTCGTGAGTCGACCTATAATAGTCACAGATATCTATCAAAGACTACTCTGAAGGTCATTCTAAGCAGAGGGTTCACGATTCTATGGAAAGTTGGGCAGCACTTCCCTGCAGTGAGCTATATAAGTCTCGTGAAAGCGATCCTATGTAAGTATAGTTTGATTATTCTTCTTTTAAACCCGCCTACTTGTAGTAGCAGTTCGATTCTATACGTGATATTCTTCTAAGTATTTATACTTATTCTTATACTACAACAGTATATATATTCTCTAATTCAAAAGAGGGTTAGGATTAGTTACCTCGGTAAGCCCAATAATATCCTAGAAAAAGTCGCGCTGAGCAGGTTTTGCTCTAAGTTGTATGCTCAGAGAAACCTTAGAAGTTCTTCACAACTTCTACTAAGTACTAAGGTATTTGGGCTAGGGTATTTTGGGCATTATAACAATACAAGAGGCAACTTTTCTACCAGGGAGGGGGTAGATTTTGGCTAGGCTAGGGGGCCTCGGCCAAACTTCTTAGGCTAGAGGGGTATTCGGCTAAGGGCCTTGAGGAGGGGAGGTGTTGGGCGAAAAGGCTACAAAGGGAGAGGAGAGGATTTTCAAGACTTGGAAAGCTTTGTGGATGAAGAACTCTTGACTTAAGGGGGTATTTATAGGTCAGAAGTGGCCAACCAATGGCCAAGATTTAGACAAGTGCAAGGCAAGTGTAGGGTGAGGATTAACTATACACAAATATCCTATCAACTCCTTGACTTGTGCCTGAGGCACAAAAAGCGTGCCAATCTTGTGCCAATTCGTCCAAATGGGCGATTTGAAGTCCACCAATTGGAGGGTGCCAAGTGTCGCCCTCGTTGGTCAAAATGTTCGTCTCTCGGAAAAATTCGCAAAAATTAGAAATGGCATAGCGGAATTTACCTACGAAATTGTGGAAGCGTTTAGTCGGAAAACTATTCGTTTTGTGAGTTGTGCCCAAAAAATCGTCAAGCCTAAACTTTAAGGCTAAACTTTTATGCGTATTCACTTACGTACATACTGCAAATACGGTATAACATTCTCCTCTCCTTAGAAACATTCGTCCCGAATGTTCCTTCCCAAACGATTAACGATAAGATTCTTCATAACTTAAGCGATTGTAAATGCCACGCACGGCGCGAGCAACACTTAGGCGAAGCGATAGCGAAAATTTACAAGTAGGAAAGTGAATTTACGGAGGTGTGGGGAATAGGTGAGGATACTTCCGCCTCATGTCCTCTCCGGCTTCCCGCGTCATCTCCTCGAGCTCGTTCGCGCAAGACTTTGTGGAAGCCACGCGTCCTTAGTGCGCGGCGCCTAACTTCGATGATCGACTATCGCTATGGGAATCTCCTCATACGATAACCCTTGATCACTGGACATCGTCAATCGGGTGTACCACTAGATGGATCCGATCGTCTCGCCGGCATAGATCGTGAAAAGCGGATGCACCGCCTCCGGATCGGACGGCAGATCCAACTCGTAGGCAACCTTGCCTACCTGCGGGCAATCTGAAGCGGCCCGATGTACCTGAAATGAGTTTCCCTTCTTCCCGAATCTCATCACACCGCTTCATGGGTGACACGCTAGGAAAACCCAATCATGAACCTCGAACTCAAGATGCCGACGGCGATGATCTGCATCGACTTACATGCGACTACGAGTGTCGATAGCCACTCTCGGATAAGCTTCACCTTATCCACACTGCTGTACCAAATCTGGTCCCATTGCACCTCGCCACATCGAACCAACCTATGGCGATCTGCACTTCCTCATACAAGGCCTCGTAAGGCGCCATCCGAATCTTGGAGTGGTAGCTATTATTATACGCGAACTCAACTAGAGGCAAATGATCCTCCCAACTACCACTGAAGTCAATAACACGGGCTCGCGGCATATCCTCGAGAGTGCGGATAGTGCGCTCTGCTGTCCGTGCATGCGTGGATGAAATGCGATTACTCGAGCTCACTGCGTCCTAAACCCCTGCGGAAGGACCTCAGAAGTTAGCGTGGCGGGCTCCCATGCGATATGATCGAGTAGGGACTCCATGCGATCGGCGATCTCTCGGATGTAAAGTCGGCATAATCCTCGTAGAAAAGGTCGTCGGCGGGAAGAAAGTGGGCTGATTTAAATCGACTGTCGGCGATAACCCATATAGAATCATGTCTCCTGCGAGTGCGAGGTAATCTGTGATGAAGTCCATGTTGATTACCTCCCACTTCCGGTCGGGATCTCGATAAATGCGTAACAAACCACGGGCCTGCGGTGCTCTACCTTCACTGCGACAACACGGGCGAGCTACGAACTGCAGCGTCCTCTTCAAGCCATCCCACAATACAGATCTAAGGTCGTGGTACATCTTGAGTCGACCCGGATGGATAGAGTAGCTTGGCGTTGTGTGCTTCCCCAGAACCTCTGCGAGAAGTCACGAAACATCTGGAACACACAATCTGCCCTCAAACCTTAGCACCCGTGGTGCTACCTCAAAGGACCCTTGCCCTCACGAAGAGGCGTATCACGATATCGAATCAAAGGCGGATCCTCGAGCTGTTGCCTCTTCGCCTCCTCGGCGATGGAAGACTCGGCAACCTCACGAACTCTAACCCACTGCTATCGGAATCAATCAAGCGGACACGAGGCTCGCTGGCGATGCAAATCACGAACCATGTCCCTCCTCTCTGGCTGCACATCGATAGGCTCCCGTCGACCTACGACTAAGGCATACGCGCAACATTGGCCTTCCGGGTGAGTACGGGATATCAACATCGTAATCCTTAAGCAACTCTAACCACCGTCTGCCGTAAGTTCGACTCCTCGGTGAAGATATCTTGGAGGCTCTTGTGGTGCGTATAAATATCCACGTGAACCCCATACAAATAGTGCCTCGGATCTTGAAAGCGTGAATCACGGTGCGACTCCAAATCATGGGTGGGGTAGTTCCTCCGTGTTTCTTGGTGTCGGGATGCATATGCTATAACTGCCATCTTTGCGTCAACACACATCCCAACCCGATGCACGCGCATCACAATACGACATAACCATCGGACCTGCGGAAGAGTAGAAGCGAGGCGGTCGTCGATCTCTCTTTCGACAGCTGGAAACCTGCTCACAAGCATCGATCCACTGAAACTTGGTGCCTTACGAGTCGGCCTAGTCAATGTGCGAGAGATAGAAGCAAACTTCTCCACGAACGCGATAATATCTGCGAGGCCCGAGCTGCGAACCTGCAGCCGGAGTAGTAGGTCTAGGCCAAGTCTGGCGCCTCGATCTTGGCGTATCCACTCGAATGCCATCGGCCCGACAATATGCCCAAGAAACGCATGCGAAGTCAGCAAAACTCACATTTGGAAAACTTGGCGTCAAGCTGCTGAGTCTGGAGAAGCTGTCGTACAGTCCTCAAATGCTCGCGTGCTCTGCTCTGGCGAGAATAAACCAAGATATCATCAATGAACACTATCACAAGCGTGTCCAAAAATGGTTTGAACACTCGGTTCATCAAATCCATGAATACCGCGGAGCATTGGTCAACCAAAGACATGACCACTGAACTCATAATGCCGTCACGGGTCTGAATGCGATCCTAGGGACATCCACCTCTCGACTACTTTGATGATAGCCGTCGCGAGATCAATCTTGGAGAAACATCTCGCACCTTGCAGCTGGTCGAACAAATCATCAATCCTGGGAAGGGGGTATCTGTTCTTAATGGTCACCTTGTTCAGCTGCCTGTAATCAACACACATGCGCAGCGTCCCGTCCTTCTTCTTCACGAACAATCTGGCGCTCCCGGGAGAAACACTAGGCTGATGAAGCCGCTTCTCCGGCAAATCTCTAAGTGATCCTTGACTCTCTCAACTCGGCGGTGCCGTTACGTATGGCGGAATGGAAATAGGCGAGTGTGCAGCAATATGTCAATACAAAACTCAATCTCCTCTCGGGAGGATACGAGAGTCGTGGAAACACGTGCGGGAACTCGTGACTCTTCGGGCGTGAAAATCTGGTACGCGGCTTGATATCAAACACGACGAGATGGTAGATATACCGCCTGCGCACCATCTTCCTATCCTTGAGGTAGGAAATAAACCTACCTCGGCGTCTGTGCTCCTCCCGCTCAACAATGGCTCGCCGGAGCTGGAACCGTACTACTCTCTGCGGTCTACATTGGCGTAGCAAGAAGCTAGCCAATCCATCCCCATAATCACGTCGAAGTCAATCATCTCCAACTCTATCAAGTCGGCTGGTCAGACGTGTAAATAGTCACGGGACAAGCTCTATATAGCCGAGCTACCACGAATCACCATTGGCGTAGCTACCTCGAAAGGGTCTATGGACTCGGGCTCTATCCTATCCTACTAGCAACAAGGGGAGATATATAGGGCCAGTAGAACCGGATCTATCAAAGCATACACGTCGGACCGAAGCGATAAAGTACAGTGGCGACATCGGTGAGGCCTCACGATCTGTCGGTGGACAAAGCATAAATGCGGTTACGAGGACCGCTAGGCTGGGACCGAGACCACGACCTCTGCGCGACCTGACCCATGAGTACCTTGCCCTCCAGGCGAGTAGCTGTCGAGGATGAAGAAGACCCGTGAGAAAGAACACGTGGTGACCCTACCATCAGCTTGCCGCTTAGTCGGACGGTTCCTCGCATAATGCCCTGCGCTGGCCCGAAACAAACTCCGTACCTGACTCGAAGTGGGATCTACCGCATCGGCCACCGAGGTGGTCCGTCGGCGATACCTCTGCCGCTACGGGCGTCACGAAGTCTGGGGCCACTGATGCGCCCTCGAATATCTGGTGTCTTGAGGCGGCGCGAGAGTGCTCTGGTGGTTGTGGTGCAAATCTAGGCTGCTGCGAGGCCGCCACCACGATAGCCACCAAAAGACCACTGCCGTCTGGTCTTACCTGCTTCCTGTCAACCGGCGGTCTCTCTCGCCGCATCCAAGAGCATGAGCTGCGTGCGGGTAATGTCCATACAGCTGAGAAACCCCGCGTGACTTCGGCCATATAGTCGTCTAGCCGGTGACATAGCGGTGCACCTATCCTCCATATCTGCTACAATCTTTGGGACATATCGAACCAATGAATCAAACTCGACATTGTACTCACGGCGGTCGTCCTCTCGCCTCGATGGTAAAAATCTATCGGCCGCGCCCTCGCCATCTGTGGAGGCAAGAAGTGAGTGAGAAAGCCTCGAGAACTCATCCCAGTAGGCTGGGGGCGCGTGCTCTCCGGGATAACTCCGTGAATCAAACCAATCATTGCGGTATCACGCGGCCGATCGCGAACGAGGTCACGGACTCTGTCTCTGAGGCCTTGATCACCTCGTGATCCTCTGAAGGCGACGGATGAACTCCTGCGGATCATCCTCCGGCCTCGACCAGTAAAACTCTGGCGGGCTCTGACTCGAAATCTCGTAGCCTCAACTATACGCCTCGGGTGTACCAGGTGCGGCCGTGGAGGCTGGGCTGAGGCTGGGCGTCGCATCCGGCCTCTCCTCGTGTCGGGCCTGACTTTAGCCAATAGTGGGCCATCTCCTTGTACCCTAACTCCTCCGCCCAGTGTGGGACATGAGGTGTGGGTGCGTGGTGTCTTTGAAATGGCGGCGTCATAGAACTCGCCGTCTGCGGTATAGGCGGGCACGAGCCCTCGTGACTCTGGGTGTCTGCTAGCGGCTCCTCATTGCCTTGCCATACGGGCGGGTTGCCTTACGTGGAGGCATAGCATTACGGGGAAAGGAATACGTTAGAGGGTCCACCTATAACCTGACTCTAAGCCACGATCTCGGAATGAGAAGAATGAAACCAATCCTAAATATCCTATAGCCTCACGATTATTGGTGTGGTGCACAACACACGATAATCAAGACTCTACTAGATCTGATGCTGTAGACACTTTCCGAGGATTAAGCGCTCACGATACCACTTTTCTCACGACCCGTTCAGGGCGTGGTAGTGCCTTAAGGGCACCCAGTAGTCATACATCAGTAATCGGCGGAAATATAAAGCAAGACATGAAACGATTTATAAAATAGGACACAGTTTAGGTGAGAAAACATCGCCTTTGGCATATATATAAAAACATGGTTTAGCGATTACATCCGATCTTGTACAGGACTACAGACCTCTGAAATATACAACTATGGCGGGACGGGGCCCGCCATACCTGGCATACAAAACCATCTACAACAGGAGATCATACCCAAAGTAGAGCCTCGGAAAGGATGGAGCTCACACCAACGTAGAGATCCTAGGAATGTGGATCTAGCACTGCTTGCCCACTGCGGCATGAGCGCGGCCCCGAAGGAGTCGATAACAACGGTACTAAGTATATGAAGCGTAAAATACTTAAATGAAACATATCATTTTAAAAGCAGTTTTGCAAGTATGTATGAAACAACGAGAAACGCGCATAGTGCCATCCGCAACAAGAAGCGTGATAGGTAAAGCGTATGCGAGTCTTTTCTAGGCTGCGAATGATCAGCGAGGCGATTGCGTAGTATCACCATGCAAGCCTAATCACGGACTCCGTAGTCGCGTAGGCCAATCACGTAGGCCGCATAGGGTATATAACCACGCGTCGGTAGCTACTCCTCGGCATCGTCCTGGACTCGTCGTCCGCATGGCCACATAGACCGCATGAGGTATAACCCGCACTAACACGGAACTCCGTAGCTCCACATAGGTCCCTTGGACCCGCATGAGGTATTCTCGAATCATGGTCCTGGATCGCTGAGTCTACCCGCGTCGGAGCGGCTTAACCCCGGTAATATGTCAAGAGGTGGTGATGCTACACTTACCTAACGACTTATCGTTAAACAACATAAGCACAACAAGAATACTCTTTTTCACAAGCGTTACAAGACACTAACACACATAGCATCATATCATGTCTACTTATCAAACCATCTTATTATTCTTTTCATAATTCAATATAAGTGCATTATAAACACATAGGCAAACTGTTTCTTTTATCAATCTTAAGTGGTTATACTTAACTTCCCATAAGGCTAGTATAACTCTTAAGCACATTTAAAACCAATTAGTTCTCTTAGTTAAAAATGATTGGTATTCTTTTGAAATGCTTTGGATCTTTATTATTGGGGCTTAAGCGTGAGGCATTCTTAGTAAGTGTATTGAGCTTAAGCGTGAGGCATTCAGTAAGTATTATTCGAGCTTAAGTCAAAGACATTGCCGTAGTTTTAGTTAACACATATGCGTCTCGTACTATATATATTGTAAAATATCATGCTTTAGGAAGAATCACATACCTTCTCGTGAAAACCACTGCCAAGTTGAATATGTCGCGAGAGAGTCGACTATAATAGTCACAGATATCTATCAAAGACTACTCGAAGGTCATTCTAAGCGGAGGTTCACAATTCTATGGAAAGTTGGGCAGCACTTCCACTGCGGTGAGCTATATAAGTCTCTGTGAAAGCAGTCCTATGTAAGTATAGTTTGATTATTCTTCTTTTAAACCCTTCTACTTGTAGTACTTGATTCGATTCTATACGTGATATTCTTCTAAGTATTTATACTTATTCTTATACTACAACAGTATATATATTCTCTAATTCAAAGAGGTTAGGATTAGTTACCTCGGTAAGCCCAATAATATCCTAGAAAAGTCGCGCTTTGAGCAGGTTTTGCTCTAAGTTGTATGCTCAAGGAAACCTTAGAAGTTCTTCACAACTTCTACTAAGTACTAAGGTATTTGGGCTAGGGTATTTTGGGCATTATAACAATACAAGAAGGCAACTTTTCTACCAAGGGAGGGTAGATTTTGGCTAGGCTAGGGGGCCTCGGCCAAACTTCTTAGGCTAGAGGGGGTATTCGGCTGGGGCCTTCACAAGGGGAGGAGGTGTTGGACGAAAAGGCTACAAAGGGAGGAGAGGATTTTCAAGACTTGGAAAGCTTTGTGGATGAAGAACTCTTCAACTTAAGGGGGTATTTATAGGTCAAGTGGCCAACCAATGGCCAAGATTTAGACAAGTGCAAGGCAAGTGTAGGGTGAGGATTAACTATACACAAATATCCTACCAACTCCTTGACTTGTGCACAAGGCACAAAAAACGTGCCAATGCTAGCCAATTCGTCCAAATGGACGATTTGAAGTCCACCAATTGGAGGGTGCCAAGTGTCGCCCTCCCGTTGGTCCAAAATGTTTCGTCTCTCGGAAAAATTCGCAAAAATTAGAAATGGCATAGCCGGAATTTACCCTACGAAAGCTGTGGAAACGTTTCGTCGGAAAACTATTCGTTTTGTGAGTTGTGCCCAAAAAATCGTCCAAGCCTAAACTTTAAGGCTAAACTTTTTGTACGTATTCCCTTACGTACATACTCTGGAAATACGGGGTATAACACAAGTGGTATAACGTCTTAGGGTTCTTACCCCTCATTTATACTCTTATCCTGAAGCAGGTGGTATAACGTCTTGGGGGTTTACCCCTCATTTATACTCTTACCCTGAAGAAGGTAATAAAGCAGGTGGTATAACGTCTTGGGGGTTTACCCCTCATTTATACTCTTATCCTGGAGAAGGTGGTATAGCGTCTTGGGGGTTTACCCCTCACTTATACTCTTACCCTATCTCAACCGGTCGTCATACAATAAATAAGCAAGTTAGAAATCCCCCTAACTTCTTATTAGTCTTATTCATCTACACTTTCATTTTAGTTTACTTAAGGCACTAATATGTTATAATAAATCCGGGAGTTTAACCCAAAGTACTACGTACTTCCAATCTTTTAAAAATGACTCATTTTCATATAGAACTTCCAAGATACTATAAACCGTAGTATCAAGTCAAAATTACTTTTCAAGACCAGTCACAATACCTTTAAAAAAATAAAGTTAGGTTTCTAAATCAAGTGACTCCTTTTTATTATAAAACCTTAGGCAATTGATGCCTTAAAAATCAAATTGTCTTTTCATTAAAATTAAGTCATTTGTCTTTCCATAAAGCAAATATAACCAACTCCCCATAAATTCGTTACATTTTCTTTATACCTTAGCCATATACAATTTCCTATCCAAGGGACTTATACGTTTAAAACGGAACAAGTATCACATACTTTAAAACTCTTCAAGTCCCTTAACTTTAATAAAACATTAGACATCCTTAATACTTTCAAAGAAGTGAGTTAATCTCCTAACTAACCCAACTTGGCTATTCATAAAACTAGTAAAGGATATCAAGGTCTTGTACGTCTACCGTACTATATACGTACAACTAGTCATGCTCAAAAGATAGGAAAAGTTCTACATACCTCGCCGGGTCAAACCATTTGCCAAGTACAAAGTCCCGCCCGTAGTATGTCAACCTATAATATTCACAATACGTCTATTAAAGCCTTACTTCAAACGTAGAATATTATAAGTGTCAAGTCGCTAATTTCTACGGAAAATCGGACAGCACCTCCTTTGTTTCTACTTAATTTGCCACCTTTTTCAAGGCCGAATACAATAACCAAACACGCCACATTTAAGGCCCAATCAATGCAATCAACCATAGGGGATTACACGCCTACTAGACGTGTAAAATTCCGCCCCACAATAGATATCAATTTGATACAACTTACTAGGCCAAATCGGCTAACTTGAAGTACTACTACATCAATTCTTATCCAATATCCATTTCAATCCAAGTTGTTAGCATAACATGATATCAAGTCGCAATTGATTATAACTACAATAATCCTCAAGTAAATAACATGCGATGATTTCTAATAAACGACCAATTAGTAATCCAACTTCAAGTGGCTTATAACATTTCGGATTTAAGCTACAAGCAATCCATAATACTTATAAACTTCAACCTATCAACTTCATGCTAGCAACAAGTAAAGCTAACAACAACAATAAATAATCTTGTAACACTTATAAAGGACAAGATTATACCTTAACGAATCTTAATCCAACTCCAAAACCGAAGTCGCTCCTTAGCAACTTAGAGCCTCTTCAAGACGCTTCAATCCTCTAGCTGAGACCCTTAGAACAACACCAACAAACTTCTTTCAAACTTCCAAACAAAACCTAGAAAGCAACTAGGTTTTCGCTTTGCGACTAACCCGAAAACTATCCTTTTTCCGAGATGTTTCTATTGAGACATGCTTACAATATACTCAAGAACCTTGGTTTAAAGTGTGGGGCTTAATGAACAAGGAACAAAAAAATTTCTTTTTCTTTGGACATGAACCCGAGAGCAACATGCTTGAGTTCTTCAAATTTTGTGAAAATTTGGCTAAGTGTTAAGCTCACTCTTGCTACTAGTAGTATTATATAGCACATTGGAGGGTCAAGATATGAACAATTGGATGGCTTGGATAAGCTCCTAGTAAATATCAAGCCTTTGTGGGTCCTTTGACTTAGTCAAGATTATCAAGCTTTCAAGTTGCAAGACTTGTCTTGCTAACAAAGGTCCAATGACCCTCTTGCCCTTGCACAAATCCTCCAAGGCATCATTAAGGGGGGGGTGACACGTGTCGCCCTCCCATTCGTCATAATAATACGTTTTCCGGCAATTTCATAATTCCGATAAATTTTACAAGTTTCAAATCTTAACCCTTGTGAGTTCTTACGTACGTTCTTAAAATATGTCCTGTAAATACGGGGTGTAACACTATGTTTGTAAATTAAGCTACGTGGTATGCTTAAGATGATAGTACGAATGAGATCCGTGTGGGGTAAGTAATGGTTGTGTGATCAAGACAATACGATTATGGTATTATGAGAAGTTAGTGTACCCGTTTATGGGGTGGGATCAGTTGGTAGTAGTCCCGCTACGTGACAGGGTCACGAGGGTGCAAGGCCCAAGTCTAGTAAATTGTTTTACGGTTTTGTGGACGCGTTCCATCAGAACCAGGTCGTGAGAGCCGGAAATGGCCTTATATTGTTCGATTTAGTAACTCCAAAGATTGGAGGCCAGAATTAGTATGGAGGTTATGTACGTATGTTAGAATAAGTTGGGAAGTACGGAAAGAGTACGACCAGTAAGAAAGAGAGCAACCAAGTGTAAAAGAATAGAGCCTGAATCCATAAGAACCTTTCAAATAAGCTACACCGTGAGAGATTGGGTGGTAGGCGGCGGTATATGAAATTGCCGGTGATGATAATCTGATCGTCGGATCTAGCAGACCTAGTAGAGCTGGATACGACGGACTTTGAGGTTATTATGGGGTTATGTGTACCCGTGTTATTAGGTGATGGATGTGAGACTGGTAAGATCTTCAGTTTCATTATGCCATAGGTTACAGTTTTAGATAACCGTGGGAAAAGTATTGTGTTGTGGAAAAATTGGTATGAAGGGGTTGTAAAAGGAAACTATGTCGCTAACTATTAGATTGACTCCGAAGGAACATTAGTGTTACATCCCGTAAGTCCAGGACATGTATAAGAGAATGTACGTAAGGAATCAAGACTTGGAAATTGGTACGAAATGAAGAATTGTTTTTCCGACAGAAAATCTTCCGAACGTCGGAAAGGAGAAATGTTCGTTGTTGAGAATTGGATTCTCAAAATGCATTATTTGAAGAGTATGGAACTTATTAACATTATGGAAAATTATTTTTACGGATTTGGTCACGTGGGGCCCACAGAAATTTTACATTTTGTGGGACCATGAGGTTACGAAATTTTATGGACGAATGGGAGGGCGACACGTGGCACTCCCATATATGGTGTTGGACGAAAATTAGTAAGGATTGGATGGTCATTTACCACGGTGGAAGATAAGTCTTGCAAGCTTGATTTTGTTGACTTGTCAACTTGTCCACATGGGCTTGATCCTAGTGAAACTCATCTTAGCCATCCATTTGTTTAAGTCTAGACCCTCCAATGTGTTATAAATACATACTAGTAGCAAGACAATGTCTTGAAGACTTAGAAAAATTTCACAACACTTTGTGCTAGCATAAGTGCTCTCGGGTTTGAGCATCCCCACACAAAAAAATTTGCAATTTTGATCCATTAGCCTCAAGACTTTAACCCAATGTCCCTAAGGGTATTGTAAGGATATCTCAATAAAAATATTTCGGAAAAACGACGTTTTCGTATTAGTCGCAAGGCGGAAACTTAAGGAGTTCTTCAACTTTGGAGTTGGAACTTGAAGATGGGTTCTTCATAGGCTTATAAGGAGTGCTTAGAGCGGATTGGAACATAAGGAAAGGAGCTAAGAATTGCTAAGGCGCGATTTTGAATCTTGGAAATTTTAAGGGCTTATAAAGGTATAATCTTGTCGTTTTAGTAATTGAGATTACTTGTTGTTGTAGCTATGGTTATTAGCAAGCATGAGATATATTGTATGAAGTTGATAAGTATATTGGCTATTGGAACCCTAATCCGAAAACTAGCATGTTTAGCCTTAAGATTGCAATTCAAGTCGATTATTAGTTTAAGTCGTCGCATGTTGTATAAAGAAGGAAATTGTAGTTGTTGAAGTTGCTTATGACTATATAACATGTTATACCTTAGAACTTGGAATTGGAAAAGGATTGGATAAGACTTTGAATTGTTGGTTTGTTGGCCGAGAATGACTAGTGAGTTTTAAACTACTTGGTATGAATTGTGGGGCGGAATTTTACACGTATTGCAAGGCGTGTAATCCCCTTTGTTTGGTTGTTGTTTTGAGCCTTAAATGTGGCGTGTTGGTTATTGTATTCGGCCTTGAAAAAGGTGGCAAAGTGAGTAGAAACAAAGGAAGTCTTTGCCCGATTTTCCGTAGAATTAGAGGCAGTATACTTAGTATTATTCTCGTTAGAAACTAGAAGTTTATAGTCTTGTTGTGACCATTATAGGTTGACACTTCTACGTGCAGCGTATTAAACGCTTATCTTGTGGATTTAGCCGAAAGGTATGTGAACTATCTCTCTTACAGCATGATTCCTTAAGATAAAGAAAGTATTTCCTACTCTTAAATGATCCATTCCTTGGTTGTATTTGGATTGCCTAAAGTAGAATTTGTTCTATGTACTTCCTTGATTGTACTTTTATGTTTAAATTGTAAGTTGTATAATCCATTGCCTTAGTGAAGTTTGGATTCTTAAAGAGTGGAAGTATTTTACTTAAAGTACATAGAGTCTTGAAAAGGAAGTGGTTTCCAAACCTTTTGGCTAGTGCCTTAGTTCCAAAACCTAAAGGTCATTATAATGACTTTAGGGGAGTCAAAGGAGTGATTTACTTAATTGTTTTAAAAGAGGAGAAATGACATGATTTAAGAGAAGTAACTTGTTTTAAAGGTGTGAGTTACTTGAGGTTTAAAAGTAGAAGAAACTTGTTTTCTATATATTAAGAGACTCGAAGTATTTTTGAAAGTTAAGAAACTTGATTTGAAAGTTTGTGATACTTGGTTTTAAGTATAAGTCTCTTAGTTATAAAAAGAATGAAATTGTCTAAAAACCATAAAGGGTTATAACGGCTTTATGGGAAGTTGGTTATAACGGCTTTATGGAAGGTTTAGAAAGTTGTCTATTTTGATTAAAGGGCATAAGTTGCCTTGATTGTGAAAATTTGAAGTTACTTGATTTCAAGCTTTGAAATGAGTTTACTAAGAGTGTAGTAACTTACTTTGAAAAATAGACACACCTTGATACTACGGGTGTTAGTATCTTGGGGTATTAAATAAAAATGAGTCTTTTGAAAAGAATGTACGTACGTAGTACTTTGGCTTGATTAATTGAGAATTATTCTAAGTGAGCCTTGATAAGTACTTTGGCTTGATTAATTGAGAATTATTCTAAGTGTGCCTTGATAAGTACTTTGGCTTGTTTAATTGAGAATTATTCTAAGTATGCCTTGATAAGTACATTGGCTTGATTAATTGAGAATTAGTCTAAGTGTGCCTTGATAAGTACTTTGGCTTGACTAATTGAGAATTATTCTAAGTGTGCCTTGATAAAGTACTTTGGCTTGATTAATTGAGAATTATTCTAAGTGTGCATTGATAAGTACATTGGCTTGTTTAATTGAGAATTGCCTATGTGTGCTGGTAATAGCCGGTTGTGTGCTATTGGTATATCATTCATTTCGGGGTCATTCCCCGGGTTTGTGGCATTTGCATATTCCGTGGATTTGCTACCCACGATGCGAGGAATACCTCATGCGAGTCCGCAAGGGCTTATGCGGGTGAAATAGTCCCATGCGGGCGGGTCCAGCATATGCGAGGAATACCTCATGCAAGTCTGTAAGGGCTTATGCGGGTGAAATAGTCCCATGCGAGGAATACCTCATGCGGGTCCACGCGACCTATACGGGTGAAATAGTCCCAGGAATAGGATTGCTTAATGATACTGCGGGCGGGTGGTCCTTCTTTGATCATGAGCTCCCTAGTTTATATTGTAAGTATACTACTGTTTACTCTCATTGTTAGTAAGGCACAATGTACTGTAATTTGATTATCATGGATCGCCGTGATGGGAAGGATTCCACGGGCATGATTGATATTATGGGCGTGAGACCCATGGTTATATTTTAGTAATGACTTTGAGGGCATGCGTCCCTGACTTGATATGACTGTTTATGTATTGTGTACTGTAGGTTGGCTATCATACATGTCTCCTATTTTGTTAGACTGTTATGATTTCATTACAGTACTTACTGCTTCACATACTTGGTACATTCTTGTCTTGACCTCCTTGAGGCTGCGTTCATCTGCATGAGTTTAGTCTGTTGTTTGGTGATCGGCAGTGTAGGACCACCTTTCGAGTTTTGGATAGCTCCTACATTGGGAGTTTATCTTTTGGTATAAGTTCTTTCGATCTGTGCTTTTATCTGATTATGATGCAGCGGGGCCTTGTCCCGTCATAGTTCAGTATAACTCTTAGAGGTCTGTATTCATATGTGGGGTTGGACTCGTGTACAGTGAAGTGTCTTTTGTTTATGTACATTATATGGCAGCCTAGTCGGCTTTGCCCTTGCACGTATGTTGGTTTTAAAAAAAAAAAGTGTTATTTAAATTCCGCAGTTTACTTGTGTTGTTAAGGTAGAAGGGTGCCCCGATAGGGCACCAGTCAAGGGCCTGGGGTTCGGGGTCTGACAATTCGGGGACGAATGTTTCTAAGGGGGGAAGAAAGTTACACCCCGTAATTTCAGGTCATGTATTTGAGAACGTACGAAAGGAAATAAGATTTGAATTTGGAAAGATAAGTTGACAGAATGTTTTTGGACAGATTTTCAGTCAATTTTAGAGCGGTATATCTCCTAGTATATAAGGGGGTTTTAGGTGTTTAAAAGGCCTAGTATGAAGTTCCTTGAGTCTAGTTTCCAATGCAACAAGCCGCTCGTCGATTGGACATCGGAGTAGAAAGTTATGGACGTTGCAAGATCAGCTGGCAGAAGAGAAGGAAAAATGTTTCAGTCAAGCGCCACGGCGCCGGCTGCAGGGCCGCGGCGCCAAGGCGAGATTTTCCGCGAAAATTAGGTGAAAATCAGAAGATATTTTGTAAAAGGCCCATGGGAGGGCGACAAGTGTCCCTCCCATCTTGTAGACCAAGAAATGTCTTATTTATTGACCAAGTCTTGCAAGACTTGGCCATTTGCAAAGATCCATCCTAAAGGAATTCCTCTTCTCTTCTCCCTAAAATTTTAAGAACCCTAAGCCTAGTGAAATTATTGGTGAGGCGGCAAGAAGAATATATGTTGGCAAGCTTGTAGAGGGTTCGTGTGGATGATTTTTACAAGAAAGGGAGTTGCGGAAAAGAGCTTAAGCGGGCGAGATCCTTGGAATATTTTGGGCTTATTGAGGTAATGATCTTTGTCTTCCTATGAAATTGAAGATTTCATGTTGTAGTAATTTGATAAATGAACTTGTGATATAAGGAATGAAGTTTAATAAGTGTTAAGATACATTGGAAGGTTAAAAGCCGAGAAATGGCATGTTAGCCATTGAAGATGTTAATCAATTTTGTTGTTAGTTATAATCGTCACATGTTATACGATAAAGGGAAGTTAGTTGTTATAATTGTTATGACTTGTATAACATGTTGGAATAACGACTTGGGTTATAAGGAATGGGAAAAAAAGGACTATATGTTGTCATTATTGTAGCCGAGATTGGCCTTAATAATAATGGACTATTATTTATGAATTGTGGGCAGAATTTTACACGTCCAGTTAGGCGTGTAATCCCCTTTGGATAGCTAAATTGTTGGGCCTTAAATGTGGCGTGTTTGGTTGTTAAATTCGGGCCTTGGAAAAGGTGGAAAAGTACGTAGAAACAAAGGAAGTGCTGTCCAATTTTCTGTAGAATAAGGGACTTTACAATTAGAATATTCTACGTTGAATCTAGAAGCTAATAGACGTATTATGGTAATTATAAGTCGACATACTACGTGCGGCATATTGGACTTAGCAAGATGGATTGAACCGAAGAGGTATGTGGAAACTTTCTTATCTCTTGAGCATGAGTAATTATAAATGTATAGTACGGTAGACGTACGAGATTTAAATGAAGTCAGTTCATTTGATATACTTGACTTTTTTTAAGAATGTCTAAGTTGGTTGAGTTAGAGAATTAACTCACTTGTTTTTAAAGAAAGGTTAAAAGAATGTTTATTCTAATAAGGTAAACCAGGATTTCCTGACTTGAAAAAGTATATAATACTTGATTTGGAAAGTATTGATTCTTGAACTATTCTAAAGATAAGGGACTTGATTTCTAAGTTAAGAAACTTGTTTTCTAAAGTTAAGAGACTTGAATTATTTTGAAAGTTATGTAACTTGATTTGAAAGTATAAGTCTCTTGGTCATAAAAAGAATGAATTTGTCTAAGACATAAAGAGTTATAACGGCTTTATGGGAAGTTAGTTATGACGACTTTATGAAAGGATAAGGATGTCTTAGTTTCTAAAGCATAAAGTTAGTATAACGGCTTTATGGGATGTTGGTTATAACAACTTTATGGAAGGTTGAAGGAATGGTTTTCTCGAGTATGGTAAACAAAGATTAATGACTTGAAATAAAGAAGGGCAATTTTATTTAAAGGCATCAATTGCTTAAAGTTTAAAGTAAGGGGTCACTTGATTAGAAGCCTAAAAGTATAATTCTAAGTGTAGTGACGTATGTGAAGTGTAGATTAGCCTTGATACTACGAGTGCTAGTATCTTGGGGTTTTATATGAAAGTGCCTTGAGGTTATAAAATGAGATCAACTTGGTATGTTAATGAAAGTCTAAAGATTTTATGAACTTGCTTATACTCGCTTGTGATAGCCTTGGAGTGCAGGTATTATGTTGATACGCTGCCGTGACTCTAAGTTGGGGGGTCGGCTGTCTTGTTGTGAAATTATTTGGACGTACCGACAGTGATGGAGGATTCCACAGGTATGCTTCCATTGTGATTGATCCATGGACGTACTTACGATGGAGGATTTTGGGGCATGCTACCATGATGGGGGTTAAATTCCCGGATAGGATTATTACTCCATGGATTAGCTCTCCATGAAGACATGTACCCGAGATGAGGGATTCCACGTGCATGTTATATATGATTATTACTCCATGGATTAGCTCTCCATGAAGATATGTACCCGAGATGAGGGATTCCACGGGCATGTTATATACGATTATTACTCCATGGATTAGCTCTGCATGAAGACATGTACCCGAGATGAGGGATTCCACGGGCATGTTATATACGATTATTACTCCATGGATTAGCTCCCCATGAAGTCATGTACCCGTGATGAGGGATTCCACGGGCATAAGATATATATATATATATTGTATGTGTGTACCCCGAAAGTGAGGTAGGATGCCACGGGCGCGTCACATGATTACATTTTACAATTTCGGCTGTCGGCAGTGATGGAGGATCCCACGGGCAGGAGATATATATATATATGCTTTGTATGTGTGTACACCGACAGTGAGGTAGGATGTCAGGGGCGCGTCACATGGTTATATTTTACGCTTGCGGCTGTCGGCAGTGATGGAGGATCCCACGGGCAGGAGATATATATATATGCTTTGTATGTGTGTCTGGCAAAGCGGTGAGGTAGGATGCCGAGCGCGTCACATGGTTATATTTTACGCTTGCGGTATAGCGATGATGAGGGATCCCACGGGCACGCTTTGGTATTTGAGGGCTTGTGTCCCTAGATATGGTGTGACTACTGTTCATGTGATGAAATAGTCCTTAAAAGGTATTGTGACTTGCTTGAAAAGTAAATATGACTTGATACTACGGTTATTAGTATCTTGAAAGTTTTATTTGAAAAATAGTCATTTAAAAGAATAAAAGTACGTAGTACTTTGGGTTAAATTCCCGGATTTTATAATGACATGATAGTGCCTTAAGTAAACTAAAATGAGAGGGCATATGAACAAAACTAATAAGAAGTTAGAGAATTTCTTAACTTGCTTATGTTATGTATGATAAGTCGGTAGTGCTTATGTTATGTATGATAAGCCGGTAGTGTTTATGTTATGTATGATAGCCGGTTGTGCTAGGGTATGTTATTCTTGCGGGGTAAACCCCCGGGTTACTACTTATTCCATGGATTTTCTACACATGATGCGAGTGCGGAGTTTGTACTCATTGCGGGCCCACCGGGCCCATGCGGGTGAAATAGTCTCATGCGAGGCGGATGACCTCATTGCGGGTCCACAGGACCTATGCGGGTGAAATAGTCCCATGCGAGGCGGATGACCTCATTGCGGGTCCACATGACCTATGCGGGTGAAATAGTCCCAGGAGTAGGATTGCTTAATGATACTACGTGCGGGTGGCCCTAATTTGATCATGAGCCTCCTATTTTTATGCAGTAAGGTATACTCTTGTTTACTCTCATTGTTAGTAAGGCACAGTGTACTGTTATTTGAGTTATCATACATGTCTCGAGCTTTATTTTAGACTTTATGATTTCATTCTGATGCTTCGATTTCACATACTTGGTACATATTATCTTGACCTCGCCGAAGTGCGTTCATGCCGCAGGTAGAATTATACAGGTTGTTGATCCTCACTCTTAGGATCACTGTTCAGCTGAAGCTCCATTACTCCGGAGGCTTGTCATTGGTTCAGATACCTGGTATTGTCGGTTGTTGTACATACAGGGGTATGGCGGGGCCCTATCCCGTCATAATTGTTATGTTAAAACTCTTAGAGGTCTGTAGTCATGTCACGACCTGATCCCGGGCCCGTAACTGGTGCCTTACCCCGGGCACCCTAGTGATACAACATCAGAGAAAATCAGCGGAAATAAAAACTTAAACATGAAACAAGAGATAAAGTATGAAACAGGCTAACCAAAACGGTCACCTTCATGTATATATATATAACCGAACAGTTACATCCTTTACAACCCTGCCCACAACAGTACTACAGACCTCTAAGAATGTAACCATAACTATGACGGGACAGGGCCCCGCCATACCCCTGAATGTACAAGTAACTACACTGACAGGGGACTATACCAAAGATAAGCCTCCGGAGAAACGGAGCTTCCGAGCAACGACTGTGATCCTAAGGCGAGGATCCCCAACCGATGTACCTCTACTGCGGCATGAACGCGGCCAGAAGGTCGATAACAGTACCAAGTATGTGAAACTGTAAAAATACTGTAAATGAAATCATAATAGTCTATATAAAGCAGGAGACATGTATGATAACCAAACTACAATCCACAATATATAAACAGTCATGTCAAGTCAGGGACTCACGCCCCCCGACTCGTCCAAAATATTCCGTCTTCCGAAAATATCCAAAATACCGAAAATCTCAAAAACAAAGCGGGCCCCACAAAACCGTAAATTTCTCCCGTGGGACCCACGTGACCATTTTCGAAAATAAAATCTCAAAATTCTAATATAATCCAAGAAGTCCAAATACCAAATTTGGGAACCCAATTCCCATTAACGAACCTTTTTCTTCACAAAAACCGGAAACTTTTCCGTCGAAAAAATCACATCTTCCTTTCTTTCCAAAACTTATGTCGTATTCTTGTACGTACATCCTCACATACATACCCTGGAACTACGGGGTATAACATTCTTCCCCCCTTAGAAACATACGTCCCGAATGTTCTTTCTAAGTCTCCAAACACACATGCGCCGGTATAGTCTTCACTACTATACTTACGAAACCAATCATGCCATCAATGGCCATAGTATAACATACAAATCCAAGCCAACGAGGAATCACCTCTAACATCACAAAAAGCTCACCCCCATGGTCTAAAGGATACTCCCTTCGCATCTTCACTTCACAAAAGAAATGATCACTTCCGTTCTCATAACACATTGTTCGCTTCTCTTCTTACTCGTTGTCCCTTCTCGTACACCCGAACTCTCTATGGTACACGTTCCACACTTCAGTTACCGCTTCAATTTGCACAACCCTGGAGTTACCACCTCCAAACTTGGTCATCTTACTAGCCTCAAATTCCCTCAAGGCCATTCCCGGCCTTCACGATTCGATCCTGGTCGAACACATCCACGAACTCATACGATGGTTACCTAAACTTGGGCCTAGCACCCTCGTGACCCTATCACACAGCGGGACCACCTCGAACTGACCCCGCCTCACTCCGGGCTGCGGGTTGACCCGCGATCTGGCCTCAACTCGACCCGCTATCGCCCAAACTCTCTCGTTCCCCGATCCGGAACAATCTTACTAATTCACGTCATGAAAGCTACCACTTCCATCTCACACTACCCAAGGAATTATCCCTCAATATATTTCACGCATACCAAGTGTTTCGACAAAGACTAACCGTAAAATATTTTTCTCAAGATGGCCTTACATCTAAGGTCTCAACGTGTAAAATTCTAAGGTCCACACCTTCCATACCCCCATACTTACCTTTCAACTAACCAGGTTTTCTAACACATCAATAACACAATGCTATCCGTACATAGCACACAGTAAGAAAATCATCATATCAAGCATACTAAACTCTAGAGGGTTAAGGATATACATGTATCTACCGCTTCACTCTAATCATAGGCCTGCCCTGCAGGGCGCATAGTTGTAGAAGGTGATAAACCAGCCATAGATCCTGAAGTAGAGTCTACATCCGCTACCTGCGGTCGGACAATTTCGCAAAATGGCCTGCCGTCGCATGTAAAACAACTTCCCGAACCAGCACGACACTCTCTTATGGATTCTACCGCGGCCACTGAGGTAAGGGTGGCCTCATCCGTCAACACCACTACTCCCGAAAACTGAACCTGGAGCCACACCGCTCACGAATACTCTGAATGCCACGAAGGCGCGGAGGACCGCTCTGTCTTGGCGGAGCGCATAACTAGTCTGTTCTTGAGGGTCCACCTCGAAAGTCGCCAAAAGACCTGCTGTTCGGCCTCTTCGCTGATCCGGCCATTCCGTCGACCTCTCCGCTCCTCACACCAGTGCATAAGCTGCGTGCGGGCAATGTCCATGCGGTGAAGAAGAGCTACGCCGAGCAACTCTCGCCAAATAATCGTCTAGCCTCGTGACATAGCGGTGCACTCGTCCTCCATACTAGCTACTAATGCGGGGACATATCGGGCAACGAGTCGAACTCCACGTTGTACTCCCGAACCGTCGCGATCTGCCTCAACATCAAAAATCTGTCGGCGAGCCCTCGCCATCGTGGGGCAAGAAATGTGCAAGAAAAGCCACGAGAACTCGTCCCATACGGTGGAAGCGCATGCTCCCCGGGGCGGTTCCGTGAATCAAACCGATCGCGGTATCACGCGGCCGATGCGAACCAATATCACCGACTGCGCCTCGGAGGCCTTGATCACTCTCGTGATCCAGAATCGCTTGATAAACTCACGAGGTCATCCTCGGCTCGATCCATAGAACAACGGTGATCGCAACTTAAGAAGTCGAAGTCTCCAACTATCGGCCACGGGTGCCTTCATGGTACCCCGGCTCCGTCATCCTCAAGTCTCGTCATAAACCTAACTAGTAATCGGGCCATCTCCTTGCAACCCATATCCTGCATTCTGGCGTGGTGGAGGCTCAGTCTTGTGGTCTCAGCGACCAACTGCTGCGGCTCTAAACTTCTTTGCTTTGGAGGCATCGTAGAATCCGCCGTCTGTAGCACCACCTCGGGTAAAAACTGGGCCTCTGCCCTGGTAACCCTCCGTGCTCTACTCGCAGCTCCCTCTGCTGCCTTGCCCTTCTGGGCTCTGGTTGCCTTGCGTGGAGGCATAACTGATATAAAAGAATGCGTCAGAGGGAGTCCAACTTACAACACAACTCTAAGGCACGATCTCAGAGTGAGAAGAATGGAAACCAATCCTAAATGTCCTGCAGCCTCCTGATTATAGATGTGGTACACAACACCCCTATAATCAAGACTCTACTAGACACGGTCTGTAGACACTTTCCGAGGACTAACTGCTCTGATACCACTTTTGTCACGACCCGATCCCGGGCCCGTGACTGGTGCCTTACCCCGGGCACCCTAGTGATACAACATCAGAGAAAATCAGCGGAAATAAAAACTTAAACATGAAACAAGAGATAAAGTATGAAACAGGCTAACCAAAATGGTCACCTTCATGTATATATATATAACTGAACAGTTACATCCTTTACAACCCTGCCCACAACAGTACTACAGACCTCTAAGAATGTAACCATAACTATGACGGGACAGGGCCCCGCCATACCCCTGAATGTACAAGTAACTACAGCGAGTGACTATACCAAAGATAAGCCTCGAGAAACGGAGCTTAGTGAACGCCGAATTGTGATCCTAAGGCGAGGATCCCCAACCGATGTACCTACTGCGGCATGAACGCAGCCCGAAGGAGGTCGATCTAACAGTACCAAGTATGTGAAACTGTAAAAATACTGTAAATGAAATCATAATAGTCTATATAAAGCAGGAGACATGTATGATAACCAAACTACAGTCCACAATATATAAGCGATCGGGGACTCACGCCAAAGTCATTACTCAAATATACAATGGGTCTCACGCCCAACATCAATCATGCCCGTGGAATACGCCCGCCATCGCGGCGATCATGATATTATCACACCAAGAAGTACACATGAACACGAGTCCCACGAGTCATAAAAACCGTGCGGGGCAAATCGAAGGCTAACTACGGATACGAAGCGCATCCTCGACGGACCGAGGCAAGTCTGAAAGCCAACTACGGATACCAAGCGGTACCAATAAATCTACATAACCATACCACGAAGGCGACCCGGGCAAGTACGAAAGCCAACTACGGATACCAAGCTGCGCCCGCGCGGTGGCGGGGCTAATGCGAAGACTAACTACGGATACCTGGCCGGAATCACGAGACCCGTCACAAACTGAGCAGGGCAATCACGAAGGCCAACTACGGATACCAAGCGAAACGACCCGCGACTTGGGTGCGAGCCAACTACGGATACCAAGCCGTCGGTAAAACCTCATGGAGAGCTAGTCCATGGAATAATAATCCTAATGGAACCATACCCGTGGGCCACCCAACGTGTCAGTAGGTCCATCAATCAAGAACAACATGACCGGCCCTCCATCGAGAGACGCGGTAACATAAGGATACAACACTTGCACAACAAGGCTATCACACGCAAACATAGGCAAGTTACACACAACTCAAGGTACTTTCATTTTATGACAAAGTCCAGGTTTTAATCCCCAAAGTACTACGTATGTTAAATTCTTTTTAGAAGATCCATTTCTTTTACAAAAGTCACCCGATACCCGTAGTATCAAAATAAAGTGACTAACATTTTAATTAAACCAAAACACTTATTCTTTTAAAGTCAAGTTACCATTTTAAAACCAATGATAAAAACCATTCCTTTGTTTTCATAAAGTCGTTATAACTAACTTCCCATAAAGCTGTTATAACACTTTATGTTCTAAACCAAAAACTCTTTAATTCCACAAGTCTCTTTTCTTTTAAAACAACAACAAGTATTCTTTTAAAACCCAAATAACTTACTCTTTTCAAAACAAGTAACCTATACTTAAAATCAAGTTACTTCTCTTTTTCCGAAAACAAGTCGTTATAAGTCAAGTCTCTTATCTTTCAAGATCAATTCTCTTAACTTTCAAAATCAATAAAGCATTCTTTTACCTACATAAAGTCGTTATAACTAACTTCCCATAAAGCTATTATAACACCTTATGTTTTAAACCAACCAATTCACTTAGCACATGTACGTCTACCGTACTACATAGTTCACAACAATCATGCTAGAAAAGATAGGAAGAGGTTCACATACCTCGCGACGATTATCGACAATTAGCAAAACGCTCCACGATCAGTAACCACGCTGGCCGTTTCCACTCTTGAGTAGAATACGCTACTCGTAGTAATGCAACGTATAAACGCCACAAAACACCTATCAACTCCTAGATCTCCTCGTAGAATATTCTAAATGCAAGATTCCTTATTCTATAGAAAATTCGGCAGCACCCCCCCCCCCCCCGCAACCACATAAATCTCCTCTTCTACTCAGGCCCGCTACCAGGCCAACAACTCCCAGGGGAGAGGGTTACACGTCTAACCGGACGTGTACAATTCTACTTCAGAATAATACTACACAAGTCTCACGTAAATACATTGATGTAAATCTGATTCAATCCTTTATAATCATCCTTCCAATATAATATACTCAAGTAAATTACTCTGATATGTAATATCCAATTACAATAGGGGGACATAGATCATTACCTCGATAAGCCCAAAATTATCCAAGTTTATAAGTCGATCCTGAGCAACGTTTAGCTCCAATTACTTACACTCCAACCCGCTCCAAGAGACCCTTAGAAGTTTCTAAACAACTTCTCTAAACACTTCAATCAAGCTTATGAAGATTTTTCTAGGGTTTCATTTTGCGACTTTTGGAAAAAGTAGTATTTTCGGGCTCCTAGTATTAAAACAACTTTGGAATACTACTAGGGATACTAGGCCAAGGTATTTGGGATTATATAATAATACTCCAAGTATTTCTACACAAGTGGGGGAAGGTGGGACGAGAACAAGCTAAAAGGGAGGGAGTATTTTGCTTGAAAAAGCTTCAAGTGTGGGATGAATATTATGCTTCAAGCTAAGGGGTATTTATAGAAGAATTAAGGGCCATGATCAAGTCAAGTGTATGGTCAAGATTGGGCCATGTGTGTGTGGGTCCCACCACACCACATGGCCAACGAAATTGCTAGACAAGTGGCTTGCCACTTGTTGGGCCATTTCGGCCAAGAGCCAATTGTCCCTCCAATTCGGCCAAGTGACACATGGGGGTGACACGTGTCTCCCCCCGACTCGTCCAAAATATTTCGTCTTCCGAAATATCCAAAATACCGAAAATCTCAAAAACAAAGCGGGCCCCACAAAACCGTAAATTTCTCCCGTGGGCCCCACGTGACCATTTCCGAAAATAAAATCTCAAAATTCTAATATAATCCAAGAAGTCCAAATACCAAATCTGGGAACCCAATTCCCATTAACGAACCTTTTTCTTCACAAAAACCGGAAACTTTTCCGTCGAAAAAATCACATCTTCCTTTCTTTCCAAAATTTACAGCCGTATTCTTGCATGCGTACATCCTCACATACATACCCTGGAACTACGGGGTATAACATTCTTCCCCCCTTAGAAACATTCGTTCCGAATGTTCCTTCTAAGTCTCCAAACACACGTGCGTGTATAGTCTTCACTACTATACTTACGAAACCAATCATGCCATCAATGGCCATAGTATAACATACAAATCCAAGCCAACGAGGAATCACCTCTAACATCACAAAAAGCTCACCCCCATGGTCTAAAGGATACTCCCTTCGCATCTTCACTTCACAAAAGAAATGATCACTTTCGTTCTCATAACACATTGTTCGCTTCTCTTCTTACTCGTTGTCCCTTCACGTACACCTGAACTCTCTATGGTACACATTCCACACTTCAGTTACCGCTTCAATTTCCACAACCCTGGAGTTACCACCTTCAAACTTGGTCATCTTACTAGCCTCAAATTCCCTCAAGGCCATTCCCGCCCTTCACGATTCGATCCTGGTCGAACACATCCACGAACTCATACGATGGTTACCTAAACTTGGGCCTAGCACCCTCGTGACCCTATCACACAGCGGGACCACCTCGAACTGACCCCGCCTCACTCCGGGCTGCGGGTTGACCCGCGATCTGGCCTCAACCCGACCCGCTATCGCCCAAACTCTCTCGTTCCCCGATCCGGAACAATCTTACTAATTCACGTCATGAAAGCTACCACTTCCATCTCACACTACCCAAGGAATTATCCCTCAATATATTTCACGCATACCAAGTGTTTCAACAAAGACTAACCGTAAAATCTTTTTCTCAAGATGGCCTTACATCTAAGGTCTCAACGTGTAAAATTCTAAGGTCCACACCTTCCATACCCCCATACTTACCTTTCAACTAACCAGGTTTTCTAACACATCAATAACACAATGCTATCCGTACATAGCACACAATAAGAAGATCATCATATCAAGCATACTAAACTCTAGAGGGTTAAGGATATACCTGTATCTACCGCTTCACTCTAATCATAGGCCTGCCCTGCAGGGCGCATAGCTGTAGAAGGTGATAAACCAGCCATAGATCCTGAAGGCCGAGTCTCTACATCCGCGCTACCTCTGGTCGGACAATTTCTCGCAAAATGGCCCTGCTGGCCGCATGTAAAACAACCTCCCGAACCAGCACGACACTCCCCCTTATGGATTCTACCGCAACGGCCACAATGAGGTAAGGGTGGCCTCATCTGGTGAACACCACTACTCCCCCGAAAACCTGAACCCTTGGAGCCCTGACCTGCTCCTGAATACTCTGAATGCCCTGAAGACTGTGGAGGACCGCTCTGTACTGGCGGAGGCGCATAACTAGTCTGTTGCTGAGGCGGTCCGCCTCGAAATTCGCCAAAAGACTCTGCTGTTCTGGCTCTCTTCTGCTGATCCCGGTCATTCCGTCGACCTCTCCGCTCCTCACACCCAAGTGCATAAGCCTGCATGCGGGCAATGTCCATGCCCGGCTGAAGAGCTACGCCCGAGCAACTCTCTGCCAAATAATCGTCTAGCCCTGTGACATAGCAGTGCACTCTGTCCTCCATACTAGCTACTAATGCGGGGACATATCGGGCCAACGAGTCGAACTCCACGTTGTACTCCCGGCAAATGCGCCCGTCTGCCTCAACATCAAAAATCAGCCGGCGAGCCCTCGCCGTATGTGGGGGCAAGAAATGTAAGAAAAGCCCACGAGAACTCGTCCCATACGGTGGAAAGCATGCTCCCGGGGCGGTTCCGTGAATCAAACGATCGGCTGCGGTATCACGCGATCGATCACGAACCCAATATCACCGACTACGCCTCGAGAGGCCTTGATCACTCTCATGATCCAGAATCGCTTCGGATAAACTCACGGTCATCCTCGGCTCTCGATCCATAGAACAACGGTGGTCGCAACTTAGAAGTCCCGAAGTCTCACTATCGGCCAGGGTGCACTCATGGTACCCCGGCTCCGTCGTCCTCAAGTCTCGTCATAAACCTAACTAGTAATCGGGCCATCTCTTGCAACCCATATCCTCATTCTGGCCGTGGGTGGAGGCTCAGTCTTGTGGTCTCGGCGACCAACTGCTGCGCTCTAAACTCTGTTGGCCGTGGCATCGTAGAATCCGCCGTCTGTAGCACCACTCGGGTAAGCGGGCCTCGCCTGGTAACCCTCATGCTCTACTCGCGACTCCTCTGCGCCTTTCCTTCGGGCTCTAGTTGCCTTGCGTGAGGCATAAGCGATAAAAAGAATGCGTCGGAGAGTCCAACTTACAACACGGCTCTAAGGCACGATCTCGAGTGAGAAGAATGGAAACCAATCCTAAATGTCCTGCGGCCTCACGATTATAGATGTGGTGCACAACACACCGATAATCAAGACTACCTAGACACGGTATGTAGACACTTTCCGAGGACTAAGCGCTCGATACCACTTTTGTCACGACCCGATCCGGCGTGGCCCGTGTATCACGACCGACCCGGGCCCATGGTAGTGCCTTACCGGGCACCCTAGTGATACAACATCGAGAAAAACCGGCGGAAATAAAAACTCATGAAAGAAAGCGGTGAAATAAGCGAAAGCTTGACGGTTACCTTTTGTACATAAATTAAAACTTTGAGCAGTTACATCCCTTACAAACACCTTGCCACAACTGCTGAGACCTCTAAGAATTTTGAAACCATAATGACGGACGGGGCCCGCCATGCCCTGAATATACAAAAGTCTACTACTTGAGGAACCGTACCACGTGACAAGCTTAGGAGATATGGAGCTTTCCGAGAACCGAACAGCGATCCTAAGTGCGGATCGCCAAGCTATGTACCTCAACTGCGGCATGAACGCAGCCCGAAGGAGGTCGATAACAGTACCAGTATGTAATCGAAAAATCGTAAATGAAATCATAATAGTCTATATAAAGCGGGAGACATGTATGATAACCAAACTACTGACACATGACATATAAGCGATCATATCAAGATAGGGACTCGTGCGTGAAATCATCACTCAAATACAACGGGAATTTAACGCACAAAGCGCGTGCCGGCATCTCACCTCGGTATAAGCATGGCCTGGAACCGTCCTAGTGGGCCCATACGTGGACCATCCAACGTATCGGTATCCCCAAAGGAGATAACAAGATAACAATCCCTGTGGAAGCATACCCGTGGGCTACCCAACGTGTCAGTATGTCCAAACAACTAACAAACAAATACTCACTGTGGAAGCATACCCGTGGGCTACCCAACGTGTAAGTATGTACAATCAAATAAAAAGATAATACTCACTGTGGACGATACCGTGGCCACCCAACGTGTCGATGTCCAAACAACTACAAGATAACACTTAATGGAAGCATACTCGTGGGCTACCCAACGTGTCAGTATGTCCAAGAGGATCGAGATAGTGGAAGCATACCCGTGGGCTACCCACCGTGTCAAGATGTCCATCAATCAACGGATAGCGGCCCTCCATCGGGAGGCTCGGTAGCACACAATCAAACACTTGCACAACAAGGCTATCACAACAAGCATAGGCAAGTTACACACAACTCAAGGTACTTTAAACACTTCTTAACACAACGTCAAGTATACCAGTAAAACTCAAGTATCTAACCCCCTTAAGATCAAGGTACTCCTACCTTTTATAACCAAGCCACTTATGTTTTTCCATCACAAAGAGTTCAATATTTGAAAACAAGTTACTTCTCTATTTTCAAAAATATCAAGTTACCATTCTAAATCCAATAATGAATCCATTTCTTTATTTTCCATAAAGTCGTTATAACTAACTTCCCATAAAGCTATTATAACACTTTATGTTTTAAAACAATACAAAACAAAACCATGCCTTTCTTTTAAAAAAAACACTTCCAATTCTTAAGTCTCTTTTCTTTTAGAAATCGAATTCCTCACTTTGGAATTTTTAAGAAGATCAAAACTTGATTTCAATAATTCTTATTAGAGCAGCCATGATCTAGGAAATGTAATACCATTTTGTCTTATCTTAGCTTCTATGCAGATGGAGGTTTCTACTGGTTTTAACATGATAAATTGTCATTACTTCTTTCCTTTATTAACGCTGCATTGGCTTGTTAGATTCTTATCCCCATTTCCGAAATTTATGCAACATTATTCTTTTAACAACCACGTACTCATTTCTCACGAATGAGGTTTCACACTTTTCAACACCATTTAGGTCAATAATACGTCGAGCCTCTTATCTTTTGAAATCAACAACCATCCTTTTACCTACATAAAGTGGTTATAACAAACTTCCCATAAAGCCGTTATAACACTTTATGTTTTTAAACCAACCGATTACAACTATAAGCCCTTATGAGACCAAGAGGGCTTATTCTTTAACTACCGAGTACTTATTACTAACGAATAAGATTTTCCTACTCTTTCAACAATCAAGACCTTTAAACTTCATATCAAGTCAAGGTACAACAAGGGAAATCAAATTTCTTTAACACACGTGCATCTACTGCATTATATATTTCACAAATAATCATGCTGAAGAGGATAGGAAGAATCACATACCTCGCGACGATTGTCGACAATAAGCAAAATGCTCCACAGTACTATACCATCCAAGTAGGATACGCTACCGTAGTACTTCAATCCTATAAGGGTCATAAAACGTCTATCAAACTCTAGCTTCGAACGTAGAATAACTAAGTGCAAGGTCCCTACATTCTACGGAAAGTCGGACAACACTTCCTTTGTTTCTACTTACTATGCCACCTCTTTCAAGGCCGAATTTCAATAACCAACGCCACATTTAAGGCACACAATTCAGCTGACCACAAAGGGGATTACACGCCTTCTAATACGTGTAAAATTCCGCCCCACAACAACACAAAATAAACCAATAATTTCCATGCCATTCTTGGCCAACAATAAACCAATCCTAAACCCCTTTCCAACTCTTTTCCAATCCAAGTTCTTAGGTCTAACATGATATCTAGCCCTAGACATCTTCAACAACTACAATCCCCCTTTACAACATGCGACGACCAAATTAGTAACCAAATTGAAGTTAAAATCTTAAGGCTAACATGCCCATTTCAGTTTTCAACAAGACAACAAGATCCAAATCTATTCAAATATAACAGCCTCAGGCTCAATTCTAAACTACTCAAATATAACAGCCTCAGGCTCATTTCTAAACTACTATAACAAGTATAACTCATAACCAAGAGAAGGGGAAACTTTTACCTTTGGAGAAACCCACAAAAGCCCCTTTCTTCCACTTCTTTTCCGTCAAACTCATCTACCAGCGCTCCCCACAAGTTTACCCACACTTTTCCTTCTTGCCGCCGCTCCAACAATTTCCTCTTAGGCTAGGTTTCCTTCAAAAATCAAGAGAGAAGGGAGAGGATTTTCTTGGGAGGGTTTCCAAATGAAATGGCCAAGTATTCCAAGACTTGGCCCTAAAATAGGGCCCTTTTCCTGGTCAAAAGGATGGGAGGACACTTGTCCTCCCATGGGTCCTTTCGAAAATATCCCCGATTTCACCTTTACTGTGAAAAAATCCCACACGGCCAGCGCTTCCACTTCAGAAAATAATTTCCCGCATTCCGGCGCCGCACAGATTCCGGCGCTGCAACCCTGCGAGCCCTCAAGATAACCGCACTGCCCTCAGATTCGGCGCGCCATTGCACTTCGAACGAAACCACACCGCTTTGCTCGATTGCGCACCTAACTTGTAACTTCCATAACTTTCGACTCTGATGTCCTATCGACGAATGATTTGTTGTGTTGGGCACTAGATTTAACGGACTACACATTAGGCTTTTTAAACACCTCGAAATTCTTAACAACTGGGGTACAACACTCCAAGGTAGACTCAAAATCCGTTCAACACATGTTTGTCAACTTATCTTTCAACTTTCAAATCTTATATTCCTTGGTATGTTCTTATCTTATCTTATTGAATTTACGGGGTGTAACATTCCCCCCCCCCCCCTCCTTAGAAACATTCGTCCCGAATGTTCCTTCTAAGTCTCCAAAACGCAGACGCCGGTATAGTCTTCACTACTCCATTCACAAAAGCATCAGTTATGCCACTCATGGACTTATCACCCGAAAAATACTCCCCACATACTATGGACTTCCGACAAGGATCACTGTAAAATCCTTTACTCTAGTCGGCCTTACCTCTAAGGTCTCGATTGTTATAAATTCTAAAGTTCACAATTTTCTCATCCTCAGCCTTACCCTTTTCACTAATCAGGCTTCTAATCACATTTTTAACACAAAGTTATCCGAACATAACACTTAACACATCACATATCATCAATGCATACTAGTCTCTAGAGGGTTAAGAATATACCAGAATTCATCGCTTCACTTTCTTTTGTCGTTCTACTCATGTTTCTTCCTGCACGCGCACAAAAAGGAGGAGATGAATCACCATCGATCCCGAAGGTCGAGTTCTACATCCGCCACGACCCGATTCCGGCCCGTGATCGTGCCTTACCCCGCACCCTAGTGATACAACATCGAGTAATCACGAACATAAAACAATACAAGACATATTATGAAATATGAAACAATAACTGAGAAAACTTGCCTTTCGGCATATATATAAATAACAACTTTTTCCAACATGAGCAGTTTAATCCTTTTTACAAACCCCGCCTACAACAGCATTTACTGCACTTCTAAGAAATGATCGACAACAATGGCGGATGGCCCCGCCATACCACGAATGTAAACACCTACAACAACAGGACTATACCATCGATAAGCCTCCGAGAAACGGAGCTTTCCCACACGCCGAATCGTGACCCTAAGAGCGAGGATCAATGATGGTGTACCTTTACCGCGCAGATTTAACGCAGCTTCGGGCGAGGTCGACAACAGTACCAAGTATGTGAAATCAAAAATATCAGAAATGAAATCATAATAGTCTATAAAGCGGAGACATGTATGATAACCAAACTACGATCACAATAAATAAGCAAATATGTCAAGTCGTGACTCACGCCTCAAAGTTATCACAATAAAACCGCACGGCAAGTACGAAGGCATAGCCGACTACTAAGACCCACAGCACCAAAAATACCACAAATCGTATCTCGAGGTCTTTCTAGACCGCACCACATGATCGGCCGCCACTCGCCCGCAATATCAATGTCGCGTCTATCCACGAACTCTCGCAGCCCGCATAGGTCACCCATTGCACCCGCGTGAGGTATTCCTCGAATCATGGTCCCGCATCGCTCGAGGTATACCCCGCATCGGCGCAACCAACCTCGGTATCCGCCTAGGCTCCCGCAGCCCGCATAGTCTCAAAAGACCGCATAGTCTCAACAGACGCATAGGAATCCCCGCATCAGGCTAAACACCGAATGATCAATCTCGAGCTACCGCGACCGCATAGTCACAAGGATCGTGCATAGCCGTATAGACCGCATCGCGGTGGCAAGCCCTCGGATAACAAGTCAGGGTATGTGATACAATAACAAGATAACCGCTTAACGCTTGACAACGTAAGCACAACAAGAGTGACCCTTCTTACACAATAATCACAAGATACTAACACACGTAGCATCCTAACATGCTTACTTATCAAATCAACAAGAAAGTATTACAAGGCTATCACAAACCAATACAATCAAGTTATTCACACAAGGTACTTTCTACTAACAAGTTCGGGTACCTATCCCCAAAGTACTTCATACATTAAATCTTTAAAAGATACGTTACTTCACAAAAACCACACAATACCTGTAGTATATGAAAAATAGAGTGATTATCTTTTTAAAGTAAATCAATTACTTCTCTTTGTAAAATCAAGTAGCAACCTTCTTTTCCAATGTTCAAGTTTCTTATTTTAGAAGGGTTTCGTAGTTCATAGTCTTATTTAGTTAAGAATATAATTCTCTTTTAACTATCTGAGAAACATAAGTCTTATATGTGAGTAGGATATTCTTGTTTATAACAATCTTATTACAGCAGCCATGATCTAGGAAATATCATTTTGTCTCATCTTAGCTTCTATGCAGATGGAAGTTTCTACTGGTTTTAATAATACTTAATTAGTCAAAACATTTCCTTTTATTAACGCTGCAGTGGTTTGTCGATACACATTCTGATTTCCGAAATCAGTAAAACATTCTTAAGCCGTTATACCTAACTTCCCATAAAGCTAGTATAACTCTTAAGTTTTGCAAAAACCAAGTATTACTTCTTCTTTCAAAATGATTCAAAAATCTTTTGAAATACTTCAAGTTCTTTACTAATACATAACAAGCCAGTTATAGTTCAAATCAGTTACCTTTTAAAGACCACACGTATTTTCTTACCAACATAAAGCTGTTATAACCAACTTCCCATGAAGCCGTTATAACACTTTATGTTTTAAACCAATCAAATACATTTAGCACATGTACGTCTATCGTACTACATAGTTCACACATATCATGCTAGAAGAGATAGGAAGAGGTTCACATACCTCGCGACGAGTATCGACTGATAGCAAAACGCTCCAAGTACTTCCAACCGTCGGCTACTCCTTAAGCCAAGTAGATCGCGCCACACGTAGTACTTCAACCTATAAGGCCACAAGGCGCTTATTAACATTTAGATCCCCTCGTAGAACATTCTACAGAAAATTCAAGAAGACCTCCCCGCAACAGCGTAAATCTCCTCCTCTATCGAGGCCGGCTACCAAGCCAACCAGGGGGGGGGGGTTATACGTCTAACCCTAACGGGTACCATTCTACTCCACGGTACAACTACACAAGTCTACTGTAATACAGCCCTATGTAATTACAGTTCAGTATTCTACTTTAAAATCAGGCTTAAGTCAAAAGACATTGCCGATAACTACGTTCAGTTCTATATATAGTATACTTCAACTATATATTCTAACAATATGTAATTTCCAATTACAATAGAGGGACAAGATAATTACCTCGATAAGCCCATAATTATCCTAGTTAAAGTCGATCCTGGGCAATCGTTTAGCTCCAACCCGCTCTAAACCACCCTTAGAAGTTCTAACCAACTTCTACATACTACTCCAACAAACCATGGAGATTTTCCTAGGGTTTCGGTTTGGTGACTGACGGGAAGTATAATAGTATATCTGGGCTTTTCGTATAGGTATAACCTTAGAATACTACAAGGTATAAGGCTAAGGTAATTTGGGCATTATAACAATACTTTTGAGAGTATTTCTACCAAGAGAGGGGGGTATTATACGAAAGCAACTAGGCTAGGGGGGGGTACCCCACGGCCAAGGCACCACAAAGGGGAGGGGGAGGCTCTCGGCCACAAGGCCACTCAAAGGGGGAGGGGGGGTGTTGGACGAACACAACACAAGAGGAGGGAGGGATTTTAGGCTTGGAAGGTTTCATTTGTGGATGAAGAGTTCATCAACATAAGGGGGGTATTTATAGCAAAACCAAAGGCCAACCAATGGCCAAGATCTAGCCAAGTGCAAGGCAAGTGTAAGGCCAAGATCAAGCCAAGTGCACCCTAACCCCTACTCCACAAAACATGGCACAAAACAAGCCACAAAATAAGGCACAAAACCATGAACCAATCGGCCAAGGCCAAGCCTCCTCTTTACCGTCCAATGAGGGTGACAAGTGTCACCCTCCCGTTGGTCCAAAAATGTTTCGTCTCTCGGAAAAATCCGCAAAAATTAAAAATGACATCGCCGGAAATTCCCTACGAAAGTCGTGGAAAACGCTTTCACTAAAAACGACTCTAATCGGGTGTTTACAAAAATAATTCGCCAAGCCTATTCTCAAGTTCGAATTTCCTACGCACGCCCTTACGCACATACTTTGAAAATACGGTATAACATTCTCCTTCCTTAGAAACATTCGTCCCAATGTTCCTTCTAAGTCTCAAACAAACGCGCCAAAGATAGTCTTCACTACCATACTTACGAAACAATCCTCGCCACAAAGGGCCACGTAAACAAGCGCACAAAATACTTACATCCAAGTCCACGAGGAATCACCTCTAACATCACCACAAACACCTCTCTCCCGGGTCTAAAATATACTTCTTCCACACTTTTCCAAACAAAAGAAATGGTCACATCAATTCTCGCCATACATGCTCGCTTCTTCCCGATACCACTTTTGTCACATTGCCGCGAGGTTCTAGTGTCACTCGCGACCCAACAAATGGTGCCGACTACACGCGATCCCCGAGGTCGTCAGACACTCGAACTCTTACCACATTTCGACATCGCCGGTTTCCAAAACTCGGGTTACTATCTCTAACGTGGTCATCATTAACTGGGAACACTGATGGATCTCCGATACTTTCCGATCATAACAATACGAAGACCGGCCATATCGCCTCCTAAGTCGGACGGCAAAAGCTAACATATAGGCAACCCGCCTATTCTTCACATGAACTTAAAAGGCCCAAAGTAACCCGCTAAGTTCCTCCGTTTTCCAAAACTCGTCACACCCAAACCGGTGGTACTTTCAAGAAGACCGACCGCCAACTCGAACTCTAAGTTGCCGCCGATTATCCGCACGATTTCTCCGAGCCGCCGTAACCTCTTCTAGACAAGCTTTACTCTATCCACGATCTGGAACAAGCTCAACCAATTATCTCAATCCCGCCAACATCGAACCAATCGACGGCGACTCACCCATCCGCCTACAAGGCTTCAAAAGGCGACATCCGAACACCGAAATGGTAGCTTAAACACTCCTTCAACAGAGACAACAATTCTCGCAACTATCCCCGAAATCCAAACACCGCCCGAGGCGAATGTGATTCTCGGGACTTACTCGAGTTCCTAACCTTGCTCGGTAAAACCTCCGTAAAAGAAACAGCGCAACTGGCTCCACTGTCGACATAAGGTGAAGGTAGGCACCTCGTGCAGCCTTACGCCTTTTCTCGATATATCATCTCGCATAACCTCCGCCGAGTAAACGGTCTTAGCTAAGACAACACGGTGACCTCCTCGCCCAACCATCGGGTCGAATGCATCCACGAACTCAGACTGCGGTTAACTAAACTTGGGCCTAACACCTCACAACCCTAACACAAGTGACCACCACAACCCGACCCCACCACCAAACCTACCGCGGGTTGACCCGCAACGTGGCCTCAACCCGACCCGAACGCGCACAATACTAGCTCCCGATTCGAACAATCTCACAAATCACGTTTGAAAACCTAGCGGTCTTCTTAGCTCAACTACCCCTTTCATTCCACACTACTAGGACCTATCCCAAACATGACTCACGTGAACTATGCATTCGATAAAGGGTCAAACATAACACTACACCTTTCTCGAGATGGCCTCACCTCTAAGGTCTCTACGTAAAAAGCTCTAAGGTTCACACCTTCTCTATCCCCAAAATCTTACTCGGTTAAACAACCATGATCTAATCACGACTAACACACGTTATCGTAACATAGCACTTAAGGTATACTCACCTTATCACACATACCGATCTCAGAGGGTTAAAGATATATCTATATCTCTCGCTTCACTCCTTAGTCGTTCAAATCAAACACGCCGTAGGCGCATAGCTAAGGAAGATGACGAACTACCCACCAATCACGAAGGCTAAGTCCTCCTACGCGACACTCTCTCGACACATGGCCACGGCGACGGCCGCAGTACAACAAGTACCAACTAAAAGACGACATTCCCGGATGGCGTCACACCGCAACCGGAAGCCACGGAGTTCGACCAACTCCTCGCACACCCCGAACGCCCCGAAATCGCGGAAGACCACTCTGACCGGGCGAGGTGCATATCTAATCTGTGGTGAGGCGACTCGCCTCGAAAGTTACTAAAGGACCTTCCGCTCGCCCTCTCCTCTTGTCCTTTGTTAACCCGTAAATCTCTACGCTTGGCTCGCCGCGCATAAGCCCGCATACGTGCCATGCTCAAGCCTAATCAAGAATTACTCTTGCACAACCTCTCTTAGATAGTCATCAAGACCCGTGGTACATCGGTATACTTCTGGTAGCCACATCCATAGCTAGTAACAGTGGTCGCTTTCTTTGCACTCTATATTCACCGCCCCTGGCCGTGGCGAAGGTTCAAATATCATGGCCGCAGATGGGAATCGCCACGCCGTGCCAAACTCTTGGGCTAGTGACGTCGCAAAACTCCCGAATGAAGCACTACCCTAGGTAATGATTGGGCATGTGCCCTCGCCACCCTCCGAACTCTACTGCAGCCTCGGCCGCTTGACCTCTGGGCGGGTTGCCTACGCGAGGCATAACGGTAAGGGAAAGAAATACGTCGAGGGTCCGACTTACAACACACTTCTAAGGCACGATCTCGAGTGAGAAGAATAGAAACCAATCCTAAATACCCTATAGCCTCCTCGATTATTGGTGGTGCACAACACACCGATAATCAAGACTTCATCGATACGGTCTGTAGACACTTTCCGAGGATGAATCGCTCGATACCACTTTTGTCACGACCGATTCCGCCCGTGGATCGTGCCTTACCGGGCACCCTAGTGATACAACATCGAGTAATCACGAACATAAACAATACAAGACATATTATGAAATATGAAACAATAACTGAGAAAACTTGCCTTTCGATATATATAAATAACAACTTTTTCCAACATGAACAGCTTTAATCCTTTTTACAAACCCCGCTTACAACAAGATTTCTGCACTTCTAAGAAATGATACGACAACAATGGCGGATGGCCCCGCCATACCCCGAATGTAAACACCTACAACAACAGGGACTATACCATCGATAAGCCTCGGAGAAACGGAGCTTTCCCACACGAATGTGACCCTAAGAGCGAGGATCAATGATCGTGTACCTTTACTCGCGCAGATGAACGCAGCCCCGAGCGAGGTCGATAACAGTACCAAGTATGTGAAATCGAAAATACCGTAAATGAAATCATAATAGTCTATAAAGCAGAGACATGTATGATAACCAAACTACGATCACAATAAATAAGCGAATATGTCAAGTCGTGACTCACGCCTCAAAGTTATCACAATAAAACCGCACGGCAAGTACGGCGCATAGCCGACTACTAAGACCCACGCACCAAAAATACCACAAATCGTATCTCGAGGTCTTTCTAGACCGCACCACATGATCGGCCGCCACTCGCCCGCAATATCAATGCGCGCGTCTATCCTCGAACTCTCGCATCCGCATAGGTCACCCATGCACCCGCATGAGGTATTCTCGAATCATGGTCCCGCATCGCTCGAGGTATACCCCGCATCGGCGCAACCAACCTCGGTATCCGCCTAGGCTCCCGCAGCCCGCATAGTCTCAAAAGACCGCATAGTCTCAATGCATCGCGATAGGAATCCCCGCATCGGGCTAAACACCGAATGATCAATCCCGAGCTACCGCGACCGCGATAGTCACAAGGATCTGATAGCCGATAGACCGCATCAAGGGTGGCAAGCCCTGTATAACAAGTCGGGGTATGTGATACAATAACGATAACGCGCTTAACGCTTGACAACGTAAGCACAACAAGAGTGACCCTTACACAATAATCACAAGATACTAACACACGTAGCATCCTAACATGCTTACTTATCAAATCAACAAGAAAGTATTACAAGGCTATCACAAACCAATACAATCAAGTTATTCACACAAGGTACTTTCTACTAACAAGTTCGTACCTATCCCCAAAGTACTTCATACATTAAATCTTTAAAAGATCGTTACTTCACAAAACCACACAATACCGTAGTATATGAAAAATAGAGTGATTATCTTTTTAAAGTAAATCAATTACTTCTCTTTGTAAAATCAAGTAGCAACCTTCTTTTCCAATGTTCAAGTTTCTTATTTTATGGTTTCGTAGTTCATAGTCTTATTTAGTTAAGAATATAATTCTCTTTAACTATCCGAGAAACATAAGTCTTATATGTGAGTAGGATATTCTTGTTTATAACAATCTTATTACAGCACATGATCTAGAAATATCATTTTGTCTCATCTTAGCTTCATGCAGATGGAAGTTTCTCCGTTTTAATAATACTTAATTAGTCAAAACATTTCCTTTTATTAACGCCGCAGTTGGTTTGTCGATACACATTCGATTCAAATCAAGTAAAACATTCTTAAGCCGTTATACCTAACTTCCCATAAAGCTAGTATAACTCTTAAGTTTTGCAAAACCAAGTATTACTTCTTCTTTCAAAATGATTCAAAATCTTTTGAAATACTTCAAGTTCTTTACTAATACATAACAAGCCGCTTATAGTTCAAATCGATTTACCTTTTAAAGACCACACGTATTTTTACCAACATAAAGTTGTTATAACCAACTTCCCATGGCCGTTATAACACTTTATGTTTTAAACCAATCAAATACATTTAGCACATGACGTCTATCGCACTACATAGTTCACACATATCATGCTAGAAGAGATAGGAAGAGGTTCACATACCTCGCGACGAGTATCGATCGATAGCAAAACGCTCAAGTACTTCCAACCGTCGGCTACTCCTAAGCCAAGTAGATCGCGCCACACGTAGTACTTCAACCTATAAGGCCACAAGGCGCTTATTAACATTTAGATCCTCGTAGAACATTCTACGTAAAATTCAAAGACTCTCCCGCAACAGCGTAAATCTCCTCCTCTATCGAGGCCGGCTACCAAGCCAACCAGGGGGGGGGGTTATACGTCTAACCCTAACGGGTACCATTCTACTCCACGGTACAACTACACAAGTCTACTGTAATACAGCCCTATGTAATTACAGTTCAGTATTCTACTTTAAATTCAGGCTTAAGTCAAAAGACATCACGATAACTACGTTCAGTTCTATATATAGTATACTTCAACTATATATTCTAACAATATGTAATTTCCAATTACAATAGAGGGACAAGATAATTACCTCGATAAGCCCATAATTATCCTAGTTAAAGTCGATCCTGGGCAATCGTTTAGCTCCAACCCGCTCTAAACCACCCTTAGAAGTTCTAACCAACTTCTACATACTACTCCAACAAACCATGGAGATTTTCCTAGGGTTTCGGTTTGGTGACTGACGGGAAGTATAATAGTATATCTGGGCTTTTCGTATAGGTATAACCTTAGAATACTACAAGGTATAAGGCTAAGGTAATTTGGGCATTATAACAATACTTTTGAGAGTATTTCTACCAAGAGAGGGGGGTATTATACGAAAGCAACTAGGCTAGGGGGGGGGTACCCCACGGCCAAGGCACCACAAAGGGGAGGGGGAGGCTCTCAGCCACAAGGCCACTCAAAGGGGGAGGGGGGGTGTTGGACGAACACAACACAAGAGGAGGGAGGGATTTTAGGCTTGGAAGGTTTCATTTGTGGATGAAGAGTTCATCAACATAAGGGGGGTATTTATAGCAAAACCAAAGGCCAACCAATGGCCAAGATCTAGCCAAGTGCAAGGCAAGTGTAAGGCCAAGATCAAGCCAAGTGCACCCTAACCCCTACTCCACAAAACATGGCACAAAACAAGCCACAAAATAAGGCACAAAACCATGAACCAATCGGCCAAGGCCAAGCCTCCTCTTTACCGTCCAATGAGGGTGACAAGTGTCACCCTCCCGTTGGTCCAAAAATGTTTCGTCTCTCGGAAAAATCCGCAAAAATTAAAAATGACATAGCCGGAAATTCCCCTACGAAAGCTATGAAAACGTTTCGCCGAAAAACGACTCTAATCGGGTGTTGTGTACAAAAATAATTCGGCCAAGCCTATTCTCAAGTTCGAAATTTCCTACGTACGTCCTTACGTACATACTTTGAAAATACGGGGTATAACATCCGCGCTACCTCTGGTTGGACAATTTCTCGCAAAATGGCCCTGCTGGCCGCATGCAAAACAAACTCCCATTCCAGCACGACACTCTCTATCATGGAGCCTACCACAACGGTCACAACGAGGTAGGGGTGGTCCCATCTGACTAACGTTCCTGCTCCCAAAAACTCAAAACCTTGAGCCCCGACCGCTCGGAATCTCCCGAACGCCCCAAGATCGTGGCGGAGCACTCAGATCGGGCGGAGGCGCACAACTAGTCCATCACTGAGGCCGCCGCTCGAAGGTCACCGAAGGACCCACCGCCCCGCCTCTTCTGCTGATCTTGGTTAATCCGGCGACCTCTACGCTCCTCACACCCAAGTGCATAAGCCTGCATGTGGGCAATATCCATGCCCGGCTGAAGAGCTACTCCCGTGCAACTCTCTGCTAAGTAGTCATCGAGTCCTGTGACATAACGGTGCACTCTATCCTCCATACCTGCCACCAGAACGGGGACATACCGAGCCAATGAGTCAAACTCTACATTGTACTCCCGAACTGTGCGCCCTCTTTGTCTCAGCATCAAAAATCTATCGGCCCGTGTCCTCCTCATCTGTGGAGGCAAGAAATGGCCAAGGAAAGCCTCTGAGAACTCACCCCAACCAGCTGGAGGTGCATGTTCCCCCCGGGACAGTGTTATACCCCATATTTCCAGAGTATGTACGTGAGGGCGTACGTATATGAATTTAAGCCTTAAAGTAGGCAAAGTGGCGAATTTGTGCACAAGTGCCGAAAAGAGTCGTTTTTCGACGAAACGTTTTGCTAAACTTGCGAAGGGAAAATTCCGGCTATGTCATTTCTAATTTTTTCGGATTTTTCCGAGAGACGAAACATGTTGGACCAACGGGAGGGTGACATGTCACCTCACATCGAGGAAGTGGCGCTAATGGACGAAAATGGGAGCACTTTAGTTGGTAGGATATTTTGTGCAAGTTGGTGTGGTAGATGGATAAGGTACACTTGGCTTAATCCTAGCCCTACACTTGCCTAACACTTGGATGGATCTTGGCCATTGGTTGGCCATTCCTTGACCTATAAATACCCCTCTAAGTTGAAGACTTCTTCATCCTAAAATCTTTCTAAGTCTTGAATTCCTCCCTCCCCTCTTGAGATAGTTCTCGTCCAAAGAGTCTTCCCCCCGCCCTTGAGTGAGCCTTGGCCGAGAGCCTCCCCCTCCCCCTTTGTGGTGTCTAGCCGTGGGGTACCCCCCCCTCTAGCCTAGTTGTTTTCGTATAATACCCCCTTTTGTGGTATAGAAATACTCTCCTAGTATTGTTGTAATGCCCAAATACTTTAGCCCATATACCTTGTAGTACTTTCCAAAGTTACCTCTATACGTAGAGTCCGGAAATACTATTATACTTTCCCTCAGTCACAAAAACGAAACCCTAAGGAAATCTTCATTGATAGTTGAAGTAATTGAGTAGAAGTTGGTTGGAACTTCTAAGGGTTGTTTGGGGCGGGTTGGAGCGCGCGGAGTAGGAGCTAAACCTTGCCCAGGATCGACTTTAAACTTGGATAATTTTGGGCTTATCGAGGTAAACACTCTTGACCTTCTATTGTAATTGGAAATTACATGTTGTAGGAATATATAGTTGAAGTATACTATATATAGAACTGAATATAATTGTGCGGCAATGTCTTTTGACTTAAGCCTGAATTTTAAAGAAGAGAACTGAACTGTAATTACATAGGACTGTATTACAGTAGACTTGTGTAGCATTAATGTGAAGTAGAATTGTACACGTCTGGTTAGACGTGTAACCCCCCCCCCCCCCCTGGTTGGCTTGGTATAGCCTCGATAGAGAGGAGATTTACTGTTGAGGGAGTGTCTGCCAATTTTCGTAGAATATTCTACGTTGAGATCTAGATGTTAATAGGCGCCAGTGGCCTCTATAGTTGAAGTACTACGTGTGGCGTGATCTACTTGGCTTAAGTAGCCGGCGGTTTGGGGTACTGGGCGTGTTGCTATTAGTCGATAATCGTCGAGGTATGTGAACCTCTTCCTATCTTTTCTAGCATGATATGTGTATAACTATGTAGACGGTAGGCATACGTGTGTTAAATGTATTTGATTGGTTTAAAACATAAAGTGTTATAACGGCTTTATGGAAAGTTGGTTATAACGACTTTATGTAAGTAAGATATGCTTTGTGGTTTTTAAAAGATAACCGATTTGACTTATCTTGACTTGATGTGTGATGTTATACGTATTTCAGTATGCGTGGGGCGTGCGTAGAAAATTTGAACTTGAGAAAGTGGCTTGGCCGAAATTTATTTGTGCACAACACGGTTAGAGTCGTTTTAATGAAAGCGTTTTCCACGACTTTCGTAGGGAATTTCCGGCTATGTCATTTCTAATTTTTGCGGATTTTTCCAGAGACGAAACATTTTGGACCAACGGGAGGGCGACACTTGGCACCTCCAATTGGTGGACTTGAACGTCCATTTGGACGATTTGGACAAAGTGGAGCACGTTTTGGTGCCTTGGAAAAGTCAAGGAGTTGGTAGGATATTTGTGTTGGTAAATCCAGCCCTACACTTGCCTAACACATGGATTGATCTTGCCTTTGGTTGGCCATCCTTGACCTATAAATACCTCTTAAGGTTGAAGACTTCTTCATCCAAAATGCCTAAGTCTTGTGAGCTCTTCCTCCCTCCCTTCACCTTGTTCTCGCCCTTTCCTCGCCGAGAGCCCTCCTCGAGTTGGCCTTGTGGCGAGACTTCACCCCTCCTTGTGGTGTTGTTCTCGTATTATGTACCCCTGTGGTGTAGAAATACTCTCAAAAGTATTGTTATAATGCCCAAATTACCTTAGCCATATACCTTGTTGTATTCTAAGGTTATGCCTATGAAAAGCCAGAAAATACTATTATACTTCCCGTCCACAAAACCAAAACCCTAGGAAAATCTCCATAGTCCGTTGGAGTATTGTGTAGAAGTTGGTTAGAACTTCTAAGGGTGGTTTAGAGCGGTTGAGCGCTCGGAGTTGAGCTAAGCGATTGCCCAGGATCGACTTTAAGCTAGGATAATTATGGGCTTATCGAGGTAATTATCTTGTCCCTCTATTGTAATTGGGAATTACATGATTGCTTGAATATATAGTTGAAGTATACTATATAATAGAACTGAACGTAGTTATCGGCAATGTCTTTTGACTTAAGCCTGAATAATACTTACGGCAATGTCTTGCGACTTAAGCCTGAATTTAAAGAAGAGTACCGAATCAGTAATTACATAGAGTAGACTTGTGTAGTAGTACCATGGAGTAGAGTTGTACCCGTTAGGGTTAGATGTATAACCCCCCCCCTGGTTGGCTTGGTAGCCGGCCTCGATAGAGGAGGAGATTTACGCTGTTGCGGGGGGGGGAGGTGCTGCCGAATTTTCGGTAGAATGTTCTACGAAGAGACCTAATGTTAATAAGCGCCTTGTGGCCTTATAGGTGGGAGTACTACGTGTGGCGCGATCTGCTTGGCTTAAGGAGTAGCCGACGGTTGGAGCGTTTTTGCTATTAGTCGATACTCGTCGCGAGGTATGTGAACCTCTTCCTATCTCTTCTAGCATGATATGTGTGAACTATGTAGTGCATACGTATGCTAAATGTATTTGATTGGTGTAAAACATAAAGTGTTATAACGGCTTTATGGGAAGTTGGTTATAACAGCTTTATGTTGGTTAGAAAATACATGTGGTTTTTAAAAGGTAACTGATTTGAACTATAACTGGCTTGTTATGTGTTAATAAAGAACTTGAAGTATTTCAATATATTTTTTAATCATTTTGATATAAGAATTAATTGTTGGTTTTTTATAACTTAAGAGTTATACTAGCTTTATGGGAAGTTAGGTATAACGCTTAAGAATGTTTTATCGATTTGAAATCGAATGTAACGACAAACCACCGCGTTAATAAAAGGAAATGTTTTGAATAATTAAGTATTATTAAAACCAGAGAAACTTCCATCTGCATAAGCTAAGATGAGACAAAATGTTATTTCAGATCATGCTTTGTAATAAGATTGTAATAAACAAGAATATCCTACTCACATATGAGACTTATGTTTTTCAGATAGTTTTAAGGAGAATTATATTCTCAAATGAATAAGACTATGAACTACGAAACCTTTCTAAAATGAGAAACTTGAACATTGGAAATTAGGCAAACTTGATCATTGGAAAAGAATGTTGCTACTTGATTTTACAAAGAGAAGTAATTGATTTACTTTAAAAGGATAGTCACTCTCTTTATACTACGGGTATTGTGTGACATTGTGAAAGTAACGTATCTTTTAAAGAGTTGATGACGAAGTACTTTGGGGATAAAACCCGATCTTGTTAATCATATAGTAGAAGGTACCTTGTGTGAACAACTTGATTGTATTGGTTTGTGATAGCCTTGTAATACTTTCTTGATTGCTTTGATAAGTAGCGTGTTGGGACGCTACGTGTGTTAGTATCTTGTGAGGTTTACGCGAAGGGGTTTCCCTTGATTGTGCTTATTAACTATCGATCGTTATGATAGTATTGTGGCATTCATCTCTTGAGATGATTCCGGGTTAAGCCGCCTCCGTCGCGGGTAGACTCGGCGGTCGATGGACCTATGATTCGAGAATACCCATGCAGTCCCGGCCTATGCGCGAACTACGAGAGTTCCGTGTTAGTGTCGTCCTTTACGGGCATGCGGTCCAGTGGCTACGCGGCGAAGTCGGGGCGATGCCGGAGTAGCTACCGACGCGGGAATGCCTCATGCGGCCGATGAGATTGGCCTATCGCGAGTGCGGAGTTCCGTGGTTAGCGTACGGTAATCTGCGGGCAAGTGGCGGCGTTGATCATGTGACGGTCCAGACAGATCTTATGATCTGATTCATGACCTTGTTGGTACTGTGGGTTTTTAGTAGTCGGCTATGCCTTCGCATTTACCGTCTTTTATTATGACACAGTGGGACACGTGTTGGTGTGTTCGGTGCTTTTATATCATGGCGGTGAGGAAGGTATCCACGGGCATGATTGATGTTGTGGGCACGAGACCCATTGTTATACTTGAGTGATGATTTGGCGTGAGTCCGACTTGACATGATCGCTTTGTTGTAAATCGTAGTTTGGTTATCATACATGCCTCCCGCTTTGTATGAGCGCTATGATTTCATTTAAGACGTATTTTCAGTTTCACATACTTTTGTTAATTGACCTCCTTCGGGGCCGCGTTCATGCCGCAGTTGAGGTACACCGCCGTTGATCCTAGCTCTGGTCACGCCAGCGTGGAAGCTCCGTTTCTCGGAGGCTTATCATGGTATAGTCCTGTTGTTGTAGGTGCTTACATTCGTGGTATGGCGGCCCCGTCCCGCCATTGTTGTCGTATCATTTCTTAGAAGTCCAGATTGTGGGCGGGGGTTTGTAAAAAGGATTAAACTGCTCATTTGTAAAAGTTGTTATTTATATATGAAAGGCAAGTTTTCCTCGACATGTTTTGTACTTCACTTGTTTCATGTACGTGTTTTATGTTCACGATTACTCGATGTTGTGTCACTAGGGTGCGGGGTAAGGCACGACCACGCCCGGTTCGGTCGTGACAAAAGTGGTATCGAGCGATTAATCCTCGGAAAGTGACTACAGACCGTATCCAGTAGAGTCTTGATTATCGGTGTGTTGTGCACCACATCAATAATCAGGAGGCTATAGGATATTTTAGTATTGGTTTCTATTCTTCTCACTCTGAGATCGTTCCTTATAGCTGTGTTGTAAGTTGGACCTCTAACGATTTCTTTCCTCACCGATATGCCTCCGCTGCAGGCAACCCGAGCCTGTGAGGCGCAAGGCGAGTAGAGTACAGAGGGTGGCGTGGGCACAGGCCCAATCATTACCTAGGTAATGCTTCATTCGGGGATTTCTGCGACGTCACTAGCCCCAGTAAAGTTTAGCACGGCGGCGCTGCGGCCATGACATTTGAACCTTTAGTTCCACGACCGGGAACAGTGAATTTAGATTGCAAAGAGGCGACCCTGTTGCTAGCTATAGATTTGGCTACCAGAGAGTATACCGATGTACCGCGAGTCTTGAGGACTATCTAAAAGGGGGTTGTGCAAGAATAATTCTTGATTGGCTCGAGCATGGCATGCGGGCTTATGCGCGTGTCGAGACGTGTAGAAATCGGCAGTTAACGAAGGACACCGTAAGAGGCCGCAAGGTCCTTTAGTAACTTTCGAGGCGAGTCACCTCGCGTGGTCAGATTATGCACCTCCGCCATGCAGAGTGGTCTTCCACGGAGTTCGTGACATTCGGGTACGCAGGAGTTGGTTAGAACCTGTGGCTTCCGATGCACGCCATCCCGGGAATGTCATCTTTAGGTTGGTACTTGTTGTACCTCGAGTGCCGTGTCGAAGAGTGTCCTTGTAGGAGGACTTAGCCTTCGTGATCGATGGGTAGTCGTCACCTTCCTTAGTTATGCGCCCGGCGGGTTTGATTTGAACGATTTAGGGAGTGAAGCGGTAGATATAGATATATCTTTAACCTCTAGAGATCAAGATATGTGATAAGGTGAGTATACCTTAGGTGCTATGTTACGATAGCGATGTTAGTTGTGATTTGGAATCATGGTTGTTTAACCGAGTAAGATTTTGGGGATAGAGAGGTGAGCCTTGAGTTTTCGCGTAGAGACCTTAGAGGTGAGACCATCTCGAGAAAAGGTGTAGTGTTATGTTTGACTTTATCTGAGTGCATAGTGCACGTGAGTTATGGTTGGGATAGGTCCAGTAGTGTGGAATGAAAGGGGTAGTTGAGCTAAGAAGACCGATAGGTTTTCGTAACGTGATTAGTGAGACGGTTCCGTATCTGGGAACTAGTGTTGTGCTCGTTGACGGGTCGGATTGAGGCCATGATGCGGTTCAACCAGCGGCCTGTTTGGTGGTGGTGGTCCCGCCTTGTGGTAGGGTCACGAGGTGTTAGGCCCATGTTCGATTAACACGTCTGAGTTCGTGGACGATTCGGCCGGTGGTCGGGTCGATGGGGCAGCCCATCGTGTTCTTCGTTCGACCGTTTACTCGGCGGTGTTGAGTTATCGGAAGGGTTGAAAGGCTGCACGGGTGCCTACCTTTACCTTATGTCGCATGCTGAAGCCTGTGTGGTTATTTTCGTTTTCTAAAAAGTTTACAGCGAGGTTAAGAACTGGTGAGTCTCAGATCGCGTTCGCCTCGCCGGCGTGGATTTCGAGGGTAGTTGAGGATTGTTGTCTCGTGGAGGTAGTGTTTGATCTACCATTTCTGTTCGGATATCGCCTTATGAAGCCTTGTAAGGCGGAAGTGTAAGTTGCTCGATTGGTTCGAGGTTGGCAAGGTTCGATTTAGTTGAGCTTGTTCCATTGTGGATAGTGAGAAGCTTGTCTAGAAGAAGTTCTGGCAGCTCAGGGGAAATGTGCGGATAATCGGTGACGACGCTTAGAGTTCAGGTTGACGGTCGATCTTCTTGAAAGTACCACCCCGGGTTTGGGTGTGACGAGTTTTGGAAAAACAGAGGGAACTTAGCCCGAGTTACTTTGGGCCTTTGTGAGTTCATGTGAAGGATAGGCCAGGTTGCCTATATGTTAGCATTTGCCGTCCGGCGTGGGAGGCAGTGCGTCCGGTCTTTCGTATTGTGATGTTCGGGAAAAGTATCGGAGATCCATCCAGAGTGTTCCCACTTAATGATGACCACGTTAGAGATAGTAACCCCGAGTTTTAGATACTGAAGCAGTATCAGAAATGTGGTAAGAGTTTGAGTGTACGACATCCTCCGGGATCGCAAGCAGCCCGGTACCATTTGTTGGGTCGTCGGAGCAAGGCTCGCGACAAAGTGACAAAGTGGTATCTACGACGAGTAAAGAGAGAAGCGAGCATGTATGGCGAGCATAGATGTGATCATTTCTTTTGTAGAGATCTGAAGGAAGTATATTTTAGACCACGGAGAGAGGTGGTTGTGGTGATGTTAGAGGTGTTTCCTCGTGGACTTGGATGGGTATTTGTGCGGTTGTTTCTATGGCCATGTGGCAAGGATTGTTCTCGTAAGTATAGTAGTGAAGAATATCTTTGGCACGTTTGTTTTGAGACTTAGAAGGAACATTCGGGACGAATGTTTCTAAGGAGGGGAGAATGTTATACCCCGTATTTCCAGAGTATGTACGTAAGGACGTACGTAGAAAATTTGAACTTGAGAAAGTGGCTTGGCCGAAATTTATTTGTGCACAACACCCGGTTAGAGTCGTGTTTCGACCAAACGTTTTAACAGTTTTAGGTGGGGAAATTCCGGCTATGTCATTTCTAATTTTTGCGGATTTTTCCGAGAGACGAAACATTTTGGACCAACGGGAGGGCGACACTTGGCACCCTCCAATTGGTGGACTTGAACGTCCATTTGGACGATTTGGACAAAGTGGAGCACGTTTTTGGTGCCTTGGAAAAGTCAAGGAGTTGGTAGGATATTTGTGTTGGTAAATCCTAGCCCTACACTTGCCTAACACATGGATTGATCTTGGCCTTTGGTTGGCCATCCCTTGACCTATAAATACCCCTTAAGGTTGAAGACTTCTTCATCCAAAAATGCCTAAGTCTTGTGAGCTCTTCCTCCTCCCTTCACCTTGTTCTCGTCCCTTTCCCTGGCGAGAGCCCTCCTCGAGTTGGCCTTGTGGCGAGACTTCACCCTCCTGTGGTGTTGTTCTCGTATGTACCCCCCCCTTTGTGGTGTAGAAATACTCTCAAAAGTATTGTTATAATGCCCAAATTACCTTAGCCATATACCTTGTTGTATTCTAAGGTTATGCCTATACGAAAAGCCCAGAAAATACTATTATACTTCCCGTCAGTCACAAAACCGAAACCCTAGGAAAATCTCCATAGTCCGTTGGAGTATTGTGTAGAAGTTGGTTAGAACTTCTAAGGGTGGTTTAGAGCGGGGTGGAGCGCTCGGAGTTCGAGCTAAACGATTGCCGGGATCGACTTTAAGCTAGGATAATTATGGGCTTATCGAGGTAATTATCTTGTCCCTCTATTGTAATTGGGAATTACATGATTGCTTGAATATATAGTTGAAGTATACTATATAATAGAACTGAACGTAGTTATCGGCAATGTCTTTTGACTTAAGCCTGAATAATACTTACGGCAATGTCTTGCGACTTAAGCCTGAATTTAAAGAAAATTGTTGTAATTACATAGGTGTATTACGATGAGACTTGTGTAGTAGTACCATGGAGTAGAGTTGTACCGTTAGGTTAGATGTATAACCCCTCGGTTGGCTTGGCAGCCTCGATAGAGGAGATTTACGCTGTGCGGGAGTCGCCGAATTTTCTGAGAATGTTCTCTGAAGAGACCTAATGTTAATAAGCGCCTTGTGGCCTTATAGGTGGAGTACTACGTGTGGCGCGATCCGCTTGGCTTAAGGAGAGTCGACGGTTGGAGCGTTTTGCTATTAGTCGATACTGTCGCGAGGTATGTGAACCTCTTCCTATCTCTTCTAGCATGATATGTGTGAACTATGTAGTAAGACGACATACGTGCTAAATGTATTTGATTGGTGTAAAACATAAAGTGTTATAACGGCTTTATGGGAAGTTGGTTATAACTTTTATGTTGGTTAGAAAATACATGTGGTTTTTAAAAGGTAACTGATTTGAACTATAACTGGCTTGTTATGTGTTAATAAAGAACTTGAAGTATTTCAAAAGATTTTTGAATCATTTTGAAAGAAGAAGTAATATTTGGTTTTTGAAAACTTAAGAGTTATACTAGCTTTATGGGAAGTTAGGTATAACGGCTTAAGAATGTTTCTTGATTTGAAATCGTAATGTGTAACGACAAACCAACTGCTAATAAAAGGAAATGTTTTGAATAATTAAGTATTATTAAAACCAGTAGAAACTTCCATCTGCATAGAAGCTAAGATGAGACAAAATGTTATTTCCTAGATCATGGCTGCTGTAATAAGATTGTAATAAACAAGAATATCCTACTCACATATGAGACTTATGTTTTTCAGATAGTTTTAAGGAGAATTATATTCTCAAATGAATAAGACTATGAACTACGAAACCTTTCTAAAATGAGAAACTTGAACATTGGAAATTAGGCAAACTTGATCATTGGAAAAGAATGTTGCTACTTGATTTTACAAAGAGAAGTAATTGATTTACTTTAAAAGGATAGTCACTCTTTTTATACTACGGGTATTGTGTGACATTGTGAAAGTAACGTATCTTTTAAAGAGTTGATGTACGAAGTACTTTGGGGATAGAAACCCGATCTTGTTAATCATATAGTAGAAGGTACCTTGTGTGAACAACTTGATTGTATTGGTTTGTGATAGCCTTGTAATACTTTCTTGATTGCTTTGATAAGTAAACGTGTTGGGATGCTACGTGTGTTAGTATCTTGTGAGGTTTATGCGAAGGGGTTTCCCTTGATTGTGCTTATTAACTATCAGTCGTTATGATAGTATTGTGGCATTCATCTCTTGAGATGATTCCGGAGTTAAGCGCCTCCGACGCGGGTAGACTCGGCGGTCGATGGACCTATGATTCGAGAATACCTCATGCAGTCCCGGACTATGCGGAACTACGAGTTCGAGTTAGTGACGTCCTTTATGGGCATGCGGTCCTTGTGGCGTGCTGCGAAGTCGGGGCGATGCGGGAGTAGCTACCCTCGATGCGGGGAATGCCTCATGCGGGCCGATGAGATTGGCCTATGCGGAGCTGCGGGAGTTCGAGGTTAGACGCGACATTAATCTGCGGGCAAGTGGCGGCGTTGATCATGTGACGCAGACAGATCTTATAATCTGATTCATGACCTTGTTGTACCGTGGGTTTTTAGTAGTCGGCTATGCCTTACTTACCGTCTGATTTTATTATGACACGTGGGACACGGTGTTCAGTGTGTTCCTTGGTGCTTTATATCATGATGCCGTGAGGAAGGTATCCCGGGCATGATTGATGTTGTGGGCACGAGACCCATTGTTATACTTGAGTGATGATTTGAGGCGTGAGTCACGACTTGACATCGCTTTGTTGTAAATCGTAGTTTGGTTATCATACATGCCTCGCTTTGTATGATCGCTATGATTTCATTCTGATGCGTATTTTGATTTCACATACCGGTACTGTTATCGACCTCCTTGGCTGCGTTCATGCCGCAGGTTGAGGTACACCAGTCGTTGATCCTAGCTCTCAGGGTCACAGTTTCAGCGTTGGGAAGCTCCGTTTCTCCGGAGGCTTATCATGGTATAGTCCCCTGTTGTTGTAGGTGCTTACATTCAGGGGTATGGCGGGGCCCTGTCCCGCCATTGTTGTCGTATCATTTCTTAGAGAAATCTTATTGTGGGCGGGGTTTGTAAAAGGATTAAAGCTGTTCATTTGTAAAAGTTGTTATTTATATATGCCGAAGGCAAGTTTTCCTCTTCTTGTTTTGTACTTCACTTGTTTCATGTACGTGTTTTATGTTCCGCTGATTACTCTGATGTTGTGTCACTAGGGTGCCCGGGGTAAGGCACCAGTCACGGGCCCGGGTTCGGGTCGTGACATGTGATAATAAAGAATCTTGAAGTATTTCAAAAGAATTAAGAAACCTTTTTGAAAGAAGAGTAATACTTGGTTTTGAAAACATAAGAGTTATACTAACTTTATGGGAAGTCAGGTATAACGTCTTAAGAGAGATAAGAAGAATGGGTTACTGATTTTAGAAGTTAAGAGACTTATTCTTAAAAGATAAGAGACTTAACTTAATTGATTAAGTTATAAGATGTATGAAACCTCATTCGTGAGTAATGAGTACTTGGTTTCTAAAGAATAATGTTTTACTGATTTCGGAAATCAGAATGAGTATCGACAAACCACGGCAGCGTTAATAAAGGAAAATGTAATGAATAATGAAGTATTATTAAAACCAGTAGAAACCTCCATCTGCATAGAAACTAAGATGAGACAAAATGATATTACATTTCCTAGATCATGGCTGCTTAATAAGATTGATTATGAATAAGAATAACCTACACTCATATAAGGCATATGTTACTCAAATGTTTTAAAAAAGATTAAGACATTGAACTATGAAACTTTTCTAAAATAAAGAGCCTTGAGTAATTGAAATTAGGCAAACTGGAACCTTAGGGAAAGGAATGTGGTTGAAAAGGAAAGTGTTTTGGTTTACCTAAAAATGTGAGTCATTCTATTTTATACTACGGGTATCGGGTGACTTTTATAAAAGGAATGGATCTCTTTAAAAAGGAATTTAACGTACGTAGTACTTTAGGGTTAACACCCGGATTTTGACTTAAAATGAAAGTACTTTGAGTTGTGTATAACTTGCCTATGTTTGTTGTTGTGTAACTTGCCTATGCTTGTTGTTGTGTAACTTGCCTATGCTTATTGAGATAGTCTTTGTTGTGCAAGAATTGTGTTTCTATTTCATCGCGTCTCTCGATGGAGGGCCGGTTGACTTGTTGAGAACTTACTTGACGCGTCAAGCGTGTGGAAAGATTCAACGGGTACGCTTCCATTATTATTATTACATGGGAATGTCTACACCGATGATGTGGACATGTGACCATTATGGTTATTTATGGCGAAGTATCGTGACTTACGGTTGTGATCGGGTCTGCTTACTTGCCCGCCTACGCGACGCGCGGTGGATCTGGTATAGCTTATTGCACCTGCCACGTGTCAGCTTCGCGGTGAAGTATCGTGACTTACGGTTGTGATCTGGTGCGTAGCCGATTCACTTGCCCCGCCGCCTACGTGGCGCAGTGGAGCCGCGAGGCTATTGACTTGCCACGTGTCGCCTTCATGATATGGTTATGCGATTATTGGTACGGTCGGATCTGGTAGTTATACTTGCCCCGTACGGTTTTATTGACACAGGTAGGACCTGGTGTTCACATATACTCCTTGGTATTGTTATATCATAGACTGCCGGCAGTGAGGAAGGAATTCCACGGGCACGAGTGATGATTTGGAGGGCGTGAGTCCCTGACTTGATATGACTGGTTATATGTTGTGTATTGTAGTTTGGATAACATACATGTCTCCCGCTTTATATAGATTATTATGATTTCATTTACTGATTTCACATACTTGGTACTGTTATCGACCTCCTTGGCTGCGTTCATGCCGCAGTAGAGGTACATCTGTCGATCCCCGCCAGGATCACTTTTCAACAGATTGGAAGCTCCGTTCCTTGGAGGCTTATCTTTTGGTATGTTACCCGAGTCGCAGGTTCTTGTACATTCAGGGTATGGCGGGCCCCGTCCGTCATAGTTGTTGTAAAAATCTTAGAGGTGCAGAGTAATCAAGTGTGGTTGTAAGGATTGTAACTGTTCAAATGTCTATATATATATATATGTTGAAAGGCAATCGTTTTGGTTGGCCTATTTTCTTTATCTTGATCCATGTCTATTTAAAATGTTTAAGTTTTTATTTCCGCTGGTTTTTCTCTGATGTTGTATCACTAGGGTGCCCGGGGTAAGGCACCAGTCACGGGCCCGGGTTCGGGTCGTGACAGACAGCTCCCACGAATCAAACCAGTCGACTGCAGTATCACGCAGCCGATGTGAACCCAAAATCACTGACTCGGTCTCCGAAGCCTTGATCACTCTCATGATCCGCTGTAACTGTCGGATGAACTCCTGCGGATCATCCTCAGGCCTCGACCCGTAGAACTCAGGTGGGCTGCAACTCAGAAAATCCCGTAGTCTCAAACTATCTGACCTCGGATGCTACCGGAATCGCGATCCGCCTATCCTCGTGCTCGCCACGATCACCGCCAATAATCGGCCATCTCCTCGTAACCCATCTCCTCTCGCGGTGTGCCGTGGACTGAGGCTCAGTGTCGTGGTCTCGATGAGAGACCGCCTTGCTCTACTCGCAGACTCCTCGCCGCTTTGCCCTTTTGGGCTCTGGTTGCCTTGCGGGGAGGCATCACTGGTATACAAAGAATACGTCAGAGGGAGTCCAACTTATAACACCGCTCTAAGGCACGATCTCAGAGTGAGAAGAATGGAAACCAATCCTAAATATCCTATAGCCCCCTGATTATAGATGTGGTGCACAACACACCGATAATCAAGACTCTACTGGATACGGTCTGTAGACACTTTCCGAGGATTAACTGCTCTGATACCACTTTTGTCACGACCACCGGGCCCGTGGATCGTGCCTACCGGGCACCCTGGTGATACAACATCGAGAAAAACCAGGAAATAAAAACTCATGAAAGAAAGCAGTGAAATAAGAAAGAAGCTAACCCAAACGGTTACCTTTTTGTACATAAATTAAAACTTTGAGCGATTACATCCCTTACAAACTCGCCACAACAAAGGCTGCACTTAAGAATTTTGAAACCATAATGACGGGACAGGGCCCCGCCATGCCCCTGAATATACAAAAGTCAACTACTTCAGGGAACCGTACCACAGGACAAGCCTCCGGAGATATGGAGCTTTCCGAGAACCGAACAGCGATCCTAGGAGTGCGGATCAGCAAGCTATGTACCTCAAGCTGCGGCATGAACGCAGCCCGGGCGAGGTCAAGACAACAGTACAGTATGTGAAATCAAAATATCGTAAATGAAATCATAATAGTCTATATAAAGTAGGAGACATGTATGATAACCAAACTACAACACCACAACATATACCCGTGGGCTACCCAACGTGTCAGTATGTCCAAACAACTACAAGATAATACTCACTGTGGACGCATACTCGTGGGCCACCCAACGTGTCAGTATGTCCAAACAACTACAAGATAACACTCCTAATGGAAGCATACTCGTGGGCTACCCAACGTGTCAGTATGTCCAAGAGGATCGATATAGTGGAAGCATACCCGTGGGCTACCCAACGTGTCAGTATGTCCATCAATCAACCAGATAGCCGGCCCTCCATCGGGAGGCTCGGTAGCACACAATCAAACACTTGCACAACAAGGCTATCACAACAAGCATAGGCAAGTTACACACAACTCAAGGTACTTTAAACACTTCTTAACACAACGTCAAGTATACCAGTAAAACCCAAGTATCTAACCCCCTTAAGATCAAGGTACTCCTACCTTTTATAACTAAGCCACTTATGTTTTTCCATCACAAAGAGTTCAATATTTGAAAACAAGTTACTTCTCTATTTTCAAAAATATCAAGTTACCATTCTAAATCCAATAATGAATCCATTTCTTTATTTTCCATAAAGTCGTTATAACTAACTTCCCATAAAGCTATTATAACACTTTATGTTTTAAAACAATACAAGACAAAACCATGCCTTTCTTTTAAAACAAAACACTTCCAATTCTTAAGTCTCTTTTCTTTTAGAAATCGAATTCCTCACTTTGGAATTTTTAAGAAGATCAAAACTTGATTTCAATAATTCTTATTAGAGCAGCCATGATCTAGGAAATGTAATACCATTTTGTCTTATCTTAGCTTCTATGCAGATGGAGGTTTCTACTGGTTTTAACATGATAAATTGTCATTACTTCTTTCCTTTATTAACGCTGCATTGGCTTGTTCGATTCTTATCCCCATTTCTGAAATTTATGCAACATTATTCTTTTAACAACCACGTACTCATTTCTCACGAATTAGGTTTCACACTTTTCAACACCATTTAGGTCAATAATACGTCGAGCCTCTTATCTTTTGAAATCAACAACCATCCTTTTACCTACATAAAGTGGTTATAACAAACTTCTCATAAAGCCGTTATAACACTTTATGTTTTTAAACCAACCGATTACAACTATAAGCCCTTATGAGACCAAGAGGGCTTATTCTTTAACCACCGAGTACTTATTACTAACGAATAAGATTTTCCTACTCTTTCAACAATCAAGACCTTTAAACTTCATATCAAGTCAAGGTACAACAAGGGAAATCAAATTTCTTTAACACACGTGCATCTACTGCACCATATATTTCACAAATAATCATGCTGAAGAGGATAGTAAGAATCACATACCTCGCGACGATTGTCGACAATAAGCAAAATGCTCCACAGTACTATACCCTCCAAGTAGGATACGCTACCGTAGTACTTCAATCCTATAAGGGTCATAAAACGTCTATCAAACTCTAGCTTCGAACGTAGAATAACTAAGTGCAAGGTCCCTACATTCTACGGAAAGTCGGACAACACTTCTTTTGTTTCTACTTACTATGCCACCTCTTTCAAGGCCGAATTTCAATAACCAACGCCACATTTAAGGCACACAATTCAGCTGACCACAAAGGGGATTACACGCCTTCTAATACGTGTAAAATTCCGCCCCACAACAACACAAAATAAACCAATAATTTCCATGCCATTCTTGGCCAACAATAAACCAATCCTAAACCCCTTTCCAACTCTTTTCCAATCAAAGTTCTTAGGTCTAACATGATATCTATCCCTAGACATCTTCAACAACTACAATCCCCCCTTTACAACATGCGACGACCAAATTAGTAACCAAATTAAAGTTAAAATCTTAAGGCTAACATGCCCATTTCAGTTTTCAACGAGACAACAAGATCCAAATCTATTCAAATATAACAGCCTCTGGCTCAATTCTAAACTACTCAAATATAACAGCCTCAGGCTCATTTCTAAACTACTATAACAAGTATGACTCATAACCAAGAGAAGGGGAAACTTTTACCTTTGGAGAAACCCACAAAAGCCCCTTTCTTCCACTTCTTTTCCGTCAAACTCATCTACCAGCGCTCCCCACAAGTTTACCCACACTTTTCCTTCTTGCCGCCGCTCCAACAATTTCCTCTTAGGCTGGGTTTCCTTCAAAAATCAAGAGACAAGGGAGAGGATTTTCTTGGGAGGGTTTCCAAATGAAATGGCCAAGTCTTCCAAGACTTGGCCCTAAAATAGGGCCCTTTTCCTGGTCAAAAGGATGGGAGGGACACTTGTCCCCCTCCCATGGGTCCTTTTCGAAAATATCCCCTGATTTCAGCCTTTACCGCAGAAAAATCCCGCCTTGGCGCCGCGGCCCCGCCGCCGGCGCCGCGGCGCTTCCACTTCAGAAAATAATTTCCCGCATTCGCGCTGCCCTCAGATTCGGCGCCAAGGGCGCTGCAACCCTGCGAGCCCTCAAGATAACCGCGCCGCGTCTCAGATTCGGCCGCGCCAGCACTGAACCGAAACCACAACTGTTTTGCCTGACTGCGCACCTAACTTGTAACTTCCATAACTTTTGACTCCGATGTCCTATCGACGAACGGTTTGTTGCGTTGGGCACTAGATTTAACGGACTACACATTAGGCTTTTTAAACACCTCGAAATTCTTAACAACTGGGGTACAACACTCCAAGGTAGACTCAAAATCCGTCCAACACATGTTTGTCAACTGATCTTTCAACTTTCAAATCTTATATTCCTTGGTATGTTCTTATCTTATCTTATTGAATTTACGGGGTGTAACAGGTGCCTTACCCCGGACACCCTAGTGATACAACATCAGAGAAAATCAGCGGAAATAAAAACTTAAACATGAAACAAGAGATAAATTATGAAACAGGCTAACCAAAACGGTCACCTTCATGTATATATATATAACCGAACAGTTACATCTTTTACAACCCTGCCCACAACAGTACTACAGACCTCTAAGAATGTAACCATAACTATGACGGGATAGGGCCCCGCCATACCCCTGAATGTACAAGTAACTACACTGACAGGGGACTATAACAAAGATAAGCCTCCGGAGAAACGGAGCTTCCTGAGCAATTGTGATCCTAAGAGCGAGGATCCCCAACCGATGTACCTCTACTGCGGATGAACGCAGCTCGGGCGAGGTCGACAACAGGTACCAAGTATGTGAAACTGTAAAAATACTATAAATGAAATCATAATAGTCTATATAAAGCAGGAGACATGTATGATAACCAAACTACAGTCCACAATATATAAACAGTCATGTCAAGTCAGGGACTAACGCCCTCAAAGTCATTACTCAAATATACAATGGGTCTCACGCCCACAACATCAACCATGCCCGTGGAATACCTTCCTCACTGTCGGCAGTCTATGATATAATCACACCAAGAAGTACACATGAACACCAGGTCCCACCTGAGTCATAAAAAATCGTACGGGGCAAGTACGAAGGCTAACTACCAGATACCAAGCCGCATCCTCGACGGACCGAGGCAAGTACGAAAGCCAACTACCAGATACCAAGGCCGTACCAACAAATCTACATAACCATACCACGGCGACCCAGGCAAGTACGAAGCCAACTACGGATACCAAGCTCGCACCACGCGGTGGCCGGCAATCACGAAGACTAACTACCGATACTGCGGAATCACGAGACTTCACAAAACTGAGCGGGCAAGTACGGCGCCAACTACGGATACGCCGAAACAGCCACGACTTCGGGCAAGCACGAGCCAACTACGGATACCAAGCCGAATCAAGAAACCTCATGGAGAGCTATTCCATGGAATAATAATCCTAATGGAACCATACCCGGCCACCCAACGTGTCGAGAGTCCATCAATCAAGAACAACATGACCGACCCTCCATCGAGAGACGCGGTAACATAAGGATACAACAATTTCACAACAAGGCTATCACACGCAAACATAGGCAAGTTACACACAACTCAAGGTACTTTCATTTTATGACAAAGTCCAGGTTTTAATCCCCAAAGTACTACGTATGTTAAATTCTTTTTAGAAGATCCATTTCTTTTACAAAAGTCACCCGATACCCGTAGTATCAAAATAAAGTGACTAACATTTTAATTAAACCAAAACACTTATTCTTTTAAAGTCAAGTTACCATTTTAAAACCAATGATAAAAACCATTCCTTTGTTTTCATAAAGTCGTTATAACTAACTTCCCATAAAGCTGTTATAACACTTTATGTTCTAAACCAAAAACTCTTTAATTCCACAAGTCTCTTTTCTTTTAAAACAACAACAAGTATTCTTTTAAAAACCAAATAACTTACTCTTTTCAAAACAAGTAACCTATACTTAAAATCAAGTTACTTCTCTTTTTCTGAAAACAAGTCGTTATAAGTCAAGTCTCTTATCTTTCAAGATCAATTCTCTTAACTTTCAAAATCAATAAACCATTCTTTTACCTACATAAAGTCGTTATAACTAACTTCCCATAAAGCTATTATAACACCTTATGTTTTAAACCAACCAATTCACTTAGCACATGTACGTCTACCGTACTACATAGTTCACAACAATCATGCTAGAAAAGATAGGAAGAGGTTCACATACCTCGCCACGATTATCGACAATTAGCAAAACGCTCCACAGTACTGTAACCCTGCTAGCCGTTTCCACTCTTCAAGTAGAATACGCTACTCGTAGTACTGCAACCTATAAAGGCCACAAAACGCCTATCAACTCCTAGATCTCCTCGTAGAATATTCTAACTGCAAGATTCCTTATTCTACAGAACATTCGCAAGACCTCCCCGCAGCCTACATAAATCTCCTCTCTACTCGGGCCCGCTACGGGCCAACAACTCCTGGGGAGAGGGTCACACGTCTAACCGGACGTGTACAATTCTACTTCACAATAATACTACACAAGTCTACTGTAAATACAGTCCAATGTAAATACAGTTCAATCCTTTATAATCATCCTTCCAATATAATATACTCAAGTAAATTACTACAATATGTAATATCCAATTACAATAGGGGGACATAGATCATTACCTCGATAAGCCCAAAATTATCCAAGTTTATAAGTCGATCCTGAGCAACGTTTAGCTCCAATTCCTTACGCTCCAACCCGCTCCAAGCGACCCTTAGAAGTTTCTAAACAACTTCTCTAAACACTTCAATCAAGCTTATGAAGATTTTTCTAGGGTTTCATTTTGCGACTTTTGGAAAAAGTAGTATTTCCGGGCTCCTAGTATTAAAACAACTTTGGAATACTACTAGGGATACTAGGCCAAGGTATTTGGGATTATATAATAATACTCCAAGTATTTCTACACAAGTGGGGGAAGGTGGGACGAGAACAAGCTAAAAGGGAGGGAGTATTTTGCTTGAAAAAGCTTCAAGTGTGGGATGAATATTATGCTTCAAGCTAAGGGGTATTTATAGAAGAATTAAGGGTCATGATCAAGTCAAGTGTATGGTCAAGATTGGGCCATGTGTGTTTGGGTCCCACCACACCACATGGCCAACGAAATTGCTAGACAAGTGGCTTGCCACTTGTTGGGCCATTTCGGCCAAGGGGACAAGTGGCTTGCCACTTGTTGGGCCATTTCGGCCAAGGGGACAAGTGGCTAGCCACTTGTCCCTCCAATTCGGCCAAGTGACACATGGGGTGACACGTGTCGCCCCCCGACTCGTCCAAAATATTTTGTCTTTCGAAAATATCCAAAATACCGAAAATCTCAAAAACAAAGCTGGCCCCACAAAACCGTAAATTTCTCCCGTGGGCCCCACGTGACCATTTCCGAAAATAAAATCTCAAAATTCTAATATAATCCAAGAATTCCAAATACCAAATCTGGGAACCCAATTCCCATTAACGAACCTTTTTCTTCACAAAAACCGGAAACTTTTCCGTCGAAAAAATCACATCTTCCTTTCTTTCCAAAATTTCTGTCGTATTCTTGTACGTACATCCTCACATACATACCCTGGAACTACGGGGTATAACAAGTCATATCTTGTGGGTCACTTTGTAAAAAAAATAATAATGAGGTAACTGCTTTTGGATTTGTATATATCCAGGGAGGTAGCCTTATCGGCTAACCTATTATTTATTCTTGTTAAGTTTATGTATGTTCCGCTGATTATCTCTGATGTATACCTGTAAGGGTGCCCAGGTAGGGGCACCAGTCGCGGGCCCGGGGTCGGGTCGTGACATAACATCCTTCCCCCCTTAGAAACATTCGTCCTGAATGTTCATACTAGGTGTCAAGCTGAAATTCCAAGTGTCAACTTAACCGCACTTGCACACAACCATCACATGCTCACGTTTTATCCATTCTCAACTCCCACGACCTGGTTCTGGTGGAACGCATCCACGAACTCGTACAACGATTAACTAGACTTGCGCCTTTAATCCTCATGACCCTATCACATAGCGGGACCATCTCAAACTGGCCCCACTTCATTCCATGCTACGGGTTGACCCGGAATTGGCCCACAACCCGACCCATCATCACACTTAAATCTCATTCTTAGTCTGAAATAATCTTATTACCCGAGAAGGCCTTGTACATCTAAGGTCTCAGCAGTTATCAATATTCTAAGGTTCACAATTATTCCATGTTCCAAGCTCATATTATCTGTCCCCGCATACGGGTAAGGTAGCTTCTCAAAATCTCAAAATCACGTTGTCTTAACCATAACATCCCTATTTACTCCATACCAATATTATTCATACATATCACTTAAGCGTACAACACAACTTAATCTAACAACAGGGTATGTCCTTAAGTCAATTGAACCTGATCTTTCAAGAGTATATCAACATCTTAGTCAGTTCATTACCTCCTGACTATTCCAAATCAGTACATATATAAAGCCTAGGTGGGGATTCAATAAACTGTTTCACACCTTTCAAGTAATTATTAAGGCTTAACCAACTCATGGTAATTCATAATAATTTCAGGAAACACACAGGGCCCCAAATAAATACGCTCGTACAAATACACATCATCATTATATCAACTATACAATTGTTTTACCAACCTGGATACGAAGTCCATATAATCCTTTTTGGGCCACTATTGCATTTCTCATAGCTGCAACCATAATAATACGTTAGGGGGAGACTACCCTAACAACACAGCTTTATCGCATGATCTCAGAGTGAGAAGAAGGGAAACCAATCCTAAATGTAGTGTAGCCTCTTATTTATAGATGTGGTGCACAACACACCGATAAACAAGACTCTACTATACATGGTATGTAGACATTCCGAGGACTAACTACTCTGATACCACTCTTTCACGACCCGAACCCCCGGGCCTATGACTGGTGCCCTACCTGGGCACCCTTATACCCTCCCAACACATATACCAATAGCGGAACCATTATATAACTCAAAATACCTCATGATAAAACCGGCAAGCCGACAAGGCCGCCACTGTACATATATTAAACCATAACTTATTACAACTACCTGAGTTCATCCCACATATGAATACAGAACTCTAAGAGTCTGGACCCTATCTATGGCGGGACAGGGCCCCGACATACCCCTGAATGCACAAAAACATACAATACAAGGGATCCGTACCAAAAGATAAGCCTCCGGAGTGAATGGAGCTTTTTCCCAAAAACTGAACAGAGATCCTAAGAGCGAGGATCAACAAACCAGACTACGCTGCGGATGAAACGCACTTCCGAGGAAAGGTCGAGACGAAAAGATGTACCAAGTATGTGAAACTGTAAGTACTGTAAATGAAATCATAACAGTCCAAAACATAACAGGAAGCAAGTATGATAATTAAAGTACCAGTACAACTATTCCTTGTAAAAATTGATAGAAATGAGAGTCGACGTACCTTTTAAAAAATGCCTTTTAAAAGTAAGATCAATTGTGTCATTTTAAATCATGAAATCATTTCCATTTCAAAGAGTGAAATCCATGTAAAGCCTGCCCATTAAGGTATACTGCCCGGCCCATTCTGGGACGCGGTAAAGCCATATAAAGTTTTCCCACAAAGGTATACTGCCCGGCCCATTCTGGGACGCGGAAAGTCATATAAAGTATTTCCACAAAGGTATACTGCCCGGCCTATTTTGGGACGCGGTAAAGTCATATAAAGTCTTCCCACAAAGGTATACTGCTCGGCCCATTCTGGGACGCGGTAAAGTCATATAAAGTCTGCCCACCAAGGTATACTGCCCGGCCCTTTCTGGGACGCGGTAAAGTCATATAAAGTCTGCCCTCAAAGGTATACTGCCCGGCCCATTCTGGGACGCGGTAAAGTCATATAAAGTCTGCCCTCAAAGGTATACTGCCCGGCTCATTCTGGGACACGGTAAATTCATATAAAGTCTTCCCTCAAAGGTATACTGCCCGGCCCATTCTGGGACGCGGTAAAGTCATATAAAGTCTGCCCTCAAAGGTATACTGCCCGACCCATTCTGGGATGCGGTAAAGTCATATAATATATATATACTGCCCTTCCCATTAAGGTATACTGCCCGGCCCTTCCTAGGACACGGTCCACACATAAAGGACTGTACACCTATAGCTATCATCAGCAAACATGTACACTTTAAATCATCTTTGACTCTCATTAGAATAAAATGAATAACTATCATTTTAGAAAATCTCTAGGCATTTTCAAGTCATGTAATATTAAGGACTAAATCATGGACACTCTCACATGATTTCCATATAACATTTTAAACCATATCTTGACTTTCCTTAAAACTGTTATAACAACTTCCCATAAAGTCGTTATAACAAACTTTCATTTTAAAAAACTAAGGCACTACCACATCTTTCTTTTTAAACAAACCAAGGCACTATCACCTCTTTCCTTTTTAATAAAACCAAGGCATTATCATGTCATGTAAAATTAGGAAAATTGAACTCAAAGTACTATGTACATCTATTCTTTCCTTTATAAAACCCCAATATATTAGCACTTGTAGCATCAAGGCAATTTCACTATTAAAAACAAGTTACTTACACTTTTAAATTCAAGTAACTTATTCTTTTCAAATCAGGTGACATATACCATTAAATCAAGTTACTTCTTCTTTCCCAAAATCAAGTCATTTATACTTCATATAAATCAAGTCTTTTATACTTCATATAATCAAATCTCATATACTTTCAAGTAAGGTCTCATATACCTTCAAGTAAAGTCTCATTACTTTCAAATAAATCTAGTCTCATGACTTTCAAATAAATCAAGTCTCATTACTTTCAAATAAATCTAGTCTCATGACTTTCAAATAAATCAAGTCTCATTAGTGTTGTAACTTAGCAAGATCAACTCGACTCCAATGTTCACTAAACACTCTTACCAACATCTCCCATAAGACTTAGTAAGGACTTATGAATAATTTAGACATGTCTTTAGCATAGAATCAATAACATGAATACTCTAATAATGAGGCAAGTATACTTCAAGAAACAAGTCAGGTATACTCCATTAATCAATCATGCCGATAGAAGGAAGAAGTTCACATACCTCGTTGACGACTAACCAACACGACAAGTAGCATACGCCCCAAATGTACTTCAACCTTATTGGCTATTCCACATGCCAAGTAGAATATGCTACACGTAGTACTTCAACCTAAAATGACAATAGCATTTCTATCAACTTGAATCTTCCAAGTGTAAGACTTATACCAAATAATGGCCCTCTTATTCTACAGAAATTTGGGCAACACTTCCTTTGTTTCTACGTACTTTTCCACCTTTTCCAAGGCCCGATTTCAACACAAATCAAGCCACACTAAGGGCATAACCAACAATTAACCAAAGGGGATTACACGCCTAACTTTACGTGTAAAATTCTGCCCCATAATCACATTTAAACAGTCCACAAAACAGCCCATAATTAACCAACATTACGGGTACAATATGAAGCCTTTAACACCCTTATTCCTTAGGACTTCCATTAGCCATTTTACCACATAATCATGCATATTATGGGCTGATTTTTCAGCACATATACATGTCCAAAATAGTTCATAAAATGAAACGACGACGTCTAACAGTTTTGGGCAGTTTTCGACCAACAACAACTACAACAATCCAAAGTCCTTTTCCATAATCCATTTTATTCCAATTCAAGTTCCAACACTTATATACAAGTCTCATCAACTTATCAAAAACATTATTACTTCATCATAACATGCAATAGATGGTGCAAATAACGACAATAACCAACGAAATTCGATAACACCAAATTCTGCCCCAATTCGGCCCAACCCTAAAAAATTGGCGAAACCCTTTTTAGTCTTCATTCTTTTTAGTACAAGCTCATCCATACATATCAACAATAAGTAATATCCAGTTACTTTAAAAGAAGAAGAATCATTACCTCATTTTAAGACCAAAAATGTCCAAAAGAGCCCGGGGAAGATTGGCCAGCAGTTTTCGTTTCGCTCCACTTCTTCAAGTTTCAATCACATATTTGTGACCCCTACAACCTTAGGAGCAACGTCCCTTCACGTTTCGCTTCCAAAAAGTCGACAGAACCCCTAGGGTTCCAAACCCTCTTCTCGACCCAATGAAGATTTGAGGTTAGTGGTGTGTTATCTTGGCTAATCACTAGTTTAGGAACCTTGATCTTGTATCAATGTACAAAGCTTGAAAGTTTAAGGATTTTTGTTCAAGAAAAAGGGCCAAAGCCGTGAGCCCTTAAGAGAGGGAAATATATTTTGCTCTTGAAATAATTCTAAGTGTGGATGATCTTGCAAGCCCTCTAGGTGTGTATATATAAAGTATTACAAGGCATGGGACGATGACAAGTGTAGGGCAAGATGGTGGACAAGTGTGGGTGGGACCCACTTGTTATACCCCGTATTTCCAGAGTATGTACGTGAGGGCGTACGTATAAAAAAATTGAAGCCTTAAAGTTGGCAAGGTTCGAAAATTTGGGCACAAGTGCCGAAAGGAGTCGTTTTTCGACGAAACGTTTTACTAAACTTACGAAGGGAAAAATACGGCTATGTCATTTTTAATTTTTGCGGATTTTTCCGAGAGACGAAACATTTTGGACCAACGGGAGGGTGACATGTGTCACCCTCACATTGGAAGCTTTTGGGGCGGCATTTGGACGATTGGGTGGCATGGGAGTTGGTAGGATATTTTGTGCAAGTTGGTGTGGTTGATGGATAAGGTACACATGGCTTAATCCTAGCCCTACACTTGCCTAACACTTGGATGAATCTTGGCCATTGGTTGGCCATTTCTTGACCTATAAATACCCCTCTAAGTTGAAGACTTTCTTCATCCAAACTTGAGAAATCTTTCTAAGTCTCACACTACTCCCTCCCTCTTAAGTTCGTCCGCCACACCCTCCCCCCTTGTTGAGGCCTTTTGGCCGAGAGAAATACCCCCCCCCCCCCCCTTTGTGAGCCCTAGCCGAGGCAAACCCCCCTAGCCTAAATTGTTTTCGTATAATACCCCCTTTTGTGGTATAGAAATACTCTCCAAGTATTGTTATAATGCCCTAATACCTTAGCCCATATACCTTGTAGTACTTTCCAAAGTTACCACTATACGAAAAGCCCGGAAAATACTATTATACTTCCTTTAGCCACTAAACGAAACCCTAAGGAAATCTTCATTGTTAGTTGAAGTAATTGAGTAGAAGTTGGTTAGAACTTCTAAGGGTTGTTTGGAGCGGGTTGGAGCGCGCGGAGTAGGAGCTAAACCTTGCTCAGGATCGACATTTAAACTCGGATAATTTTGGGCTTATCGAGGTAAACACTCTTGACCTTCTATTGTAATTGGAAATTACATGTTGTAGGAATATATAGTTGAAGTATACTATATATAGAACTGAACATAGTTGTGCGGCAATGTCTTTTGACTTAAGCCTGAATTTAAAGAAGAGAACTGAACTGTAATTACATAGGACTGTATTACGGTAGACTTGTGTAGCATTACTGTGATGTAGAATTGTACACGTCCGGTTAGACGTGTAAACCCCCCCCCCCCCTGGTTGGCTTGGTAGCCGGCCTCGATAGAGGAGGAGATTTACGCTGTTGCGGGGGAGGTGCTGCCGAATTTTCTGTAGAATATTCTACGATGAGATCTAGATGTTAATAGGCGCCTTGTGGCCTCTATAGGTTGAAGTACTACGTGTGGCGTGGTCTACTTGGCTTAAGGAGTAGCCGACGGTTTGAGGTACTTGGAGCGTTTTGCTATTAGTCGAAAATCGTCGCGAGGTATGTGAACCTCTTCCTATCTTTTCTAGCATGATATGTGTATAACTATGTAGTACGGTAGACGCATACGTGTTAAATGTATTTGATTGGTTTAAAACATAAAGTGTTATAACGGCTTTATGGGAAGTTGGTTATAACAGCTTTATGTAGGTAAGAAAATGCTTTGTGGTTTTTAAAAGGTAACTGATTTGACTTATAACTGACTTGATGTGTGATCATAAAGAACTTGAAGAATTAAGAATCCTTTTTGAAAGAAGAGTAAGACTTGGTTTTGAAAACATAAGAGTTATACTAGTTTTATGGGAAGTTAGGTATAACGTCTTAACGGAGGTAAAATGAATGGTTTATTGATTTTAAAAGTTAAGAGACTTGATCTTAAAAGATAAGAGACTTGACTTAAATGAATTAATATGAATTTTGTGTGAAACCTCATTCATGAGTAATGAGTACTTGGTTTTTAAAAGGAATAATGTTTTACTGATTTCGGAAATCAGAATGAGTATCGACAAACCACTGCAGCGTTAATAAAGGGAAATGTAATGACTAATGAAGTATTATTAAAACCAGTAGAAACCTCCATCTGCATAGAAGCTAAGATGAGACAAAATGATATTACATTTCCTAGATCATGGCTGCTTAATAAGATTGATTATGAATAAGAATAACCTACACTCATATAAGGCATATGTTACTCAATTGTTTTAAAAGAGATTAAGACGTTGAACTATGAAACTTTTCTAAAATAAAGAGACTTGAGTAATTGAAATTAGGCAAACTGGAACTTTAGGGAAAAGAATGTTGTTGAAAAGGAAAGTGTTTTGGTTTACCTAAAAATGGGAGTCACTCTATTTTATACTACGGGTATCGGGTGACTTTTATAAAAGGAATGAATCTCTTTAAAAAGGAATTTAACGTACGTAGTACTTTAGGGTTAACACCCGGATTTTGACTTAAAAGGAAAGTACTTTGAGTTGTGTATAACTTGCCTATGCTTGTTGTTGTGTATAACTTGCCTATGCTTGTTGTTGGGTAACTTGCCTATGCTTATTGAGATAGTCTTTGTTGTGCAAGAATTGTGTTTCTATTCTACCGCGTCACTCGATGGAGGGCCGGTTGACTTGTTGAGAACTTACTTGGACTTACCGGCAGTGACGGAAGATTCCACGGGTACGCTTCCATTATTATTATTACATGGGCATGTCTACACCGATGATGTGGACATGTGACCATTATGGTTATTTATAGCGAAGTATCGTGACTTACGGTTGTGATCGGGTGCGTAGCCTATTTACTTTCCCCCGTCAGCTACGTGGCGTAGGTGGATCTGGTATAGGTTATTGCGCCTGCCACGTGTCAGCTTCGCGGCGAAGTATCGTGACTTACGGTTGTGATCGGGTGCGTAGCCTGTTTACTTGCCCCCGTCAGCTACGTGACGCAGGTGGATCTGGTATAGGTTATTGCACCGCCACGCGTGTCGCCTTCGCGAGTCGATTTGGATGGAGCCGTGACTTACGGTTGTGATGCAGTGCGTGGCCGATTCACTTGCCCCGTCGCCACGTGGCGCGGTGGTCTGGTGGAGGCTATTGCACTTGCCACGCGTGTCGCCATGATATGGTTGTCTGTATTATTGATACGATCGGATCTGGTAGTTATACTTGCCCCAGACGGTTTTATTGACACGTAGGACACGGTGTTCACATATACTCCTTGGTGTTGTTATATCATGCATGGCAGTGAGGAAGGAATTCCACGGGCACGAGTGATGATTAGGAGGGCGTGAGTCCCTGACTTGATATGACTGTTTAATTGTGGTGTACTGTAGTTTGGTTATCATACATGTCTCCTGCTTTATATAGACTGCTATGATTTCATTTACAGTATTTTACAGTTTCACATACTTGGTACCTGTTGTACTGACCTCCTTCGGGGGGCTGCGTTCATGCCGCAGGTAGAGGTACATCGGCTGTCGATCCCCGCTTTTAGGATCACCTTTCAGCGTATTGGGAAGCTCCGTTCCTTCGGAGGCTTATCTTTGGTATGTTACCCTGAGTCTGTAGGTTCTTGTACATTCAGGGGTATGGCGGGGCCCTGTCCCGTCATAGTTGTTGTAAAAATCTTAGAGGTCTGTAGCACTGTTGTGGGCAGGGTTGTAAGGATTGTAACTGTTCAAATGTCTATATATATATATGTTGAAAGGCAACCGTTTTGGTTGGCCTATTTTCTTTTATCTTGATCCATGTCTATTTAAATGTTTAAGTTTTTATTTCCGCTGGTTTTTCTCTGATGTTGTATCACTAGGGTGCCCGGGGTAAGGCACCAGTCACGGGCCCGGGTTCGGGTCGTGACAAAAGTGGTATCAGAGCAGTTAGTCCTCGGAAAGTGTCTACAGACCGTGTCTAGTAGAGTCTTGATTATCGATGTGTTGTGCACCACATCTATAATCAGGAGGCTATAGGACATTTAGGATTGGTTTCCATTCTTCTCATTCTGAGATCGTGCCTTAGAGCTGTGTGATAAAATTTGACCCCTCTGACATACTTCGTTTTTACCAGTTATGCCTCCGCGTAAGGCAACCCGGGCCCAGAAGGGCAAGGCAGCAGAGGGAGCTGCGAGTAGAGCAGCGGCAGAGACCACAGTACCTGAGCCTCCAGTCCCGCAGTCTGGAGCAGAGGAGATGAGTTACAAGGAGTGGGCCCAGTTAATGGCCAGGGTTGTGGCCAGACTTGAGGATAGGCTGGACGCAGTTAGCCCAGAGCACCGGTGGTTCACACTAGATCAGATAGTTCGAGGCTACGGGATTTTCTGAGTTGTAGGCCGCCAGAGTTTTATGGGTCGAGGCCTGAGGATGATCCGCAGGAGTTCATCCGACAGTTACAGCGGATCATGAGAGTGATCAAGGCATCGGAGACCGAGTCGGTGGTCCTAGGTTCGCATCGGCTGCGTGATACCGCAGTCGACTGGTTTGATTCGTGGGAGCTGTCCCGGGGAGAGAATGCACTTCCAGCTATATGGGACGAGTTCTCAGAGGCATTTCTTGCACATTTCTTGCCTCCACAGATGAGGAGGGCTCGGGCAGACAGATTTTTGGTGTTGCGGCAGAACGGGCGTACGGTTCGGGAGTACAATGTGGAGTTCGACTCATTGGCCCGGTACGTCCCTGCGTTAGTAGCTAGTATGGAGGATCGAGTGCACCGATATGTTACAGGGCTCGATGATTACCTAGCAGAGAGTTGTTCGGGTGTAGCTCTTCAGCCGGGCATGGACATTGCCCGCATGCAGGCTTATGCACTTGGATGTGAGGAGCGGAGAAATCGACGGAATGACCAAGATCAGCAGAAGAGGCGAGCAGAGGTCATTTGATGACTTTCGAGGCGGACCCTCGGCCAGACTAGTTATGTACCTCCGCCAGTGCAGAGTGGTCCTCCACAGCCTTCGGGACCTTCGGGATATTCAGGAGCAGGTCAGGGCTCCCAGGTTTCAGATTTTCAGGGGAGTAGGAGTGCTCGCCGGGTGAGGCCACCCGTATCTCAGTGTGACCATTGTGGTAAAGCCCATAGAGGGGAATGTCGTACTGGTTTGGGAGATTGCTATACTTGCGGCCGACAGGGCCATTTGACGGGAGACTGTCCGACCAGGGGTAGCACTGGTGGGATAACACAGACTACTAGATCAGTTGCGGGTTCTTCACCTTCCATAGCTAGGCAGGATGTACACACACCGGCAGGCCACGGTAGAGGTCGCGGTGGAAGTTCCCAGTTTTAGCGGTCCCTTGAACCGCCTATTTTCAGGTATATCCTTAACCCTCTAGAGTTTTGTATGTATTGATGTTGTGATGATGTGTTTAGTGTTATGTTCGGATAGCCTTGTGCTAAAGTGTGATTTAGAAACCTGGTTAGTGAAAAAGGGTAAGCCTGGGGGTGAGAAAATGATGAACCTTAGAGTATTACAGTTGAGACCTTAGATGTAAGGCCGTCTTGAGTACAAGATTTTGCGAATGATCTTTGTCAGAATGTATAAGTATACGTGGAGTAATTGTGGGAAAAATTTCCTTGGGTGGTGTAAAATGGAAGTGGTAGCTTTCATGACTTGAATAGGTAAGATTGTTCCGGATCGGGGAACAAGAGTGTGATGCGTTAAGTAGGTCGGGTTGGGGCCATGTTGCGGGCCAACCCGCGGCCTGTTTCGAGGTGGGGTCAGCTCTGGGTGGTCCCGCCAGGTGGTAGGGTCACGAGGGTGCTAGGCCCAAGTTTAGATGACCATCGTATGAGTTCGTGGATATGTTCGACCAGAAGCGGATCGTGAAGGCCGGGAATGGCCTTAAGGAAGATTGAGGCTAGTAAGATGACCAAGTTTGGAGGTGGTGACTCCAATGTTTTGGGAACTGAAGCAATGACTGAAGTGTGGTACGTATACTAAAAGAGTTCAAGTGTTCGAGAAGGGTACGACGAGTAAGGAAGGAAGAGAACGTGTGTTATTTTGTGGCCAGGTGTGGCATTGGCAACTTGTTAAGAAGAACTTCATCGTTGTCCGTCTTGAGAAGGAACATTCGGGACGAATGTTTCTAAGGAGGGGAGAATGTTATACCCCGTATTTCCAGAGTATGTACGTGAGGGCGTACGTATAAAAAAATTGAAGCCTTAAAGTTGGCAAGGTTCGAAAATTTGGGCACAAGTGCCGAAAGGAGTCGTTTTTCGACGAAACGTTTTACTAAACTTACGAAGGGAAAAATACGGCTATGTCATTTTTAATTTTTGCGGATTTTTCCGAGAGACGAAACATTTTGGACCAACGGGAGGGTGACATGTGTTGGTAGGATATTTTGGGGCAGCATTTGGACGATTGGGTGGCATGGGAGTTGGTAGGATATTTTGTGCAAGTTGGTGTGGTTGATGGATAAGGTGCACATGGCTTAATCCTAGCCCTACACTTGCCTAACACTTGGATGAATCTTGGCCATTGGTTGGCCATTTCTTGACCTATAAATACCCCTCTAAGTTGAAGACTTTATTCATCCAAACTTGAGCAATCTTTCTAAGTCTCACACTACTCCCTCCCTCTTAAGTTCGTCCGCCACACCCTCCCCCCTTGTTGAGGCCTTTTGGCCGAGAGAAATACCCCCTGTGAGCCCTAGCGAGGCAACCCCAAGCCTAAATTGTTTTCGTATAATACCCCCTTTTGTGGTATAGAAATACTCTCCAAGTATTGTTATAATGCCCTAATACCTTAGCCCATATACCTTGTAGTACTTTCCAATGTTACCTCTATACGAAAAGCCCGAAAAATACTATTATACTTCCTTTAGCCACTAAACGAAACCCTAAGGAAATCTTCATTGTTAGTTGAAGTAATTGAGTAGAAGTTGGTTAGAACTTCTAAGGGTTGTTTGGAGCGGGTTGGAGCATGAGTAGAGTTAAACCTTGCTCAGGATCGACATTTAAACTCGGATAATTTTGGGCTTATCGAGGTAAACACTCTTGACCTTCTATTGTAATTGGAAATTACATGTTGTAGGAATATATAGTTGAAGTATACTATATATAGAACTGAACATAGTTGTGCGGCAATGTCTTTTGACTTAAGCTTGAATTTAAAGAAGAGAACTGAACTGTAATTACATAGGACTGTATTACGGTAGACTTGTGTAGCATTACTGTGATGTAGAATTGTACACGTCCGGTTAGGCGTAAACCCCACTGGTTGGCTTGGTAGCCGCCTCGATAGAGGAGAGATTTCTGTTGTGGGGAGGTCGCCGAATTTTCTGTAGAATATTCTACGATGAGATCTAGATGTTAATAGGCGCCTTGTGGCCTCTATAGGTTGAAGTACTACGTGTGGCGTGGTCTACTTGGCTTTAGGAGTAGCCGACGTTTTGAGGTACTTGGAGCGTTTTGCTATTAGTCGAAAATCGTCGCGAGGTATGTGAACCTCTTCCTATCTTTTCTAGCATGATATGTGTATAACTATGTAGTACGGTAGACGTACATGTGTTAAATGTATTTGATTGGTTTAAAATATAAAGTGTTATAACGGCTTTATGGGAAGTTGGTTATAACAGCTTTATGTAGGTAAGAAAATGCTTTGTGGTTTTTAAAAGGTAACTGATTTGACTTATAACTGACTTGATGTGTGATCATAAAGAACTTGAAGAATTAAGAATCCTTTTTGAAAGAAGAGTAAGACTTGGTTTTGAAAACATAAGAGTTATACTAGTTTTATGGGAAGTTAGGTATAACGTCTTAACGGAGGTAAAATGAATGGTTTATTGATTTTAAAAGTTAAGAGACTTGATCTTAAAAGATAAGAGACTTGACTTAAATGAATTAATATGAATTTTGTGTGAAACCTCATTCATGAGTAATGAGTACTTGGTTTTTAAAAGGAATAATGTTTCTTGATTTGGAAATCGAATGAGTATCGACAAACCATGCGCAGCGTTAATAAAGGGAAATGTAATGACTAATGAAGTATTATTAAAACCAGTAGAAACCTCCATCTGCATAGAAACTAAGATGAGACAAAATGATATTACATTTCCTAGATCATGGCTGCTTAATAAGATTGATTATGAATAAGAATAACCTACACTCATATAAGGCATATGTTACTCAATTGTTTTAAAAGAGATTAAGACGTTGAACTATGAAACTTTTCTAAAATAAAGAGACTTGAGTAATTGAAATTAGGCAAACTGGAACTTTAGGGAAAAGAATGTTGTTGAAAAGGAAAGTGTTTTGGTTTACCTAAAAATGGGAGTCACTCTATTTTATACTACGGGTATCGGGTGACTTTTATAAAAGGAATGAATCTCTTTAAAAAGGAATTTAACGTACGTAGTACTTTAGGGTTAACACCCGGATTTTGACTTAAAAGGAAAGTACTTTGAGTTGTGTATAACTTGCCTATGCTTGTTGTTGTGTATAACTTGCCTATGCTTGTTGTTGGGTAACTTGCCTATGCTTATTGAGATAGTCTTTGTTGTGCAAGAATTGTGTTTCTATTCTACCGCGTCTCTCGATAGAGGGCCGGTTGACTTGTTGAGAACTTACTTGGATTTACCGGTAGTGACGGAAGATTCCACGGGTACGCTTCCATTATTATTATTACATGGGCATGTCTACACCGATGATGTGGACATGTGACCATTATGGTTATTTATAGCGAAGTATCGTGACTTACGGTTGTGATCGGGTGCGTAGCCTGTTTACTTGCCCCCGTTAGCTACGTGACGTAGGTGGATCTGGTATAGGTTATTGCACCTGCCACGTGTCAGCTTCGCGGCGAAGTATCGTGACTTACGGTTGTGATCGGGTGCGTAGCCTGTTTACTTGCCCCCGTCATTCGTGGCGCAGTGGATCTGGTATAGGTTATTGCACCGCGTGTCGACTTCGAGTCGGTATTTGGATGGAGCCGTGACTTACGGTTGTGATCCAGTGCGTAGCGATTCACTTGCCCCGTCATTCGTGGCGCGGTGGGTGGTGGAGGCTATTGCACTTGCCACGTGTCGACCGTGATATGGTTGTGCGATATTATTAGTGCGGTCGGATCGGTAGTTATACTTGCCGTATGGTTTTATTGACACGGGTAGGACACGGTGTTCACATATACTCCTTGGTGTTGTTATATCATAGGCTGGCGGTGAGGAAGGAATTCCACGCACGAGTGATGATTAGGAGGCGTGAGTCACGACTTGATATATTTGTTTAATTGTGGTGTCTTGTAGTTTGGTTATCATACATGTCTCTGCTTTATATAGATCGCTATGATTTCATTTCTGATATTTCTGATTTCACATACTTGGTACTGTCTTGACCTCCTTGAGCTGCGTTCATGCCGCAGAGGTAAGTGCATCATTGCTCGATCCCCGCTTTTAGGATCACCTTTCAGCGTATTGGGAAGCTCCGTTCCTTCGGAGGCTTATCTTTGGTATGTTACCCTGAGTCTGTAGGTTCTTGTACATTCAGGGGTATGGCGGGGCCCTGTCCCGTCATAGTTGTTGTAAAAATCTTAGAGGTCTGTAGCACTATTGTGGGCAGGGTTGTAAGGATAGTAACTGTTCAAATGTCTATATATATATATGTTGAAAGGCAACCGTTTTGGTTGGCCTATTTTCTTTTATCTTGATCCATGTCTATTTAAATGTTTAAGTTTTTATTTTCCGCTGGTTTTTCTCTGATGTTGTATCACTAGGGTGCCCGGGGTAAGGCACCAGTCACGGGCCCGAGTTCGGGTCGTGACACCACTTGTCCACTTGTCTTCATTTTCATGAAAATATCGAAGTCCAAGTCAACGACAAGTGGCGGGGTGACACGTGTCAACCTTCTATTGGTCCAAAATTATTTCTTCACCAAAAACGTCTATATTTGGTCAAAATATCTCGAAACTTTGTGGGCCCCACAAAACCGTAAAAATTTTCGGAGGACCCCACATGACCAAATCTGAAACTTAAAAATCCAAAATTCTAATATATTCCATTAATCCCAAATAACAAATTTGAGAATCAAATTCTAATTAATAAACCTTTTTCCTTTACAATGTTCGGAAAATTCTCCTTAGGAAAAGGTAATATTTCTTTCGTTCCAATATTAACGTCTTGTTTTCCCACGTACGTTCTCATCTCATCTCTTGGAAATACGGGGTGTAACATCCTTCCCCCCTTAGAAATATTCTGTTACACCCCGCAAGTTCAGGACATGTATAAGAGAAGGTATGTAAGGAATCAAGACTTGGAAATTAGTACGAAAGGAAGAATTGTTTTTCCGACGGAAAATCTTCCGAACGTCGGAAAGGAAAAATGTTCGTTGATGAGAATTGGATTCTCAAAATGTATTATTTGAAGAGTATGGAACTTATTAACATTATGGAAATTTATTTTTACGGATTTGGTCACGTGGGGCCCACCCGAGGAATTTTACGTTTTGCGGGGCCCACGAGGGTTACGGAATTTTATGGACGAATGGGAGGGCGACACGTGGCACCTCCCCCACATGGCCTTGGACGAAAATTTTTAAGGGTAAAATGGTCTTTTACCATCAAGGAAGATAAGTCTTGCTAGCTTGAGATTATTGACCAAGTCAACTTGTCCACTTGGCCTTTATCCATGTGTTCTTCATCCTAGACCACAAGTGTGTTAATCCAAGCCCTCCAATGTGTTATATAAGCTTACTACTAGTGCAAGACTAGTCTTGAACACTTAGAAAAATTAGAGAACCTTGTGTTCTTCAAGAAGACCTCTCGGGTTTGACACTTTCCTCACAAGAAAAATTTGTAGTTTTGATCCATTATTCACAATACTTTAACCCAATGTCCCTAAGGGTATTGTAAGGATATCTCAATAGAAAGATTTCAGAAAAACGACGTTTTCACGTTAGTCGCAAGGCGGAAACTTAAGGAGTTCTTCAACTTTGAAGTTAGAACTTGAAGATGGGTTCTTCATAGGCTTCTAAGGAGTTCTTGGAGCGTATTGGAACCTAAGGAAAGGAGCTAAGAATTTCTAAGGCGCGACTTTGAATCTTGGAAATTTTAAGGGCTTATAAAGGTATAAATCTTGTCGTTTTAGTAATTGAGATTTACTTATTGTTGTAGCTATGGATATTAGCAAGAATGAGTTATATAGTTTGAAGTTTAATAAGTATTTTGGCTATTGAAACCCTAATCCGAAAACTAGCATGTTTAGCCTTAAGATTACAATTCAAGTTGATTATTAGTTTAAGTCGTCGCATGTTGTATAAAGAAGGAAATTGTAGTTGTTGAAGTTGTCTATGACTACATAACATGTTAGACCTTAGAACTTGGAATTGGAAAAGAATTGGAAAAGACTTTGAGTTGTTGGTTATAGGTTGGCCGAGAATGGCTTGGATTTTAAACTACTTCGTATGAATTGTGGGGCGGAATTTTACACGTATTGTAAGGCGTGTAATCCCCTTTGATTGGTTGGTATGTTGAGCCTTAAATGTGGCATGTTTGGTTATTATATTCGGCCTTGAAAAAGGTGGCAAAGTTAGTAGAAACAAAGGAAGTGCTGCCCGATTTTCCGTAGAATAAGAGACCGTATACTTAGTATTATTCTACGTTAGAAACTAGAAATTGATAGTCATGTTGTGACCATTATAGGTTTACAATTCTACGTACGGCGTATTCGGCTTAGCTTGTGGATTTAGCCGAAAAGGTATGTGAACTATCTCCTCTTCTAGCATGATTCCTTAAGATAAAGAAAGTATGTCCTACTCCTTAAATGATCCACTCCTTGTTTGTACTTGGATTGCCTAATATAGAAGTTGTTCTATATACTTCCTTGATGGTACTTTGATGTTTAAATTGTAAGTTGTATAATCCATTTCCTTAGTGAAGTTTGGATTCTTAAAGTGAAAGTATTTTACTTAAAGTACATAGAGTCTTGAAAAGGAAGTGGTTTCCAAACCTTTTGGCTAGTGCCTTAGTTCCAAAACCTAAGGGTTGTTGTAATGACTTTAGGGGAGTTAAAGGAGTGATTTACTTAATTGGTTTAAAAGGGGAGAAATGACATGATTTAAGAGAAGTAACTTGTTTTAAAGGTGTGAGTTACTTGAGGTTTAAAAGTAAAAGAAACTTGTTTTCTAAATATTAGGAGACTTGAAGTATTTTGAAAGTTAAGGAACTTGATTTGTAAGTATGTGATACTTGGTTTTAAGTATAAGTCTCTTGGTTATAAAAAGGAATGAATATGTCTAAAACCATAAAGGGTTATAACGGCTTTATGGGAAGTTGGTTATAACGGCTTTATGGGAAGTTGGTTATAACGGCTTTATGGAAGGTTAAGAAAGTTGTCTATTTTGATTATTAGGCATAAGTTGCCTAGATTGTGAAAATTTGAAGTTACTTGATTTCAAACTTTGAAATGAGTTTTCTAAAAGTGTAGTAACTTACTTTGAAAAATAGACACACCTTGATACTACAGGTGTTAGTATCTTGGGGTTTTACATAAAAAGGAGTCTTTTGGAAAGAATGTACGTACGTAGTACTTTGGCTTGTTTAATTGAGAATTATTCTATGTGTGCCTTGATAAGTACTTTGGCTTGTTTAATTGAGAATTATTCTATGTGTGCCTTGATAAGTACTTTGGCTTGTTTAATTGAGAATTATTCTACGTGTGCCTTGATAAGTACTTTGGCTTGTTTAATTGAGAATTATTCTATGTGTGCCTGGATAAGTACTTTGGCTTGTTTAATTGAGAATTATTCTATGTGTGCCTTGATAAGTACTTTGGCTTGTTTAATTGAGAATTATTCTATGTGTGCCTGGATAAGTACTTTGGCTTGTTTAATTGAGAATTGCCTATGTGTGCTGGTAATAGCCGGTTTTGTGCTAGTGGTATATCATTCATTTCGGGGTCATTCCCCGGGTTTGTGGCATTTGCATATTCCGTGGATTTGCTACCCACGATGCGAGGAATACCTCGTGCGAGTCATGAGGGCTTATGCGGGTGAAATAGTCCCGTGCGGCGGATCTGACCTATCACGAGGAATACCTCATGCGAGTCCGTAAGGGCTTATGCGGGTGAAATAGTCCCGTGCGAGGAATACCTCATGCGGGTCCACGCGACCTATCGGGTGAAATAGTCCTAGGTGTAGGATTGCTTAATGATCTTGAGGCGGGTGGTCTGCTTTGATCGTGAGCTTCCTATTTTATATTGTAAGTATACCACTATTTACTCATTGTTAGTAAGGCACGATGTCTTGTAATTGGATTATTATATCATGGATCGAAGCGGTGAGGAAGGATCCCACGGGCATGATTGATATTATGGGCGTGAGACCCGTGGTTATATTTTAGTAATGACTTTGAGGCACGCGTCACGACTTGATATGGCGCTACGTATTGTGTCTTGTAGGTTGGCTATCATACATGTCTCTGTTTTGTTTAGATTATGATTTCATTCTGATACTGCTTTCACATACTTGGTACATTCTTACGTCTCGACCTCCTTGGGGCTGCGTTCATCTGCGAGTTTAGATACGCTATTTGGTGATCGGCAGTGTAGGACCTGCTCGAGTTTTGGATAGCTCCTTACATTGGGAGTTTATCTTTTTGGTATAAGTTCTTTCGATCTGACCTTTTATGCGATTATGTATGCTGGCGGGGCCTTGTCCCGTCATTTTTCAGTAAAACTCTTAGAGGCTTTTGTACAGTTATGTGTAGTGTCTTTTGATTATGTATATTATGGCAGCCTTGTCGGCTTTGCCCTTGTACGTATGTTGGTTTTAAATTAAAAAAAATGAGGTGTTATTTAATTTCCGCAGTTTACTTAGTTGTTAAGGTAGAAGGGTGCCCAGGTAGGGCACCAGTCACGGGCCCGGGGTTCGGGGCATGACACATTGGTCCCGAATGTTCATACTAGGTGTCAAGCTGAAATTCCAAGTGTCAACTTAACCGCACTTGCACACAACCATCACATGCTCACGTTTTATCCATTCTCATCTCCCACGACCTAGTTCTAGTGGAATGCGTCCACGAACTAGTACAATAATTAACTAGACTTGGGTCTTTCATCCTCGTGACCCTATCACATAGCAGAACCATCTCCAACTGGCCCCACTTCATTGATTCATTCCATGCTACGGGTTGACCCGGAATTGGCCCACAACCCAACACATCGTCACACTTAACTCTCATTATTGGTCTGAAATAATCTTACTACCCGAGAAGGCCTTGTACATCTAAGGTCTCAGCTGTTATCAATATTCTAAGGTTCACAATTATTCCATGTCCCAAGCTCACATTATATGTCCCCGCATACGGGTAAAGAAGCTTCTCAAAATCTCAAAATCGCGTTGTCTTAACCATAACATCCCTATTTACTTCATACCAATATTATTCACACATATCACTTAAGCGTACAATACGACTTAATCTAACAACAGGGTATGTCCTTAAGTCAATTGAACCTGATCTTTCAAGAGTCTATTAGTCAGTTCATTACCTCCTGACTATTCCAAATCAGTACATATATAAAGCCTAGGTGGGGATTCAATAAACTATTTCACACCTTCTAAGTAATAATTAAGGCTTAACCAACTCATGGTAATTCATAATCATTTCAGGAAACACACAGGGCCCAAAATAAATACGCTCGTACAGATACACATCATCATTATACCAACTATACAATAGTTTTACCAACCTGAATATGAAGTCCATATAATCATTTCTGGGCCACTGTTGCATTTCTCATAGCTGCAACCACAATAATACGTTAGGGGGAGACTACCCTAACAACACAGCTCTATCGCACGATCTCAGAGTGAGAAGAAGGGAAACCAATCCTAAATGTAGTGTAGCCTCTTGTTTATAGATGTGGTGCACAACACACCGATAAACAAGACTCTACTATACACGGTCTGTAGACATTTCGAGGACTAACTGCTCTGATACCACTCTGTCACGACGCGAACCCCCGAGCCTGTGACTGGTGCCCTACCTGGGCACCCTTATACCCTCCCAACACATATACCAATAGCGGAAGCATTATATAACTCAAAATACCTTATGATAAAACCGGCAAGCCGACAAGGCCGTCACTGTACATATATTAAACCATAACTTATTACAACTACTTGAGTCCAACCCACATATGAATACAGACCTCTAAGAGTTTGGACCCTATCTATGTGATGCAGGCCCGCATACCACGAATGTACAAAACTTACAATCTGAGGATCGTGCAAAAGATAAGCCTCCGGAGTGAATGGAGTTTTTTTCCAAAAACTGAACAGAGATCCTAAGAGCGAGGATCAACAAAACGTGTACCTACGCCTGCGGCATGAAACTGTTACACCCCGTAAACTCAAGAAGATAAGATAAGAACATACCAAGGAATATAAGATTTGAAAGTGGAAAGATAAGTGGTCAAACATGTGTTGGACGGATTTTGAGTCTACCTTGGAGTGTTGTACCCCAGTTGTTAAGAATTTCGAGGTGTTCAAAAAAGCCTAGTGTGTAGTCCGTTAAACGTAGTTCTCAACGCAACAAACCGTTCGTCGATAGGACATCAGAGTCAAAAGTTATGGAAGTTACAAGTTAGGTGCGTGATCGCAAAGCAGCGATTTTGGTTGAAGTGCAGTGGCTCGAATGAAAGGCCGCGGCGCCGGTTGTACTGGGAGTCCGCGGGGGTTGCAGCGCCAGCGCTGAATGCGAGGGCAGCGGAATGATGGAACTTTTGGAAGTGGGCCTTGCGCCGAGGCGGATTTTTCGCGGTAAGGGCGAAAATCGGGGATATTTTGTTAAAATCCTATGGGAGGGTGACAAGTGTCCCTCCCATCCTTTTGATCAGGTAAGGGGTCTATTTTAGGGCCAAGTCTTGGAAGACTTGGCCATTTCATCTCAAAACCCTCCCAAGGTAATCCTCTCCCTTTCTCTCTAGTTTTCTTGAAGAAACCTTGCCCTAGGGGAAATTGTTGGAGCGGCGGCAAGAAGGAAAAGTGTGGGTAAACTTGTGGGAAGCGCTGGTGGACGAGTTTGACGGAAAAGAAGTGGAAGAAAGGGGCTTTGGTGGGCTTCTCCAAGGTAAAAGTTTCCTTCTCTTGGATATGGGTTAATACTTGTTATAGTAGTTTAGAAATGAGCCCGAAATTTATTATATTTAAGTTGTATAGATTTGGATCTTGTTGTCTTGTTGAAAACTGAAATGGGCATGTTAACCTTAAGATGATAACTTCAATTTGGTTACTAATTTGGTCGTCACATGTTGTAAATGGGGATTGTAGTTGTTGAAGATGTCTAGGGCTAGATATCATGTTAGACCTAAGAACTTGGATTGGAAAGAGTTGAAAGGGGTTAGTATTGGTTATATTGTTGGCCAAGAATGGCATGGAAATTATTGGTTTATTTTGTGTTGTTGTGGGGCAGAATTTTACACGTATTAGTAGGCGTGTAATCCCCTTGTTTTTGCTGAATTAATTGAGCCTTAAATGTGGCGTTGGTTATTAAATTTCGGCCTTGAAAAAGGTGGCATAGTAAGTAGAAACAAAGGAAGTTCCGTCCAAATTTTTGTAGAATGTAGGGACCTTGCACTTAGTTTATTCTACGTTCGAAGCTAGAGTTTGATAGACGTTTTATGACCCTTTTAGGATTGAAGTACTACGAGTAGCATATTCTACTTAAGGGGGATAGTACTGTGGAGCATTTTGCTAACCGTCGATAATCGTCGCGAGGTATGTGATTCTTCCTATCCTCTTCAGCATGATTATTTGTGAAATATATAGTGCAGTAGATGCACGTGTGTTAAAGGAATTTGATTTCCCTTGTTGTGCCTTGACTTGATATGAAGTGTAAAGGTCTTGATTGTTTGAAAGGTAGGAAAACCCTATTCGTTAGTGATGGGTACTCGGTGGTTAAAGAATAAGCCCTCTTGGTCTCATAAGGGCTTATAGTTGTAATTGGTTGGTTTAAAACATAAAGTGTTATAACGGCTTTATGGGAAGTTTGTTATAACCACTTTATGTAGGTAAAAGAATGGTTTGTTGATTTCAAAGGATAAGAGACTTGACTTATAATTGACCTAAATGGTGTTGAAAAGTGTGAAACCTCATTCGTGAGAAATGAGTACTTGGGTTTTAAAAGAATAATGTTACATAAATTTCGGAAATGGGAATAAGAATCGAACAAGCCAATGCAGCGTTAATAAAGGAAAAAGTAATGACAATTAATTATATTAAAACCAGTAGAAACTTCCATCTGCATAGAAGCTAAGATAAGACAAAATTGTATTACATTTCTAGATCATGGCTGCTCTAATAAGAATTATTGTAATCAAGTTTCGATCTTCTTAAAAATTCCAAAGTAAGGAACTCGATTTCTAAAAGAAAAGAGACTTAAGAATTTGAAGTGTTTGGTTTAAAAGAAAGGCATGGTTTTGTCTTGACTTGTTTTAAAACATAAAGTGTTATAATAGCTTTATGGGAAGTTAGTTATAACGACTTTATGGAAAATAAAGAAATGGATTCATTATTGGATTTAGAATGGTAACTTGATTTTGGGAAAAGAGAAGTAACTTGTTTTCAAATATTGAACTCTTTGTGATGGAAAAACATAAGTGGCTTGGTTATAAAAGGTAGGAGTACCTTGATCCTAAAGGGGTTAGATACTTGGGTTTTAAATGGTATACTTGACGTTGTGTTAAGGAGTGTTTAAAGTACCTTGAGTTGTCTGTAACTTGCCTATGCTTGGTTGAGATAGCCTTGTTGTACAAGGGTTTGATTGTCTTATCGAGTCTCGATGGAGGCGATTATTGGTTATTTGTTTGGACATCGACACGTTGGGTAGCCACGGGTATTCTTCCACGATGAGTATTATCTTGTTATTTGTTTGGACATCGACACGTTGGGTAGCCCGGGTATGCTTCCATGATGAGTATTCTCTTGTTATTTGTTTGGACATACTAACACGTTGGGTAGCCCACGGGTATGCTTCCACGATGAGTATTATCTTGTTAGTTGTTTGGACATACCGACACGTTGGGTGGCCGGGTATGCTTCCACAGGATTGTTATCTTGTTATCTCCTTTGGGCATACCGACACGTTGGATGGTCCACGGGTATGGGCCCACTAGGGCGGTTCGAGGGCCATGCTTATACCGGAGTGAGATCTTGGGGCATGCGGCCATTGTGCGAGTTAAATTCGGGTTGTATTTGAGTGATGATTTCACGGGCATGAGTCCCTAACTTGACATGACTGCTTATATGTTGTGTACTGTAGTTTGGTTATCATACATGTCTCCTGCTTTATATAGACTATTATGATTTCATTTACAGTATTTTTCAGTTTCACATACTTGGTACCTGTTGTCGACCTCGCCCGAGGCTGCGTTCATCCGCGAGTTGAGGTACATAGCTTGCTGATCCGCACTCTTAGGATCGTCGTTCGGTTCTCGGAAAGCTCCATATCTCCGGAAGCTTGTCCTGTGGTACGGTTCCCTGAAGTGGTGGACTTTTGTATATTCAGGGGCATGGCGGGGCCCTGTCCCGTCATCATGTTGTGGGCAGAGTTTGTAAGGGATGTAACTGTTCAAGTTTTCATTTATGTACAAAAAGGTAACCGTTTGGGTTAGCCTGTTTTCTTATTTAACTGTTTTCTTTCATGAGTTTTTATTTCCGCTGGTTTTTCTCTGATGTTGTATCACTAGGGTGCAGGTAAGGCACGATCCGGGCAGGATCGGTCGTGTGACAAAACGCGAGGAAAGAAATTCGACGAAAGATGTACCAAGTATGTGAAAGCGTAAATCGTAAATGAAATCATAACAGTCCAAAACATAACAGGAAGCAAGTATGATAATCAAAATACCAGTACAACTATGCCTTGTAAAAATTGATAGAAATGAGAGTCGACGTACCTTTTAAAATATGCCTTTTAAAAGTAAGATCAACTGTGTCATTTTAAATCATGAAATCATTTCATTTCAAAGTGTGAAATCCATGTAAAGCCTACCCATTAAGGTATACTGCCCGACTCATTCTGGGACGCGATAAGGCCATATAAAGTCTTCCCACAAAGGTATATTGCCCGTCCCATTCTGGGACGCGATAAAGTCATATAAAGTCTCCCACAAAGGTATACTGCCCGGCCCATTCTGGGATGCGGTAAAGTCATATAAAGTCTTCCCACAAAGGTATACAGCCCGACCCATTCTAGGACGCGGTAAAGTCATATAAAGTCTGCCCACTAAGGTATACTGCCCGACCCTTTCTGGGACGCGGTAAAGTCATATAAAGTATGCCCTCAAAGGTATACTTCCCGGCCCATTCTGGGACGTGGTAAAGTCATATAAAGTCTGCCCTCAAAGGTATACTGTCCGGCCCATTCTGGGACGCGGTAAAGTCTTATAAAGTCTGCCCTCAAAGGTATACTGCTCGGCCCATTCTGGGACACGGTAAAGTCATATAAAGTCTGCCCTCAAATGTATACTTCTCGGCCCATTCTGGGACGCGGTAAAGTCATATAAAGTCTGCCCTCAAAGATATACTGCCCGGCCCATTCTGGGAGCGGTAAAGTCATATAATATATTTATACTGCCCTTCCCATTAAGGTATACTGCCCGGCCCTTCCTAGGACACGGTCCACACATAAAGGACTTTACACCTATAGCTATCATCAGCAAACATGTACACTTTAAATCATCTTTGACTCTCATTAGAATAAAATGAATAACTATCATTTTAGAAAAAACTCTAGGCATTTTCAAGTCATGTAATATTAAGGACTAAATCATGAACACTCTCACATGATTTCCATATAACATTTTAAACCATATCTTGACTTTCCATAAAACTGTTATAACAACCTCCCATAAAGCCGTTATAACAAACTTTCATTTTAGAAAACTAAGGCACTACCACATCTTTCTTTTTAAACAAACCAAGGCACTATCACCTCTTTCCTTTTTAATATAACCAAGGCGTTATCATGTTATGTAAAATTAGGGAAATTGAACCCAAAGTACTATGTACATCTATTCTTCCTTTATAAAACCCCAATATACTAGCACTTGTAGCATCAAGGCACTTTCACTATTAAAAATAAGTTACTTACACTTTTAAACTCAAGTAACTTATTCTTTTCAAATAAAGTGACCTATACCTTTAAATCAAGTTACTTCTTCTTTCCCAAAATCAAGTCATTTATACTTCATATAAATCAAGTCTCTTATGCTTTGTTACACCCCGGAATTTCAGGATATGTTTATAAGAACGTACGTAAGTGTTACACCCCGTAAATTCAAGAGGATAAGTTAAGAGCGTACGAAAGGAAATAAGATTTGAATTTGGAAAGTTAGGTTGGCAAAATGTTGTAGGCAGACGTTCAGTCAACTTTGGAGCGGTATATCCCCTAATTCTTTAGGAGTTTTGAGGTGTTTTAAAAGACTAGTATGAAGTTCGTTGATTCTAGTTTCCAACGCAACAAACCACTCGTCGATTGGACATCGGGGTAGGAAGTTACGGGCGTTGGAAGTTACGTGGTGGCGCGAGGATAGATCTCCCGGCGTCGCGGCCGCGTGGCGCCGTCAGCGAGCAGCGCCGATTATTCTGAAAGTCCTCGAGGTAGGCGCGCTGGCTACCAGTGAGGCGCCACGGCGGGATTTTACTGCGGAAGGGCGAAAAGCAGGATATTTTGATAAAAGGCCTATGGGAGGGTGACAAGTGTCCCTCCCATCTTTTGACCAAGTGAGGGTCTTATTTTAGGGCCAAGTCTTCAAGACTTGGCCATTTGCAAGGGTTTCCCTAAGAAAAATTCCCCTCCTCTCTCTCAAATTGATGAACCCCGGTGAGATTTTTGAAAAGGCTTCAAGAAGGAAAAATGTTGGAAAGCTTGTAGAGAGTTCGAGTGGGCAATTTTAAAGTGAAGAAGATTTCGGAAAGAGGGCTTCTTGAGGTAAAACTTTCACCTTCTTGTGTAATTGAAGATTTCAAGTTATAGTAGTTAAGAAATGAGCCTGAGGCTGTTATATTAAAGTTTGAAAAGGTTTGGATCTTGTCGTCTTGTTGAAAATCGAAAATGGGCATGTTAGCCACTCATGTTGTAATCAATACGGTTGTTAGCTAAAAATCATTGCATGTTGTAAATAGGAGGGTATATAATTGGTTATGATTTATATAACATGTTGGAATAACGAGTTGGATTAAGAGGAAATTGATAATTGTTGTGATATTGTAGCCGAATGTGGCTTGGAATTATTGGTTTGTTTTGTATTATTGTGGGGCAGAATTTTACGCGTCCTGTAAAGGCGTGTAATCCCCTTTTGGTTAGCTGAATTGGTGTGCCTTAAATGCGGAGTTTGGTTATTGAATTCGGACCTTAAAAAAGGTGGAAAAGTACGTAGAAACAAAGGAAGTGTTGTCCAATTTTTCTCGTAGGACAAGGAACTTTACATTAGAATATTCTACGTTGAAGCTAGAATCTAATAGACGTATTATGGTCATTATAGGTGTTACACCCCGTATTTACAGGACATGCTTTAAGAACGTGCGTAAGAACTCGCAAGTGTTAAGATTTGAGACTTGTAAAAAAAATTATCGGAATTATGAAATTTTCGGAAAACGTAATATTGTGACGAATGGGAGGGCGACACGTGTCACCCCCCCCCCCTTAAGTGAGCTTGGACGAATTGATCATGGACATAAGGGTCATTTGACCCTTGTTAGGAAGACAAGTCTTGCACTTGAAGAGCTTGACATAATTGACTTGGTCAATGGACCCACAAAGCCTTGATATTTAATAAGAGATCATCCAAACCACCCAATTGTTTGCATCTTGACCCTCCATGTCCCTTTATAATACTAGTAGTAGCATGAGAGAGCACAACACTTAGAAAAATTTGCAAGAATTTCAAGAACCCCTCTAAGTTGCTCTCGGGTTCCATGCCTTTCAAAAGGAAAAAAATTTGTTTCTTGTCCATTAAACTCCACACTTTAAACCAAGGTTCTTGAGGGTAGTGTAAGCTTATCTCAATAGAAAAATCTTGGAAAAAGATAGTTTACGGGTTAGTCGCAAAATGAAAACCTAGTTGTCTTTCTAGGTTTTGGATTGGAATTTGAAGGAAAGTTGTTGGTATGGTTCTAAGGGTCTCAAGTAGCGGATTGAAGCGTCTTGAAGAGGCTCTAAGTTGCTAAGGAGCGACTTCGGATTCAGAATTTGGATTAAGATTCGTTGAGGTATAATCTTGTCTCCTAGAAGTGTTACAAGATTATTTATATTGTTGTTATCTTTACATGTTGCTAGCATGAAGTATATGTGTTGAAGTTTTTAAGGATTATGGATTGATTGTAGCGTTGTAAATCCGAAATGTAATGTAAGCCATGTGAAGTTGGATTACAATATAGTCGTTATTAGAATCGTCGCATGTTGTTGACTTAAAGATTATAGTAGTTATAGTCGATTGCGACTTGATATCATGTTAGGCTAATAACTTGGATTGAAATAGAAATTGGATAAGAATTGATATTGTTGTACTCCAAGTTAGCCGAATTGGCCTAGTAAGTTGTATTAATTTGATATCGTTTGTGGGGCGGAATTTTACACGTCTTGTAGGCGTGTAATCCCCTATTGTTGATTTCATTGATTGGGCCTTAAATGTGGCGTGTTTGGTTATTGTATTCGGCCTTGAAAAGGTGGCAAAGTAAGTAATAACAAAGGAGGTGCTGTCCGATTTTCCGTAGAATTTGGCGACGTAGCACTTAGAATATTCTACGTTTGAAGTAAGAGGTTAATGGACGTATTGTGACCATTATAGGTTGAAGTACTAAGTATAGCGTATCATACTTGAAGGATGGATTAGCTATCAAGATTGAAGTACTTTGGAGCATTTTGCTACTTGTTGATAATCGTCGCGAGGTATGTGAACCTCTTCCTTCCTTTGGCATGATTCTATGTATGGGATATACATGTGGTATCATTTCATGTTTCCTTCTACTCTTAGAAGTTAAGAGGTAGTTGTGTGATTTGCTCTATGTAGAACTTTTCCTATCTTTTGAGCATGACTAGTCGCATGTATGTAGTACGGTGAGCGTCTGACACCTTGATATCCTTTACTAGTTTGTGAATAGCCAAGTCGGGTGAGTTGGGAGATTAACTCACTTCTTTGAAAGTATAAAGGATGTCTTAAGTTTTATTTAAGTTAAGGGACTTGAAGAGTTTTAAAGTATGTGATACTTGTTTCGTTTTAAACGTATAAGTCCCTTGGATAGGAAATTGTTTTTGGCTAAGGCATAAAGTGAATATAACGGCTTTATGGGAAGTTAGTTATATTGGCTTTATGGAAAGATAAATGACTTGATTTTAGTGAAAAGGCAACTTGTTTTTAAGGCATCAATTGCCTAAGGTTTTATAATAAAAGGAGTCACTTGTTTTCTAAAGGTTAAGAGACTAATTGTATTTTTGAAAGTTATGAGAATTGATTTGAAAGTATATAATACTTGGTTTCAAAAAGTAGAAGTCTCTTGGTTATAAAAGGAATGTGTTGGTCTAAACCATAAAGGGTTATAACGGCTTTATGGGAAGTTGGTTATAACGGCTTTATGGAAGGTTAAGAGAATGATTTTCTCTAATGAAGTAATCAAAGAAATAACTTGTATTAAGGAAGGGCAAATTGTTTTAAAGGTACCAATTGCTTAAGGTTTTTAATGAAGAAGTCACTTGATTTAGAAGCCGGTAATTGTATTTCTAAAAAGGTATTGTGACTTGTCTTGAAAGGTGGATAGGACTTGATACTACGGTTGTTAGTATCGGGGAAGTTTTATTTGGAAAGGAGTCTCTTAAAAGGAATGTACGTACGTAGTACTTTGGCTTGTTAAATGAGAATTATTCTATTTGTGCCTTGATAAGTACTTTGGCTTGATTAATTGAGAATTTGTCTAAGTATGCCTTGATAAGTACTTTGGCCTGTTTAATTGAGAATAATTCTATGTGATGCCTTGATTAGTACTTTGGCTTGATAAATTGAGAATTTGTCTAAGTGTGCCTTGATAAGTACTTTGCTTGTTAAATGAGAATTATTCTATTTGTGCCTTGATAAGTACTTTGGCTTGGTTAATTGAGAATTTGTCTAAGTATGCCTTGATAAGTACTTTGGCCTGTTTAATTGAGAATAATTCTATGTGATGCCTTGATTAGTACTTTGGCTTGATAAATTGAGAATTTGTCTAAGTGTGCCTTGATAAGTACGTTGGCTTGTTAATTGAGAATTAGCCTATGTGTACTGGTGATAGCCTTTGAGTGCAAGTATTATGTTTTATTACGTTGTCGTGACTCTCGGTTGGAGGGTCGGCTGTCTTGTTGCAAGTACTTGGAGCGTCTGAAGCGGTGATGTGGGATTCCACGGGTATGATTCCATTATTAGTAGTACTTGGGTTAAATTCGGATTTTTATAGAAGACATGGTAGTGCTTACATTTGTTTAATGACGGTCGAGATAGGGTAAGAGTATAAGTGAGGGGTAAACCCCCAAGATGCTATACCACCTTCTCCAGGGTAAGAGTATAAGTGAGGGGTAAACCCCCAAGACATTATACCCCCTGCTTGTTTTGTTTGATGGTCGGTCGAGATAGGGTAAGAGTATAAGTGAGGGGTAAACCCCCAAGATGTTATACCACCCTCTCCATGGTAAGAGTATAAGTGAGGGGTAAACCCCCAAGACATTATACCCCCTGCTTGTTTTGTTTGATGGTCGGTCGAGATAGGGTAAGAGTATAAGTGAGGGGTAAATCCCCAAGATGCTATACCACCTTCTCCGGGGTAAGAGTATAAGTGAGGGTAAACCCCAGACATTATACCCCCTGCTTGTTTTGTTTGATGGTCGGTCGAGATAGGGTAAGAGTATAAGTGAGGGGTAAATCCCCAAGATGCTATACCACCTTCTCCAGGGTAAGAGTATAAGTGAGGGGTAAACCCCCAAGACATTATACCCCCTGCTTGTTTTGTTTGATGGTCGGTCGAGATAGGGTAAGAGTATAAGTGAGGGGTAAATCCCCAAGATGCTATACCACCTTCTCCAGGGTAAGAGTATAAGTGAGGTAGACCCAAGATGTTATACCACTTGCTTTACCACCTACTCGGGGTAAGAGTATAAGTGAGGTAGACCCAGAATTATACCAGGTGGGACTTGGTGTTCATATATGCCTATTGGTGTATTATTATACCTGGTATCGGCGATGATGTGGGATTTCACGGGCGGGAGATATATATATATGTGTTGTGAATGTATGCAGGCCGTGAGGTGGGATGCCAGCGCGTCACGTGATTATATTTTTACACTTATAGTTGTCGGCGGTGATGATGGGGATTCCACGGACACGCTTGATATTTGTGTGACTTGATCGCGTCGATTTTGGTAGGGTAGAAAATGTGCCCTCCTTAAAGGGCGGATTATACTTAAGAAAGATAAGTAAGTTATATAGAAATGAACTTAATGATTTTTCCTAATCGTATGCGTAAGAATGTGGCTATAACCTTTATTGAAAATGGGAAGAGATATTGATGTGAAATTAAGTTCATAAGTGGTAATGACACGGCGAGGATCGATATGTATTTTTTTACTTGTCCTGTCATTCTTTTATGCGATTATAGTGCATTTCTTATGCGTTATTTACATTCCATATTAAATTTTTGTTATGCGGCCCCGCCGAAGCTGCGTTAATGCCGCGAGTTTTAGGTACCAGGTTGGTGATCCTTGCTCTTAGGATCTCGGTTGATTTTGAGAAAGCCCCATTTGCTCGGAGGCAGCTCTTGGTACGATTTTCCGAGGTAGTAGATTCATGTATATTCGAGGTATGGCGGGGCCACTGTCCCACGATTGTTCGATTGTTATTCTGAGTGCGTATTCACATATGTGGTTGGGCTGTAAGAACTGAGTTGTACTTTTGATTATGTTTATATTATAGAAGGCGGCCTGATCGGCTAGTCTGTGACGTTTTTATTTACACATGTGTTTATGTTGTGTATGTTCGCTGCTATTCTCTAATGTGTACCTGAACGTGGTTCCCAGGTAGGGCACCAGTCGCGGCCCCGGGGTCGGGTCGTGACAATAGGTTGACATCTACGGAAGGCATTTTGGACTTGGCAATTGGATTAAACATAAGAGGTATATGGAAACTTTCTTATCACTTGAGCATGAGCAGTTATAACTATATGTGCGGTGAGCGTCGTGATTTAAATAAGGTAAAGTCATTTTGATATACTTGACTTGTTTTAAAGATGCCTAGTTGGTTGAGTTAGAGGACTAACTCTTGTCATGAGGAAAGGTTATAAGAATGGGTTATTCTAATGGGGTAGACAAGGACTCCTTGATGTGAAAAAGTATGGAACTATTATAAAGATAAGAACTTGTTGTCTAAATTAAGAATTTTGTCTTCTAAAGTAAAGAGACTTGAAGCATTTTTTAAAGTTGTGTAACTTGATTCGAAGTACAAGTCTCTTGATCATAAAAAGAACGAAGTTGTCTAAGACATAAGGAGTTATAACGGCTTTATGGGAAGTTAGTTATGACGGCCTTATGAAAGGAAAATATTGTCTTAGTTTCTAAAGCATAAAGTTAGTATAACGGCTTTATGGGAAGTTGGTTATAATAACTTTATGGAAGGTTAAAGAAATGTTTTTTCTCGAATAAGTAAGCCTAGAGGAAAGAATTGAAACTAAGAAGGGCAATTTGATTTAAAGACATCAATTGCTTAAAGTTTAAAATGAGGGTCACTTGATTTAGAAGCCGAAGTATATCTCTAATAATATAGTGACTTGTTTGAATTGTAGATAAGCCTTGATACTACGGGTGTTAGTATCTTGGGGTCTTATGTGGAAAAGGGATCTTTGGAAAGAGTAGAAATACATAGTACTTTGGGTTGAATTTTTCCCCGGACTTGTTAAGTGATATGAAAAGTGCCTTAAGGTCATAAAATGAGATCCATTTTGTATGTTACTGGAAGTCTAAAGAAGTTATGAACTTACTTGGATGTACCGGCAGTGATGTGGGATTCCACGGGTATGCTTCCATTGTCCTAGTATGAGTTTACCTGAACGTACCGGCAGTGATGTGGGATTCCACGGGTATGCTTCCATGGTGGTTGACCCTTGGACATGCTTACGATGAGGGATTCCGAGGCATGCACCTTGGATATGCTTACGGTGAGGGATTCCGAGGCATGCAGTATGATTTTACTTGGACGTACCGGCAGTGATGTGGGATTCCACGGGTATGCTTCCATTGTCTTATTGTGAATTCACTTGGACGTACCGGCAGTGATGTGGGATTCCACGGGTATGCTTTCATTGTCATAGTATGAGCTTACCTGGACGTACCGACAGTGATGTGGGATTCCACGGGTATGCGTCTAGTGTGGTTGATCCTTGGACATGCTTACGATGAGGGATTCCGAGGCATGCGCCTTGGACATTCTTACGATGAGGGATTCCGAGGCATGCGACCAGGATGCGGGTTAAATCCCCGGATACGATTACTACTCCATGGATTAGCTCCCCATGAAGTCATGTACCCGAGATGAGGGATTCCACGGGCATGAGATATATATAGGTTTATATGTGTTGTGTGTGTACGCCGACAGTGAGGTAGGATGCCACGGGCGCGTCACATGGTTAGATTTTACACCTAGCGGTCGGCAGTGATGGGGAATCCCACGGGCGCGCTTTGATATTTGAGGGCTGGTGTTCATAGCCCAGGTGTGACTATCGTTCATATGTTTGAAACAGGTTGTACAAGGTAAAACTGACTTTCATTACTTCCACTTCAGTAAGGCACTGTGTACTGTTAATTGGGTTATCATATATGTCTTCAGCTATATTTTTTACTATTATGATTTAAATTACAGTACTTTCAGTTTTGCATACTTGGTACATATTTTGTACTGACCTCCTTCGGGGGGCTGCGTTCATGCCGCAGGTTGAGGTACATAACTTGTTGATCCGCACTCCTAGGATCACGGTTCAGTTCTCGAAAAGCTCCATTTCTCCGGAGGCTTTGTCCTTGGTAGGGTTCCCTGAAGTTGTTGACTTTTGTACATTCAGGGGTATGGCGGGGCCCTGTCCCGTCACAGTTGTTATGTAAACTCTTAGAGGTCTGTATTCATATCTTGTGGGTCACTTTAAAAAAAATAAAATAATAATTTGATGTAACTGCTTTTGGATTTGTTTATATCCAGGAAGGTAGCCTTATCGGCTAACCTATTATTTATTTCATTGTTAAGTGTATGTATGTTTCCGCTGATTATCTCTGATGTATACCTGTAAGAGTGCCTAGGTAGGGCACCAGTCGCGGGCCCGGGGTCGGGTCGTGACAAAAGTGGTATCAGAGCAGTTAGTCCTCGGAAAGTGTCTACAGACCGTGTCTAGTAGAGTCTTGATTATCGGTGTGTTGTGCACCACATCTATAATCAGGAAGCTGCAGGACATTTAGGATTTGTTTCCATTCTTCTCTCTCTAAGATCGTGCAGTAGAGCTGTCCTACTAGGCTGGATCCTCTCTGACCTATTCTTATGTATCAGTTATGCCTCGCGGAGGCGACGGGGCCAGAAGGGCAAGGCAGACAAGAGTTGTTAGTGGTACACGGAGGATTTCTAGGAATCATGCCGGACTATGCACGAGGTTATGGGGATCGGCGAGTTCGACCACGCCGCAATATTAGAGGGCGAGAGCGGCGGTAACACGAGAGGTTCGGTACACGAGCCTCGGTTCCTGGCCGGTGAGTATAGAAGATACGGAAGCGGTCGATTATTGACTAGCATTGTGGCGAGCGGTGCGTGAGGCCGATAGCTAACCCTGGCCGATAGTTTGAGGATTCGGGACTTTACGAGTTGCAATCCACCCGAATTCTATGGTTCGAAGTGCGAGAGGACCTCGGGAGTTCATTCGGCGGTGCGGCGGACTATCACGGTGCTTAGGGCCTCGGAGACGGAGTCAGTTGTATTAGCATCTTACCGGTTACGCGATATTGCGTTGAACTGGTTTGAGTCGTGGGTGTTGTCTAGAGGTGTGGGTGCTCCTCCAGCTGTTTGGGATGAGTTCACGGAAGCTTTCCTCGACCACTTTTTGCCTCCTGAGACGAGGAGAGCCCGCCTGGATAGGTTCTTGGCATTGAGACAGAATGGGAGGACCATCAGAGAGTACAACCTGGAATTTGACTCATTGGCCAGGTATGCACCCACTATTGTGGCGGATATGGCGGACAGAGTTCACCGCTATGTGATGGGACTAGACCGATATATGGTTACCGCGTATGCAGGAGTAGCTCTTGACCCGGTATGGATATTGCAGTGCGAGCTTATGCCGCGAGATTGAGATAGGGAGAGAGCGGCCAGATTGATCCGGCCAAGAGGGCGGGAAGCGGTTGAGATAGTTTTGGCGGACAACCTCGGCGAGCTAGGTCTACATTTGGTGGCAGAGTGCTCCTTCTTGGCCTTCTGGCGGGTGGTTTGACCGCCGGGGATATTCGGAGAGGTCGAGGGCTCGGGGCTGGTTCCGCGGATGTCCGGGATAGTAGCGAGAGCCACCTTTGCCTCGGTGTAGTTCTTGTGGTAGAACTCATTTTGGGAATGTCGGACTAGGTCGGCGGCTGTTATGCTGCGGCAGCGGGCCATTTAGCGGGATGTCCAGGCCAGGTGGCTTGGTGGGGTAGCGATCTATTGGATCGATTGAGGTTCTTCGCCTTCAACGTCTAGGCGAGATGTTCATGCACCGAGCGCGGCGAAGTCGTGGTAGCGATTCGGTTTTAGCGGTCCTTTTACCCGCCTATGCGATTTCAGGTATATTTTTGATCCTTTAGAGACTTGTATGCATGATAAAGTTGTTGTATGTTTAAGTGTCATGAACGGATTACATTGAGACTATGTATGTATGCTAGCAGTAGGTGGGAAGTACGATAAGAGAAGCATTTTAGGCCTTGAATGGGAGTAAATATCGTTGGTGCACCCTTGGGGTCTGTTTCCTTGGTTGACAAGGATGGATGAGTATGCGAGTGCGATATCTTAGGGTCATAAGTGACATAATAAAGTTCCATTAATTGTAAGTACGAGGAGTATTAGATTGACTCCAAAAGAACATTCGGGGACGAATGTTTCTAAGGGGGGAAGAATGTTACACCCCGTAAATTCAAGAGGATAAGTTAAGAGCGTACGAAAGGAAATAAGATTTGAATTTGGAAAGTTAGGTTGGCAAAATGTTGTAGGCAGACGTTCAGTCAACTTTGGAGCGGTATATCCCCTAATTCTTTAGGAGTTTTGAGGTGTTTTAAAAGACTAGTATGAAGTTCGTTGAGTCTAGTTTCCAACGCAACAAACCACTCATCGATTGGACATCGGGGTAGGAAGTTACGGGCGTTGGAAGTTCTGTGGGCTGACCAGGGGATAGATCTCCCAGCAGGCGTCGCAGCGCCGCGGCGCCGATTATTCTAAAAGTCCTCACGAGGTAGGCGCGCGGCTTTCTGAGAGCATGGCGTGGCGGGATTTTTACGCGGAAAGGGGCGAAAAACAGGGGATATTTTGATAAAAGGCCTATGGGAGGGTGACAAGTATCCCTCCCATCTTTTGACCAAGTGAGGGTCTTATTTTAGGGCCAAGTCTTCAAGACTTGGCCATTTGCAAGGGTTTTCCTAAGAAAAATTCCCCCCCTCTCTCTCAAATTGATGAACCCCGGTGAGATTTTTGGAAAGGCTTCAAGAAGGAAAAATGTTGGAAAGCTTGTAGAGAGTTCGAGTGGGCAATTTTAAAGTGAAGAAGATTTCGGAAAGAGGGCTTCTTGAGGTAAAACTTTCACCTTCTTGTGTAATTGAAGATTTCAAGTTATAGTAGTTAAGAAATGAGCCTGAGGTTGTTATATTAAAGTTTGAAAAGGTTTGGATCTTGTCGTCTTGTTGAAAACCGAAAATGGGCATGTTAGCCACTCATGTTGTAATCAATACGGTTGTTAGCTAAAAATCATTGCATGTTGTAAATAGGAGGGTATATAATTGGTTATGATGTATATAACATGTTGGAATAACGAGTTTGATTAAGAGGAAATTGATAATTGTTGTGATATTGTAGCCGAATGTGGCTTGGAATTATTGGTTTGTTTTGTATTATTGTGGGGCAGAATTTTACGCGTCCTGTAAAGGCGTGTAATCCCCTTTTGGTTAGCTGAATTGTTGTGCCTTAAATGCGGAGTTTGGTTATTGAATTCGGACCTTGAAAAAGGTGCAAAAGTACGTAGAAACAAAGGAAGTGCTGTCCAATTTTTCTCGTAGGACAAGGAACTTTACATTAGAATATTCTACGTTGAAGCTAGAAGATAATAGACGTATTATGGTCATTATAGGTTGACATCTACGGAAGGCATTTTGGACTTGGCAATTGGATTAAACATAAGAGGTATGTGGAAACTTTCTTATCACTTGAGCATGAGCAGTTATAACTATATGGTACGGTAGACGTACGTGATTTAAATAAGGTAAAGTCATTTTGATATACTTGACTTGTTTTAAAGATGTCTAGTTGGTTGAGTTAGAGGACTAACTCACTTGTCCTTGAGGAAAGGTTATAAGAATGGGTTATTCTAATGGGGTAGACAAGGACTCCTTGATGTGAAAAAGTATGGAACTATTATAAAGATAAGAACTTGTTGTCTAAATTAAGAATTTTGTCTTCTAAAGTAAAGAGACTTGAAGCGTTTTTTAAAGTTGTGTAACTTGATTCGAAGTACAAGTCTCTTGATCATAAAAAGAACGAAGTTGTCTAAGACATAAGGAGTTATAACGGCTTTATGGGAAGTTAGTTATGACGGCTTTATGAAAGGAAAATATTGTCTTAGTTTCTAAAGCATAAAGTTAGTATAACGGCTTTATGGAAAGTTGGTTATAATAACTTTATGGAAGGTTAAAGAAATGGTTTTTCTCGAATAAGTAAGCCTAGAGGAAAGAATTGAAACTAAGAAGGGCAATTTGATTTAAAGGCATCAATTGTTTAAAGTTTAAAATGAGGGTCACTTGATTTAGAAGCCGAAGTATATCTCTAATAATATAGTGACTTGTTTGAATTGTAGATAAGCCTTGACACTACGGGTGTTAGTATCTTGGGGTCTTATGTGGAAAAGGGATCTTTGGAAAGAGTAGAAATACATAGTACTTTGGGTTGAATTTTTCCCCGGACTTGTTAAATGATATGAAAAGTTCCTTAAGGTCATAAAATGAGATCCATTTTGTATGTTACTGGAAGTCTAAAGAAGTTATGAACTTACTTGGATGTACCGGCAGTGATGTGGGATTCCAGGAGCTTGACATTGTTGACTTGTCAAAGTGCCACTTGGGCTTGATCCATGTGAAACACATCTAAGCCCCACATGTGTGCTAATCTAGACCCTTCCTAGTGTTATATATGTCTACTAGTTGCAAGACAAGCTTATACACTTAGAAATTTTTCAAGAAAATTTGAAGACACACAAGTGTGCTCTCGGCTTTAGCAAGGGTTTGAGGAGAAAAATTTTCAATTGTTGTCCAATAATTCCCATACTTTAAACCAAGGTTCCTAAGTATATTGTAATGTTATCTCAATAGAAAGATCCCGGAAAAATGGCGTTTTCGTATTAGTCGCAAGGCGGAAACTAAAGGATTTCTTCAACTTTGAAGTTGGAACTTGAAGATGAGTTCATCATATGCTTCTAAGGGTTGCTTGGAGTGGATTGGAATGTCAAAAAGAGGCGCTAAAGTTGCTAAGGATCGACTTGTAATCTTGGAGCATATTTGGGCTAAATGAGGTATAATCTCCGTCTTACTTTTGTAATTGAAGATTCCATGTTATTATAAGTTAGAAATGATCATGTGATATGTGTTATGAATATTGATAAGTGTTATGGAAAATTGGAAGCTTAAATCCGAAAATGACATGTTTAGCCATTTGAAATTGAAATCCAATTTGATCGATAAATTGAATTGTCGCATGTTACCTACTTGAAGAATGTAGTAGCTATAATCGATTGCGGCTTGATATCATGTTATACTAAACAACTTGAATTGAAAAGGAATTGAAAAGATTGTTATGTTGTTACACCTTTGGCCGAGAATGACATTATATGTTGGACTAGTTTGTTATAAATTGTGGGGCGGAATTTTACACGTCTTGTAGACGTGTAATCCCCTATTGATAACTACATTGATTGGGCCTTAAATGTGGCATGTTTGGTTATTGAATTCGGCCTTGAAAAAGGTGGCAAAGTATGTAGAAACAAAGGAAGTGTTGTCCGATTTTTCCGTAGAATTTAGTATCTTTGCACTTGGAATATTCTACGTTTGAAACTAGAAGTTAATAGACGTACTATGGTCATTATAGGTTGACATACTACGTACGGTGAATTGGACTTAGCAAGTGGATTAAACCGAAGAGGTAAGTGGAACTTTCTTATCTCTTGATCATGAATAAGTTGTAAATGTATAGTACGGTAGACGTACAAGATTTTGACAATCAAGGTCCATTTGATATCCTTGGCTTATTTTAAGAATGTCCAAGTTGATTGAGTTAGGGAATTAACTCACTTGTTTAAATATTAAGGATATCTTGGTTTTCAAAAGTTAAGAGACTTAAGTATGTTGAAAGTATTATTGATACATGTTTTGTTGGAAAGTTTAAGTCTCTTGGTTATAAAGAAGTATGTAAGTTGCTAATATATAAAGCTAGTATAACGGCTTTATGGGAAGTTGGTTATAATAGCTTTATGGAAAGTTAAAAAGAGTGGTTTACTCTAAGTAATTTAAGTATGTTAAATGACTTGAAATAACGAAAGGCAAATTGATTTAAAGGCATCAATTGCTTACGGTTTTGAAAGAAAGAAGTCACTTGATTTAGAAGCCCGAAAGTGTATTTTCTAAAAAGGTATTGTGACTTGTCTTAAAATGTAGTTATGACTTGATACTACGGTTATTAGTATCTTGGAAGTTTTATATGAAAATGAGTCATTTTAAAAGAATAGAAGTACGTAGTACTTTGGGTTAACTCCCGGATTTATAATGACATGTTAGTGCCTTAAGTAAACTAAAATGAGAGTGTATATGAATAAGGTTAATAAGAAGTTAGGGGGGATTTCTTAACTTGCTTATTGTATGATAAGTCGGTAGTGTTTATGTTATGTATGATAAGCCGGTAGGGCTTATGTTATGTATGATGGCCAATTGAGATAGGGTAAGAGTATATCTGAGGGGTAAATCCCCAAGATAGTTATACCACCTTCTCTAGGGTAAGAGTATATCTGAGGGTTAAATCCCCAAGATAGTTATACCACCTGTTTCAGGGTAAGAGTATAATTGAGGGGTGAATCCCCAAGATAGTTATACCACCTGTTTCCGTGGATTTGCTACATGCGATCACGAGGAATACCTCATGTGAGTCCTTATGGGCTTATGCGGGTGAAATAGTCCCATGCGGGCGGATACAGCCTATGCGAGGAATACCTCATGCTGGTCCACGCGACCTATGCGGGTGAAATAGTCCCAGGAGTAGGATTGCTTAATGATATTGCGGGCGGGTGGTCCTGCTTTGATCGCGAGCTTCCTATTTTTATGTTGTAAGTATACTTTTGATTACTCTCATTGTTAGTAAGGCACTGTGTACTGTTAATTGAGTTATCATACCTGTCTCCAGTTTTATTATAGACTTATGATTTCATTCTGATGCTGATTTCACATATTTGGTACATGTTATCGACCTCCTTCGAGGCTGCGTTCACGCGCGGTGAAGTCTGAGTTCTTGATCCTCGCTTTTAGGATCACTTTGTTGGTGTTGAGAAACTCCTTTATTCACGAGGCTTATCCTGGTATTGTCGGTCGTTGTACATTCAGGGTATGGCGGGGCCACTGTCACTTGAGTTGTTATTCTTAAGTGCGTAGTCACATTTGTGGATTGGGTTGTAAAGAAAAAAATGTCTTGCTTTTTGCATATATTATGCGGAAAGGTGGCCTTATCGGCTAGCTTTGTTGTTATTTTATGTTTAAGCATTTTATAAGTTGTGTATGTTCATTGCTATTCTCTGTTGTATCACAGAAAGGTGCGGGTAGGGCACGATCCGCGAGCAGTGGTGGTCGTGACAAAAGTGGTATCGAGCGATTAGTCCTCGGAAAGTGTCTGCACCGTGTCTAGTAGAGTCTTGATTATCGGTGTGTTGTGCACCACATATAATCGGGAGGCTGCAGGACATTTAGGATTGGTTTCCATTCTTCTCACTCTAAGATCGTGCGATAAATTTTGTATGGTTAGGGTCGTCTCTCACAACAAGTTATGATTGTTTGCACTACGAGCGTGATGACCGGGAAAGATTATATGGATTGCGTATCGGGTTGATTATGTTTGTAGTTGGTATTGTGACATACAACTATACGGATTTATGTATGAAGGTCGGGCGATTTGCCTAGAATGATTTTAGATTACGAGATTTGGTAAGGACTAAATAAATACGGGGAAGGTATGAAGCGATTTAATGAATTCTCATCAAGTTTTACGTACTAATTTGAGATAATTAGGAAATGATGAAATGTCGAGAAGGAATGGACCCTTAAGAAGTTATTATTAAGGGAATTAATGGGAGACTATGTTACTAGATTGAGCTACGTAGTAGGATTTTAAAATGGTGCGTGAGATCCGTATGGAGTATGTATGGTTGTTGTGGTCAAGACAACACGATTATGGTATTACGATAAGTTTTGTACCGTTCACTGGGATGATAAGGTAGGCATGGAGCACAGAAATTGCGAGCCTAAGAATGTGATAACCACCGAGACCTTAGGTATATAAGGCCTTCTCGTAGTAAAAAGTTAAGGACCAAGGAAAAGAGTTAAATACGACGCCGAGTCGGGTTGGGACCTATTAAGGGTCGCCCATAGCTTGAATGAAATGGGATCGGTTGGTAGTAGTCCCCACGTGACAAGTCACGAGGTGCAAGGCCCAAGTTTAGTTAATCATTTTACGGGTTCGTGGGCGTGTTCCACCGAACCGTTGTGAGAGCCGGAATGGGCCTTATATTGTTTAATTTAGTAACTCCAAAGAGAGAGGAGGGAATTAGTATGGAATTTATGTATGTATGCTAGTATAAGTTTGGAAATGCGGAAAGAGTACGACCGATGAAAAGAGAGACCAAGTGTAAAGAAATGGAGCACGAATCCACGAGGACCTTTCGTGGTGACTACACGTGAGTGTTGGGTGGTATTTGGCGAGGTAGATAATTGCCGGTAACGATACAGTCGTTGGACCCTAGCAGACCTAGCAGAGCTGTTATGACAGACATTGAGGTCATTATGAGTACGAGCTAGTTGGCCTCTTGTTAGGCCAACGTTGACTGCAGAGAGACATTGGGTCGATTCCAGTTTTCTGGTAAGCTGATTATCCAGTGTAAAGGAAGAGAAGTGGTAGTAACCAGTGAATTATCCTTCCTTCTTTGGCATCATTGTTTTTCTTTTTAAGTCTGTGTGACTTGTTCACTTGAGGTAAATTGACGCAGAAAGTAAGTAATAATTGAATTTGGAGGAATTTATGTTAAGTACCCTTGGAGGTACTTGGAGTTGGTTTGGTGTGGCGGTCAGGGCCACGACCTTCCGGATAATTTCAGGAAAATGTACAGGACAAGAATAAAATAAGTACGAGTGCTGCCGACGGAAAGCTGAGGGCATCTTTGGTAGGTTGGAAAATATACACGAACTTAAAGGCGGTGCGTGATGATTAGATAATTACTGGACCGCAAGAGGACCCTGTGATTAGGGTTGTGACTCCAAGGAAAGTTTAAGAAAGGGAGATAAGTTCTCTCCCCCACGTAAAAGGACAGTTTTACGTATTATGGGGTTGCGTGTACCCATGTTGTTAGACGCAGGATATGAGACTGGTAAGGTCTTCGGTATCGTCATGCCATAGGTTACAGTTTTAAATAACCGTGGGAAAAGTGTTGTGTTGGGGTGATTAAGAACGACGTACGAATTGGTCGAGGAAGTATCGTAAAGATATAAATGCAGGTAGTACGTTTGTATGAAACTGTACGATTATGAATCAAGATAGAAATACTTTTGCTAATAATAAGCCTAAGGTAAGGATATGACCAGAATGATAAAGGAGAATACGGCTATGGTCATGTAAGTTGCACGAGTTATGATTACCCCAGACTAGCGTAAAGACCATTAGTAAATAATGGGAAGTAAGAACATTTCGAGGAAATGTGGTAACACCTGGCTATTATCTCTACGAGCTGGGAGAGAATAATAGGATTGTTACTTGACGAGATCAAGGAAAACCTCTCCCCTAATTTGTGATTGACAGTAAGTCTTAGCCATGAGGCAAGCAAAGGAATTATGTCTAAGTTTAGTGACCAAGTTTGGTTGCAATAGAGAAAGGGAAACAGGAACCATAAGTGAGATTAAGGATACCCGAATATGAATGAGAAAGGCTTTCAGTTATTGGAAGATAAGTGGACCACGACTACAGTTCTAACCCCTCCTGTGAGACAAGAGGGTTAGGTTATTATGAAAGCACGTTGGGTGTTGGGCTAGGTTGTGTGCTGACGCAACCCGATAAGGATAGAGCTTATGTTTTCCCGGTAATTAGGGAAGCAGGAAAGGAAATTACGCCACTTCCGATTTAGAGAGGCGACAGTATGAGGATCCAGTTACGATACGGTATCGAGATACGACTCTCCGAGAAGGGAAGAGCCTGTTTGAGTAGCACCGGATGGGGTGCTATGATATGAGGATAGATTGTGTGTACCCGGTGTTGCAAGACTAGTCAGCAGGTTTTAGGGGAGGCATACAGTGCTTATTGCTCAAATTGCTCGGGGTCGACTAAGTTGTGTCGTGACCTCAGATATATGTATGGGTAAGATGACCGGAAAAAGGGACATAGCGGAGTTTACTGCTTAGTGTTCGAGTTAGTAGCAGGTCATGGTTGAGCACCAGAAGCCCAGTGGGCTATTGCAGGCAATTGAAATCCCAACCTAGATATGAGAGGTAATTAATATGGATCTTGTTACAGGGTGGCATCGTACTCGGAGGAAGTGCGACTCCCTGGGGGTCATGGTAAATAGGCTGTTGAAACCGGCTGTGTTCTTCCGGATTGGGACCACTTACTCGGCTGAGGTTTATGCTAGCTTGTATAGCAGAGAGATTGTGAGACTGCACGGGGTTCCTACGTTTATGATGACAGACAGATGAGCTCGGTTACGGATAACTTCTGGAGGTTTTTCAGAAGGGATTAGGGACACAAGTGAGTCTCAGTGTTGCATTACACCCTCAGACCGACGGTCAGGCAGAGCGTACTATCCAGGCACTGGAGGATAGGTTGCGGGCTTGTGTTCTTGATTTCAGAAATAGCCAGGAGGGTTAATTGCCTCTTGTTGTGTTACGTACGATAACAGATACCCTTCCAGTTTTTTTTTAGATGGCCCTGTATGAGGCCTTGTATGTAGAAAGTGTAGATCGCCGGTTGGTTGGTTCGACGTAGGCGAGGTTCAGTTATTTGGTCGATTTGATTCGGGGCTGCGGATAAGGCGAAGCTTATCCAGGAAAGATTATGAGTAAGCTCGAGTCGTGAAGCTTTATCTGAGATAGCCGACGTGGACACATGGGGGTTCAGGTCGACATTTTAGTATGAGCATTGTTATGTGGCCGCGTGTGGTATTATTGGTATGTAGGGGTTGTAAAAGAAGACTATGTCGCTATCTTTTAGTGTGACTCCCAAAGGAACATTCGGGGACGAATGTTTCTAAGGGGGGAAGAATGTTACACCCCGAAATTTCAGGATATGTTTATAAGAACGTACGTAAGAACTCAAAAATGTTAAGGTTTGAGACGAGTAAAAATTTATCGGAATTATGGAATTGTCGGAAAATGAATATTGCGACGAATAGGAGGGCGACACGTGTCACCCCCCCTTAGTGGTCTTGGACGAAAATGGCATGGTTAAAATGGCCATTTGACCATAATTTAAATGACCAAGTCTTGCAAAGATAAGGAGCTTGACATTGCTGACTTGTCAAAGTGCCACTTGGGCTTGATCCATGTGAAACACATCTAAGCCCCACATGTGTGCTAATCTAGACCCTTCCTAGTGTTATATATGTCTACTAGTTGCAAGACAAGCTTATACACTTAGAAATTTTTCAAGAAAATTTGAAGACACACAAGTGTGCTCTCGGCTTTAGCAAGGGTTTGAGGAGAAAAATTTTCAATTGTTGTCCAATAATTCCCATACTTTAAACCAAGGTTCCTAAGTATATTGTAAGGTTATCTCAATAGAAAGATCTCGGAAAAATGGCGTTTTCATATTAGTCGCAAGGCGGAAACTAAAGGAGTTCTTCAACTTTGAAGTTGGAACTTGAAGATGAGTTCATCATATGGTTCTAAGGGTTGCTTGGAGTGGATTGGAATGTCAAAAAGAGGCGCTAAAGTTGCTAAGGATCGACTTGTAATCTTGGAGCATATTTGGGCTAAATGAGGTATAATCTTCGTCTTACTTTTGTAATTGAAGATTCCATGTTATTATAAGTTAGAAATGATCATGTGATATGTGTTATAAAGATTGATAAGTGTTATGGAAAATTGGAAGCTTAAATCCGAAAATGACATGTTTAGCCATTTGAATTTGAAATCCAATTTGATCGATAAATTGAATTGTCGCATGTTACCTACTTGAAGAATGTAGTAGCTATAATCGATTGCGGCTTGATATCATGTTATACTAAACAACTTGAATTGAAAAGGAATTGGAAAGATTGTTATGTTGTTACACCTTTGGCCGAGAATGACATTATATGTTGGACTAGTTTGTTATAAATTTGGGGCAGAATTTTACACGTCTTGTAGACGTGTAATCCCCTATTGATAACTACATTGATTGAGCCTTAAATGTGTCATGTTTGGTTATTGAATTCGGCCTTGAAAAAGGTGGCAAAGTATGTAGAAACAAAGGAAGTGTTGTCCGATTTTCCTTAGAATTTAGTAGCTTTGCACTTGGAATATTCTACGTTTGAAACTAGAAGTTAATAGACGTACTATGGTCATTATAGGTTGACATACTACGTACGGTGAATTGGACTTAGCAAGTGGATTAAACCGAAGAGGTATGTGGAACTTTCTTATCTCTTGAGCATGAATAAGTTGTAAATGTATAGTATGGTAGACGTACAAGATTTTGACAATCTAGGTCCATTTGATATCCTTGGCTTATTTTAAGAATGTCCAAGTTGATTGAGTTAGGGAATTAACTCACTTGTTTAAATATTAAGGATATCTTGGTTTTCAAAAGTTAAGAGACTTAAGTATGTTGAAAGTATTATTGATACTTGTTTTGTTGGAAAGTTTAATTCTCTTGGTTATAAAGAAGTATGTAAGTTGCTAATGTATAAAGCTAGTATAACGGCTTTATGGGAAGTTGGTTATAATAGCTTTATGGAAAGTTAAAAAGAGTGGTTTACTCTAAGTAATTTAAGTATGTTAAATGACTTGAAATAACGGAAGGCAAATTGATTTAAAGGCATCAATTGCTTAAGGTTTTGAAAGAAAGAAGTCACTTGATTTAGAAGCCCGAAAGTGTATTTTCTAAAAAGGTATTGTGACTTGTCTTAAAATGTAGTTATGACTTGATACTACGGTTATTAGTATCTTGGAAGTTTTATATGAAAATGAGTCATTTTAAAAGAATAGAAGTACGTAGTACTTTGGGTTAACTCCCGGATTTATAATGACATGTTAGTGCCTTAAGTAAACTAAAATGAGAGTGTATATGAATAAGGTTAATAAGAAGTTAGGGGGGATTTCTTAACTTGCTTATTGTATGATAAGCCGGTAGTGCTTATGTTATGTATGATAAGCCGGCAGGGCTTATGTTATGTATGATGGCCAGTTGAGATAGGGTAAGAGTATATCTGAGGGGTAAATCCCCAAGATAGTTATATCACCTTCTCTAGGGTAAGAGTATATCGGAGCGGTAAATCCCCAAGATAGTTATACCACCTGTTTCAGGGTAAGAGTATAATTGAGGGGTGAATCCCCAAGATAGTTATACCACCTGTTTCCGTGGATTTGCTACGCACGATGCGAGGAATACCTCATGCGAGTCCTTATGGGCTTATGCGGGTGAAATAGTCCCATGCGGGCGGATACAGCCTATGCGAGGAATACCTCATGCTGGTCCACGCGACCTATGCGGGTGAAATAGTCCCAGGAGTAGGATTGCTTAATGATACTGCGGGCGGGTGGTCCTGCTTTGATCGCGAGCTTCCTATTTTTATGTTGTAAGTATACTTTTGATTACTCTCATTGTTAGTAAGGCACTATGTACTGTTAATTGAGTTATCATACATGTCTCCAGTTATATTATAGACTTATGATTTCATTACTGATTTCTGGCCACATATTTGGTACATGTTGTAATCGACCTCCTTCGGTGCGTTCACGCCGCAGTAGAGTACTGATTCTTGATCCTCGCTTTTAGGATCACCGTTCACCGGTTGAGAAGCTCATTTATTCTGAGGCTTATCCACGGTATTGTCGGTCGTTGTACATTCGTGGTATGGCGGGCCTGTCTCGCGAGTTGTTATTCTTAGAGTGCGTAGTCACATTTGTGGATTGGGTTGTAAAGAAAAAAAATGTACTATTTTTTTTGCATATATTGTACGGAAAGGTGGCCTTATCGGCTAGCCTGTTGTTATTTTATGTTTAAGCATTTTATAAGTTGTGTATGTTCCGCTGCTATTCTCTGTTGTATACCGAAAGGGGTGCCCAGGTAGGGCACCAGTCACGGGCCCGTGGTCGGGTCGTGACAAAAGTGGTATCAGAGCAGTTAGTCCTCGGAAAGTGTCTATGCATCGGTGTCAGTGAGTCTTGATTATCGGTGTGTTGTGCACCACATCTATAATCAGGAGGCTGCAGGACATTTAGGATTGGTTTCCATTCTTCTCACTCTAAGATCGTGCGATAGAGCTGTATGGTTAGGGTCGTCTCTCCCTAACAAGTTATGATTGTTTGCAGCTACGAGAAAGGCAGCAGTGACCCAGGAAAGATTATATGGATTGCGTATCCAGGTTGGTAATGTTTGTAGTTGGTATTGTGACATACAACTATACGGATTTATGTATGAGGGTCAGACGCGTGTTGCCTAGAATGATTTTAGATTACCAGGATTTGGTAAGGACTAAATAAATACCGGGAAGGTATGAAACAGTTTAATGAATTCTCATCAAGGTTTTACGTACTAATTTGAGATAATTAGGAAATGATGAGCTGTCTGAGAAGGGAATGGACCCTTAAGAAGTTATTATTAAGGGAATTAATGGGAGACTATGTTAGTAGATTGAGCTACGTAGTAGGATTTTTAAAATGGTACGGGTGAGATCCGTATGGAGTATGTATGGTTGTTGTGGTCAAGACAACACGATTATGGTATTACGATAAGTTTTGTACCCGTTCTGGGGACTGATAAGGTAGGCATGGAGCCTGGAAATTGCGAGCCTAAGAATGTGATAACCACCGAGACCTTAGGTATATAAGGCCTTCTCAGGTAGTAAAAAGTTAAGACAGACCAAGGAAAAGAGTTAAATACGACGCCGAGTCGGGTTGGGGACCTATTAAGGGTCGCCCCATAGCTTGAATGAAATGGGATCAGTTGGTAGTAGTCCCGCTACGTGGCGAGTCACGGGTGCAAGGCCCAAGTTTAGTTAATCATTTTACGGGTTCGTGGACGTGTTCCACCGGAACCAGGTTGTGAGAGCCGGAATGGGCCTTATATTGTTTAATTTAGTAACTCCAAAGAGAGGAGGCCGGAATTAGTATGGAATTTATGTACGTATGCTAGTATAAGTTTGTAAGTACGGAAAGAGTACGACCAGTGAAAAAAAGAGCAGCCAAGTGTAAAGAAATGGAGCCTGAATCCATGAGGACCTTTCGTGGTGACTACACCCGTGAGTTTTGGGTGGTAGCTGAGCAGGTAGAAAATTGCCGGTAACGATACAGTCGTTAGACCCTAGCAGACCTAGCAGAGCTGTTATGACAGACATTGAGGTCATTATGAGTACGGGCTAGTTGGCCTCTTGTGTCACGCCCCGACTTTTCCTAAGTCTTTACTTAGGGCGTGATGGCACCTGGACAATTATTTTTGTTATACCCCGTTTTTCCAGAGTATGTACGTATGGACGTACGTACGAAATTTGAGCCTTAAGGTAGGCATTGGATTCGAAATTTGGGCACAAGTGCCGATTAGAGTCGTCGACGAAACGCTTTCCACTTTTCGGAGAGAAAATTCCGGCTATGTCATTTATAATTTTTGCGGATTTTTCCGGGTGACGAAACATTTTGGACCAACGGGAGGGTGACATGTGTCACCCTCACATTGGAAGCAAATGGATTGGCTTGGACGATTTGGGCGTCCAAGAGCCTTGGTTGGCCTTGGCCGATTGGCTCCCTCTTTTGTGCCTTGCTTTGTTGCTTGTTTTGTGGAGTGTTTTGTGGAGTAGGGTTAGGGTGCACTTGGCTTGATCTTGGCCTTACACTTGCCTTGCACTTGGCTAGATCTTGGCCATTGGTTGGCCTTTGGTTTTGCTCTAAATACCCACTTTGTGAAGACTTCATTCATCCACAAATGTTTCCAAGTCTTGAAATCCCTCCTCCCTCTTGTGGCTCTCGTCCTAAGCCTCTCCTCTCCTCCCAGTGGCCTTTGGCCGAGAGGTCTCCTCCTCACTGTGGTGTCTCCGTGGGTACCCACTAGCCTAGTTACTTCGTATAATACCCTTGTTGTGGTATAGAAATACTCTCCTAGTATTGTTATAATGCCCAAATACCTTAGCCTTATACCTTGTAGTATTCCAAAAGTTACCTCTTTGCGTAGAGTACGGAAATACTACCTTTTGTCCTTTTAGTCTCAAACCGAAACCCTAAGGAAAATCTTGGTGTTGGTTGAAGTTTTGGAGTAGAAGTTGGTTAGAACTTCTAAGGGTTGTTTGGAGCACTCGGAGTAGAGCTAAGCGTTGCTCGGGATCGACTTTTACTTGGATAATTTTGGGCTTATCGAGGTAAACACTCTCGCCCTTCTATTGTGATTGGAAATTACATGTTGTTGATTATATAGTTGAAGTATACTATATATAGATCGAACGTAGTTAGTTGGCAATGTCTTTTGACTTAAGCTGAAGAATCTGAATCGAATCGTAATTACATAGGGTATCAGACATGAGACTTGTATCTTGTGTGGTAGAATTGTACGCGTCAGGTTAGGCGTGTAAACCCCACTGGTTGGCTTGGTAGCGGCCTCGATAGAGAGGAGATTTACGCTGCCATGTGGGGAAATCTTGCCGAATTTTCTGTAGAAAGATAGAAACTTGTGTTTTGGGGTTAATAGACGTTTGTGACCTTTATAGGTGAAAGTACTAAGAGTAGCGTATTCTACTCGAGGAGTGGAAAGGGCTAGCAAGGTTGTAGTACTTGGAGCTTTTTGCTTATTGTCGATAATCGTCGCGAGGTATGTGAACCTCTTCCTATCTCTTCTAGCATGATATGTGTGAACTATGTAAGTACGGTAGACGTACATGTGTTAACTGTGTTTGATTGTTCTTAAAACATAAAGTGTTATAACGGCTTTATGGGAAGTTGGTTATAACAGCTTTATGTAGGTAAGAAAATACTTTGTGGTTTTAAAAAAGGTAACTGATGAGAATTATAACTGGCTTGTTATAATAAAGGACTTGATGTATTTCAAAAGATTTATAAATCGTTTTGAAGGGAGAGTAACACTTGGTTTTAAAAGGTTTTAAAAAGAGTTATACTAAGCTTTATGGGGAGTTAGGTATAATGTCTTAAGAGAGGTAAAGAAAATGGTTTACTGATGTTAGAAGTTAAGAGACTTGATCTTATAAGATAAGAGACTTAACTTATTTGTTTTAATGTGAATGTTTGTGTGAAACCTCATTCGTGAGTAATGAGTACTTGGTTTTATTTAAAGGGATAATGTTTTACTGATTTCGGAAATCAGAATGTGTATCGACTGCACCACGCAACTGGCGTTAATAAAGGAAAATGTATTGAATAATGATGAATTGTATTAAAATCGGAGAAACCTCCATCTGCATAGAAACTAAGATGAGACAAAATGATATACATTTTCTAGGTCATGGCTGCGGTAATAAGAATGTTGTAAACAAGAATAACCTACTCTCACGTGAGACATATATTACTCAATTGTTCTAAAAAGGAATCAAGTGATTAAGTTTGGGAACTATGAAACCATTTGAAGATGAGAAGCTTGAGTAATTGAAACTAGGCAAACTGGAACTTAGGAAAAGAATGCTGTTACTTGATTTTGAAAAGGAATGTGGGTTGGTCATTCTAATACTACGGGTATCGGGTGACTTTTATAGAAGTAATGGATCTCTTTTAAAAGAACTTAACGTATGTAGTACTTTGGGGTTAAAAACCCGGACTTTGGTATAAATGGAAGTACTTTGAGTTGTTGTGAAACTTGCCTATGCTTGTTGTTGTGAAACTTGCCTATGCTTGTTGTTGTGAAACTTGCCTATGCTTGTGATGATAGCCTTTGTTGTACAAGTGTGGTATTTCTGTGTTACCGCGTCTCTCGATAGAGGGCCGGTTGACTTGTTGAGAACTTCTCGACGTCCGCGGTGATGGAGAATTCCACGGGTATGTTTCCATTTTGATTATCGCTTTGTTGTTGATATCACATGGACATGTCTACACCGACGCAGATTCGGGCGTGCGGCCACGCGGCCGTTGATTACCCGATATATGGTTATTATCGCAACATGGGCGTGTCTACACCGCAAGATTCCGGGACATGGGTCACGCGGCGGGTTGACCACCCAAGATATTGTTATTGAGGTTACATGGGCATGTCTACACCGTCGCAAAGATTCGGGGCATGTGGCCACGCGGCCTTATTATTGTTGCATCATGGACATGTCTACACCGTCGCGATTCGGGCACGCGCCGTGATGCGAACATGATGGATGTTGTGGGCGTGAGACCCATAGTTATATTTAGTGGTGACTTTGAGGCGTGAGTCCCGACTTGACATATTTGTTTTTATGTTGTGAATCGTAAGTTTGGTTATCATACATGTCTACTGCTTTTATAGAATAGTATGATTTCATTTACTGTTTTTGACAGTTTCACATACTTGGTACCTGTTGTACTGACCTCCTTCGGGGGGCTGCGTTCATGCCGCAGAGGTACATCGGCCGTGGATCCCCGCTCTTAGGATCTCATTTCGGCGTGTTGAAAGCTCCGTTCCTTCGGAGGCTTATCTTTGTATGTTTCACGAGTTGTAGGTTCTTGTACATTCGTGGTATGGGCCCCGTCCCCGTCATAGTTGTTGTAAATCTTAGAGTGCAGAGTAATGTGGCGTGGTTTGTAAAAGGATAACTGCTCGTGTTTTTATGTATATACCGGCAACTGCTTTGGTTGGCCTGTTTATTTATTATATCTCTTGTTTCATGACTCGTGTTTATTTTTCCGCTGGTTTTCTCGATGTTGTATCACTAGGGTGCAGGGTAAGGCACGAAGAACGCCCGGTTCGGGCGTTACAAAGTGGTATCGAGCGATTAGTCCTCGGAAAGTGTCTACGCATCGTGTCAGTAGAAGTCTTATCGATGTGTTGTGCACCACATCTATAATCAGGAGGCTATAGGACATTTAGGATTGGTTTCTATTCTTCTCACTCAGAGATCGTGCCTTAGAGCTGAGTTATGAGTTGGATCCTCCGACGTATTCCTTCATTGCTAGATTATGCCTCCGCGCAAGGCGACCCGGGCCCAGGTGGGCAAGGCAGCCGAGGGAGCTGCTAGTGAGATCTGAGGAGTGCAGGCGCGAGCGGTCGATGCACGAGACAGTGCTCCGACGGCGAGTTTCGCGCCGCCAAAGACCAGCGAGGTTTAGAGCGCGGCCGTGGTGATGAGACTACAAGACGAGCCTCAGGTCCCACGATGGAGGCGGGAGATGGGTCACGGAGATGGCGATTTTTGGCCAGGGTTGTGGCCAGATATGAGGACAGCCGATTCCAGTTCAGGCGCTGTGGTGCACCCGAGAGCAGATAGTTTGAGGCTACGGGACTTTCTGAGTTGTAGCCCGCCAGAGTTTTATGGGTCGAGGCCTGAGGATGATCCGCAGGAGTTCATCCGTCAGTTACAGAGGATCATGCGGGTGATCAAGGCTTCAGAGACCGAGTCTGTGACCTTCGGTTCGCATCGGCTGCGTGATACCGCAGTCGATTGGTTTGATTCGTGGGAGCTTTCCCGGGGAGAGCATGCACCTCCAGCAGTATGGGATGAGTTTTCGGGGGCTTTTCTCACGCACTTCTTGCCTCCGCAGATGAGGAGGGCACGGGCCGACAAATTTTTGTTACTGAGACAGAGAGGGCGCACTGTCAGGGAGTACAATGTCGAGTTCGATTCTTTGGCTCGATATGTCCCTGCACTAGTTGCAGATATGGAAGATAGGGTGCATCGCTACGTCACCGGGCTCGATGATTACCTAGCAGAGAGTTGTTCGGGTGTTTCTCTTCAGCCGCATGACATTGCCCGCATTCGTGCTCATGCAAGTGCGGCGAGCGCAGAGATCGACGCAGCGGACCGCCACAGAAGGCCAAGACGGCGGATATTTTGCGACTTTCGAGGCGGACCGCCTCATCAGCAGACTAGTTATGTACCTCCGCCATTGCAGAGTGGTACTCCGCACTTCCGGGACCCCAGGATATTCGGGAGCGGTCGTGGATCCTGTGTTTGGATGTTCGGGAGTAGGGTGTTGGCGACGATCACCCTACCTCGGTGTGGTCGATGGTAGACCGCATTTCGGGAGTGTCGTAGTACGAAGGGAGCTTGTTACTCTTGCGGCCAACAGGCCATATGACGAGATCGCCGACTGTGGTAGCGCTGGGTGACAAAGACAGACTACTAGAGCGATTGCGGGCCACGGTAAGTCGCGGTGGAAGTTCGATTTAGCGGTCCTTGAACCGCCTAGTTTGTGTATATCCTTAACCTCGTAGATACTTGTATGTATTGATGTTAATGATGTGTTAAGTGTTATGTTCGGATAGCTTTGTGCTATAGTGTGATTTAAAAATCTGGTTAGTGTGAGATGGAAGTGGTAGCTTCCATGATGTGTCCGTGTCGAGGCGGAAGTTGGCGCTACGGTGGGTCGGGTTGGGGCCATGTTGCGGGCCAACCCGTCCGTTCGAGGAAGGCGGTCAGCTGGGTGGTCCCGCCAGGTGACAGGTCACGAGGTGCTAGGCCCAAGTTTAGATGACCATCGATGAGTTCGTGGATACGTTCGACCGAATCAGTTCGTGAAGGCGGGAATGGCCTTAGGAAATCGAGATTAGTGAGATGACCAAGTTTGGAGGTAGTGATTCCAAGGGTGGGAAAGCGAAGCGTTGTGAAGTGTGGTGCGGATACTAGAACGAGTTCGGTGTTCGAGGCGAGTACTACGAGAAAGGGAGAAGTGAATGTGTGTTTGTGGCGATTATGGCATGATTGTTTTCGTAAGTATAGCGGTGAAGACTATATTGCTTTGTTTGTTTTGAGACCTAGAAGGAACATTCGACGAATGTTTCTAAGGGAGAATGTTATACCGCTTTTTCCGCAGTATGTACGTATGGACGTGCGTCAAATTTGAGCCTTAAGGTAGGCATTGGATTCGAAATTTGGGCACAGTGCGATTAGAGTCGTTTACGGCGAAACGTTTCCACAGCTTTCGTAGAGAAAATTCCGGCTATGTCATTTATAATTTTTGCGGATTTTTCCGGGTGACGAAACATTTTGGACCAACGGGAGGGTGACATGTGTCACCCTCACATTGGAAGCAAATGGATTGGCTTGGACGATTTGGGCGTCCAAGAGCCTTGGTTGGCCTTGGCCGATTGGCTCCCTCTTTTGTGCCTTGCTTTGTGGCTTGTTTTGTGGAGTGTTTTGTGGAGTAGGGTTAGGGTGCACTTGGCTTGATCTTGGCCTTACACTTGCCTTGCACTTGGCTAGATCTTGGCCATTGGTTGGCCTTTGGTTTTGCTATAAATACCCCCCCCCCCTTTGTGAAGACTTCATTCATCCACAAATGTTTCCAAGTCTTGAAATCCCTCCCCTCCTCTTATGGCTCTCGCCCTAAGCCTCTCCTCCACTCCTAGTGGCCTTTGGCCGAGAGGTCTCCTCCCTTGTGGTGTCTAGCCGTGGGGTACCCCCCCCCTAGCCTAGTTACTTTCGTATAATACCCCTTGTTGTGGTATAGAAATACTCTCCTAGTATTGTTATAATGCCCAAATACCTTAGCCTTATACCTTGTAGTATTCCAAAAGTTACCTCTTTCAGAGAGTGCGGAAATACTACCTTTGTCCTTTTTAGTCTCAAACCGAAACCCTAAGGAAAATGTTCAGTGTTGGTTGAAGTTTTGGAGTAGAAGGTGGTTAGACCTTGGAAGGGGTGTGTGGAGCGCTCGGAGGAGGAGCTAAGCGTTGCTCGGGATCGACTTTTACTTGGATAATTTTGGGCTTATCGAGGTAAACACTATCGTCCTTCTATTGTGATTGGAAATTACATGTTGTTGATTATATAGTTGAAGTATACTATATATAGTCTCGAACGTAGTTAGTTGGCAATGTCTTTTGACTTAAGCTGAATACAGAATCTGAATCAATCAGTAATTACATAGGATCAGACATACTGAGACTTGTATCTTGTGTGGTAGAATTGTACGCGTCCGGTTAGGCGTAAAACCCCCGGTTGGCTTGGTAGCGGCCTCGATAGAGAGGAGATTTACTGTTGTGGGGAGGTGCTTCGAATTTTACGTAGAAAGATAGAAACTTGTGTTTTGGGGTTAATAGACGTTTGTGACCTTTATAGGTGAAAGTACTAAGAGTAGCGTATTCTACTCGAGTAGTGGAAAGGGCTAGCAAGGTTGTAGTACTTGGAGCTTTTTGCTTATTGTCGATAATCGTCGCGAGGTATGTGAACCTCTTCCTATCTCTTATAGCATGATATCTGTGAACTATGTAAGTACGCGGTAGACGCATACGTGTTAATCGTGTTTGATTGTTCTTAAAACATAAAGTGTTATAACGGCTTTATGGGAAGTTGGTTATAACGACTTTATGTAGGTAAGAAAATACTTTGTGGTTTTAAAAAAAGGTAACTGATGAGAATTATAACGGGCTTGTTATAATAAAGGACTTGATGTATTTCAAAAGATTTATAAATCGTTTTGAAGGGAGAGTAACACTTGGTTTTAAAAGGTTTTAAAAAGAGTTATACTAAGCTTTATGGGAGTTAGGTATAATGTCTTAAGAGAGGTAAAGAAAATGGTTTCTTGATGTTAGAAGTTAAGAGACTTGATCTTATAAGATAAGAGACTTAACTTATTTGTTTTAATGTGAATGTTTGTGTGAAACCTCATTCGTGAGTAATGAGTACTTGGTTTTATTTAAAGGGATAATGTTTCCGATTTGGAAATCAGAATGTGTATCGACAGCACCAACGCAAGTTAATAAAGGAAAATGTATTGAATAATGATGAATTGTATTAAAACCGAGAAACCTCCATCCGCATAGAAACTAAGATGAGACAAAATGATATACATTTTCTAGGTCATGGTCATGTAATAAGAATGTTGTAAACAAGAATAACCTACTCTCACGTGAGACATATATTACTCAATTGTTCTAAAAGGAATCAAGTGATTAAGTTTGGGAACTATGAAACCATTTGAAGATGAGAAGCTTGAGTAATTGAAACTAGGCAACCGGAACTTAGGAAAAGAATGTCATACTTGATTTTGAAAAGGAATGTGGGTTGGTCATTCTAATACTACGTATCGGGTGACTTTTATAGAAGTAATGGATCTCTTTTAAAAGAACTTAACGTATGTAGTACTTTGGGGTTAAAACCGGACTTTGGTATAAATGGAAGTACTTTGAGTTGTTGTGAAACTTGCCTATGCTTGTTGTTGTGAAACTTGCCTATGCTTGTGATGATAGCCTTTGTTGTACAAGTGTGGTATTTACGTTACCGCTCTCGATAGAGGCGGTTGACTTGTTGAGAACTTATCGGGATGTCTTGGCGGTGATGGAGAATTCCACGGGTATGTTTCCATTTTGATTCTTGTCTTGTTGTTGATATCACATGGACATGTCTACACCGACGCAAAGATTCGGCACGCGCCACGCGGCCGGGTTGATTACCCGATATATGGTTATTACCGCAACATGGACGATGTCTACACCGTCGCGATTCCGGGACATGTGGCTACGCGCGGGGTTGACCACCCGATATTGTTATTGAGGTTACACGGGCATGTCTACACCGATGCAAGATTCGGTACGGCCACGCGCCTTGTTATTATTGTTGCATCATGGACATGTCTACACCGATGCAAGATTCGGGGCACGCGCCACGATGCGAACATGATGGATGTTTTGGGCGTGAGACCCATAGTTATATTTGAGTGGTGACTTTGACGTCGTGAGTCCCTGACTTGACATGACTGTTTTTATATTGTGAACTGTAAGTTTGGTCAGAATACATCTCTCCGGCTTTTATAGACTAGTATGATTTCATTTCTGATTTTTCTGATTTCACATACTTGGTACTGTTATCTTGACCTCCTTCGGCTGCGTTCATGCCGCAGTAGGTACATCGGTCGTGGATCCCCGCTCTTAGGATCTCATTTCGTGTTGAAAGCTGCCTTCCTGAGGCTTATCTTTGGTATGTTTCCCTGAGTTGTAGGTTCTTGTACATTCAGGGGTATGGCGGGGCCCTGTCCCGTCATAGTTGTTGTAAATCTTAGAGGTCTGTAGCACTGTTGTGGGCAGGGTTTGTAAAAAGGATAACTGTTCAGGTTTTTATGTATATACTGAAGGCAACTGTTTTGGTTGGCCTGTGTATTTATTATATCTCTTGTTTCATGACTCGTGTTTTATTTTCCGCTGGTTTTCTCTGATGTTGTATCACTAGGGTGCCCGGGGTAAGGCACCAGTAACGGGCCCGGGTTCGGGGCGTTACAATTTTCCACCAGGAGCACCATTTTATTCTCTTTATTTAGAAATTTAAACTTATATTCAAATACGGAGCTATTAATAAAATAACAAAAAAGAAATTTATTTATGACTTTATTAAAAATATAACGCGAGCCCATGCTCGTGCAAATATTGTTTCAACATAGACATACTGACAAATATTATTCTAAGTTGGAAGGGAGACCATTCCACACGGGCATTTCCCGAGACATTGAACCGACATTACGAACTCGACGAGTACCAAGCCCAAACAATGGACTTGGTATGACAAGAGGTCATGGACGATCGCTAGCCTTGGCGTGGAGCCTTTCCTCTATCACGCTTTCAAACATGTTAAATAAAGAGTCACCCTACCATCCAATGAGTGAGAACCTTACCCTGCAATTCAAAGTAACACCACAATATTCCAAGCACAATCACATTATAATGTAATAAGCATATTGCAAAACATATCAGGTTACAACATTTTTAAATATGCAACAACTCCTCATAGGAAATTCTCGCTTAACTAACACTTCATTTTATCTCGTATTATACGTTAAGACATTCCTCGCATTTCCACATGTTTATTACATTTATATATTTGTGAACGCGTATTCACTTTTCATATTTATATATAGGTGAACATGTATTCATCTTTCATATTTGTTGCGGCGTGCAACCCGATCCATTATATTTACGTATTTGTGAACACGTATTCACTTTACGTTTTGTTGCGGCGTGCAACCCGATCCATTATGTTTAAGTATTTGTGAACGCCGTATTCACTTTACGCTTTGTTGCGCGCAACCCGACCCATTATATTTACGTATTTGTGAACGCGTATTCACTTTACGCTTTGTTGCGTGCAACCCGACCCATTATATTTACGTATTTGTGAACACGTATTCACTTTACGTTTTGTTGTGGCGTGCAACCCGATCCATTATGTTTACGTATTTGTGAACACGTATTCGCTTTACGTTTTGTTGCGGCGTGCAACCTGATCCATTATGTTTATATTTATATATTTATGTGAACACGTATTCACTTTTCATATTTTTCAGAAGATCGAATAAATAATATTCTCTTTCCCAACATTCTGTCATTCATACTTGTAACAATTATAACTTTTTAACCATAACTCCAACTAAGGTGTTTCTCAAGCGGAAACTAAGGTAAGACAGGGATCATTCACTGTACCAAATTTCATTTAAAACTACGTTGGGTAACTAACACAAATTTATCCTCAAAACAGCCATATGAGATTTGTTTCGACAGAATTTTTATTAAACAGAACCCAATCTTAGAATAGTCATAACTCCTGATCTGTAAACCCGTTCAAGCCTCATAAAATCTCAAAACGACGAGAACAGAGAGCTACACGTCTCCATGTGAACCATCCTTTCATATTCTGTACCATTTGGTACAGTTTTACACTTTTATTCGCTGCCCTTCCTGGATCTCGATAGATCCGAGGCAGAAACTTTAAACAGCGATAACTCTCAATCCGTAAGTCGGATAGACCCCCGTAAGGTCTCAAAATGTCAATAACAGAGATATCTAGAACTTTCATTTAGCAACAATTTTCATATTCCCCACAGATTAGTACAGTTTTACGTTTCCACGTCCTGCCCTTCTGGATTCCGATGAATCCGAGGCAGCAACTTCAAACTACAATAATTCTCAACTCGTAAGTCCGTTTTAATAACTATTTATCTATATCTGTCCGTAACAGATAGATTTACAACCATTTAAATTTTCATATAATTCTAATAAGTAAAACTCTATAAAAACAGTCTGTAATTATGCCTTTCCGAATTTCGACCAAATCTAAGGCAGGAACTTTGAACTATGATAACTTTCAAACCGTATGTCCATTTTACCTCATTTTTTGTTCTATATGATCATATTAGAGAGGTGTACCACTCTTCCGAATTTCATCAAATTATAAAAATTATAACTCAGTGAGAACAGTTCGTAAAGTTCATGACGCAACTAGTTATCTACACAATCAAAAGTTCAATATTTCTTTTCAACACTCAATTCTTATTCTAACATGTATTGAACTAAAAATAAAGGATGTTACCAAGAATTTCTGAGTGAGAAAACTCACCTTGTAAGTGTGAAGATTATTGTTGTGTGGTTGCTAAAATTATTCTTACTCTCTAGTATTTTGCTTCTTGTTCTTCTTGCCCTCTTGGTATTTTTTCCTCTTCTTTTCACTTGTTTTTTTCTGATTTTCTAACCTTTATGTTATGTACTTTGTTTGTGTGTAAATACAATGTATAAGTGGAGAGTTTTCTATAACCTATGGGAGGTGAAATGACAAGAGTTGGAGGGGAAATGAAAAGGGGGGAGGGGAGGGGAAGCAAAGGAGTAGACGTGCAGCAATGCTGCATGGTTTTGTTTTTTTTTGTTTTCCTTTTTTTTTTTTCTTATTTTCATTTTATCTATTTATTTATCCAACTTTAACACTAACTCTCTCCCATGCAATTTATTCATTATTTTCTTATATATATATATTTTTTTTTCCGGATTTCACATTCTCTCCTCCTTAAGCAACATTCGTCCTCGAATGTGAATAAGGTCGTAACATAATCACATAGACACAATAATGTTTATTGTAACACTAATTTGGGGCTTCACATTCTCCCTTCCTTAAGAAGCATTCGTCCTCGAATGAGAATAAGGTTGTAACACAATGCATATAGACACGCAAATGGCACACATATGAAGTACTATGTAATGCATTTTTTTTATTACCTTAGTAAAATAGGAATGGATATTTGACTTTCATCGCGTCCTCGGCTTCCCAGGTGGCTTCCTCGGTGGAGTGGTTCCTCCATAGGACCTTCACGGAAGCAATATCTTTATTCCTAAGGCGCTTAACCTTCCTATCAAGTATTTCCACCGGAACTTCTTCATATTGAAGCTCTTTATTAAGAACTATCTCCTGGGGAAGGATGACGTGACTTGGATCGTGCAAGTATTTTCGTAACATTGACACATGAAATACCGGATGCACTGCTTCCAGCTCTTGTGGAAGTGCTAATTCGTAAGCCACATTCCCCACTCTTCGCAAGATCTCATATGGCCCAATAAACCTTGGGCTCAATTTCACTTTCTTACCAAAACGCATCACTCCCTTCATTGGGGACACTTTTAAAAATATTTTATCCCCCTCTTGGAATTCAAGATCTCTTTTCCGATGATCCGCATAGGACTTATGACGGTTATGAGCTGTTTTGATCCGCTCCCGAATCATCTGTACCTTATCATTTGTTTCTTGAATGACTTCAGGTCCGAACAGTTGCGTCTCACCCACCTCGAACCATCCAAGTGGAGACCTACATTTTCGTCCATATAATGCTTCAAACGGGGCCATTTGTATGCTAGAGTGAAAACTATTGTTGTAGGCGAACTCAATTAGACATAGATGGTCCAACCAGCTTCCCTGAAAATCTAACACACAAGATCGCAACATGTCCTCAAGTGTTTGGATTGTTCGCTCAGCTTGCCCATCTGTTTGCGGGTGGAAAGCCGTGCTTAACTTAAATTTTGTCCCGAGACCCTGCTGGAAACTTTGCCAAAAGTGTGAGGTGAACTGGGAACCCCTATCTGAAATAATTTGTAAGGGAATCCCGTGTAACCGCACAATCTCCTTCAAATAAATCTGTGCGTACTGTGGTGCGCGATACGTAGTCTTGACCGGTAAGAAATGGGCTGACTTTGTAAGTCGATCAACAATCACCCAAATAGAATCATACCCTTCTCGAGTTTTCGGTAGACCAGTTACAAAATTCATATGAATCGCCTCTCATTTCCACATGGGGACCCCAATGTCCTGAAGTAATCCGCCAGGTTTTTGATGTTCAGCTTTCACCTGCTGACATATAAGACACCTCCCGACAAACTCCGCAACGTTCTTCTTCATCCCGTCCCACCAGTAATTTGCCTTGAGGTCCTGATACATTTTTGTTGACCCTGGATGAATGGAATATCTTGTGTTGTGACCCTCATCTAAGATCTTCCTCCTTAGATCCTTTACCTTAGGAACACATAACCTACCCTTATACCGAAGGGTTCCATCATTATCTCCCAATGTAAACTGTGACGGTTTTCCCTGTTGGATCCTCTCCCGAAATCCAACAAACTCCGTATCCTGAAACTGACTTTCTTTTATTTCTGAAGCTAAGGAAGACTGCGAGGTATCATGTACCACCACCCTACCTTCATCGATCTCAGTTAAGCTAACCCCGAGGTTTCTCAATCTTTGTACCTCCCGAACAATACCCCTCTTTTGTATTGCCAAATGAGCCAAGCTGCCCATTGATCTCCTACTGACTGCATCAGTCACCACGTTGGCTTCCCCAGGATGGTAAAGAATACTAAGGTCATAATCCTTAAGCAACTCTAACCATCTTCTTTGTCGGAGATTCAAATCCTTCTGTGTGGTTATGTACTGCAAACTCTTATGATCTGTAAATATGTCCACATGCACACCATACAAATAATGTCTCCATATTCGTAAGGCAAACACCACCGCAGCTAATTCCAAGTCATGAGTTGGGTAATTCTTCTCATGTATCTTCAATTGTCTAGATGCATACGCAATAACCTTTCCAAACTGCATCAAGACACATCCTAACCCAACTCTAGAGGCATCGCAATAGACTGTGAACCCTTCTTGTCCCGATGGTAAGGTTAGGACTGGTGCAGTAGTCAACAATTCCTTTAGTTTCTGAAAACTTGTTTCACATGCTTCTGACCACTGGTACTTAACCGCTTTTTGAGTCAACCGGGTCAAGGGAGCAGCAAGACTAGAAAAACCTTTTACGAATCTTCTATAATACCCAGCCAAACCCAAGAAACTTCTAACCTCTGTCGGAGTGGTCGGTTTTGGCCAGTTCTTCACTGCTTCTATCTTCTGGGGGTCTACCATAATTCCATCCCTTGACACAACATGACCCAAAAAGGCTACCTTTTCCAACCAAAATTCACACTTTGAAAATTTAGCATATAGTTTCTCCTGTTTCAAGACTTGAAGCACTACCCTCAGATGCTCTTCATGTTCTTCAACACTCTTACTGTAAATTAGGATATCATCTATGAACACGATCACGAACAAATCTAGGAATGGTTTGAAGATTCTGTTCATTAAATCCATAAAAGCTGTAGGGGCATTGGTTAACCCAAAAGACATGACCAAGAACTCATAATGGTCGTATCGGGTTCTAAAGGTTGTTTTGGATATCATCTGGATTTATTTTCAGCTGGTGATATCCCGAACGGAGATCAATCATGGAAAAATAGCTAGCTCCCTGAAGTTGGTCAAAAAGATCATCGATTCTTGGTAATGGATATCGGTTCTTGATCGTGACCTTATTGAGCTGCCGATAATCAATGCACATTCGAAGCGATCCGTCTTTCTTTTTCACAAACAAGACAGGTGCACCCCAAGGGGAAACACTAGGCCTTATAAAGCCTTTATCCAGAAGATCCTTCAATTGTTCTTTTAACTCCCTTAATTCAGCTGGGGCCATTCGATATGGAGGGATAGAAATGGGTCTTGTACCCGGAATTAACTCTATAGCAAACTCCACTTCTCGATCCAGAGGAAGACCTGGAAGATCTTCAGGAAAAACCTCCGAAAAATTTCGAACAATAGGGACATCATTCACTGCTGGGGATTCTTTTTGGGTATCCACTATATTAGCCAGATATGCGTACTCCACTCTGTGACTTCTCAATAACTTTTGAGCCCCAAGGTAGGAAATAAACTGACCTGAGGATATTCCAATCCTGCCCCTTATAACAACTTCTGGTTCTCCGGGAAAAGTTAATCTCACTATCTTTCATCGACAATCTAACATGGCATAACATGCCGACAACCAATCCATACCCAAAATGACGTCGAAGTCTACCATATCAAGTAGTACTAGGTTTACCATTATTCCCCTGCCATTCACTTCTAATGAGAAATTATTTACCACCCGAGAGGCCCAAATTGAGGCCCCTACTGGTGTCATAACCTCAAAAGGTTCACTTAAATAAGAAGGTTCTACGTGTAAATTCTTAGCAAAGCCCATTGACACATATGAAAATGTAGAGTCGGGATCGTATAATACAAATGCAGGAATACTCGAGACTAGCAAAATACATGTGACCACCGCATTAGATGCTTCTGTCTCATTCCTCTGGGGCAAAGCGTAGAGCCGATTAGAATTGTTGGGTTGTTGTCCTCCCTGACTCTGGCGGGGTTGGTTTCCCTGATTTCCCCTGTAGGCAGTTGTGGTTGCTTCTGACCTCCCCTGAATAGATTGTATTTGAGTCCTCTTTTTGCAATCCCCGACATAGTGGTCTGATTCTCCAGCTTATAACATGACCGTAAGAGCCGACATTCTCCAGCGTATTTCCTTTGACAAATCTTACAAACCGGTTTGTCCCCTCCTGTGTTAGGATTGGTGACCTTGTCATTGCTCACTTGGTGATTAAACCAACTGTTCCCCTTAGGCTTGAAATAAGTCTGGCACATAGATTGGTTCGGTCTTGAAGATCCCTTACTAAACTTCTGCTTCTGATTTTGATTCTGACTAAATGATCCTGACGTCCGAAACCTTTTCTGCGAATACTTTTTTTTTGTTGCTTTAGCGAAACCTTCTACCCTCAAAGCCATATCGACAATCTGAAGATAAGTTCAATCGTTGGCTAACGCCACCACCGTCTCTGCTATGTTCGGGTTTAAACCCTCTACAAATCGCTTGACTCTATCCATTTCTGTAGGGACGACATGTGTGTTGTATGCCGATAACCTCACGAACTGTGTATCATATTCTTGTACATTGCGGTCACCTTGCTTCAATTGTTCAAACTCCCGTCTAAGTGCATCCTTGCGCGTATTAGGCATAAATTTCTCAATGAATGTCGCTCTGAATCCTCCCCAAGTCATTGGTGGTGACATCGGAAAATGATTTCTTCTAAAATTTCTCCACCACACCCGTGTCGCCCACTAACCGCATGCGACACCAAATTGACGTCATGCGTCTCCACACATCCTCGTAAACAAAGAGGTTTTCTACCTCATCGAGAAATACTATTGGGTTAGACTTGTAGTCCTTCCCCGCATGGATATGTTCCCTTCTTCTCACAAAATTCGCCCCATAGTCTATCTGGTACATCTCCTACCTTTTCGGTCGATGGTGCAGTCACATGTTATTTTATCGTTGTACACTCCCTTCCACAATCCTTTGAAGGAGGTAGTACGAGAACCAAGTCTTTGAAAAGACTCAAGATAGGCACGAGAAGAGTATGAAAGAAGTGAAACTTTAGGATGTTATTCCGTTTACTTATTACTAAGGTGGCGCGCACACCGTCACAATAAGTAACCGTTCAAACACCCGACTCGAAGAAACTTCCTAGAATCTCCTAACCTGGTTTAGCTTTGATACCAACTTGTCACGCCCCGACTTTTCCTAAGTCTTTACTTAGGGCGTGATGGCACCTGGACAATTATTTTCCACCAGGAGCACCATTTTATTCTCTTTATTTAGAAATTTAAACTTATATTCAAATACGGAGCTATTAATAAAATAACAATAAAGAAATTTACTTATAACTTTATTAAAAATATAACGCGAGTCCATGCTCGTGCAAATATTGTTTCAACATAGACATACTGACAAATATTATTCTAAGTTGGAAGGGAGACCATTCCACACGGGCATTTCCCGAGACATTGGAACTGACATTCTGAACCTGACGAGTACCAAGCCCGAAACAATGGACTTGGTATGACAAGAGGCTGCGGGACGATCGCTAGCCTTGGCGTGGAGCCTTTCCTCTATCACGCTTTCCTGAAACATGTTAAATAAAGAGTTAGTCCTACCATCTGGGGCTGAGTGAGAACCTTACCCTGCAATTCAAAGTAACACCACAATATTCCAAGCGCAATCACATTATAACGTAATAAGCATATTGCAAAACATATCAGGTTACAACATTTTTAAATATGCAACAACTCCTCATAGGAAATTCTCGGTTTAACTAACACTTCATTTTATCTCGTATTATACGTTAAGACATTCCCTGCATTTCCACATGTTTATTACATTTATATATTTGTGAACGCGTATTCACTTTTCATATTTATATATATGTGAACATATATTCATCTTTCATAGTTATTGCGGATTGCAACACTATCCTTTATATTTACGTATTTGTGAACACGTATTCACTTTACGTTTTGTTGCGCGTGCAACCCGATCCATTATGTTTACGTATTTGTGAACGCGTATTCACTTTACGTTTTGTTGCGCGTGCAACCCACCCATTATATTTACGTATTTGTGAACGCGTATTCACTTTACGCTTTGTTGCGCGCTGCAACCCGAGCCATTATATTTACGTATTTGTGAACACGTATTCACTTTACGTTTTGTTGCGGCGTGCAACCCGATCCATTATGTTTACGTATTTGTGAACACGTATTCACTTTACGTTTTGTTGCGGCGTGCAACCTGATCCATTATGTTTATATTTATATATTTATGTGAACACGTATTCACTTTTCATATTTTTCAGAAGATCGAATATATAATATTCTCTTTCCCAACATTCTGTCATTCATACTTGTAACAATTATAACTTTTTAACCATAACTCCAACTAAGGTGTTTCTCAAGCGGAAACTAAGGTAAGACAGGGATCATTCACTGTACCAAATTTCATTTAAAACTACGTTGGGTAACTAACACAAATTTATCCTCAAAACAGCCATATGAGATTTGTTTCGACAGAATTTTTATTAAACATAACCCAATCTTAGAATAGTCATAACTCCTGATCTGTAAACCCGTTCAAGCCTCATAAAATCTCAAAACGACGAGAACAGAGAGCTACACGTCTCCATGTGAACCATCCTTTCATATTCTGTACCATTTGGTACAGTTTTACACTTTTATTCGCTGCCCTTCCTGGATCTCGATAGATCCGAGGCAGAAACTTTAAACAACGATAACTCTCAATCCGTAAGTCGGATAGACCCCCGTAAGGTCTCAAAATGTCCATAACAGAGATATCTAGAACTTTCATTTAGCAACAATTTTCATATTCCCCACAGATTAGTACATTTTTACGTTTCCACGTCCTGCCCTTCTGGATTCCGATGAATCCGAGGCAGCAACTTCAAACTACAATAACTCTCAACTCGTAAGTCCGTTTTAATAACTATTTATCTATATCTGTCCGTAACAGATAGATTTACAACCATTTAAATTTTCATATAATTCTAATAAGTAAAACTCAATAAAAACAGTCTGTAATTATGTCTTTCCGAATTTCGACCAAATCTAAGGCAGGAACTTTGAACTATGATAACTTTCAAACCGTATGTCCATTTTACCTCATTTTTTGTTCTATATGATCATATTAGAGAGGTGTACCACTCTTCCGAATTTCATCAAATTATAAAAATTATAACTCAGTGATAACAGCTCGTAAAGTTCATGACGCAACTAGTTATCTACACAATCAAAAGTTCAATATTTCTTTTCAACACTCAATTCTTATTCTAACATGTATTGAACTAAAAATAAAGGATGTTACCAAGAATTTCTGAGTGAGAAAACTCACCTTGTAAGTGTGAAGATTATTGTTGTGTGGTTGCTAAAATTATTCTTACTCTCTAGTATTTTGCTTCTTGTTCTTCTTGCCCTCTTGGTATTTTTTCCTCTTCTTTTCACTTGTTTTTTTCTGATTTTCTAACCTTTATGTTATGTACTTTGTTTGTGTGTTAATACAATGTATAAGTGGAGAGTTTTCTATAACCTATGGGAGGTGAAATGACAAGAGTTGGAGGGGAAATGAAAAGGGGGGAGGGGAGGGGAAGCAAAGGAGTAGGCGCAAAGAATCTTTGCATGGTTTTGTTTTTTTTTTGTTTTCCTTTTTTTTTTCTTATTTTCATTTTATCTATTTATTTATCCAACTTTAACACTAACTCTCTCCCATGCAATTTATTCATTGTTTTCTTATATATATATATATTTTTTTTTCCGGATTTCACATCTTGTTAGGCCAACGTTGACTGCAGAGAGATATTGGGTCGATTCCAGTTTTCTGGTAAGCTGATTATCCAGTGTAAAGGAAGAGAAGTGGTAGTAACCAGTGAATTATCCTTCCTTCTTTGGCATCATTGTTTTTCTTTTTAAGTCTGTGTGACTTGTTCACTTGAGGTAAATTGACGCAGAAAGTAAGTAATAATTGAATTTGGAGGAATTTATGTTAAGTGCCCTTGGAGGTACTTGGAGTTGGTTTGGTGTGGCGGTCAGGGCCACGACCTTCCGGATAATTTCAGGAAAATGTACAGGACAAGAATAAAATAAGTACGAGTGCTGCCGGCGGAAAGCTGAGGACATCTTTGGTAGGTTGGAAAATATACACGAACTTAAAGGCGGTGCGTGATGATTAGATAATTACTGGACCGCAAGAGGACCCTGTGATTAGGGTTGTGACTCCAAGGAAAGTTTAAGAAAGGGAGATAAGTTCTCTCCCCCACGTAAAAGGACAGTTTTACGTATTATGGGGTTGCGTGTACCCATGTTGTTAGACGCAGGATATGAGACTGGTAAGGTCTTCGGTATCGTCATGCCATAGGTTACAGTTTTAAATAACCGTGGGAAAAGTGTTGTGTTGGGGTGATTAAGAACGACGTACGAATTGGTCGAGGAAGTATCGTAAAGATATAAATGCAGGTAGTACGTTTGTATGAAATTGTACGATTATGAATCAAGATAGAAATACTTTTTGCTAATAATAAGCCTAAGGTAAGGATATGACCAGAATGATAAAGGAGAATACGGCTATGGTCATGTAAGTTGCACGAGTTATGATTACCCCAGACTAGCGTAAAGACCATTAGTAAATAATAGGAAGTAAGAACATTTCGAGGAAATGTGGTAACACCTGGCTATTATCTCTACGAGCTGGGAGAGAATAATAGGATTGTTACTTGACGAGATCAAGGAAAACCTCTCCCCTAATTTGTGATTGACAGTAAGTCTTAGCCATGAGGCAAGCAAAGGAATTAAGTCTAAGTTTAGTGACCAAGTTTGGTTGCAACAGAGAAAGGGAAACAGGAACCATAAGTGAGATTAAGGATACCCGAATATGAATGAGAAAGGCTTTTAGTTATTGGAAGATAAGTGGACCACGACTACAGTTCTAACCCCTCCTGTGAGACAAGAGGGTTAGGTTATTATGAAAGCACGTTGGGTGTTGGGCTAGGTTGTGTGCTGACGCAACCCGATAAGGATAGAGCCTATGTTTTCCCGGTAATTAGGGAAGCAGGAAAGGAAATTACGCCACTTCCGATTTAGAGAGCGGCAGATGAGGATCGAGATGACATCGTCACGACCCGAACCGGCCCGCGTGATCGTGCCTTACCGGGCACCCTAGTGATACAACATCGAGAAAATCAGCGGAAATAAAAATATGAACATGCGTTAAGAGACATGATAAATAAACAAAGCAACCAAAACAGCTTGCCTTCGATATATACATAAACACCGAACGCTTATCCTTTTACGGACCACAACATTACTACGGACCTCTAAGAAGTGACAACAACTATGACGGACAGGCCCCGCCATACCACGAATGTACAAGAACCTCTGCACTGTGGTAACATACCAACGATAAGCCTCGAAGGAACGGAGCTTCCAACACGCTGAAATGTGATCCTATAAGCGGGGATCGGCGATCGATGTACCTTTACTGCGGCGTGAACGCAGCCCGGGCGAGGTCGATAACAGTACCAATTATGTGAAACTGTAAAATAATCAAAATGAAATCATAATAGTCAATATAAAGCAGTAGACATGTATGATAACCAAACTACGATTCACAACATAAAGCGCCATGTCAAGTCGTGGACTCACGCCTCAAAGTCATCCTCACGCCCGTGGAACTCCCTTCCTCACCGGCGATCTAGGTACAAATCATGTGATACGTATAACGTGTCTCGGCCCATCTTATGGACCCAATATAGAACCGTGTGGAATACATTCCCGGTTCATCCCATGAACCGGTAGTCGAGTGGAATACATTTCCGGATGAACCGGTAGTCAAGTGAAATACATTCCCGGATGAACCGGTAGTCAAGTGAAATACATTCGGATGAGCCGGTAGTCAAGTGAAATACATTCCGGATGAACCTGAGTCAAGTGAAATACATTTCCGGATGAACCGGTAGTTGAGTAGAACACAATACTTGCACAACAAGGCTATCACACGTAACATGGTCAAGTTTCATAACAAAAGCATAGGCAAGTTATACACAACTCAAGGTACTTTCATTTTATGTCAAAGTCCGTATTTTAACCCTAAAGTACTACGTACGTTAAATTCCTTTTATGAGATTCATTCCTTTTCTAAAAGTCACCCGATACCCGTAGTATATAAAAAGAATGTGTGACTTATATCTTTTAAGTAAACCAAAACAACTTTCATACTTTCCTTTTTAAGACCAAATTAAGGCAATACCATGCCTTCCTTTGGACCAAAATACTTCTCTTTTAAAAGTCAGGTTACCGCATTAAAACAAATGATAAAACCCTTCTTTTGTTTTCATAAAGTCGTTATAACCAACTTCCCATAAAGCTGTTATAACACTTTATGTTTTAAACCATTTTAAGACAACACAATGCCTTTCTTTTCCTAAAGTTCCAGCTTGCCTAATTTCAATTACGCAAGTCTCTTTTAGAAAAGTTTCATAGTTCAATGTTTTAACCTCTTTTAAAACAATAGAGTAACATATGCCATAGGTGAGTAGGTTAATCTTGTTCATAATCAATCTTATTAAGCAGCCATGATCTAGAAAATGTAATATCATTTTGTCTCATCTTAGCTTCTATGCAGATGGAGGTTTCTACTGTTTTTAATAATACTTAATTATTCAATACATTTTCCTTTATTAACGCTGCAATGGTTTATTGATACACATTCTGATTTCCGAAATCAGTAAAACATTATTCCTTTTAAAAACCAAGTACTCATTACTCACGAATGAGGTTTCACACAAAATCCATATTAATTCATTTAAGTTAAGTCTCTTATCTCATAAGATCCAGTCTCTTAACTTTTGAAATTAATAAACCATTCATTTTACCACCCTTAAGACGTTATACCTAACTTCCCATAAAGCTAGTATAACACTTATGTTTTAAAACAACCAAATACAGTTAACACATGTACGTCTACCGTACTACATAGCTCACACATATCATGCTAGAAAAGATAGGAAGAGGTTCACATACCTCGCGACGATTATCGACTAATAGCAAAATCCTCCAAGTACCTCAAACCGTCGGCTACTCCTTAAGCTAAGTAGATCACGCCATACGTAGTATTTCAACCTATAGAGGCCACAAGGCGCCTATTAACATCTTAGATCTCAATGTAGAATATTCTACAGAAAATTCGGCAGCACCTCCCCCCCCCGCAACAGCGTAATCTCCTCCTCTATCGAGGCCGGCTACCAAGCCAACCAGGGGGAGGGGGGTTTGCACGTCTAACCGGACGTGTACAATTCTACTCACAGTAATGCTACACAAGTCCATCAGAATACGGTCCCATGTAATTACTGTTGATTCTCTTTAAATTCAGGCTTAAGTCGCAAGACATTGCCATAAGTATTATTCAGGCTTAAGTCAAAAGACATTGCCGCACAACTATGTTCAATTCTATATATAGTATACCTTAACTATATATTCCAACAACATGTAATTTCCAATTACAACAGAAGGTCAAGAGTGTTTACCTTGATAAGCCCAAAATTATCCGAGTTTATATGTCGATCCTGAGCAAGGTTTAGCTCCTACTCCGTGCGCTCCGACCCGCTCCAACCAACCCTTAGAAGTTCTAACCAACTTCTACTTATAACTTCAACTACGGGTGAAGATTTACTTAGGGTTTCGTTTTTGTGACTGAGGGAAGTATAATAGTATTTTCTGGGCTTTTGTATAAGTGTAACCTTGGGAAAACTACAAGGTATTTGGGCCAAGGTATTTGGGCATTATAACAATACTTGGTGATTTTTTCTATACAACAAAAGGGGGGTATTTATACGATACAAAAAGGCTTGGGTGGTTTACCCCAATGCTAGGTTACTACAAAGGGGAGGGGGTGGCTCTCGGCCAAGTCTCTCAAAAGAGGGAGTTGGACGAACTCAACACTAAAGGGGAAGGGATTTTTAACACTTAGCAAATGATTTTTGGATGAAGAAAGTTCATCACTTAGAGGGGTATTTATAGGTCAAGCAAAGGCCAACCAATGGCCAAGATCCCTCCAAGTGTAAGGCAAGTGTAGGGCTAGATTTAAGCCATGTGCACCTTATCCATCTACCACACCAACTTGCACAAAATATCCTACCAACTAAAGGCCACCTTGTTCGTCCCTTTTGCCGTCCACTCAAGGCCAATGTGAGGGTGACACATGTCACCCTCCCGTTGGTCCAAAATGTTTCGTCTCTCGGAAAAATCCGCAAAAATTTTAAATGACATAACCGGAATTTTCCCTACGAAAGTTGTGGAAACGTTTCGTCGAAAAACGACTCATTTTGGTAGTTATGCACAATTTCGAACCTTGCCTAACTTTAAGGCTCAAATTCTACGTACGTCCTCACGTACATACCCTGGAAATACGGGGTATAACAGATACGGTATCGAGATACGACTCTCCGAGAAGGGAAGAGCCTGTTTGAGTAGCATCGGATGGGGTGCTGTGATATGAGGATAGATTGTGTGTACCCGGTGTTGCAGGACTAGTCAGCAGGTTTTAGGGGAGGCATACAGTGCTTATTGCTCAAATTTCTCGGGGTCGACTAAGTTGTGTCGTGACCTCAGATATATGTATGGGTAAGATGACCGGAAAAAGGGACATAGCGGAGTTTACTGCTTAGTGTCCGAGTTAGTAACAGGTCATGGTTGAGCACCAGAAGCCCAGTGGGCTATTGCAGGCAATTGAAATCCCAACCTAGATATGAGAGGTAATTAATATGGATCTTGTTACAGGGTGGCATCGTACTCGGAGGAAGTGCGACTCCCTGGGGGTCATGGTAAATAGGCTGTTGAAACCGGCTGTGTTCTTCCGGATTGGGACCACTTACTCGGCTGAGGTTTATGCTAGCTTGTATAGCAGAGAGATTGTGAGACTGCACGGGGTTCCTACGTTTATGATGACAGACAGATGAGCTCGGTTACGGATAACTTCTGGAGGTTTTTCAGAAGGGATTAGGGACACAAGTGAGTCTCAGTGTTGCATTACACCCTCGCATCGACGGCCAGAGCGTACTATCCAGGCACTTGAGGATAGGTTGCGGGCTTGTGTTCTTGATTTCAGAAATAGCCAGGAGGGTTAATTGCCTCTTGTTGTGTTACGTACGATAACAGCTACCCTTCCAGTTTTTTTTAGATGGCCCTGTATGAGGCCTTGAATGTAGAAAGTGTAGATCGTCGGTTGGTTGGTTCGACGTACGAGGTTCAGTTATTTGGTCCAGATTTGATTCAGCGGGCTGCGGATAAGGCGAAGCTTATCCAGGAAAGATTATGAGTAAGCTCAGAGTCAGCAGAAGCTTTATACAGATAGCCGACGTGGACACACGGGGGTTCAGGTCGACATTTTAGTATGAGCATTGTTATGTGGCCGCTTGTGGTATTATTGGTATGTAGGGGTTGTAAAAGAAGACTATGTCGCTATCTTTTAGTGTGACTCCCAAAGGAACATTCGGGGACGAATGTTTCTAAGGGGGGAAGAATGTTACACCCCGGAATTTCAGGATATGTTTATAAAAACGTACGTAAGAACTCAAAAATGTTAACGTTTGAGACGAGTAAAAATTTATCGGAATTATGAAATTGTCGGAAAATGAATATTGCGACGAATAGGAGGGCGACACGTGTCACCCCACCTTAGTGGTCTTGGACGAAAATGGCATGGTTAAAATGGTCATTTGACCATAATTTAAATGACCAAGTCTTGCAAAGACAAGGAGCTTGACATTGTTGACTTGTCAAAGTGCCACTTGGGCTTGATCCATGTGAAACACATCTAAGCCCCACATGTGTGCTAATCTAGACCCTTCCTAGTGTTATATATGTCTACTAGTTGCAAGACAAGCTTATACACTTAGAAATTTTTCAAGAAAATTTGAAGACACACAAGTGTGCTCTCGGCTTTAGCAAGGGTTTGAGGAGAAAAAATTTCAATTGTTGTCCAATAATTCCCATACTTTAAACCAAGGTTCCTAAGTATATTGTAAGGTTATCTCAATAGAAAGATCCCGGAAAAATGGCGTTTTCGTATTAGTCGCAAGGCGGAAACTAAAGGAGTTCTTCAACTTTGAAGTTGGAACTTGAAGATGAGTTCATCATATGCTTCTAAGGGTTGCTTGGAGTGGATTGGAATGTCAAAAAGAGGCGCTAAAGTTTCTAAGGATCGACTTGTAATCTTGGAGCATATTTGGGCTAAATGAGGTATAATCTTCGTATTACTTTTGTAATTGAAGATTCCATGTTATTATAAGTTAGAAATGATCATGTGATATGTGTTATAAAGATTGATAAGTGTTATGGAAAATTGGAAGCTTAAATCCGAAAATGACATGTTTAGCCATTTGAATTTGAAATCCAATTTGATCGATAAATTGAATTGTCGCATGTTACCTACTTGAAGAATGTAGTAGCTATAATCGATTGCGGCTTGATATCATATTATACTAAACAACTTGAATTGAAAAGGAATTGGAAAGATTGTTATGTTGTTACACCTTTGGCCGAGAATGACATTATATGTTGGACTAGTTTGTTATAAATTGTGGGGTGGAATTTTACACGTCTTGTAGACGTGTAATCCCCTATTGATAACTACATTGATTGAGCCTTAAATGTGTCATGTTTGGTTATTGAATTCGGCCTTGAAAAAGGTGGCAAAGTATGTAGAAACAAAGGAAGTGTTGTCCGATTTTCCGTAGAATTTAGTAGCTTTGCACTTGGAATATTCTACGTTTGAAACTAGAAGTTAATAGACGTACTATGGTCATTATAGGTTGACATACTACGTACGGTGAATTGGACTTAGCAAGTGGATTAAACCGAAGAGGTATGTGGAACTTTCTTATCTCTTGAGCATGAATAAGTTGTAAATGTATAGTATGGTAGACGTACAAGATTTTGACAATCTAGGTCCATTTGATATCCTTGGCTTATTTTAAGAATGTCCAAGTTGATTGAGTTAGGGAATTAACTCACTTGTTTAAATATTAAGGATATCTTGGTTTTCAAAAGTTAAGAGACTTAAGTATGTTGAAAGTATTATTGATACTTGTTTTGTTGGAAAGTTTAATTCTCTTGGTTATAAAGAAGTATGTAAGTTGCTAATGTATAAAGCTAGTATAACGGCTTTATGGGAAGTTGGTTATAATAGCTTTATGGAAAGTTAAAAAGAGTGGTTTACTCTAAGTAATTTAAGTATGTTAAATGACTTGAAATAACGAAAGGCAAATTGATTTAAAGGCATCAATTGCTTAAGGTTTTGAAAGAAAGAAGTCACTTGATTTAGAAGCCCGAAAGTGTATTTTCTAAAAAGGTATTGTGACTTGTCTTAAAATGTAGTTATGACTTGATACTACGGTTATTAGTATCTTGGAAGTTTTATATGAAAATGAGTCATTTTAAAAGAATAGAAGTACGTAGTACTTTGGGTTAACTCCCGGATTTATAATGACATGTTAGTGCCTTAAGTAAACTAAAATGAGAGTGTATATGAATAAGGTTAATAAGAAGTTAGGGGGGATTTCTTAACTTGCTTATTGTATGATAAGCCGGTAGTGCTTATGTTATGTATGATAGGCCGGTAGGGCTTATGTTATGTATGATGGCCAGTTGAGATAGGGTAAGAGTATATCTGAGGGGTAAATCCCCAAGATAGTTATACCACCTTCTCTAGGGTAAGAGTATATCTGAGGGGTAAATCCCCAAGATAGTTATACCACCTGTTTCAGGGTAAGAGTATAATTGAGGGGTGAATCCCTAAGATAGTTGTCACGACCCGATCTCGGGCCCGCGACTGGTGCCTTACCCCGGGCACCCTAGTGATAACAACGTCAGAGAAAATCAGCGAAAATAAAGTTTAAACAGGAAACAAGAGACAACATAAGAAAACAGGCCAACCAAACGGTTACCTTCATGTATATACATAAAAACCGAACAGTTACAATCCTTTACAAACCACGCCACAACAAGATTACATGCACTCTAAGAATGTAACAACAACTATGATGGGACAGGGCCCCGCCATACCCCTGAATGTACAAGTATCTACAATGACAGGGGACTATACCAAAAAAAGATAAGCCTCCGGAGAAACGGAGCTTCCCAACGCCGACTGCGATCATGAGCGAGATCAACAAGCGGTGTACCTCACTGCGGCATGAACGCAGCCCGGCGAGGTCAAGACAATGTACCAAGTATGTGAAATCGAAAATATCGTAATGAAATCACATTTCATCATTTTATAAAACCATTTTGCGATAAGTAAACAATTATGCCAAGTAAGGACGATATCCCGAATAATCACTCACACATAACTATGGGTCTCACGCCATAATATCACTCATGCCCGTGGAACTCATTCCTCATCACGGCAAGACACGATGTAAAACAACACCCATATGTGAACTCGAACACTAGATCACACTGCGTCGTCAAACCGACCGCCAAGTAGAATAGCCCATACCAGCCTAAAGCTAGTCATATCCCTTCACGGCAAGGTGCTAAGCCAACTACGGATCCAAAAGCTAGCCACGCAATGGCCGAGGCAAGTACCATAGGCGAACGCATTCTAGCCTACCGCCTCACGAGATATGACCGAGGCAAGTATCTAAGCTATCTACGAGCTGCCGATACACGAAATGACCAGACAAGTATCTAAAGTGTGCACAACCACATGTACAAATCAAGCGTGATCGCCGTCACCGCGCAAGCTTCAGTGGATTAGCGGTCCATGGACAAATAACATAATCCTCACAATGACCGCATGCCCAAGATCTTACCTCGGAAAGCATGGCCATGAAACCATCCTATCGGACGCGTGCCCGGATCATCCATCGCACAAGACGCCCAAAGGAAATAACAAGATAATACTCAAAGTGGACGATACCGTGGACCATCCAACGCGTGTCGATGTCCAAGCAATCAATCGATAACCGCCTCCTGCAGAGTCACGGAGTACGTAAACAAAACACTTGCACAACAAAAGCTATCACAACAAGCATAGACAAGTTCAACGTACTTTCCTTCTTTCAAAAAGACCTCTTGTTACGTAAAAGCCACACGATACTAATACTCGTAGTATATAAAGAAAACACGTTTTACTTTTAAAACCAAATTACTTCACCTTCGTAAAAATCTTTACAAGGCTTTTAAAATCAAGTACTCTATACTTTTTAAACCAAGTGCTTTTCTTTTAAAACAACATCAAGTATACTCTTTTAAAACCCAATTAACTTACTCTTTTCAAAACAAGTAACCTATACTTAAAGCAAGTTACTTCTCCTTTTCCGAAAACAAGTCGTTATAAGTCAAGTCTCTTATCTTTCAAGATCAAGTCTCTTAACTTTCAAAATCAAGTCGTTTTACTGTCAAAACCAAATATTTCTTTTATCTTCATAAAGTCGTTATAAATAACTTCCCATAAAGCCATTATAACACTTTATGTTTTAAGCAAACAAAATTCATTTCACAAACGTACGTCTACCGTACTATATAGTTCACAACAATCATGCTCAAGAGTATAGGAAGAATCACATACCTTTTTAGCTTAAACCACAAGCCAAGTCAAGTATGCCGCGCGTAGAAGATCCACCTATAATAACCACAATACATCTATCAACTTCTAGTCCTCTTCTAAATACAAGATTCCTTATTCTACAGAAAATTCGGCAGCACCTCCCCCCCCCCCCCGCAAACACATAAATAACTTCCCCCTAACAAGGCATGCTACCAAGCCAACAACTCCAAGGGGATTACACGTCTAACCGGACGTGTTCAACTCTGTCTCACAATAATACTACACAAGTCTACTGTAAATACATTCCAATGTAAATACAGTTCAATCCTTTATAATCATCCTTCCAATATAATAAACTCAAGTATAACTACTACAACATGTAATATCCAATTACAATAGGGGGACATAGATCATTACCTCGATAAGCCCAAAATTATCCAAGTTTATAAGTCGATCCTGAGCAACGTTTAGCTCCAACTCCTCACGCTCCAACCCGCTCCAAGCGACCCTTAGAAGTTTCTAAACAACTTCTCTTAAAACTTCAACCAAGCTAGGAAGATTTTTCTAGGGTTTCGTTTTGCGACTATTGGAATAAAGTAGTATTTCCGGGCTCCTAGTATTGAAATAACTTTGGAATACTACTAGGGATACTAGGCCAATGTATTTGGGATTATACAATAATACTCCAGGTATTTTCTACACAAGTGGGGGAGGGTTGGACGAAATAACTAAAGGGAGGGAGTATTTTTGCTATGGAAAATCTTCAAGTGTGGGATGAATTAGTCTTCAACCTTAAGGGGGTATTTATAGAAAAAACAAGGGCCAAGATCAATGTAAGTGTATGGTCAAGATTGGGCCATGTGTGTGTGGGTCCCACCACACCACATGGCCAACGAAAATACAAGACAAGTGGCTTTCCACTTGTTAGGTCATTTCGGCGAGCGGATGTGTCAGCCACTGTCCCACCATTTCGCCAAGGTGCCACATGGGGTGACACGTGTCGCCCGACTCGCCCAAAATATTTCGTCTTCCGAAAATATCCAAAATATCGAAAATCTCAAAAACAAAGCGGGCCCCACAAAACCGTAAATTTCTCCCGTGGGTCCCACGTGACCATTTCCGAAAATAAAATCTCATAATTCTAATATAATCCAAGAAGTCCAAATACCAAATCTGGGACTCCAATTCCCATTAACGAACCTTTTCCTTCACAAAAACCGGAAACTTTTCCGTCGAAAAAATCACATCTTTCTTTCTTTCCAAAACTTCTGTCGTATTCTCGTACGTACGTCCTCACATACATACCCTGTAACTACAGGGTATAACAATAGTTATACCACCTGTTTCCGTGGATTTGCTACCCACGATGTGAGGAATACCTCATGCGAGTCCTTATGGGCTTATGCGGGTGAAATAGTCTCATGCGGGCGGATACAGCCTATGCGAGGAATACCTCATGCTGGTCCACGCGACCTATGCGGGTGAAATAGTCCCAGGAGTAGGATTTCTTAATGATACTGCGGGCGGGTGGTCCTGCTTTGATCGCGAGCTTCCTATTTTTATGTTGTAAGTATACTTTGATTACTCATTGTTAGTAGCGCACTATGTATCGTTAATTGAGTTATCATACCGTCATAGCTTTATTATAGACTTATGATTTCATTATGATTTCGGTTCACATATTTGGTACATGTTATCGACCTCCTTCGAGGGTTGCGTTCACGCCGCAGTAGAGTACTGCGCCGATCCTCGCTTTTAGGATCACCGTTCACCGCTGGTGAGAAGCTCCTTTATTCGGAGGATTATCCCCAGTATTGTCGGTCGTTGTACATTCAGGGTATGGCGGCCCCGCCCCGCCAGAGTTGTTATTCTTAGAGGTCTGTAGTCACATTTGTGGATTGGGTTGTAAAGAAAAAAAATGTACTGCTTTTTTTGCATATATTGTACGGAAAGGTGGCCTTATCAAATTTGTTGTTATTTTATGTTTAAGCATTTTATAAGTTGTGTATGTTCATTGCTATTCTACATTTGTATCTAGAAAGGGTGCCTGTAGGGCACGATCGCGAGCAGGGTCGGGTCGTGACATACTTCATCTAATAAAATCTCATATACTTTCAAGTAAGGTCTCATATACCTTCAAGTAAAGTCTCATTACTTTCAAATAAATCTAGTCTCATGACTTTCAAATAAATCAAGTCTCATTACTTTCAAATATATCTAGTCTCATGACTTTCAAATAAATCAAGTCTCATTAGTGTTGTAACTTAGCAAGATCAATTCGACTCTAATGCTCACTAAACACTCTTACCAATATCTCCCATAAGACTTAGTAAGGACTTAGGAATAATTTAGACATGTCTTTAGCATAGAATCAATAACATGAATACTCTAATAACGAGGCAAGTATACTTCAAGAAACAAGTCATGTATACTCCAATAATCAATCATGCCGATAGAAGGAAGAAGTTCACATACCTCGTTGACGACTAACCAACATGACAAGTAGCATATGCCCCAAATGTACTTCAACCTTATTGGTTATTCCACATGCCAAGTAGAATATGCTACACGTAGTACTTCAACCTAAAATGACAATAGCATTTCTATCAACTTCAAGCTTCCAAGTGTAAGACTTATACCAAATAATGACCCTCTTATTCTATGGAAATTTGGGCAGCACTTCCTTTGTTTCTACGTACTTTTCCACCTTTTCCAAGGCCCGATTTCAACACAAATCAAGCCACACTAAGGGTATACATAACCAACAGTTAACCAAAGGGGATTACACGCCTAATTTGACGTGTTAAATTCTGCCCCATAATCAGATTAAAACAGTCCACAAAACAGCCCATAATTAACCAACATTACGGGTACAATATGAAGCCTTTAACACCCTTATTCCTTAGGACTTCCATTAGCCATTTTACCACATAATCATGCATATTATGGGCTGATTTTTCAGAACAAATACACTTCCAAAATAGTCCATGACACGATGACGTCTAACAGTTTTCGGCAGTTTTCGGCCAACAACAGCTACAACAATCCAAAGTCCTTTTCCATAATCCATTTTATTCTAATTCAAGTTCCAACACTTATATACAAGTCTCATCAACTTATCAACAACATTATTACTTCATTATAACATGCAATAGGTGGTGCTAACAACGACAATAACCAACGAAATCTGATAACACCAAATTTTCGCCAATTCGGTCCAACCCTAAAAAATTGGCCAAACCCTTTTTAATCTTCATTATTTTTAGTAAAATCTCATCCATAGATATTGTTACATCCCGAAAGTCCAGGACATGTATAAGAGAATGTATGTAAGGAATCAAGACTTGGAAATTGGTATGAAAGAAAGAATTGTTTTTTCGACGGAAAATCTTCCGAACGTCGGAAAGGAAAAATGTGCGTTGATGAGAATTGGATTCTCAAAATGTATTATTTGAAGAGTATGGAACTTATTAATATTATGGAAATTTATTTTGACGGATTTGGTCACGTGGGGCCCACCCGAGGAATTTTACGTTTTGCGGGGCCCACGAGGGTTACGAAATTTTATGGACGAATGAGAGGGAGACACGTGGCACCCCCCCCCCCCCCACGCATGGTCTTGGTCGAAAATTGTAAGGGTAGAATGGTCATTTACCATCAAGAAAGATCAAGTCTTGCTATCTTGAGATTGTTGACCAAGTCAACTTGTCCACTTGGCTTTACATTAATTGTCCTTCATCTTAGACCACAAGTGTACTAATCCAAGCCCTCCATTGTGTTATATATTCACTACACTAGTGCAAGACTAGTCTTGAACACTTAGAAAAAATTAGAGAACTTGTTCTTGTTGAAAGTTGCTCTTGGGTTTGACATCTCCCACACACAAAATTTTTGTAGTTTTGATCCTTTGTTCACAAGACTTTAACCCAATGTCCCTAAGGGTATTGTAAGGATATCCCAATAGAAAGATTTCGGAAAAAGCAGCGTTTCGTATAAGTCATGGCGGAAACTTGAGGAGTTCTTCAACTTTGAAGTTGGAACTTGAAGATGGGTTCTTCATAGGCTTCTAAGGAGTGCTTGGAGCGGATTGGAACTTAAGGAAAGGAGCTAAGAATTGCTAAGGCGCGACTTTGAATCTTGGAAACTTTAAGGGCTTATAAAGGTATAAATTTTGTCGTTTTAATAGTTAAGACTTACTTATTGTTGTAGCTATGGATATTAGCAAGCATGAGTTATATAGTATGAAGTTTGATAATTATATTGGCTATTGGAATCCTAATCCGAAAACTAGCATGTTAGCCTTAAGATTACAATTCAAGTTGATTATTCGTTTAAGTCGTCGCATGTTGTGTAAGAAGGAAATTGTAGTTGTTGAAGTTGGTTATGACTATATATGTTACACCCCGTAAATTCAAGAGGTTAAGTTAAGAACGTACGAAAGGAAATAAGATTTGAATTTGGAAGGTTGGGTTGGGGTGGAAAAATGTTACAGGCAGACTTTCAGTCAACTTTGGAGCGGTATATCTCCTAGTTCCTTAGGAGTTTTGAGGAGTTTTAAAAGACTAATATGAAGGTTGTTGAGTCTAGTTTCCAACGCAACAAACCGCTCGTCGTTTGGACATCGGGGTAGGAAGTTACGGGCGTTAGAAGTTACGTGAGGCTGCGCGAGGGCAGCGTCGCGGCCATGGCGCGTCGGCGAGCGCTGGCGCGATATTTCGAAAGTCCTCACGAGGTTGCAGCGCCGCGCCGAATGCGGCATGGCGCGGAATGCAGGAAATTCTCGAAGTGGAAGCCGCGTGGCGGCGCAGCGCCGGCGGCGGGATTTATGACGCGGTAAGGGGCGAAAAACAGGGGATATTTTGATAAAAGGCCTATGGGAGGGTGACAAGTGTCCCTCCCATCTTTTGACCAAAGGAGGGTCTTATTTTAGGGCCAAGTCTTCAAGACTTGGCCATTTGCAAGGGTTTCCCTAAAGAAAAATCCCTCTTCTCTCTCTCAAATTGATGAACCCCGGTGAGATTTTTGGAAAGGCTTGAAGGAGAAGTGTTGGCAAGCTTGTAGAGGTTCGTGTGGGTAATTTTAAAGTGAAGAAGATTTCGGAAGAGGGCTTCTTGAGGTAAAATCTTCTCCTTCTTGTGTAAATGAAGATTTCAAGTTTTAGTAGTATAGATGTGAGCACGAGGTCATTATATTTTAGTGATTATGATTTGAGCCTTAAATGTGGCGTTGGTTATTGAATTTCCTTGAAAAGGTGGCATAGTAAGTAGAAGCAAAGGAAGTCTTGTCCAAATTTCCGTAGAACAAGGGACTTTTCATTAGAATATATTACGTTGAAGCTAGAAGCTAATAGACGTATTATGGTCATTATAGGTTGACATCTACGGACGGCATATTGGACTTGGCAAGTGGATTAAGCAAAAGAGGTATGTAGAACTCTTCCTATCTCTTGAGCATGAGTAGTTATAACTGTATGGTACGGTAGACGTACGTGATTTTAAATGAAGTGAAGTCATTTGACATATTTGACTCGTTTTAAGGATGTCTAGTTGGTTGAGTTAGAGAATTAACTCACGTGTCCTTAAGGAAGAGTTATAAGAATGGTTTATCCTAATAAGGTAGACAAGGATTTCTTGACACGATCAAGTATAGAATACTGGATTTGGGGAGTATTGATTCTTGAACTATTTTAAAGATAAGAGACCTGATTCCTAAGTTAAGAAACTTGTTTTCTAAGTTAAGATTTTTGAAGTATTTTGAAGGTAGTGTAACTTGAATTGAAATTCAAGCCTCTTGGTTAGAGAGAGCAAAATGGTCTAAGACATAAAGAGTTATAACGGCTTTATGGGAAGTTAGTTATGACGGCTTTATGGGAGGATAAGGATGTCTTGGTTCTAAAGCATAAAGTTAGTATAACGGCTTTATGGGAAGTTGGTTATAATAACTTTATGGAAGCTTAAAGAAATGGTTTTTCTCGAATAAGGTAAGCCTAGATAAAAGAATGGATACTAAGAAAGGCAATTCGATTTAAAGGCATCAATTGCTTAAAGTTTAAAATGAGGGTCACTTGAGTTAGAAGCCGAAGCATATTTCTAATAGTATAGTGACTTGTTTGAAATGTAGGTAAGCCTTGATACTACGGGTGTTAGTATCTTGGGGTCTTATGTGGAAAAGGGATCTTGGAAAGAATAGAAATACATAGTACTTTGGGTTGGATTTTCCCAGGACTTGTTAAGTGATATGGAAAGTGCCTAAGGTCGTAAAATGAGATCCATTTTGTATGTTAATGAAAGTCTAAAGAAGTTAGGAGCTTGCTTGGACGTACCGTCAGTGATGGAGGATTCCACGGGTATGCCTCATTGCCTCATATGAGTCTGGGACGTCTGGCGGTGATGTGGGATTCCACGGGTATGCTCCCGGTCATAGTATGAGTTTACTTGGATGTACCAAACGGTGATGTGGGATTCCACGGGTATGTTTCCATGGTCTTAGTATGAGTTCTGGAACATACCGTCGGTGATGTGGGATTCCACGGGTATGCCTGGGAGGCATCTTTACGATGAGGATTAGGCATGTAGTTTGAGGGTAAGAGTATAAATGAGGGGTATAACCCCAAGATCGTTATACCACATTCTTCATGGTAAGAGTATAAATGAGGGTAAACCCCAGATCGTTATACCACTGGTTAGTGGATTTGCTACCACGATGCGAGGGACACCTCGTGAAGTCATGTACGAGATGAGGATTCCACGGGCATGATATATATATATGTATTTATTGTATGTGTTTACGCCGACAGTGAGGTAGGATACCACGGGCGCGTCACATGGTTGTATTTACTTTTATGGCTGTCGGCAGTGACGGGGGATTCCACGGGCAGAGGATATAGGTATATCGTGTTGTATGGGTGTCTGACAAGCGGTGAGGTAGGATACCACGGCGCGTCACACGGTTAGGGTGTGTATGCGCGGCGGTGAGAAGGATGCCAGGCGCGTCACGAGTTATATTTTACACCTAGCGGTGGCGGTGATGGGAATCCAGCGCTGTTGGGACATTTGAGGGTTGGTGTTCATAGCCCTGGTATGACTATGGTTCATATGTTGAGACCGGCTGTTTAAGGTAAAAATCTGACTTTCATTACTTCCACTTCAGTAAGGCACAGTGTACTGTTAATTTGGTTATCATATATGTCTTCAGCTGTATTTTTGACTATTATGATTTAAATTACAGTACTTTGATTTGCATACTTGGTACATATTTTGTCTTGACCTCCTTGAAGTGCGTTAAATCTGCGGTGAAGTCTGAGTTGTTGATCCTCGCTCTTAGGATCATTGTTCAATTTGTTGAAGCTCGCTATTCGGAGGCTTATCCTCGGTATTGTCGGTAGTTGTACATTGAGGGTATGGCGGGGCCTGTCACTTGAGTTATTATTCTTAGAGTGCGTAGTCACGTTTGTGGATTGGGTTGTAAAGAAAAAAAAATGTATTGTTTTATTATGTATATTTTACGGAAGGTGGCCTTATCGGCTTTGTTGATTTTAATGTTTAAGCATTTTATAAGTTGTGTATGTTCATTGCTATTCTCTCGATGTATCAGAAAGGGTGCCTGGTAGGGCACGATCGCGAGCCAGTCGGTCGTGACAATATAACATGTTAGACCTTAGAACTTGGAATTGGAAAAGGATTGGAAAAGACTTTGAATTGTTGGTTATGTAAGTTGGCCGAGAATGGCTAGTGAGCATTAAACTACTTCGTATGAATTGTGGGGCGGAATTTTACACGTATTGTAAGGCGTGTAATCCCCTTTGTTTGGTTGTTGTTTTGAGCCTTAAATGTGGCGTGTTGGTTATTGTATTCGGCCTTGAAAAAGGTGGCAAAGTGAGTAGAAACAAAGGAAGTGCTGCCCGATTTTCCGTAGAATTAGAGACCGTATACTTAGTATTATTCTACGTTTGAGACTAGAAGTTGATAGTCTTGTTGTGACCATTATAGGTTGACACTTCTACGTACGGTGTATTCGGCTTAGCTTGTGGATTTAGCCGAAAAGGTATGTGAAATATCTCCTCTTCTAGCATGATTCCTTAAGATAAAGAAAGTAAGTTCTACTCCTTAAATGATCCATTCCTTGGTTGTGCTTGGATTGCCTAGTATAGAATTTGTTCTATGTACTTCCTTGATTGTACTTTGATGTTTAAATTGTAAGTTGTATAATCCATTGCCTTAGTGGAGTTTGGATTCTTAAGAGTGAAAGTATTTTGCTTAAAGTACATGGACTCTTGAAAAGGAAGTGGTTTCCAAACTTTTTGGCTAGTGCCTTAGTTCCAAAACCTAATGGTCGTTTTAATGACTTTAGGGGAGTCAAAGGAGTGATTTACTTAATTGTTTTAAAAGAGGAGAAATGACATGATTTAAGAGAAGTAACTTGTTTTAAAGGTGTGGGTTACTTAAGGTTTAAAAGTATAAGAAACTTGTTTTCTATATATTAAGAGACTCGAAGTATTTTTGAAAGATAAGAAACTTGATTTGAAAGTTTGTGATACTTGGTTTTAAGTATAAGTCTCTTGGTTATAAAAAGAATGAAATTGTCTAAAAACCATAAAGGGTTATAACGGCTTTATGGGAAGTTGGTTATAACGGCTTTATGGAAGGTTTAGAAAGTTGTCTATTTTGATTAACGGGCATAAGTTGCCTAGATTGTGAAAATTTGAAGTTACTTGATTTCAAGCTTTGAAATGAGTTTTCTAAAAGTGTAGTAACTTACTTTGAAAAATAGACACACCTTGATACTACGGGTGTTAGTATCTTGGGGTATTACATAAAAATGAGTCTTTTGAAAGAGATATGCGTCGTAGTACTTTGGCTTGATTAATTGAGAATTATTCTAAGTGTGCTTTGATAAGTACTTTGGCTTGATTAATTGAGAATTAGTCTAAGTGTGCCTTGATAAGTACTTTGGCTTGTTTAATTGAGAATTATTCTATATGTGCCTTGAGTTTATAAAATGAAAGTCTATAGATTTTATGAACTTGCCTATGTGTGCTGGTGATAGCCTTTGAGTGCAAGTATTATGTTTTATTACGTTGCCGCGACTCTCGGTTAGAGGTCTTTGTCTTAATGGTAAGTTACTTGGGCGTCTGAAGCGGTGATGTGGGATTCCACGGGTATGCTCCGTTATTTGTAGTACTTGGGTTAAATTCGGATTTTTATAAAAGACATGGTAGTGCTTATGTGTTGTTTGTGGCGGTTGAGATAGGGTAAGAGTATAAGTGAGGTAAACCCCAAGGCTTATACCACCTCCCGAGGTAAGAGTATAAGTGAGGGTAAACCCCAGAAATTATACCCCTGTTTACCACCTTCTCGAGTAAGAGTATAAATGAGGGGTAAACCCCCAAGACATTATACCCCCTGCTTTACCACCTTCTCCAGGGTAAGAGTATAAGTGAGGGGTAAACCCCCAAGACATTATACCCCCTGCTTTACCACCTTCTCCAGGGTAAGAGTATAAGTGAGGGGTAAACCCCCAAGACATTATACCCCCTGCTTTACCACCTTCTCCAGGGTAAGAGTATAAGTGAGGGGTAAACCCCCAAGACATTATACCCCCTGCTTTACCACCTTCTCCAGGGTAAGAGTATAAATGAGGGGTAAACCCCAAGACGTTATACCACCTGCTCGTTTTCCTACTTGGCCCGTACAGTTTTAGGACACAGGTGGGACTTGGTGTTCATGTATGCCTATTGGTGTTATATTATATCATGGACTGCCGGCAGTGAGGAAGGATTCCACGGGCATGATTGATATTATGGGCGTGAGACCCATGGTTATATTTTAGAAATGACTTGAGGCACGCGTCACGACTTGTTATGGCCTTATGTGTTGTTGTGTCGTAGGTTGGCTATCATACATGTCTCTGTTTTGTTTAGATTATGATTTCATTACGATATTTTTCACATACTTGGTACATTCTTGATCTTGACCTCCTTGAGGCTGCGTTCATGTCGCGAGTTTAGATCGTTGTTTGGTGATCGGCGGTGTAGGACCGCCTTTCGAGTTTTGGATAGCTCCTACATTGGAGTTTATCTTTTGGTATAAGTTCTTTCGATACATGCTTTTATCTGATGGTAGTGCGGGGCCTTGTCATCACGATTCGATAAAACTCTTAGAGGTTTGTATTCATATGTGGGATTGGACTCATGTACAGTGTAGTGTCTTTTGAGTATGTATATTATGGCAGCCTTGTCGGTTTTGCCCTTGCACGTATGTTGGTTTTAAAAACAAAGGGTGTTATTTAATTTCCGCAGTTTACTTGTGTTGTTAAGGTAGAAGGGTGCCCAGGTAGGGCACCAGTCACGGGCCCGGGGTTCGGGGCGTGACACATATCAACAATAAGTAATATCCAATTACTTTAAAAGAAGAAGAATCATTACCTCATTTTAAGCCCAAAAACGTTCAAAACAGCCCGGGGAAGATTGGCCCGCAGTTTTCATTTTGTTCCACTTCTTCAAGTTCCAATCACATATTTGTGACCCCTACAACCTTAGGAGCAACTTCCCTTCACGTTTCGCTTCCAAAAAGTCGACGGAACCCCTAGGGTTCCAAACCCTCTTCTCGGCCCAATGAAGATTTGAGGTTAGTGGTGTGTTATCTTGGCTAATCACAAGTGTCATGCCCGAACCCCGGGCCCGTGACTGGTGCCCTACCTGGGCACCCTCCTACCTTAATGAAACAATTAAACCGCGGAATTAAATAACACCTCGTTTTTTTTAAAACCAACAAACATGCAAGGGCAAAGCCGACAAGGCTGCCATATAATATACATAATAAAAGGCACTACACTGTACACAAGTCCAATCCCACATATGAATACAAACCTCTAAGAGTTTTACTGAACTATGATGTGACAAGGCCCCGCCGTACCCATAACTGTACAAAAGCCTGTAATGAAGGATCTATACCAAAATGATAAACTCATGAACAGATGGAGCTATCCAAAAACTCGGAGCATGGTCCTACACCTGCAGATCATCAAACTGTGTACCTAAACCTGCGGTATGAACGCAGCCCCCCGAAGGAGGTCAGTACGAAGAATGTACCAAGTATGTGAAATTGAAAATACTGTAATGAAATCATAACAGTCTATATAAAACAGGAGACATGTATGATAGCCAAACTACAGTGCACAATACATAAGCAGTCATTTCAAGTCAGGGATGCATGCCCTCAAAGTCAATACTCAAATATAACCATGGGTCTCACGCCCATAACATCAATCATGCCCCTGAATCCCTTCATCACTGCCGGCAGTCTATGATATAATATAACACCAATAAGCATACATGAACACTAAGTCACACCTGTGTCATAAAAATGTACGAGCCAAGTAGGAAAGCGAACCACCAGATCCAGCCTGCATCATAAAACTGACCGGGGCAAGTACGAAAGCCAACTACCAGATCCAGCCTGCGTCAACAACTGACCGGGGCAAGTGCGAAAGCTAACTACCAGATCCAGCCTGTCGTCACGAGATATGATCGGGGAAAGTGTGAAAGCTATCTCCGAGTCTGGTACCAAAGCGTGCAATAGGCGGCGGGGGCAAGTCAAAGCCAACTACGGACCGTCTGCGTCGGCCCACTCAGGGGCAAGTAACAAAGCCAACTACCAGACCATCCTGCGTCACTAAACCTCATGGAGGGCTAGTCCATGGAATAACAATATCCAACATGGTCGCATGCCCTGGAATCCCACATCGTATAAGCATGTCCATGGGTAATAAAAACAAATTCGGGAATCTGGCGTCTCGCCTCGCGTGCCTCGGAATCCCATCGTATAAGCGTGTCGAGGAGTAATAAAATCAATCGGGGAATCTAACGCGTCACGGTCGCGTGCCGGAATCCCACCGTATAAGCGTGTCGGATCAATCACAATGGAAACATACGTGGAATCCCCATCAGTCGATGCGTCCAAGTCGACTCACAAGACAGTGGCCTCCAACCGAGAGTCGCGGCGTAAAGCGTAATACTTGCACTCAAAGGCTACCACAAGCAAGCATAGGCAAGTTCATAAAATCTTTAGACTTTTATTATCATACAAAAATGAATTTCATTTTATAAACTCAAGGCACTTTCGTTTTATATAAAAACCCGGGATTTCAACCCTAAGTACTACGTACTTCCATTCTTTTCAAAAGACTCCTTTTTATATAAAACCCCAAGATACTAACACCCGTAGTATCAAGGCATGTCTATTTTTCAAATTAAGTTACTACACCTTTAGAAATTCATTTCAATACTTTGAAACCAAGTAACTTCTAATTTCAGAACACAGGCAACTCATGCCTATCAATCAAAATAGACAACTTTCTTAACCTTCCATAAAGCCGTTATAACTAATTTCCCATAAAGCCGTTATAACTCTTTATGGTTTTAGACAAATTCATTCTTTTTATAACCAAGAGACTTATACTTTTAAAACCAAGTATCATATACTTTCAAAATACTTCAAGTCTCTTAACTTTAGAAATCAAGTTTCTTAACTTTAAATCCCAAGTAACTCACACCTTTAAAACAAGTTACTTCTCTTTAAATCATGTCATTTCTCCTCTTTTAAATCAATTAAGTAAATCACTCATTTGACTCCCTTAAAGTAATTATAACAATATTTAGGTTTTGGAACTAAGGTACTATCCAAAAGATTTGGAAACCACTTCCTTGGTATACCCCGTATTTCTGGCCATACGTGTGAGAGCGTACGAAAGGGATTAAGACTTAAATTTTAGAAGGATAGGTTGACGGACTGTTTCCGACGGGTTTTTGGTCAACTTTGGGGCGGGTTATGACCCGTTACATTGAGGGTTTCTAGGTGTTTCAAAGGCCTAGTGCGTAGTTCGTTGAGACTAGTTTCCAACGCAACCAACCGTTCATCGATAGGACATCAGAGTAGAAAGTTATGGGAGTTACAAGTTCGGTCTTGTGATCGGACGAAAAGGTGTTTGATCGAGAGCCACGAGGCATGGCGCGAGCGAGCATGGCGCCGGATGATCTGAGGTTCGCTGAAGTTGCAGCGCCGGGAAGCGAGGCGCGATGCGGAAAGTTCGAGTGGTAGAGGTTTGTAGCTTGGCTGAGGCGGGTTCTGCGAAGTTGTGTGGGAAAATCTGAACTTTTTTATTTTAAAAAAGGGCATGGGCGGGGGCCAAGTGGCCCCCCCCCCCCCCCCCATATGATTTTGCATGCACTACTTATTGACCAAGTCTTGAAGACTTGGTCATTCTTCAAATCCTTCTCTCTCTCTAAAGCTAAAAGCTCTCCCTTCTCTCTAGAATTTCAAGAGGAAATCTAAGCTTGAGGAAAATCTGAAAGTGTGGCAAGAAGGAAGCTTGTTGGCTAGCTTGTAGGAGTTATTGTGGTGGTGATTGTGGAAAGGAGGCTAGCGAATTTGTTGGAATTTTCGGCTAAAGTTTTAAGGTAACAATTCCTTCTCTCTTTATTGGTTTTTGGTGTTGCATGTGAAGAAGAAAGAATTTGTAGTTGAAAATATTACTCTTAGATATATTTCATGTAAGAAATATGGGTTGAATATGAAAGAATTGGATAAGAAGGTTATGTGAGCATGTTGTAGCCAAAATACTACCTTAAACTTGTTAAGTTAGTTGTTGTACATTGTGGGGCAGAATTTTACACACCCAAGATTAGGTGTGTAATCCCCTTTGTGTTGATTAGATTGTTGGGCCTTAAATGTGGCGTTTGGATGTTGAATTCGGCCTTGAAAAAGGTGGCAAAGTATGTAGAAACAAAGGAAATGCTGCCCGATTTTGTCCATAGAAATTAGTAACTTTGAACTTGGAATATTCTACATTGAAACTAGAGGTTAATAAAACGTATTATGGTCATTATAGGTTGACGTATTACGTGCGGTAGTTTGGACTTGGCAAGTGGATTGACCCGAAGAGGTATGTGGAACTTTCCTACCTCTTGAGCATGAATAATTGTATCTATGTAGTACGGTAGACGTACAAAGGCTTTGGTATCCCTTACTTGTTTTAATGATGTTTTAAGTCTTAAAGTTAAGGGACTTTGAGTGTTTGAAGTATATGATACTTGTTTCGTTAAAAAGTATAAGTCCCTTGGATATAAGGAGATGTGTTTGACTAATGTATAATGGTAATATAACGACTTTATGGGAAGTTGGTTGTATTGGCTTTATGGAAGGTTGACAAAGAAAGGTTTACTCCAAGTAAACCAAGTACGGATAAATGGTTTGAATTTGTGAAAGGCAAATTGTTTTTAAGGCATTAATTGCCTAAGGTTTTAAAAGAAATAAAGTCACTTTATTTAGAAGCCTATCGTATTTTTAAAGATAAACGTGACTTGTTTTGAAAAGTTGTCGTGACTTGATACTACGGTTATTAGTATCTTGGGGGTTTTACATAAAAAGGAGTCATTTTCTTAAAAGGTTTAAGAAACGTGGTACTTGGGTTAAATTCCCGAATTTTCTTTTAAAATGACATATAGTTTAAGTAACTAAAATGAGAGGATGTACTAAAAATATTATTAAGAAGTTAGGAGATATTCTTAACTTGCTTACGTTATGATAAGCCGGTAGCGCTTATGTTATGTATGATAGTCGGTTGCGCTGATTTATGTATTATTATTATTATTACTATTTATGCAATGGATTTGCTACCCATGATGCGAGTGCGGCGCTTGTACTCATGCGGGCCCACCGGGTCCATGCGGGTGAAATAGTCCCATGCGGGTGAAATAGTCCCATGTGAGGCGGATGACCTCATGCGGGTGAAATAGTCCCATGCGGGTGAAATAGTCTCATGCGAGGTGATGACCTTATGCGGGTCCACAGGACCCATGCAGGTGAAATAGTCCCAGGAGTAGGATTGCTTAATGATATTACGGGCGGGAGACCCTGTTTTGATCATGAGCCTCCTATTTTTATGCAGTAAAGTTTATACTTGTTACTCTCATTGTTAGTAAGGCACAGTGTACTGTATTCTGATTTTCTTCCATGACTCCAGCTTATTTTTAGACTTATGATATTATTATTACAGTATTTTCCAGTTTTGCATACTTGGTACATATTGTGTCGACCCCTTCTGGGGCTGCGTTCATGCCGCAGGTAAGGGTAAGCAGGTGGTAGATCCTCATTCTTAGGATCTTTCTCAGGTGTCAGAAGCTCCATTTCTCCGGAGGCTCGACTTTTGGTACGGTTCTCCCTGGTGTTGTAGATGTTTTGTACATTCAGAGGTATGACGGGGCCCTGTCCCGTCATAGTGTTTACACATTCTTAGAGGCCTGTAGTCCTGTTATAACTTGGGTTGTTAAGGATGTAACTGTTCAGCTTTGTTTTATTTAGAGGCAGCCATTTTGGGTTAGCCTGTTTATTTTCTATATGGGTTCTTGTAGTGAGTTTATTTTCCGCTGGTTTTCTCTGATGTTGTATCACAAGGGTGCTCGGGGTAAGGCACCAGTTACGGGTCCGGGGTCGGGTCGTGACATTCCTTTTCAAGACTCTATGTACTTCAAGTAAAACACTTTCACTTTTGAAAATCCAAATTTCGTCAGGGTAATGGATTATAACAACTTCCAATTTAAACATCCAAAGTACAATCAAGGAAGTATATAGAACAACTTCTATATTAGGCAATCCAAGTACAACCAAGGAAGTATATAGAACAACTTCTATATTAGGCAATCCAAGTACAATCAAGGAGTGGATCATTTAAGGAGTAGGATTTACTTTCTTTATCATAAGGAATCATGCTAGAAGAAGAGGAGATGGTTCACATACCTTTTCGGCTTAATCCACAAGCTAAGTCGAATACGCCGCACGTAGAATTGTCAACCTATAATGGCCACAACACGACTATCAACTTCTAGTTTCTAATGTAGAATGATACTAAGTATACGGTCTCTTATTCTACGGAAAATTGGGCAACACTTCCTTTGTTTCTACGTTCTTTTCCACCTTTTTCAAGGACGAAAATCAATAACTAACATGCCACATTTAAGGCTCAACACATCAACCAATCAAAGGGGATTACACGCCTTACAATACGTGTAAAATTCTGCCCCACAATTAATACTAAGTAGTTCAATATCCAAAGCCATTCTCGGCTAACATGTATAACAACACAAAGTCCTTTCCAACTCTTTTTCAATCCAAGTTGTTAAGTCTAACATGTTATATAGTCGTAAACAACTTTAACAACTACAATTCCTTCTTTATATAACATGCGACGACTAAACTAATAACCAAATTGAATTGTAATCTCAAAGGCTAATCATGCTAGTTTTGGATTACTGGTTCCAATATCCATAACACTTATCAAACTTCAATATATACATCTCATGCTTGTTTATATCCATAACTACAACAATAAGTAATCTTTAATCACTTAACGACAAGATTGTTACCTTGATAAGCCCTTATAAAATTCCAAGATTCAAAGTCGCTCCTTAGCAATTCTTAGCTCTCTTCCTTCACGCTCCAATCCGCTATTTGAATCCCTTAGAAGTTCACAAACAACTTCTCTTCCATTTACAATTAAAACTATGAAAACGACTTAGGTTTTTGCCTTGCGACTAACGTGAAAACGTCATTTTTCCGAGATCTTTCTATTGATATATCCTTACAATATCCCTAGGAACCTTGGGTTAAAGTCTTGTGAATAATGAACCACAATTGCAAAAAAATTTGTGTGGGAAATACATGAACCCGAGAGCACTTCTCTACAAGCTCAAAGTTTCTCAATTTTTTTAAGTGTTGAAGACTAAGTCTTGCTACTAGCGTAGTATATATAACACAATTGAGGGTCAAGATTACAACATTTGTGTGGTTAGGATGAATAAATACTTAATATCTAGTCAAGTGGCAAGTTGACTTGGTCAATTTTATCAAGCTTGTCAAGACTTGATCAACTCCTTGGTCATTTGACCATTTTACCCCTTGGACCAATTCGTGCAAGCGCATGTGGGGGGTGACACGTGTCTCCCTCCCATTCGTCCATAAAATTTCGTAACCGTCGTGGGCCCCACAAAACGTAAAATTTCTCGGGTGGGCCCTACGTGACCAAATCCGTAAAAAAAAATCCACAATGATAATAAATTCCATACTCCTCAAATAATGCATTCTGAGAATCCAATTCTCATCAACGAACATTTTTCATTTCCGACGTTCGGAAGATTTTCCTTCGGAAAAAAAATTCTTTCTTTCGTACCAATTTAGGGTCCTGATTCCTTACGTATATTCTCTTAAACATGTCCTGGAATTACGGGGTGTAACATTCTTCCCCCCTTAGAAACATTCGTCCCCGAATGTTCTTAGTCGGTTGTCAAGCTGTACAAACTCCGACATAGTCTCCTTACTATGCCTATCAATCAATACTCCACAAGACCAACGATGCCACACATGACCACCATATAACATACGTATACATAACAATGGACCTTCCATCCGCGGTCCCTTATCACAAAACTCGAAGGTTACCGTCTTTAAAACGGGATCCTTAGAGGTTCATTTCTTTCTCCCGTATAAAGGGATGGCCCTGTCGTATTCTAAGTCATGGGACTAACACTATCTGAATCCTTCAGTCGGACTCCCACTCAGCTAACTGATGTGTTCCCTCGTGTTACTTCCCTTCTCTGTCTCACTTAGTCACCAAACTAGTTGGGACATGAACCCATAATCTGCCTAGCTTAGTTTACCAACCGGTGTAAACCCTAATACTAGTAGAATCTCAATCACGAGCACCTATGGATAGTGTTACTGAACCTAAGGCGTGTGTATCATCACAATTAACCTCCACTCATGGCCTAAAAGGAATTTTCTCAACGCACCTTCATTACTCATAACTATAATCACTATAGTTCTTTTAACTCTTGTTCCTTCCTTTTCTTACTTGTCATACTTTCAAACTTATTTTAGTACACGTACAAAATTTTAAATATTGTTTCTGTTCTCCAATCCTTGGAGTTACTATCCGACTTGGCCATTACGCTACTTGCATTTCCGTTAAGGCCCTTCTCGACCCTCACGACCTGGTTTCGATGGAACGCGTCCACGAACTCGTACAACGATTAACTAGACTTGGGTCTTGCATCCTCGTGACCCTATCACATAGCGGGACCATTTCAAACTGACATCACCCCATTCCATGCTACCGGTTGACCCGAAATGAGTCCATAACCCGACCCATCGTCACACTTAACTTCTCATTCTTAGTCTGAAATAAATCTCTCTCTTATCTCAAGGTACTTCTCACCCTATCCCCTATTCACTAGAGGTTCGTCACATAGGCCGAAGTATTTCTACTGTACATCCTTCCCTATCGGTCTTCACACTGTTATGGGGTAATTACAACTTGTGAACCCTACACAAATATAATCTCAGTTCACTTATTCATTTTTGTCAACATTCTTCACTTTTCACTTTACTAATCAAAGTATCTCTACTTCTGGTGGTGCTATTAATTTAGAACTACTAGCAACAAAGGGAAAATATATATGCTTGGGCGGAATCTGAATCTATCAGTGCATGTATGATTCAAAAGAATCGAAATATACATGTAACCCCATGCGATGTTGCCTCTTGATCCTGCCCAGTAGCCACGTCATCTATGCGGTTCAAAGGACCTCCAGAACTATAAACTCCACCCTGACCTCTACCACGGTGTGGACATCCAACACCGCTTGCAGGGCGCAATTTGTGGAGGAAAGGGAACCAACCACCGGCCTCATAGGCTGAGCCACCTCACTAGTGCTCTTTCTAAAAGGACATACCCTCAGTATATGGTCCGGACGGCTACAATAATAACAAACACCTGTGCCATGACGGCATTTCCCCAAATGACGCTTACTACATCGGAAACACTGAGGAATAAGTGGCCTCGACTGAGAAAATCCTCTGCTCCTCTGAGAAACTCGAACCCTGGATCTTGGACCGGCTCCTAAATACCTTATGGGGTCCAATCTCCCCCCTGTGAGCTGCGGGGGTATGTCCTGGGTAGGCTGGGACGAATATCTCACTCGCTGTTGAGGCTGCTCGTCCAAAAACTCACCGGGATAACCAACCGGTCTAGCCCTCTTACGTTGATCTCCGCGTTGACCCTCTACCCTCTGTACACATGTTTGTACTGGCCGAATAACCTCCTGCTGATGAAACTGTAGCACCGCTATCTTGGTCAATAACATAACTGCTTCCCTTATGACCCTATAGTCTTCCCCTAACTGAGAAACTGGAGGCTCTGGTGCTGGGGCCTCAAAACCTGGCGCAGAAGAACTCACCGACTGCGGCACAATATCCGGTATACCCTGGGCATGAGCCCTATCAACTCTCTGAGTCTGACTGGTAGCTCACCTCTTGCTTTTGCCCTTCAGCATTGTTGCCCTCCTTGGAGGCATAGCTGTAACACAATAATATGTTAGAGAGGAATTGTCTTAATAACACAGCTCTATGGCATGATCTCAGAGTGAGAAGAATATAAACCAACTCATAAATGTCCCGTAGCCTCTTGTTTATGAGTGTGGCGCGCAACACACCGATAATCAAGACTCTACTAGACACAGTCTGTAGACATTCTGAGGACTGACTGCTCTGATACCACTATGTCACGCTCCGAACCCCGGGCCCGTGACTGATACCCTACCTGGGCACCCTCCTACCTTAATGACACAATTAAACCGCGGAACTAAATAACACCTCATTTTTTTTTTAAAACCAACGAACATGCAAGGGCAAAGCCGACAAGGCTGCCATATAATATAAATAACAAAAGGCACTACACTTTACACGAGTCCAATCCCACATATGAATACAGACCTCTAAGAGTTTTACTGAACTATGACGGGACAAGGCCCCGCCGTACCCATAACTGTACAAACGCCTGTAATGAAGGATCTATACCAAAATGATAAACTCCTAAACAGATGGAGCTATCCAAAAACTCGGAGCAGGGTCCTACACCTGCAGATAACAAACTATGTACCTAAACCTGCGGCATGAACGCAGCCCCCCGAAGGAGGTCAGTACGAAGAATGTACCAAGTATGTGAAACTGAAAATACTGTAATGAAATCATAACAGTCTATATAAAATAGGAGACATGTATGATAGTCAAACTACAGTACACAATACATAAGCAGTTATGTCAAGTTAGGGACGCATGCCCTCAAAGTCAATACTCAAATATAACCATGGGTCTCACGCCCATAACATCAATCATGCCCGTGGAATCCGCCTCCACCGGCGATCCATGATATAATATAACACGATAAGCATACATGAACACTAAGTCCCACTATGTCATAAAAATGTACGGGCAGTAGGAAGCGAACCACGGATCCGGCTGCATCATAAAAGCGGCGGCAAGGAAAGCCAACTACGAGATCCAAAGGCGCGTCAACAATCGATCGGGCAAGTACGAAAGCTAACTATCAGATCCATCCTGTCGTCACGAGATATGACCGGGGCAAGTGTGAAAGCTATATACCGGAGTCTACCGTACCAAAATGTGCAATAGAACTGACGGGGGCAAGTACGAAAGCCAACTACCAGACCATCCTGCGTCAGCCACCGACGGGGGCAAGTATGAAAGTCAACTACCAGACCATCCTGCGTCACTAAACCGCATGGAGGGCTAGTGTCACGACGACCACGGGCATGGCGGTGCCCTACTGGCACCCTTACGGTATACATCGAGATATACTGGAACATACATAAACTTAAACAATGAAATAAATTATAGGTCGGTAGATAAGGCTACCTCGCAGGATATAAACAAATCCAAATGATTACCTCTAAAAAAATTATAAAGTGACCCACAATATGACTACAGACCTCAAGAGTTTACATAACAAGCGTGACGGACAGGCCCCGCCATACCTGAATGTACAAAGTCAGCGACTTGAGGAACCATACCAAAAACAAAGCCTCGAGAAATGGAGCTTTCAGAGCGAACGGTGATCCTACGAGTGCGGATCGCCAAGCTATGTACCTCAACTGCGGCATGAACGCGGCCCGAAGGAGGTCAAGACAAAATATGTACCAAGTATGCAAAGCGAAAATCTGTAATTTAAATCATAATAGTTAAAAATGCGGTGAAGACATATATGATAACCAAATTAACGATACATTGTGCCTGTTTGAAGTGGAAGTAATGAAAGTCGGTTTACCTTATACAAAGATGTCTCGACATATGAACCATAGTCACGCGGGGCTATGAACTGACCTCAAATATCCAAGCGCGTGGGATTCCCATCACCGCCGACCAGGTGTAAATCTAACTACGTGGCGCGTGGCATCCTTCCTCACCGTCGTACACAAATCTAACCATGCGTATACCTATATCCTGCGCGTGGAATCCGTCACTGCCGTGACCGTAAAAGTAAATACAACCGTGTGGCGCGTGGCATCCTACCTCATTGTCGGCGTACACACAATACATACATATATACATATATCATGCGTGGAATCCTCATCTCGGTACATGACTTCACGAGGTGTTCCTCGCGTCGCGAGTAGCAAATCCACGGAACCGGGTGGTATAACGATCTTGGGGTTTACCGCCATTTATACTCTTACCACGAAGAATGTGGTATAACGATATTGGGGTGTACCCGCCATTTATACTCTTACCCTCAAACTACATGCGTGGAATCCTCATCGTAGCGTGTCCCGTCGATGCAGTGGAATCCCACATCAGCGGTATGTCGGTAAACTCATACTAAGACCATGGAAACATACGTGGAATCCCACATCACCGCCGGTACATCTAAGTAAACTCATACTATGACCGGGGAGCATACGTGGAATCCCACATCAACTGCAGATGCGTCGGTAGACGTAAGGAGGCGATGGAGGCATACGTGGAATCCTCCATCACTGACGGTACGTCCAAGTAAGCTCCTAACTTCTTTAGACTTTCATTAACATACAAAATGGATCTCATTTTACGACCTTAGGCACTTTCCATATCACTTAACAAGTCCTGCGAAAATTCAACCCAAAGTACTATGTATTTCTATTCTTTCCAAGATCCCTTTTCCACATAAGACCCGAATCGTCACGACCCGACCGGGATCGCGGAGTGCCCTACAGGCACCGCTACAGTAAACATCAGAGAAAATCAGCGGAACATACATGAAACTTATAAATAAACATCGGAAGTAGACAAACAGTTAGCCGATAGGGCTACCTTCTGAAACATATATAAATACACCGAAGCAGTTGCCTCCTTTCTTTTACAACCGACCCACGATATGTGACTACGGACCTCTAAGAGTGTTAACATAACCATCGTGGCGGGACAAGGCCCGCCGTACCCTGAATATACATAGCCATGACAACTCCGGAACATTGGAGCCATCTCAAAATCTTGAACCGGGATCCCAGCTCGCGGATCCATAGCGTAATACCTAAACTGCGGACATGACGCGGCCCAGAAGTCGATCACAACAGTGCGAATATGGAGCAGAAATAACGTCTGATGAAAGCGATCATAAGCGTACAAAAGAATGACAAGGACAAGTATAAAAATACATACGGATCTGCCGTGTCATTACCACTTATGAACTTAATCGTACCTTAATCATTCTTTTTCCTTCTTTCAATAAGAATTAACATCATATTCTTACATACATACTTAAGAATTCAATCAAGTTTTTTTCCACATAACTTACATCAATATCCTTTTTCCATTCCATTAAGAGTTATAGCCATATCTTACGTACTTACTTAGGAGAAGTCATTAAGTTCATTTCTGTCTAACTTACTTATCTTTCATAACATAGTCCGGCCCACTACGGAGGGACACATATACTACGACCCTGGCCGGGGACGCGATCGATCACGCGATATCAAAGCATGCGTGGAATCCCCATCACCGGCGACTAAAAGTGTAAAACATAACCATGGGTCTCACGCGCCCATAAAATCAATCAAAGCGGTGGTATAACGTCTGGGGGCTTGCCCCTCATTTATACTCTTACCCTGGAGAAGGTGGTAAAGCAGGGGGTATAACGTCTTGGGGCTTGCCCCTCATTTATACTCTTACCCTGGAGAAGGTGGTACAACGTCTTGGGGCTTGCCCCTCATTTATACTCTTACCCTATCTCAACCGGCCGACAATCAACACATAAAGCAGGTGGTACAGCGTCTTGGGGGTTTACCCCTCACTTATACTCTTACCCTGGAGAAGGTGGTATAACGTCTTGGGGCTTGCCCCTCATTTATACTCTTACCCTAACTCAACCGACCATCATACATAACATAAGCCCTATCGGCTTATCATACATAGCAGAAGCACCACGTTTTACCATACATAACATAAGCAAGTTAAGAAATCCCCTAACTTCTTATTAGCTTGTTCATATACACTCTCATTTTTGTTTACTTAAGGCACTAACATGTCATTATAAAATCCGGGAATTTAACCCAACGTACTACGTGCCTCTACTCCTTTAAAATGATTCTCTTTCAAATAAAACTTCCAAGATACTAATAACCGTAGTATCAAGTCATATCTACTTTTCACGACAAACCACAATACTTTTTAGAAATACAATTACCGGCTTCTAAATCAAGTGACTTCTTTATTAAAAACCTTAAGCAATTGGTACCTTTAAACCAATTTGCCCTTACCTAATACAAGTTATTCCTTTGATTACTTTACTAGAGAAACCATTCTCTTAATCTTCCATAAAGCCGTTATAACCGACTTCCCATAAAGCCGTTATAACCCTTTTATGGTTTAGACTAACACGTTCCTTTTATAACCAAGAGATTTATACTTCCCAATCAATTCTCTTAACTTTCAAAATACTTCAAGTCTCTTAACTTTTAAGAAAAACAAGTTTCAAAGTCTTAAAAGCTTCATTCGTAAACTATTTCACAATTAGTAACAATTCTTTGGTTCGTCTTGAATATTTTTTACTTATTTATAACGATCTTATTCAAGTAGCCTTGATCTAGAAATTGTTATACAATTTTGTCTTATCTTATCTTCATGCAGATGGAGAATTCTACTTGTTTTAACATAATTAATTGTCATTACATTTTCCTTTATTAACGCTATGATGGCTTGTTCGATACTTATTCTTATTCGTGTAGTAAATTAGCCAAGTCAACTTGGCTCCAAAATACCTCTAACGACTCTTACCAACATCCCCCATAAGACTTGGTAAGAACTTAGGATAACTTATACATAACCTTTACGTAGAGTAAATCAACATACATACCTCTTAACTTCTAAGAGTAGAAGGAATCATGAAATAGTACTACATGTATATTCCATACATAGAATCATGTCAAAAGAAGGAAGAGGTTCACATACCTCGACGATTGTCGACAAGTAGCAAAATGCTCCAAAGTACTTCCACCTGAGCTTTTCCATTCTCCAAATAGGATACGCTATACTTAGTACATCAACCTATAATGGTCACCATCGTCCATTAACCTCTTACTTCACGTAGAATATTCTAGGTGCTAAGTCGCTAAATTCTACGGAAAATCGGACAAAGACCTCCTTTGTTTTTACTTACGTTGCCACCTTTTTCAAGGCGAATACAATAACCAAACAGCCCCAATTGGCTCACAATTTCTATAAGGTACTCCAATACAAATAAAAACTAAACAGCCCCAATTGGCTCACAATTTAGAAAGTAGTCCAATACAAATGAAAAACAAACTAAAAGTCCAAATTCGGCCAATTGAGTTCAACCTTACCAATTCTTATCAAATTTCGATTTCTATACAAATTTGTAGAATATCATGATATCAATTCTTATTTGATTATAACAATCCATAATCTCTAAGTAGGTAACATCGACGATTTCTAATAACGACTAAATTGAAATCCAACTTAACAAGGCTTATATTACATTCGGTTCCAATGCTACAATCAATCCACAATCCTTATAAACTTCTACTAATCAACTTCATGCTAGCAACACGTAAAGCTAACAACAACAATATAAATATATAATCTTGTAACACATTAAAGGACAAAATTATACCTCAGCGAATCTTAATCCAATTCTAATCCAAGTCGCTCTAGTAGTTTAGAACCACTCCAGACAACGATCCGACATTGAGACCCTTAGAACAATACCAACAACTTTCCTTCAACTTCCAATCCAAAACCTAGAAAGACCATTAGGTTTTCACTTTGCGACTAACAGAAAACTATCTTTTCCGGGATTTTCTATTGAGATACACTTACATAACACTCATGAACCTTGGTTTAAAGTATGGGGCCTATTGGACAAAAATTGAAAATTTCCTCTTGGAAAATGGCACATTGCCGTGAGCCTCTCTTTGTGAGCAAGACAAGATTTCAAATTTTTCTAAGTGTAGAGAATGACAAAGTCTTGCTACTTGTACACATATATAATACTATGGAGGGTCAAGATCTACACAAATGGTTGGCTTAGAAGAGTTTCATATGGATCAAGCCAAGTGGCCCTTGGACTTTTAGTCAACAATGTCAAGCTAAGTCATGTGCAAGACTTGGTCATCTCACTAATGGTCAAATGACCCTTATGCCCATGGTATATTTCGTCCAAGACACATTAAGGGGGGGTGACACGTGTCGCCCCCTCATTCGTCGCAATAATACGTTTTCCGACAAATTCCAAAATTCCGTCAAATTTTTACAAGTCTCAAATCTTAACACTGTGAGTTCTTACGTACGTTCTTAAAACATGTCCTGCAAATACGGGGTGTAACAGATACTAACACCCGTAGTATCAAGGCTTACCTACATTTCAAACAAGTCACTATACTATTAGAAATATGCTTCGGCTTCTAACTCAAGTGACCCTCATTTTAAACTTTAAGCAATTGATGCCTTTAAATCGAATTGCCTTTCTTAGTATCCATTCTTTTATCTAGGCTTACCTTATTCGAGAAAAACCATTTCTTTAAGCTTCCATAAAGTTATTATAACCAACTTCCCATAAAGCCGTTATACTAACTTTATGCTTTAGAACCAAGACATCCTTATCCTCCCATAAAGCCGTCATAACTAACTTCTCATAAAGTCGTTATAACTCTTTATGTCTTAGACCACTTTGCTCTCTCCATAACCAAGAGGCTTGTACTTCAATTCAAGTTACACTACTTTCAAAATACTTCAAAAAAAATCTTAACTTAGAAAACAAGTTTCTTAACTTAGGAACCAGGTCCCTTATCTTTAGAATAGTTCAAGAATCAATACTTCCCGAATCTAGTATTCTATACTTGATCATGTCAAGAAATCCTTGTCTACCTTATTAGGATAAACCATTCTTATAACTCTTTCTTAAGGACACGTGAGTTAATTCTTTAACTCAACCAACTAGACATCCTTAAAACAAGTCAAATATGTCAAATGACTTCACTTCATTTAAAATCACGTACGTCTACCGTACCATACAATTATAACTACTCATGCTCAAGAGATAGGAAGAGTTCTACATACCTCTTTTGCTTAATCCACTTGCCAAGTCCAATATGTCGTCCGTAGATGTCAACCTATAATGACCATAATACGTCTATTAGCTTCTAGCTTCAACGTAATATATTCTAATGAAAAGTCCTTTGTTCTACGGGAAATTTGGACAGCACTTCCTTTGTTTCTACTTACTATGCCACCTTTTTCAAGGCCGAAATTCAATAACCAACGCCACATTTAAGGCTCAATTCATTCAGCAATTACAAGGGGATTACACGCCTACTAATACGTGTAAAATTCCGCCCCACAACAACACAAAATAAACCAATAATTTCTATGCCATTCTTGGCCAACAATATAACCAATACTAAACCCCTTTCAACTCTTTCCAATCCAAGTTCTTAAGTCTAACATGATATCTAGCCCTAGACATCTTCAACAATTACAATCTCCCTTTACAACATGCGACGACCCAAATCTATTCAAATAAAGCGACCTCAGGCTCAACTCTACTACTACAATAAAGCGACCTTTTAGGCTCAATTCTAAATCACTAAAATATAACAGCCTCAGGCTCACATCTATACTACTAAAATATAACAGCCTTAGGCTCATAACCAAGAGAAAGGGGAAACGTTTACCTTAAGGAATAGCCCACAAAATCCCCTTTTTCTTCCACCTCTTTCCGTCAAAATCGCCCACCAGCGCTTCCCACAAGTTTACCCACACTTTTCCTTCTTGCCGCCGCTCCAACAATTTCCTCTTAGGCTAGGTTTTCTTCAAAAATCAAGAGAGAAGGGAGAGGATCTTTCTTGGGAGGGTTTGAACATGAAATGGCCAAGTTGTTATACCCCGTATTTCCAGAGTATGTACGTGGAGACGTACGTACGAAAATTTGAGACTTAAAGTTTGGCATAGGTTCGAAATTGTGCACAACACCCGATTAGAGTCGTTTTTCGAAGCGTTTCTGAGCTTGCGTGGGAAAATTCGGCTAGGTCTTTTTGTATTTTTGCGTATTTTTGCGAGCGAAGGAACTTTTTTGGGACAACTAGATGTTGACACTTATCACCTCAAGTGGGCCTTAGGCGGTTTGGCCTTGGCCGATTGGTGCCTTGTTGTGGCCTTGTTTTGTGCAATGTTTTGTGCAATGTTTTGTGGTTTGTTTTGTGGAGTAGGGGTTAGGGTGCACTTGGCTTGATCAAGGCCTTACACTTGCCTTGCACATGGCTTGATCTTGTCCATTGGTTGGCCCTTGGCTTCCCTATAAATACCCCTCCCTTTGTTGAAGACTTCATCATCCAAATGTGTTCTAAGTCTTGCAATCCTTCCCTCTCCTCTTGTTGTTCTCGTCCTAAGCCTTACCCTCCTCTTTGAGTGGCCTTGTGGCGAGAGGTTCCTCCTCCTCTAGTGGTGTGGTAGAGGTACCCCCTTGGTAGAAAATTGTCTTCCAGTATTGTTATAATGCCCAAAATACCTTAGCCTTTACCTTGTTGTATTTCAAAAGTTACCTCTATCGTAGACAGGAAATACTACCTTTTTTCCTTAAAGTCTCAAAAAGAAACACAAAGGAAATCTTCATAGTTGGTTGAAGTATTTGAGTAGAAGTTAGTTAGAACTTCTAAGGGTTGTTTGGAGTGGTTTGGAGCGCCGGAGTTGGAGCTAAACCTTGCTCGGGATCGACATTATAACTTGGATAATTTTGGGCTTGTCGAGGTAAATATTCTTGTCCCTTATTGTAATTGGATATTACATGTTGTAGGATTATATAGTTGAAGTATACTATATATAGAACTGAACATAGCTTGCGGCAATGTCTTTTGACTTAAGCCTGAATTGAAAGAAAAGAACTGAACTGTAATTACATAGGACTGTATTACAGTAGACTTGTTTAGCATTGCGGTGTTGTAGAATTGTACGTCAGGTTAGGCGTGCAACCCCACTTGGTTGGCTTGGTGGCGGCCTCGATAGAGGAGGAGATTTCTGTTGTTGCGGGAAGGTCTGCGAATTTTACGTAGAATATGGGCGATGCGGTTAGAAGTTAATGAGCGTTTGTGGCCTTATAGGTGGAAATCTGCGAGTAGCGTATTCTACTTGAAGAGTGGAGCGGCTAGCGATTCTGATCTTGTGGAGCGTTTTGCTTATTGTCGATAATCGTCGCGAGGTATGTGAACCTCTTCCTATCCTTACAGCATGATGCTTTGTAAACTATGTAGTGCGGTGAGCGTCATGTGTTAAATGAGTTGGTTGGTTTAAAACATAGGGTGTTATAATAGCTTTATGGGAAGTTAGTTATAACGACTCATGTAGGTAAAAGATTTGTTTGTTGATTGTAGAAGTTAAGAAACTTGATCTTGAAAGATAAGAGACTTAACTTGTTTTAATTGGTTATTAACATTTTGTTAAATGTGTTGTGAAACCTCATTCGCGAGTAATGAGTACTTGGTTTTAAAAAGAAAATGTTTCTTGATTTGGAAATGAGAATAAGTGTCGAGCAAACCACATAGCGCTAATAAAGGAAGGTGTATTGACAATTAACTAATTGTTATTAAAACCGATGAAACCTCCATCTGCATAGAAGCTAAGATAAGACAAAATTGTATTACATTTCCTAGATCATGGTCTTTGTAACAAGATTGTTGTAAACAAGAATAAGCGGCTCACGTCAAGACATATGTTACTCGATTGTTTTAAAAGAGATTAAGACTATGAGTTATGAAACCCTTCTAAAAATGAGAAACTTGAGCATTTGAAATTAGGCAAACTTGAGCGTTTGGAAAATAATGTTGTTACTTGATTTTACAAAGGGAAGTATTTTGGTTTACCTAAAAATGTGAGTCACTCTATTTTTATACTACGGTATCTGGTGACCTTTATGAAAGGAATGGATCTCTTAAAAGGAATTTAACGTCGTAGTACTTTAGGGTTAAAACCGGACTTTGATCTGAAATGGAAGTACCTTGAGTTGTGTGTAACTTGCCTATGCTTGTTGTTGTGTAACTCGCCTATGCTTGTTGTGATAGCCTTTGTTGTGCAAGTGTTGATATCAGGTGACTTCTTGGGAAGGAGTGAATCTTTTTATAAAAGTCTAGAAGTATGGTAACTTGCTTGCGCTTGTTTGTGATAGCCTGGTTGTGCGGTATATTGTTGTTAATGTCACATGGACATGTCTACACCGATCTGCAGTCAGGGGCATGTGGCCATGCGGCAGGGTTGATTACCTGATATATTGTTATTATGGTTACATGGACATGTCTACACCGATGCAAAATTCCGGGGGCGTGTGGCTATGCGGCGGGGTTAATCACCCAGTATTATTGTTGATAATGTCACTTGGACGTGTCTGCCGTCTGGTCGGGGCATGTGGCCGTGGGGCATTGTTATTGTTGCATCATGGGCATGTCTACACCGTCTGAATTCAGGGGCATGCGGCCGTGATGCGAACACGATTGATGTTGTGGGCGTGAGATCCATAGTTATATTTGAGTGATGACTTGAGGCGTGAGTCACGACTTGACATATTTGCTTTTATGTTGTGATCGTAGTTTTGTTATCATACATGTCTCTGTTTTTATATAGGTTATGATTTCATTCTGATATTTTCTGATTTCACATACTTGGTACTGTTGTCTTGACCTCGCTTCGGCTGCGTTCATCTGCGGTAGGAGTACATCGGTAGTGGATCCCCGCTCATAGGATCACAGTTCAGCGTATTGGGAAGCTCCGTTCTCCGGAGGCTTATCTTTTGGTATGTTACCCTGAGTTGTAGGTTCTTGTACATTCAGGGGTATGACGGGGCTCTGACCCGTCATGTTGTATAAAAACTCTTAGAGGTCTGTAGTACTGTTGTGGGCAGGGTTTTTAAAAAAAGGATTAAACTGTTCGTTTTGAAAGAGTTGGTTATATATATTTTATTGGAAGGTAACCGTTTGGTTGGCCTGTTTTATGATCATATATCTTGTTTCTTGTTTAAGTTTTATATTCATTGGTTTTCTCGATGTTGTATCACTAGGGTGCGGGTAAGGCACGATCCGGGCAGGATCGGGTCGTGACAAAAGTGGTATTAGAAGCGATTAATCCTCGGAAAGTGTCTGAGGCCGTGTCTAGTAGAGTCTTGATTATCGATATGTTGTGCACCACATCTATAATCAGGAGGCTGCAGGACATTTAGGATTGGTTTCCATTCTTCTCATTCTGAGATCGTGCCTTAGAGTTGTGTTGTAAGTTGGACCCCTCTGACGTATCTCGTTTTTACGATTATGCCTCCGCAAGGCAACCAGAGCCAGAAGGGCAAAGCGGCCGAGGAGGCGCTAGTGAGATCTGAGAGAAGTACGAGGCGCGAGCCGGACAATACGAGGTTGTGCTTGACGGCGAGTTTGCGACGCCGCCCGGCCAATGAGTTTAGAACGCGGCGATGGGCTGCGAGACCTGATACACGAGCCTCGGTCCCACGGCTGGAAGCGGATGAGATAAGTACAAGGAGATGGCCCGATTCTTGGCGGTCGTGGCAGATATGAGGATAAATTTGGATCACGGCGATTCAGTTCGATGCACCGATGGTTCACCCCGGCGAGATAGTTTGAGGCTACGGGACTTTACGAGTTGTAGCCCGAGTTTTATGGGTCGAGGCACGAGGATGATCGCGAGGAGTTCATCCGGCGATTCTGGTCGTGAGTGATCAAGGCTTGGAGACCGAGTCGGTGGTCTTAGGTTCGCATCGGTGCGTGATACCGCATGATCGTGGTTTGATTCGTGGGAGTTGTCGGGAGAGCATGCGGCTTCCAGTATGGGACGAGTTCTCGAGGCATTCTCACTCACTTCTTGCCTCCGCGGATGAGGAGGCGCGGTAAACGATTTATGATCTTTGAGGCGAGAGAGAGGCGTGCGGTTCGAGTACAACGTGGAGTTTGACTCGTTGGCTCGGTATGTCCCGCTTTAGTGGCACCCATGGAGGATAGAGTGCACCGCTACATCACCGGGCTAGATGATTGCCAGCGAGGCTTGTTCGAGTGTAGCTCTTGGTAGGGCATGGACATTGCCCGCGTGCGAGCTCATGCACTTGGATGTGAGGCGGAGAGGTCGACGGAATGACGAATCAGCGAAGAGGGCGAAACAACGAGGTCCTTTGGTGACTTTCGAGGCGGACCGCCGGTGAAGATGCTAGTTTTGTACCTCCGCCCGGTGAGTGGTCCTCCACAACCTTGAGCATCCAGAGTATTCGGGGCGGTCGGGGCTCGAGTTGAGTTTCGAGGAAATAAGGGTGTTGGCGGATGCGGTCACCCTACGCCGGTGTGGTCGATGAGGTAGACCGCATTTCGGGAGTGTCGTGGTGCGAGGAGCTTGTTACTTTGCGGCCAGCGGGGGCCATTTTGCGAGGCGTCAGGCCAAGGGTAGTACGGATGTTACGACTCACCGCCGGGATCGATGGTGGTTCATCACCTTCACTATTATGCGCCTGCGGCGGGTGTGATTAAGCGGTAGAGACAGGTATATCCTTAACCCTCTAGAGTTTTGGTATGCTTGTTATTATGATCTTGTTATTGTGAGCTATGTACGGATAGCGTTGTGTTAATTGTAAGTTAGAAAACATGGTTTGTTGGAAGGATAAGTATGGGGGCATAGTAGTGTGAACCTTAGACTATTTCACGATTGAGACCTTAGAGGTAAGGTCGTCTCGAGTAAAAGATTTATTTCATGTTTGATCTTTATCAGAGTCCGTAGTATACGTGGGAATTATTTGTGTGATAAGTCCATGGGTAGTGTGAGATGGAAGTGGTAGCTTTCATGACTTGATTAGGTAAGATTGTTCCGTTTCGAGGAGCAAGTATTAGCGCGCGATTGTGGGTCGGGTTGATTGCGCTCGCGGGTCGACCCGCGACCGGTTTAGGTGGGTCGGTTCGGGTGGTCCCGCGGTGGTAAGTCACGAGGTGCTAGGCCCCGCTTTAGTTGACCATCGTATGAGTTCGTGGATATGTTCGACGAGCGGTTCGTGAAGGCGGGAATGGCCTTAAAGAAGATTGAGGTTAGTAAGATGACCAAGTTTAGAGGTAGTGACTCGCGGTTTTGAAGCTGAAGCAATGGCGAAGTATGGCACGTCTGAGTGACACTAGAACCTCGTGGATCGCATGCGATTCGGTACCATTTGTTGGGTCGCGGGTGACACTAGAACCTCGCGGCAAAGTGACAAAAGTGGTATCGCCTGGCGAGTAAGGAAGGAAGGAGCGTGTGTTATTTTCGTGGCCAAGTTGTGGCGTTGGCAACTTGTTAGAGGAACTTCATCGATATCCGTCTTGAGAAGGAACATTCGACGAATGTTTCTAAGGAGGAGAATGTTATACCGTATTTCCAGTATATGCGTGGAGGCGTCGTCACGAATTGAGACTTAAAGTTTGGCATAGGTTGAAATTGTGCACAACACCCGATTAGAGTCGTTTTTCGGCGAAGCGTTTCTGAGCTTGCGTGGGAAAATTCCGGCTATGTCGTTTTGTATTTTTGCGGATTTTTCCGGCGACGAAACATTTTTGGGCAACGAGAGGGTGACACTTATCACCCGCCAGTGGACGCCTTAGAAGCGGTTTGGCCTTGGCGATTGGTGCCTTGTTGTGGCCTTGTTTTGTGCAATGTTTTGTGCAATGTTTTGTGGCTTGTTTTGTGGAGTAGGGGTTAGGGTGCACTTGGCTTGATCAAGGCCTTACACTTGCCTTGCACATGGCTTGATCTTGTCCGTTGGTTGGCCCTGGCTTCCCTATAAATACCCTCCTTTGTTGAAGACTTCATCATCCAAATGTGTTCTAAGTCTTGCAATCCTTCCTCTCCTCTTGTTGTTCTCGTCCTAAGCCTTCCCCTCCCCTTTGAGTGGCCTTGTGGCGAGAGGTTCCTCCTCCTCACAGTGGTGTGGCCGAGAGGTACCCCTTGGTAGAAAATTGTCTTCCAAGTATTGTTATAATGCCCAAAATACCTTAGCCTTTACCTTGTTGTATTTCAAAAGTTACCTCTATCGTGGGCAGGAAATACTACCTTTTGTCCTTTTAGTCTCAAACCGAAACCCTAAGGAAATCTTCATAGTTGGTTGAAGTATTTGAGTAGAAGTTGGTTAGAACTTCTAAGGGTTGTTTGGAGTGGTTTGGGCGCACGGAGTTGGAGCTAAACCTTGCTCGGGATCGACATTATAACTTGGATAATTTTGGGCTTGTCGAGGTAAATATTCTTGTCCCTTATTGTAATTGGAGATTACATGTTGTAGGATTATATAGTTGAAGTATACTATATATAGAATCGAACATAGCTTGCGGCAATGTCTTTTGACTTAAGCACGAATTTAAAGAAGAGAAGCTGTAATTACATAGGGTGTATTCTGATGAGACTTGTGTAGCATTGCGGTGTTGTCGAATTGTACCGCGTCAGGTTAGGCGTGCAAACCCCACGGTTGGCTTGGTGGCGGCCTCGATAGAGGAGGAGATTTCTGTTGCGGGGAGGTCTTGCCGAATTTTACGTAGAATATGGAACCGTGCGGTTAGAAGTTAATGAGCGTTTGTGGCCTTATAGGTGGAAATGCTGCGAGTAGCGTATTCTACTTGAAGAGTGGAGCGGCTAGCAGATTCTGATCTTGTGGGCGTTTTGCTTATGTCGATAATCGTCGCGAGGTATGTGAACCTCTTCCTATCCTTCTAGCATGATGCTTTGTAAACTATGTAGTGCGGTGAGCGTACATGTGTTAAATGAGTTGGTTGGTTTAAAACATAGGGTGTTATAATAGCTTTATGGGAAGTTAGTTATAACGACTCTATGTAGGTAAAAGATTGGTTTGTTGATTGTAGAAGTTAAGAGACTTGATCTTGAAAGATAAGAGACTTAACTTGTTTTACTTGGTTATTAACATTTTGTTAAATGTGTTGTGAAACCTCATTCGCGAGTAATGAGTACTTGGTTTTAAAAAGAATAATGTTTTACTGATTTCGGAAATGAGAATAAGTGTCGAGCAAACCACAGCAGCGCTAATAAAGGAAGGTGTATTGACAATTAACTAATTGTTATTAAAACCAGTAGAAACCTCCATCTGCATAGAAGCTAAGATAAGACAAAATTGTATTACATTTCCTAGATCATGGCTGCTGTAACAAGATTGTTGTAAACAAGAATAAACGGCTCACGTACAAGACATATGTTACTCAATTGTTTTAAAAGAGATTAAGACTATGAGTTATGAAACCCTTCTAAAAATGAGAAACTTGAGCATTTGAAATTAGGCAAACTTGAACGTTTGGAAAATAATGTTGTTACTTGAGTCACTCTATTTTTATACAAAAGGGAAGTATTTTGGTTTACCTAAAAATGTGAGTCACTCTATTTTTATACTACGGGTATCGGGTGACCTTTATGAAAGGAATGGATCTCTTAAAAAGGAATTTAACGTACGTAGTACTTTAGGGTTAAAATCCGGACTTTGATATAAAATGGAAGTACCTTGAGTTGTGTGTAACTTGCCTATGCTTGTTGTTGTGTAACTACTTTATGCTTGTTGTGATAGCCTTTGTTGTGCAAGTGTTGATATCAGGTGACTTCTTGGGAAGGAGTGAATCTTTTTATAAAAGTCTAGAAGTATGGTAACTTGCTTGCGCTTGTTTGTGATAGCCTGGTTGTGCGGTATATTGTTGTTAATGTCACGTGGACATGTCTACGATCTGGTCAGGGGCATGTGGCGTGCGGCGGGGTTGATTACGATATATTGTTATTATGGTTACATGGACATGTCTACACCGTCTGATTCCGGGGCGTGTGGCCGTGCGGCGGGGTTAATCACCCGATATTATTGTTGATAATGTCACTTGGGCGTGTCTACACCGTCACGGTCCGGGGCATGTGGCGTGGGGCATTGTTATTATTGTTGCATCATGGGCATGTCTACACCGATGCAGAATTCGGGGCATGCGGCCGTGATGCGAACACGATTGATGTTGTGGGCGTGAGCCATAGTTATATTTGAGTGATGACTTGAGGCGTGAGTCACGACTTGACATGATCGCTTTTATGTTGTGAATCGTAGTTTTGTTATCATACATGTCTCTGTTTTTATATGATCGTTATGATTTCATTCTGATATTTTCTGATTTCACATACTTGGTACATGTTGTCTTGACCTCGCCGGGGCTGCGTTCATGCCGCGGTAGGAGTACATCGGTAGTGGATCCCGCTCATAGGATCACGATTCAGCGTATTGGGAAGCTCCGTTCTCGAGGCTTATCTTTTGGTATGTTACCACGAGTTGTAGGTTCTTGTACATTCGAGGTATGGCGAACTCGACCCGTCATGTTGTATAAAAACTCTTAGAGAGTGCATGAAATCTTTTGTGTGGCGGGGTTTTTAAAAAGGATTAAACTGTTCGTTTTGAAAGAGTTGGTTATATATATTTTATTGGAAGGTAACCGTTTGGTTGGCCTGTTTTATGATCATATATCTTGTTTCTTGTTTAAGTTTTATATTCCGCTGGTTTTCTCTGATGTTGTATCACTAGGGTGCCCGGGGTAAGGCACCAGTCACGGGCCCGGGATCGGGTCGTGACACAAGTCTTCCAAGACTTGGCCCTAAAATAGGTCCACTTTCAGATAAAAAGGATGGGAGGGACACTTGTCACCCTCCCATAGGTTTAAAACAAAAATATCCCCTGTTTTTCGCCTACCACTGCGCAAAAATCCCGCCGCGGCCGCGGCCGCCCTTGCAAGGCCGCCACTCAGAAAAGTTCCTGCATTCGCGCGCGGCCTGCATTCGGCGCGCGGCTGCAACCCTGCGAACCCCAGAACAACGGCGCGCGCCATGTCCGGCGCCACGGCCTCTGAACCGTTGCTCGTTGCTCGCATTGCGCGCAAACTTGAAACTTCCATAACTTTTGACTCCGATGTCCTATCGACGAACGGTTTGTTGCGTTGGAAACTAGATTCAACGAACTTCATATTAATCTTTTAAAACTCTTCAAAACTCCTAAAGAACTAGAAGATATACCACTCCAAAGTTGACTGAAAGTCTGCCCACAACCTTTTGCCAACCCAACTTTCCAAATTCAAATCTTATTTCCTTTCGTATGTTCTTAACTTAACCTCTTGAATTTACGGGGTGTAACAGCTAGTCCATGGAATAACAATATCCAACATGGTCGCATTCCCCGGAATCCCACATCGTATAAGCATGTCCATGGGTAATAAAAACAAATCCGGGAATCTAACCCGCCTCCTGGTCACATGCCCCGGAATCCCACATCGTATAAGCATGTCCAAAGAGTAATAAAATCAATCCGGGAATCTAACCCGCATCCTGGTCGCATTCCCCGGAATCCCACATCGTATAAGCATGTCCAAGGATCAATCACAATGGAAACATACCCGTGGAATCCCCATCGCGTCGATGCGTCAAGTCGACTCATATGAGCGGTAGGCCTCGATTGAGAGTCACGGCAGCGTAAAACTGTAATACTTGAACTCAAAGGCTACCACAAGCAAGCATAGGAAAGTTCATAAAATCTTTAGACTTTCATTACCATACAAAAACGAATTTCATTTTATAAACTCAAGGCACTTTCGTTTTATATAAAAATCCGGGATTTCAACCCTAAGTACTACGTACTTCCATTCTTTTCAAAAGACTCTTTTTTATATAAAACCCCAAGATACTAACACCCGTAGTATCAAGACATGTCTATTTTTCAAATTAAGTTACTACACCTTTAGAAATTCATTTCAATACTTTGAAACCAAGTAACTTATAATTTCACAACCTAGGAAACTCATGCCTATCAATCAAAATAGACAACTTTCTTAACCTTCCATAAAGTCGTTATAACTAACTTCCCATAATGTCGTTATAACTCTTTATGGTTTTAGACAAATTCATTCTTTTTATAACCAAGAGACTTATACTTTTAAAACCAAGTATCATATACTTTCAAAATACTTCAAGTCTCTTAACTTTAGAAATCAAGTTTCTTAACTTTAAATCCCAAGTAACTCACACCTTTAAAACAAGTTACTTCTCTTTAAATCATGTCATTTCTCCTCTTTTAAATCAATTAAGTAAATCACTCATTTGACTCCATTAAAGTAATTATAACAATATTTAGGTTTTGGAACTAAGGTACTATCCAAAAGATTTGGAAACCACTTCCTTTTCAAGACTCTATGTACTTCAAGTAAAACACTTTCACTTTTGAAAATCCAAATTTCGTCAGGGTAATGGATTATAACAACTTCCAATTTAAACATCCAAAGTACAATCAAGGAAGTATATATAACAACTTCTATATTAGGCAATCCAAGTATAATCAAGGAAGTATATAGAACAACTTCTATATTAGGCAATCTAAGTACAATCAAGGAGTGGATCATTTAAGGAGTAGGATTTACTTTCTTTATCATAAGGAATCATGCTAGAAGAAGAGGAGATGGTTCACATACCTTTTCAGCTTAATCCACAAGCTAAGTCGAATACGCCGCACGTAGAATTGTCAACCTATAATGGCCACAACACGACTATCAACTTCTAGTTTCTAATGTAGAATGATACTAAGTATACGATCTCTTATTCTACGAAAAATTGGGCAGCACTTCATTTGTTTCTACGTACTTTTCCACCTTTTTCAAGGCCCGAAAATCAATAACCAACATGCCACATTTAAGGCTCAACACATCAACCAATCAAAGGGGATTACACGTCTTACAATACGTGTAAATTTCTGCCCCACAATTAATACTAAGTAGTTCAATATCCGAAGTCATTCTCGGCTAACATGTATAACAACACAAAGTCTTTTCCAACTCTTTTTCAATCCAAGTTGTTAAGTCTAACATGTTATATAGTCGTAAACAACTTTAACAACTACAATTCCTTCTTTATATAACATGCGACGACTAAACTAATAACCAAATTGAACTGTAATCTCAAAGGCTAATCATGCTAGTTTTGGATTAGTGGTTCCAATATCCATAACACTTATCAAACTTCAATATATAAATCTCATGATTGTTTATATCCATAACTACAACAGTAAGTAATCTTTAATCACTTAACGACAAGATTGTTACCTTGATAAGCCCTTATAAAATTCCAAGATTCAAAGTCGCTCCTTAGCAAATATTAGCTCCCTTCCTTCACGCTCCAATCCGCTATTTGAAGCCCTTAGAAGTTCACAAACAACTTCTCTTCCATTTCCAATCAAAACTATGAAACCGACTTAGGTTTTTGCCTTGCGACTAACGTGAAAACGTCGTTTTTCCGAGATCTTTCTATTGAGATACCCTTAAAATACCCCTAGGAACCTTGGGTTAAAGTCTTGTGAATAATGAACCACAATTGCAAAAAAATTTGTGTGGGAAATACATGAACCCGAGAGCACTTCTCTACAAGCTCAAAGCTTCTCAATTTTTCTAAGTGTTGAAGACTAAGTCTTGCTACTAGTGTAGTATATATAACACAATGGAGGGTCAAGATTACAACATTTGTGTGGCTAGGATGAAGAATACTTAATATCTAGTTAAGTGGCAAGTTGACTTGGTCAATTTTATCAAGCTTGTCAAGACTTGATCAACTCCTTGGTCATTTGACCATTTTACCCCTTGGACCAATTCGTGCAAGCCCATGTGGGGGTGACACGTGTCGCCCTCCCATTCGTCCATAAAATTTTGTAACCCTCGTAGGCCCCACAAAACGTAAAATTTCTCGGATGGGCCCTACGTGACCAAATCCGTTAAAAAATAAATTTCCACAATGATAATAAATTTCATACTCCTCAAATAATGCATTTTGAGAATCCAATTCTCATCAACGAACATTTTTCATTTCCGACGTTCGGAAGATTTTTGTCACGACGACCAGGGCTCATGGTGGTGCCTACACAGGCACCTTCTATTCATACAATACAAAATAACCGCGGAAGATAAGTAACACATTTAAAAAAAAAACAAAGGCAAAGCCGATAATGTTGTCATAATATAAATCACCCAAAAGGGCCTACACTATTCAATAATGTAATTACAACTCTAGTCAGTCCAGCCCACATATGAATGCAAACCTCTATGATTTTGGACAAATACTATGACGGGACAAGGCCCCGCCGTACCCCTGAATATACATAGCCATTATGACGAGCTCCGGAACATTGGAGCCATCTCAAAATGTTGAACCAGGATCCTAAGCCCGCAGATCCACAACTGCGTACCTAAACCTGCGAACATCTTAACTAAACTCCATAAACCGCTACGCCCCTTAGCTGCCGGGAAGAAAGCAGTCGGCTTTCATTATTTTAGTGCTAATCTAATCACAAGCATTCCTACCATAGATCCCTCACCGACGAATAACCTACTTTCCTCTTAGAATATCCCTTCACCGAAATCGATTTCTGATGCAGAATATGGAACGAAAATAAGGTACAATAAACAGATCATAACTGTACAAAAGAATGACTGGGGCAAGTATAAAAAGTAAATACCAGATCCTACCATGTCATTACAACTCATGAACTTAATCGCACATTATTATCTTTTCCCATTTTTCAATAAGAGTTATAGTCAAATTCTTACGTACATACTTAGGAAAAATCATCAAGTTCATAACCATATAACTTACTTATCTTGCATAACATAATCTGGACCTTTATGGAGGGACGCCTAATTTTGGAGTTCACTTTGATTATCCATACGTAATAACGTAACCCGGCCCATTTGCGGGACACGGCGAAGTCATAAAAAGCCTTCCCACGAAGGTATACTGCCCGGCCCAACCGGCTATCATACATAACATAAGCACCACCGGCTTATCATACATAACGTAAGCACCACCGACTTATCATAAATATCATAAGCAAGTTAAGAAATCCCTTAACTTCTTATTAGCCTTAATTATTATGTACTCTCATTTTGTTTAAACTTAAGACACTAACATGTCATTAAAAATCCGGGAATTTAACCCAAAGTACTACGTACTTCCATTCTTTTCAAAAGACTCATTTTCATATAAAACCCCAAGATACTAACACCCGTAGTATCAAGGCATGTCTACATTTCAAACGAGTCACTACATTTTTAGAAATACATTTCTAGGCTTCTAAATCAAGTGACCCTTACTTTAAAACTTTTAGCAATTGATACCTTTAAATCAAATTGCCCTTCTTTATTTCAAGTCATTTATTTGTTTACATTACTAGAGAAAACCATTCTTTTAACTTTCCATAAAGTTGTTATAACCAACTTCCCATAAAGCCGTTATACTAACTTTATGCTTTAGAAACTAAGACGTCTTTAACCTTTCATAAAGCCGTCATAACTAACTTTCCATAAAGCCGTTATAACTCTTTATGTCTTAGACAAATTCATTCTTTATATAACCAAGAGACTTATACTTTCAAATCAAGTTACATAGCTTTCAAGATACTTCAAGTCTCTTAACTTTAAGAAATCAAGCTTCTTAACTTAGAATATCAAGTCTCTTTAACTTAGAATATCAAGTCTCTTAACTTTAAGAAATCAAGGTTCATAGTCTTAAAACTTCAAAACGTAAACTCTTTAAATTAAGTAACATATACTTTTATGCGTTGTGAATAGGTTATACTCGTTTATAATGATCTTATTAAAGCAGCCATGATCTAGAAAATGTAATACAATTGTCTTATCTTAGTTTCTATGCAGATGGAGAATTCTACTCATTTTAATATAATTGACTGTCGATACATTTTCTTTTATTAACGCTGCAATGGCTTGTTCGATACTTATTCTCATTTGTGCAGTAAATTAGTAAAGTCAACTCGACTCCAAATACTTTCTAACGACTCTTACCAATATCCCCCATAAGACTTGGTAAGAACTTAGGATAACTTAGACATAACTTTTACATAGAGTAAATCAACATACATACCTCTTAACTTCTAAGAGTAAAAGGAATCATGAAATAACACCACATGTATATTTCATAGATAGAATCATGCCAAAAGAAGGAAGAGGTTCACATACCTCGCTACGATTATCGACAAGTAGCAAAATGCTCCAAAGTACTTCAACCTTGATAGTTATTCCATCCTTTAAGTAGAATACGCTACTCGTAGTACTTCAACCTATATTAATCATAACATGTCTATCAACTCCTAACTTTTTAACGTAGAAACATACTAAGTGTAAGGTCTCTTATTCTACGGAAAATCGGGCAACACTTCATTTGTTTCTACGTACTTTTCCACCTTTTTCAAGGCCCGAAAATCAATAACCAACGCCACATTTAAGGCACAACAATTCAGCAATACAAAGGGGATTACATGCCTAATAGGACGTGTAAAATTCTGCCCCACAATCAATGTAAAACTGTCCAATATTTCCAAGCCATAATCGGCTACCATTGTCACAACAATTATCAATTTCCTTTCAATTCATTTTTCGATCCAAGTTGTTATTCCAACATGTTATATACATAATAACAATTACAACAACTAAAAATCCTTTCTTCCTTAACATGCGACGATTATAACTATCGATCAAATTGATTACAACATTAATGACTAACTTGTCCATTTTTGGTTTTAACATGTCGACATGATCCAAATCTTTTCAAACTTCATTCTATATACCACATGCTCATTTCTTAACTACTATAACATGTAATCTTCAATTACATTAAGAAGGTGAAGATTTTACCTCAATAAGCCCTAATAATGTCCAAGCGTAAAAGTCGATCATTAGCAACTTTTAGCTCCTCTTTCTATGTTCCAATCCGCTCCAAGCACTCCTTAAAAGCTCATGAAGAACTCCTCTTCAAGTTCCATCTTCAAAGTTGAAGAACACCTTAGGTTTTCGCCTTGCGACTAACGTGAAAACGTCGTTTTTCTGGGATCTTTCTATTGAGATCACCTTGTAATACCCTTAGGAACATTGGATTAAAGTATTGTGAATTATGGACAACAATTGATTTTTTTTTGTGTGGATAAGGGCATAAAGCCGAGAGCTCACAAGAGCAAGAACAATTCTTGAAATATTTTCTAAGTGTTCACTAGTCTTGCACTAGTAATGGATATTTAATAGAATCAAGGGCCAAGATTAAAACATTTGAAGGGTTAGGATTTAGTCAAGAATGTCAAGCTCCACTTGGCTAGCTTGACTTGTCAACATTTTCGTCCTACTTGGGCATGTGAAGGGTGACACGTGTCACCCTCCCATTGATCTAAAATATTTCGTTTCCCGAAATTTCCATAATTGGCCAAAATATCAGAAACCTCGTGGGCCCCACAAAACGTAAAATTTCTCGGGTGGGCCCCACGTATCCAACTCTGAAAATAAAATTCCATAATTCTGATAGATTCTAAAAGTCTTAAATAACAAATTCGGGAACCCAATTCTCACTAACGAACAATTTTCCTTCCCGAGGCTCGAAATCATTTTCCGTAGGAAAAAGCAATTCTTCTTTCGTTTCAAACTTAAAGTCGTATCTTCTCACGTACATTCTCTTAAACATGTCCTGGAATTACGGGGTGTAACAATTTTCCTTCGGAAAAACAATTCTTTTTTTCGTACCAATTTAGGGTCCTGATTCCTTACGTACATTCTCTTAAACATGTCCTGGAATTACGGGGTGTAACAACTAGTTTAGAAACCTTTATCTTGTATCAATGGACAAAGCTTGGAAGTTTAAGGATTTTTGTTCAAGAAAAAGGGCCAAAGCCGCAAGCCCTCTAGGTGTGTATATATAAAGTATTACAAGGCATGGGATGATGACAAGTGTAGGGCAAGATGGTGGACAAGTGTGGGTGGGACCCACTTGTCTTCATTTTCATGAAAATATCTAAAGTCCAAGTCAACGACAAGTGGCGGGGTGACACGTGTCACCCTCCTATTGGTCCAAAATTATTTCTTCACCAAAAACATCTATTGTCACCCTCCTATTGGTCCAAAATTATTTCTTCACCAAAAACATCTATATTTGGTCAAAATATCTCGAAACTTTGTGGCTCCACAAAACCGTAAAATTTTCCGGTGGACTCCACATGACCAAATTCGAAACTTAAAAATCCAAAATTCTAATATATTCCATTAATCCCAAATAACAAATTTGAGAATTAAATTTCAATTAATAAACCTTTTTCCTTCACAATGTTTTTTAAAATTCTCCTTAGGAAAATGTAATCTTTCTTTCGTTCCAATATTAAAGTCTTGTTTTTCCACGTACGTTCTCATCTCATCTCTTGAAAATACGGGGTGTAACAGGTAGATTCAGGTGAAATAAGTTTGTAGTACCATAACCTCAAATTGGAATTGAATGACCATTTCCGATAATTATACCATGATTATTGCTCAAATTAAAATAGGACAAGAGATTACCTTGGGAGGACGTCATATGAGATGTTGCACCGGTGTCCATGTACCATTTTGCGTCGGGTGGAGTAAGTCCAAGAGTATGCATTGCGGCCTCGATATATGTCAGGGTCGTACTGCCGAGTGGGCCTCGAGCCAGTGGCCCAAAAATCCTTAGTTGTTCTTTGGGCTCTTTGGGTTCTTGGTGAGACTGGTCCGCGATTACGGTGGATAGAGCGGCGACATGGTCGAAACAACTTCCATGCCCGTAATCGACCGATGCCCGTGGTGCCCTCGGCTGGAAGTTGTTGTTGACCGCTGCCACTGCCGCCTCCTTTGCCCTTTCCACCACCGCCGCGGTTTTTGCCTCCATTACCGCTATTTCATCCCTTTTGGCCACGGTTTGGCAAATTTGCAAATTGTGTAGAAGTCTCCTCGGACAGAGCGACAACCATGGCAGAATTCGACACGGTGACTGACTTTTTGGCAAAGTCTGCTTCTTCGAGAATGGTGGAAGATGATTGCTTTGGCGGATGAGTGAACCCACTTCACTATATGCATCGGTGAGGCCGACAACTAGTTGTAAAACAAGCCAATTGTTAGTTACCGACGCGTCAACATTCTTGAGTTGGTCCGACAACACCTTGAGCCGTTGACAATATACAGATGCATTGGAAAAATCTGTCATATCGGTGGTGGAGAATTTCTGCTCAAGAGCAATGGCTGGGGAATTAGGACAGGTTTAAAACTAGTCTCAAATTTAAGGGACCATTTATATCAGTTTCTAGAGTAATTTTTATGTAGGATACAGGTAAAATGCAAGTGACTTTATTAGAATAAAACAAACAAAAGAGATTTTACTGAATTACTTTTATAATTAAATGAACATATAAGAAATTAACTCAATGCTTACTCGTCTAAACTAAAGATAATAAAAGAATGTTGTGGGCAAACATAGAAGTCAGCTGATATTTTTAATGGAGAATTCAACAACCTGCAATGGCATTATGAATTAATCATATTAGGTAACACCTGCCTACCTACCTACCACTGAGAAAAGAAGAAGATGAAAAGCCTAGTTGATTCATTGTAGTGGCAATGAAGACAAAGTAGTAGTTGAGAGAGAGAAGCTAAGGTGTGACGTAACACTCATTCCAAAGGCTTCTTAGCTTACCAACAAATTAATTGATTCCATCTAAGTTGTTATTTTGCTGCCCTTTATTCTTTTTCTATTTACTTTTCATCACAAAAAGTTTTGCCCTAACATACTACTCATTGTTTGATGTCAGGACAGGTAATTTGAGCCATTTTTCCTGTTAACTAATTGAATATGATATCCACCTTTTGTTTTGAAACATAATTCTAATTGATTTGTCTTGTAAAAACAAGCAGGTATGCATGGTGATGCGGGTTAATCTGGATTGCCCTTCTTGTTGCAAGAAAATGAGAAGAATCATTCTTCGAATGAAAGGTAACGCATAATATGCAAACTCACTTTCCATTAGGGATCCATGGGCGGAGGAGGGTTCATCCGAACCCCCTTCGCGGCATATATACTAGGTCCAAATTATTCTTTTATGTATATATAGTAAATGTTGAATTATTGACTTCGTCGTATATATTTTGAATCCTCTTAGTGAAAATTCTGACTTCGGCACCAAATTAACTTTTTTTGTCTACAACTCTTATGTATTTTGGTGTAGAAATAGAGATGCACCTTATAGAGAAGCAACATAACAGAGTAAGCATATTTGGGCGGTTCGATCCAGGAGATATAGCCATAAGAATCAGGAAAAAAATGAACCGGAGGGTTGAGATTTTAGACATTCAATTACCCGGAAACGCCGATGGACAGGCCGAGGAGATGCGCCATGCCACAGATGGCCCTGATCAGCCCATTATGCAACAGGCCTAACAGATTTGGCATTTCTAATGGGCAGGTGAACTCTGCAGCTTGTACCGGGGATGTTCTTATATTGAAGTATTCAAAAGTTTAGCTACATGTTTTAGTATAAAGAATTTGTTGGTTTATGCATTATGCTTGTACGGAGGAACTAAGGTCCTCTTTGTATAAAATAACAAATTAATGTATGCTAATGTACATAATTAAGTTGTCTTTTAGAGAACTTTAGGTTAGTGCAAGTACAAGGAGCGGAAAGTTCATGCATCTTTGATGTCCGGAATCAAAACCAATCCACTAGAGAAACAAAGGAAAACTAAAACAAGTTATCGAATAAAACATGTGGCGTGGCGAGCCATGATCTTGAAAGCGGATTAGGATATGTTTGAAAGGGTCATTTTAAAATATATTATGGCGAGTCATAATAGTTTTTTTCGAAGTTAATGGATGCACGTGGGGTAGGTCCGCCCATGTTTGTAAACATAAGGTAATATTTTGATTTGATTTTTCAAAAATAACTTTTGAAACCTCCATTATTTTGATGCAAAAAGTTAACAAAGATTAAAACTGCACTACTTTTATATACTTTAAAAGACTATTAATGCTCCACTTAGTATTTGAGATAATATCTCATATGGCTATTCAACTAAGATAGTTCCTTTTGAAAGTCACTTAACTTTTATATTTTATCCTCATTCTCTCCTAAATCATCCTCTCTTGTTCCATTTTCTAGCCTCTCTATCATGCTCGAGCAAAATTAACTTCAACTTTGTAATAGTTAAACTATCACTTAAACTATTCAAAATGAGCTCCCTTATTGGCTCACGCTTGTTCGAATGTTACTTCTAGTGACGCTCCAATTGATAACGATCTATGAACTGAAGATCAACTACACAACAAAAATATACCTAACTAAACAGAGGATAGAGAGACTAGAACATACAACGAGAGAGAATTGAGGGTAAAATAAAAGGGTCTTGGTTAATATTTTTAGTGGGTTGGATCAATAAAATGGTTAAAATAAATAATTATTTTTCTTAAATATTGGGCTTTAAATAAAAATTCTATGTTAACAATTTAATAACGAAACACTTAAAAATGTGCTGTGACTTTATAGGTGAATACCAATAGTTAAGTGACTTTTGAGTTATAAAATAAAGTTAAGTGACTTTCTAAAAATAATATCTTAGTTGAGTAACCATTAGGGGTGACAAATTGGACCCAATCTCAATTGACCCGTCTAACCCGTCCAGATGTTAATGGGTTTGAGCATTGACATATTATTAAATAAGCTAAGTTTGAGCTAGTCCAACTTAATCCATTTATCTTGAACTGCCCAAATCACTCATTACATTAGCTCAAAATAACTCATTTACTATTCTATTTTTTACCAAAATCTTCTATTTCATATTTTTTTACATTTATAAAAAAATTATTAAAAATATGATTTTTTTTACCTCCTCCCCCTACCCCTCCACCCCATGTCCTATTTCATCCTCAAATTTCTTACCTACCCCCGCCTACCACATCCTCAAATTTCTATTTTTAATTTTTATAAACAATTTTTAAAAATATGATTTTATTTACCTCCCGCCCGCCCTACCCACACCTACCCTCCACCCCACCCCATCCTAAAATTTATATTTCATATTTTTGTTACTTTTATAAAAAATAATATTAAAAATATGATTTTTTTATCTTACCTCCCCTACTCCCCTCCCGCACTACCCTCCCCCTACCACCATTCTCAATTTTTTTTTTTATAAACAATTTATAAAAATATAATTTTTTTCTTACATCCCCCACCATCCGCCCTACTCACACCTACCCATACTCAAATTTTTATTTCATATTTTTTGTTACTTTTATAAAAAAAACATTATTAAAAATATGAAATTTTTTCGTACCCCCCTACCCCCACCCTACCCCAATCTCAAATTTCTATTTTATATATTTTTTACTTTTATAAATAATTTATAAAAAATATGAAATTTTTTCTTATCCCAATCGCCTAACCCCATCTCACCTCACTTTCTCCATTCTCTAATTTTTATTTTATATTTTTTTACTTTTATAAACCATTTATAAAGAATATGATTTTTTTTTTTACCCCCGCCCATATCCACACCTACCCCACCCCATCCTCAAATTTCTATTTTATTTTTTTTTGCTTTTATAAAAAATGAAAAAATTCTTAAAATAATATTCTTATTTTAAAAATAAAGATATAGAAAAATCAAATATCATACAAAATAAAATAACATCAGAAAGGTAAGTTTGAAATTTATAAAAGTAATGAGTCAAGTTGGGTTATCACCCATCATTTAGTCTATCTTGACCCACCCAACCCATCTTAGTCCTGGTAAATTTTGGACGGGTTGGACATTGACTCATCTACAACTTCAATTCATCTTAGACCTGCACAATTTTAGCCCAAACGACCCATCTGCCCCCTCTAACCATCTAGATATTATTTCTTTAATATTTTAAAATTTTCAAATGGCCAAACTTTGAAAATAATGTCACGCTTCACATAAAGCATCAACCAACATATATATTATATGAAAAATCCATTCCTATCGCATTAGCAAATTTTAGTAGTAATATTCCTTTTAAGTCAATTAAAAAATAATGATATATTTTTATATTTAATAATAATTTAATTTTTATATTTTTAATGAAATTATTTTTAGCAATACAAATTATTATGGATAATTTTAGATCACAATTCTAAAAAAATTCTAAAAAAATTCTTAAATTTTGTGGCAAGTGAAAAAGGAAAGAGTATGATTAACCGTTAATAAGCCTTCCCGTGTGCATTTTGTGTTTATATGTAATGTTGGCATATCTTATTTGGTTCAACTTATTAATAAGTCACTTAAAAATCCTATTTGACATATCTTATTTGTATGTAAGTCACTTAAAAATCCTAGATAAGATATGTTTATATGTAATGTTGACAAATGTTAGAAGGTGAACCTTGGCATAATCATAAGAGTTACTGTGGAAATATTCTCTAGTATAAATGTAAGATAAGCTCGAGTATAAGGGGATTTCAATAGACATATCGGGTCACTTTCGGGGTTATGACGACGTGCATAGAGGCTTTGGCCTCGGGGACATGAATGGGGGAGGCGTCTCACTTTTGGAGCTCGCTAGAGCTTTTGGGATGGTGATAGCCAATTTGAGGTTCCTGAAGAAGGAGGAGCGCTTGATGACTTTTTATAGTTCGGTGGCTAAGACTCAGATATACTTTTTGCTCCTTAGGAAGATTGACAACAGTCTTTGTAAAGACTGCAAGATTATTCCGAGGGAGTATCTTACAACCCGACATAAGCTTTTGATGATGAATTTGGAGATCAAAATGGAGAAGAAGAAGATGGCTGTGGATGACAGGTAAAGAATCAAATAGGGGAGTTTGATCATGGCTAGTGCAAAGGAGATGAGGGAGAGGTTGATGGCCAAGTGGGCTTGGGGGATTAGTGGGAATGCGATCGGTATGTGGGACAGGACGACCAGTTGCATTCGAGAGGTAGCTAGAGAAGTGTTTTGGGTCTAGAGGGGTAGCCGTGGTGGGCATCGAGGGGACTGGTAAAGTTCAAGAGAAGGTGGAAGCGAAGAAAATGACGTATTCGAAATTGGTAGAAAGTAAGGATTAGGTGGAGAAGTGGATGAATAGGGAAGCGTATAAGATGACGAGGAATGAGGCAAAGCTTGCGGTTACGGCGGCGAAAACGACGACTTTTGAACGAATGTATGTGGAATTAGAGGGAAAAGGCGGGGATATAAAGCTGTACAGACTAGCCAAGGCGAGTGAGAGGAGGTCTGTTACACCCCGTAGTTCCATAGCTACTAAGTGAGAACATGATTATGGAAATTAGATTTGAAAGTTGGAAGGAAAGTATATTTACATTTTCTCTATGGAAGTGGGGCAGAGTTTTACACGTCAAGTAGATGTGTAATCCCCTTTGGTTAACTGTTGGTTGTGCCCTTAAGTGTGGCTTGATTGTTGTTAAATTTGGGCATTGGAAAAGGTGGTAAAGTACGTATAAACAAAGGAAGTGTTGCCCAAATTTTCGTAGAATAAGAGGGCAATTACTTGGTGTATGTCTTATACTAAGTGAGCTAGAAGTTGATAGAAGTATTATTGTCATTATAGGTTGAAGTTCTACGTGTGACGTATTCTACTTAGCGTGTGGATTAACCGAAGAGGTATGTGGAACTCTTCCTATCTTTCCTTAAGCATGAACCTTATAAAATGTTGGTACGGTGGACGTACATGTTTTAAATGAAATCGGATTCATTGTAGTATATGAAAGTATACTTGACTTGAATTGTAAAGTGTGAGTCACTTGAGTTTAAAGGAGTAAGTAACTTGATTTTAAAAAGTGGAAGTGCCTTGATACTACGAGTGTTAGTATCTTGAGGTTTATTACACGAAATGATTCTTTTATAAAAATAGATGTACATAGTACTGTTGGGGTTCAAGTCCTTAAATATTACATGACATGAAAAGTGCCTTGAGTTTTATAAAATGATAGTTCATTCATTTTATTCTAATGAGAGTCAAAGAGTATTTAACTTGCATATGTTTGCTCATAATAGCCTTTCGTGCAAGTGTTATATTTCTATACCACCGCGTCCCTTGTTGGAGGGCCGGCCATATTATTGTATTATTTATGTGGACATGTTTACATGATGGAGGAATTCCATGGACATGCTTCCACTATATTGTTCCATGGACATGCTTTCACGATGGAGGAATTCTGTGGGCGTGCGGTCATGATGCGGGTTCAATCCCCGGGTGATTACATTATTCCATGGACTAGCTCTCCATGATGACATGTTCCCGAGATGAAGGAATTCCACGGGCATGCTTTTATATTGCGGGTTTAAGACCCATGGTTAGAATTGCATAATGATTCTGAGGTAAGGTGCCCCTGATTTTGACATGACTGCTTATATTGTGAAATGGTCTTATTTTGGTTATCATACTTGTCTCTCGCTTTATTTGGACTGTTATGATTTCATTACAGTACTTTCAGTTTCACATACTTGGTACATCTTTCATACTGACCCCCTTTCCTTGGGGGCTGTATTTCATGCCGCAGGTGTAGGTACACTGTTTGGTGATCCTCGCTCTTAGGATCTCTGTTCAGTTTTTGAGGAAGCTCCATTATTTCGGAGGCTTGTCTTTTGGTACGAAGTTACAGTCTTATGTACATTCAGGGGTAGGGGTATGGCAGGGCCCTGTCCCGTCATAGTTATGTGTCCAAACTCTTAGAGGTATGTATTCATATGTGGGCTGGACTTGCGGGAGTTGTATTTATTTTGGGGCCAAATGTATAACTGTATCGTTGGGTTATTCCCTTTTTATATATATATAGCGGCAACCTCAACGGCGTGCCTTGTTGCTACTTATACAGTTTCCATATTTTATTGGCCTATGTCTTATATGTGATGTGAGGGTATAAGAGGGGGTGCCCAGGTAGGGCACTAGTCGCGGGCCCGGGGTCGGGTCGTGACAAAAGTGGTATCAAAGCAGTTAGTCCTCGGAATGTCTACAGTCCGTGTCTAGTAGAGTCTTGGTTATCGGTGTGTTGTGCACCACACCTATAAATAGGAGGCTAATTCTCACTCTGAGATCATGCAATAGAGCTGTGTTATTAGGTTGATCCCTCTCTAACGTATTATTGTGTTACAGCTATGCCTTCGAAGAGGACAATAGTGGCCCAGAAGGGCAAGTCAAAGTCAGTAACAGGAGTTGCTGCTAGCCAGACACACAGATAGTTACTAGGGCTCAGGCCCAGACTATGCCTGAGGTTGTGGCCCAGTCGACGAGCTCGGTTACACCGCCAGTACCAGAGGAGCTTAGAGCAACTCTAGAGGCCCCGATACTTGAGCCTCCAGTTCCTCAGCCGGGGGAAGAGGATGGGGACTTCAGGGATACAGTCCAGCTACTGGCTAGGATAGTAGCAGGACAGACTCACAGGCAGGAGCCGGTAGCTAACCCCAGAGCAGATAGTTTGAGAGTCCGGGACTTCTTGAGTTGTAGTCCGCCAGACTTTTATGGGTCGAGGCCTGAGGATGATCTTCAGGAGTTCATCCGTCAGATCCAGCGGACGATGAGGGTGATTAAGGCTTCGGAGACCGAGTCGGTCGTATTGGCTTCATACCGGTTGCGCGATGTAGCAGTTAACTGGTTTGAGTCATGGGAGTTGTCTAGGGGCGAGGGTGCTCCTCCAGCTATGTGGGACGAGTTCACAGTGGCCTTTCTTGACCACTTCTTGCCTCCTGAGATGAGGAAAGCCAGCGTTGAAAGGTTCTTGACTTTGAGGCTGAGAGGACTATTAGAGAGTACAGCCTGGAGTTTGACTCCTTGGCTCGGTACGCACCCACTATAGTAGCGGAAATGGCAGACAGGGTACACCGGTACGTGATGGGGCTAGACCATTATCTTATTGATGGGTGCATGGCAGTAGCGCTTCAGGACATGGATATTGCTCGTAATCAGGCGTATGAGGTCGTGATGGAGATCAGCCTAAGAGGGCCAGGACGGCTGGGTTTTCGGGTGAGTTTCGAGGCGGGCAGCCTCGACAGCAGGTGAGGTATGCATCTCAGCCAGCACAGAGTGCTCCTCCACAATCTTCAGGCACGAGGTTTGTGATCACCGGTATTCGGGGGCAGTCGAAGTGCGAGTTCGCAGATGTTCGAGTGCTAGCGGATGAGTCACCACGCCTCGGTGTGTCCGATGTGGTAGGTCCCATTTTGGGGAGTGTCGTTCTACTTCGGGAGCCTGTTATTCTTGCGGACGTCAGGGCCATTTGGTGAGGGATTATTCGTACAGAGGCGGCACGGGTAGTATGGCTTAACCTACGAGTCGATTTCGGTCATCATCTTACGTAGCTATGCGCCGGAGAAGGTGTTCACGGGCGGCCAGTCGCGGCGAGTCGTGGAAGAGGTTCTAGTTCCGGGGGTCCTTCGAACCGCATTTATGCCTTGGCCAGTCGACATGATCATGAGGCTTCGTCGGATGTCGTCACAGGTATATTATTTCTCTCTGTGACGTATATGCTTTGATAGATCCGGGTTCTACTTTGTCCTATATATCTCCTCTTGTTGCTGGTAGAATAGGAATAGAACCCGAGTCGATAGAACCTTTCGAGGTAACTACACCGGTATGTGATTCGGTGATAGCTGAGTGGGTATATAAGAATTGTCCGGTGATTATATACAGTCGTCAGACCCTAGCAGACTTGATAGAGTTGGATATGACGGATTTTGATGTCATTATGGGTATGGACTGGTTGGCTTCCTATTATGTCAATGTTGACTGTAGAGAGAGGTTGGTCCGATTCCAGTTTCGCGGTGAGCCGGTTATTGAGTGGAAAGGGAATACTGCATCGCCGAGGGGTAGGTTTATTTCTTACCTCAAGGTCAGGAAGATGGTTCGAAAGGGGTATATCTATCATCTGATTCGGGTGTTCGATACGGAGGCTGAGGTACCAGCTCTTCAGTCGGTTCTGGTTGTTAGTGAATTCTCGGATGTACTGATGATCTCCCAGGTATTCCTCCAGAGAGGGAGATAGAGTTCTGTATTGATGTTCTGCTAGATACCCGACCGATATCCATTCCGCCGTAGACACCTGCTGAGTTGAAGGAGTTGAAGGACCAACTGAGAGACTTGCTTGAAAAAGGCTTTATTAAGCCTAGTACATCACCTTGGGGAGCACCAGTGTTGTTTGTGAAGAAGAAGGATGGGTCGCTGCGTATGTGTATTGACTATAGGCAGCTGAACAAGGTAACCATCAAGAATAGGTATCCCATCCCCAGGATTGATGATTTGTTTGACCAGTTGTAGGGTGCTAGGTGGTTCTCCAAGATAGACTTGCGATCAGATGCGAGTTAGAGAGACAGATATCCTGAAGACTGCATTCAGGACCTGGTACGGGCATTATGAATTCAGAGTGATGTCTTTTGGGTTGACTAATGCTCCAGTGGTGTTTATGGATTTGATGAACCGGGTGTTTCAAACCATTTCTGGATACGTTTGTTATAATATTCATTGATGACATCCTAGTTTATTCTCGCTCAGAGCAGGAGCATGCGGATCATTTAAGGACAGTACTTGAAGTCCTCCAGCGCCGGCAGTTGTATGTCAAGTTTTCGAAGTGTGAGTTCTAGTTGGCCTCAGTGGCATTTTTGGGGCATATTATCGGAGCCGACGGTATTCGGGTGGATACTCAAAAGATTGAGGCGGTGAAGACCTGGCCCAGACCTACTACGCCTACTGAGGTGCGTAGTTTTCTGGGGCTAGCGGGGTATTATCGGAGGTTTGTGGAAAAGTTCGCTTCGATCTCAGCATCTTTGACTAGGTTGACTCAGAAGGCGGCTAAGTTCCAATGGACGGATGCTTGTGAGAAGGGCTTCCAGTTATTGAAAGATAAGTTGATGACGACTCCGGTTCTTACTCTTCCCGAGGGATTAAAGGGTTATGTCGTGTATTGTGATGCTTCGGGTGTTGGGCTAGGGTGTGTGTTGATGCAGCATGGTAAGGTTAGCTTACGCGTCCCGACAGCTCAGGAAGCATGAGAAGAACTACCCTACTCATGATTTGGAGTTAAGAGACAGTGATACATGCTTTGAAGATATGGAGACACTATCTATATAGGGTTCATGTTGACATTTATACGGATCACAAGAGTCTCCAGTATATCTTCAAACAGAAGGAGTTGAACTTGCGGCAGAAACGGTGGTTAGAGTTACTTAAGGACTATGATGTTGATATTCTATACCACCCAGGAAAAGCCAATGTGGTTGCAGATGCTCTTAGTCGTAGATCTATGGGTAGTCTGATAGATGTGCATCCAGATAGAAGAGAAATGGTTCGTGAGATACATCAACCAGCGAGCCTTGAGATTCGGTTGGTTGATTCCGATGACAGTGGAGTTCGGGTTAGAGAGGTTGTCGAGTCTTCCATTGTAGAAGAGGTAAAGAGGCACCAGTATGAGGATCTGGTTCTAGTACGGTATAGAGATGCGGCTCTTCGTAAGGGCGCGACTCTATTTGAGGTAGCACCAGATCGGGTGCTAAGGTATGAAGGTAGATTGTGTGTACCCGATGTTGCAGGGCTTCGACAGCAGGTTTTGCGGGAGGCACACAATGCTCGTTACTCTATTCATCCGGGGTCGACAAAGAGGTACCATAACCTCATATGCGTATAATGGTTGGATGGCCTGAAGAGAGACGTAGCAGGATTTGTTGCTCAGTGTCCGAATTGTCAGCAGCTCAAGGTAGAGTACCAGAAGCCTGGTGCGTTATTAAGATCCCGACTTGGAAGTGAGAGGTGGTTAATATGGATTTCGTTACAGGGTTGCCTCGTACTCAGAGGAAGTGTGACTCCATTTGGGTTATAGTAGATAGGTTGACGAAATTAGCTCATTTTCTTCCTGTCAGGACTACTTACTCGACTGAAGATTATGCTAGGCTTTATATCAGAGAGATTGTGAGACTGAACGGGGTTCCTACATCTATTATATCAGACAGAGGAACTCAGTTTACAACTAACTTCTGGAGGTCATTCCAGAAGGGGTTAGAGACACAAGTGAGTCTCAGTACTGCGTTTCATCCTCAGACCGATGGGCAGGCAGAGCGTACTATCCAGACACTTGAGAATATGCTGAGGGCCTGTATTATTGATTTCAGGGGTAGCTGGTAGGATCATTTGCCACTTGTGGAGTTTGCATATAACAACAACTACCATTCTAGTATTGAGATGGCCCCGTATGAGGCCTTATATGGAAGGAAGTGCAGGTCGCCGATTGGTTGGTTTGATGTTGGCGAGGCTACGTTAGTTGGTCCAGACTTGGTTCAGCAAGCTGTGGATAAGGTGAAGCTTATCCGGGAGAGGTTGTTAGCAGCCCAGAGTCGACAGAAGTCTTATGCAGATAATCGACGTCAGCACTTGGAGTTTCAGCTTGACGATTGTGTTTTCTTGAAGGTATCACCCATGAAGGGTGTGATGAGGTTTGGTAAGAAGGGGAAGCTTAGCCCGAGGTACATTGGGCCTTACCAGATTGTTCGTAGGGTAGGCAAAGTTGCCTATGAGTTGGATCTACCATCAGATTTGGAAGCGGTACATCCAGTCTTCCACGTATCGATGCTACGTAAGTGTATTGGTGATCCATCTAGAGTCTACTCAGTAGATGATGTCCAGGTGACAGAGGAGTTGGCTTATGAGGAGAGTCCCATAGTCATACTTGATCGCCAGGTCCGGAGGTTGTGGACTAAGGATGTGTCTTCCGTCAAGGTATTGTGGCGGAACAACAATAGGGAGGAGATGACCTGGGAAGCTGAAGATGATATGCAGAGGAAGTATCCTCACTTGTTCCCTACACCTCCAGATAATTCTATTCCTTACTCGACTATATTGTGTCAAGAATAAGACTGTGTTATATTGTGGCCATGTGAGGCATCTTCGTGTTTGTTGAATATTGGTTGTTAGGTATAGTTAAGAAACTATGCCGAGATTTGTATAGCTTGAGACCTAGTATGAACATTCGGGCCTAATGTTTCTAAGGGAGGAAGAATGTTACACCCCGTAGTTCCATAGCTACTAAGTGAGAACATGATTATTAGATTTGAAAGTTGGAAGGAAAGTATATTTACATTTTCTCTACGGAATAATTTTGGATACTACAAATGTGACGGCGAGAATTGATACGTGTGGTTGAATTCTTTCCAATAGAATTATGGACTAAGTATTAAATTAATTAAGTCTTGGTATATGTATGTTGAGGCCATCGAAATTTCATGAAAAAAAATGGCTAAGTATGAGATATTTATTTGAAGGTGGACAAGTGGGGTGTTATGGGTCCCCCTCCACTTGTATTGCTACACTTATATTAAGACAAGTCTTGAAGACTTGAACTCACAAGAAAATATCTTCATCTTTCTCAAACTCTCATCTCTCCTTAATCTTGAGAATTTTGAAAATACCATATCCAAAGAGAAGAACAAGATCAACTTAGTTTATTTCCAAGATTAAGCACCTAGACTAAGTTCTAAGCCAAGTTTAATACACACAAGAGGGAGATATGGTGCATGACCGAAAATAGGTCTTGAAGCCCTTAACTTGTTATGAACTTTTTGGAAGGAAAACATGAAGGTAAGATGGGTGTAAGGTTGTAGAGGATACATATACGTGATTGGAACTTGAAGAAGAGGTGTAGAGGAGGAGCAAATTTCCGTGAGACTTGGGACTGTTTTGGACGATTTTTGGGCTCAAAATAAGGTAAGAGATCTTCTTCTTTTAAAGTAATTGGATATTACATGTTGTTATGTTTAAGGGATGAATTGTTTTAAGAAAGAAATGAAAAATAAGAAGTGTAAGTAATAGATATTGGTGTTGGCCGAGACTAGGGAATCTTGGCGTCGTTGGATCCGTTGGATATTATTGTTGTTATTTACACTTATTGCATGTTAAAATGAAGTAATCTTGTTATTGATATTTGATATGGAGTATATATAAGTGTTGAAATGTGATTCAGATTATAAAGGATTATGGAAAAAGGGCTTTGGATTGTTGTAGTTGTTGTGGCCGAAAAACTGCCCAAAACTGTTAGACGTTGTTGTGTCGTTTTAGGGACTGTTTTGTGGTGTTATAATGCTGAAAAATAAGCCACCAACATGCATGATTAATGTGGTAAAATTGCTAATGAAAGTTCTAAGGAATAAGGGTGTTAAAGGCTCCACATTGTACCCTTAATGTTGATTAATTGTGGACTGTTTTTATGGATTGTTTTTATGTGATTGTGGGGCAGAATTTTACACGTCAAGTAGGCGTGTAATCCCCTTTGGTTAACTGTTGGTTGTGCCCTTAAGTGTGGCTTGATTGTTGTTGAATTTGGGCCTTGAAAAAGGTGGTAAAGTACGTATAAACAAAGGAAGTGCTGCCCAAATTTTCGTAGAATAAGAGGGCAATTACTTGGTGTATGTCTTATACTAAGTGAGCTAGAAGTTGATAGAAGTATTATTGTCATTATAGGTTGAAGTTCTACGTGTGGCGTATTCTACTTAACGTGTGGATTAGCCGAAGAGGTATGTGGAACTCTTCCTATCTTTTCTTGAGCATGAACCTTATAAAATGTTGGTACGGTGGACGTACATGTTTTAAATGAAATCAGATTCATTGTAGTATATGAAAGTATACTTGACTTGAATTGTAAAGTGTGAGTCACTTGAGTTTAAAGGAGTAAGTAACTTGATTTTAAAAAGGGGAAGTGCCTTGATACTACGAGTGTTAGTATCTTGGAGTTTATTACACGAAATGATTCTTTTATAAAAATAGATGTACATGGTACTGTTGGGGTTCAAGTCCTTAATATTACATGACATGAAAAGTGCCTTGAGTTTTATAAAATGATAGTTCATTCATTTTATTCTAATGAGAGTCAAAGAGTATTTAACTTGCATATGTTTGCTCATAATAGCCTTTCATGCAAGTGTTATGTTTCTATACCACCGCGTCCCTTATTGGAGGGCCGGCCACATTATTGTATTATTTATGTGGACATGTTTACATGATGGAGGAATTTCATGGGCATGCTTCCACTATATTGTTCCATGGACATGCTTTCACGATGGAGGAATTCTGTGGGCGTGCGGCCATGATGCGGGTTCAATCCCCGAGTGATTACATTATTTCATGGACTAGCTCTCCATGATGACATGTTCTCGAGATGAAGGAATTCCACGGGCATGCTTCCTTGATACTGGTTATAAATTATACTTTGTACTTGCTGACAGTGATGAAGGAATTCCACGGGCATGCTTTTATATTGCGGGTTTAAGACCCATGGTTAGAATTGCATAATGATTCTGAGGGAAGGTGCCCCTGATTTTGACATGACTGCTTATATTGTGAAATGGTCTTTTAAAAAGGTAAAGTTGATTCTCATTACTCTCATATTTACAAGGCACAGTTGTACTGTTATTTTGGTTATCATACTTGTCTCCTACTTTATTTGGACTGTTATGATTTTATTACAGTACTTTCAGTTTCACATACTTGGTACATCTTTCGTACTGACCCCCTTTTCTCGGGGGCTGCATTTCATGCCGCAGGTGTAAGTACACAGTTTGGTGATCCTCGCTCTTAGGATCTCTGTTCAGTTTTTGTGGAAGCTCAATTATTTCGGAGGCTTGTCTTTTGGTACAGAGTTACAGTCTTATGTACATTCAGGGGTATGGCAGGGCCCTGTCCCGTCATAGTTATGTGTCCAAACTCTTAGAGGTATGTATTCATATGTGGGCTGGACTTGCGGGAGTTGTATTTATTTTGGGGCCAAATGTATAACTGTATTGTTGGGTTATTCCCTTTTTATATATATATAGCGGCAGCCTCATCGGCGTGTCTTGTTGCTACTCATACAGTTTCCATATTCTATTGGCCTATGTCTTATATGTGATGTGAGGGTATAAGAGGGGGTGCCCAGGTAGTGCACCAGTCGCGGGCCCGGGGTCGTGTCGTGACAAGGTCCCATGACTTGGATCACGTGAGGTGCATCAAGGACTAAGACGACAAAGGACTTAGGCGGATGTGACAGTCTTACTTTCATAAACTCGTGAACGAAAAAGGAGATAGAGATATTATGCTGGGAGATCTAGAGCAATCTAGTTGGTACCGAGATTTTGGGTATTGTAGAAACATTAAGGTGGAGGAGGTTAAGGGTGATGTTCGCAGAGGCGCAGGGGACACCGATCGGGCCTGATGAGATTCTAGTTGAATTTGAGAATAGCACAAGCAGGGCATGTTTGGAGTGACTGAGAGAGTTGTTTAACGTCATTTTTAGTATGCCGAGAATGCCCGAAGAGTGGAGTTGGAGTACAATGATCTCTTTGTACAAAAACAAAAGTGATATCCAGAGTTGCAATAATTATAAGGGTATCAAGCTGCTAAGCCACACTATGAAAGTTTGTGAAAGGGTTATGGAGATGAGGGTGAGAAAAGGCGTGTCTATTTTCGAGAACCAGTTTGGATTCATGCCTGGGAGTTCGACCACAAAAGTCATTCATCTTATTAGGAGGTTGGTGGAGCAATATAGAGAGAGGAAGAGAGACTTACATATGGTTTTCATCGATCTCGAGAAGGCATACGACAAAGTACCTAAGGAGGTTCTATGGAGATGTTTGGAGGTTAGAGGTGTACCGGTGACGTACACTAGGGCGATCAAGGATATGTATGATGGAGCCAAAACCAGGGTTCGAACAGTAGAAGGAGACTTAGAACACTTCCCAGTGATGATGGGGCTGCACCATATCTTAGCCCATTCTTATTTGTCTTGGTGATGGATGGGCTGGTGCGACAAATCCAAGGGGAGGTGCTATGGTGTATGTTATTCGCAGACGACATAGTCCTGATTGATGAGACTCGTAGCGGAGTGAACGCTAAGCTGGAGGTTTGGAGACAGACTCTAGAGTCTAAAGGGTTCAGGCTGAGTAGGATCAAGACAAAATACTTGGAGTGCAAGTTCAGTAACGGGAGCGACCTTGAGACAGATGTGGAGGTGAGACTTGGTACTCAGGTCATTCCAAAGAAAGGAAGGATCAAGCACCTCGGGCCTATTATCCAAAGGGATGGAGAGATTGATGATGATGTCACACATCGCATTAGGGTAGGGTGGATGAAATGGAGGTTCATATTTGGAGCTTTTGTGATAAAAGGTGCCACCAAAACTTAAAGGCAAGTTCTATAGGGTGGTGGTTAGACCGACTATGTTGTATGGGGCGGAGTGTTGGTCAGTCAAGACTTCGCACATCCAAAAGATAAAAGTTGCGGAGATGAGGATACTGAGATGGGTCTGTGGGCATACAAGGAAGAATATGATTAGAAATGATGATATTCGGGACAGTGGGAGTGGACTCGGTGGAGGATAGGATGCGGGAAGAGAGGTTGAGATGGTTTGTGCATGTGCAGAGGAGAGACACAGATGCCCCAGTGTGGAGGTGAGACGTTGGCTATGGACGGGTACAGGAGGGGTAGAGGTAGGCCGAAGAAGTATTGGGGAGAGGTGATTAGACGGGATATGGCGCAGGTGCAACTTACTGAGAACATGATCTTAGATAGGTGGTTATGGAGGACACAGATTAGGGTAGAAGGGTAATAGGTAGTCGAGCGTAGTCCTACTTACGCTTGCAAAATGGTAGTTGTAGTGTTATTATTGTAGGTCTGCTTAGCCTATCATACTAATAGGCGCAGTATTGCTTTATAGTCCCCTGTTGTTTTATTTCTATTTCTGTTGCTATGTGTTCTTTAGTGTACTTTGTTTAGCTTATTTACCCGCGCTAGTTATTGCTCACTTTTTCAGAATGCGCTATCATGGCTTATTCGCTTTGATACCAACATTTTCATATTGCTTTAAATTTTTTTGACCGGGTCTGACCGTTTCTCTTGTTTTTGCTTTGTTTGTACTTATGTTTTGTCTTGAGCCAAAAGTCTCTCGAAAACAACCGCTCTACCTACCAAGGTAGAGGTAAGGTTTGCTTACACTTTAACCTCCACAGACCCCACATTATGAGATTTCACTGGATATATTGTTGTATCTTATGATGTTGTAAAGATGCGTCTTTCTGTGCTCTCCTTTGCGTCTGAATCTTCACCTGTTGGTGATTGTTTAAGCTTCAGTTAGGTCATGGCAGGATCCTCTGGCAAAGGATATAATTCCAGCAAATTCCACCCGCAATTGCTTGCTGAGACCTTTGAAGGCCACAGTACAGCAGATGATGAGTTGTCTGGCAGTATTAACATGAATGGTGATATCCATCAACCATCTGTTCTTAACTTCCCATTAAGTTTGAACCATATGTTGGAATGGAGTTTGAATCTGCTGAGGATGCCGGAGAATTTTATGAGCTATATGGAAGGCGCATGGGTTTCACTATACGAAATAATCGCACTCGCCATTCCCTGAAAGATAATTCAATAATTGGTCGGGAGTTTGTCTGTTCAAAAGAAGGTTTTCGATCTGGAAAGCATGTGAAGAATAGAGGCCTTCCGTCACAACCAGCAACTAGAGAGGGATGCCATGCAATGCTGAGAATAGCTGCTAAGGATGGAGGGAAGTGGGTAATATATACCTTTGTAAAAGAGCATAATCATGAGCTTAATCCAAACAAAATACCACCTCGACGATCCCACAGAATTGCGTTATGTGAGGTACTGTTTATATTGCTAATTTGGGTCCTTGACTTTTATCTCCCAATTTTTGTGACTATACATGGCAAATCACAAGGTAAACTTAGGAAGGTATTTAACTTTGGAGCTGGGTGTGTACAACAAGAAGTTGGCCCGAGCACCATCGTTAATAATAATAAATATTATTATTGTTATTATTAACAGTATTATTGTTATTGTAATTATTATTATTCTAGCAATTGAGGTTGTCCACATTTTCTACTTGCATATAAATCTGACAAGATTACAAGGCTCTCAGCAAACACTGGACTTAAAGGTACTCCTACTAACATGAGTAAAAGTAATTCCCACTGATTGGTATTGTCTTATATAGAACTTTGTCCTCCATTGTAGGGGCTTTTTACTTGATCTTCATGGATTTCAAAAGATAGTAGGTCTGTCGAGACGAACTGCTTTATGTGGTTTTTAGGTTTACCGGTCCCCTTTGGTGTTATTCACCATGTTTTCATATCTGCTAGATCTGGAGGTCGACCTATGCTATAACAAAACTATCTAAACGACCTTCTCTCTTTTTTCTCTATTTGGGCTACTTGCACCCTATTCCAGATATGGTCATTATTAATCCTATCAATTTTCTATAAGCATATATTCATCTTAGCATTTGTATCTATATGATACTCATCTTGCAACAATTTGGGACTTCAGATAGCCCAACATTCGCTGGGGGATGGTACTAAAATCTTGTTCTGGTCTGATATATGGTGGGAACTGAAAGTTTAAAAGAAAAGTTTCCAGTTTTATATAGCTGCTCCACAAACAAAATGGGAAGGTCGCTGATTTCTACTCTAGTAGTGGTTGGGAGTTGATTCTCAGAAGAAACCTAAATGACTGGGAGATATATGATTTTGTCCAATTAATGCAACTACTGAACAATGTCAGTTTGGAATATAGCAGAAGTGATTCATTGATCTGGGCAGAGTGTGGTGATGGAAAGTTAGCCTACTAATGAAACAACAAGGGCTAGATGGAATAAGATGTCCATGGAATGCAATTTGGAGAACTAAGGCACCTGTTAAAGTGGCTTGTTTTGGTTGGGTTGCAGCAAAGGAAGCTTGTCTTACTCAGGAGAATCTGCAGAGAAGAGGAGTTGTTTTAAGCAATAGGTGCTATATGTGTGAAGAAGAAATAGAAACAGTCAATCATCTCCTCATTCACTGCAAAGTGGCAAGACAATGTTGGGAGTTCTTCTTAAATAAGTATGGTATCAAATGGGTAATGCCTCCCAATATCAGGAGCTTGCTGGAGACTAGGCATTATAAAATATGGCAAAAAGTAAACAAGCAGTATGGAGAACAATTCCACTTTGCATTTTATGGACAATTTGGTTGGAGAGGAATAAGGTCTGCTTTGAAGGGAAAAGGCAACATATATCCAGGATTAAAAATAGTTGTCTTTTAAACTTGTATTTCTGGTGTAAAGCAGTGTCATGGAAAATATGGAGCAATATATGAACTTTCTAGACGAGATAGGAGAATTGTAGTTTTGTTGAGTTAGTGGTGGTAGCTGGACTTTTGTATCCTGTACCATCTTGGTACTTTTTTTAATTCCTTAATAAAATATTACCTTATCACAAAAAATAAAGATAGCCCAACATTCGCTCTATATAACATTGTTGGTCTTATCACCGTTCTATAGAACTTACCTTTGACTTTGATAGGTGTGCTCCTATCACATAACACTTTTTGCAACACTTCTCCATCTCATCCATCATACATGTCGATTCTATGTACAACATCTTCATCTATCATATCATTCTTTCTAGAACATCAAGTTAAATATCTGAATTATTTGCATTTAGGCGTCATAGTCCCATCTAATTTCACATCAACTTCACTCTTCTTATGTTGGCTAAAATTGTGATGCATATCTTCAATCTTACTTATACTTATTTCTGGAGTATTCGTAGGTCAAGATTTTGGTTGATACTCTCACTAGTTTCGTCAATTAGCACAATATCATCTGCAGATTCTACACATCATGGGACCTCATTAAATATATTGTTTGTCAGCTCATCCATAACTAGGATAAACGAGTACGAGCTCTATATCGACCCCTGGTGTATTTTCACAGTTATAGAAAATTCCTTTGTATCCCCTATTGATGTTCTCACATTTGTGACGTCCTCACCAATTCCTTCCCCAACACCCACCAAAGAACTTCTCTTGGTCAATGAATACTATGTGTAGATCTTCTTCGTCTCACGATAATCTTTTATCGTTGTTCATAGCGAAAGTATAGCCTTCGTTATAGATCTACCAGACATAAATCAAAATTGGTTCTCTATCATTCTTGCAATGTCCCTACATTTCCACTTTATCACTTTTTCCCAAACTTCCATTGTATGGCTCATAGGTTTAATGCCATGATATTTCACACACAAATTTGAATATCTCCGTTGTTCTTATATATTGGAATCAAGATACACTTCTCCACTCGTCACACATTTTACCACCTTTTTTTTTATGAAGTCACATTTTACTACTCAGTATAGCATAGAATTGCTTTGTAAGCCAAACTACTCCTACCTCTCCAATACACTTGCAAGCAAACCTCAATAAGGATACTATTTGGACCACATGCTTTTATATCAAAGTTCTTGTAACATCCTTTATTCAGTCGACTTAATTTAATGAGTCTAGCTAAAGTTTCTGTGGTGCAAAGATTTATGGAGATCTATAAAGTTATCCTCGTGATTCGAGATGAACAAATGATCAAAATAGCCATTCCATCTCTCCTTGATCTCATTATCTCTTGTCAACACTTGTTGAGAGTCGTCTTTAATATACTCCACCTGGCCTATGTCCTTATTCCTCTTCTCTCATGCATGCTGGTTGATAAATTTTGTTCTTCCCGTTTAGTGTCCCTAGCTTTTTGTACAATCCATCTAGGGCTTCCAATCGAGTGCAACTGATAGCATTATTTGCTTCTCTCTTGGCTCACATACTCTTTAAAGGGTTCTCTGTCTTTTGCTTTTGGTAACTTTCTATAGCATTCTCTTTTTTTTTAATAGCCATTTGCGCCTCCTGATTCCACCACTAGGATTATTGTGGTTGAGGTCCTAGGCCTGTAGACACCTCTAACTCTTCAATCACTACATTCATAGTGCAACTTGACATTGCCTTCTATGGGATGTCTGCGTCCCCATCTAACTCCCGCACTCCCTGGCCGCGTCGGATGTCGCTTTTCTTGAAACATTAAACTGGCTTGTTCCTTTTAGTGCCACCACCGAATTCTTGGTTTTGTGCAACTCGTCCAATCTCACTCAACTTTTTTGTTTTACATCTAAGCCCATCAGTCTATGTTAGTAGTCATAGCTTCTCCTGGTATAATATTATAGTCCTTACAAAACAACTTTTGTACAATCTCCTCAATTACTTTACTATTTTCTTCCAACATTACTTGGGTAACACGAAAATTAAGTTAATTTGCTAACATCCATGTAAAGTATAATTGTATTGTCTAGAAATGGGATGAAGCAGGTGTAGTTAGATGGTTTGAATATCAAGTTATTGGTAAATATTAGGGAACTTTACTTTTTGGAAAGTGGCAATTGGTTTTGATTTACAAGCATATAATATAAAATTGCAGCTGAAAATTGAAAATATTGGATAAAGAACTGTTATGGTTATCAATGTGGTGTCGTTGCTTGCTCTTTTAGCTCTTCTATTCTATATAGAGAACTTAAATGATTCCAGCATGTTCCCTTGCGAATCTGTCGCTTTTTCTATTCTCCGGTAACTATCGACTTACTCTCGTATAGTTCTTTTGAAAATATGAAGCCTTCTATATGCTGAACTGTGTCGTGGTGTTTGCCTGTTGGAGCAGGCTAACTCTACACTGTTTATATGTTGTGTAACCTATGACTCTATTGCTCTTGAACTCCATATGGTGTTCGGAGCCTAATGAGACTTGTAGCAAACTATGAATGAGATTATTGGTAATGCTACATTCTTCGGTTTGACTGTAACATGAATTGCCTGTATCAATATACAACAGTTCAATTGGATTTGATATATCAAAGAAACTATTTATTATCTCGAAGCTGCATGTCAACTAAATGGTATTCGTTTCATCCTTTATGTCCTGGACATTGGGTGTTCTTTAAGTAATGCAAGCATGACGTGAGGGATATAAAAGAGCATTGATTTTTTTTTTTTGGATAAGTAAAAAAGCTTTGATGATTTAGCTTTTGATGTACTCTGGATTTTGATAGCGGTACATCAAATGTGAGAACTACCTTGTTATCCTCTATCTATTTTTTTCATGAATACTAGGGATATCAAAAGCATTTTCTACTTACCTCAAACTTTAGTACTAACAAACATGAAAGTGAACTGTTTTATCTTTGTTGTCTTTTGCTATGTTCCCTTTTATGTTTCGCATGAAGACACTGATTTACTCCATGTTCCCCCACGATATAACGTTTGCAGGATGAGAAGGATCTTAAAATTCGAGAATTATCAACACAGCTGCACCGAGAGAAAAATGATATCTGCAGTTTATCAAGAAAAAATGCAGACAATATTGAGATATATTGAGGAACACACTCAATGTTTATCAATCAATGTAGAAACTGTGATTAGCAATGTTAGAGAGCTTGAAGCTGAAGAACCAGATGATAGTGACTTGGATTCATATGAATAGAATCACAGTTTGGTTACTGATGAAATGCGTAATAATCTAACCCGTCTCTCCTACTTCTAATGGGTGTTTCTCGCAGCGAATATTTACTCTGAGTACTTATAGCGATGTAAATGGGGCGGGGCGGGACAAGCTTTGACTCACTAAGATTTTAACCTACCTTGCCCTGTCCCAATTGGTACTAGATTCCTGTTTGATTTTTTTGACATTAAATTGACATAGGATTAGAACACTAATCAGTGGTAAACTAATTATTGACGAGCAGTGCATGGTTGAAGGACTTTGAAACTCATCATCAATACAAATTCATACACTGCTTCATCTACGTGAAAACGTGTTGTGTATCCTTTTTCCAAATTAGTAGATACATACCATATCATCATCCTTGGTCATTAAATAATTTGCAAAGCTTTTTACTTGAAGAGAAATGTTTGAACTAAGAATAAGAACTACTCCTTAAACATTCTTCTATGGCTTTTGTTAGTGTTTTTTATTATTGTTGCTGTTACAATTTACATCAAATTATTATAAAAGCGTGTATACAGTGCAAAGCCAACTGCTAACCTGGACAGGCCCAGGCTTAGCATGCAAACCAACAGAACAACTAGATGATCTACATTGCTTTACTAAGGATAAAAATTACGTTCCTGCCTACTCCAACTCCAGGCTTCTCTTCTCCTAGGAATTCTAACTTGGTATGCAAGCTCAAGAAATGGATTTATGTTATGGCCTCCGGCAAGCTAAAGCAGGCACCAAGAGCTTGTTTGCTATCTCCCTGCAAGTTTAGGCTTCATATGACCTCTATACATAGCTTCTTGTATAATAAAATGTAGTAGTACTTTAGGTGTCCTTTGTACATGTTGGAACACTCTTCTGTTTTTTGCAATTACTTGTTTGATTAGTTATATTTAAAATTTTAAGCATTACGATTTGATCTTCATTGAAGGGGAGCCTTGGAGTAACTGGTAAAGTTGTTGTCATGTGACTAGGAGGTCATGAGTTCAAGCCGTGGAAACAACCTCTTGCAGAAATGTGAGGTAAGACTGCGTACAATAAACCCTTGTGGTCCGGCTCTTCCCTGGACCCCGCGCATAGAGGGAGTTTAGTGCACTGGGCTTCCCTTTTACGATTTGATCTTCATATACTCTTTGTGAATATGTAGATTTCTGTAACTACTCAATCCTCTTTGAGCATTTATGTAATAAAATGTGTTTTGATATTTTGTATATGTGTTTACTAATGGGACTTCCTGAGGAGTTCGAATGAGTATTAGACGAAGTACTTTCTCGTTTCAATTTAAGTGTCTTATATTTTTTTTTTGTCTGTCCCAAAAAGAGTGCATCTTTTTATATTTAGTACTTTTTCAATCTCAAGACAAGTTTAAGACCACAAAATTTAAAAGACTCAACACATCTTTAATTTAAGATCACAATATTTAAAAGTATCCCTTTATTTGTTAAATTCTCAATCAAACTAAGAGAGTTTAGAGACGGGGGGGAGTATTAGTTTTGCATTTACAAAGAGGGGCACATGCCAGGCCGCTGCAAGAGTGGGCTAGGGATTGTAAAAGCAGAAGTCGTTAATGTTGACTTTCTGAAGTTGCTAGAGTCCAAGTCGCAAAGGCGAGGGTGGTCCGCCACCTGAGGTTTTGCATTTGCCAAGGGTTTTCTGCATTGGGATGGAGGTTCCGCAATTGCAACACCACAAGTGATATAAAAAACATAGAATTTCAAAACCTTTCTTTCTCTAAAACAATCATTGAGACCTAAATTAATGAAAAAGAACGTTTCTATTTTTTTTTTTGAAAATATTTCCAAATACCAGGTTACAGACCTCTGCCAAAAAAAAATAGATGTTGCAATGACAATAGGCGAGTTACTTTTACATCAGAAACTTTAGGACAAAATATGAGGTTATATGAACTATAATATGATTAATATTACCCTCACTCCCCACATTTGATGATGCCATATGAATTTTTAGGACCTGTCTTATTTGAATCAATAAAATCTATGCATACTCGTCATTTCCCACGCTTCTTATGAACTCTACTATATTAGCTGGTCAATCGGGATAGCATACTTTTAGGATGGATTCATTGTCAATAAGTTTCTGAACATCCTCGTTCACAATTTATTTCGTTCGAGGGCTATCTTTCTTCGCTTTTGCTTGATCGGGGAAAAAGCTGGGTTGATTTTGAGCGTATGGTAATGACGAACGACTCAAATCATTTTTACCTTATAAGATACAATCGAAAAATCTAAAAGATAATAATTACTTGATTATTTTCATTAATTTAAAAGGATATATACATATACATGATATACAATATCTAATTATGAACTTTAACTTTAACTTTAACTTTAACTTTAACTTTAACTTTAACTTTAACTTTAACACGAGTACGTGTTAGTTTTGCTCAACACAATCTATGTAAGTGTTGCATGCATGATCCATTAGCCAGATGTAGTAGCAAAGAGGAATGGAGATAGTAAATGCAGAGAGAATATATTTTGTGCAAGCTTTTCGGTATATTCATTTCATTCCAACTACACTTATTTATACTACTAGATTTGTACTACTTATCCTTAAGCATATAGCCACGGTTACAAATATAACCAACAAATAATCGGAACTTGTACTACTTATGAAACTAATGTACGGTAAAAGTATAACTAATGTATACTAGTGTATATCTTCAACACGCCCCCTCAAGCTAGGAACTGAAAACAAGTTTTTAAATCCTAGCTTGTATAATAGATAATCATGTCGTCCTTGACTTAATCCCTTTGTGAGAACATCTGCAGGCTGCTCCTCAGTAGGAAGATGGACTGTACAAATCAAACCTTGTTGTAATTTCTCTCTGACAAAATGACAATCAATGTCGATGTGCTTGGTTCTTTCATGAAAGCCAGAGTTGACTGCTATTTGTATGGCAGACTTGCTGTCACTGTGCAAAGGTACAAGAAGCTTGATAGGAACATGTAGTTCAGAAAATAATCCAGAGAGCCAAACCACCTCTGCAACTGCAGAGGCCAAACTTCAGTATTCAGCCTCAGCTGAGCTCCTCGACAAAGTGCAATGCTTCTTTGATTTTCAGGAGATGAGGGAGGACCCAAAAAACACTAAATAACTAGTAATGGATCTTCTAGTATTGAGGCAAGAAGTCCAGTCAGCATCACAATAAGTAGTAATACTGTTAGTTTCCCCCGCTGGCATAAAAATGCCCAGCCTTGGTGCTTGTTTAATATACCTTACCACTCGATGTGCAGCTAGAAGGTGAGATGTCTTAGAGGCTTGCAAGAACTGGCTTAAACACTGGACATCAAATGAAATATCAGGCTTGGTATTAGTCAAGTATAATAACCTTCCTATCAGTCTCTGATAACTGGTTGGATCAACCAGCAATGGATCAACAGTCTTTGTTGCTGCTTCCTTAATTTGCTCATCATACACAATGGATGTCAACTTGACATTGAGCTCCACTGGTGATCTCACTGTTGTCACGACCCGACCTCGGACCCGCGACTGGTGCCCTACCTGGGCACCCTTACAGGTATACATCAGAGAATAGTAGCGGAACATACATACATAAACTTAACAAGAAATAAATAATAGGTTAGCCGATAAGGCTACCTGACTGGATACATATAAATATGTAAAACCAAAAGCAGTTACCTTTTTTTTTTTTTACAAAGCGACCCACAAGATATGACTACAGACCTCTAAGAATTTCTGACATAACAATTGTGACGGGATAGGGCCCCGCCATACCCCTGAATGTACATAAATCTACAACCTCAGGGAGCCGTACAAAAAGACAAAGCCTCCGGAGAAATGGAGCTTTCCATGAACTGAACAATGATCCTAAGAGTGTGGATCAGCAAGCTATGTACCTCAACCTGCGGCATGAACGCAGCCTCGAAGGAGGTCGATCTGAAATATGTACCAAGTATGTGAATCGAAAATCGTAATGAAATCATAACGATCATAAAAAGCTGAGACATGTATGATAACCAAAATAACGATCTGATGTGCCTTGCCAAGTGAAAGTAATGAAAGTCGGTTTTACCTTTTAAAGACTATTTCAACCCATGAACAATAGTCACACAGGCTACTGGACGCAACCTCAAATATTCATAGCGTGCGTGGAATCCTCATTCGCCTGACCATAAGTGTAAAATATAACCACGTGACGCGCCTGGCATCCCACCTCATCGTGAACATATACAATGCATATATATTTATATATATATATATATATATATATATATATATATATATATATATATATATATATATATATATAAATCTCTGCCGTGGAATCCATCATCACTTGTGACCTTAAGTGTAACATATAACCATGTGACGCGCCCGTGGCATCCCACCTCACTGTCGGCGTACACACATACAATACATACATATATATATATCTCATGCCCGTGGAATCCCTCATCTCGGGTACATGACTTCATGGAGGGCTGATCCATGGGGTAATAGTACAAAACATGGTCGCATGCCCCGAAATCTCTCATCGTATAAGCATGGCCATAGGGTAATAATCATATATAACATGCCCGTGGAATCCCTCATCTCGGGTACATGTCTTCATGGGGAGCTAGTCCATGGAGTAATAGTCGTACATAACATGGTCGCATGCCCCGGAATCCCTCATCGTATAAGCATGGTCATGGGTAATAAAACAAGTCCGGGAATCTAACCCGCCTCCTGGTCGCATGCCCCAGAATCCCTCATCGTATAAGCATGTCCAAGGAGTAATAAAAACAATCCGGGAATCTATCCCGCATACTGGATCCATGCCCCGGAATCCCACATCGTATAAGCATGTCCAAGGATCAATCACAATGGAAGCATACCCGTGGAAGCCTCGTCGCTGTCGACGCGTCAAGTAAATTCACAACAAAACAGTATGCCTCGGTGAGAGTCAAGGCAGCGTAAACATATAATACTTGCACTCAAGGCTATCACAAACAAGCATAGGCAAGTTCATAAAATCTTTAGACTTTCATTTTATATACTCAAGGCATTTTTCGTTTCACATAAAAATTCGGGAATTTAACCCAAAGTACTACGTACTTCTTTTCCTTTAAAATGACTCTTTTTCATATAAACTTCCAAGATACTAACAACCGTAGTATCAATTCATATCTACTTTTCAAGACAAGTCACAATACCTTTTAGAAATACATTTATAGGCTTCTAAATCAAGTGACTTCTTTCTTTTGAAACCTTAAGAAATTGATGTCTTCAAATCAATTTGCCTTTCATTATTTCGAGTCATTTATCATTACTTACATTACTTCGAGTAAACCACTCTTATAATCTTTCCATAAAGCTATTATAATCAACTTCCCATAAAGTCGTTATACTAACTTTATACTTTAGGCAAATACATTCTTTTTATAACCAAGAGACTTATACTTTGGAAAACCAAGTATCGCATACTTTCAAAATACTTCAAGTCTCTTATCTTTTAGAAATCAAGTTTCTTACTTTAGAAGTCAAGTCTTCTTATCTTTTAGAATGTCAAGTAATCAATACTTTCCAAATCAAGTATTCTATAATTTTAAATCAATTCATTTCTTCCTTTAAGAATCAAGTCCCATAACTTGAAAAAATAAAGTCTCTTAACCTTTTAAGAATTCTTAGTTCATAGTCTTAACACTTCATAACGTAAATTATTTAAGTTAAGCAGCATATGCCTTATGTGTGTGAGTAGGTTATACTTGTTTATAACGATCTTATTAAAGCAACCATGATCTAGAAAATGTAATACAATTTTGTCTTATCTTAGCTTCTATGCAGATGGAGAATTCTACTCATTTTAATATAATCAATTGTCATTACATTTTCCTTTATTAACGCTGCAATGACTTGTTCGATACTTATTCTCATTCGTGCCGTAAATTAGCCAAATCAACTTGGCTCTAAATACCTCCTAACGACTCTTACCAACATTCTCCATAAGACTTGCTAAGAACTTAGGATAACTTAGACATAACATTTACATAGAGTAAATCACATACATACCTCTTAACTTCTAAGAGTAGAAGGGAACATGAAATAATACCACATGTATATTCCATACATAGAATCATGCCAAAGGAAGGAAGAGGTTCACATACCTCGCGACGATTATCGACAAGTAGCAAAATGCTCCAAAGTACTTCAACCTTGAGTTATTCCATACTTTAAGTAGAATACGCTACTCGTAGTACTTCAACCTATATTAATCATAACATGTCTACTAACTCCTCACTTCAAACGTAGAATATTCTAAGTGCAAAGTCACTAAATTCTACGGAAAATCGGACAACACTTCCTTTGTTTCTACATACTTTTCCACCTTTTTCAAGGCCCGAAAATCAATAATCAAACGCCACATTTAAGGCCCAACAATTCAGCAAATACAAAGGGGATTACACGCCTTAACAGGACGTGTAAAATTCTGCCCCACAATTAATATAAAACTGTCCAACAAGTCAAGCCATTCTCTGCTTCTATCTATATCAACAACAATGTCAATTTTCCGTTCAATTCCTTTTTAATCCAAATTGTTATTCCAACATGTTATATACATAATAACAATTACAACAACTATAACTCCTTTCTTCCTTAACATGCGACGATTGTAACTAACAATTAAATTGATTACACCATAAATGGCTAACTTGTCCATTTTCGGTTTTCAACATGTCGACATGATCCAAATCTTTTCAAACTTCATTCTATATACCTCATGCTCATTTCTTAACTACTATAACATGTAATCTTCAATTACATTAAGAAGATGAAGATTTTACCTCAATAAGCCCTAATAAAGTCCAAGCGTAAAAGTCGATCCTTAGCAACTTTTAGCTCCTCTTCTTGTGTTCCAATCCGCTTCAAGCACTCCTTAGAAGCTCATGAAGAACTCCTCTTCAAGTTCCATCTCAAAAGTTGAAGAACACCTTAGGGTTTCGCCTTGCGACTAACGTAAAAACGTCGTTTTTCTGAGATCTTTCTATTGAGATATCCTTACAATACCCCTAGGAACCTTAGGTTAAAGTCTTGTGAATTATGGAACAAGATTGCAAAATTTTCCTCCTAAGCCGAGAGCTTCACAACAAGAACACAAGTTCTTGATTTAATTCTAAGTGTTGGAAGACTTGTCTTGCTACTAGTGTGCTTATATAACACATAGGAGGGTCTAGATTATAATACTTGTTAGGTTTGGATGAAAGAGATCAAGCCAAGTGGCCCTTGGACTTAGTCAACAATATCAAGCTCTTTAATTAGCAAGACTTGGTCATCTTAACATTGGCCAAATGACCATTTTGCCCTTGGCATATTCGAACAAGCCTAAGTAGGGGGGTGACACGTGTCGCCCTCCCATTCGTCCATAAAAATTTGTAACCCTCGTGGGCCCCGCAAAACGTAAAATTCCTCGGGTGGGCCCCACGTGACCAAATTCCCTAAAAAATAAATTTCCATAATGATAATAAGTTCCATACTCTTCAAATAGTGCATTTTGAGAATCTACGAACATTTTTCCTTTCCGACGTTCGGAAGATTTTTCGTCGGAAAAACAATTCTTCCTTTCGTACCCTTTTCAAGTCTTGTGTTCTCGCGTCCATTCTCTTATTCATGTCTTGGAATTTCGGGGTGTAACATTCTTCCCCCCTTAGAAACATTCTTCCCCCCTTAGAAACATTCGTCCCCGAATGTTCTTTCGGAGTCCAATCTAATTAGATAGCGACATAGTCTCCTTTTACTGCACCCTTCATACAACATATGCCACCCATGGCCACACAACAATACTTATACTAAAATGTCAACCTTGGCACTCACGAAGCCAACTAGTCCATACTCATAATGACCTCAAAGTCTGTCGTAATCATCTCCACTAGGTCCACTAGGGTCTGACGACTGTATCATCACCGGGCAAATCTCATATACCCGCTCAGCTACCACCCCAAACACTCACGGGTGTAGTTACCTCGAAAGGTGCTTATGGATTCAGGCTCTATTCCCTTACACTTGGTTGCTATCTTTCTTACTGGTCGTAGTCTTTCCGTACTTCCAACTCATACTAGCATACATACATAACTTCCATACCGATTCTGGCCTCCAATCTTTGGAGTTTACTAAATCGAACAATATAAGGCCATTTCCGGCTCTCACGACCTGGTTCCGGTGGAACGCGTCCACGAACTCGTACAACGATTAACTAAGCTTGAGCCTTACACCCTCGTGACCCTATCACATAGCGGGACTATCTCCAACTGACCCCATTCCATTCCGAGCTACGGGTTGACCCGCAACAGTCCATAACCCGATCCATTGTCGCACTAAATTCTCATTCTTGGTCTGGAATAAATCTTATTGCCCGAGGAAGCCTTATATACCTAAGGTCTCGGCGGTTATCAATATTCTTAGGCTCGCAATTTCCATGCTCCAAGCCTACCTTACCAGTCCCCCCCCTCCCCGTAAACGGGTATAATAACTTCTCATAATACCATAATCATGTCGTCTTGATCACAACAACCAATACTTACTCCATACGGATCACATCCGTACAATTCTCTTAAGCCTACCACGTAGCTTAATCTATTAACATGGTATTCCATTAAGTTCCTTAACATGACTTCTTAAGGGTTCGCTACCCTATCAGACAGCTCATCATTTCCCAATTATCTCAAAATAAAACATAAGACCTTGGCGAGAATTTATTAACTATTTCATGCCTTCCCGGTATCTAGTTAGTCCTTACCAAATCCTGGTAAAAATCATTCTAGGCAACACACGTCTGACCCTCAAACATAACTCCGTATAGCTGTATGTCACAATATCAACTATACTACAATCATTACCAACTGGATACGTAATCCACATAGTCCTTCCTGGGTCACTGCTGCATTTCTCATAGCTGCAATCAACATAACTCGTTAGGGAGAGACGACCCTAACAACACAACTCTATCGCACGATCTTAGAGTGAGAAGAATGGAAACCAATCCTAAATGTCCTGCAGCCTCCTGATTATAGATGTGGGGCACAACACACCGATAATCAAGACTCTACTAGACACGGTCTGTAGACACTTTCCGAGGACTAACTGCTTTGATACCACTTTTGTCACGACCCGAACTCGGGCCCGCGACTGGTGCCCTACCTGGGCACCCTTACAGGTATACATCAGAGAATAGTAGCGGAACATACATACATAAACTTAACAAGAAATAAATAATAGGTTAGCCGATAAGGCTACCTTCCTGGATACATATAAATATGTAAAACCAAAAGCAGTTACCTTTTTTTTTTACATAGCGACCCACAAGATATGACTACAGACCTCTAAGAATTCTGACATAACAGCTGTGACGGGACAGGGCTCCACCATACCCCTGAATGTACATAAACCTACAACCTCAGGGAGCCGTACCAAAAGACAAAGCCTCCGGAGAAATGGAGCTTTCCATGAACTGAACAGTGATCCTAAGAGTGTGGATCAGCAAGCTATGTACCTCAACCTGCGGTATGAACGCATCCCCCCGAAGGAGGTTAATACGAAATATGTACCAAGTATGTGAAACTGAAAATACTGTAATGAAATCATAACAGTCTATAAAAAGCTGGAGACATGTATGATAACCAAAATAACAGTACACTGTGCCTTGCCAAAGTGAAAGTAATGAAAGTCAGTTTTACCTTTTAAAGACTATTTCAACCCATGAACAATAGTCACACAGGGCTACGGACGCAACCCTCAAATATCATAGCGTGCCCGTGGAATCCCCCATCACTGCCGACAGCCATAAGTGTAAAATATAACCATGTGACGCGCCCGTGGCATCCCACCTCACTGTCGGCGTACACATATACAATGCATATATATATATATATATCTCCTGCCCGTGGAATCCTACATCACTGCCGACAGCCTTAAGTGTAACATATAACCATGTGACGCGCCCGTGGCATCCCACCTCACTGTCGGCGTACACACATACAATACATATATACATATATATATATATATATATATATATATATATATATATCATGCCCGTGGAATCCCTCATCTCGGGTACATGACTTCATGGAGGGCTGATCCATGGGGTAATAGTACATAACATGGTCGCATGCCCCGGAATCCCTCATCGTATAAGCATGGCCATAGGGTAATAATCGTATATAACATGCCGGTGGAATCCCTCATCTCGGGTACATGTCTTTATGGAGAGCTAGTTCATGGAGTAATAGTCGTACATAACATGGTCGCATTCCCCGGAATCCCTCATCGTATAAGCATGGCCATAGGGTAATAATCGTATATAACATGCCCGTGGAATCCCTCATCTCGTGTACATGTCTTCATGGAGAGCTAGTTCATGGAGTAATAGTCGTACATAACATGGTCGCATGCCCCGGAATCCCTCATCGTATAAGCATGGTCATGGGTAATAAAACAAGTCCGGGAATCTAACCCGCCTCCTGGTCGCATGCCCCAGAATCCCTCATCGTATAAGCATGTCCAAGGAGTAATAAAAATAATCCGGGAATCTATCCCGCATCCTGGTCGCATGCCCCGGAATCCCACATCGTATAAGCATGTCCAAGGATCAATCACAATGGAAGCATACCCGTGGAAGCCTCCGTCACTGTCGGTACGTCCAAGTAAATTCACAACAAGACAGCCGGCCCTCCAACTGAGAGTCACGGCAGCGTAAACATATAATACTTGCACTCAAGGCTATCACAAGCAAGCATAGGCAAGTTCATAAAATCTTTAGACTTTCATTTTATATACTCAAGACACTTTTCGTTTCACATAAAAATTCGGGAATTTAACCCAAAGTACTACGTACTTCTTTTCCTTTAAAATGACTCTTTTTCATATAAACTTCCAAGATACTAACAACCGTAGTATCAATTCATATCTACTTTTCAAGACAAGTCACAATACCTTTTAGAAATACATTTATAGGCTTCTAAATCAAGTGACTTCTTTCTTTTGAAACCTTAAGAAATTGATGCCTTCAAATCAATTTGCCTTTCATTATTTCGAGTCATTTATCATTACTTACATTACTTCGAGTAAACCACTCTTACAATCTTTCCATAAACCTATTATAATCAACTTCCCATAAAGTCGTTATACTAACTTTATACTTTAGGCAAATACATTCTTTTTATAACCAAGAGACTTATACTTTGGAAAACCAAGTATCACATACTTTCAAAATACTTCAAGTCTCTTATCTTTTAGAAATCAAGTTTCTTACTTTAGAAGTCAAGTCCTCTTATCTTTTAGAATGTCAAGTAATCAATACTTTCCAAATCAAGTATTCTATACTTTTAAATCAATTCATTTCTTCCTTTAAGAATCAAGTCCCATAACTTGAAAAAATAAAGTCTCTTAACCTTTTAAGAATTCTTAGTTCATAGTCTTAACACTTCATAACGTAAATTATTTAAGTTAAGCAACATATGCCTTATGTGTGTGAGTAGGTTATACTTGTTTATAACGATCTTATTAAAGCAACCATGATCTAGAAAATGTAATACAATTTTGTCTTATCTTAGCTTCTATGCAGATGGGGAATTCTACTCATTTTAATATAATCAATTGTCATTACATTTTCCTTTATTAACGCTGCAATGACTTGTTCGATACTTATTCTCATTCGTGCCGTAAATTAGCCAAATCAACTTGGCTCTAAATACCTCCTAACGACTCTTACCAACATCCCCCATAAGACTTGCTAAGAACTTAGGATAACTTAGACATAACCTTTACATAGAGTAAATCACATACATACCTCTTAACTTCTAAGAGTAGAAGGGAACATGAAATAATACCACATGCATATTCCATACATAGAATCATGCCAAAGGAAGGAAGAGGTTCACATACCTCGCGACGATTATCGACAAGTAGCAAAATGCTCCAAAGTACTTCAACCTTGAGTTATTCCATACTTTAAGTAGAATACGCTACTCGTAGTACTTCAACCTATATTAATCATAACATGTCTACCAACTCCTCACTTCAAACGTAGAATATTCTAAGTGCAAAGTCACTAAATTCTACGGAAAATCGGACAACACTTCCTTTGTTTCTACATACTTTTCCACCTTTTTCAAGGCCCGAAAATCAATAACCAAACGCCACATTTAAGACCCAACAATTCAGCAAATACAAAGGGGATTACACGCCTTAACAGGACGTGTAAAATTCTGCCCCACAATTAATATAAAACTGTCCAACAAGTCAAGCCATTCTCGGCTTCCATCTATATCAACAACAATGTCAATTTTCTGTTCAATTCTTTTTTAATCCAAGTTGTTATTCCAACATGTTATATACATAATAACAATTACAACAACTATAACTCATTTCTTCCTTAACATGCGACGATTGTAACTAACAATTAAATTGATTACACCATAAATGGCTAACTTGTCCATTTTCGGTTTTCAACATGTCGACATGATCCAAATCTTTTCAAACTTCATTCTATATACCTCATGCTCATTTCTTAACTACTATAACATGTAATCTTCAATTACATTAAGAAGATGAAGATTTTACCTCAATAAGCCCTAATAAAGTCCAAGCGTAAAAGTCGATCCTTAGCAACTTTTAGCTCATCTTCTTGTGTTCCAATCCGCTTCAAGCACTCCTTAGAAGCTCATGAAGAACTCCTCTTCAAGTTCCATCTCAAAAGTTGAAGAACACCTTAGGGTTTCGCCTTGCGACTAACGTAAAAACGTCGTTTTTCTGAGATCTTTCTATTGAGATATCCTTACAATACCCCTAGGAACCTTAGGTTAAAGTCTTGTGAATTATGGAACAAGATTGCAAAATTTTCCTCCTAAGCCGAGAGCTTCACAACAAGAACACAAGTTCTTGATTTAATTCTAAGTGTTGGAAGACTTGTCTTGCTACTAGAGTGCTTATATAACACATTGGAGGGTCTAGATTATAATACTTGTTAGGTTTGGATGAAAGAGATCAAGCGCTGCCGCCCGACTTAGTCAACAATATCAAGTTCTTTAATTAGCAAGACTTGGTCATCTTAACATTGGCCAAATAACCATTTTGCCCTTGGCATATTCAAACAAGCCTAAGTAGGGGGGTGACACGTGTCGCCCTCCCATTCGTCCATAAAAATTTGTAACCCTCGTGGGCCCCGCAAAACGTAAAATTCCTCGGGTGGGCCCCACGTGACCAAATTCCCTAAAAAATAAATTTCCATAATGATAATAAGTTCCATACTCTTCAAATAGTGCATTTTGAGAATCTACGAACATTTTTCCTTTCCGACGTTCGGAAGATTTTTCGTCGGAAAAACAATTCTTCCTTTCGTACCCTTTTCAAGTCTTGTGTTCTCGCGTCCATTCTCTTATTCATGTCTTGGAATTTCGGGGTGTAACATTCTTCCCCCCTTAGAAACATTCGTCCCCGAATGTTCTTTCGGAGTCCAATCTAATTATATAACGACATAGTCTCCTTTTACTGCACCTTTCATACAACATATGCCACCCATGGCCACACAACAATACTTATACTAAAATGTCAACCTTGGCACTCATGAAGCCAACTAGTCCATACTCATAATGACCTCAAAGTCTGTCGTAATCATCTCCACTAGGTCCACTAGGGTCTGACGACTGTATCATCACCGGGCAAATCTCATATACCCGCTCAGCTACCACCCCAAACACTCACGGGTGTAGTTACCTCGAAAGGTGCTTATGGATTCAGGCTCTATTCCCTTACACTTGGTTGCTATCTTTCTTACTGGTCGTAGTCTTTCCGTACTTCCAACTCATACTAGCATACATACATAACTTCCATACCGATTCTGGCCTCCAATCTTTGGAGTTTACTAAATCGAACAATATAAGGCCATTTCCGGCTCTCACGACCTGGTTCCGGTGGAACGCGTCCACGAACTCGTACAACGATTAACTAAGCTTGAGCCTTACACCCTCGTGACCCTATCACATAGCGGGACTATCTCCAACTGACCCCATTCCATTCCAAGCTACGGGTTGACCCGCAACAGTCCATAACCCGATCCATTGTCGCACTAAATTCTCATTCTTGGTCTGGAATAAATCTTATTGCCCGAGGAAGCCTTATATACCTAAGGTCTCGGCGGTTATCAATATTCTTAGGCTCGTAATTTCCATGCTCCAAGCCTACCTTACCAGTCCCCCCCGTAAACGGGTACAATAACTTCTCATAATACCATAATCATGTCGTCTTGATCACAACAACCAATACTTACTCCATACGGATCACATCCGTACAATTCTCTTAAGCCTACCACGTAGCTTAATCTATTAACATGGTATTCCATTAAGTTCCTTAACATGACTTCTTAAGGGTTCGCTACCCTATCAGACAGCTCATCATTTCCCAATTATCTCAAAATAAAACATAAGACCTTGGCGAGAATTTATTAACTATTTCATGCCTTCCCGGTATCTAGTTAGTCCTTACCAAATCCTGGTAAAAATCATTCTAGGAGACACGCGTCTGACCCTCAAACATAACTCCGTATAGCTGTATGTCACAATATCAACTATACTACAATCATTACCAACTGGATACGTAATCCACATAGTCCTTCCTGGGTCACTGCTGCATTTCTCATAGCTGCAATCAACATAACTCGTTAGGGAGAGACGACCCTAACAACACAACTCTATCGCACGATCTTAGAGTGAGAAGAATGGAAACCAATCCTAAATGTCCTGCAGCCTCCTGATTATAGATGTGGGGCACAACACACCGATAATCAAGACTCTACTAGACACGGTCTGTAGACACTTTCCGAGGACTAACTGCTCTGATACCACTTTTGTCACGACCCGAACCCGGGCCCGCGACTGGTGCCCTACCTGGGCACCCTTACAGGTATACATCAGAGAATAGTAGCGGAACATACATACATAAACTTAACAAGAAATAAATAATAGGTTAGCCGATAAGGCTACCTTCCTGGATACATATAAATATGTAAAACCAAAAGCAGTTACCTTTTTTTTTTACATAGCGACCCACAAGATATGACTACAGACCTCTAAGAATTCTGACATAACAGCTGTGACGGGACAGGGCTCCGCCATACCCCTGAATGTACATAAACCTACAACCTCAGGGAGTCGTACCAAAAGACAAAGCCTCCGGAGAAATGGAGCTTTCCATGAACTGAACAGTGATCCTAAGAGTGTGGATCAGCAAGCTATGTACCTCAACCTGCGGCATGAACGCATCCCCCCGATGGAGGTTAATACGAAATATGTACCAAGTATGTGGCGAAAATCAGAATGAAATCATAACGATCATAAAACTGGAGACATGTATGATAACCAAAATAACAGTACATTGTGCCTTGCCAAAGTGAAAGTAATAAAAGTCAGTTTTACCTTTTAAAGACTATTTCAACCCATGAACAATAGTCACACAGGGCTACGGACGCAACCCTCAAATATCATAGCGTGCCCGTGGAATCCCCCATCACTGCCGACAGCCATAAGTGTACAATATAACCATGTGACGCGCCCGTGGCATCCCACCTCACTGTCGGCGTACACATATACAATGCATATATATATATATATATATATATATCTCCTGCCCGTGGAATCCCACATCACTGCCGACAGCCTTAAGTGTAACATATAACCATGTGACGCACCCGTGGCATCCCACCTCACTGTCAGTACACATACAATACATATATATATACATACATATATATATATATATATATATATACATATATATATATATATATATATATATATATATATATATATATATATATATATTTATATATCATGCCCGTGGAATCCCTCATCTCGGGTACATGACTTCGTGGAGGGTGATCCGTGGGTAATAGTACATAACATGGTCGCATGCCCCGGAATCCCTCATCGTATAAGCATGGCCATAGGGTAATAATCGTATATAACATGCCGGTGGAATCCCTCATCTCGGGTACATGTCTTCATGGAGAGCTAGTTCATGGAGTAATAGTCGTACATAACATGGTCGCATGCCCCGGAATCCCTCATCGTATAAGCATGGTCATGGGTAATAAAACAAGTCCGGGAATCTAACCCGCCTCCTGGTCGCATGACCCGGAATACTTCATCGTATAAGCAAGTCCAAGGAGTAATAAAAACAATCCGGGAATCTATCCCGCATCCTGATCGCATGCCCCGGAATCCCACATCGTATAAGCATGTCCAAGGATCAATTACAATGGAAGCATACCCGTGAAAGCCTCCGTCACTGTCGGTACGTCCAAGTAAATTCACAACAAAACAGTCGGCCCTCCAACTGAGAGTCAAGGCAGCGTAAACATATAATACTTGCACTCAAGGCTATCACAAACAAGCATAGACATGTTCATAAAATCTTTAGACTTTCATTTTATATACTCAAGGCACTTTTCGTTTCTAAAAATCCGTGAATTTAACCCAAAGTACTACGTACTTCTTTTCCTTTAAAATGACTCTTTTTCATATAAACTTCCAAGATACTAACAACCGTAGTATCAAGTCATATCTACTTTTCAAGACAAGTCACAATACCTTTTAGAAATACATTTATAGGCTTCTAAATCAAGTGACTTCTTTCTTTTGAAACCTTAAGAAATTGATGCCTTCAAATCAATTTGTCTTTCATTATTTCGAGTCATTTATCATTACTTACATTACTTCGAGTAAACCACTCTTATAATCTTTCCATAAAGCTATTATAACCAATTTCCCATAAAGTCGTTATACTAACTTTATACTTTAGGCAAATACATTCTCTTTATAACCAAGAGACTTATACTTTGGAAAACCAAGTATCGCATACTTTCAAAATACTTCAAGTCTCTTATCTTTTAGAAATCAAGTTTCTTACTTTAGAAGTCAAGTCTTCTTATCTTTTAGAATGTCAAGTAATCAATACTTTCCAAATCAAGTATTCTATACTTTTAAATCAATTCATTTCTTCCTTTAAGAATCAAGTCCCATAACTTGAAAAAATAAAGTCTCTTAACCTTTTAAGAATTCTTAGTTCATAGTCTTAACACTTCATAACGTAAATTCTTTAAGTTAAGCAACATATGCCTTATGTGTGTGAGTAGGTTATACTTGTTTATAACGATCTTATTAAAGCAATCATGATCTAGAAAATGTAATACAATTTTGTCTTATCTTAGCTTCTATGCAGATGGAGAATTCTACTCATTTTAATATAATCAATTGTCATTACATTTTCCTTTATTAACGCTGCAATGACTTGTTCGAAACTTATTCTCATTCGTGCCGTAAATTAGCCAAATCAACTTGGCTCCAAATACCTCCTAACGACTCTTACCAACATCCCCATAAGACTTGGTAAGAACTTAGGATAACTTAGACATAACCTTTACATAGAGTAAATCACATACATACCTCTTAACTTCTAAGAGTAGAAGGGAACATGAAATAATACCACATGTATATTCCATACATAGAATCATGCCAAAGGAAGGAAGAGGTTCACATATTGTTATACCCCGTAGTTCCAGGGTATGTATGAGGGGACGTACGTACGAGAATACGACATAAATTTTGGAAAGAAAGAAAGGTGTGATTTTTCGACGGAAAAGTTTCCGGGTTTTGTGAAGGAAAAAGGTTCATTAATGGGAATTGGATTCCCAGATTTGGTATTTGGACTTCGTGGATTATTTTAGAATTTTGGGATTTTATTTTCAGAAATGGTCACGTGGGGCCCACGGGAGAAATTTACGGTTTTGTGGGGCCCGCTTTGTTTTTGAGATTTTCGGTATTTTGGATATTTTCGGAAGACGAAATATTTTGGACGAATCGGGGGGCGACACGTGTCACCCCCTTGTGTGGCCATGTGGGCCGAAATTGGTGGACAAGTGGCTAGGCCACTTGTCCCTTGGCCGAAATGGCCCAACACTTGGATGCCTAAATCGTTGGCCATGTGGTGTGGTGGGACCCACACACACATGGCCCAATCTTGACCACCCACTTGACTTGATCTTGGCCCTTGAATCTTCTATATATACCCCTTAGCTTGAAGACTAATTCATCCCACACTTAAGAGCTTTCAAGGCAAATAATACTCCCTCCCTTTTGTAGCATTTTCGTCCCCTCCCCCTCTAGTGTAGAAATACTTGGAGTATTGTGGTATAATCCCAAATACATTGGCCTAGTATCCCTAGTAGTATTCCAAAGTTGTTTTAATACTAGAGCAGAAAATACTACTTTTATTCCAAAAGTCGCAAAATGAAACCCTAGAAAAATCTTCATAAGCTTGGTTGAAGTGTTAAGAGAAGTTGTTTAGAAACTTCTAAGGGTCGCTTGGAGCGGGTTGGAGCGTAAGGAATTGGAGCTAAACGTTGCTCAGGATCGACTTTAATCTTGGATAATTTTGGGCTTATCGAGGTAAATAATCTTGTCCCCCTATTGTAATTGGAAATTACATGTTGTAGTAATATATAGTAGAGTATACTATATATAGAATGAGTATTGAAAAGAATTGAACTGTATTTACATAGGGCTGTATTTACAGTAGACTGTTGTATTATTGTGAAGCAGATTTGAACACGTCCGGTTAGACGTGTAAATCCCCTGGGAGTTGTTGGCCTGGTAGCGGGCCTTGATAGGGGAGGAGATTTGTGTGATTGCGGGGGGGGAGGTGCTGCCGAATTTTCTGTAGAATATGGAACCATGTGTTTAGAATATTCTACGAAGAGATCTAGGAGTTGATAGGCGTTTTGTGGCCTTTATAGGTTGCAGTACTTCGGGTAGCTGTCACACCCCGAATTCGGGCCCGTGACTGGTGCCTTACCCCGGGCACCCTAGTGATACAACATCAGAGAAAACCAGCGGAAAATAAAACATGAGTCATGAAACAAGAGATATAATAATAAGCAAGCCACCAAAGCGGTTGCCTTCAAGATATACATAAAACACGAGCAGTTTAATCCTTTACAACCCCGCCCACAACAGATTGCTGCACTTAAGATTTACAACGATTATGACGACGGGGCCCCGCCATACCACGAATGTACAAGAACCTACAACTCGTGGAAACACATACCAAAAGATAAGCCTCGGAGAAACGGAGCTTCCTAATCTGAATCGTGATCCTATGAGCGAGGATCCACGGCCGATGTACCTCTACTGCGGCATGACGCGGCCGGAAGAGGTCGATCTAACAGTACCAAGTATGTGGAACGTAAAATCGTAAATGAAATCATACTAGTCTATATAAAGCAGAGACATGTATGATAACCAAACTACGATTCACAACATAAAAGCGATCATGTCGATCGTGGACTCACGCCTCAAGTCATCACTCAAATATAACTATGGGTCTCACGCCCACAACATCAATCGTGTTCGCATCACGGCCGCATGCCCGGAATTCTGCATCGGTGTAGACATGTCCATGATGCAACAATAATACCAATGCCCGTGGCCACATGCCCGAATTCTACCTCGGTGTAGACACGCCCATGTGACATTAATAACAATATCTTGGGTGATCAACCTGCCAGATGGCCACATGCCCCGAATTCTACCTCGGTGTAGACATGTCCATGTAACCACAATAAGACAAGAATCAAAATGGAAACATACGTGGAATTCTCCGTCATCGCCAAGACGTCCAAGTAAGTTCTCAATAAGTCAACCGCCTCTATCGAGACGCGGTAACGTAAATACAACACTTGTACAACAAAGGCTATCATCACAAGCATAGGCAAGTTTCACACAACTCAAAGTACTTTCACATAAGTCACACAATACGTAGTATAAAAATCGTGACTATCTTTTTAAGTAAACAAGACACTTCCCTTTTGTAAAATCAAGTAACAACATTATTTTCCAAACGCTCAAGTTTGCCTAATTTCAAATGCTCAAGTCACTTATTTTGGAAAGGTTTCATAACTCATAGTCTTAATCTCTTTTAAAACAATTGAGTAACATATGTCATATATGTGAGTAGTTTATTCTTGTTTATAACGATCTTATTACAACGGCCATGATCTAGAAAATGTAATATCATTTTGTCTCATCTTAGCTTCATGCGGATGAAGGTTTCTACTTGGTTTTAATACAACACATCATTATTCAATACATTTTCCTTTATTAACGCTGCAGTGTGCTGTCGATACACATTCGATTCGAAATCGGTAAAACATTATCCCTTTAAAACCAAGTACTCATTACTCACGAATGAGGTTTCACACAACATCCATATTAAAACAAATAAGTTAAGTCTCTTAACTTCTAACATCGATAAACCATTTTCTTACCTACATAAAGCTATTATAACCAACTTCCCATAAAGCCGTTATAACACTTTATGTTTAAACCAAACAAATACACTTAGTACCAGACGTCCACCGTACTTACATAGTTACACACATATCATGCTAGAACAGATAGGAAGAGGTTCACATACCTCGCGACAGTATCGACAATAAGCAAAATGCTCCACAAGATCAGTAACACGGCTGGCGCGTTTCCACTCTTCAAGTAGAATACGCTACTCGCGATCTTCCACCTATAAGGCCACAAACGTCTATTAACTTCTAACAATGCGGTTCCATGTTCTCTGAAAATTCAAAGACTCTCGCATGCCAGCGTAAATCTCTCCTCTATCGGTAGGCTATCAAGCCAACCAGGGGTGGGGGGTTATACGGCTAACCGGACGTATACAAATCTACTACACAACAATGCTACACAAGTCATCGCAATACGATCTATGTAAATACGATTCGATTCTTTTCTTTAAATTCAGGCTTAAGTCAAAAGACATTGCCGCACAATAATGTTGATTCTATATATAGTATACCTCAACTATATATTCCTACAACATGTAATCTCCAATTACAATAAGGGACAAGAATATTTACCTCGACAAGCCCAAAATTATCCAAGTTATAATGTCGATCCCGAGCAAGGTTTAGCTCTACTCGTGCGCTCCAATCCATGCAAACAACCCTTAGAAGTTCTAACCAACTTCTACTCAAATACTTCAACCAACTATGAAGATTTCCTTAGGGTTTCGGTTTGAGACAAAAGGACAAAAGATAGTATTTAGGGCTCTACGAAAGAGGTAACTTTTGGAATACAACAAGGTAAAGGCTAAGGTATTTTGGGCATTATAACAATACTCGGAGAGTATTTCTACCAAGAGGGGGGGTGTATTATACGAAACAACTAGGCTAGGGGGGGGGTACCCCACGGCTAGCACCACAAAGGGGGGAGGGGGAGGCTCTCGGCCACAAGGCCACTCAAGGGGGGGAGGGGGAAGGCTTAGGACGAGAACACACTCAAAGGGAGGGAGAGGGACTCAAGACTTGGAAGATTTTAGGAATGGATGAAGTCTTCAAGCTTAGGGGGGTATTTATAGCAAAACCAAAGGCCAACCAATGGCCAAGATCAAGCCATGTGCAAGGCAAGTGTAAGGCCAAGATCAAGCCAAGTGCACCCTAGTCCCTACTCCTTAAAACCCTCACAAATATCTACACAAATATCTACCACAACTTGCCCCTTCAATCGGCCAAGTGCGCCTGCTTCCATTGTGAGGGTGACGTCACCCTCCCGTTGGTCAAAAATGTTTCGTCTCTCGTAAAAATCCGAAAAAATAACAAAAGACATCGCCGTAATTTTCCCCTCGCAAGTTATGTAAAACGTTTCGTCAAAACACGACTCTAACCGGGTGTTGTGCACAAATGTCATTCGGCCAAGCCACCTAGGCGGGGGTGACACGTGTCACCCTCCTATTGGCCCTCATAAAATGTCTTCCGAAAAATATCCACAATGGCCAAAATCTCGAAAACAAAGTGGGCCCCACAAAATCAGTAAATTTCTCCGTGGGCCCACGTGACCATTTCGAAAATAAAATTCCATAATTCTAATATAATCTAAGAAGCCCAAATTCCAAATCTGGGAACCCAATTCCTTCAACGAACATTTTCCTTACTAAAACGGAAACTTTTTCCGTGGAAAAATCACCTCTTTCTTCCTTTCCAATTTTTACGTGCTCTCGCACGTATGTCCTCGCATACATACCACGAGAATCGGGGTATAACATTCTCCCCTTAAAAACATTCGTCGAATGTTCCTTCTCAAGACGGATATCGATGAAGTTCCTCTAACAAGTTGTCAACGCCACACCGCGAAATAACACAAATAACACACGTTCTCTTCCTTACTCGTCGTGCCCTTCTCGAACACTTGAACTCTCCCAAGACGTACCATACTTCAGTCATTACTTCCGTTCCCAAAAATCTGCGGAGTCACTACCTCAAACTTGGTCATCTTACTAACCTCAAACTTCCTTAAGGCCATTCCGGCCTTTACGAACCGCTCGGTCGAACGCGTCCACGAACTCATACGATGATCATACAAACTTGGGCCTAGCATCCTCGTGACCCTACCACCTGGCGGGACCACCCAGAACTGACCCCACCTTAATCCGGCTCTGGGTTGACCCGTATGACGTCCTCAACCCGACCCACAATCGCGTCAAGCCCTCGTTCCCCGACACGGAACAATCCTGCTAAATCACATCATGAAAGCTACCACTTCCATCTCACACTACCCATGGACTTATCACACAAATAAAACCCACGTATACTACGCACTCTGATAAAGGTCAAACATAAAACGAATCTTTTACTCAAGACGACCTTACCTCTAAGGTCTCAATCGTGACAGTCTAGGGTTCACACTTACCATGCCCCCATACTTACCCTTCTACAATAACCAGGTGTCTAAATCACACTTAGCACAAAGCTATCCGAACATAACACTAAAACACATCAGTATACAAAACTCAGAGGTTAAGGATATACCTGTCTCTACCGCTTAATCACGATCACCACGCAGGCGTATGCAGCTAGTGAAGGTGATGAACCAGCCACTGATCCTGAAGGCTGAGTCGTAACATCCGTGCTACCCTTGGTCGGACAGTTCCTCGCAAAATGGCCCCGCTGGCCGCAAAAATAGCAAGCTCCCTTGGCACCACGACACTCCCCGAAATGCGGTCTACCACATCGACCACACCGAGGTAGGGTGACCGTCCGCCAACACCCTTACTTCGCGAAACACGAACCTCGAGCCACGACCGCTCCGAATACTCTGGATGCTCTGAAGGTTGTGGAGGACCACTCATCGGGCGGAGGTACAAAACTAGTATCTTCTGGCGGTCCGCCTCGAAAGTCACAAAGGACCTGTTGTTCGGCCCTCTTCGCGATCTTGGTCATTCCGTCGACCTCTCGTGCCTCACATCCCGGTGCATGGGCTGCGTGCGGGCAATGTCCATGCGGTGAAGAGCTACACTCGAACAAGCCTCTGTCAAGCAATCATCTAATCCGGTGACGTGGCGGTGCACTCTATCCTCCATGGTTGCCACTAAAGCGGGGACATACCGAGCCAACGAGTCAAACTCCACGTTGTACTCCCGAGCTATGCGCCTCTCTGTCTCAAAGATCACAAATCTCGGCCCGTGCCCTCATCTGCGGAGGCAAGAAGTGAGTGAGGAATGCCTCGAGAACTCGTCCCATACCTTTGGGGCGCATGCTCTCCCGGGACAATTCCACGAATCAAACCGATCATTGCGGTATCACGCGGCCGATGCGAACCTAAGACCACCGACTCGGTCTCGAAGCCTTGATCACTCGCGACCAGAATCGCCGGATGAACTCCTGCGGATCATCCTCGTGCCTCGACCCATAAAACTCTGGCGGGCTCTAACTCGAGAAAGTCCGTAGCCTCAAACTATTCGCTCGGGGTGAACCATCGGTGCTCTTTGGGCTGGAAGGCTGCTGCGTCGGCCTATCCTCATATCTGCCCGCGACCACGGCGCCAGCGGGCCATCTCCTTGTACCCATCTCATCTGCTCCGGTGTGGGGTGGAGGCTCAGTCTTGTGGTCCGAGCGACCATCGCTGCGACTCTAAACTCTCTTTGGGTGGCGGCGTACAAAACTCGCCGTCAAGCACAATCTCGTCTTGTCGGGCTGCGCCTCGTACTCCTCAGATCTCACTAGCAGCACCTCGGCTGCCTTGCCGGGCTCTGGTTGCCTTGCGCGGAGGCATAACTGGTAAAAACGAGATACGTCAGAGGGGTCCAACTTACAACACAGTTCTAAGGCACGATCTCAGAATGAGAAGAATGGAAACCAATCCTAAATGTCCTATAGCCTCCTGATTATAGATGTGGTGCACAACACACCGATAATCAAGACTCTACTAGACACGATGCGTAGACACTTTCCGAGGACTAATCGCTCACGATACCACTATGTCACACCCCGGTCGGGCGTGGATCGTGCCTTACCCCGGGCACCCTAGTGATACAACATCAGAGAAAACCAGCGGAAAATAAAACATGAGTCATGAAACAAGAGATATAATAATAAACAGGCCAACCAAAACGGTTGCCTTCAGTATATACATAAAACCTGAACAGTTTAATCCTTTACAACCCTGCCCACAACGATTACTATGGACCTCTAAGATTTACAACGATTATGACGGACGGGGCCCGCCATACCACGAATGTACAAGAACCTACAACTCGGGAAACACATACCAAAAGATAAGCCTCGAGAAACGGAGCTTCCCAATACGTTGGCGTGATCCTATGAGCGAGGATCCACGATGTACCTCTACTGCGGCATGAACGCAGCCCGGAAGGTCGATCAACAGTACCAAGTATGTGGAATCGTAAATCGTAAATGAAATCATACTAGTCTATATAAAGCAGGAGACATGTATGATAACCAAACTACAGTTCACAACATAAAAGCAGTCATGTCCAGTCAGGGACTCACGCCCTCAAGTCATCACTCAAATATAACTATGGGTCTCACGCCCACCACATCACTCGTGTTCGCATCGGCGCATGCCGGAGTGCATCGGTGTAGACATGTCCATGATGCAACAATAATACCAATGCCCATGGCCATGCCCGGAATTCTACCTCGGTGTAGACACGTCCATGTGACATTAATAACAATATACTGGGTGATCAACCCTGCCGTATGGCCACATGCCCCCGGAATTCTACCTCGGTGTAGACATGTCCATGTAACCATAATAAGACAAGAATCAAAATGGAAACATACGGTGGAATTCTCCGTCATCGCCAAGACGCTCCAAGTAAGTTCTCAACAAGTCAACCGCCTCTATCGAGAGCGGTAACACGTAAATACAACACTTGTACAACAAAGGCTATCATCACAAGCATAGGCAAGTTTCACACAACTCAAAGTACTTTCACATAAGTCACACAATACGTAGTATAAAAATCGTGACTATCTTTTTAAGTAAACAAGACACTTCCCTTTTGTAAAATCAAGTAACAACATTATTTTCCAAACGCTCAAGTTTGCCTAATTTCAAATGCTCAAGTCACTTATTTTGGAAAGGTTTCATAACTCATAGTCTTAATCTCTTTTAAAACAATTGAGTAACATATGTCATATATGTGAGTAGTTTATTCTTGTTTATAACGATCTTATTACAACCATGATCTAGAAAATGTAATATCATTTTGTCTCATCTTAGCTTACATGCGGATGAAGGTTTCTCTTGGTTTTAATACAACACATCATTATTCAATACATTTTCCTTTATTAACGCCGCAGTGGTGTCGATACACATTCGATTCCGAAATCGGTAAAACATTATCCCTTTAAAACCAAGTACTCATTACTCACGAATGAGGTTTCACACAACATCCATATTAAAACAAATAAGTTAAGTCTCTTAACTTCTAACATCGATAAACCATTTTCTTACCTACATAAAGCTATTATAACCAACTTCCCATAAAGCGTTATAACACTTTATGTTTAAACCAAACAAATACACTTAGTACTGACGTCCACCGTACTACATAGTTACACACATATCATGCTAGAACAGATAGGAAGAGGTTCACATACCTCGCGACAGTATCGACAATAAGCAAAATGCTCCACAAGATCAGTAACACGGCTAGCGTTTCCACTCTTCAAGTAGAATACGCTACTCGCAGATCCACCTAAGGCCACAAACGCCTATTAACTTCTAACCGCAAATGCGGTTCCATGTTCTGAGAAAATTGGCATTCTCCCGCAACATGGCGTAAATCTCCTCTCTATCGAGGCCGCTATCAAGCCAACCAGGGGGTTTATACGCCTAACCTGGACGTATACAATTACTACACAACAATGCTACACAAGTCTCATCGCAATACAAATCTATGTAAATACATTCGATTCTTTTCTTTAAATTCAGCTTAAGTCAAAAGACATTGCGCACAATAATGTTCGATTCTATATATAGTATACCTCAACTATATATTCCTACAACATTTAATCTCCAATTACAATAAGGGACAAGAATATTTACCTCGACAAGCCCAAAATTATCCAAGTTATAATGTCGATCTGAGCAAGGTTTAGCTCCTACTCCGTGCGCTCCATCCGCTCAAACAACCCTAAGTTCTAACTAACTTCTACTCAAATACTTCAACCAACTATGAAGATTTCCTTAGGGTTTCGGTTTGAGACAAAAAGGACAAAAGATAGTATTTCCGGGCTCTACGTAAAGAGGTAACTTTTGGAATACAACAAGGTAAAGGCTAAGGTATTTTGGGCATTATAACAATACTCGGAGAGTATTTCTACCAAGAGGGGGTGTATTATCTAAACAACTAGGCAGGGGTACCACGGCTAGCACCACAAAGGGGGGAGGGGGAGGCTCTCGGCCACAAGGCCACTCAAGGGGGGGAGGGGGAAGGCTTAGGACGAGAACACACTCAAAGGGAGGGAGAGGGACTCAAGACTTGGAAGATTTTAGGAATGGATGAAGTCTTCAAGCTTAGGGGGGTATTTATAGCAAAACCAAAGGCCAACCAATGGCCAAGATCAAGCCATGTGCAAGGCAAGTGTAAGGCCAAGATCAAGCCAAGTGCACCCTAGTCCCTACTCCTTAAAACCCTCACAAATATCTACACAAATATCTACCACAACTTGCCCTTCATCGGCCAAGTGCGCCACTTGCTTCCATTGTGAGGGTGACACATGTCACCCTCCCGTTGGTCCAAAATGTTTCGTCTCTCGGAAAAATCCGCAAAAATAAGAAAAGACATAGCCGGAATTTTCCCCTCGCAAGTTATGTAAAACGTTTCGTCAAAAAACGACTCTAACCGGGTGTTGTGCACAAATGTCATTCGGCCAAGCCACATAGTCGTGGGTGTCACTTGTCAACCTCCTATTGACCCTCAAAAAACTTCTTCCGAAAAATATCCACAATGGCCAAAATCTCGAAAACAAAGTGGGCCCCACAAAACCGTAAATTTCTCCCGTGGGCCCCACGTGACCATTTCCGAAAATAAAATTCCATAATTCTAATATAATCTAAGAAGCCCAAATTCCAAATCTGGGAACCCAATTCCCTTCAACGAACATTTTTCCTTACCAAAAACCGGAAACTTTTTCCGTGGAAAAATCACCTCTTTCTTCCTTTCCAATTTTCTGTCGTGCTCTCGTACGTACGTCCTCGCATACATACCCTGAGAATACGGGGTATAACAGTAGCGTATTCTACTTGAAGAGTGGAAAAGGCTAGCAGAGTTACAGTACTGTGGAGCGTTTTGCTAAATGTCGATAATCGTCGCGAGGTATGTGAACCTCTTCCTATCTTTTCTAGCATGATTTTTGTGAACTATGTAGTACGGTAGACGTACATGTGCTAAGTGTTTTGGTTGGTTTAAAACATAGGGTGTTATAATAGCTTTATGGGAAGTTAGTTATAACGACTTTATGTAGGTAGAAGAATGGTTTATTGATTGTAGAAGTTAAGAGACTTGATCTTCAAAGATAAGAGACTTGACTTATAAACGACTTGATTTTGAAAGTTAAGATACTTGATCTTGAAAGATAAGAGACTTGACTTATAAACGACTTGATTTTGAAAGTTAAGAGACTTGATCTTGAAAGATAAGAGACTTGACTTATAACGACTTGTTTTCGGAAAAAGAGAAGTAACTTGATTTTAAGTATAAGTTACTTGTTTTGAAAATAGTACATTATTTCGGTTTTAAAAGAATACTTGTTGCGGTTTTAAAAGAAAAAGAGACTTGTGGAATTGAAGAGTTTTCGGTTTAAAGGACGGCATTGTTTTGTCTTAAAATTGGTTTAAAACATAAAGTGTTATAACAGCTTTATGGGAAGTTAGTTATAACGACTTTATGAAAACGAAAGAATGGTTTTATCATTGGTTTTAAAGTGGTAACTTGAATTTAAAATTAGAAGTGTTTTGGTCTAAAAAGAAGGCATGGTATTGCCTTAATTTGGTTTTAAAAGGAAAGTATGGAAGTTGTTTTGGTTTACTTAAAAATGTTAGTCACTCTATTTTGATACTACGGGTATCGGGTGACTTTTGTAAAAGAAATGGATCTTCTAAAAGAATTTAACGTACGTAGTACTTTGAGGATAAAAACCTGGACTTTGTCATAAAATGAAAGTACCTTGAGTTGTGTGTAAAGTGCCTATGTTTGCGTGTGATAGCCTTGTTGTGCAAGTGTTGTATTCTTATGTTACCGCGTCTCTCGGTGGAGGGCCGGTCGTGTTACTCTTTATCATTTTGGACATACTGACACGATGGGTGGCCCACGGGTATGCTTCCACTATGATAGTCCATGGGCATACTGACTCGATGGATGGTCCACGGGTATGCGGCCATGATGAGGGTTCGTTTCCCTGTTGATAGTGTTATTCCATGGACTAGCTCTCCATGAGGTTATACTGATTCGGCCTTGGTATCTGGTGGTCGGCTTTCGTACTTGCCCCGTCTCGTGGCTGATTCGGCCTTGGTACCTGGTAGTTAGCCCTCGCACTTGCCCCGTTCAGTTTAGTGACGAAGTCTCGTGATACGGCCTTGGTACCTGGTAGTTAGCCCTCGTACTTGCCCCGGTCAGCTACGTGACACGGCCTTGGTATCTGGTAGTCGGCTTTCGTACTTGCCCCGTGTCAGCTTCGTGGTTTGGTTGTATAGTATTGTTAGTACGGTTGTTATGACACAGGTGGGACCTAGTGTTCATGTGTACTTCTTGGTGTGATTATATCATAGACTGCCGGCAGTGAGGAAGGTATTCCACGGGCATGATTGATGTTGTGGGCGTGAGACCCATTGTTATACTTGAGTAATGACTTTGAGGGCGTGAGTCCCTGACTTGACATGACTGTTTATATATTATGGACTGTAGTTTGGTTATCATACATGTCTCCTGCTTTATATAGACTATTATGATTTCATTACTGATATTTCTGATTTCACATACTTGGTACTGTATCGACCTCGCCGGCTGCGTTCATGCCGCAGGTAGAGGTACATCGGTTGTTGATCCTCGCTCTTAGGATCACAGTTCAGCGTTGGGAAGCTCCGTTTCTCCGGAGGCTTATCTTTGGTATGTTACCCTGAGTTATAGGTTCTTGTACATTCAGGGGTATGGTGGGGCCCTGTCCCGTCATGTTGTATAAAAACTCTTAGAAGTGCAGTAATCTTGTTGTGGCGGGGTTTGTAAAAAGGATTAAACTGTTCGGTTTGAAAGATTTGTATACATATATTTTATTGGAAGGTAACCGTTTGGTTGGCCTGTTTTATGATCGTATCTCTTGTTTCATGTTTAAGTTTTATTTCCGCTGATTTTCTCTGATGTTGTATCACTAGGGTGCCCGGGGTAAGGCACCAGTCACGGGCCCGGGATCGGGTCGTGACACATACCTCGCGACGATTATCGACAAGTAGCAAAATGCTCCAAAGTACTTCAACCTTGAGCTATTCCATACTTTAAGTAGAATACGCTACTCGTAGTACTTCAACCTATATTAATCATAACATGTCTACCAACTCCTCACTTCAAACGTAGAATATTCTAAGTGCAAAGTCACTAAATTCTACTGAAAATCGGACAGCACTTCCTTTGTTTCTACATACTTTTCCACCTTTTCAAGGCCCGAAAATCAATAACCAAACGCCACATTTAAGGCCCAACAATTCAGCAAATACAAAGGGGATTACACGCCTTAACAGGACGTGTAAAATTCTGCCCCACAATTAATATAAAACTGTCCAACAAGTCAAGCCATTCTCAGCTTCCATCTATATCAACAACAATGTCAATTTTCCGTTCAATTCCTTTTTAATCCAAGTTGTTATTCCAACATGTTATATAAATAATAACAATTACAATAACTATAACTCCTTTCTTCCTTAACATGCGACGATTGTAACTAACAATTAAATTGATTACACCATAAATGGCTAACTTGTCCATTTTCGGTTTTCAACATGTCGACATGATCCAAATCTTTTCAAACTTCATTATATATACCTCATGCTCATTTCTTAACTACTATAACATGTAATCTTCAATTACATTAAGACGATGAAGATTTTACCTCAATAAGCCCTAATAAAGTCCAAGCGTAAAAGTCGATCCTTAGCAACTTTTAGCTCCTCTTCTTGTGTTCCAATCTGCTTCAAGCACTCCTTAGAAGCTCATGAAGAACTCCTCTTCAAGTTCCATCTTAAAAGTTGAAGAACACCTTAGGGTTTCGCCTTGCGACTAACGTAAAAACGTCGTTTTTCCGAGATCTTTCTATTGAGATATCCTTAAAATACCCCTAGGAACCTTGGGTTAAAGTCTTGTGAATTATGGAACAAGATTGCAAAATTTTCCTCCCAATTTTTCTCCTAAGCCGAGAGCTTCACAACAAGAACACAAGTTCTTGATTTAATTCTAAGTGTTGGAAGACTTGTCTTGCTACTAGTGTGCTTATATAACACATTGGAGGGTCTAGATTATAACACTTGTTAGGTTTGGATGAAAGAGATCAAGCCAAGTGGCCCTTGGACTTAGTCAACAATATCAAGCTCTTTAATTAGCAAGACTTGGTCATCTTAACATTGGCCAAATGACCATTTTGCCCTTGGCATATTCGAACAAGCCTAAGTAGGGGGTGACACGTGTCACCCTCCCATTCGTCCATAAAATTTTGTAACCCTCGTGGACCCCGCAAAACGTAAAATTCCTCGGGTGGGCCCCACGTGACCAAATTCCATAAAAAATAAATTTCCATAATGATAATAAGTTCCATACTCTTCAAATAGTGCAGTTTGAGAATCTAATTTTCATCAACGAACATTTTTCCTTTCCGACGTTCGGAAGATTTTCCGTCGGAAAAACAATTCTTCCTTTCGTACCCTTTTCAAGTCTTGTGTTCTCGCGTCCATTCTCTTATTCATGTCCTAGAATTTCGGGGTGTAACAACTGTCTTCCCAGCTGACAACCCAAAATCAGATATCAACTCCACAACATACTTCCTCTGATGCAATACTATTCCACTACTATTTTTAGCAAATTCAAAACCCAAAATATCGCAAAGCACCCAAGTCTTTGATCTTAAAATTCAGTTGGAGAGCCAGTTTAGTGTCCTTAAGAAGTTCCTCATCATTGCCAGTAATAAGAAGATCATTATACTTGAGTTAATCATTGCCAGTTTAGTGCCCCGACGTTCTTGAGTTGGTCTGACAGAACTTTGAGTTGTTGACGGTATACAGATGCATTGAGAAAATCCGCCATATCAGTGGTGGAAAATTCCTTCTCATGTGTGACGGCCTTGGAATTCTTATGTTCTTGGAATATGTCACGTAAATGTTCCCAAACTTCCATAGCCGTGGAATCATGCTCAAGAATAGTATGTCATAAATCACTTTAGATTGTGGCATAGATCCACTGGAGGACCGTTGCATCAAGGGTCAACCATAATTCCTTCTCATCATCGGTCTTCGGCGCATTTTCCTTGACTTTTTCGGACAAAATTATGTGATGGATAACCTGGTGTGAGTGACAATACATTTAAAAGAGTTTCGCCCATGTCGCATAATAGACGTTTGTCATCTCAAGAGTGATGGAGATATGATATTTGATATTGGAGACAACAAAGGCTGGGTGAAAATTTAGATTGTCGACAGCATGTCGAACGGAGAAGGGAGGCCGGCGACTCAAGGAAGAAAGAGTGTGTGGGGGGGGGGGGGGGGCGATATTTAGAGTAATGTTTAGGGTTTAGGATCTTTCCCTATTATCTGATACCATGTAGGAAATATTCTTTCTCGATTTTATTCATTAAAATGATTTACAATATATATTGTAACATCATGTACTTTCGAGTCACGGTTTGAATCGCTATGCATGTGAAAATAGATTCGAGCGTTGGGAAAGTTTATGTTATATTTATGCTAATAAGAAAATTAGTATATAAAAGGATGTGATCCTGAAATAATTTTGGACGTAACAAGTGTGACGACGGGAAGCGGGAATAAATTTGGTATGTGCACAAAGAGGTTATGGACTAGTGTCATATTACAAATTATGACATTGAGTATAAGAAGGTTTTATAAGTCATGAGAATTTAAGTGAATTGAGATCACGAATTAATTATGTGTGTGATTGATTAGTCGTGTGATTAATTATTAATGGGGACAACATTTAGTGGGGGGTATGTGGCATCTCTAAGTATGACTATTAAACGAACACATTAAGGTGGCCTCTTTAATTAGTGACCAAGTGGAGTGAGACATGAAGTAACTACACGTGTAAGATAGCAAGTTACACTATTTGTTACGACTATTTAGATGTGTAGTTGACTGATGGCCTTCTCATGTCCGTGCATAAACAAGATTGCTTGTAAAAATGTTCATATCAGTCTGTTGTGGTGTATTCTATTATCACTTTTGTCCTTAGTTCTATTTTTACGAGGGGTGAGGATAATGCTTCAATATGCTTATAACTAATGCCGTAGGAGGGAGCATGTACGTGATGACATGCTTTCTCATTACATCTAATGAGCATAGATTGGAGAAAGTAATTTAGCTTGTTAAGGTTCTTGAGTTAAGCCTGAGACTGCCGAGGGGCCAGGGACCAGGGACACCACTCTGTTCCACTCTCACCAGTACTATTGATCTTGATCATAGTGCTAGTCTCTGGCAATCTTAAGTTAGTTAAGTTAGATTGTTTGGGCTAGATGGAAGTTCATGCGAGAGTAGCCCCCTTTAACAAATACCTTCAAGAGGAAGCTTGCTTATTTTTAAGCATAGCATAGGGTACACAACAACGTGTTTTCTCTATTACTAAGTTTGAATTCGAGGTATGTTAAGACAAATTATTTCTTTCTTTTTGACATGTTCCATGTAACGAAACGTAACCATGATATTGCTTCATAATTTATTCTACTCTTAATAGTTAAGGAATGTTCATATTATTGATTCCTATGTTGAAAACATGTCTAAATATGATCCTAAGTCCTTATTGAGGCATACAGAAAATATGTTGATATCTACAATGTTAGCCAAAGGGGAAAAGATAATATTGGCATCCGATAAATTCAGGAAAAAATTTATTGTCATTCATGCATTTTCATTTACATTGTATTCATATATTATCCTGGACCACTTGTGCTATGCACACTAATATGGTAAATATTGTATATATATATATATATATATATATATATATATATGTAAGGGATGGAAAAAGGGAAAGACGTTATATACACACACCACATGCAACTGATACAAATTATCACAAAAGAGCCCTAAGAGGCCACATATAGAGCCTGTGTGGTAAAAATGGATGCATGTGTGGCCAAGACGATATGAATGCCTGTGTGACCAATATGATATAATCTGATGCCTGCAGAGGCGGTTATGAGAAGTAGGATTCCTGTGTGGACATTAGTATACCGCATTTGCATCATGCATACATTCATTAACCAGTAATATGATATGAAATGATGCCCACATATGCTGTTATGAAAAAGAAGATGCCTGTGTGGCCAATGTTATACTGCATTTGCATTGCATAACATTTATGCATGTTTATTAAGGTCTCAGAGGTATTTACTGCTGATCAACTATTTCTGTTTCAGATATTGTTATATCGCTGTTGTGCTATTATTCATGTCTGACATACTCTCTTTTGTCGGGGGACACTATGTTTCATGCCCGCATGTTTACATAGACAGAACGACGATTCACGCTAGTAAGTTACTGGTTCAGCGGATGTTGGAGCACTCTATTTGTTTCAGAGTTGCAGCCTGGTCGTGGTATAGTATTTTTGCATACACATATGGGTATGGCGGGGTCCTGTCCCGATCTTTGATGTCGTGTACTCTTTAGAGGCTTGTAGATGGTGTCATGTGGGTGTATGACCTTGTCGGCCTTGGTATGAGTATGTATATATAAGATGGTTACCTAGTTTTTCATAGTTTTTTTTCGGCTTAGTTCGTAATTAATTATGATTAGATGTAAACAAAGTAATCTCTTAAGTAAAGAGTACTAATAGTTCTTTAATTAGAACACCCCCTTTTTTCTCGACAGAATAACTCCCCCCCTCCCCCGTCTTTTTTCTTTATGTACGAATGGCGGTACCCGGCGGGTGGGACCAGGGTGTCACGTCCCGTTCCGGGGCCCGTGACTGGTGCCTTACCCGGACACCCAAGTAGTCATACATCAGAGAAATCAGCGGAAAATAAAACAACCAAAATATGAAACAGTATAAATAAGACACGGTTTCTGGGAAAAAGTTGCCTTTCGGCATATATGTATATAAGTACCCCAAAATGAACAGTTACATCCCAACCTTACAACAGTCTATGGACTCTAAGAGTTTAAAACAACAATGGCGGGACAGGGCCCCGCCATACCCCTGAATGCAAATATCTATAACGACAGGGGACCATACCAAAATGCTAAGACTCCGGAGAAACGGAGCTTTCCCAACGCTGAAACGGTGATCCTAAGAACGGGGATCAACAGTAGGAGTACCTTTACCTGCGGCATGAACGCAGCCCCCCGAAGGAGGTCGATCAGGTACCAAGTATGTGGCGAAAATCGAAAATGAAATCATAGTAGTCTATATAAAGCGGAGACATGTATGATAACCAAAACTACGATTCACAATAAATAGCGGTCATGTCAAGTCAGGGACTCACGCCCTCAAAGTCATCATAAAACCGTACGGGGTAAGTACGAAGGCATAGCCGACTACTAAAACCCACAGTACAAACAAGGTCGTAAACTGTATCATGAGATCTGTCTAGACCGTCACATGATCAAAGCTGGCCACTCGCCCGCAGTATCTAATGTGCGCGTCTAGCCCTGGAACTTCCCGTAGCTCCGCATGGGCCACTCCAATGGCCCGCATGAGGTATTCCCCGCATCGAGGGTAGCTACTACCCGGCAGCTTCTGGACTCGCCGTCGCGTAGCGCCAAAGACCGCATGACCACAAGGGCGCGATACTAACTCGAACTCCGTAGCTCGCATAGGCCATCTGCACTGCATAAGGTATTCTCGAATCATAGGTCACTAGACCGCTGAGTCTACCCGCGTGGAGGCGACTTAACCCGGAATCATGAGTGATATAATATCAACATGACAGCTTATCGTTAAACAACCTAAGCACAACAAGGGAAAACCCCTTTACACAAACATCACAAGATACTAACTCACGTAGCATCCTAACATGTTTACTTATCAAGTCAACAAGAAAGTATTACAAGACTATCACAAATCAATACAATCAAGTTATTCACACAAGGTACTTTCTACATTATGTTAACAAGTTCGGGTTTTTAGCCCCAAAGTACTTCATGTATTACTCTTTTAAAAGATCCGTTTCTTTCACAAAAGTCACACAATACCCGTAGTATAAAAAAATAGAGTGATTATCTTTTGAAGTAAATCAGAACACTTCTCTTTGTAAAATCAAGTAACAACATTCTTTTCCCAACGCTCAAGTTTGCCTAATTTCAATTACTCAAGTTCCTCATTTTCGAAAGGTTTCGTAGTTCATAGTTTTAATCATTTAAAACAATTTGAGAAACATATACCTTATGTGTGAGTAGGTTATTATTGTTCATAACAATCTTATTACAGCAGCCATGATCTAGGAAATGTAATATCATTTTGTCTCATCTTAGCTCCTATGCAGATGGGAGTTTCTACTGGTTTTAATAATACTTTATTAGTCAAAACATTTCCCTTTATTAGCGCTGCTGTGGTTTGTTCGACATTCATTCTGATCGGTAAAACATCATTCCTTTTGAAAACCAAAAATACTATTTACTCACGAATGAGGTTTCACACTTTTTCACATTAGTATAATAAGTCAAGTCTCTTATTTCCTTAAATCAATAAATCGTTCTTTTTATCACTCTTAAGCCGTTATACCTAACTTCCCATAAAGCTAGTATAACTCTTAAGCTTTTAAAACCAAGTGTTACTCTTCTTTCAAAAGGTTTCTTAATTCTTTTGAACTACTTCAGATTCTTTTTATTCAGGCTTAAGTCAGAAGACATTGCCGTAATTATTATTCAGGCTTAAGTCCGAAGACATTGCCGTAATTATTATTCAGGCTTAAGTCCGAAGACATTGCCGAAATTATTATTCAGTTAACACACGTACGTCTACCGTACTATATACATATTCTTTAAAATATCATGCTCAAGAGGATAGGAAGAATCACATACCTTCTCGGCGAAATCCACCTGCCAAGTTGAATATGTCACGCGCAGAGAATCGACCTATAACAGTCAAATACGTCTATCAACGTCTAGACTGTACTGTACAAAGCTCTAAGCAGAGGGTTCGTTATTCTATGGTCATTTGGGCAGCACTTCCCTACCCGGTGAGCTACTCAAGTCTCATCGTGAAAAATCTATGTAAATCTGATTCTATTATTCATCTTTTAAACCCTTCTACTGTGATAACAGTTCAATTCTATTCTTTAATATCCTTCTAAGTATTTATACTTATTCCTATACTTCTACAGTATGTATTCTCTAATTACAAAAGAGGGTTATGATTATTTACCTCGGTAAGCCCAATAATATCCTAGATAAAAGTCGCGCCTGAGCAAGGTTTAGCTCCTAAGTTGTATGCTCCGGTAGCTCCAAGAAAACCTTAGAAGTTCTTCACAACTTCTACTAAGGACTAAGGGGTTTGGGCTAGGGTAATTTGGGCATTATAACAATACTAGAAAGCAACATTTCTACCAAGGGAATGGGGGTAGGTTTCGGCTAGGCTAGGGGGGGGGTTGCTCTCGGCTAGAGCTTCTCAAAGGGGAGGGGGTGTGGTGGACGAAAACAACAAGAGGGAGAGGGAGGGATTTGAGACTTAGAAAGATTGCTCAATTTAGGATGAAATAACTCTTCAACAAGGGGGGTATTTATAGGTCAAGAAATGACCAACCAATGGCCAAGATGATGCCAAGTGCAAGGCAAGTGTAGGGTGAGGATTTAGGCAAGTGTCCTTGGCCAACTTGCACACAAAATATCCTACCAACTACATGACAAGGATGGCCATCCATTCGGCCCTAATGCCGTGTAACATCCATCAATGAGAGGGTGACAAGTATCACCCTCTCGTTGGTCCAACGTGTTGCGTCTCTCGGAAAAATCCGCAAAAATTAGAAATGACATAGCCGGAATTTATCCTCCGCGAGTTGTGTAAAACGTTTCGTCGAAAAACGACTCTAATCGGGTGTTGTGCACAAAGTGAAATTCGGCCAAGCCACCTAGGGGGGGGTGACACGTGTCGCCCTCCTACTCGTCCAAAATATTTCATCTTCCGAAAATATCCACAATGGCCAAAATCTCGAAAACAAAGTGGGCCCCACAAAACTGTAAATTCTCTCCCGTGGGCCCCACGTGACCATTTCCAAAAATAAAATTACATAATTCTCTAATATTCCAAGAAGTCCGAATACCAAATCTGGGAATCCAATTCCCATTAACGAACCTCTTTCCTTCACAAAAACCGGAAACTTTTCCGTGGAAAAATCACCTCTTTCTTCCTTTCCAATTTCAATGCCATATTCTCGTACGTACGTCCTCGCATACATACCCTGGAACTACGGGGTATAACATTCTCCCCTCCTTAGAAACATTCGTCCCGAATGTTCCTTCTAGGTCTCAAAACAAACAGGCGCCAGTATAGTCCTTACTGCTATACTTACGGAAACAACCATGCCACATCTGGCCACAACACAACAAGCGCACATACTTATCTCCAAGTCCACGAGGAATCACCTCAATCACAAAAGAAACTCCTACTCGAGGTCTAAAAAGATACTCCCTTCGCACCTACTTTTTACAAACGAAATGATCACACCTATGCCTGTAATACATGCTCGCTTCTTCCCTTTCGTCGTCATTCTCGTGACACTCGAACTCTTTCTCATAACTTACCATGTTTTCGGTACTGCTTCCTACTGACTCTGAGCTGCCAATGACCTCTTTTGGATAAGCTTCACCCTATTCACGCCCTGCTGAACAAGTACGAACCAATTATCTGCACCTCGCTTACATCGAATCAATCGATCGGCAATCTTACACTAGCGCTTATAAAAAGGCTCCAAACGGCGACACCCGAATACTGAAACGGTAGCTATAAAATACATACTCAACAAGAGGCGAAGAGTCCTTACGGCTACTCCCGAAATCCAAACACCGCCAGGGTGAATGCGACGAGATTCACCTGAGTTCATAACCTTGCTCGTAACTCTTCCGAGAAAAAAACAGCAACTTGGACTCCGCATCGGCCATAAGGTGAAGGTAGGCACCGTGCAGCCTTACAACCTTCTTGAAATAATCATCTCGCAACTTACTACCGAGTACACGGTTTGACTAAAAGATAAGACGGGTTGACCCCATCGGCCCGACTACTGGTCGAACACATCCACGAACTCGTACAATGGTTAACTAAACCTGGGCCTAACACCCTCGTGATCCTAACACAAAGCGGGACCACCACAAACTGACCCATCACCAAACAGGGCGTGGGTCGACCCGCAACACGGCCTCAACCCGACCCGGAAACGCGCAAAACACTAGTTCCCCGATCCGGAACAATCTCACCAATCATGTTACGAAAACCTAGCGGTCTTCTAAGCTCAACTACCCTCTTTCATTTCATATCACTCAGGGATTCATCCCACAAAAATATCTCACGTATACTATGCACCTCGATAAGGGTCAAACACGAAATAATTCTTTTACCAAAGATGGCCTCGCCTCTAAGGTCTCTACGTATAATATTCTAAGGCTCCCACTCTCTCTGTCCCCCAATCTTACCCGGTTAATTAATCAACAATTCTAATCACACTAACACCATGCTAACCGAAAATAATACTTAAGATATTTGCTACACATATAAATCTCTAAAGGGTTAAGGATATACCTGTATCTACGCGGCACTTCCCCTAGGTCGTTCTAATCAATCCATACTGTGCATGTGAGGAAGGTGATGAACTATCCACTGATCCCGAAGGCTGAGTCCCTACATCCCCGCCAACTCTGGTTGGACAATCTCTCGCAAAATGGCCCTGCTGGCCGCAAACATAACAAGCTACCGCAGAAGCACGACACTCCCCAAAATGACATCGACCACAACGGCCACACCGAGGTGGGGGTGGCCTCCTCTGGCTAACACCCCTTCCTCTCCGCACCACTGAATCCGCAACTGATCTGGTAGGCTGAGTCTTCCTACTTGCATCCTTCCTCATAGAACATTCCCTCGCCATATGGCCCTGACGGCCGCAAAAAAAACAAGCACCAGTAAAAAGACGGCACTTCCCGGGATGACGCCTGCCACACTGTGAACACTGAGGAAAAACTGAACCCTGTGGAGGGACACTCTGCACTGGCGGAGGCGCATGTCTAATCTGCTGCTGAGGCGGTTCGCCTCGAGAGTTACCAAATGATCCTGCCAATCGGGCCCTCTTCTGCTGATCTTGTTTAATCTGTCGATCTCTACATCTCTCAGCCCGCTGCACATAATCTGACAACGCAGCTGCCTGCTCATTCTCGATCAAGAGCTACTTCTGCACAACCCTTCTTTAGATAATCATCAATATCCTTGGTATACGGTACATAAAATACTCCTTGCCAAATCCTTGCTAGTAATGAGGCCGTCTCATTCCAATCCATATTTTACGCTCCAAGTGGGCGAAGGTCCGGATGTCATGGCGCGGTAGGAATCTGCCGCCGCGTGCCAAACTCTACCGCTGGCGACATCACAGAACTCCCGTGAAGCATCACCCGGTGATGATTGGGCTGTGCCTCTTCTAACTCTCACGAAATCCACTCGCGGCTCCTCGCCGCTTGCCTTCTGGGCGAGTTGCTGGCGCGGAGGCATCACCGGTAAAGGAAAGGAATACGTTAGAGGGTCCAACTTATAACACGACTCTAAAGCACGATCTCAGAGTGAGAAGAATGGAAACCAATCCTAAATATCCTATAGCCTCACGATTATTGGTGTGGTGCACACACCGATAATCAAGACTCTACTAGATACGGTCTGTAGACACTTTCCGAGGATTAACTGCTCTGATACCACTTTGTCACGACCCGTTCCGGGGCCCGTGACTGGTGTCTTACCCGGGCACCCAAGTAGTCATACATCAGAGAAATCAGCGGAAAATAAAACAACCAAAATATGAAACAGTATAAATAAGACACAGTTTCTGGGAAAAAGTTGCCTTTCGGCATATATGTATATAAGTACCCCAAAATGAACAGTTACATCCCAACCTTACAACAGGTCTACAGACCTCTAAGAGTTTAAAACAACAATGGCGGGACAGGGCCCCGCCATACCCCTGAATGCAAATATCTATAACGACAGGGGACCATACCAAAATGCTAAGACTCCGGAGAAACGGAGCTTTCCCAACGCTGAAACGGTGATCCTAAGAACGGGGATCAACAGTAGGAGTACCTTTACCTGCGGCATGAACGCAGCCCCCCGAAGGAGGTCAGTACAACAGGTACCAAGTATGTGAAACTGAAAATACTGAAAATGAAATCATAGTAGTCTATATAAAGCAGGAGACATGTATGATAACCAAAACTACAGTTCACAATAAATAAGCAGTCATGTCAAGTCAGGGACTCACGCCCTCAAAGTCATCATAAAACCGTACGGGGTAAGTACGAAGGCATAGCCGACTACTAAAACCCACAGTACAAACAAGGTCGTAAACTGTATCATGAGATCTGTCTAGACCGTCACATGATCAAAGCTGGCCACTCGCCCGCAGTATCTAATGTGCGCGTCTAGCCCTGGAACTTCCCGTAGCTCCGCATGGGCCACTCCAATGGCCCGCATGAGGTATTCCCGCATCGGTAGCTACTCCCCAGCAGCGTCTGGACTCGCCGTCGCGTGGCCACAAACCGCATGACCACAAGGGTCGCATACTAACCTGGAACTCCCGTAGCTCCGCATAGGCCATACAGACCTGCATAAGGTATTCTCGAATCATAGGTCACTAGACCCGCCTGAGTCTACCCCGCATCGGAGGGCAGCTTAACCCCCGGAATCATGAGTGATATAATATCAACATGACAGCTTATCGTTAAACAACCTAAGCACAACAAGGGAAAACCCCTTTACACAAACATCACAAGATACTAACTCACGTAGCATCCTAACATGTTTACTTATCAAGTCAACAAGAAAGTATTACAAGACTATCACAAATCAATACAATCAAGTTATTCACACAAGGTACTTTCTACATTATGTTAACAAGTTCGGGTTTTTAGCCCCAAAGTACTTCATGTATTACTCTTTTAAAAGATCCGTTTCTTTCACAAAAGTCACACAATACCCGTAGTATAAAAAAATAGAGTGATTATCTTTTGAAGTAAATCAGAACACTTCTCTTTGTAAAATCAAGTAACAACATTCTTTTCCCAACGCTCAAGTTTGCCTAATTTCAATTACTCAAGTTTCTCATTTTCGAAAGGTTTCAGTAGTTCATAGTTTTAATCATTTAAAACAATTTGAGAAACATATACCTTATGTGTGAGTAGGTTATTATTGTTCATAACAATCTTATTACAGCAGCCATGATCTAGGAAATGTAATATCATTTTGTCTCATCTTAGCTCCTATGCAGATGGGAGTTTCTACTGGTTTTAATAATACTTTATTAGTCAAAACATTTCCCTTTAGTAGCTTTGTGGTTTGTTCGACATTCATTCTGATCGGTAAAACATCATTCCTTTTGAAAACCAAAAATACTATTTACTCACGAATGAGGTTTCACACTTTTTCACATTAGTATAATAAGTCAAGTCTCTTATTTCCTTAAATCAATAAATCGTTCTTTTTATCACTCTTAAGCCGTTATACCTAACTTCCCATAAAGCTAGTATAACTCTTAAGCTTTTAAAACCAAGTGTTACTCTTCTTTCAAAAAGGTTTCTTAATTCTTTTGAACTACTTGATTCTTTTTATTGGGCTTAAGTCAAGACATTGCGTAATTATTATTCGGGCTTAAGTCAGAAGACATTGCCGTAATTATTATTCAGGCTTAAGTCCGAAGACATTGCCGAAATTATTATTCAGTTAACACACGTACGTCTACCGTACTATATACATATTCTTTAAAATATCATGCTCAAGAGGATAGGAAGAATCACATACCTTCTCGGCGAAATCCACCTGCCAAGTTGAATATGTCGCGCGCAGAGAATCGACCTATAACAGTCAAATACGTCTATCAACGTCTAGACTGTACTGTACAAAGCTCTAAGCAGAAGGTTCGTTATTCTATGGTCATTTGGGCAGCACTTCCCTACCCGGTGAGCTACTCAAGTCTACTGTGAAAACAGTCCTATGTAAGTACAGTTCTATTATTCATCTTTTAAACCCTTCTACTGTGATAACAGTTCAATTCTATTCTTTAATATCCTTCTAAGTATTTATACTTATTCCTATACTTCTACAGTATGTATTCTCTAATTACAAAAGAGGGTTAGGATTATTTACCTCGGTAAGCCCAATAATATCCTAGATAAAAGTCGCGCCTGAGCAAGGTTTAGCTCCTAAGTTGTATGCTCCGGTAGCTCCAAGAAAACCTTAGAAGTTCTTCACAACTTCTACTAAGGACTAAGGGGTTTGGGCTAGGGTAATTTGGGCATTATAACAATACTAGAAAGCAACATTTCTACCAAGGGAAGGGGGGTAGGTTTCGGCTAGGCTAGGGGGGGGGTTGCTCTCGGCTAGAGCTTCTCAAAGGGGAGGGGGTGTGGTGGACGAAAACAACAAGAGGGAGAGGGAGGGATTTGAGACTTAGAAAGATTGCTCAATTTAGGATGAAATAACTCTTCAACAAGGGGGGTATTTATAGGTCAAGAAATGACCAACCAATGGCCAAGATGATGCCAAGTGCAAGGCAAGTGTAGGGTGAGGATTTAGGCAAGTGTCCTTGGCCAACTTGCACACAAAATATCCTACCAACTACATGACAAGGATGGCCATCCATTCGGCCCTAATGCCGTGTAACATCCATCAATGAGAGGGTGACAAGTGTCGCCCTCTCGTTGGTCCAACGTGTTGCGTCTCTCGGAAAAATCCGCAAAAATTAGAAATGACATAGCCGGAATTTATCCTCCGCGAGTTGTGTAAAACGTTTCGTCGAAAAACGACTCTAATCGGGTGTTGTGCACAAAGTGAAATTCGGCCAAGCCACCTAGGGGGGGTGACACGTGTCGCCCTCCTACTCGTCCAAAATATTTCATCTTCCGAAAATATCCACAATGGCCAAAATCTCGAAAACAAAGTGGGCCCCACAAAACTGTAAATTTTCTCCCGTGGGCCCCACGTGACCATTTCCGAAAATAAAATTCCATAATTCTCTAATATTCCAAGAAGTCCGAATACCAAATCTGGGAATCCAATTCCCATTAACGAACCTTTTTCCTTCACAAAAACCGGAAACTTTTCCGTGGAAAAATCACCTCTTTCTTCCTTTCCAATTTCAATGTCGTATTTTCGTACGTACGTCCTCGCATACATACCCTGGAACTACGGGGTATAACACAGGGTGCCCGCCGCGGCCCTCCAATTTGGGTCATAATATTTTCATAATCTCTTACTAAGAGAATATCTCTGGGTGTAGTTGGCACATCTAGTGCCACTTTGTCTTAATTCTCACCCCATCCTATGAGGCGCCAGTGGCGACCAATGATAACAACCACACTGTTATACCGTTCTTACTTCAAGATCCTTCACGAGGAGTCAAGCAAATAAATTTCAAGATCTTGAAAGACATTTGATGATGATACCTTGAAGAACCCTAAAGACACTACCGAATATTATAATATCATACAATAAAAGAGAGATCAAGATTTGAAGAATGGAGTCATCTTGGATGACATATAATATATTAGGCCTATTTAAAGGATAATTTTGGACATTTGATGTAATATTTAGCCCTAGTATAAAAACTTCATTACCTAGCTTATTTAGACTAAATTATGTTTGATGAATATTTTTGAGCTTAAAGGTCATCTCTTTGTTGCCTTTGAACTTTGCCCTAGAATTTGCAAGAAGTAACATTCTTTTGAAGATTCTACTAGTTTAGGTGCTTTTACTGAATGTATTAGAGGTAACTAGAATCCTAATCCTAATTGTTGCTAATATTTCTTCAATATTTGTGTCTAGCTTTTAATTTTACCTGCTTCCTAATTTTCAATTCTTGCACTTTTTAATTTAGTTGTTATCAACCAACTCGACGACTGAGCACCACCTTCTAGTCTAAGCCAGTGCATAGAGGTGCAGTTAGTTGCAACGTCGCACAATTCTTTCTCGCTGTAATGATTTTAGCCCCAGTTGCCATGGACAAAATATTCAGCATTAGAACCTCACCCTTCACCAGATTCGACACCTGCTCTCCTAAGTCATTTTCCCCAACCCCTACAAGCCGACACAACAGTTTAATTTCCTGATCTGCAGATAATACAGATGATGTGAAATAAGTTGCAAGTGGATAAGAATACTACATATTAGTAAATGGTAAAGTGTATCAAGGGGAGCTATAAATGGCATGATTTGGTATAAGCAGTAAAAGAAATTACAAACAAAAGCTAAGAATGCATGCTAACCTAAAGTTTCATATACACTTCAGGGAGTGTACCAACGTCTCCAAGAACTTGACCAACAAGCATATCACTGCGTGATAGGGCAGGATCCATGGATGTACCAACCCCAATAAGGCCTCTTGGCACAGCAAACTGAAGCTTATTTTGCTCTGAAAATAACGACATAATTCTGGTTATATTGGTTTACAGATGGGTTTTCCATCTGCATCTTTGTCAATGATGCCTGGACGAAGCTCAACCACCCGATTTACCTTTAGAACACCCTGAGCACCAGAGATCAATGATAATTGTTTAGACATAATAAAGAATCAAGAGGTTAAGCTCAAACTCACTCATACTTTGTTATCCCAAATTGATCAAAAGGAATTGTGTAAAGACAATCCATCAGATACAAGCAGACACATTCTAACTATGTCCTTTATTGTGTGTGGCAGACAATAATGACAGTTACGAGAACAATTTGCATCAACCACACATAGGATTATATACCTTAGTGATAGTTCCACCTACAACACTACCTTTCATGTCATCAATCCTGCAACCAGGCTTATTCACATCGAAAGATCGAACCACAAACATATGGGGAGGTGATACAAAGTCTCTCTTAGGGATGGGAATCTTTGCAATATATATTCACAAACAGCATCAGTGTTGTAATTAAGCTGTGAAGAAACAGGTACAACTGGTGCACCTTCTGCAACTGTTCCCTCGTTGGCATAAGATGAAATTTCATTTTTAGCAAAATGCTTAAATACAAGGTTTGCAAACTCTTTGGAAAGACACCTTTATAAATTCCCGGACTGCTTTATACTGATTTCTGGCTTGATCCTCCTGTATAAGGTCAACTTTGTTCTGGAGAATGATTAGGTTTTGAAGCTTCAAGATGTCAACAGCAGATAAATGTTCTAGAGTTTGGGGCTGAGGACAACTTTCATTGGCAGCTATTAGAAGTAAAGCTCCATCCATAATTGTTGCTCCGCTCAGCATTCTAGTCATCAGTATCTCATGCCCCTAAACGAAACCATAATGAAACAGTCAAAGCTAAATAGTGTTACAACTCACACTCACAGAATAATGGGAGAGCCTAAATTTTGAGGTGGCAAAAAGTACAGATGCTTTGGCAGGATCCAAGTAGTGGCACATCAAAAATTGAACTCCTAGAAAGATTAAAATGCATTAATAAGTTGAGCATGTCTATAATATAAAAAACAAGACAACTTCAAGGCAAGGATCATTAAGATGTGTTTCCAAGGTGGGAACTTAAAACATTAACAGCCTGAGAAAGATTCAATATTTTTGTCAAAGTAAAATATTGAGCACAGTTGATCCACCGATATGTTTTCAATGCAATTCAAAAGAGAAAAAGGAGGAAGATAAATAGCAACAGCTGTTGATTTTCATTTGCTTTATGGAAATAAAGAATCGTCAAGGTACTTAATGAAGTCAAGATGGGGAAAATGCAAATTAACAAAGACATTAAAATCATCCACATACATGCAAATCTAATAGCACCAACTCCGGATGCCATAGACCACAACAAAATCAATGAGTAGCTTAATGCTTGCAATATTAAGTGAGGATCTCTTGTTCTCAAAACATTACAGATCTCTGTAGCCGCTTTTTGCTCCTCCCAAAAGCCAAAAATTAATGACGATCAAATATAAATGCAAAGAGCCTTGGCACCAGGTGCAAATTTTTTTATTTAATTAATTTAAGGTTCCCTGAACGAAGTATCATACCGGGCAATCTAAAAAAGAAATGTCTAAGCAGTTTCAGTAATATAACATGGAGGATTATCTTCTTTACCACTTCCATATGACCTACAAGATTAGGTAAAGCATAATGATACATTTTTTCAAGAAAGCATAGGAACAAACAAACGATTCACCCTTAACATACGTACCTGTAGCAACTTTCATCCTCACATTTGCATATCCAAGTTTCACAGTTATATTACGCTCCAGTCGAGTAGTCTGAAATTAGATGGCATAAAACAACCGAAGTTCAACCAATGAACATATATTGGCAATTTGGTTAATTTCAAACAACAAATAGAAAAGGCAGTTGACATTTTTTCAACCATGAGTTTCCCCTTCATGAACAATGTATGTGCAAGATGATCAAATGTAAAACAAAAGAAATGTTGTTACCAGAGACAAGAGTTGTTTTGCCATGTGCTACATGACCAATGAGGCCTAACAAAAGTTTAAACTATTTTAGTCCACACTGTTCCAGGAGACAAAAGATAAAATGTTTTTTCTGGTCTGCTTTGCTGATGGGAGTTTCTGAATTTGATACTGAGATTGCTATCACCATGGATAATTTCTGCCATGCTGAGTAAGTAATTATTAGGTTAGGGTTAATTCATAAATTGCTGTTACGATGGGAAATACAAGGTGTCTATATAGAGGAACAAAACTTAGTGATTTCTTGGGTTCCAAGTATATGACAAAAATAGTCCATTATGTTTGGGGTTGGCTCAAAATAGTCCCTTAAGTATGCACTTAACATTTTTGGTCTTTTACATTTACCAAAAGTTAACACTTTTAGTCTTCGTCAAATATTTATCGAACATTGTCTTGTATTACTTAACGGAAATGATGAAAAACAAATAAAGAAAATAAGAGGGGACTGGCATTTAGAGGTATATTTTTTTGTAATTTCTGTTATTTTAAATTTAAGTTAGAGAATTTTTGCTATTTTTGCTATTTTTTAGTGTCAGTATAGTTTTTGTGTTCCATATTGATAAGATGAGACATTTTTTATGTTTATTGTTAAAAGCAGGGCCATTTCGTGAGATGTCCAGGCAGTGCTGGTGGGATAGCGCGATCTCTTTGGATCGATTCTTGCGGGTTCTTCGCCTTCCATAGCTAGGCAGGATGTTTATGCACCGGCAGGCCGTGACAGAGGTCGTGGTGGAAGTTCCCAGTTTTAGCGGTCCTTTGAACCGCCTATATGATTTCAGGTATGTCTTTGGCCCTTTAGAAACTTGTATGCATGATAAAGTTGTGGTATGTTTAAGTGTTATGAACAGATTTTATTGAGACTATGTATATGCTAGAAGGAGTTGGAAGTACGAAAAGGTAATCTCTTTTGGGCTTATGATGGACGGATATGCGTGTGCGAGGTATTAGGGCCATGTGTGGCATTATTGGTATGTCAGGGTGGTAAAAGGAAACTATGTCGCTAATTATAAGTTTGACTCCGAAAGAACATTCGGGGACGAATGTTTCTAAGGGGGGAAGAATGTTACACCCCGTATTTACAGGACATGTTTTAAGAACGTACGTAAGAACTCAGAAATGTTAAGATTTGAGACTTGTAAAAATTTATCGGAATTATGAAATTTTCGGAAAACGTAATATTGTAAGGAATGGGAGGGCGACACGTGTCACCCCCCCTTAGTGATGTCTTGGACGAAATTAAATGGGCACAAGGGTCATTTGACCCTTGTTAGGAAGACAAGTCTTGCAACTTGAAGAGCTTGACAAAATTGACTTGGTCAATGGGTCCACAAGGCTTGATATTTAATAAGATCTCATCCAAGCCACCCATTTGTTTACATCTTGACCCTCCATTGTGCTATATAATACTAGTAGTAGCAAGACAAGCTTAACACTTAGCCAAATTTTCAAGAAATTGAAGAGCTCACTATAATTGCTCTCGGGTTCAAGCTATTTTGAAAAGGAAAATTTTTAGTTTCTTGTCCATTAAGCTCCACACTTTAAACCAAGGTTCATGAGTGTATTGTGAGTGTATCTCAATAGAAAAATCCCAAAAAAAGATAGTTTTCGTATTAGTCGCAAGGTGAAAACCTAGTTGCTTTTCTAGGTTTTGATTGGAAGTTTTAAGGGAAGTGGTTTGTGATATTCTAAGGGTCTCAAGTGGTGGATTGAAGTGTCTAGAAGAAGCTCTAAGTGCTAATGAGCGACTTCAGATTTGGAATTGGACTAAGAATCGTTGAGGTAATAATCTTGGCTCTTAAGTGTTACAAGATTATGTATTGTTGTTAGCTTTACATATTTGCTAGCATGAAGTATATGTGTTGAAGTTTTATAAGTGTTATGTATTGTTGTAGCCTTAAATCCGAAATGTCATTTAAGCCTTGTGAAGTTGGATTACAATTTGGTCGTATTTAGAATCGTCGCATGTTAATTACTTGAAGATTATGGTGGTTATAATCGATTGCGACTTGATATCATGTTATGCTAACAACATGGATTGAAATAGAAATTGGATAAGAATTGGTGTTATTATACTCTATGTGGCCGAATTGGACTTGTAGGTTGTATTAGTTTGATATCGTTTGTGGGGCGGAATTTTACACGTCTAGTAGGCGTGTAATCCCCTATTGATTAATTGTATTGTTGGGCCTTAAATGTGGCGTGTTTGGTTATTGAATTCGTCCTTGAAAAAGGTGGAAAAGTATGTAGAAACAAAGGAGGTGCTGTCCGATTTTCCGTAGAATTTAGTGACTTAGCACTTAGAATATTCTACGTTTGAAGTAAGAGGTTAATGGACGTATTGTGACCATTCTAGGTTGAAGTACCAAGTATAGCGTCTCCTACTTGAAGGATGGAATAGCTATCAAGGTTGAAGTACTTTGGAGGATTTTGCTACTTGTCGATAATCGTCGCGAGGTAAGTGAACCTCTTCCTTCCTTTGGCATGATTCTATGTATGGAATATACATGTGGTATTATTTCATGTTTCCTTCTACTCTTAGAAGTTAAGAGGTAGGTGTGTGATTTACTCTATGTAAGGTTTATGTCAAAGTTATCCTAAGTCCTTACCGAGTCTTATGGGGGATGTTGGTAAGAGTCGTTAGGAGGTACTTTGGAGCCAAGTTGACTTGGCTAATTTATGGCACGAATGAGAATAAGTATCGAGCAAGCCATTGCAGCGTTAATAAAGGAAAATGTAATGACAATCAATTATGTTAAAATGAGTAGAATTCTCCATCTGCATAGAAGCTAAGATAAGACAAAATTGTATTACATTTTCTAGATCATGGTTACTTGAATAAGATCGTTATAAAAAAAAATATAACTTATTCACAACGCACCAAAATATATGTTACTTAACTTATAAGAATTTACGTATGAAGTTTTAAGGCTATGGATATCAAATTCTTAAAAGTTAAGAGACTTTATTTTTTCAAGTTAGGAGACTTGATTCTTAAAGGAAGAAATGAATTGATTTACAAGTATAGAAAACTCGATTTGGAAAGACTTGATTTCTAAAGTTAAGAAACTTGTTTTCTTAAAAGTTAAGAGACTTGAAGTATTTTGAAAATATAAGTCTCTTGGTTATAAAAGGAATGAATTTGTCCAAAACATAAAGAGTTATAACGGCTTTAAGGGAAGTTGGTTATAACAACTTTATGGAAGATTAAAAGAATGGTTTTCTTCAGTAATGTAAGCAAATAAATGATTTGAAGTAAAGAAGGGCAAACTGTTTAAAAGGTACCAATTGCTTAAAGTTTTTAAGAAAGAAGTCACTTGATTTAGAAGCCGGTAAATGTATTTCTAAAAAGGTATTGTGACTTGTCTTGAAAGTAGATATGACTTGATACTACGGTTGTTAGTATCTTGGGAGTTTTATTTGAAAAAGAGTCTTTCTAAAGGAGTAGAGGTGCGTAGTACTTGAGGTTAAATTCCCGGATTTTTATGTGTGAAACGGAAGTGCCAGGAGTTTATAAAAATGGAAGTCTAAAGGTTTAATGAACTTGCCTGTGTTTGCTTGTGATAGCTTTGAGTGCAAGTATTATATGTTTACGTTGTCGTGACTCTCAGTTGGAGGGCCGACTGTCTTGTTGTAAGTTTACTTGGACGTCTGCGGTGATGTGGGATTCCACGGGTATGCTTCCATTATGATTGATCCTTGGACATGCTTATACGATGTGGGATTCCGGGGCATGTGACCAGGAGGCGGGTTAGATTCCCGGATTTGTTTTATTACCCATGGCCATGCTTATACGATGAGGGATTCCGGGGCATGCGACCATGCTATGTACGATTATTACTCCATGGGCTAGCTCCCCATGAAGACATGTACCCACGATGAGGGATTCCGGGGGCATGTTATATTATTACTCTATGGGCTAGCTCCCGGCGAAGACTGCACTCACGATGAGGACGCCGAGGGCACGTTATGGCCTTGCTTATACGATGAGGATTAGGGCATGCGCCACGTTATATATATATATATATATATATATATATATATGTGTTGTATATGTGTACGCCGACAGTGAGGTAGGATGCCACGGACGCGTCACATGGTTATATGTTACACCTACGGCTGTCGGCAGTGATGTGGGATTCCACGGGCAGGAGATATATATATATGTATTGTGTATGTGTACGCCGGCAGTGAGGTAGGATACCACGGGCGCGTCACATGGTTATATGTTACACTTATGACTGTCGGCAGTGATGGGGGATTCCACGGGCACGCTTTGATATTTGTGTGATTTGATCGCGTCCCAAATTGGGCCGGGTAGTATATGCGTCCCTCCATAAAGGGCCGAATTATGTTATGAAAGATAAGTAAGTTATATGGTAATGAACTTGACGATTTATCCCAAGTATGTACGTAAGAAAATGACTATAACTTTTATTGAAAATGAGAAAAGATAATAAGGTACGATTAAGTTCATAAGTGGTAATGACACGGCAGGATCTGGTATGTACTTTTTATACTTGCCCCTGTCATTCTTTTGTACAGTTATGATCTGTTTACTGTACTTTATTTCTGTTCCATATTCGCATTTTTGTTCGACCCCTGTCAAACCCCAACCAGGGCGTGGCGGTGCCCTACAGGCACCATACCTTAACAACGCAAGTAAACTGCGGAAATTAAATAACACCTCATTTTTTTTAAAACAACGTACGTGCAAGGGCAAAGCCGACAAGGCTGCCATATATACATAGACAAAAGACACTACACCGTACATGAGTCCAATCCCACATATGAATACAGACCTCTAAGAGTTATACTGAACTATGACGGGACAAGGCCCCGTACCACTTGTACAAAGCACATGCTTGAAGGATATATACCAAAAAGATAAACTCCTGAACAGAGGGAGCTATCCAAAAATCCTGAGCAGGATCCTACACCTGCCGATCACCGAACTGCGTACCTAAACCTGCGGCATGAACGCAGCCCCCCGAAGGAGGTCAGTACGAAGAATGTACCAAGTATGTGAGCGATGAAATCGTAATAAAATCATAACAGTCTAACAAAACAGGAGACATGTATGATAGCCAACCTACAGTACATAACACATAAGCAGTCATATCAAGTCAGGGACGCAAGCCCTCAAAGTCATTACTCAAGTATAACCATGGGTCTCACGCCCATAATATCATTCATGCCCGTGGAATCCTTCCTCACTGCCTGAACTACATGATATAATAACTCCAATAAGGATACATGAACACCAAGCCCCACCTGTGTCCTAAATACCTCGTGGTCCCATGCCCCGGAATCCCACATCGTAAAAGCATAACCATACGGTAACACAAACAAATCCGGGGACATATATGATAATCAAATTACAACACACTGTGCCTTACTAACAATGAGAGTAAACAGTAGTATCCTTACAATATAAAATAGGAAGCTCACGATCAAAGCAGGACCACCCGCCAAAGATCATTTAGCAATCCTTTTCACGGGACTATTTCACCGCGTAGGTCACGTGGACCGCGTGAGGTATTCTCGCACGGGACTATTTCACCCGCGTAAGCCCTTACGGACTCGCGTGAGGTATTCCTCGCATATTTGGACGCCCGCATGGGACTATTTCACCCGCATAAGCCCTACGGACTCGCATGAGGTATTCCTCGCATCGTGGGTAGCAAATCCACGGAAATATGCAATGCCACAACCCCGGGGACTGACCCCGAAATGACTGATATACCAATAGCACACAACCGGCTATTTCCAGCACACATAGGCAAATCCTCAATTAACAAGTCAAAGTCCTTACCAAGGCACACTTAGAATGATTCACAATCAATCAAGCCAAAGTACTTATCAAGGCACACTTAGACTAATTCTCAATTAATCAAGCCAAAGTACTTATCAAGGCATACATAGAATAATTCTCTTTTAACAAGCCAAAGTACTTATCAAGGCACACTTAGACAAATTCTCAATTTATCAAGCCAAAGTACTAATCAAGGCATACATAGAATAATTCTCTTTTAATAAGTCAAAGTACTTATCAAGGCACACTTAGACAAATTCTCAATTTATCAAGCCAAAGTACTAATCAAGGCATACATAGAATAATTCTCTTTTAACAAGTCAAAGTACTTATCAAGGCACACTTAGACAAATTCTCAATTTATCAAGCCAAAGTACTAATCAAGGCATACATAGAATAATTCTCTTTTAACAAGTCAAAGTACTTATCAAGGCACACTTAGACAAATTCTCAATTTATCAAGCCAAAGTACTAATCAAGGCATACATAGAATAATTCTCTTTTAACAAGTCAAAGTACTACGTACGTACATTCTTTTATAAAAGACTCCTTTCTATGTAAAGCCCCAAGATACTAACACCCGTAGTATCAAGACGTGTCTATTTTTCAAAGTAAGTTACTACACGTTTAGAAAACTCATTTCAAGGCTTGAAATCAAGTAACTTCAAATTTTCACAATCTTGGCAACTTATGCCCTTTAATCAAAATAGACAACTTTCTAAACCTTCCATAAAGCCGTTATAACCAACTTCCCATAAAGCCGTTATAACCCTTTATGGTTTTAGACCTATCCATTCCTTTTATAACCAAGAGAGTTATGCTTTTAAAACTAAGTATCACATACTTACAAATCAAGTTCTCAACTTTCAAATTACTTCAAGTCTCTTAATATAAAGAAAACAAGTTTCTTCTACTTTTAAACTTCAAGTAACTCACACCTTTAAGACAAGTTACTTCTCTTAAACCATATACTTTCTCCTCTTTTAAATCAAATAAGTAAATCACTCCTTTGACTCCCCTAAAGTCATTATAATGACCTTTAGGTTTTTGGAACTAAGGCACTAGCCGAAAGATTTGGAAACCACTTCCTTTTCAAGACTCTATGTACTTTAAGTAAAATACTTTCACTTTTAAGAATCCAAACTTCACTAAGAAAATGGATTTTACAACTTACAATTTAAACATCAAAGTACAATCAAGGAAGTTCATAGAACAAATTCTATTCTAGGCAATCCAAATACAACCAAGGAATGGATCATTTAAGGAGTAGAACATACTTTCTTAATCTTAAGGAATCATGCTAGAAGAGGAGATAGTTCACATACCTTTTCGGCTAAATCCACAAGCTAAGCCGAATACGCCGTACGTAGAAGTGTCAACCTATAATGGTCACAACAAGACTATCAACTTCTAGTCTCAACGTAGAATAATACTAAGTATACGGTCTCTAATTCTACGGAAAATCGGGCAGCACTTCCTTTGTTTCTACTCACTTTGCCACCTTTTTCAAGGCCGAATACAATAACCAACACTCCACATTTAAGGCTCCAAACAACAACCAAACAAAGGGGATTACACGCCTTACAATACGTGTAAAATTCCGCCCCACAATTCATACCAAATAGTATAATACTTCACTAGCCATTCTCGACCAACATATAACCAATAACACTACGTCTTTTCCAATCCTTTCCTAATTCCAAGTTCTAAGGTCAACATGTTAGATAGTCTAAACCACTTCAACAACTACAATTTCCTTCTTTATACAACATGCGACGACTTAAACGAATAATCAACTTGAATTGTAGTCTTAAGGCTAACATGCTAGTTTTCGGATTTAGGGTTCCAATAGCCAATACACTAATCCAAATATATAATATACATCTCATACTTGCTAATAACCATAGCTACAACAATAAGTAAACTTAATTGCTAAAACGACAAAATTTATACCTTTCAAAGCCCTTAAAATTCCCAAGATTCCAAAGTCGCGCCTTAGCAATTCTTAGCTCCTTTCCTTAGGTTCCAATCCGCTCAAGCACTCCTAGAGCCTATGAAGAACTCATCTTCAAGTTCCAACTTCAAAGTTGAAGAACTCCTTTAGTTTCCGCCTTGCGACTAATACGAAAACTCCGTTTTTCCGAAATCTTTCTATTGAGATAACCTTATAATACCCTTAGGGACATTGGGTTTAAGTCTTGTGGATAATGGATCAAAATCACAAAATTTTCTTGTGAGGGACATGCCAAACCCGAGAGCACTATCTCTTGGCACAAATGTTCTCTCAATTTTTCTAAGTGTAATGAGCTAGTCTTGCACTAGTAGTGAGCTTATAACACCTGATGGAGGGCTTAGACTATAACAAATGGGTGGCTAAGATGAAAATCACAAGGATTAAGCACAAGTGGACAAGTTGACTTGGTCAAATATATCAAGCTTGAAGACTTATCTTCCAAGATGGTCAATGACCATTTTACCCCTCCTCTAATTCGTCCAAGACCAAAAGTGGGGGTGCCACGTGTCGCCCTCTCATTCGTCAATAAAATTCCGTAACCCTCGTGGGCCCCACAAAAATGTAAAATTCCTCGGGTGGGCCCCACGTGACCAAATCCGTAAAAATAAATTTCCATAGTATTAATAAGTTCCATACTTTTCAAATAATGCCTTTTGAGAACCCAATTCTCAATAACGAACATTTTTCCCTTACCGACGTCCGGAAGATTTTCCGTCGGAAAAACAATTCTTCCTTTCGTATCAATTTCCAAGTCTTGTTTCCTTACGTACATTCTCTTTTACATGTCCTGAACTTACGGGGTGTAACACCCCCTTCGGGGGGCTGCGTTCATGCCCGCAGGTTTTAGGTACACAGGTTGGTGATCCTTGCTCTTAGGATCTCGGTTCATTTCTTGGGAAAAAGCTCCATTTGCTCCGGAGGCTTATCTATTGGTACGGTTTTCCATGAGGTTGTAGATTCATGTATATTCAGGGGTATGGCGGGGCCCTGTCCCACCACTGTTGTTATGGTAAAAATCTTAGAGGTCTGTAGTCACATATTTTGGGTCAGTTTGTAAAGGAAAGGAGGCAACTGCTTCGTTTATGTATTTACTATCCAGAAAGGTAGCCTTATCGGCTAACCTGTTGTTTTACTTCTGTTGTTTTATTCTGTAAGTTTCATGTATGTTCCGCTGATTTTCTCTGATGTATACCTGTAAAGGTGCCCAAGTAGGGCACCAGTCGCGGGCCCGGGGTCGGATCGTGACATCAATGTTCAATGTTGAAAGAGAATTTCCCATTACTGCTCTATTTGATTCCATAAACAGGAGGTTTACTGTCATGACCCGACCTCGGGCCCACGACTGGTGCCTTACCCCGGGCACCCTAGTGATACAACATCAGAGAAAATCAGCGGAAATAAAAACTTAAACATGAAACAAGACATAAAATAAAAACAGACTAACCAAAACGGTCACCTTCCTGTATATATATATATATCAAATTGAATAGTTAAATCCTTTACAAACCCTGCCCACAACAGTACTACAGACCTCTAAGAATTTTATAACAACTATGACGGGACAGGGCCCCGCCATACCCCTGAATGTACAAGAACCTACAATCTCAGGGAATCATACCAAAAGATAAGCCTCCGGAGAAACGGGGCTTCCCAAAACGGATCGTGATCATGAGCGAGGATCAACAATCGGTGTACCTACCGCGGCATGAACGCAGCCCACGGAAGGTCGATCTGTACCAAGTATGTGAAACTGAAAATACTGTAATGAAATCATAACAGTCTATATAAAGCAGGAGACATGTATGATAGCCAAACTACAGTACACAACATATAAGCAGTCATGTCAAGTCAGGGACTCACGCCCTCAAAGTCATCACTCAAATATAACCATGGGTCTCACGCCCACAATATCAATCATGCCCGTGGAATTCCTTCCTCACTGCCGGCAGTCTATGATATAACAACACCAAGGAGTACACATGAACACCAGGTCCCACCTGTGTCATAAGAACCATACCGGGCAAGTACGAAGGCATAGCTACCAGATCCACCCTTCATCCTTAACTGACCGGGGCAAGTACAAAAGCCAGCTACCAGAACCTACCGTACCAACAATACTAAATAACTGTATCACGAAGGCGGCGGCAAGTACGATAGCCTCTACCGATCCACCGCATCACGTGGCGACGGGGCAAGTACGAAGGCTAACCACCAGATCCACCCTGCATCACGAAACTTCGTCCTAACACTGACCGGGGCAAGTACGAAAGCCAACTACCAGAACCGGCTGCATCAAGAAGCGACTGTGGCAAGTCGAGGGCTAGCTACGGATCCACCTGCGTGATGAAACCTCATGGAGAGCTAGTCCATGGAATAATACTATCAACATGGAACAAACCCTCATAATGGCCGCATACCCGTGGACCATCCATCGAGTCAGTATGCCCAAAGTGATCAAGAATAACATGACCGACCCTCCATCGAGAGACGCGGTAGCATAAGGATACAATACTTGCAAAACAAGGCTATCACAAGCAAACATAGGCAAGTTACTCACACTCAAGGTACTTTTATTTTATGCCAAAAATCCGGGTTCTAACACCAAAGTACTACTGTCACGACCCGAACCCCGGGCCCGTGACTGGTGCCCTACCTGGGCACCCATCTACCTTAACAACTAAGCAAACTGCGGAATTTAAATAACACCTCCTTTTGTTTTTTTAAAACTAACGTACGTGCAAGGGAAAAGCCGACAAGGCTGCCATATAATATACATAAACAAAAGACACTACACCGTACATGAGTCCAATCCCACATATGAATACAGACCTCTAAGAGTTTACAGAAACATGACGGGACAAGGCCCCGCCGTACCCATAACCGTACAAAGCACATCGAAGGAACTATACCAAAAAGATAAACTCCGAACAAAAGGAGTTATCCTAAAACTCGAGCGGTCCTACACTGCAGATCACCAAGCTGCATTACCTAAACTGCGGCGTTAACGGCCCGAGAAGGAGGTCGATGCGGAGAATGTACCAAGTATGTGAGCGATGAAATCGTAATGAAATCATAACGATCTAAACAAAGCAGAGACATGTATGATAGCCAACCTACGATTACAATACATAAGAAGTCATATCAAGTCGGGGCGCGTGCCTCAAAGCCACTACTCAAATATAACGATGGGTCTCACGCCCATAATATCAATCATGCCGTGGAATCCTTTCTCATCGCTGATCCATGATATAATGTAACACCAATAAGCATATCCGAGTATCCTCGTGGTCGCATGCCGGAATCCCACATCGTATAAGCATGAACATTGGGTATACAAACAACCGAATCAAACCCGCTCGCGGTCACGTGCCGGAATCCCACATCGATATAAGCGTGTCCAGAGTATCCTCGTGGTCATGACCCGGTATCCCATCGTATAAGCATGACCATAGGGTATCCTCGCGATCGCGTGCCGGCATCCCATATCGTATAAGCATGACCGTAGGGTAACACAAACAAATCCGGGAATCTAACCCGACTACTGGTCACATGCCCTGGAATCCCACATCGTATAAGTATGTCCAAGGAGTATCCCTCGTGGTCGCATGCCCCGGCATCCCACATCGTATAAGCATGACCGTAGGGTAACACAAATAATGGAAGCATACCCGTGGAATCCCATCTCACTGTCGGTACGTCCAAGTAAACTTACAATGCGGCGACCTCTCCAACCGGTAGTCGCGAACGTAATAAAACATAATACTTGCACTCAAAGGCTATCACCAGCACATATAGGCAATTCTCAATTAATCAAGCCAAAGTACTTATCAAGGCACACATAGAATAATTCTCAATTAAACAGGCCAAAGTACTTATCAAGGCACACATAGAATAATTCTCAATTAAACAGGCCAAAGTACTTCGCACGTGCATTCTTTTCAAAAGACTCTTTTTAATGTAAAACCCCAAGATACTAACACCCGTAGCATCAAGGTGTGTCTATTTTTCAAAGTAAGTTACTACACCTTTAGAAAACTCATTTCAAAGCTTGGAATCAAGTAACTTCAAATTTTCACAATCTAGGCAACTTATGCCTAATAATCAAAATAGACAACTTTCTTAACCTTCTATAAAGCCGTTATAACCAACTTCCCATAAAGCCGTTATAACCCTTTATGGTTTTAGACATATTCATTCCTTTTTATAACCAAGAGACTTATACTTAAAACCAAGTATCACATACTTACAAATCAAGTTCTTAACTTTCCAAAATACTTCAAGTCTCTTAATATTTAGAAAACAAGTTTCTTCTCTTAAAACAATTAAGTAAATCACTCCTTTGACTCCCCTAAAGTCATTAAACGACCCTTAGGTTTTGGAACTAAGGCACTAGCCAAAAGATTTGGAAACCACTTCCTTTTCAAGACTCTATGTACTTTAAGTAAAATACTTTCACTTTTAAGAATCCAACTTCACTAAGGCAATGGATTATACAACTTACAATTTAAACATCAAAGTACAATCAAGGAAGTACATAGAACGAATTCTATTTTAGGCAATCCAAATACAACCAAGGAATGGATCATTTAAGGAGTAGGACATACTTTCTTTACCTTAAGGAATCATGCTAGAAGAGGAGATAGTTCACATACCTTTTCGGCTAAATCCACAAGCTAAGCCGAATACGCCGTACGTAGAAGTGTCAACCTATAATGGTCACAACAAGACTATCAACTTCTAGTCTCTAACGTAGAATAATACTAAGTATACGGTCTCTAATTCTACGGAAAATCGGGCAGCACTTCCTTTGTTTCTACTCACTTTGCCACCTTTTTCAAGGCCGAATACAATAACCAAACATGCCACATTTAAGGCTCAAAGCAACAACCAACCAAAGGGGATTACACGCCTTACAATACGTGTAAAATTCCGCCCCACAATTTAATACCTACTAAGTCCATAATCAAGCCATTCTCGGCCAACTTAAACAACAACACAAGTCCTTTCCAAATTCTTTTCCAATTCCAAGTTCTAAGGTGTAACATGTTATGTAGTCATAAACAACTTCAACAACTACAATTTCCTTCTTTCTACAACATGCGACGACTTAAACCAATAATCAACTTGAAATGTAATCTTAAGGCTAAACATGCTAGTTTTCGGATTAGGGTTCCAATAGTCAATATACTTATCAAACTTCATACTATATAACTCATGCTTGCTAAAATCCATAGCTGCAACAATAAGTAAGTCTTAACCACTAAAACGACAAAATTTATACCTTTATAAGCCCTTAAAAAAATTCCAAGATTCAAAGTCGCGCCTTAGCAAATTCTTAGCTCCTTTCCTCATGTTCCAATCCGCTCCAAGCACTCCTTAGAAGCCTATGAAGAACCCATCTTCAAGTTCCAACTTCAAAGTTGAAGAACTTTCTTAGTTTCCGCCTTGCGACTAATACGAAAACGTCGTTTTTCCGAAATCTTTCTATTGAGATATCCTTACAATATACTTAGGGACCTTGGGTTTAAGTCTTGTGAATAATGGATCAAAACTACAAAATTTCTTGTGAGAAAAAATAGTGAACCCGAGAGCTCCCAACTCAAGAACAAGACCTCTCTAATTTTTCTAAGTGTTTAAGAATAGTCTTGCACTAGTGTAGTGACTATATAACACAATTGAGGGCTTGGATTAATACACTTGTGGTCTAGGATGAAGGACAATTAATGTAAAGCCAAGTGGACAAGTTGACTTGGTCAACAAACTCAAGCTAGCAAGACTTATCTTCCAAGATGGTCAATGACCATTTTACCCTTCCTCTAATTTCGTCCAAGACCATATGTGAGGGTGCCACGTGTCGCCATCTCATTCGTTCATAAAATTCCGTAACCCTCGTGGGCCCCACAAAACGTAAAATTCCTCGGGTGGGCCCCACGTGACCAAATCCGTAAACATAAATTTCCATAATGTTAATAAGTTCCATACTCTTCAAATAATGTATTTTGAGAATCCAATTCTCAACAACGAACATTTTTCCTTTCCGACGCTCGGAAGATTTTCTGTCGGAAAAACAATTCTTCCTTTCGTACTAATTTCCAAGTCTTGATTCCTTACATACATTCTCTTATACATGTCCTGGACTTACGGGATGTAACAACTACGTACTTAAACTCTTTAAAAAGATCCATTCCTTTCACAAAAGCCACATGATACTAACACCCGTAGTATCAAAATAGAGTAACTATCATTTTAAGTAAATCAAAACAATATCATGCCTTCTTTTTAAACCAAAACAAGACAATACCATGCCTTCCTTTAAAATCAAATCAAGACAATACCATGCCTTCTTTTTAAAACCAAATCAAGACACTTCTCCTTTTTAAAAGTCAAGTAGCAATATACTTTTTAAACCAAGTGGCTTACACTTTTTAAAACAACGTCAAGTATACTTCTTAAAAACCCGAGTAACTTACTCCTTTCAAAACAAGTAACCTATACCTTTAAATCAAGTTACTTCTCCTTTCCCAAAATCAAGTTGTTTATAAGTCAAGTCTCTTTACTTTCAAAATTAAGTCTCATAATCTTTGAATCAAATCTCATATCTGTTAAGGAAACCAACCTCCTAACCTTTAAAATGTCAAGTTATCATTTTAAATCCAATAATAAAACCATTCTTTCGTTTTCATAAAGTTGTTATAACTAACTTCCCATAAAGCTATTATAACACTTTATGTTTTAAACCAACCAAGGACAACTACTCTCATTTCCGAAATCAAGATAACTTTATTCTTTTAAAAGACTAAGCACTCATTACTCACGAATGAGGCTTCACAACTTTTTAACACAATTCAAGTCCTTAACATTTCATAACAAGTCACTTAACTTTAGAATCAAGTCAAGGACATAAAGGGAAAATCAAACTCCTTTAACACACGTGCGTCTACCGCACTATATATTTCACATATAATCATGCTCAAGAGAATAGGAAGAGTCACATACCTCTTCGGCTTAATCCACAAGCCAAGCCGAGTATGCCATGCGTAGAGTACCCACCTATAATAAACAAAACACGTCTATCAACGTCTAGACTTCTTCGTAGAACATTCTAAGTGTCAGGTTCCTTATTTTACGGAAAATTGGGCAGCACCTCCCCCCCCCACAATCACATAAATATCCTCCTATATCAAGGCCCGCTACCAAGCCAACAACTCCAAGGGGATTACACATCTAACCGGACGTGTACAATTCTGCCCCACAATAATAATACACAAGTCTACTGTAAATACAGTCCAATGTAAATACAGTTCAATTCTTATCAATATTCTTTCTACATATAGTATACTCAACTATACATTACTACAACATGTAATCTCCAATATAATAGGGAGATAAAGATCATTACCTCGATAAGCCCAAAATTATCCAAGATTAATAAGTCGATCCTGAGCAACGTTTAGCTCCTATTCCTTACGCTCCAATACGCTCCAAGAAACCCTTAGAAGTTTCTAAACAACTCCTCTTCAAGATCCAACTCGAAAAAGTGAAGAACACCTTAGGCTCAAAACTAGGCAACTTCCGGCCAAGGTGAGTTTCAAAGGCTAGGGGTGTGAAATCTTTTCCAACTCTTGGTTTACAATCTTCCTAACACCTTAAGGAAGAACACTAAAAAGTTTAAGGATTTATGGACAATTTTTGCTCAAGGGGGAGGGCCAAAGCCGAGAACAACCACTTGAGGGAGGGAGTATTTTCCAAGCTTGGAAATCTCTAAGTGTGGATGAATTAAGTCTTGCAACTTAAGGGGTATTTATAGGACATTCAATGGCCAAGATCAAGGCAAGTGTGTGGTAGATCTTGGGGACAAGTGTGTGTGCCACAAGCCACTTGTCCAAGCAAGACAAGTTGCTAGCCACATGTCAACACCATTCGGCCAAGAGGCCACATGGCATGCTACTTTCGGCCATGTGGCACCTAAGGGGGTGACACATGTCGCCCTCCTACTCATCCAAAATATTTCATCTCCCAAAAATATCCGAATATCCAAAATCTCGAAAACAAAGTGGGCCCCACAAAACCGTAAATTTTCCCCGTGGCCCCACGTGACCAATTCCGGAAATAAAATTCCATAATTCTCTAATATTCCAAGAAGTCCGAATACCAAATCTGGGAATCCAATTTCCATTAACGAACCTTTTCCTTCACAAAAACCGGAAACTTTTCCGTCGAAAAAATCACATCTTTCTTCTTTTCCAATTTTAATGTTGTATTCTCGTACGTACGTCCTCATATACATACCCTGGAACTACGGGGTGTAACATTCTTCCCCCCTTAGGAACATTCGTCCCGAATGTTCCTCCTATGTCTCAAAACACACATGCGCCGGTATAGTCTTCGCTACCATACTTACAAAACCAATTATGCCACACCTGGCCATAATATAACATACGGGCAAAAACTCAAATCCAAGCCCACGAGGAATCACCTCTTACGTGTATAATGTCACTATAAGCTCCCACCCAAGGTCTAAAGGATACTCTCTTCACATCTTTACTTCACAAAATGATCACTTCCCTTCTCTTAACACATGTTCTCTTCTTTCCTTACTCGTCGTACCCTTCTCGTACATCTGAACTCTTTCTATTACACGTACCACACTTCAGTCATCGCTTCAGTTTCCAAAACCTTGGAGTTACCACCTCCAAACTTGGTCATCTTACTAGCCTCAATTTCCTTTAAGGCCATTCCCGGCCTTAACGATCCGATTCTGGTCGAACGCATCCACGAACTCGTACGATGGTTACCTAAACTTGGGCCTAGCACCCTCGTGACCCCATCACCTAGCAGGACCACCTCAAACTGACCCCACCTTATTTCGGGCTGCGGGTTGACCCGCAATATGGCCTCAACCCGACCCACTTTGTACCAAACTCTTGTCCCTGGTCCGGAACTATCTCACTATACAAGTCACGAAAACCTAGTGGTCTCTTTAGCTTAACTAACCACTTACATTTCACCACTCATGTACTTATCACACAAATACACTCCACTTATACTATGTACTCTGACGAAGATCAACCGTAAATCTTTTACTCAAAACGACCTTACATCTAAGGTCTCAATTGTTATAATTTCTAAGGTTCACAATTTACCTGTCCCCAAACTTACCCTTTCAACTAACCATGTTTTCTAAATCACAATTTACACCATGTTATCCGTACATAGCACTCAACATGTAATCATCTTATTACGCATACTAGTCTCTAGAGGGTTAAAAATATACCTGTAACTACTGCTTCACTTTCCCCTTTGCCGCGCTAATCATAATCCCGCACTGCAGGGCGCCTAGCTATAGGAGGTGATGAACCAGCCACTGATCCCTAAAGCTGAGTGCTAACATCCGTGCTACCTCTGATCGGACAATCCTTCGCAAAGTGGCCCTGTCGGCCGCAAGTATAACAATCTCCCAAACTAGCACGACACTCCTCATAATGGGTTCTACCACATCGACCATACCGAGGTAGGGGTGGTCTCATCTGACTAACACCCCTTCTCCTCCGAACAACTGAACCTGCAACTGACCCGGTAGGCTGAGTCATCCCACCTGTATCCCTCCTACTAGGACATTCTCTCATCACATAGCCCTGACGGCCGCAAGCAAAACAAGCACCAGTAAAACGATGACATTTCCCGGAATGACGCCTGCCACATCGTGAACACTGAGGGAAAAATGATTCCGGCTGGCTAGAACCTATATATATATGTGAACCAGAAGCCCTGGAGCTCTGACCAACTCTTGAATATCCCGAACGTCCTGATGACCGTAGAGGAGCACTGCACTGCGGTGAGGTACATTTCGATCTCTTCGAGGCGCACGCCTCAAAAGTTACCAAAGGACCTGCCCCGGCCTCTTCTGGCGATTCGGGTCATTACGCCGACTTTCACGTTCCTTAGTCTGCTACGCATAAACCTGCATGCGGGCAATATCCATGCCTGGCTGAAGAACTATATCCGTGCAACCCTCTGCTAAATAATTGTCAAGTCCCGTGACATATCGGTGCACTCCATCCTCCATGTCCGCCACTAGAGTGGGGGCATACCGAGCTAATGAGTCGAATTCTATGTTGTACTCACGAAATGTCCGCCCATTGTGTCTCGACATCATAAATCTATCTGCCCGAGCTCTCCTCATCTGCGGAGGCAAGAAATGGCTAAGAAACACCCTTGAGAACTCGTCCCAGCCAGCTGGAAGCGCATGCTTCCCCGGGACAGTTCCCATAAGTCAAACTAGTCGACTGCAGTATCACACAACCGATGTGAACCCAATACCACCGACTCTGTCTCAGAGGCCTTGATCACTTTCATGATCCGCTGCAATTGTCGAATAAAATCCTGAGGATCATCCTCCGCTTTCGATCCATAGAACTCTGGTGGACTGCAACTCAAGAAGTCCCGAAGTCCCACCTATCGGATCTAGGGTGAACCACTGGTACTACTGGAACCTCCGACCCTCGTCTGTCCTCATGTCTAGCCACACTCCTAGCTAGTAACTGGGCCATCTCTTTGTAACCTATATCCTCTGTTCCTGGCCGTGGAACTGAAGGCTCCGATATCATTGTTATACCCCGTATTTCCAGAGTATGTACGTGATGGCGTACGTATAATAATTTGAGCCTTAAGTTAGGCAAGTTTCAAATTTGTACACAACACCCGATTAAAGTCGTTTTACGTGAAAACGTTTCCCACTTTCGTAGGGAAAATTCCGGCTATGTCATTTAAAATTTTTGCGGATTTTTCCGAGAGACGAAATATTTTGGACCAACGGGAGGGTGACATGTGTCACCCTCACATTGGATGAAGGTTGGACGGCATTTGGACGAAATGGAGCACTTTAGTTGGTAGGATATTTTGTGCAAGTGGTTGTGGTAGATGGATAAGGTGCACTTGGCTTAAATCTAGCCCTACACTTGCCTTACACTTGGAAGAATCTTGGCCATTGGTTGGTCCTTTCTTGACCTATAAATACCCCCCTTGTTGAAGAGTTATTTCATCCTAAAGTGAGCAATCTTTCTAAGTCTCAAATACTCCTCCTCTTGTCTTAAAATCGCCCAAAGCCCTCCCCTGAGAGCCTAGCCGGCGAAACGCCCCTTTGAGTGAGGCTTGGCCGTGGGGTACCCCCCCCCTAGCCTAGTTGTCTCGTATAAATACCCCCCTTTGTGGTATAGAAATACTCTCCTAGTATTGTTATAATGCCCAAAATACTCTAGCCCATATACCTTATAGTACTTTCCAAAGTACCCTTTATACGAAAAACCCGGAAAGTACGATTATACCTCCTTTAGCCACTAAACGAAACCCTAAGGAAAAATATTCACCCGTAGTTGAAGTTAAGTAGAAGTTGTGTAGACACTTCTAAGGGTTTCTTGGAGCGTTTTGGAGCGCACGGAGTAGGAGCTAAACCTTGTTCAGGAGCGACATTTAACTCGGATAATTTTGGGCTTATCGAGGTAAATATCTTGTCCCCCTATTGTAATTGGAAATTACATGATTGTTAGAATATATAGTTGAAGTATACTATATATAGAATGAATATTGAATAGAACTGAACGTAGTTCGTCGGCAATGTCTTTTGACTTAAGCCTGAATAAGAATTGAACAGTAATCACATAGAAGGCTAATAAAGAGAAGAACTGAACTGAACTGTAATTACATAGGGCTGTATTACAGTAGACTTGTGTAGCATTACTGTGTAGTAGAATTGTACACGTCCGGTTAGACGTGTTAACCCCCCCCCTGGTTGGCTTGGTAGCCGGCCTCGATAAGGGAGGAGATTTACGCTGTTGCGGGGGGGGGGAGGTGCTGCCGAATTTTCTGTAGAATATGGAACGATGAGATCTAGATGTTAATAAGCGCCTTGTGGCCTTATAGGTTGAAGTACTACGTGTGGTGCAATCTACGTGGCTTAAGGAGTAGCCGACTGTTTGAGGTACTTGGAGCATTTTGCTATTAGTCGATAATCGTCGCGAGGTATGTGAACCTCTTCCTATCTTTTCCAGCATGATATGTGTATAACTATGTAGTACGGTAGACGTACATGTGTTAAATGTATTTGATTGGTTTAAAACATAAAGGGTTATAACGGCTTTATGGGAAGTTGGTTATAACAGCTTTATGTAGGTTAAGAAATGCCTTGTGGTTTTTAAAGGGTAACTGATTTGACTTATAACTGACTTAATGTGTGACCATAAAGAACTTGAAGTATTTCAAAAGATTAAGAATCCTTTTTTTTGAAAGAAGAGTAATACTTGGTTTTGAAAACATAAGAGTTATACTAGCTTTATGGGAAGTTAGGTATAACGTCTTAAGGGAGGAAAAATGAATGGTTTATTGATCTTAAAAGATAAGAGACTTGACTTGAATGAGTTAATATGAGTTTTGTGTGAAACCTCATTCGTGAGTAATGAGTACTTAGTTTTTAAAAGGAATAATGTTTTACTGATTCGGAAATCAGAATGTGTATCGACAAACCACTGCAGCGTTAATAAAGGAAAATGTATTAAATAAATGAAGTATTATATTAAAACCAGTAGAAACCTCCATCTGCATAGAAGCTAAGATGAGACAAAATGATATTACATTTTCTAGATCACGGCCGCTTAATAAGATTGATTATGAACAGAATAACATACACTCATATAAGGCATATGTTTTCTCAGTTGTTTAAAAGAGAATTATATTCTTAAATGATTAAGACTATGAACTATGAAACTTTTCTAAAATAAAGAGACTTGAGTAAGTGAAATTAGGCAAACTGGAACTTTAGGAAAAGAATGTTGTTAAGAAGGAAAGTGTTTTGGTTTACCTAAAAATGCGAGTCACTCTATTTTTATATATACTGTATCGGGTGACTTTTATAAAAGGAATGAATCTCTTTAAAAGGAATTTAACGTCGTAGTACTTTAGGTTAAAACCGGACTTTGGCATAAAATGAAAGTACTTTGAGTTGTGTATGACTTGCCTATGCTTGTTGTGGTGAAACTCGCCTATGCTTGTGATGATAGCCTTTGTTGTGCAAGTGTTGTATTTACGTGTACCGCCTCTTGATGGAGGGCGGTTGACTTGTTGAGAACTTACTTGGACGTCTTTGGCGGTGAAGAATTCCGGTATGTTTCCATTTTGATTGTTGTCTTGATTGATTGATGTTACATGGAAATGTCTACCGATCACGTAATCAGGGGACATATGGCGTCTGGCAGGTTGATCACCGGTATATGTTATACCGTATTTCAGTATGTATGCGTAAAGGAATACGTAAAAAGTTTGGTCTTAAAGTTAGGCCTTGGACGATTTTTTTAGGCACAACTCTCAAAGCGAACAGTTTTCCGACGAAACGTTTCCACAGCTTTCGTAGGATAAATTCGCTATGTCAATTCTAATTTTTATGGATTTTTAGAGAGACGTAACACTTTGGACCAATGAGAGGGCGACACTTCCCACCCTCTCATTGGTGGACTTGTCACGGCAATAGGGCCGATTGGATGACAATCCTTGTGTCACGACCCGAACCGGGGCCCGTGACTGGTGCCTTACTCCGGGCACCCAAGTAGACATACATCAGAGTAATCAGCGGAACAAACACAACCATATGAGATAATGTAGTATAAAACAATAATCAGGAAAACTTGCCTTTCGGCATATATATAAATGACAACTTTTAACATGAACGGTTTAATCCTTTTACAAACCATGCCCACAACAAGATTACTGCACTTCTAAGAATGATATGACAACAATGGCGGGGTGGCCCGCCAAACCCTGAATGTAAACACTTACTACGACAGGGGACTACACCACTGATAAGCCTCCGGAGAAACGGAGCTTCCCAAACGCTGAACTGTGACCCTGAGAGCTAGGATCAACGACTGGTGTACCTCAACCTGCGGCATGAACGCAGCCCCCCGAAGGAGGTCAGTACAACAGGTACCGAGTATGTGAAACTAAAAATACTGCAAATGAAATCATAATAGTCTATAAAGCGAGACATGTATGATGACCAAACTACAGTTTTACAATAACTAAGCAGTCATATCAAGTCAGGGACTCACGCCCTCAAGTCATCACCAAAGAACATAACAGTGGGTCTCACGCCCACAACATCAATCGTGCCCGTGGGACACATTCCTCACTGCCGGCAGTTTATGATATAAAAGTTCCAAGGAACACACATGAACACCAGGTCCCACCTGTGCCATAATAACACCGTACGGGGTAAGTACGAAGGCATAGCCGTCTACTAACACCCACAGTACCAACAAGGTCATGAATCAGATTATAAGATCTGTCTAGGCCATCACATGATCAAAGCCGGCCACTTGCCCGCAGATCTAATGCGCGCGTCTAGTCCTCGAACTTCCGCGACTCCGCATAGGCCAATCTCATCGCCCGCATAGGCATCCCCGCATCGGTAGCTACTCCGGCATCGCCCCGACTTCGCGATCCGCATGGCCAAGCGACCGCATGCCCATAAAGGACGACACTAACACGGAACTCGTAGTTCGCGCCGGCCGGGACTGCATGAGGTATTCTCGAATCATAGGTCCATCGACCACTCGAAGTCTACCCCGCATCGGAGGCGCTTAACCGGAATCATCTCAAGAGATGAATGCCACAATACTATCATAACGATCGATAGTTAATAAGCACAATCAAGGAAACCCTTCACACAAACATCACAAGATACTAACACACGAGCATCCCAACACGCTTACTTATCAACGCAATCAAGAAAGTATTACAAGGCTATCACAAACCAATACAATCAAGTTGTTCACACAAGGTACCTTCTACTATATGATTAACAAAATCGGGTTTTATCCCCAAGTACTTCATACATCAACTCTTTAAAAGATACGTTACTTTCACAATGTCACACAATACGCGTAGTATAAATTAGAGTGACTATCCTTTTAAAGTAAATCAATTACTTCTCTTTGTAATATCAAGTAACAACATTATTTTTCATACGTCCACGTTTGCCTAATTTCAAATGTTCACGCTTTCTTATTTTTAGAAAGGTTTCGTAGTTCATAGTCTTATTCATTTAAGAATATAATTCTCTTTAAACAATCTGAGAAACATAAGCCTTATATGAGTAGGATATTCTTGTTTATAACAATCTTATTACAGCAGCCATGATCTAGGAAATATCATTTTGTCTCATCTTAGCTTCTATGCAGATGGAAGTTTCTACTAGTTTTCATAATACTTAATTATTCAAAACATTTCCTTTTATTAACGCTGCAGTGGTTTGTCGATACACATTCTGATTTCCGAAATCAGTAACGCATTCTTAAGCCGTTATACCTAACTTCCCATAAAGCTAGTATAACTCTTAAGTTTTCAAACACCAAGTATTACTTCTCCTTTCAAAATGATTCAAAAATCTTTTGAAAATACTTCAAGTTCTTTCTTATCATATAACAAGCCAGTTATAGTTCAAATCAGTTACCTCTTAAACCACATGTATTTTCTTACTAACATAAAGCTGTTATAACCAACTTCCCATAAAGCCGTTATAACACTTTATGTTTTAAACCATTCAAACATATTTAGCACATGTACGTCTACCGTACTACATAGTTCACACATATCATGCTAGAGAGATAGGAAGAGGTTCACATACCGCGACGACATCGACTAATAGCAAAATGCCCGAGTACCTCGCCGCCTGGCTACTCCTGCCAAGTAGAACGCGCCACACGTAGTACTTCAACCTATAAGGCCACAAGGCGCTTTATTAACATTTAGGTCTCATCGTAGAACTTTCTACGTAAATTTGCAAAGACCTCCCCGCAACAACAGAAACCTCCTCCTCTAACGAGGCCGCCACCAAGCCAACCAGTGGGTTATACATCTAACCCTAACGGTACAATTCTACTCCACTGCACTACTACACAAGTCTACTGTAATACACCTATGTAATTACAAACAAGACTATATATAGTATACTTCTACTATACAATCTAACAACATGTAATTTAGGGGGACAAGATAATTACCTCGATAAGCCCATAATTATCCGAGTTTAAAGTCGATCCTGGGCAATCGTTTAGCTCCAACTCCGAGCGCCCAACTCGCTTCTAAACCACCCTTAGAAGTTCTAACTAACTTCTACACAAAACTCCAACTGACTATGGAGATTTTCCAGGTTTTGGTTTTGTGGATCGACGGAAGTATAATAGTATAATCGGGCTTTTGTAAAGGTATAACCTTAGAATACTACAAGGTATATGGCTAAGGTAATTTGGGCATTATAACAATACTTTTGAGAGTATTTCACCAAGAGGGGTATTATATGAAAACAAACTAGGCAGGGGTACCCCACGGCCACACCACAGGAGTGGTGGCTACCCGGCCTACCCCACTGTGGGGAACTCTCGCTGGGGGCCTCACTGGGTGAGGGGAAGGCTCTCAAGACTTAGGCATTTTGGATGAAGAAGTTCATCAAAGGAGAGGGGTATTTATAAGACAAGCCAAGGCCAACCAACGGCCAAGATCTAGCCAAGTGCCTAGCAAGTGTGTAGGCCAAGATTCACCCAAGTGTCCTAGCCAACTTGCACACAAAATATCTACCAAAAATATCTCCCACTTGCCCTCCCCAAATCGCCCATGCCGCCACTTTGCCCACCAATGAGAGGTGCAGCGCCGCCTCTCGCTGGTCCAAAATGTTCCGCCTCTAAAAATCCGCAAAAATACTTAATGACATAGCCGAAAATCCCTACGAAGTCGTGGAAACGCTTCGCCGAAAAACGACTCTAACCGGTGTCAGACAAACATATTTCGCCCAAAGGTGCCAATGGGGTGACACGTGTCGCCCCGATTCGCCCAAAATATTTCGCCTTCCAAAATATCCAAAACGCCAAAATCTCAAAATCAAAGCTGCCCCACAAAACCAGAATTTCTCCCGTGGCCCCACGTGACCATTTTCAAAATAAAATTCCATAATTCTCTAATATTCCGTGAAGTCCGAATACCAAATATGGGAATCCAATTCCCATAAACGAACCTTTTTCCTTCACAAAAAACGTAAACTTTTCCGTGGAAAATTCACCTCTTTCTTCCTTTCCAATCTTTCTGTCGTATTCTCGCACGCACGCCCTGCATACATACCGAACTACGGGTATAACATTCTTCCTTAGAAACATTCGCCCAATGTTCCTTCTAAGTCTCAAACAACGCGCGCCAAGATAGTCTTCACTACTATACTTACGAAACAATCCTCGCCATACCGCCACGTAAATACCGCGCAACACTTACATCTAAGTCCACGAGGAAACACCTCTACATCACCACAAATAATACTACTTTTGTCACTTTGTCGCGAGCCTTGCTCCGACGACTCCAACAAACGCATCGGCCGCATGCGATCACCGTTGTACACTGATTCTTATCACATTTCCGACATCGCTTTAGTATCCAAAACTCGGGGTTACTATCTCTAACGTGATCATCATTAATCGATCATTCTCGATGGATCTTCGATACTTTCCGAACATAACAATACGAAGACCGGACGCCCTTCCTCCTAAGTCTGACGCAAATGCTAACATATAGGCAACTGCCTATTCTTCACATGAACTCACAAAGGCCCAGCACCTTCGGGCAAGTTCCTTCGTTTCCAAAACTCGCCACACCGCCCGGGTGGTACTTTCAAGAAGACCGACCAACTCAACTCTAAGCGCCGCCGCCGACATCCGCGACAATTCCTCCGAGCCGCCGTAACTTTTCTAGACAAGCTTCACTATCCATACCTGAACAAGCTCAACCAACTATCTCAACCCCGCCAACATCGAACCAATCGACCGCAACTTGCATTTCGCTTCTACAAGGCCGCAAGACGACATCCGAACACCGAAATGGTAGCTTAAACACTTCAACCGAGACAACGATCTCACGGCTACCTCAAATCAAAACATCGCCCGGTGGCGAATGCGATACGGAGACTCACTCGAAGTTCCTAGCCCCGCCGTACAAACTCCCAGAAGAGAAACACTGCACTCGGCTCCATCGTTCATAAGGTGAAGGTAGGCACCTGCAACCTCACAACCTTTTCGATAACATCAACATCGCCAGGAACGACTCGACCAAGAACACGATAGGCTGCCCCCATCGCCAGACCATCGTCGAACGCATCCACGAACTTGCACGCTAACTAAACACGGGCCTAACACCCTCATGACCCTAACACAAAGAGGACCACCACAAACCGACCACCACCAAAACCTACTGCGGTTGACCGCACGTAGCCTCAACCCCGACTCCAGCGCAAAATACCATCTCCGAAGGAACAATCTTATTAAACACGTTACAAAACCCGCGGTCTTCTTAGCTCGACTACCTTCCTTCAAATCACGCTACCCCGGGACTTATCCCACTAACATAGCTCACGCACTATGCACTCCTATAAGGGTCAAACATAACACTACACCTTTCGAGACGGCCTTACCTCTAAGGTCTTTACGTGATAACACTCTAAGGCTCACACCTTCTCTATCCCCAAAATCTTACTCGGTTAACTCCACCATGATTCTAATCACAACTAACATACCGCTATCGTAACATAGCACTTAAGGTATACTCACCTTGAAAGTTACCAAGGACTTGCCGCCCGCCCTCTTCTCTCGCCCTTGGTTAACCCACAATTCACGCTGCCTCGCTGCATAAGCCCGCATACGTGCCATGCTCAAGCCCAATCAAGAATTACTCTTGCACAACCTCTTAGGTAGTCATCAAGACTCGTGGTACATCGGTATAATCTCTCGTAGCCAAATCTATAGCTAGTAATGTGGTCGCTTTGAAATCTATATTCATCGCTTCCTGGCCGGAATCAAGGTTCAAATATCGTGGACGCAGTAGGAACCGCCATCAGTGCTAAACTCACGGGCTAGTGACGCCGCAAAAATCCCGAATGAAGCACTACCCTAGGTAATGATCGGCCTGTGCCTCGCCACCCTCCGAACTCTACCAGCCTCCTCGGCCGCTTGCCCTCCCGGGCTCGGCTGTTCTACGGAGGCATAATGATAAGTGGAAAAGATTTCGTCGCAGGGTTCAACTTACAACACGCCTCTAAGGCACGATCTCGTGAGTGAGAAGAATAGAAACCAATCCTAAATATCCTATAGCCTCCGATTATTGATGTGGTGCACAACACACCGATAATCAAGACTTCACTGGATACGGCTCAGACACTTTCCGAGGATTAATCGCTCGATACCACTTTTGTCACGACTCAACCGGCTCGTGGATCGTGCCTTACTCCGCACCCAAGTAGACATACATCGTAGTAATCACGAACAAACACAACCATACGAGATAATGTAAGTATAAAACAATAATCTGGAAACTTGCCTTTCAAGATATATATAAATGACAACTTTTAACATGTAATGCTTTAACTTTTTACAAACCATGCCCACAACGCATTCATGCACTTCTAAGAATGATATGACAACAATGGCGGACAGTGGCCCCGCCAAACCTCGAATGTAAACACTTACTACGGCATGGGACTACACCATCGATAAGCCTCCGAGAAACGGAGCTTCAAACGCCGAATCGTGACTCGAGAGCTAGGATCAACGATCGTGTACCTCAACTCGCGGCATGAACGCAGCTTCAAGGAGGTCGCACAACAAAAATTTAGTATGTGAAACTAAAAATACCGCAAATGAAATCATAATAGTCTATAAAGCAGAGACATGTATGATGACCAAACTACGCTTTACAATAACTAAGCAAATATATCAAGTCGTGACTCACGCCTCAAGTCATCACCAAAGAACATAACAATGGGTCTCACGCCCACAACATCAATCGTGCCCGTGGACACATTCTCACCGCCAGCTTTATGATATAAAAGTTCCAAGGAACACACATGAACACCGTGTCCCACCTGTGCATAATAACACCGCACGGGTAAGTACGAAGGCATAGCCGTCTACTAACACCTACGCACTAACAAGGTCATGAATCAGATTATAAGATCTCGCCTAGACCGCCACATGATCAAAGCCGCCACTTGCCCGCGGATCTAATGCGCGTCTAGTCCTGAACTTCCCGCAGCCCGCATAGGCCAATCTCATCGCCCGCATGGCATCCCCGCACGAGGGTAGCTACTCCCGGCATCGCCCCGACTTCGCAGTCCGCATGGCCACAAAGGACCGCATGCCCATAAAGGACGACACTAACCCGGAACTCTCGTGAGTTCCGATAGCCCCCGGACCGCATGAGGTATTCTCGAATCATAGTCCATCGACCACCGAGCCTACCCCGCAGACGGAGGCGCTTAACCCCTAATCATCTCAAGAGATGAATGCCACAATACTATCATAACGATCGATAGTTAATAAGCACAATCAAGGAAACCCTTCACACAAACATCACAAGATACTAACACACGTAGCATCCCAACACGCTTACTTATCAACGCAATCAAGAAAGTATTACAAGGCTATCACAAACCAATACAATCAAGTTGTTCACACAAGGTACCTTCTACTATATGATTAACAAAATCGGTTTTTATCCCCAAAGTACTTCATACATCAACTCTTTAAAAGATACGTTATTTCACAATGTCACACAATACCCGTAGTATAAAATAGAGTGACTATCCTTTAAAGTAAATCAATTACTTCTCTTTGTAAAATCAAGTAACAACATTATTTTTCAAACGCCCAAGTTTGCCTAATTTCAAATGTTCACGCTTTATTTTTAGAAAGGTTTCGTAGTTCATAGTCTTATTCATTTAAGAATATAATTCTCTTTAAACAACTGAGAAACATAAGCCTTATATGTGAGTAGGATATTCTTGTTTATAACAATCTTATTACTGAAATGCATGATCTAGGAAATATCATTTTGTCTCATCTTAGCTTCTACGCAGATGGAAGTTTCTACTAGTTTTCATAATACTTAATTATTCAAAACATTTTTATTAACGCCGCAGCTGGTTTGTCGATACACATTCTGATTTCCGAAATCAGTAACGCATTCTTAAGCCGTTATACCTAACTTCCCATAAAGCTAGTATAACTCTTAAGTTTTCAAACACTAAGTATTACTTCCTTTCAAAATGATTCAAAATCTTTGAAAATACTTCAAGTTCTTTCTTATCATATAACAAGCCGCTTATAGTTCAAATCGATTTACCTCTTAAAAACCACATGTATTTTCTTACTAACATAAAGTCGTTATAACCAACTTCCCATAAAGCCGTTATAACACTTTATGTTTTAAACCATTCAAACACATTTAGCACATGTATCGCTCACCGTACTACATAGTTCACACATATCATGCTAGAGAGATAGGAAGAGGTTCACATACCTCGCGACGATTATCGACTAATAGCAAAATGCCCGAGTACCTCGCCGTCGGCTACCCTAAGCCAAGTAACGCGCCACACGTAGTACTTCAACCTATAAGGCCACAAGGCGCTATTAACATTTAGGTCTCATCGTAGAACTTTCTACGTAAATTTCGCAAGACTCTCCCGCAACAGCGTAAACCTCCTCCTCTAACGAGGCCGGCTACTGCCAACCAGAGGGTTATACATCTAACCCAACTGTACAATTCTACTCCACTACACTACACAAGCTCATCAATACCCCATGTAATTACAACAAGATATATATAGTATACTTCTACTATACAATCTAACAACATGTAATTTAGGTGGACAAGATAATTACCTCGATAAGCCCATAATTATCCGAGTTTAAAGTCGATCCTCGGGCAATCGCTTAGCTCCAACTCCAGCGCCCAACCCGCTCTAAACCACCCTTAGAAGTTCTAACCAACTTCTACACAAACTCCAACTGACTATGGAGATTTTCCTAGTGGTTTCATTTGTGGATCGACGGAAGTATAATAGTATAACCGGCTTTTTGTAAAGGTATAACCTTAGAATACTACAAGGTATACGGCTAAGGTAATTTGGGCATTATAACAATACTTTGAGAGTATTTCTACCAAGAGGGGTATTATATGAAAACAAACTAGGCTAGGGGTACCCCACGCCACACCACAAAGCGAGGGGTGGCTACCCTACTACCCCACTAGGGGGAACTCGCCAAGGGGGCCTCAAAGGGAGGGAAGGCTCTCAAGACTTAGGCATTTTGGATGAAGAAGTTCATCAAAGGAGAGGGTATTTATAGCAAGCCAAGGCCAACCAATGGCCAAGATCTAGCCAAGTGCCTAGCAAGTGTGGCCAAGATTCACCCAAGTGTCCTAGCCAACTTGCACACAAAATATCTACCAAAAATATCTCCCACTTGCCCTCCCAAATCGTCCATGCCACTTCACTTTGCCCACCAATGAGAGGGTGCTGCCGCCTCTCGCTGTCCAAAATGTTCCGCCTCTAAAAATCCGCAAAAATACTTAATGACATACCAAATTCCCTACGAAAGTTCGTGGAAAACGTTTCGAAAAACGACTCTAACCGTGCCGCGCACAAACATATTTCTACCAAAGCGTGCCACAGGGTGACACGTGTCGCTCCGATTCGGCCCAAAATATTTCGCCTTCCGAAATATCCAAACGGCCAAAATCTCAGCAGAATTCGCGGCACTGCGGGCGCGGGCGCGCATATGTTTACAAGCATGTTTTGTTAATCTAAAGAACGCGAACTATACACCGGAAAGACTCCGGTACGCGCCAAAAAAGCATTGAAATATTATTGTCGATCACGGACGGGAATAGCGCTATAACCGGCATGCGCCATGATGAATAAAACATGGAAGTGTAGAGACCCGTCTTATTATTTTGAGGGCGATTTTGGGCGTGAAAATCGATCGACATGATCGCATTGTAATCAGTTTGCTATCATACATGTTCCCGCTTATTTAGACTAGTATGATTTCATTTACGATTTTACACATACTTGGTAAGACTTTTGGCCGCGTCACAGGAGTACAAGAAGTGATCCTCGCCAGGATCACGTCAATAAAGCTCCGCTTCTCGAGGCTTATTCTTTGCATGTTCTCGATTCTTGTACATCTGTGGTACGGCCCCTACGGTTAAAACCAGAGGTCCAGTACTGTGGTTGTAAAAGGATTAAACTGCTCGTTTTACGATATATAATGCAAATCGCTTTTGGTTGGCTTTATGGATCATATATCTTGTTTCATGTTTATGTTTTATTTTCCGCTGGTTTTCTCATGTCAGATTACCATAAGTGAACAACACGATCGGGTCGTGACATTTCTAGCCTAGTTGTTTCGAGAAATATACCTCTTATTGAAAATACTTCTCCAAGTATTGTTATAATGCCCAAAATACCTTAGCCTTATACCTTGTAGTATTCCAAAGTTACTTATACGTAGAGAAATACTACCTTTGTCCTTTTTAGTCTCAAACCAAAACTGCAAGGAAATCTTCATAGTTGGTTGAATATTTACAGTTGGTTAGAACTTAACGGTTGTTCGAGCGGATTGAGCGCATGCAGTAGAGCTAAACCTTGCTCAGATCGACATTATAACTTGATAATTTTGGGCTTATCGAGGTAAATATTCGTCCCTTATCAGAATTGGAAATTACATGTTGTAGGATTATATAGTTGAAGATACTATATATAGAATCGAATATAGCTTTACTAATGTCTTTTGACTTAAGCCTCAATATAAAGAAGAGAATCGAATCAGAATACATAGATCAGATGCGAGGCTTGTGTAGTATACCGTAGTAAAATTGTGCACGCCCGGTTAGCGTATAACTCCCTCGGTTGGCTAGCCGCCCGAGGAGAGATTACGTGGAGGTGCGCGAATTTTCAGAGTATGGAACCGAGAAGTTACCACGCCAGGCCTTATAAAGGAAGACTACTGCAGCGATTCTACCAAGAGGAAAAGGCTATCGTTACGATCGCGAGCGCTTTGCTTATCGATAATCGCGCAGGTATGTGAACTCTTCCTATCCTCTAGCATGTATGCTTTGTAAACTATGTAGTACACGAGACGCATACGTACTAAATGAGTTGGTTCAAAACATGTGTTATAATATGCGGGAAGTTGGTTATAACGACTCATGGGTAAACAATGGTTTATTGATTGTAGAAGTTAAGAGACTTGATCTGAAAGATAAGAGACTTAACTTATTTGACTTATATAACATTTTGTTTAAAATGTTGTTAAACCTCATTCGCAGTAATGAGTACTGGTTTTAAAAAGAATAAGGTTTTACCGATTTCGAAAACGTTGTTTAACAAACCACAGCGCCGCTTAATAAAGGAAAATGTATTTAATGGCTAATTGTTATTAAAACCAAGAGAACTCCATCCTGCATAAGCTAAGATAAGACAAAAATTGTATTACATTTCCTAGATGGAAATAAGATTATTATAAACAAGAATAAAAACGACTCACACACAAGACATATATTACTCAATGGTTTTAAAAGAGATTAAGACTATGAGTTATGAAACCTTTCTAAAATGAGAAACTGAGTATTTGAAATTAGGCAAACTTGAACGCTTGGAAAATAATGTTTTTACGATGTTACAAAGGGAAGTATTTTGTTTACTTAAAAAGATAGTCACTCTATTTTGTTATATCATGGGTATCAGTGTGACTTTTGTGAAAGAAACGGATCCTTTGATAAGAATTAATGTATGTAGTACTTTGGGTTAAAACCCGATTTGTTGTAATAAAATATAAGTCTACGAGTTTGTTGAACTGCTCATGCTTGTCAGGATAGCCTTTTGTTGTCAGATTTCTACCGCGCTCTCGTCGGAGGTCGGCTATCTCGATTGATTGATGGACATATCGACAATGGCGGCGCATGCATGTTTCCACTAATCGCCTGACATCGACATCACGACGGCCCACGTATGCTTCCAAAGATTGTCATTATTTGTCACGACTAACCGGCCCGTGGATCGTGCCTTACCCTGCACCTCGTGATACAACATCGTAGAAAATCAGCGAAATAAAACATAAACATGAAACAAGAGACATGATAAATAACAAAGCAACCAAAACAACACCAGATAATAAATAAAAACCCAAATAGCTTATCCTTTTACAAACTCGCCCACAACAGCATTTATAGACTTCTAAGAAGGATAACAACTATGACGGACAGTGGCCCCGCTTATACTTCGAATGTACAAGAACCTACTGCACTGTGGTAACATACCAAAAGATAAGCCTCAAGAAACGGCTTCCTAACACGCTGAATCGTGATCTCATGAGCGAGGATCCACAACCGATGTATTCTACTCACGCAGATTTAACGCAGCCTCGGGCGAGGTCAAGATAACAGTACTAAGTATGTGAAATCAAATATCAGAATGAAATCATGACACTATATAAAACAGAGACATGTATGATAACCAAACTACAGCCATACAACATAAAAGTAGTCATGTCAAGTCGTGACTCACGCCATCAAAGTCATCCTCACGCCCGTGGAACTCCTTTTCTCACCGCCATCTAGGTATAAATCATGTGGAATACGTGTCTCGCCCATCCCATGGGACTCGATAAAGAACCAGTGGAATACGTGTCTCGCCCATCTCATGGGACTCGATAAAGAATCTGAGTGGAATACGTGTCTCCGCCCATCTCATGGGACTCGATAAAGAATCGTGGAATACGTGTCTCGCCCATCTCACGGGACTCGATAAAGAATCGTGGAATACGTGTCTCTACCATCCCATGGGACTCGATAAAGAATCATACATAACAAATCAGCCACCCATCGAGACGCCAGAGTACGTAAATACAACACTTGCACATCAAAGGCTATCACCACAAGCATAGGCAAGTTCAACATACTCATGGACTTATATTTACAACAAAACCGGTTTTAACCCCAAAGTACTACATACATTAACTCCTTTTAAAAGATCCGCTTCTTTCACAAAAGTCACACGATATCCGTAGTATGAAAAAATAGAGTGACTATCTTTTTAAGTAAAACTAAAACACTTCCCTTTGTAAAATCAAGTAACAACATTATTTTCCAAACGCTCAAGTTTGCCTAATTTCAAATGCTCAAGTCTCTTATCTTAGAAAGGTTTCATAACTTATAGTCTTAATCTCTTTAAAACAATTGAGTAACATAAGTCTTATGTGAGCCGCTTATTCTTGTTTATAACAATCTTGTTACAGCAGCCATGATCTAGGAAATGTAATACAATCTTGTCTTATCTTAGCTTCTATGCAGATGGAGGTTTCTACTGGTTTTAATAACAATTAGTCAATACATTTCCTTTGTTAACGCTGCAATGGTTTGATCGATACTTATTCTCATTTCCTAAATCAAGAAACATTATTCTTTAAAGCCAAGTACTCATTACTCACGAATGAGGTTTCACAACTTTAACAAAATTCATATCAAGTCAAATAAGTTAAGTCTCTTATCTTTCAAGATCAAGTCTCTTAACTTCTACAATCAATAACCCATTCTTTTACCTACATAGAGTCGTTATAACTAACTTCCCATAAAGCTATTATAACACCCTATGTTTTGAACCAACCAAACTCATTTAGCACATGACGTCACCGCACTACATAGTTACAAAACATCATGCTAGAAAGGATAGGAAGAGGTTCACATACCTCGCGACGATTATCGACAAATAGCAAAACGCTCCAAGTACTTCAACCCGTCGGTTACTCCTTAAGCCAAGTAGATCACGCCACACGTAGTACTCCACTCCTAAAATGGTCATAGTACTTTTATCAAACCTTTCTCACCATTTAAGACTTATACCAATAAAAGCCCTCTAATTCTACGGAAAATTCGGCAGCACTTCCCTCGCTTTTACTCACTTTTCCATCTTTCTCCAAGGCCCGAATAACCGTAATATATATACCATATATATATATAAGGCGTAATAATTAAACAACATAAAGAAGGGGATTACACGCCCAAACGGTAACGCGGTTTACTATCACGCCTTCATAACAACAATAAGTAAAAGAAGGGGATTACGCGGCCAACCGGTAACGCGGTTTACTATCACGCCTTCATAACAACAATAAGTAAAAAGGGGATCACACGCCCAAACGGAACGCGATTGAAAAATCTTCCCCTTAACAGAAATGTAAATACAGTCCAATGTAAATACAGTCCAAAGTAAATACGGTCCAAAGTAAATACAGTCCTTAAGTTGGGGTCCTTGGCCAACTTTGTCCATTTTACTTATCCAATTACTCATTAGTCATCCAACTTATATTTCCATTCTTAATATAAGTTATAGTTACTTTGTTAATTACTTCTTCACAAGTAAGATACGTTTTTACCATTTTAATGGCAAACGGCCAATCCTTCCTTTTAACAAGTTAACAAGATCCAACTCTTCCAAACTTTACTCCATATATTACATACTCCATAATATACTTATAATATATGTATAATGACCAAATCACAAAGAGGTTAAGATTCACTACCTCAAATAGCCCAAAATCTATCCAAGAACTTAATGTCGATCCAAGCAAGTCTTAGCTCCAATCTTTGCATAAACCCACCACAAATCACCCTAAGAAGCTCCTAACCATCATCTCTTCAAGAACCAACTCAAACAAGTGAAGAACACCTAGATTTTTCCTCCAAGAGCTCTCGCCAACGTGTCTTTTTAAGGCAAGTGGATGTGAAATCTTTTCTAACTTTTGGTTAAGAGTCTTCCTAATAAACTAGGAAGAACACTTAAGAGTTTAGGAATTATTGGACAAGGTTTGGTTGTGGGTGTCTTCGACGAACAAATGAAGGATGAGAGGGAAAATATTTCTCAAGTCTCAGATTCTCTAAGTGTGGAAGATTTCATCAACTAAGTGCATATATAGGACAACCAAGGGATAGGATGAAGGCAAGTGTCTGGTTGAGATTGGGGACAAGTGTGGGTGGACCCACAAGCCACTTGTCTTCACAAAATATCTTGCAAGACAAGGCCACTTGTCTCGCCACTGTCTTGCTCAAAACGCCAAGCCACCCAGGGGGTGACACGTGTCGCCTCCTATTCGCCCAAAATAATTCATCTTCCAAAATATCCATAATGGCCAAAATCTCAAAAACAAAGCTGGCCCCACAAAATCAGAATTTCTCCCTGGCCCCACGTGACCAATTCCGGAAATAAAATTCCAAAATACTAATATAATTCAAGAAGCCCGAATACCAAATCTGGGAATCCAATTCCCATTAACGAACCTTTTTCCTTCACAAAACCGAAACTTTTCCGTAAAAATCACATCTTTCTTCCTTTCCATTTTTAAAGTCGTATTCTCGCACGCACGCCCTCGCATACATACCTCGAACTACGGGTATAACATTCTTCCTCAGAAACATTCGTCCCGAATGTTCCTTCTAAGTCTCCAAACATACAAGCGATATAGTCTCCATCATTGCATTTCATTTAAACCAAATATGCCACACATGGCCATAATATCACATACGCCAAAAACCCAAATCCAAACCAACGAAGTCACCTCAAATGTGTATCACAACACTACCGCTTCCACCCTTGGTCATCTTACTAGCCTCAAATTCCTTTTAAGGCCATTCCCGCCTTTCACGATCCGCTCGTCGAACATATCCACGAACTCATACGACGGTCATCTAAACTGGGCCTAGCACCCTCGTGACCTACCATCCGCGGACCACCCAGAACTGACCCCACCTAAAATCGGCCACGGTTGACCCGCAATCATGCCTCAACCCGACTGCATCGCGCCAAACCCTTGTTCCCGATACGGAACAATCTTACTAAATCACGCCATGAAAGCTACCACTTCCATCTCACACTTTCTATGTACCCAACTTCCCTTTACTAACCATGTCTCTAAATCACAATTTAACATAATGCTATCTCAACATAACACTTAAAATATACTCATCTTATCACATATACAAATCTCTGTAGGTTAAGGATATACCGTATCTACCGCTTCACTCTAATCATAGGCTCGCTCGCAGGCGATACCGTAGGTGATGAACTCCGCCAACGACCAGTAGCCGAGTCCCGCTGCTCAGATCCTTCCTATTAGACAGCTTCGTCACATGGCCCCGATGGCCGCAGTAAAACAAGCACCAAGAAAAGACGACATTCCCGGACGACGCCGCATCGCGCACACCGAGGGAAACATGAACCCGATCGCTAGAACCTATGTATACCGCGAACTAAGCCCCGAGCCCGACCAGCCCCGAATACCCCAAACGCCCCAAGCATCGGAGGAGGACCACTGCATCGGGCGGAGGTGCATAACTAACTCCGCCAGAGGCGCCCGCCGAAAGTTACCAGCGACCCCGCTGCTCGCCCTCTTCTCCGATCCCGGCCATTCCGCCGACCTCTCCGTGCCTCACACCCAAGCGCATGAGCTCGCATGCGGCAATGTCCATGCCCTACCAAGAGCTACACCCAACAAGCCTCTCGCCAAGTAATCATCGAGCCCGGTGACATAGCGTGCACTCGCCCTCCATACAAGCTACTAACGCGGAACATACCGAGCCAATGAGTCGAACTCACATTGTACTCCCGCATCAGACGCCGGCGCGCTCAACGCCAAAAATTGCTTACCGCGCCCTCCTCATCCGCGGAGGCAAGAAATGTGCAAGAAATGCCTCGAGAACTCGTCCCAAATCGCTGAGCGCATGCTCTCCGACGCTTCCTATGAATCAAACCGGGCCGATCGCAGATCACGCAAATGACGCGAACCAAGGTCACCGACTCGGTCTCCGATGCCTTGATCACTCACGATCTCAGAATCGCTTGATGAACTCTCGCGATCATCCTCGTGCCTCACCCATAGAACTCGCGGCCGCAGCCGTAAAGTCCCGTAGTCTCAAATCGCTCGCTTCGGGGTGAACCATCGTACTACCGAATCGAATCGCGTGATCCACTTATCTCATATTCGCCACGACCGCCAAGAATCGGGCCATCTCTCAGACCCATCTCTCCGCCCCGGTGTGGGACTGAGGCTCGTGTATCGTGGTCTCAGCAGCCCACCGCCGCGCTCTAAACTCGCTGGCCGGGCGCCGCAAAACTCGCCGGCCGGAAGCACTGCCTCGTGCATCGATCGGCTCGCGCTCGCATTCTCTCAGATCCCACTAGCAGCCTCCTCGGCTGCCTCGCCTCCCGGCTGGGCTGCTTGCGCGAGGCATAATCGTAAAACGAAATACGTCTGAGGGTCCAACTTATCGCACAACTCTAAGGCACGATCTCGTAATGAGAAGAATGGAAACTAATCCTAAATGTCCCGCACCTCCGATTATAGATGTGGTGCAAACACACCGATAATCAAGACTTACTAGACACGGCCAGACACTTTCCGAGGACTAATCGCTTCGATACCACTTTTGTCACGACTAACCGGCCCGTGGATCGTGCCTTACCTCGCACCTCGTGATACAACATCGAGAAAATCAGCGAAATAAAAACATAAACATGAAACAAGAGACATGATAAATAAACAGCCAACCAAAACAAATGCTTCAGATAATACATAAAAACCCAAACAGCTTATCCTTTTACAAACTCGCCCACAACAAGATTACATGCACTTCTAAGAAGGATAACAACTATGACGGACAGGCCCCGCCATACCCCGAATGTACAAGCACCTGCTGCACTGTGGTAACATACCAAAAGATAAGCTCCAAGAAACGGGGCTTCCTAACACGCCGAATCGTGATCCTATGAGCGAGGATCCACAACCGATGCACTTACCGCAGATTTAACGCAGCTCGGGCGAGGTCAAGATAACAGTACCAAGTATGTGAAATCAAATATCAGAAATGAAATCATGATACTATATAAAACAGAGACATGTATGATAACCAAACTACGCTTTACAACATAAAAGTAGTCATGTCAAGTCGTGGACTCACGCCTCAAAGTCATCCTCACGCCCGTGGAACTCCTTTTCTCACCGCCAGCCTAGGTATAAATCATTTGGAATACGTGTCTCGGCCCATCCCATGGGACTCGATAAAGTACCAGGTGTAATACGTGTCTCGGACCATCTCATGGGACTCGATAAAGAATCAGGTGGAATACGTGTCTCGCCCATCTCACGGGACTCGATAAAGAATCGTGGAATACGTGTCTCGCCCATCTCATGGGACTCGATAAAGAATCGTGGAATACGTGTCTCGCCCATCTCATGGGACTCGATAAAGAATCGTGGAATACGTGTCTACCATCCTACGGGACTCGATAAAGAATCATACATAACAAATCAGCCTACCCATCGAGACGCCAGAGCACGTAAATACAACACTTGCACATCAAAGGCTATCACCACAAGCATAGGCAAGTTCAACATACTCATGGACTTATATTTACAACAAAACCGGTTTTAACCCCAAAGTACTACATACATTAACTCCTTTTAAAAGATCCGCTTTCTTCACAAAAGTCACACGATATCCGTAGTATGAAAAAATAGAGTGACTATCTTTTAAGTAAACCAAAACACTTCCTTTGTAAAATCAAGTAACAACATTATTTTCCAAACGCTCAAGTTTGCCTAATTTCAAATGCTCAAGTCTCTTATCTTAGAAAGGTTTCATAACTTATAGTCTTAATCTCTTTAAAACAATTGAGTAACATAAGTCTTATGTGTGAGCCGCTTATTCTTGTTTATAACAATCTTGTTACAAAGACCATGATCTAGAAATGTAATACAATCTTGTCTTATCTTAGCTTCTATGCAGATGGAGGTTTCTACCGGTTTTAATAACAATTAGTCAATACATTTCCTTTGTTAACGCTGCAATGGTTTGATCGATACTTATTCTCATTTCCAAATCAAGAAACATTATTCTTTAAAAGCCAAGTACTCATTACTCACGAATGAGGTTTCACAACTTTAACAAAATTCATATCAAGTCAAATAAGTTAAGTCTCTATCTTTCAAGATCAAGTCTCTAACTTCTACAATCAATAACCCATTCTTTTACCTACATGTAGTCGTTATAACTAACTTCCCATAAAGCTATTATAACACCCTATGTTTTGAACCAACCAAACTCATTTAGCACACGTACGTCTACCGCACTACATAGTTACAAAACATCATGCTAGAAAGGATAGGAAGAGGTTCACATACCTCGCGACGATTATCGACAAATAGCAAAACGCCCAAGTACTTCAACCCGCTTCTGGCTACTCCTTAAGCCAAGTAGAACACGCCACACGTAGTACTCCACACCTAAAATTGTCATAGTACTTTTAACAACCCTATCTCACAATTTAAGACTTATACCCCTAAAAGACCTCTAATTCTACGGAAAATTCTAAGAAGACTTCCTCGCTTTTACTCACTTTTCCATCTTTCTCCAAGGCGAAATAACCGTAATATATATACCATATATATATAAGGCGTAATAATTAAACAACATAAAGAAGGGGATTACACGCCAAACGGTAACGCGGTTTACTATCACGCCTTCATAACAACAATAAGTAAAAGAAGGGGATTACGCGGCCAACCGGTAACGCGGTTTACTATCACGCCTTCATAACAACAATAAGTAAAAAGGGGATCACACGCCCAAATGGAACGCGATTGAAAAATCTTCCCCTTAACAGAAATGTAAATACAAATCAATGTAAATACATACCCAAAGTAAATACGGTCCAAAGTAAATACAAATTCTAAGTTGGGGTCCTTGGCCAACTTTGTCCATTTTACTTATCCAATTACTCATTAGTCATCCAACTTATATTTCCATTCTTAATATAAGTTATAGTTACTTTGTTAATTACTTCTTCACAAGTAAGATACGTTTTTACCATTTTAATGGCAAACGACCAATCCTTTCTTTTAACAAGTTAACAAGATCCAACTCTTCCAAACTTTACTCCATATATTACATACTCCATAATATACTTATAATATATGTATAATGACCAAATCACAAAGAGGTTAAGATTCACTACCTCAAATAGCCCAAAATCTATCCAAGAACTTAATGTCGATCCAAGCAAGTCTTAGCTCCAATCTTTGCGTACAAACCCACCACAAATCACCCTAAGAAGCTCCTAACCATCATCTCTTCAAGAACCAACTCAAACAAGTGAAGAACACCTAGATTTTTCCTCCAAGAGCTCTCGCCAACGTGTCTTTTAAGGCAAGGGATGTGAAATCTTTTCTAACTTTTGGTTAAGAGTCTTCCTAATAAACTAGTGGAAGAACACTTAAGAGTTTAGGAATTATTGGACAAGGTTTGGTTAGGGGTGTGTTCGACGAACAACAAGTGAGGAGAGGGAAAATATTTCTCAAGTCTCAGATTCTCTAAGTGTGGAAGATTTCATCAACTAAGGGTGCATATATAGGACAACCAAGGGATAGGATGAAGGCAAGTGTCTGGTTGAGATTGGGGACAAGTGTGGGTGGGACCCACAAGCCACTTGTCTTCACAAAAATATCTTGCAAGACAAGGCCACTTGTCTTGCCACTTGTCTTGCTCAAAACGGCCAAGCCACCTAGGGGGGTGACACGTGTCGCTCTCCTATTCGTCCAAAATAATTCATCTTCCGAAAATATCCATAATGGCCAAAATCTCAAAAACAAAGCGGGCCCCACAAAACCGTAAATTTCTCCCGTGGGCCCCACGTGACCAATTCCGGAAATAAAATTCCAAAATACTAATATAATTCAAGAAGCCCGAATACCAAATCTGGGAATCCAATTCCCATTAACGAACCTTTTTCCTTCACAAAAACCGGAAACTTTTCCGTCGAAAAATCACATCTTTCTTCCTTTCCATTTTTAAAGTCGTATTCTCGTACGTACGTCCTCGCATACATACCCTGGAACTACGGGGTATAACATTATTGTTGCATCATGGACATGTTTACACCGGCGCAGACTCCGGTACGCGGGCCATGATAACATGATTGCGCATGGGCGAGACCCATAGTTATATTTTAGTGATGACTTTGAGGGCGTGAGTCCCTGACTTGACTGCTTTTATGTTGCATACTGTATTTTGGTCATCATACATGTCTCCTGATTTATATAGACTGTTATGATTTAACTACGATTTTCGCCACATACTGCACTTGGCCATCGACCTCCTTCGGGCCGCTCACGCCGCAGTAAGTACATCGGGCCGTCGATCCCCACTTTTAGGATCACCTTTCAGTATTGGGAAGCTGCTTCCTTCGAGGCTTATCTTTTGGTATGTGTTCCCCGAGTCAGGTTCTTGTACATTCGTGGTATGTGGCCCCCCGTCATAGTTGTTGTAAATCTTAGAGGTCCGTAGTAATCTTGTTGCAAGCGGGGTTGTAAAAAGGATTAAACTGCTCGTGGTTTGTATATATTTACGCAAGGCAAATCGCTTTGTTTGGCCTGCTTACTTATAATATCTCTTATTTCATGTTCATGTTTTATTTCACGATTTTCTCTCGATGTTGTATCACTAGGTGCCCGGTAGGCACACCACGCCCGGTTCGGTCGTGACAAAAGTGGTATCGAGCGCTTAATCCTGAAAGTGTCTACGCACCGTGTCTAGTAGAGTCTTTATTATCGATGTGTTGTGCACCACATCTATAATCGTGAGGTCGCAGGACATTTAGGATTGGTTTCCATTTCTTCTCATTCCGAGATCGTGCCTTAGTCGTGTGATAAGTTGGACCCTCTCGACGATTTCGCTTTACCGCTTATGCCTCCGCGTAAGCGACCCGCCCAGTGGGCAAGGCACCGAGGGAGTCGCTAGTGAGATACAGAGGAGTACGAGGGCGCAGCCGGCCAAGACTGAGACAAGATTCCGACGGCGAGTTTCGCGACGCCGCCAAACCAAAGAGAGTTTAGAGTCGCAGCAGCGGTCGCTGAGACTACAAGACTGAGCCTCCACCCCACGGCCCTGGGAAAAGAGATGGGTTACAAGGAGATGGCGCCATCGCCGTGGTCGTGGCCGATATGAGGATAGCCGGACGCAGCAGCCCAGAAGACCGCCGTTCACCCTAGATCGGATAGTTTGAGGCTACAGGACTTCGAGATGTAGCCCGCCGCAGTTCTACGTCGAGGCCGGAGGATGATCCGCAGGAGTTCATCCGACAGTTACAGCGGATCATGAGAGTGATCAAGGCTTCGGAGACCGAGTCAGTGGTCCTAGGTTCGCATCGGCTGCGTGATACCGCAGTCGACTGGTTTGATTCGTGGGAGTTGTCCCGGGGAGAGAATGCACTTCCAGCCGTTTGGGACGAGTTTTCGGGGGCCTTCCTGGCACATTTCTTGCCTCCACAGATGAGGAGGGCTCGGGCCGATAGATTTTTGATGTTGAGGCAGAACGGGCGTACAGTTCGGGAGTACAATTTGGAGTTTGACTCATTGGCCCGGTATGTTCCCGCATTAGTAGCTAGTATGGAGGATCGAGTGCACCGATATATTACAGGGCTTGATGATTACCTAGCAGAGAGTTGTTCGGGTGTAGCCCTTCACCGGCATGGACATTGCCCGCACGCAGCTTATGCACTTGGATGTGAGCGGAGAAATCGACGGAATGACCGAGATCAGCAGAAGAGGGCCAGAACAGCAGGATCCTTTGGTGACTTTCGAGGCGGACCGCCTCAGCAGCAGTCTAGTTTTGTACCTCCGCCAGTGCAGAGTGGTCCTCCACAACCTTCAGGGCATCCAGAGTATTCAGGAGCAGGTCAGAGCTCCAGGGGTTCGTGTTCTGCGAGTAGGGTGTTGGCGACGCACACCCTACCTACCTCGGTGTAGTCGATGTGGTAGACCGCATTTCGGGAGTGTCGTGGTGCCAAGGGAGCTTGTTATTTTGCGATGGGCCATTTTGCGAAGAATCGTCCGACCAAGGGTAGCACGGATGTTACGACTCACCTTCGTGATCGATGGTCGGTTCATCGCCTTTCTATAGCATACTGGCAGGCGTGCCTATGATTAGAGTGAGCGGTAGATCTGTATATCCTTAACCTCTAGAGACTTGTATATATTAATGTTATGATGATGTGTTAAGTGTTATGTTCGGATAGCTTTGTGCTAAAATGTGATTTAGGGACCTGGTTGGTGAAAAAGGGTAAGCCTGGGGGTGAGAAAATGATGAACCTTAGGATATTACAGTTGAGACCTTAGATGTAAGGCCGTCTTGAGTACAAGATTTTGCGAGTGATCCTTGCCTAATACATTTTATGCCGAGAATGTGTTGTGTGATAATTTCCTTGAGTAGTGTAAAATGGAAGTGGTAGCTTACGACTGTAGAGGTAAGATTGTTCCGGATCGGGAACAAGAGCGTGATGCGTAAGTGGGTCGGGTTGGCCATGTTGGGCCAACCCACGGCTGCTTCGAGGTGGGTCACTGGGTGGTCCCGCCAGGTGGCAGGGTCACGAGGGTGCTAGGCCCAAGATTAGATGACCATCGTATGAGTTCGTGGATACGTTCGACCAGAATCAGTTCGTGAAGGCCGAGAATGGCCTTAGAGGAGATCGAGGCTAGTAAGATGATCAAGTTTGGAGGTAGTGACTCTAAAGTTTTGGAAACTGAAGTATGGTATGTATACTAGAGAGAGTTCGAGTGTTCGAGAAGGATACAACGAGATAGGGGAGAAGTGAACGTGTGTGATCGTTTCTTTTGAGAAATGAATGTGCGAAGGGATTATGGTTTTAGACCTTGGTGGGACCTCTTGTGATAAACAGGTAATTCCTTGTTGGCTTGGATTTGGGTTTTCGCGCATGTTATTTTATGGCCAGATGTGGCATGTTTGGTTTCGTAAGTATAGTAGTGAAGGCTATACCGGCACGTGTTTGTTTTGAGACTGAGAAGGAACATTCGGGACGAATGTTTCTAAGGGGGGAAGAATGTTATACCCCGTATTTCCAGAGTATGTACGTGATGGCGTACGTATAATAATTTGAGCCTTAAGTTAGGCAAGTTTCAAATTTGTACACAACACCCGATTAAAGTCGTTCGACGAAACGTTTCCACTTTCGTAGGAAAATTCCGCTATGTCATTTAAAATTTTTGCGGATTTTTCCGAGAGACGAAATATTTTGGACCAACGAGGGTGACATGTGTCACCTCACATTGGATGAAGGTTGGACGACATTTGGACGAAATGGAGCACTTTAGTTGGTAGGATATTTTGTGCAAGTGGTTGTGGTAGATGGATAAGGTGCACTTGGCTTAAATCTAGCCCTACACTTGCCTTACACTTGGAAGAATCTTGGCCATTGGTTGGTCCTTTCGACCTATAAATACCCCCTTGTTGAAGAGTTATTTCATCCTAAAGTGAGCAATCTTTCTAAGTCTCAAATACTCCTCCTCTTGTCTTAAAATCGCCCAAAGCCCTCCTCGAGAGCCTAGCCGAGGCGAAACCCCTTCGAGTGAGGCTTGGCCGTGGGTACCCCTAGCCTAGTTGTCTCGTATAAATACCCCCCTTTGTGGTATAGAAATACTCTCCTAGTATTGTTATAATGCCCAAAATACTCTAGCCCATATACCTTATAGTACTTTCCAAAGTACCCTTTATACGAAAAACCCGGAAAGTACGATTATACCTCCTTAGCCACTAAACGAAACCCTAAGGAAAAATATTCACCCGTAGTTGAAGTTAAGTAGAAGTTGTGTAGACACTTCTAAGGGTTTCTTGGAGCGTTTTGGAGCGCACTGAGTAGAGCTAAACCTTGTTCGTGAGCGACATTTAACTCGGATAATTTTGGGCTTATCGAGGTAAATATCTTGTCCCCCTATTGTAATTGGAAATTACATGATTGTTAGAATATATAGTTGAAGTATACTATATATAGAATGAATATTGAATAGAACGGAACGTAGTTCGCCTACAATGTCTTTTGACTTAAGCTCAATAAGAATTGAGCAAGAATCATGTATAGAAGGCTAATAAAGAGAAGAAGCGAATCGTAATTACATAGGGCTGTATTACATGAGAGACTTGTGTAGCATTAATGTGTAGTAGAATTGTACACGCCAGGTTAGACGTGTTAACCCCTGCTGGCTTGGTAGCCGGCCTCGATAAGGAGGAGATTTACGCTGCCATGCGGGGAGGTCTGCGAATTTTCTCAGAGAATATGGAACGATGAGATCTAGATGTTAATAAAGCGCCTTGTGGCCTTATAGGTTGAAGTACTACGTGTGGTGCACCCACGTGGCTTAAGGAGTAGCCGACTGTTTGAGGTACTTGGAGCATTTTGCTATTAGTCGATAATCGTCGCGAGGTATGTGAACCTCTTCCTATCTTTTCCAGCATGATATGTGTATAACTATGTAGTACGGTAGACGCATACGTGTTAAATGTATTTGATTGGTTTAAAACATAAAGGGTTATAACGCTTTATGGGAAGTGGTTATAAATACTTTATGTAGGTTAAGAAATGCCTTGTGGTTTTTAAAAGGGTAACTGATTTGACTTATAACTGACTTAATGTGTGACCATAAAGAACTTGAAGTATTTCAAAAGATTAAGAATCCTTTTTTTTTGAAAGAAGAGTAATACTTGGTTTTGAAAACATAAGAGTTATACTAGCTTTATGGGAAGTTAGGTATAACGTCTTAAGGGAGGAAAAATGAATGGTTTATTGATCTTAAAAGATAAGAGACTTGACTTGAATGAGTTAATATGAGTTTTGTGTGAAACCTCATTCGTGAGTAATGAGTACTTAGTTTTTAAAAGGAATAATGTTTTACTGATTCGGAAATCAGAATGTGTATCGACAAACCACTGCAGCGTTAATAAAGGAAAATGTATTAAATAAATGAAGTATTATATTAAAACCAGTAGAAACCTCCATCTGCATAGAAGCTAAGATGAGACAAAATGATATTACATTTTCTAGATCATGGCTGCTTAATAAGATTGATTATGAACAGGAATAACATACACTCATATAAGGCATATGTTTTCTCATTGTTTAAAAGAGAATTATATTCTTAAATGATTAAGACTATGAACTATGAAACTTTTCTAAAATAAAGAGACTTGAGTAAGTGAAATTAGGCAAACTGGAACTTTAGGGAAAATAATGTTGTTAAGAAGGAAAGTGTTTTGGTTTACCTAAAAATGTGAGTCACTCTATTTTTTATATATACGGGTATCGGGTGACTTTTATAAAAGGAATGAATCTCTTTAAAAGGAATTTAACGTACGTAGTACTTTAGGGTTAAAACCCGGACTTTGGCATAAAATGAAAGTACTTTGAGTTGTGTATGACTTGCCTATGCTTGTTGTGGTGAAACCCGCCTATGCTTGTGATGATAGCCTTTGTTGTGCAAGTGTTGTATTTCTGTGTTACCGCGTCTCTCGATGGAGGGCCGGTTGACTTGTTGAGAACTTACTTGGACGTGCTGGCAGTGACGAAGAATTCCACGGGTATGTTTCCATTTTGATTGTTGTCTTGATTGATTGATGTTACATGGACATGTCTACACCGATGCAGAATTCCGGGACATATGGCTACGCAGCAGGTTGATCACCCGATATATTGTTGATGTTACATGGACGTGTCTACACCGACGCAGATTCCGGGCATGTGCCATGCAAAGATTGTCATTATTGTTGCATCATGGACATGTTTACACCGATGCAGAATTCCGGGGGCATGTGGCCATGATGCGAACATGATGGGTGTTATGGGCGTGAGACCCATAGTTATATGTTAGTGATGACTTTGAGGGCGTGAGTCACGACTTGATCGCTTATGTTGCATCTCGTATTTTGGTCATCATACATGTCTCGATTTATATAGATCGTTATGATTTAACTACGATTTTCGCCACATACTTGGTACTGTTAGATCGACCTTCGGGCTGCTCACGCCGCAGTATACATCGTCGCCGATCCCCGCTTAGATCACCTTTCAGCGTATTGGGAAGCTCCGCTCGGGAGGATTATCTTTGTATGTGTTCTCGAGTTGTAGGTTCTTGTACATTCGTGGTATGGCGGGCCCCGTCCGTCATAGTTGTTATAAATCTTAGGTGCGTAGTCTCGTTGTGGGTTGTAAAAAGGATTAAACTTTTCAGGGTTTGTATATATTTATGCAGAAGGCAACTGTTTTGTTTGGCCTGTTTACTTATAATATCTCTTATTTCATGTTCATGTTTTATTTCCGCTGATTTTCTCTGATGTTGTATCACCAGGTGCCCGGTAAGGCACCACCACGCCCGTTCGGTCGTGGATAATCATGGCCGCAGAGGAATCGCCGCCGTGCTAAACTCATTGGGCCGCGACGTCGCAGAAATCCCCGAACGGCACTATCTCGTAATGACCGGGCTCGTGCTCTTGTAACCTCTCAGATTCTACTCGCAGCCTCCTCGCCGCTTTGCCCTTCTGGGCTCTGGTTGCCTTGCGTAGAGGCATAACTAGCACATATACGAATACGCTAGAGGGAGTCCAACTTATAACACAACTCTAAGGCACGATCTCAGAGTGAGAAGAATGGAAACCAATCCTAAATATCCTGCAGCCTCCTGATTATAGGTGTGGTGCACAACACGCCGATAATCAAGACTCTACTAGATACGGTCTGTAGACACTTTCCGAGGATTAACTGCTCTGATACCACTTTTGTCACGACCCGACCTTGGACCCGCGACTGGTGCCTTACCCCGGGCACCCTAGTGATACAACATCAGAGAAAATCAGCGGAAATAAAAACTTAAACATGAAACAAGACATAAAATAAGAAACAGGCTAACCAAAAACGGTCACCTTCCTGTATATATATATCAAATCGAATAGTTAAATCCTTTACAAACCCTGCCCACAACAGTACTACATACCTCTAAGAATTTTATAACAACTATGACGGGACAGGGCCCCGCCATACCCCTGAATGTACAAGAACCTACAATATCATGGAATCATACCAAAAGATAAGCCTCCGGAGAAACGGAGCTTCCCAAAATGCTGATCTGTGATCCTACGAGCGAGGATCAACAACCGGTGTACCTCTACCGCGCAGATTTAACGCAGCCCGGGCGAGGTCAAGACAACAGTACCAAGTATGTGAAATCAAAATATCAGAATGAAATCATAACAGTCTATATAAAGCAGGAGACATGTATGATAACCAAACTACAGTACACAACATATAAGCAGTCATGTCAAGTCAGGGACTCACGCCCTCAAAGTCATCACTCAAATATAACCATGGGTCTCACACCCACAATATCAATCATGCCCGTGGAATTCCTTCCTCACTGCCGACAGTCTATGATATAACAACACCAAGGAGTACACATGAACACCAGGTCCCACCTGTGTCATAAGAACCATACCGGGCAAGTACGAAGGCATAGCTACCAGATCCACCCTGCATCCTCAACTGACCGGGGCAAGTACGAAAGCGCCTACCGTAACCTACCGTATCAACAATACTAAATAATCAGATTACGAAGCTGACCGGGGCAAGTACGATAGCCTCTACCAGATCCACCCTGCATCACGTCGCTAACCGGGGCAAGTACGTAGGCTAACCACCAGATCCACCCTGCATCACGAAACTTTATCCTAACACTGACCGGGGCAAGTACGAAAGCCAACTACCAGAACCAGCCTGCATCAGCAATGACCGGGGCAAGTACGAGGGCTAGCTACCAGATCCACCCTGCATCAGTAAACATCATGGAGAGCTAGTCCATGGAATAATACTATCAACAGGGAACGAACCCTCATCATGGCCGTGATACCCGGACCATCCATCGTGCCGATGCCCAAAGTGATCAAGAATAACATGACCGACCCTCCATTGAGAGACGCGGTAACATAAGGATACAATACTTGCACAACAAGGCTATCACAAGCAAACATAGGCAAGTTACTCACACTCAAGGTACTTTTATTTTATGCCAAAAATCCGGGTTCTAACCCCAAAGTACTACGTACTTAAACTCTTTAAAAAGATCCATTCCTTTCACAAAAGCCACATGATACTAACACCCGTAGTATCAAAATAGAGTAACTATAATTTTAAGTAAATCAAAACAATATCATGCCTTCTTTTTAAACCAAAACAAGACAATACCATGCCTTCCTTTAAAACCAAATCAAGACAATACCATGCCTTCTTTTTAAAACCAAATCAAGACACTTCTCCTTTTTTAAAGTCAAGTAGCAATATACTTTTTAAACCAAGTGGCTTACACTTTTTAAAACAACGTCAAGTATACTTCTTAAAAACCCGAGTAACTTACTCCTTTCAAAACAAGTAACCTATACCTTTAAATCAAGTTACTTCTCCTTTTCCAAAATCAAGTTGTTTATAAGTCAAGTCTCTTTACTTTCAAAATTAAGTCTCATAATCTTAGAATAAAATCTCATATCTTTTAAGGAAACCAACCTCCTAACCTTTAAAATGTCAAGTTATCATTTTAAATCCAATAATAAAACCATTCTTTTGTTTTCATAAAGTTGTTATAACTAACTTCCCATAAAGCTATTATAACACTTTATGTTTTAAACCAACCAAGGACAACTACTCTCATTTCCGAAATCAAGATAACTTTATTCTTTTAAAAGACTAAGCACTCATAACTCACGAATGAGGCTTCACAACTTTTTAACACAATTCAAGTCCTTAACATTTCATAACAAGTCACTTAACTTTAGAATCAAGTCAAGGACATAAAGGGAAAATCAAACTCCTTTAACACACGTGCGTCTACCGCACTATATATTTCACATATAATCATGCTCAAGAGAATAGGAAGAGTCACATACATCTTCGGCTTAATCCACAAGCCAAGCCGAGTATGCCGCGCGTAGAGTACCCACCTATAATAAACAAAACACGTCTATCAACGTCTAGACTTCTTCGTAGAACATTCTAAGTGTCAGGTTCCTTATTTTACGGAAAATTGGGCAGCACCTCCCCCCCGCAACCACATAAATATCCTCCTATATCAAGGCCCGCTACCAAGCCAAAAACTCCAAGGGGATTACACGTCTAACCGGACGTGTACAATTCTGCCCCACAATAATACTACACAAGTCTACTGTAAATACATTCCAATGTAAATACAGTTCAATTCTTATCAATATTCTTTCTACATATATTATACTCAACTATACATTACTACAACATGTAATCTCCAATATAATAGGGGGATAAAGATCATTACCTCGATAAGCCCAAAATTATCCAAGATTAATAAGTCGATCCTGAGCAACGTTTAGCTCCTATTCCTTACGCTCCAATCCGCTCCAAGAAACCCTTAGAAGTTTCTAAACAACTCCTCTTCAAGATCCAATTCGAAAAAGTGAAGAACACCTTAGGCTCAAAACTAGGCAACTTCCGGCCAAGGTTAGTTTCAAAGGCTAGGGGTGTGAAATCTTTTCCAACTCTTGGTTTACAATCTTCCTAACACCTTAAGGAAGAACACTAAAAAGTTTAACGATTTATGGACAATTTTTGCTCAAGGGGGAGGGCCAAAGCCGAGAACAACCACTAGAGGGAGGGAGTATTTTCCAAGCTTGGAAATCTCTAAGTGTGGATGAATTAAGTCTTGCAACTTAAGGGGTATTTATAGGACATTCAATGGCCAGTATCTGGTAGTTGGCTTTCGTACTTGCCCCGTATCAGCTTCGTGGCGAAGTCTCGTGATACGGCCTTGGTATCTGGTAGTTAGCCCTCAGATTGCCGGCCACCACGTGACACCGGCTTTGGTATCTGGTAGTTGTCTTTCGTACTTGCCCCGTATCAGCTTCGTGGTTTGGTTGTATAGTATTGTTGGTACGTCTTTGGTATCTGGTAGTTGGCTTTCGTACTTGCCCGCCGGTTGATGACGCGCTTTGGTATCTGGTAGTTAGCCTTCGTACTTGCCCCGTATGGTTTTATGACTCAAGTGGGACCTGGTGTTTATGTGTACTCCTTGGTGTTATTATATCAAAGACAGCCGGCAGTGAGGAAGGTATTCCACGGGCATGATTGATGTTGAGGGCGTGAGACCCATAGTTATATTTGAGTGATGACTTTGAGGGCGTGGGTCCCTGACTTACGTGGATCGCTATTTATTGTGGATCGTAGTTTGGTTATCATACATGTCTCCCGCTTTATATAGACTACTATGATTTCATTTACTGATTTTCGGGCCACATACTTGGTACCAGATCGACCTCCTTCGGGCCGCTCACGCCGCATGTAGAGGTACACCGATTGTTGATCCTCGCCATAGGATCACGTCAACAGATTGGGAAGCTCCGTTTCCGAGGCTTATCTTTTGTATAGTCCTCGCATCAGTAGGTACTTGTACATTCTGGTATGGCGGGCCCTGTCCGTCATGTTGTATAAAAACTCTTAGAGGTGCTGTAGTAATCGCTAGGCGTGGTTTGTGCGACGCATCGTTCAAGTTTTTTTAGTTATATATCTGAAGGTAACCGCTTGGTTGGCCTGCTTTATTATCATATCTCTTGTTTCATGTTTAAGTTTTTATTTCCGCTGATTTTCTCTCGATGTTGTATCACTAGGTGCCCGGTAGGCACGACCACGCCCGGATCGGGTCGTGACAAAAGTGGTATCAGAGCAGTTAATCCTCGAAAAGTGTCTACAGACCGTGTCTAGTAGAGTCTTGATTATCGATGTGTTGTGTACCACATCTATAATCAGGAGGCTGCATGATATTTAGGATTGGTTTCCATTCTTCTCATTCTGAGATCGTGCCTTAGAGCTGTGTTATAAGTTGGACCCCTCTGACGTATTTTGTTTTCACCAGTTATGCCTCCGCGCAAGGCAACCCGGGCCCAGAGGGGCAAGGAAGCCGACGGAGCTGCTAGTAGGATACAGAGGAGTACGAGGGCGCAGGCCCGGTCATTACCTGAGATATCGCTTCAGACGGCGAGTTTTACGACGCCGCCAAATTTCAAAGAGTTTAGAGCCGCAGCAGCCTGCCGAGACCACAAGACTGAGCCTCCACCCCACACCGGAGCAGAGGAGTTGGGGTATAAAGAGATGGCCCAGTTATTGGCCAGGATAGTGGCAAGGCACGAGGATAAACTGGATGCAGCGATTCCGGTACCGGTATTACCCGTAGTTCACCCGAGAGCGGATAGTTTGAGACTGCAGGACTTTCTGAGTTGCATCCCGCCAGTGTTTTATGGATCGAGGCCTGAGGATGATTCGAAAGAGTTAATCCGAAGCGATTCAACGGATCGCGAGAGTGATCAAGGCTTCGAGACCGAGTCGGTGGTCTTAGGTTCACATCGGCCGCGTGATACCGCAATGATCGTTTGATTTCATGGAGCTGCCCCGGGAGCATGCGCCTCCGCCTATTTGGGACGAGTTCTCGTGAGGCATTTCTTGCACATTTCTTGCCTCCACAGATGAGAGGGCTCGTGTAACGACCCGCCCGGCCCGCATCGTGCCTTATCCCGGCACCCTAGTGACACAACATCGAGAAAACCGGAAAATAAAACTTTAAACAAGAAACAAGATATATGATCATAAACAAAGCCAACCCAACTGTTACCTTCCAATAACATATATAAATACAACTCTTTCAAAATGAACAGCTTTAACTTTTTTTACAAACCCCGCCCACAACAAGATTACTGCACTTAAGATTTACAACAACTATGACGGACAGGGCTTCGCCATACCCCGAATGTACAAGAACCTACAACTCAGTGGAACACATACCAAAAGATAAGCCTCCGAGAAACGGAGCTTCCCAAAACTGAATCGAGATCCTAAGAGCGAGGATCCACGACCGATGTACCTCTACTGCGGCAGATGAACGCACCCGGGCGAGGTCAAGACAACAGTACCAAGTATGTGAAATCAGAAAATATCAGAATGAAATCATACTAGTCTATATAAAGCAGAGACATGTATGATAACCAAACTACGATCACAACATAAAAGCAAATATGTCCATGTGGACTCACGCCTCAAGTCATCACTCAAATATAACTATGGGTCTCACGCCCACAACATCAATCATGTTCAGATCACGGCCGCATGCCCCGACCAGATCGGTGTAGACATGTCCATGATGCAACAATAATACCAATGCCCCATGGCCACATGCCCCGAATTCTACCTCGGTGCAGACACGCCCATGTGACATCAACAATAATATACTGGTGATCAACCTCGCCGCACGGCCACATGCCCAATTCTACCGGTGTAGACATGTCCATGTAACCACAATAACAATATATCGTAATTAACCCGCCACACGGCCACATGCCACCGAATTCTACCCGGTGTAGACATGTCCATGTAACCACAATAACAATATATCGTAATTAACCCGCCGCACGGGTCGCATGCCCTATCATCGTGATCGGCAGTAGACATGTCCATGTGACATCAACAACAAGACAAGAATCAAAATGGAAACATACCCGTGGAATTCTCCATCACCGCCAAAGACGCCCAAGTAAGTTCTCAACAAGTCGACCGCCTCTATCGAGACGCCAGAATACGTAAATACCACACTTGCACAACAAAGGCTATCATCACAAGCACAGGCAAGTTTCACAACAACAAGCATAGGCAAGTTTCACAATAACAAGCATAGGCAAGTTTCACACAACTCAAAGTACTTTCATTTTATGCCAAAGTCCGGGTTTTTAACCCCAAAGTACTACATACGTTAAGTTCTTTTTAAAAGAGATCCATTACTTTTATAAAAGTCACCCGATACCCGTAGTATTAGAATGACCAACCCGCATTCCTTTTCAAAATCAAGTAACAACATTCTTTTCCTAAGTTCCAGTTTGCCTAGTTTCAATTACTCAAGCTTCTCATTTTCAAATGGTTTCATAGTTCCCAAACATAATCACTTGATTCCTTTTTAGAACAATTGAGTAATATATGTCTCACGTGAGAGTAGGTTATTCTTGTTTACAACATTCTTATTACAGCAGCCATGATCTAGAAAATGTAATATCATTTTGTCTCATCTTAGTTTCTATGCAGATGGAGGTTCCTACTGGTTTTAATACGATACAACATTATTCAATACATTTTCCTTTATTAACGCTGCAGTGGTCTGTCGATACACATTCTGATTTCCGAAATCAGTAAAACATTATCCCTTTAAAACCAAGTACTCATTACTCACGAATGAGGTTTCACACAAACATCCACATTAAAACAAATAAGTTAAGTCTCTTATCTTATAAGATCAAGTCTCTTAACTTCTAACATCAGTAAACCATTTTCTTACCTACATAAAGTTGTTATAACCAACTTCCCATAAAGCCGTTATAACACTTTATGTTTCAAACCAATCAAATACATTAAACACATGTACGTCTACCGTACTACATAGTTACACACATATCATGCTAGAAGAGTTAGGAAGAGGTTCACATACCTCGCGACGAGTATCGACAATAAGCAAAATGCTCCAAGTACTACAACCTTGCTAGCCCTTTCCACTCCTCGAGTAGAATACGCTACTCTTAGTACTTTCACCTATAAAGGTCACAAACGTCTATTAACCCCAAAACACAAGTTTCTATCTTTCTACAGAAAATTCGGCAAAGACCTCCCCGCAACAACAGAAATCTCCTCCTCTATCGAGGCCGGCCACCAAGCCAACCAGTGGGGTTTACACGCCTAACCTGACGTACAATTCTACTCAAAGAATACTACACAAGTTCATCGCAATACACCCTATGTAAATACAGTCATTCGATTCTTTATTCTTCAGTGCTTAAGTCAAAAGACATTGCTAATACTAAGTATAGTTCCTTATTTATTATTCTTCAACTATATTTTCTAAAAAATTTTTAATTTACAATTACAATAGTTTGACAAGATTATTACCTCGATAAGCCCAAAATTATCCAAGTTATAATGTCGATCTGAGCAAGGTTTAGCTCCTACTCGTGCGCCCAAACAACCCTTAGAAGTTCTAACTAACTTCTACTCAAATACTTCAACCAACTATGAAGATTTCCTTGTGGTTTGGTTTGAGACTAAAGGACAAAAGGTAGTATTTAGGACTCTACGTGAAAGAGGTATCTTTGAATACTACAAGGTACAAGGATAATTTATTTTGGTCATTATAACTATACTAGGAGAAGTATTTAAATACCACAAGGGATGGGTATTATACGAAAACAACTAGGCTAGTGGGTACCCATACGCCAAGGCACCACAAAGGGGAGTGAGGAGGCCTCGGCCAAGACTCTCAAAAGAGGGGATGAGTTGGACGAACTCAACACTAGAGGAGGAGGGATTTTAGGCTTGAAGGTTTCATTTGTGGATGAAGAGTTCATCAACATAAGTGGGGGTATTTATAGCAAAACCAAAGGCCAACCAACGGCCAAGATCTAGCCAAGTGCAAGGCAAGTGTAAGGCCAAGATCAAGCCAAGTGCACCCTAACCCCTACTCCACAAAACATTGCACCAAACAAGCCACAAACAAGGCCAAAACAAGGCACAAACAAGGCACAAAACAAGGCACCAATAGGACACAAAACGTGAGCCAAAAGATCAAGCCAAAACGTGAACCACTTCGCACTGACGCCACTGCTTCAATGTGAGGTGACACATGTCACCCTCCCGTTGGTCCAAATGTTTCGTCTCTCGGAAAAATCCGCAAAATTTAAAAAGGACATAGCCGGAATTTTCCCTCGCAAGTTATGTAAAACGCTTCCGAAAAACGACTCTAACCGGCTGTTGTGCACAAAAGTCACTCGGCCAAGCCACCTAGGCACCGCAGACACGAGTCACCCTCCTATAGGCCCTCAAAAACCTCTACCCAAAAATATCCACAATGGCCAAAAATCTCAAAACAAAGTGGGTTCTACAAAATCAGAATTTCTCCCGTGGGCCCCACGTGACCATTTCCGAAAATAAAATCTCAAAATTCTAATATAATCTATGAAGTCCAAATACCAAATCTGGAAATCCAATTCCCATTAACGAACCTTTTTCTTCACAAATAACCGGAAACTTTTCCGTCGAAAACTCACATCTTTCTTTCTTTTCAAAATTTCTCGTGACTCGACGTGACGTCCTCATACATACCCTGCAACTACGGGGTATAACAGCTCGGGCCGACAGATTTTTGATACTGAGACAGGACGGGCGTACGGTTCGGGAGTACAATGTGGAGTTTGGCTCACTAGCTCGGTACGTCCTCGCGTTGGTAGCCGACATGGGGGACATAGTGCACCGCTACGTCACCGGGCTCGATGACTACTTGGCAGAGGCTTTTTCGGGTGTAGCTCTTCAGCCGGGCATGAATATTGCCCGCATGCAGGCTTATGCACTTGGGTGTGAAGAGCGGAGAGGTCGACGGAATGACCGAGATCAGCGAGAAAGCGAGACAGCGGTCTTTTGGCGACTTCGAGGCGGACCGCCTCAGAAGAGTTAGTTATGTACCTCGCCCGATGCAGAGTGGTCCTCCACGACGCCGGGACGCCGGGATATTCAGGAGCAGTCGTGATCCTGTGTTTCAGATTTTCAGGGGAGCAGGAGTGCTCGCCGGATGAGGCCATTGTCTCAGTGTGGCCGTTGTGGAAAAATTCATAAGGGAGAATGTCGTACTAATTTGGGAGATTGTTATGCTTGCGGCCAACAGGGCCATTTGGCGAGAGACTGTCCGACCCGAGGTAGCACTGGTGGGATAGCACAGACTATGAGATCATTTGCGGGTTCTTTACCTTCCAGCTAGGCGGGATGTTCATATCGACAAAGCCACGGCAGTCGCGGTGGAAATTCCCAGTTTTAGCGGTCCTTTGAACCGCCTATTTTTCAGGTATATCCTTAACCCTCTACAGATAGCATGCGTGATACGATGATTATATGTTGAGTACTATGTACGAATAGTGTTGTGTATATTGTGGTTTAGAGACATGGTTAGTTGAAAGGATAAGTATGGGGACAGGGAAGGTATGAACCTTAGAATATTACACGTTGAGACCTTAGATGTAAGGCCGTCTTGAGTAAAAGATTTATGTTTATGTTGACCTTTATCGGAGTGCAAATGTATTCTGGGATAATTCCATGGGTTGTGTAACATGAAAGTGGTAGCTTTCAGGACTTGAATAGGTAAGATTGTTCCGGATCGGGGAACAAGAGTTTGGTGCGATTATGGGTCGGGTTGAGGACCATTCGCGGGTCGACCTACAGCCCAGTTTGGGGTGGGGTCAGTTCGAGGTGGTCCCGCCAGGTGGTAGGGTCACGAGGGTGCTAGGCCCAAGTTTAGATGACCATTGTATGAGTTCGTGGATATGTTCGACCAGAATCGGATCGTGAAGGCCGGGAATGACATTAAAGGAGATTGAGGCTAGTAAGATGACCAAGTTTGGAAGTAGTAACTCCAGAGATTTTGGAAACTGAAGTGATGACTGAAGTATGGTACGTATACTAGAAAAGTTCAAGTGTTCGAGAAAAGTACGACGAGTAAGGAAAGAAGTGAACATGTGCTGAGAGAATAGAAATGATCATTACTTTTGTGAAGTAAAGGTGCGAAGGGAATATCTTTTAGACCTTGGGTGGGAGCTTTTGTAATGCTAGAGGTGATTTCTCGTGGACTTGGGTTTAAGTATTTGCGCGTGTGTTATTTTGTGGCCATGTGTGGCATTTGCAAAAGTTAAGAGGAACTTTATCGTTATCTGTCTTGAGAAGGAACATTCGGGACGAATGTTTCTAAGGAGGGGAGAATGTTATACCAGTATTTCAGTATATGCGTGAGGCGTGCGACAAAAGTTTAAGCCTTAAGTTAGGCAAGGGACGAAATTTGTTCACAACTAACGAAAAGAATTATTTTCCGACGAAACGTTTTCCGGACTTTGCGAAGGGAAAATTACGGTTGCAACATTTATAATTTTTGCGGATTTTTCCGAGAGATGAAATATTTTGGACCAACGAGAGGGCGACACTTGTCCCTCAAGTGGACGGCAATGGAGGGGAGTTCCTTGCACGTTTTTGGCCTTTATTTTTGGTCAAGGATTAGGTAGGATATTTTGTGATATTTGTGTGGTAGATAGATAAGGTGGGACCCACACAACACTTGTCCAAATCTCATCCATCCACTTGCTTTTATCTTGGACATTGGTTTCCCTATAAATACCCCTCAAATGCAAGACTTATTCTTCATCCACACTTGTGAAATTTCAAGGCAAAATCCCTCTCCCCCCTTAGTGTAGTTTTCGTCCAAGCTCCCCTCCCCTTTGGAAGGCCTCTACGAACCCCATCATAAGTTGTTCTCGTGAAATACCCCCCCCCCCCTTGGTAGAAAGTATTCTCCAAGTATTGTTACTATTCCAAAATACCTTGGCCCAAATACCTTGTAGTATTCCAAGGTTACCCCTATACTAAAAGCCCAGAAATACTATTATACTTCCCTTCAGTCACAAAAACGAAACCCTAAGGAAAATCTTCATAGTCGGTTGAAGTGTTAAATAGAAGTTGTGTAGAACTTCTAAGGGTTTCTTGGAGCGAATTGGAGCGTTCAGATTAGGAGCTAAACCTTGCTCAGGATCGACTTTTTAACTTGGATAATTGTGGGCTTATCGAGGTAAATACTCTTGTCCTTCTATTGTAATTGGAAATTACATACTATAGTAGTATAGAAATGAGTATAAGATATATAGAAGAATGGTATAAGAGAAGAGAATTGAATTGAAATCACATCAGAAGAATATTAAAGAAGAAAGTGACTGTACTTACATAGAATTTGTATTCTGATGAGACTTGTGTAGTTTGACGGGTAGGGAAGTGCTGCCCAATTTTCCGTAGAATAAGGAATCTGTATTTAGAATTATTCTACAGAGTAGTCTAGACGTTGATAGACTTGTATGACCGTTATAGGTTGAAGTACTGCGAGTAGCGTATTCTACTCGAAGGGTGGAAAAGGCTAGCAGGATTACCGTACTTTGGAGCTATTTGCTAATAGTCGATAATCGTCGCGAGGTATGTGATTCTTCCTATCCTCTTGAGCATGATATTTTAAAAGAATATATATAGTACGGTAGACGTACGTATGTTAACTGAACGTGGTTTTACTTCGATGTCTTTTGACTTGAGTTTTAAAGAATAAAGAATCTTGAAGTATTTCAAAAGAATTAAGAATCGTTTTTGAAAGAAGAGTAATACTTGGTTTTGAAAGCTTAAGAGTTATACTAGCTATATGGGAAGTGTTATACCCCGTATTTCCAGAGTATGTACGTAAGGGCGTACGTATTGTAATTTGAGCCTTAAAGTTGGCAAGATTCGAAAATTTGGGCACAAGTGCCGAAAAGAGTCGTTTTTCGACGAAACGTTTTACTAAACTTGCGAAGGGAAAATTCCGGCTATGTCATTTATTATTTTTGCGGATTTTTCCGAGAGACGAAATATTTTGGACCAACGAGAGGGCGACACTTGTCACCCTCTAATTGGAAGTGGTGGACGACAAAGGGGTCAAGGGGAGTTGGTAGGATATTTGTGCAAGTTGGTGTGGTAGATGGATAAGGTGCACATGGCTTAATCCTAGCCCTACACTTGCCTAACACTTGGATGAATCTTGGCCATTGGTTGGCCATTTCTTGACCTATAAATAGCCCCTTTGGAAGACTTCTTCATCCTAAAATTTTCCTAAGTCTTGAAAGTTCTCATCCTTCCCTTAGTGTTGTATTTCGTCCAAGAGTCCCCCCTCCCCCTTTGGTGATGTTATACCCCGTAGTTCCAGGGTATGTATGCGAGGACGTACGTACGAGAATACGACAGAAAGATTGGAAAGGAAGAAAGAGGTGATTTTTCCACGGAAAAGTTTCGGTTTTGTGAAGGAAAAAGGTTCGTTAATGGAATGGATTCCCAGTTTGGTATCGGACTTCTGGAATATTAGAGACTTATGGAATTTTAGTTTCGGAACTGGTCACGTGGGGCCACGGGAGAAATTTACTGGTTTTGTAGGCCCACTTTGTTTTGAGATTTTGGCCATTGTGGAGATTGTCGGAAGATGTTGTCTTTTGGGCCAATAGGAGGGTGACACGTGTCACCCCGCCTAGGTGGCTTAGTAGAATGACATTTGTGCACAACACTTTGGTTAGAGTCGTTTTAATGAAACGTTTTACATAACTTGCGAGGGGAAAATTCCGGCTATGTCTTTTCTTATTTTTGCGGATTTTTCCGAGAGACGGAACATCTTGGACCAACGGGAGGGTGACATGTGTCACCCTCACATTGGAAGCAAGTGGGGCGGCACTTGGACGATTTGGGGTGTCAAGTGGGTAGATATTTTTGGTAGATATTTGTGAGGGTTTTAAGGAGTAGGGACTAGGGGGCACTTGGGCATATCTTGGCCCTACACTTGCCTAGCACTTGGCTAGATCTTGGCCATTGGTTGGCCTTTGCTTGACCTATAAATACCCCTCCCTTGTGAAGACTTCTTCATCCCAAAATCTCTAAGTCTTGAAAGCTTCTTCCTCCCCCCTTAGTGTAGTGTCTTGGCCGAGAGTCCCTCCCCCCTTTGTGAGGCCTTTGGCCGAGAGCACCCCCCCCCTTGGCCGAGAGTTTCCCCCCCTAGTGGGGTAGGCCGAGGGGTATACACCCCCCCCTTGTGGTGTTGTCTCGTATAAATACCCCCCCTCTTGGTAGAAATACTCTCAAAAGTATTGTTACTATACCCAAATTACCTTAGTCGTATACCTTGTAGTATTCCAAAGAAACCTCTATACGTAGAGCAGGAAATACTCAGTATGTCCTTTTGTCTCAAACCGAAACCCTAAGGAAATCTTCATTGATTGATTGAAGTATTTAAGTAGAAGTTGGTTAGAACTTCTAAGGATTGTTTTGAGCGGGTTGGAGCACCCGGAGTAGGAGCTAAGCGTTGCTAAGGATCGACATTTATACTTGGATAATTATGGGCTTATCGAGGTAATTATCTTGTCCCTCTAATTGTAATTGGAAATTACATGTTGTTAGAATATATAGTTGAAGCATACTATATATAGAACTAAGCTTAATCGCGCAATGTCTTTTGACTTAAGCTGAAGAATAAAGAAAAGAATCGACTGTATGTACATAGGGGTGTATTGCGATGAGACTTGTGTAGTATTACTGAGTAGAATTGTACACGTCCGGTTAGACGTATAAACCCCCCCCCCCCGGGTTGGCTTGGTGGCCGGCCTCGATAGAGGAGGAGATTTACGCTGTTGCGGGGGGGTAGGTGCTGCCGAATTTTCTGTAGAGAAATGGAACCTTGTGTTTTGAAGTTAATAGACGTTTGTGACCTTTTTAGGTGAAAGTACTAAGAGTAGCGTATTCTACTTGAGGAGTGGAAAGGGCTAGCAAGGTTGTAGTACTTGGAGCATTTTGCTTATTGTCGATACTCGTCGCGAGGTATGTGAACCTCTTCCTATCTCTTCTAGCATGATATGTGTGAACTATGTAGTACGGTGAGCGCATGTGTGTTAAGCGTGTTTGATTGTTTTTAAAAAACATAAAGTGTTATAATGGCTTTATGGGAAGTTGGTTATAACAGCTTTATGTAGGTAAGAAAATACTTTGTGGTTTTAAAAGGTAACTGATGTGAATTATAACTGGCTTGTTATAATAAAGAACTTGATGTATTTCAAAAGATTTATAAATCGTTTTGAAGGAGAGTAATACTTGGTTTTGAAAACTTAAGAGTTATACTAGCTTTATGGGAAGTTAGGTATAACGGCTTAAGAATGTTTCTTGATTTGGAAATCGAATGTGTATCGCCAAACCCTGCGGCGTTAATAAAGGAAAATGTCTTGACTAATTAGTTGTATTATTAAAACCAGTAGAAACCTCCATCTGCATAGAAACTAAGATGAGACAAAATGATATTACATTTTCTAGGTCATGCATTCTTTGTAGTAAGATTATTATAAACAAGAATAACCTATTCACTCATAAGACTTATGTTACTCAAATGTTTTAAAAGAGATTAAGACTATGAGTTATGAAACCTTTCTAAAATAAGTAACTTGAGCATTTTTGAAATTAGGCAAACTTGGACGTTTGGAAAATAATGTTGTTACTTGATTTTACAAAGGTAAGTGTTTTGGGTTTACTTAAACAGACAGTCACTCTATTTTATACTACGGTATTGTGTGACTTATGTGGAAGAACAGATCTTTTAAAGATTTAATGTATGAAGTACTTTGGGGATGGATACGAACTTGTTAATAGAAAGTACCTTGTGTGAATAACTTGATTGTATTGGTTTGTGATAGCCTTGTAATACTTTCTTGTTGATTTGATAAGTAAACATGTTAGGATGCTACGTGTGTTAGTATCTTGTGATGTTAGTGTAAAGGGGTTTTCCCCTCGACTGCGCTTAAAGTTGTTTGACTATCAGCCGTTATGTTGGTATTGTACCACTCACCTTGACTTGTGTCGGAGGTTGCGCCCTCCGTCGCGGGGTAGACTTCGGTGATGCAGGACCATGATTCGAGAATACCTCATGCGGGTCCAGGGATCCATGCGGAACTACGGGAGTTCGAGTTAGTTTACGGCCCTTGTGGTCATGCGGTCTTTGTGGCCATGCGGACTGCGAGTCCAGGACGATGCCGGGGAGTAGCTACCCTCGATGCGGGGTTATACCTCATGCGGGCCTATGAGGTTGGCCTATGCGGAGCTGCGGAGAGTTCGGGGCTGAACGCGCACATTTGATCTGCGGCGAGTGACCGGCTTTCATCATGTGGCGATCAGAGCAGATATCATGACACGCTTTATGACCTTGTTGCATGCGTAGGTTTTAGTAGTCGGCTATGCCTTCGTACTTACCCGATTTTATTATAACACAGTGGGACTCGGTGTTCATGTGTGTTCCTTGGTGCTTTCATATCATAGGCCGGCGTGATGAGAATGTGTTCCACGCACGATTGATGTTGTGGGCGTGAGACCCATTGTTAAATTTGAGTGATGACTTGAGGGCGTGAGTCCCTGACTTGACATGACTGCTTATTTATTGTGAACTGTAATTTGGTTATCATACATGTCTCCTGCTTTGTATAGACTACTATGATTTCATTTACAGTATTTATTTTCAGTTTCACATACTTGGTACCTGTTGTACTGACCTCCTTCGGGGGGCTGCGTTCATGCCGCAGGTAAAGGTACACCAGTCATTGATCCTCGCTCTTAGGGTCACAGTTCAGCGTTTGGGAAAGCTCCGTTTCTCCGGAGGCTTATCAGTGGTATAGTCCCCTGTTGTTGTAGGTATTTACATTCAGGGGTATGGCGGGGCCCTGTCCCGCCATTGTTGTCGTATCATTTCTTAGAGTGCAGTAATCTTGTTGTGGGCAGGGTTTGTAAAAAGGATTAAACTGTTCATGTTGAAAAAAGTTGTTATTTATATATATGCCGTAAGGCAAGTTTTCCTCAGATTACTGTTTATACTTCATTTGTTTCATGTATGTGTTTTATGTTCCGCTGATTACTCTGATGTTGTATCACTAGGGTGCCCGGGGTAAGGCACCAGTCACGGGCCCCGGAACGGGTCGTGACAAAAGTGGTATCAGAGCAGTTAATCCTCGGAAAGTGTCTACAGACCGTATCCAGTAGAGTCTTGATTATCGGTGTGTTGTGCACCACACCAATAATCAGGAGGCTATAGGATATTTAGGATTGGTTTCTATTCTTCTCACTCTGAGATCGTGCCTTAGAGTTGTGTTGTAAGTTGGACCCTCTGACGAAATTCTTTCCCTTATCGTTATGCCTCGCGTAGGCAACCGGGCCCGGAGGGCAAGGCGGCGAGGAGGCTGCGAGTAGAGCTCAGAGGGTTACGTGGGCAGGCCCAATCATTACCTAGGGTAATGCTTCATTCGGGATTTCTGCGACGTCACTAGCCCGATAAAGTTTAGCACGGCGGCGGTTCCTCTGCGGCCATGATATTTGAACGCCGGTTCACGACCGAGGAGCAGAGAATATGGATTACAAAAGGCGACCACATTTACTAGCTATGGATTTGGCTACGGAGAGTATACCGATGTACCGCGAGTCTTGATGGCTATCTAAGAGAGTCGTGCAAGAGTAATTCTTGGTTAGGCTTGAGCATGGCACGTATGCGGGCTTATGCGCATCAGGCCGAGAACATAGAAATCATGGTGGGTTAACCGAGTAAGATTTTGGGGATAGAGAAGGTGTGAGCCTTAGAGTGTTATACGTAGAGACCTTAGAGGTGAGGCCATCTCAAGAAAAGGTGTAGTGTTATGTTTGATCCTTATCAGAAGTGCATAGTGCACGTGAGCTATGTGTGGGATAGGTCCCTAGTAGTGTGGAATGACAGGGGGTAGTTGAGCTAAGAAGACCGCTAGGTTTTCGGAACGTGATTAGTGAGATTGTTCCTTCAGGGAACTAGTGTTTCTTGGCGTTCTTGGGTCGAGGTTGAGGCCACGTCGCGGGTCAACCCGCGACCTGTTTTATGGTGGGGTCAGTTTGTGGTGGTCCCGCATTGTGTTAGGGTCATGAGGGTGTTAGGCCCATGTTTAGTTAACCAGCGTACGAGTTCGTGGATGCGTTCGACCAGTGGTCGGGCCGATGGGGGCAGCCCATCGTGTTCTTCGGTCGGGATCGTTCACTCGGCAGTGTTGATTTTATCAGAAAGGTTGTAAGGTTGCACGGGGTGTGTAACGACCCGTTCCGGGGCCCGTTACTGGTGCCTTATCCCGGGCACCCTAGTGATACATTCATCAGAGAAAACCAGCGGAAAATAAAACTTTAACAAGAAACAAGATATATGAACATAAGACAGGCCAACCCAACGGTTACCTTCCAATAACATAAATAAATACAACTCTTTCAAAACGAACAGTTTAATCCTTTTTACAACCCTGCCCACAACAGTACTACAGACCTCTAAGATTTACAACAACTATGACGGGACAGGGCCCCGCCATACCCCTGAATGTACAAGAACCTACAACTCAGGGAACACAGACCAAAAGATAAGCCTCCGGAGAAACGGAGCTTCCCAAAACGGCCCGAGATCCTAAGAGCGAGGATCCACGGCCGATGTACCTCTACTGCGGCATGAACGCAGCCCAAGGAGGTCAAGATAACAGTACCAAGTATGTGAATCGTAAAAATCAGTAAATGAAATCATACTAGTCTATATAAAGCGGGAGACATGTATGATAACCAAACTACGATTCACAACATAAGCGATCATATCGATCGAGGACTCACGCCTCAAGCCATCACTCAAATATAACTATGGGTCTCACGCCCACAACATCAATCATGTTCGCATCATGGCGCGTGCCGGAATCTGCAGACGGTGTAGACATGTCCATGATGCAACAATAATACCAATGCCCCACGGCCACGTGCCCGGAATTCTACCTCGGTGTGAATCGCCCATGTGACATCAACAATAATATCTTGGGTGATCAACCTCGCGCGTAACCACATGCCGGAATTCTACCTCGGTGTAGACATGTCCATGTAACCACAATAACAATATATCGGGTAATCAACCCGACCGCAGGCCGCGTGCCGGAATCTTGCGTCGGTGTAGACATGTCCATGTGACATCAACAACAAGACAAGAATCAAAATGGAAACATACGTGGAATTCTCCATCACCGCGGACGCGTCCAGTAAGTTCTCGACAAGTCGACCGCCTATCGAGGCGGTAACGAAATACCACACTTGCACAACAAAGGCTATCATCACAAGCATAGGCAAGTTTCACGGAACAAGCATAGGCAAGTTTCACAACAAGCATAGGCAAGTTTCACAACAACAAGCATAGGCAAGTTTCACACAACTCAAAGTACTTTCATTTTATGCCAAGGTCGGGTTTTAACCCCAAAGTACTACATCGTTAAGTTCTTTTAAAGAGATCCATTACTTATAAAAGTCACCCGATACAGTAGTATTAGAATGACCAACCCACATTCCTTTTCAAAATCAAGTAACAACATTCTTTTCCTAAGTTCGGTTTGCCTAGTTTCATTACTCAAGCTTCTCATTTTCAAATGGTTTCATAGTTCCCAAACTTAATCACTTGATTCCTTTTTAGAACAATTGAGTAACATATGTCATATATGTGAGTAGTTTATTCTTGTTTATAACGATCTTATTACAAAGACCATGATCTAGAAAATGTAATATCATTTTGTCTCATCTTAGCTTCTATGCAGATGGAGGTTTCTACTGGTTTTAATACAACACATCATTATTCAATACATTTTCCTTTATTAACGCTGCAGTGGTCTGTCGATACACATTCCGATTTCCGAAATCAGTAAAACATTATTCCTTTAAAAACCAAGTACTCATTACTCACGAATGAGGTTTCACACAACATCCACATTAAAACAAATAAGTTAAGTCTCTTATCTTATAAGATCAAGTCTCTTAACTTCTAACATCGATAAACCATTTTCACTACATAAGGTCGTTATAACTAACTTCCCATAAAGCTATTATAACACCCTATGTTTTAAACCAACCAAATCACTTAGCACGTATCGTCTACGTACTACATAGTTCACACATATCATGCTAGAAGAGATAGGAAGAGGTTCACATACCTCGCGACGATTTATCGACAATAAGCAAAATGCTCCAAGTACTACAACACTGCTAGCCCTTTCCACTCCTCGAGTAAAATACGCTACTCTTAGTACTTTCACCTATAAAGGTCACAAACGTCTATTAACCCCAAAACACAAGTTCTATCTTTCTCTGAGAAAATTGGCACTTCTCACACACATGCAGCGTAAATCTCTCTATCGAGGCTGCCAAGCCAACCGAGGGGTTTACACGCCTAAGGACGTGTACAATTTTACAACAATACTACACAAGTCTCTGCAATACTGATCCTATGTAAATACTGATGCGATTCGATTCTTTATTCTTGAGCTTAAGTCAAAAGACATTGCGAATACTAAGTATAGTTCCATATATAGTATACTTGACTATATATTCTAACAAACATGTAATTTCCAATTACAATAGAGGACAAGATAATTACCTCGACAAGCCCAAAATTATCCAAGTTATAATGTCGATCCCGAGCAAGGTTTAGCTCCTACTCAGTGCGCTCCAAACCACTCCAAACAACCCAGAAGTTCTACCTAACTTGCTCAAATACTTGACCAACTATGAAGATTTCCTTAGGGTTTCGGTTTGAGACTAAAAGGACAAAAGGTAGTATTTTGGGCTCTACGATAGAGTATCTTTGGAATACTACAAGGTACAAGGCTAAGGTATTTTGGGCATTATAACAATACTAGGGAGTATTTCTATACCACAACAAGGGGTATTATCTGAAAACAACTAGGCTAGGGGTACCCACGGCCAAGGCACCTGAGGGGAGGAGGAGGCCTCGGCAAGACTCTCAGAGGGGATGAGTTGGACGAACTCAACACTAGAGGAGGAGGATTTTAGGCTTGGAAGGTTTCATTTGTGGATGAAGAGTTCATCAACATAAGGGGGTATTTATAGCAAAACCAAAAGCCAACCATGGCCAAGATCAAGCCATGTGCAAGGCAAGTGTAAGGCCAAGATCAAGCCAAGTGCACCTAGACCCTACTCCACAAAACAAGCCACAAAACATTGCACAAAACATTGCACAAAACAAGGCCAAAACAAGGCATGAATTCGTCCCACTTGAGCTTCACTGCAGTCCACGAGGGTGACAAGTGTCACCTCTCGTTGGTCCAAAATGTTTAAATCGCTCGGAAAAATCCGCAAAAATACAAAGCGACATAGCGAATTTTCCCCTGCAAGTTCTGAAAGCGTTTAGTCGAAAACGACTCTAACAGGGTGATGTGCACAAATGTCATTCGGCGAGCCACCTAGGCGGGGTGACACGTGTCACCTCCTATTGGCCCTCAAAAACGTCTTAGAAAAATATCCACATGGCCAAAATCTCGAAAACAAAGTGGGCCCTACAAACCGTAAATTTCTCAGTGGGCCCACGTGACCATTTCAGAAAATAAAATCTCAAAATTCTAATATAATCTATGAAGTCCAAATACCAAATCGGGAATCCAATTCCCATTAACGAACCTTTTTCTTCACAAATAACAGGAAACTTTTCATGAAAACTCATCTTTCTTTCTTTTCAAAATTTACATGCGTACTCTCAAATGCGTCGTCCTCACATACATACCCCGCAACTACGGGTATAACATTCTCCTCTTAGAAACATTCGTCCGAATGTTCCTTCTCAATCGGATAACGATGAAGTTCCTCTAACAAGTTGTCAACGCCACGCGGCAGCGCGAAATAACACACGTTATCTTCCTTCCTTACTCGTTGTACCGCTTCTCGAACACTCGAACTCTCGATGCGTACCATACTTGATCATTACTTAGTTCGAAAATCTGCGAGTCACTACCTCGAACTTGGTCATCTTACTAACCTCAAACTTCCTTAAGGCCATTCCGGCCTTTACGAACCGCTCGGTCGAACGCGTCCACGAACTCATACGATGATCATACAAACTTGGGCCTAGCATCCTCGTGACCCTACCACTGGCGGGACCACCTAACTGACCCCACCCCAAACCGGGTTCTGGGTTGACCCGCAAATGGTCCTCAACCCGACCCCAACGCGCCAAACTCTTGTTCCCGATCCGGAACAATCTTACTAATTCACGTCATGAAAGCTACCACTTCCATCTCACACTACCCACGGACTTATCACACAAATAAATCCCACGTATACCACTACTCGGTTAAGGGTCAAACATAAAATAAATCTTTAACTCAAGACGACCTTACCCACAAGGTCTCGGTCGTGACATAGTCTAAGGTTCACACTTACCATGCCCATCGTATCCTCCCAACTAAGCATGTTTTCTAACTCATAATTAACACAACGCTATTCGTACATAGCACATAATAATGAGACCATCATAACAAGCATACCAAAACTCTAGAGGTTAAGGATAAACACGAAGCTCTGGCTCCACTCTAATCATAGGCACGCCTGCGAGTATGCTATGAAAGCGATGAACGACCAGCGATCCGGTGGTGAGTCGTAACATCCGTGCTACCCTTGGTGGACGGTTCCTCGCAAAATGGCCTGCTGGCGCAAAAATAACAAGCTCCTGGCACCACGACACTCCCGAAATGCGGTCTACCACATCGACCACACCGGTAGGGGTGACCGCGTCGCCAACACCGCTACTTCCGCGAAACACGAACCGCGGAGCCACGACGCTCCGAATACTCTGAAGGTTGTGGAGGACCACTCTGCTGGCGGAGGTACAAAACTAGTATCTTTCTTGGCGGTCCGCCTCGAAAGTCACCAAAGGACCTGTTGTTACGGCCTCTTCTGGCGATCTTGGTCATTCGTCGACCTCTCCGGTGCCTCGCATCCGGTCGTGAGCTGCATGCGGGCAATGTCCATGCCCGGCTGAAGAGCTACTCATGAACATGCCTCTGACATGTAATCATCGAGCCCTGTAACATATCGGTGCACTCGATCCTCCATACTAGCTACCAACGCTGGGACGTACCGGGCCAATGAGTCGAACTCGCATTGTACTCCCGAACCGTCGCGCTCTGTCTAAGCATCAAAAATCGGCGTGCCCTCGCCATCTGCGGAGGCAAGAAGTGCGTGAGAAAGCCCCGAAAACTCATCCCATATCTGCTGGAGGTGCATGCTCTCCCGAAAGCTCGTATGAATCAAACCAATCGGCATGCGGTATCACGCGGCCGATCACGAACCAAAGGTCATAGACTCGGTCTCTGCAGCCTTGATCACCAGCATGATCCGCTGTAACTGCCGAATGAACTACTGCGGATCATCCTCCGGTCTCGACCCAGAAAACTCTGGCGGGCTACAACTCAGAAAGTCCCGCCGCCTCCAACTATCGGCTCTCGGGTGCACCACAGTCTTCTTTGGAGCTAGGCTGCTGCGTCGGCCTATCTCCATATCGGCCACGACCACGGCGGCAAGCGGGCCATCTCGCGTAACCCATTTCCTGCGCGGTGTGGGGTGGAGGCTCAGTGCTGCGGTCTCGGCTGACCAGCGATGCGACTCTAAACTTCTGCTGGTGGCGGCGTCCAAAACGCCGTCTGAAGCACAACCTCAGTCTTTGTCGGACTGCGCCTCGTACTCCTCAGTATCTCACTAGCGGCACCCGCTGCCTTGCCCTTCCGGGCTCTGGTTGCCTGCGGAGGCATAGCGGTAAAAACGAGATCGTCGGAGGGTACAACTTACAACACGACTCTAAGGCACGATCTCGGAATGAGAAGAATGAAACCAATCCTAAATGTCTGCTGACCTCACGATTATAGATGTGGTGCACAACACATCGATAATCAAGACTACTAGACACGATGCGTAGACACTTTCCGAGGATTAAGCGCTCGATACCGCTTTTGTAACGACCGTTCGGGGCGATTCTTGGTGCCTTATCGGGCACCCTGGTGATACATTCATCGAGAGAAAACCAGCGGAAAATAAAACTTTAACAAGAAACAAGATATATGAACATAAGGCAGGCTGACCCAGCGGTTACCTTCGATAACATAAATAAATACAACTCTTTCAAAGCGAGCAGTTTAATCCTTTTTACAACCACACTTGCGGTACTACGGACCTCTAAGATTTACAACAACTATGACGGGACGGGGCGCCATACCACGAATGTACAGAACCTACAACTCAGGGAACACATACGAAAGATAAGCCTCGAGAAAGCGGAGCTTCCCAACGCAATGGCGAGATCCTAGGCGAGGATCCACGGCCGATGTACCTCTACTGCGGCATGAGCGGCCCGAAGAGGTCGATCTAACAGTACCAAGTATGTGAAGCGTAAAATCACGTAAATGAAATCATACTAGTCTATATAAAGCGGGAGACATGTATGATAACCAAACTACGATTCACAACATAAAGCGATCATATCGATCGAGGACTCACGCCTCAAGCCATCACTCAAATATAACTATGGGTCTCACGCCCACAACATCAATCATGTTCGCATCACGGCGCGTGCCGGAGTCTGCATCGGTGTAGACATGTCCATGATTCAACAATAATACCAATGCCCCATGGCCACGTGCCGGAATTCTACCTCGGTGTAGACCGTCCGTGTGACATCAACAATAATATCTTGGGTGATCAACCTGCGCGCGTAACCCGTGCCGGAATTCTACCTCGGTGTAGACATGTCCATGTAACCACAATAATATATCGGGTAATCAACGACCGCGTGGCCGCGTGCCGGAATCTGCGTCGGTGTAGACATGTCCATGTGACATCAACAACAAGCGATAATCAAAATGGAAACATACGTGGAATTCTCCATCGCTGCAAGACCGTCGAGTAAGTTCTCAACAAGTCGGCCGGCCCTCATCGAGAGCGCGGTAACACGAAATACCACACTTGCACAACAAGGCTATCATCACAAGCATAGGCAAGTTTCACGACAACAAGCATAGGCAAGTTTCACAACAACAAGCATAGGCAAGTTTCACACAACTCAAAGTACTTTCATTTTATGCCAAGGTCGGGTTTTAACCCCAAGTACTACATACGTTAAGTTCTTTTAAAGAGATCCATTACTTATAAAAGTCACCCGATACGTAGTATTAGAATGACCAACCCACATTCCTTTTCAAAATCAAGTAACAACATTCTTTTCCTAAGTTCGGTTTGCCTAGTTTGATTACTCAAGCTTCTCATTTTCAAATGGTTTCATAGTTCCCAAACTTAATCACTTGATTCCTTTTTAGAACAATTGAGTAACATATGTCATATATGTGAGTAGTTTATTCTTGTTTATAACGATCTTATTACTGACCATGATCTAGAAAATGTAATATCATTTTGTCTCATCTTAGCTTATGCGGATGGAGGTTTCTACTGGTTTTAATACAACACATCATTATTCAATACATTTTCCTTTATTAGCATTTGCGGTGGTGCTGTCGATACGTTACGATTTCGAAATCGGTAAAACATTATTCCTTTAAAACCAAGTACTCATTACTCACGAATGAGGTTTCACAACATCCACATTAAAACAAATAAGTTAAGTCTCTTATCTTATAAGATCAAGTCTCTTAACTTCTAACATCGATAAACCATTTTCACTACATAAGGTCGTTATAACTAACTTCCCATAAAGCTATTATAACACCACATGTTTTAAACCAACAAATCACTTAGCACGTATGCGTCTGCAGTACTACATAGTTCACACATATCATGCTAGAAGAGATAGGAAGAGGTTCACATACCTCGCGACGATTTATCGACAATAAGCAAAATGCTCCAGTACTACAACGCACTAGCCCTTTCCACTCCTCGAGTAAAATACGCTACTCTTAGTACTTTCACCTATAAAGGTCACTGGCGTCTATTAACCCCAAACACAAGTTCTATCTTTCTACGAAAATTCGCGACACCTCACCGCCAGCGTAAATCTCTCTCTATCGAGGCAGTAGGCTACAAGCCAACCAGGGGGTTTACACGTCTAACGGGCGTGTACAATTTTACACAATACTACACAAGTCTGCTGTCTGATCCTATGTAAATCTGATTGATTCGATTCTTTATTCTTGAGCTTAAGTCAAAAGACATTGCGAATACTAAGTATAGTTCCATATATAGTATACTTGACTATATATTCTAACAAACATGTAATTTCCAATTACAATAGAGGACAAGATAATTACCTCGACAAGCCCAAAATTATCCAAGTTATAATGTCGATCTGAGCAAGGTTTAGCTCTACTCAAGTGCGCTCCAAACCACTCCAACAACCGCCAGAAGTTACGCAACCTACTCAAATACTTGACCAACTATGAAGATTTCCTTAGGGTTTCGGTTTGAGACTAAAAGGACAAAGGTAGTATTTAGGGCTCTACGTATAGAGGTATCTTTGGAATACTACAAGGTACAAGGCTAAGGTATTTTGGGCATTATAACAATACTAGGGAGTATTTCTATACCACAAAGGGTATTATCTGAAAACAACTAGGCTAGGGGTACCCGGCCAAGGCACCACAAAGGGGAGGGAGGAGGCCTCGGCCAAGACTCTCAAAAGAGGGGATGAGTTGGGCGAACTGAACACTAGAGGAGGAGGATTTTAGGCTTGGAAGGTTTCGTTTGTGGATGAAGAGTTCATCAACATAAGGGGTATTTATAGCAAAACCAAAAGCCAACCAATGGCCAAGATCAAGCCATGTGCAAGGCAAGTGTAAGGCCAAGATCAAGCCAAGTGCACCTAGACCTACTCCACAAAACAAGCCCTGAAACATTGCACAAAACAAGGCCAAAACAAGGCGTGAATTCGTCCAGCCAGGCTTCACTTACAGTCCACTTGAGGGTGACAAGTGTCACCCTCTCGTTGATCCAAAATGTTTAAATCGCTCGGAAAAATCCGCAAAAATACAAAGCGACATAGCGGAATTTTCCTCGCATGATTCGTAAAGCGTTTAGTCGAAAACGACTCTAGCAGGGTGATGTGCACAAATGTCATTCGGCGAGCCACCTGGCGGGGTGACACGTGTCACCCTCATTGGCCCTCAAAGCGTCTTAGAAAAATATCCACAATGGCCAAAATCTAGAAAACAAAGTGGGCCCCACAAAGCAGTAAATTTCTCCGTGGGCCCACGTGACCATTCAGAAAATAAAATCTCAAAATTCTAATATAATCTATGAAGTCCAAATACCAAATGGGAATCCAATTCCCATTAACGAACCTTTTTCTTCACAAATAACAGGAAACTTTTACCAGAAAACTCACATCTTTCTTTCTTTTCAAAATTTACAGCCGTACTCGTGCGTGCGTCCTCACATACATACCACGCAACTACGGGGTATAACGAGTGCCTACCTTCACCTTATGGCGACGGTGGAGCCAGTGCGACTATTTTTGTTTACGGAAGTTTTACAGGCGGGGTTAAGAACTCGGGTAAGTCTCGAATCGCGTTCGCCTCGGGCGGTGCTTGGATTTGAGGATAGTTGTGGGGATTGTTGTCTCTGTGGAGAGTGTTTAAGCTACCATTTCGGTGTTCGGATGTCACCTTTTTAAAGCCTTGTAGGCGGAAGTGTAAAGTTGCGGTCGATTGGTTCAATGTTGGCAAGTTGACGGTTAGTTGAGCTTGTTCCGGTAATATGGATAGTGAGAACCTTGTCTAGAAGAAGTTACGCAGCTCGGAGGAATCGTGCGGATAATCGGCGGCGCTTAGAGTTGAGTTGACGGTCGGTCTTCTTGAAAGTACCACCGGACGAGTGTGACGAGCTTTGGAAGCGAGAGAAACTTAGCGATTACTTTGGGCCTTTTTGAGTTCGGGTGAGAATAGGCGGGTTGCCTATATGTTAGCATTTGCCGTCCGGCGTAGGAAGCGGTGCGTCGGTCTTCGTATTGTTATGTTGAGGAAAATGCAGGAGATCCATCCAGAGTATCGATTAATGATGACCACGTTAGGGATAGTAACCCGAGTTTTGGAAGCGACGATGTCGAGAATGTGGTAAGAGTTCGAGTGTCTGACATCCCGAGGATCGCAAGCGGCCGGTACCATTTGTTAGGGTCGTCGGAGCAAGGCTCGCGACAAAGTGACAAAAGTGGTACCATTTGTTGGGTCGCTGAGAAGGTTAATGCCTCGAGCAAAGTGACAAAGTGGTATCTACTACGAGTAAAGAGAAGCGAGCATGTATGGCGAGCATAGATGTGATCTTTTCTTTTGTAAAGAGAAGGTGCGAAGGAAGTATATTTTAGACCCCGGTGAGAAGTGATTTGTGGTGATGTAGAGGTGTTTCCTCGTGGACTTGGATATAAGTTTTTGCGCGGTGTTTCCGTGGCGGTGTGGCGAGATTGTTCCGTAAGTATAGTAGTAGAGACTATATCGGTAGCTTGTATGTTTGGGGACTTAGAAGGAACATTCGGGACGAATGTTTCTAAGGAAGAATGTTATACCCCGTAGTTCCAGGGTATGTATGCGAGGACGTACGTACGAGAATACGACAGAAAGATTAGAAAGGAAGAAAGAGGTGATTTTTCCACGGAAAAGTTTCCGGTTTTTGTGAAGGAAAAAGGTTCGTTAATGGGAATTGGATTCCCAGTTTGGTATTCGGACTTCTGGAATATTAGAGAATTATGGAATTTTATTTTGGAAATGGTCACGTGGGGCCCACGGGAGAAATTCTGTTTTGTGGGCCAGCTTTGTTTTGAGATTTTGGCCATTGTGGATATTTTGGAAGATGTTTTATTTTGGGCCAATAGGAGGGTGACACGTGTCACCCCCGCCTAGGTGGCTTGGCCGAATGACATTTGTGCACAACACTCGGTTAGAGTCGTTTTTAATGAAGCGTTTTACATAACTTGCGAGGGGAAAATTCCGGCTATGTCTTTTCTTATTTTTGCGGATTTTTCCGAGAGACGGAACATCTTGGACCAACGGGAGGGTGACATGTGTCACCCTCACATTGGAAGCAAGTGGGGCGGCACTTGGACGATTTGGGGTGTCAAGTGGGTAGATATTTTTGGTAGATATTTGTGAGGGTTTTAAGGAGTAGGGACTAGGGGCACTTGGGCATATCTTGGCCCTACACTTGCCTAGCACTTGGCTAGATCTTGGCCATTGGTTGGCCTTTGCTTGACCTATAAATACCCCTCCCTTGTGAAGACTTCTTCATCCCAAAATCTCTAAGTCTTGAAAGCTTCTTCCTCCCCCCTTAGTGTAGTGTCTTGGCCGAGAGTCCCTCCCCCCCTTTGTGAGGCCTTTGGCCGAGAGCACCCTCCCCCCCTGTCACGACCCGTTCCGGGGCCCGTGACTGGTGCCTTACCCGGGCACCCAAGTAGTCATACATCAGAGAAAAACCAGCGGAATATAAAACAACCAAGATATGAAACAGTATAAATAAGACACAGTTTCTGGAAAAAGTTGCCTTTCGGCATAATGTATATAAATAACCCAAAATGAGCGATTACATCCCAACCTTACAGCGGTCTACGGACCTCTAAGAGTTTAAAACAACAATGGCGGGACGGGGCCCGCCATACCTGAATACAAATATCTACAACGACGGGGACCCGTACGAAATGCTAAGCTTAGGAGAAGCGGAGCTTTCCCAGCCAAGCGGTGATCCTAAGAGCGAGGATCAACGGTAGGAGTACCTTTACTGCGGCATGAGCGCAGCCCGAAGAGTCGATCTGACAGTACAGTATGTGGCGAAAATCGTAAATGAAATCATAGTAGTCTATATAAGGCGGGAGACATATATGATAAGCCAAAACTACGATTCCTGATAAATAAGCGATCATGTCAAGTCGAGACTCATGCCCTCAAAGTCATCACAATAGAGCGTGCGGGGTAAATGCGAAGGCATGGCGACTACTAAAACCCACAGTACCAACAAAGTCATAAGCGTATCATGAGATCTGTCTGCACCGTCACATGATCAAAGCCGCCACTCGCGCGATATCTAATGTGCGCATCTAGTCACGGAACTTCCCGCGACTCGCATAGGCCAAGCAGATAGGCCCGCATGAGGTATAACCCGCATCGAGGTAGCTACTCCGGCGGCGTCCTAGACTCGTCGTCGCGCATGGCTACAAGAACGCATGACCACAAGGGCGCGTACTAACACGGAACTCCGCGATTCGCGCCGAGGCCATCTGAGACCGCATAAGGTATTCTCGAATCATAGGTCCATCGACCGCTTTGAGTCTACCCGCGTGGAGGCAGCTTAACCCGGAGTTATGAATGATATAATATCAACATAACGCTTATTGCTAAACAACATAAGCACAACAAGGAAAAACCCTTTACACAAATATCACAAGATACTAACTCACGTAGCATCCTAACATGTTTACTTATCAAGTCAACAAGAAAATATTACAAGACTATCACAAATCAATACAATCAAGTTATTCATACAAGGTACTTTCTACATTATGTTAACAAGTTCGGGTTGTTAGCCCCAAAGTACTTCATGTATTACTCTTTTAAAAGATCCGTTTCTTTTTCAAAAGTCACACAATAACAGTAGTATAAAAATAGAGTAATTATCTTTTGAACTACATTAAAACACTTCTCCTAGAAAAAATCAAGTAACAACATTCTCTTCCTAACGTTCAAGTTTGCCTAATTTCAATTACTCAAGTTTCTCATTTTCGACAGGGTTTGTAGTTCATAGTTTTAATCCTTTAAAACAATTTGGGAAACATATACCTTATGTGTGAGTAGTTTATTATTGTTCATAACAATTTTATTACAGCAGCCATGATCTAGGAAATGTAATATCATTTTGTCTCATCTTAAATCCTATCACGGATGGAAGTTTCTACTGGTTTAAATACATTATTAGTCAAACATTTTCCCTTTTATTAGCGCTGCTGTGGTTTGTTCAACATTCATTCTGATTTCCGAAATCAGTAAAACATTATTCCTTTTTATCACTCTTAAGCCGTTATACCTAACTTCCCATAAAGCTAGTATGACTCTTAAGCTTTTTAAAACCAAGTGTTACTCTTCTTTCAAAAAAAGGGTTTCTTAATTCTTTTGAACCACTTCAGATTCTTATTATTCAAGCTTAAGTCCGAAGACATTGCCGTAATTATTATTCAGGCTTAAGTCCGAAGACATTGCCGTAATTATTATTCAGGCTTAAGTCCGAAGACATTGCCGTAATTATTATTCGATTAACACGCACGTCTACCGTACTATATACATATTCTTTAAAATATCATGCTCAAGAGGATAGGAAGAATCACATACCTTCTCGGCGGAAACCACTTGCCAAGTTGAATATGTCGCGCGCAGAGTATCGACCTATATCAGTCAAATATGTCTATCAACGTCTAGGTATGCTTGTATAAAGCTCTAAGCAGAGGGTTCGCTATTACATGGACATTTGGGCAGCACTTCCTACAGGTGAGCTACTCAAGTCTCATTGTGAAAGCAGTCTATGTAAATCTGATTCTATATTTCTTCTTTTAAGCCCTTCTAGTGATAGCATTCAATTCTATTACGCAATACCCTACAAGTATTTAATACTTATTCCTATACTTCTACAGTATATACACTCTAATTACAAAAGGAAGATAAGGTTAATTACCTCGGTAAGCCCAATAATATCCTAGATAAAAGTCGCGCCTGAGCAAGGTTTAGCTCCTAAGTTGTGCGCTCCGGTAGCTCGAAAACCTTAGAAGTTCTTTACAACCTACTAAGGACTAAGGGATTTGGGCTAGGGTAATTTGGGCATTATAACAATACTAGAGGCAACTTTTCTACCAAGGGATGGGGTAGGTTTCGGCTAGGCTAGGGGAGGGTTGCCTCGGCCAAGGGCCACTTAGGCTAGAGGGGAGAGGGTGTTTGGGCGAAAACTTAACAAGAGAAGGGAGGAATTTCAAGACTTGGAAAGCTTGTTTGTGGATGAAGAACTCTTCATCTTAAGGGGTATTTATAGGTCAAGACATGGCCAACCAAGGGCCAAGATGGTGCCAAGTGCAAGGCAAGTGTAGGGTGAGGATTTAGGCAAGTGTCCTTGGCCAACTTGCACACAAAATATCCTACCAACTACTTGACAAAAATTGTCATCCAATTGGCCTCAATGCGTGTAACATCCATCAATGAGAGGGTGACAAGTGTCGCCTCTCGTTGATCCAAAATGTTTCGTCTCTCGGAAAAATTCGCAAAAATTAGAAATGACATAGCGGAATTTATCCTACGAGTTGTGTAAAGCGTTTAGTCAAAAAGCGACTCTAGCGGGTGTTGTGTACAAAGTGGAATTCGTCCAAGCCAACTAGGGGGTGACACGTGTCGCCTCCTACTCGTCCAAAATATTTCATCTTAGAAAATATCCTGATGGCCAAAATCTCGAAAACAAAGTGGGCCCACAAAAGCAGTAAATTTCTCCAGTGGGCCCACGTGACCATTCAGAAAATAAAATTCCATAATTCTCTAAAATTCCAAGAAGTCCGAATACCAAATCTGGGAATCCAATTCCCGTTAACGAATCTTTTCCTTCACAGGAAACTTTTAGTGGAAAAATCACCTCTTTCTTCCATTCCAATTCAATGTCGTATTCTCGTCGTGCGTCCTCGCATACATACCACAGAAACTACGGTATAACACCCCCTTGAGAGTTTCCCCACAGTGGGGTAGTAGAGGGTATACACCCCGTTGTGGTGTTGTCTCGTATAAATACCCATCTTGGTAGAAATACTCTCAAAGTATTGTTACTATACCCAAATTACCTTAGCCGTATACCTTGTAGTATTCCAAAGAAACCTCTATCGTAGAGCAGGAAATACTACAGTATGTCCTTTTGTCTCAAACCAGAAACCAAGGAAATCTTCATTGATTGATTGAAGTATTTAAGTAGAAGTTGGTTAGAACTTCTAAGGATTGTTTGGAGCGGGTTGGAGCACCCGGAGTAGGAGCTAAGCATTGCTAAGGATCGACATTTATACTTGGATAATTATGGGCTTATCGAGGTAATTATCTTGTCCCTCTAATTGTAATTGGAAATTACATGTTGTTAGAATATATAGTTGAAGCATACTATATATAGAACTAAGCTTAATCTTTATGACAATGTCTTTTGACTTAAGCTGAAGAATAAAGAAAAGAAGCTGTATGTACATAGGGTGTATTGCGATGAGACTTGTGTAGTATTACTTAGTAGAATTGTACACGTCCGGTTAGACGTATAAACCCCCCCCCCCCGGGTTGGCTTGGTGGCCGGCCTCGACAGCGGAGGAGATTCTGTTGTTGCGGGGGTAGGTCTTTGAATTTTACGTAGAGAAATGGAACCTTGTGTTTTGAAGTTAATAGGCGTTTGTGACCTTTTTAGGTGAAAGTACTAAGAGTAGCGTATTCTACTTGAGGAGTGGAAAGGGCTAGCAAGGTTGTAGTACTTGGAGCATTTTGCTTATTGTCGATACTCGTCGCGGTATGTGAACCTCTTCCTATCTCTTCTAGCATGATATGTGTGAACTATGTAGTGCGGTAGGCGTACATGTGTTAAGCGTGTTTGATTGTTTTTAAAAAAAACATAAAGTGTTATAATGTCTTTATGGGAAGTTGGTTATAACGACTTTATGTAGGTAAGAAAATACTTTGTGGTTTTAAAAGGTAGCGATGTGAATTATAAGCGGCTTGTTATAATAAAGAACTTGATGTATTTCAAAAGATTTATAAATCGTTTTGAAGGGAGAGTAATACTTGGTTTTGAAAACTTAAGAGTTATACTAGCTTTATGGGAAGTTAGGTATAACGGCTTAAGAATGTTTCTTGATTTGGAAATCGAATGTGTATCGCCAAACCCTGCGGCGTTAATAAAGGAAAATGTCTTGACTAATGAGTTGTATTATTAAAACGGTAGAAACCTCCATCTGCATAGAAACTAAGATGAGACAAAATGATATTACATTTTCTAGGTCATGGTCTTTGTAGTAAGATTATTATAAACAAGAATAACCTATTCACTCATAAGACTTATGTTACTCAAATGTTTTAAAAGAGATTAAGACTATGAGTTATGAAACCTTTCTAAAATAAGTAACTTGAGCATTTTTGAAATTAGGCAAACTTGGGCGTTTGGAAAATAATGTTGTTACTTGATTTTACAAAGGTAAGTGTTTTGGGTTTACTTAAAAAAACGATCACTCTATTTTATACTACGGGTATTGTGTGACTTATGTGGAAGAGCGGATCTTTTAAAGATTTAATGTATGAAGTACTTTGGGGATGGATACGAACTTGTTAATAGAAAGTACCTTGTGTGAATAACTTGATTGTATTGGTTTGTGATAGCCTTGTAATACTTTCTTGTTGATTTGATAAGTAAACATGTTAGGATGCTACGTGTGTTAGTATCTTGTGATGTTAGTGTAAAGGGGTTTTCCTCATTGCGCTTAAAGTTGTTTGACTATCGGTAGTTATGTTGGTATTGTACCACTCACCTTGACTTGTGTCAGGAGGTTAAGGCGCCTCCGATGCGGGGTAGACTCGGTGATGCGGGACCGTGATTCGAGAATACCTCATGCGGGTCGGGGATCCATGCGGAACTACGGGAGTTCGAGGTTAGTTTACGGCCCTTGTGGTCATGCGGTCTTTGTGGCCGTGCGGTGCGAGTCGGGGCGATCTTGGGAGTAGCTACCCTCGATGCGGGGTTATACCTCATGCGGGCCTATGAGGTTGGCCTATGCGAGCTGCGGAGAGTTCGGGGCTAAACGCGCACATTTGATCTGCGGGCGAGTGACCGGCTTTCATCATGTGGCGGTCAGAGCAGATATCATGACACGATTTATGACCTTGTTGAGTGCGTAGGTTTTAGTAGTCGGCTATGCCTTCGTACTTACCCGCTGATTTTATTATAACACAGGTGGGACACGGTGTTCATGTGTGTTCCTTGGTGCTTTCATATCATAGGCTGCGGTGAGAATGTGTTCCAGGCACGATTGATGTTGTGGGCGTGAGACCCGTTGTTAAATTTGAGTGATGACTTGAGGCGTGAGTCCCTGACTTGACATGACTGCTTATTTATTGTGAACTGTAATTTGGTTATCATACATGTCTCCTGCTTTGTATAGACTACTATGATTTCATTTACAGTATTTATTTTCAGTTTCACATACTTGGTACCTGTTATCGACCTCGCCCGGGGCTGCGTTCTGCCGCGGTAAAGTACACGATCATTGATCCTCGCTCTTAGGGTCACGATTCGGCGTTTGGGAAAGCTCCGTTTCTCGGAGGCTTATCGATGGTATAGTCCTGTTGTTGTAGGTATTTACATTCGGTATGGCGGGGCCCTGTCCGCCATTGTTGTTGTATCATTTCTTAGAAGTGCAGTAATCTTTGTTGTGGGCAGGGTTTGTAAAAAGGATTACACTGTTCATGTTGAAAAAAATTGTTATTCATATATATGCCGTAAGGCAAGTTTTCCTCAGATTACTGTTTATACTTCATTTGTTTCATGTATGTGTTTTATGTTCCGCTGATTACTCTGATGTTGTATCACTAGGGTGCCCGGGGTAAGGCACCAGTCACGGGCCCCGGAACGGGTCGTGACAGTTGAGGCCTTTTGGCCGAGAGAAATACCTCCCCCCCTTGTAGTGTTCTACCCGAGGGGTACACCCCCCCCCTAGCCTAGTTGTCTCGTATAAATACCCCCTTTTTTGTGGTATAGAAACTCTCCAAGTATTGTTATAATGCCCAAATACCTTGGCCCAAATACCTTGTAGTATTCCCAAGGTTACACTTATACAAAGCCCAGAAAATACTATTATACTTCCCTCAGTCACAAAAACGAAACCCTAAGTAAATCTTCACCCGTAGTTGAAGTTATAAGTAGAAGTTGGTTAGAACTTCTAAGGGTTGGTTGGAGCGGGTTGGAGCGCTCGGAGTAGGAGCTAAACCTTGCTCAGGATCGACATTTAAACTCGGATAATTTTGGGCTTATCGAGGTAAACATTCTTGACCTTCTGTTGTAATTGGAAATTACATGTTGTAGGAGTATATAGTTAAGTATACTATATATAGAACTGAACATAGTTGTGCGGCAATGTCTTTTGACTTAAGCCTGAATAATACTTACGGCAATGTCTTGCGACTTAAGCTTGAATTTTAAGAAGTGAACTGAACTGTAATTACATAGGACTGTATTCTGATAGACTTGTGTAGTATTCGTGAGTAGAATTGTACACGTCAGGTTAGGCGTGCAAACCCCACTGGTTGGCTTGGTAGCCGGCCTCGATAGATGAGGAGATTTCTGTTGTTGCGGGGGAGGTCTGCCGAATTTTACGTAGAATATTCTACATTGAGATCTAAGATGTTAATAGGCGCCTTGTGGCCTCTAGGTTGAAATACTACATGTGGCGTGTCTACTTGGCTTAGGTGTGGCCAAGCGGTTTGAGGTACTTGGGCGCTTTGCTATTAGTCGATGTCGTCGCGAGGTATGTGAACCTCTTCCTATCTGTTCTAGCATGATATGTGTATAACTATGTAGAATGCGGTGAGCGTCATGTGTTTAATATATTTGATTGGTTTGAAACATAAAGTGTTATAACGGCTTTATGGGAAGTTGGTTATAACAACTTTATGTAGGTAAGAAAATGCTTTGTGGTTTCAAAGGGTGCGATTTGACTTATAACGGATTTGATGTGTAGTAATAAAGAACTTGAAGTGTTTCAAAATACCTTTTGAAAGAAGAGTAATACTTGGCTTTGAAAACATAAGAGTTGTACTAGCTTTATGGGAAGTTAGGTATAACGTCTTAAGAGTGATAAAAGAAGGGTTTCTTGATATTTTTTTGAAGATAAGAGACTTGACTTAATGGTATTGATATGAATTTTGTTAAAAGTGTGAAACCTCGTTCGTGAGTAATGAGTACTTGGTTTTAAAAGGAATAATGTTTCTTGATTTGGAAATCGAATGAGTATCGACAAACCAACTGCGGCGTTAATAAAGGAAAATGTATTGAATAATGAAGTATGGTATTAAAACCGGTAGAAACCTCCATCTGCATAGAAGCTAAGATGAGACAAAATGATATTACATTTCCTAGATCATGGTGCTTAATAAGATTGATTATAAGCAAGAATAACCTACTCACATATAAGACATATGTTTCTCAAGCGTTTAAAGGAGAATTATGTTTTAAAAGGATTAAAACTATGAACTACGAAACCTTTTCTAAAATGAGAAACTTGAGCATTTGAAATTAGGTAAACTTGAACGTTTGGAAAATAAGGTTGTTACTTGATTTTACAAAGGAAAGCATTTTGGTTTACTTAACAATGTTAGTCACTCTTTTTTTATATATACTACGGCGTCGGGTGACCTTTGTAAAAGAAATGGATCTTTAAAAGGAATTTAACGTCACGTAGTACTTTAGGAGTTAAAACCGGACTTTGGCATAAAATGAAAGTACTTTGAGTTGTGTATAACTTGCCTATGCTTGTTGTTGTGAAGCTTGCCTATGCTTGTTGTTGTGAAGCTTGCCTATGCTTGTTGTTGTGAAACTTGCCTATGCTTGTTGTGATAGCCTTTGTTGTATTTACGTACCCGCGTCTCGATGGAGGCGGTTGATTTGTTATAAGCGATTCTACACCGAGTCCCACGAGATGGCGAGGACACGTATTTCATTTGATTATACAGAGTCCCGAGATGGCGAGGACACGTATTTTATCGATTTTACACCTAGTCCCACGAGATGGCGGGGACACGTATTTCATCGATTTTACCGAGTCGCGAGATGGCGAGGACACGTATTTCATCGATTATACACCGAGCCGCGGGATGGGCGGGACACGTATTTCATGGTTATCATACATGTCTCTGCTTTATATGACTATTATGATTTCATTCTGATCTTTTCTGATTTCACATACTTGGTACTGTTGTCTTGACCTCGCCGAAGTGCGTTCATGCTGCAGTGGAAGTACATCGGTTGTGGATCCTCGCTCATAGGATCACGATTCGTGTCGGAAGCCCCATTTCTTGGAGGCTTATCTTTTGGTATGTTACCACAGTGCATGAGATTCTTATACATTCGTGGTATGGCGGGGCCACTGTCCGTCATTATTGTAAAAAGTCTTAAGTGCATGCTTTGTTGTGGGCGAGTTTGTAAAAAGGATAAGCTGTTGGGTATTTATGTATATATGATGAAAGCTGTTTTGGTTGCTTTGTTTATTTATCTTGTCTCTTAATTCATGTTCATGTTTTTATTTCCGCTGATTTTCTCGATGTTGTATCACTAGGGTGCGGGGTAAGGCACCGATCCACGGGCAGGTTGGTCGTGGCGAAGTGGTATCGAGCGATTAGTCTCGGAAAGTGTCTGCACCGTGTCTAGTAGAGTCTTGATTATCGGTGTGTTGTGCACTTTATGTCGAGGCTATAGGACATTTAGGATTGGTTTCCATTCTTCTCATTACGAGATTGCCACTAGAGCCGTGTGATAAGTTGGACCCCCAGCGTATTCCTTTCCTTTACGATTATGCCTCGCGTAAAACCCGAGCCCGGATGGGCAAGCGATCGAGAGCTGTGTAGAATCTGAGAGAATGCAGCGCGAGCGTCGATGCACGAGCGAGTGCTTAGCGGCGAAGTTTCGCGCCGCCCGGCACAGCGAGTTTAAGCGCGGCGATGGGCTGCTGAGACTCTGATACTGAGCCTCGGTCCGGCTGGAAGCGGATGAGATAAGTACAAGGAGATGGCGATTCGGCGGTCGTGGCGAGATATGAGATAGGTCGGATGTAGCGATTCCGGCCCGATAGCACCGTAGTTCACCCGGCGAGCGGTTTGAGGCTACGTGACTTTACGAGTTGTAGCGCTTGATGTTCTATGGATCGAGGCGAGATGACCCTCGGGAGTTTATCAAGCGACTCTACGGATCGTAAGTGATCGAGCCTCGAGCGAAGTCGGTGGTATTGAGTTCGCATCATTGCGTGATCTGCGATTGGTAGTTTGATCGTGGGGCTGTCGGGAAGAGCATGCACTTCCAGCGATTTGGGACGAGTTCTCGAGGCATTTCTTGCACATTTCTTGCCTCGCGGATGAGAGGCTCGGTAAACAATTTTTAGCGTTGAGCGGGGCGGACGGACGGTTAGAAAGTACAATGTGAGTTCGACTCATTAGCTTCGGTATGTTCCGCTTTAGTAGGCGATATGGAGGGCGAGTACACCGCTACGTCACCGGCTGGGCGATTACTTGGCGAGGCTTATGCGGGTGTAGCTCTTGTGGGCATGGACATTGCGCGTCTGGCTCATGCACTAGGATGTGAGGCACGAAGAGGTCGGCGGAATGACCGAGATCGGCGAAGAGGCGAGCAGCGAGTCCTTTGGTAACTTTCGAGGCGGACCGCCTCGTGGCGATCTAGTTATGTACCTCCACGATGCAGTGGTCCCCGCGATCGTCGGGGCGTTCGGGGTATTCGGGAGGCTGGTGAGCTCGAGGCTTAGTTCCGCAGATATACGTGGGTTCTAGCGATCGGGTTGAGTTTTCCTCGGTGTGCGATATGGCGAGCGTCATCGGGAATGTCGTCTTTTTCGGTGCTTGTTTTCTGCGGCCGTCGAGCCATATGACGAAAATGTCTAGTAGGAAGGATGCAAGCAGAATGACTCGACTAAGGTCGGTGGCGGGTTCATCGCCTTCTGACTATGCGCCTGCAGTGGACTTATGATTAGAGTGGGCGGTAGATTCGGTATATCCTTAACCCTATAGAGATTTGTATGCATGATATAATGACCTTCTTATTGTGTGATACTTACGGATAGAGTTATGTTGGTTATGAGTTAGAAAGCATGGTTAGTTGAAAGGATATGTATGGGGGCATGGAAAATGTGAACCTTAGAATATTTATTGTTGAGAACTCAGAGGTAATGTCTTTTTGAATATAAGATTTTACGGTTATTCTTTGTGGAAATACTTTGTTTGCGTATAAATGTGTTATGGGATTTGTCCTTGGGTAGTGTAAATTGGAAGTGTTAGCTTACATGACTTGTATAGGTAAGATTGTTAGGATCGGAAACAAGAGCGTGATGCGTTAAGTGGGTCGGGTTGGGGCCGTGTTGCGGGCCAACCCGCGGCTGTTCGATGTGGGGTTAGCTGCAGGTGGTCGCGGTGGTAGGGTCACGAGGGTGCTAGGCCCAGTTTAGTTGACCATCGTATGAGTTCGTGGATGTGTTCAACGAGCAGACCGTGAAGGCCGGGAATGGCCTTAAGGAAGATTGAGGCTAGTAAGATAACCAAGTTGGAGGTGGTGACTCCAAGGTTTGGAGAACTGAAGCAATGACTTAAGTGTGGTACGTATACTAGAAGAGTTCAAGTGTTAGAAGAAATCGACGAGTAAGGGTAGAGCGAGCATGTATTGCGAGCATAGATATGATCATTTCTTGTAAAGGGAGAAGGTCGAAGGATGTATATTTTAGACCTCGGGGATCGCATGCGATCGGTACCATTTGTTGGGTCGCCGGAGTGACACTAGAACCTCGCGGCAAAGTGACAAAAGTTTGTGATGTTAGAGGTGTTTCCTCGTGGACTTGGATGTAAGTATTTGCGTGGGTGTTTCTGTGGCCAGGTGTGGCGTTGACAACTTGCTGGAGGAACTTTATCGTTATCCGTCTTGAGAAGTAACATTCGGGACGAATGTTTCTAAGGAGGGGAGAATGTTATACCCCGTATTTCCAGAGTATGTACGTAAGGGCGTACGTATTGTAATTTGAGCCTTAAAGTTGGCAAGATTCGAAAATTTGGGCACAAGTGCCGAAAAGAGTCGTTTTTCGACGAAACGTTTTACTAAACTTGCGAAGGGAAAATTCCGGCTATGTCATTTATTATTTTGCGGATTTTTCCGAGAGGCGAAACATTTTAGACCAACGAGAGGCGACACTTGTCACCCTCAATTGGAAGTGGTGGACTGCAAAGGGGTCGAGGGAGTTGGTAGGATATTTGTGCAAGTTGGTGTGGTAGATGGATAAGGTGCACATGGCTTAATCCTAGCCTACACACTAACACTTGGATGAATCTTGGCCATTGGTTGGCCATTTCTTGACTATAAATACCCACTGCTGGAAGACTTCTTCATCCTAAAATTTTCCTAAGTCTTGAAAGTTCTCTTCCTTCCCCTTAGTGTTGTATTTCGTCCAAGAGTCCCCTCCCGCTGTTGAGGCCTTTTGGTAGGAGAAATACCTCCCCTTGTAGTGTTCTGCAGAAAGTACACCCCAGCCTAGTTGTCTCGTATTAATACCCCTTTTTGTGGTATAGAAATACTCTCCAAGTATTGTTATAATGCCCAAATACCTTGGCCCAAATACCTTGTAGTATTCCCGAGTTACACTTATAAAACCAGAAAATACTATTATACTTCCTCGATCCACAAAAGCGAAACCTAAGTAAATCTTCACCCGTAGTTGAAGTTATAAGTAGAAGTTGGTTAGAACTTCTAAGGGTTGGTTGGAGGCGTCGGGCGCTCGGAGTAGGAGCTAAACCTTGCTCAGGATCGACATTTAAACTCGGATAATTTTGGGCTTATCGAGGTAAACATTCTTGACCTTCTGTTGTAATTGGAAATTACATGTTGTAGGAGTATATAGTTAAGTATACTATATATAGAACTGAACATAGTTGTGCGGCAATGTCTTTTGACTTAAGCTGAATAATACTTACGGCAATGTCTTGCGACTTAAGCTGAATTTTAAAGTGGAAGGCTGTAATTACATGGGTGTATTACGATGAGACTTGTGTAGTATTCTTGTGAGTAGAATTGTACGTCAGGTTAGGCGTGCAAACCCCCTGGTTGGCTTGGTAGCGGCCTCGATAGAGGAGGAGATTTCTGTTGCGGGAGGTCTTTGCGAATTTTCTGTAGAATATTCTACATTGAGATCTAAGATGTTAATAGGCGCCTTGTGGCCTCTCTAGGTTGAAATACTACGTGTGGCGTGGTCTACTTGGCTTAAGGTGTAGCCGACGGTTTGAGGTACTTGGAGCGCTTTGCTATTAGTCGGTAATCGTCGCGAGGTATGTGAACCTCTTCCTATCTGTTCTAGCATGATATGTGTATAACTATGTAGTACGGTAGACGTACATGTGTTTAATATATTTGATTGGTTTGAAACATAAAGTGTTATAACGGCTTTATGGGAAGTTGGTTATAACAACTTTATGTAGGTAAGAAAATGCTTTGTGGTTTCAAAGGGTAACTGATTTGACTTATAACGGATTTGATGTGTAGTAATAAAGAACTTGAAGTGTTTCAAAAAGACCTTTTTGAAAGAAGAGTAATACTTGGCTTTGAAAACATAAGAGTTGTACTAGCTTTATGGGAAGTTAGGTATAACGTCTTAAGAGTGATAAAAAGAAGGGTTTACTGATATTTTTTTTGAAGATAAGAGACTTGACTTAATGGTATTGATATGAATTTTGTTAAAAGTGTGAAACCTCATTCGTGAGTAATGAGTACTTGGTTTTAAAAGGAATAATGTTTCTTGATTTGGAAATCGAATGAGTATCGACAAACCACTGCAGCGTTAATAAAGGAAAATGTATTGAATAATGAAGTATGGTATTAAAACCAGTAGAAACCTCCATCTGCATAGAAGCTAAGATGAGACAAAATGATATTACATTTCCTAGATCATGGTTGCTTAATAAGATTGATTATAAACAAGAATAACCTACTCACATATAAGACATATGTTTCTCAAAACGTTTAAAGGAGAATTATGTTTTAAAAGGATTAAAATTATGAACTACGAAACCTTTTCTAAAATGAGAAACTTGAGCATTTGAAATTAGGCAAACTTGAACGTTTGGAAAATAAGGTTGTTACTTGATTTTACAAAGGAAAGCATTTTAGTTTACTTAACAATGTTAGTCACTCTTTTTTTTATATATACTACGGGCGTCGGGTGACCTTTGTAAAAGAAATGGATCTTTAAAAAGGAATTTAACGTACGTAGTACTTTAGGGTTAAAACCCGGACTTTGGCATAAAATGAAAGTACTTTGAGTTGTGTATAACTTGCCTATGCTTGTTGTTGTGAAGCTTGCCTATGCTTGTTGTTGTGAAGCTTGCCTATGCTTGTTGTTGTGAAACTTGCCTATGCTTGTTGTGATAGCCTTTGTTGTATATCTGTACCCCCGCGTCTCTCGATGGAGGGCCGGTTGATTTGTTATAAACGATTCTACACCGAGTCCCACGAGATGGGCAGGGACACGTATTTTATTTGATTATACACCGAGTCCCACGAGATGGGCAGGGACACGTATTTTATCTGATTTTACACCGAGTCCCACGAGATGGGCAGGGACACGTATTTCATCTGATTTTACACCGAGTCCCACGAGATGGGCAGGGACACGTATTTCATCCGATTATACACCGAGCCGCGGGATGGTAGGACACGTATTTCATCTCGTTATCATACATGTCTCGCTTTATATAGACTATTATGATTTCATTCTGATCTTTACTGATTTCACATACTTGGTACTGTTGTCTTGACCTCGCCCGAGGTGCGTTCATCCGCAGTGGAAGTACATCGGTTGTGGATCCTCGCTCATAGGATCACGATTCGGCGTGTCGAAGCCCATTTCTTGGAGGCTTTTCTTTTGGTATGTTACCACGAGTGCAGTAGATTCTTATACATTGAGGTATGGCGGGGCCTGTCCGTCATAGCTATTGTAAAAGTCTTAGAGTGCAGAGTAACCTTATTGTGGGCGGGGTTTGTAAAGGATAAGCTTGGGTATTTATGTATATATGATGAAGGCAACTGTTTTGGTTGACCTGTTTATTTATCTTGTCTCTTAATTCATGTTCATGTTTTTATTTCCGCTGATTTTCTCTGATGTTGTATCACTAGGGTGCCCGGGGTAAGGCACCAGTCACGGGCCCGGGTTCGGGTCGTGACAGGAAGTTAGGTATAACGTCTTAAGAGAGATAAAAAGAATGGTTTATTGATCTTAAAAGATAAGAGACTTGACTTAATTGAATTGATATGAATTTTATTAAAAAGTGTGAAACCTCATTCGTGAGTAATGAGTATTTGGTCTTTAAAAGAATAATGTTTTACTAATTTCGGAAATGAGAATAAATATCGAACGAACCTCTGCAGCGTTACTAAAGGAAAATGTATTGACAATTAAGTAATTATATTAAAACCAGTAGAAACCTCCATCTGCATAAAAGCTAAGATAAGACAAGATTGTATTACATTTCCTAGATCATGGCTGCTTTAATAAGATTGTTATAAACAAGAATAACCTACTCACACATAAGGAATACGTTACTCAATCATTTTAAAAGAGATTATGTTATTAAGTGATTAAGACTATGAACTACGAAACCTTTCGAAAATAAGAGACGTGAATATTTGAAATTAGGCAAACTTAAACTTTGGAAAAGAATGTTGTTACTTGATTTTAAAAAGTAAAGTATGGAAGTTGTTTTGGTCTACTTAAAATGTTAGTCACTCTATTTTTAATACTACGGGTATCGGGTGACCTTTGTAAAAGAAATGGATCCTTTAAAAAGAATTTAACGTACGTAGTACTTTGGGGTTAAAACCTGGACTTTGGCATAAAATGAAAGTACCTTGAGTTGTGTGTAACTTGCCTATGTTTGCGTGTGATAGCCTTGTCGTTCTAGTATTGTATTTCTATACCACCGCGTCTCTCAATGGAGGGCCGGCTGATTTGTTATGATCTTACTTGGACGTACCGGCAGTGACGGAGGATTCCACGGGTACGCTTCTGTTGATAGTGTTATTCCATGGACTAGCTCTCCATGAGGTTTTACTGATTCGGCTTTGGTATCTGGTAGTTGGCTCTCGTACTTGCCCCGAAGTCGTGGCTGATTCGGCTTTGGTATCTGGTAGTTAGCCTTCGTACTTGCCCCGTTCAGTTTAGTGGCGAAGTCTCGTGATACGGCCTTGGTATCTGGTAGTTAGCCCTCGTACTTGCCCCGGTCAGCTACGTGACACGGCTTTGGTATCTGGTAGTTGGCTTTCGTACTTGCCCCGTATCAGCTTCGTGGCGAAGTCTCGTGATACGGCCTTGGTATCTGGTAGTTAGCCCTCGTACTTGCCCCGGTCAGCTACGTGACACGGCTTTGGTATCTGGTAGTTGGCTTTCGTACTTGCCTGTGTTCCCGTGGTTTGGTTGTATAGTATTGTTAGTCTGACTTTGGTATCACGGTAGTTGGCTTCGTACTTGCCCGGTCGATTGATGATGCGGCTTTGGTATCGGTAGTTAGCCGTACTTGCCGTCACGGTTTTATGACTCAGGTGGGACCTGGTGTTTATGTGTACTCCTTGGTGTTATTATATCATAGACTGCCGGCAGTGAGGAAGGTATCCCACGGGCATGATTGATGTTGAGGGCGTGAGACCCATAGTTATATTTGAGTGATGACTTTGAGGGCATGGGTCCCTGACTTACGTGACTGCTTATTTATTGTGGACTGTAGTTTGGTTATTGTCACGACCCGAACCCGGGCCCGTGACTGGTGCCTTACCCCGGGCACCCTAGTGATACAACATCAGAGAAAATCAGCGGAAATAAAAACATGAACATGAATTAAGAGAAAAGATAAATAAACAGGCTCACCAAAGATTTGCCTTCATCAAATATACATAAATACCGACAGTTATCCTTTTACAAACCACCGCCTGTGATTACTCTGGACCTCTAGATTTTACAACCTCTATGGCGGACAGGGCCCGCCATACCCTGAATGTATAAGCATCTGACTCGGGTAACATACAAAAGATAAGCCTCGAAGGCGGAGCTTTCAATACTGAAAGGTGATCCTAAAGCGGGGATCGGCGGCCGATGTACCTTTTACTGCGGCATGAACGGCCCCGAAGGAGGTCGATCTGCAGTACCAAGTATGTGAAATCAGTAAAATCGTAAATGAAATCATAATAGTCTATATAAAGCAGGAGACATGTATGATAACCAAACTACAGTTCACAACATAGAAGCAGTCATGTCAAGTCAGGGACTCACGCCCTAAAAGTCATCCCTCATGCCCGTGGAACTCCTTCCTCACTGCCGGCAGTCTAGGTACAAATCATGTGATACGTATAACAGGTCTCGGCCCATCTTATGGACCCAATATAGAAAAGGGTGGAATACATTCCCGGTTCATCCCATGAACCGGTAGTCGAGTGGAACACATTCCCGGATGAACCGGTAGTCAAGTGAAATACATTCCCGGATGAACCGGTCCTCAAGTGAAATACATTCCCGGATGAACCGGTCCTCAAGTGAAACACATTCCCGGATGAACCGGTAGTCGAGTGAAATACATTCCCGGATGAACCGGTAATCAAGTGATATACATTCCCGGATGACCCGGTAGTCAAGTGATATACATTCCCGGATGAACCGGTAGTCGAGTAGAACACAATACTTACACAAGGCTATCACACGTAACATGGTCAAGTTTCATAACAACAAGTATAAGCAAGTTACACACGACTCAAGGTACTTTCATTTTATATCAAAGTCCGGATTTTAACCTTAAAGTACTACGTCCGTTAAATTCCTTTTAAGATCCATTTCTTTTACAAAGGTCACCCGATACCCGTAGTATAAAAATAGAGTGACTAACATTGTTAAGTAAACCAAAATGCTTTCCTTTGTAAAATCAAGTAACAACCTTATTTTCCAAACGTTCAAGTTTGCCTAATTTCGAATGCTCAAGTTTCTCATTTTAGAAAAAGGTTTCGTAGTTCATAGTTTTAGTCCTTTAAAACATAATTCTCCTTTAAACGTTTTGAGAAACCTATGTCTTATAAGTGAGTAGGCTATTCTTGTTTATAATCAATCTTATTAAGCAGCCATGATCTAGGAAATGTAATATCATTTTGTCTCATCTTAGCTTCTATGCAGATGGAGGTTTCTACTGGTTTTAATAATACTTCTTTAGTCAATACATTTTCCTTTTATTAACGCTGCAGTGGTTTGTCGATACACATTCTGATTTCCGAAATCAGTAAAACATTCTTAAGCCGTTATACCTAACTTCCCATAAAGCTAGTATAACTCTTAAGCTTTCAAAACCCAAGTAATACTCATTCTTTCAAAACGATTCATAAATCTTTTGAAATGCTTCAAGTTCTTTATTAACACATATCAAGCCAGTTATTATTCAAATCAGTTACCTTTTAAAAACCACAAAGTATGTGCTTATCCACATAAAGCTATTATAACCAACTTCCCATAAAGTCGTTATAACACTTTATGTTTTACATCAATCAAATACATTTAGCACATGTACGTCTACCGTACTACATAGTTCCCACATATCATGCTAGAAGAGATAGGAAGAGGTTCACATACCTCGCGACGATTATCGACTAATAGCAAAACGCTCAGTACCTCAAACCGTCGGCGACACTCTCGATCAAGCGGATCACTCCACCGCGCGATTACAACCTATAGAGGCCACAGCGCCTATTAATACCTTTAGATCGGCGTAGAATATTACGAGAAAATTGGCCACTCTCCCCACACAGCGTAAATCTCTCTCCATCGGCGGCTACCAAGCCAACGAGGGGTTAACACGTCGACGGGCGTGTACAATTCTACTACGGCAATGCTACACAAGTCTCATGTCTGATCCTATGTAATTACGATTCGATTCTCTTATTAAATTGAGCTTAAGTCGCAAGACATTCCGTAAGTATTATTCAGCTTAAGTCAAAAGACATTGCGCATAATTATAATGTTGATTCTATATATAGTATACTTCAACTATATATTCCTACAACATGTAATTTCCAATTACAACGAAGGTCAAGAATGTTTACCTCGATAAGCCCAAAATTATCCGAGTTTATATGTCGTTCTGAACAAGGTTTAGCTCCTACTCAGTGCGCTCCAAAGCGCTCCAGAAACCCTTAGAAGTGTCTACACAACTTCTACTTAATACTTCAACTACGGTGAAGATTTTCCTTAGGGTTTCGTTTAGTGGCTAAAGGAAAGTATAATAGTATTTTAGGGCCGTAAAAGGGTACTTTGGAAAGTACTACAAGGTATTTGGCTAAAGTATTTTGGGCATTATAACGATACTTGTAGAATACATTTCTACCAAGGGGGTAGTATTTTGACTAGCACAACTAGGCTAGGGGTTGCTCTCGGCTAGAGCCTTCAGGCAAGGGGGCTCGTGAGGGCATGAGAGGGGAGAGGGTGGTGTTTGGGCGAGAACAAGGTTGAGGAGAGGGAGGGATTTTCAAGACTTAGACAATTTTTGGATGAAGAAGTTCATCAACTAAGGGGTATTTATAGGTCAAGTGAAGGCCAACCAATGGCGAAGATGAAGACAAGTGTGGTGCAAGTGTAGGGCTAGATTTAAGCCAAGTGCACCTTATCCATCTACCACAACAACTTGCACAAAATATCTACCTAACCCCACTCACCAATTCGTCCAAATTGCCGTCCCACTCCATCGATGTGAGGTGACACTTGTCACCCTCCGTTGGTCCAAAATGTTTCGTCTCTCGGAAAAATCCGAAAAATTATAAGCGACATAGCGGAAATTCCCTACGAAAGTGAAAGCGTTTAGTCGAAAAACGACTCTAGCAGGGTGTTGTGCACAAAAAGAATTCGGCCAAGCCTAAAGAAGTTCGAAAATTTCTCGTCGTCCCCACGTACATACTGCGGAAATCGGGGTATAACATTCTCCCTCCTTAGAAACATTCGTCGAATGTTCCTTCTACAAGACGGATAACGATAAAGTTCTTCTAATAAGTTGCCAAGCGCCACAACTGGTCACTAAACAACATATGCGCGCAAATACTTATATCCAGTCCACGAGAAAACACCTCTAACATCACAAACTTTTGTCACTTTGCGCGAGGTTCTAGTGTCACTCGGCGACCAACAAGCGATGCGGATCGCATGCGATTCACGAGGTCTAAAATATACATCCTTCGCACCTTCTCTTTACAAGAAATGATCGTATCTATGCTCGCAATACATGCTCGCCTCTACCCTTACTCGTCGTACTCTTCTCGAACTCTTGAACTCTTTTAGCATCGTACCACACTTTAGTTTAGAAACTTGGAGTCACTACCTCCCAACTTGGTCATCCTATTAGCCTCGATCTTCCTTAAGGCTATTCGGCCTTCACGATCTACCACGGTGAGCGTATCCACGAACTCATACGATGGTCATCAAAACTTGGGCCTAGCACCACGGTGACCCTACCACTGGCGGGACCACGAGTGACCCGCCTCATTCAAGACTCACGGGTTGACCGCAACACGCCCTCAACCCGACCTCCGTCACGCCAACTCTCTTGTTTCTCGATCCGGAACAACCTTGCTAAATCACATCATGAAAGATACCACTTTCATTTACCCAACCCAGAGACTTATCACACAATATTTTCTAGGCATAAAATGCACTCTGACAAGGATCACTCGCAAAATCTTGTACTCAAGCGGCGCATCTAAGGTCTCATTGTAATATTCTAAGGTTCATCATTTTCTCACCCCTCAGGCTTACCCTTTTTCCCCAACCAGGTTCCTAAATCACATTTTAGCACAAAGCTATCCGAACATAACACTTAACACATTAACATAACATCAAAACATACAAGCCTCTAGATGGTTAAGGATATACCTGAAGCTACCGCTCGCTCTAATCATAAGTGCGCCTGCGGTATGCATGTATGAAAGCGATGAACACGCCATCGATCCGGTAGGCTGCGCCAGTGCCGGTACCTCTCTATAAGCACGATCTCTCGTCCACATGGCCACGGCGCGCAGTGAAACAAGCACCGATAAAAAGCGACATTCCGGGATGATGTTTGCCCGCATCGTGCCAGCTGAGGGCATGAATCCGTAGCTAGCACTCACGTATACACGTGAACGGAAGCCACGGAGCTCGACCGGCTCCGAATACTGAGCGTCCGAAGGCGGGGACCACTCTGTCTTGGTGGAGGTACATAACTAGGCTAACTGCTTGGCGGTCGCCTCGAAAGTTTCCAAAGGACCTGCTTATTGCGGCCTCTTCTCGTGATCTCGGTCATTCCGTCGACCTCTCGTGCCTCGCATCCTAGTGCATGAGCTTGCGTGCGGGCAATGTCCATGCGGTGAAGAAACTACACCGTGCAAGCCTCGCCAGTAATCGTCGGCCCGGTGGCGTGGCGGTGTACTCGTCCTCCATATCCGCTACTGGCGGGAACATACCGAGCTAATGAGTCGAACTCCACATTGTACTCTCTGGCAGTCGCGATCTGCCTCAGCGTCAAAAATCTGCCGGCGAGCCCTCCTCATGTGGAGGCAAGAAATGTGCAAGAAATGCCCTCGAGAACTCGTCCCAAGCTGCTGGAAGTGCATGCTCTTCCGGGACAGCTCACGAATCAAACGATCAAGCTGCGTATCACGCGGTGATGCGAACCAATACCACCGACTACGCCTGCGAGGCTCGATCACTCTCATGATCCGGCTGGTGTCGGATAAACTCACGGTCGTCCTCGGCTCTCGATCCATAGAACACCGGAGGCTACAACTCGGGAAGTCACGTAGCCTCAAACATGCGCTCGGGGTGTACTACGGGTGCTCTTGAAATCGGCTGCTGCATCCGGCCTATCCTCATATCGGCCACGACCACGGCGATGGCGCCATCTCCTTGTACCCGTCTCATCGGCTCAGTGTGGGGTGGAGGCTCAGTCTTGTAGTCTCGGCAGCCCACTGCTGCGGCTCTAAACTCTTTGGTCTTTGGCGGCGTCGCGAAACCCGCCGTCGAATCTTGTCTCAGTCTTGGCGGGCTGCGCCCTCGTACTCCTCTGTATCTCACTAACGGCTCCTCGATTGCCTTGCCCATACGGGCTGGGTTGCACTGCGCGGAGGCATAGCGGTAAAGGAAAGGAATACGTCGGAGAGTCCATTTATCACACGACTCTAAGGCACGATCTCGGAATGAGAAGGATGGAAACCAATCCTAAATGTCCTGCGACCTCACGATTATAGATGTGGTGCACAACACACCGATAATCAAGACTCTACTAGACACGATGCGTAGACACTTTCAGAGACTAACCGCTCGATACCACTTTTGTCACTTTGTCGCGAGCCTTGCTCGACGACCCAACAAATGGTGCCGGGCTGCTGCGATCCACGAGGCATGCCCTACGGCCCTTCTCGGGATGTGCCATACGGAGAGCCACGGTTAGTGCATTCCGTGGTAGAGCTCGCCTCTTTATACGCTCGGCCGAAGGAGAGTCGATCTGACAATACCAAGTATGTGAAGCGTAAAATCGTAAATGAAATCATAATAGTCTATATAAAGCGGGAGACATGTATGATAACCAAACTCTGATTCACAACATAAAGCGGTCATGTCAAGTCGAGGACTCACGCCTAAAAGTCATCCTCATGCCCGTGGAACTCGCCGCCACTGGCGATCTAGGTACAAATCATGTGATACGTATAACGAGTCTCGGCCATCTTATGGACCCGATATAGAAAAGGGTGGAATACATTCCGGTTCATCCCGTGAACCGTGGTCGAAATGGAACACATTCGGATGAACCGGTAGTCAAGTGAAATACATTCGGATGAACCGGTCCTCAAGTGAAATACATTCCGGATGAACGGTCCTCAAGTGAAACACATTCCGGATGAGCCGGTAGTCGAGTGAAATACATTCGGATGAACCGTGTAATCAAGTGATATACATTCCGGATGACGGTAGTCAAGTGATATACATTCCGGATGAACCGGTAGTCGAGTAGAACACAATACTTACACAACAAGGCTATCACCGTAACATGGTCAAGTTTCATAACAACAAGTATAAGCAAGTTACACACGACTCAAGGTACTTTCATTTTATATCAAAGTCGGATTTTAACCTTAAAGTACTACGTCCGTTAAATTCCTTTTAAGATCCATTTCTTTTACAAAGGTCACCCGATACCGTAGTATAAAAATAGAGTGACTAACATTGTTAAGTAAACCAAAATGCTTTCCTTTGTAAAATCAAGTAACAACCTTATTTTCCAAGCGTTCAAGTTTGCCTAATTTGAATGCTCAAGTTTCTCATTTTAGAAAAAGGTTTAGTAGTTCATAGTTTTAGTCCTTTAAAACATAATTCTCCTTTAAGCGTTTTGAGAAACCTATGTCTTATAAGTGAGTAGGCTATTCTTGTTTATAATCAATCTTATTAAGCGACCATGATCTAGGAAATGTAATATCATTTTGTCTCATCTTAGCTTACATGCGGATGGAGGTTTCTCTTGGTTTTAATAATACTTCTTTAGTCAATACATTTTCCTTTTATTAGCTGCGGTGGTTTGTCGATACACATTCGATTTCCAAAATCAAGAAAACATTCTTAAGCCGTTATACCTAACTTCCCATAAAGCTAGTATAACTCTTAAGCTTTCAAAACCAGTAATACTCATTCTTTCAAAGCGATTCATAAATCTTTTGAAATGCTTCAAGTTCTTTATTAACACATATCAAGCCGCTTATTATTCAAATCGATTACCTTTTAAAAACCACAAAGTATGTGCTTATCCACATAAAGCTATTATAACCAACTTCCCATAAAGTCGTTATAACACTTTATGTTTTACATCAATCAAATACATTTAGCACGTATGCGTCTACCGTACTACATAGTTCCCATATCATGCTAGAAGAGATAGGAAGAGGTTCACATACCTCGCGGCGATTATCGACTAATAGCAAAACGCTCCAAGTACCTCAAACCGTCGGCGACACTCTACCGATCAGCGGATCACTCCACACGCAGATTACAACCTATAGAGGCCCTGGCGCCTATTAATACCTTTAGATCCCGGCGTAGAATATTCTACGAAAATTGGCAAGACCTCCCCCACATGCAGCGTAAATCTCCTCCATCGAGGCGGCCACCAAGCCAACGAGGGGTTAACACGTCGGCCGGGCGTGTACAATTCTACTACGGCAATGCTACACAAGTCTCATGTCTGATACCCTATGTAATTACGATTCGATTCTCTTATTAAATTAGGGCTTAAGTCGCAAGACATTGCGTAAGTATTATTCGAGCTTAAGTCAAAAGACATTGCGCATAATTATAATGTTCAGTTCTATATATAGTATACTTCAACTATATATTCCTACAACATGTAATTTCCAATTACAACGAAGGTCAAGAATGTTTACCTCGATAAGCCCAAAATTATCCGAGTTTATATGTCGTTCTGAACAAGGTTTAGCTCCTACTCGTGCGCTCCAGCGCTCCAAGAAACCCTTAGAAGTGTCTACACAACTTCTACTTAATACTTCAACTACGGGTGAAGATTTTCCTTAGGGTTTCGTTTAGTGGCTAAAGGAAAGTATAATAGTATTTTAGGGCCGTAAAAAGGTACTTTGGAAAGTACTACAAGGTATTTGGCTAAAGTATTTTGGGCATTATAACGATACTTGTAGAATACATTTCTACCAAGGGGGTAGTATTTTGACTAGCACAACTAGGCTAGGGGGGGGGTTGCTCTCGGCTAGAGCCACTAGGCAAGGGGGCTCGGAGGGCCTTGAGGGGAGGGGTGGTGTTTGGGCGAGAACAAGGTTGAGAGAGGAGGGATTTTCAAGACTTAGACAATTTTGGATGAAGAAGTTCATCAACTAAGGGGTATTTATAGGTCAAGTGAAGGCCAACCAATGGCCAAGATGAAGACAAGTGTGGTGCAAGTGTAGGGCTAGATTTAAGCCAAGTGCACCTTATCCATCTACCACAACAACTTGCACAAAATATCCTACCTAACCCCACTCACCAATTCGTCCAAATTGCCGTCCCACTCCATCCAATGTGAGGGTGACACTTGTCACCCTCCCGTTGGTCCAAAATGTTCGTCTCTCGGAAAAAATCCGCAAAAATTATAAGCGACATAGCAGGAAATTCCCTACGAAAGTGTGAAAGCGTTTAGTCGAAAACGACTCTAGCAAGGTGTTGTGCACAAAAGAATTCGCCAAGCCTAAAGAAGTTCGAAAATTTCTACGTCGTCCCCACGTACATACTCTGGAAATACGGTATATGATTTATCATACATGTCTCTGCTTTATATAGACTACTATGATTTCATTTCTGATATTTTGGTTTCACATACTTGGTACTGTTATCGACCTCCTTGGGCTGCGTTCATGCGCGAGTAGAGGTTATTATACCCGTAGTTCCGTGGTATGTATGCGAGGGCGTATGCGAGATTACGACAAAAATTTTGGAAAGAAAGAAAGAAGTGATTTTTAATGGAAAAGTTAGGGTTTTGTGAAGGAAAAAGGTTCGTTGATGGGGTGGATTCCCAGTTTGGTATTTGGACTTCTTGGATTATATTAGAATTTTGGGATTTTATTTTGAGAAATGGTCACGTGGGGCCACGGGAGAAATTCTGATTTTGTGGGAGCTGCTTTGTTTTGAGATTTTCGGTATTTTGGATATTTTCGGAAGACGAAATATTTTGGGCAGTAAGGGGCGACACGTGTCACCCGCAGGTGGCCATGTGGTCGAGTGGTGGGACAGTGGCTAGCCATTGTCCCTCGCCGAAAATGGCCATGACACTTGGAGTGATTTTCGTTGGCCATGTGGTGTGGTGGGACCCACACACACATGGCCCAATCTTGACCATACACTTACATTGATCTTGGCCCTTGATTCTTCTATCAATACCCCCTTAAGGTTGAAGACTAATTCATCTCACACTTGAAAACTTTCCATAGCAAATACTCCCTCCCTTTAGCCTTGTTTCGTCCCCTCCCCATTTGTGTAGAAAATACTTGAGTATTATTGTATAATCCCAAATACCTTAGCCTAGTATCCTAGTAGTATTCCAAAGTTGTTTTAATACTAGGAGCAGGAAATGCTACGTTATTCCAATAGTCAAAACGAAACCACAGAAAATCTTCATAAGCTTGGTTGAAGTCTTAAGAGAAGTTGTTTAGAAACTTCTAAGAATTCGCTTGGAGGCGGGTTGGAGCGTAAAGAATTGGAGCTAAGCGTTGCTCAGGATCGACTTATAATCTTGGATAATTTTGGGCTTATCGAGGTAATAATCTATGTCCCCCTATTGTAATTGGATATTACATGTTGTAGTAGTTATACTTGAGTATATTATATTGGAAGGATGATTATAAAGTTGAGCTGTATTTACATTGGGTGTACTTACGATGAACTTGTGTAGTATTATTGTGAAGCGAGAATTGAACACGTCAGGTTAGGCGTGTAATCCTCGAGTTGTTGGCACGTAGCGGGCCTTGATAGAGGAGAGATTTATGTGATATCGGGGAGAGTCTTTGCGAATTTTACGTAGAATAAAGGAATCTTGTATTTAGAATATTCTACGAAGAGATCTAGGAGTTGATAAACGTTTTATGGCCAGTATAGGTGGGAGTACTACGAGTAGCGTATTCTACTTGGAGGGTGGAAAAGGCTAGCAAGGTTGTAGTACTTGGAGCAATTTGCTAATTGGCGATAATCGTCGCGAGGTATGTGAACCTCTTCCTATCTTTTCTAGCATGATTGTTGTGAACTATGTAGTGCGGTGAGCGTCGTGTGCTAAGTGAATTGGTTGGTTTAAAACATAAAGTATTATAATAGCTTTATGGGAAGTTAGTTATAACGACTTTATGTAGGTAAAAGAATGATTTATTGATTTTAGAAGTTAAGAGACTTGATCTTGAAAGATAAGAGACTTGACTTATAAATGACTTGATAAGAAATATTAAGGACTTGGTTTGTGTTAAACAGTTGTGAAACCGCTTTTATGAGAAATGGGTATTTGGTCTTTAAAAGGAACTTGATTTCTAAAAGAAAAGAGACTTGAGGAATTGAAGAGTTTTTGGTTTAAAAGAGAGACATGGTTTTGTCTTAAATTGGTTTAAAACATAAAATGTTATAACAACTTTATGGGAAGTTAGTTATAACGACTTTATGAAAGCAAAAGAATGGTTTTATCATTGGTTTTAAAATGGTAACTTGATTTAAGTATAGGTTACTTGTTTTGAAAAGAGTAAGTATTTGAGTTTTAAAGAATATACTTGATGTTGTTTTAAAAGGAAGGCACTTGGTTTAAAAAGTATAGAGTACTTGATTTTAAAAGCCTTGTAAAGGTTTTTACGAAAGTAAAGTAATTTGGTTTGAAAAGGAAATGTGTTTTTGATACTACGAGTATTAGTATCTTTTATGTAAAAAGAGGTCTTTTTGAAAGAATGAAAGTAGGTATTATTTTTGGGTTTGAAACCCGTATTGTTGACATAAAATGAAAGTACCTTGAGTTGTGTGTAACTTGCCTATGTTTGCGTGGTGATAGCCTTTGTTGTGCAAGTGTTGTATTTCCGGTGCTCTGGCGTCTCGTTGGAGGCCGACTATCGGTTGATTGATGGACATCACGACACGATGGGTGGCCACGAGTCTGCTTCCATTTTGATTATTACTTTGTTATTTCCTTTGGACATACTGACACGATGGGTGGCCCACGGGTATGCTTCCATTAGGATTATTCCATGGACTAGCTCTCCATGAGGTTTTACTGATTCGGCTTGGTATCTGGTAGTTGGCTCTCGTACTTGCCCCGAAGTCGTGGCTGTTTCGACAGTATCCGTAGTTAGCCGTACTTGCCCGTTCGGTTTTGTGAAGTCTCGTGATTCCGTCTAGGTATCTGGTAGTTATTCTTAGTACTTGCCGACGACTTCGTGGCGCAGCTTGGTATCCGTAGTTGGCTTTCGTACTTGCCACGGTCGACCGTGGTATGGTTATATAGATTTGTTAGTACGGCTTTGGTATCGGTAGTTGGCTTTACTTGCCGGTCGATTGATGATGCGGCTTTGGTATCGGTAGTTAGCCTTCATACTTGCCGTCACGGTTTTATAACACGGTGGGACCTGGTGTTCATGTGTACTTCTTGGTGTTGTTATATCATAGACTGCCGGCAGTGAGGAAGGTATTCCACGGGCATGATTGATGTTGTGGGCGTGAGACCCATAGTTATAATTGAGTAATGACTTTGAGGGCGTGAGTCCCTGACTTGACGTGACTGCTTACATATTATGTACTGTAGTTTGGTTATCATATATGTCTCCTGTTTTATATAGACTACTATGATATCATTTCTGATATTTTGATTTCACATACTTGTACTGTTGTCGACCTCCTTGAAGTGCGTTCATCCGCGGTAAGTACATTGGTTGTGGATCCTCGCTCATAGGATCACAGTTCAGCGTTTTGGGAAGCTCCGTTTCTCCGGAGGCTCATCTTTGGTATAGTCCCCTGTCAGTGTAGTTACTTGTACAATCAGGGGTATGGCGGGGCCCTGTCCCGTCATAGTTATGATTACATTCTTAGAGGTCTGTAGTACTGTTGTGGGCAGGGTTTGTAAAAGGATTTAACTGTTCAGGTATATATATATGCAGAAAGGTAACCGTTTTGGTTAGCCTGTTTCTTATTTTATCTTGTTTCATGTTTAAGTTTTTATTTTCGCTGATTTGCTTTGATGTTGTATCGCTAGGGTGCCCGGGGTAAGGCACCAGTCACGGGCCCGAGGTCGGGTCGTGACAAAAGTGGTATCAGAGCAGTTAGTCCTCGAAAAGTGTCTACATACCGTTTCTAGTAGAGTCTTGATTATGGGTGTGTTGTGCACCACATCTATAATCAGGAGGCTGCAGGACATTTAGGATTGGTTTCCATTCTTCTCACTCTGAGATCGTGCCTTAGAGCTGTGTTATAAGTTGGACTCCCTCGGACGTATTCATTTGTACCAGTTATGCCTCTGCGAAAGGCAACCAGGGCCCAGATGGGCAAGGCAGCAGAGGAAGCTACGAGTTGAACACAGAGGGTTGCGAGGGCACATGCCTGGTCATTACCTGAGGTAGTACTTCAGACAACGAGTTTTATAACGCCGCTAGCCCTAGCAGAGTTTAGAGCGACATCAGTTTCTACGGAGGCCACGATACCTGAGCCTCCAGATCCACGGCCAGGAGCCTAGGATATGAGTTCAAGGAGATAGCCCAGTTACTAGCTAGGCTGGTGGCTGGGAATGAGGACGGACGGGAGCCGGTGGTTCCGGCAGTACCAGTGGTTCACCCTAGATGCGATAGTCTGAGACTTCGGGATTTCTTGAGTTGCAGTTCGCCAGAGTTCTATGGATAGAGAGTTAAGGATGATCCTCAGGGTGTCGTGCTAGTTTGGGAGATTATTATACCTATGGCCGTCAGGGCGATGTGATGGGAGGATGTCCTAGTAGGAGGGATACAGGTAGGAGGACTCAGCCTACCGAGTTAGTTCTTGGTCGGTGGTTCGGAGAAAGGGGTGTTAGCGGAGGCCACCCGCTTTCGGTGTGGCCGTTATGATAGCGTCATGGTAGGGAGTGTCGTCTTGCCCGGCGGCTTGTATGCTTCGGCCCAGCGGGGCCATTTGGTGAGAGTTTGTCCGACTGCAGGTAGCACAGATGTAGAGACTCGACGCCGGGATCGATGGCTGGTTCATCGCCTTATATAGCTAGGCGCCCTGCAGGGCAGGATTATGGTTAGAGCGACAAAAGGGAAAGTGAGGCAGTAGTTGCAGAGATATCTTTAGCCTTTAAGAGACTTGTTTATGTTGTTATGGTGGGTACATGTTAGGTACTATGTACAGATAGCATTGTGTTAAGTGTGAATTAGAAAACATGGGCAGTTGAGAAAGGGTAAGTCTGGAGACGAGACGATTATGAGCCTTAGAATTTATAACAGTTAGGACCTTGGATGCAAGGCCTTCTTGAGTAAAAGATTTTGTTTACAATTTGATCTTTGTCGGAGTACATTGTATACGTGGAGTATAATTGTGTGATAAGTCCCTGAGTGGTGTGAATTATAAGAGGGTAGTTGAGCTAAGAAGACCACTAGGTTTTCGTGACTTGATTAGTGAGATTGTTCCGGATCGTGGAACAAGAGTTTGGCGCGACGAATGGGTCGGGTTGAGGCAAGGTCGCGGGTCAACCCGCAGCCCGGAATGAGGTGGGGTCAGTTCGAGGTTATCCCGCCAGGTGGTAGGGTCACGAGGGTGCTAGGCCCAAGTTTAGGTAACCATCGTATGAGTTCGTGGATGTGTTCGACTAGAATCGGATCGAGAAGGCCGGGAATGGCCTTAGAGGAAATTGAAGCTAGTGACATGACCAATTTTGGAGGTAGTATCTCCAGGGTTGTGGAAATTGAAGCAGTAACTGAAGTGTGGAACGTGTATTAAAAAGAGTTCAGGTGTGCGAGAAGGGTACGACGAGTAAGAAAAGAAGCGAACATGTGTTATGGGAACGGAAGTGATCATTTCTTTTGTGAAGTGAAGATGTGAATGGAGTATCCTTTAGAACATGGGTGGGAGATTTTTGTGATGATAGAGGTGTTTCCTCGTTGGCTTGGATTTGAGTTTTGCGAACATGTTATATTCTGGCCATTGGTGGCATGATCAGTTTTTGTAAGTATAGTAGTGGAGACTATATCGGCACACGTTTGATTAGAGGCTTAGAAGGAACATTCGGGACGAATGTTTCTAAGGGGGGAAGAATGTTATACCCCGTAGTTCCAGGGTATGTATGTGAGGACGTATGTACGAGATTACGACAGAAATTTTGGAAAGAAAGAAAGAAGTGATTTTTCGACGGAAAAGTTCCGGGTTTTGTGAAGGAAAAAGGTTCGTTGATGGGAATTGGATTCCCAGATTTGGTATTTGGACTTCTTGGATTATATTAGAATTTTGGGATTTTATTTTCAGAAATGGTCACGTGGGGCCCACGGGAGAAATTTACGGTTTTGTGGGGCCCGCTTTGTTTTTGAGATTTTCGGTATTTTGGATATTTTCGGAAGACGAAATATTTTGGACGAGTAAGGGGGCGACACGTGTCACCCCCCTTGAGTGGCCATGTGGGCCGAAATTGGTGGGACAAGTGGCTAGCCACTTGTCCCCTTGGCCGAAATGGCCATGACACTTGGAGTGATTTTCGTTGGCCATGTGGTGTGGTGGGACCCACACACACATGGCCCAATCTTGACCCTACACTTACATTGATCTTGGCCCTTGATTCTTCTATAAATACCCCCTTAAGGTTGAAGACTAATTCATCTCACACTTGAAAACTTTCCAAAGCAAATACTCCCTCCCCTTTAGCCTTGTTTCGTCCCCCTCCCCCACTTCTGTAGAAAATACTTGGAGTATTATTGTATAATCCCAAATACCTTAGCCTAGTATCCCTAGTAGTATTCCAAAGTTGTTTTAATACTAGGGCAGGAAATGCTACTTTATTCCATAGTCGCAAAACGAAACCCTAGAAAATCTTCATAAGCTTGGTTGAAGTGTTAAGAGAAGTTGTTTAGAAACTTCTAAGGGTCGCTTGGAGCGGGTTGGAGCGTAAGGAATTGGAGCTAAACGTTGCCCAGGATCAACTTATAATCTTGGATAATTTTGGGCTTATCGAGGTAATAATCTATGTCCCCCCTATTGTAATTGGATATTACATGTTGTAGTAGTTATACTTGAGTATATTATATTGGAAGGATGATTATAAAGGATTGAACTGTATTTACATTGACCGCATTTACAGTAGACTTGTGTAGTATTATTGTGAGCGAATTGAACACGTCAGGTTAGGCGTGTAATCCACGAGTTGTTGGCACAGTGGCGGGCCTTGATAGGAGAGATTTATGTGATATCGGGGGGGGGGGGAGGTGCTGCCGAATTTTCTGTAGAATAAAGGAATCTTGTATTTAGAATATTCTACGAAGAGATCTAGGAGTTGATAAACGTTTTATGGCCAGTATAGGTGGGAGTACTACGAGTAGCGTATTCTACTTGGAGGGTGGAAAAGGCTAGCAAGGTTGTAGTACTTGGAGCAATTTGCTAATTGTCGATAATCGTCGCGAGGTATGTGAACCTCTTCCTATCTTTTCTAGCATGATTGTTGTGAACTATGTAGTACGGTAGACGTACATGTGCTAAGTGAATTGGTTGGTTTAAAACATAAAGTATTATAATAGCTTTATGGGAAGTTAGTTATAACGACTTTATGTAGGTAAAAGAATGATTTATTGATTTTAGAAGTTAAGAGACTTGATCTTGAAAGATAAGAGACTTGACTTATAAATGACTTGATAGGAAATATTAAGGACTTGGTTTGTGTTAAACAGTTGTGAAACCGCTTTTATGAGAAATGGGTATTTGGTCTTTAAAAGGAACTTGATTTCTAAAAGAAAAGAGACTTGAGGAATTGAAGAGTTTTTGGTTTAAAAGAGAGACATGGTTTTGTCTTAAATTGGTTTAAAACATAAAGTGTTATAACAGCTTTATGGGAAGTTAGTTATAACGACTTTATGAAAGCAAAAGAATGGTTTTATCATTGGTTTTAAAATGGTAACTTGATTTAAGTATAGGTTACTTGTTTTGAAAAGAGTAAGTATTTGAGTTTTAAAGAATATACTTGATGTTGTTTTAAAAGGAAGGCACTTGGTTTAAAAAGTATAGAGTACTTGATTTTAAAAGCCTTGTAAAGGTTTTTACGAAAGTAAAGTAATTTGGTTTGAAAAGGAAATGTGTTTTTGATACTACAAGTATTAGTATCTTTTACGTAAAAAGAGGTCTTTTTGAAAGAATGAAAGTAGGTATTATTTTTGGGTTTGAAACCCGTATTGTTGACATAAAATGAAAGTACCTTGAGTTGTGTGTAACTTGCCTATGTTTGCGTGGTGATAGCCTTTGTTGTGCAAGTGTTGTATTTCCGTGCTACCGCGTCTCTCGTTGGAGGGCCGACTATCTGGTTGATTGATGGACATACTGACACGATGGGTGGCCCACGAGTATGCTTCCATTTTGATTATTACTTTGTTATTTCCTTTGGACATACTGACACGATGGGTGGCCCACGGGTATGCTTCCATTAGGATTATTCCATGGACTAGCTCTCCGCGAGGTTTCTTGATCGGCTGGTATCCGGTAGTTGGCTCTCGTACTTGCCGAAGTCGTGGCTGTTTTGACAGTATCGGTAGTTAGCCTTCAGACTTGCCTGTTCGGTTTGTGTGAAGTCTCGTGATTCCGTCTTGGTATCTGGTAGTTAGTCTTCGTACTTGCCCCGACCAGCTACGTGGCGCAGGCTTGGTATCTGGTAGTTGGCTTTCGTACTTGCCCTGGGTCAGCTTCGTGGTATGGTTATATATATTTGTTGGTACGGCTTTGGTATCTGGTAGTTGACTTCGTACTTGCCGGTCGATTGATGACGCGGCTTTGGTATCCGTAGTTAGCCTTCATACTTGCCGTCACGGTTTTATAACACAGGTGGGACCTGGTGTTCATGTGTACTTCTTGGTGTTGTTATATCATAGACTGCCGGCAGTGAGGAAGGTATTCCACGGGCATGATTGATATTGTGGGCGTGAGACCCATAATTATAATTGAGTAATGACTTTGAGGGCGTGAGTCCCTGACTTGACGTGACTGCTTACATATTATGTACTGTAGTTTGGGTATCATATATGTCTCTGCTTTATATAGACTACTATAATTTCATTTCTGATATTTTGATTTCACATACTTGGTACTGTTGTCTTGACCTCGCCCGGGGCTGCGTTCATGCCGCGGTAGAGTACGTTGGTTGTGGATCCTCGCTCATAGGATCAGTTCAACGTTTTGGGAAGCTCGTTTCTCGGAGGCTCATCTTTGGTATAGTCCACCGGTGTAGTTACTTGTACATTCAGGGGTATGGTGGGACCCTGTCCCGTCATAGTTATGATTACATTCTTAGAGGTCTGTAGTACTATTGTGGGCAGGGTTTGTAAAAGGATTTAACTGTTCAGGTATATATATATGCAGAAAGGTAACCGTTTTGGTTAGCCTGTTTCTTATTTTATCTTGTTTCATGTTTAAGTTTTTATTTCCTGATTTTCTCGATGTTGTATCGCTAGGTGCAGGGGTAGGCACGATCCACGGGCGAGTCGGGTCGTGTGAGGTACCTGATTGTTGATCCTCGCTCATAGGATCATAGTTCAGCGTATTGGGAAGCTCCGTTTCTCCGGAGGCTTATCTTTTGGTATAGTCCCCTGTTACTGTAGGTACTTGTACATTCAGGGGTATGGCGGGGCCCTGTCCCGTCATGTTGTATAAAAACTCTTAGAGGTCTGTAGTACTGTTATGGGCAGGGTTTGTAAGGATGTAATTGTTCAAGTTTTTTTAGTTATATATACAAGAAGGTAACCGTTTGGTTGGCCTGTTTTATTATCATATCTCTTGTTTCATGTTTAAGTTTTTTATTTCCGCTGATTTTCTCTGATGTTGTATCACTAGGGTGCCCGGGGTAAGGCACCAGTCACGGGCCCGGGATCGGGTCGTGACACTTAGTACATCACCATAACATCAATGCATACTAGTCTCTAGAGGGTTAAGAATATACCTATAACTATTGCTTCACTTTCCCTTTGTCGTTCTAATCATGTTCCTTCCCTGCACGACGCACAAAAGGAGGAGGTGAACCAGTCTTTGATCACGAAGGCTGAGTCTCTACATCCGCGCTACCTCTGGTTGGACAATTTCTCGCAAAATGGCCCTGCTGGCCGCATGTAAAACAAACTCCCATACTAGCACGACACTCCCCATCATGGAGCCTACCACATAGCCACAACGAGGTAGGGTGGTCCCGTCGCTAACATCCTGTTTCCCCAAAACACGAAACCTTGGAGCCACGACTGCTCCGAATTTCCGAATGTCACGAAGGTGTGGTGGAGCACTCCGTCTTTGGCGGAGCGCATAACTAGTCTGTTCGAGGCCGCCTCGAAAGGTCACCAGAGGACCTCGCTGTCTGGCCTCTTCTGCGATCTTGGTTATTCCGTCGACCTCTACGCTCACACCAAGTGCATAAGCTGCGTGCGGGCAATATCCATGCGGTGAAGAGCTACTCCGTGCAACTCTGCTAAGTAGTCATCGAGTCTGTGACATAACGGTGCACTCTATCCTCCGTATACGCCACTAAAGCGAGGACATACGCAAACGAGTCAAACTACACATTGTATTCCCGAACAGTCCGCCGCTCGCCTCAACATTAAAAATCTATCTCGCGTGCTCTTTCATACAGGAGGCAAGAAATGGTGAGAAATGCCTTGAGAACTCGTCCCTGACTGCTGGAAGTGCATGCTCACGGGGCAGCTCATGAATCAAACCACGATCGTGCGGTATCACGCGGCCGATGCGAACCTAGGACCACCGACTCGGTCTCGAGCCTTGATCACTCTCATGATCCGTCAGAATCGCTTCGGATGAACTCCTGCGGATCATCCTCAGGCCTCGACCCGTAGAACTTTGGCGGCTACAACTCAGAAAGTCCCGTAGCCTCAAACTATCCGATCTCGGGTTAACCACGGGTGCTCTTGGGCTGCTGCGTCGGCTATCCTCGTATGCGGCCCACGATCACGGCTAATGGCGGGCTATCTCCTCAGAACCTATCTCCTACCCGGTGTGGGGTGGAGGCTCGGTGTCGTGGTCTCGGTAGAGGCCGCCGCTTTGCTCGCAGCCTCCGCCTGTTGCCCTTGCCGCGGCCCTGGTTGCCTTGCGTGGAGGCATCACTGGTAGACAAAGAATACGTCAGAGGGAGTCCAACTTATAGCACAGCTCTAAGGCACGATCTCAGAGTAAGAAGAATGGAAACCAATCCTAAATATCCAATAGCCTCCTGATTATAGATGTGGTGCACAACACACCGATAATCAGGACTCTACTAGATACGGTATGTAGACACTTTCCGAGGATTAACTGCTCTGATACCACTTTTGTCACGACCCGACCTCGGGCCCGTGACTGGTGCCTTACCCCGGGCACCCTAGTGATACAACATCAGAGAAAAACCAGCGGAAATAAAAACTCATGAAAGAAAAACAGTGAAATAAGAAAACAGGCTAACCCAAACGGTTACCTTTTTGTACATAAATGAAAACTTGAACAGTTACATCCCTTACAAACCCTGCCCACAACAGTGCTACAGACCTCTAAGAATTTTAAAACCATAACGACGGGACAGGGCCCCGCCATGCCCCTGAATGTACAAAAGTCTACTACTTCAGGGAACCGTACCACAGGACAAGCTTCCGGAGATATGGAGCTTTCCGAGAACTGAACAACGATCCTAAGAGTGCAGATCAGCAAGTTATGTACCTCCACCTGCGGCATGAACGCAGCCCCCCGAAGGAGGTCAGTACAACAGGTACCAAGTATGTAAAACTGAAAAATACTGTAAATGAAATCATAATAGTCTATATAAAACAGGAGACATGTATGCCAACCAAACTACAGTTCACAATATATATAGCAGTCATGTCAAGTCAGGGACTCATGCCCTTAAAATCATCACTCAAGTACAACCCGGGAATTTAACCCGCACAAGGGCCGGCATCTCACCTCGGTATAAGCATGGCCCTGGAACCGTCCTAGTGGGCCCATACCCGTGGACCATCCAACGTGTCGGTATGCCCAAAGGAGATAACAAGATAATAATCACTGTGGAAGCATACCCGTGGGCCACCTAACGTGTCAGTATGTCCAAACAAATCAAGATAATACTCACTGTGGAAGCATACCCGTGGGCCACCCAACGTGTCAGTATGTCCAAACAATAACAAGATAATACTCACTGTGGAAGCATACCCGTGGGCCACCCAACGTGTCAGTATGTCCAAACAATAACAAGATAATACTCACTGTGGAAGCATACCCGTGGGCCACCCAACGTGTCAGTATGTCCAAACAATAACAGATAGTCGGCCCTCCATCGAGGGACTCGGTAGCACAAAATCAAACACTTGCACAAAAAAGGCTATCACAACAAGCATAGGCAAGTTCAACGTACTTTCGTTTCATGTCAACAATCCGGGTTTCAACCCCAAAATACTACATACTTTCATTCTTTCAAAAAGAAGATCTCCTTCTTTTCTTTCGTAAAAACAACTCGATAATAATATCCGTAGTACCAAACACGTTCATGTTTAAATCAAGTACTTTAAACCCTTTAAACACAACGTCAAGTATACCCTTAAAACCCAAGTAACTAACCCCTTTAAGACCAAGGTACTCCTACCTTTTAAAACCAAGCCACTTATATTTTTCCATCAAGAAGAGTTCAATATTTGAAAACAAGTTACTTATACTTTTAAACTCAAGTTACTTCTCTTTTCCCAAAATCAAGTTACATGACCTTTCAAAAAGCCTTTAAGTCTCCTTACTTTAGAATGTCAGGAAATCAAATAAAACTTTATTCTTTTAAAGACCACGTACTCATTACTCACGAATGAGGTTTCACACTTTTCAACACCACTTAGGTCAATTATATGTCAAGTCTTTTATCTTTTGAAAACAACAAACAATTCTTTTACCTACATAAAGTCGTTATAACTAACTTCTCATAAAGTCATTATAACACTTTATGTTTTAAACCAACCAATCACAACTATAAGCATTTATGAGACCAAGAGGACTTATTCTTTAACAACCGAGTACCCATTACAGACGTATAGGAGTTTACTACTTTTTCACACAATCAAGACCTTTACACTTCATATCAAGTCAAGGCACGAAAGGGAAATCAAATTCCTTTAACACATGTGCGTCTACCGCACTATATTTCACAAATAGTCATGCTCAAGAGGATAGGAAGAATCACATACCTCGCGACGATTGTCGACAATTAGCAAAATGCTCCACAGTACTATACCCTTCAAGTAGGATACGCTACTCGTAGTACTTCAATCCTAATATGGTCATAAAACGTCTATCAATCTCTAGCTTCGAACGTAGAATAAACTAAGTGCAAAGTCCCTAAATTCTACGGAAAATCGGACAGCACTTCCTTTGTTTTAACATACTTTGACACCTTTTTCAAGGCCGAATTCAATAACCAACGCCACATTTAAGGCTCAATTAATTCAGCAAATACAAGGGGATTACACGCCTAACAATACGTGTAAAATTCCGCCCCACAAAAATACAAAATAAACCAATAATTTCCATGCCATTCTTGGCCAACAATATAACCAATCCTAAATCCTTTCCAATTATTTTCCAATCCAAGTTCTTAGGTCTAACATGATATCTAGCCCTAGACATCTTCAACAACTACAATTTCCCTCTTTACAACATGTGACGACTAAATTAGTAACCAATTTGAAGTTACAATCCTAAGGCTAACATGCCCATTTTCGGTTTTCAACAAGACAACAAGATCCAAATCTATTCAAACTTAAATATAACAGCCTCAGGCTCATTTCCAAACTACTATAACTAGTATTATAACTCATATCCAAGAGAAGGGGAAACTTTTACCTTTTGGAATAGCCCACAAAAGCCCTCTTTCTTCAACTTCTTTCCCTTCAAACTCGTCCACCCACGCTTCCCACAAGTTCACCAAAACTTTGCCTTCTTGCCGCCGCTCCAACAATTTTCCCCTTAGGCTAGGTTTTCTTCACAAACTAGAGAGAAAGGGAGAGGAGTTCTTAGGAGGGTTTTCAAAATGAAATGGCCAAGTCTTCCAAGACTTGGCCCTAAAATAGGACCCTTTTCTGGTCAAAAGGATGAGAGGGACACTTGTCACCCTCCCATAGGCTTTTAACAAAATATCCCCTGTTTTTCGCCCTTTCTGCGAAAAATCCGCGCTTGGCGACGCGGCCGCCGCCGCCATGGCGCTCCACGAGAGAATAATTACTGCGTTCGTGCGCGCGGCCACCGTCCGGCCGCGCGCTGACCTCAGTGAACCTCAAGATAACCGGTGCGCGGCACTCGGCCCGTGGCGCGTGACTTCGAACGAAACCATCGCTTTGCTCGATTGCGCCGAACTTGTAATTTCCATAACTTTCGACCCCGGTGTCCTATCGACGAGCGGTTTGTTGCTGTTACACCCCGTGTTTACAAGACATGTTTATAGGTAGTACGTAAGAACTCGCAGGTGTTAAGATTTGAGACTTGTAAAAATTTATCGGAATTATGGATTTGTCGGAAAACGAATTATTGTGACGAATGGGAGGGAGACACGTGTCACCTCCCCTTTTGATGCCTTGGTCGAATTTAGGCATGGCCAATATGGTCATTTACCATAAGTCTTGGATGACTAATGTCTTGCAAGTTGTGGCATGAGAAAGTTGACTAAGTCAAGGTCAATTAGTCTTGATATTTTGTAAGGCTTCATCTAAACCACCCATTTGGTTACATCTTAACCCTCCATGTCCCTTTATTATACTACTAGTAGCATGAGAGAGCCAACACTTAGCCATATTTCACAAGAATTTGAAGAAACTCCTTGTAGAGCTCTCGGGTTCCCCATTTCAAAGAAGGAAATTTTTTTGTTTGTTGTCCAATAATCTCCCCACTTTAAACCAAGGTTCCTAAGTGTATAGTGAGTGTATCTCAATAGAAAAATCTCGTAAAAAGATAGTTTTCGTATTAGTCGCAAAGTGAAAACCTAGTGGCTTTCTAGGTTTTGGATTGGAAGTTGAAAGGAAAGTTGTTGGTGTTGTTCTAAGGGTCTCAACAAGCGGATTGAAGTATATTGGAGAGGCTCTAAACTACTAAGGAGCGACTTCGGATTTGGATTTGGATTAAGAATCGTTAAGGTATAATCTTGTCTTTTAAGGTGTTACAAGATTATGTATTTATATTGTTGTTGTTAGCTTTACATGTTGATAGCATGAAGTTGGTATGTTGAAGTTTATAAGTATTATGGATTGCTAGTAGCTTAATCCAGAAATGTTGTGCAAGCCACTTGAAAATTTGATTACTAATTGGTCGTTTATTAGAAATCGCCGCATGTTACTTACTTGAAGAAATTGGTTGTTATAATCAAATGCGACTTGATATCATGTTAGGCTAATAACTTGGATTGAAATAGAAATTGGATAAGAATAGGTATTGTTGAACTCAAGGTGGCGAATTTGGACTTGTAGTTTGTTATTCATTTGTATTGGACTACCTTCTAAATTGTGAGCCAATTGGGGCTGTTTGGTTATTCATTTGTATTGGACTACCTTCTATATTGTTGTGAGCCAATTGGGGCTGTTTGGTTATTGTATTTCGGCCTTGAAAAAGGTGGCAAAGTAAGTAAAAACAAAGGAGGTGCTGTCCGATTTTCTGTAGAATTTGGCGACTTAGCACTTAGAATATTCTACGTTTGAAGTAAGAGGTTAATGGACGTATTGTGACCATGATAGGTTGAAGAACTAAGTATAGCGTATCCTACTTGAAGAATGGAATAGCTCAAGGATGAAGTACTTTGGAGCATTTTACTACTTGTCGACAATCATCGCGAGGTATGTGAACCTCTTCTTTCTTTGGCATGATCCTACGTATGAAATATCCATGTGATAATATTTCAAGATTCCCTCTACTCTTAGAAGTTAAGAAGTATTTACATTGTTTATTCTAAATTAAAGTATGTTTAAATTGTCCTAAGTCCTTACTAGGTCTTATGGGAGATGTTGGTAAGAATGGTTAGGAAATTTTGAGATTTGATTTAAAGGCTATGTGCCTTGATTTGTTTAAAGTAAGTAAGTGGATTTTATGTTCGAGAATGACTTGAAGTTATATGATTTTAAGGGAATAAATTACTTGGTTTTGGAAGGTATGGAACTTTATATTTTTTTTTGTATAAGTAATTGGGCTTGAAAGGAAGTATGTTATGAAGTTTTAAGACTAAAAACTTTGATTGTCTTTTAAGGATTATGAAGTTTTAAACGATATGATTCTTTTTAAGTATGTATGTATGTAGTATCTTTGGATCCAGTTTTCCTAAATGTTGTAAGAATAAAAGTGTCTTAAGTTCTCTAAAATGAAAGGTTGTTATAACGACTTTATGGGAAGTTGTTATGACGACTTAAGAAAGAAGTAATAAGGCGGTTTAAAATGTTACGTAAGGAAAATCACAGAGCCTACAAATAGGCGGATTACGTTATGAGATACACCGAGCCTACAAATAGGCGGATTACGTTATGAGATACACGAGCCTACACATAGGCGGATTACGCCATATTACCCCAAGCCTACATAGTGGGTTACGTCATCTTACACAAGGCCCACATGCGGGCGAATTATGCTACATGATTCCACAAGACACCGAGGCCCACAGCGGGCGGATTATGTCACATGATTCATGATGCAGTGTCCCGCAAATGGACCGGATTATGTTATGTAAGATATGTAAGTTATGTGAAAAAGACTGGATTAAACTCTTAAGTATGTATGTAATAATATGTTGTTAAATAAGAATATGTTGTTAAATTTTATTGAAAGAATGAAAGGAACGGTTAATATATGATTGATTTCAGGAGTTAAAAGGGCATTCTTTTATACAGACATGATTTGGTTATTGCATTTTATTTACATTCCATACTAAATTTTTGTTATCGACCCGGCCGGCTGCGTTAAATGCCCGCAGTGATAGGTACACGGGTTGGTGATCCTTACTCTTAGGATCTGTTGATTTTGGAAGGAAGCCCTTTCACTCCGGAGCTTATCTTTTAGTGCAGTTTCACGATGTGGTAGACTTATGTACATTCGGGTATGGCGGGCCTGTCCCGTGATTGAAATTCTTAAGTCTGTAGTTACATTGTGGAGTCGGTTTGTAAAAGGAAAGGGATGTATTCTTTGTTGTTATGTATATATATGTGTCCAGGAAGGTAGCCTTATCGGCTAACATGTGGTTTAATTTCTCGTTATTTTATTTTATAAGTTTCATGTATGTTCCGCTGCTATTCTCTGATGTATACCTGAACAGGGTGCCCAGGTAGGGCACCAGTCGCGGGCCCGGGGTCGGGTCGTGACAAAAGTGGTATCAGAGCAGTTAGTCCTCGGAAAGTGTCTACAGACCGTGTCTAGTAGAGTCTTGATTATCGGTGTGTTGTGCACCACATCTATAATCAGGAGGCTGCAGGACATTTAGGATTTGTTTCCATTCTTCTCACTCTGAGATCGTGCAGTAGAGCTGTATTAATAGGTTGATCCGTCTCTGACGTATTCTTATGTATGTGAATCAGCTATGCCTCGCGGAAGCGACGAGGCCCGGAAGGGCAAAGCAGCAGCGAGGCGCGGTGGTGCGTAGAGAGTTACCAGGAGTCGGGCACAGACTATGCCTGAGGTAGTAGGCGGGTCGGCGAAGTTCACCACTGGCGATATTAGAAGGCCAGGCGGCGGTAGCTCGAGGTTCGTGCGACCCCGATTCATTCCGAGCGGTAGAATTTAGAGATTATGGAGAGCGGTCGGGCTTTTGACTAGCATAGTGGTAGGCGGCGCCGTGAGCGAGTAGCTAACCCTAGAGCCGACAGTTTGAGGATTCGGGATTTTCTGGGTTGTAGTCCACCCGAGTTTTATGGTTCGAGATCTGAGGATGATCCCCAAGAGTTTGTTCGGCAGCTACAGCGGACTATGCAGGTGCTTAAGGCCTCGGAGTCAGAATCAGTTGTGTTAGCTTCTACCGTTCTGCGATATTGCGTTGAGTAGTTTGAGTCTTGGGAGCTGTCGAGAGGGGTGGGTGCTCGTCCAGCGGTTTGGGATGAGTTCACAGAGGCCTTTCTTGGTCACTTTTTGCCTCCTGAGATGAAGAGAGCCCGTGTTGATAGGTTCTTATCTTTGAGGCAGAATGAGAGGACCATTAGGGAGTACAACCTAGAGTTTGACTCGTTGGCTAGGTATGCGCACACTATTGTGGCTAACATGGCCGATAGAGTCCATAGCTATGTTATGGGACTAGACCGTGATATGATCACTGCTTGCCTGGGAGTGGCCCTTCAGCTAGGAATGGATATTGCGGGATGCGAACATATGCGAGGATTGAGGGCGAGAGAGCGAGGACCGACCAGACCAAGGCCAGCCAAGAGGCGAGGCAGCGAGGGTTGGGGTGATTTTCGAGCGGAGAGCCTCAAGAGCTAGGTCTGATTGGCCGGCGCGAGTGCTCCTTCCCGATTTTGGCGGGAGGTTACATCACCGGTAATTCGAGGCCGGTCGAGCTCGTGGCTTGGATTCGTATCGCGCATGGGTTCTAAGCGATCGGGGCCCCTCTTCCTCGGTGTTCCGCAGTGTGGCCGACATCACCATGGGAATGTCGTGCGTGCTCATCGTGCTGTTTTGCACGTGGCCGTCGAGGGCCATATGTTGAGGATTGTCCTAGTAGGAGAGTTGCGGGAGGATAGAAACGATCACCGGATCGATTGCGGGTTCTTCGCCTTGATAGCTAGGCGGGATGTTCATACACTGGCAGCCGTGGCGGTCGTGGTGGTGGAAGTTCAGATTTAGCGGTCCTTTGAACCGCTATATGAATTCAGTATATCTTGGCCCTTTCTGATTTGTATGCATGATAAGGTTATTTTATGTTTAAGTATCAAGAAGGATAATATTGAAATTATGTACGTATGCTAGAAGTAAGTTGGAAGTACGAAAATATAATCTTTTTAGGCCTTGAATGTGAGTATATAGAGATGATGCACACTATGGATTGTTTCCTCGTTTGGTTTGTGATGGATAAATATGCAAGTGCGGTATGTTAGGGCCATATGTGGCATAATTAGGTTTTGCTAAGTGCAAGTTTATGAGACTATGCCAAGGAATGATAGATTGAGCTCCGAAGGAACATTCGGGGACGAATGTTTCTAAGGGGGGAAGAATGTTACACCCCGTGTTTACAAGACATGTTTAAAGGTAGTACGTAAGAACTCGCAGGTGTTAAGATTTGAGACTTGTAAAAATTTATCGGAATTATGGATTTGTCGGAAAACGAATTATTGTGATGAATGGGAGGGCGACACGTGTCACCTCCCCTTTTGATGCCTTGGTCGAATTTAGGCATGGCCAATATGGTCATTTACCATAAGTCTTGGATGACTAATGTCTTGCAAGTTGTGGCATGAGAAAGTTGACTAAGTCAAGGTCAATTAGTCTTGATATTTTGTAAGGCTTCATCTAAACCACCCATTTGGTTACATCTTAACCCTCCATGTCCCTTTATTATACTACTAGTAGCATGAGAGAGCCAACACTTAGCCATATTTCACAAGAATTTGAAGAAACTCCTTGTAGAGCTCTCGGGTTCCCCATTTCAAAGAAGGAAAAAAAATTTGTTTGTTGTCCAATAATCTCCCCACTTTAAACCAAGGTTCCTAAGTGTATAGTGAGTGTATCTCAATAGAAAAATCTCGTAAAAAGATAGTTTTCGTATTAGTCGCAAAGTGAAAACCTCGTGGCTTTCTAGGTTTTGGATTGGAAGTTGAAAGGAAAGTTGTTGGTGTTGTTCTAAGGGTCTCAACAAGCGGATTGAAGTATATTGGAGAGGCTCTAAACTACTAAGGAGCGACTTCGGATTTGGATTAAGAATCGTTAAGGTATAATCTTGTCTTTTAAGGTGTTACAAGATTATGTATTTATATTGTTGTTGTTAGCTTTACATGTTGATAGCATGAAGTTGGTATGTTGAAGTTTATAAGTATTATGGGTTGCTAGTAGCTTAATCCGAAATGTTGTGCAAGCCACTTGAAAATTTGATTACTAATTGGTCGTTTATTAGAAATCGTCGCATGTTACTTACTTGAAGAAATTGGTTGTTATAATCAAATGCGACTTGATATCATGTTAGGCTAATAACTTGGATTGAAATAGAAATTGGATAAGAATAGGTATTGTTGAACTCAAGGTGGCCGAATTTGGACTTGTAGTTTGTTATTCATTTGTATTGGACTACCTTCTAAATTGTGAGCCAATTGGGGCTGTTTGGTTATTCATTTGTATTGGACTACCTTCTATATTGTTGTGAGCCAATTGGGGCTGTTTGGTTATTGTATTTCGGCCTTGAAAAAGGTGGCAAAGTAAGTAAAAACAAAGGAGGTGCTGTCCGATTTTCTGTAGAATTTGGCGACTTAGCACTTAGAATATTCTACGTTTGAAGTAAGAGGTTAATGGACGTATCGTGACCATGATAGGTTGAAGAACTAAGTATAGCGTATCCTACTTGAAGAATGGAATAGCTCAAGGTTGAAGTACTTTGGAGCATTTTACTATTTGTCGACAATCGTCGCGAGGTATGTGAACCTCTTCTTTCTTTGGAATGATCCTACGTATGAAATATCCATGTGATAATATTTCAAGATTCCCTCTACTCTTAGAAGTTAAGAAGTATTTACATTGTTGATTCTAAATTAAAGTATGTTTAAATTGTCCTAAGTCCTTACTAGGTCTTATGGGAGACGTTGGTAAGAATGGTTAGGAAATTTTGAGATTTGATTTAAAGGCTATGTGCCTTGATTTGTTTAAAGTAAGTAAGTGGATTTTATGTTCGAGAATGACTTGAAGTTATATGATTTTAAGGGAATAAATTACTTGGTTTTGGAAGGTATGGAACTTTATATTTTTTTGTATAAGTAATTGGGCTTGAAAGGAAGTATGTTATGAAGTTTTAAGACTAAGAACTTTGATTGTCTTTAAGGATTATGAAGTTTTAAACGATATGATTCTTTTTAAGTATGTATGTATGTAGTATCTTTGGATCCAGTTTTCCTAAATGTTGTAAGAATAAAAGTGTCTTAAGTTCTCTAAAATGAAAGGTTGTTATAACAGCTTTATGGGAAGTTGTTATGACGACTTAAGAAGAAGTAATAAGACGGTTTAAAATGTTACGTAAGTAAAATCACACCGAGCCTACAAATAGGCCGGATTACGTTATGAGATACAGGAGCCTACAAATAGGCGGATTACGTTATGAGATACAGAGCCTACACATAGGCGGATTACGCCATATTACCCGAGCCTACACATAGGCGGGTTACGTCATCTTACACCGAGCCCCACAAGCGGGCGGATTATGCTACATGATTCCACAAGACAAGAGCCCACAGCGGGCGGATTATGTCACATGATTCATCAGTACACCGTGTCCTGCAAATGGACCGGATTATGTTATGTAAGATATGTAAGTTATGTGAAAAAGACTGGATTAAACTCTTAAGTATGTATGTAAGAATATGTTGTTAAATAAGAATATGTTGTTAAATTTTATTGAAAGAAGGAAAGGAACGGTTAATATATGATTGATTTCAGGAGTTAAAAGGGCATTCTTTTATACAGACATGATTTGGTTATTGCATTTTATTTACATTTCCATACTAAATTTTTTGTATGACCGGCCCGAGGCTGCGTTAAATGCCGCAGTGATAGGTACACGGGTTGGTGATCCTTGCTCTTAGGATCTCTGTTCAGTTTTTGGAAGGAAGCCCTTTCACTCCGGAGGCTTATCTTTTGGTACGGTTTCCCTGATGTGGTAGACTTATGTACATTCAGGGTATGGCGAAGTCTGTCATCCTTGTGATTGAAATTCTTAAGTGCAGAATTACATATTGTGGGTCGGTTTGTAAAAGGAAAGGGATGTGACTGCTGTTGTTATGTATATATATATATGTGTCCAGGAAGGTAGCCTTATCGGCTAACATGTGGTTTAATTTCTCGTTATTTTATTTTATAAGTTTCATGTATGTTCATTGCTATTCTCGATGTATACAGGCAGTGCCTGTGTAGGGCACGATCGCATGCCCGGTGGGTCGTGATTGCGTTGGGAACTAGATTTAACGGACTACACTAGGCTTTTTAAACACCTATCAATTCTTAACAATCAGGTGCAACACTCCAAGGTAGACTCAAAATCCGTCCAACACATGTTTGTCAACTTATCTTTCAACTTTCAAATCTTATATTCCTTGGTATGTTCTTATCTTAACTTCTTGAATTTACGGGGTGTAACAGGTTTACTCTAGTGATGTAAATAAGGATAAATGACTTGAAATGTAGAAAGGCAAATTGATTTAAAGGCATCAATTGCTTAAAGTTTTAAAGTAAAAAGTCACTTGATTTAGAAGCCTATAAATGTATTTCTAAAAGGTATTGTGACTTGTCTTGAAAAGTAGATATGACTTGATACTACGGTTATTAGTATCTTGGAGTTTTATATGAAAAATAGTCATTTTAAAAGAATAGAAGTACGTAGTACTTTGGGTTAAATTCCCGGATTTTATAATGACATGTTAGTGCCTTAAGTAAACTAAAATGAAAGTGTATATAAACAAAGCTAATAAGAAGTTAGGGAATTTCTTAAATTGCTTACGTTATGTATGATAAGCCGGTGGTGCTTATGTTATGTATGATAAGCCGGTAGTGCTTATGTTATGTATGATAGACGGTTGTGCTAGGTTATGTTATTCTTGTGGGGTAAACCCACGGGTTACTACTTATTCCATGGATTTGCTACCCATGATGCGAGTGCGGCGTTTGTACGCATTGCGGGCCCATCGGGCCCATGCGGGTGAAATAGTCACATGCGAGGCGGATGACCTCATTGCGGGTCCACAAGACCTATGCGGGTGAAATAGTCCCAAGAGTAGGATTGCTTAATGATACTACGGGCGGTTGGCCCTACTTTGATCATGAGCCTCCTATTTTTTTGCAGTAAAGTATACTCTTGTTTACTCTCATTGTTAGTAAGGCACAGTGTACTGTTATGTGAGTTATCATACATGTATCCAGCTTTATTTTTAGACTTTATGATTTCATTTCAGTACTTTCAGTTTTACATACTTGGTACATCTGTTGTACTGACCCCCTTTCCTCGGGGGCTGCGTTCATGCCGCAGGTAGGGGTAAGCAGGTGGTGGATCCTCATTCTTAGGATCACTGATCAGGTGCCAGAAGCTCCATTTCTATGGAGGCTTGTCTTTTGGTACGGTTTCCCTGATGTTGTAGATTTATGTATATTCGAGTGCAGCGGAGCCACAATAAAATCCACGATTGTTATTCTTAGAGGTATGTAGTCATGTCTTGTGGATTGGGTTGTAAGAACAAAGATGTAACTGTTTTTATTTTGGGTTATGTATATTTTCCGGAAGGCGGCCTTGTCGGCTAGCCTGTTGATATTTGATGTTAAGTATTTTATGAGTTTTGTATGTTCCGTTGCTATTCTCTGATGTATACTTGTATGGGGTGCCCAGGTAAGGCACCAGTCGCGGGACCGGGGTCGGGTCGTGACATTATAGTTGTTAAAGTTGTTTGCGACTATATAACATGTTAGAAAGACAATATGGATTGAAAGGATTTGGAAAATATATTATGTGGTTGTACTTTGTAGCCGAGAATGATATTTAATATTGGATTGTTTTGTATAAATTGTTGGGCAGAATTTTACATGTCTTGTAAGGCGTGTAATACCCTTTGGATAGCTGAATTGTTGAGCCTTAAATGTGGCATGTTTGGTTGTTAAATTTGGGCCTTGAAAAAGGTGGAAACGTGCATAGAAACAAAGGAAGTGCTGCCCAAATTTCCGTAGAATAAGTGACTTTACACTTAGAATATTCTACATTTGAAGCTAGAAGTTGATAGACGTATTATGGTCATTATAGGTTGACATACTACGTGCGACATATTGGACTTAGCAAGTGGATTGAACCGAAGAGGTATGTAGGACTTTCCCTATCTCTTGAGCATGAGTTTTATAAATATATAAGTACGGTGGGCGTACGAGTTTTAAAGGAATTCGGTTTTGTTTTGATATCATTGACTTGATGTAAGAATGTCCAAGTTTGGTTGAGTTAGAGAAATAACTCACTTGATTTTAAAGGAGGAAAATGCCTTAGTTTTCTAAAGCATAAAGTTGTTATAACGGCTTTATGGAAAGTTGGTTATAACGGATTTATGAGAAGTTAAAAGAATGGTTTACTTGATCGATTTCAAAAGAGGATCAAAGATTTGATATAAAGAAGGGTAACTTGTTTAAAGGTATAAGTTACTTAGATTTTCGAAAATGGAAGAATTGATTTCAAAGCCTTGAAATAAATTTCTAAAGGCGTAGTAACTTGATATGGAAAGTAGATATGCCTTGATACTACGGGTGTTAGTATCTTGGGGTCTTTTGTTTATATGAAAAAGAGTCATTTTAAAAGGATAGAAGTACGTAGTACTTTGGGGTTAAATTCCCGGATTTTTCATGATATGTTAGTGCCTTAAGTTAAATAAAATGAGAGTGCATGCTAATTAAGTTTAATAAGAAGTTGAAGGAGTTCTTAACTTAATTATGTTATTTATGGTAGCCGGTTGTACTTGTGTTATATTATTCTTCACGGGGTCATTCCCCGGGCATGTTGCATGTTGCATATTTCGTGGATTTGCTCCCCACGATGCGAGGAAGTTACCTCATGCGAGTCCGTAGGGCTCATGCGGGTGAAATAGTCCCATGCGGGGCGGACCAGTCCTATGCGAGGAAATTACCTCATGCGGGTCCACACGGCCTATGCGGGTGAAATAGTCTCAGGAGTGGGATTGCGTGATATTACTACGGGCGGAAGGTCCTAGGTTAATCACATGCTTCCTATTTTAAGAACCGGAAATGTTTACTCTTGTTACTCTCATTGTTAGTAAGGCACAATATACTGTTAATTCGGTTATCATACATATCTCCAGCTTTATTTTAGAACTTATGATATAAATTACAGTATTTCAAGTTTTACATACTTAGTACATATTTTGTACTGACTCCCTTTCCTCGGGGGCTGCGTTCATGCCGCAGGTAAGGGTAAGCAAATTGCGGATCCTCACTCTTAAGATCACGGATCAGTTGTCAGAAAGCTCCATTTCTCCGGAGGCTTATCTTTTGGTACGGTTTCCCTGATGTTGTAGATTTATGTACATTCAGGGGCCCTATCCCGTCACAGTGATTATGTCAAAATTCTTAGGTATGTAGTCATATCTTGTGGGTCAGTTTGTATAAAGATGGATGTAACTGCTGTTGGATATGTACTTGTATATATATGTCTAAGGAGGTGGCCTTATCGGCTAGCCTGTTATTTGTTTTTTTGTTGATGTACGTTAGGAGTTTTATGTATGTTCCGCTGATTTTCTATGATGTATACCTGTAAGGGTGCCCAGGTAGGGCACCAATCGCGGGCCCGGGGTCGGGTTGTGACAGATTTTCTCTGATGGTTACCTGTAAGGATGCCCAGATAGGGCACCAGTCGCGGGCCCGGGGTCGGGTCGGGACAATACGTATGTTGATTTACTCTATGTAAAAAGTATGTCTAAATTATCCTAAGTCCTTACCAAGTCTTATGGGAGATGTTGGTAAGAATGGTTAGGAAGTTATGAGGTTTGATTTAAAGTTATGTGTCTTGATTTATTTGAAGTAAGTAAGTTGATTTTATATTTGAAAATGACTTGAATTTATATGTGAAAAGGGACTTGATTTTATAAGTGGAAGTTATATGATTTTAAAGAGAATAAGTTACTTGGTTTTGGAAGTGTATGAAACTTTATTTTCAAGTTATGGGACTTGATTTCTAAGGTATAGATGACATGATTTTATATGTATAAGCGACATGATTTTAAAGAATGTAGGTTATGAAGCTTTAAGACCATGAACTTTGATTTCTTTAAAGGATTATGAAACGTTATTTTCAAGTTATGTGACTTGATTTCAAAAGAGTATGTAACTTGAGTTTTTAAAAAAAAGTAGAATTGTATGGATTTTAAAAAGAAAGGAGTTCTATGATTCTTTTAAGTATGTATGTACGTAGTACTTTTGGGTTTAGTTTCCTTAATGTTGTAAGAAATGAAAGTGCCTTAAGTTCTCTAAAAATGAAAGATTGTTATAATAGCTTTATGGGAAGTTGTTATAGCGACTTAAGAAGTGAAAAGATGGTTTAAAATGTTATGTAAGGAGAATTACACCGTGTTCCATAAACGGGTCGGGTTACGTTATCTAAGGAAAGTTACACCGAGCCTACAAATAGGTCGGGTTATGTTATGTAATACACCGAGCCTACAAATAGGTCGGGTTATGTTATGAGATACACTGAGCCTACAAATAGGCCGGGTTATATTATGAGATACACCGAGCCTACACATAGGCCGGGTTACGCCATATACACCGAGCCTACACATAGGCCGGGTTACGTTATTTTACACCGAGCCCCACAGGCGGGCCGGGTTATGCTACAGATTCCACAGTACACCGAGCCCCACAGGCGGGCTGGGTTATGCTACAGATTCCACAGTACACCGAGCCCCACAGGCGGGCCGGGTTATGCTACAGATTCCACAGTACATCAAGCCCCACAGGCGGGCCGGGTTATGGTATAGATTCCACAGTACACCGAGCCCCACAGGTGGGCCGGGTTATGTCACATGATTCATCAGTACACTGTATCCCGCAAATGGGCCGGGTTACATTATCACGTATGGATAATCAAAGCAAGCTAAAAAAATAAGAAGTCCCTCCATAAAGGGCCGGATTATGTTATGTAAGATATGTAAGTTATGTGGAAAAGAACTTGATCAAAATCTTAAGTATGTATGTAAGAATATGATGTTAATTCTTTTTTAAAAGAAGGAAAAGAACGACTAATGTACGATTGATTTCATGAGTTAAAATGGCACGGTAGGATCTGGTACTAAATTTTTATACTTGCCCCTGTCATTCTTTTATAAAATTATGATTTGATTATCAGACCTTATTTCCGCTTCCATACTGCACTGTTAGATCGACTTCTTCGGGCTGCGTTCATGCCCGCAGGTATTAGGTACCCAGGTTGGTGATCCTCGTTCTTAGGATCTCTGTTCAGTTTTTGGGAAGAAGCTTCATGTCACGACCCGACCCCGGGCCCGCGACTGGTGCCCTACCTGGGCACCCCTTTCGGTATACATCAGAGAATAGCAGCGGAACATACACAACAGATAAAATGGTTAAACATAAAAATAACCACAGGCTAGCCGATAAGGCCACCTTCCGTAAAATATACGTAATAGAACAGTACATTTTTTTCTTTACAACCCAATCCACAATGTGACTACGCACTTAAGAATAACAACTCAAGTGACGGGGCCCCGCCATACCCTGAATGTACAACAACCGACAATACCAGTGGATAAGCCTCGGAATAAAGGAGCTTCTCAGCGGTGAACAATGATCCTAAGAGCGAGGATCAAAGAACTGCACTCTACTGCACAGATTTAACGCAGCCGGCGAGGTCAAGACAACATGTACCAAATATGTGAAACAGAAAATCAGAATGAAATCATAAGTCTAAAATAAAGCCGAGATGTATGATAACAAAATTACAAGACACGGCCTTACTAACAATGAGTAAATCAAGAGAATACGTACAACATCACAATAGGAGACTCCCGATCATATCATGGGTAGCGAACCCCTAGAAACATGTGGTATAACGTCTTGGGGGTTTCTACCCCTCATTTATACTCTTACCCTGAAGCAGGTGGTATAACGTCTTGGGGGTTTTCCCCTCATTTATACTCTTACCCTGAAGAAGGTAAAAAAGCAGGTGGTATAATGTCTTGGGGGCTTACCCCTCACTTATACTCTTATCCTGGAGAATGTGGTATAGCGTCTTGGGGGTCTACCCCTCACTTATACTCTTACCCTATCTCAAACCGGCCGTCATACAATAAATAATCAAGTTAGAAATCCCCCTAACTTCTTATTAGTCTTATTCATCCACACCCTCATTTTAGTTCACTTAAGGCACTAATATGTTATTATAAAATCCGGGAGTTTAACCCAAAGTACTACGTACTTCTAACCTTTTGAAAATGACTCATTTTCATATAAAACTTCCAAGATACTATAAACCGTAGTATCAAGTCAAAATTACTTTTCAAGACAAGTCACAATACCTTTAGAAATAAAGTTAGGTTTCTAAATCAAGTGACTCATTTTCTTATAAAATCTTAGGCAATTGATGCCTTAAAATCAATTTGTCTTTCATTAAATCAAGTCATTTATCATACTTAAATTACTTAGAGTAAACCACTCTTTTTAACTTTCCATAAAGCTATTATAACCAACTTCCCATAAAGCCGTTATACTAGCTTTATACATTAGCAACTTACATACTTCTTTATAACCAAGAGACTTAAACTTTCCAACAAAACAAGTATCAAAAATACTTTCAACATACTTAAAGTCTCTTAACTTTTGCAAACCAAGATATCCTTAATATTTAAACAAGTGAGTTAACTCCCTAACTCAACCAACTTGGACATTCTTAAAATAATCCAAGGATATCAAATGGACCTAGATTGTCAAAATCTCAGACGCTCACCGCACTATACATTTACAACCTATTCATGCTCAAGAGATAATAAAGTTCCACATACCTCTTCGGTTTAATCCACTTGCTAAGTCCAATTCGCCGTACGTAGTATGTCAACTTATAATGACCATAGTACGTCTATTAAATTCTAGTTTCAATCGTAGAATATTCCAAGTGCAAAGTCACTAAATTCTACGGAAAATCTGACAAAGACTTCCTTTGTTTCTACTCACTTTGCCACCTTTTCAAGGCCGAATACAATAACCAAACACGCCACATTTAAGGCCCAAACAATGCAATCAACAATAGGGGATTACACGCCTACTAGACGTGTAAAATTCCGCCCCACAAACGATATCAAATTAATACAACATACTAGGCCAATTCGGCAAATGTGAAGTACTACAACATCAATTCTTATCCAATTTCCATTTCGATCCAAGTTATTAGCCTAACATGATATCAAGGCGCAATCGATTATAACTACTATAATCTCCAAGTAATTAACATGCGACGATTCTAATAACGACCAATTTGTAATCCAACTTCACATGGCTTACATTACATTTCAGATTCTAAGGCTACAAGCAATCCATAATACTTATAAACTTCAACACATATCACATGATCACTAATAACTTATCATAACATGAAATCTTCAATTACAAAAGTAAAATGAAGGTTATACCTCAATTAGCCCAAATATGATCCAAGATCACAAGTCGCTCCTTAGCAACTTTAGCTCCTCCTTTTGACGTTCCAATCCACTCTAAGCAACCCTTAGAAGCTCATGAATAACTCATCTTCAAGTTCCCACTTCAAAGTTGGATAACTCCTTAGGTTTTCGCCTTGCGACTAACCCGAAAACTATCTTTTTCTGAGATTTTTCTATTGAGATATGCTTACAATACCCTTAGGTACCTTGGTTTAAAGTGGGGAGATTATTGGACAACAAACAAAAAAAAATTCCCTTTGAAACCATGCCAATGCCGTGAGCTCCCTTAAGAGCAAGAACAAGTTTTTCAATTTTTTTTCTCTAAGTGTGGAATGACAAAGTCTTGCTACTAGTATACTTAAATAACACAAGGAAGGGTCAAGATTAAAACAAATGGATGGCTTGGATACATTTCACATGGATCTTGCCTGCCGCCTCGACTTTAGTCAACAATGTTAAGCTCTAGCTTTAGCAAGACTTGGATATTTAAATTATGGTCAAATGACCATTCTAACCATGCCATTTTCGTCCAAGACCATTAAGGGGGGGTGACACGTGTCGCCCTCCCGTTCGTCGCAATATTTTGTTTTCCGAAAATTTCCAAAATTCCGATAAATTCTTACTCGTCTCGAATCTTAACATTTGAGTTCTTACGTACGTTCTTATAAACCTATCCTGGAATTTTCCGGGGTGTAACACTTCATTCACTCCGGAGGCTTATCTTTTGGTACGGATCCCTGTTGATGTAGATTATGTATATTCAGACTTATCTTGCCCTGCTCGGTTTGTGGACGGTCTCGTGATTCCGGCCAGTATCCGTAGTTAGTCTTCAGATTGCCCCGCCAGCGCGGGCGCAGCTTGTATCCGTAGTTGGCTTCGATTTGCCCGGGTCGCCTTCGTGGTATGGTTATGTAGATTTGTTGGTACGGCCTTGGTATCCGTAGTTGGCTTTCGACTTGCCCCGATCCGTCGAGGATGCGGCTTGTATCCGTAGTTAGCCTTCGATTGCCGCAGACGGTTTTATGACTCGTGTGGACTCGTGTTCATGTGTACTTCTTGGTGTGATTATATCATAGACTGCCGGCAGTGAGGAAGGTATTCCACGGGCATGATTGATGTTGTGGGCGTGAGACCCATTGTATATTTGAGTAATGACTTTGAGGGCGTGAGTCCCTGACTTGACATGACTGTTTATATATTGTGGACTGTAGTTTGGTTATCATACATGTCTCCTGCTTTATATAGACTATTATGATTTCATTTACAGTATTTTTACAGTTTCACATACTTGGTACCTGTTGTACTGACCTCCTTCGGGGGGCTGCGTTCATGCCGCAGGTAGAGGTACATCGGTTGTGGATCCTCGCTATTAGGATCACGTCATTGCTTCAGGAAGCTCCGCTTTCTCGAGGCTTATCTTTGGTATAGTCCCCTGTCAGTGTAGTTACTTGTACATTCAGGGGTATGGCGGGCCCCGTCCCCATAGTTATGGTTACATTCTTAGAGGTCTCAGAGTACTTTGCAAGGTGGTTGTAAAGGATGTAATCGTCTGCTATATATATATACATGAAGGTGACCGTTTTGGTTAGCCTGTTTCATACTTTATCTCTTGTTTCATGTTTAAGTTTTTATTTCCGCTGATTTTCTCTGATGTTGTATCACTAGGGTGCCCGGGGTAAGGCACCAGTCACGGGCCCGGGATCGGGTCGTGACAGTTGTCATCTTAGCAAGACAAGTGGAGGGGTGCCACGTGTTGCCCTCCGATTGGTCCAAAATATTATAATTTTTCGAAGGTCCCCGCGAAATTGTGAAATTCTCGGCGGACCCCATATTATCAATTCCAACACCTTATAATCCAATACTAAGTCCATAAATCCAATTAGAAGTATTATACTCCAAGTTAATAATTTTTCCGTCGTCACATTTTTTTCCGAAATTTTCCTTAAGAAAATGTAATTATTCTTTCCTTCCAAAATTCAAATCTTAAATCCTTAATCACGTTCTCAATTAGTAGCCCTGGTATTACGGGGTGTAACATCCTTCCCCCCTTAGAAACATTCGTCCTCGAATGTTCATCTAAGGTCTCAATAGTTAGCTAGTATTCCACGATTCTCGATTATTCCATGTCCCAATCTTACATTATCTCTCCCCTCATACGGGTAAGATAGTTTCTCATAATCTCAATATCATGTTGTCCTAATCATAACAACCATATTTACTCCATAAAATATTATTCGTGCATCTCACTTAAGCATACAACATAGTTTAATCTAATAACATGGTATGTCCATAAGTCAATTAAACCTGATCTTTCAAGAGTCTATCACAATCTTAGTCAGTTCATTACTTCTTGACTATTCCAAATAAGTACATATATAAAGCCTAGGTGTGGATTCAATAAACTGTTTCACACCTTCCAAGTAATTATTAAGGCTTAATCAAATCATGGTAACTCATAGTCATTCTAGGAAACACACATATGACCCCAAATAAATACGCTCGTACAGATACACATCATCATTATACCAACTGTACAATAGTTTTACCAACCTGGATACGAAGTCCATATAATCCTTTCTGGGTCACTGTTGCCTTTCTCATATCTGCAATCAAAATAACACGTTAGGGAGAGACTACCCTAACAACACAGCTCTATCGCACGATCTTAGAGTGAGAAGAAGGGAAATCGATCCTAAATGTACTATAGCCTCATGTTTATAGATGTGGTGCACAACACATCGATAAACAAGACTCTACTATACACGGTCTGTAGACATTCCGAGGACTAACTGCTCTGATACAACTCTGTCACGCCCCAAATCTCGGGCGTGGATCGGTGCCCATTCTCGCACCCTTCTACCCATACAACATAAATAAACCGCGGAAGATAAATAACACTCATTTTTTTAAAACAAAGGCAAAGCCGGAAAGACTTCCGTATAAATATAAATCACCCGAAAGGGTCTACGCTGTACAACAATGTAAATACAACTTACACCAGTCCAACCCACATATGAATACATACCTCTAAGAAGGTGACAACAACTATGAAGGGACAAGGCCCCGCCGTACCCCTGAATATACCTAGCCATAATGACAAACTCCGGAACTTGGAGCCATCTCAAAATGCTGAACAAGGATCCTAAGCTCGCGGATCCACAACTGTGTACCTAGACCTGCGGACATGAACGCAGCCCCCCTAAGGGGGTCAGTACAACAAGTACTAAGTATGGAACGGAAATAAAATACATTAAACAAGATCATAACTGTACAAAAGAATGACATGGGCAAGTATAAAAATTAAAATATCAGATCCTACCGTGCCATTTTAACTCATGAAATCAATCGTACATTAATCATTCTTTTCCTTCTTTCAATAAGAATTAACATCATATTCTTACATACATACTTAAGAATTCGATCAAGTTTTTCCACATAACTTACATCTCTTACATAACATGATTCGGCCCTTTATGGAAGGATTTTTTATTTGGGAGCTTACTTTGATTACCCATTTGCGGGACACGGCGAATTCATAAAAAGTCTTCCCACGGCGTATATCGCCTACCATTCTCGGGACGCGATAAAGTCATATAGTTCGCCCATAAAGGTATCTCGCCGCCCATTCATGGGACGCGATAATGTCATATAGTCTGCCCATAAAGGTATACTGCCCGACCCATTCCTGGAACGCGATAATGTCATATAATCTGCCCATAAAGGTATACTGCCCGGCCCATTCCTGGGACGCGATAATGTCATATAGTCTGCCCATAAAGGTATACTGCACGGCCCATTCTGGGACGCGATAAAGTCATATAATCTGCCCATAAAGGTATAATGCCCGGCCCATTCCTGGGACGCGATAATGTCATATAGTCTGCCGATAAAGGTATCTCGCCTACCATTCTCGACGCGATAAAGTCATCTTTACATAACATTTTAAATCATCTTTTCCTTTCTTCTTAAGTCGTTATAACAACTTCCATAAAGCTATTATAACAACCTTTCACTTTAGAGAACTTAAGGCACTTTTATTTCTTTTTACATTAGGGAAAATTAAATCCAAAAGTACTACGTACATACATACTTAAAAAGAATCATAAAACTCCTTCTCTTTTTAAATCCATAAACTTTTTCTTTTAAAAACTCAAGTTACATTCGCTTTTGAAATCAAGCCGCTTAACCTTTGAAATAATTCATGGAAACCAAACTTTTTAAATCAAGTCACTCCTTCCTTTAAGAATCAAGTCCCATAACTTGAAAAATAAAGTCTCATAACCTTTTTAGAAATCAAGGTTCATAGTCTTAAAACTTCATAACATAAATGTTATACCCCGTATTTCCAGAGTATGTATGTGAAAACGTACGTACGAAAGTTTAAGCCTTAAGGTAGGCAAGGTTCGAAATTTGTGCACAACCAGAAAGAGTCGTTTCAGAAACATTTTACAAACTTTGCGAAGGGAAAATTCCGGCTATGTCATTTATTATTTTTGCGGATTTTTCCGAGAGACGAAATATTTTGGACCAACGGGAGGGTGACATGTGTCACCCTCAAAAAGTGGACGGCAAGGGCATTCTTTGGCACATTTTTTGTGCTCTTTCTTGGTCAAGGGTTACGTAGGATATTTTTTGTGGTAGATGGATAAGGACACATGGATGAATCCTCCCCCTACACTTGCCTTGCAATTGGCTTCATCTTGGCCATTGGTTGGCCATTGCTTGACCTATAAATACCCCCCTTAGTTGATGAACTTCTTCATCCACAAAATGTTTTCTAAGTGTTAAAATCCTCCCCCCCTCTTAGAAAGAGCTCTCGTCCAAGCCCTCTCCCCCTCCCCCTTAGAGAGGCCCTCGTGAGAACCCTCCCTTGCCTAGTTGGTTTAGAAATACACCCCCTTTGTGGTATAGAAATACTTCTCCAAGTATTGTTATAATACCAAAATACTCTAGCCCAAAACCTTTGTAGTATTTCCAAGTACCCTCTATACGAAAAGCCCAGAAAATACTACTATACTTTCCTTTAGCCACTAAACGAAACCCTAAGGAAAATCTCCATAATTGGTTGGAGTACTAAGTAGAAGTTGTGTAGAACTTCTAAGGGTTTCTTGGAGCGAATTGGAGCGTTCAAAATCGGAGCTAAACGTTGCTCAGGATCGACATTAAACTTGGATAATTGTGGGCTCATCGAGGTAAATACTACTGTCCTTCTATTGTAATTGGGAATTAAATACTGTAGTAGTATAAAAATGAATATAAAATTCATAGAAGAGAATTGAACTGTAAAAGAGGGTTATTACAGAAAATACTGGAATAGATCACATCAGAAGAATATTAAAGTAGAAGTTTAAACTGTACTTACATAGGACTGTATTTACAGTAGACTTATAACCTTTATTGGTTGACTGTTCTGCGAGTAGCATGTACTACTTGGAAGGTGGACAAGGCTAGCCGGGTTATAGCCGTGGAGCGTTTTGCTAATAGTCGATAATCGTCGCGAGGTATGTGATTCTTCCTATACTCTTGAGCATGATATTTTAAAGGAATATATATAGTACGGTAGACGTACGTGTGACAATGTCTTTTGACCTAAGCCTGAATAATAATAATCTGGAAGTATTTTACAAGAAGATATATATAGTACGGTAGACGTACGTGTGTTAACTGAATATAGTTTTGCGGAAATGTCTTCTGACTTAAGCCTGAATAATAATTACGGCCATGTCTTCTTACTTAAGCCTGAATAATAAAGAATCTTGAATGTATTTCAAAAGAATTAAGAAACCTTTTTGAAAGAAGAGTAACGCTTGGTTTTAAAAGTTTAAGAGTTATACTAGCTTTATGGGAAGTTAGGTATAACGACTTAAGAGAGATAAAAAGAATGGTTTATTAATTTTAGAAGTTAAGAAACTTGATCTTAAAAGATAAGAGGCTTGACTTAAATGAATTAATATGAAGGTTTGTGTGAAACCTCATTCGTGAGTAATGAGTACTTGGTTGTTAAAAGGAATAATGTTTTACTGACTTCGGAAATCAGAATAAGTATCGAACAAACCACATCAGCGCTAATAAAGGGAAATGTATTGACTAATAAATTATTATTAAAACCAGTAGAAACCTCCATCTGCATAGAAGCTAAGATGAGACAAAATGATATTACATTCCCTAGATCATGGCTGCTTTAATAAGATTGTTATGAACAAAGAATAACCTACTCACACATAAGGCATATGTTTTTCAAATTGTTTTAAAAGATTAAAACTATGAACTACGAAACCTTTTCGAAAATGAGAAACTTGAGCATTGAAATTAGGCAAACTTGAACGTTTGGAAAATAATGTTGTTACTTGATTTTACAAAGGGAAGTGTTTTGGTTTACACTCTATTTTTATACTACGGGTATCGGGTGACCTTTGTAAAAGAAATGGATCTTTAAAAAAGGAATTTAACGTACGTAGTACTTTAGGGTTAAAACCCGGACTTTGACATAAAATGAAAGTACCTTGAGTTGTGTATAACTTGCCTATGCTTGTTTTTGTGTAACTTGCCTATGCATGTTGTTGTGTAACTTGCCTATGCTTGTTGTGATAGCCTTTGTTGTGCAAAAATTGTGTTTCTATACTACCGCGTCTCTCGATGGAGGGCCGGTTGACTTGTTGAGAACTTACTTGGACGTACCGGCAGTGACGGAAGATTCCACGGGTATGCTTCCATTATCATTGTTACATGGGCATGTCTACACCGATGATGGATTCTGTGGACATGTGACCATTATGGTTATTTATGGCGAAGTATCGTGACTTACGGTTGTGATCGAGTGCATAGCTTTACTTGCCCCGTCATACGTGGACGGTGGATCTGGTATAGGTTATCGCGACTTGCGCGTGTCGCCTTCGGCGGCGTATCGTGACTTACGGTTGTGATCCGGTGCTTAGCCGATTCACTTGCCCCCGTCAGCTACGTGGCGCAGGGAGGAGCTGGTGGAGGCTATTGCACTTGCCAAGTGTCAGCTTCGAGAGACCGTGTTTGGATGGAGCTTCGAGACTTACTGTTGTTATCTGGTGCGTATCCGATTTACTTGCCCCGTCGCCTACGTGGCGCGAGGAGGCGGTGGAGGCTATTGCACCTTGCGTGTCGCCTTCATGATATGGTTGTACGATATTATTGGTACGGTCGGATCCGGTAGTTATACTTGCCGACGGTTTTATGACAGTGGGACTTGGTGTTCAGGTGTACTCCTTGGTGTTGTTATATCATAGACTGCCGGCAGTGAGGAATGAATTCCACGGGCACGAGTGATGATTTGGAGGGCGTGAGTCCCTGACTTGATATGACTGTGTATATGTTGTGTACTGTAGTTTGGTTATCATGTCTCTTGCTTTATATAGACTATTATGATTTCATTCTGATATTTCGATTTCACATACTTGGTACTGTTGTCTTGACCTCCTTGAAGTGCGTTCAATCCGCAGGTAAGTACATCACCGTCGATCCCCGCTTTTACGATCACATTTCAGCGTATTGGGAAGCTCCGTTCCTTCAGAGGCTTATCTTTTGGTATGTTACCCTGAGTCTGTAGGTTCTTGTACATTCGGGGTATGGCGGGGCCCTGTCCCGTCATAGTTGTTGTAAAAATCTTAGAGTGCATGCTTGTTGTGGCGGGGTTGTAAGGATTGTAACTGTTCAAAGGTCGATATATATATATATATGCTGAAAGGCAACCGTTTTGGTTGGCCTATTTTCTTTTATCTTGATGCATATCTAATTGTATGTTTAAGTTTTTATTTCCGCTGGTTTTTCTCTGATGTTGTATCACTAGGGTGCCCGGGGTAAGGCACCAGTCACGGGCCCGAGTTCGGGTCGTGACAATAAACTCTTTTAATTTAAGTAACATATACTTTTATGAGTTGTGAATAGGTTATACTCGTTTATAACGATCTTATTAAAGCAGCCATGATCTAGAAAATGTAATACAATTTTGTCTTATCCTATTTCTATGCAGATGGAGAATTCTACTCATTTTAATTTAATTGATTGTCGATACATTTTCTTTTATTAATGCTGCAATGGCTTGTTCGATACTTATTCTCATTCGTGCAGTAAATTAGCAAAGTCAACTCGACTCCAAATACTTCCTAACGACTCTTACCAACATCCCCTATAAGATTTGGTAAGAACTTAGGATATCTTAGACATAACTTTTACATAGAGTAAATCAACATACATACCTCTTAACTTCTGAGAGTAGAAGGAATCATGAAATAACACCACATGTATATTTCATACATAGAATCATGCCAAAAGAAGGAAGAGGTTCACTGTTATACCCCGTATTCTCAGGGTATGTATGCGAGGACGTACGTACGAGAGCACGACAGAAAAAAATTGGAAAGGAAGAAAGAGGTGATTCTTCCACGGAAAAAGTTTCCGGTTTTTGTAAGGAAAAATGTTCGTTGAAGGGAATTGGGTTCCCAGATTTGGAATTTGGGCTTCTTAGATTATATTAGAATTATGGAATTTTATTTTCGGAAATGGTCACGTGGGGCCCACGGGAGAAATTTACGGTTTTGTGGGGCCCACTTTGTTTTCGAGATTTTGGCCATTGTGGATATTTTTTTCGGAAGACGTTTTATGAGGGCCAATAGGAGGGTGACACGTGTCACCCCCGCCTAGGTGGCTTGGCCGATTGACATTTGTGCACAACACCCGGTTAGAGTCGTTTTTTGACGAAACGTTTTGCGTAACTTGCGAGGGGAAAATTCCGGCTATGTCTTTTCTTATTTTTGCGGATTTTTCCGAGCGACGAAACATTTTGGACCAACGAGAGGGTGACACTTGTCACCCTCAAGTGGACGGTAAAGTGAAGCTCAAGTGGGACGAATTCATGCCTTGTTTTGGCCTTGTTTTGTGCAATATTTTGTGCAATGTTTTGTGGCTTGTTTTGTGGAGTAGGGACTAGGGGGCACTTGGGCACATCTTGGCCCTCCACTTGCCCCCCACATGGCTTGATCTTGTCCGTTGGTGTCCCTATAAATACCCCCTTGCTTGAAGGTTTTTCTTCATCCCTCATTTCATTCTAAGTCTTGAAATATCCCTCCCCTCTTCTAGTTGTTCTCGTCCTAAGCCTTCCCCCCTCCCCCTTTGAGTGGCCTTGTGGCCGAGAGCTTCCCCCCTCCCCCCTTTGTAGTGTCTAGCCGAGGGGTACCCCCCCCCTAGCCTAGTTGTTTCGTATAATACACCCCCCCTCTTGGTAGAAATACTCTCCAAGTATTGTTATAATGCCCAAAATACCTTAGCCTTTACCTTGTTGTATTCCAAAAGTTACCTCTATACGTAGAGCAGGAAATACTACCTTTTGTCCTTTTAGTCTCAAACCGAAACCCTAAGGAAATCTTCATAGTTGGTTGAAGTATTTGAGTAGAAGTTGATTAAGAACTTCTAGGGTTGTTTGGAGGCGGATTGAGCGCACGGAGTAGGAGCTAAACCTTGCTCGGGATCGACATTATAACTTGGATAATTTTGGGCTTGTCGAGGTAAATATTCTTGTCCCTTATTGTAATTGGAGATTACATGTGGTAGGAATATATAGTTGAGGTATACTATATATAGAATGAACATTATTGTGGCAATGTCTTTTGACTTAAGCTCAAGAATAAAGAATCGTATTTACATAGGATTGTATTGCGATAGACTTGTGTAGTATTCTTTGTGTAGAATTGTACACGCCAGGTTAGGCGTGTAAACCCCTGGTTGGCTTAGTAGCCGGCCTCGATAGAGGAGGAGATTTCTGTTTGCGGAGAGTCTTCAATTTTCTGTAGAAAGATAGAAACTTGTGTTTTGGGGTTAATAGACGTTTGTGACCTTTATAGGTGAAAGTACTAAGAGTAGCGTATTCTACTCGAGGAGTGGAAAGGACTAGCAAGGTTGTAGTACTTGGAGCATTTTTGCTTATTGTCGATAAATCGTCGCGAGGTATGTGAACCTCTTCCTATCTCTTCTAGCATGATATGTGTGAACTATGTAGTACGGTAGACGTACATGTGTTAACTGTGTTTGATGGTTCTTAAAACATAAAGTGTTATAACGGCTTTATGGGAAGTTGGTTATAACAGCTTTATGTAGGTAAGAAAATACTTTGTGGTTTTAAAAGGTAACTGATGTGAATTATAACTGGCTAGTTATAATAAAGAACTTGATATATTTCAAAAGATTTTATAAATCGTTTTGAAGGGAGAGTAACACTTGGTTTTAAAGGTTTTAAAAAGAGTTATACTAGCCGTGGGAGTTAGGTATAATGTCTTAAGAGAGGTAAAGAAAATGGTTTACTGATGTTAGAAGATAAGAGACTTGATCTTATAAGATAAGAGACTTAACTTATTTGTTTTAATGTGAATGTTTGTGTGAAACCTCATTCGTGAGTAATGAGTACTTGGTTTTATTTAAAGGGATAATGTTTCTTGATTTGGAAATCGAATGTGTATCGACTGCACCAACTGCGGCGTTAATAAAGGAAAATGTATTGAATAATGATGTATCGTATTAAAACCGTAGAAACCTCCATCCGCATAGAAACTAAGATGAGACAAAATGATATTACATTTTCTAGATCATGGTCACTTTGTAATAAGAATGTTGTAAACAAGAATAACCTACTCTCACGTGAGACATATATTACTCAATTGTTCTAAAAGGAATCAAGTGATTAAGTTTGGGAACTATGAAACCATTTGAAAATAAGAAGCTTGAGTAATTGAAACTAGGCAACCTGGAACTTAGGAAAAGAATGTTGTTACTTGATTTTGAAAAGGAATGTGGGTTGGTCATTCTGATACTACTGGTATCGGGTGACTTTTATAAAAGTAATTGATCTCTTTTAAAATAACTTAACGTATGTATTACCTTGGGGTTAAAAACCGGACTTTGGCATAAAATGAAAGTACTTTGAGTTGTGTGAACCTTTATGCTTGTTGTTGTGAAACTTGCCTATGCTTGTTGTTGTGAAACTTGCCTATGCTTGTTGTTGTGAAACTTGCCTATGCTTGTGATGATAGCCTTTGTTGTGCAAGTGTGATATTTACGTATTCTGGCGTCTCGATAGAGTAGGTTGACTTGTTGAGAACTTACTTGGGCGTCTTTGGCGGTGATGGAGAATTCCACGGGTATGTTTCCATTTTGATTCTTGTCTTGTTGTTGATGTCACGTGGACATGTCTACACCGACGCAGATTCGGGCACGCGGCACGTGCGGCCACGGGTTGATTACCGGTATATGGTTATTACGCAACATGGGCGATGTCTACCGAAGCGATTCCGGGGCATGTGGCGTGCGGCGGGGTTGACCACCAGTATATTGTTATTGAGGTTACATGGGCATGTCTACAGAAGCGATTCCGGGGCATGTGGCCGTGCGGCGCTTGTTATTATTGTTGCATCATGGACATGTCTACCGTCACGAGATTCGGGGCATGCGGCCGTGATCACGAACATGATGGATGTTGTGGGCGTGAGACCCGTTGTTATATTTAGTGGCGACTTTGAGGCGTGAGTCACGACTTGGCTCTTTTATGTTGCGTACTGTATTTTGGTTATCATACATGTCTCCTGCTTTATATAGACTGGTATGATTTAAGCTGCGATATTCTGATTTCACATACTTGGTACTGTGTATGCGACCTCGCTTGGCTGCGTTCATGCCGCAGGTAGAGGTACATCGGTCGTGGATCCTCGCTCTTAGGATCTCAGTTCAGCGTTTTGGGAAGCTCCGTTTCTCCGGAGGCTTATCTTTTGGTATGTGTTTCCCTGAGTTGTAGGTTCTTGTACATTCAGGGGTATGGCGGGGCCCTGTCCCGTCATAGTTGTTGTATATCTTAAGTGCAGTAATCTTTGTTGTGGGCAGGGTTGTAAAAGGATTAAACTGTTCAAGTTTTATGTATACACTGAAGGCAACTGTTTTGGTTGGCCTGTTTATTTATCATGTCTCTCATTTCATGTTTAAAGTTTTTATTTCCGCTGGTTTTCTCTGATGTTGTATCGCTAGGGTGCCCGGGGTAAGGCACCAGTCACGGGCCCGATTTCGGGGTGTGACATTCACATACCTCGTTGGTGACTAACCCAAACGACAAGTAGCAATACTCTCCAATGTACTTCAACCTTATTGGCTATTCCACAAGCCAAGTAGAATGTGCTACACATAGTACTTCAACCTAAAATGACAATAGCACTTCTATCAACTACAAGCTATCAAGTGTAGGACTTATACCAAATAATGGCCCTCTAATTCTACGGAAAATTGGGCAGCACTTCCTTTGTTTCTACGTACTTTTCCACCTTTTCCAAGGCCCGTATTCATCAACCAACAAGACAAATTTAAGGCACAACCAACAGTTAGCCAAAGGGGATTACACGCCTAACTGGACGTGTAAAATTCTTCCCCACAGTTATACAAAACAGTCCACAAATCAGCCCATAAAAACAGTCCGCAATCCAACCATAACGAGGGTAAAATGTGAGGCCTTTTAACGCCTTTCCACACCCTTATTCCCTTAGGACTTTCATAAGCAACTACTACACTTAAACATGCATAACAACAACTAAATTTTCAGCATTTAATACCTCAAAACAGTCCACTAAACGACACAACAACGTCTAACAGTTTTGGCGGTTTCTACCACAACAACTACAACCCGTTAACTCGTTCCTTAATCCATTTTATTCCAATTCGAGTTCCAAAACTTCTATATAAGTTATAACAACTTATTAACAACAATATTAATCCATTATAACATGCAATAGGTGAAGATAACAACGACAATAACCAACGAATTCCATTTGCACCAAATCTGTCCCAAATCGGTTTTAGCCCCAAAAATGGCTCAAACGCTTTTTATTCTTCATTCTTTTCTAACACAAGTTCATCCATACATAATAACAAAAAGTAATATCCAATTACGTTAAAAGAAGAAGGACTTTTACCTCATGTTTTGCCCCAAAACGCCCCAAAACAGTCCGGTCTTTATTTGTGCGCAGTTTTCGTTTCGCTCCACTTTTTCAAGTTCCAATCACATATATGTACCCCCTACAACCTTAGGAACAACTTCTATTTGAATCACACTTCCAAAAGTCGACGGAACCCCTAGGGTTTTGACATCAGCTTTCGGCCAAGACAAGTAAAAACGTGTAGAATATTAATCTAGGCTTAGCACTTGATTTAAGGGCTTAATCTTGGAGAAATAAATTGATCAACAATGGGCTCTCGAAATTATGGAGCTAAAGGAAGAAGATGAGAGCTTATTTTTTGGTCTAAGTGTAAAGTGATCCAAGTCTTGCAAGACTTGGATATGTATATCCAAGTGGAGTGGGACCCATGTCCACTTGTCCCCTCTCAAAAATATCTAATTTGTTGTCATCTTAGCAAGACAAGTGGAGGGGTGCCACGTGTCGCCCTCCGATTGGTCCAAAATATTATAATTTTTCGAAGGTCCCCGCGAAATTGTGAAATTCTCGGCGGACCCCATATTATCAATTCCAACACCTTATAATCCAATACTAAGTCCATAAATCCAATTAGAAGTATTATACTCCAAGTTAATAATTTTTCCGTTGTCACATTTTTTCCCGAAATTTTCCTTAAGAAAATGTAATTATTCTTTCCTTCCAAAATTCAAATCTTAAATCCTTAATCACGTTCTCAATTAGTAGCCCTGATATTACGGGGTGTAACATCCTTCCACCCTTAGAAACATTCGTCCTCGAATGTTCATCTAAGGTCTCAATAGTTAGCTAGTATTCCACGATTCTCGATTATTCCATGTCCCAATCTTACATTATCTATCCCCCCATACGGGTAAGATAGTTTCTCATAATCTCAATATCATGTTGTCCTAACCATAACAACCATATTTACTCCATAAAATATTATTCGTGCATCTCACTTAAGCATACAACATAGTTTAATCTAATAACATGGTATGTCCATACGACAATTAAACCTGATCTTTCAAGAGTCTATCACAATCTTAGTCAGTTCATTACCTCTTGACTATTGCAAATAAGTACATATATATATGTCACGACCCGAACCCGGGCCCGTGACCGGTGCCTTACCCCGGGCACCCAAGTAGACATACATCAGAGTAATCAGCGGAACATAAAGACAATACATGAAACCAATGTAATAAGACAGTGAAATAAGAAGACAGACTAACCAAAACGGTTACCTTCAGTATATATATAAATAGCAATTTTTTTAACATGAACAGTTTAATCCTTTTTACAAACCACACGCCGATTTTACAGACCTAAGAATGATACGACAACAATGGCGGGGCGGGGCCCAAACCCCGAATGTAAACACTTACGACGGCGGGGACTATACCATGATAAGCCTCGAGAAACGGAGCTTCCCAAAGCTGACCGTGACGAGAGCTAGGATCAACGGCGGTGTACCTCAACTGCGGCATGAACGCAGCCCAAGGAGGTCGATGCAGTGCAAAATTAGTATGTGAAACTGAAAATACATCGTAAATGAAATCATAGCGATCATATAAAGCGGGAGACATGTATGATAACCAACTACGCTTTATAACAAAGCGATCATGTCAAGTTGGGACTCACGCCTCAAGTCATCACTCAAGTATAACAATGGGTCTCGGGCCCACAACATCAATCATGCGTGGAATACCTTCCTCCGCTGCCGTGATCATGATATAAAAGCACCAAGGAACACATGAACACCAGTCCCACGTGTCATAATAAAGCTGCGGGGTAAGTGCGAAGGCATAGCCGGGCTACTAAAAACCCACGGTACCAACAAGGTCATGAAGCGTATCATAAGATCTGCCTAGGCCGTCACATGATCAAAGCCGGCCACTTGCGCGATATCGATGTACGCGTCTAACCTCGGAACTCCGCGACTCCGCATAGGCCAATCTCATCGGCCCGCGTGAGGTATTCCCGCATCGAGGGTAGCTACTCCCGGCATCGTCACGGACCGCGATCGCGTAGCGCGTGGACGCGTGCCCGTAAGGGCGTCACTAACACGGAACTCGTAGCTCCGCGTAGGCCCGGGACTGCGTGAGGTATTCTCGAATCATAGGTCCATCGACGCTTTGAGTCTACCCGCGACGGAGGCGACTTAACCCGGGAATCATCTCGAGATGAATGCCACAATACTATCATAACGGTGATAGTTAATAAGCACAATCGAGAAACCCCTTCACACAAACATCACAAGATACTAACACACGTAGCGTCCCAACACGTTTACTTATCAACGCAATCAAGAAAGTATTACGGGCTATCACAAACCAATACAATCAAGTTGTTCACACAAGGTACCTTCTACTATATGATTAACAAAATCGGGTTTTATCCCCAAAGTACTTCATACATTAACTCTTTAAAAGATCGTTACTTTCTGATGTCACACAATACCCGTAGTATAAAATAGAGTGACTATCCTTTTAAAGTAAATCAATTACTTCTCTTTGTAAAATCAAGTAGCAACATTCTTTTCCAATGATCAAGTTTGCCTAATTTCCAATGTTCAAGTTTCTCATTTTAGAAATGTTTAGTAGTTCATAGTCTTATTCATTTGAGAATATAAATCTCCTTAAAAATATCTGAGAAACATAAGTCTTATATGTGAGTAGGATATTCTTGTTTATAACAATCTTATTACAGCAGCCATGATCTAGGAAATATCATTTTGTCTCATCTTAGCTTCTATGCAGATGGAAGTTTCTACTGGTTTTAATAATACTTCAAGTTCTTTATTAACACATAACAAGCCAGTTATAGTTCAAAGCGATTACCTTTTAAAAACCACGTGTATTTTCTTACCAACGTAAAGTTGTTATAACCAACTTCCCATAAAGTCGTTATAACACTTTATGTTTTAAACCAATCACATACATTTAGCACGTATGCGTCACTGGTACTACATAGTTCACACATATCATGCTAGAAGAGATAGGAAGAGGTTCACATACCTCGCGACGATTATCGACTAATAGCAGCGCTCAGTACCTCAAACCGCGGCTACTCCTAAGCCAAGTAGATCGCGCCACGCATAGTACTTCCACCTATAAGGCCACAAGGCGCTTATTAACCTAAGGTCTCTTCGTAGAACATTCTACAGAAAATTCGGCACACTCCCATGACAGCGGCGTAAATCTCCTCTCTCACGGTAGGCTACGAAGCCAACCGGGGGTTATACATCTAACCCGACGGGTACAATTCTACTCCACGATTACTTCACAAGTCTCATGTCTGACCCTAAGTAATTACAGTTCGATAATCTTCTTTAAATACTGAGCTTAAGTCGCGAGACATTGCGTAAGTATTATTCAGCTTAAGTCAAAAGACATTGCCAATAACTACGTTCGATTATATATAGTATACTTCAACTATATATTCTAACAATATGTAATTTCCAATTACAATAGAGGACAAGATATTTACCTCAATAAGCCCATAATTATCCAAGTATAAAGTCGATCTGGGCAATCGTTTAGCTCGACTCAGGCGCTCAACCTCTAAACCACCTAGAAGTTCTAACCAAACACACAATACTCAGCCGACTATGGAGATTTTCCTAGGGTTTCGGTTTTGTGGTGACGGGAAGTATAATAGTATTTAGGGCTTTTCGTATAGGTATAACCTTAGAATACAACAAGGTATATGGCTAAGGTAATTTGGGCATTATAACAATACTTTTGAGGGTATTTACATCGAGGGGTATTATCTGAAGCAACTTGGCTGGGGGTACGGCCACACTACTAGGAGGGGGGGGGTGTACCCCTCGGCCAAGGCCTCTAGGAGAGGGGGAGGCCTCTTGGCCGAACTCAACACTAAGGGGAGGGAGAAGATTTAACACTTAGAAACATTTAGGAAAGGATGAAGAATTCATCAAAGGGAGAGGGTATCTATAGCCTGACAAGGCGACCAATGGCCAAGATTGAGCCAAGTGCTACAAGTGTAGGGCAAGATATGCCCAAGTGCCCCTAGTCCACACTCCTTAAAACCCTCAAATATCTACCAAAATATCTACCACTGACCTCCCGATTCGTCCGTATGCGCCCTTGCCCGCTGATGAGAGGGTGCCAAGTGCGCTCTGGTTGGTCCAAAATGGTCCGTCTCACGGAAAAACCCGCAAAAATCAGAAAACCCATCGCCGGACTTTCCCCTTCGAAATTTATTTAAACCGTTTCGTCGAAAAACGACTCTAACCGGGTGTTGTGCACAAATGCCATTCGGCGAGCCACTGGCGGGGTGACACGTGTCACCCTCCTATTGGCCCAAAATAAAACATCTTAGAAAATATCCACAATGGCCAAAATCTCGAAAACAAAGTGGGCCCAAAACCGTAAATTTCTCCGTGGGCCCACGTGACCATTTAGAAAATAAAATTCCATAATTCTCTAATATTCCGGAAGTCCGAATACCAAATCGGGAATCCAATTCCCATTAACGAACCTTTTCCTTCACAAAACCGGAAACTTTTAGTGGAAAAATCGCCTCTTCTTCGCTTTCCGATCTTTACGTCGTATTCTCGCGTGCGTCCTCGCATACATACCACGGAACTACGGGTATAACATTCTTCCCCAGAAACATTCGTCCGAATGTTCCTTCTAAGTCTCAAGCGAACGCGTGCGGTATAGTCTTCACTACTATACTTACGAAACAATCACGCCACGGTGGCAGAAATACCCACGCAAAATACCGACATCCAAGTCCACGAGGAAACACCTCTAACATCACCACAAATAATACTACTTTTGTCACTTTGTCGCGAGTCTTGCTCCAACGACCCAACAAATGGTGCCGAATTGCGTCGATCATGAAGCGTCGTGCACTCGATTCTTACCATATTTACGATCGCTTTGGTATCGAAACTCGGGGTTACTATCTCTAACGAGGTCATCATTAGCGGGAACATTCGGATGGATCTTGATACTTTCCGAACATAACAATACGAAGACCGGACGTCCTTCCTCCAAGTCGGACGGCAAATGCTAACATATAGGCAACGGCCTATTCTTCACATGAACTCACAAAGGCCCAAGTAACTCGGGCTAAGTTCATACATTTCCAAAACTTCACACACTGTCAGGGGTGGTACTTTCAAGAAGACCGACCGTCGACACGAACTCTGGCGTCGTCGCCGATTATCCGCACAATTCCTCCGGTGCCGAACTTCTTCTAGACAAGCCGCCTTATCCGATCTGCTGGAACAAGCTGAACCACTAAATGAACGCGCCAACATCGAACCAATCGAGGCAATTTACACTTAGCCCCTGAGGCTTCACAAAGCGATATCCGAACAACGAAATGGTAGCTTAAACACTTCCTCCATAGGAGACAACAATCCCCACGACTACCTACGAAATCACGGCGGCAGAGGGCGAATGCGGTCGAGACTCGCCCGAGTTCTTAACACATGCTTGGTAAAACTTCGAAACAAAACAGCCGTAACACAGGCTCCATGCGTCATAAGGTGAAGGTAGGCACCGTGCAGCCTTACAACCTTCGATAAATCAACAACGCCAGTGAGCGGTCGACCAGAAGAACACGATGGGCTGCCCCATCGGCCGACCGGTCGAGCGCATCCACGAACTCGTCGTTGGTTAACTAAACTTGGGCCTAGCACCTCGTGACCCTACCACAAGGCGGGACCACCACAACCAGACACCACCGCCATACATGCCGCGGGTTGACCCTGGCGTGGCCTCAACCCGACCCGACAGCGCACAATACTAGCTCCGATCGAACAATCTCACTAATCACGTTACGAAAACCTGGCGGTCTTCTTAGCTCAACTACCCTCTTTCATTCCACACTACTAGGGACTGTCCCAACATAACTCACGTGCACTATGCACTCCGATAAAGTCAAACATAACACTACACCTTTTTCTCGAGATGGCCTCACCTCTAAGGTCTCTACGTATAAAGCTCTAAGGCTCACACTTTCTCCCCCAAAATCTTACTCGGTTAACCCACCATGATTTCTAATCACAACTAACATCTGCTATCGAACATAGCACTTAAGGTATACTCGCCTTGAAAGTTCTGAAGGACGCACGCTTTCTAGCCTCTTCTCATCGCTTGGTTAACGTCGATCTCACGTTTCTCGGCTGCTGCGCATGGCCGCATACGTGCCATGCTCAAGCCCAATGAAGAATTACTCTTGCACAACCCTTTCTTAGGTAGTCATCAAGACTCGTGGTACATTGGTATAATCTCACGGTAGCCAAATCCATGGCTAATGTGAGGTCGCCTCTTTGCGATCTACATTCTCGTTCGATCGTGGGCGAAGGTTCATATATCATGGCGCGATGGGATGCGCTGCGTGCCAAACTCTGCGGGGCTAGTGACGTCGCGAAATCCCGAATGAAGCACTACCTAGGTAAAGATTGGGCTGTGCCTCGTGACCCTCGAACTCTACTCGCAGCTCCGCCGCTTGCCTCACAGGCGGGTTGCCACTACGCGGAGCATAGCGGTGAAAGAAATACGTTAGAGGTCCAACTTACAACCACGGCTCTAAGGCACGATCTCGAGTGAGAAGAATAGAAACCATCCTAAAATATCCTATAGCCTCACGATTATTGGCGTGGTGCGCACAACATCGATAATCAGACTCTGCGGATCTGATGCGTAGACACTTTAGAGATTAAGCGCTCACGATACCACTTTTGTCACGACCGAACCGGGCGTGGCCGGTGCCTACCGGGCACCCAGTAGACATACATCCAGTAATCGAACATAAAGACAATACATGAAACGATGTAATAAGGCGGTGAAATAAGAAGACAGGCTAACCAAAGCGGTTACCTTCGGTATATATATAAATAGCAATTTTTAACATGAGCAGTTTAATCCTTTTTACAAACCACGCCCATAGCGATTACTACGGACCTCTAAGAATGATCGACAACAATGGCGGGCGGGGCCGCCAAACCACGAATGTAAACACTTACGACGGCGGGGACTATACGTGATAAGCCTCGGAAGCGGAGCTTCCCAATGGCGCGTGACCACGAGAGCTAGGATCAACGATGGTGTACCTCGACTGCGGCATGAACGCGGCCCGAAGGAGGTCGATCTAACAGTGCAGAGTATGTGGCTGAAAATACATCGTAAATGAAATCATAGCGATCATATAAAGCGGAGACATGTATGATAACCAACTACGATTTATAACAAAGCGATCATGTCAAGTTAGGGACTCACGCCTCAAGTCATCACTCAAGTATAACAATGGGTCTCGGGCCCAACATCAATCATGCGTGGAATACCTTCCAGCTGCCGATCTATGATATAAAAGCACCAAGGAACACATGAACACGGGTCCGCGTGTCATAATAAAGCGTGCGGGGTAAGTGCGAAGGCATAGCCGAGCTACTAAAAACCCACGGTACCAACAAGGTCATGAAGCGTATCATAAGATCTGTCTGGCCGTCACATGATCAAAGCGGCCCACTTGCCCGCGATGTCGATGTCTGCGTCTAACCACGGAACTCCGCGACTCGCGTAGGCCAATCTCATCGGCCGCGTAGGTATTCCCGCGTCGAGGGTAGCTACTCCCGGCATCGTCACTGAACGCGATCCGCGTGGCCACGTGGACGCGTGCCCGTAAGGGCGTCACTAACACGGAACTCGTAGCTCGCGCAGGCCGGGACTGCGTAGGTATTCTCGAATCATAGGTCCATCGACGCTGAGTCTACCCGCGTCGGAGGCGGCTTAACCCGGAATCATCTCGAGATGAATGCCACAATACTATCATAACGACCGATAGTTAATAAGCACAATCAGAAACCGCACACAAACATCACAAGATACTAACACGTAGCATCCCAACACGCGTTTACTTATCAACGCAATCAAGAAAGTATTACTGGCTATCACAAACCAATACAATCAAGTTGTTCACACAAGGTACCTTCTATATGATTAACAAAATCGGGTTTTATCCCCAAAGTACTTCATACATTAACTCTTTAAAAGATCGTTACTTTCACGATGTCACACAATACGTAGTATAAAATAGAGTGACTATCCTTTTAAAGTAAATCAATTACTTCTCTTTGTAAAATCAAGTAGCAACATTCTTTGCCAATGATCAAGTTTGCCTCATGTCCAAGTTTCAAGTTTCTCATTTTAGAAAGGTGTCGTAGTTCATAGTCTTAGTCCTTTTAGAATATAAGTCTCCTTCCAACTCTCTGAGCAACATAAGTCTTATCTGTGAGTCGGATATTCTTGTTTATAACAATCTTATTACTGACCATGATCTAGGAAATATCATTTTGTCTCATCTTAGCTTCATGCGGATGGAAGTTTCTCTTGGTTTTAATAATACTTCAAGTTCTTTATTAACACATAACAAGCGCTTATAGTTCAAAGCGATTACCTTTTAAAAACCACATGTATTTTCTTACCAACATAAAGTTGTTATAACCAACTTCCCATAAAGTCGTTATAACACTTTACATGTTTTAAACCAATCACATACATTTAGCACATGCGTCACTAGTACTACATAGTTCCACATATCATGCTAGAAGAGATAGGAAGAGGTTCACATACCTCGCGACGATTATCGACTAATAGCAAAACGCTCAAGTACCTCAAACCGCGGCTACTCCTAAGCCAAGTAGATCGCGCCACGCATAGTACTTCCACCTATAAGGCCACAAGGCGCTTTATTAACATAAGGTCTCTTCGTAGAACATTCTACGAGAAAATTCGGCGACACCTCCCATGACAGCGTAAATCTCCTCTCTCACGGGTACTACGAGCCACGGGGGTTATCATCTAACGACGGGTACAATTCTACTCGCAAGACTACTTCACAAGTCTCTGTAATACCCTCTAAGTAATTACGGTTCGATAATCTTCTTTAAATACAGGGCTTAAGTCGCAAGACATTGCGTAAGTATTATTCGAGCTTAAGTCAAAAGACATTGCCAATAACTACGTTGATTTCTATATATAGTATACTTCAACTATATATTCTAACAATATGTAATTTCCAATTACAATAGAGGACAAGATATTTACCTCAATAAGCCCATAATTATCCAAGTATAAAGTCGATCTGGGCAATCGTTTAGCTCGACTCAGCGCCCAACCCGCTCTAAACCACCCTTAGAAGTTCTAACCAACTTACACAATACTCACTGACTATGGAGATTTTCCTAGGGTTTCGGTTTTGTGGTGTGGGAAGTATAATAGTATTTCCAGGGCTTTAGATAGGTATAACCTTAGAATACAACAAGGTATATGGCTAAGGTAATTTGGGCATTATAACAATACTTTTGAGGGTATTTCTATCGAGAGGGGTATTATACTGAAAGCAACTTGGCAGGGGTACCCAGCGGCCACACTACTAGGAGGGGGTGTACCTCGGCCAAGGCCTCTAGGAGAGGGGAGGCCTCTTGGCCGAACTCAACACTGGGGAGGAGAAGATTTAACACTTAGAAACATTTAGGAAAGGATGAAGAATTCATCAAAGGGAGAGGGTATCTATAGACTGAGCCAAGGCCAACCAATGGCCAAGATTGAGCCAAGTGTTACACAAGTGTAGGCCAAGATATGCCCAGTGCCCCTAGTCCCTACTCCTTAAAACCCTCACAAATATCTACCAAAATATCTACCACTGACCTCCCGATTGGTCCGTATGCGCCACCTTGCCCACTGATGAGAGGGTGCCAAGTGCGCCCTCTCGTTGGTCCAAAATGTTAGTCTCTCGGAAAAATCCGCAAAAATAAGAAAAGACATAGCGGAATTTTCCTTCGAAGTTATGTAAAGCGTTTCGTCGAAAACGACTCTAGCAAGGGTGTTGTGCACAAATGCCATTCGGCGAGCCACTGGCGGGGTGACACGTGTCACCCTCCTATCGCCCAAAATAAAACATCTTCGAAAATATCCACAATGGCCAAAATCTCGAAAACAAAGTGGGCCCCAAAAAGCAGTAAATTTCTCCGTGGGCCAGCGTGACCATTTCGAAAATAAAATTCCATAATTCTCTAATATTCCGGGAAGTCCGAATACCAAATCTGGGAATCCAATTCCCATTAACGAACCTTTTTCCTTCACAAAGGAAACTTTTAGTGGAAAAATCGCCTCTTTCTTCCTTTCGATCTTTCATGCGTATTCTCGCGTGCGCCCTCGCATACATACCCAGGAACTACGGGGTATAACATTCTTCCCCCCTTAGAAACATTCGTCGAATGTTCCTTCTAAGTCTCAAAGCGAACGCGTGCGGTATAGTCTTCACTACTATACTTACGAAACAATCCCGCCACGGTGGCGCGAAATACCACGCAAAATACCTACATCCAAGTCCACGAGGAAACACCTCTAACATCACCACAAATAATACTACTTTTGTCACTTTGTCGCGAGTCTTGCTCCAACGACCCAACAAATGGTACCGAGTGCGTCGATCGATCATCGTAAATGCACTCAATTCTTACCATATTTAAATCGCTTTAGTATCCAAACTTCGGGGTTACTATCTCTAACGAGGTCATCATTAATCGGGAACATTCGGATGGATCTTCGATACTTTCCGAACATAACAATCTGAAGCGGACGTCCTTCCTCCTAAGTCGGACGGCAAATGCTAACATATAGCAACCCGGCCTATTCTTCCACATGAACTCACAAGGCCCAAGTAACTCGGGCTAAGTTCCTTCGTTTCCAAAACTCGTCACACCGTCCGGTGGTACTTTCAAGACCGACCGTCGGCTGAACTCTGGCGTCGTCGCCGATTATCCGCACAATTCCTCAGGTGCGAACTTCTTCAGACAAGCAGCACTATCCGATCTCTTTGGAACAAGCCTGAACCAACTAAATGAACCTTGCCAACATCGAACCAATCGACCGGCAATTTACACTTCCGCCCCTACAAGGCTTCACAAAGCGATATCCGAACACTGAAATGGTAGCTTAAACACTTCCTCCATAGGAGACAACAATCCCCCCACGACTACCTCTGAAATCCACGCACTGGCCCGAGGGCGAATGCGATTCTGAGACTCACCTGAGTTCTTAACACATGCTTGGTAAAACTTCCAGAAACAAAAACAGCCGTAACCTGGGCTCCACTGTCTGTCATAAGGTGAAGGTAGGCACCCCGTGCAGCCTTACAACCTTTCTGATAAATCAACACTGCCAAGTGAACGGTCCCGACCGAAGAACACGATGGGCTGCCCCCATCGGCCCGACCACCGGTCGAACGCATCCACGAACTCGTACGTTGGTTAACTAAACTTGGGCCTAGCACCCTCGTGACCCTACCACAAGGCGGGACCACCACAACCAGACCCCACCGCCATACATGCCGCGGGTTGACCCTCAACGTGGCCTCAACCCGACCCGGCAACGCGCACAATACTAGCTCCCGATCGGAACAATCTCACTAATCACGTTACGAAAACCTAGCGGTCTTCTTAGCTCAACTACCCTCTTTCATTCCACACTACTAGGGACCTGTCCCAACATAACTCACGTGCACTATGCACTCCGATAAGGGTCAAACATAACACTACACCTTTTTCTCGAGATGGCCTCACCTCTAAGGTCTCTACGTATAAAGCTCTAAGGCTCACACTTTCTCTATCCCCCAAAATCTTACTCGGTTAACCCACCATGATTTCTAATCACAACTAACACACTGCTATCAGAACATAGCACTTAAGGTATACTCACCTTGAAAGTTACCGAAGGACCTTGCTGCTCTGGCCCTCTTCTGCTGTCCTTGGTTAACCCGTCGATCTCTACGTTTCTCGGTCTGCTTTGCGCATGGCATACGTGCCATGCTCAAGCCCAATGAAGAATTACTCTTGCACAACCCTTTCTTAGGTAGTCATCAAGACTCGTGGTACATTGGTATAATCTACGGTAGCCAAATCCATGGCTAATGTGGTCGCCTCTTTGCAATCTACATTCTCTGTTCGGTCGTGGGCGAAGGTTCATATATCATGGCGCAGATGGATTGCGCTGCCGTGCCAAACTCTCGGGCTAGTGACGTCGCGAAATCCCGAATGAAGCACTACCTAGGTAAAGATTGGGCTGTGCCTCATGACCCTACGAACTACTCGCGACTCCGCCGCTGCGCGCCTCACTGGGCGGGTTGCCTCTGCGCGAGGCATAACGGTAAGGAAAGAAATACGTTAGAGGTCCAACTTACAACACGGCTCTAAGGCACGATCTCGAGTGAGAAGAATAGAAACCAATCCTAAAATATCCTATAGCCTCACGATTATTGGCGTGGTGCACAACACAATCGATAATCAAGACTTCATGGATACGATGCGTAGACACTTTCCGAGATTAAGCGCTCACGATACCACTTTTGTCACGACCGAACCGGGCGTGGCGGTGCCTACCGGGCACCCAGTAGACATACATCGAGTAATCGTGGAACATAAAGACAATACATGAAACGGTGTAATAAGACAGTGAAATAAGAAGACAGGCTAACCAAAACGGTTACCTTCAGTATATATATAAATAGCAATTTTTTTAACATGAACAGTTTAATCCTTTTTACAAACCCTGCCCACAACAGTACTACAGACCTCTAAGAATGATACGACAACAATGGCGGGACAGGGCCCATGAGCCACGAATGTAAACACTTACGGCGACGGGGACTATACGTCCGATAAGCCTCGGAGAAACGGAGCTTCCCAAATTTGGCGTGACCACGAGAGCTAGGATCAACGGCGGTGTACCTCGACTGCGGCGTGAACGCGGCCCGAAGGAGGTCGATCTGCAGTGCAAAGTATGTGGCGAAAATACATATCGTAAATGAAATCATAGCGATCATATAAAGCAGAGACATGTATGATAACCAACTACGCTTTATAACAAAGCGATCGTGTCAAGTTAGGGACTCACGCCTCAAGTCATCACTCGAAGTATAACAATGGGTCTCGGGCCCACAACATCAATCATGCGTGGAATACCTTCCCGCCATTTGGCGATCTATGATATAAAAGCACCAAGGAACACACATGAACACGGGTCCCACTGTGTCATAATAAAGCATGCGGGGTAATGCGAAGGCATAGCCGACTACTAAAAACCCACGGTACCAACAAGTCATGAATCGTATCATAAGATATGTCTAGGCGTCACATGATCAAAGCCGCCACTTGCCCGATGTCGATCAATGCACGCGTCTAACCACGGAACTCCGCGACTCGCGTAGGCCAATCTCATCGGCCGCATGAGGTATTCCCGCGTCGAGGTAGCTACTCCGGCATCGCCACGACTTCGCGATCCGCAGCCACGTGGACGCATGCCCATAAAGGCGACACTAACACGGAACTCGTAGCTCGCATAGGCCCTCGGGACTGCGTGAGGTATTCTCGAATCATAGGTCCATCGACGCTTTGAGTCTACCCGCGTCGGAGGCGCTTAACCCGGAATCATCTCAAGAGATGAATGCCACAATACTATCATAACGATCGATAGTTAATAAGCACAATCAAGAAACCCCTTCACACAAACATCACAAGATACTAACACACGTAGCATCCCAACACGTTTACTTATCAACGCAATCAAGAAAGTATTACCAGGCTATCACAAACCAATACAATCAAGTTGTTCACACAAGGTACCTTCTACTATATGATTAACAAAATCGGGTTTTTATCCCCAAAGTACTTCATACATTAACTCTTTAAAAGATACGTTACTTTCACGATGTCACACAATACAGTAGTATAAAATAGAGTGACTATCCTTTTAAAGTAAATCAATTACTTCTCTTTGTAAAATCAAGTAGCAACATTCTTTTCCAATGATCAAGTTTGCCTAATTTCCAATGTTCAAGTTTCTCATTTTAGAAAGGTTTCGTAGTTCATAGTCTTATTCATTTGAGAATATAATTCTCCTTAAAACTATCTGAGAAACATAAGTCTTATATGTGAGTAGGATATTCTTGTTTATAACAATCTTATTACAGCAGCCATGATCTAGGAAATATCATTTTGTCTCATCTTAGCTTCTATGCAGATGGAAGTTTCTACTGGTTTTAATAATACTTCAAGTTCTTTATTAACACATAACAAGCCAGTTATAGTTCAAAACAGTACCTTTTAAAAACCACATGTATTTTCTTACCAACATAAAGTTGTTATAACCAACTTCCCATAAAGTCGTTATAACACTTTATGTTTTAAACCAATCACATACATTTAGCACGTATCGTCTCCGTACTACATAGTTCACACATATCATGCTAGAAGAGATAGGAAGAGGTTCACATACCTCGCGACGATTATCGACTAATAGCAAAACGCTCCAAGTACCTCAAACCGGCTACTCCTAAGCCAAGTAGATCGCGCCACGCATAGTACTTCCACCTATAAGGCCACAAGCGCTTTATTAACATAAGGTCTCTTCGTAGAACATTCTCTGAAAATTCGAAGACTCTCCCATGCGGCGTAAATCTCCTCTCTCACGGGTAGGCTACGAAGCCAACGGGGGTTATACATCTAACCCGACGGTACAATTCTACTCCACAAGATTACTTCACAAGTCTCTTGTCTGACCTAAGTAATTCTGATTCGGTAATCTTCTTTAAATACAGGCTTAAGTCGCAAGACATTCGCAGTAAGTATTATTCAGCTTAAGTCAAAAGACATTGCCAATAACTACGTTCGATTATATATAGTATACTTCAACTATATATTCTAACAATATGTAATTTCCAATTACAATAGAGGACAAGATATTTACCTCAATAAGCCCATAATTATCCAAGTATAAAGTCGATCCGGCAATCGTTTAGCTCGACTCAGGCGCTCAACCATTCTAAACCACCCTTAGAAGTTCTAACCAACTTCTACACAATACTCCAACTGACTATGGAGATTTTCCTAGGGTTTCGGTTTGTATTGTGGGAAGTATAATAGTATTCAGGGCTTTTAGATAGGTATAACCTTAGAATACAACAAGGTATATGGCTAAGGTAATTTGGGCATTATAACAATACTTTTGAGGTATTTCTATCAAGGGGGTATTATCTGAAAGCAACTTGGTGGGGGTACCCAGCGGCCACACTTAGGAGGGGGTGTACCCTCGGCCAAGGCCTCTAGGAGAGGAGGCCTCTTGGCGAACTCAACACTAAGGAGGAGAAGATTTAACACTTAGAAACATTTAGGAAAGGATGAAGAATTCATCAAAGGGAGAGGGTATCTATAGCACAAGCCAAGGCCAACCAAGGCCAAGATTGAGCCAAGTGCTACACAAGTGTAGGGCAAGATATGCCCAAGTGCCCCTAGTCCCTACTCCTTAAAACCCTCACAAATATCTACCAAAATATCTACCACTGACCTCCCGATTTGGTCCCGTATGCGCCCACTTGCCCACCAATGAGAGGGTGCCAAGTGCGCCCTCTCGTTGGTCCAAAATGTTAGTCTCTCGGAAAAATCCGCAAAAATAAGAAAAGACATAGCCGGAATTTTCCGCCATGAAGTTATGTAAAGCGTTTCGTCGAAAAACGACTCTAGCAAGGGTGTTGTGCCAAATGCCATTCGGCCCACTGGCGGGGGTGACACGCGTGTCACCCTCCTATCGCCCAAAATAAAACATCTTAGAAAATATCCACAATGGCCAAAATCTCGAAAACAAAGTGGGCCCACAAAACCGTAAATTTCTCCGTGGGCCCACGTGACCATTTCAGAAAATAAAATTCCATAATTCTCTAATATTCCAGGAAGTCCGAATACCAAATCGGGAATCAATTCCCATTAACGAACCTTTTCCTTCACAAAAGCGGAAACTTTTCCGTGGAAAAATCGCCTCTTTCTTCCTTTCCAATCTTTCTGTCGTATTCTCGTACGTACGTCCTCGCATACATACCCTGGAACTACGGGGTATAACAATATAGCCTAGGTGTGGATTCAATAAACTGTTTCACACCTTCCAAGTAATTATTAAGGCTAAATCAACTCATGGTAACTCATAATCATTCTAGGAAACACACATATGACCCCCGAATAAATACGCCAAATGCGGATACATCATCATTATACCAACTGTACAATAGTTTTACCAACCTGGATACGAAGTCCATATAATCCTTTCTGGGTCATTGTTTCCTTTCTCATATCTGCAATCAAAATAACACGTTAGGTAGAGACTACCCTAACAACACAGCTCTATCGCACGATCTCAGAGTGAGAAGAAGGGAAACCGATCCTAAATGTACTATAGCCTCCTGTTTATAGATGTGGTGCACAACACATCGATAAACAAGACTCTACTATACACGGTCTGTAGACATTCCTATGACTAACTGCTCTGATACCACTCTGTCACGCCCCAAAACCCGGGCCCGTAAGTGGTGCCCCTACCTGGGCACCCTTCTACCCATTCAACATAAATAAACTGCGGAAGATAAATAACACTCATTTTTTTAAACAAAGGCAAAGCCGGAAAGGCTTCCGTATAAATATAAATCACCCGAAAGGGTCTACGCTGTACAACAATGTAAATACAACTTACACCAGTCCAACCCACATATGAATACATACCTCTAAGAAGGTGACAACAACTATGAAGGGACAAGGCCCCGCCGTACCCCTGAATATACCTAGCCATAATGACAAACTCCGGAACTTGGAGCCATCTCAAAATGCTGAACAAGGATCCTAAGCTCGCGGATGCACAACTGTGTACCTAGACCTGCGGACATGAGCGGCCCACAGAAATTCGATACAACAAGTACTAAGTATGGAACGGAAATAAAATACATTAAACAAGATCATAACTGTACAAAAGAATGACATGGGCAAGTATAAAAATTAAAATATCAGATCCTACCGTGCCATTTTATCTCATGAAATCAATCGTACATTAATCATTCTTTTCCTTCTTTCAATAAGAATTAACATCATATTCTTACATATATACTTAAGAATTCGATCAAGTTTTTCCACATAACTTACATATCTTACATAACATGATTCGGCCCTTTATGCAGGGATTTTTTATTTGGGAGCTTACTTTGATTACCCATTTGCGGGACACGACGAATTCATAAAAGTCTTCCGAAGGTATCTTGCCGGCCCGTTACGGGGGCGATAATGTCATATAGTGCGCCCGTAAGGTATCTTGCCCGGCCCATTACGGGACGCGATAAAGTCATATAATCTGCCCATAAAGGTATCTTTGCGGCCCATTCTTGGGGGCGATAATGTCATATAGTCTGCCCATAAAGGTATACTGCCCGGCCCATTCCTGGGACGCGATAAAGTCATCTTTACATAACATTTTAAATCATCTTTTCCTTTCTTCTTAAGTCGTTATAACAACTTCCATAAAGCTATTATAACAACCTTTCACTTTAGAGAACTTAAGGCACTTTTATTTCTTTTTACATTAGGGAAAATTAAACCCAAAAGTACCACGTACATACATACTTAAAAAGAATCATAAAACTCCTTCTCTTTTTAAATCCATAAACTTTTTCTTTTAAAAACTCAAGTTACATTCGTTTTTGAAATCAAGTCGCTTAACCTTTGAAATAATTCATGGAAACCAAACTTTATAAATCAAGTCACTCCTTCCTTTAAGAATCAAGTCTCATAACTTGAAAAATAAAGTCTCATAACCTTTTTAGAAATCAAGGTTCATAGTCTTAAAACTTCATAACATAAACTCTTTTAATTTAAGTAACATATACTTTTATGAGTTGTGAATAGGTTATACTCGTTTATAACGATCTTATTAAAGCAGCCATAATCTAGAAAATGTAATACAATTTTGTCTTATCCTAGTTTCTATGCAGATGGAGAATTCTACTCATTTTAATTTAATTGATTGTCGATACATTTTCTTTTATTAACGCTACAATGGCTTGTTCGATACTTATTCTCATTCGTGCAGTAAATTAGCAAAGTCAACTCGACTCCAAATACTTCCTAACGACTCTTACCAACATCCCCCATAAGACTTGGTAAGAACTTAGGATATCTTAGACATAACTTTTACATAGAGTAAATCAACATACATACCTCTTAACTTCCGAGAGTAGAAGGAATCATGAAATAACACCACATGTATATTTCATACATAGAATCATACCAAAAGAAGGAAGAGGTTCACATACCTCGTTGGCGACTAACCCAAACGACAAGTAGCAATACGCTCCAATGTACTTCAACCTTATTGGCTATTCCACAAGCCAAGTAGAATGTGCTACACGTAGTACTTCAACCTAAAATGACAATAGCACTTCTATCAACTACAACCTATCAAGTGTAGGACTTATACCAAATAATGGCCCTCTAATTCTACGGAAAATTGGGCAGCATTTCCTTTGTTTCTACGTACTTTTCCACCTTTTCCAAGGCCCGTATTCATCAACCAACAAGCCAAATTTAAGGCACAGCCAACAGTTAGCCAAAGGGGATTACACGCCTAACTGGACGTGTAAAATTCTGCCCCACAGTTATACAAAACAGTCCACAAATCAGCCCATAAAAACAGTCCGCAATCCAACCATAACGAGGGTAAAATGTGAGGCCTTTTAACGCCTTTCCACACCCTTATTCCCTTAGGACTTTCATTAGCAACTACTACACTTAAACATGCATAACAACAACTAAATTTTCAGCATTTAATACCTCAAAACAGTCCACTAAACGACACAACAACGTCTAACAGTTTTGGGCAGTTTCCGACCCACAACAACTACAACCCGATAACTCGTTCCTTAATCCATTTTATTCCAATTCGAGTTCCAAAACTTCTACATAAGTTATAACAACTTATTAACAACAATATTAATCCATTATAACATGCAATAGGTGAAGATAACAACGACAATAACCAACGAATTCCATTTGCACCAAATCTGTCCCAAATCGGTTTTAGCTCCAAAAATGGCTCAAACGCTTTTTATTCTTCATTATTTTCTAACACAAGTTCACCCATACATAATAACAATAAGTAATATCCAATTACTTTAAAAGAAGAAGGACTTTTACCTCATTTTTTTCCCAAAAACGCCCCAAAACAGTCCGGTCTTTATTGGTGCGCAGTTTTCGTTTCGCTCCACTTCTTCAAGTTCCAATCACATATATGTACCCCCTACAACCTTAGGAGCAACTTCTATTTGAATCTCACTTCCAAAAGTCGACGGAACCCCTAGGGTTTTGACATCAGCTTTCGGCCAAGACAAGTAAAAACGTGTAGAATATTAATCTAGGCTTAGCATTTGATTTAAGGGCTTAATCTTGGAGAAATAAATTGATCAACAATGGTTGTTCTTAGCCAAGGGGCTCTCGAAATTATGGAGCTAAAGGGAGAAGATGAGAGCTTATTTTTTGGTCTAAGTGTAAAGTGATCCAAGTCTTGCAAGACTTGGATATGTATATCCAAGTGGAGTGGGACCCATGTCCACTTGTCCCCTCTCAAAAATATCTAATTTGTTGTCATCTTAGCAAGACAAGTGGAGGGGTGCCACGTGTCGCCCTCCGATTGGTCCAAAATATTATAATTTTTCGAAGGTCCCCGCGAAATTGTGAAATTCTCGGCGGATCCCATATTATCAATTCCAACACCTTATAATCCAATACTAAGTCCATAAATCCAATTAGAATTATTATACTCCAAGTTAATAATTTTTCCGTCGTCACATTTTTTTCCGAAATTTTCCTTAAGAAAATGTAATTATTTTTTCCTTCCAAAATTCAAATCTTAAATCCTTAATCACGTTCTCAATTAGTAGCCCTGGTATTACGGGGGGTAACACAGTGGTTATGTCAAAATTCATAGAGGTCTGTAGTCATATCTTGTGGGTCGGTTTGTAAAGAAGAAGGATCGGCTAGCATGTTGTTTATTTCCTGTTAATGTACGTGATGAGTTTCATGTATATTCCGCTGATTTTCTCTGATGTATACCTGTAAGGGTGCCCAGGTAGGGCACCAGTCGCGGGCCCGGGGTTGGGTCGTGAGAACTTTCCCCTGTCATTCTTGTGTATATATATATATATATGTCCAGGGAGGTAGCCTTATCGGCTAGCATGTTGTTTATTTCCTGTTAATGTACGTGATGAGTTTCATGTATATTCCGCTGATTTTCTCTGATATATACCTGTAAGGGTGCCCAGGTAGGGCACCAGTCGCGGGCCCGGGGTTGGGTCGTGAGAACTTTCCCCTGTCATTCTTGTGTACAACTATGATTTTAATACTGTACTTTATTTTCGTTCCATACTTGGTACATGTTGTACTGACCCCCTTCGGGGGGCTGCGTTCATGTCCGTAGATCTAGGTACTCGGTTGTGGATCCGCGAGCTTAGGATCCTTGTTCAGCATTTTGGGATAGCTCCAATGTTCCGGAGCATATCATTATGGCTAGGTATATTCAGGGGTACGGCGGGGGTCATAGTATTTGTCCAAAATCTTAGAGGTCTGTATTCATATGTGGACTGGACTGGCTAGAGTTGTTGTTACACCCCGTAATTCCAGGACATGTATATAAGAACGTACGTAAGAAATCAGGACGTTAAGATTTGAGACTTGTAGAATTTATCGGAATTATGGAAATGTCGGGAAATTAAATATTACAACGAATGGGAGGGTGACACGTGTCACGCCGCCCTGCATTGGTCTTGGTCGAAATGGACCAAGGGTAAAGAGGTCAAATGACCAAGGCAAAAATGATCAAGTCTTGAAAGCCAAGGCTTGACATTGTTGACCAAGTCAATAAGCCCATTGTCACGCCCCAAATCCGGGCGTGGTGGTGCCCTACAGGCACCGCTATCCATACAACATAAATAAACGCGGAAGATAAATAGCACTCATTTTTTTAAAACAAAGGCAAAGCGGAAAGGCTTAGTATAAATATAAATCACCCGAAAGTCTACGCTGCACAACAATGTAAATACAACTTACATCCGGCCCACATATGAATATAGACCTCTAAGAAGGTGACAACAACTATGACGGGACAAGGCCCCGCCGTACCCCTGAATATACCTAGCCATAATGACAAACTCCGGAACTTGGAGCCATCTCAAAATGCTGAACAAGGATCCTAAGCTCGCGGATCCACAATTGTGTACCTAGACCTGCGGACATGAACGTAGCCCCCCTAAGGGGGTCAGTACAACAAGTACTAAGTATGGAACGGAAATAAAGTATATTAAACAAGATCATAACTGTACAAAATAATGACAGGGCAAGTATAAAAATTAAAATACCAGATCCTACCGTGCCATTTTAACTCATGAAATCAATCGTACATTAATCATTCTTTTCCTTCTTTCAATAAGAATTAACATCATATTCTTACATACATACTTAAGAATTCAATCAAGTTTTCCACATAACTTACATATCTTACATAACATAATCCGACCCTTTATGGAGGCTTAGCATTTGGAAGCTTACTTTGATTATCCATGCGTGATAACGTGTCCGCCCATTGAGGGACACGGTGTACTGATGAATCATGTGGCATAATCCGGCCCGCCTGTGGGGCTCGGTGTACTGTGGAATCATGTAGCATAATCCGGCCCGCCTGTGGGGCTCGGTGTACTGTGGAATCATGTAGCACAATCCGGCCCGCCTGTGGAGCTCGGTGTACTGTGGAATCATGTAGCATAATCCGGCCCGCCTGTGGAGCTCGGTGTAAGATGACGTAACCCGGCCTATGTGTAGGCTCGACGTAATATGGCGTAATCCGGCCTGTTTGTAGGCTCGTTGTATCTCATAACATAATCCGACCTATTTGTAGGCTCAGTGTATATCATAACATAATCCGACCTATTTGTAGGCTCGGTCTGATGTTCCTTACATAACATTTTAAACCGTATTTTTACTTCTTCTTAAGTCGTTATAACAACTTCCCATAAAGCTATTATAACAACCTTCCATTTTTGAGAACTTAAGGCACTTTTATTCTTACAACATTAGGGAAACTAGACCCAAAAATACTACGTGCATTCATACTTAAAAAGAATCATAGAACTCCTTTCTTTTTAAAGCTCAAGTCACACACTCTTTTGGAAACCATCTTCTTAACTTTTGAAATAAATTAAGAAGCCATACTTTTTAAAGTTTAGTCATTTCCACTCATAAAATCAAGGCTTATAGTATTAACCCCTCGTAACATACACTCTTTCAAATCATATCGCTTAAAACTTCATAATCCTTAAAAGACAATCAAAGTTCATAGTCTTAAAACTTCATAACATACATTCTTTAAAGTCCATTTACTTATACTTATAAAATCATATCATCTATACTTTAGAAATCAAGTCCCATAACTTGAAAAATAAAGTTTCATACACTTCCAAAACCAAGTAGCTTATTCTCTTTAAAACGATATAACTTCCACTTTTAAAATCAATCCCCTTTTCACATATAAATTCAAGTCATCATTTTATTTAAACAACAAATCCACTTGCTTACTTTAAATAAATCAAGACACATAGCTTTAAATCAAATCTCATAACTTCCTAACCATTCTTACCAACATCTCCCATAAGACTTGGTAAGGACTTAGGGCAATTTAAACATACTCTTAACTTAGAATCAACAATGTGAATACATCTTAACTTCTAAGAGTAGAAGGAATCATGAAATACTATCACATGTATATTTCATACGTAGGATCATGCCAAAGAAAGAAGAGGTTCACATACCTCATTGGCGACTAACCCAAACGACAAGTAGCAATACGCTCCAATATACTTCAACCTTATTGGCTATTCCACAAGCCAAGTAGAATGTGCTACACGTAGTACTTCAACATAAAATAACAATAGCACTTCTATCAACTACAAGCTATCAAGTGTAGGACTTATACCAAATAATGACCCTCTAATTCTACGGAAAATTGTGCAGCACTTCCTTTGTTTCTACGTACTTTTCCACCTTTTCCAAGGCCCGTATTCATCAACAAACAAGCCACATTTAAGGCACAACCAACAGTTAGCCAAAGGGGATTACACGCCTAACTGGACGTGTAAAATTCTGCCCCACAGTTATACAAAACAGTCCACAAATCACCCCATAAAAACAGTCCGCAATCCAACCATAACGAGGGTAAAATGTGAGGCCTTTTAACGCCTTTCCACACCCTTATTCCCTTAGGACTTTCATTAGCAACTACTACACTTAAACATGCATAACAACAACTAAATTTTCAGCTTTTAATACCTCAAAACAGTCCACTAAACGACACAACAACGTCTAACAGTTTTGGGCAGTTTCTCGGCCACAACAACTACAACCCGATAACTCGTTCCTTAATCCATTTTATTCCAATTCAAGTTCCAAAACTTCTACATAAGTTATAACAACTTATTAACAACAATATTAATCCATTATAACATGCAATAGGTGAATATAACAACGACAATAACCAACGAATTCCTTTTGCACCAAATCTGTCCCAAATCGGTTTTAGCCCCAAAAAAGGCTCAAACGCTTTTTATTCTTCATTCTTTTCTAACACAAGTTCATCCATACATAATAAAAATCAGTAATATCCAATTACTTTAAAAGAAGAAGGACTTTTACCTCATTTATTGCCCAAAAACGCCCCAAAACAGTCCGGTCTTTATTGGTGCTCAGTTTTCGTTTCGCTCAACTTCTTCAAGTTCAAATCACATATATGTACCCCCTACAACCTTAGGAGCAACTTCTCTTTGAATCTCACTTCCAAAAAGTCGACGGAACCCCTAGGGTTTTGGCATCAACTTTCGGCCAAGACAAGTAAAAACGTGTAGAATATTAATCTAGGCTTAGCACTTGGTTTAAGGGCTTAATCTTGGAGAAATAAATTGATCAACAATGGTTGTTCTTAGCCAAGGGGCTCTCGAAATTATGGAGCTAAAGGGGAGAAGATGAGAGCTTATTTTTTGGTCTAAGTGTAAAGTGATCCAAGTCTTGCAAGACTTGGATATGTATAGTCAAGTGGAGTGGGACCCATGTCCACTCGTCCCCTCTCAAAATATCTAATTTGTTGTCATCTTAAAAAGACAAGTGGAGGGGTGCCACGTGTCGCCCTCCGATTGGTCCAAAATATTATAATTTTTCGAAGGTCCCCGCGAAATTGTGAAATTCTCGGCGGACCCCATATTATCAATTCCAACACCTTATAATCCAATAATAAGTCCATAAATTCAATTTGAAGTATTATACTCCAAGTTAATAATTTTTCCGTCGTCACATTTTTTTCCGAAATTTTCCTTAAGAAAATTTAATTATTGTTTCCTTCCAAAATTGAAATCTTAAATCCTTATCACGTTCTCAATTAGTAGCCCTGGTATTACGGGGTGTAACATCCTTCCCCCCTTAGAAACATTCGTCCTCGAATGTTCATCTAAGGTCTCAATAGTTAGCTAGTATTCCACGATTCTTGATTATTCCATGTCCTAATCTTACATTATCTCTCCCCTCATACGGGTAAGATAGTTTCTCATAATCTCAATATCATGTTGTCCTAATCACAACAACCATATTTACTGCATGAAAATATTATTCGTGCATCTCACTTAAGCATACAACACAGCTTAATCTAATAACATGGTATGTCCATAAGTCAATTAAACCTGATCTTTCAAGAGTCTATCACAATCTTAGTCAGTTCATTACCTTTTGACTATTCCAAATAAGTACATATATAAAGCCTAGGTGTGGATTCAATAAATTGTTTCACACCTTCCAAGTAATTATCAAGGCTTAACCAACTCATGGTAACTCATAATCATTCTAGGCAACACACATTTGACCCCAAATAAATACGCTCAAATGCGGATACATCATCATTATACCAAGCATACAATAGTTTTACCAACTCGATCTGAAGTCTATATAATCATTTACGGGTCACTGTTGCCTTTCTCATCTGCCAATCAAAATAACACGTTAGGAGAGACTACCCTAACAACACGGCTATCGCACGATCTCGAGTGAGAAGAAGGGAAACCAATCCTAAATGTACTATAGCCTCCTGCTTATAGATGTGGTGCACAACACATCGATAAACAAGACTTCTATACGATGCAGTAGACATGCCGAGACTAATCGCTCTGATACCACTGTCACGCCCCAAATCCGGGTTAGTGATGGTGCCCTACCGGGCACCCTTCATCCATACAACATAAATAAACCGCGGAAGATAAATAGCACTCATTTTTTTAAAACAAAGGCAAAGCGGAAGGCTTCGTATAAATATAAATCACCCGAAGTCTACGCTGTACTCTGATGTAAATACAACTTACACCACCCATTACATATGAATACAGACCTCTAAGAAGGTGACAACAACTATGACGGGACAAGGCCCCGCCGTACCCCTGAATATACCTAGCCATAATGACAAACTCCGAAACTTGGAGCCATCTCAAAATGCTGAACAAGGATCCTAAGCTCGCGGATCCACAACTGTGTACCTAGACCTGCGGACATGAACGCAGCCCCCCTAAGGGGGTCAGTACAACAAGTACTAAGTATGGAACGGAAATAAAGTATATTAAACAAGATCATAACTGTACAAAATAATGACAGGGGTAAGTATAAAAATTAAAATACCAGATCCTACCGTGCCATTTTAACTCATGAAATCAATCGTACATTAATCATTCTTTTCCTTCTTTCAATAAGAATTAACATCATATTCTTACATACATACTTAAGAATTCAATCAAGTTTTCCACATAACTTACATATCTTACATAACATAATCCGACCCTTTATGGAGGGCTTCTTATTTGGAAGCTTACTTTGATTATCCATACGTGATAACGTAATCCGGCCCATTTGCGGGACACGGCGTACTGATGAATCATGTGGCATAATCCGGCCCGCCTGTAGGGCTCGGTGTACTGTGGAATCATGTAGCATAATCCGGCCCGCCTGTGGGGCTCGGTGTACCGTGGAATCATGTAGCATAATCCGGCCCGCCTGTGGAGCTCGGTGTACCTTGGAATCATGTAGCATAATCCGGCTCGCCTGTGGAGCTCGGTGTAAGATGACGTAACCCGGCCTATGTGTAGGCTCGGGGTAATATGGCGTAATCCGGCCTATTTGTAGGCTCAGTGTATCTCATAACATAATCCGGCCTATTTGTAGGCTCAGTGTATCTCATAACATTATCCGGCCTATTTGTAGGCTCGGTGTGATGTTCCTTACATAACATTTTAAACCGTATTTTTACTTCTTCTTAAGTCGTTATAACAACTTCCCATAAAGCTATTATAACAACCTTCCATTTTTGAGAACTTAAGGAACTTTTATTCTTACAACATTAGGGAAACTAGACCCAAAAATACTACGTGCATTCATACTTAAAAAGAATCATAGAACTCCTTTCTTTTTAAAGCTCAAGTCACACTCTCTTTTGGAAACCATCTTCTTAACTTTTGAAATAAATTAAGAAGCCATACTTTTTAAAGTTTAGTCATTTCCACTCATAAAATCAAGGCTTATAGTATTAACCCCTCGTAACATACACTCTTTCAAATCATATCGCTTAAAACTTCATAATCCTTAAAAGACAATCAAAGTTCATAGTCTTAAAACTTCATAACATACATTCTTTAAAGTCCATTTACTTATACTTATAAAATCATATCATCTATACTTTAGAAATCATGTCCCATAACTTGAAAAATAAAGTTTCATACACTTCCAAAACCAAGTAGCTTATTCTCTTTAAAACTATATAACTTCCACTTTTAAAATCAATCCCCTTTTCACATATAAATTCAAGTCATCATTTTATTTAAACAACAAATCCACTTGCTTACTTTAAATAAATCAAGACACATAGCTTTAAATCAAATCTCATAACTTCCTAACCATTCTTACCAACATCTCCCATAAGACTTGGTAAGGACTTAGGGCAATTTAAACATACTCTTAACTTAGAATCAACAATGTGAATACATCTTAACTTCTAAGAGTAGAAGGAATCATGAAATACTATCACATGTATATTTCATACGTAGGATCATGCCAAAGAAAGAAGAGGTTCACATACCTCATTGGCGACTAACCCAAACGACAAGTAGCAATACGCTCCAATGTACTTCAACCTTATTGGCTATTCCACAAGCCAAGTAGAATGTGCTACACGTAGTACTTCAACCTAAAATGACAATAGCACTTCTATCAACTACAAGCTATCAAGTGTATGACTTATACCAAATAATGGCCCTCTAATTCTACGGAAAATTGGACAGCACTTCCTTTGTTTCTACGTACTTTTCCACCTTTTCCAAGGCCCGTATTCATCAACCAACAAGCCACATTTAAGGCACAACCAACAGTTAGCCAAAGGGGATTACACGCCTAACTGGACGTGTAAAATTCTGCCCCACAGTTATACAAAACAGTCCACAAATCAGCCCATAAAAACAGTCCGCAATCCAACCATAACGAGGGTAAAATGTGAGGCCTTTTAACGCCTTTCCACACCCTTATTCCCTTAGGACTTTCATTAGCAACTACTACACTTAAACATGCATAACAACAACTAAATTTTCAGCATTTAATACCTCAAAACAGTCCACTAAACGACACAACAACGTCTAACAGTTTTGGGCAGTTTCTCGGCCACAACAACTACAACCCGATAACTCGTTCCTTAATCCATTTTATTCCAATTCGAGTTCCAAAACTTCTACATAAGTTATAACAACTTATTAACAACAATATTAATCCATTATAACATGCAATAGGTGAATATAACAACGACAATAACCAACGAATTCTATTTGCACCAAATCTGTCCCAAATCGGTTTTAGCCCCAAAAATGGCTCAAACGCTTTTTATTCTTCATTCTTTTCTAACACAAGTTCATCCATACATAATAACAATAAGTAATATCCAATTACTTTAAAAGAAGAAGGACTTTTACCTCATTTATTGCCCAAAAACGCCCCAAAACAGTCCGGTCTTTATTGGTGCGCAGTTTTCGTTTCGCTCCACTTCTTCAAGTTCCAATCACATATATGTACCCCCTACAACCTTAGGAGCAACTTCTCTTTGAATCTCACTTCCAAAAAGTCGACGGAACCCCTAGGGTTTTGGCATCAACTATCGGCCAAGACAAGTAAAAACGTGTAGAATATTACTCTAGGCTTAACACTTGGTTTAAGGGCTTAATCTTGGAGAAATAAATTGATCAACAATGGTTGTTCTTAGCCAAGGGGCTCTCGAAATTATGGAGCTAAAGGGGAGAAGATGAGAGCTTATTTTTTGGTCTAAGTGTAAAGTGATCCAAGTCTTGCAAGACTTGGATATGTATAGCCAAGTGGAGTGGGACCCATGTCCACTTGTCCCCTCTCAAAATATCTAATTTGTTGTCATCTTAGCAAGACAAGTGGAGGGGTGCCACGTGTCGCCCTCCGATTGGTCCAAAATATTATAATTTTTCGAAGGTCCCCGCGAAATTGTGAAATTCTCGGCGGACCCCATATTATCAATTCCAACACCTTATAATCCAATACTAAGTCCATAAATTCAATTAGAAGTATTATACTCCAAGTTAATAATTTTTCCGTCGTCACATTTTTTTTTCCGAAATTTTCCTTAAGAAAATGTAATTATTGTTTCCTTCCAAAATTGAAATCTTAAATCCTTATCACGTTCTCAATTAGTAGCCCTGGTATTACGGGGTGTAACATCCTTCCCCCCTTAGAAACATTCGTCCTCGAATGTTCATCTAAGGTCTCAATAGTTAGCTAGTATTCCACGATTCTTGATTATTACATGTCCTAATCTTACATTATCTCTCCCCTCATACGGGTAAGATAGTTTCTCATAATCTCAATATCATGTTGTCCTAATCACAACAACCATATTTACTCCATAAAAATATTATTCGTGCATCTCACTTAAGCATACAACACAACTTAATCTAATATCATGGTATGTCCATAAGTCAATTAAACCTGATCTTTCAAGAGTCTATCACAATCTTAGTCAGTTCATTACCTTTTGACTATTCCAAATAAGTACATATATAAAGCCTAGGTGTGGATTCAATAAATTGTTTCACACCTTCCAAGTAATTATCAAGGCTTAACCAACTCATGGTAACTCATAATCATTCTAGGCAACACACATTTGACCCCAAATAAATACGCTCGTACATATACACATCATCATTATACCAACTGTACAATAGTTTTACCAACCTGGATACGAAGTCTATATAATCATTTCTGGGTCACTGTTGCCTTTCTCATATATGCAATCAAAATAACACGTTAGGGAGAGACTACCCTAACAACACAGCTCTATCGCACTATCTCAGAGTGAGAAGAAGGGAAACCAATCCTAAATGTACTATAGCCTCCTGTTTATAGATGTGGTGCACAACACATCGTTAAACAAGACTCTACTATACACGGTCTGTAGACATGCCGAGGACTAACTGCTTGATACCACTCTGTCACGCCCCAAATCCTGTGCGTGTTGGTGCCCTACTGGGCACCCTTCTATCCATACAACATAAATAAACGCGGAAGATAAATAGCACTCATTTTTTTAAAACAAAGGCAAAGCCGAAAGGCTTCCGTATAAATATAAATCACCCGAAAATGGTATACTGCACAACAATGTAAATACAACTTACACCATCCATCCTACATATGAATACGCACCTCTAAGAAGGTGACAACAACTATGACGGACAAGGCCCCGCCGCACCTTTAATATACCTAGCCATAATGACAAACTCCAAACTTGGAGCCATCTCAAAATCTTTGAGCAGGATCCTAAGCTCGCGGATCCACAATGTACCTAGACTGCGGACATGAACGCAGCGACCCACAGAATTCGATGCAACAAGTACTAAGTATGGAACGGAAATAAAGTATATTAAACAAGATCATAACTGTACAAAATAATGACAGGGGCAAGTATAAAAATTAAAATACCAGATCCTTGTCACGACCCGAACCCGGGCCCGTGACTGGTGCCTTACCCCGGGCACCCAAGTAGACATACATCAGAGTAATCATCGGAATATAAAACAAGACATGAAACAAAAACAGTTTATCAGAGAAAAGTTGTCTTTCGGCATATATATATATAAACTTGAACAGTTACATCCCCTTTTACAAACCCTGCCCACAACAATACTACAGACCTCTAGGAACGATATGACAACAATGGCGGGACAGGGCCCCGCCATACCCCTGAATGTAAGTACCTACAACGACAGAGGACTATACCACTGATAAGCCTCCGGAGAAACGGAGCTTCCCAAACACTGAATTGTGACCCTATGAGCGAGGATCAACACTGGTGTACCTCTACCTGCGGCATGAACGCAGCCCCCCGAAGGAGGTCGAGACAACGGTACCAAGTATGTGAAATCGAAAATCAGTAAATGAAATCATAGTAGTCTATATATAAAGCAGGAGACATGTATGATAACCAAACTACAGTTCACAATAAATAAGCAGTCATGTCAAGTCAGGGACTCACGCCCTGAAAGTCATCACTCAAATATAACTATGGGTCTCATGCCCACAACATCAATCATGCCCGTGGAATACCTTCTTCACTGTCGGCAGTCCATGATATCAACACACTAAAGAATACACATGAACACCAGGTCCTACCTGTGTCATAATAAAACCGTACGGGGTAAGTACGAAGGCATAGCCGACTACTAAAACCCACAGTACCAACAAGGTCATAAACTGTATCATGAAATCTGTCTAGACCGCCACATGATCGAAGCTGGCCACTCGCCCGCAGTATCTAATGTGCGCGTCTAGTCCTGGAACTTCCCGCAGCTCCGCATAGGCCACTCACATAGGCCCGCATGAGGTATTCCTCGCATCGAGGGTAGCTACTCCGGCATCGCCCGACTCGCGATCGCGTGGCCACATAGACGCATGAGGTATAACCCGCACACTAACACGGAACTCTCGTAGCTCGCATAGATCCCTGGACCCGCGTGAGGTATTCTCGAATCATGGTCCTGCATCACCGAGTCTACCCGCGTCGGAGGGCTTAACCCCCGGTATCATGTCAAGAGGTGAGTGATATAATACTAACATAACAGCTTATCGTTAAACAACATAAGCACAACAAGGGAAACCCCTTTACACAGACATCACAAGATACTAACACACGTAGCATCCTAACATGTTTACTTATCAAATCAACAAGAAAGTATTACAAGGCTATCACAAACCAACACAATCAAGTTATTCACACAAGGTACTTTCTACTTTATGTTAACAAGTTCGGGTTTTTATCCCCAAGGTACTTCATACATTAACTCTTTAAAAGATCCGTTTCTTTTACAAAAGTCACACAATACCCGTAGTATAAAAATCGAGTGACTATCTTTAAGTAGATCAAAACACTTCCCTTTGTAAAATCAAGTAACAACATTATTTTCCAAACGTTCAAGTTTGCCTAATTTCAAATGCCCAAGTTTCTCATTTTTGAAAGGTTTCGTAGTTCATAGTTTTAATCACTTAAATATATAATTCTCCTTTAAAACAATTTGAGAAACATAAGCCTCAGGTGTGAGTAGGTTATTCTTGTTTATAACAATCTTGATAAAACAGCCATGATCTAGGAAATGTATTATCATTTTGTCTCATCTTAGCTTCTATGCAGATGAAGGTTTCTACTGGTTTTAATAATACTTTATTAGTCAATACATTTCCCTTTATTTGCGCTGCTGTGGTTTGTTCGATACTTATTATGATTTCCGAAATCAGTAAAACATTATTCCTTTTAAAAACCAAGTACTCATTACTCACGAATGAGGTTTCACACTTTTTAACAAAAATTCAGATTAATTCAATTAAGTCAAGTCTCTTATCTTTTAAGATCAAGTCTCTTAACTTCTAAAATCAATAAACCATTCTTTTTATCTCTCTTAAGCCGTTATACCTAACTTCCCATAAAGCTAGTATAACTCTTAAGCTTTTAAAACCCAGTATTACTCTTCTTTCAAAAATGGTTCTTAATTCTTTTGAAATACTTCAAGATTCTTATTATTCAGGCTTAAGTCAAAAGACATTGCCGTAAAACTACGTTCAGTTAACACACGTACGTCCACCGTACTATATATATATATATTCTTTTAAAATATCATGCTCAAGAGGATAGGAAGAATCACATACCTCGCGACGATTATCGACTATTAGCAAATAGCTCCAAAGTACTGTAGTCCGGCTAGCCTTTTCCACCCTTCGAGTAGAATATGCTACTCGCAGTACTTCAACCTATAAAGGTTATACAAGTCTATCAACGTCTAGACTACTCGGTAGAATAAATCTAGATACAAGATTCTACGGAAAAATTGGGCAGCACTTCCCTACCCGTCAAACTTCACAAGTCTACTGTAAATACAGTCCTATGTAAGTACAGTTCAATTCCCTTCTTATATACCTTCCTGGTATATAACTTATACTTAAATCTTATACTTCAATAGTATGTAAACTCAATTACAATAGGGAGACAAGATATTTACCTCGATAAGCCCAAAATTATCCAAGTTTAAATGTCGATCCTGAGCAACGTTTAGCTCCTACTTTGGGCGCTCCAACCCGCTCAAAACAACCCTTAGAAGGTCTACTTAACACTTCAACCGACTATGAAGATTTTCCTTAGGGTTTCGTTTTGAGACAAAAAGGACAAAAGGTAGTATTTCCGGGCTATACGTATAGAGGTAACTTTTGGAATACTACAAGGTATAAGGCTAAGGTATTTTGGTATAGCAACGATACTTGGAGAATATTTTCTACCAAGAGGGGGAGGTGTGTTTGGACGAGAGTAATACCAAGGGAAGGGGGGTGTGCCTCGGCTAGGACACTACAAAGGGGGAGGGGGTGGTTTCGGCCAAGGCCTTCTCAAGGGGGAGGGAAGAGGGCTTTGGACGAAAACTATAAGGAGAGGGGAGGGATTTTGGAGACTTGGAAGAATGATTTGTGTATGAAGAGTTCATCAACTCAAGGGGGGGGGTATTTATAGGGCTTTCAAGGGCTAAGATGAGGGCAAGTGGAGGGCAAGTGGATGGTGGGGATTTGCACAAGTGCACCCTAACCTACTCCATAAATCTCTCACAAAACATTGACCCAAGATTTAAGCCACAAAACCATGGCAATCGTCCAAGGTGCCGCCCCACTTGGCCGTCCACTTGAGGGTGACAAGTGTCACCCTCCCGTTGGTCCAAAATATTTCATCTCTCGGAAAAATCCGCAAAAAATATAAATGACATAGCCGGAATTTTCCCTACGCAAGCTTTGGAAAACGTTTCGTCGGAAAACGATTCTTTTCGGGGGTTGTGCACAAAATTTGCGGTCCTATGCCTAACTTAAGGCTCAAACTTTTGTACGTACGTCCTTACGTACATACTCAGGAAATACGGGGTATAACAATCCTACCGTGCCATTTTAACTCATGAAATCAATCGTACATTAATCATTCTTTTCCTTCTTTCAATAAGAATTAACATCATATTCTTACATACATACTTAAGAATTCAATCAAGTTTTCCACATAACTTACATATCTTACATAACATAATCCGACCCTTTATGGAGGGCTTCTTATTTGGAAGCTTACTTTGATTATCCATACGTGATAACGTAATCCGGCCCATTTGCGGGACACGGTGTACTGATGAATCATGTGGCATAATCCGGCCCGCCTGTGGGGCTCGGTGTACTGTGGAATCATGTAGCATAATTCGGCCCGCCTGTGGGGCTCGGTGTACTGTGGAATCATGTAGCATAATCCGGCCCGCCTGTGGAGCTCGGTGTACTGTGGAATCATGTAGCATAATCCGGCCCGCCTGTGGAGCTCGGTGTAAGATGACGTAACCCGGCCTATGTGTAGGCTCGGGGTAATATGGCGTAATCCGGCCTATTTGTAGGCTTAGTGTATCTCATAACATAATACGGCCTATTTGTAGGCTCAGTGTATCTCATAACATAATCCGGCCTATTTGTAGGCTCGGTGTGATGTTCCTTACATAACATTTTAAACCGTATTTTTACTTCTTCTTAAGTCGTTATAACAACTTCCCATAAAGCTATTATAACAACCTTCCATTTTTGAGAACTTAAGGCACTTTTATTCTTACAACATTAGGGAAACTAGACCCAAAAATACTACGTGCATTCATACTTAAAAAGAATCATAGAACTCCTTTCTTTTTAAAGCTCAAGTCACACTCTCTTTTGGAAACCATCTTCTTAACTTTTGAAATAAATTAAGAAGCCATACTTTTTAAAGTTTAGTCATTTCCACTCATAAAATCAAGGCTTATAGTATTAACCCCTCATAACATACACTCTTTCAAATCATATCACTTAAAACTTCATAATCCTTAAAAGACAATCAAAGTTCATAGTCTTAAAACTTCATAACATACATTCTTTAAAGTCCATTTACTTATACTTATAAAATCATATCATCTATACTGTAGAAATCAAGTCCCATAACTTGAAAAATAAAGTTTCATACACTTCCAAAACCAAGTAGCTTATTCTCTTTAAAACTATATAACTTCCACTTTTAAAATCAATCCCCTTTTCACATATAAATTCAAGTCATCATTTTATTTAAACAACAAATCCACTTGCTTACTTTAAATAAATCAAGACACATAGCTTTAAATCAAATCTCATAACTTCCTAACCATTCTTACCAACATCTCCCATAAGACTTGGTAAGGACTTAGGGCAATTTAAACATACTCTTAACTTAGAATCAACAATGTGAATACATCTTAACTTCTAAGAGTAGAAGGAATCATGAAATACTATCACATGTATATTTCATACGTAGGATCATGCCAAAGAAAGAAGAGGTTCACATACCTCATTGGCGACTAACCCAAACGACAAGTAGCAATACGCTCCAATATACTTCAACCTTATTGGCTATTCCACAAGCCAAGTAGAATGTGCTACACGTAGTACTTCAACATAAAATGACAATAGCACTTCTATCAACTACAAGCTATCAAGTGTAGGACTTATACCAAATAATGACCCTCTAATTCTACGGAAAATTGGGCAGCACTTCCTTTGTTTCTACGTACTTTTCCACCTTTTCCAAGGCCCGTATTCATCAACCAACAAGCCACATTTAAGGCACAACCAACAGTTAGCCAAAGGGGATTACACGCCTAACTGGAGTGAGGCCTTTTAACGCCTTTCCACACCCTTATTCCCTTAGGACTTTCATTAGCAACTACTACACTTAAACATGCATAACAAAAACTAAATTTTCAGCATTTAATACCTCAAAACAGTCCACTAAACGACACAACAACGTCTAACAGTTTTGGGCAGTTTCTCGGCCACAACAACTACAACCCGATAACTCGTTCCTTAATCCATTTTATTCCAATTCGAGTTCCAAAACTTCTACATAAGTTATAACAACTTATTAACAACAATATTAATCCATTATAACATGCAATAGGTGAATATAACAACGACAATAACCAACGAATTCTATTTGCACCAAATCTGTCCCAAATCGGTTTTAGCCCCAAAAATGGCTCAAACGCTTTTTATTCTTCATTCTTTTCTAACACAAGTTCATCCATACATAATAACAATAAGTAATATACAATTACTTTAAAAGAAGAAGGACTTTTACCTCATTTATTGCCCAAAAACGCCCCAAAACAGTCCGGTCTTTATTGGTGCGCAGTTTTCGTTTCGCTCAACTTCTTCAAGTTCCAATCACATATATGTACCCCCTACAACCTTAGGAGCAACTTCTATTTGAATCTCACTTCCAAAAAGTCGACGGAACCCCTAGGGTTTTGGCATCAACTTTCGGCCAAGACAAGTAAAAACGTGTAGAATATTACTCTAGGCTTAGCACTTGGTTTAAGGGCTTAATCTTGGAGAAATAAATTGATCAACAATGGTTGTTCTTAGCCAAGGGGCTCTCAAAATTATGGAGCTAAAGGGGAGAAGATGAGAGCTTATTTTTTGGTCTAAGTGTAAAGTGATCCAAGTCTTGCAAGACTTGGATATGTATAGCCAAGTGGAGTGGGACCCATGTCCACTTGTCCCCTCTCAAAATATCTAATTTGTTGTCATCTTAGCAAGACAAGTGGAGGGGTGCCACGTGTCGCCCTCCGATTGGTCCAAAATATTATAATTTTGAAGGTCCCATGAAATTGTGAAATTCTCGGCGGACCCATATTATCAATTCCAACACCTTATAATCCAATACTAAGTCCATAAATTCAATTAGAAGTATTATACTCCAAGTTAATAATTTTTCCGTCGTCACATTTTTTTTCCGAAATTTTCCTTAAGAAAATGTAATTATTGTTTCCTTCCAAAATTGAAATCTTAAATCCTTATCACGTTCTCAATTAGTAGCCCTGGTATTACGGGGTGTAACATCCTTCCCCCCTTAGAAACATTCGTCCTCGAATGTTCATCTAAGGTCTCAATAGTTAGCTAGTATTCCACGATTCTTGATTATTCCATGTCCTAATCTTACATTATCTCTCCCCTCATACGGGTAAGATAGTTTCTCATAATCTCAATATCATGTTGTCCTAATCACAACAACCATATTTACTCCATAAAAATATTATTCGTGCATCTCACTTAAGCATACAACACAACTTAATCTAATATCATGGTATGTCCATAAGTCAATTAAACCTGATATTTCAAGAGTCTATCACAATCTTAGTCAGTTCATTACCTTTTGACTTTTCCAAATAAGTACATATATAAAGCCTAGGTGTGGATTCAATAAATTGTTTCACACCTTCCAAGTAATTATCAAGGCTTAACCAACTCATGGTAACTCATAATCATTCTAGGCAACACACATTTGACCCCAAATAAATACGCTCGTACAGATACACATCATCATTATACCAACTGTACAATAGTTTTACCAACCTGGATACGAAGTCTATATAATCATTTCTGGGTCACTGTTGCCTTTCTCATATATGCAATCAAAATAACACGTTAGGGAGAGACTACCCTAACAACACAGCTCTATCGCACGATCTCAGAGTGAGAAGAAGGGAAACCAATCCTAAATGTACTATAGCCTCCTGTTTATAGATGTGGTGCACAACACATCGTTAAACAAGACTCTACTATACACGGTCTGTAGACATGCCGAGGACTAATCGCTGATACCACTGTCACGCCCCAAATCCGGGCGTGGTGGTGCCTACCAGGCACCCTTCTATCCATACAACATAAATAAACCGCGGAAGATAAATAACACTCATTTTTTTTAAAACAAAGGCAAAGCCAGAAAGGCTTCCGTATAAATATAAATCACCCGAAAGGGTCTACGCTACGCTGTACAACAATGTAAATACAACTTACACCAGTCCATCCCACATATGAATACAGACCTCTAAGAAGGTGACAACAACTATGATGGGACAAGGCCCCGCCGTACCCCTTAATATACCTAGCCATAATGACAAACTCCGAAACTTGGAGCCATCTCAAAATGCTGAACAAGGATCCTAAGCTCGCGGATCCACAATCGTACCTAGACTGCGCGGACATGAACGCGGCCCCCTAAGTCGATGCAACAAGTACTAAGTATGGAACGGAAATAAAGTATATTAAACAAGATCATAACTGTACAAAATAATGACAGGGGCAAGTATAAAAATTAAAATACCAGATCCTACGTTCTCAATTAGTAGCCCTGGTATTACGGGGTGTAACACCCACTTGGCTAGATATTTAAATTCCTTCATCTAAGACCACACAAGTGTTTTGATCTTGACCCTCCATTTAATTATGTATTCATCCATGTAGCAAGATAAGTCTCTAACACTTAGAAAAAATTAGAAAACTTTGAGACTTGAAGAGGAGCTCTCGGGTTAGGCATCAATTGGAAGAGAAAAAATTTCGTTTGTGGTTCATAATTCACAATACTTTGAACCAAGGTTCCTAGAGATATTGTAAGGTTATCTCAATAGAAAGATCCCGGAAAAACTACATTTTTACATTAGTCGCAAGGTGAAAACCTAAGTTGTCTTCATAAGTTTTGATTGGAAATTGAAGGAAAGTTGTTTATGAACTTCTAAGGGCTTCAAATGGCGGATTGGAGCATGAAGGAAATGAGCTAAGTTGCTAAGGAGCGACTTTGGATCTTGAAGTTATATTAGGGCTTGTCAAGGTAACAATCTTGTACTCTTAAGTGATCAAAGATTACACGTTGTTGTAGTCATATATATTTATATGCAAGCATGAGATATATATAATGGAGATTGAAATGTTATGGAATATTTGGAAGGAATCCGAAAGTTGCATGTTTAATCTTAAGATTGTAATTCGATTTAGATATTAGTTTTAGTCGTCGCATGTTATATAAAGAAGGGATTGTAGTTGTTATTATCGATTGCGGCTATATAAAATGTTAGACTAAACAAATTGTATTGAAAAAGAATTGGGAAAGACTTTATGTTGTTGTACATTGTTAGCCGAGAATGACATTGTCTATGGAACTACTTGGTATTAATTGTGGGGCAGAATTTTACACGTCCTGTAAGGCGTGTAATCCCCTTTGATTGGTTGATGTGTTGAGCCTTAAATGTGGCATGTTGGTTATTGATTTCGGGCCTTGAAAAAGGTGGAAAAGTACGTAGAAACAAAGGAAGTGCTGTCCAATTTTTCGTAGAATAAGTGACTTTACACTTAGACGTTTGAAGCTAGAAGTTAATAGACGTATTATGGTCATTATAGGTTGACATACTACGTACGGCATATTGGACATAGCAAGTGGATTGAACCGAAGAGGTATGTAGAACTTTCCCTATCTCTTGAGCATGAGTTTTATAAATGTATAGTACGGTAGGCGTACGTGTTATAAAGAAATTCGGCTTTGTTTTGATATTGTTAACTTGATATAAGAAAGTCTAAGTTTGGTTGAGTTATGTAATTAACTCAGTTGTTTTTTAAAGAATGAAAATGGCTTAGTTCCTAAAGCATAGAGTTATTATAACGGCTTTATGGGAAGTTGGTTATAACAACTTTATGGAAAGTGAAAGGAATGGTTTTCGCTAGTAATGTAAACAAAGATAAATGACTTGAAATGAAGAAGGGCAAATATTGATTTAAAGGCATCAATAGCTTAAAGTTTTACAATAAAAGTCACTTGGTTTAGAAGCTTATAAATGTATTTCTAAAGGTATAGTGACTTGTCTTGAAGAGTAGATATGACTTGATACTACGGGTATTAGTATCTTGGGGTTTTTATATGAAAAGGGGTCATTTTAAAAGAATAGAAGTACGTAGTACTTTGGGTTAAATTCCCGGATTTTTCATGATATGATAGTGCCTTAAGTTAAATGAAATGAGAGTGCATGCTAATTAAGTCTAATGAGAAGTTAAGGGATTTCTTAACTTGCTTATATTATTTATGGTAGCCGGTTGTTCTTGTGATATATTGTTCATTACGGGGTCATTCCCCGGGCTTGTTGCATTTGCATATTCCGTGGATTTGCTCCCCACTATGCGAGGAATACCTCATGCGATTCCGTAGGGCTCATGCAGGTGAAATAGTCCCATGCGGAGCGGACCAGTCCTATGCGAGGAAATTACCTCATGCGGGTCCACTCGGCCTATGCGGGTGAAATAGTCTCCGGAGTAGGATTGCGTGATAATACTACGGGCGGATGGTCCTAGGTTAATCACATGCTTCCTATTTTAAGAACCGGAAATGTTTATTGTGTTACTCTCATTGTTAGTAAGGCACAGTATACTGTTAATTTGATTATCATACATTTCTCCAGCTTTATTTTAGACTTATGATGTAAATTACAGTATTTCCAGTTTTACATACTTGGTACATATTGTGTACTGACCCCCTTTCCTCGGGGGCTGCGTTCATGCCGCAGGTAGAGGTAAGCAGGTTGTGGATCCTCACTCTTAGGATCACTGATCAGTTGACAGAAGGCTCCATTCTTGTCTTTTGGTACGGTTTCCCTGATATTGTAGATCTATGTACATTCAGGGGTATGGCGGGGCCCTGTCCCGTCATAGTTGTTATGTAAAAATTCTTAGAGGTCTGTAGTTATATCTTGTGGATTGGGTTATAAAAATAAAGATGTAACTGTTTTTTTTGGGTTATGTATATTTTTCGGAAGGTGGCCTTATCGGCTAGCCTGTTGATATTTAATGTCTAGTACCTTATGAGTTTATGTATGTTCCGTTGCTATTCTCTGATGTATACGTGTAAGGGGTGCCCAGGTAGGGCACCAGTCGCGGGCCCGGGGTCGGGTCGTAACAAAAGTGGTATCAGAGCAATTAGTCCTCGGAAAGTGTCTGCAGACAGTGTCTAGTAGAGTCTTGGTTATCTATGTGTTGTGCACCACATCTATAACTAGGAGGCTGCAGAACATTTAGGATCGGTTTCCATTCTTCTCTCTCTGAGATCGTGCAGTAGAGCTGTCTTATTAGGTTGAATCCTCTCTGACCTATTCTTATGTATCAGTTATGCCTCCACGGAAGGCGACCAGAGCCCAGAAGGGCAAGTCAGCAGCAGGAGCTGCTAGCGGTACGCAGAGGGTTACTAGGACTCAGGCCCAGACTATTCCTGAGGTTGTAGGCCGGTCGGCGAGTTCAACCACGCCGGCAGTATTAGAGGAGCCGAGAACAGTCGTAGCTCCAGAGATTCTGATACTTGAGCCTCCAGTTCCGCAGCCAGGGGAAGAGTATAGAGATTATGGAGAGAAGATCAGGTTATTGACTAGCATAGTGGCAGGGCAGTGCCGACAGGAGCAGGTAGCTAACCCTAGAGCCGACAGTTTGAGGATTCGGGATTTTCTGGGTTGTAATCCACCCGAGTTCTATGGTTCGAGATCTGAGGATGATCCTCAGGAGTTCATTCAGCAGATACAGTGGACTATGCAGGTGCTTAGGGCCTCGGATACAAAGTCAGTTGTGCTAGTTTCTTTCCGGTTACGCGATATTGCGTTGAACTGGTTTGAGTCATGGGAGCTGTCTAGAGGTGTGGGTGCTCTTCCAGCTATTTGGGATGAGTTCACGGAGGCCTTCATTGATAACTTTTTGCCTCCTGAGATGAGGAGAGCCCGCGTGGATATATTCTTGACATTGAGACAGAATGGGAGGACCATCAGATAGTACAACCTGGAGTTTGACTCATTGGCCAGGTATGCGCTCACTATTGTAGCTGACATGGCTGACAAAGTTCATCGCTATGTGGTGGGGCTAGACCGTTATATGGTTACTGCATGCCTGGGAGTGGCCCTTCAGCCAGGTATGGATATTGCCAGGATGCAGACATATGCACAGGGGATTGAGGACCGAGAGAGAGGACCCGGCCGGTCGAGGCCCGGCCAGAGGCGGGGCAGCGAGGTTTGGGGTAACTTTCGAGGCGGACAACCTCAGCATCAGGCTAGGTCTACATTTAAGCCGGCACAGAGTGCACCTTCTCAGTTTTCTGGCAGGAGGTTTGATCAGTCGGGTCATTCAGGAGCAGGTCAGGGCTTCGGGGTATCAGGGAGGCAGATATCCTAGCCGATCGAGACCACCCCTATCTCGGTGTGTTCGATGCGGTAGATCTCACCCTGGGGAGTGTTGTACTGCTTCGGAAGCTTGTTTCTCTTGCGGCCAACAATGCCATATGAAGAGAGATTGTCCGACCAGAGGCGGCATGGGTGGTATGGTTCAGCCTACAGTCGATTCTTTGGTGTCACGACCGGACCGGGCGCGACTAGTGCCTACTACAGGCACCCTTCTAATCATACAACATAGTAAACTGCGGAAGATAAATAACACCCTTTTTTTTAAACCAAGGCCAAGCCGATAAGGCTTCCATAATCATAATAATTACCCGAAAGGGTCTACACTGTATAACAATGTAAAAAAAACCACTCTAGCCAGTTTCCGAGATGAATCTGCACTCTAAGATTTGAACAAATACTATGACGGACAAGGCCCGCCGACGTGCGAATATACATGGCCATGACAACTCGGAACATTGGAGCCATCTCAAAATCTTTGAACCAGATCCTAAGCTCGCGGATCTACAATCGTGTACCTAAACTGCGGACATGAACGCGGCCCCGAAGAAATTCGATCTAACAGTACCGAATATGGAACGGAAAATAAGGTACCGTAAATAAATCATAACTGTACAAAAGAATGACAGGGGCAAGTATAAAAAGTACATACCAGATCCTGCCGTGTCATTACCACTCATGAACTTAATTGCACATCATTATCTTTTCCATTCCATTAAGAGTTATAGCCAAATCTTACGTACATACTTAGGATAAATCATTATGTTCATTACCATATAACTTACTTATCTTTCATAACATAATCCAGCCCTTTATGGAGGGGCGCATATACTACCCGGCCCAATCTGGGACGCGATCAAATCACACAAATATCAAAGCGTGCCCGTGGAAGCCCCCATCGCCGGCGGTCATAAGTGTAACATATAACCATGTGACGCGCGTGGCATCCTACCTCACTGTCGTGCATACACAATACATATATATCTCTCGCGTGGAATCCCATCATCGCCGGTAGTAGGTGTAACATATAACCATGTGACGCGTCCGTGGCATCCTACCTCACTGTCGGCGTACACATATACGACAGATATATATATATATATATATATAACGTGGTCGCATGCCCTGGAATCCCTCATCGTATAAGCATGGCCATAACGTTCCCTCGGCATCCCTCATCGTAGGTGCAGGTCTTCATGGGGAGCTAGCCCATGGAGTAATAATATAAATGCCCCCGGAATCCCTTATCGTGGGTACATGTCTTCATGGGGAGCTAGCCCATGGAGTAATAATCGTACATAGCATGGTCGTATGCCCCGGAGTCCCTCATCGTATAAGCATGGCCATGGGTAATAAAACAAATCCGGGAATCTAACCCGCCTCCTGGTCACATGCCCCAGAATCCCACATCGTATAAGCATGTCCAAGGATCAATCATAATGGAAGCATACCCGTGGAATTCCACATCACTGTCGGTACGTCCAAGTAAACTTACAACAAGACAACCGACCCTCCAACTGAGAGTCACGACAACGTAAACATATAATACTTGCACTCAAAGCTATCACAAGCAAACATTGGCAAGTTCATTAAACCTTTAGACTTCCATTTTTATAAACTCATGGCACTTTCGTTTCACACATAAAAATCCGGGAATTTAACCCAAAGTACTACGCACCTCTACTTCTTTAAAATGACTCTTTTTCAAATAAAACTTCCAAGATACTAATAACCATAGTATCAAGTCATATATACTTTTCAAAACAAGTCACAATAACTTTTAGAAATAAAATTATAGGCTTCTAAATCACGTGACTTCTTTCTTTAAAACCTTAAGCAATTGGTACCTTTAAAGCAATTTGCCCTTCTTTATTTCAAGTCATTTATTTGCTTACATTACTGAAGAAAACCATTCTTTTAATCTTCCATAAAGCTGTTATAACCAACTTCCCATAAAGTCGTTATAACTCTTTATGTCTTAGACAATTTCATTCCTTTTATAACCAAGAGACTTATACTTTCAAATCGAATTACATAGCTTTCAAAATACTTCAAGTCTCTTAACTTTTAAGAAAACCAGTTTCTTAACTTTAGAATGACAAGAAATCAATACTTTCCAAATCAAGTATTATATGCTTTTAAATCAATTCATTTCTTCCTTTAAGAATCAAGTCCCATAACTTGAAAAATAAAGTCTCTTAACCTTTTAAGAATTTGAGGTTCATAGTCTTAAAACCTCAGACGTAAATTCTTATAAATTAAGTAACATATACCTTGGTGCGTTGTGAATAAGTTATACTTATTTATAACGATCTTAATCGAGTAGCCATGATCTAGAAAATGTAATACAATTTTGTTTTATCTTAGCTTCTATGTAGATGGAGAATTCTACTTGTTTTAACTTAATTGATTGTCATTACATTTTCCTTTATTAGCAGCTGATGGCTTGTTCGATACTTATTCTCATTTGTGTCGTAACTTAGCCAAGTCAACTTGGCTCCAAAATACCTCCTAACGACTCTTACCAACATCCCCATAAGACTTGGTAAGAACTTAGGATAACTTAGACATAACCCTTACGTAGAGTAAATCAACATACATACCTCTTAACTTCTAAGAGTAGAAGGAATCGTGAAATAGTACTACATGTATATTCCATACATAGAATCATGTCAAAAGAAGGAAGAGATTCACATACCTCGCGACGATTATCGACAAATAGCAAAATGCTCCAAAGTACTTCAACCTTGATAGTTATTCCATCCTTCAAGTAGAATACGCTATACTTGGTACTTCAACCTAAAATGGCCATAATACGTCCATTAACCTCTAGCTTCGAACGTAGAATATTCTAAGTGCAAAGTCACTAAATTCTACGAAAAATCGGACATCACTTCCTTTGTTTCTACATAATTTGCCACCTTTTTCAAGGCCGAATACAATAACCAAACACGCCACATTTAAGGCCCAACAATTCAGCTAACCAAAGGGGATTACACGCCTTAACAGGACGTGTAAAATTTTGCCCCACAAATTAATACGAAACTAGTTCCATATTTAAAGCCATTCTCAGCTAACATAAACAACAACTCAAAGTCTTTTCCAATTCTTTTCCAATCCAAGTTCTTAGGTCTAACATGTTATATAGTCATAAACAACTTCAACAACTACAATTCCTTCAATATATAACATGTGACGACTTATACTAATAATCCAATAGAATTGAAATCTCAAGGGCTAAACATACTAGTTTTCGGATTAGAGTTCTAATAGCCAATACACTTATCAACTTAATAATATAAATCTCATACTTGCTAATATCCATAGCTACAACAATAAGTAATCTTAATTACTAAAACGACAAGAATTATACCTTTGCAAGCCCTTATAATTTCCAAGATTCAAAGTCGTTCCTTAGCAATTCTTAGCTCCTTTCCTTTACGCTCCAATCCACTATTTGAAGCCTTTAGAAGCTCACAACCAACTTCTCTTCCATTTCCAATCAAAACCTATGAAAATGTCTTAGGTTTTCGCCTTGCGACTAACGTGAAAACGCCGTTTTTCCGAAATATTTCTATTGAGATATCCTTACAATACCCTTAGGGACCTTGGGTTAAAGTCTTGTGGCTAAAGAACCACAAACGAAAATATTTTCTTGTTCAAACTAAGCAAACCCGAGAGCTATCTATGGCACTCACAAGTTCTCTCAAATTTTTCTAAGTGTAAAATGCCAATTCTTGCTACTTAGGATGATATATAACACATTGGAGGGTCTGGATTACAACACATGTTAAAATTGGATGAATGGGATTTTCACAGCCCGAACCCCGGGCCCGTGACTGGTGCCCTACCTGGGCACCCTTCTACCTTAACAATACAAGTAAGCTGCGGAACTGAAATAACACCTCATTTTTTTTAAAACAAACGTACGTGCAAGGGCAAAGCCGATAAGGCTGCCATATATACATAAACTAAAGACACTACACCGTACATGAGTCCAATCCCACATATGAATACAGACCTCTAGGAGTTAAACTGAACTATGACGGGACAAGGCCCGCGTACCCAAAACTATACAAAGCACATCTTGAAGGACATATACCAAAGATAAACTCCGGAATAGAAGGAGCTTATCCAAAACCACGAGCGAGGATCCTACACTGCCGATCACCGAATGCGTACCTAAACTGCGGCGTGAACGCGGCCGAAGGAGGTCGATGCGAAGAATGTACCAAGTATGTGAGCGATGAAATCGTAATAAAATCATAGCGATCTAAATAACACGGGAGACATGTATGATATCCAACCTACGATACATAACACATAAGCGATCATATCAAGTCAGGGCGCGAGCCCTCAAAGTCATTACTCAATATAACCGTGGGTCTCACGCCCGTAATATCAATCATGCGTGGAATCCTTCCTCACCGCCAGCGATCCATGATGTAATAACACCAATAAGGATACATGAACACCAAGTCCCACTGTGTCCTCGATACCTCGTGGTCCCATGCCGGAATCCCACCTCGTAAAAGCATGACCATAGGGTAACACAAACAAATCCGGGACATATATGATAATCAAAATACAACACATTGTGCCTTACTAACAATGAGAGTAAGCGATAGTATCCTTACAATATAAACTAGGAAGCTCGTGATCAAGCGGGACCATCCGCGCGATATCATTTAGCAATCCTATTCTTGAGACTATTTCACCGCGTAGGTCGCGTGGACGCGTGAGGTATTCCTCGCATAGGTGGACCGCGCGTGGGACTATTTCACCCGCGTAAGCCCTTTCGGACCCGCATGAGGTATTCCTCGCATAGGACTATTTCACCCGCATAAGCCCTTACGGACTCGCATGAGGTATTCCTCGCATAGGCTGGACCCGCCCGCATGGGACTATTTCACCCGCATAATCCCTACGGACTCGCATGAGGTATTCCTCACATCGTGGGTAGCAAATCCACGGAATTATGCAAATGCCACAAACCCGGGGAATGACCCCGAAACGACTGATATACCAATAGCACACAACCGGCTCTTTTAACAAGCCAAAGTACTTATCAAGGCACACTTAGACAAATCCTCAATTTATCAAGCCAAAGTACTAATCAAGTTATACATAGAATAATTCTCTTTTAACAAGCCAAAGTACTTATCAAGGCACACTTAGACAAATCCTCAATTTATCAAGCCAAAGTACTAATCAAGTTATACATACAATAATTCTCTTTTAACAAGCCAAAGTACTTATCAAGGCACACTTAGACAAATCCTCAATTTATCAAGCCAAAGTACTAATCAAGTTATACATAGAATAATTCTCTTTTAACAAGCCAAAGTACTTATCAAGGCACACTTAGACAAATCCTCAATTTATCAAGCCAAAGTACTAATCAAGTTATACATAGAATAATTCTCTTTTAACAAGCCAAAGTACTTATCAAGGCACACTTAGACAAATCCTCAATTTATCAAGCCAAAGTACTAATCAAGTTATACATAGAATAATTCTCTTTTAACAAGCCAAAGTACTACGTACGTACATTCCTTTATAAAAGACTCATTTCTATGTAAAGCCCAAGATACTAACACGTAGTATCAAGGCGTGTCTATTTTTCAAAGTAAGTTACTACACTTTTAGAAAACTCATTTCAAAGCTTGAAATCAAGTAACTCCAAATTTTCACAATCTAGGCAACTTATGCGATTTAATCAAAATAGACAACTTTCTAAACCTTCCATAAAGCCGTTATAACCAACTTCCCATAAAGCCGTTATAACCCTTTGTGGTTTTACACGTATCCATTCCTTGATAACCAAGAGACTTATACTATTAAAACCAAGTATCACATACTTACAAATCAAGTTCTCAACTTTCAAAATACTTCAAGTCTCTTAATAGTTAGAAAACAAGTTTTCTTCTACTTTTAAACCTCAAGTAACTTCACCCTTAACGCAAGTTACTTCTCTTAAATCATGTCATTTCTCCTCTTTTAAATCAAATAAGTAAATCACTCCTTTGACTCCCTAAAGTCATTATAATGACCTTTAGGTTTTAGAACAAGGCACTAGCCAAAAGATTTGGAAACCACTTTTCAAGTCTCTATGTACTTTAAGAAAAATACCTTCACTTTTAAGAATCCAAACTTCCCTAAGGAAATGGATTATACTACTTACAATTTAAACATCAAAGTACACTCAAGGAAGTACATAGAACAAATTCTATTTTAGGCAATCCAAATACAAGCAAGGAATGGATCATTGAGGAGTAGAACTTACTTTCTTTATTTTAAGGAATCATGCTAGAAGAGGAGATAGTTCACATACCTTTTAGGCTAATATCCACAAGCTAAGCGAATACGCGTGACGTAGAAGTGTCAACCTATAATGGTCACAACAAGACTATCAACTTCTAGTCTCTACGAGAATAATACTAAGTATACGGTCTAATTCTACGGAAAATCTGGCAAAGACCTCCTTTGTTTCTACTTACTTTGCCACCTTTTTCAAGGCGAATACAATAACCAACAAGCCACATTTAAGGCTCCAAACAACAACCAAACAAAGGGGATTACACGCCTTACAATACGTGTAAAATTCCGCCCCACAATTCATACGAAATAGTGAATATGCCAAAAGCCATTCTCGGCCAACCTCTAGAACAACACTAAGTCTTTTTCAATCCTTCTTACAATTCCAAGTTCTAAGGTCTAACATGTTATATAGTCTAAACAACTTCAACAACTACAATTTCCTTCTTTAAACAACATGCGACGCTTAGACTAATAATCGACTAGAATTGAAATCTTAAAGTTAAACATGCTAGATTTGGATTAGGGTTCCAATAGCGATAAACATATCAAACTTCATACTATATAACTCATGCTTTCTAAAACCATAGCTACAATGATAAGTAAACCTTAATTGCTACAACGACAAGAATATACCTTTAAAGCCCTTAAAATTTCCAAGATTCCAAAGTCGCGCCTTAGCAATTCTTAGTGTTATACCCCGTATTTCCAGAGTATGTACGTGAGGACGTACGTAGAAAATTTGAACTTGTAATTAGGCTTGGCCGATTTGTGTTTGTGCACAACACCCGATTAGAGTCGTTTTTTTAAAGCGTTTTCCACGACTTTCGTAGGAAAATTCGGCTATGTCATTTTTAATTTTGCGGATTTTTAGAGGCGAAACATTTTGGACCAACAAGAGGGCGCCACTGGGCACCCTCTCATTGGAGCACATTGTGGGCGGTTGGCTTGGACGATTGGTGACTTTTCTTGTCAAGTAGTAGGTAGGATATTTTGTGTGTAATTGGTTAAGGTGCACTTGGCAAGATCTTGGCCCTACACTTGCCTTGCACTTGGCAAGATCTTGGCCATTGGTTGGCCTTGGCTTGACCTATAAATACCCCTCTCCCTTTGATGAATTCTTCATCCTTTCCACAAATCTTCTAAGTGTTAAAAATCCCTCCCCCTTGTGAGGCCTTGGCGAGAGTCCTCCTCCCCTTGGCGAGAGCCCCACAGTGGGGTGGCGAGGGTATACATCCCTCCTTGTGGTGCTAGCCAGTAGGGTACCCCTAGCCTAGTTGTTTTCGTATAATACCCCCCCTCTTGGTAGAAATACTCTCAAAAGTATTGTTATAATGCCCAAATTTCCTTAGCCGTATACCTTGTAGTATTCTAAGGTTATACCTATACAAAGCCAGTCGTACTATTATACTTCCGTCGGTCACAAAACCGAAACCCTAAGGAAAATCTCCATAGTTAGTTGAGTCATAAGTAGAAGTTGGTTAGAACTTCTAAGGGTTGTTTGGAGCGGGTTGGAGCACCGGAGTAGGAGCTAAACCTTGCTCGGGATCGACATTTAAACTAGGATAATTATGGGCTTATCGAGGTAAATATCTTGTCCTCTATTGTAATTGGAAATTACATGATTGTTAGACTATATAGTTGAAGTATACTATATATATAGAATCAACATTTGTTGGGCAATGTCTTTGGACTTAAGCTGAATAATTAGAAACCTTTTCGAAAGAAATCTTGGCTGTTTTTACATAGGTGTATTCAGATGAGACCTTGTGTAGCTTTTACGTGAGGTAGAATTGTGCACGTCCAGGTTAGATGTATGAACCCCACGGTTGGCTTGATAGCGGCCCCGATAGAGGAGGAGATTTACTGTTGCGGGAGTCTTTGCGAATTTTACGTAGAATGTTCTACGAAGAGATCTAAATGTTAATAAGCGCCTTGTGGCCTTATAGGTTGAAGTACTACGTATGGCGCGATCTACTGGCTAAGGAGTAGCCGACGGTTTGAAGTACTTGGAGCGTTTTGCTATTAGTCGATACTCGTCGCGAGGTATGTGAACCTCTTCCTATCTCTTCTAGCATGATATGTGTGAACTATGTAGTACGGTAGACGTACATGTGCTAAATGTATTTGATTGGTTTAAAACATAAAGTGTTATAACGGCTTTATGGGAAGTTGGTTATAACAGTTTTATGTTGGTAAGAAAATACTTGTGGTTTTTAAAAGGTGACTGATTTGAACTATAACTGGCTTGTTATGTGTTAATAAAGAACTTGAAGTAATACTTGGGTTTTAAAAAAACTTAAGAGTTATACTAGCTTTATGGGAAGTTAGGTATAACGGCTTAAGAATGTTTTACTGATTTCGGAAATCAGAATGTGTATCGACAAACCACTGCAGCGTTAATAAAAGGAAATGTTTTGACTAATTAAGTATTATTAAAACCAGTAGAAACTTCCATCTGCATAGAAGCTAAGATGAGACAAAATGATATTTTCTAGATCATGGCTGCTGTAATAAGATTGTTATAAACAAGAATATCCTACTCACATATAAGGCTTATGTTTCTCAGATTGTTTAAAGGAGAATTATATTCTTAAATGAATAAGACTATGAACTACGAAACCTTTCTAAAATAAGAACCGTGAACATTGGAAATTAGGCAAACTTGAACATTGGAAAAGAATGTTGCTAATTGATTTTACAAAGAGAAGTAATTGATTTACTTTAAAAAGATAATCACTCTATATACTACGGGTATTGTGTGGTTTTTGTGAAATGCGTATCTTTTAAAGATTTAATGTATGAAGTACTTTGGGGATAGATACCCGAACTTGTTAGCATAAAGTACCTTGTGTGAATAGCTTGATTGTGTTGGTTTGAGATAGCCTTGTAAATACTTTCTTGTTGATGTGATAAGTAAACATGTTAGGATGCTACGTGTGTTAGTATCTTGTGTGATCGTGATGTAAGGGGGTCATTCTTGTTGTGCTTACGTTGTTAAGCGTTAAGCGTTGTACTATTATTATATCACCTACCCTTTGACTTATCCGAGGGCTTGCCACCCGATGCGGGTCTTTACGGCCTATGCGGTCCTTGTGACTATCGCGAGTCACGGTAGCTCCAGGATTGATCATTCGGGTGTTTAGCACGATGCGGGGATTCCTATGCGATCTGCTGAGACTATGCGGTCTTTTGAGACTATGCGGTGCGGGAGCCTAGGCGGATACCGAGGGTTAGCGCGCCGATGCGGGGTATACCTCGGTGATGCAGGACCATGATTCGAGAATACCTCATGCGGGTGCATGGGTGACCTATGCGAGTGCGAGAGTTCGAGGATAGACGCGCATTGATATTGCGAGCGAGTGGCGGCCGATCGTGGTGCGGTCTAAAGACCTCGGGATACGATTTGTGGTATTTTTAGTGCTGGGTCTTAGTAGTCGGCTATGCCTTCGTACTTGCCGTGCGGTTTTATGGTGATAACTTTGAGGCGTGAGTCACGACTTGACATATCGCTTATTTATTGTGAGCGTAGTTTGGTTATCATACATGTCTCTGCTTTATATAGACTACTATGATTTCATTTCTGATTTATTTTGATTTCACATACTTGGTACTGTTATCGACCTCCTTCGGGGGGCTGCGTTCATGCCGTAGGTAAAGGTACACCAGTCGTTGATCCTCGCTCTTAGGGTCATGATTCGTTTGGGAAAGCTCCGTTTCTCGGAGGCTTATCTGGTATAGTCCTGTCGTTGTAGGTATTTACATTCGGGGTATGGCGGGCCTGTCTGCCATTGTTGTCGTATCATTTTCTTAAGTGCAGTAATCTTGTTGTGGCGGGGTTTGTAAAAAGGATTAAAGCTGTTCATTTGTAAGAGATGTTATTTATATATCTTGAAAGGCAAGTTTTCCCTCAATTCTTGTTTTGTACTTCATTTGTTTCATGTATGTGTATTATGTTCCGATTACTCGATGATTGTATCACTAGGGTGCGGGGTAAGGCACGATCCACGCCCAGTTCGGGTCGTGACAAAAGTGGTATCGAAGCGATTAATCCTCGGAAAGTGTCTGAGCCGTATCCGATGAAGTCTTGATTATCGGTGTGTTGTGCACCACACCAATAATCGAGGCTATAGGTATTTAGGATTGGTTTCTATTCTTCTCACTCTGAGATCGTGCCTTAGAGTGTGTTGTAAGTTGGACCCTCGGCGAAATTATTTCCTTATCGTTATGCCTCGCGTAGGCAACCCGGGCCGGAGGACAAGCGGTGAGGAGGCTGCGAGTAGAGTTCGAGGAGGGTTGCGTGGGCACAGCCCGATCATCACTGGGTGGTGCTTCATTCGGGGAGTTTTGCGACGTCACTAGCCCCAGCAGAGTTTAGCACGGCGGCGGCAGTTCCTACTGCGGCCATGATATTTGAACCTTAAGTTCCACGACCGGGAACGGAGAATATAGATTTCTAGGAGGCGACCCTGTTACTAACTATGGATTTGACTACCAGAGAGTATACCGATGTACCGCGAGTCTTGATGAATATCAACGAGAAGGTTGTGCAAGGGTAAGTTCTTGATTAGGCTTGAGCATGGCGATTATGCGGGCTTATGCGCGTGGCGAAAGCGTAGAGATCGGCGGGTTAACGAAGGGCGAGAAGGGGCGAGCGGCAACGTCCTTTGGTAACTTTAGGCGAGTCACCTCGCGGCGTGATTTGATTATGCACATCCACGGTGCGAGAAGGTCCTCGCGGGGTTCGGGGCGTTCGGGGTATGCGAGGAGTTGGTGAGCTCGAGCTTCCGGTTCACGATCCACGAAGGTTCCGGCCATGCGATTGATTTTCTCGGTGTTCGATGTGCGGCGTCATCTCAGGGAATGTCGTCTTTTGGTTGGTACTTATTGTACCTATGACCGTCAGGGTCTGATGTCGAAAGAGTGTCCTTGCGGGAGGACTCAGCCTTCAGGATCGGTGGGTAGTTTGTCATCTTCCTTGCTATATCGCCCTACAGGCGGTTTGATTAGAACGACTAAGGGAGTGAAGCGATGGGTCGGTATATCCTTAACCCTCTAGAGATCTGTATGTGTGATAAGGTGAGTATACCTCAAGTGCTATGTTCTTATAGCAATGTGTTAGTTGTGATTAGAAATCATGGTGGGTTAACCGAGTAAGATTTTGGGGGATAGAGAAGGTGTGAGCCTTAGAGTTTTTACGTAGAGACCTTAGAGGTAAGGCCATCTCGAGTATAGGCGTATGTTTATGTTTGACCCTTATAGGAGTGCATAGTGCACGTGAGCTATGTTTGTGGGATAAGTCCCTGAGTAGTGTGGAATGAAAGAGGGTAGTTGAGTTAAGAAGACCGCTAGGTTTTCGTAACATGATTAGGGAGAGTTTTCCTTGGAGCTAGCGTTTAGCGCGTTCGGGTCGGGTTGAGGCCGCGTTGCGGGTCAACCCGCGGCATGTATGGTGGTGGGGTCGGTTGTGGTGGTCGCCTTGTGGTAAGTCACGAGGTGTTAGGCCCGTATTGATTAACGTGACGAGTTCGTGGATGCGTTCGACCGATGGTCGGGCGATAAGTCGACCCATCGTGTCTTTCGATCGGGGCCGTTGCTCGGCGGTGATGTTATGTCGAAAGGTTGAAAGGCTGCAGGGTGCCTACGCTTCACCTTATGTCGAGCGGTGAAGCCCGAGTTGTGGCTATTTTCGTTTTCTAAAAGTTTACGAGCGAGGTTAGGAACTTCGGTGAGTCTCGAATCGCGTTCGCCCTCGGGCGATGGTTGGATTTCGAGGGTAGTTGTGGAGATTGTTGTCTCTGTGGAGAAGTGTTTAAGCTACCATTTCGGTGTTCGGATGTCGCCTTATAAAGCCTTGTTGGGCGGATGTGTAAGTTCCGGTCGAGTGGTTCGATGTTGGCAAGGTTGAGACGATTAGTTGAGCTTGTTCCGGTGTGGATAGTGAAGCTTGTCTAGAAGAAGTTACAGCGGCTCGGAGAAAATCGTGCGGATAATCGGCGGCGCTTAGAGTTGAGTTGGCGTCGGTCTTCTTGAAAGTACCACCGGTTAGGTGTGGCGAGCTTTGGAAAAAGCAGAGGAAACTTAGCGAGTTGTTTTGGGCCTTTTAAGTTCATGTGAAGAATAGGCGGGTTGCCTATATGTTAGCTTTTGCCGTCCGACTTAGGAGGCGATGCGTCCGATCTTCGTATTGTTATGTTCGGAAAGTATCGGAGATCCATCGAGAATGTTCGATTAATGATGACCACGTTAGAGATAGTAACCCGAGTTTTGGCGAGCGATGTCGAAATGTGGTAAGAGTTCGAGTGTCACGTCGGCCTCGGGGATCGCGTGCGGCCGGTACCATTTGTTGGGTCGCGGAGTGAACCTCGCGGCAAAGTGACAAAAGTGGTATCATTTCTTTTGTAAAGAGAAGGTCACGAAGGAAGTATATTTTAGACCCGGAGAGAGGTGGTTGTGGTGATGTTAGAGGTGTTTCCTCGTGGACATGGAGGTAACTATTTTGCGCAAGTTGGTTGAAGTGGCCATGCGTGCGGGATTGTTTTAAATAAGTATAGCAGTGAGGACTATACCGGCGTGCGTTTGTTTTGAGACTTAGAAGGGACGAATGTTTCTAAGGAGGGGAGAATGTTATACCCCGTATTTCCAGAGTATGTACGTGAGGACGTACGTAGAAAATTTGAACTTGTAATTAGGCTTGACCGATTTGTGTTTGTGCACAACACGGATTAAGTCGTTTTCGGCGAAGCGTTTTCCACGACTTTCGTAGGGAAAATTCGGCTATGTCATTTTTAATTTTGCGGATTTTCAGAGGCGAAACATTTGGACCAACAAGAGGCGCCACTTGGCACCTCTCATTGGAGCACATTGTGGGCGGTTGGCTTGGGCGATTGGTGACTTTTTGTCAAGTAGTAGGTAGGATATTTTGTGTGTAGTTGGTTAAGGTGCACTTGGCAAGATCTTGGCCCTACACTTGCCTTGCACTTGGCAAGATCTTGGCCATTGGTTGGCCTTGGCTTGACCTATAAATACCCCTCTCCCTTTGATGAATTCTTCATCCTTTCCACAATCTTCTAAGTGTTAAAAATCCCTCCCTTGTGAGGCCTTGGCGAGAGTCCCTCCTCCCCTTGGCGAGAGCCCCCAGTGGGGTAGGCAGAGGGTATACACCCACTCCTTGTGGTGCTAGTGGGTACCCCATAGCCTAGTTGTTTCGTATAATACCCCACTCTTGGTAGAAATACTCTCAAAAGTATTGTTATAATGCCCAATTTCCTTAGTAGTATACCTTGTAGTATTCTAAGGTTATACTATACAAAGCCAGTCGTACTATTATACTTCCCGTCGGTCACAAAACCGAAACCTAAGGAAAATCTCCATAGTTAGTTGGAGTCATAAGTAGAAGTTGGTTAGAACTTCTAAGGGTTGTTTGGAGCGGGTTGGAGCACGGAGTAGGAGCTAAACCTTGCTCAGGATCGACATTTAAACTAGGATAATTATGGGCTTATCGAGGTAAATATCTTGTCCCTCTATTGTAATTGGAAATTACATGATTGTTAGACTATATAGTTGAAGTATACTATATATATAGAAATGAGCATTGTTGTCGGCAATGTCTTTGGACTTAAGCTGAATAATTAGAAACCTTTTGAAAGAAGAAATCTTGTTGTTTTTACATAGGGTGTATTCTGATAGACCTTGTGTAGCTTTTACGTGAGGTAGAATTGTACGTCCGGTTAGATGTATGAACCCCACTGGTTGGCTTGATAGCGGCCCAGATAGAGGAGATTTCTGTTTGTTGCGGGGAGAGTCTGCGAATTTTACGTAGAATGTTCTCTGAAGAGATCTAAATGTTAATAAGCGCCTTGTGGCCTTATAGGTTGAAGTACTACGTATGGCGCGATCTTTGGCTAAGGAGTAGAGCGGTTTGAAGTACTTGGGCGTTTTGCTATTAGTCGATACTCGTCGCGAGGTGTGTGAACCTCTTCCTATCTCTTACAGCATGATATGTGTGAACTATGTAGTGCGGTAGGCGTCATGTGCTAAATGTATTTGATTGGTTTAAAACATAAAGTGTTATAACGGCTTTATGGGAAGTTGGTTATAACGGTTTTATGTTGGTAAGAAAATACTTGTGGTTTTAAAGGTAGTGATTTGAACTATAACTGGCTTGTTATGTGTTAATAAAGAACTTGAAGTAATACTTGGGTTTTAAAAAAAAACTTAAGAGTTATACTAGCTTTATGGGAAGTTAGGTATAACGGCTTAAGAATGTTTCTTGATTTGAATCGGAATGTGTATCGACAAACCAACTGCGGCGTTAATAAAAGGAAATGTTTTGACTAATTAAGTATTATTAAAACCGTAGAAACTTCCATCTGCATAGAAGCTAAGATAAGACAAAATGATATTTTCTAGATCATTTCTTTGTAATAAGATTGTTATAAACAAGAATATCCTACTCACATATAAGGCTTATGTTTCTCAGTTGTTTAAAGGAGAATTATATTCTTAAATGAATAAGACTATGAACTCTGAAACCTTTCTAAAATAAGAAGTGAACATTGGAAATTAGGAAAAATTTAACATTGGAAAAGAATGTTGCTAATTGATTTTACAAAGAGAAGTAATTGATTTACTTTAAAAAGATAATCACTCATATACTACGGGTATTGTGTGGTTTTTGTGAAATGCGTATCTTTTAAAGATTTAATGTATGAAGTACTTTGGGGATAGATACAGAACTTGTTAGCATAAAGTACCTTGTGTGAATAGCTTGATTGTGTTGGTTTGAGATAGCCTTGTAAATACTTTCTTGTTGATGTGATAAGTAAACATGTTAGGATCTTCGTGTGTTAGTATCTTGTGTGATCGTGATGTAAGGGGTCATTCTTGTTGTGCTTACGTTGTTAAGCGTTAAGCCCGTTGTACTATTATTATATCACCTACCCCTTTGACTTATCACAGGGCTTGCCACCCTTGACGCGGTCTTTCGGCTATCGGTCCTTGTGACTATGCGAGTCACGGTAGCTCGGGATTGATCATTAGGGTGTTTAGCACGATGCGGGGATTCCACATGCGGTCTGTTGAGACTATGCGGTCTTTTGAGACTATGCGGGTGCGGGAGCCTGGCGGATACCGAGGTTATTGCTGCCGATGCGGGGTATACCTCGGTGATGCAGGACCGTGATTCGAGGAATACCTCGTGCGGGTCGTGGGTGACCTATGCGGGGCTGCGAGAGTTCGAGGATAGACGCGCGCATTGATATTGCGGGCGAGTGGCGGCCGATCATGTGGTGCGGTCTAAAAAGACCTCGGGATACGGTTTGTGGTATTTTTGTGCTTGTGGGTCTTAGTAGTCGGCTATGCCTTCGTACTTGCCGTGCGGTTTTATGGTGATAACTTTGAGGCGTGAGTCCACGACTTGACATATTTGCTTATTTATTGTGAGCGTAGTTTGGTTATCATACATGTCTCTGCTTTATATAGACTACTATGATTTCATTTCTGATATTTATTTTGATTTCACATACTTGGTACTGTTATGCGACCTCGCCCGAGCTGCGTTCATCTGCGAGTAAAGGTACACCAGTCGTTGATCCTCGCTCTTAGGGTCACAGTTCAGCGTTTGGGAAAGCTCCGTTTCTCCGGAGGCTTATCTGGGTATAGTCCCCTGTCGTTGTAGGTATTTACATTCAGGGGTATGGCGGGGCCCTGTCCTGCCATTGTTGTCGTATCATTTTCTTAGAGGTCTGTAGTACTGTTGTGGGCAGGGTTTGTAAAAAGGATTAAACTGTTCATTGGTAAGAGTTGTTATTTATATATGCCGAAAGGCAAGTTTTCCTCAGATTACTGTTTTGTACTTCATTTGTTTCATGTATGTGTATTATTTTCCGCTGATTACTCTGATGATTGTATCACTAGGGTGCCCGGGGTAAGGCACCAGTCACGGGCCCAGGTTCGGGTCGTGACACTTAGCTCCTTTCCTTAGGTTCCAATCCGCTCCAAGCACTCCTTAGAGGCCTATGAAGAACCCATCTTCAAGTTCCAACTTCAAAGTTGAAGAACTCCCTTAGTTTCCGCCTTGCGACTAACGTAAAAATACGTTTTTTCCGAAATCTTTCTATTGAGATATCCTTACAATACCCCTAGGGACATTGGGTTAAAGTCTTGTGGCTAATGGATCAAAACTATAAAATTTTTGTGTGGGAAATTACACTAAGCCGAGAGCTTTCTTGAAGAACACAAGGTCTTCTAATTTCTCTAAGTGTTAAAATGAGCTAGTCTTGTTACTAGTTAGTATATAACACATATTGGAGGGCTTAGACTTAAACAAATGTGAGGCTAGGATTAAAATCACATGGATCAAGCTTATGTGGCAAGTTGACTAGTCAATTATGTCAAGCTTTGAAGACTTATCTTCCAAGATGTTCAATGACCATATTACCCTCATCTAATTCGACCAAGACCAGCATGGGGTGCGCGTGTCGCCTCTCGTTCGTCCATAAAATTAAGTAACCTGCGTGGGCCCCAAAAATGTAAAATTTCCTCGGGTGGGCCCACATGACCAAATCCGTAAAATAAATTTCCATATTATTTATAAGTTCCATACTCTTGAATAATGCATTTTGAGAATCGATTCTCGATAACGAACATTTTCCTTTCAGGCGCCGGAAGATTTTCCGTCGGAAAAACAATTCTTCCTTTCGTACTAATTTCCAAGTCTTGTTTCCTTACGTACATTCTCTTATACATGTCCTGGACTTAGGGGGTGTAACAGGGATCAAGCCAAGTGGCTCTTGACTTGGTCAACAATGTAAAGCTCTAGCTTAGCAAGACTTTCTCATCTTTACAATTGTCAAATGACCCTTTTGACCTTGCATTAATTCGACCAAGCCATGTGGGAGGGGTTCCACGTGTCGCCCTCCCATTCGTCCATAAAATTCCCTAACCCTCGTGGGCCCCACAAAACGTAAAATTCCTCGGGTGGGCCCCACGTGACCAAATCCGTAAGATTAAATTTCCATAATGATAATACATTCCATAATCCTCAATTAATGCATTTTGAGAATCCAATTCTTTTCAACGAACATTTTTCCTTTCCGACGTTCGAAAGATTTTTCCGTCGGAAAAACTATTCTTCCTTTCGTACCCTTTTCAAGTCTTGTGTTACTTACATACCTTCTCGTAAACATGTCCTGGAGTTACGGGGTGTAACATTCTTCCCCCCTTAGAAACATTCGTCCCCGAATGTTCTTTGAGTCGATCTAATTAGATGGCGACATAGTCTCCTTTTACTACACCGCCCATACAGCATATGCCACCTGGCCACATAACAATACTTATACTAAGATGTCAACCTTGACACTCACAAAGCCAACTAGTCCATACTCATGTGACCTCAAAGTCGCCATAATCCTCTACTAGGTCTCTAGGGTCGGCGGTAAATCGTCACGGGAAAATCTCATATTCTCGTTCAGCTACCACCCCACACACTCACGGGTGTAGTTACCTCGAAAGGTTCTTATGGATTCAGGCTCTATTCCTTTACACTTGGTTGCTATCCTTCTTACTGGTCGCACTCTTTCCGTACTTCCAACTCATACTAGCATACATACATAACTTCATGCAGATCGGCCCGATCTTTTGAGTCGCTCTTTAAACAACATAAGGCCATTCAGGCTTTCCTGACTGGTTTGATTGGAGCGCGTCCACGAACCCGTAAAACAATTAGCTAGACTTGGGCCTTGCACCCTCGTGACCCTGTCACCTAGAGGAACTACTACCAACTGATCCCACTCTATTCCCGGCTATGGGGAGACCATGTGAGTCCTGCTTTGACCGTCGTCGTGACTTAACTCTTACCTTAGTCTGAATGAAATCTTATTGCCCGAGAAGGCCTTATATACCTAAGGTCTCGGTGGTTATCAATATTCTTAGGCTCGCACTTTCCATGCTCCAAGCCTACCTTACAAGTCCCCGTGCAGTCTGATAACTTCTCGTAATACCATAATCGTGTAAATGCTTGATCACAATGACCATTACTTACTCTATACGGACCTCGTCAGTACAATTTTCTTAAGCCTACCGCGTAGCTTAATATATTAACATGGTATTCCATTAGGTTTCTTAACATGACTTCTTAAGGGTTCAACGCCTGTATCGAATGATTCATCCTTTCCCGATTATCCCAAAATAAAACATAAGACCTTGGCGAGAATTCATTAAGCTCCATACCTACCGGTATCTAGTTAGTTTTACGACTCACGGTAATCTAAAATCATTCTAGGCAACACGCGTCGACCCTCATACATAACTCCGTATAGCTATATGACCTGATGCCAACTATACTATAACCATTACCAGCACGGATCGCAATCCGCGTAGTCGCTACGCGGCTCTTTGCGCTTTTTTAGGCTGCGATCAACATAACTTTCGTTAGGGAGGCGACCCTAACAACACAACTCTATCGTACGATCTCGGTGAGAAGAATGAAACCAATCCTAAATGTCCTGCAGACCTCACGATTATAGATGTGGTGCGCGACACACGATAATCAAGACTACTGCTAGACACGATGCGTAGACACTTTCAGAGGACTAAGCGCTCGATACCACTTTTGTCACGACCGGCCGGGCGCGACTAGTGCCTACACAGGCACCCTTCTAATCATACAACATAGTAAAGCTGGAAGATAAATAACACCCGTTTTTTTAAACCAAGGCCAAGCCGATAAGGCTTATAATCATAATAATTACGAAAAGTCTACGACATAACAATGTAAAAACAACTCTGCTTGATCCATTACATCACGACCGACCGGACGCGGCGGTGCCCTACACAGGCACCGCTACAGGTAAACATCGAGAAAATCAGCGGAACATACATGAAACTTAAAAATAAAACATCGTAAGTAAAGCAGCAGGTTAGCGGAGTAGGGCTACCTTCGCGAACATATATAAAAACAGCGAAGCGATTGCCTCCTTTCTTTTACAAAGCGACCTGATATGTGACTACAGGACCTCAAGAGTTTAGACATAACAAGCGTGGCGGGACAAGGCCCCGCGTGCCACTGAATAAACATAAGCGTGACAACTCGGAACACTGGAGCCGTCTCAACTTGCTGAGCGGGATCCTAAGCTCGCGGATCCACGTAATACCTAAACTGCGGGCATGAGCGCGGCCCGAAGAAGTCGATTACAACAGTGCAGAATATGGAGCAGAATATAACGTCTGATAAACAAATCATAAGCGTACAAAAGAATGACAAGGACAAGTATAAAAATACATACGAGATCTGCGTGTCATTACGACATGAACTTAAGCGTACCTTATTATCCTTTCCATTCCCGATAAAAGTTATAGTCACGTTCTTACGTGCATTATTTAGAAAAAGAATCATTAGGTTCGTTACCATATAACTTACTTATCTTTCATAACATAGTCAGCCCAGCTACGGAGGGACACGTATACTACGACCCGATGGGGCGCGATCAAATCACACTAATATCAAAGCGTGCGTGGAATCCCAATCATTATCGATTATTAGTGTAAAATATAACCATGTGGCGCCGTGGCATCCAGCTCATCGGCGTACACATACACAATACATATATATATATCACCGTGGAATCAGCATCACTGCGAAGCGATCCGGTATAATAATACACCAATAGGCGTACATGAACACGAAGTCCCACGGTGGTATAGCGTCTTGAGGGTCTACCACTCACTTATACTCTTACGGAGAAGGTGGTAAGCGGTGGTATAGCGTCTTGAGGTCTACCCGCCACTTATACTCTTACCACGGAGAAGGTGGTATAACGTCTTGGGACTTGCCTCGTTTATACTCTTATCTATCTCGGCCGGCCGTTATACAAAACAAGCGGGGTATAATGTCTTGGGGTTTACCACTAACTTATACTCTTAACTTTGGAGAAGGTGGTATAGCGTCTTGAGGGTCTACCGCCTTATACTCTTACCCTATCTCGTGGCCGTCGAACAAGCGGAAGTACTACCGTGTCTTACATAAGAATCGGGAATTTAACGAGTACTCCAAATAGCGGAAGCATGCGTGGAATCCCGTCATTTGTCGATGCGTCGGTAACTTACAACAAGGCGGTAGACCGCTTGCCAGAAGTCGCGGCAACAATAAAACATAATACTTGCACTCGAAGGCTATTACCCGTACGTATAGGCAAGTTCTCAATTAACAAGCCAAAGTACTTATCGGGGCACAAAATAGAATAATTCTCGTTTAACAAGCCAAAGTACTTATCAAGGCACATTTAGACTAATTCTCGATTAATCAAGCCAAAGTACTTATCGGGGCACAAATAGAATAATTCTCATTTAACAAGCCAAAGTACTAATCAGGGCAGAAATAGAATAAATTCTCATTTAACAAGCCAAAGTACTTATCAAGGCACGTTTAGACTAATTCTCGATTAATCAAGCCAAAGTACTTATCGAGCCTGAATAGAATAATTCTCGTTTAACAAGCCAAAGTACTTATCGAGGCACAAATAGAATAAATCCTCATTTAACAAGCCAAAGTACTTATCAGGGCACAAATAGAATAAATTCTCATTTAACAAGCCAAAGTACTTATCGAGGCACATTTAGACTAATTCTCGATTAAGCGGGCCAAAGTACTACGTGCGTACATTCTTTTCAAAGACTCATTTCCAAATAAAACTTCCGATACTAACAACCGTAGTATCAAGTCCTATTCACCTTTCAAGACAAGTCACAATACCTTTTAGAAATCTGATTACGAACTACAAATCAAGTGACTTCCTTATTTAAAACCTTAAGCAATTGGTACCTTTAAAACAATTTGCCCTTCCTTAACACAAGTTATTTCTTGATTACTTTATTAGAAAACCATTCTCTTAACCTTCCATAAAGCCGTTATAACCAACTTCCCATAAAGCGTTATAACCGCTTTATGGTTTAGACAACACGTTCCTTTTATAACGAGACTTACTTTTTGAAACCAAGTGTTAAATCTTTCAAATAAATTCTCATAACTTTCAAAAATACAATTAGTCTCTTAACCTTTAGAAAACAAGTGACTCATTTTATATAAAACCTTAGGCAATTAATGCCTTAAAAACAAGTTGCCTTTTCACTAAAATCAAGTCATTTACCTTTCCATAAAGCAAATATAACCAACTCCGTAAAGTCGTTATATTAAGCTTTATACCTTAGCGAATACAATTTCCTATCCAAGGGACTTATCGTTCAAAAGCGGAACAAGTATCACATACTTTAAAACTCTTGAAGTCCCTTAACTTTAAATAAAACTTAAGGCGTCCCTTATACTTTCAAGGAGCGAGTTAATCTCGACTCGCCCGACTTGGCGTTCGATAAACTAGTAAAGGGTAACAAGGTGTTGTCGTCTACAGTACTACGCGCGTGCAACTAGTCGTGCTCGAAGATAGGAAAAGTTCTTCGTAGAGTAAATCACACAACTACCTCTTAACTTCTAAGAGTAGAAGGAAACATGAAATGATACCACAAGTATATTCCATACATAGAATCATGCCAAAGGAAGGAAGAGGTTCACGTACCTCGCGACGATTATCGACAAGTAGCAAAAAGCTCGAAGTACTTCAACCTTGATAGCTAGTCCATCCTTCGAATAGGATCACGCTATACTAAGTACTTGAACCTATAATGGTCGCAATCGTCCATTAACCTCTTCATGACGTAGAATATTCTAGGTGCTAAGTCACTAATTTCTACGGAAAATCGGACGACCTCCTTTGTTTTACTTACTTTGCCACCTTTTTCAAGGCGGAAATACAATAACCAAACAGCCCCGATTGGCTCACAATTCATAGAAGATAATCCAATCTGATTGAATAACTACCCCGATTGGCTCGCGATTTAGAAAGTAGTCAATACAAATGACTAACTAACCCCGATTGGCTCGCGATTTAATAACGACTAAATCAAACTCTGAGTCAAAATTCGCCACCTTGAGTTCAACAAAACCAATTCTTATCCAATTTCCATTTCAATCCAAATTGGTAGCATAACGTGATATCAGTCGCGTTTGATTATAACAACCGTAATCTTTAAGTCGATAACATGCGGCGATTCGATAACGATCAAATTATATTCCAACTAAACATGACTTACATTACAACCAGTTTAAAGCTACAAGCGATCCATAATACTTATAAAACTTGACCACATATACTACGTCTAGTAAAATGTAAGGCTAACAACAATACATAATCTTGTAACACTTAAAGAGAACAAGATTATACCTCAACGAATCTCAATCTAACTTCCAAATCCGAAGTCGCTCCTTAGTAGTTTAGAACCTCTCGATACACTTCAATCCTTGTTGAGACCCTTAGAACAATACCAACAATAATCCTTCAAAACTACAAATAAAACCTAGAAAGACCATTAGGTTTTAGTTTTGACTAACAGTAAACAATCTTTTTCCAAGATTTTTCTATTGAGACTTGCTTCTGATACACATAAGACCCTTGGTTTAAAGTGGGGAGCTAAATGGATCATGAACAAAAATTTCCTTCTTTTCACTTAGTGTGGCGAGAGCTGTTGCCCGTATTCTTGATTTTTGTGTAATATTTTCTAAGTGTTAAGCTCCTCTCTACTAGTAGTAATATAAGTAGCACCTTGGAGGGTTAGGATACAAACAAATGGTTGGTTTGGATGTAGTCTTGCTAAATATCAAGACAAAGGTGGGACCTTTGACTTAGTCAATATTCTCATGCTACTACTTGCAAGACTTAGCCATAGAAGACTTATGGTCAATGACCGTATGGCCATACCATTTCGTCCAAGGCACTCTACAGGGTGACACGTATCGCCTCCCGTTCGTCCTAATAATCGTTTCCGACAATTCCATAATTCCGTTAAAATTTTTACAGTCTCAAATTTTAACACTTGCGAGTTCTTACGTACGTTCTTAAAACATGTCCTGTAACTACGGGGTGTAACAAGCCCACAGATGAATACAGACCTCTAAGATTTGAACAAATACTATGACGGGACAAGGCCCCGCCGTACACCTGAATATACATGGCCATGACAACTCCGGAATATTAGAGCCATCTCAAAATGCTGAACCAAGATCCTAAGATCGCGGATCCACAACTGTGTACCTAAACCTGCGGACATTAATGCACGGCCGAAGAAATGTCTAACAGTGCAGAATATGGAGCGGAAAATAAAGTCTGATAAACAAATCATAAGCGTACAAAAGAATAGCGAGGCAAGTATAAAAATTACATACCACGTCTGCGGTGTCATTACGGCTCATGAACTTAATTGCACGTCATTATCTTTTCCATTCCATTAAGAGTTATAGACAAGTCTTACGTGCGTACTTAGGAGAAATCATTAAGTTCATTACCATATAACACTTATCTTTCATAACATAATCCGCCGCTTTATGGAGGCGCGTATCTACCGGCCCGATGGGGCGCGATCAAATCACCTGAATATCAAAGCGTGCGTGGAATCCCCATCATGCCGGCGGTCTAAGTGTAACAAATAACCGTGTGACGCGCGTGGCATCCTACCTCATTCGTCGGCATACGTACACAATACATATATATATATCTCACGCGTGGAATCGCACATCACTGCAAGCGGTAGTAGGTGTAACATATAACCGTGTAATGGCGCGTGGCATCTACCTCATCGTCGTACGTATACAACACATATATATATATATATATATATATATATATATATATATAACGTGGCGCGTGCCGGAATCCTCATCGTGGGTACATGTCTTCATGGGAGCTAGCCCGTGGAGTAATAATCGTCACATGCATGGTCGCGTGCCGGAATCCTAATCGTATAAGCGTGGCCATGGGTAATAAAACAAATCAGAATCTAACGCCTCACGGTCACGTGCCGGAATCCCACATCGTATAAGCGTGTCGGATCGATCATAATGGAAGCATGCGGTGGAATCGCGCATCACGTCGATGCGTCGAGTAAACTTACAATGAGTAGGCCAACCATTGAGAGTCCGCGACAGCGTAAACATATAATACTTGCACTCAGCTATCACAAGCAAACATAGGCAAGTTCATTAAACCTTTAGACTTCCATTTTATAAACTCATGGCACTTTCGTTTCACACATAAAAATCAGAATTTAACCCAAAGTACTACGCACCTCTACTCTTTAAAATGACTCTTTTTCAACTTCCAAGATACTAATAACCGTAGTATCAAGTCATATATACTTTTCAAAACAAGTCTGATAACTTTTAGAAATACAATTATAGGCTTCTAAATCACGTGACTTCTTTCTTTAAAACCTTAAGCAATTGGTACCTTTAAAGCAATTTGCCACTTCTTTATTTCAAGTCATTTCTTTGCTTACATTCTTGAAGAAAACCATTCTTTTAATCTTCCATAAAGTTTATAACCAACTTCCCATAAAGTCGTTATAACTCTTTTATGTCTTAAACAATTTCATTCCTTTTATAACGAGACTTATACTTTCAAATCGAATTACATAGCTTTCAAAATACTTCAAGTCTCTTAACTTTTAAGAAAACCAATTTCTTAACTTTAGAATGGCAAGAAATCAATACTTTGCAAATCAAGTATTCTATGCTTTTAAATCAATTTATTTCTTATTTAAGAATCAAGTCCCATAACTTGAAAAATAAAGTCTCTTAACCTTTTAAGAATTTGAGGTTCATAGTCTTAAAACCTCATCGTAAATTCTTATAAATTAAGTAACATATACCTTGTGCGTTGTGAATAAGTTATACTTATTTATAACGATCTTAATCAGTAGCCATGATCTAGAAAATGTAAAACAATTTTGTCTTATCTTAGCTTACATGCGGATGGAGAATTCTACTTGTTTTAGCTTAATTGATTGTCATTACATTTTCCTTTATTAACGTTGCGGTGGCTTGTTCGATACTTATTCTCATTTGTCAGTAACTTAGCCAAGTCAACTTGGCTCCAAAATACCTAACGACTCTTTACAAGCGTCCCGTAAGACTTGGTAAGAACTTAGGATAACTTAGACATAACCGCTACGTGAGTAAATCAACATACATACCTCTTAACTTCAGAGTAGAAGGAATCATGAAATAATTACTACGTGTATTCCATACATAGAATCATGTCAAAAGAAGGAAGAGGTTCACATACCTCGCGACGATTATCGACAAATAGCAAAATGCTCCAAAGTACTTCAACCTTGATAGTTATTCTATCCTTGAGTAGAATCGCTATGCTTGGTACTTGACCTAAAATGGCCATATCGTCCATTAACCTCTAGCGAGCGTAGAATATTCTAAGTGCAAAGTCACTAAATTCTACGGAAAATCGGACAACACTTGCTTTGTTTCTACATACTTTGCCACATTTTTCAAGGCGAATACAATAACCAAACACGCCACATTTAAGGCCCAACAATTCCAGCTAACCAAAGGGGATTACACGCCTTGGGAAGTGTAAAATTACGCCCACAAATTAATCTGAAACTAGTTCCATATTTAAAGCCATTCTCGCTAACATAAACAATAACTCAAAGTCTTTTCCAATTCTTTTCCAATCGAAGTTCTTAGGTCTAACATGTTATATAGTCATAAACAACTTAACAACTACAATTCCTTGATAAATAACATGTGACGACTTATACTAATAATCGATAAATTGAAATCTCGAGGGCTAAACATACTAGTTTTCGGATTAGAGTTCTAATAGCGATACAACATCAACTTCATAATATAAATCTCATACTTGCTAATATCCATAGCTACAACAATAAGTAATCTTAATTACTAAAGCACAAGAATTATACCTTTGCAAGCCCTTATAATTTCCAAGATTCAAAGTCGGCTCCTTAGAAATTCTTATCTCCTTTCTTTACGCTCGATCCTCTATTTGAAGCCTTTAGAAGCTCCTGACCAACCTCTTCCATTTCCAATCAAAACCTATGAAAATGCCTTAGGTTTTAGCCTTGCGACTAACATTAACGCCGTTTTCGAAATCTTTCTATTGAGATATACTTACAATACCCTTAGGGACCTTGGGTTAAAGTCTTGTGGCTAAAGAACCACAAACGAAAATATTTTCTTGTTCAAACTAAGCAAACCCAAGAGCTATCTATGGCACTCACAAGTTCTCTCAAATTTTTCTAAGTGTAAAATGCCAAGTATTTCTACTTAGGATGATATATAACACATTGGAGGGTCTAGATTACAACACATGTTAAAATTGGATGAATGGGATCAAGCCAAGTGGCTCTTGACTTGGTCAACAATGTCAAGCTCTAGCTTAGCAAGACTTTCTCATCTTTACAATTGTCAAATGACCCTTTTGCCCTTGCATTAATTCGACCAAGTCATGTGGGAGGGGTGCCACGTGTCACCCTCCCATTCGTCCATAAAATTCCGTAACCCTCATGGGCCCCATAAAACGTAAAATTCCTCGGGTGGGCCCCACGTGACCAAATCCGTAAGATTAAATTTCCATAATGATAATACATTCCATAATCCTCAATTAATGCATTTTGAGAATCCAATTCTCTTCAACGAACATTTTTCCTTTCCGACGTTCGAAAGATTTTTCCGTCGGAAAAACAATTCTTCCTTTCGTACCCTTTTCAAGTCTTGTGTTCCTTACATACCTTCTCGTAAACATGTCCTGGAGTTACGGGGTGTAACAGCTGGGTCTTCATCTTCTGTGGCTATGCGCCCCGGAGGGCAGGGTGTTCACAGGCCAGCAGGTCGCGGCAGAGTTCGTGGTAGGGGTCCTAGTTCTAGCGGTCCACAGAACCGCATATATTCCTTAGCTAGCCGGCAGGACCAGGAGGCCTCCCCGGATGTCATCACAGGTACATTATTGATTTCATGTTGTGACGTTTATGCTTTGATAGATCCAGGTTCTACCTTGTCCTACATATTCCCTCTTATTGTTGGTAGAATAGGGATAGAGTCGGTGTCGATAGAGCCTTTTAAGGTAGCTACGCCAGTGGGTGAATCGGTGTTAGCTGAGCGAGTGTACAAAGATTGCCCGGTATTCATATACAGTCGTCAGACCCTAGCAGACTTGATAGAGTTGGAGATGACAGATTTTAACGTCATTATGGGTATGGACTGGTTGGCTTCTTATTATGCCAATGTTGGTAGGGGCGAGTTGGTCGATTCGATTCCGGTGGCGGTTATCGAGTGGAAGGGCAATACAACGTCGCCTAGGGGTAGGTTTATTTCTTACCTCAAGGCTAGGAAGATGGTTCAGAAGGGGTACATATATCATCTAGTTCGGGTATTCGATCTGAGTGAGTGCGATTCTTGATCGATTCAGGTGGTTAGAGAGTTTCCGGATGTATTCCCAGATGATCTCCCAAGTATTCCTCTAAAGAGAGAGATTGAGTTTTGTATTGATATGCTGCCAGACACTCGACCTATATCTATTAAGTAAATGCAGGATGGCTTTCTTGAGTTGAGGGAGTTGAAGGACCAGCTGAAAGATTTGATGGAAAAAGGCTTTATTAGGCCTAGTATTTCTCTCTGGGGAGCGCCGGGTTTGTTTGTTAAAAAGAAGGATGGGACGCTACGTATGTGTGTTGACTACAGGCAGCTGAATAAGGTAACCCTCAAGAATAGATACCCCCTCCCCAATATTGATGATTTGTTTGACCAGTTGCAGGGTACGAGGTGTTTCTCCAAGATAGACCTGCGGTCCGATTATCATCAGGTGCGAGTTAGGGAGGCAGATATCCCAAAGCGCATTCGGGACTGGTATGGGCACTATGAGTTCGGTGATGTCTTCGTTTGACTAACGCTCAGATATTTATGGATTTGATAAGCGGGTGTTCAAGCCTTTTTTAATCGTTTGTTATAGTATTCATTGATGACATCTGGTTTATTCGCCGCAGAGCGAGGCATCACTTGAGGAGGCGGTGCTTGGGTCCTCGGGCCGGCGGTTATGCGCCAAGTTCTCCAGTGTGAGTTTTGGTTGGCCTCGGTGGCATTCTTGGGGCACGTTATCGGGTGGCGGTGTTGAGTTGATATGGCAAGGTGGCGGTCGAGACTTGGCGAGACCTACTACTCCGACGGAGTGCGACTTCTTGGGCTGGGGTTATTATCGTAGGTTTGTGGAAGCGGTTAACCCGATATCGGCACCATTGACTAGGTGACTGAGCGGCTAAGTTCGGTGGGCGAAGCTTGTGAGAAGGGCTTCCAGTTACTGAAGGAAAAGACGACGACTCCAGTTCTTACTCTTCCCGAGGGATTAGATGGCTATGTGATTTATTGTGATGTCTCGGGTATCGGGCTAGGGTGCGTATTGATTGCAGTACGGCAAGGTTATAGCCTATGCTTCCCGACAGCTACAGAAGAATGAGAGGAATTACTCTACTCACGACTTAGAGTTGGCCGCAGTTATTCATGCCTTGAATATTTGGAGACATTATTTATACGGGGTTCATGTGGATATTTATACAGATCACAAGAGCCTCCAGTACATCTTCAGGAAAAGGGAGCTGAACTTGCGGCAGAGACGGTGGTTAGAGTTGCTGAAGGATTATGATGTTGATATCTTATACCATCTGTCACGACCCGACCTCGGGCATGGCCCAGTGCCTTACCGGGCACCCTGGTGATCTGACATCGAGAGAAAATCAGCGGAAATAAAAACTTAAGCGAGAAACAAGATCTGACATAAGAAAGCAGGCTAGCAAAGCGGTTGCCTTCTGCATATATCTGAGAAATTTGAGCGATTACATCCTTTACAAACCACACTTGATTGCTACATACCTCTAAAAATGTAACAACAACTATGGCGGGACGGGGCCGCCATACCACGAATGTACAAGAACCTACAAACTCGAGAAACATACCCAAAAGATAGGCCTCGGAGAAAGCGGGGCTTCCAATCTGAGCGTGATCCTATGTGCGAGGATCAACAACGATGTACCTCTACTGCGGCATGACGCAACCCGAAGGAGGTTAGTACAACGGTACCAAGTATGTGGCGAAAATCATGCGAAATCATATGATCTAAATAAAGCGGAGACATGTATGATAGCAAACTACGATTCACGACATAAGCGATCATGTCAGCGGGGACTCGCGCCTCAAAGTCATCACTCAAATATAACGAGGTCTCGCACCGCAATATCAATCATGCGCGTCGGCCACATGCCGGAATTCTCCGTCGGTGTAGGCATGTCGAGGATGCGATAACGATATCTGGGTAATCAACCTGCGCGTGGCCACATGCCGGAATTCTTCATCGGTGCGAGCGTGTCCATGTAACAACAATAACAATATATCGGGTAATCAACCACGCGTAGCGCGTACCCCGAATTCTTCGCCGGTGCGAGACATGTCCGTATAACAATAACAATATACGGTGATTAACCCGCGCATGTTTGCGTCTTTATACCGTATTTCGAGTATATGCGTAGGCGTGCGTCAAAAGTTTAAGCCTTAAGTAGACATTAGGGGCAAAATTTGTGCACAACTAGCAAAAAGAATCATTTTTCGACGAAACGTTTTCCGGACTTTGCGACGGGCAAAGTACGGCTATGTCCTTTATAATGTTTGCGGATGTTTCCGAGAGGCGAAATATTTTGGACCAGCGAGAGGTGACACTTGTCACCTCCGTATGACAATGTCACGACCGAACCGGAACGTGGTGGTGCCTTACCGGGCACCACTAGTGATACAACATCGAGAGAAAATCAGCGAAATAAAAACATGAACATGAATTAAGAGGAAAGATAAATAAGCAGGCCAGCAAGCAGTTGCCTTCGTAATATATACATAAATACCGACGGTTATCCTTTTACAAACCACACTTAGCGATTACTCTGACCTCTAAGATTTTACAACGGCTATGACGGGGCGGGGCCCGCCATACCACGAGCGTATAAGCATCTACGGACTCGGGTAACATACCAAAGATAAGCCTCAGAAGGAGCGGAGCTTCAATCTGTGAAAGGTGATCCTAAGCGGGGATCGGCAATGATGTACCTTTTACTGCGGCGTGAGCGGCCCCGAAGGAGAGTCGATAACAGTACAGTATGTGGCGTAAATCACGTAAATGAAATCATAATAGTCTATATAAAGCGGGAGACATGTATGATAGCGAAACTACGATTCCTGACATAAGCGATCATGTCGAGTCGGGGACTCGCGCCTCAAAGTCATCCTCGTGCGTGGAACTCCTTCCTCAGCTTGGCGATCTGGTACAAATCATGTGATCGTATAACGAGGTCTCGGCCCGTCTTATGGACCCGATATAGAAAAGTGTGGAATACATTCCGGTTAATCCCATGAGCCGGTAGTCGAGTGGAATACGTTCGGATGAGCGGTAATCAAGTGAAATACATTCGGATGAGCCGGTAATCAAGTGAAATACATTCGGATGAGCCGGTGATCGAGTAGAAACGATCTTGCACAACAAGGCTATCACGCGTAACATGGTCAAGTTTCATAACAACAAGCATAAGCAAGTTACACCTGACTCGAGGAACTTTCATTTTATGTCAAAGTCAGGATTTTAACCTAAAGTACTCGTGCGTTAAATTCCTTTTAAAGATCCATTACTTTACGAAGGTCACGATGCGTAGTATAAAAAAATGAGTGACTAACATTGTTAAGTAAACCAAAATGCTTTCCTTTGTAAAATCAAGTAACAACCTTATTTTCCAAGCGTTCAAGTTTACTAATTTGAATGCTCAAGTTTCTCATTTTAGAAAAGGTTTAGTAGTTCATAGTTTTAGTCCTTTAAAAACATAATTCTCCTTTAAGCGTTTTGAGAAACATATGTCTTATATGTGAGTAGGTTATTCTTGTTTATAATCAATCTTATTAAGCGGCCGTGATCTAGGAAATGTAATATCATTTTGTCTCGTCTTAGCTTCTGCGGATGGAGGTTTCTCTTGGTTTTAATAATACTTCCATTAGTTAATACATTTTCCTTTTATTAGCTGCGATGGTTTGTCGATACGTTACGATTTCGAAATCGGTAAAACATTCTTAAGCGGTTATACCTAACTTCCCATAAAGCTAGTATAACTCTTAGCTTTCAAAACCAAGTACTACTCATTCTTTCAAAGCGATTCATAAATCTTTTGAAATACTTCAAGTTCTTTATTAACACATATCAAGCGGTTATTATTCAAATCGATTACCTTTTAGAAACCATCAAGTATTTGCTTATCCACATAAAGATGTTATAACGAGCTTCCATAAAGCCGTTATAACACTTTATGTTTTAAACAATCAAATACATTTAGCACGTATCGTCTGGTACTACATAGTTCACACGTATCATGCTAGAAGAGATAGGAAGAGGTTCGCATACCTCGCGGCGATTATCGACTAATAGCAAAGCGCTCAAGTACCTCAAGCAGTCGGCTACACTCTCGGTCAGCGGTCACTCCACACGTAGTACTACAACCTATAGAGGCCACAGCGCCTATTAATATCTTTTAGATCGGCGTAGAATATTCTACGAAAATTGTGCGCCTCCCCATGGCAGCGTAAATCTCCTCCTCTATCGAGGCGGCTAAGCCAACCGAGGGTTAACACGTCGACGGGCGTGTACAATTCTACTACACAGCAATGCTACACAAGTCTCTTTGTAATACGGTCTATGTAATTCTGATTCGGTTCTCTTATTTAAATTGGCTTAAGTCAAAAGACATTGCGCACAATTATAATGTTGAGTTCTATATATAGTATACTTCAACTATATATTCTACAACATGTAATTTCCAATTACAATAGAAGGTCAAGTGTTTACCTCGATAAGCCCAAAATTATCAGAGTTTAAATGTCGATCTGAGCGAGGTTTAGCTCTACTCAGCGCTCAGGCCGCTCAACAACCCAGAAGTTCTAACCAACTTCTACTTATAACTTCAACTACGGGTGAAGATTTACTTAGGGTTTCGTTTTAGTAGTGAGGAAAGTATAATAGTATTTTAGGGCTTTTGTAAAAAGGGTACTTTGGAAAATACTACAAGGTATTTGACTAAAGTATTTTGGGCATTATAACAATACTAGGAGTATTTCTATACCACAACAAGGGTATTATCACGAAAACAACTAGGCTAGGGGGGGGTAGACCTCTCGGCCAAGGCTTCTCAAGGGGGTAGTGTGGTGGGCGAAAGTAAGTAAGAGGAGGAGTATTTTGAGACTTAGGTAGATTGCTCAAGTTTTGGATGAAGAAAGTTCATCAACTAAGGGGTATTTATAGGTCAAGTGAAGGCCAACCAATGGCCAAGATGAAGACAAGTGCATAGCAAGTGTAAGGCCAAGATTAAGCCATGTGCAACCTTATCCATCTACACAAAATATCCTACCTAACCCTTGACCACAATTCAACACAAAAACGTGCCAATCCTTGCCCGTTTCGTCATGACCTTCCCCAATTAGAGGGTGACAAGTGTAAGCCTCTTGTTGATCCAAATATTCGTCTCTCGGAAAAATCCGCAAAAATTATAAATGACATAGCCGGAAATTCCCCTACGAAAGCTGTGAAAACGTTTCGTCGAAAAACGACTCTAACCGGGTGTTGTGCACAAAAAGAATTCGGCCAAGCCTAAAGAAGTTCGAAAATTTCTACGTACGTCCCCCACGTACATACTCTGGAAATACGGGGTATAACACGAAACTTGGGGCATTTTCCTTGCCTTTTCCTTGGTCAAGGATTAGGTAGGATATTTGTGTGGTAGATTGATAAGGTGGGACCCACAAACACTTGTCCAAATCTTGACCCTCCACTTGCCCCCCACTTGGCTTGATCTTGACCATTGAGGGTCCTATAAATACCCTCCTAACTTGAAGGTTTTCTTCATCCACAAATCATTCTAAGTCTTGAAAACCCTCTCCTCCCTTGTGTAGTGTTCTCGTCCAACACTTCGCCTCCAACTTTGATAAGCCTAGCCGATACACTCAACTCTCTCTTGAGAAGTCTCGTAATATTCCCCCCCTTGGTAGAGAAATACTTCTACAAGTATTATTGTTATGCCAAAATACTCTAGCCCAAAACCTTTGTAGTATTTCCAGTACCTCTATCTGGCAGGAAAATACTACTATACTTTCCTTTAGTCACAAAACGAAACCCTATGGAAAAATCTTCATAAGAGGTTGAAGTATTAAGTAGAAGTTGTGTAGAACTTCTAAGGGTTTCTCGGAGCGAATTGGAGCGTGCAGAATAGGAGCTAAACCTTGCTCAGGATCGACATTTAAACTTGGATAATTTTGGGCTTATCGAGGTAAATACTCTTGACCTTCTATTGTAATTGGAAATTACATACTGTAGTAGTATAGAAATGTATATAAGATACATAGAAGAGATTTGAAATGTAATAGAAGGATATTACAGAAGAAAATTGAACTGGAATCACATCAGAAGAATAATAAAGAAGAAGGTTGAACTGTACTTACATAGGACTGTATTTACAGTAGACTTGTGTAGTTTGGCGGGTAGGGAAGTGCTGCCCAATTTTCTGTAGAATTATTCTACAGTGTAGTCTAGACATTGATAGACTTGTATGACCATTATAGGTTGAAGTACTGCGAGTAGCGTATTCTACTCGAAGGGTGGAAAAGGCTAGCAGGATTACAGTACTTTGGAGCTATTTGCTAATAGTCGATAAATCGTCGCGAGGTATGTGATTCTTCCTATCCTCTTGAACATGATATTTTAAAAGAATATATATATAGTACGGTAGACGTACGTGTGTTAACTGAATGTAGTTTTACGGCAATGTCTTTTGACTTAAGCCTGAATAATAAGAATCTTGAAGTGTTTCAAAAGAATTAAGAATCCTTTTTGAAAGAAGAGTAACACTTGGTTTTAAAAGTTTTAAAAGCTTAAGAGTTATACTAGCTTTATGGGAAGTTAGGTATAACGACTTAAGAGAGATAAAAAGAATGGTTTATTGATTTTAGAAGTTAAGAGACTTAATCTTAAAAGATAAGAGACTTGACTTATTTTGAATTAACATGAATTTTGTTAAAAAGGGTGAAACCTCATTCGTGAGTAATGAGTACTTGGTTTTAAAAGGAATCATGTTTCTTGATTTGGAAATCGAATAAGTATCGAGCGAACCACTGCGGCGTTAATAAAGGAAATGTATTGACTAATTAAGTATTATTAAAACCGGTAGAAACCTCAATCTGCAGAAGCTAGATGAGACAAAATGATATTACATTTCCTAGATCATGGCTGCTTTAATAAGATTGATTATGAACAAGAATAACCTACTCACATATAAGGCATATGTTTCTCAAATTGTTTAAAAGAGAATTATATTCTTAAGTGATTAAGACTATGAACTACGAAACCTTTCTAAAATAAGAGACTTAAGTACTTTAAATTATGCAAACTTGAAATTATGGAAAAGAATGTTGTTACTTGATGTTGAAAAGGAAAGTGTTTTGGTTTACCTAAAAATATGAGTCACTCTATTTTAATACTACGAATATCGGGTGACCTTTATAAAGAAATGGATCTTTTAAAAAGAATTTAACGTCGTAATACTTTGGGGTCAGAACCTGGACTTTGGCATAAAATAACCTTGAGTTGTGTGTAACTTGCCTATGTTTGCGTTTGATAGCCTTGTTGTGCAAGTACTGTATTTCTATACCACCGCGTCTCTCGATGGAGGGCCGGCTGATTTGTTATGAACGATTCTTCAGAGTCCGTGAGATGGGCGGACACGTATTCCATTTGATTCTTCAGAGTCGTGAGATGGGGGACACGTATTCCATCGATTCTTCGCGAGTCCCGTGAGATGGGCGGGACACGTATTCCATCGATTCTTGCGAGTCCCGTGAGATGGGCGGAACCGTATTCATCCCGATCCTTCACGAGTCCCGTGAGATGGGCGGGACACGTATTCATCGATTCTTTACGAGTCCACGTGAGATGGGTGGGACGCGTATTTCATCCGATTCTTTCAGAGTCCGTGGGATGGGCGGGACATGTATTCCATCTTCACCAAGTCCCACGGGATGGCGGGACATGTACGCTGCGATTCCACCTCTATCCCGTAGGATGGCCGAGACATGTTATGCGTATAATAGGTTTATATCGGTGCTTGGCGGTGAGGAAGGAGTTCCACGGGCATGAGGATGACTTGAGGCGTGAGTCACGACTTGACATATTTGTTTTTATGTTGCGGCCTTAGTTTTGTTATCTTACATGTCTCTGTTTTATTTTAAGCTGTTATGATTTCATTCTGATATTTTCAGTTCACATACTTAGTACATGTTGTCTTGACCTCCTTGAAGTGCGTTCATCACCGCGGTAGAAGTACGCGGTTGTTGATCCTCGCTCATGGATCACAGTTCAGCGTATTAGGAAGCTCGTTTCTCGGAGGCTTATCTTTTAGTATGTTTCCACTGAGTTGTAGGTTCTTGTACATTGAGGGGTATGGCGGGAGCCTGTCCGTCATAGGTGTTGTTACATTCTTAAGTGCAGTAATCTTGTGTGCAGGTTTGTAAATGGGGATGTAACTGTTCAAAGTTTTATTATATACATGCCGAAATACGATATTTTCATGGATAAAATTTTCACATTTTAAATTGTTTCATGTCTTGTTTTATATTATTGATCTCTCGATGTTTGACTACTTGGGTGCGGGTAAGGCACGATCCGAACCGGGCAGTCGTGACATGCCACGGAATTCTTCATCGGTGCGAGACATGTCCATGTAACAACAATAACAATATCTGGGTGATTAACGCGCGTGCCGCATGCCGGAATTCTTCATCGGTGCGACATGTCCATGTAACAATAACAATATCTGGGTGATTAACGCGCGTAGCGCATGCCGGAATTCTTCATCGATGCAGACATGTCCATGTAATAACAATGACAATATCTGCCCTCCATGAGAAGGCGGTAGCATAGGAATACAACTTTTACACAACAAGGCTATCACAAACAAGCACAAGCAAATTACCGTACTTGATTCTCTTACAAATATCAATTCTTTCACGAGAAGTCACACGATACCAACACTCGTAGTATCCAAAGCGAGTAACTATTATTTTAAATAAACCAAAATAATTTCCCTTTTTAAAGACAAGTAACAACTTTCTTTTCCAAAGTTCAAGTTTGCCTAATTTCAAATACTCAAGTCTCTTATTTTGAAAGGTTTAAGTAGTTCATAGTCTTAATCACTTAATAACATAATTCTCTTTTAAAACAATTTGAGTAACATATGTCTTATGTGTGAGTAGGTTATTCTTGTTTATAACAATCTTATTAAAGCGACCATGATATAGAAAATGTAATACAATTTTGTCTTATCTTAGCTTACATCTTGATGGAGGTTTCTCTGGTTTTAATAATAATTAATTAGTCGATACATTTTCCTTTATTGCTTAGCTGATGGTTTGTTCGATACTTGTTCTCATTTTGAAATCAATATAACATTATTCCTTTTAAAACCCGATTACACATTTCTCATTAAGCGGTTTCTGACATTTTAACCTGACCCAAGTCCTTATTATTTCACATCAGTCTTTTATCTTTTAAAACCACAAACCATTTCTTTGCCCACGTAAAGTTGTTATAACAACTTCCCATTACATCCGTTATAACACTTTATGTTTTAAACCAACCAAATTCATTTAACACGTGTATGTCTAGTACTACATAGTTCCAACATATCATGCGAAAAGATAGGAAGAGGTTCACATACCTCGACGATTATCGACAATTAGCAAAATGCTCCAGTACTACAACGCACTAGCCTTTTCCACCGCCCAGTAAGTGCGCTACTCGTAGTACTTCCTATAATGGCCATAACGCCTATTACTTCTAGTTCTCTTCGTAGAATATTTCTACGGAAAATTCTGCGACACCTCCCCCGCTATCACATAAATCTCCTCACTATCAAGGTCGCTACAGAACAACTCGAGGATTACCGTCTAGCGGGGCGTGTTCAATTCTCTTCCGGGAATACTACAAGTCTGCGTAAATCTGATCCTATGTAATTCTGATTCAATTCTCTTTTAATATCCTTCTTTACGATGTAATTACGATTCGACTCTCTTCTTTAATATCCATTCTATATATAGTATACTCACTATACATTACTCTGACATGTAATTTCCAATTCTGATAGGGGATAAAGATCATTACCTCGATAAGCCCAAAATTATCCAAGATTATATGTCGATCTGAGCAGCGTTTAGCTCACAATGCGCTCCAAACCGCTCGAGAAACCCTTAAGTTTCTAATAACTTCTCTTAAACACTTGACTCCAAAAGTGAAGTACCTTGAAGCTAAACTTGTGGCAACTCTCGGCCAGAGGGTGTATTTAGGCTAAGGGTGTGAAATTATCACGACAGTTCAGGGCGTGGTAGTGCCTACAGGGCACCAGTAGTCATCTGTCAGTGTCAATGAAACATAAAAACAATACCTGAAACAAAATGTGAAATGAAACACATTTTACCTGAGAGAAAATCGCCTTACGGCTTATATATATAATTTGAACAGTTTAATCCTTACAACCACACTTGTGATTACAGACCTCTAAGATTTATACAACAACTATGGCGGGACGGGCCCGCGTACCACAGATGTACAAGAACCTGAGACTGGGGGTAGCATGCAAAGATAAGCCTCGAAGGAAACGGAGCTTCCAATCTGCTGAAATGTGATCCTAAGCGCGAGGATCGGCGGTGATGTATACCTACTGCGGCATGAGCGCGGCCAGAAGAAGTCGATGAAACAGTGCAGTATGTGAAGCGTAAATCGTAAATGAAATCATAATAGTCTATATAAAGCGAGGCGTGTATGATAGCGAACTACGATGCAGCATATGATTATATCAGTCGGACTCGCCTCCAGTCATTACTCAAATATAAATATTGGGTCTCGCGCCATGCATCAATCATGCGTGGAATACCTTCCGCTGCAGTATATGATATGATAACACGAAGTACACCTGAACACGAAGTCTACGATGCCAAAGCGTACTAACAATACTATACAGCAAACCACGAAGGCGACGCGGGGCAGAATCTGGCCGACTACGGATACCAGGCGTGTCGTGCTGGCCGAGAACGAAATCACGAGGCTAACTACGGTGCAAGGCGTGTCCGAGACCGTCACTATCTTGAGCAGGCGAGTCAGGGCTAACTACCGGTACGAGGCGAATCAGCCACGAGATGGGGCAAGTCTGGCAAACCACGGATACCAAGGCAATAAAACCTCGTGGAGAGCTAGTCCGTGGAATAACAATCCTAATGGGCCGTGCAGTGGGCGCGTGTCGATGAGTCGAGGATCTGATAACACTATCGACAAGAGCGTGCGTGGAATTCTCGTCGCTGCCGAAGCTTTATTATACCGTATTCTCGGGGTATGTATGCGAGGGCGTGCGTGCGAGAGCCGCGAGAAAAATTTGGAAAGAAAGAAAGATGTGAGTTTTAGACGGAAAAGTTTGAGGTTATTTGTGAAGAAACAGGTTCGTGAATGGGAATTGGAGTCCCAGTTTGGTATATGGACTTCATAGATTATATTAGAATTTTGATATTTTATTTTGGAAATGGTCACGTGGGGCCACGGGAGAAATTCTGATTTTGTAGAGCCCAGCTTTGTTTTGAGATTTTGGCCATTGTGGATATTTTTAGGAAGGCGTTTATGAGGGCCATTAGGAGGGTGACACGTGTCACTCCCGCCTAGGTGGCTTGGGAATGACATTTATGCGCGACACGGTTAGAGTCGTTTTTCGGCGAAGCGTTTTGCGTAACTTGCGAGGAAAATTAGGCTATGTCGTTTTGTATTTTTGCGGATTTTTAGAGGCGAAACATTTTGGACCAGCGGGAGGGTGGCATGTGTCACCTGCATTGAAACAAGTGAAGTGCTTTGGGCGATTTGGGTCGAGAGGGCGTTGGCCTTGCCTGATTGGTTCGCTTGTTTTGGCCTTGTTTGTGCCTTGTTTTGTGGCTTGTTTGGTGCAATGTTTTGTGGAGTAGGGTTAGGGTGTACTTGGTGATCAGGCCATACACTTGCCTTGAACATGGCTTGATCTTGGCCGTTGGTTGGCCTTTGGCTTTCTATAAATACCTCTCTTGAAGACTTCATTCGTCAAAAATCTTCAGTCTTGAAACCCCTCCTCCCTCTTGTTGACTCTCGTCGAGAGCCCTCTCCCCTTAAAATTGGCCTTGGCGAAACCCTCCTCTTCCTTTGAGGTGTGGTAGGAGGTACTACCTCCCGCTTTGTGGTGCTTGCAGTGGGGTACCCCACTGCCTAGTTGTTTCGTATAATACCCCTTTTGTGGTATACAAATACTCTCTAGTATTGTTATAATGCCCAAAATACCTTAGCCTTTACCTAGTAGTATTTCAAAGTTACCTCTTTCGTAGAGCAGGAAATACTACCTTTTGTCCTTTTAGTCTCAAGCCAGAAACCACAAGGAAATCTTCGTAGTTGGTTGAAGTATTTGAGTAGAAGTTAGTTAGAACTTCTAAGGGTTGTTTGGAGGCGGATTGGAGCGCGCGGAGTAGGAGCTAAACCTTGCTCGGGATCGACGTTATAACTTGGATAATTTTGGGCTTGTCGAGGTAAATAATCTTGTCCTTTTGTAATTGGAAATTACATGATAGAATATATAGTTGAAGTATACTATATATAGAAATGAACATTATTGTGCGGCAATGTCTTTTGACTTAACTGAATGTAAAGAAAGAAGCTGTATTTACATGGGGTGTATGCGATGAACTTGTGTAGTATTCTTGAGTAGAATTGTACACGTCAGATTAGGCGTGTAAACCCCACACGGTTGGCTTAGTGGCGGCCTCGATAGAGGAGGAGATTTCTGTTGTTGCGGGAAAGGATCTGCAGAATTTTACGTAGAAAGATAGAAACTTGTGTTTTGGGGTTAATAGGCGTTTGTGACCTTTATAGGTGGAAGTACTAAGAGTAGCGTATTCACTCGAGAGTGGAAAGGGCTAGCAAGGTTGTAGTACTTGGAGCATTTTGCTTATTGTCGATAAATCGTCATGAGGTATGTGAACCTCTTCCTATCTCTTCTAGCATGATATGTGTGAACTATGTAGTGCGGTGAGGCGTGCATGTGTTAGCGTGTTTGATTGTTCTTAAAACATAAAGTGTTATAACGGCTTTATGGGAAGTTAGTTATATGACTTTATGTAGGTAAGAAAAATACTTTGTGGTTTTAAAAAGAGTTATACTAGCTTTATGGGAGTTAGGTATAATGTCTTAAGAGGTAAAGAAAATGGTTTCTTGATGTTAGAAGTTAAGGGACTTGATCTTATAAGATAAGAGACTTAACTTATTTGTTTTAATGTGAATGTTTGTGTGAAACCTCGTTCGTGAGTAATGAGTACTTGGTTTTATTTAAAGGGATAATGTTTCTTGATTTGGAAATCGAGAATGTGTATCGACAGGACCTGCGGCGTTAATAAAGGAAAATGTATTGAATAATGATGTATCGTATTAAAACCGGTAGAAACCTCAAATCTGCATAGAAACTAAGATGAGACAAAATGATATTACATTTTCTAGATCATGGCTTCTTTGTAATAAGAATGTTGTAAACAAGAATAACCTACTCTCGCGTGAGGCATATATTACTCGATTGTTCTAAAAGGAATCAGTGATTAAGTTTGGGAACTATGAAACCATTTGAAAATGAGAAGCTTGAGTAATTGAAACTAGGCAAGCTGGAACTTAGGAAAAGAATGTTGTTACTTGATTTTGAAAAGGAATGTGGGTTGGTCGTTCTAATACTACGGGTGTCAGTGACTTTTATAAGTAATGGATCTCTTTTAAAAGAACTTAGCGTATGTAGTACTTTGGGGTTAAAAACAGGACTTTGGCATAAAATGAAAGTACTTTGAGTTGTGTGAAACTTACTATGCTTGTTGTTGTGAAACATGCCTATCTTTGTTGTTGTGAAACTTGCCTATGCTTGTTGTTGTGAAACTTGCCTCTGTTGTGATGATAGCCTTTGTTGTGCAAGTGTGGTATTTACGTATTCTGCGTGTCTCGATAGAGGCGGTTGACTTATTGAGAACTTACTTGGAGCGTCTTTGGCGGTGATGGAGAATTCCACGGGTATGTTTCCATTTTGATTACTATCTTGTTGTTGATGTCACATGGGCGTCTGCCGTCTGATATTAGGGGCATGCGGCCGTGCGGCGGGTTGATTACCGATATATGGTTATTCTTGCAACATGGGCGTGTCTGCCGTCTGATATTCAGGGGCATGTGGCCGTGAGGCGGGGTTGACCACGGTATATTGTTATTGAGGTTACATGGGCATGTCTGCCGTCTGCGGTATTAGGGGCATGTGGCGTGCGGCCTTGTTATTGTTGCATCATGGACATGTCTACACCCGTCTGCGATGTCCGGGAGCATGTGGCCATGATGCGAACATGATGGATGTGGTGGGCGTGAGACCCGTAGTTATATTTAGTGGTGACTTTGAGGCGTGAGTCACGACTTGGCTGCTTTTATGTTGCGTCTTTGTATTTTGGTTATCATCATGTCTCTGCTTTATATAGCTGTATGATTTAAGCTGCGATATTCTGATTTCACATACTTAGTACTGTTATGCGACCTCCTTGGGCTGCGTTAAATCTGCCGGGTAGAAGTGCATCGGTCGTGGATCCTCGCTCTTAGGATCTCGATTCGGCGTTTTGGGAAGCTCCGTTTCTCGGAGGCTTATCTTTTGGTATGTGTTCCACTGAGTTGTAGGTTCTTGTACATTCGGGGTATGGCGGGGCCTGTCCGTCATAGTCGTTGTAAATCTTAGAGTGCATGTAATCTTGTTGTGGGCGGGGTTGTAAAAGGATTAAAGTATTCGGAGTTTTATGTATATCTTGAAAAGCTTGTTTTGGTTGCTTTGTTTATTATTATATCTATTGTTGCGTGTCTAAGTTTTTATTCATTGGTGTTTCTCGATGTTGTATCACTAGGGTGCAGGGGTAAGGCACGATCAGGCGAATTTGGGGTGTGACAAAGTGGTATCAGGCGGTTAGTCCTCGGAAAGTGTCTGCACCGTGTCACAGTAGAGTCTTGATTATCGGTGTGTTGTGCACCACATCTATGTCCCGGAGGCTATAGGACATGTAAGATTAGTTTCTATTCTTCTCATTACGAGATCGTGCCTTAGAGTGAGTTGTAAGTTGGACCCTCGATGTGTTTCATTTTACGATTATGCCTCGCGCGAGCGACCGGTGCCGAAGGGCAAGGCAGCGAGGAGGCGCTAGTGGGATCTGAGAGTGCGAGCGCGAGCGGTCGATGCTGAGGCAGTGCTTCCGGCCGCGAGTTTCGCGACGCCGCCCGGCCTGGCGAGGTTTAGAGCGCGGCCGTGGGCGATGAGACTCTGATGCACGAGCCTCGGTCCAGCGATGCGGAAGCGGGAGATGGTCCTGAGAGATGGCGATTATTGGCGAGGTTGTGGCGGATATGAGAGCAGTGAATCTGGCGATTCGGTTCAGCGGCTTTGTAGTGCGACCGAAGCGAATAGTTTGAGCTACGGGACTTTACGAGTTGTAGCCGCGAGTTTTATGGGTGAGGCACGAGGATGATCGCGAGGAGTTCATCCGTCGATTCAAGAGATCATGCGGGTGATCAAGGCTTGAGGCCAGTGCGTGACGCCGGTTCGCATCGTTGCGTGATCTGTGATCGATTAGTTTGATTAGGAGCTTTCGGGAGAGCATGCACCTCGGCGGTATGGGATGAGTTTTGGGGGCTTTTCTCACGCACTGCTTGCCTCCGCGAGATGAGGAGAACGCAATGACAAATTTTTATTCTTGAGGCAGAGAGGCGCGGCTGTCGGGAGTACAATGTCGAGTTCGATTCTGTGGCTCGATATGTCCCTGCGCTTGTTGCGGATATGGAGGGTAGGGTGCATCGCTCGTCAGCGGGCTAGATGATTATATGGCGAGTCTTGTGCGGGTGTTTCTCTTATAGGGCATGGACATTGCCGCGTCGAGCTCGTGCGCTTGGGTGCGAGGCGCGGTCGGCAGGTGGACGGCTTTCGGCGAGAAGAAGGCCAAGGCGGCGGATATTTTGGCGACTTCCGAGGCGGACGCCTCGGCCGAACTAGTTATGTACCTCGCCATTGCAGTGGTCCTCCGCGACGCCGGGACCGCCAGGATATTCGGGGAAGCGGTCGAGGCTCCCGAGTTTGAGATGTTCGGGAGTAGAGTCTTGGCGAGATCACGATCACCCCTACCGGTGTGGTCGATGTGGTAGCCGCATTTGGGAGTGTCGTAGTACGAGGAGCTTGTTATTCTTGCGGCCCAGCGGGGCCATATGGCGAAGCTGTCAGGAGCCGAGCGTGGTAGGATAACCTGAACTACTAGAAGCGATTGCGGGCCACGGTAAGTCGCGGTGGAAGTTCGATTTTAGCGGTCCTTGAACCGCCTAGTTTGAGTATATCCTTAACCGCTTTAGATACTTGTATGTATTGATGTTAATGATGTGTTAAGTGTTATGTTCGGTTAGCTTTGTGCTAAATGTGATTTAGACACACAGTTATTGTAGAAGGGTAAGTATGGGGGCATGGTAAGTGTGAACCACTGGTATCACGATTGAGACCTTAGAGGTAAGGTCGTCTTGAGTAAAAGATTTGTTTTATGTTTGACCTTTATCAGTCGTAGTATCGTGGGTTTTATTTGTGTGATAAGTCCATGGGTAGTGTGAGATGGAAGTGGTAGCTTTCATGATGTGATTCGGCGAGGAATGTTAGGTGTCGGGAGCGAGGGCTTAGCGATTGTGGGTCGGGTTGAGGGCGTGATACGGGTCAACCGTGCCGGATTAAGGTGGGGTCAGTTCTGGGTGGTCCCGCCAGGTGGTAGAGTCACGAGGATGCTAGGCCCAAGTTTGTATGATCATCGTATGAGTTCGTGGGCGCGTTCGACGAGCGGTTCGTAAAGGCGGGAATGGCCTTAGGAAGTTCGAGGTTAGTAAGATGACCAAGTTTGGAGGTAGTGACTCGGAGATTTTTGGGAGCGGAGTAATGGCGAAGTATGGTACGTCTTGGGAGAGTTCAAGTGTTCGAGAAGGGCACGACGAGTAAGGAAGGAAGAGGGCGTGTGTTATTTTTGTGGCAGTGTGGCGTTGGCAGCTTGTTAGAGGAACCGTCGATATCCGTCTTGAGAAGGAACATTCGGGACGAATGTTTCTAAGAGGGAGAATGTTATACCGTATTCTCGGGGTATGTATGCGAGGGCGTGCGTGCGAGCACGGCGAGAAAAAATTTGGAAAGAAAGAAATATGTGAGTTTTTCGCGGAAAAGTTTAGGTTATTTGTGAAGAAAAGGTTCGTTAATGGGAATTGGATTCCCAGTTTGGTATTTGGACTTCATAGATTATATTAGAATTTTGAGATTTTATTTTGGAAATGGTCACGTGGGGCCACGGGAGAAATTCTGTTTTGTAGAACCAGCTTTGTTTTGAGATTTTGGCCATTGTGGATATTTTTGGAAGGCGTTTTATGAGGGCCATTAGGAGGGTGACACGTGTCACTCCCGCCTAGGTGGCTTGGCGAATGACATTTGTGCCTGACACCGGTTAGAGTCGTTTTTGGCGAAGCGTTTTCGTAACTGCGAGGAAAATTCCGGCTATGTCGTTTTGTATTTTTGCGGATTTTTAGAGGCGAAACATTTTGGACCAGCGGGAGGGTGGCGTGTGTCACCTCGCATTAAACAAGTGGGGTGCTTTGGGCGATTTGGGCGTCGAAGGGCGTTGGCCTTACCTGATTGGTTCCTTGTTTTGGCCTTGTTTTGTGCCTTGTTTTGTGGCTTGTTTGGTGCAATGTTTTGTGGAGTAGGGTTAGGGTGTACTTGGCTTGATCAAGGCCGTACACTTGCCTTGAACATGGCTTGATCTTGGCCGTTGGTTGGCCTTTGGCTTTCTATAAATACCACTCTCTTGAAGACTTCATTCGTCAAAAATCTTCAAGTCTTGAAACCCCTCCCTCCCTCTTGTTGACTCTCGTCGAGAGCCCTCTCCCTTAAAATTGGCCTTGGCGAAACCCTCCTCTTAAAGCTGAGGTGTGGTAGAGAGTACTACCCTCCAGCTGTGGTCTTGGCAGTAGGGTACCCCCACTGCCTAGTTGTTTTCGTATAATACCCCTTTTGTGGTATAGAAATATTCTCTAGTATTGTTATAATGCCCAAAATACCTTAGCCTTTACCTAGTAGTATTTCAAAGTTACCTCTTTCGTAGAGCAGGAAATACTACATTTTGTCCTTTAGTCTCAGCCCAGAAACCACTAAGGAAATCGTCATAGTTGGTTGAAGTATTTGAGTAGAAGTTAGTTAGAACTTCTAAGGGTTGTTTGGAGGCGGATTGGGCGCACGGAGTAGGAGCTAAACCTTGCTCGGGATCGACATTATAACTTGGATAATTTTGGGCTTGTCGAGGTAAATAATCTTGTCCACTTTTGTAATTGGAAATTACATGATAGAATATATAGTTGAAGTATACTATATATAGAAATGAACATTATTGTGCGGCAATGTCTTTTGACTTAAGCTGAATGTAAAGAAAGAAGCTGACTGTATTTACATGGGGTGTATTGCGATGAACTTGTGTAGTATTCTTTGAGTAGAATTGTACCGTCAGGTTAGGCGTGTAAACCCCACTCCACGGTTGGCTTAGTAGTCGGCCTCGATAGAGAGGAGATTCTGTTGTTGCGGGAGAATCTTCTTGAATTTTACGTAGAAAGATATAAACTTGTGTTTTGGGGTTAATAGGCGTTTGTGACCTTTATAGGTGGAAGTACTAAGAGTAGCGTATTCTCGAGGAGTGGAAAGGGCTAGCAAGGTTGTAGTACTTGGAGCATTTTGCTTATTGTCGATAAATCGTCGCGAGGTATGTGAACCTCTTCCTATCTCTTCTAGCATGATATGTGTGAACTATGTAGTGCGGTGAGCGTGCATGTGTTAGCGTGTTTGATTGTTCTTAAAACATAAAGTGTTATAACGGCTTTATGGGAAGTTGGTTATAACGACTTTATGTAGGTAAGAAAATACTTTGTGGTTTTAAAAAGAGTTATACTAGCTTTATGGGAGTTAGGTATAATGTCTTAAGAGAGTAAAGAAAATGGTTTCTTGATGTTAGAAGTTAAGGGACTTGATCTTATAAGATAAGAGACTTAACTTATTTGTTTTAATGTGAATGTTTGTGTGAAACCTCATTCGTGAGTAATGAGTACTTGGTTTTATTTAAAGGGATAATGTTTTCTTGATTTGGAAATCGAATGTGTATCGACAGGACCAACTGCGAGCGTTAATAAAGGAAAATGTATTGAATAATGATGTATCGTATTAAAACCGGTAGAAACCTCCATCTGCGCATAGAAACTAAGATGAGACAAAATGATATTACATTTTCTAGATCATGATTTCTTTGTAATAAGAATGTTGTAAACAAGAATAACCTACTCTCGCGTGAGACATATATTACTCAATTGTTCTAAAAGGAATCAAGTGATTAAGTTTGGGAACTATGAAACCATTTGAAAATGAGAAGCTTGAGTAATTGAAACTAGGCAAGCTGGAACTTAGGAAAGAATGTTGTTACTTGATTTTGAAAAGGAATGTGGGTTGGTCATTCTAATACTACGGTGTCAGTGACTTTTATAAGTAATGGATCTCTTTTAAAAGAACTTAACGTATGTAGTACTTTGGGGTTAAAAACCGGACTTTGGCGTAAAATGAAAGTACTTTGAGTTGTGTGAAACTTACTATGCTTGTTGTTGTGAAACTTGCCTATGCTTGTTGTTGTGAAACTTACTATGCTTGTTGTTGTGAAACTTGCCTCGCTTGTGATGATAGCCTTTGTTGTGCAAGTGTGGTATTTACGTATTCTGGCGTCTCGATAGAGGCGGTTGACTTATTGAGAACTTACTTGGGCGTCTTTGGCGGTGATGGAGAATTCCGCGGGTATGTTTCCATTTTGATTACTATCTTGTTGTTGATGTCACATGGGCGTATCTACACCGTCACGATATTCGGGGCATGCGACCATGCGGCGGGTTGATTACCGATATATGGTTATTCTTGCAACATGGGCGTGTCTGCCGTCACGATATTAGGGGCATGTGGCGTGCGGCGGGTTGACCACCGGTATATTGTTATTGAGGTTACATGGGCATGTCTACCGTCTGATGTCGGGGCATGTGGCCATGCGGCCTTATTGTGTGTTGCATCATGGACATGTCTACACCGATGCGATGTCCGAGGCATGTGGCCATGATGCGAACATGATGGATGTGGTGGGCGTGAGACCGTAGTTATATTTGAGTGGTGACTTTGAGGCGTGAGTCACGACTTGGTACTTTTATGTTGCGTCTTGTATTTTGGTTATCATACATGTCTCTTGCTTTATATAGTTGTTATGATTTAAGCTGCGATATTCTGATTTCACATACTTGGTACTGTTGTCTTGACCTCGCTTGAGGCTGCGTTCATCTGCGGTAGAAGTGCATCGATCGTGGATCCTCGCTCTTAGGATCTCGATTCAGCGTTTTGGGAAGCTCCGTTTCTCAGGAGGCTTATCTTTTGGTATGTGTTCCACGAGTTGTAGGTTCTTGTACATTGAGGGTATGGCGAACCACTGTCGTCATAGTCGTTGTAAATCTTAAGTGCAAAATCTTTGTTGTGGCGGGGTTGTAAAGGATTAAAGCTATTCGAGTTTTATGTATATCTGAAGGCAATTTGTTTTGGTTGCTTTGTTTATTATTATATCTATTGTTGCATGTCTAAGTTTTTATTTCCATTGGTTTTTCTCGATGTTGTATCACTAGGGTGCCGGGGTAAGGCACGATCACGGGCGAATTTCGGGGTGTGCGAACGCGTCAAGCAAGTTCTCGACAAGTCAGCGGCCTCTGCAGAGAGGCGGTAGTATAGAAACACAATTCTTGCACAACAAAGGCTATCACAACAAGCATAGGCAAGTTTCACAACAACAAGCATAGGCAAGTTATACCTGACTCAAGGTACTTTCATTTTATGTCAAAGTCGGGTTTTAACCTAAAGTACTACGTGCGTTAAATTCCTTTTAAAGATCCATTTCTTTTACAAAGGTCACCCGATACCCGTAGTATAAAAATAGAGTGACTTACATTGTTAAGTAAACCAAAATGCTTTCCTTTGTAAAATCAAGTAACAACATTATTTTCCAAACGTTCAAGTTTGCCTAATTTCAAATGCTCAAGTTTCTCATTTTCGAAAAGGTTTTGTAGTTCATAGTTTTAATCCTTTAAAACATAATTCTCTTTTAAACCATTTGAGAAACATATGCCGTATAGGTGAGTAGGTTATTCTTGTTTATAATCAATCTTATTAAGCAGCCATGATCTAGGAAATGTAATATCATTTTGTCTCATCTTAGTTTCTATGCAGATAGAGGTTTCTACTGGTTTTAATAATACTTCATTATTCAATACATTTTCCTTTATTAACTTGCGATGGTTTGTCGATACTCATTATGATTTCCGAAATCAGTAAAAACATTATTCCTTTTTTTAAAAACCAAATACTCATTACTCACGAATGAGGTTTCACACAAAATTCATATTAATTCATTTAAGTCAAGTCTCTTATCTTTTAAGATCAAGTCTCTTAACTTCTAAAAATCAGTAAACCATTCTCTTTATCTCTCTTAAGACGTTATACCTAACTTCCCATAGAGCTAGTATAACTCTTATGTTTTGAAAACCAAGTATTACTCTTCTTTCAGAAAGGTTTCTTAATTCTTTTGAAATACTTCAAGATTCTTATTATTCAAGCTTAAGTCAAAAGACATTGCCGTAAACTACGTTCAATTAACACACGTACGTCTACCGTACTATATATATATTCTTTAAAATATTTCCAGATTCTTATTATTCAGGCTTAAGTCAAAAGACATTGCCGTACAACTACGTTCAGTTAACACGTCACGTCTGCTAGTACTATATATATATTCTTTAAAATATTTCCAGATTCTTATTATTCAGGCTTAAGTCAAAAGACATTGTCGTACAACTACGTTCAGTTAACACACGTACGTCTACCGTACTATATATATATTCTTTAAAATATTTCTAGATTCTTATTATTCAGGCTTAAGTCAAAAGACATTGCCGTACAACTACGTTCGATTAACGCTGCGTCGTAGTACTATATACATATATTCTTTAAAATATCATGCTCGAGAGGATAGGAAGAATCACATACCTCGCGGCGATTATCGACTATAAGCAAAAGCGCTCGCGGCTATAACGGCTAGCCTTGTCCACCTTCCAGTAGTACATGCTTTACTCGCGAGCGATCGACGATAAGGTTATAAGTCTCTGTAAATACGATCCTATGTAATCTGATTTAATCTTCTCTTTGTAATATTCTTACGATGCGATTTCAGTTTAAGTCTTTTTCTGTAATATCCTTCTATTACAGTTCAATTCTCTTCTATGAATCTTATATTCATTTCTAAACAACTACAGTATGTAATTTCCAATTACACTAGAACGATAGGATTATTTACCTCGGTAAGCCCAAAATTATCCAAGTTTAAAGTCGATCCTGAGCAACGTTTAGCTCCTACTTCGAGTGCTCCAAACCGCTCCAAACAACCCTTAGAGGTTCTACGCAACTTCTACTTAACACTTCAACCGACTATGAAGGTTTTCGTTAGTGTTTCGTTTAGTGGCTAAAGGAAAGTATAATAGTATTTTCGGGCTCTACGTATAGAGGTAACTTTGGAAAGTACTACAAGGTATTTGGGCCAAGGTATTTTGGTATTATAACAATACTTGGAGAGTATTTCTACCAAGAGGGGGGGTGTATTATACGAAAACAACTAGGCAAAGGGGAGGGTTTCGCTAAAGCTCACGAGGAGGGTTTGGCCAAGGTCTCTCGAGGTTGGGCGAGAACCTTTCTAAGAGGGGATTTTAACACTTAGAAACTATTTGTGGATGAAGAAAGTCTTCAAGTTAGGGGAGTATTTATAGGCCAACCAATGGCCAACCAATGGCAGATCAATCCAAGTGTAAGGCAAGTGTAGGGCTAGGATTTAACCATGTGTACCTTATCCGTCTACGCTGACTTGCACAAAATATCTACCTAACGATGCTCCAAGTCGTCACTTTGCCGTCCACAATCACGCCCAATGTGAGGGTGACACATGCCACCCTCCCGTTGGTCCAAAATGTTTAGATCTCTCGGAAAAATCCGCAAAATTAGAAATGACATAGCGAATTTTCCGCCCAAGTCTTGTAAAGCGTTTACGTCGGAAAAGCGATTCTTTTGATACTTGTGTACAATTTCGAACCTTGCCAACCTTAAGGCTTAGAATTTTTATCGTATGCCCTCACGTACATACTGCGGAAATCGGGGTATAACATTCTCCGATCCCGAAAGCATTAAATCGAATGTTTCTACCGAGCGGATAACGATAAAGCTCCTCTAACAAGTTGCAGCGCCACACGCCATGAAATAACACGCGTTCGACTTAACCTAAGTCAGCGAGGAATCACCTCTAGCATTACAAAGCTTCCACCCCGGTCTAACGGATATTCCTTCGCGCTCTTGCAAGGGTAACGATCATTTCTATTCTCTCGTACGTATTCACATCTATCACTTACGTCGTACTCTTCTCAAACAACGAACTTCTCTAGTATCGTACCATACTTGATCATCGCTTGAGTTCCCAAAACTTTGGAGTCACCGCCTCGAAACTTGGTCATCTTACTAGCCTCGATCTCGTTAAGGCCATTCCGGCCTTGGCGATCGGCACGGTTGAACATATCCACGAACTCATCGATGGTCATCTAAACTTGGGCCTAGCACCCTCGTGACCCTACCACGAGCGGGACCACCGGTGACCCGCGCCCAGAAGCAGGCGCGGGTTGGCCCGCAACATAGCCCCGACCCACAACGCGTCAAGCTCTTGTTTTCCGATCGGAACAATCACCTATCTGAGTCATGAAAGCTACCACTTCCATTTTACACCACGAGAATTTTCCGCAATTACTCCACGTATACTTACATTCGACAAGATCACATGCAAAATCTTGTACTCAAGCGGCCTTACATCTAAGGTCTCAGCGCAATATTCTAAGGTTAATCATTTTCACTTTAGGGCTTACCCTTTTTACTAACGGGCTTCAAATCACATTTTAGCACAAAGCTATCAGAACATAACACTTAACACATTATCATCACATCAATACATACAAGTCTACAGGGTTAAGGATATACTGAAAATAGGCGGTTCAAAGGGCTGCTAAAGCGGGAACTTCCACCGCGACCTCTGCCGTAGCTGTGGGTGTATGAACATCTACCTAGCTATGGAAGGTGAAGAACCATGGCCCGATCCGTAGTGCTGTGCTATCTACCCGCTGGCCTTGAGTCGGACAGTCTCGCCGGATAGCCTGTTGGCGCAAGAATAACAATCTCCCAAGTTAGTGCGACACTCTCCCTTATGAAGTTTTCCACAGCGGCCACGCTGAGATAAGGCGACCTTATCCGGCGACCACTCATACTCCGAAAATCGAAACACGGAGCCACGGCCGGCTCCTGAATATCTCGAAGGTCGAAATTTGTGGAGGACCACTCTGTCTTGGCGGAGGTACATAACTAGTCTGCTTTGGCGGCCCGCCTCGAAAGTTATCAAAGGACCTGCTATTACGGCCTCTCGCCTGCGATCTTGGTCGATTCGTCGATTTCTCGCTCGCCATCCAAGTGCATAAGCTGCGTGCGGGCAATGTCCATGCGGTGAAGAGCTACACGAACAACTCTACGCTGGGTAACCGTGGGCCACAACATATCGGTGCACTCGATCCTCCGTACTAGCTCTTAGCAGCGGGCGTATTGAGCTAATGAGTCGAACTCACATTGTACTCGAACCGTCGTCGGATTACGCGCAACACCAAAAATCTGTCGGCCGAAGTGTTATACCCGTAGTTCGGGTATGTATGCGGGGCGTGCGTCTGAAATCTGTGAGAAGATTGGAAAGGAAGAAAGAGGCGATTTTCCACGGAAAAGTTTCGGTTTTGTGAAGGAAAAAGGTTCGTTAATGGGGTGGATTCCCAGTTTGGTATTCGGACTTCTGGAATATTAGAGAATTATGGAATTTTATTTTGGAAATGGTCACGTGGGGCCATGGGAGAAATTCACAGGTTTTGTAGAACCCTTTGTTTTGAGATTTTGGCCATTGTGGATATTTTGGAAGATGTTTTATTTTGGGCCAATAGGAGGTGACACGTGTCACCCGCCTTGTGTAATGCGAATGGCATTTGTGCCTGACAGGTTAGAGTCGTTTTTGGCGAAGCGTTTTCATAACTTGCGAAGGGAAAATTCGGCTATGTCTTTTCTTATTTTGCGGATTTTCAGAGGCGGAACATTTTGGACCAACGAGAGGCGGCACTTGGCACCCTACCGTTGGTGGGCAAGGTGGGCGACGCGTGGGGCCAATTGGGAAGTCAGTGGTAGATATTTTGGTAGATATTTGTGAGGTTTTAAGGAGTAGGGACTAGGGGCACTTGGGCATATCTTGGCCTACACTTGTGTAACACTTGGCTGATCTTGGCCATTGGTTGGCCTTGGCTTGTGCTATAAATACCCTCTCACTTTGATGAATTCTTAATCGCTTTCCTAAATGTTTCTAAGTGTTAAATCTTCTCCCTCCTGAGTGTTGAGTTCGGCGAGAGGCCTCCCTCTCTGAGGCCTTGGCCGAGAGTACACTCTAGTAGTGTGGCGTGGTACCCCACTGTGAGTTGCTTTAGTATAATACCCCCTTTGTGGTGTAGAAATACTCTCAAAGTATTGTTATAATGCCCCAATTACCTTGTAGTATACCTTGTAGTATTCTAAGGTTATACCTATCTGCAGGAAATACTATTATACTTCCCGTCGGTCCACAGCGAAACCACAGGAAAATCTCCATGATGGTTGGAGTATTGTGTAGAAGTTAGTTAGAACTTCTAAGGGTGGTTTAGAGCGGGTTGGGCGCTCGGAGTTGGAGCTAGCGATTGCCGGGATCGACTTTATGCTTGGATAATTATGGGCTTATCGAGGTTGAAGTACTCGTGTGGCGCGTTATAACGGCTTTAGGAGTAGTGAAGCGGTTGGGAGTACTTGGGCGTTTTGCTATTAGTCGATGCTCGTCGCGAGGTATGTGAACCTCTTACTATCTCTTACAGCGTGATATGTGTGAACTATGTAGTGCGGTAGGCGTACATGTACTAAATGTATTTGATTGGTGTAAAACATAAAGTGTTATAACGGCTTTATGGGAAGTTAGTTATAACGGCTTTATGTTGGTAAGAAAATACATGTGGTTTTAAAGGTAAGCCCAGTTTGAACTATAAGCGGCTTGTTATGTGTTAAGAAAGAACTTGAAGTATTTCAAAATAGTTTTGAATCATTTTGTGAGAAGAAGTATTACTTGATTTGTTTTGAAATCTTAAGATTTATACTAGCTTTTTGGAAAGTTTGGTATAAAGTATTAAGAATGTTTCTTGATTTTGGAAATCGAATGTGTATCGACAAACCAACTGCGGCGTTAATAAAAGGAAATGTTTTGGCCAGTTAAGTATTATTAAAACGATGAAACTTCCATCTGCATAGAAGCTAAGATGAGACAAAATGATATTTCCTAGACCATGCATTCTTTGTAATAAGATGGGTTATAAACAGAATAAACTACTCACGTATATGACATATGTTACTCGATTGTTCTAAAAGGAATCAGTGATTAAGTTTGGGAACTATGAAACCATTTGAAAATGAGAAGCTTGAGTAATTGAAACTAGGCAAAGCTGGAACTTAGGAAAGAATGTTGTTACTTGATTTTGAAAAGGAAGGTGGGTTGGTCATTCTAATACTACGGGTATCGGGTGACTTTTATAAAAGTAATGGATCTCTTTTAAAAGAACTTAGCGTATGTAGTACTTTGGGGTTAAAAGCTTAGGACTTTGGCGTAAAATGAAAGTACTTTGAGTTGTGTGTTGCTTGCCTATGCTTGTTGTTGTGAAACTTGCACTATCTTTGTTGTTGTGAAACTTGCCTATGCTTGTTGTTGTGAAACTTGCCTATGCTTGTGATGATATCCTTTATTATACTGGCGTTGTGTTTTACTGTTACGCGTCTCTCGATAGAAGTCGGTTGGTAGTTGAGAACTTACTTGGGCGTGCAGCGTGTGGAGAAATTCCGCAGATGCGTTCGCGGTGATAGTATTATTGTTGTTAATCGCTTTGGACATCACGACCACGATGTGTAGCGCCGCGGGTATGCTTCCATTTTGGTTAAGGTCTTGTGGTTGTCGCTTTGGATATCGCGCGATCGTGGCGCGCGGGTATGTTTCCATTTGATTATCGCCTTGTGATTTCCTTTTGGACATCTTGACACGATCATAGCGCGCGGGTATCGCGTCCATTTGGAATCTTGTCTATTGTTTCCCTTTGGACATCTTGCGACCACGATCGTAAGCGCGGGTATCGTCCATTGGAATCATCCTATTGTTTCCCTTTGGACATCTTGACCACGATCGTGGCGCTGCGGGTATCGTCCATTTGGAAAGTTGTCTTATTGTTTCCCTTTGGACATCTGACCCACGATCGTAAGCGCAGGTATGCTTCCATTTGGATTCTTTGTCTTGTTGTTATCATATACATTGCCCGTGATGAGGAAGGTATTACGGGCATGATTGATGTTGTGGGCGTGAGACCCGTTGTTATATTTGAGTGATGACTTGAGGCGTGAGTCACGACTTGACATGGCTTATTATGTGTGAGCGTAGTTTGGTTATCATACATGTCTCTGCTTTATAGACTATTATGATTTCATTTCGATATTTTAGTTTCATACAAATTTTGTTGTCTTGACCTCCTTGAGATTTGCGTTCATGCAGCGGTAAAGGTACACGATCATTGATCCTCGCTCTTAGGGTCATGATTCGGCGTGTGGGAAAGCTCCGTTTCTCGGAGGCTTACTCGATGGTATAGTCCCTGTTATTTGTAGGTGTTTACATTCGGGGTATGGCGGGGCCTGTCCGCCATTGTTGTAAATATCATTTCTTAGAAGTGCGTAGTCTTTGTTGTGGGTAGGGTTTGTAAAAGGATTAAAAGCTGTTCATGTTGGAAAAAGTTGTTATTTATATATATGCCGAAAGGCAAGTTTTTCTCAGTTATTGTTTCATATTTCATAATATGTCTTGTATTGTTTATGTTCGTGATTACTCGATGTTGTATCACTAGGGTGCCGGGGTAAGGCACGATCACGGGCGGAATCAGGTGCGTGACAAAAGTAGTATCGAGCGATTAATCCTCGGAAAGTGTCTGAGCCGTATCCGTGAAGTCTTGATTATCGGTGTGTTGTGCATACGCGATGTCGGAGGCTATAGGATATTTAGGATTGGTTTATTCTTCTCACTCGAGTCGTGCCTTAGAGACATGTTTTAAGTTGGACCCTCTAGCGTATTTCTTTCCCACTGCAGATTATGCCTCGCGTGAGAGCAACGAGCCCGGGAGGGCAAGCGGCAGAGGAGGCTGCGAGTAGAATCTGAGAGGGTTGCGAGGGCCTGAAGCAATCATTACCTAGGGTAGTGCCGTTCGGGGATTTCTGCGGCGTTACTAGCCCAGTGAGTTTAGCCAGCGGCGGCGGTTCCTCTGCGGCCATGATATTTGAACTTCGGTTCCACGGCCGGAAACGAGAGAATTTAGATTGCAAAGGCGACCATTACTAGCCATGGTTTTGGCTACGGAGATTATCTGATGTACCGCGAGTCTTGATGACTACCTAAGAAAGGGTTGTGCAAGAGTAATTCTTGATTGGGCTTGAGCATGGCACGTATGCGGGCTTATGCGCGAGCCCGGTAGAAAGCGTAGAGATCGGCGGGTTAACGAGGGCGAGAAGAGGGCGGGCGTAAGGTCCGCCGGTAACTTTCAAGGTGATATACCTTAAGTGCTATGTTACGATAGCGGTGTGTTAGTTGTGATTAGAAATCATGGTGGGTTAGCAGAGTAAGATTTTGGAGGATAGAAAGTGTGAGCCTTGGGCTTTATCTGCCAAAGACAGAGAGGTAAGGCCGTACCGGGTAGAGGCGTATGTTTATGTTTGACCACTTATAGGAGTGCTTAGTGCGTGGTGTGTTTGGGATAGGTCCTAAGTAGTGTGAAATGAAGAGGGTAGTTGAGCTAAGAAGGCGCTAGGTTTTAAGTGCGTGATTAGTGAGATTGTTAGATCGGGAGCTAGTATTGTCGGCGTTGCGGGTCGGGTTGAGGCCGCGTTGCGGGTCGACCAGCGGCATGTATGGCGGTGGGAATGCGGTTGTGGTGGTCGCGCTTGTGGTAGGGTCGCGAGGTGCTAGGCCCAGTTTAGTTAACAGACGTGCGAGTTCGTGGATCGTTCGACCGGTGGTGGGCGATGGGAGCAGCCCGCCGTGTTCTTGATCGGGACGTTCACTTGGCAGTGTTTATTTATCAGAAAGGTTGTAAGGCTGCAGGTGCCTACCACCTTATGACAGTGGAGCCAGTTCACGGCTGTTTTGTTTACGGAAGTTTTACGAGCATGTGTTAAGAACTTCGGGTAAGTCTCGAATCGCGTTCGCCCTCGGGCGGTGCGTGAATTTGAGGTAGTTGTGAGGATTGTTGTCTCTGTGGAGGAGCGTTTGAGCTACCATTTGGTGTTCGGATGTAGCCTTATGAAGCCTTGCGGGCGGAAGTGTAAATTCTTGGTCGATTGGTTCGATGTTGGCGGGGTTGAGATAGTTGGTTGATCTTGTTCGGTAGTGTGGATAGTGAAGCTTGTCTAGAAGAAGTTACAGCGGCTCGGAGGAATCGTGCGGATAATCGGCGGCGGCTTGAAGTTGAGTTGGCGGTCGGTCTTGAAAGTACCACCGGACGGTGTGGCGAGTTTTGAAGCGAAGGAACTTAGCAGAGTTACTTTGGGCCTTTGTGAGTTCATGTGAAGAATAGGCCAGTTGCCTATATGTTAGCATTTGCCGTCCGAGCTTAGGAGGAAGGGCGTCCGATCTTCGTATTGTTATGTTCGGAAAGTATCGAAGATCCGTCGAATGTTCCCGATTAATGATGACCACGTTAGAGATAGTAACCAGAGTTTTGGATACTAAGCGATATCAAAAATATGGTAAAGTCAGTGTCTGACGACTGACCGGTGATCGCATGCGGCCGGTACCATTTGTTGGAGTCGTTGGAGCAAGGCTCGCGACAAAGTGACAAAAGTAGTATTATTTGTGGTGATGTTAGAGGTGTTTCCTCGTGGACTTGGATGTAGGTATTTTGCGTGGGTATTTACGTGGCGGTGTGGCGGGATTGTTTCGTAAGTATAGTAGTGAAGACTATCTTGGCAGCGTTCGTTTTGAGACTTAGAAGGAACATTCGGGACGAATGTTTCTAAGGAAGAATGTTATACCGTAGTTCCGAGTATGTATGCGAGGGCGTGCGTGCGAGAATCTGACGAAAGATTGGAAAGGAAGAAAGAGCGATTTTCCACGGAAAAGTTTCGGTTTTGTGAAGGAAAAAGGTTCGTTAATGGGAATTGGATTCCCAGTTTGGTAATCGGACTTCTGGAATATTAGAAATTATGGAATTTTATTTTGGAAATGGTCACGTGGGGCCCACGGGAGAAATTCTGATTTTGTAAGAGCCCTTTGTTTTGAGATTTTGGCCATTGTGGATATTTTAGGAAGATGTTTTATTTTGGGCCAATAGGAGGGTGACACGTGTCACCCCGCCTAGTGGCTTGGCCGAATGGCATTTGTGCCTGACACGGTTAAGTCGTTTTTCGGCCGAAGCGTTTTCATAACTGCGAAGGGAAAATTCCGGCTATGTCTTTTCTTATTTTGCGGATTTTCAGAGAGGCGGAACATTTTGGATAGCGAGAGGCGGCGCTTGGCACCCTCTCATTGGTGGGCAAGGTGGGCGGCACATGGGACGAATTGGGGAGGTCAAGTGGTAGATATTTTGGTAGATATTTGTGAGGGTTTTAAGGAGTAGGGACTAGGGGGCACTTGGGCATATCTTGGCCTGCGTGTAACACTTGGCTCGATCTTGGCCATTGGTTGGCCTTGGCTTGTGCTATAAATACCCTCTCCCTTTGATGAATTCTTCATCCTTTCCTAAATGTTTCTAAGTGTTAAATCTTCTCACTCCTTAGTGTTGAGTTAGGCCAGAGGCCTCCTCTCTAGAGGCCTTGGCAGAGGTACACCCACTCTAGTAGTGTGGTAGGGTACCCACTGTGAGTTGCTTTCGTATAATACCCCTTTGTGGTGTAGAAATACTCTCAAAGTATTGTTATAATGCCCAATTACCTTAGCAGTATACCTTGTAGTATTCTAAGGTTATACCTATCTGAGCCGGAAATACTATTATACTTCCCGTCGGTCACAAAACTGAAACCTAGGAAAATCTCCATAGTCCGTTGGAGTATTGTGTAGAAGTTGGTTAGAACTTCTAAGGGTGGTTTTAGGCGGGTTGGGCGCTCGGAGTTGGAGCTAAGCGATTGCCCGAGGATCGACTTTATACTTGGATAATTATGGGCTTATCGAGGTTGAAGTACTACGTGTGGCGCGTTACTTGGCTTTAGGAGTGGCCAAGCGGTTGGGAGTACTTGGGCGTTTTGCTATTGATCGATGCGTCGCGGTATGTGAACCTCTTATCTCTTCTAGCATGATATGTGTGAACTATAGCAAATGCGGTGAGCGTCATGTACTAAATGTATTTGATTGGTGTAAAACATAAAGTGTTATAACGGCTTTATGGGAAGTTGGTTATAACGGCTTTATGTTGGTAAGAAAATACATGTGGTTTTTAAAGTAGCGATTTGAACTATAAGCGGCTTGTTATGTGTTAATAAAACTTGAAGTATTTCAAAAGAGTTTTGAATCATTTTGAGAGAAGAAGTAATACTTGATTTGTTTTGAAAACTTAAGAGTTATACTAGCTTTATGGAAAGTTAGGTATAGCGTATTAAGAATGTTTCTTGATTTTGGAAATCGAATGTGTATCGACAAACCAACTGCGAGCGTTAATAAAGGAAATGTTTGTGATTAAGTATTATTAAAACGAGTAGAAACTTCCATGCATGAAGCTAAGATGAGACAAAATGATATTTCTAGACCATGCATTGCTTTGTAATAAGATCGTTATAAACAAGAATAAACTACTCACGTATATGACATATGTTACTCAATTGTTCTAAAGGAATCAAGTGATTAAGTTTGGGAACTATGAAACCATTTGAAAATGAGAAGCTTGAGTAATTGAAACTAGGCAAGCGAACTTAGGAAAGAATGTTGTTACTTGATTTTGAAAAGGAAGGTGGGTTGGTCATTCTAATACTACGAATCGGGTGACTTTTATAAAGTAATGGATCTCTTTTAAAAGAACTTAACGTATGTAGTACTTTGGGGTTAAAAACCGGACTTTGGCATAAAATGAAAGTACTTTGAGTTGTGTGCAACTTACTTTATGCTTGTTGTTGTGAAACTTGCCTATGCTTGTTGTTGTGAAACTTGCCTATGCTTGTTGTTGTGAAACTTGCCTATGCTTGTGATGATATCCTTTATTATACAAGCGTTGTGTTTAATGTTACAGCGTCTCGATAGAGGTGGTTGGCCAGTTGAGAACTTACTTGGGCGTCCGGCGGTGTGGAGAAATTCCGCAGATGCGTTCTGCATTGATAGTATTATTGTTGTTAATCGCTTTGGACATCGCGACCACGATCGTGGCGCGGGTATGCTTCCATTTTGGTTAAGGTCTTGTGGTTGTCGCTTTGGATATCACGACGATCGTGGCGCGCGGGTATGTTTCCATTTGATTATCGCGCGTGATTTCCTTTTGGACATCTTGACCGCGATGCGTGGCGCTGCGGGTATCGTCCATTTGGAATCTTTGTCCTATTGTTTCCCTTTGGACATCACGACACGATCGTAGCGCTGCGGGTATCGTCCATTTGGAATGCTGTCCTATTGTTTCCCTTTGGACATCTTGACCGCGATGCGTAAGCGCGCGGGTATCGTCCGTTTGGAAAGTTGTCTTATTGTTTCCACTTTGGACATCTTGACCACGATCGTGGCGCGCGGGTATGCTTCCGTTTGGATTCTGTCTTGTTGTTATCATATCATCATTGCGGCGGTGAGGAAAGGTATTCCACGGGCATGATTGATGTTGTGGGCGTGAGACCCATTGTTATATTTGAGTGATGACTTGAGGCGTGAGTCCACGACTTGACATGCTTATTATTGTGCGTAGTTTGGTTATCATACATGTCTCTGCTTTATAGACTATTATGATTTCATTTACGATATTTTTAGTTTCACATACTAAATACTGTTATACTGACCTCCTTGAGGGCTGCGTTCATCTGCGCGGTAAGTACACCGATCATTGATCCTCGCTCTTAGGGTCGCGATTCGTGTGGGAAAGCTCGTTTCTCGGAGGCTTATCGATGGTATAGTCCTGTTGTTGTAGGTGTTTACATTCGAGGGTATGGCGGGCCACTGTCCGCCATTGTTGTCGTATCATTTCTTAAGTGCTGTAGTCTTTATTGTGGGTAGGGTTTGTAAAAGGATTAAAGCTGTTCATGTTGGAAAAAGTTGTTATTTATATATATTAGAAAGGCAAGTTTTCTCAGTTATTGTTTCATATTTCATAATATGTCTTGTATTGTTTATGTTCGATTACTGCGATGTTGTATCACTAGGGTGCGGGGTAAGGCACGATCCGCGGGCCGGAATCGGGTGCGTGACACGAGCCCTCATCTGTGGAGGCAAGAAATGTGTAGAAAAGCCGCGAGAACTGCGTCTCAAGCGTGCGGAAGTGCATGCTCTCCGGGGCGGCTCGCGAATCAAACGATCATTGCGGTATCACGCGGTTGATGAACCTAGGACCGGCTCGGTCTCGATGCCTTGATCACTCTCGATCGCTATGGCTCCGGATGAACTCCTGCGGATCATCCTCGGGCCTGCGACCCATAAAACTCGCGGGCTCTGACTCGAGAAAATCCCGTAGCCTCGAACTTCTCGATCTAGGGTGGACCCTTTGGTGCTCTGGGCTAACTGCTGCGTCCAGCCTATCTAAAATCAGCCACGTCCACAGGCGTGCGCGGGCCAGCTCCGTGTAACCCGTCTCGCTGCTCGGTGTGGGGTGGAGGCTCAGTCTTGTAGTCTCTGTAGAGGCTGCGCTCTACTCGCGACTCCCTCTGCTGCCTTGCCCACGGGCTCGGGTTGCCTTGCGGAGGCATAGCGGTAAAGAAATGCGTCGAGAGGTCGACTTATCACGCAACTCTGAGGCGCGATCTCGGAATGAGAAGAATGAAACCAATCCTAAATGTCCTGCGACCTCGATTATAGATGTGGTGCACAACACGATAATCAAGACTACACTGAACCGCGATGCGTAGACACTTTCAGAGGATTAGCGCTCACGATACCACTTTTGTCACGACCGTTCGGGCGTGATTATACCGGACACCCAGTAGTCATACATCAGTGTCAGTGAACATAAAACAATACATGAAACAAAATGTGAAATGAGACACATTTTACGAGAGAAAATCGCCTTACGGCATATATATATAATTTGAGCAGTTTAATCCTTACAACCACGCAGCGGTACTTTCTGGACCTACAAGATTTATACAACAACTATGGCGGGACGGGGCCGCCATACCACAGAATGTACAAGAACCTGGACTCGGGGGTAACATGCAAAAGATAAGCCTTGAAGGCAGGCTTCCCTGTTGAAATGTGATCCTAAGCGCGAGGATCGGCGGTGATGTACCTACTGCGGCGTGAGCGCGGCGAAGAGTCGATGCAACGGTACCAAGTATGTGGCCTTAAATCTGTAAATGAAATCATAATAGTCTATATAAGCAGGAGACATGTATGATAACCAAACTACAGTACACACGTATATGATTATATCAAGTCGGGACTACGCCCCAAGTCATTACTCAAATATAAATATTGGGTCTCACGCCCATAACATCAATCATGCGTGGAATACCTTCCTCTTGCCAGCGGTATATGATATGATAACACGAAGTACACGAACACCAAGTCCTACGATGCCAAAGCCGCGCTAACAATACTATACAGCCAAACCACGGGGCGACGGGGCAAGTGGCCGACTACTAGATACCAAGGCCGTGTCCGCGTGGCGGGCGGGGCAAATGAGGGCTAACTACGGGTACGAAGGCGTGTCCACGAGACCGTCACTACAACGAGCGGGGCAAGTCACGAGGGCTAACTACGGTACGAGGCCGAATCGGCCACGAGGCGGGGCAAATCTGGCGAAAACCACAAGATACCAGGGCGAGCAGTAAAACCTGCATGGAGCTAGTCCATGGAATAACAATCCTAATGGAACCCGTGCAGTGGGCCTCGTCGTGTCGATGGGTCGAGGATACAATAACACTATCAGCGGGAGCTTAGTGGAATTCTCCGTCAACTGCGACGTCAAGCAAGTTCTCGACAAGTCAGCGAAACCGACCTGCAGGAGAGGCGGTAGTATAGAAACACAATTCTTGCACAACAAAGGCTATCACAACAAGCATAGACAAGTTTCACAACAACAAGCATAGGCAAGTTATACCTGACTCAAGGTACTTTCATTTTATGTCAAAGTCGGGTTTTAACCCTAAAGTACTAAATCGTTAAATTCCTTTAAAGATCCATTTCTTTTACAAAGGTCACCCGATACCCGTAGTATAAAAATAGAGTGACTTACATTGTTAAGTAAACCAAAATGCTTTCCTTTGTAAAATCAAGTAACAACATTATTTTCCAAACGTTCAAGTTTGCCTAATTTCAAATGCTCAAGTTTCTCATTTTCGAAAAGGTTTTGTAGTTCATAGTTTTAATCCTTTAAAACGTAATTCTCTTTTAAACCATTTGAGAAACATATGCCGTATAGGTGAGTAGGTTATTCTTGTTTATAATCAATCTTATTAGCGGCCATGATCTAGGAAATGTAATATCATTTTGTCGTCTTAGTTTCTATGCGGATGGAGGTTTCTCTGGTTTTAATAATGCTTCATTATTCAATACATTTTTTCTTTATTAGCTGCGGTGGTTTGTCGATACTCGTTACGATTTCGAAATCAGTAAAACATTATTCCCTTTTTAAAAACCAAATACTCATTACTCACGAATGAGGTTTCACACAAAATTTATATTAATTCATTTAAGTCAAGTCTCTTATCTTTTAAGATCAAGTCTCTTAACTTCAAAAATCAGTAAACCATTCTCTTTACCTCTCTTAAGACGTTATACCTAACTTTCCATAAAGCTAGTATAACTCTTGTATTTCAAAACCATGTATTACTCTTCTTTCGAGAAAGGTTTCTTAATTCTTTTGAAATACTTCAAGATTCTTATTATTGGGCTTAAGTCAAAGACATTGCAGTAAACTACGTTCGGTTAACAATGCGTCGTCTGTACTATATATATATTCTTTAAAATATTTCCGATTCTTATTATTGGGCTTAAGTCAAAAGACATTGCGTACAACTCGTTCGATTAACACTGCGTCGTCTACCGTACTATATATATATTCTTTAAAATATTTCGATTCTTATTATTGGGCTTAAGTCAAAAGACATTTGCCGTACAACTACGTTCGGTTAACAAATGCGTCGTCTAGTACTATATATATATTCTTTAAAATATTTCGATTCTTATTATTGGGCTTAAGTCAAAAGACATTGCGTACAACTACGTTCGATTAACACGTCGTCTACCGTACTATATACATATATTCTTTAAAATATCATGCTCAAGATGATAGGAAGAATCACATACCTCGCGACGATTATCGACTATAAGCAAAAGCGCTCCGGCTATAACACGGCTGGCCTTGTCCACCTTCCAGTAGTAGTACATGCTACTCGCGAGCGATCGACGATAAAGGTTATAAGTCTCGTAAATGAGTCCTATGTAAATGCAGATTTAATCTTCTCTTGTAATATTCTTACGATGCGATTTGGTTTAAGTCTTTTACGTAATATCCTTCTATTACAGTTCAATTCTCTTATGAATCTTATATTCATTTCTAAACAACTACAGTATGTAATTTCCAATTACACTAGAAGGATAGGATTATTTACCTCAGTAAGCCCAAAATTATCAAGTTTAAAGTCGATCACGAGCAGCGTTAAGCTCTACTCAGAGTGCTCCAAACCTCTCCAAACAACCCTAGAAGTTCTACGCAACTTCTTAACACTGACCGACTATGAAGGTTTTCCTTAGGGTTTCGTTTAGTGGCTAAAGGAAAGTATAATAGTATTTCTGGCTCTACGTATAGAGGTAACTTTGGAAAGTACTACAAGGTATTTGGGCGAGTATTTTGGTATTATAACAATACTTGGAGTATTTCTACAGAGGGGGTGTATTATCACGAAAACAACTAGGCAAGGGGGGGATTGGTTTCGGCTAAAGCTCACAAGGGGGAGGGGTTTCGGCCAAGGTCTCTCGAGGTTGGGCGAGAACCTTTCTAAGAGGGGATTTTAACACTTAGAAACTATTTGTGGATGAAGAAAGTCTTCAAGTTAGGGAGTATTTATAGGCCAACCAATGGCCAACCAATGGCGAATCAATCAAGTGTAAGGCAAGTGTAGGGCTAGGATTTAACCATGTGTACCTTATCCATCTACCATGACTTGCACAAAATATCTACCTAACGATGCTCCGTCGTCGCTTTGCAGTCCACGATCACGCCCGATGTGAGGTGACACATGTCACCCTCCGTTGATCCAAAATGTTCGTCTCGGAAAAATCATAAAAATTAGAAATGACATGGCGAATTTTCCCTTGCAAGTCTTGTAAAGCGTTTGCGTCGGAGCTTGATTCTTTCGGTACTTGTGTACAATTTCGAACCTTACCAACCTTAAGGCTTAAATTTTTATCGTATGCCCTCACGTACATACTGCGGAAATCACGGGGTATAACATTCTCCTCGCCGAAACATGCGTCGAATGTTCCTTCCGAAACGGATAACGATAAAGCTCTCTAACAAGTTGCCAGCGCCACGCTTTGCCATGAAATAACACGCGTTCGATGCTTAACCTAAGTCGGCGAGGAATCACCTCTAGCATTACAAAAGCTTCCACCGGTCTAACGGATATTCCTCGCGCTTTACTTGCGGGTAACGATCGTTTCTATTCTCTCGGCGTATTCACATCTATCCTTACGTCGTACTCTTCTCGAACAACGAACTTCTCTAGTATCGTACCATACTTGATCCTCGCTTGATTCCCAAAACTTTGGAGTCACCGCCTCGAACTTGGTCATCTTACTAGCCTCGATCTCCAAGGCCATTCGGCCTTCACGATCAACACGGTTGAACATATCCACGAACTCATCGATGGTCATCTAAACTTGGGCCTAGCACCCTCGTGACCCTACCACGCGGGACCACGAGTGACCAGCGAAAGCAGGCGCGGGTTGGCCATAACATAGCTGACCACGACCAACAACGCGTCAAGCTCTTGTTTCCGATCGGAACAATCTTACCTATCTGGTCATAAGCTACCACTTCCATTTACACCACGAATTTTCCCACAATTACTCCACGTATGCTTACATTCGACAAAGATCACCATGAAATCTTGTACTCGAGGCGGCCTTACATCTAAGGTCTCATTGTAATATTCTAAGGTTCATCATTTTCTACCCCCGAGCTTACCCTTTTTACTAACCAGGCTTAAATCACATTTTAGCACAAAGCTATCGAACATAACACTTAACACATTATCATCACATCAATACATACAAGTCTCTAGTGGGTTAAGGATATGCACGAAAATAGGCGGTTCAAGCTGCTAAAGCGGAACTTCCACGCGACCTGCTGCGTGGCTGCGATATATGGACATCTGCCTAGCTATGGAAGGTGAAGAACCATGGCCCGATCCGTGATACATGCTATCCTACGATGCCACAGTGAGACGATCTCTCGCGAGATAGCCTGTTGGCGCGAGAATAACAATCTCCCAAGTTAGTCGACACTCTCCCTTATGAAGTTTTCCCTGGCAGCCACTGAGATAAGGGCGACCTTATCCGGCGAGCACTCCTACTCCCCTGAAAATCTGAAACACAGGAGCCACGGCCAGGCTCTGAATATCCGAAGGATTCGAAATTTGTGGAGGACCACTCTGTACTGGCGGAGGTACATAACTAGTCTGCTGCTGAGGCGGCCCGCCTCGAAAGTTATCAAAGGACCCTGTTGTTCTGGCCCTCTTCTGCTGATCTTGGTCATTCCGTCGATTTCTCGCTCCTCACGTCAAGTGCATAAGCTGCGTGCGGGCGATGTCCATGCCGGTGAAGAGCTACACGAACAACTCTCTGCTAGGTAACCGTCGAGCCTGTAACATATCGGTGCACTCGATCCTCGTACTAGCTACTAACGCGGGCGTGTCGAGCGATGAGTCGAACTCCATTGTACTCCGAACCGTGCGTCGGTTCTGCGCGACACCAAAAATATGTCGGCGAGCCCTCGCCGTCCGTGGAGGCAAGAAATGTAAAGCGCCGAGAACTTCGTCCCCGAGCGGTGGAAGTGCATGCTCTCCCGGGGCGGCTCGCGAATCAAACGATCATTGCGGTATCACGCGGCCGATGCGAACCTAGGACCCGCGACTCGGTCTCCGATGCCTTGATCACTCTCGTGATCGTATGGCCATCGGATGAACTCCTGCGGATCATCCTCGGGCCTCGACCCGTAAAACTCTGGCGGGCTCTGACTCGGAAAATCCGTAGCCTCGAACTATCTCGATCTAGGGTGGACGGCTGGTGCTCTTTGGCTGCTGCGTCCAGCCTATCCTCAATCCGGCCTGACCACGGCCGTTAAGCGGGCCAGCTCCATGTAACCCGTCTTCCTGCTCCGGTGTGGGGTGGAGGCTCAGTCTTGTGGTCTCTGTGAGGCTGCCGCTTTCTGCTCGCGACTCACCTCTGCGCTTGCCCATGCGGGCGGGTTGCCTTGCGCGGAGGCATAAGCGGTAAAAGCAAATCGTCGGAGGGTCGACTTATCACACGGCTCTGAGGCACGATCTCGAATGAGAAGAATGGAAACCAATCCTAAATGTCCTGCGACCTCACGATTATAGATGTGGTGCCTGACACGCGCGATAATCAAGACTCTACTAGAACGCGATGCATGAGCACTTTCAGGATTAAGCGCTGCGATACCACTTTTGTCACGACCCGTTAGGGGCGTGGTAGTGCCTACCGGACACCCAAGTAGTCATACATCAGAGTAATCAGCGAAACATAAAAACAATACATGAAACAAAATGTGAAATGAAACACATTTTACCTGAGAGAAAATCGCCTTACGGCATATATATATAATTTGAACAGTTTAATCCTTACAACCACACTTGCAGCGGCGGTCTACGGACCTCTAAGATTTATCTGACAACTATGGCGGACGGGGCCCCCGCCATACCACAGAATGTACAAGAACCTCTGGACTCGGGGTAGCATGCAAAAGATAAGCCTCAGAAGGAAACGGAGCTTCGATCTGTTGAAATGTGATCCTAAATGCGGGGATCGGCGGTAGATGTACCTCTACTGCGGCGTGAGCGCCCCGAAGGAGAGTCGATCTGACGGTACCAAGTATGTGAAGCTGTAAATCTTTGTAAATGAAATCATAATAGTCTATATAAAGCGGGAGACATGTATGATAGCAAACTACGATGCACGTATAACAATTATATCAAGTCGGGGACTCGCTCCTCCAAGTCGTTACTCGAATATAAATATTGGGTCTCGCCATGCATCAATCATGCGTGGAATACGCCGCCGGCTGCCGGTAGTATATGATATGATAACACGAAGTACACGAACACCAAGTACTACACGATGCCAAAGCCGTACTAACAATACTATACAACGAACCACGAAGGCGACGGGGCGTCTGGCGACTACGGATACGAGGTAGTGTCACGTGGTGGCCAGGGGCAAATCTGAGGCTAACTACGGTACAGGCGTGTCGCGAGACTTCATCACTGCTGAGCGGGGCAAGTCACGAGGGCTAACTACGGTGCAGGCGAATCAGCCACGAGGCGGGCAAATCTGGCCACCACGGATACGGCGAGCGGTAAAACCTCGTGGAGAGCTAGTCCATGGAATAACAATCCTAATGGAACGTACGTGGGCCACCCATCGTGTCGATGGGTCGAGGATATAATAACACTATCAGCGGGAGCGTGCCGTGGAATTCTCGTCGCTGTAACACGTCAAGCAAATTCTCAACAAGTCAATGGCCCTCTGCAGAGGCGCGGTAGTATAGAAACACAATTCTTGCACAACAAAGGCTATCACAACAAGCATAGACAAGTTTCACAACAACAAGCATAGGCAAGTTATACACAACTCAAGGTACTTTCATTTTATGTCAAAGTCCGGGTTTTAACCCTAAAGTACTACGTACGTTAAATTCCTTTTAAAGATCCATTTCTTTTACAAAGGTTACCCGATACCCATAGTATAAAAATAGAGTGACTTACATTGTTAAGTAAACCAAAACGCTTTCCTTTGTAAAATCAAGTAACAACATTATTTTCCAAACGTTCAAGTTTGCCTAATTTCAAATGCTCAAGTTTCTCATTTTCGAAAAGGTTTTGTAGTTCTTAGTTTTAATCCTTTAAAACGTAATTCTCTTTTAAACCATTTGAGAAACATATGCCTTATAGGTGAGTAGGTTATTCTTGTTTATAATCAATCTTATTAAGCAGCCATGATCTAGGAAATGTAATATCATTTTGTCTCAGCTTAGTTTCTATGCAGATGGAGGTTTCTACTGGTTTTAATAATACTTCATTATTCAATACATTTTTCTTTATTAGCTATGATGGTTTGTCGATACTCATTCTGATTTCCGAAATCAGTAAAACATTATTCCTTTTTTTAAAAACCAAATACTCATTACTCATGAATGAGGTTTCACACAAAATTCATATTAATTCATTTAAGTCAAGTCTCTTATCTTTTAAGATCAAGTCTCTTAACTTCTAAAAATCAGTAAACCATTCTCTTTATCTCTCTTAAGACGTTATACCTAACTTCCCATAAAGCTAGTATAACTCTTATGTTTTCAAAACCAAGTATTAATCTTCTTTCAGAAAGGTTTCTTAATTCTTTTGAAATACTTCAAGATTCTTATTATTCAGGCTTAAGTCAAAAGACATTGCCGTAAACTACGTTCAGTTAACACACGTCGTCTGGTACTATATATATATTCTTTAAAATATTTCCAGATTCTTATTATTAGGGCTTAAGTCAAAAGACATTGTAGTACAACTACGTTCGATTAACACTGCGTCGTCTGTACTATATATATATTCTTTAAAATATTTCCGATTCTTATTATTCGGGCTTAAGTCAAAAGACATTGCCGTACAACTACGTTCGATTAACACTGCGTCGTCTGCGTACTATATATATATTCTTTAAAATATTTCCAGTTCTTATTATTCGGGCTTAAGTCAAAAGACATTGCCGTACAACTACGTTCGATTAACACTGCGTCGTCTGGTACTATATACATATATTCTTTAAAATATCATGCTTTCGAGATGATAGGAAGAATCACATACCTCGCGGCGATTATCGACTATAAGCAAAAGCGCTCGCGGCTATAACTTGGCTAGCCTTGTCCACCTTCCAAGTAGTACATGCTACTGTGAGCAGTCAACCAATAAAGGTTATAAGTCTCTGTAAATCTGATCTATGTAAATCTGATTTAATCTTCTTGTAATATTCTTACGATGCGATTTCGGTTTAAGTCTTTTACGTAATATCCTTACATTACAGTTCAATTCTCTTCTATGAATCTTATATTCATTTCTAAACAACTATTATGTAATTTCCAATTACACTAGAAGGATAGGATTATTTACCTCGGTAAGCCCAAAATTATCAGTTTAAAGTCGATCTGAGCAACGCGTTTAGCTCTACTTGAGTGCTCCAAAACGCTCCAAACAACCCTTAGAAGTTCTCATAACTTCTACTTAACACTCAACCGACTATGAAGGTTTTCCTTGGGGTTCGATTAGTGGCTAAAGGAAAGTATAATAGTATTTAGACTCTACGTATAGAGGTAACTTTGGAAAGTACTACAAGGTATTTGAGCAGTATTTTGGTATTATAACAATACTTGGAAGTATTTCTACCAAGGGGGTGTATTATCTGAAAACAACTAGGCAAAGGGGTTGGTTTGGCTAAAGCTCACAAGGGGAGGTTTGGCCAAGGTCTCTCCAAGGGTTGGACGAGAACCTTTCTAAGAGGGGGAGGGGGGGATTTTAACACTTAGAAACTATTTGTGGATGAAGAAAGTCTTCAAGTTAGGGGAGTATTTATAGGCCAACCAATGGCCAACCAATGGCCAAGATCAATCCAAGTGTAAGGCAAGTGTAGGGCTAGGATTTAACCATGTGTACCTTATCCATCTACCACGCGAACTTGCACAAAATATCTACCTAACGATGCTCCAAGTCGTCACTGCCGTCACGATCACGGATGTGAGGGTGACACATGTCGCCCTCGTTGATCCAAAATATTTCATCTCTCGGAAAAATCATTAAAAATTAGAAATGACATGGCGGAATTTTCCGCCCATGAAGTCTTGTAAAACGTTTCGTCGGAAAACGATTCTTTTCGGTACTTGTGTACAATTTCGAACCTTGCCAACCTTAAGGCTTAAATTTTTATACGTACGCCCTCACGTACATACTCTGGATATACGGGGTATAACAGAAATCTTTTCTAACCTTTGGTTACTAGTCTTCCTAATACACTAAGGAAGAACACTTAAGACTTTAAGAATTTTTGGACAAAGTTTGGTTAAGGGAGAGGGGTGTGGGACGAGAACTTCATCAAAGGGAGTGAGTATTTTTGCCTTGGAATTTCTCAAGTGTGGATGAAGAAGTCTTGCAACTTAAGGGGGTATTTATAGGACATTCAAGGGCTAGGATTAAAGCAAGTGTGTGGTCTAGATTGAGCCATGTGTGTGTGGGTCCCGACATCCATCTACTACAAAATATCTTGAAGACTTTGACCAAATGTTTTGGCCTTTTACATGTAAAAAATGTGCCAACCAAACCCATCATTTCGTCCAACCAAGTGTCACCTAGGGTGACACATGCATCCTATTGGTCCAAAATATTTCACCTTAGAAAATATCCATAAAAAAATAAAGTGGGCCCATGACAGTAAATTCCTCCGTGGGCCCAGCGTGACCAATTCGGATAAATAATTCCATAATTCTTAATTAATCCAAAAAGTCAGTACCAAATCAGGGAATCAATTCCCGTTAGCGAACCTTTTCCTTCATAAAATCTGGAAACTTTTAAAGTCGAAAAATCACGTCTTTCTTTCTTTCCAAAATTCATGCGTATTCCAAATGCGTGCGTCGACATACATACCAGGAATTACGGGGTATAACATTCTTCCCCATAGAAACATTCGTCACAGAATGTTCCTTCTAAGTCTCCAAGCGTCGTGCGGCAGTTATAGTCTTCACTCTTATACTTACGAAACCAACTATGCCCATGTGCCATAATAAAATCATACGCGAAACCCAAATCCAAGCAGCGAGGAATCACCTCAAAGGTGTAAAACAACACCAACTCTCGCTCCTGGTCAAGGATACTCTGTCGCACATTCACTTCACAAAAATGATCCTACATCTCTCGGCACGTATTCACTTCTTTCCTTACTCGTCGTACTCTTCTCGAACACTCGAACTCTTTCTAGTACCGCGTACCATACTTGATCATCACTTGATTTCCAAAATCTTTTGAGTCACTACCTCCAAACTTGGTCATCTTACTAGCCTCGAATTTCTTGAGGCCATTCCGGCCTTCGCGTCTGATTGCAGTCGAACCGTCCACGAACTCATCTGGTGGTTACTAAACTTGGGTCTTGTACCCTCGTGATCCTACCACTGGCGGGACCACCTCGGCCCGACCCCGCTTTTTAGGGCTGCGGGTTGACCGCGAATGGTCCTCGGCCCGACCATGTCGCACGGACTCTTGTTCCCGATGCGGAACAATCTTACCTATTCAAGTCTGAAAGCTACCACTTTCATCTTACCTGACCAAGGAATCATCCTGATATATTTCACGCATACCACGTACTTGACAAAGACCAAGTAAAATCTTTTACTTAAGGCGGCGCATCTAAGGTCTCGACTTGTTATAATATTACGGATTATAATTTCCCTATCCTAAGCTTACCTTTTCAACTAACCATGTTCTCTAGATCACAATTTTACACCATGCTATCCAAACATAACACTCGACATAAAATCATCATATCACGCATACAAATCTCTAGAGGTTAAGGATATACTGTAACTACGCTTTACTCAAATCACGATCGCGCCTGCGGTATGCTAGTGAAGGTGATAAACGTGCCCGATCTTGAAGGTGAGTCGTAACATCCGTGCTACCCGATCGGACGGTTCCTGTAAAATGACCTGCTGGCGCAAAAATAACAAGCTCATTGGTACCACGGCCTCCCAAAATGCGGTCTACCGTCGACCACCGGGTAGGGGTGGTTGCGTCTGACTAACACCCTACTCGCGAAAACTGAACCCTTGGAGCTCGGCACGCTCACGAATACCTGGGCGCCACGAAGGTTGTGGAGGACCACTCTGTCTTGGCGAAGGTGCATAACTAGCTTTCTTTGCGAGGCGATCCGCCTCGAAAGTCACGAAGGACCTGGCCATTACGGGCCTCTTACTGCGATCTCGGTCGTTCCGTCGACCTCTCCGCTCCTCACATCCAAGTGCATAAGCTGCTGCATGCGGGCAATGTCCATGCCGGTGAAGAGCTACACGAACAAGCCTCGCCAAGTAGTCGTCGAGCCGGTGGCGTGGCGGTATCTCTGTCCTCCATGCTCGGCTACTGCGGGGACATCTGAGCCAATGAGTCAAACTCCACATTGTACTCGAGCAATGCGCCGATGCGCATGCGTCAAAAATCAGCCGGCGAGCCCTCCTCATCTGTGGAGGCAAGAAATGTGTAAGCGCCACGAGAACTTCGTCCATACGGTGGAAGTGCATACTCTCCCGGGGCGCTCCGCGAATCAAACGATCGAATGTAGTATCACGCGGCCGATGTGAACCTAAGACCAGCGGCTCGGTCTCGAAGCCACGATCACTCTCATGATCCATTTAGCTTCGGATGAACTCCTGCGGATCATCATCGGGCCTTGACCCGTAAAACTCCGGCGGGCTCTGACTCGAAAGTCAAGTAGCCTCAAACTATCGATCTTGGGTGAACCACGGGTGCTCTTTGGGCTGCTGCGTCGGCCTATCCTCGTATGCGGCGCGATCACGGCGATAAGCGGGCCGTCTCCTTGTAACCCATCTCCTGCTGCTCCGGGTTGTGATGCGGAGGCTCAGTACCGTGGTCTCGGTAGCGGCTTTCTTTCTACTCGCGACTCCTCTGGCGCCTTGCCATACGGGCCACGATTGCCTTGCGTGGAGGCATAAGCGGTAAGCGAAATCGTGTTATACCGTATTTTCAAAGTATGCGTGGGGCGTGCGTAGGAAATTCGAACTTGAGAATAGGCTTGGCGAATTATTTTTGTAAACAACACCCGATTAAGTCGTTTTTAGTGAAAGCGTTTTCCACGACTTTCGTAGGGAATTTCCGGCTATGTCATTTTTAATTTTGCGGATTTTTAGAGAGGCGAAACATTTTGGACCAGCGGGAGGTGACACTTGTCACCCTCGTTAGATGATAAATAGGAGGCTTGGCAGCGATTGGTTCATGGTTTTGTGCCTTATTTTGTGGCTTGTTTTGTGCCATGTTTTGTGGAGTAGGGGTTAGGGTGCACTTGGCTTGATCTTGGCCTTACACTTGCCTTGCACTTGGCTAGATCTTGGCCATTGGTTGGCCTTTGGTTTTGCTATAAATACCCCCCCTTATGTTGATGAACTCTTCGTCCACAAATGAAACCTTCAAGCCTAAAATCCCTCCCTCCTCTTGTGTTGTGTTCGTCCAACACCCTCCCCTTTGAGTGGCCTTGTGGCGAGAGCCTCCCTCCCTTTGTGGTGCCTTGGCAGTGGGTACCCCAGCCTAGTTGCTTTCGTATAATACCACTCTCTTGGTAGAAATACTCTCAAAGTATTGTTATAATGCCCAAATTACCTTGCCTTATACTTTGTAGTATTCTAAGGTTATACCTATCTGAAAAGCCGGATATACTATTATACTTCCGTCGGTCACCAAACCGAAACCACTAGGAAAATCTCCATGGTTTGTTGGAGTAGTATGTAGAAGTTGGTTAGAACTTCTAAGGGTGGTTTAAAGCGGGTTGGAGCTAAGCGATTGCCCGGGATCGACTTTAACTAGGATAATTATGGGCTTATCGAGGTAATTATCTTGTCCTCTATTGTAATTGGAAATTACATATTGTTAGAAGATATAGTTGAAGTATACTATATATAGAATGAGCGTAGTTATCGTGATGTCTTTTGACTTAAGCTTTGATTTTAAAGTAGAATCTTGTTGTAATTACATGAAGTGTATTACTGTAGACTTGTGTAGTTATGCAGTGGAGTAGAATGGTGCAGATTAGGGTTAGGCGTATAACCCCACTGGTTGGCTTGGTGGCGGCCTCGATAGAGGAGGAGATTCTGTTGTTGGGGGAAGTCTTTGAATTTTACGTAGAATGTTCTCTGAGGATCTAAATGTTAATAAGCGCCTTGTGGCCTTATAGGTTGAAGTACTACGTGTGGCGCGATCTACTTGGCTTAAGGAGTAGCGGCGGTTGGAAGTACTTGGGCGTTTTGCTATCGATCGATACTCGTCGCGAGGTATGTGAACCTCTTCTATCTCTTCTAGCATGATATGTGTGAACTATGTAGTGCGATAGGCGTACATGTGCTAAATGTATTTGATTGGTTTAAAACATAAAGTGTTATAGCGGCCGTGGGAAGTTGGTTATATGACTTTATGTTAGTAAGAAAAATACGTGTGGTCTTTAAAGGTGGCGATTTGAACTATAAGCGGCTTGTTATGTATTAGTAAAGAACTTGAAGTATTTCAAAGATTTTGAATCATTTTGAAAGAAGAAGTAATACTTGGTTTTGCAAAACTTAAGAGTTATACTAGCTTTATGGGAAGTTAGGTATAACGGCTTAAGAATGTTTCTTGATTTGGAAATCGAGAATGTGTATCGACAAACCAACTGCGGCGTTAATAAAGAAATGTTTTGACTAATTAAGTATTATTAAAACCGGTAGAAACTTCCATCTGCATAGAAGCTAAGATGAGACAAAATGATATTTCTAGATCATTTCTTTGTAATAAGATTGTTATAAACAAGAATATCCTACTCATATAAGACTTATGTTTCTCGGATAGTTAAAGAGAATTATATTCTTAGCTGAATAAGACTATGAACTCTGAAACCATACAAATAAGAAACTTGAACATTGGAAAGAAGGTTGCTACTTGATTTTACAAAGAGAAGTAATTGATTTACTTTAAAAGATAATCACTCTATTTTCATATACTACGGTATTGTGTGGTTTTGTGAAGTAACGTATCTTTTAAAGATTTAATGTATGAAGTACTTTGGGGATAGGTACGAACTTGTTAGTAGAAAGCACCTTGTGTGAATAACTTGATTGTATTGGTTTGTGATAGCCTTGTAATACTTTCTTGTTGATTTGATAAGTAAGCATGTTAGGATGCTCGTGTGTTAGTATCTTGTGATTATTGTGTAAGGGGTCACTCTTGTTGTGCTACGTTGTCAAGCGTTAAGCGGTTATCTTGTTATTGTATCACATACCCCTTGACTTGTTATCACAGGGCTTGCCACCCTTGATGCGGTCTATCGGCTATCACGATCCTTGTGACTATGCGGTCGCGGTAGCTCGGGATTGATCATTCCGGGTGTTTAGCACGATGCGGGGATTCCTATGCGATGCAGTGAGACTATGCGGTCTTTTGAGACTATGCGAGCTGCGGGAGCCTAGGCGGATCGAGGTTGGCGCCGATGCGAGGGGTATACCTCGGGCGATGCAGGACCATGATTCGAGGAATACCTCATGCGGGTGCAATGGGTGACCTATGCGGGCTGCGAGAGTTCGAGGATAGGCAGCGCATTGATATTGCGAGCGAGTGGCGGCCGATCATAGTGCGGTCTAGAAAGACCTCGAGATCTGATTTGTGGTATTTTGAGTGCTTGTGGGTCTTAGTAGTTGGCTATGCCTTCGTACTTGCCGTCACGGTTTTATTGTGATAACTTTGAGGCGTGAGTCACGACTTGACATATTTGCTTATTTATTGAGCGTAGTTTGGTTATCATACATGTCTCATGCTTTATAGACTATTATGATTTCATTTCTGATATTTTGATTTCACATACTTGGTACTGTTGTCTTGACCTCGCTTGAAGTGCGTTAAATCCGCGGTAAAGGTACACAGTCATTGATCCTCGCTCTTAGGGTCTGATTCGGCGTGTGGGAAAGCTCGTTTCTCGGAGGCTTATCGATGGTATAGTCCCTGTTGTTGTAGGTGTTTACATTGGGGTATGGCGAAGCCTGTCCGCCATTGTTATCGTATCATTTCTTAGAAGTGCAGTAATCTTGTTGTGGCGGGGTTTGTAAAAGGATTAAAGCTGTTCATGTTGGAAAAAGTTGTTATTTATATATATCTTAGAAAGCGAAGTTTTCTCAGTTATTGTTTCATATTTCATAATATGTCTTGTATTGTTTATGTTCGTGATTACTCGATGTTGTATCACTAGGGTGCAGGGTAAGGCACGATCACGGGCCGGAATCGGGTCGTGACAAAAGTGGTATCGAGCGATTCATCCTCGGAAAGTGTCTGAGCCGTATCGATGAAGTCTTGATTATCGGTGTGTTGTGCACCACGATGTCGAGGAGGCTATAGGGTATTTAGGATTGGTTTCTATTCTTCTCACTCTGAGATCGTGCCTTAGAGGTGTTGTAAGTCGGACCCTCGGCGTATTTCTTTCCACTACCGTTATGCCTCGCGTAGGGCAGCCGGGCCCGGGAGGTCAAGCGTGGAGGCTGAGTAGAGTTCGAGAGGGTGGCGAGGCACATGCCCAATCATTACCTAGGGTAGTGCTTCGTTCGGGAGTTTTGCGGCGTCGCTAGCCCAGCGAGTTTGCGCAGCGTGGCGGTTCCAGCTGCGGCCATGATATTTGAACGCCCGGTTCCACGGCCAGGGGCGGTGAATATAGAGTGCAAAGAAGCGACCACATTACTAGCTATGGATGTAGGCTACGGGAAGTATACCGATGTACCACGGGTGCTTGATGACTATCTAAGAGAGGTTGTGCAAAGTAATTCTTGATTGAAGCTTGGCATGGCACGTATGCGGGCTTATGCGCGGCGAGCCAAGCGTAGAGATTTACGGGTTAACAAAGGGCGAGGGAGGGCGAGCGGCAAGGTCGCTTTAGTAACTTTAGTGATCGCCTCGCGTGGATTAGATATGCACCTCGCCCGGTCTGAGTGGTCTTCGCGATTCGGGGCGTTAGGTGTGCGAGTTGGTCGAACTCGGGGCTTCAGTTCCGGTGTGAGCGTCATCGGGAATGTCGTCTTTTAGTTGGTACTTGTTGTACTGCGGCCGTCGAGGGCCATGTGTCGAGAGAGTGTCCTTGTAGGAGGACTTAGCCTTGAGATTGGTGGGTAGTTCGTCATCTTCCTTAGCTATCGCCTGCAGGCGAGTTTGATTTGAGCGACTAAGGGAGTGAAGCGATAGATATAGATATATCTTTAACCCTCTAGAGATCGGTATGTGTGATAAGGTGAGTATACCTTAAGTGCTATGTTACGATAGCGATTGTGTTAGTCGTGATTAGATCATGGTTGTTTAGCAGAGTAAGATTTTGGGGATAGAAGGTGTGAACCTTAGAGCTTTTCGTAGAGACCTTAGAGGTGAGGCCGTCTCGAGAAAGGTGTAGTGTTATGTTTGACCACTTATCGAATGCATAGTGCACGTGAGTCATGTTTGGGATAGGTCCTAGTAGTGTGGAATGAAAGGGGGTAGTTGAGCTAAGAAGGCGCTGGGTTTTGAAGCGTGATTTGTGAGATTGTTAGAATCGGGAGCTAGTATTGTGCGCGTTGCGGGTCGGGTTGAGGCCACGTTGCGGGTCAACCAGCGGTAGGTTTGGTGGTGGGGTCAGGTTGTGGTGGTCACTTGTGTTAGGGTTGTGAGGTGTTAGGCCCGAGTTTAGTTAACAGCGTCTGAGTTCGTGGATCGTTCGACCGATGGTTGGTAGGAGGTCGGTAGTGTTGTCTTAGCTAAGGCCGTTTACTCGGCGAGAGGTTATGCGAGATGATATATCGAGAAAAGGCTGTAAAGTGCCACGAGTGCCTACCTTCACCTTATGTCGAACAGTGGAGCCAGGTTGCATTGTTTCTTTTACGGAGGTTTTACGGGCAAGGTTAGGAACTCGAGTAAGTCCCGAGAATCACATTCGCCCTCGGGCGGTGTTTGAATTTGAGGATAGTTGCGAAATTGTTGTCTCTGTTGAAGGAGTGTTTAAGCTACCATTCGGTGTTCGGATGTCGCCTTTTGAAGCCTTGTAGGGCGGATGGGTGAGTCGCCGTCGATTGGTTCGATGTTGGCGAGATTGGATAATTGGTTGAGCTTGTTCCGGTAGTGGATAGAGTAAAGCTTGTCTAGAAGAGGTTACGGCGGCTCGGAGAAATCGTGCGGATAATCGGCGGCGGCTTAGAGTTGAGTTGTGGTCGGTCTTCTTGAAAGTACCACCGGTTTGGGTGTGGCGAGTTTTGGAAAAGCGGAGGAACTTAGCGGGTTACTTTGGGCCTTTTAAGTTCATGTGAAGAATAGGCGGGTTGCCTATATGTTAGCTTTTGCGTCCGACTTAGGAAGCGGTATGGCCGGTCTTTCGTATTGTTATGATCGGGAAAGTATCGGAGATCCGTCAGTGTTCGATTAATGATGACCACGTTAGAGATAGTAACCCGAGTTTTGAAGCTGGCGATATCGAAATGTGGTAAGAGTTGAGTGTCACGGCGACCTCGGGGATCGCGTGTAATCGGTACCATTTGTTGGGTCGCGGGTGACACTAGAACCTCGCGGCAATGTGACAAAAGTGGTATCGGGAAGAAGCGAGCATGTATGGCGAGAATTGATGTGACCATTTCTTTTGTTTGGAAAAGTGTGGAAGAAGTATATTTTAGACCGGAGAGAGGTGTTTGTGGTGATGTTAGAGGTGATTCCTCGTGGACTTGGATGTAAGTATTTTGTGCGATTGTTTACGTGGCCTTTGTGGCGAGGATTGTTTCGTAAGTATGGTAGTGAAGACTATCTTGGCGCGTTTGTTTGAGACTTAGAAGGAACATTCGGGGCGAATGTTTCTAAGGAGGAGAATGTTATACCAGTATTTTCAAAGTATGCGTGGGGCGTGCGTAGAAATTCGAACTTGAGAATAGGCTTGGCGAATTATTTTTGTAAACACCCGATTAGAGTCGTTTTTAGTGAAAGCGTTTTCCACGACTTTCGTAGGGAATTTCGGCTATGTCATTTTTAATTTTTGCGGATTTTTAGAGAGCGAAACATTTTTGGACCAGCGGGAGGTGACACTTGTCACCTCGTTGGATGATAAAGAGGAGGCTTGGCGCTTGGCGATTGGTTCGTGGTTTTGTGCCTTATTTTGTGGCTTGTTTTGTGCCATGTTTTGTGGAGTAGGGGTTAGGGTGCACTTGGCTTGATCTTGGCCTTACACTTGCCTTGCACTTGGCTAGATCTTGGCCGTTGGTTGGCCTTTGGTTTTGCTATAAATACCCACTTATGTTGATGAACTCTTCGTCCACAAATGAAACCTTCAAGCCTAAAATCCCTCCCTCCTCTTGTGTTGTGTTCGTCCAACACCCACTTTGAGTGGCCTTGTGGCGAAAGCCTCCACTCCTTTGTGGTGCCTTGGCAGTGGGGTACCCACTAGCTAGTTGCTTTAGTATAATACCACTCTCTTGGTAGAAATACTCTCAAAGTATTGTTATAATGCCCAAATTACCTTAGCCTTATACCTTGTAGTATTCTAAGGTTATACCTATCTGAAAAGCCGGATATACTATTATACTTCCGTCAGTCCTGGCCGAAACCACAGGAAAATCTCCATGGTTTGTTGGAGTAGTATGTAGAAGTTGGTTAGAACTTCTAAGGGTGGTTTAGAGCGGGTTGGAGCTAAGCGATTGCCGGGATCGACTTTAACTAGGATAATTATGGGCTTATCGAGGTAATTATCTTGTCCTCTATTGTAATTGGAAATTACATATTGTTAGAAGATATAGTTGAAGTATACTATATATAGAAGCGAGCGTAGTTATCGGCAATGTCTTTTGACTTAAGCTGATTTTAAAGTAGAATCTTGTTGTAATTACATGAAATGTATTCTGATGGGCTTGTGTAGTTATGCAGTGGAGTAGAATGGTACAGTTGGGGTTAGGCGTATAACCCCACTTGGTTGGCTTGGTAGAAGCCTCGATAGAGGAGGAGATTTCTGTTGTTGCGGGGAAAATCTTCGAATTTTATGAAGAAAGTTCAACCAGGGGATCTAAATGTTAAAAACCCCCTTGTGGCCTTATAGGTTGAAGTACAACGGGTGGCGCGATCTAATTGGCTTAAGGAGTAGCGGCGGTTGGAAGTACTTGGGCGTTTTGCTATCGATCGATACTCGTCGCGGTATGTGAACCTCTTCCTATCTCTTCTAGCATGATATGTGTGAACTATGTGATGCGATGAGCGTCGTGTGCTAAATGTATTTGATTGGTTTAAAACATAAAGTGTTATAACGGCCATGGGAAGTTGGTTATAACGACTTTATGTTAGTAGAAAAATCGTGTGGTCTTTAAAAGGTAATTGATTTGAACTATAAGCGGCTTGTTATGTATTAGTAAAGAACTTGAAGTATTTCAAAAGATTTTGAATCATTTTGAAAGAAGAAGTAATACTTGGTTTTGCAAAACTTAAGAGTTATACTAGCTTTATGGGAAGTTAGGTATAACGGCTTAAGAATGTTTCTTGATTTGAATCGAGAATGTGTATCGACAAACCAACTGCAGCGTTAATAAAGAAATGTTTTGACTAATTAAGTATTATTAAAACGGTAGAAACTTCCATCTGCATAGAAGCTAAGATGAGACAAAATGATATTTCTAGATCATGTTTCTTTGTAATAAGATTGTTATAAACAAGAATATCCTACTCGCATATAAGACTTATGTTTCTCGAGATAGTTAAAGAGAATTATATTCTTAGCGAATAAGACTATGAACTCTGAAACCAAACTAAAATAAGAAACTTGAACATTGGAAAAGAAGGTTGCTACTTGATTTTACAAAGAGAAGTAATTGATTTACTTTAAAAAGATAATCACTCTATTTTTCATATACTCACGGGTATTGTGTGGTTTTGTGAAGTGCGTATCTTTTAAAGATTTAATGTATGAAGTACTTTGGGGATAGGTACGAACTTGTTAGTAGAAAGTACCTTGTGTGAATAACTTGATTGTATTGGTTTGTGATAGCCTTGTAATACTTTCTTGTTGATTTGATAAGTAAGCATGTTAGGATCTACGTGTGTTAGTATCTTGTGATTATTGTGTAAAGGGGTCACTCTTGTTGTGCTTCGTTGTCAAGCGTTAAGCGTTATCTTGTTATTGTATCACATACCCCTTGACTTGTTATCACAGGGCTTGCCACCCTTGATGCGAGTCTATCGGCTATCTGATCCTTGTGACTATGCAGTCGCGGTAGCTCGAGATTGATCATTCGGGTGTTTAGCGATGCGGGGATTCCTATGCGATGCATTGAAACTATGCGGTCTTTTGAGACTATGCGAGCTGCGGGAGCCTGGCGGATACCGAGGTTGTTTGCGCCGATGCGGGGTATACCTCGAGCGATGCAGGACCATGATTCGAGAATACCTCGTGCGGGTATGTGGGTGACCTATGCGGGCTGCGAGAGTTCGAGGATAGCGCGCATTGATATTGCGGGCGAGTGGCGGCCGATCATGTAGTGCGGTCTAGAAAGACCTCGAGATCGGATTTGTGGTATTTTTAGTGCTGTGGGTCTTAGTAGTCGGCTATGCCTTTACTTGCCGTGCGGTTTTATTGTGATAACTTTGAGGCGTGAGTCACGACTTGACATATTTGCTTATTTATTGTGAGCGTAGTTTGGTTATCATACATGTCTCACCTTTATAGACTATTATGATTTCATTCTGATATTTTGATTTCACATACTTGGTACTTGTATGCGACCTCGCCCGAAGTGCGTTAAATCTGCGCGAGTAAAGGTACACGCGATCATTGATCCTCGCTCTTAGGAGTCGCGATTCGGCGTGTGAAAGCTCGTTTCTCGGAGGCTTATCGATGGTATAGTCCCTGTTGTTGTAGGTGTTTACATTCGGGGTATGGCGGGGCTGTCCGCCCGTTGTTATCGTATCATTTCTTAAGTGCAGTAATCTTGTTGTGGGCGGGGTTTGTAAAAGGATTAAAGCTATTCATGTTGGAAAAAGTTGTTATTTATATATATGCGAAAGGCAAGTTTTCTCAGTTATTGTTTCATATTTCATAATATGTCTTGTATTGTTTATGTTCGTGATTACTCGATGTTGTATCACTAGGGTGCGGGGTAAGGCACGATCCACGGGCGGAATCGGGTCGTGACAAAGCGTCGGAGAGTCGACTTATAACACGGCTCTAAGGCACGATCTTAGAGTGAGAAGAATGAAACCAATCCTAAATGTCCTGCTGACCTCACAATTATAGATGTGGTGCCTGCAGCGATAATCAAGACTACTAGACACGGTCTGTAGACACTTCAGAGGACTAAGCGCTCACGATACCACTTTTGTCACGACCGACCTCGGGCATGGCTAGTGCCTTACCGGGCACCCTAGTGATCTGACATCGAGAGAAAATCGTGAAATAAAAACTTAAATAGGAAACAAGATACAACATAAGAAAAGCAGGCTAGCAAAGCGATTTGCCTTCTTGCGTATATACATAAATTTGAGCAGTTACATCCTTTACAAACCACACTTGGCGATTACTACAGACCTCTAAAAATGTAACAACAACTATGCCGGGACAGGGCCCCGCCATACTCCTGAATGTAAAAGAACCTACAAACTCGGAAAACATACGAAAGATAAGCCTCGGAGAAGCGAAGCTTCCCGATCGCGGGCGTGATCCTATGGCGAGGATCAACAGCGATGTACCTCTACTGCGGCATGAGCGCGGCCCCGAAGGAAGTCGATCTGCGGTACCAAGTATGTGGCGAAAATCGTAAACGAAATCATGCGTCTAAATAAAGCAGGAGACATGTATGATAACCAAACTACGATTCACGACATAAGCGATCATGTCAGCGAGGACTCGCGCCCTCAAAGTCATCACTCAAATATAACCAGGTCTCACGCCCACAATATCAATCATGCCGCATCATGGCCACGTACCCCGAGAATTCTCCATCGGGCGTAGACGTATTCGGGATCACGATAACGGTATCTGGGTAATCAACCTTGCCGCGTGGCCGTACCTCGGAATTCTTCATCGGTGCGAACGTGTCCATGTAACAACAATAACAATATATCGGGTAATCAACCTGCGCGCCACATGCCCCGGAATTCTTCATCGGTGCGGACATGTCCATGTATAGCAACAATAACAATATCTGGGTGATTAACCGCGCGTAGGCTGCATGCCGAAATTCTTCATCGGTGCGGACATGTCCATGCAACAACAATAACAATATCTGGGTGATTAACGCGCGCCACATGCCCGGAATTCTTCGCCGGTGCAGACATGTCCATGTAACAACAATAACAATATCGGGTGATTAACCGCGCGTAACGCGTACCCGAAATTCTTCATCGGTGCGGACATGTCCATGTAACAACAATGACAATATCTGGCCCTCCATTGAGAGCGGTAGCATAGGAATACAACTTTTACACAACAAGGCTATCACAAGCAAGCACAAACAAATTGCCAAACTTGATTCTCTTACAAATATCCGTTCTTTCACGAAGTCACGATACCAACACTCGTAGTATCGAAAGCGAGTAACTATTATTTTAAGTAAACCAAAATAATTTCCCTTTTTAAAGACAAGTAACAACCTTCTTTTCCAAAAGTTCAAGTTTGCCTAATTTCAAATACTCAAGTCTCTTATTTTTGAAAGGTTTAGTAGTTCGTAGTCTTAATCACTTAATAACATAATTCTCTTTTAAAACAATTTGAGTAACATATGCCTTATGTGTGAGTAGGTTATTCTTGTTTATAACAATCTTATTAAGCGACCATGATCTAGAAAATGTAATACAATTTTGTCTTATCTTGGCCACATGCGGATGGAGGTTTCTCTTGGTTTTAATAATAATTAATTAGTCACATTTTCCTTTATTACTTAGCTGCGATGGTTTGTTCGATACTTGTTCTCATTTAGAAATCAATATAACATTATTCCTTTTAAAACCCGATTACCCATTTCTCATTAAAGCGGTTTCACAACTTTTAACACAACCCAAGTCCTTATTATTTCACATCAAGTCTTTTATCTTTTAAAAACCACAAACCATTTCTTTGCCCACGTAAAGTTGTTATAACAACTTCCATCTACGTTATAACACTTTATGTTTTAAACCAGCCAAATTCATTTAACACGTATGCGTCTGCCGTACTACATAGTTCATGACATATCATGCTAGAAAAGATAAGAAGAGGTTCACATACCTCGCGACAATTATCGACAATTAGCAAAATGCTCCAAGTACTACAACGCACTAGCCTTTTCCACCGCTTGAGTAGAATCGCTACTCGTAGTACTTCCACCTATAATGGCCATAGCGCCTATTAACTTCTAGTTCTCTTGTAGAATATTTCTCACGGAAAATTCGGCGACACCTCCCCGCTATCACATAAATCTCCTCCTATCAAGGCCAGCTACGGACCCGACAACTCTAGGGGATTACCGTCTAGCTGGGCGTGTTCAATTACTTCACGGGAATACTACAAGTCTCACAAATCTGATCCCATGTAATTCTGATTCAATTCTCTTTTAATATCTTTCTTTCTGATGTAATTCTGATTCAACTCTCTTCTTTAATATCCATTCTATATATAGTATACTCAGTATACATTACTCTGACATGTAATTTCCAATTCTGATAGGGGATAAAGATCATTACCTCGATAAGCCCAAAATTATCCAAGATAATATGTCGATCTGAGCAACGTTTAGCTCTGTCATGCGCTCCAAACAGCTCCAAGCAACCCTTAGAAGTTTCTAATAACTTCTCTTAAACAACTTGACTCAAAAAGTGAAGTACAGAGCTAAACTTGTGGCAACTCTCGGCCAGAGGGTGTATTTAGGCTAAGGGTGTGAAATCTTTCTAACCTTTGGTTACTAGTCTTCCCTAATACACTAAGGAAGAACACTTAAGACTTTAAGAATTTTGGACAAAGTTTGGTTAAGGAGAGGGGTGTGGGGCGAGAACTTCATCAAAGGGAGGAGTATTTTTGCCTTGGAATTTCTCAAGTGTGGATGAAGAAGTCTTGCAACTTAAGGGGTATTTATAGGACATTGAGGGCTAGGATTAAAGCAAGTGTGTGGTCTAGATTGAGCCATGTGTGTGTGGGTCCCACTTATCCATCTACTACACAAAATATCTTGAGACTTTGACGAAATGTTTTTGGCCTTTTACATGTAAACAGCGTGCCTACCAAACCCATCATTTTCGTCCAACCAAGTGTCACCTAGGGTGACATATGTATCTCCTATTGGTCCAAAATATTTCACCTTAGAAAATATCAGTAAAAAAAATAAAGTGGGCCCATGAAGTAAATTCCTCAGTGGGCCCAGCGTGACCAATTCGGATAAATAATTCCATAATTCTTAATTAATCCAAAAAGTCAAGTACCGTCTGGGAATCCAATTCCCATTAGCGAACCTTTTTCCTTCACAAAATCCGGAAACTTTTCCGTCGAAAAAATTACGTCTTTCTTTCTTTCCAAAATTACTGTCGTATTCTCGTACGTACGTCCTCACATACATACCCTGGAATTACGGGGTATAACACCATCCGGGAAAATCCAACATGGTTGCATATGCTTTGAGTCGTAGATGTTACACCCCGTTTTACGGGGCGTGTTTTAGAGCGTGCGTAAGAACTACATGAGTGTTAAGATTTGAGACTTGTAAAAATTTATCGAATTATGGAATTGTCGGAAAATAAATTATTGTGACGAATGGGAGGCGACACGTGTCACCCTTAGGTGAGCTTGGGCGATTTCAACATGGACCATGGTCGTTTGACCTTGTTAGGAAAACAAGTCTTGCGATGTAGTAAGCTTGACATAATTGACTTGGTCAATGGGCCCAAAGTCTTGATATTTAGTAAGACTTCATCTAACCACGAATTGTTCACACCTTGACCCTCGTGTTGCTATTTAATACTAGTAGTGCAAGACAAGCAACAACAGCCAATTTTCACAAAAATTTGAAGAACACTCAAGGCATGCTCTCGGGTTTGGCTAGCTCTCTCTACAAAAAAATTTTGTTTGTTGTCCATTAAGCTCCACACTTTAAAGCAAGGTTCTATAGGGTATTGTAAACATATCTCAATAGAAAAATCTTGGAAAAAGATAGTTTACGGGTTAGTCGCAAAACGAAAACCTAGTTGTCTTTCTAGGTTTTGCTTGGAGATTTGAAGGATATTTGTTGGTGTTGTTCTAAGGGTCTCAACAAGCGGATTGAAGTGTCTTGGGGAGGCTCTAAACTACTAAGGAGCGACTTCGGATTGGAGTTGGATTAAGTTTCATTGAGGTATAATCTTGTCTTTTATAGGTGTTACAAGATTGTATAGTTATGTTGGTGTTGTTAAATTTACGTGTTGCTAGCATGAAGTTGATATGTTGAAGTTCATAAGTATTATGGATTGCTTGTATCTTAAATACGAAATGTTATATTAGCAACTTGGAGTTGGATTACTAATTGGTCGTTTATTAGAAATCGTCGCATGTTGTTTACTTGAGTATTATAGTGGTTATAATCAATTGCGACTTGATATCATGTTAGACTAATAAATTGGATAGAAATGGAAATTGGATAAGAATTGATGTTGTAGTACTTCAAGTTGGCCGAAAATGGGCTAGTAGTTGTGGTAGTTTGTTATCTATTGTGGGGCGGAATTTTACCGTCTAGTAGGCGTGTAATCCCTGTGTTAGTTGCATTGTTTGGGCCTTAAATGTGGCGTGATTGGTTATTGTATTCGGCCTTGAAAAGGTGGCATAGTAGTAGAAACAAAGGAGGTCTTTGTCAGATTTTCGTAGAATTTGGCGACTTAGCACTTAGAATATTCTACGTTTGAAGTAAGAGGTTAATGGACGTATTGTGACCATGATAGGTTGAAGAACTAAGTATAGTGTATCCTACTTGAAGAATGGAATAGCTCAAGGTTGAAGTACTTTGGAGCATTTTGCTACTTGTCGACAATCGTCGCGAGGTATGTGAACCTCTTCCTTCCTTTGGCATGATTCTATGTATGGAATATACTTATGGTATCATTTCATGTTTCCTTCTACTCTTAGAAGTTAAGAGGTAGTGGTGTGATTTACTCTTTGTAGAACTTTTCCTATCCTTTGAGCATGAATAGTTGCACGTATGTAGTGCGGTAGGCGTCTGAGACCTTGATATCCTTTACTAGTTTTATGAATAGCCAAGTCGGGTGAGTTAGGAGATTAACTCATTTCTTTGAGAATATTAAGGATGTCTAATGTTTTATTAAAGTTAAGGAACTTGAAGAGTTTTAAAGTATTTGATACTTGTTTCGTTTTAAACGTATAAGTCCTTGGATAGGAAATTGTATTTAGCTAAGGCATAAAGTGAATATAACGACTTTATGGGAGTTGGTTATATTTGCTTTATGGAAAGATAAATGACTTGATTTTAGTGAAAAGGCAACTTGATTTTTAAGGCATCGATTGCCTAAGGTTGTATAATAAAAGAGTCACTTGATTCTAAAGGTTAAGAGACTAATATGTATTTTGAAAGTTAAGTGAATTGATTTGAAAGTATTTAATACTTGGTTTCAAAAGTAGAAGTCTCTTGGTTAGAAAAGGAATGAGTTTTATGCGAAACCATAAAGGGTTATAACGGCTTTATGGGAAGTTGGTTATAATGACTTTATGGAAGGTTAAGAGAATGGTTTTCTCTAATAATGTAATAAAAGAAATAACTTGTATTAAGGAAAGGCAATGTGATTTAAAGGTATCACTTGCTTAAAGCTTTTAAGTAAGAAGTCACGTAATTTAGAAGCGGTTATTGAATTTCTAAAAGGGTAATGTGACTTGTCTTAAAAAAAGGTAGAGATGACTTGATCTTTGCGGTTGTCGATGTCTTGGAAGTTTTATTTGAAAAGAGTCCTTAAGAAGTAGAGGTGCGTAATACGTTGGGTTAAATTCGGATTTTTATATGACATTATCGACCCGGAGATGGTAGGGCATATTATACCGTAGTTCGGGGTATGTATGCGAGGGCGTGCGTGCGAGAATCGACATTAGGTGGAATGGAAGAAAGAGGTGATTTTCCACGGAAAAGTTTCGGTTTTGTGAAGGAAAAGATTCGTTAATGGAATTGGATTCCCAGTTTGGTATTCGGACTTCTTGGAATTTTAGAGAATTATGGAATTTTATTTTGGAAATGGTCACGTGGGGCCACGGGGAGAAAATTCTGGTTTTGTGGGGCCCTTTGTTTTGAGATTTTGGCCATTGTGGATATTTTGGAAGATGAAATATTTTGGGCCAGTAGGAGGCGACCGTGTCACCCCCAGTTGGCTTGGGCGAATTCCACTTTGTACCTGACCTTTGCGTTTAAGTCGTTTTTCGGCGAAGCGTTTTACTGACTTCGCGTAGGATAAATTCGGCTATGTCATTTCTAATTTTTGCGGATTTTTCAGGTGGGCGACGTTGGACCAGCGAGAGGCGACAACTTGTCACCTCTCGTTGATGGATGTCGCGGCATTGGGGCGAAATGGATAGCCATTTTTGTCTTGGAGTTGGTAGGATATTTTGTGTGCAAGTTGGCCAAGGACACTTGCCTAAATCCTCGCCTACACTTGCCTTGCACTTGGCATCATCTTGGCGTTGATTGGCGTCCATGACTATAAATACACTTGTTGAAGAGTTATTTCATCTAAATTGAGCAATCTTTCTAAGTCTCAAATCCCTCCTCTCCTCTTATTGTTTCGTCCAAACACACCTCCCCTTTGAGAAGCCCTGGCCAGAGAGCAACCCCACATACAAAGCTAGCTGGCGAAACACTACCCACTCCTTGGTAGAAAAGTTGCCATCTAGTATTGTTATTATGCCCAGAAATACCTAGCCCAAATCCATAGTCATTAGTAGAAGTTGTGAAGAACTTCTAAGGTTTTCTTAGACTCTGGAGCGCCTGACTTAGGAGCTAAACCTTGCTCGGTGACTTTTATCTAGGATATTATTGGGCTTACAGGGTAAATAACCTTATCTTCCTTTTGTAAATAGAGTGTATATCTTTGTAGAAGTATAGGAATAAGTATTAAATACTTAGAAGGGTATTGCGAGAATAGAATTGGTTGTTATCACGATGAAGGGCTTAAAGAAGAATAATAGAGCCTTACATGGGACATTTTCCTGATAGACTTGAGTAGCTCATGGGTAGGAAGTGCTGCCCAAATGTCCATAGAATAGCGAACCCTCTGTTTAGAGCTTTATCTGATCTGATCTAGGCGTTGATAGACATATTTGGTGATATGAGTCGATACTCTGCGCGCGACATATTCAACTTGGCAAGTGGTTTCCGCCGAGAAGGTATGTGATTCTTCCTATCCTCTTGAGCATGATATTTTAAGAATATGTATATAGTACGGTAGACGTACGTGTGTTAACTGAATAATAATTACGGCAATGTCTTCGGACTTAAGCCTGAATAATAATTACGGCAATATCTTCGGACTTAAGCCTGAATAATAATTACGGCAATGTCTTCGGACTTAAGCCTGAATAATAATTACGGCAATGTCTTCGGACTTAAGCCTGAATAATAAGAATCTGAAGTGGTTCAAAAGAATTAAGAAACCCTTTTTGGAAAGAAGAGTAACACTTGGTTTTAAAAAGCTTAAGAGTCATACTAGCTTTATGGGAAGTTAGGTATAACGGCTTAAGAGTGATAAAAGGAATAATGTTTCTTGATTTGAAATCGAATGAATGTCGAACAAACCACAGGCGCTAATAAAGGAAAATGTTTTGACTAATAATGTATTTAAACAGTAGAAACTTCCGTGCATAGGATCTAAGATGAGACAAAATGATATTACATTTCTAGATCATGCATTTCTTTGTAATAAGATTGTTATGAACAATAATAAACTACTCACACATAAGGTATATGTTTCCCAAATTGTTTTAAAGTTAAAACTATGAACTACAAACCACTGAAAATGAGAAACTTGAGTAATTGAAATTAGGCAAACTTGAGCGTTAGGAAAAGAATGTTGTTACTTGATTTTACAAGGAGAAGTGTTTTAATGTACTTGAAAGATAATTACTCTATTTTTATACTACGGGTATTGTGTGACTTTTGTAAAAAAGCGGATCTTTTAAAAAGTAATACATGAAGTACTTTGGGGCTAACAACTTGAACTTGTTAACATAATGTAGAAAGTACCTTGTGTGAATAACTTGATTGTATTGATTTGTGATAGTCTTGTAATATTTTCTTGTTGACTTGATAAGTAAACATGTTAGGATGCTACGTGAGTTAGTATCTTGTGATATTTGTGTAAAGGGGTTTTCCTTGTTGTGCTTATGTTGTTTAGCAATAAGCGGTTATGTTGATATTATATCATTCATAACTTTCAGGGGTTAAAGCGCCCTCCGTCACGGGGTAGACTTCGGCGGTCGATGGACTATGATTCGAGAATACCTTATGCGGTGCTGTATGGCCTATCACGGGCTGCGGGAGTTCGAGTTAGTATCGGCCCTTGTGGTCATGCGGTTCTTGTAGCCATGCGGACGGCGAGTCTAGGGCGGCTGCAGGAGTAGCTACCCTCGATGCGGGGTTATACCTCATGCGGGCCTATCTGTTTGGCCTATGCGGGTGCGGGAAGTTCGAGGACTAGATCGCACGCATTAGATCTGCAGGCGAGTGGCGGCTTTGATCATGTGACGATGCAAGATCTCGTAATCTGATTTATGACCTTGTTAGTGCTGTAGGTTTTAGTAGTCGGCTATGCCTTCGTACTTACCGTGCAGTTCTATTGTGATGACTTTGAGGCATGAGTCACGACTTGACATGGCCTTATTTATTGTGAAGCTGTAGTTTTGGCTTATCATACATGTCTCTGCCTTATATAGACTACTATGATTTCATTCTGATATTTTGATTTCACGTACTTGGTACTGTTGTCTTGACCTCGCCCTTGAGCTGCGTTAAATCCGCGAGTAAAGGTACTCTCTTGATCCGTTCTTAGGATCACCGCTTGCGTTGGGAAAGCTCCGTTTCTCGGAAGCTTAGCATTTTAGTATGGTCCTGTCGTTGTAGATATTTGTATTCGGGGTATGGCGGGGCCTGTCCGCCATTGTTGTTTTAAACTCTTAGAAGTGCATGGAGACTGTTGTAAGGTTGGGATATAGCTTGTTCATTTTGGGTTATTTATATACATTATGCGAAAAGGCACTTTTTCAGCGTGTCTTATTTATCTTGTTTCATATCTTGGTTGTTTATATTCATTGGTTTTCTACGATGTATGACTACTTGGGTGCGGGTAAGGCACGATCCACGAGCCGGGCAGTCGTGACAAAAGTGGTATCGAGCGATTAATCCTCGGAAAGTGTCTGACCGTATCTAGTAAGTCTTGATTATCGGTGTGTTGTGCACCACCCAATGTCGAGGAGGCTATAGGATATTTAGGATTGGTTTCCATTCTTCTCACTCACGAGATCGTGCTTTAGAAATTTGTGTTATAAGTTGGACCTCTAACGTATTCCTTTCCTTTACGGTGATGCCTCGCGCCCGAACCTTTCGGGCCGGAAGGGCAAAGCGTAGAAGGAGGCTGCGAGTAAATCTGAGAGATTTAGAAGAACGAGGCGATCATCACTGAGGTGATGCTTGTGCGAGGAGTTACGAGGCGTCGCGGCAACGATAGAGTTTGTACGTGGCGGCGATTCCTCTGCGGTCATGACATCTGGACTTTGGTTCCACGACTTGGAAGCGAAAATATGGATTGGAAGGAGGCGGCCTGTTGCTAGCAAAGGACTTGGCGGCGAGAGAGTATTTTATGTACGGTATTCCAAGGATATTGATGCTTATCTAAAGAAGGGTTGTGAGGAGTAGCTCTTGATCGAGAGCAGGCGGGCTTGCGTTCGGGATTATGTGCGTGGTGAGAGAGGTAGAATCGGCAGTGGCCGAAGCGGCGAAGAAGAGGGCGATTGGCGGGATCATTTGGTAACTCGGCGAACGCCTCGGCCGAATTAGACATGCGCCTCGCGGTCGCAGTGTCCCTCCGCCAAGTTGATTTTTCCTCGGTGTTCGCGATGTGGCGGGCGTCGTCGGGGATGTCGTCTCTTCAGCAGTGCTTGTTTTACTGCGGCCGTCGAGAGCCGTGTAGCGAGGAATGTTCTATGAGGAAGGATGCAAGTAGGAGGACTCGGCTACGGTCGATGGCGGATTGGTGGTGCGAAGGAAGGGTGTTAGCGAGGAGGCCACCCCGCGCCGGTGTGGCGTTGTGGTCGATGTCGCGTGGGAGTGTCGTAACCTGCGTCGACTTGTTATTTTTGCGGCCAGCGGGCCATTTGCGAGGTGTCAGGCGAGGTGGTGCGGATGTAGAGACTCGACGCCGAGGATCGGTGGATAGTTCATCGCCTTCCCGGTATAAGCCTGCGAGCGGTTTGATTAGAAACGACCTAAGGGAAGTGCGGCGTGAATCTGGTATTGTTATACCCGTAGTTGCGGTATGTATGTGAGGGCGTGCGTGCGAGAGCGGCATAAATTTTGAAAAGAAAGAAAGATGTGAGTTTCGGCGGAAAAGTTTAGGTTATTTGTGAAGAAAAGGTTCGTTAATGGGGTGGATTCCCAGTTTGGTATTTGGACTTCATGGATTATATTAGAATTTTGAGATTTTATTTTGGAAATGGTCACGTGGGGCCACGGGAGATTCTGATTTTGTAGAGCCAGCTTTGTTTCGAGATTTTGGCCATTGTGGATATTTTTGGAAGGCGTTTTTGAGGGCCAATAGGAGGGTGACACGTGTCACCCGCCTAAATGGCTTGGCGAATGACATTTGTCTGGCCTTTGGTTAGAGTCGTTTTTCGGCGAAGCGTTTTACATAACTGCGAAGGAAAATTCCGGCTATGTCGTTTTGTATTTTTGCGGATTTTTCAGAGAGGCGAAACCTTTTGGACCAGCGGGAGGGTGACATGTGTCACCCTGCGATGGAAGCAAGTGGGGCGTGACTTGGCGGTGGAGAAGCAAGTTGTGGTAGATATTTGTGAAGATATTTGTGAGGTTTTAAGGAGTAGGGTTTAGGGTGCACTTGGCTTAATCTTGCCACTTACACTTGCTATACACTTGGAAGGATCTTGGCCATTGGTTGGCTTTTGGGTTTGCTATAAATACCCCAGCTTGGCGAAGACTTCATTCGTCGAATATGTTCCAAGTCTTGCTATCCTTCCCTCTCCTCTTGTTTGACTCGTCAGAGCCCACTCCTAGTAAGGCCCTTGGCAGAAACCCCTCCGCTTTGAGGTGCTAGCGTGGGGTACCCACACAGCCTAGTTGTTTCGTATAATACCACTTTTTGTGGTTTAGAAATACTCTCTAGTATTGTTATAATGCCCAAAATACCTTAGCCTTGTGCACTTGTAGTATTCCAAAGATACCTCTATCGTAGAGCAGGAAATACTACCTTTTGTCCTTTAGTCTCAAGCCAGAAACCACAGAAATCTTCGTAGTTGGTTGAAGTATTTGAGTAGAAGTTAGTTAGAACTTCTAAGGGTTGTTTGGAGTGGTTTGGGCGCGCGGGTGGAGCTAAACCTTGCTCGGGATCGACATTATAACTTGGATAATTATGGGCTTATCGAGGTAATTATCTTGTCCCTCATTTGTAATTGGAAATTACATGTTATTAGAATATATAGTTGAAGTATACTATATATAGAACTAAGCTTAATCTTTGGCAATGTCTTTTGACTTAAGCTGAAGAATAAGAAGCCCATTTGTATTTACATGGGGTATGTGCGGTAGACTTGTGTAGTATTCTTTGAGTAGAATTGTACCGCGTCAGGTTAGGCGTGTAAACCCCACACTGGTTGGCTTGGTGGCGGCCTCGATAGAGGAGGAGATTCTGTTGTTGCGGGGAGGAGGAATCTTTGAATTTTACGTAGAAAGATAGAAACTTGTGTTTTGGGGTTAATAGGCGTTTGTGACCTTTATAGGTGAAAGTACTAAGAGTAGCGTATTCTGCTCGAGTAGTGCAACGGGCTATGATGGTTGTAGTACTTGTAGATTTTTGCTTATTGTCGATATATGGTCTCGTGGTATGTGAAACTCTTGTTTTCTTTTCTATCTTTTTTGTTGTGAACTATGTAATGCGGTGAGCGTACATGTGCTAAGTGATTTGGTTGGTTTAAAACATAGGGTGTTATAATAGCTTTATGGGAAGTTAGTTATAACGACCTTATGTAAAGTGAAAATGGTTTCTTGATGTTAGAAGTTAAGAGACTTGATCTTATAAGATAAGAGACTTAACTTATTTGTTTTAATGTGGATGTTTGTGTGAAACCTCATTCGTGAGTAATGAGTACTTGGTTTTAAAGGGATAATGTTTCTTGATTTGGGAATCGAATGTGTATCGACAGGACCATTGCGGCGTTAATAAAGGAAAATGTATTGAATAATGATGTGTTGTATTAAAACGTGAAACCTCCGTCTGCAAGCTAAGATAAGACAAAATGATATTATATTTTCTAGATCATGGCTTTGTATTAAGATCGTTATAAACAGAATAAACTACTAGCATATATGACATATGTTACTCGATTGTTTTAAAAGAGATTAAGACTATGAGTTATGAAACCTTTCTAAAATAAGTGACTTAAGCGTTTGAAAATGAGAAGCTTGAGTAATTGAAACTAGGCAAAGCTGGAACTTAGGAAAAGAATGTTGTTACTTGATTTTGAAAAGGAATGTGGGTTGGTCATTCTAATACTACGGGTATAGGGTGACTTTTATAAAAGTAATGGATCTCTTTTAAAAGAACTTAGCGTATGTAGTACTTTGGGGTTAAAAACCGGACTTTGGCGTAAAATGAAAGTACTTTGAGTTGTGTGAAACTTGCACTATGCTTGTTGTTGTGAAACTTGCCTATGCTTGTTGTTGTGAAACTTGCCTATGCTTGTTGTTGTGAAACTTGCCTATCTTGTGATGATAGCCTTTGTTGTGCAAGTGTGGTATTTACGTATTCTGGCGTCTCCGATGAAGGCAGGTCGACTTATTGAGAACTTACTTGGGCGTCTTTGGCGGTGATGGAGAATTCCACGGGTATGTTTCCATTTTGATTCTTGTCTTGTTGTTGATGTCACATGGGCGTATGTCTGCCGTCTGATGTTCAGCATCGCGACCGTGCGTGAGTTGATTACGATATATTGTTATTGTGGTTACATGGACATGTATCTCTGAGTAGAATTAGGGGCATGTGGCCATGCGGCGGGGTTGATCATGATATATTATTGTTGATGTCACGTGGGCGTGTCTACAGAGGTAGAATTAGGGGCGTGTGGCGTGGGGCATTGGTATTATTGTTGCATCGTGGACATGTCTACACCGTCTGAATTAGGGGCATGCGGCCGTGATGCGAACATGATTGATGTTGTGGGCGTGAGACCGTAGTTATATTTGAGTGATGACTTGAGCGTGAGTCACATTTGGACATGGCTTTTATGTTGTGAGCGTAGTTTGGTTATCATCATGTCTCTGCTTTATATAGACTAGTATGATTTCATTCTGATATTTTTACGATTTCACATACTTGGTACTGTTATGTCTTGACCTCCTTGAGGCTGCGTTATCTGCATGGTAGAGAATGCATCGATCGTGGATCCTCGCTCTTAGGATCTCGGTTCAGCGTTTTAGGAAGCTCGTTTCTCGGAGGCTTATCTTTTGGTATGTGTTCCACTGAGTTGTAGGTTCTTGTACATTCGGGGTATGGCGAGACCTGTCAGTCATAGTTGTTGTAAATCTTAGAAGTGCATGAAATCTTGTTGTGGCGGGGTTTGTAAAAAAGTTAAAGCATTCGTTTTGAAAGAGTTGTATTTATATATGTTATTGGAAGGTAACAGTTAGGTTGCTTTGTTTATGATCACATATCTTGTTTCTTGTTTAAAGTTTTATTTTCATTTGGTTTTCTACGATGTTGTGTCACTAGGGTGCAGGGATAAGGCACGATGCAGGCCGGGGCCAGTCGTTCTGAGTATATCATAACCACTGAGATTTATATGTGTAGCGAATATCTTAAGTATTATTTTGAGATAGCATTGTGTTAAGCGTGATTGGGAATCATGATTAGTTGTCGGGAATGATTGGGGATAGAAAGTGGGAGCCTTAGAATGTGTGCGTAGAGACCTTAGAGGCGAGGCCATCTTTGGTAAAAGAATTATTCGTGTTTGACCCTTGCTCGAGGTGCATAGTATCGTGAGATTGTTAGAATCGGGAGCTAGTGTTTGCGCGTTGTCGGGTTGGGTTGAGGCCGTGTGGCGGGTCGACCGTGCTTTGTTGGTGGTGAGTCGGTTTTGGTGGTCGCCGGGTGGTAAGTCACTAGGGTGTTAGGCCCAGTTTAGTTAACAGCGTCTGAGTTCGTGGATCGTTCGACCGATGGTCGGGCCGAGGAGTCGGCCGTCTTGTCTTAGCAAAGGCCGTGTACTCGATAGGGGTGATTATATCGAGAAAGGTTGTAAGGCACTTGCAGGGTGCCTACGCCGCTTATGACAGTGGAGCCAGTGCAGTGTTTCCTTTTTGGAAGTTTTACGAGCGGGGTTAAGAACTCAGGTAAGTCTCAGAATCGTATTCGCCCTCGGGCAGTGTTTGGATTTCAGGAGTAGCTGTGGGGATTGTTGTCTCCTGTAGAGGGAATGTTTAAGCTACCATTTTCAGTATTCGGATGTCGCCATAGGAAGCCTTGTAGGGGCGGAAGTATAAGTTGTCGATCGATTGGTTCGATGTTAGCGAGTTGGATAGTTAGTTCGAGTTTGTTCGGTAATTTGTGGATAGGGTGTAGCGAGTTTTGGAAAGCGAGAAACTTAGCGTGTTACTTTGGGCCTTTTGAGTTCATGTGAAGATTAGGCGGGTTGCCTATATGTTAGCATTGTCGTCCGAGCTTAGGAGGCGATGCGTCCGATCTTTCGTATTGTTATGTTGGAAAGTATCGAAATCCGCAGTGTTCGATTAATGATGACCACGTTAGAGATAGTAACGAGATTTGGAAACTAAAGCGATGTGAGAAGGTGGTAAGAGTTCGGCGTACAAGAAGTGTCACGACATCCTCGAGGATGCATGGCGACCGGTACCGTTTGTTGAATGCGTCGAACAAGGCTCGCGACAAAGTGACAAAAGTGGTATCACGACGAGTAAGGAAGAACGAGCGTGTATTACGAGCATAGGTGTGATCGTTCGTTTGTAAAGTAGAAGCGAAAGGAGTATCTTTTTAGATCTCGGTAGGAGTTTTTGTGATAGAGGTGATTCCTCGTGGACTTGGAGATAAGTATGTGCGACTTGTTGTGTTGTGACCGGTGTGGCATGGTTGTTTAAGTAAGTATAGCGATAAGGACTATCTTGGCGCTTTGTTTGTTTGATACCTAGAAGGAACATTCGGGACGAATGTTTCTAAGGAAGGAGAATGTTATACCCGTAGTTTGAGGTATGTATGCGAGGGCGTGCGTGCGAGAATACGACATTAGGTGGAATGGAAGAAAGAGGTGATTTTCCACGGAAAAGTTTAGGTTTTGTGAAGGAAAAAGATTCGTTAATGGGGTGGATTCCCAGTTTGGTATTCGGACTTCTTGGAATTTTAGAAATTATGGAATTTTATTTTGGAAATGGTCACGTGGGGCCGGGAGAAAATTCTGATTTTGTGGGGCCAGCTTTGTTTTGAGATTTTGGCCATTGTGGATATTTTGGAAGATGAAATATTTTGGGCGAGTAGGAGGCGACACGTGTCACCCCACTGTTGGCTTGGGCGAATTCCACTTTGTATGGCGCTTTGCGTTTAGAGTCGTTTTTAACGAAGCGTTTTACCTGACTTCGCGTAGGATAAATTCCGGCTATGTCATTTCTAATTTTTGCGGATTTTTCAGAGTGGCGCACGTTGGACCAGCGAGAGGCGACACTTGTCACCTACCGTTGATGGATGTCGCGGCGTTGGGGCGAAATGGATAGCCATTTTTGTCTTGGAGTTGGTAGGATATTTTGTGTGCAAGTTGGCCAGGACACTTGCCTAAATCCTCGCCTACACTTGCCTTGCACTTGGCATCGTCTTGGCCATTGATTGGCCGTCCACGACCTATAAATACCCCTTGTTGAAGAGTTATTTCATCCTAAATTGAGCAATCTTTCTAAGTCTCAAATCCTCACTCTCCACTCTTATTGTTTCGTCCAAACACGCCGCTCCCCTTTGAGAAGCCTGGCAGAGCAACCCCCCATAAAGCTAGCCTAGCGAAACACTACCCCATTGGTAGAAAAGTTGCCATCTAGTATTGTTATTATGCCCAAATACCTAGCCCAATCCATAGTCATTAGTAGAAGTTGTGAAGAACACAGGTTTTCTTAGACTCTGGAGGCGCCTGACTTAGGAGCTAAACCTTGCTCGGTAGCGACTTTTATCTAGGATATTATTGGGCTTACAGGGTAAATAACCTTATCTTCCTTTTGTAAATAGAGTGTATATCTTTGTAGAAGTATAGGAATAAGTATTAAATACTTAGAAGGGTATTGCGAGAATAAATTGAGCTGTTATCACGATAGAAGGGCTTAAAGAAGAATAATAGAGCTGTACTTACATGGGGTGATTTCACAATAGACTTGAGTAGCTCAGGGTAGGAAGTCTTGCCCAAATGTCCATAGAATAGCGAACCCTCTGTTTAGAGCTTTATCTGATCTGATCTAGGCGTTGATAGACATATTTGGTGATATGAGTCGATACTCTGCTGCGCGACATATTCAACTTGGCAAGTGGTTTCGCCGAGAAGGTATGTGATTCTTCCTATCCTCTTGAGCATGATATTTTAAGAATATGTATATGATGCGGTAGGCGTGCGTGTGTTAAGCGAATAATAATTACGGCAATGTCTTGGACTTAAGCACGAATAATAATTACGGCAATATCTTGGACTTAAGCTTTGAATAATAATTACGGCAATGTCTTGGACTTAAGCTGAATAATAATTACGGCAATGTCTTGGACTTAAGCTGAATAATAAGAATCGAAGTGGTTGAAAGAATTAAGAAACCACTTTTTGGAAAGAAGAGTAACACTTGGTTTTAAAAAGCTTAAGAGTCATACTAGCTTTATGGGAAGTTAGGTATAACGGCTTAAGAGTGATAAAAGGAATAATGTTTCTTGATTTGAAATCGGAATGAATGTCGAACAAACCCGCAGCGCTAATAAAGGAAAATGTTTTGACTAATAATGTATTTAAACAGTAGAAACTTCCATCTGCATAGGATCTAAGATGAGACAAAATGATATTACATTTCCTAGATCATGCATTTCTGTAATAAGATTGTTATGAACAATAATAAACTACTCACATAAGGTATATGTTTCCCAAATTGTTTTAAAGTTAAAACTATGAACTACAAACCACTTTGAAAATGAGAAACTTGAGTAATTGAAATTAGGCAAACTTGAGCGTTAGGAAAAGAATGTTGTTACTTGATTTTACAAGGAGAAGTGTTTTAATGTACTTGAAAGATAATTACTCTATTTTTATACTACGGGTATTGTGTGACTTTTGTAAAAAGCGGATCTTTTAAAGAGTAATACATGAAGTACTTTGGGGCTAACAACCGAACTTGTTAACATAATGTAGAAAGTACCTTGTGTGAATAACTTGATTGTATTGATTTGTGATAGTCTTGTAATATTTTCTTGTTGACTTGATAAGTAAACATGTTAGGATCTTCGTGAGTTAGTATCTTGTGATATTTGTGTAAAGGGGTTTTCCTTGTTGTGCTTATGTTGTTTAGCAATAGCGGTTATGTTGATATTATATCATTCATAACTCAGGGGTTAAGCTGCCCTCCGATGCGGGGTAGACTTCGAGTAGTCGATGGACTATGATTGAGAATACCTTATGCAGTGCTGTATGGCCTATGCGGAGCTGCGGGAGTTCGAGTTAGTATGCGGCCCTTGTGGTCATGCGGTTCTTGTAGCCATGCGGACGGCGAGTCTAGGGCGGCTGCCAGGGAGTAGCTACCCTCGATGCGGGGTTATACCTCATGCGGGCCTATCTGTTTGGCCTATGCGGGTGCGGGAAGTTCGAGGACTAGATCGCACATTAGATCTGGGCGAGTGGCGGCTTTGATCATGTAATGATGCAGAGCAGATCTCGTAATCTGATTTATGACCTTGTTGATGCTGTGGGTTTTAGTAGTCGGCTATGCCCGTACTTACCGTGCGGTTCTATTGTGATGACTTTGAGGCATGAGTCACGACTTGACATGGCTTATTTATTGTGAGCTGTAGTTTTGGCTTATCATACATGTCTCACGCCTTATATAGACTACTATGATTTCATTCTGATAATTTGATTTCACGTACTTGGTACTGTTATCTTGACCTCGCCCGGAGGCTGCGTTCATCTGCGAGTAAAGGTACTCCTATTGATCCGTTCTTAGGATCACCGCAGCGTTAGGAAAGCTCCGTTTCTCGGAGCTTAGCATTTTGGTATGGTCCCATGTCGTTGTAGATATTTGTATTCGAGGGTATGGCGGGGCCACTGTCCGCCATTGTTGTTTAAACTCTTAGAGTGCAGTAGACTGTTGTAAGGTTGGGATATAGCTGTTCATTTTGGGTTATTTATATACATTATGCGAAAAGGCAACTTTCAGCGTGTCTTATTTATCTTGTTTCATATCTTGGTTGTTTATATTCCATTGGTTTTCTACGATGTATGACTACTTGGGTGCGGGTAAGGCACGATCACGAGCCGGGCAGTCGTGTGAGGCGATATACCTGCAGGCGAGACTATATGACGTGCTCGACCGAGAGATGGGCGAGCGGTATACCTTCTGGCGAACTATATGGCATGCTCGACCGAGAGATGGTAGGCGGTATACCTTCAGGCGAACTATATGACGTGCTCGACGAGAGATGGGCGAGCGTTATACCTTTATGGGCGAACTATATGACATTATCGACCGAAGATGGCAGGCGATATACCTTCGAGCGAACTATATGACATGCTCGACCGAGATGGGCGAGGCGGTATACCTTCAGGCGAACTATATGACATTATCGACCTAGAGATGGGCGGCGTATACCTTTGCAGGCGAACTATATGACATTATCGACCCGAGATGGGCAGGCGGTATACCTTGCAGGCGAACTATATGACATTATCGACCGAGAGATGGGCGGGCGGTATACGCTACGGGCGACTATAGGGCGATATCACGTCGAGAGATGGGCGGACAGTATACCTTTGAGGCGAACTATGTGACTTTATCGTGTCCCGAGTTGGTAGGCGATATAGGTGTCCCTCGTAAAGGGCGGACTAGGTTGTGTAAGGTAAGTAGGTTATATGGTAGTGAACTTGATGATTTTACGAAGTAAATGCGTAAGGAAGTGACTATAACCTTTATTGAGAAATAGGAAAAGATAATAAAGTGCGATTAAGTTCACGAGGGAGTAATGACATGATAGGCTCCGTATTTACTTCTTTTACGCTTACCCACTGTCATGCTTTTATCTTGATATGTTTTAATTGTTGTACCTTATTTAGTTCCATATTGATTTTTGTTGTATTGACCCGCCGGAGCTGCGTTCATCTTGCATGAGTTTAGGTACCAGTTGGTGATCCTTGCTCTTAGGATCTCGGTTGATTTTGGGAGAAAGCTCCATTTGCTCGGAGGCTTATCTCTTGATGCGGTTTTCCACTGAGGTAGTAGTTTCATGTATATTGGGGTATGGCGGGGCCACTGTCCCACGATTGTTATGATAAAAACTCTTAGAAGTGCGTAGTCACATATTTGTGGGTCGGTTGTAAAGAAATGAGGCAAGCTGCTTGGTTGTATATATTTATGTCGAAGGTAGCCACTGTCGGCTAACTTTGTTGTTTATACATTGTTTATTTTATAAGTTTCATGTATGTTCGTGATTATCTCGATGTTTACTGTAAGGGTGCGGGTAGGGCACGATCGCGATCGGGTGGAGTCGTGACAAAAGTGGTATCGAGCGATTAGTCCTCGGAAAGTGTCTGAGCCGTGTACAGTAGAGTCTTGATTATCGGTGTGTTGTGCGCCGTCTATGTCGAGGAGGCTGCGGGACATTTAGGATTAGTTTCCATTCTTCTCTCTCGAGATCGTGCGATGATTTGTCTTATTAGGTTGAATCCTCTCGACCTAGTCTTATGGGCAGATATGCCTCCACGGAGGCGACGAGCCCGGAAGGGCAAAGCGGCGGGAGGCTGCTAGAGTGCATGAGAGGGTTACGAGGACTCGAGCGCGGACTATGCACGAGGTAGTAGGCGAGGCGACAAGTTCACCACGCCCGGCGGTATTAGAAGGCGAGGCGGCGGTAGCTCTAGAGATTCCGTGCGGGCCTCGATTCGCGGCCGAGCGAAATCTGCGAGATTATGGAGAAACGGTCGGACTATTGGCGACATAGTGGTAGGCGGCGACGAGCGGTAGCTAACCTAGGAAGCGGTTTGCGGATCGGGATTTTTAGGTTGTCATCCGCCCGAGTTTTATGGTTAGTGCGAGGAGGATCGCGAGGAGTTCATTCGGCGGCTTCTGACGGACCATGCGAGTTCTTAGGGCTTGAGGCAGTGCATTCGCTAGCCTCTTACCGGTTGCGCGATATTGCGTTGAACTGGTTTGAGTCGTGGTTGCTTTCAAGGGGTGATGATGCTCTTCCCCCCTTAGAAACATTCGTCCTGAATGTTCCTTCTAAGTCTCCAAACGTACATGCGCCGGTATAGTCTTCACTACTATACTTACGAAACCAACTATGCCCCATATTGCCATAATAAAATCATACGCGCGAAACCCAAATCCAAGCCAACGAGGAATCACCTCAAAGGTGTAAAACAACACCAACTCTCGCTCCTGGTCCAAAGGATACTCCTGTCGCACATTCACTTCACAAAAATGATCACTTCTATCTCTCAGCACATGTTCACTTCTTTCCTTACTCGTCGTACTCTTCTCGAACACTCGAACTCTTTCTAGTACACGTACCATACTTCAGTCATCACTTCAGTTTCCAAAATCTTTTGAGTCACTACCTCCAAACTTGGTCATCTTACTAGCCTCGAATTTCTTCAAGGCCATTCCCGGCCTTCACGATCTGATTCTGGTCGAACACGTCCACGAACTCATACAGTGGTTACCTAAACTTGGGTCTTGTACCCTCGTGATCCTACCACCTGGCGGGACCACCTCGAACTGACCCCACCTTTTTAAGACTCTGGGTTGACGCGAATGGTCCTCAACCCGACCCATGTCGCACGGACTCTTGTTCCCCGATCTGGAACAATCTTACCTATTCAAGTCCTGAAAGCTACCACTTTCATCTTACACAACCCAAGGAATCATCCCACAATATATTTCACGCATACCACGTACTTCAACAAAGACCAACCGTAAAATCTTTTACTTAAGACGGCCTTACATCTAAGGTCTCAACTTGTTATAATATTCTACGGATTATAATTTCCCTATCCCTAAGCTTACCTTTTCAACTAACCATGTTCTCTAGATCACAATTTTACACCATGCTATCCAAACATAACACTCAACATAAAATCATCATATCACGCATACAAATCTCTAGAGGGTTAAGGATATACCTGTAACTACCGCTTTACTCAAATCACAGTCCTGCCCTGCAGGGCGCATAGCTAGTGAAGGTGATAAACCAGCCACTGATCTTGAAGGCTGAGTCGTAACATCCGTGCTACCCCTGATCGGACAGTTCCTCGCAAAATGACCCTGCTGGCCGCAAAAATAACAAGCTCCCTTGGTACCACGACACTCCCCAAAATGCGGTCTACCACATCGACCACACCGAGGTAGGGGTGGTTGCATCTGGCTAACACCCCTACTCCCCTGAAAACCTGAACCCTTGGAGCTCTGACCTGCTCCTGAATACCCTGGACGCCCTGAAGGTTGTGGAGGACCACTCTGTACTGGCGAAGGTGCATAACTAGCCTGCTGCTGAGGCGATCCGCCTCGAAAGTCACCGAAGGACCCTGCTGTTCTGGGCCTCTTCTGCTGATCTCGGTCATTCCGTCGACCTCTCCGCTCCTCGCGTCAGTGCATAAGCTGCGTGCGGGCAATGTCCATGCCGGTGAAGAGCTACACGAACAAGCCTGCGCCAAGTAGTCGTCGAGCGGTGGCGTGGCGGTATACTCGTCTCGTCCTCCATATCGGCTACTAGCGCGGGGACATCGAGCCGATGAGTCAAACTCCACATTGTACTCCCGGCAAATGCGTCGCCGGTGCGCCTTAACGTCAAAAATCAGCCGGCCGAGCCCTCGCCATGCATGGAGGCAAGAAATGTGTAAGCGCCCGAGAACTTCGTCCCATGCGGTGGAAGTGCATACTCTCCCGGGTGCTCGCGAATCAAACGGTCGAATGCGGTATCACGCGGCGATGTGAACCTAATACCGCGACTCGGTCTCGAAGCCACGATCACTCTCATGATCGGCATGCTGTCGGATGAACTCCTGCGGATCATCGTCGGGCCTCGACCGTAGAACTCTGGCGGGCTCTGACTCGAAAGTCGTAGCCTCGAACTATCCGATCTTGGGTGAACCACGGGTGCTCTTGGAGCTGCTGCGTCGGCTATCCTCGTATGCGCCCTGATCACGGCCAATAAGCGGGCCGTCTCGCGTAACCCATCTCCTCTGCTCCGGGTTGTGATGCTGGAGGCTCGGTACCGTGGTCTCGGTAGCTTGCTGCTCTGCTCGCGACTCCTCTGCTGCCTTGCCGCCAGGCCACGATTGCCTTGCGTGGAGGCATAAGCGGTAAAAACGAAATCGTCGGAGGGTCGACTTATAACACGGCTCTAAGGCACGATCTTAGAGTGAGAAGAATGAAACCAATCCTAAATGTCCTGCTGACCTCTAATTATAGATGTGGTGCGCGACACGCGATAATCAAGACTACTACTGAACGCGATGCGTAGACACTTTCAGAGGACTAAGCGCTCGATACCACTTTTGTCACGACCGACCTCGGGCGCGGTAGTGCCTTACCGGGCACCTAGTGATCTGACATCGAGAGAAAATCAGCGGAAATAAAAACTTAAATAGGAAACAAGATACAACATGAAAGCAGGCTAGCAAAGCGGTTGCCTTTGCGTATATCGTAAATTTGAGCAGTTACATCCTTTACAAACCACGCGCCTTGATTACTGAGACCTCTAAAAATGTAACAACAACTATGGCGGGACGGGCCGCCATACCACGAATGTACAAGAACCTACAAACTCGGGAAAACATACCCAGATAAGCCTCGGAAGCGAAGCTTCCCAATCTGCGGGCGTGATCACATGGCGAGGATCAACTCTGGATGTACCTCTACTGCGGCATGAGCGGCCCCGAAGAGTCGATCTGAGTACCAAGTATGTGGCGAAAATCGTAGCGAAATCATAACGTCTAAATAAAGCAGAGACATGTATGATAGCAAACTACGATTCCGCGACATAAGCGATCATGTCAGCGAGGACTCGCGCCCTCAAAGTCATCACTCAAATATAACCAAGGGTCGCGCCCACAATATCAATCATGCGCATCATGGCCACATGCCGGAATTCTCCATCTGCGTGGGCATGTTCGGGATGCGATAACGATATCTGGGTAATCGACGCCGCGCGTGGCACGTACCTCGGAATTCTTCGCCGGTGCGAACGTGTCCATGTAACAACAATAACAATATATCGCGTAATCAACCTGCGCGTGGCCGTACCCCGGAATTCTTCGCCGGTGCGAGACATGTCCATGTAACAACAATAACAATATCTGGGTGATTAACCCGCGCGTAGCTGCATGCCGAAATTCTTCATCGGTGCGGACATGTCCATGCAACAACAATAACAATATCGGGTGATTAACCGCGCGTAACCACATGCCGGAATTCTTCATCGGTGCGGACATGTCCGTATAACAACAATAACAATATCCGGGTGATTAACCCGCGTGGCCGCGTGCCGGAATTCTTCGCCGGTGCGGACATGTCCATGTAACAACAATGACAATATACCGGCCTCCATTGAGAGGCAGCGGTAGCATAGGAATCTGACTTTTACCAACAAGGCTATCACGAGCAAGCACAAGCAAATTACCATACTTGATTCTCTTACAAATATCCATTCTTTCACGAAGTCACTGATACCAACACTCGTAGTATCAAAGCAGTAACTATTATTTTAAGTAAACCAAAATAATTTCCCTTTTTAAAGACAAGTAACAACCTTCTTTTCCAAAAGTTCAAGTTTGCCTAATTTCAAATACTCAAGTCTCTTATTTTTGAAAGGTTTAGTAGTTCGTAGTCTTAATCACTTAATAACATAATTCTCTTTTAAAACAATTTGAGTAACATGTGCCTTATGTGTGAGTAGGTTATTCTTGTTTATAACAATCTTATTAAAGCAGCCATGATCTAGAAAATGTAATACAATTTTGTCTTATCTTAGCTTCATGCGGATGGAGGTTTCTCTTGGTTTTAATAATAATTAATTAGTCGATACATTTTCCTTTATTAGCTGCGATGGTTTGTTCGATACTTGTTCTCATTTAAATCAATATAACATTATTCCTTTTAAAACCCGATTACCCATTTCTCATTAAAGCGGTTTCACAACTTTTAACCTGACCCAAGTCCTTATTATTTCACATCAAGTCTTTTATCTTTTAAAACCACAAACCATTTCTTTGCCCACATAAAGTTGTTATAACAACTTCCATCTGGCCGTTATAACACTTTATGTTTTAAACCAACCAAATTCATTTAACACGTATCGTCTACCGTACTACATAGTTCTGACATATCATGCTAGAAAAGATAAGAAGAGGTTCACATACCTCGCGACAATTATCGACAATTAGCAAAATGCTCCAAGTACTACAACGCACTAGCCTTTTCCACCCCCGAGTAGAATCGCTACTCGTAGTACTTCCCTTTATAATGGCCATAAAGCGCCTATTAACTTCTAGTTCTCTTCGTAGAATATTTCACGGAAAATTCGCGACACCTCCCACGTATCACATAAATCTCCTCCCTATCAAGGCAGCTACGGACGACAACTCGAGGGGATTACCGTCTAGCGGGCGTGTTCAATTACTTCACGGGAATACTACAAGTCTACTGTAAATCTGATCCCGTGTAATTCTGATTCAATTCTCTTTTAATATCTTTCTTTACGATGTAATTACAGTTCAACTCTCTTCTTTAATATCCATTCTATATATAGTATACTCGACTATACATTACTCTGACATGTAATTTCCAATTCTGATAGGGGATAAAGATCATTACCTCGATAAGCCCAAAATTATCCAAGATAATATGTCGATCTGAGCAACGTTTAGCTCTGTCATGCGCTCCAAACGGCTCAAGCAACCCTTAGAAGTTTCTAATAACTTCTCTTAAACACTTGACTCAAGTGAAGTACACTTAGGCTAAACTTGTGGCAACTCTCGGCCAGAGGGTGTATTTAGGCTAAGGGTGTGAAATCTTTTCTAACCTTTGGTTACTAGTCTTCCTAATACACTAAGGAAGAACACTTAAGACTTTAAGAATTTTTGGACAAAGTTTGGTTAAGGGAGAGGGGTGTGGGACGAGAACTTCATCAAAGGGATGGAGTATTTTTGCCTTGGAATTTCTCAAGTGTGGATGAAGAAGTCTTGCAACAAGGGGTATTTATAGGACATTGAGGCTAGAATTAAAGCAAGTGTGTGGTCTAGATTGAGCCATGTGTGTGGGTCCCACTTATCCATCTACTACACAAAATATCTTGAAGACTTTGACCAAATGTTTTGGCCTTTTACATGTAAACAACGTGCCTACCAAACCCATCATTTCGTCGAACCAAGTGTCACCTAGGGTGACATATATGCTCTCCTATTGGTCCAAAATATTTCACCTTAGAAAATATCAGTAAAAAAATAAAGTGGGCCCACAAGCAGTAAATTCCTCAGTGGGCCCAGTGACCAGTCGGATAAATAATTCCATAATTCTTAATTAATCCAAAAGTCAGTACGAAATCGGGAATCAATTCCCGTTAGCGAACCTTTTTCCTTACAAAATCAGGAAACTTTTAAAGTCGAAAAATTACGTCTTTCTTTCTTTCCATAATTCTTGCCGTATTTCAAATGTGCGTCCTCACATACATACCGGAATTACGGGTATAACACCATCGGGAAAATCAACATGGTTGCGTATGCTTTGAGTCGTAGATGTTACACCGTTTTTACGGGCGTGTTTTAAACGTGCGTAGAACTATAAGTGTTAAGATTTGAGACTTGTAAAAATTTATCGAATTATGGAATTGTCGGAAAATAAATTATTGTGGCGAATGGGAGGCGACACGTGTCACCCCTTAGTGAGCTTGGGCGATTTCAACATGGACCGTGGTCGTTTGACCGCTTGTTAGGAAAACAAGTCTTGCGATGTAGTAAGCTTGACATAATTGACTTGGTCAATGGGCCCAGAAAGTCTTGATATTTAGTAAGACTTCATCCTAACCACCCGATTGTTCACACCTTGACCCTCGTATTGCTATTTAATACTAGTAGTGCAAGACAAGCAACAACAGCCAATTTTCACAAAAATTTGAAGAACACTCAGCGTATGCTCGGTTTGGCTAGCTATCTCTACAAAAAAAATTTGTTTGTTGTCCATTAAGCTCCACACTTTAAAGCAAGGTTCTATAGGGTATTGTAAACATATCTCAATAGAAAAATCTTGGAAAAAGATAGTTTACGGGTTAGTCGCAAAACGAAAACCTAGTTGTCTTTCTAGGTTTTGCTTGGAGATTTGAAGGATATTTGTTGGTGTTGTTCTAAGGGTCTCAACAAGCGGATTGAAGTGTCTTGGGGAGGCTCTAAACTACTAAGGAGCGACTTCGGATTGGAGTTGGATTAAGTTTCATTGAGGTATAATCTTGTCTTTTATAGGTGTTACAAGATTGTATAGTTATGTTGGTGTTGTTAAATTTACGTGTTGCTAGCATGAAGTTGATATGTTGAAGTTCATAAGTATTATGGATTGCTTGTAGCTTAAATCCGAAATGTTATATTAGCCACTTGGAGTTGGATTACTAATTGGTCGTTTATTAGAAATCGTCGCATGTTGTTTACTTGAGTATTATAGTGGTTATAATCAATTGCGACTTGATATCATGTTAGACTAATAAATTGGATAGAAATGGAAATTGGATAAGAATTGATGTTGTAGTACTTCAAGTTGGCCGAAAATGGGCTAGTAGTTGTGGTAGTTTGTTATCTATTGTGGTGAATTTTACGTCTAGTAGGCGTGTAATCCTGTGTTAGTTGCATTGTTTGGGCCTTAAATGTGGCGTGATTGGTTATTGTATTCGGCCTTGAAAAAGGTGGCATAGTAGTAGAAACAAAGGAGGTCTTTGTCAGATTTTACGTAGAATTTGGCGACTTAGCACTTAGAATATTCTACGTTTGAAGTAAGAGGTTAATGGGCGTATTGTGACCATGATAGGTTGAAGAACTAAGTATAGTGTATCTACTTGAAGAATGGAATAGCTCGAGGTTGAAGTACTTTGGAGCATTTTGCTACTTGTCGACAATCGTCATGAGGTATGTGAACCTCTTCCTTCCTTTGGCATGATTACATGTATGGAATATACTTATGGTATCATTTCATGTTTCCTTACACTCTTAGAAGTTAAGAGGTAGTGGTGTGATTTACTCTTTGTAGAACTTTTCCTATCCTTTGAGCATGAATAGTTGCACGTATGTAGTGCGGTGAGCGTCTGAAGACCTTGATATCCTTTACTAGTTTTATGAATAGCCAAGTCGGGTGAGTTAGGAGATTAACTCATTTCTTTGAGAATATTAAGGATGTCTAATGTTTTATTAAAGTTAAGGAACTTGAAGAGTTTTAAAGTATTTGATACTTGTTTCGTTTTAAACGTATAAGTCCTTGGATAGGAAATTGTATTTAGCTAAGGCATAAAGTGAATATAACGACTTTATGGGAGTTGGTTATATTTGCTTTATGGAAAGATAAATGACTTGATTTTTAGTGAAAAGGCAACTTGATTTTTAAGGCATCAATTGCCTAAGGTTGTATAATAAAAAGAGTCACTTGATTCCTAAAGGTTAAGAGACTAATATGTATTTTTGAAAGTTAAGTGAATTGATTTGAAAGTATTTAATACTTGGTTTCAAAAAGTAGAAGTCTCTTGGTTAGAAAAGGAATGAGTTTTATGCGAAACCATAAAGGGTTATAACGGCTTTATGGGAAGTTGGTTATAATGACTTTATGGAAGGTTAAGAGAATGGTTTTCTCTAATAATGTAATAAAAGAAATAACTTGTATTAAGGAAAGGCAATGTGATTTAAGGTATCACTTGCTTAAAGCTTTAAGTAAGTCACGTAATTTAGAAGCCGGTTATTGAATTTCTAAAAGGGTAATGTGACTTGTCTTAAAAAAGGTAGAGATGACTTGATACTGCGGTTGTCAGTGTCTTGGAAGTTTTATTTGAAAAAGAGTCCTTCTAAAGAAGTAGAGGTCGTGAAGTACGTTGGGTTAAATTCGGATTTTTATATGACATTATCGACCCGAGAGATGGGCGGGCATGTTATACCAGTAGTTCGGGTATGTATGCGAGGGCGTGCGTGCGAGAATACGACATTAGGTGGAATGGAAGAAAGAGGTGATTTTCCACGGAAAAGTTTAGGTTTTGTGAAGGAAAAGATTCGTTAATGGGGTGGATTCCCAGTTTGGTATTCGGACTTCTTGGAATTTTAGAAATTATGGAATTTTATTTTGGGAAATGGTCACGTGGGGCCACGGGAGAAAATTCGGTTTTGTGGGGCCAGCTTTGTTTTGAGATTTTGGCCATTGTGGATATTTTGGAAGATGAAATATTTTGGGCGAGTAGGAGGCGACACGTGTCACCCCTAGTTGGCTTGGGCGAATTCCACTTTGTACCTGCGGCCTTTGTTAGAGTCGTTTTCGGCGAAGCGTTTTACACAACTCGCGTAGGATAAATTCCGGCTATGTCATTTCTAATTTTTGCGGATTTTTAGGTGGCTCACGTTGGACCAGCGAGAGGCGACAACTTGTCACCCTCCGTTGATGGATGTCGCGCGGCATTGGGGCGAAATGGATAGCCATTTTTGTCTTGGAGTTGGTAGGATATTTTGTGCAAGTTGGCCAAGGACACTTGCCTAAATCCTCACCTACACTTGCCTTGCACTTGGCGTCATCTTGGCCGTTGATTGGCCGTCCACGACTATAAATACCACTTGTTGAAGAGTTATTTCATCTAAATTGAGCAATCTTTCTAAGTCTCAAATCCTCCCTCTCCTCTTATTGTTTCGTCCAAACACACCCCTCCCCTTTGAGAAGCCCTGGCAGGAGCAACCCACATAAAGCTAGCCTGGCAAACACTACCCACTCCCTTGGTAGAAAAGTTGCCATCAGTATTGTTATTATGCCCAAAATACCTAGCCCAGATCCCTTAGTCATTAGTAGAAGTTGTGAAGAACTTCAAGGTTTTCTTGGAGCTCTGGGCGCATGACTTAGGAGCTAAACCTTGCTCAGTGTGACTTTATCTAGGATATTATTGGGCTTACCGAGGTAAATAACCTTATCTTCCTTTTGTAAATAGAGTGTATATCTTTGTGAAGTATAGGAATAAGTATTAAATACTTAGAAGGGTATTGCGAGAATAGAATTGAGCTGTTATCACGTTAGAAGGGCTTAAAGAAGAATAATGAAGTACTTACATGGGTGATTTCCTGATAGACTTGAGTAGCTGTAGGGTAGGAAGTCTTTGCCCAAATGTCCGTAGAATAGCGAACCCTCTGTTTAGAGCTTTATACGATCTGATCTGAGCGTTGATAGACATATTTGGTGATATGAGTCGATACTCTGCGCGCGACATATTCAACTTGGCAAGTGGTTTCCGTGAGAAGGTATGTGATTCTTCCTATCCTCTTGAGCATGATATTTTAAGAATATGTATATAATGCGGTAGGCGTCGTGTGTTAAGCGAATAATAATTACGGCAATGTCTTGGACTTAAGCACGAATAATAATTACGGCAATATCTTGGACTTAAGCTTTGAATAATAATTACGGCAATGTCTTGGACTTAAGCACGAATAATAATTACGCAATGTCTTGGACTTAAGCTGAATAATAAGAATCTGAAGTGGTTCAAAAGAATTAGAAACCCTTTTTGAAAGAAGAGTAACACTTGGTTTTAAAAAGCTTAAGAGTCATACTAGCTTTATGGGAAGTTAGGTATAACGGCTTAAGAGTGATAAAAAGGAATAATGTTTTACTGATTTCGGAAATCAGAATGAATGTCGAACAAACCACAGCAGCGCTAATAAAGGGAAAATGTTTTGACTAATAATGTATTTAAACCAGTAGAAACTTCCATCTGCATAGGATCTAAGATGAGACAAAATGATATTACATTTCTAGATCATGATTCTTTGTAATAAGATTGTTATGAACAATAATAAACTACTCACACATAAGGTATATGTTTCCCAAATTGTTTTAAAGTTAAAACTATGAACTACAAACCACTGAAAATGAGAAACTTGAGTAATTGAAATTAGGCAAACTTGAGCGTTAGGAAAGAATGTTGTTACTTGATTTTACAAGGAGAAGTGTTTTAATGTACTTGAAAGATAATTACTCTATTTTTATACTACGGGTATTGTGTGACTTTTGTAAAGAAGCGGATCTTTTAAAAGAGTAATACATGAAGTACTTTGGGGCTAACAACTTGAACTTGTTAACATAATGTAGAAAGTACCTTGTGTGAATAACTTGATTGTATTGATTTGTGATAGTCTTGTAATATTTTCTTGTTGACTTGATAAGTAAACATGTTAGGATCTACGTGAGTTAGTATCTTGTGATATTTGTGTAAAGGGGTTTTTCCTTGTTGTGCTTATGTTGTTTAGCAATAAGCGGTTATGTTGATATTATATCATTCATAACTCGGGGTTAAAGCGCCCTCGTCTGGGGTAGACTTCGAGCGGTCGATGGACTATGATTCGAGAATACCTTATGCGGTGCAGTATGGCCTATGCGGCTGCGGGAGTTCGAGTTAGTATGCGGCCCTTGTGGTCATGCGGTTCTTGTAGCGTGCGGACGGCGAGTCTAGGGCTGCTGGGAGTAGCTACCCTCGATGCGGGGTTATACCTCATGCGGGCCTATCTGTTTGGCCTATGCGGATGCGGGAAGTTCGAGGACTAGATGCGCATTAGATCTCTGCGCGAGTGGCGGCTTTGATCATGTGTGATGCAGACAGATCTCGTAATCTGATTTATGACCTTGTTAGTGCGTGGGGTTTAGTAGTCGGCTACGCCTTCGTACTTACCCCGTACGGTTCTATTGTGATGACTTTGAGGGCATGAGTCTCTGACTTGACATGACTGCTTATTTATTGTGAACTGTAGTTTTGGCTTATCATACATGTCTCCTGCCTTATATAGACTACTATGATTTCATTCTGATATTTTGATTTCACATACTTGGTACTGTTGTCTTGACCTCGCCGGAGCTGCGTTCATGCTGCGAGTAAAGGTACTCCTCTTGATCCGTTCTTAGGATCACCGCCGCGTTGGAAAGCTCCGTTTCTCGGAAGCTTAGCATTTTAGTATGGTCCACATCGTTGTAGATATTTGTATTGAGGTATGGCGGGGCCACATCCGCCATTGTTATTTTAAACTCTTAAGTGCATGTAGACCTGTAAGGTTAGGATGTTGTTCATTTTGGGTTATTTATATACATTATGCGAAAGGCAACTTTTTCAGAAGCGTGTCTTATTTATCTTGTTTCATATCTTGGTTGTTTATATTCGCTGGTTTTCTCGATGTATGACTACTTGGGTGCGGGTAAGGCACGATCCACGGCCCGGGCAGTCGTGACAAAAGTGGTATCGAGCGATTAATCCTCGGAAAGTGTCTGAACCGTATCTAGTAGAGTCTTGATTATCGGTGTGTTGTGTAACACACCAATAATCAGGTGGCTATAGGCTATTTAGGATTGGTTTCCATTCTTCTCACTCTGAGATCGTGCTTTAGATTTGTGTTATAAGTTGGACCCCTCTAACGTATTCCTTTCCTTTACGATGATGCCTCCGCGCCCGAACCTTTCGGGCGAGAGGCAAAGCGGCGAAGGAGGCTGCAGTAAATCTGAGATTTAGAAGGCACAGCCCGATCATCGCTGGTGATGCTTAAATGCGAGGAGTTACGAGGCGTCGCCAGCGATGAAGTTTGTACGCACAGCGGCGATTCCTCTACTGCGGTCATGACATCTGGACTTTCGGTTCCACGACTTGGAAGCGAGAAAATATGGATTGGAAGGAGGCGGCCTGTTAGCAAAGGACTTGGCGGCGAGTATTTTATGTACCGGTATTCGAAGGATATTGATGCTTATCTAAGAAGGGTTGTGAGGAGTAGCTCTTGATCGAGAGCGAGGGCTTGCGTTGAGATTATGTCTGTGGTGAGAGAGGTAGAGATCGGCAGTGACCGAGAGCGGCGAAGAGGGCGATTGGCGGGATCATTTGGTAACTCGAGGCGAACCGCCTCGGCAGATTAGACATGCGCCTCGCCATGCAGTGTCCCTCCACGAAGTTGATTTTCCTCGGTGTTCGCGATGTGGCGGCGTCGTCGGGGATGTCGTCTCTTCAGTGCTTGTTTTACTGCGGCGTCGGGCCGTATGGCGAGGAATGTTCTATGAGGAAGGATGCAAGTAGGAGGACTCGGCTACGGTCGATGGCGGATTGATGGTGCGAGAGGAAGGGTGTTAGCGAGGCCACCGCGCCGGTGTGGCCGTTGTGGTCGATGTCATCGTGGGGAGTGTCGTGCTTCTGCGTCAGCTTGTTATTTTTGCGGCCAGCCGGGCCATTTTGCGAGGAATTGTCTGACCAAGGGTGGTGCGGATGTAGAGACTCGACGCCGGGATCGGTGGATAGTTCATCACCTTCCGGCTATGCGCCTGCGGGTTTGATTAAACGACCTAAGGAAGTGCGCATAGATCTGGTATTGTTATACCCGTAGTTGCGAGGTATGTATGTGAGGGCGTGCGTGCGAGAGCACGGCGAAATTTTGAAAAGAAAGAAAGATGTGAGTTTTTACGGAAAAGTTTCGGTTATTTGTGAAGAAAAAGGTTCGTTAATGGGAATTGGATTCCCGATTTGGTATTTGGACTTCATGGATTATATTAGAATTTTGAGATTTTATTTTGGAAATGGTCACGTGGGGCCACGGAGAAATTCTTTTTGTGGCCCAGCTTTGTTTCGAGATTTTGGCCATTGTGGATATTTTTGGAAGGCGTTTTTGAGGGCCAATAGGAGGGTGACACGTGTCACCCCGCCTAAGTGGCTTGGCGAATGACATTTGTGCCTGACCTTGTTAGAGTCGTTTTCGGCGAAGCGTTTTACATAACTTGCGAAGGAAAATTCGGCTATGTCGTTTTGTATTTTTGCGGATTTTTCCGAGAGGCGAAACCTTTTGGACCAATGGGAGGGTGGCGTGTGTCACCCTGCGATGAGGCAAGTGGGCGTGACAGGCCGATTGGAGAGAAGTTGTGGTAGATATTTGTGAAGATATTTGTGAGGTTTTAAGGAGTAGGGTTTAGGGTGCACTTGGCTTAATCTTGCCACTTACACTTGCTATACACTTGGAAGGATCTTGGCGTTGGTTGGTTTTTGGTTTTGCTTTAAATACCCCCTTGTCTTGAAGACTTCATTCGTCGAAATATGTTCCAAGTCTTGCTATCCTTCCCTCTCCTCTTGTTTGACTCTCGTCAGAGCCCTCCCTAGTAAAGGCCCTTGGTAGAAACCCTCCCCTTTGAGGTGCTGCCCAGTAGGGTACCCACTAGCCTAGTTGTTTTAGTATAATACCCTTTTTTGTGGTTTAGAAATACTCTCTAGTATTGTTATAATGCCCAAAATACCTTAGCCTTGTACCTTGTAGTATTCCAAAGATACCTCATCGTAGAGCAGGAAATACTACCTTTTGTCCTTTTAGTCTCAATGAAACCCTAAGGAAATCTTAGTAGTTGGTTGAAGTATTTGAGTAGAAGTTAGTTAGAACTTCTAAGGGTTGTTTGGAGTGGTTTGGGCGCGGTGAGCTAAACCTTGCTCGGATCGACATTATAACTTGGATAATTATGGGCTTATCGAGGTAATTATCTTGTCCTCTATTTGTAATTGGAAATTACATGTTATTAGAATATATAGTTGAAGTATACTATATATAGAACTAAGCTTAATCTTTGGCAATGTCTTTTGACTTAAGCTGAAGAATAAAGAAATGAGCTGTATTTACATAGGGTGTATGTGCGATAGACTTGTGTAGTATTCTTGAGTAGAATTGTACCGCGTCAGGTTAGGCGTGTAAACCCACTGGTTGGCTTGGTGGCGGCCTCGATAGAGGAGGAGATTCTGTTGTTGCGGGGAGGTCTTGAATTTTACGTAGAAAGATAGAAACTTGTGTTTTGGGGTTAATAGACGTTTGTGACCTTTATAGGTGAAAGTACTAAGAGTAGCGTATTCTACTCGAGGAGTGGAAAGGGCTAGCAAGGTTGTAGTACTTGGAGCATTTTGCTTATTGTCGATAAATCGTCGCGAGGTATGTGAACCTCTTATATCTTTTCTAGCATGATTGTTGTGAACTATGTAGTGCGGTGAGCGTACGTGTGCTAAGTGATTTGGTTGGTTTTAAAACATAGGGTGTTATAATAGCTTTATGGGAAGTTAGTTATAACGACCTTATGTAGTGAAAATAGTTTCTTGATGTTAGAAGTTAAGAGACTTGATCTTATAAGATAAGAGACTTAACTTATTTGTTTTAATGTGGATGTTTGTGTGAAACCTCATTCGTGAGTAATGAGTACTTGGTTTTTAAAGGGATAATGTTTACTGATTTCGGGAATCAGAATGTGTATCGACAGACCATTGCAGCGTTAATAAAGGAAAATGTATTGAATAATGATGTGTTGTATTAAAACCAGTAGAAACCTCCATCTGCATAGAAGCTAAGATAAGACAAAATGATATTACATTTTCTAGATCATGGCTGCTGTATTAAGATCGTTATAAACAAGAATAAACTACTCACATATATGACATATGTTACTCAATTGTTTTAAAAGAGATTAAGACTATGAGTTATGAAACCTTTCTAAAATAAGTGACTTAAGCATTTGAAAATGAGAAGCTTGAGTAATTGAAACTAGGCAAACTGGAACTTAGGAAAAGAATGTTGTTACTTGATTTTGAAAAGGAATGTGGGTTGGTCATTCTAATACTACGGGTATAGGGTGACTTTTATAAAAGTAATGGATCTCTTTTAAAAGAACTTAACGTATGTAGTACTTTGGGGTTAAAAACGGACTTTGGCATAAAATGAAAGTACTTTGAGTTGTGTGAAACTTACTATGCTTGTTGTTGTGAAACTTGCCTATGCTTGTTGTTGTGAAACTTGCCTATGCTTGTTGTTGTGAAACTTGCCTATGCTTGTTGTTGTGAAACTTGCTATGCTTGTGATGATAGCCTTTGTTGTGCAAGTGTGGTATTTACGTATTCTGCGTCTCGATAGAGGCGGTCGACTTGTTGAACTTACTTGGGCGTCTTTGGCGGTGATGGAGAATTCCACGGGTATGTTTCCATTTTGATTCTTGTCTTGTTGTTGATGTCACATGGGCGTATCTGCCGTCTGATGTTAGGGGGCATCGCGGCCGTGCGGCGGGTTGATTACCGATATATTGTTATTGTGGTTACATGGACATGTCTACAGAGGTAAATTAGGGGCATGTGGCGTGCGGCGGTTGATCACGAGTATATTATTGTTGATGTCACATGGGCGTGTCTGCAGAGGTAAATTAGGGGCATGTGGCCGTGGGGCATTGGTATTATTGTTGCATCATGGACATGTCTACCGTCACGATTAGGGGCATGCGGCCGTGATGCGAACATGATTGATGTTGTGGGCGTGAGACCCGTAGTTATATTTGAGTGATGACTTGAGGCGTGAGTCACATTTGGACATATTGCTTTTATGTTGTGAAGCGTAGTTTGGTTATCATACATGTCTCTGCTTTATATAGACTAGTATGATTTCATTCTGATATTTTCTGATTTCACATACTTGGTACTGTTATCTTGACCTCGCCCGGGCTGCGTTCATCTGCGGTAAGTGCATCGATCGTGGATCCTCGCTCTTAGGATCTCGATTCAGCGTTTTGGGAAGCTCCGTTTCTCGGAGGCTTATCTTTTGGTATGTGTTCCACTGAGTTGTAGGTTCTTGTACATTCGGGGGTATGGCGGAGCCTGTCGTCATAGTTGTTGTAAATCTTAGAAGTGCATGAAATCTTGTTGTGGGCGGGGTGTGTAAAAAAGTTAAAGCATTCGTTTTGAAAGAGTTGTATTTATATATGTTATTGGAAGGTAGCAGTTGGGTTGCTTTGTTTATGATCACATATCTTGTTTCTTGTTTAAAGTTTTATTTTAGTTGGTTTTCTCGATGTTGTGTCACTAGGGTGCGGGATAAGGCACGATGCTTGAACCGGGGCGAGTCGTTACAAAAGTGGTATCGAGCGATTAATCCTCGGAAAGTGTCTCTGAATCGTGTCTAGTAGAGTCTTGATTATCGATGTGTTGTGCACCACGTCTATGTCGAGGAGGCTGCGAGACATTTAGGATTAGTTTCCATTCTTCTCATTACGAGATCGTGCCTTAGAAATTTGTGTTGTAAGTTGGACCCTGCAGCGTGTCGTTTTTACGATTATGCCTCGCGCATGAAAGCAACGAGCCACGAAGGGCAAGGCAGCGAGGAACGCTAGTGAGATCTGAGAGAATGCGAGCGCGAGCGAGCAGTACACGAGGTTGTGCTTGAGCCAGCGGGTTTTGTAGCGCCCGCCCAGCGAGAGTTAGAGCGCGGCAATAGGCTGCGAGACGCGATACACGAGCCTCGGTCCGCGATGCAGGCGGAGAGATAGGTTACAAGAAATGGCGATTCTTTGGCGAGTCGTAGCGAGATATGTGGATAAGTGGAATCTGCGATTCGATTCGATAGCACGATGGTTCACCCAGGCGAATAGTTTGAGGCTACGGGACTTTACGAGTTGTAGCGCGAGTTTTATGGGTGAGGCACGAGGATGATCGCGAGGAGTTCATCCGGCGATTCTGACGGATCATGCGGGTGATCGAGGCTTGAGACCGAGTCTGTGACCTTTGGTTCGCATCAGTGCGTGATACGCGATCGATTGGTTTGATTCATAGGAGCTTTCGGGAGAGCATGCGTCAGCGGTATGGGATGAGTTTTGGGGCTTTCCTCTCACTCCTTCTTGCCTCCGCGAGATGAGGAGAACGCGGTAAACAGATTTTTGATGCTTAAACGAGGCGGGCGTGCGGTTGGGAGTACAATGTGAGTTCGACTCATTGGCGATGCGTCAGCGTTGGTAGCTAGTATGGAGGATCGAGTGCGATATGTTTGAGGCTCGATGATTACATGTCGAGGCATGTTCGGAGTAGCTCTTGGTGGGCATGGACATTGCCGCGTGCGAGCTCATCTGGGATGTGAGGCACGGAGGTCGGCGGAATGACGAATCAGCGAAGAGGGCGAGAACGAGGTCGCTTTGGTGACTTTGAGGCGGACGCCTCGTGACATACTAGTTTTGTACCTCCGCCCGATGCAGTGGTCCTCGCGACCTTGAGTATTCGAGAAGCGGTCGGGGCTCGAGGTTGAGTTTCGAGGAAGTAAGGGTGTTGGCGAATCACGGTCACCCACGCCGGTGTGGTCGATGTGGTAGACGCATTTGAAGTGTGGTGGTGCGGGAGCTTGTTATTTTTGCGGCCAGCGGGGCCATTTGCGGCTGTCAGGCCAAGGGTATACGGATGTTACGACTCGGCCTCTGGATCGATGGTGGTTCGCCGCGCCTACGATTATGCGCCTGCAGTGGGCTATGATTAGAGTGGAGCGGTAGCGGTATATCCTTAACCCTCAGAGTTTTGGTATGCTTGTTATGATGGTCTCATTATTATGTGCTATGTACGGATAGCGTTGTGATAATTTTGAGTTAGAAAACATGCTTAGTTGGGAGGATACGTATGGGGGCATGGTAAGTGTGAACCTTAGACTATGTCACGGCGAGACCTTAGGGGTAAGGTCGTCTTGAGTTAAAGATTTATTTATTTTTGACCACTATCGAGTAGTAGTATCGTGGGATTTATTTGTGTGATAAGTCAGTGGGTAGTGTGAGATGGAAGTGGTAGCTTCGTGATGTGAATTAGTAAGATTGTTAGGATCGGGAGCAAGAGTTTAGCGATTGGGGGTCGGGTTGAGGACCATTTGCGGGTCAACAGTAACCGGTTTGGGGTGGGGTCGGTTCTGGGTGGTCCCGCGGTGGTAAGTCACGAGGATGCTAGGCCCAGTTTGTATGACCATCGTATGAGTTGGTGGATATGTTCGACGAAGCGGATCGTGGGTAGGAATGGCCTTAAGGAGATTGAAGTTAGTATGATGACCAAGTTTGGAGGTAGTAACTCCAAGGTAGGAAAGCGAAGCATTGTGGAAGTGTGAGTGCGGATACTAGAAAGAGTTCGAGTGTTAGAGAAAGTCTGACGAGTTAGGGGAGAAGAGAGCGTGTGTTAGTTAGTAGCGGTGTGGCGTCGGCAACTTGTTAGAGGAACTTTATCGTTATCAGACTTGAGAAGGAACATTCGGGACGAATGTTTCTAAGGAGGAGAATGTTATACCCGTAGTTGCGGGGTATGTATGTGAGGGCGTGCGTGCGAGTCTGCGAGAAATTTTGAAAAGAAAGAAAGATGTGAGTTTCGGCGGAAAAGTTTAGGTTATTTGTGAAGAAAAGGTTCGTTAATGGGGTGGATTCCCAGTTTGGTATTGGACTTCATGGATTATATTAGAATTTTGAGATTTTATTTTGGAAATGGTCACGTGGGGCCACGGGAGAAATTCTGATTTTGTAGAGCCACTTTGTTTTGAGATTTTGGCCATTGTGGATATTTTTGGAAGGCGTTTTTGAGGGCCAATAGGAGGGTGACACGTGTCACCCGCCTAGAAGTGGCTTGGCGAATGACATTTGTCTGTGACACGGTTAAGTCGTTTTTGGCGAAGCGTTTTACATAACTTGCGAAGGGAAAATTAGGCTATGTCGTTTTGTATTTTTGCGGATTTTTAGAAGTGAAACCTTTTGTACCAGCGGGAGGGTGACATGTGTCACCCTGCAATGGAAACAAGTGGGGCGTGACTTGGCGATTGGAGAGCGAGTTGTGGTAGATATTTGTGAAGATATTTGTGAGGTTTTAAGGAGTAGGGTTTAGGGTGCACTTGGCTTAATCTTGCCCACACTTGCTATACACTTGGAAGGATCTTGGCCGTTGGTTGGCTTTTGGTTTTGCTATAAATACCCACTTGGCTTGAAGACTTCATTCGTCGAATATGTTCCAGTCTTGCTATCCTTCCCTCTCCTCTTGTTTGACTCGTCAGAGCCCACTCCTAGTAAAGGCCTTGGCGAAAACCCTCCCTTTGAGGTGCTAGTAGTAGTGGGGTACCCACTGCTAGTTGTTTCGTATAATACCACTTTTTGTGGTTTAGAAATACTCTCTAGTATTGTTATAATGCCCAAAATACCTTAGCCTTGTACCTTGTAGTATTCCAAAGATACCTCTATCGTAGAGCAGGAAATACTACCTTTTGTCCTTTAGTCTCAAGCCAAACCACAAGGAAATCTTCGTAGTTGGTTGAAGTATTTGAGTAGAAGTTAGTTAGAACTTCAAGGGTTGTTTGGAGTGGTTTGGGCGCGCGAATTAGAGCTAAACCTTGCTCGGGATCGACATTATAACTTGGATAATTATGGGCTTATCGAGGTAATTATCTTGTCCTCTTTGTAATTGGAAATTACATGTTATTAGAATATATAGTTGAAGTATACTATATATAGAACTAAGCTTAATCTTTGCGGCAATGTCTTTTGACTTAAGCTGAAGAATAAAGAAGCGAGCTTGTATTTACATAGGGTGTATTGCGATAGACTTGTGTAGTATTCTTGAGTAGAATTGTACGTCAGGTTAGGCGTGTAAACCCCACTGGTTGGCTTAGTGGCGGCCTCGATAGAGGAAGAGATTCTGTTGTTGCGGGAAGAGGAGGTCTTTGCAATTTTACGTAGAAAGATAGAAACTTGTGTTTTGGGGTTAATAGGCGTTTGTGACCTTTATAGGTGAAAGTACTAAGAGTAGCGTATTACCTCGAGGAGTGGAAAGGGCTAGCAAGGTTGTAGTACTTGGAGCATTTTGCTTATTGTCGATAAATCGTCGCGAGGTATGTGAACCTCTTCCTATCTTTTCTAGCATGATTGTTGTGAACTATGTAGTGCGGTGAGCGTACGTGTGCTAAGTGATTTGGTTGGTTTAAAACATAGGGTGTTATAATAGCTTTATGGGAAGTTAGTTATAACGACCTTATGTAAGTGAAAATGGTTTCTTGATGTTAGAAGTTAAGAGACTTGATCTTATAAGATAAGAGACTTAACTTATTTGTTTTAATGTGGATGTTTGTGTGAAACCTCATTCGTGAGTAATGAGTACTTGGTTTTAAAGGGATAATGTTTCTTGATTTGGGAATCAGAATGTGTATCGACAGGACCATTGCGGCGTTAATAAAGGAAAATGTATTGAATAATGATGTATTTGTATTAAAACCGTAGAAACCTCCATCTGCATAGAAGCTAAGATAAGACAAAATGATATTACATTTTCTAGATCATGTTCTTTGTATTAAGATCGTTATAAACAAGAATAAACTACTCACATATATGACATATGTTACTCGATTGTTTTAAAGAGATTAAGACTATGAGTTATGAAACCTTTCTAAAATAAGTGACTTAAGCATTTGAAAATGAGAAGCTTGAGTAATTGAAACTAGGCAAACTGGAACTTAGGAAAAGAATGTTGTTACTTGATTTTGAAAAGGAATGTGGGTTGGTCATTCTAATACTACGGGTATCGAGTGACTTTTATAAAAGTAATGGATCTCTTTTAAAAGAACTTACCGTATGTAGTACTTTGGGGTTAAAAACCCGGACTTTGGCATAAAATGAAAGTACTTTGAGTTGTGTGAAACTTGCCTATGCTTGTTGTTGTGAAACTTGCCTATGCTTGTTGTTGTGAAACTTGCCTATGCTTGTTGTTGTGATGATAGCCTTTGTTGTGCAAGTGTGGTATTTACGTATTCTGGCGTCTCGATAGAGGCGATCGACTTATTGAGAACTTACTTGGAGCGTCTTTGGCGGTGATGGAGAATTCCGCGGGTATGTTTCCATTTTGATTCTTGTCTTGTTGTTGATGTCACATGGGCGTATCTACCGTCACGATATTCGGGGCATGCGGCCGTGCGGCGGGTTGATTACCGATATATTGTTATTGTGGTTACATGGACATGTCTGCAGAGGTAGAATTAGGGGCATTTGGCCGTGCGGCGGGGTTGATCACGATATTATTGTTGATGTCACGTGGGCGTGTCTGCAGAGGTAGAATTAGGGGCATGTGGCCGTGGGGCATTGGTATTATTGTTGCATCATGGACATGTCTACTGCCGTCACGAGAATTCGGGGGCATGCGGCCGTGATCACGAACATGATTGATGTTGTGGGCGTGAGACCCGTAGTTATATTTGAGTGATGACTTGAGGCGTGAGTCCACTGGACATGTTGCTTTTATGTTGTGAGCGTAGTTTGGTTATCATACATGTCTCTGCTTTATATAGACTAGTATGATTTCATTCTGATATTTTTCTGATTTCACATACTTGGTACTGTTGTCTTGACCTCGCCCGGAGGCTGCGTTAATCTGCGGTAAGAATGCATCGGATCGTGGATCCTCGCTCTTAGGATCTCGATTCGGCGTTTTGGGAAGCTCGTTTCTCGGAGGCTTATCTTTTGGTATGTGTTCCTGAGTTGTAGGTTCTTGTACATTGAGGTATGGCGAGAGCCTGTCCGTCATAGTTATTAATAAATCTTAGAAGTGCAGTAATCTTTGTTGTGGCGGGGTTTGTAAAAAGATTAAAGCATTCGTTTTGAAAGAGTTGTATTTATATATGTTATTGGAAGGTAGCAGTTAGGTTGCTTTGTTTATGATCATATCTTGTTTCTTGTTTAAAGTTTTATTTTCCATTTGGTTTTCTACGATGTTGTGTCATTTAGGGTGCAGGGATAAGGCACGATGCTTGGGCCGGGGCCAGTCGTTCTGGTATATCCTTAACCCTTTAGAGATTTATATGTGTAGCGAATATCTTAAGTATTATTTTCAGATAGCATTGTGTTAACTGTGATTGGGAATCATGATTAGTTAATCGGGAATGATTGGGGGATAGAGAAAGTGGGAGCCTTAGAATGTGTACGTAGAGACCTTAGAGGCGAGGCCATCTTTGGTAAAAGAATTATTTCGTGTTTGACCCTTATCGAGGTGCATAGTATACGTGAGATTGTTCCGAATCAGGGAGCTAGTGTTTGCGCGTTGTCGGGTTGGGTTGAGGCCATGTGGCGGGTCGACCCGTGGCCTGTTTGGTGGTGGGGTCAGTTTTTGGTGGTCCCGCCGGGTGGTAGGGTCACTAGGGTGTTAGGCCCAAGTTTAGTTAACAGCGTGCGAGTTCGTGGATCGTTCGACGATGGTCGGGCCGAGGAGAGTCGGCCGTCTTGTCTTCTAGCAAAGGCGTGTACTCGGTAGGGGTGATTATATCGAGAAAGGTTGTAAGGCTGCAGGGTGCCTACCTTCACCTTATGACAGTGGAGCCAGTGCAGTTGTTTCCTTTTTGGAAGTTTTACGAGCGGGGTTAAGAACTTCGGGTAAGTCTCGAGAATCGCGTTCGCCCTCGAGCGATGTTTGGATTCGGGAGTAGTTGTGGGGATTGTTGTCTCTGTAGAGGAATGTTTAAGCTACCATTTTCAGTATTCGGATGTCGCCTTAGGAAGCCTTGTAGGGGCGGAAGTATAAGTTCGATAGATTGGTTCGATGTTGGCAAGGTTGGATAGTTAGTTGAGTTTGTTCCGGTAATTTGTGGATAGGGTGTAGCGAGTTTTGGAAAGCAGAGGAAACTTAGCCGTGTTACTTTGGGCCTTTTGAGTTCATGTGAAGATTAGGCGGGTTGCCTATATGTTAGCATTGTCGTCAAACTTAGGAAGCGATCGTCCGTCTTTCGTATTGTTATGTTCGGAAAGTATCGAAATCCACGAGTGTTCGATTAATGATGACCACGTTAGAGATAGTAACCGAGATTTGGAAACTAAAGCGATATGAAGGTGGTAAGAGTTCGGCGTACAAGAAGTGTCACGACATCCTCGAGGATCATGGCGGCGGTACCGTTTGTTAGTCGTCGGGCAAGGCTCGCGACAAAGTGACAAAAGTGGTATCACGACGAGTAAGGAAGAAACGAGCATGTATTACGAGCATAGGTGTGATCATTCGTTTGTAAGAGTAGAGGCGAAGGAGTATCTTTTTAGATCTCGGTAGGAGTTTTTGTGATAGAGTGATTCATCGTGGACTTGGAGATAAGTATGCGCTTGTTGTGTTGTGACCGGTGTGGCATGGTTGTTTAAGTAAGTATAGCGATAAGGACTATCTTGGCGCTGTTTGTTTGATACCTAGAAGGAACATTCGGGGACGAATGTTTCTAAGGAAGGAGAATGTTATACCCGTAGTTTGGGGTATGTATGCGAGGGCGTGCGTGCGAGAATCGACATTAGGTGGAATGGAAGAAAGAGGTGATTTTCCACGGAAAAGTTTCGGTTTTGTGAAGGAAAAAGATTCGTTAATGGGAATTGGATTCCCAGTTTGGTGTCGGACTTCTTGGAATTTTAGAAATTATGGAATTTTATTTTGGAAATGGTCACGTGGGGCCACGGGGAGAAAATTCTGTTTTTGTGGGGCCAGCTTTGTTTTGAGATTTTGGCCATTGTGGATATTTTGGAAGATGAAATATTTTGGGTGAGTAGGAGGCGACACGTGTCACCCACTAGTTGGCTTGGGCGAATTCACTTTGTACCTGACGCGTTTAGAGTCGTTTTTAGGCGAAGCGTTTTACTGACTCGCGTAGGATAAATTCGGCTATGTCATTTCTAATTTTTGCGGATTTTTCAGTGTGAAACACGTTGGACCAGCGAGAGGCGACAACATGTCACCTACCGTTGATGGATGTCGCGGCATTGGGGCGAAATGGATAGCCATTTTTGTCTTGGAGTTGGTAGGATATTTTGTGTGCAAGTTGGCCAGGACACTTGCCTAAATCCTCACCTACACTTGCCTTGCACTTGGCATCATCTTGGCCGTTGATTGGCCGTCCATGACTATAAATACCCGCTTGTTGAAGAGTTATTTCATCTAAATTGAGCAATCTTTCTAAGTCTCAAATCCTCCCTCTCCTCTTATTGTTTCGTCCAAACACACCTCCCCTTTGAGAAGCCACTGGCCAGAGCAACCCCATACATAAAGCTAGCCTGGCGAAACACTACCCCATCCGGTAGAAAAGTTGCCATCTAGTATTGTTATTATGCCCAAAATACCTAGCCCAAATCCATTAGTCATTAGTAGAAGTTGTGAAGAACTTCTAAGGTTTTCTTAGACTCTGGAGCGCAACTTAGGAGCTAAACCTTGCTCGGTGACTTTTATCTAGGATATTATTGGGCTTACAGAGTAAATAACCTTATCTTCCTTTTGTAAATAGAGTGTATATCTTTGTAGAAGTATAGGAATAAGTATTAAATACTTAGAAGGGTATTGCGAGAATAGAATTGAGTATTATCACGATAGAAGGGCTTAAAGAAGAATAATGAAGCTGTACTTACATGGGGTGATTTCCTGATAGACTTGAGTAGCTCAGGGTAGGGAAGTGCTTGCCCAAATGTCCATAGAATAGCGAACCCTCTGTTTAGAGCTTTATACTGATCTGATCTGAGCGTTGATAGACATATTTGGTGATATGAGTCGATACTCTGCGCGCGACATATTCAACTTGGCAAGTGGTTTCCGTAGAAGGTATGTGATTCTTCCTATCCTCTTGAGCATGATATTTTAAGAATATGTATATAGTCACGGTGAGCGTCGTGTGTTAAGCGAATAATAATTACGGCAATGTCTTGGACTTAAGCTGAATAATAATTACGGCAATATCTTGGACTTAAGCTGAATAATAATTACAGCAATGTCTTGGACTTAAGCTGAATAATAATTACGGCAATGTCTTGGACTTAAGCTGAATAATAAGAATGCGAAGTGGTTGAAAGAATTAAGAAACCCTTTTTGGAAAGAAGAGTAACACTTGGTTTTAAAAGCTTAAGAGTCATACTAGCTTTATGGGAAGTTAGGTATAACGACTTAAGAGTGATAAAAGGAATAATGTTTCTTGATTTGAATCAGAATGAATGTCGAACAAACCACGTGGCGCTAATAAAGGAAAATGTTTTGACTAATAATGTATTTAAACGATTAGAAACTTCCATGCATAGGATCTAAGATGAGACAAAATGATATTACATTTCCTAGATCATGTTCTTTGTAATAAGATTGTTATGAACAATAATAAACTACTCACACATAAGGTATATGTTTCCCAAATTGTTTTAAAGGATTAAAACTATGAACTACAAACCACTGAAAATGAGAAACTTGAGTAATTGAAATTAGGCAAACTTGAGCGTTAGGAAAGAATGTTGTTACTTGATTTTACAAGGAGAAGTGTTTTAATGTACTTGAAAGATAATTACTCTATTTTTATACTCACGAATTGTTGTGTGACTTTTGTAAAAAAGCGGATCTTTTAAAGAGTAATACATGAAGTACTTTGGGGCTAACAACGAACTTGTTAACATAATGTAGAAAGTACCTTGTGTGAATAACTTGATTGTATTGATTTGTGATAGTCTTGTAATATTTTCTTGTTGACTTGATAAGTAAACATGTTAGGATCTTCACGTGAGTTAGTATCTTGTGATATTTGTGTAAAGGGTTTTCCTTGTTGTGCTTATGTTGTTTAGCAATAAGCGGTTATGTTGATATTATATCATTCATAACTCGGGGTTAAAACTGCCTCCGTCTGCGGGGTAGACTCGAGTGGTCGATGGACCTATGATTCGAGAATACCTTATGCGGTGCAGTATGGCCTATGCAGGCTGCGGGAGTTCGAGTTAGTATCGTACTTGTGGTCATGCGGTTCTTGTAGCCATGCGGACGGCGAGTCTAGGGCTGCGGGAGTAGCTACCCTCGATGCGGGGTTATACCTCATGCGGGCCTATCTGTTTGGCCTATGCGGGTGCGGGAAGTTCGGGACTAGATCGCGCATTAGATCTGCGAGTGGCGGCTTTGATCATGTGGCGATGCAAGCAGATCTCGTAATCTGATTTATGACCTTGTTGAGTCTTGTAGGTTTTAGTAGTCGGCTATGCCTTCGTACTTACCGTCACGGTTCTATTGTGATGACTTTGAGGCATGAGTCACGACTTGACATGGCCTTATTTATTGTGAAGCTGTAGTTTTGGCTTATCATCGTATCTCACGCCTTATATAGACTACTATGATTTCATTCTGATAATTTGATTTCACATACTTGGTACTGTTATCTTGACCTCGCCCGAGTGCGTTCATCTGCGAGTAAAGGTACTCCTCTGTTGATCCGTTCTTAGGATCAAGCGGCGTTAGGAAAGCTCCGTTTCTCGGAAGCTTAGCATTTTAGTATGGTCCTGTCGTTGTAGATATTTGTATTGGGGTATGGCGGGGCCTGTCCGCCATTGTTATTTTAAACTCTTAAGTGCATAGACTGTTGTAAGGTTGGGATATGCTTTATTCATTTTGGGTTATTTATATACATTATGCGAAAGGCAACTTTTCCAAAGCGTGTCTTATTTATCTTGTTTCATATCTTGGTTGTTTATATTATTGGTTTTTCTACGATGTATGACTACTTGGGTGCGGGTAAGGCACGATCCACGAGCCGAGCAGTCGTGTGAGCGATATACATTCAGGCGAACTATATGACATGCTCGACCCGAGAGATGGGCAGGCGGTATACCTTCTGAGGCGAACTATATGGCGTGCTCGACCGAAGATGGTAGGCGGTATACCTTTACGGGCGAACTATATGACATTATCGACCGAAGATGGGCGGCGGTATACCTTTATGGCGAACTATATGACATTATCGACGAGAGATGGCGGGCGGTATACCTTCTGAGCGAACTATATGACATTATCGACCGAGAGATGGCAGGCGGTATACCTTCTGAGCGAGACTATATGACATTATCGACCTAGAGATGGGGGCGGTATACGCTGCAGGCGAACTATATGACATGCTCGACCGAGAGATGGGTGGGCGGTATACGCTGCAGGCGGTATGGGGCGATATCACGTCCCGAGATGGGCGGACGGTATACCTTTGAGGCGAACTATGTGACTTTATCGCGTCGAGTTGGTAGGCGATATAGGTGTCCTCGTAAAGGGCGGACTAGGTTGTGTAAGGTAAGTAGGTTATATGGTAGTGAACTTGATGATTTTACGAAGTAAATGCGTAAGGAAGTGACTATAACCTTTATTGAGAAATAGGAAAGATAATAAGTGCGATTAAGTTCACGAGGGTAATGACATGATAGGCTCACGTATTTACTTCTTTCGCTTACCTGTCATGCTTTTATCTTGATATGTTTTAATTGTTGTACCTTATTTAGTTCCATATTAAATTACTGTTGTATTGACCTCTTGAGTGCGTTAATGCCATGAGTTTAGGTACCAGGTTGGTGATCCTTGCTCTTAGGATCTCGGTTGATTTTGGGAGAAAGCTCCATTTGCTCGGAGGCTTATCTCTTGATGCAGTTTTCCACGAGGTAGTAGTTTCATGTATATTGAGGGTATGGCGGGGCCTGTCCGCCGATTATTATGATAAAAACTCTTAGAAGTGCAGTAGTCACATATTTGTGGGTCGGTTGTAAAGAAATGAGGCAAGCTGCTTGGTTGTATATATTTATGTCGGGAAGGTAGCCACTGTCGGCTAACTTTGTTGTTTTATACATTTGTTTATTTTATAAGTTTCATGTATGTTCGTGATTATCTACGATGTTTACATAAGGGTGCCCGGTAGGGCACGATCGCGATCGGGGTGGTCGTGACAAAAGTGGTATCGAGCGATTAGTCCTCGGAAAGTGTCTGAGGCAGTGTCTAGTAGAGTCTTGATTATCGGTGTGTTGTGCACCACGTCTATGTCGGAGGCTGCGGGACATTTAGGATTAGTTTCCATTCTTCTCTCTGCGAGATCGTGCGATGAAATGTCTTATTAGGTTGAATCCTCTCGACCTAGTCTTATGGGCAGATATGCCTCGCGGAAGCGACCCGAGCCGAAGGGCAAAGCGGCGGCGGGGCTGCTAGAAGTGTGAGAGGTTACGGGACTCGGAGCAGACTATGCACGAGGTAGTAAGCGGCGGCAAGTTCCACGCCAGCGGTATTAGAGGCCAAAGGCGGCGGTAGCTCTAGAGGTTCGTGCGGGCCTCGATTCCGCGGCGAAATCGAAGATTATGGAGAGCAGTCGGACTATTGGCGACATAGTGGTAGGCGGCGTGGCGGGAGCGAGTAGCTAACCACAGGCCGGCGGTTTGCGGATCGGGATTTTACAGGTTGTCATCGCGAGTTTTATGGTTAGTGCGAGGAGGATCGCGGGAGTTCATTCGGCGACTCTGACGGACCATGCGAGTTCTTAGGGCTTGAGGCGAGTGCATTACGCTAGCCTCTTCTGGGTTGCGCGATATTGCGTTGAGCTGGTTTGAGTCGTGGTTGCTTTCAAGGGGTGATGATGCTCTTCCGGTGTTTGGGAGGAGTTCTGAGGCCTTCATGGATCACTTTTGCCTCACGAGATGAGAGAGCCGGGTAGACAGATTCTTGACCTTGAGCGAGCAGGAGGGTGTCGGGGAGTATAGCTTGGAGTTTGACTCCTTGGCCAGACATGCGCATACTATCGTAGCTGACATGGCGGATAGGGTTCATCGTTATATGATGGGGCTTGACCGTCATATGATTACCGCATGCTTGGGTGTGGCTCTTCAGCCCGGTATGGACATCGCCAGGATGCGAGCCTATCTTGCGAAGGATAGAAGATAGAGAGGAGGACCAGATTGGCTCGAGCGGCCAGAGGCGAGCATCAGTCTCGAGGCGATTTAAGTGGACATCCTCGGCGAGACTAGGTCTACATTGCGGCCAGCAGTGCTCCTCCACGATTTCGGTGGCGGGTTTACAACCCGGGAATGCGAGGGCGGTCAGTCTCTAAAGCGAGCCTCGAGCGGATGGGGTTCGATCGATCGAGGCCACGCGTGCCTGTCGCCCGATGTGGTAGGTTACGTTACGGGGTATGTCGCGGCGATGCGGTGCTTGTTTTCTTGTCGTCTAGGCCATATGTTAAGAAGTGTCCTTATAGAGGGTCTGGTGGGACAACACCATCTCTTTGGATCGATTGCGGGTTCTTCGCTTGATAGCTAGGCGGGGGTCGTAAATGCGGGCCAGTGAGTCGTGGTGGGAGTTCCCGATTTTAGCGATCCTTGAACGCCTATATGATTCAGTATGTCTTTGGCCTTTAGAAACTAGTATGCATGATGAAGTTGTGGTATGTTTAAGTTTTATGAGGATTATATTGAGACTATGTATATGTTAGAAGGAGTTGGAAGTACGAAAAGATAATCCCTTTTTGGGCTTATGATGGACAGATATGCGTGTGCGTGGTATTAGGGCCATGTGTGGCATTTTTGGTATGTCGGGGTTGTGAAAGGAAACTATGTCGCTAATGGTAAGTTTGACTCCGAAAGAACATTCGGGGACGAATGTTTCTAAGGGGGGAAGAATGTTACACCCCGTTTTTACAGGACATGTTTTAAGAACGTACGTAAGAACTCACAAGTGTTAAGATTTGAGACTTGTAAAAATTTATCGGAATTATGGAATTGTCGGAAAATAAATTATTGTGACGAATGGGAGGGCGACACGTGTCACCCCCCTTAGGTGAGCTTGGACGATTTCAATATGGACCTGGTCGTTTGACCACTTGTTAGGAAAGACAAGTCTTGCAATGTAGTAAGCTTGACATAATTGACTTGGTCAATGGGCCACAAAGTCTTGATATTTAGTAAGACTTCATCCTAACCACCCAATTGTTCACACCTTGACCCTCAGTGTTTGCTATTTAATACTAGTAGTGCAAGACAAGCAACAACAGCCAATTTTCACAAAAATTTGAAGAACACTCAAGGCATGCTCTCGGGTTTGGCTAGCTCTCTCTACAAAAAATTTTTGTTTGTTGTCCATTAAGCTCCACACTTTAAAGCAAGGTTCTAGAGGGTATTGTAAACATATCTCAATAGAAAAATCTTGGAAAAAGATAGTTTACGGGTTAGTCGCAAAACGAAAACCTAGTTGTCTTTCTAGGTTTTGCTTGGAGATTTGAAGGATATTTGTTGGTGTTGTTCTAAGGGTCTCAACAAGCGGATTAAAGTGTCTTGGGGAGGCTCTAAACTACTAAGGAGCGACTTCGGATTGGAGTTGGATTAAGTTTCATTGAGGTATAATCTTGTCTTTTATAGGTGTTACAAGATTGTATAGTTATGTTGTTGTTGTTAGCTTTACGTGTTGCTAGCATGAAGTTGATATGTTGAAGTTCATAAGTATTATGGATTGCTTGTAGCTTAAATCCGAAATGTTATATTAGCGGCAGGTTGGATTACTAATTGGTCGTTTATTAGAAATCGTCGCATGTTGTTCACTTGAGTATTATAGTGGTTATAATCAATTGCGACTTGATATCCTGTTAGACTAATACATTGGATAGAAATGGAAATTGGATAAGAATTGATGTTGTAGTACTTCAAGTTGGCCGAAAATGGGCTAGTAGTTGTGGTAGTTTGTTATCTATTGTGGGCGAATTTTACCGTCTAGTAGGCGTGTAATCCTGTGTTAGTTGCATTGTTTGGGCCTTAAATGTGGCGTGATTGGTTATTGTATTCGGCCTTGAAAAGGTGGCATAGTAGTAGAAACAAAGGAGGTCTTTGTCAGATTTTAAGTAGAATTTGGCGACTTAGCACTTAGAATATTCTACGTTTGAAGTAAGAGGTTAATGGGCGTATTGTGACCATGATAGGTTGAAGAACTAAGTATAGTGTATCTACTTGAAGAATGGAATAGCTCGAGGTTGAAGTACTTTGGAGCATTTTGCTACTTATGCGACAATCGTCGCGAGGTATATGAACCTCTTCCTTCTTTGGCATGATTATGTATGGAATATACTTATGGTATCATTTCATGTTTCCTACTCTTAGAAGTTAAGAGGTAGTGGTGTGATTTACTCTTTGTAGAACTTTTCCTATCCTTTGAGCATGAATAGTTGCGTATGTAGTGCGGTGAGCGTCTGAAGACCTTGATATCCTTTACTAGTTTTATGAATAGCCAAGTCGGGTGAGTTAGGAGATTAACTCATTTCTTTGAGAATATTAAGGATGTCTAATGTTTTATTAAAGTTAAGGAACTTGAAGAGTTTTAAAGTATTTGATACTTGTTTCGTTTTAAACGTATAAGTCCCTTGGATAGGAAATTGTATTTAGCTAAGGAATAAAGTGAATATAACGACTTTATGGGGAGTTGGTTATATTTGCTTTATGGAAAGATAAATGACTTGATTTTAGTGAAAAATGCAACTTGATTTTTTAAGGCATCAATTGCCTAAGGTTGTATAATAAAAAGAGTCACTTGATTCCTAAAGGTTAAGAGACTAATATGTATTTTTGAAAGTTAAGTGAATTGATTTGAAAGTATTTAATACTTGGTTTCAAAAAGTAGAAGTCTCTTGGTTAGAAAAGGAATGAGTTTTGTCTGAAAACATAAAGGGTTATAACGGCTTTATGGGAAGTTGGTTATGACGGCTTTATGGAAGGTTAAGAGAATGGTTTTCTCTAATAATGTAATAAAAGAAATAACTTGTATTAAGGAAAGGTAATGTGATTTAAAGGTATCACTTGCTTAAAGCTTTTAAGTAAAGTCACGTAATTTAGAAATGGTTATTGAATTTCTAAAGGGTAATGTGACTTGTCTTAAAAAAAGGTAGAGATGACTTGATCTGCGGTTGTCGATGTCTTGGAAGTTTTATTTGAAAAGAGTCCTACAAGAAGTAGAGTGCGTAATACGTTGGGTTAAATTCCGGATTTTTATATGACATTATCGACCGGAGATGGTAGGCGGTATACGCTACGAGCGAACTATATGACATTATCGACCGAGAGATGGGCGCGTATTCCTGCAGGCGAACTATATGACATTATCGACGAGATGGGCGAGGCGGTATACGCTGCAGGCGAACTATATGACATGCTCGACCCGAGATGGCGGGCGGTATACCTTTACGGGCGAACTATATGACATTATCGGCCCGAAGATGGGCGGGCGATATACCTGCAGGCGAACTATATGACATTATCCGGCCCGAAATGGCGAGCGATATACGCTACGAGCGAACTATATGACATTATCGACCGAGAGATGGGCAGGCGTATACGCTGCAGGCGAACTATATGACATTATCGACCGAAGATGGGCGGGCGGTATACCTGCGAGGCGGACTATGACATTATCGACGAGAGATGGGCGGGCGGTATACGCTGCAGGCGGACTATAGGGCGATATCGCGTCGAGAGATGGGCGGACAGTATACCTTTAAGGCGAACTATGTGACTTTATCGCGTCCCGAGTTGGTAGGCGGTATAGGTGTCCTCCGTAAAGGGCGGACTAGGTTGTGTAAGGTAAGTAGGTTATATGGTAGTGAACTTGATGATTTTACGAAGTAAATGCGTAAGGAAGTGACTATAACCTTTATTGAGAAATAGGAAAAGATAATAAGTGCGATTAAGTTCACGAGGGGTAATGACATGATAGGCTCACGTATTTACTTCTTTTACGCTTACCTGTCATGCTTTTATCGATATGTTTTAATTGTTGTACCTTATTTAGTTCCATATTAAATTTTTGTTATCGACCCTCTTGGGGCTGCGTTCATGCCGCGAGTTTTAGGTACCAGGTTGGTGATCCTTGCTCTTAGGATCTCGGTTGATTTTGAGAAAGCTCCATTTGCTCGGAGGCTTATCTCTTGTACGGTTTTCCACGAGGTAGTAGTTTCATGTATATTGAGGTATGGCGGGGCCACTGTCATACGATTGTTATGATAAAAACTCTTAGAGTGCTGTAGTCACATATTTGTGGGTCGGTTGTAAAGAAATGAGGCAAGCTGCTTGGTTGTATATATTTATGTCGGGAAGGTAGCCACTGTCGGCTAACTTTGTTGTTTTACATTGTTTATTTTATAAGTTTCATGTATGTTCCGCTAATTATCTCGATGTTTACTGTAAGGGTGCGGGTAGGGCACGATGCGATCGAGGTCGGGTCGTGACAAAAGTGGTATCGAAGCGATTAGTCCTCGGAAAGTGTCTGAGCCGTGTCTAGTAGAGTCTTGATTGCTCGGTGTGTTGTGCACCACGTCTATAATCGGGGAGTGCGGGACATTTAGGATTAGTTTCCATTCTTCTCTCTGCGAGATCGTGCGAAGAAATGTCTTATTAGGTTGAATCCTCTGCGACCTAGTCTTATGGACAGATATGCCTCGCGGAAGGCGACCAGAGCCGAGAAGGGCAAAGCGGCGGGAGGCGCTAGAGTCTGTGAGAGGGTTACGGGACTCGAGCACGGACTATGCACGAGGTAGTGGCGGGCAGCAAGTTCAGCCATGGCGGTATTAGAGGCCAAGGCGGCGGTAGCTCTAGAGGTTCCGTGCGGGCCTCGATTCGCGGCGGGGCGTACGAAGATTATGGAGAACATATCGGACTATTGGCGACATAGTGCTAGGCGGCGCAAGCGAAGCGGTAGCTAACCACAGAAGCGGCGATTTGCGGATCAGGGATTTTACAGGTTGTCGTCCGCCGAGTTTTATGGTTAGTGCGAGGAGGATCGCGAGGAGTTCATTCGGCGACTACGGACCGTGCGAGTTCTTAGGGCTTGAGACAGTGCATTACGTTAGCCTCTTCTGGGTTGCGCGATATTGCGTTGAATGGTTTGAGTCGTGGTTGCTTTCAAGGGGTGATGATGCTCTTCCGGTGTTTGGGAGGAGTTCTGAGAGGCCTTCATGGATCACTTTGCCTCACGAGATGAGAGAGCCGGGTAGACAGATTCTTGACCTTGAGGCGAGCGGGAGGGCTGTCGGGAGTATAGCGGAGTTTGACTCCTTGGCCGCATCGCGCATACTATTGTAGGCGACATGGCGGATAGGGTTCATCGTTATATGATGGGGCTTGGCCGTCGTATGATTACCGCATGCTTAGGTGTGGCTCTTGGCCGGTATGGACATCGCCGGATGCGAGCCTATCTGTGAAGGATAGAAGATAGAGAGAGGAGGACCAGATTGGCTCGAGCGGCCCGAGGCGAGCATCGTGAGTCTCGAGGCGATTTAGAGCGGACATCCTCGGCGGACTAGGTCTACATTGCGGCCCGGCACGAGTGCTCCTCCACGATTTCGGTGGCGGGTTTACAACCGGGAATGCGAGGGCGGTCAGTCTCTAAAGCTTGAGCCTCGAGCGGATGGGGTTCGATCGATCGAGGCCACGCGTGCCTCAATCGCCCGATGTGGTAGGTTACATTACGGGGTATGTCGGCGTGCAGGTGCTTGTTTTCTTGTGGTCGTCTAGGCCATATGTTAAGAAGTGTCCTTATAGAGGTCTGGTGGGACAACACCATCTCTTGGATCGATTGCGGGTTCTTCGCCTTGATAGCTAGGCGGGGTTCATGCCGACAGTAGTGGCAGAGGTCGTGGTGGGAGTTCCCAGTTTTAGCGGTCCTTGAACCGCCTATATGATTTCAGGTATGTCTTTGGCCTTTAGAAACTAGTATGCATGATGAAGTTGTGGTATGTTTAAGTTTTATGAACAGATTATATTGAGACTATGTATATGTTAGAAGGAGTTGGAAGTACGAAAAGATAATCCCTTTTTGGGCTTATGATGGACAGATATGCGTGTGCGTGGTATTAGGGCCATGTGTGGCATTTTTGGTATGTCGGGGTTGTGAAAGGAAACTATGTCGCTAATGGTAAGTTTGACTCCGAAAGAACATTCGGGGACGAATGTTTCTAAGGGGGGAAGAATGTTACACCCCGTTTTTACAGGACATGTTTTAAGAACGTACGTAAGAACTCACAAGTGTTAAGATTTGAGACTTGTAAAAATTTATCGGAATTATGGAATTGTCGGAAAATAAATTATTGTGACGAATGGGAGGGCGACACGTGTCACCCCCCTTAGGTGAGCTTGGACGATTTCAACATGGACACAAGGGTCATTTGACCCTTGTTAGGAAGACAAGTCTTGCAATGTAGTAAGCTTGACATAATTGACTTGGTCAATGGGCCCACAAAGTCTTGATATTTAGTAAGACTTCATCCTAACCACCCAATTGTTCACACCTTGACCCTCCATGTTGCTATTTAATACTAGTAGTGCAAGACAAGCTTAACACTTAGCCAATTTTCACAAAAATTTGAAGAACACTCAAGGCATGCTCTCGGGTTTGGCTAGCTCTCTCTACAAAAAAATTTTGTTTGTTGTCCATTAAGCTCCACACTTTAAAGCAAGGTTCTAGAGGGTATTGTAAACATATCTCAATAGAAAAATCTTGGAAAAAGATAGTTTACGGGTTAGTCGCAAAACGAAAACCTAGTTGTCTTTCTAGGTTTTGCTTGGAGATTTGAAGGATATTTGTTGGTGTTGTTCTAAGGGTCTCAACAAGCGGATTGAAGTGTCTTGGGGAGGCTCTAAACTACTAAGGAGCGACTTCGGATTGGAGTTGGATTAAGTTTCATTGAGGTATAATCTTGTCTTTTATAGGTGTTACAAGATTGTATAGTTATGTTGTTGTTGTTAGCTTTACGTGTTTCTAGCATGAAGTTGATATGTTGAAGTTCATAAGTATTATGGATTGCTTGTAGCTTAAATCCGAAATGTTATATTAGCCACTTGGAGTTGGATTACTAATTGGTCGTTTATTAGAAATCGTCGCATGTTGTTCACTTGAGTATTATAGTGGTTATAATAAATTGCGACTTGATATCATGTTAGACTAATAAATTGGATAGAAATGGAAATTGGATAAGAATTGATGTTGTAGTACTTCAAGTTGGCCGAAAATGGGCTAGTAGTTGTGGTAGTTTGTTATCTATTGTGGGGCGGAATTTTACACGTCTAGTAGGCGTGTAATACCTGTGTTAGTTGCATTGTTTGGGCCTTAAATGTGGCGTGATTGGTTATTGTATTCGCCTTGAAAAGGTGGCATAGTAGTAGAAACAAAGGAGGTGATGTCCGATTTTCCGTAGAATTTGGCGACTTAGCACTTAGAATATTCTACGTTTGAAGTAAGAGGTTAATGGACGTATTGTGACCATGATAGGTTGAAGAACTAAGTATAGTGTATCCTACTTGAAGAATGGAATAGCTCAAGGTTGAAGTACTTTGGAGCATTTTGCTACTTGTCGACAATCGTCGCGAGGTATATGAACCTCTTCCTTCCTTTGGCATGATTCTATGTATGGAATATACTTATGGTATCATTTCATGTTTCCTTCTACTCTTAGAAGTTAAGAGGTAGTGGTGTGATTTACTCTTTGTAGAACTTTTCCTATCCTTTGAGCATGAATAGTTGCACGTATGTAGTGCGGTGAGCGTCTGAAGACCTTGATATCCTTTACTAGTTTTATGAATAGCCAAGTCGGGTGAGTTAGGAGATTAACTCATTTCTTTGAAAATATTAAGGATGTCTAATGTTTTATTAAAGTTAAGGAACTTGAAGAGTTTTAAAGTATTTGATACTTGTTTCGTTTTAAACGTATAAGTCCCTTGGATAGGAAATTGTATTTAGCTAAGGAATAAAGTGAATATAACGACTTTATGGGGAGTTGGTTATATTTGCTTTATGGAAAGATAAATGACTTGATTTTAGTGAAAAATGCAACTTGATTTTTTAAGGCATCAATTGCCTAAGGTTGTATAATAAAAAGAGTCACTTGATTCCTAAAGGTTAAGAGACTAATATGTATTTTTGAAAGTTAAGTGAATTGATTTGAAAGTATTTAATACTTGGTTTCAAAAAGTAGAAGTCTCTTGGTTAGAAAAGGAATGAGTTTTGTCTGAAAACATAAAGGGTTATAACGGCTTTATGGGAAGTTGGTTATGACGGCTTTATGGAAGGTTAAGAGAATGGTTTTCTCTAATAATTTAATAAAAGAAATACCTTGTATTAAGGAAAGGTAATGTGATTTAAAGGTATCACTTGCTTAAAGCTTTTAAGTAAGAAGTCACGTAATTTAGAAGCCGGTTATTGAATTTCTAAAAGGGTAATGTGACTTGTCTTAAAAAAAAGGTAGAGATGACTTGATACTGCGGTTGTCAGTGTCTTGGAAGTTTTATTTGAAAAAGAGTCCTTCTAAAGAAGTAGAGGTGCGTAGTACGTTGGGTTAAATTCCCGGATTTTTATATGACATTATCGACCGAGAGATGGGCAGGCGGTATACCTGCAGGCGGACTATATGACATTATCGACGAGAGATGGGCGGGCGGTATACCTTCTGCAGGCGGACTATATGACATTATCGACGAGAAGATGGGCGGGCAATATACCTTCTGGCGAACTATATGACATTATCGACCCGAAGATGGGCGGGCGGTATACCTGCAGGCGAACTATATGACATTATCGACCCGAAGATGGCGGGAAGTATACCTTACAGGCGAACTATATGACATTATCGACCCGAAGATGGCGGCAATATACCTGCAGGCGGACTATATGACATTATCGACCCGAGAGATGGGCGGGCGGTATACGCTACGAGCGGAACTATATGACATTATCGACCCGAGAGATGGTAGGCAATATACCTTTACGCGCAACTATATGACATTATCGACGAGAGATGGGCGGCGGTATACGCTGAGGCGGACTATAGGGCGATGTCGCGTCGAGAGATGGGCGGACGGTATACCTTTGAGCGAACTATGTGACTTTATCGCGTCGAGTTGGGCGGCGATATAGGTGTCCCTCCGTAAAGGGCCGGACTAGGTTGTGTAAGGTAAGTAGGTTATATGGTAGTGAACTTGATGATTTTCTGAAGTAAGTACGTAAGGAAGTGACTATAACCTTTATTGAGAAATAGGAAAAGATAATAAGGTACGATTAAGTTCACGAGGGGGTAATGACATGATAGGCTCACGTATTTACTTCTTTTACGCTTACCCCTGTCATGCTTTTATACTGATATGTTTTAATTGTTGTACCTTATTTCCGTTCCATATTAAATTTTTGTTATCGACCCCCTTGAAGTGCGTTCATGCCGCGAGTTTTAGGTACCCAGGTTGGTGATCCTTGCTCTTAGGATCTCGGTTCAGTTTTTGGGAGAAAGCTCTATTTGCTCCGGAGGTTTATCTCTTGGTACGGTTTTCCCTGAGGTAGTAGTTTCATGTATATTCAGGGGTATGGCGGGGCCTGTCCACGATTGTTATGATAAAAACTCTTAGAAGTGCTGTAGTCACATATTTGTGGGTCGGTTGTAAAGAAATGAGGCAAGCTGCCGGTTGTATATATTTATGTCGGGAAGGTAGCCCTATCGGCTAACTTTGTTGTTATACATTGTTTATTTTATAAGTTTCATGTATGTTCGTGATTATCTCGATGTTTACTGTAAGGGTGCGGGTAGGGCACGATCGCGATCGAGGTCGGAGTCGTGACAAAAGTGGTATCGAAGCGATTAGTCCTCGGAAAGTGTCTGAGCCGTGTCTAGTAGAGTCTTGATTATCGGTGTGTTGTGCACCACGTCTATGTCGAGGAGTGCGGGACATTTAGGATTGGATTCCATTCTTCTCACTCTAAGATCGTGCGATAGATTTTGTATGGTTAAGGTCGTCTCTCACAACAAGTTATGATTATTTGCATTACGAGAAAGCGATAACCGGGAAGGATTATGTGGATTGCATATCCAGGTTGGTAATGTTTTTAGTATAGTTGGTATTGTGACATACAACTATACGGATTTAGGTTTGGGGGTCACATATGTGTTTCCTAGGATGATTTTAGATTACCAGGATTTGGTAAGGACTAAATAAATACCGGGAAGGTATGAGCAGTTAATGAACTCTCATCAAGGTTTTACGTTCTAATTTGAGATGATTAGGTGGTGATGAGTTGTGTGAGAATGAAATGGACCCTTAAGAAGTTAATTAAGAGACTAAGTGGAAGACTATGTTAGCAACTTAAGCTACGAGGTATGCTTAAGGGAATTGTACGGGCTAGATCCGGACGAAGAAAGTATGGTTGTTGTGGTCAAGACAACACGACTATGATTTTACGAGAAGTTTTGTACGATTCACGAGGTGATAAGTTAGGCTTGGAGCATGGAAATTGCGAGCCTGAGAATGTGATAACCGTCGAGACCTTAGGTATATAAGGCCTTCTCGGGTAGTAAAGTTAAGTCAGACCAAGGGTAAGAGTTAAGTGCGACGCCGAGTCGAGTTGAGGACCTATTAAGGGTCGCCTCATGACTTGAAAGGAAATGGGATCAGTTAGTAGTAGTCCGCTATGTAGCGAGTCACGAGGTGCAAGGCCCAAGTTTAGTTAGTCATTTTACGGGTTCGTGGACGTGTTCCACCGGAACCAGGTTGTGAGGGCCGGAATGGGCCTTGTATTGTTTAATTTAGTAACTCCAGAGATTTGAGGCCCAAAATAGTATGAAGGCTATGTACGTACGCTAGAATAAGTTTGGGAGTACGGGAAGAGTACGACCAGTGAAAAAGAGAGCAACCAAGTGTAAAGAAATAAAGCCGGAATCTATGAAAACCTTTCGAGGTGACTACACCCGTGAGTGTTGGGTGGTAGCTGAGAGGTTAGATAAAAATTGCCGGTAACGATAAAGCCGTTGGACCAGTGAGTGTTATAGCGCACATTGAGGTCATTATGAGTTGGGCTAGTTGGCCTCTTGTTATGCCAACGTTAGTGCGAGAGAGATTGGCTCGATTCGGTTTTACAGTAGGTGATTATCGTGTAAAGGGAGAGAAGTGGTGGTAACCAGTGAATTATCCTTCCTTCTTTGGCATCATGGTTATTCTTTTAAGACTGTGTGACTTGTTCGAGGTAAATCGACGCTTGAAAGTATGTAAAAATTGAATTTGGAGGAATTTATGTTAAGTGCCCTTGGAGGTACTTGGAGTTGGTTTGGTGTGGCGGTCAGGGCCACGACCTTCCGGATAATTTCAGGAAAACATGCAAGGCAAGAATAAAATAAGTCACGAATCTTTGTGAGAAAGTGAGGGCAAATTTGGTAGGTTTGAAAATCTACATGACTTTAAGGCGGTGCGTGATGATTAGATATTCTTGGCCCGCGAGGACCTGTGATTGGGGTTGTGGCGCCAGAAAGTTTAAGAAAGGGAGATAAGTTTTCTCCCCACATAAAAAGAACTGATTTCACGTATTATGGGGTTGCGTGTACCCATGTTGTTAGGCGAAGGACATAAGATGGAAAGGTCTTTGGTATCGTCTTGCCATAGGTTTGGTGTGGATAACAGTGGGAAAAGTGGTGGGTTGGAGTAATAAAGAACGACGTACGAATTGGTCGAGGATGTATCGTAAAAATATAAATGTAAGTTGCATGAGTCATGATTACCCCAGACGAGTGTAAAGACCATTAGTAGATAATGGGCAGTAAGAACATTTCGAGGAAATGTGGTAACACCTAGTTATAGGCTCTGGCGGGAAAGGAAAAGCGGGTTACTACTTGACGAGATCAGAAACCTCCCTAAATTGCGATTGTGATGAAGTCTTAGCCATGAGGCAAGCAAAGGAATTAAGTCTAAGTTTAGTGACCAAGTTTGGTTGCAAAAAAAAAAAAAGGAACCATAAGTGAGATTAAGAATACCCGAATATTTGCGAGGAATGAGAAAGACTTTCGATTATTGGAAGACAAGTTGACCACGACTACTGATTCTAACTCCTCACGAAAGACTAGAGGTTAGGTTTTGATGATAACACGTTGGGTGTTGGGCTAGGTTGTGTCTTGCATGACAGATGAGATAGAACCTATGTTTTCCGGTAGTTAGGGAAGCGGGGAAAGGAAATTGCGCCACTCACGATTTAGAGTGTGGCGATTAAATCATGCCTTGAAGTTTTGGGGGCATGACGTATATCTGAACTTCATGTGGATACTTGTGCGACCACAAAGCCTCCGATATATCTGCGGTCGAGGCATTAGAATTTGCGACACGATGGTGGTTCTGATTACTCAAGGATTGTGATATTGATATCCTATACCATCGGGAAAGCCAAACGATTACATATACTCTTTGTGATGGACCTAAGGGTAGTGCGGATAGGCAGCGGATAGGCGGAGTAGTCCGTAAGATTCTTGATTCACGAGCCTAGGGGTTCGATTATTGGTTTCAAGGTTAATGAAGTTCGATGTCACGACCCGTTCGGGCCGTGGTAGTGCCTTACCGGGCACCAGCGGTCATACATCGAGAGAAAATCAGCGGAAATATAAAACAAGACATGAAAGCGATTGTAAATGAGACACAATTTATCGATGAAAAGCTTGCCTTCGGCGTATATATATAACCCAAGTTTTGCGATTACATCCCAGCATAACAGACTACATACCTCTAAGGAAGTAAACAACTATGGCGGGACGGGGCCGCCATACCTGGCGAACAAAACTAATTACAACGGGGAGAGCATACCCAGCGGTAGAGCCTCGGAGAAGATGGAGCTCACACGCGCAAAGATCCTAAGATGCGGATCTAGCACTGCTTGCCCTTACTGCGGCATGAACGCGGCCAGAAGGAGGTCGATACAACGGTACTAAGTATGCAGCGTAAAGTACTTAAATGAAAACATATCATTTTAAAACCGGTTTACAAATATGTATGAAACAACGAGAAACCGCATAGTGCACATCACAAACAAGAGCAACAATAGGTAAAGCGAGGTCTTTTCTAGGTGTGAATGATCGAAGCGAGGCCAATTGCGTAGTATCACCATGCAAGCCTAATCACGGACTCCGTAGTCTGCATAGGCCACTCACATAGGCCGCGTAGGGTACATAACCCCGCGTCGAGGTAGCTACTCCTCGGCATCGTCCCGGACTCGTAGTCGCGTAGCCACATAGACCGCGTAAGGTATAACCCGCATCACTAACACGGAACTCCGTAGCTCGCATAGGTCCCTGGACCCGCATGAGGTATTCTCGAATCATGGTCCTGGACCGCTCGAGTCTACCCGCGTGGAGGCGACAACCCCGGTAATATGTCAAGAGGTGAGTGATATTACACTAACATAACGACTTATCGTTAAACAACATAAGCACAACAAGAATACTCTCTTATACAAGCGTTACAAGACACTAACACACGTATCATCATATCAAGTCTACTTATCAAACCATCTTAATATTCTTTTCACAATTCATATAAAGTGCATTATAAACACATAGGCAACCTGTTTCTTTTATCATTCTTAAGTGGTTGTACTTAACTTCCCATAAGGCTAGTATAACTCTTAAGCACATTTTAAAAACCAATTAGTTCTCTTACATTAAAAATGATTGATATTCTTTTGAAATGCTTTGGATCTTTATTATTGAGCTTAAGCGTGAGGCATTGCCGTAAGTATTATTCGAGCTTAAGTCAAAGACATTGCCGTAGTTATTATTCGATTAACACGTATGCGTCTGGTACTACATATATATTGTAAAATATCATGCTTTAGGAAGAATCACATACCTTCTCGTGAAAACCACCGCCAAGTTGAATATGTCGCGCGAAGAATCAGCCTATAATAGTCGACACGTCTATCAACGTTGAGACTACTTTGTTGATTCTAAGCAGAGGTTCTATATCCTACGGAAAATTGGGCACTTCCCTACGGTGAGCTACTCAAGTCTCTTTGTGAAACGATCCTATGTAAATCTGATTCGATTATTCTTCTTTTAAAACCCTTCTGCGTGATAACATTCAATTCTATTCTTTAATATCCTTCTAAGTATTTATACTTATTTCTATACTTCTACGATATGTATTCTCTAATTACAAGAGAAGGACAAGTTCATTACCTCGGTAAGCCCAATAATATCCTAGATAATAGTCGCGCTTTGAGCAAGGTTTAGCTCTAGGTTGTGCGCTCAGGTAGCTCGAGAAACCTTAGAAGTTCTTCTGACTTCTACTAAGGACTAAGGGATTGGGGCTAGGGTATTTTGGGCATTATAACAATACTAGAAGGCAACTTTTCTACCAAGGGAGGGGGGTAGATTTCGGCTAGGCTAGGGGGGGGAGGCCTCGGCCAACTTCACTCAAGGGGGAGGGGAGTATGCTTTGGACGAAATGCTCACAAAGGGAGAGGGAAGGATTTTTCAAGACTTGGAAGTAATTTTGTGGATGAAGAACTCTTCATCTAAGGGGGTATTTATAGGTCAAGCCATGGCCAACCAAGGGCCAAGATGATGCCAAGTGCAAGGCAAGTGTAGGGTGAGGATTTAGGCAAGTGTCCATTCTATCTACTACACACAAATATCCTACCAACTCCTTGACTTGTGCAAAGGCACAAAGCGTGCCATTCGAGTCGATTCGTCCGATGGACGATTTCAAGTCCATCAATTGGAGGGTGCCAAGTGTCGCCCTCCCGTTGGTCCAAAATGTTTCGTCTCTCGGAAAAATCCGCAAAAATTAGAAATGGCATAGCCGGAATTTTCCCTACGGAAGCTGTGGAAACGTTTCGTCGGAAAACGATTCTTTTAGCGAGTTGTGCACAATTTCGAACTTGGCCTAACTTTAAGGCTAAACTTTTTGTACGTATTCCCTTACGTACATACTCTGGAAATACGGGGTATAACATTCTCCCCTCCTTAGAAACATTCGTCCCGAATGTTCCTTCCCAAACGATTATCGATAAAGCTCAAACAGTTTGCAAGTGCCACATATGGCCACAATATAACACTTAACAATTTACGAAAATTAAACCAGCAAATAGGAAAGTAAGTTACCTGGAGGTGTGGGGAATAAGTGAGGATACCTCCGCCTCAAGTCCTCCTCGACTTCCACGTCATCTCCTCCTAAGCTCGTTCGCCACAAGACTTTGGCGGAAGCCACATCCTTGGTCGCAGACGCCTAACGACGATCGACTATCGCTATGGGAATCTCCTCATCGATAACCCTCGGTCACTGGACATCGTCAATCGGGTGTACTAGATGGATCCCGATACATCTCGCCGGCGTAGATCGTGAAAAACCGGATGCCTCGCCTCCGGTCGGACGGCAAATCCAACTCATAGGCAACCTTGCCTACCTGCGGACAATGCGAACGGCCCGATGTACCTTGGTGAGTTTCCTTCTTCCGAATCTCATCACACCGCCGTGGGTGACACCTTGAGAAAACCCAATCATCAGCTGCGAACTCCGGATGCGGCGATGATCTGCATCGACACGCCGACTACGGTGTCGATAGCCGCTCTCGGATAAGCTTCACCTTATCCACTGCCTGCTGCACCAAATCTGGTCCCACTAGCTGCACCTCGCCCACATCGAACCAACCTATAGGCGATCTGCACTTCCTCCCATACAAGGCCTCGTAAGGCGCCATCGAATCTTTGGAGTGGTAGCTATTATTGTACGCGAACTCAACTAGAGGCAAATGATCCTCCCAGCTACCCCTGAAGTCGATAACACAGGCTCGCAGCATATCCTCAAGAGTCTGGATAGTGCGCTCGGCCTGTCCGTCTGTCTGTGGATGGAATGCAGTACTCAGGCTCACCTGCGTCCCTAAACCTCTCTGGAAAGACCTCGGAATTTAGCGTGGCGGGCTCCTGCATGCGATATGATCGAAATAGGGACTCCATGCGATCGGCGATCTCTCGGATGTAAAGTGCGGCATAATCCTCGGTAGAAAAAGTCGATCCGACGGGAAGAAAGTGGGCTGATTTAAATCGACTGTCGGCGATAACCCATATAGAATCATGTCTCCTGCGAGTGCGAGGTAATCACGTGATGAAGTCCATGTTGATTACATCCCACTTCTAGGTCGGGATCTCTATCGCCTGCAACAAACCACCAGGCCTCTGGTGCTCTACCTTCACCTGCTGACAACATGGGCACTGAGCTACGAACTCTGCAACGTCCCTCTTGAGACATCCCACCAATACGGATCTAAGGTCGTGGTACATCTTGGTCGACCACGGATGGATAGAGTAGCTTGTGTGTGCTTCCCAAGAACTGCTGCCGAAGTCACGAAACATCTGGAACACACAACACGCCCTCAAACCTTAGCACCCCATCGGTGCTACCTCAGGACCGCGCCTCACGAAGAGGCGTATCACGATAACGTGTCAAAGCTGGATCCTCAATTGTTGCCTCTTGCCTCGCCGGCGATGGAAGACTCGGCAACCTCGCGAACTCGAACCCACTGCTATCGGAATCAATTAAGCGGACACGAGGCTCGCTAAGCGATGCAAATCACGAACCATGTCCCTCTCTAGCTGCACATCGATAGGCTCCCCATCGACCTACGACTAAGGCATACGCCTGACATTGGCTTTCCCGGGTGGTACGGGATATCAACATCGTAATCCTTAAGCAACTCTAACCACCGTCTCGTCGTAAGTTCGGCTCCTCGGTGAAGATATCTGGAGGCTCTTGTGGTGCGTAAAAATATCCACGTGAACCCCATACAAATAGTGCCTCGGATCTTGGCGTGAATCACGGTGCGCGACTCCAATCATGGGTGGGGTAGTTTCCTCGTGTTTCTTGGTGTCGGGATGCATATGCTATAACCTGCCATGCTGCATCAACACACATCCCAACCCGATGCACGACGCATCACAATACGACATAACCGTCTGGACCTGCGGAAGAGTAAGAGCGGGGCGGTCGTCGATCTCTCTTTCAAAGCTGGAAACCACGCTCCTGAGCATCAGTCCCGAAACTTGGTTGCCTTACGAGTCGACCTAGTCAATAGTGCGAAGATAAAGCAAACTTCTCCACGAACGCCGATAATATCTGCAAGGCCCGAGCTGCGAACCTGCAGCCGGAGTAGTAGGTCTAGGCAGTCTGTGCCTCGATCTTGGCGTATCCACTCGAATGCCATCGGCCGACAATATGCCCAAGAAAAGCCACGAAGTCAACCAAAACTCACATTTGGAAAACTTGGCGTACAAGCTGCTAGTCTGGAGAAGCTGTCGGCCACGGTCCTCAAATACTCGCGTGCTCTGCTCTGGCGAGAATAAACGAATATCATCGATGAACACTATCACAAGCGTGTCCAAAAATGGTTTGAACACTCGGTTCATCAAATCCATGAATACTGCGGAGCATTGGTCAACCAAAAGACATGACTGAACTCATAATGCGTCAGGTCGAATGCGATCTAGGGACATCCACCTCTCGACTACTTTGATGATAGCGATCGCGGATCAATCTTGGAGAAAACATCTCGCGCCACTGGTCGAACAAATCATCAATCACAGGAAGAGGGTATACATTCTTAATGGTCACCTTGTTGGTCACTGTAATCAACACACATGCGCGGCGTCCGTCCTTCTTCTTCACGAACAATCGGCGCTCCCGGGAGAAACACTAGGCTGATGAAGCCGCTTCTCGGCCAAATCCCTAAGTGATCCTTGACTCTCTCAACTCGGCGGGTGCCATTACGTATGGCGGAATGGAAATAGGCCGAGTGTCCGCAATATGTCTATACAAAACTCAATCTCCTCTCGGGAGGATACGGGAGGTCGTGCGGAAACACGTGCGGGAACTCTCGACCACTGGGCGATGGAAAATCTGTACGCGACTTGATATCAAACACCCGAACGAGATGGTAGATATACCCGCCTTGCGCACCATCTTCCTAGCCTTGAGGTAGGAAATAAACCTACCACCGGCGTCTGGTGCTCCTCCCACTCAACAACCGGCTCCTCGAGCTGGAACGTACTACTCTCTGCGGTCTACATTGGCGTAGCAGAAGCTAGCCAATCCGTCCCATGATCACGTCGAAGTCAATCATCTCGACTCTATCAAGTCGGCTGGGTCCGACAGTGTAAATAGTCACAGGACAAGCTCTATATACCGCCGAGCTACCACCGAATCACCGCTGGCGTAGCTACCTCGAAAGGGTCTATGGACTCGGGCTCTATCCACATCCTACTAGCAACAGGGGAGATATATAGGGCCAGTAGAACCGGATCTATCAAGACATAAACATCAAACCCGGCGATAAGGTACAGTGGCGACATCGGTGAGGCCTCACGATCTGCCCGGTGGACAAGGCATAAATGCGGTTACGAGGACCGCTAGAAGCTGGACCGCGCCCACGACCTCTGCGCGACTTGCTGGTCCATGAGTACCTTGCCCTCGGCGAGTAGGCTGTCGAGGATGTAGAACCGGCGAAAGAAGAACGTGGTGACCACCTACCATCGGCCTTGCCGCTTGGTCGACGGTTCCTCGCATAGTGACCTGCGGCCCTGGCCAATGAAACAAGCTCCCGTGCACCACAACTCCGAAGTGGGATCTCGCGTCCCGGCTTTGAGAGGTGGTCGTCGGCGATACCTGCTTTGCTCTGGGCGTCCCGAAGTCCAGGGCCACAGTGCGCCTCGAATATCTGGTGTGTTGAGGGCGGTGCGGGAGTGCTCTGGTGGGCGTGGTGCAAATCTAGACTGCTGCTGAGGCCGCCCACCACGATAGCCACCAAAAGACCCTGCTGTCCTGGTCTTCTTCTGCTGCTGCTTGTCAACCCGTCGGTCTCTACGCTCACATCCAAGAGCATGAGCTGCGTGCGGGTAATGTCCATACGGTGAAGAAACACCGCACATGACTCGGCCATATAATCATCTAGCCGGTGGCGTGGCGGTGCACCCTATCCTCCATGCTCTCTGCTGCAACGCCGGGACATATCGAGCGATGAATCAAACTCGACATTGTACTCACGGCGGTCGTCCTCTGCGCCTCGGCATTAAAAATCTATCGGCCCGCGCCCTCCTCATCTGTGGAGGCAAGAAGTGAGTGAGAAAGGCCCCCGAGAACTCATCCCAAGTAGCTGGGGACGCGTTCTCTCCCCGAGATAACTCCCACGAATCAAACCAATCGACTGCGGTATCACGCAACCTATGTGAACAAAGATCACGGACTCGGTCTCGGCGTACGATCACTCTCAAAATCCTCTGTGGTGGCGGATGAACTCCTGCGGATCATCCTCGGCCTCGACAGTAAAACTACGGCGGGCTACAACTCGGGAAGTCTCGTAGCCTCAAACTTTACGCCTCGGGTGAACCACGGATACGGCCCGGGTGGGGCTAGGCTGCGCATCGGCTGTCCTCGTATGCCACGATCTGGCCAATAGTGGGCCATCTCCTTGTACCTAACTCCTGCGCCCGGTGTGGGGCGGGAGGTGTGGGTGCGTGGTCTCTTTGGGGCGGCGTCGTAGAACTCGCCGTCTACGGTATAGGCGGGCAGAGCCCTCGTGACTCTAGGTGTCCCACTAGCGGCTCCTCAGTGCCTTGCCGCCACGGGCGGGTTGCCTTACGTGGAGGCATAGCATTCTGAGAAAGGAATCGTTAGAGGGTCCAACTTTAACACAACTCTAAAGCACGATCTCGAGTGAGAAGAATGGAAACCAATCCTAAATATCCTATAGCCTCACGATTATTGATGTGGTGCACAACACACGATAATCAAGACTCTACTAGATCGATGCTGTAGACACTTTCCGAGGATTAAGCGCTCCGATACCACTTTTGTCACGACCGTTCGGGGCAGTGGTAGTGCCTTACGGGCACGGCGATCATACATCGAGAGAAAATCGTGAAATATAAAACAAGACATGAAACAGTTGTAAAATGAGACACAATTTATCTGATGAAAAGCTTGCCTTTCGGCATATATATGTTATACCCCGTAGTTGCAGGGTATGTATGTGAGGACGTACGTGCGAGCGTACGGCAGAAATTTTGAAAAGAAAGAAAGATGTGAGTTTTTTGGAAAAGTTTAGGTTATTTGTGAAGAAAAAGGTTCGTTAATGGGGTGGATTCCCAGTTTGGTATTTGGACTTCATAGATTACATTAGAATTTTGAGATTTTATTTTGGAAATGGTCACGTGGGGCCACGGGAGAAATTCTGGTTTTGTGGGGCCAGCTTTGTTTTGAGATTTTGGCCATTGTGGATATTTTTTTGAAGAGCGTTTTTGAGGGCGATAGGAGGGTGACACGTGTCACCCCGCCTAGGTGGCCAGAAGTTACATTTGAGCACAGTCTGCTGAAGTCGTTTTTCCGAAAGCGTTTCCCACTTTCGTAGGGAAAATTCGGCTATGTCCTTTTTAATTTTTGCGGATTTTTCGAGAGGCGAAACATTTTGGACCAGCGGGAGGGTGACATGTGTCACCTCACATTGAAACTTGTGGCGTCAGTGGGCGATTGGTTCACGTATTGGATTGTTTTGTGGCTCACGTTTTTGGCCTATTGGTTCCTTGTTTTGTGCCTTGTTTTGGCCTTGTTTGTGGCTTGTCTTGTGCCATGTTTTGTGGAGTAGGGGTTAGGGTGCACTTGGCTTGATCAAGGCCTTACACTTGCCTTGCGTGGCTTGATCTTGGCCATTGGTTGGCATTGGGTTTCTTATAAATACCACTTTGTGAAGACTTCATTCATCCACAAATGTTTCCAAGTCTTGAATCCCTCCCTCCTCTTGTTGACTCTCGTCCAGAGCTCCTCTCCCAGAAAGTGGCCTTTGGCGGGTGAGGTCTCCTCCCTCACTTGTGAGGTCTAGCGGTAGGAGTACCCACTGCTAGTTGTTTCAGTATAATACCCTTGTTGTGGTATAGAAATACTCCTAGTATTGTTATAATGCCCAAAATACCTTAGCCTTGTACCTTGTAGTATTTCAAAGATACCTCTTTCGTAGAGTCAGGAAATACTACCTTTTGTCCTTTTAGTCTCAAACCGAAACCACAGGAAATCTTCATAGTTGGTTGAAGTAATTGAGTAGAAGTTAGTTAGAACTTCTAAGGGTTGTTTGGAGTGGTTTGGGCGCACGGTGGAGCTAAACCTTGCTCGGGATCGACATTATAACTTGGATAATTTTGGGCTTATCGAGGTAATTATCTTGTCCTCTATTGTAATTGGAAATTACATGTTTGTTAGGATATATAGTTGAAGTATACTATATATGGAACTATACTTAGTATTCGGCAATGTCTTTTGACTTAAGCTGAAGAATAAAGCGAGGACTGTATTTACATGGGTGTATTGCGGTAGACTTGTGTAGAATTGTACACGTCAGGTTAGGCGTGTAAACCCCACTGGTTGGCTTGGTAGCGGCCTCGATAGAGGAGGAGATTTCTGTTTGTTGCGGGGAGAGTCTTTGAATTTTCTATAGAATGATAGAAATTTGTGTTTTGGGGTTAATAGACGTTTTGACCTTTATAGGTGAAAGTACTAAGAGTAGCGTATTCTACTCGAGGAGTGGAAAGGGCTAGCAAGGTTGTAGTACTTGGAGCATTTTGCTTATTGTCGATAAATCGTCGCGAGGTATGTGAACCTCTTCCTATCTTTTCTAGCATGATTGTTGTGAACTATGTAATGCGGTGAGCGTACATGTGCTAAGTGATTTGGTTGGTTTAAAACATAGGGTGTTATAATAGCTTTATGGGAAGTTAGTTATAACGACCTTATGTAAGTGAAAATGGTTTACTGATGTTAGAAGTTAAGAGACTTGATCTTATAAGATAAGAGACTTAACTTATTTGTTTTAATGTGGATGTTTGTGTGAAACCTCATTCGTGAGTAATGAGTACTTGGTTTTTAAAGGGATAATGTTTCTTGATTTGGGAATCGAGAATGTGTATCGACAGGACCAACTGCGGCGTTAATAAAAGGAAAATGTATTGAATAATGATGTGTTGTATTAAAACCGGTAGAAACCTCATCTGCATAGAAGCTAAGATGAGACAAAATGATATTACATTTTCTAGATCATGGTCATTTGTAATAAGATCGTTATAAACAAGAATAAACTACTCACATATATGACATATGTTACTCAATTGTTCTAAAAGGAATCAAGTGATTAAGTTTGGGAACTATGAAACCATTTGAAAATGAGAAGCTTGAGTAATTGAAACTAGGCAAAGCTGGAACTTAGGAAAGAATGTTGTTACTTGATTTTGAAAAGGAAGGTGGGTTGGTCATTCTAATACTACGAATTATCGGGTGACTTTTATAAAAGTAATGGATCTCTTTTAAAAAGAACTTAACGTATGTAGTACTTTGGGGTTAAAAACCGGACTTTGGCATAAAATGAAAGTACTTTGAGTTGTGTGAAACTTGCCTATGCTTGTTGTTGTGAAACTTGCCTATGCTTGTTGTTGTGAAACTTGCCTATGCTTGTGATGATAGCCTTTATTGTACAAGCGTTGTGTTTTACGTGTTACGCGTCTCTCGATAGAGAGTCGGTTGGTAGTTGAGAACTTACTTGGATGTCTTGGCGGTGGCGGAGAAATTCCGCAGATGCGTTCTGTTGATAGTATTATTGTTGTTAATCGCTTTGGACATCACGACACGATCGTAAGCGCGGGTATGCTTCCATTTGGTTAAGGTCTTGTAGTTGTCGCTTTGGATATCACGACCGCGATCGTGGCGCTGCGGGTATGTTTCCATTTCGATTATCGCCTTGTGATTTCCTTTTGGACATCACGACACGATCGTGGCGCGCGGGTATCGTCCATTTGGAAAGTTGTCTTATTGTTTCCCTTTGGACATCGCGACACGATCGTGGCGCGGGTATGCTTCCATTTGGATTCTTTGTCTTGTTGTTGAGTCACATGGACATGTCTACCGTCACGAATTCGGGGCATGTGGCCATGGGACATTGGTATTATTGTTGCATCATGGACATGTCTACCGTCTGATATTCGGGAGCATGCGGCCATAATCTGAACTGATTGATGTTGTGGGCGTGAGACCCATAGTTATATTAGGTGATGATGTTTTATGTTGTGAATCGTAGTTTGGTTATCATACATGTCTCTCGCTTTATATAGACTAGTATGATTTCATTCTGATGTTATGCAGTTTCACATACTTGGTACTGTTATCTTGACCTCCTTGAGCTGCGTTCATCTGCGCGGTAGAATACATCGATCGTGGATCCTCGCTCTTAGGATCACGATTCAACGCATTTGAAGCTCCGTTTCTCGGAGGCTTATCTTTTAGTAGGTGTTCCTGAGTTGTAGGTTCTTGTACATTCGGGGTATGGCGGGGCCACTGTCCGTCATAGTCGTGTATATCTTAAGTGCATGAAATCTTGTTGTGGGCGGGGTTGTAAAAGATTAAAGCTATTCGAGTTTTATGTATATCTTGAAGGCAAGCATTTTTTGGTTGCTTTGTTTATTTATTATATCTCTTGTTAAATGACTCATGTGTTATGTTCCGCTGATTTTCTACGATGTATGTATCACTAGGGTGCGAGGGTAAGGCACGATGCGAACCGGGCAGAGTCGTTACAAAAGTGGTATCAGAGCAGTTAATCCTCGGAAAGTGTCTACAGGCCGTGTCTAGTAGAGTCTTGATTATCGATGTGTTGTGCACCACATCTATAATCAGGAGGCTGAGACATTTAGGATTAGTTTCCATTCTTCTCATCCACGAGATCGTGCCTTAGAGGCATGTTGTAAGTTGGACCCTCCAGCGTATCTCGTTTTTACGATTATGCCTCGCGCAAGCAGCGAGCCGAGAAGGCAAGGCGGCGAGTGCTGCTAGTGAGATCTGAGAGAATGCAGCGCGAGCCCGATACACGAGTTGTGCTTGAGACAGCGGGTTTTGTAGCGCGCCCGGCCCAGCGAGAGGTTAGAGCGCGGATGGCTGCTGAGGCTGATACACGAGCCTCGAGTCCACGATGCAGAGGCGGAGGAGATGGGTTACAAGAGATGGCGATTCTTGGCGAGTCGTGGCGAATATGAGGATAAATTTGGATCTGGCGATTCGATTCGATAGCACGATGGTTCACCCCGGCGAGATAGTTTGAGGCTACGGGACTTTACGAGTTTTAGCGCGAGTTTTATGGGTGAGGCGGAGGATGATCGCGAGGAGTTCATCCGGCGATTCTGACGGATCATGCGGGTGATCGAGGCTTGAACCGAGTGCTGTGACCTTTGGTTCGCATCGGTGCGTGATCCGCGATCGATTGGTTTGATTCATGGGAGCTTTCGGGGATAGCATGCACCTCAGCGGTATGGGATGAGTTTTGGGGGCTTTCCTCACGCACTTCTTGCCTCGCGGATGAGGAGGGCGCGGTAAACGATTTTTATTCTTGAGGCGAGAGGCGCGCTGTCGAGTACAATGTCGAGTTCGATTCTTTGGCTCGATATGTCCTGCGCTAGTTGCGATATGGAGGATAGGGTGCATCGCTACGTCACGGGCTAGATGATTATATGGTGAGTCTTGTGCGGGTGTTTCTCTTGTGGGCATGGACATTGCCGCGTGCGAGCTCGTGCACTAGGATGTGAGGCACGGAGGGTCGGCGGAATGACTGGATCAGCGAGAAGAGGCGGGGCGGCGAGTCCTTTGGTGGCTTTCGAGCGGACCGCCTCGGCGCGAGCTAGTTATATACCCCCACCGATGCAGTGGTCCTCCACCGTCTTGAGGCGGTCGGGGCTCGAGGTTCAGATTTTGGCGAGCGGGGTGTTAACGGTGAAGCCACCCTACCTCGTTGTGACCATTGTGGTAGACTCCATTTTGGAGAGTGTCGTGCTAGATTGGGAGTTTGTTTTGCATGCGGCCAGCGAGGCCATTTGCGAGGCTGTCCTACCAAGGGAAGCGCGGATGTTACGACTCGACGCCCGGGATCGTGGCTGGTTCATCACGCCCTACGGTATCGCCTGCAGTGAGCTATGATTAGAGTGGAGGCGGTAGCTGGGTATATCCTTAACCCTCAGAGTTTTGGTATGCTTGTTATGATGATCTCATTATTGTGTGCTATGTACGGATAGCATTGTGATATGTGTGAGTTAAAATGCATGGTTAGTTGGAAGGATACGTATGGAGGCATGGTAAGTGTGAACCTTAGACTATTTCACATTGAGACCTTAGAGGTAAGGTCGTCTTGAGTAAAAGATTCGTTTTATGTTTGACCTTTATAAGGGTGAGTAGTATCGTGGGATTTATTTGTGTGATAAGTCAGTGGGTAGTGTGAGATGGAAGTGGTAGCTTTCATGATGTGAATTAGTAAGATTGTTAGAATCGGGAACAAGAGTTTGTACGGTTGGGGTCGGGTTTAGGACCATTTGCGGGTCAAACCGTAACCGATTTGGGGTGGGGCCAGTTCTGGGTGGTCAGCGGTGGTAGTCACGAGGATGCTAGGCCCAAGTTTGTATGATCATCGTATGAGTTCGTGGGCGCGTTCGACGAGCGGTTCGTAAAGGCGGGAATGGCCTTAAGGAAGTTTGAGGTTAGTAAGATGACCAAGTTTGGAGGTAGTGACTCGGAGATTTTGAGAGCGGAAGTAATGGTGAAGTAAGTGCGTCTTGGGAGAGTTCAAGTGTTCGAGAAGGCACGACGGGTAAGGAAGGAAGATAACGTGTGTTATTTCATGGCCAAGCTGTGGCGTTGACAACTTGTTAGAGGAACTTCATCGATATCCGTCTTGAGAAGGAACATTCGGGACGAATGTTTCTAAGGAGAGAATGTTATACCCGTAGTTGCGAGGGTATGTATGTGAGGACGTGCGTGCGGCGTCTGGCGAAATTTTGAAAAGAAAGAAAGATGTGAGTTTTCGCGGAAAAGTTTCGGTTATTTGTGAAGAAAAGGTTCGTTAATGGGGTGGATTCCCAGTTTGGTATTTGGACTTCATAGATTACATTAGAATTTTGAGATTTTATTTTGGAAATGGTCACGTGGGGCCACGGGAGAAATTCTGGTTTTGTGGAACCAGCTTTGTTTTGAGATTTTGGCCATTGTGGATATTTTTTCGAAAGACGTTTTTGAGGGCCAATAGGAGGGTGACACGTGTCACCCCCGCCTAGGTGGCTTGGACGAAGTTACATTTGGGCACAGTCTGCATTAAGTCGTTTTTAGGCGAAAGCGTTTCCACGACTTTCGTAGGAAAATTCGGCTATGTCTTTTTAATTTTTGCGGATTTTTAGAGGCGAAACATTTTGGACCAGCGGGAGGGTGACATGTGTCACCTCGCATTGAAACTTGTGGCGTCAGTGGGCGATTAGTTCACGTATTGGATTGTTTTGTGGCTCACGTTTTTGGCCCTATTGGTTCCTTGTTTTGTGCCTTGTTTTGGCCTTGTTTGTGGCTTGTCTTGTGCCGTGTTTTGTGGAGTAGGGGTTAGGGTGCACTTGGCTTGATCAAGGCCTTACACTTGCCTTGCACATGGCTTGATCTTGGCCGTTGGTTGGCATTTGGGTTTGCTATAAATACCCCGCTGTGAAGACTTCATTCATCCACAAATGTTTCCAAGTCTTGAATCCCTCCTCCCTCTTGTTGACTCTCGTCAGAGCTCCTCTCCCCTTGAAAGTGGCCTTTGGCGTGAGGTCTCCACTCACTTGTGAGGTCTAGCCAGGGTACCACCACTGCTAGTTGTTTCGTATAATACCCTTGTTGTGGTATAGAAATACTCCTAGTATTGTTATAATGCCCAAAATACCTTAGCCTTGTACCTTGTAGTATTTCAAGATACCTCTTTACGTAGAGTCAGGAAATACTACCTTTTGTCCTTTTAGTCTCAAACCAGAAACCCTAAGGAAATCTTCATAGTTGGTTGAAGTATTTGAGTAGAAGTTGGTTAGAACTTCTAAGGGTTGTTTGGAGTGGTTTGGAGCGCACGGAGTGGAGCTAAACCTTGCTCAGGATCGATATTATAACTTGGATAATTTTGGGCTTATCGAGGTAATTATCTTGTCCCTCTATTGTAATTGGAAATTACATGTTTGTTAGGATATATAGTTGAAGTATACTATATATGGAACTATACTTAGTATTCGGCAATGTCTTTTGACTTAAGCCTGAAGAATAAAGAACTGAACTGAACTGTATTTACATAGGACTGTATTGCAGTAGACTTGTGGAGAATTGTACACGTCCGGTTAGACGTGTAAACCCCCTGGTTGGCTTGGTAGCGGCCTCGATAGAGGAGGAGATTCTGTTGCGGGGAGAGTCTTTGAATTTTCTATAGAATGATAGAAATTTGTGTTTTGGGGTTAATAGACGTTTTGACCTTTATAGGTGAAAGTACTAAGAGTAGCGTATTCTACTCGAGGAGTGGAAAGGGCTAGCAAGGTTGTAGTACTTGGAGCATTTTGCTTATTGTCGATAAATCGTCGCGAGGTATGTGAACCTCTTCCTATCTTTTCTAGCATGATTGTTGTGAACTATGTATTACGGTGAGCGTCACGTGTGCTAAGTGATTTGGTTGGTTTAAAACATAGGGTGTTATAATAGCTTTATGGGAAGTTAGTTATAACGACCTTATGTAAGTGAAAATGGTTTACTGATGTTAGAAGTTAAGAGACTTGATCTTATAAGATAAGAGACTTAACTTATTTGTTTTAATGTGGATGTTTGTGTGAAACCTCATTCGTGAGTAATGAGTACTTGGTTTTAAAGGGATAATGTTTCTTGATTTGGGAATCGAGAATGTGCATCGACAGACCCCTGCAGCGTTAATAAAAGGAAAATGTATTGATTAATGATGTGTTGTATTAAAACCAGTAGAAACCTCCATCTGCATAGAAACTAAGATGAGACAAAATGATATTACATTTTCTAGATCATGGTTTCTTTGTAATAAGATCGTTATAAACAAGAATAAACTACTCACATATATGACATATGTTACTCAATTGTTCTAAAAGGAATCAAGTGATTAAGTTTGGGAACTATGAAACCATTTGAAAATGAGAAGCTTGAGTAATTGAAACTCGGCAAACTGGAACTTAGGAAAAGAATGTTGTTACTTGATTTTGAAAAGGAAGGTGGGTTGGTCATTCTAATACTACGGGTATCGGGTGACTTTTATAAAAGTAATGGATCTCTTTTAAAAAAGAACTTAACGTATGTAGTACTTTGGGGTTAAAAACCCGGACTTTGGCATAAAATGAAAGTACTTTGAGTTGTGTGAAACTTGCCTATGCTTGTTGTTGTGAAACTTGCCTATGCTTGTTGTTGTGAAACTTGCCTATGCTTGTGATGATAGCCTTTATTGTACAAGCGTTGTGTTTCTGTGTTACCGCGTCTCGATAGAAGTCGGTTGGTAGTTGAGAACTTACTTGGATGTGCGGCGGTGGCGGAGAAATTCCGCAGATGCGTTCTGTTGATAGTATTATTGTTGTTAATCGCTTTGGACATCTCGACACGATCGTAGCGCGCGGGTATGCTTCCATTTTGGTTAAGGTCTTGTGGTTAATCGCTTTGGATATCTCGACACGATCGTGGCGCGCGGGTATGTTTCCATTCGATTATCGCCTTGTGATTTCCTTTTGGACATATCGACACGATGCGTAGCGCTGCGGGTATCGTCCATTTGGAAAGTTGTCTTATTGTTTCCCTTTGGACATCCGACACGATCGTGGCGCGCGGGTATGCTTCCATTTGGATTCTTTGTCTTGTTGTTGAGTCACGTGGACATGTCTACACGATGCGTCAGGGGCATGTGGCCGTAGGACATTGGTATTATTGTTGCATCATGGACATGTCTACACCGTCTGATATTCGGGGCATGCGGCCATAATGCGAACTGATTGATGTTGTGGGCGTGAGACCCATAGTTATATTGGAGTGATGATTGTTTTATGTTGTGAGCGTAGTTTGGTTATCATACATGTCTCTGCTTTATATAGACTAGTATGATTTCATTCTGATATGTTATGCATTTCACATACTTGGTACTGTTGTACTAACCTCCTTGAGGCTGCGTTCATGCCGCGGTAGAGTACATCGATCGTGGATCCTCGCTCTTAGGATCACGATTCAGCATTTGAAGCTCCGTTTCTCGGAGGCTTATCTTTTAGTAGGTGTTCCACGAGTTGTAGGTTCTTGTACATTCGGGGTATGGCGGGGCCACTGTCGTCATAGTCATGTATATCTTAAGTGCTGTAATCTTGTTGTGGGCGGGGTTGTAAAAGGATTAAACTATTCGGAGTTTTATGTATATCTTGAAGGCAAGCTGTTTTTGGTTGCTTTGTTTATTTATTATATCTCTTGTTAAATGACTCATGTGTTATGTTCCGCTGATTTTCTCGATGTATGTATCACTAGGGTGCAGGGTAAGGCACGATGCTTGAACGGGCAGTCGTTACAATATATATAACCCAAGTTTTTGCGATTCATCCCAGCATAAATGGGACTCTGCACCTACAGGAAGTAAACAACTATGGCGGGACGGGGCCGCCATACCTCACCGAACAAAACTAATTACAACGAAAGCATACCAGCGGTAGAGCCTCGGAGAAGATGGAGCTCACGACACCAACGCAAAGATCCTAAGGATGCGGATCTAGCACCGCTTGCCCTTATGCGGCATGAATGCGGCCCAAGGAGAGTCGATACAACGGTACTAAGTATGCGAAAGCGTAAAGTACTTAAATGAAAACATATCATTTTAAAACCAGTTTACAAATATGTATGAAACAACGAGAAACCGCACATAGTGCCACATCACAAACAAGAGCAATAATAGGTAAGCGTAGCAGGTCTTTTCTAGGCTGCGAATGATCGAGCGGGGCCAATTGCGTAGTATCACCATGCAAGCCTAATCCTAGACTCCGTAGTCGCATAGGCCACTCACATAGGCCGCGTGGGTACATAACCCGCGTCGAGGGTAGCTACTCCTCGACATCGTCTGGACTCGTAGTCCACGTGGCCCACATAGACCGCGTGAGGTATAACCCGCATCACTAACACGGAACTCCGTAGCTCGCATAGGTCCCTGGACCCGCGTGAGGTATTCTCGAATCATGGTCCTGGACCGCGAGTCTACCCGCGTCGGAGGCGACAACCCCGGTAATATGTCAAGAGGTGAGTGATATTACACTAACATAACGACTTATCGTTAAACAACATAAGCACAACAAGAATACTCTCTTATACAAGCGTTACAAGACACTAACACACATAGCATCATATCAAGTCTACTTATCAAACCATCTTAATATTCTTTTCACAATTCAATATAAGTCCATTTATAAACACATAGGCAAACTGTTTCTTTTATCATTCTTAAGTGGTTATACTTAACTTCCCATAAGGCTAGTATAACTCTTAAGCTTACATTTAAAACCAATTAGTTCTCTTACATTAAAAATGATTCGATATTCTTTTGAAATGCTTTGGATCTTTATTATTCGGCTTAAGCGTGAGGCATTCGTAGTAAGTATTGTCGAGCTTAAGTCAAAGACATTGCCGTAGTTAATATTCAGTTAACACATGTGTCACGACCCGAACCCGGGCCCGTGACTGGTGCCTTACCCCGGGCACCCTAGTGATTCAACATCAGAGAAAATCAGCGGAAATAAAAACATGAACATGAATTTAGAGACAAAATAAATAAACAGGCCAACCAAGCAGTTGCCTCCATCATATATACATAAATACCGAACAGTTATCCTTTTTACAAACCACCTTGTGCGATGCTCTGAGACCTCTAAGAGTTTATACAACAACTATGACGGGACGGGGCCCGCCATACCACAGATGTACAAGAACCTACGGACTCGGGGTAACATACCAAAGATAAGCCTCAGAAGAACGGAGCTTCCCAACACTGAAAGGTGATCCTAAAAGCGAGGATCGGCGGCCGATGTACCTCTACTGCGGCATGAACGCGGCCGAAGGAGGTCGATCTGGCAGTACCAAGTATGTGAAGCGTAAATCAGATGGCGAAATCATAATAGTCTATAAAAGCGAGAGAGCGGTATGATAACCAAACTACGATACATACACATATGATTATATCAATTCGGTCTCACGCCCAACATCAATCTGCGTGGAGTACGCCGCCGCTGCTGGCGATGCATGATATGATAACAACAAGATAGCAATCCAAATGGGAGCATACGTGCGCTTACGTCGTGTCGATATGTCCAAAGGAACAAATAAGACAACATTCCAAATGGAAGCATGCGTGCGCTACGCATCGTGTCGATGAGTCCAAGGAAACAACAAGACGGCATTCCAAATGGAAGCATGCGTGCGCTACGCGTCGTGTCGTATGTCCAAGGAAACAATAAGACGGCATTCCAAATGGAAGCATTCGTGCGCTACGCGTCGTGTCGATATGTCAAAGGAAACAATAAGCAACAAGCGGTAATCAAAGTGGAAGCATGCGTGCGCTACGCATCGTGTCGATATGTCCAAGTGATTTAACAAAGTAACACTATCAGCGAGGCGTGCGTGGAATTTCTACGTCCTTTGCACGTCCAAGTAAGTTCTCAACAAGTCAACCGACCCTCCATCGAGAGACGCGGTAGTATAGAAACACAATCTTTGCACAACAAAGGCTATCACCGCAAGCATAGGCAAGTTATACACAACTCAAAGTACTTTCATTTTATGCCAAAGTCCGGGTTTTAACCCTAAAGTACTACGTACGTTAAATTCCTTTTTAAAGAGAGCTAATCCTTTTCTAAAAGTCACGATACGTAGTATAAAAATAGAGTGACTTATATCTTTTAAGTAAACCAAAACAACTTCCATACTTTCCTTTTTAAAACCAAATTAAGGCAACACCATGCCTTCTTTTTTTTGACCAAAACACTTTTCTTTTTAAAGTCAAGTTACCACATTAAAACCAATGATAAAACCTTTCTTTTGTTTTCATAAGGTCGTTATAACCAACTTCCCATAAAGTTGTTATACACCTTATGTTTTAAACCATTTAAGACAACACAATGCCTTTCTTTTCCTAAAGTTCGGTTTGCCTAATTTCAAATACACAAGTCTTTTTTTGAAAAGTTCATAGTTGAATGTCTTAATCTCTTTTAAAACAATTGAGTAACATATGCCTTAGGCGAGTAGGTTATTCTTGTTCATAATCAATCTTATTAGCAGCCATGATCTAGAAATGTAATATCATTTTGTCTCATCTTAGCTTACATGCGGATGGAGGTTTCTCTGGTTTTAATAATACTTAATTATTCAATACATTTCCCTTTATTAACTATTTGCGGTGGTTTGTCGATACACATTCGATTTCGAAATCGGTAAAACATTATTCCTTCCAAAAACCAAGTACTCATTACTCACGAATGAGGTTTCACACAACATCCATATTAAGTCAAGTCTCTTAACTTCTAAACCATTAAACCATTCTTTTATCTCTCTTGGCGTTACACTAACTTTTCATAAAGTGGTATAACTTTTATGTTTTCAAACCAAGTATACACTTCTTCCAAAAGGTTTCTTAATCTCTTAGAATACTTGAGGTTCTTTTACATCAAGTCGGTTATAAGTCAAATCGGTTATCTTTTAAAAACCACAAAGCATTTCTCATTTACATAGAGTTGTTATAACGACTTCCCGTAAAGCCGTTATAACACTTTATGTTTAAAGGCAATCAAATACATTTAACACGTATGCGTCTACCGTACTACATAGTTATACACATATCATGCTAGAACAGATAGGAAGAGGTTCACGTACCTCGCGGCAGTATCGACTAATAGCAAAACGCTCCAGTACCTCAAGCAAATGCTACACTCTCGATCAAGCGGATCACTCCACACGTAGTACTCTGACCTATAGAGGCCACAAAGCGCCTATTAATATCTTTTAGATCGGCGTAGAATATTCTCGAAAATTCGCGCGCCTCCCCACATGGCGTAAATCTCCTCTACTGCAAGTAGGCCAAGCCAACCGGGGTGCTACGTCTAACCGGGCGTGTACAATTCTACTACGGTAATGCTACACAAGTCTCCATGTCTGATCTATGTAATTACTGATTCGATTCTCTTCTTTAAATTGGGCTTAAGTCGCGAAGACATTGCCGTAAGTATTATTCGAGCTTAAGTCAAAAGACATTGCCGCACACTTATACTGTTCCGTTCTATATATAGTATACTTCAACTTTATAGTCCTACCACATGTAATTTCGAATTACAATCGAAGGTCAAGAGTGTTTACCTCGATAAGCCCAAAATTATCAGAGTTTAAATGTCGATCTGAGCAAGGTTTAGCTCACTGCTCGTGCGCTCAGACCGCTCAACCAACCCTTAGAAGTTCTAACCAACTTCTACTTATAACTTCAACTACGGGTGAAGATTTACTTAGGGTTTCGTTTTTGTGGTGAGGAAGTATAATAGTATTTTACGGGCTTTTGTACAAGTGTAACTTTGGGAATACTACAAGGTATTTGGGCGATGTATTTGGACATTATAACACTACTAGGAGAGTATTTCTATACCACAAAAGGGGGGTATTTATACGAGACAACAAGGCTAGGGGGGTACCCCTCGGCTAGAGCACCTGAGGGGAGGAGGCCTCGGCGAGACTCCGAAGGAGGGGAGAGTTGGGCGAACTCGACACTAAAGGGGAGGATATTTAACACTTAGAAAAGATTTTGGATGAAGAAAGTTCATCACTTAGAGGGTATTTATAGGTCAAGTGAAGGCCAACCAATGGCCAAGATGAAGACAAGTGCATAGCAAGTGTAAGGCCAAGATTTAGCCATGTGCTACCTTATCCATCTACACAAAAATATCCTACCTAACCCTTGACCAAAATTTCACACCAAAAGCGTGCAAGACTTAGCCCAATTGTCGTCGACCTCTTCCAATGTGAGGGTGACACATGTCACCCTCCGTTGGTCCAAAATGTTTCGTCTCGGAAAAATCCATAAAAATTATTAATGACATAGCGAATTTTCCCTTGGAAAGTGGAAGCGTTTAGTCGAACGACTCCTTTCGGGTGTTGTGTACAAATTTGAAACTAGCCAACTTTAAGGCTCAAATTGTATCGTCGCCCTCGCGTACATACTCTGGAAATACGGGGTATAACATTCTCCCCTCGTAGAAACATTCGTCGAATGTTCCTTCTCAACAGAATAACGAAGAAGTTCTTCTAACAAGTTGCCAGCGCCACACGGCCACGAAATATCTGCGTTCTCTTCCTTCGTACTCATCGTGCCGCCTACCGGACACTTGAACTCTTCTAGTATCGTACCACACTTGATCATCGCTTGGTTCCCGATACTTTGGAGTCACGACCTCGAACTTGGTCATCTTACTAGCTTCACTCTGTCTTGCGATCCGCACGGTCGAACATATCCACGAACTCATACGATGGTTATCTAATCATGGGCCTAGCGCCCTCGTGACCTACCACTGGCGGGACCACCGGTGACCCCACTTTGAAACGGCGCGGGTTGGCCTCAGCATAGCTGACCCGACCCACTTACGCATCACGCTCTTGTTCCCGATCCGGAACAATCTTACCTCTGGTCATGAAAGCTACCACTTCCATTTTACACTACCCAGGAAATTTTCCCCACAATTACTCGTATGATAATACATTCGACAAAGATCACGTAAGATCTTGTGCTCAAGCGACCTTACATCTAATGTCTCATGTAATATTCTAAGGTTCATCATTTCTCACTTTGAGCTTACCCTTTTTCACTAACGGGTTTCTAAATCACATTTTAGCACAAAGCTATCGAACATAACACTAAACACATCATCACAACATCAATACATACAAAACTCTAGAGGTTAAGGATATACGAAAATAGGCGATTGGAGGATCGCTAAAGCGGGAACTTCCACGCGACCTCTGGTGGTCGCGGTGTATGAACATCTGCTGACTATGGGAGGTGAAGAACCATGGCCCGATCCGTGATCTGTGCTATCTACCAGCGCTACCCACAGTGGACAATTTCTCCCAAAATGGCCTGCTGTCGCATGTAAAACAAACTCCGGACTAGCGACACTCCCAGTGGAGTCTACCACGGCCAGTCCTGGCGAGGTAGGGGTGGCTTGGTGGCTAACACCTCTGTTCTCGAAAATCCGAACCCTTGGAGCCACGACACGCTCACGAATACTCTGGGTGCTCACGAAGATTGCGGAGGACCACTCTGTCTTGGCGGAGGCGCATAACTAGTCTGCTTGGCGGTCCGCCTCGAAAGTCACCAAAGGACCTGCTGTTACGGCCTCTTCTGCGACCTTGGTTATTTCGTCGATTTCTCGCTCCTCGCCTCGAGTGCATAAGCTGCATGCGGGCAATGTCGTGCGGTGAAGAGCTACACCGAACAACTCTCGCTAGGTAATCATCGAGCCTGTAACATATCGGTGCACTCGATCCTCCATACTAGCTACTAATGCGGGGCGTCTGGGCGATGAGTCGAACTCCACATTGTACTCGAGCAAATGCGCGGATTACGCGCAACACCAAAAATCTGCGCGAGCCCTCGCCGTATGTGGCGGCGAAGTGTGCAAGAAATGCCTTTGAGAACTTCGTCCCATAAAGCGGAAGTGCATGCTCTCCCGGGGCGGCTCGCGAATCAAACGATCATTGCGGTATCACGCGGCCGATGCGAACCTAGGACCACCGACTCGGTCTCCGATGCCTTGATCACTCTCATGATCCGCTGCAACTGCCGGATGAACTCCTGCGGATCATCCTCAGGCCTCGACCCATAAAACTCTGGCGGGTTATATCTCAGAAAATCTCGTAATCTCAAGCATGCGCTCGGGGTGAACTACGGGTGCTCTGGGTGGAAGGCTGCTGCGTCGATCTATCCTCAGTCGGCCTGACCACGGCCGTGGCGGGCCATCTCGCGTAACCCGTCTCCTGCGCGGCTGTGGGGTGGAGGCTCAGTGCTGCGGTCTCTGTAGAGGCTGCATTTGCTCTACTCGTATCTCCTCTGTTGCCTTGCCGCCACGGGCGGGTTGCCTTGCGCGGAGGCATAGCGGTAAAGCGAGATCGTCGGAGGGTCGACTTACAACACGGCTCGAAGGCACGATCTCGGAATGAGAAGAATGAAACCAATCCTAAATGTCCTATAGCCTCACGATTATAGATGTGGTGCCTGACACCAGATAATCAAGACTCTACTAGACATGGTGCGTAGACACTTTCAGAGGACTAAGCGCTCACGATACCACTTTGTCACGACCGAACCGGGCGTGGTGGTGCCTACCGGGCACCACAGTGATACAACATCGAGAGAAAATCGTGGAAATAAAAACATGAACATGAATTTAGAGACAAAATAAATAAGCAGGCCAGCAAAGCAGTTGCCTCATCGTATATACATAAATACCGAATAGTTATCCTTTTTACAAACCACCTTGCAGATTACTCTGGACCTCAGAGTTTATCTGACAACTATGGCGGGACGGGGCCGCCATATACCACGAATGTACAGAACCTCTGGACTGGGGTAACATGCAAAGATAAGCCTCAGGAAGGCAGACTTCAACCGGCTGAAAGGTGATCTAAGCGGGGATCGGCCGATGTACCTCACTGCGGCGTGACGCGGCCCGAAGGAGGTCGATCTGGCGGTACCAAGTATGTGAAAGCGTAAAATCATGGCGAAATCATAATAGTCTATAAGCGGGAGACATGTATGATAGCAAACTACGATACATACATATGATTATATCAATTCGGTCTCGCGCCAGCATCAATCACGCGTGGAGTACGCCGCCAGCTGGCGATGCATGATATGATAACAACAAGATAGCAATCCAAATGGGAGCATACGTGCGCTACGCATCGTGTCGGTATGTCGAAAGGAACAAATAAGACAACATTCCAAAGGAAGCATGCGATGCGCTACGCGTCGTGTCGATGAGTCGAAGGGAAAGCAACAAAGGCGGCATTCCAAATGGAAGCATACCCGTGCGCTACGCGTCGTGTCGATATGTCGAAGGAAACAATAAGACGGCATTCCAAATGGAAGCATGCGATGCGCTACGCGTCGTGTCGATATGTCGAAGGAAACAATAAGCAACAAGCGGTAATCAAAGTGGAAGCATGCGATGCGCTACGCGTCGTGTCGGTATGTCCAAAGTGATTTAACAAAGTAACACTATCAGCGAGGAGCGTGCGTGGAATTTCTCGTCCTTTGCGCGTCCAAGTAAGTTCTCAACAAGTCAACCGACCTCCATCGAGAGGCGGTAGTATAGAAACACAATCTTTGCACAACAAAGGCTATCACATGGCATAGGCAAGTTATACACAACTCAAAGTACTTTCATTTTATGCCAAAGTCGGGTTTTAACCCTAAAGTACTACGTCGTTAAATTCCTTTTAAAGAGAGCTAATCCTTTTCTAAAGTCACGATACAGTAGTATAAAAATAGAGTGACTTATATCTTTTAAGTAAACCAAAACAACTTCCATACTTTCCTTTTTAAAACCAAATTAAGCAACACCATGCCTTCTTTTTGACCAAAACACTTTTCTTTTTAAAGTCAAGTTACCACATTAAAACCAATGATAAAACCTTTCTTTTGTTTTCATAAGGTCGTTATAACCAACTTCCCATAAAGTTGTTATACACCTTATGTTTTAAACCATTTTAAGACAACCTGATGCCTTTCTTTTCCTAAAGTTCGGTTTGCCTAATTTCAAATACACAAGTCTTTTTTTGAAAAGTTCATAGTTGATGTCTTAATCTCTTTTAAAACAATTGAGTAACATATGCCTTAGGCGAGTAGGTTATTCTTGTTCATAATCAATCTTATTAGCAGCCATGATCTAGAAATGTAATATCATTTTGTCTCATCTTAGCTTCATGCGGATGGAGGTTTCTCTTGGTTTTAATAATACTTAATTATTCAATACATTTCCCTTTATTAGCTGCGGTGGTTTGTCGATACACGTTACGATTTCGAAATCGGTAAAACATTATTCCTTCCAAAACCAAGTACTCATTACTCACGAATGAGGTTTCACACAAACATCCATATTAAGTCAAGTCTCTTAACTTCTAAACCATTAAACCATTCTTTTATCTCTCTTGGCGTTACACCTAACTTTTCATAAAGTGGTATAACTTTTATGTTTTCAAACCAAGTATACACTTCTTCCAAAAGGTTTCTTAATCTCTTAGAATACTTGAGGTTCTTTTACATCAAGTCGGTTATAAGTCAAATCGGTTATCTTTTAAAAACCACAAACATTTCTCATTTACATAGAGTTGTTATAACGACTTCCCGTAAAGCGTTATAACACTTTATGTTTAAAGGCAATCAAATACATTTAACACGTATGCGTCTACCGTACATAGTTATACACGTATCATGCTAGAGCAGATAGGAAGAGGTTCACGTACCTGCGGCAGTATCGACTAATAGCAAAGCGCTCCAGTACCTCAAACCGTGCTACACTCTCGGTCAGCGGATCACTCCACCGTAGTACTACAACCTATAGAGGCCCTGGCGCCTATTAATATCTTTTAGATCGGCGTAGAATATTCTACGAGAAAATTGGCGTCTCCCCACATGGCAGCGTAAATCTCCTCATCTAGAAGTGCTACCAAGCCAACCGAGGGGTTAACACGTCTAACGGACGTGTACAATTCTACTACTGCGGTAATGCTACACAAGTCTCATGTCTGATCCTATGTAATTCTGATTCGATTCTCTTCTTTAAATTGGGCTTAAGTCGCAAGACATTGCGTAAGTATTATTCGGGCTTAAGTCAAAAGACATTGCGCACAATTATAATGTTGAGTTCTATATATAGTATACTTCAACTATATATTCCTACAACATGTAATTTCCAATTACAATAGAAGGTCAAGAGTGTTTACCTCGATAAGCCCAAAATTATCCGAGTTTAAATGTCGATCTGAGCAAGGTTTAGCTCTACTCGTGCGCTCAGGCCAGCTCCAACCAACCCTTAGAAGTTCTCACCAACTTCTACTTATAACTTCAACTACGGGTGAAGATTTACTTAGGGTTTCGTTTTTGTGGTGAGGAAGTATAATAGTATTTTACGGGCTTTTGTACAAGTGTAACTTTGGGAATACTACAAGGTATTTGGGCAAGGTATTTGGACATTATAACACTACTAGGAGAGTATTTCTATACCACAAAAGGGGTATTTATACGAGACAACAAGGCTGGGGGTACCCTCGGCTAGGAGCACCACATGGGGAGGAGGCCTCGGCGAGACTCTCGAAGGAGGGGAGAGTTGGGCGAACTCGACACTAAAGGGGAGGATTTTTAACACTTAGAAAAGATTTTGGATGAAGAAAGTTCATCACTTAGAGGGTATTTATAGGTCAAGTGAAGGCCAACCAATGGCCAAGATGAAGACAAGTGCATAGCAAGTGTAAGGCCAAGATTTAGCCATGTGCTACCTTATCCATCTACACAAAAATATCCTACCTAACCCTTGACCAAAATTTCACACCAAAAACGTGCAAGACTTAGCCCAATTGCCGTCAACCTCTTCCGATGTGAGGTGACACATGTCGCCTCCCGTTGATCCAAAATGTTTCGTCTCTCGGAAAAATCCATAAAAATTATTAATGACATATCGAATTTTCCCTTGAAAGTGTGGAAAGCGTTTCGTCAACGACTCCTTTCGGGTGTTGTGTACAAATTTCGAAACTAGCCAACTTTAAGGCTCAAATTGTATACGTACGCCCTCACGTACATACTCTGGAAATACGGGGTATAACAACATGTACGTCTACCGTACTACATATATATTGTAAAATATCATGCTTTAGGAAGAATCACATACCTACCGTGAAAACCACACCGAAGTTGAATATGTCGCTGAAGAATCGACTATAATAGTCGGAACACGTCTATCAGCGTTCATACTACTTTATGCTTGATTCTAAGCAGAGGGTTCTATATCCTACGGAAAATTGGCGACACTTCCCTGCGGTGAGCTACTCGAGTCTCTGTGAAAACGATCTATGTAAATCTGATTCGATTATTCTTCTTTTAAAACCCTTCTACTGTGATAACAGTTCAATTCTATTCTTTAATATCCTTCTAAGTATTTATACTTATTTCTATACTTCTACAGTATGTATTCTCTAATTACAAGAGAAGGACAAGTTCATTACCTCGGTAAGCCCAATAATATCCTAGATAAAAGTCGCGCCTGAGCAAGGTTTAGCTCTAGGTTATGCGCTCGGTAGCTCCAAGAAACCTTAGAAGTTCTTCACAACTTCTACTAAGGACTAAGGGATTTGGGCTAGGGTATTTTGGGCATTATAACAATACTAGAAGGCAACTTTTCTACCAAGGGAGGAGGGGTAGATTTCGGCTAGGCTAGGGGGGGGAGGCCTCGGCCAACTTCACTCAAGGGGGGGGGGGGGAGTAAGCGTTGGACCAAATGCTCACAAAGGAGAGGAAGGATTTTCAAGACTTGGAAGTAATTTTGTGGATGAAGAACTCTTCGTCTAAGGGGTTATTTATAGGTCAAGCCATGGCCAACCAAGGGCCAAGATGATGCCAAGTGCATGGCATGTGTAGGGTGAGGATTTAGGCAAGTGTCCATTCTATCTACTACACACAAATATCCTACCAACTCCTTGACTTGTGCAAAGGCACAAAAGCGTGTCATTCAAGTCCATTCGTCGATGGGCGATTTCAAATCCATCAATTGGAGGTGCCAAGTGTCTCCCTCCGTTGGTCCAAAATGTTTCGTCTCTGGAAAAATCCGCAAAAATTAGAAATGGCATAGCGGAATTTTCCTACGGAAGTGTGGAAGCGTTTAGTCGGAAAACGATTCTTTTAGCGAGTTGTGCACAATTTTCGAACTTGGCCTAACTTTAAGGCTAAACTTTCGTACGTACGCCCTTACGTACATACTCCGGAAATACGGGGTATAACATTCAGATCCGAGAGGTTGCCGAGTCTTCCATCGTTGAGGAAGTAAAGAGGCGACAATATGAGGATCCAGTTATGATCTGATGTCGAATCGACTCTCAGGAGAGAAGAGCACAGTTGAGTAGCACGGATGGGGTGCTATGGTGAGATAGATTGCGTGTACGGTCTTTGCAGGACTAGTCGGCGAGTTTTAGGAGAGCACGCGGTGCTTATTGCTCTAATTGTTTGGGGCCGACTAAGTCGTGTCGTGACCTCAGATGTATGTATGGGTAAGATGACCGGAAAAGGGACATAGCGGAGTTTACTGCTTAGTGTCCGAGTTAGTAGCAGGTCATGGTTGTGTACGAAGCCCGGTGGGCTATTGCAGCGATTGAAATCCCAACCTAGATATGAGGTAATTAATATAGATCTTGTTACAAGGTGACATCGTACTCGGAGAGTGCGACTCGCAGAGTCATGGTAAGTGAATTTGGTTGTCACGACCGAACCGGGCGTGGTGGTGCCTTACCGGGCACCCTAGTGATACAACATCGAGAGAAAATCAGCGGAAATAAAAACATGAACATGAATTAAGAAAAGATAAATAAGCAGGCCAACCAAAGCGATTTGCCCATCGTATATACATAAATACCGACGAGTTATCCTTTTTACAAACCACACTTGCCGATTACTCTGGACCTCTAAGATTTTACAACGGCTATGACGGGACGGGGCCACGCCATACCACGAATGTATAAGAATCTGACTCGTGGTAACATACCAAAAGATAAGCCTCAGAAGGAAGCAGCTTCAATCTGTTGAAAGGTGATCCTAAGCGGGGATCGGCGGCCGATGTACCTTTTACTGCGGCATGAGCGGCCCGAAGGAGTCGATCTGGCCAGTACCAAGTATGTGAAGCGTAAAATCACGTAAATGAAATCATAATAGTCTATATAAAGCGGGAGACATGTATGATAACCAAACTACGATTCCAACATAGAAGCGATCATGTCAAGTCGGGGACTCACGCCTCAAAGTCATCCTCGTACGTGGAACTTCTTCCTCTTGGCGATCTAGGTACAAATCATGTGATACGTATAACGGTCTCGGCCCATCTTATGGACCCGATATAGAAAGCGTGTGGAATACATTCCGGATGAACGGTAGTCGATGAAATACATTCGGATGAGCCGGTAGTCAGTGATATACATTCGGATGAGCCGTAGTCGAGTGAAATGCATTCGGATGAACCGGTAATCAAGTGAAATACATTCGGATGAACCGGTAATCAAGTGAAATACATTCGGATGACCGGTCAAGTGAAATACATTCGGATGAACCGGTAATCAAGTGAAATACATTCGGATGACCCGGTAATCAAGTGAAATACATTCGGATGACCCGGTAATCAAGTGAAATACATTCGGATGACGTGTAATCAAGTGAAATACATTCGGATGAACCGGTAGTCGAGTAGAACACGATACTTGCACAACAAGGCTATCACCGTAACATGGTCAAGTTTCATAACAACAAGCATAAGCAAGTTACACACGACTCAAGGTACTTTCATTTTATGTCAAAGTCGGATTTTAACCTTAAAGTACTACGTCAGTTAAATTCCTTTTAAGATCCATTTCTTTTACAAAGGTCACCCGATACGTAGTATAAAATTGGAGTGACTAACATTGTTAAGTAAACCAAAATGCTTTCCTTTGTAAAATCAAGTAACAACCTTATTTTCCAAGCGTTCAAGTTTGCCTAATTTGAATGCTCAAGTTTCTCATTTTAGAAAAAGGTTTAGTAGTTCATAGTTTTAAATCCTTTAAAACATAATTCTCCTTTAAACCTTTTGAGACACCTATGTCTTATAAGTGAGTAGGTTATTCTTGTTTATAATCAATCTTATTAAGCGACCATGATCTAGGAAATGTCATTTTGTCTCATCTTAGCTTCTATGCGGATGGAAGTTTCTCTTGGTTTTAATAATACTAAATCTGTCGAGAACATTTCCTTTTATTAACGCTGATGGTTTGTCGATACACATTCGATTTCGAAATCGATAAAACATTTTAAGCCGTTATACCTAACTTCCCATAAAGCTAGTATAACTCTTAAGTTTCAAAAACCAAGTATTACTTCTTTTCTCAAAATGATTCAAAAATCTTTTGAAATACTTCAAGTTCTTTATTATCACATAGCTTGACCGATTATAGTTCAAATCGGTTACCTCTTAAAAACCACAAGTGTTTTCTTACCTACATAAAGTTATTATAACCACTTCCCATAAAGCCGTTATAACACTTTATGTTTTAAACCAATCAAATACATTTAGCACGTATGCGTCTACCGTACTAGATAGTTCACACATATCATGCTAGAAGAGATAGGAAGAGGTTCACATACCTCGAAGATTATCGACTAATAGCAAAAGCTCCAGTACCTCAAACCGTCGGCTACTCCTTAAGCTAAGTAGACCCAGGCCATACGTAGTACTTGACCTATAGAGGCCCTGATGCGCCTATTAACATTTAGATCTCAATGGAGAATATCCTACAGAAAATTGGCAGACCTCACACATGACGGCGTAAATCTCTCCTATCGAGGTGGCTACCAAGCCAACCGGGGTTAACACGTCGGCCAGGACGTGTACAATTCTACTACACAACAATGCTACACAAGTCTCATGTCTACAATCCTATGTAATTCTGATTCGATTCACTTCTTAAAATTCGGGCTTAAGTCGCGAGACATTGCAGTAAGTATTATTCGAGCTTAAGTCGAAAGACATTGCCGCACAACTATGTTGATTCTATATATAGTATACTTAACCATATACTCCTACAACATGTAATTTCCAATTACAACGAAGGTCAAGAATGTTTACCTCGATAAGCCCAAAATTATCCGAGTTTATATGTCGATCTGAGCAAGGTTTAGCTCCTACTCAGTGCGCTCAGGCCGCTCAACCAACCCTTAGAAGTTCTAACCAACTTCACTAATAACTTCAACAACGTGTGAAGATTTACTTAGGGTTTCGTTTTAGTAGTGAGGAAAGTATAATAGTATTTTACGGGCTTTTGTAAAAGGGTACTTTGGAAAGTACTACAAGGTATTTGGCTAAAGTATTTTGGGCATTATAACAATACTAGGAGAGTATTTCTATACCACAAAGGGTATTATACGAAAACCACTAGGCTAGGGGTACCCTCGGCAGGGCACCACAAAGGGGGGGGAGGGGGTTTCGGCCCAGGCCTTCTCAAAGGGGAGAGGGGCTATGGGGCGAGCAAGCAAGAGGGAGGGAAAGGTTTTCAAGACTTAGACAATTTTTGGATGAATAAGTTCATCAACTTAGAGGGTATTTATAGGTCAAGAAATGGCCAACCAATGGCCAAGATCTATCCAAGTGTAAGGCAAGTGTAAGGTCAAGATGAAGCCATGTGTTTGTGGGTCCCACTTGCTCATCAACTACACAAAATATCCTACCTAACCCTTGACCACATTTTTGCACAAAAGCGTGCTCACCCTTCCCTTTGGCGTCGACCTTCTTCGATGTGAGGTGACACATGTCACCCTCCGTTGGTCCAAAATGTTTCGTCTCTCGGAAAAATCCATAAAAAATATTAATGACATAGCGGAATTTTCCCTACGGCTAATGGAAAGCGTTTAGTCGGCGACTCCTTTAGGTAGTTATGCACAAATTGAAACTTGCCTAACTTTAAGGCTCAAATTATAATACGTGCGCCTCACGTACATACTACGAAATACGAGGGTATAACATTCTCCTCCTTAGAAACATTCGTCCCGAATGTTCCTTCTCAAGCGGATAACGATAAAGTTCTTCTAATAAGTTGCCAAGCGCCACAGTACGAAACAACACGTGCGCGCAAATACTTATATCGAGTCACGAGGAAACACCTCTAACATCACAAACTTTTGTCACTTTGCGCGAGGTTCTAGTGTCACTCGGCGACCAACAAATGGTGCCGGACTGCATCGATTCACGAGGTCTAAAATATACATCCTTCGCACCTTCTCGCTTTACAAGAAATGATCATATCTATGCTCGCAATACATGCTCGCCTCTACCCTTACTCGTCGTACTCTTCTCGAACTCTTGAACTCTTCTAGTATACGTACCACACTTCAGTTATCGCTCCAGTTCTCCAAACCTTGGAGTCACCACCTCCACCTTGGTTATCTTACTAGCCTCAATCTTCCTTAAGGCCACTTAGGCCTTCACGATCCGCCAGTCGAACATATCCACGAACTCATCGATGGTCATCTAAACTTGGGCCTAGCACCCTCGTGACCCTACCGCTGGCGGGACCACCTGAGTGACCCACCATTCCGGACTCACGGGTTGACACGCAACACGTCCTCGGCGAGCCTGCGCCCGCCGACTCTCTCGTTTCTCGATCCGGAATAACCTTGCTAAATCACATCATGAAAGATACCACTTTCATTTACCCAACCCAGAGACTTATCACACAATATTTTCTAGGCATAAAATGCACTCTGACAAGGATCACTCGCAAAATCTTGTACTCAAGCGGCGCTACATCTAAGGTCTCAAGCTGTAATATTCTAAGGTTCATTATTTTCTCACCCCCCAGGCTTACCCTTTTTCCCCAACCAGGTTCCTAAATCACATTTTAGCACAAATCTATCCGAACATAACACTTAACACATTAACATAACATCAAAATATACAAGCCTCTAGATGGTTAAGGATATACAGAAGCTACCGCTCACTCTAATCATAAGTGCACTGCCTGCATGTATGAAAGCGATGAACACCGCCATCGATCCGGTGAGGCTGCGCCAGCTGCGGTACCTCTCTATAAGCAGTCTCGTCCACATGGCACGGCGGCGCGGTGAAACAAGCACCGATAAAAAGCGACATTTCCGGGATGATGTTTGCCACATCGTGCTGGCGAGGGGACATGAATCCTGGCGGCTAGCACTCGCGTAAACTGTGAACGGAAGCCACGGAGCTCGACCAACTCGAATACCGAGCGACATGAAGGCGTGGAGGACCACTGCTGTCTTGGCGGAGGTACATAACTAGGCTGCTGGCGAGGCGGTCGCCTCGAAAGTTACCAAAGGACCTGCTGTTCGGCCTCTTCTGCGATCTCGGTCATTCCGTCGACCTCTCCGTGCCTCGCATCCTAGTGCATGAGCTTGCATGCGGGCAATGTCCATGCCGTGAAGAGCTACACGTACAAGCCTCGCCAGTAATCGTCGGCCGGTGGCGTAGCGGTGTACTCATCCTCCATATCCGCTACTCTGAGAACATACCGAGCTAATGAGTCGAACTCCACATTGTACTCTCTAACCGTCCGCCGTCACGCCTCAGCGTCAAAAATCGCCGGCGAGCCCTCCTCATGCGTGGAGGCAAGAAATGTGCAAGAAATGCCCTCGAGAACTCGTCCCAAAGCTGGCTGGAAGTGCATGCTCTTCCGGGGCGGCTCGCGAATCAAACGATCAGCTGCGGTATCCGCGCGGTGATGCGAACCAATACCACCGACTACGCCTGCGAGGCTCGATCACTCTCATGATCCGTAGGCTGTCGGATAAACTCACGAGGTCGTCCTCGGCTCTCGATCCATAGAACACCGGAGGCTCTGACTCGGGAAGTCTCGTAGCCTCAGTATGCGCTCGGGGTGAACTACGGTCTTCTTTGAAGTGGAGCTGCTGCGTCGGCCTATCTCATATCGGCCACGACCACGGCGATGGCCAGACCATCTCCTTGTACCCGTCATCGGCTCGGTGTGGGTGGAGGCTCAGTCTTTGTAGTCTCGGCGACCACCTGCTGCGACACTAAACTCTCTTTGGTCTTTGGCGGTGTCGCGAAACCCGCCGTCGGAGAATCTATCTCAGTCTTGGCCAGGGCTGCGCCCTCGTGCTCCTCTGTATCTCACTTGACTCCTCATTGCCTTGCCCGGGCACAGGTTGCCTGCAGCGGAGGCATAGCGGTAAAGGAAAGGAATACGTCGGAGGGTCAAATTTATCACACACTACAGGCACGATCTCGGAATGAGAAGAATGAAACCAATCCTAAATGTCCTGCGACCTCACGATTATAGATGTGGTGCACAACACACGATAATCAAGACTCTACTAGACACGATGCGTAGACACTTTCAGAGGACTAAGCGCTCGATACCACTTTTGTCACGACCGAACCGGGCGTGGTGGTGCCTACCGGGCACCCTAGTGATACAACATCGAGAGAAAATCGTGAAATAAAAACATGAACATGAATTAAGAGAAAAGATAAATAAGCAGGCCAACCAAAGCAGTTGCCTTCATCATATATACATAAATACGACGGTTATCCTTTTACAAACCACGCTTGCGATTACTCTGGACCTCTAAGATTTTACAACGGCTATGGCGGGACGGGGCCCGCCATACCACGAATGTATAAGAATCTACAGACTCGAGGGTAACATACCAAAGATAAGCCTCGAAGGAAACGGAGCTTCCCAATCTGGCTGAAAGGTGATCCTAAGCGGGGATCGGCGGCCGATGTACCTTTTACTGCGGCGTGAGCGCGGCCCGAAGGAGAGTCGATCTGGCAAGTACCAAGTATGTGAAAGCGTAAAATCAGTAAATGAAATCATAATAGTCTATATAAAGCGGAGACATGTATGATAACCAAACTACGATTCCTGACATAGAAGCGATCATGTCAAGTCGGGGACTCGCGCCCTCAAAGTCATCCGCCATGCGTGGAACTTCTTCCTCACTTGGCGATCTAGGTACAAATCATGTGATACGTATAACGAGTCTCGGCCCATCTTATGGACCCGATATAGAAGCGTGTGGAATACATTCCGGATGAACGGTAGTCGATGAAATACATTCCGGATGAGCCGTAGTCAAGTGATATACATTCGGATGAGCCGGTAGTCGAGTGAAATGCATTCGGATGAGCCGGTAATCAAGTGAAATACATTCGGATGAGCCGGTAATCAAGTGAAATACATTCGGATGACCGGTAATCAAGTGAAATACATTCGGATGAGCCGTAATCAAGTGAAATACATTCGGATGACGTGTCAAGTGAAATACATTCGGATGAGCCGGTAGTCGAGTGAAAACACAGTACTTGCACAACAAGGCTATCACACGTAACATGGTCAAGTTTCATAACAACAAGCATAAGCAAGTTACACACGACTCAAGGTACTTTCATTTTATGTCAAAGTCCGGATTTTAACCTTAAAGTACTACGTCCGTTAAATTCCTTTGAAGATCCATTTATTTTACAAAGGTCACCCGATACCCGTAGTATAAAATTGGAGTGAATAACATTGTTAAGTAAACCAAAATGCTTTCCTTTGTAAAATCAAGTAACAACCTTATTTTCCAAACGTTCAAGTTTGCCTAATTCGAATGCTCAAGTTTCTCATTTTAGAAAAAGGTTTCGTAGTTCATAGTTTTAAATCCTTTAAAACATAATTCTCCTTTAAACGTTTTGAGACACCTATGTCTTATAAGTGAGTAGGTTATTCTTGTTTATAATCAATCTTATTAAGCAGCCATGATCTAGGAAATGTCATTTTGTCTCATCTTAGCTTATGCGGATGGAAGTTTCTCTGGTTTTAATAATACTAAATCTGTCCAGAACATTTCCTTTTATTAACGCTGCAGTGGTTTGTCGATACACATTCTGATTTCCGAAATCAGTAAAACATTTTAAAGCCGTTATACCTAACTTCCCATAAAGCTAGTATAACTCTTAAGTTTCCAAAAACCAAGTATTACTTCTTTTCTCAAAATGATTCAAAAATCTTTTGAAATACTTCAAGTTCTTTATTATCACATTGATGGGCCGGTTATAGTTCAAATCGGTTACCTCTTAAAAACCACAGTGTTTTCTTACCTACATAAAGTTGTTATAACCCACTTCCCATAAAGCGTTATAACACTTTATGTTTTAAACCAATCAAATACATTTAGCACGTATCGTCTACCGTACTAGATAGTTCACATATCATGCTAGAAGAGATAGGAAGAGGTTCACATACCTCGCGAAGATTATCGACTAATAGCAAAAGCTCCAAGTACCTCAAACCGTCGGCTACTCCTTAAGCTAAGTAGACCAAGCCATACGTAGTACTTGAACCTATAGAGGCCACAATGCGCTATTAACATTTAGATCTCAATGGAGAATATCCTACGAAAATTGGCGGCCTCCCCCCACATGGCGGCGTAAATCTCTCTCCTCTATCGAGTGGCTACCAAGCCAACCGGGGGTTAACGTCGGCCAGGGCGTGTACAATTCTACTACGGCAATGCTACACAAGTCTCTTGTCTGATACAATCATGTAATTACTGATTCGATTCCACTTCTTAAAATTGGGCTTAAGTCGCAAGACATTGCGTAAGTATTATTCAGCTTAAGTCGAAAGACATTGCCGCACAACTATGTTCAGTCCTATATATAGTATACTTAACCATATACTCCTACAACATGTAATTTCCAATTCTGGAGAAGGTCAAGAATGTTTACCTCGATAAGCCCAAAATTATCCGAGTTTATATGTCGATCTGAGCAAGGTTTAGCTCTACTCGTGCGCTCAGGCCGCTCCAACCAACCCTTAGAAGTTCTAACCAACTTCTACTAATAACTTCAACAACGGGTGAAGATTTACTTAGGGTTTCGTTTTAGTAGTGAGGAAAGTATAATAGTATTTTACGGGCTTTTGTAAAAAGGGTACTTTGGAAAGTACTACAAGGTATTTGGCTAAAGTTGTCACGACGTTAGGGGCCGTGGTCGTGCCTTAAGGGGCACCCAAATAGTCATACATCGAGTAACGGCGGAATATAAAACAAGGCGAAGCAGTTTATAAAATAAGACCACGGTTTATCGATGAAAAGCTTGCCTTTCGGCATAATATAAATAACTCGAAGTTTTGCGATTACATCCCAACTGTACAATAGTACTACAGACCTCTAGGAAGTAAACAACTATGGCGGGACGGGGCCGCCATACCTGATTGTACAAAACTATCTACAATACAGGAGATCATACCCAAAGTAGAGCCTCGGAGAAGATGGAGCTCACGACGCAACGCAAAGATCCTAAGGATGTGGATCTAGCACTGCTTTGCCCACTGCGGCATGAGCGCGGCCCGAAGGAGGTCGATCTGGTACCAAGTATGTGAAACTATAAAGTACTTAAAATGAAATCAAAGTATTTAAAACCTTTTCACAAATACAATCGGTTCAATTGCACATAGTGCCACATCACAACAACGATAATAGGAAAAGCGTAGCAGGTCTATTCTAGGCGCGAATGATCGAAGCAAGGCCAATCGCCCATAGTATCATTCTGCGTGCCTAGTCTGGACTTCGCGGCCAGCGTAGGTCCCACGGACCGCGTGAGATATTTCTCGCATCGGGGCAGCCAACCCCGACATCCGCCTAGGCTCCGCGGCCCGCATAGCCTCAAAGACCGCATAGTCTCAGCGGACCGCATAGGGAGTCCCCGCGTCAGGCTAAGCGCCGGAATGATCAATCACGGAGCATACCGCTGCTCGCATAGTCTCACGACGCGTAGGCCGTATAGACCGCATCAAGGGGCAAGCCGCGGTATAACGATCGAGGGTAGGTGATACGATATGATACAATGGACTTACGGTTAGCAGCGTAAGCCAGCAAGAATGACCCGCTTACGGCATTACAAGACACTAACACGGTGGCGTCATAACATGTCTACTTATCAAACAATCTTACTACATAACGAAATCAATACAAGGCTTTTATAAACAAAACAAATGTGATTCCTTTTTATCTTCTTAAGTTGTTATACTTAACTTCCCATAAAGCGATTATAACTCTTATGCTTTTGTTTTAAAAACCAAATATTTATCTTACGTTAAAAATGATTGATATTCTTTTGAAATGTTTTGTTTTATTTGTTATTCAGGCTTAAGCGGTGAGGCATTCTAGTAAGTATTATTCGAGCTTAAGCGTGAGGCATTCCGTAAGTATTATCGAGCTTAAGTCAAAGACATTGCGTAGTTATTATTCGATTAACACGTACGTCTCCGTACTATATATTATAAAATATCATGCTTTAGGAAGAATCACATACCTTCTCGTGAAAACCACCGCCAAGTTGAATATGTCGCGAGAGAGTCGACTATAATAGTCACGGATATCTATCAAAGGCGCTCACGAGGTCATTCTAAGCGGGGGTTCATAATTCTGGAAAGTCGGGCGTACACAACCACGGTGAGCTATGTAAGTCTCTGTGAAAGCAGTCCTATGTAGTCTGATTCAATTATTCTTCTTTTAAACCGCCTACCGTGATAACAGTTCAATTCTATACGTGATATTCTTCTAAGTATCTAATACTTATTCTAATACTACAACGTAAGTATTCTCTAATTCAAAGAGGTTAGGATTAGTTACCTCGGTAAGCCCAATAATATCCTAGATAAAGTCGCTGAGCAAGGTTTAGCTCCTAAGTTTATGCGCTCAGTGCGCTCCGGTAGCTCCAAGAAACCTTAGAAGTTCTTAACAACTTCTACTAAGGACTAAGGGATTTGGGCTAGGGTATTTTGGGCATTATAACGATACTAGAAGACAACTTTTCTACCAAGGGAGGGGGGTAGATTTCGGCTAGGCTAGGGGGGTAGGCTCTCGGCCACACTACACAAGGGGAGGGAAGAGGTGTTGACGAAAAGCTTAAGGGAGAGGAGAGGATTTTTAGACTTGGAAGATAACTTTGTGGATGAATAACTCTTCATCTCTAAGGGGGTATTTATAGCTCAAGCCTTGGCCAACCAATGGCCAAGATGAAGACAAGTGCAAGGCAAGTGTAGGGTGAGGATTAACTAAACACAAATATCCTACCAACCCTTGACTTGTGCACAAGGCACAAAAAACGTGCCTTGGCTCTCCAATTTCGTCCATGGACGATTCAAGTCCACCAATGGGAGGGTGCCAAGTGTTGCCCTCCGTTGGTCCAAAATGTTTCGTCTCTCGGAAAAATCCGCAAAAATTAGTAATGGCATAGCGGAATTTTCCTACGAAAGGCGTGGAAGCGTTTCGTCGGAAAGCGATTCTTTAAGCGAGTTGTGAACAAAAAAGCGTCGAGCTAACTTTAAAGCCAAACTTTTTATGCGTATTCCCTTACGTACATACTCCGAAATACTGAGGTATAACATTCTCCTCGCCAGAAACATTCGTCGAATGTTCCTTCTCAAACGATTATCGAAGAAGCTTAAGCAGTTAGCAAATGCCACCACGCGGCACAAACAACACTTAGGCATAAATGATAATGGAAATTTACAAGTAGGAAAGTGAATTACACGGAGGTGTGGGGAATAGGTGAGGATACTTACATCTCATGTCCTCCTCGGCTTCCCGTCATCTCCTCTCGAGCTCGTTCGCCACAAGACTTTGACGGAAGCCCGTCCTTCGTCATGAGCGCCTAACACGACGATCGACTATCGCTATGGGAATCTCCTCATACGATAACCCGCCGGTCACACGGACATCGTCAATCGGGTGTACCTAGATGGATCCGATACATCTCCTCGGATAGATCGTGAAACAGGATGCCGCCTCCGGATCGGACGGCAGATCAACTCGTGAGCAACCTTGCCTACCTGCGGACAATCTGAAGCGGCCCGATGTACCTTGGTGAGTTTCCTTCTTCCGAATCTCATCACACCGCCATGGGTGACGCTAGGAAAACCCAATCATCTACTGCGAACTCCGGATCCGAAGCGGCGATGATCTGCATCGACCACATGCGACTCACGGTATCAATAGTCGCTCTCGGATAAGCCGCCTTATCGGCTGCTGCGCACCGTCTGGTCCCACTGCACCTCGCCCACATCGAACCAACCTATAGGCGATCTGCACTTCCATACAAGGCCTCATGGCGCCATCGAATCTTTGGGTGGTAGCTATTATTATCACGAAACTCAACTGAGGCAAATGATCCTCCCAACTACCACGAAGTCAATAACACGGGCTCGCGGCGTATCCTCGAGAGTGCGGATAGTGCGCTCTGCTGTCCGTCTGCATGCGTGGATGAAATGCGATTACTCGAGCTCACTGCGTCCCTAAACCCCTGCGGAAGGACCTCCGAAGTTAGCGTGGCGGGATCCTGCATGCGATATGATCGGTAGGGACTCCATGCGATCGGCGATCTCTCGGATGTAAAGTCTGGCATAATCCTCAGCCGAAAAAGTCGTCCTGACGGGAAGAAAGTGGGCTGATTTCGTCAGCCTGTCGACGATAACCCATATAGAATCATGTCTCCTCTGAGTGCGAGGTAATCCTGTGATGAAGTCCATGTTGATTACCTCCCACTTCCAGGTCGGGATCTCAATCGTCTGTAACAAACCACGGGCCTGCGGTGCTCTACCTTCACTCGCGACAACACGGGCGAGCTACGAACTCGCAGCGTCCTCTTCAAGCCATCCCACCAATACACGGATCTAAGGTCGTGGTACATCTTGGTCGACCGGATGGATGAAATGCTTGTTGTGTGCTTCCCCAGAAGAACTGCTGAAGTCACGAAACATCTGGAACACGATGCGCCCTCAAACCTTAGCACCCGTGGTGCCGCTCAAAGGACCGCTTGCCTCACGAAGAGCTGTATCACGATATCGAATCAAAGCGGGATCCTCGGCGTTGCCTCTTCACCTCCTCAACGATGGAAGACTCGGCAACCTCACGAACTCTAACTTGCTGCTATCGAGAATCAATCAAGCGGACACGAGGCTCGCTGGCGATGCAAATCACGAACCATGTCCCTCCTCTCTGCTGCACATCGATAGGCTCCCATCGACCTACGACTAAGGCATACGCCACAACATTGGCCTTCCGGGTGGTACGGGATATCAACATCGTAATCCTTAAGCAACTCTAACCACCGTCTGCATGCAAGTTCGGCTCCTGCGGGTGAAGATATCTTGGAGGCTCTTGTGGTGCGTATAAATATCCACGTGAACCCCATACAAATAGTGCCTCGGATCTTGGCGTAAATCACGGTACGCTAACTCCAATCATGGGTGGGGTAGTTCTCTCGTGTTTCTTGGTGTCGGGATGCATATGCTATAACCTGCCATGCTGCATCAACACACATCCCAACCCGATGCAGCGCATCACAATACCGCGACATAACCATCTGGACCTGCGGAAGAGTAAGAGCGAGGCGGTCGTCGGTCTCTCTTTCAACAGCTGGAAACCACGCTCACAAGCATCGATCCATCGAAACTTGGCGCCTTACGAGTCGGCCTAGTCAATGGTGCGAAGATAAAGCAAACTTCTCCACGAACGCCGATAATATCTGCGAGGCCCGAGCTGCGAACCTCTGCCGGAGTAGTAGGTCAGGCCAAGTCTGCGCCTCGATCTTGGCGTATCACTCGAATGCCATCGGCCCGACAATATGCCCAGAAACGCCATCAAGTCAACAAAACTCACATTTGGAAAACTTGGCGTACTGCTGATCTGGAAGCTCGGCCTGACCTCAAATGCTCTGCATGCTCTGCTCTGGCGAGAATAAACCAAGATATCATCAATGAACACTATCACAAGCGTGTCAAAAATGGTTTGAACACTCGGTTCATCAAATCCATGAATACTGGCGGAGCATTGGTCAACCAAAAGACATGACCACGAACTCATAATGCGTCGCAGGGTCTGAATGCGATCTAGGGACATCCACCTCTCGACTCGCACTGATGATAGCCCGATCGCAGATCAATCTTGGAGAAACATCTCGCACCACGCAACCGGTCGAACAAATCATCAATCACGGGAAGGGGTATACATTCTTAATGGTCACCTTGTTGTGCTGTAATCAACACCGCATGCGCATCGTCGTCGCCTTCTTCACGAACAATACGGCGCTCCCGGGAGAAACACTAGGCACGATGAAGCCCTTCTCCGGCAAATCTCTAAGTGATCCTTGACTCTCAACTCGGCGGTGCCATTACGTATGGCGGAATGGAAATAGGCGAGTGTGCGCAATATGTCAATACAAAACTCAATCTCCTCTCGGGAGGATACGGAGGTCATCCGAAACACGTGCGGGAACTCGTGACTCTGGGCGATGAAAATCTGGTACCTCGACGATTATCAAACACGAAACGAGATGGTAGATATACCCTTGCGCATCTTCCTAGCCGAGGTAGGAAATAAACCTACCACCGGCGTCTGGTGCTCCCCTCACTCAACAACCGGCTCCTCGAAGCTGGAACCGTACTACTCTCTCTGCGGTCTACATTGGCGTAGCAAGAAGCTAGCCAATCCATCCCCATAATCACGTCGGTCAATCATCTCCAACTCTATCAAGTCGGCTAGGGTCCGGCGTAAATAGTCACAGGACAAGCTCTATATACCGCCGAGCTACCACCGAATCACCACTGGCGTAGCTACCTCGAAAGGTCTATAGACTCGGGCTCATCCCTATCCTACTAGCAACAAGGGAGATATATAGGGCCAGTAGAACCGGATCTATCAAAGCATACACATCAAACCCGAACCGATAAGGTACGTGGCGACATCGGTGAGGCCTCACGATCTGTCGGTGGACAAAGCATATATGCGGTTACGAGGACCGCTAGGCGGACTGCGCCACGACCTCTGCGCGACCCGCTGATCCATGTGTACCTTGCCCTCGGGCGAGTAGCTGTCGGGGATGAAGAAGCGGCAGCAGACCTGTAGGTGAGCCTACCACCGGCGCCGCCCGGTCGGACAAACTCGCAAAGTGACCTGCGGCCACAAGTATAGCAAGCTCGAGTCACGGCTCGAATGGTATCGCCCACAACGGGCTGCCGAGCGGACCTCGAGCAGTTAGCACCCCTGCTACCGAAATCAGAAGTCTGGGGCCGACACGCCCGGCCGCTCTGGTGTCTGAAAATGAGGTAGGAGCGCTCTGCTGGTTTGTGGTGCAAATCTGGACCTGGCGATGCCGCCACCACGAGGACCACCAAAAGAACGGCCGTCTTGGCCTTCTTCCTGCGATATCGCTCTGCCCGGTCTCTACGCTCCTCACAACCCGGTCGCATGAGCTGCATACGGGTTATGTCTATGCTGGTGAAGGACACACCGCGCAAGACTTCGGCCATGTAATCATCTAGCCCGGTGACATAGCGATGCACCTGTCCTCCATCTGCTACGGTCGCGAGGGACATATCGAGCCAAAGAATCAAACTCGACATTGTACTCCTCACTGTCGTCCTCACTGCCTCAACAAGAATCTATCGGCTCGTGCCCTCCTCATCTGCGGAGGCAAGAAGTGTGTGAGAAAAGCCTCAAAACTCATCCCATGCTGCGGAGGTGCATGCTCTCCCGGAAAGCTCCATGAATCAAACCAATCGGCTGCGGTATCACGCGGCCGTGCGAACCGAATATCACGACCTCGATCTCTGAAGCCACGATCACCGCGTAATCCTCTGCGGTGACGGATGAACTCCTGCGGATCATCCTCGGCCTCGACCGTAAAACTCTGGCGGGCTACAACTCAAGAAATCTCGTAGCCTCAAACTATTCGCCTCGGGTGCACTCTGGTGCGGCTGGAGTGGGCTGAGCCGTCGCGATCCAGCCTCTCCTCGTGTCGGGCCACACTTTAGCCAATAGTGGGCCATCTCCTTGTACCCTAACTCCTCCGCCGGTGTGGGGCGGGAGGTGTGGGTGCTGTGGTCTCTGGGGCGGCGGCGTCATAGAACTCGCCGTCTCGGTATAGGCGGGCACGAGCCCTCGTAACTCTGGGTGTCTGCTAGCAGCTCCTCGGCTGCCTTGCCGCCACGGGCGGGTTGCCTTACGTGGAGGCATAAGCGTACGAGGAAAGGAATACGTTAGAGGGTCCAACCTATAACACGACTCTAAAGCACGATCTCGGAATGAGAAGAATGGAAACCAATCCTAAATATCCTATAGCCTCACGATTATTGGTGTGGTGCACAACACACGATAATCAAGACTCTACTAGATACGTTACGTAGACACTTTCCAGGATTAAGCGCTCGATACCACTTTTGTCACGACCCGTTCGGGGCCGTGGTAGTGCCTTAGGGCACCCAAATAGTCATACATCGAGTAACGGCGGAATATAAAACAAGGCGAAGCAGTTTATAAAATAAGACACGTTTATCGATGAAAAGCTTGCCTTTGGCATAATATAAATAACTCAAGTTTTGCGATTACATCCCAACTGTACAATAGTACTCTGAGACCTCTAAGAAGTAAACAACTATGGCGGGACGGGGCCGCCATACCACGATCTACAAAACTATCTGTCTGAGGAGATCATACCCAAAGTAGAGCCTCAGGAAGATGGAGCTCACGACACCAACGCAGATCCTAAGGATGTGGATCTAGCACTGCTTGCCCTTACTGCGGCATGAACGCAGCCCAGAAGAGTCGATAACAGTACCAAGTATGTGAAACTATAAAGTACTTAAAATGAAATCAAAGTATTTAAAACCTTTTCACAAATACAATCGGTTCAATTGCACATAGTGCCACATCACAAACAACAACGATAATAGGAAAAGCGTAGCGAGTCTATTCTAGGCGCGAATGATCGAAGCAAGGCGAATCGCCCATAGTATCATTCTGCGTGCCTAGTCTGACTTCCGCGGCCGCATAGGTCCCACACAGACCGCATGAGATATTTCTCGCGCCGGGGCAGCTAACCGGCGATCCGCCTAGGCTCCGCAGCGCATAGCCTCAAAAGACCGCATAGTCTCAGCAGACCGCATAGAGTCCCGCATCAGGCTAAACGCCGGAATGATCAATCTGGAGCATACGGCGCTCGCATAGTCTCGCGCACCGCATATGCGTATAGACCCGCGTCAAGGGGCAAGCCCGGTATAACGATCAAGGGTAGGTGATACGATATGATGCAATGGACTTACCGGTTAGCAGCGTAAGCCTGACAGAATGACCCCTTTACGGCATTACAAGACACTAACACGGTAGCGTCATAACGTATCTACTTATCAAACAATCTTACTACACTTAACAAATCAATACAAGGCTTTTATAAACAAAACAAGTAAATGATTCCTTTTTATCTTCTTAAGTTGTTATACTTAACTTCCCATAAAGCGATTATAACTCTTATGCTTTTGTTTTAAAAACCAAATATTTATCTTACATTAAAAATGATTCATATTCTTTTGAAATGTTTTGATTCTTTGTTATTCAGCTTAAGCGTGAGGCATTCCGTAAGTATTATTCGAGCTTAAGCGTGAGGCATTGCCGTAAGTATTATTCGAGCTTAAGTCAAAGACATTGCCGTAGTTATTATTCGATTAACACGTATGCGTCTACGGTACTATATATTATAAAATATCATGCTTTAGGAAGAATCACATACCTTCGTGAAAACCACCGAGTTGAATATGTCGCACAGAAGTCGACCTATAATAGTCACAGATATCTATCAAAGATCGCTCGAGGTCATTCTAAGCAGGGGTTCATAATTCTACGGAAAGTCGGGCAGCAACCTACCCGGTGAGCTATGTAAGTCTCATTGTGAAAACGTCTATGTGAAGTCTGATTCAATTATTCTTCTTTTAAACCCTTCTCTGTGATAACATTCAATTCTATTCGTGATATTCTTCTAAGTATCTAATACTTATTCTAATACTACAACATTAAGTATTCTCTTATTCAAAAGAGGGTTAGGATTAGTTACCTCGGTAAGCCCAATAATATCCTAGATAAAGTCGCGCTGAGCAAGGTTTAGCTCTAAGTTATGCGCTCAGGTAGCTCGAGAAACCTTAGAAGTTCTTCACAACTTCTACTAAGGACTAAGGGATTTGGGCTAGGGTATTTTGGGCATTATAACGATACTAGAAGACAACTTTTCTACCAAGGGAGGGGGGGTAGATTTCGGCTAGGCTAGGGGGGTAGGCTCTCGGCCACACTACACAAGGGGAGGGAAGAGGTGTTGGACGACAAGCTTAAGGGAGAGGAGAGGATTTTTAGACTTGGAAGATAACTTTGTGGATGAATAACTCTTCATCTCTAAGGGGGTATTTATAGCTCAAGCCTTGGCCAACCAATGGCCAAGATGAAGACAAGTGCAAGGCAAGTGTAGGGTGAGGATTAACTAAACACAAATATCCTACCAACCCTTGACTTGTGCACAAGGCACAAAAAACGTGCCTTGGCTCTCCAATTTCGTCCATGGACGATTCAAGTCCACCAATGGGAGGGTGCCAAGTGTTGCCCTCCCGTTGGTCCAAAATGTTTCGTCTCTCGGAAAAATCCGCAAAAATTAGTAATGGCATAGCCGGAATTTTCCCTACGAAAGCTGTGGAAACGTTTCGTCGGAAAACGATTCTTTAAGCGAGTTGTGAACAAAAAAAACGTCCAAGGCTAACTTTAAAGCCAAACTTTTTGTACGTATTCCCTTACGTACATACTCTGGAAATACGGGGTATAACAAAAGTATTTTGGGCATTATAACAATACTAGGAGAGTATTTCTATACCACAAAAAGGGGTATTATACGAAAACCACTAGGCTAGTGGGGTACCTCGGCAGGGCACCACAAAGGGGAGGGGTTTCGACCAAGGCCTTCTCAAAAGGGGAGAGGGGCTATAGGACGAGAGCGAGCAAGCAGAGGAGGGGAAAGGTTTTCAAGACTTAGACAATTTTTGGATGAATAAGTTCATCAACTTAGAGGGGTATTTATAGGTCAAGAAATGGCCAACCAATGGCCAAGATCTATCCAAGTGTAAGGCAAGTGTAAGGTCAAGATGAATCCATGTGTTTGTGGGTCCCACTTGCTCATCAACTACACAAAATATCCTACCTAACCCTTGACCACGTTTTTTTTGCACAAAAAACGTGCTCACCCTTCCCTTTGGCCGTCCACCTTCTTCCAATGTGAGGGTGACACATGTCACCCTCCCGTTGGTCCAAAATGTTTCGTCTCTCGGAAAAATCCACAAAAAATATTAATGACATAGCCGGAATTTTCCCTACGAAAGTTGTGGAAACGTTTCGTCGAAAAACGACTCCTTTAGGTAGTTATGCACAAATTCGAAACTTGCCTAACTTTAAGGCTCAAATTATAATACGTACGCCCTCACGTACATACTCTGAAATACGGGGTATAACACTGGCGAAACCAGTCGTGTTCTTCCGGTTAGGGCCATTTACTCGGCTGAGGATTATGCTTGCTTGTATAGCAGAGAGATTGTGAGACTGCACGGGGTTCCTACGTTTATGATAACAGACAGATGAGCTCGGTTACGGATAACTTTTGGAGGTTTTTCAGAAGGGATTAGGGACACAGGTGAGTCTTAGTGTTGCATTACACCCTCAGACCGACGGACAGGCAGAGCGTACTATCCAGGCACTTGGGGATAGGTTGCGGGGTTGTGTTTTTGATTCAGTAATAGCCGGGAAGGTTCATTGCCTCTTGTTGCGTTACGTACGATAACAGATACCCTTCCAGTTTTCAGGCGGCCCGGTACGAGGACTTGTGAGTAAGAAAGTGGAGATCGCCGGTCGGATGGTTCGACATAGGCGAGGTTCAGTTATTTGGTCCAGACTTGATTCAGCGAGCTATGGATAAGGCGAAGCTTATCCGGGGAAGATTGTAGTAAGCTTAGAGTCCGCAGAAGCTTTATGCAGATAACCTATGTTGACACGTGGGGTTCAGTTTGTTATTTTGGTATGAGTATTGTTATGTGGCCACGTGTGGCATCATTGGCACGTAGGGGTTGTAAGGAGACTATGTCGCTATCTTAAGTTTGACTCCCGAGAGAACATTCGGGGACGAATGTTTCTAAGGGGGGAAGAATGTTACACCCCGGAATTTCAGGATATGTTTATAAGAACGTACGTAAGAACTCAATAATGTTAAGGTTTGAGACGAGTAAAAAATTTATCGGAATTATGGAATTGTCGGAAAACGAAATATTGCGACGAACGGGAGGGCGACACGTGTCACCCCCCCTTTATGGACATGGACGAAATGTGCAAGGGTGGAATGGTCATTTGACCATAATTTATGATGAAGTCTTGCAAAGCTTAGAGCTTGACAACCTTGACCAAGTTAATGACCCCACATAAGCTTGATATTTAGTGAATCTCATCCAAACCACACAAGTGTTCTAATCTTAACCCTCCATTTGATTATATTATCAACCTTAGTAGCAAGACAAAGCCATTTGCACTTAGAAAATTTTCAAGAAATTGTTCTTGCTCACTTGAAGGCTCACGGCTTTAGGAGGGTTTCAAAAGAAAAAAATTAAATTGTTGTCCAATAATCTCCCCACTTTAAACCAAGGTACCTAAGGGTATTGTAAGTGTTTCTCAATAGAAAGATCCCGGAAAAATGATGTTTTTCGTATTAGTCATGAGGCAAAAACCTAAGGGGTTATTCAACTTTGAAGTTGGAACTTGAAGAAGAGTTATTCTTAAGCTTCTAAGGGTTGCTTGGAGTGGATTGGAACGTCGAAAGGAGGAGCTAAAGTTGCTAAGGATCGACTTGTGATCTTGGATCAAAAATTGGGCTAAATGAGGTATAATCTTCGTTTTACTTTTGTAATTGAAGATTTCATGTTATGATAAGTTATAAGTGGTCATATGATATGAGTTATGAAGTTTGATAAGTGTTATGGAATTGGAAGCTCAAAATCCGAAAATGACATATTTAGCCATTTGAAATTGAAATCCAATTTGATCGATAAATTGAATTGTCGCATGTTACCTACTTGGAGAATGTAGTAGCTATAATCAATTGCGGCTTGTTATCATATTATGCTACCATTTTGGATTGAAATGGAAATTGAATAAGAATTGGTATTGTTATATACATTGTGGCCGAAATTGGACTAGTAGTTGTATTAGTTTGTTATTGGTTGTGGGGCGGAATTTTACACGTCTAGTAGGCGTGTAATCCCCTATTGATTAATTGCTTGGATTGTGCCTTAAATATGGCGTGTTTGGTTATTGTATTCAGCCTTGAAAAAGGTGGCAAAGTGAGTAGAAACAAAGGAAGTGTTGTCCGATTTTCCGTAGAATTTAGTGACTTGCACTTGGAATATTCTACGTTTGAAACTAGAATTTAATAGACGTACTATGGTCATTATAGGTTGACATACTACGTACGACGAAATGGACTTAACAAGTGGATTAAACTGAAGAGGTATGTGGAACTTTCTTATCTCTTGAGCATGATTAAGTTATAAATGTATAGTACGGTAGACGTACAAGATTTTGACAATCTAGTCTATTTGATATCCTTGGCTTATTTTGAGTTAGGGAATTAACTCGTTTAAATATTAAGGATATCTTGGTTTTCAAAAGTTAAGAGACTTTAAGTATGTTGAAAGTATTTTAATACTTGTTTTGTGGGAAAATTTAAGTCTCTTGGTTATAAGGAAAGAATGTAAATTGCTAATGTATAAGGCTAGTGTAATAGCTTTATGGAAAGTTTAAAGAGTGGATTACTCTAAGTAACTTAAGTATGTTAAGGGACTTGAAGAGTTTTAAAGAATGTGATACTTGTTTCGTTTTAAACGTATAAGTCCCTTGGAAAGAAAATTGTACTTGACTAAGGTATAAAGTGAATATAACGACTTTATGGGGAGTTGGTTATATTGGCTTTATGGAAAGATAAATGGCTTGATTTAATGGAAGGCAATTCGATTTTAAGGCATCAATTGCCTAAAGTTTTATAAGAAAAGGAGTCACTTGATTTAGAAACTTAACTTTATTTCTAAGGGTGTTGTGACTTGCCTTGAAATGTAATTTGAACTTGATACTAGGATTTATAGTATCTTGGAAGTTTTCTACCAAAAAGAGTCATTGGTTTTAAAGAATAGAAGTCTGTGATGCTTTGGGTTAAATTCCCGGATTTCTATAAAGAACATGTTAGTGCCTTAGGTAAACTAAAATGAGAGTGTATATAAACAAGAATAATAAGAAGTTAGGGGATTTCTTAACTTGCTTATGTATTGTAGGATAAGCCGGTAGTGCTTATGTTATGTAGCCGGATTGTGCTAGTGATATATTATTCGTTGCGGGGCCATTCCCCGGGGTTGTGGCATTGCATATTTCCGTGGATTTGCTACCCACGATGCGAGGAATACCTCATGCGAGTCCGTGGGGCTCATGCGGGTGAAATAGTCTCATGCGGGCGGGTCCAGCCTATGCGAGAAATACCTCATGCGAGTCCGTAGGGCTTATGCGGGTGAAATAGTCCCGTGCGAGGAATACCTCACGCGGGTCCACGTGATCTATGCGGGTGAAATAGTCCCAGGAATAGGATTGCTTATTGATACTGCGGGAAGGTGGTCCTGCTTTGATCGTGAGCTTTCCTACTTTATATTGTAAGTATACTCCTATTTACTCTCATTGTTAGTAAGGCACAGTGTACTGTTAATTGAGTTATCATACATGTCTCCAGTTTATTTTAGACTTATGATTTCATTACAGTACTTTCAGTTTCACATATTTGGTACATGATGTCTCGACCTCCTTGGGGTTGCGTTAAATGCCGCGGTAGAGTACAGTTCTTGATCCTCGCTCTTGGATCAACTGTTCAAGCTGTTGAGAAGCTCCTTTATTCGGAGGCTTATCCACGATATTGTCGGTTATTGTACATTGAGGGTATGGCGGGGCCTGTCCCTTGAGTTTTTATTCTTAGAGGTCTGTAGTCACATTGTGGATTGGGTTGAAAAAAAAAAGTACTGTTTTATTGTTATGATTTTCAGAAGGTGACCTTATCGGCTAGCCTGTTGTTATTTTATGTTTAAGTACGTTTTCAGATGTGTATGTTCATTGCTATTCTACGAGGTATCACGAAAGGGTGCCCAGTAGGGCACGATCGCGGGCCGGGGTGGTCGTGACATGAAGCTAATCCAGAGAGGCATTGGCGGCTCGAGTCGGTGAATTCTTATGCAGATAATCGGCGTCGACACTTGGAGTTTCAGGTTGACGATTGGGTCTTCTTGAAGGTATCACCCATGAAGGTTGTGATGAGGTTCATAAAGAAGGGAAAACTTAGCCCAAGGTACATTGGGCCTTATCAGATCATCCGTAGAGTAGGCAAGGTTGCCTATGAGTTGGAACTGCCATCTGACTTGGAGGCAGTACATCCGGTCTTCCATGTTTCTATGTTGCAGAAGTGTATCGGAGATCCCTCGAGAGTTTTCCCAGCTAGCGATGTCCAGGTGACGGAAGGATTATCGTATGAGGAGAGTCCCATAGCGATACTCGATCGCCAGGTCAGGCTACTGCGGACCAAGGATGTGGCTTCCGTCAAAGTCTTGTGGCGGAATGATAATAGAGAGGAGATGACTTGGGAAGCAGAGGAGGACATGATGAATAAGTATCCTCACTTATTCCCTACACCTTCAGGTAATCCTTTTTCCCTTACTTGTCAGTTTTAATTGACGTATTCGCTTGAGTGCTATTATGTGGCCATGTGTGGAATATTTTGGGACGTTGGGTGTAGTTAAATGAGACTATGTCGCTATCTAATTAGATTGACTTCGAAAGAGCATTCGGGGACGAATGTTTCTAAGGGGGGAAGAATGTTACACCTCATAATTCCAGGACATATATATAAGAACGTACGTAAGAAATCAGGACGTTAAGATTTGAGACTTGTAGAATTTATCGGAATTATGGAAATATCAGGAAATGAAATATTACAACAAATGGGAGGGTGAAACGTGTCACCCCCCCTTGCATTGGTCTTGGTCGAAATGGACCAAGGGTAAAGAGGTCAAATGACCAAGGCAAAGATGATCAAGTCTTGAAAGCCAAGGCTTGACATTGTTGACCAAGTCAATGAGCCCACTTGGCTAGATATTTAAATTCCTTCATCTAAGACCACACAAGTGTTTTGATCTTGACCCTCCATTTAATTATATATTCATCCATGTAGCAAGACAAGTCTCTAACACTTAGAAAAAATTAGAAAACTTTGAGACTTGAAGAGGAGCTCTCGGGTTAGGCATCAATTGGAAGAGAAAATTTTTCGTTTGTGGTTCATAATTCATAATACTTTGAACCAAGGTTCCTATAGGTATTGTAAGGTTATCTCAATAGAAAGATCCCGGAAAAACTACATTTTTACATTAGTCGCAAAGTGAAAACCTAAGTTGTCTTCATAAGTTTTGATTGGAAATTGAAGAAAAGTTGTTTATGAACTTCTAAGGGCTTCAAATGGCGGATTGGAGCGTGAAGGAAAGGAGCTAAGTTGCTGAGGAGCGACTTTGGATCTCGAAGTTATATTAGGGCTTGTCAAGGTAACAATCTTGTACTCTTAAGTGATTAAAGATTACATGTTGTTGTAGTCATATATATATATATATGCAAGCATGAGATATATATAATGGAGATTGAAATGTTATGGAATATTTGGAAGGAATCCGAAAGTTGCATGTTTAACCTTAAGATTGTAATTCGATTTAGTTATTAGTTTTAGTCGTCGCATGTTATATAAAGAAGGGATTGTAGTTGTTATTATCGATTGCGGCTATATAACATGTTAGACTAAACAACTTGGATTGAAAAAGAATTGGAAAAGACTTTATGTTGTTGTACATTGTTAGCCGAGAATGGCATTGTCTATGGAACTACTTGGTATTAATTGTGGGGCAGAATTTTACACGTCCTGTAAGGCGTGTAATCCCCTTTGATTGGTTGATGTGTTGAGCCTTAAATGTGCCATGTTGGTTATTGATTTCGGGCCATGAAAAAGGTGGAAAAGTACGTAGAAACAAAGGAAGTGTTGTCCAATTTTCCGTAGAATAAGTGACTTTACACTTAGAATATTCTACGTTTGAAGCTAGAAGTTAATAGACGTATTATGGTCATTATAGGTTGACATACTACGTACGGCATATTAAACTTAGCAAGTGGATTGAACCGAAGAGGTATGTAGAACTTTCCCTATCTCTTGAGCATGAGTTTTATAAATGTATAGTACGGTAGGCGTACGAGTTTTAAAGACATTCGGCTTTGTTTTGATATCATTAACTTTATATAAGAAAGTCTAAGTTTGGTTGAGTTAGTTAATTAACTCACTTGATTTTTAAAGAATGAAAATGTCTTAGTTCCTAAAGCATAGAGTTATTATAACGACTTTATGGGAAGTTGGTTATAACAACTTTATGGAAAGTTAAAGGAATGGTTTTCGCTTGTAATGTAAACAAAGATAAATGACTTGAAATGAAGAAGGGCAAATATTGATTTAAAGGCATCAATAGCTTAAAGTTTTACAGTAAAAGTCACTTGGTTTAGAAGCTTATAAATGTATTTCTAAAGGTATAGTGACTTGTCATGAAAAGTAGATATGACTTGATACAACGGGTATTAGTATCTTGGGGTTTTTATATGAAAAAGAGTCATTTTAAAAGAATAGAAGTACGTAGTACTTTGGGTTAAATTCCCGAATTTTTCATGATATGATAGTGTCTTAAGTTAAATGAAATGAGAGTGCATGCTAATTATGTCTAATGAGAAGTTAAGGGATTTCTTAATTTGCTTATGTTATTTATGGTAGCCGGTTGTGCTTGTGATATATTGTTCATTACGGGGTCATTTGTCACGACCCGACCTCGTGCCCGCAACTGGTGCCTTACCCCGGGCACCATAGTGATAATATGTCACGACCCGAACCCGGGCCCGTGACTGGTGCCTTACCCCGGGCACCCAAGTAGCCATACATCAGAGTAATCAGCGGAACATAAAGACAATACATGAAACCAGTGTAATAAAACAGTGAAATAAGCAGACAGGCTAACCAAAAACGGTTACCTTCAGTATATATATAAATAACAACTCTTTCAACATGAACAGTTTAATCCTTTTTACAAACCACCGCCACGGTACTACGGACCTCTAAGAATGATACGACAACAATGGCGGGGCGGGGCCCCGCCAAACCCCGAATGTAAACACTTACGACGGCGGGGACTATACCCTGATAAGCCTCGGAGAAAGCGGAGCTTCCCAACGCTAAAGCGTGACCACGAGCTAGGATCAACGGCGGTGTACCTTTACTGCGGCATGAGCGGCCCCGAAGGAGGTCGATCTGGCGGTACCAAGTATGTGGCGAAAATAAATCGTAAATGAAATCATAGTAGTCTATATAAAGCGGGAGACATGTATGATAACAAAATACGATTCACAATAAATAGCGATCATGTCAAGTCGTGGACTCACGCCTCAAAGTTATCACAATAAAACCGTGCGGGGCAAATGCGAAGGCATAGCCGACTACTAAGACCCACGATACCAAAAATACCACAAGCGTATCTCGAGGTCTTTCTAGACCGCACCACATGATCGAAGGCGGCCACTCGCGCCAATATCAATGTCGCGCGTCTATCCACGAACTCTCAGACTCGCATAGGTCACCGCGAGACCCGCATAAGGTATTCCTCGAATCATGGTCCTGCATCGCTGAGGTATACCCGCATCGGCGACCAACCCTCGGTATCCGCCTAGGCTCCCGCAGCCCGCATAGTCTCAAAAGACCGCATAGTCTCAGCAGACGCATAGGGAATCCGCGTCGGGCTAAACACCGGAATGATCAATCACGGAGCTCTGCGCTCGCGTAGTCACAAGGCTGCATGGGCCGTATAGACCGCATCAAGGGTGGCAAGCCCTCGGTATAACAAGTCAAGGGGTATGTGATACAATAACGATCAACGGGCTTAACGTTTGACAACGTAAGCACAACAAGAGTGACCCCTTACACAATAATCACAAGATACTAACACACGTAGCATCTAACATGCTTACTTATCAAATCAACAAGAAAGTATTACAAGGCTATCACAAACCAATACAATCAAGTTATTCACACAAGGTACTTTCTACTAACAAGTTCGGGTACCTATCCCCAAAGTACTTCATACATTAAATCTTTAAAAGATACGTTACTTCACAAAAACCACACAATACCTGTAGTATATGAAAAATAGAGTGATTATCTTTTTAAAGTAAATCAATTACTTCTCTTTGTAAAAATCAAGTAGCAACCTTCTTTTCCAATGTTCAAGTTTCTTATTTTAGAAGGGTTTCGTAGTTCATAGTCTTATTCAGTTAAGAATATAATTCTCTTTTAACTATCTGAGAAACATAAGTCTTATATGTGAGTAGGATATTCTTGTTTATAACAATCTTATTACAGCAGCCATGATCTAGGAAATATCATTTTGTCTCATCTTAGCTTCTATGCAGATGGAAGTTTCTACTGGTTTTAATAATACTTAATTAGTCAAAACATTTCATTTTATTAACGCTGCAGTGGTTTGTCGATACGTTACGATTTCCGAAATCAGTAAAACATTCTTAAGCCGTTATACCTAACTTCCCATAAAGCTAGTATAACTCTTAAGTTTTGCAAAAACCAAGTATTACTTCTTCTTTCAAAATGATTCAAAAATCTTTTGAAATACTTCAAGTTCTTTACTAACACATAACAAGCCAGTTATAGTTCAAATCAGTTACCTTTTAAAGACCACAAGTATTTTCTTACCAACATAAAGCTGTTATAACCAACTTCCCATAAAGCCGTTATAACACTTTATGTTTTAAACCAATCAAATACATTTAGCACATGTACGTCTACCGTACTACATAGTTCACACATATCATGCTAGAAGAGATAGGAAGAGGTTCACATACCTCGCGGCAGTATCGACTAATAGCAAAACGCTCAGTACTTCCAACCGTCGGCTACTCCTTGAGCCAAGTAGATCGCGCCACACGTAGTACTTCAACCTATAAGGCCACAAGGCGCTTATTAACATTTAGATCTCATCGTAGAACATTCTAGAAAATTCGGCACCTCCCCGCATGCGGCGTAAATCTCCCCTATCGAGGCGCTACCAAGCCAACCGGGGTTATACGTCTAACCCTAGCGGTACAATTCTACTCCGCGGTACTACTACACAAGTCTCATGTCTGACCATGTAATTACAGTTCAGTATTCCTCTTTTAAATTCAGGCTTAAGTCATAAGACATTGCCGTAAGTATTATTCAGGCTTAAGTCAAAAGACATTGCCGATAACTACGTTCAGTTCTATATATAGTATACCTCAACTATATATTCTAACAATATGTAATTTTCAATTACAAAAGAGGGACAAGATAATTACCTCGATAAGCCCATAATTATCCTAGTTAAAGTCGATCCCGGGCAATCGTTTAGCTCGACTCGGCGCTCCAACCCGCTCTAAACCACCCTTAGAAGTTCTAACTAACTTCTACACAATACTCAACGGACTATGGAGATTTTCCTAGGGCTTGGTTTTGTGGTAGCGGAAGTATAATAGTATATCTGGGCATTTTCGTATAGGTATAACCTTAGAATACAATAAGGTATACGGCTAAGGTAATTTGGGCATTATAACAATACTTTTGAGAGTATTTCTACCAAGAGGGGGGGTATATTATACGAGAACAACACCACTAGGAGGGGGGGTGAAGTCTCGGCCACAAGGCCACACAAGGGGGAGGGGCTCTCGGCCAAGGGGGGGAGGGACGAGAACCACAACAAGAGAGGGGGGGATTTTTACACTTAGAGATTTGTGGAAAGGATGAAGAATTCATCAAAGGGAGAGGGGTATTTATAGGTCAAGGGATGGCCAACCAAAGGCCAAGATTAAACCAAGTGTTAGGCAAGTGTAGGGCTAGGATTTATTACACACAAATATCCTACCAACCCTTGACTTTAGCCAAGGCACAAAAAACGTGCCTTACTAGCCCATTTCGTCCAATCTACCGCCACCAATGAGAGGGTGCCAAGTGGCGCCCTCTTGTTGGTCCAAAATGTTTCGTCTCTCGGAAAAATCCGCAAAAATTAAAAATGACATAGCCGGAAATTCCCCTACGAAAGCTGTGAAAACGTTTCGTCGAAAAACGACTCTAATCGGGTGTTGTGAACAAATAAATTTCGGCCAAGCCTAATTCTCAAGTTCAAATTTTCTACGTACGTCCTTACGTACATACTCTGGAAATACGGGGTATAACATTCTCCCCTCCTTAGAAACATTCGTCCCGAATGTTCCTTCTAAGCCTCAAAACAAACGTGCGCCAGTATAGTCTTTACTACCATACTTACGAAACAATCCTGCCACAATGGCCACAGAAACAACTGCGCAAAATACTTACATCCACGTCCACGAGGAATCACCTCTAACATCACCACAAACACCTCTCTCCGGGGTCGAAAATATACTTCGCGCGACCTCTTTACAAAAGAAATGATCACATCAATGCTCGCCATACATGCTCGCTTCTTCCGATACCACTTTTGTCACTTTGCGCGAGGTTCTAGTGCCACTCGGCGACCCAACAAATGGTGCGGACTACGCGATCCACGAGGTCGTTCACTCGAACTCTTACCACATTTACGATCTTGCCGGTTTCCAAAACTGGGGTTACTAACTCTAACGTGGTCATCATTAGCGGGAACACTGGATGGATCTCGATACTTTTCCGATCATAACAATACGAAAAGACCGGTCATCTTGCCTCCTAAGTCGGACGGCAAAGCTAACATATAGGCAACTGGCCTATTCTTCACATGGACTCAAAGGCCCAAAGTAACTTTCGGGCTAAGTTCCTCTGTCTTCCAAAACTCGTCACACCCACCGGGGTGGTACTTTCAAGAAGACCGACCGTCAACTGAACTCTGGCGTCGTCGCCGATTATCCTACGATTTCTCCGAGTGCGGAACCTCTTCTAGACAAGCTTTACTCTATCCACGATCTGTGGAACAAGCTGAACCAATTATCTGAATCTCGCCAACATCGAACCAATCGGCCGTGACTCACACATCCGCCCCTACAAGGCTTCAAAGGCGACATCCGAACACCGAAATGGTAGCTTAAACACTCCTTCAACAGGAGACAACAATTCGCAACTATCCCCGAAATCCAACAACGGCCCGAGGCGAATGTGATTCGGGACTTACTCGAGTTCTAACCTTGCTGGTAAAACCCCGAGAAAAGCAGCGCAACACAGGCTCCACATGCGACATAAGGTGAAGGTAGGCACCTCGTGCGACCTTACGACCTTTACGATATATCATCTCGCATAACCTCTGCCGAGTAAGCGGTCTTAGCTAGAAGACAACACGGTGACCTCGCCGGCCCAACTGCATCGGTCGAATCGTCCACGAACTCGTCTGTTTGGTTAACTAAACTTGGGCCTAACACCTCACAACCCTAACACAAGGCGGGACCACCACAACGACCCACCAAACCTACGCGGGTTGACGCGGCGTGGCCTCAACAGGCCGGCGCGCACAATACTAGCTCCCGATTCGGAACAATCTCACAAATCACGTTTCGAAAACCTAGCGGTCTTCTTAGCTCAACTACCCCCTTTCATTCCACACTACTAGGGACCTATCCCAAACATGACTCACGTGCACTATGCACTTCCGATAAGGGTCAAACATAACACTACACCTTTTCTCGAGATGGCCTCACCTCTAAGGTCTCTACGTAAAAAGCTCTAAGGTTCACACCTTCTATCCCCAAAATCTTACTCGGTTAAACAACCATGATCTAATCACGACTAACACATTGTTATCGAGAACATAGCACTTAAGGTAAACTCAACTTATCACACATACTGATCTAGAGAGGGTTAAAGATATATCTATATCTCTTTCTTCACTCCCTTAGTCGTTCAAATCAAACCTGCCCGTAGGCGTAGCTAAGGAAGATGACGAACTACCACAATCACGAAGGCTAAGTCCTCCTGAGGACACTCTCTCGACACATGGCCACGGCGCGCGAGTACAACAAGTACCAACTAAAAGACGACATTCCCCGGGATGACGTCTGTCACACTGTGAACCGGAAGCCCTGGAGTTCTGACCAACTCCTGCACACCCCGAACGTCCTGAAATCTGTGGAAGACCACTCTGCACTGGCGGAGGTGCATATCTAATCTGCTGGTGAGGCGACTCGCCTCGAAAGTTACTAAAGGACCTTGCTGCTCTGGCCCTCTCCTGCTGTCCTTTGTTAACCCGTAAATCTCTACGTTTCTTGGCCTGCTGCGCATAAGCCCGTACACAGGCCATGCTCAAGCCTAACTGAAGAATTACTCTTGCACAACCCTCTCTTAGATAGTCATCAAGACCCGTGGTACATCGGTATACTCTCTGGTAGCCACATCCATAGCTAGTAACAGGGTCGTCTTCTTTGCACTCTATATTCACTGTTCCCGGTTCAAATATCATGGCCGCAGTGGGAACTGCCGCTGCCGTGCCAAACTCTGCTGGGGCTAGTGACGTCGCAAAACTCCCCGAATGAAGCACTACCCTAGGTAATGATTGGGCCTGTGCCCTCGCCACCCTCTGAACTCTACTCGCAGCTCCCTCGGCTGCCTTGACCTCCTGGGCCCGGGTTGCCCTACGCGGAGGCATAACGGTAAGGGAAAGAAATACGTCAGAGGGTCCGACTTACAACACAGCTCTAAGGCACGATCTCAGAGTGAGAAGAATAGAAACCAATCCTAAATACCCTATAGCCTCCTGATTATTGGTGTGGTGCACCACACCGATAATCAAGACTCTGGGATCTGATGCTGTAGACACTTTCCGAGGATTAATCGCTCGATACCACTTTTGTCACGACCGAACCGGGCGTGGTAGTGCCTACCGGGCACCCAGTAGCCATACATCGAGTAATCAATGGAACATAAAGACAATACATGAAACGATGTAATAAAGCAGTGAAATAAGCGAGCAAGCTAACCAAAAGCGGTTACGCCGGTATATATATAAATAACAACTCTTTCAACATGAGCAGTTTAATCCTTTTTACAAACCACCGCAGCGATACTACGGACCTCTAAGAATGATACGACAACAATGGCGGGGCGGGGCCGCCAAACCCACGAATGTAAACACTTACGGCGACGGACTATACCACCGATAAGCCTCGGAGAAGCGGAGCTTCCCAAGCAGCTGTGACCTTGAGCTAGGATCAACGGCGGTGTACCTTTACTGCGGCATGAACGCAGCCCCGAAGGAGGTCGATCTGACAATTGCAGTATGTGGCGAAAATAAATCGTAAATGAAATCATAGTAGTCTATATAAAGCGGAGACATGTATGATAACCAAAATCTGATTCACAATAAATAGCGATCATGTCAAGTCGTGGACTCACGCCTCAAAGTTATCACAATAAAACCGTGCGGGGCAAGTGCGAAGGCATAGCCGACTACTAAGACCAGCGTACCAAAAATACCACAAAGCGTATCTCGAGGTCTTTCTAGCCGCACCATGTCGAAGGCGGCCCACTCGCCCGCAATATCAATGTCGCGTCTATCCACTGGAACTCTCGCGACTCCGCATAGGTCACCCGCGGACCGCATGAGGTATTCCTCGAATCATGGTCCTGCACCGCTGAGGTATACCCGCGTCGAAGCGACCAACCCTCGGTATCCGCCTAGGCTCCGCGACGCATAGTCTCAAAAGACCGCATAGTCTCAGCAGACGCGCATAGAATCCGCGTCGGGCTAAACACCGGAATGATCAATCCTGGAGCTACCGCGCTCGCGTAGTCACAAGGCGTGCATAGGCCGTATAGACCGCATCAAGGTGGCAAGCCCTCGGTATAACAAGTCGAGGGTATGTGATACAATAACGATCTGCGGGCTTAACGTTTGACAACGTAAGCACAACAAGAGTGACCCCCTTACACAATAATCACAAGATACTAACACACGTAGCATCCTAACATGCTTACTTATCAAATCAACAAGAAAGTATTACAAGGCTATCACAAACCAATACAATCAGGTTATTCACACAAGGTACTTTCTACTAACAAGTTCGGGTACCTATCCCCAAAGTACTTCATACATTAAATCTTTAAAAGATACGTTACTTCACAAAAACCACACAATACCTGTAGTATATGAAAAATAGAGTGATTATCTTTTTAAAGTAAATCAATTACTTCTCTTTGTAAAAATCAAGTAGCAACCTTCTTTTCCAATGTTCATGTTTCTTATTTTAGAAGGGTTTCGTAGTTCATAGTCTTATTCAGTTAAGAATATAATTCTCTTTTAACTATCTGAGAAACATAAGTCTTATATGTGAGTAGGATATTCTTGTTTATAACAATCTTATTACAAAGACCATGATCTAGGAAATATCATTTTGTCTCATCTTAGCTTACATGGATGGAAGTTTCTCTTGGTTTTAATAATACTTAATTAGTCAAAACATTTCCTTTTATTAGCTGCGGTGGTTTGTCGATACGTTACGATTTCGAAATCGATAAAACATTCTTAAGCCGTTATACCTAACTTCCCATAAAGCTAGTATAACTCTTAAGTTTTGCAAAAACCAAGTATTACTTCTTTCAAAATGATTCAAAAATCTTTTGAAATACTTCAAGTTCTTTACTAACACATAACAAGCCGATTATAGTTCAAATCGATTACCTTTTAAAGACCAGTATTTTCTTACAAACATAAAGTATTATAACAACTTCCCATAAAGCGTTATAACACTTTATGTTTTAAACCAATCAAATACATTTAGCACGTATGCGTCTATCGTACTACATAGTTCACACATATCATGCTAGAAGAGATAGGAAGAGGTTCACATACCTCGCGACGAGTATCGACTAATTGCAAAACGCTCAAGTACTTCCAAGTCGGCTACTCCTAAGCCAAGTAGATCGCGCCACGTAGTACTTCAACCTATAAGGCCACAAGGCGCTTATTAACATTTAGATCTCATCGTAGAACATTCTACCGAAAATTCGGACACCTCCCCGCACATGGCGTAAATCTCCTCTATCGGTAGGCTACCAAGCCAACCGGGGGTTATCGTCTAACCTAACGGGTACAATTCTACTCCACGGTACTACTACACAAGTCTCTGTCTGATACAGCCCTATGTAATTACATTTCGGTATTCTATTTTAAATTCGGGCTTAAGTCGTAAGACATTGCGTAAGTATTATTCAGCTTAAGTCAAAAGACATTGCGATAACTACGTTCGATTCTATATATAGTATACCTCAACTATATATTCTAACAATATGTAATTTCCAATTACAAAGAGGACAAGATAATTACCTCGATAAGCCCATAATTATCCTAGTTAAAGTCGATCTGGGCAATCGTTTAGCTCAACTCAGCGCTCGACCGCTCTAAACCACCCTTAGAAGTTCTAACTAACTTCTACACAATACTCCAACAGACTATGGAGATTTTCCTAGGGCTTCGGTTTTGTGACTGACGGAAGTATAATAGTATATCTGGGCATTTTCGTATAGGTATAACCTTAGAATACAACAAGGTATACGACTAAGGTAATTTGGGCATTATAACAATACTTTTGAGAGTATTTCTACCAAGAGGGGGGGTATATTATACGAGAACAACACCACTAGGAGGGGGGGTGAAGTCTCGGCCACAAGGCCACACAAGGGGGAGGGGCTCTCGGCCAAGGGGGGGAGGGACGAGAACGCGACAAGAGAGGGGGGGATTTTTACACTTAGAGATTTGTGGAAAGGATAAAGAATTCATCAAAGGGAGAGGGGTATTTATAGGTCAAGGGATGGCCAACCAAAGGCCAAGATTAAACCAAGTGTTAGGCAAGTGTAGGGCTAGGATTTATTACACACAAATATCCTACCAACCCTTGACTTTAGCCAAGGCACAAAAAACGTGCCTTACTAGCCCATTTCGTCCAATCTACCGCCACCAATGAGAGGGTGCCAAGTGGCGCCCTCTTGTTGGTCCAAAATGTTTCGTCTCTCGAAAAAATCCACAAAAATTAAAAATGACATAGCCGGAAATTCCCCTACGAAAGCTGTGAAAACGTTTCGTCGAAAAACGACTCTAATCGGGTGTTGTGAACAAATAAATTTCGGCCAAGCCTAATTCTCAAGTTCAAATTTTCTACGTACGTCCTTACGTACATACTCTGGAAATACGGGGTATAACATAATACATCAGAGAAAACCAGCGGAATAAAACTCATAGACATGTAACAATGTAATACAAGAAACAGACTAACCGATATGTTGCCTTTCTGCATATATATATATCAAAACCCGAACATTTATCCTTTACACAACCCAACTCACAACAGGACTACAGACCTCTAAGAGTTTTTGACATAACAACTATGATGGGACAAGGCCCCACCATACCCCTGAATGTACCTGTACCTACACTGACAGGGAACCATACCAAAAGATAAGCCTCCGGAGAAACGAAGCTTCCCAATACGCAGAACCGTGATCCTATGAGCGAGGTGTTACACCCCGTATTTACAAGACATGTTTTAAGGTAGTACTTAAGAACTCACAAGTGTTAAGATTTGAGACTTGTAAAAATTTATCGGAATTATGGATTTGTCGGAAAACGAATTATTGTGATGAATGGGAGGGCGACACGTGTCACCTCCCCTTATGATGCCTTGGTCGAATTTAGGCATGGCCAATATGGTCATTTACCATAAGTCTTGGATGACTAATGTCTTGCAATTTGTGGCATGAGAAAGTTGACTAAGTCAAGGTCAATTAGTCTTGATATTTTGTAAGACTTCATCTAAACCACCCATTTGGTTACATCTTAACCCTCCATGTCCCTTTATTATACTACTAGTAGCAAGAGAGAACCAACACTTAGCCATATTTCACAAGAATTTGAAGAAACTCCTTGTAGAGCTCTCGGGTTCCCCATTTCAAAGAAGGAAAAAAATTTGTTTGTTGTCCAATAATCTCCCCACTTTAAACCAAGGTTCCTAAGTGTATAGTGAGTGTATCTCAATAGAAAAATCTCGTAAAAAGATAGTTTTCGTATTAGTCGCAAAGTGAAAACCTAGTGGCTTTCTAGGTTTTGGATTGGAAGTTGGAAGGAAAGTTGTTGGTGTTGTTCTAAGGGTCTCAACAAGCGGATTGAAGTATATTGGAGAGGCTCTAAACTACTAAGGCGCGACTTCGGATTTGGATTTGGATTAAGAATCGTTAAGGTATAATCTTGTCTTTTAAGGTGTTACAAGATTATGTATTTATATTGTTGTTGTTAGCTTCACATGTTGATAGCATGAAGTTGGTATGTTGAAGTTTATAAGTATTATGGATTGCTAGTAGCTTAATCCGAAATGTTGTGCAAGCCACTTGAAAATTTGATTACTAATTGGTCGTTTATTAGAAATCGTCGCATGTTACTTACTTGAAGAAATTGGTTGTTATAATCAAATGCGACTTGATATCATGTTAGGCTAATAACTTGGATTGAAATAGAAATTGGATAAGAATAGGTATTGTTGAACTCAAGATGGCCGAATTTGGACTTGTAGTTTGTTATTCATTTGTATTGGACTACCTTCTAAATTGTGAGCCAATTGGGGCTGTTTGGTTATTCATTTGTATTGGACTACCTTCTTTATTGTTGTGAGCCAATTGGGGCTGTTTGGTTATTGTATTTCAGCCTTGAAAAAGGTGGCAAGGTAAGTAAAAACAAAGGAGGTGCTGTTCGATTTTCTGTAGAATTTGGCGACTTAGCACTTAGAATATTCTACGTTTGAAGTAAGAGGTTAATGGACGTATTGTGACCATGATAGGTTGAAGAACTAAGTATAGCGTATCCTACTTGAAGAATGGAATAGCTCAAGGTTGAAGTACTTTGGAGCATTTTACTACTTGTCGACAATCGTCGCGAGGTATGTGAACCTCTTCTTTCTTTGGCATGATCCTACGTATGAAATATCCATGTGATAATATTTCAAGATTCCCTCTACTCTTAGAAGTTAAGAAGTATTTACATTGTTGATTCTAAATTAAAAGTATGTTTAAATTGTCCTAAGTCCTTACTAGGTCTTATGGGAGACGTTGGTAAGAATGGTTAGGAAATTTTGAGATTTGATTTAAAGGCTATGTGCCTTGATTTGTTTAAAGTAAGTAAGTGGATTTTATGTTCAAGAATGACTTGAAGTTATATGATTTTAAGGGAATAAATTACTTGGTTTTGGAAGGTATGGAACTTTATATTTTTTTTTGTATAAGTAATTGGGCTTGAAAGGAAGTATGTTATGAAGTTTTAAGATTAAGAACTTTGATTGTATTTTAAGGATTATGAAGTTTTAAACGATATGATTCTTTTTAAGTATGTATGTATGTAGTATCTTTGGATCGCTTTTCCTAAATGTTGTAAGAATAAAAGTGTCTTAAGTTCTCTAAAATGAAAGGTTGTTATAACAGCTTTATGGGAAGTTGTTATGACGACTTAAGAAGAAGTAATAAGACGGTTTAAAATGTTACGTAAGGAAAATCACACCGAGCCTACAAATAGGCCGGATTACGTTATGAGATACACCGAGCCTACACATAGGCCGAATTACGCCATATTACCCCGAGCCTACACATAGGCGGGTTCGTCATCTTACACCGAGCCCCACGGCGGGCGGATTATGCTACATGATTCCACGAACCGAGCACCACAGCGGGCGGATTATTATGTCACATGATTCATCGACACCGTGTCCATAAATGGACCGGATTATGTTATGTAAGATATGTAAGTTATGTGAAAAAGACTGGATTAAACTTTTAAGTATGTATGTAAGAATATGTTGTTAAATTTTATTGAAAGAAGGAAAGGAATGGTTAATATATGATTGATTTCAGGAGTTAAAAGGGCATTCTTTTATACAGACATGATTTGGTTATTGCATTTTATTTACATTTCCATACTATTTTTGTTATGACCCTCTTCGGGGGACTGCGTTCATGCCCGCAGGTGATAGGTACACAGGTTGGTGATCCTTGCTCTTAGGATCTCTGTTCAGTTTTTGGCAGGAAGCCTTTCACTCCGGAGGCTTATCTTTTGGTACGGTTTCCCTGATGTGGTAGACTTATTGTCACGACCCGAACCCGGGCCCGTGACTGGTGCCTTACCCCGGGCACCCTAGTGATACAACATCAGAGAAATCAGCGGAATATAAAACAATAACATGAAACAACATGAAGTATGAAATAATAATTTGAGAAAAATTGCCTTTCGGCATGTATATATGAAAACTTTAAATTCGAACAGTTACATCCCATGACAACCCTGCCCACAACAGCACTACAGACCTCTACGAATGATAGGACAACCACGACGGGACAGGGCCCCGTCATACCCCTGAATGTAAGCACCTACAACAACAGGGGACTATACCAAGATAAGCCTCCGGAGGAACGGAGCTTCCCAATGAGCTGTGACCAAGAGCGAGGATCAACGGCGGTGTACCTTTACTGCGGCATGAACGCAGCCCCGAAGGAGGTCGATCACAGTACCAAGTATGTGAAATCAAAATATCAGAATGAAATCATAGTAGTCTATATAAAGCGGGAGACATGTATGATAATCATCACGACCGAACCGGGCGTGATCGTGCCTACCGGGCACCCTAGTGATACAACATCAGAGAAAATCAGCGGAAATAAAAAAAAACCTTAAACATGAAATGAGAGACATGATAGATAAACAGGCCAACCAAAACAGTTGCCTTCAGTATATATATACATAAAAACCCGAACAGTTATCCTTTTTACAAAACCCTTCCCACAACAGTGCTACAGACCTCTAAGATTTTTACAACAACAATGACGGGACAGGGCCCCGCCATACCCCTGAATGTACAAGAGACTACAACTCGGGAAACCTAAAGATAAGCCTCAGAAGGAACGGAGCTTTCAACACGCTGAAATGTGATCCTAGAGCGAGGACCCACGACGATGTACCTCTACACTGCGGCATGAACGCGGCCCCGAAGGAGGTCGATCTGACAGTACAGTATGTGAAGCGTAAAATCGTAAATGAAATCATAGCAGTCTATATAAAGCAGGAGACATGTATGATAACCAAACTACAGTATACAACATATAAACAGTCATATTAAGTCAGGGACTCACGCCCTCCAAATCATCACTCGTGCCCGTGGAATTCCTTCCTCACCGCCGTGATCATGATATGATATCAACACGACAACAATCCAAATGGGAGCATACGTGCGCTACGCATCGTGTCGGTATGTCCAGGAAACAATAAGACAAAGATTCCAAATGGAAACATACCCGTGCGCTACGCGTCGTGTCGATATGCCCAAAGGAAACAATAAAGCAGCATTCCAAATGGATACATACCCGTGCGCTACGCATCGTGTCAGTATGCCCAAAGGGAAACAATAAAGCAGCATTCCAAATGGAAACATACCCGTGCGCTACGCATCGTGTCAGTATGCCCAAAGGGAAACAATAAAGCAGCATCAAAATGGAAGCATACCCGTGCGCCACGATCGTGTCGGTATGTCCAAAGCGATTAGCAAAAGTAACACAATCAGCGAACGTGCGGTGGAATTTCTCCGTCGGCTGCGAGCGCGTCAAGTAAGTTCTCAACAAGTCAACCAACCTCCATCGAGAGGCACGGTAGTATAGAAACACAATTCTTGCACAACAATGGCTATCACGACAAGCATAGGCAAGTTTCACAACGACAAGCATAGGCAGGTTTCACAACAACAAGCATAGGCAGGTTTCACAACAACAAGCATAGGCAGGTTTCACAACAACTCGAAGTACTTTCATTTTATGCCAAGGTCCGGGTTTTAACCTAAAGTACTACGTCGTTAAATTCCTTTTAAGAGATTCATTCTTTTATAAAAGTCACCCGATACCCGTAGTATAAAATAGAGTGACTTACATCTTTTAAGTAAACCAAAATAACTCCCATACTTTCCTTTTTAAAACCAAATTAAGGCAACACTATGCCTTTCTTTTCCCTAAAGTTCCAATTTGCCTAATTTCATTTACACAAGTCTCTTTTTAGGAAAGTTTCATAGTTCAATGTCTTAATCTCTTTTAAAACAATTTAGTAACATATGCCATGGTAGTAGAGTTATTCTTGTTCATAATCAACCTTATTAAGCGGCCATGATCTAGAAAATGTAATATCATTTTGTCTCATCTTAGCTTCTATGCAGATGGAGGTTTCTCTGGTTTTAATAATACTTAATTATTCAATACATTTTCCTTTATTAACGCCGCGATGGTTTGTCGATACACATTCGATTTCGAAATCAGTAAAACATTATTCCTTTCAACAACCAAGTACTCATTACTCACGAATGAGGTTTCACACATCTTACAACATTCAAATCAATTCAATTAAGTTAAGTCTCTTATCTTATAAGATCAAGTCTCTTAACTTCTAAGATCAAATAGCCATTCTTTTTATCTCATTTAGACGTTATACCTAACTTTCCATAAAGCTAGTATAACTCTTAAGTTCTCTAAACCAAGTATTACTCTTCTTTCGAAAAGGGTTTCTTAATGAAAGACTTCAAGTTCTTTATTATCACACATCAAGTCAGTTATAAGTCAAATCGATTACCTTTTAACAATCACAAAGCTTTTCTTATCTACATAAAGGTTATAACCAACTTCCCATAAAGCCGTTATAACCCTTTATGTTTTAAATCAATCAAATACTTTTAACACATGTACGTCTACCGTACTACATAGTTATACACATATCATGCTAGAAAGATAGGAAGAGGTTCACATACCTCGCGGCAGTCCGACTAATAGCAAAACGCTCCAAGTACTTCAACCGTCGGCTCCTTAAGCCACGTAGATCGCACCACACGTAGTACTTCAACCTATAAGGCCACAAGGCGCTTTATTAACATCTAGATCTCATCGTTCCATATTCTACGAGAAAATTCGCAAAGACCTCCCCGCAATGGCGTAAATCTCTCTCTATCGAGGCCGCCAAGCCAACCGGGGGTTTGCACGCCTAACCGGGCGTGTACAATTCTACTCACGGTAATACTACACAAGCCTCATGTCTGATACGCCCTATGTAATTACTGATTGATTCACTTCTTAAAATTCGGGCTTAAGTCGCAAGACATTCGTAAGTATTATTCAAGCTTAAGTCAAAAGACATTGCGATAACTACGCTCGATTCTATATATAGTATACTTCAACTATATATTCCTACAATATGTAATTTCCAATTACAATAGAAGGTCAAGATAATTACCTCGATAAGCCCATAATTATCCGAGTTTAAATGTCGATCTGGTCAACGTTTAGCTCGACTCCGTGCGCTCGACCCGCTCCAAACCACCCTTAGAAGTTCTAACCAACTTCTACTTAATACTCCAACTAACTATGGAGATTTTCCTTAGGGTTTCGGTTTTGTGACTGAAGGGAAGTATAATAGTATTTCTGGGCTTTTCGTATAAGTATAACCTTAGAATACTACAAGGTATACGGCTAAGGTAATTTGGGCATTATAACAATACTTGGAGAGTATTTCTACACCACAAAGGGGGGGGGGGTATTATACGAAAGCAACTAGGCTAGGGGGGGGTGTACACCCCTCGGCCTACCCCACTAGGGGGGGGGTACTCTCGGCCAAGAGGGGGGAGAGGGGCTCTCGGCTACAAGGCCTCACACAGGGGGGGAGGACGAGAACCAGAAGGACGGGCGGGGGAGGAAAGCTTTCAAGACTTAGAGATTTTTAGGATGAAGAAGTCTTCAAACTTAGGGGGTATTTATAGGTCAAGCCAAGGCCAACCAATGGCCAAGATTATGCCAAGTGCATAGCAAGTGTAGGGTCAAGATCATGCCAAGTGCACCTTATCCATCTACCATAAAAATATCCTACCAACTACTTGACAAAACCCACCCAAGTCGTCCACTTTCCCGCCACCAATGAGAGGGTGCCAAGTGGCGCCCTCTTGTTGGTCCAAAATGTTTCGTCTCTCGGAAAAATCCGCAAAAATTAGAAATGACATAGCCGGAATTTTCCCTACGAAAGCTGTGAAAACGTTTCGTCGAAAAACGACTCTAAACGGGTGTTGTGAACAAAATAATTTTCGGCCAAGCCACTTTGCCTACTCAAGGCTTTAAACTTTTATACGTACGCCTTCACGTACATACTCTGGAAATACGGGGTATAACATTCTCCCCTCCTTAGAAACATTCGTCCCGAATGTTCCTTCTAAGCCTCAAACCAAACGTGCGCCGGTATAGTCTTCACTGCTATACCTACCAGAACAATCCTGCCACACCTGGCCACAGAAAACACCTGCGCAAATACTCACATCTAAGCCCACGAGGAAACGCCTCTAACATCACCACGTCCTGATACCACTTTTGTCACTTTGTCGCGAGCCTTGCTCCGACGACCCAACAAATGGTACCGTGCTGCTTGCGATCCCTGAGGCTGTCGTACACTCGAACTCTTACCACATTTCCGATACTGCTTCAGTATCCAAAACTCGGGGCTACTATCTCTAACGTGGTCATCATTAAGTGGGAACACTCTGGATGGATCTCCGATACTTTCCCGATCATAACAATACGAAAGACCGGACGTACTGCCTCCTAAGTCGGACGGCAAAAGCTAACATATAGGCAACCTGGCCTATTCTTCACATGAACTCAAAAAGGGCCCAAAGTAACTCGGGCTAAGTTCCTCTGTTATACCAAAACTCGTCACACCCTAACCACAGTCTGCTGGAACAAGCCTGAACCAACTATCTGAACCTTGCCAACATCGAACCAATCGACCGGCAACTTACACTTCCGCCCCTACAAGGCTTAAAAAGGCGACATCCGAACACTGAAATGGTAGCTTAAACGTTCCCTCCACAGGAGACAACAATCCCCACAACTACCCCTGAAATCCACACACTGGCCCGAGGGCGAATGCGATTCTGAGACTCACCTGAGTTCTTAACCATGCCTGGTAAAACTTCCAGAAACAAAAACATCTGAAACCTGGGCTCCATGCGCCATAAGGTGAAGGTAGGCACCCCGCGCAGCCTTACAATCTTTCTGGTACAACAACACTGCCGAGTGAACGGTCCCGACCGAAGAACACGATGGGCTGCCCCCATCGGCCCGACCACTGGTCGAACGCATCCACGAACTCGTACGCTGGTTAACTAAACTTGGGCCTAACACCCTCGTGACCCCACCACCCGGCGGGACCACCACAACTGACCCCACCAACAAACAGGTCGCGGGTTGACCCGCGGCATGGCCTCAACCCGACCCACTCTCGCGTAAACCACTTGCTCCCCGATCCGGAACAACTTTTCTAATCACGTTACGAAAACCTAGCGGTCTTCTTAGCTCAACTACCCTCTTTCAATCCACACTACTCGGGGACTTATCACACAATATATCTCACGTGCACTAAGCACTCCGATAAGGATTAAACATAACACTACACCCTTTACTCGAGCTGGCCTTACCTCTAAGGTCTCTACGTATAAAACTCTAAGGCTCACACCTTCTCTATCCCCCAAAATCTTACTCGGTTAACCCACCATGATTTCTAATCACAACTAACACACTGCTATCAGAACATAGCACTTAAGGTATACTCACCTTATCACACATACTGATCTCTAGAGGGTTAAGGATATCTCCATATCTACTGCTTCACTCCCCTTAGTCGTTCTAATCAAACCTGCCCCGTAGGGCGCATAGCTAAGGAAGGTGACGAACTACCCACCGATCCTGAAGGCTAAGTCCTCCTACTAGGACATTCTCTCGACATCAGACCCTGACGGCCGTAGGTACAATAAGTACCAACTAAAAGACGACATTCCCCGGGATGACGTCTGTCACACTGTGAACCGGAAACCCTGGAGTTCTGACCAACTCCTGCATACCCCGAACGTCCTGATATCCGTGGAAGACCACTCTGCACTGGCGGAGGTGCATATCAAATCTGCTGGTGAGGCGACTCGCCTCGAAAGTTACCAAAGGACCTTGCTGCTCTGGCCCTCTTCTGCTGTCCTTCGTTAACCCGTCGATCTATACGCTTCTCGGCCTGCTGCGCATAAGCCCGTACACAGGCCATGCTCAAGCCCAACTGAAGAATTACTCTTGCACAACCCTCTCTTAGGTAGTCATCAAGACTCGCGGTACATCGGTATACTCTCTGGTAGCCAAATCCATAGCTAGTAGCAGGGTCGCCTCGCAATCTATATTCACCGTTCTCGATCGTGGCGAAGGTTCAAATATCATGGCGCAGTAAGGCCGCGCCGTGCTAAACTCTGCGGGCTAGTGACGTGGCGTAACTCCCGAATGAATTACCACGGATGCAGATTGGGCTGTGCCCACGTAACCCTCATGCTTTACTCGCAGCTCCCGGCCGCCTTGCCCTCCCGGGCGGGTTGCCTACGCGGAGGCATAACGATAAGAAATAATTTCGTCGGAGGTCCAACTTACAACACACTCTAAGGCACGATCTCGAGTGAGAAGAATAGAAACCAATCCTAAATGTCCTGCAGACCTCACGATTATAGATGTGGTGCACAACACATCGATAACCAGTGTAACGCCCGAACCGGGCCCATTCATCGTGCCTTACCGGGCACCCTAGTGATACAACATCGAGAAAACCGGCGGAAAAATAAAACACGAGTCATGAAACAAGAGATATAATAAATAAACAGGCCAACCAAAAGCAATTTGCCTTGGTATATACACAAAACCCGAACAGTTGTCCTTTTACAAACCCCGCCCACAAAGGTTACTCTGCACTTAAGATTTACAACAACTATGACGGGACAGGCTCGCCATACCCCGAATGTACAGAACCTACAACTCGTGGAAACATACAAAGATAAGCCTCGAAGGAACGGAGCTTTCAACACGAAATGAGATCCTAAGAGCGGGGATCCACGGCCGATGTACCTCTACTGCGGCATGAACGCAGCCGAAGGAGGTCGATCTGGCAGTTGCAGTATGTGAATCACAAATCGTAAATGAAATCATAATAGCCTAAAGCGGGAGACATGTATGATAACCAAAATACAAGACGCAACATAAGCGATCAAGTCGTGGACTCACGCCCTCAAAGTCACCACTCAAATATAACTATGGGTCTCACGCCCACAACATCCATCATGTTCGCATCATGGCCGCATGCCCCCGGAATACTGCATCGGTGTAGACATGTCCATGATGCAACAATAATAACAAGGCGCGTGGCCACATGCCGGAATCTTGCATCGGTGTAGACATGCCCATGTAACCTCAATAACAATATACTGGGTGGTCAACCCTGCCGCATGGCCACATGCCCCCGGAATACTGCATCGGTGTAGACACGTCCATGTTGCAGTAATAACCATATATCGGTAATCAACGCCGCGTGGCCGCGTGCCGGAATCTGCGACGGTGTAGACATGTCCATGTGACATCAACAACAAGACAATAATCAAAATGGAAACATACCCGTGGAATTCTCCATCACTGCCAGCACGTCCAAGTAAGTTCTCAACAAGTCAACCCCTCTATCGAGACGCGGTAACGTAAATACCACACTTGCACAACAAAGGCTATCATCACAAGCATAGGCAAGTTTCACAACAACAAGCATAGGCAAGTTTCACAACAACAAGCATAGGCAAGTTTCACAACAACTCAAAGTACTTTCATTTTATGCCAAAGTCGGGTTTTAACCCCAAAGTACTACATACGTTAAGTTCTTTTAAAGAGATCCATTACTTTTATAAAAGTCACCCGATACGTAGTATTAGAATGACCAACCCACATTCCTTTTCAAAATCAAGTAACAACATTCTTTTCCTAAGTTCGGTTTGCTAGTTTCATTACTCAAGCTTCTCATTTTCAAAGGGTTTAATAGTTCCCAAACTAAATCACTTGATTGCTTTTTAGAACAGTTGAGTAATATATGTCTCACGGGAGAGTAGGGTATTCTTGTTTACAACATTCTTATTACAAAGACCATGATCTAGAAAATGTATATCATTTTGTCTCATCTTAGTTTCTATGCGGATGGAGGTTTCTCTTGGTTTTAATACGATACATCATTATTCAATACATTTTCCTTTATTAACGCTGCATTGGTCTGTCGATACACATTCTGATTTCCGAAATCAGTAAAACATTATCCCTTTAAATAAAACCAAGTACTCATTACTCACGAATGAGGTTTCACACAAACATTCACATTAAAACAAATAAGTTAAGTCTCTTATCTTCTAACATCAGTAAACCATTTTCTTTACCTCTCTTAAGACATTATACCTAACTCCCCAAAAAGCTAGTATAACTCTTTTTAAAACCTTTTAAAACCAAGTGTTACTCTACCGTCCAAAACGATTTATAAATCTTTTGAAATACATCAAGTTCTTTATTATAACTAGCCAGTTATAATTCACATCAGTTACCTTTTAAAACCACAAAGTATTTTCTTACCTTCATAAAGCTGTTATAACCAACTTCCCATAAAGCCGTTATAACACTTTATGTTTTAAGAACAATCAAACACGATTAACACGTACGCGTCTACCGTACTACATAGTTCACACATATCATGCTAGAAGGGATAGGAAGAGGTTCACATACCTCGCGACGATTTATCGACAAAATCAAAATGCTCCAAGTACTACAACCTTGCTAGCCCTTTCCACTCCTCGAGTAGAATACGCTACTCTTAGTACTTTCACCTATAAAGGTCACAAACGTCTATTAACCCCAAAACACAAGTTCTATCTTTCTACGTAAAATTAGCGGCACCTCCCCACAACAGGCGTAAATCTCCTCTCTATCGAGGCCTACCAAGCCAACCGGGGAGGTTTACACGCCTAACGGACGTGCACCATCCTACTCGGCAACTCTACAAGTCTCATGTCTGATCCTATGTAAATACTGATTCAGTTCTTTTCTTTATTCTTCAGGCTTAAGTCAAAAGACATTGCGAATACTAAGTATAGTTCCATATATAGTATACTTCAACTATATATTCTAACAAACATGTAATTTCCAATTACAATAGAGGGACAAGATAATTACCTCGATAAGCCCATAATTATCCAAGTTAAATGTCGATCCTTAGCAATGTTTAGCTCCAACTCCGGGTGCTCCATCCCGCTCCAACAACCCAGAAGTTCTATCCAACTTCTACTTAAATCCTTCAACTAACAATGAAGATTCCTTAGGGTTTCGGTTTGAGACTAAAAAGGTAGTATTTCGGGCTCTACGTATAGAGGTAACTTTTGGAATACAACAAGGTATAAGGCCAAGGTATTTTGGGCATTATAACAATACTTGGAAGACAACTTTCTACCAAGGGGGGGGTACCTCACGAGAACACTCAACGTGGGGTATGCTCTCGGCCACAAGGCCACTAGGGGGTAGTACCCTCGGCCACTAGGCCTCACGAAAAGGGGAGGAGGAAGCTCTCGGCTAGCACAACAAGAAGGGAGGAGAGGGTTTCAAGACTTGTAAGTTTTTGGATGAATGAAGTCTTGAAGCTTAGGGGTATTTATAGCAAAACCAAAAGCCAACCAATGGCCAAGATCAAGCCATGTGCAAGGCAAGTGTAAGGCCAAGATCAAGCCAAGTGCACCCACAAAACACTCCACAAAACACTCCACAAAACAAGCCACAAAACAAGGCACAAAGGAGGGACCAATCGGCAAGGCCACCAAACCTCTTGGACGCCCAATCGTCCAAGCCACCCTAATTGCTTCCAATGTGAGGGTGACACATGTCACCCTCCCGTTGGTCCAAAATGTTTCGTCTCTCGGAAAAATCCGCAAAAAAATATAAATGACATAGCCGGAATTTTCCCTACGAAAGCTGTGGAAACGTTTCGTCGAAAAACGACTCTATTCGGCACTTGTGCCCAAATTCGGTCCTTTGCCTAACTTAAGGCTCAAATTTTCTACGTACGTCCTTACGTACATACTCTGGAAATACGGGGTATAACATTCTCCCCTCCTTAGAAACATTCGTCCCGAATGTTCCTTCTCAAGTCTCAACACAACATGCGCTAGTATAGCCTTCATGCTATACGCACGAAAACGATCATGCCACACCCGCCATAAAATAACAAACGCACAATACTTAAACCCAAGTCAACTAGGAAACACCTGTAATCATCACAAAACCCCTTACCCGAGGTCTAAAATATACTCCGCGCTACATTTCACAAAAGAAACGATCACACACGCTCACTTCTCCCTATCTCGTCGCACTTTCTCGAACACTCGAGCTCTTTCTAGTATCCGTACCACACTTCCGTCAACGTTTGTTTCCAACCCTTGGAGTTACTACCTCCAAACTTGGTCATCTTACTACCTCGATTTCCTCTAAGGCCATTCTCGGCCTTTACTGATTCTGGTCGAACATATCTATGAACTCATACGATGGTCATCTAAACTTGGGCCTAGCACCCTCGTGACCTGCCACTGGCGGGACCACGAGCTGACCGCCTCCGAACGGGGCGGGTTGGCCCGCAACATGGCCCCAACCCGACCATCAGAGCGCCAACTTCCGCCTCCGACACGGAACACATCATGGAAGCTCCCCCGTGCCTCTCACACTACCCAGATTTGCAAATCACACTATAGCACAAGGCTATCCGAACATAACACTTAACACATCATTAACATCAATACATACAAGTATCTACAGGGTTAAGGATATACCTGAACTAGGCGGTTCAAGGACCGCTAAAGCTGGAACTTCCACCGCGACCTCTAGTGGCCCGCAATCGCTCTAGTAGTCAGTGCTATCCTACCAGCGCTACCACAGTGGACGGTCTCTCGTCATATGGCCTGTTGGCGCAAGAATAACAAGCTCCTTGGTACTACGACACTTCCGAAATGCGGTCTACCACATCGACCACACCGAGGTAGGGGTATCGCATCGCCAACACCCCTACTCCCGAACATTCGAAACCAGGAGCCACGACCGCTCTCGAATATCCTGAGGTCCCGGCTGCGGAGGACCACTCTGCAATGGCGGAGGTACATAACTAGTCTGCTGAGGCGGTCCGCCTCGAAAGTCGCCAAAATATCCGCCGTCTTGGCCTTCCTCGTGGCGGTCCACCTGCGTCGATCTGCGCTCGCCGCGCGCAGTGCATGAGCACGAACGCGGGCAATGTCGTGCGGTGAAGAGAAACACCGAACAACTCTCGCTAGGTAATCATCGAGCCTGTAACATATCGGTGCACTCGATCCTCCATACTAGCTACTAATGCGGGAACATACCGCCAATGAGTCGAACTCCACATTGTACTCCCGAATCATGCGCGGATTCGCCTCAACATCAAAAATCTGGCCGGCGAGCCCTCTCATTTGTGGAGGCAAGAAATGTGCCGGAAGGCCCCCAAAACTCGTCCCAAACGGTGGAAGTGCATGCTCTCCCGGAGAGCTCCCGAAGTCAAACGATCGGCTGCGGTATCACGCGGCCGATCACGAACAAATGTCACGCAGACTCGGTCTCGAAGCCTTGATCACCCGTGATCCTCTGCAGAATCGACGGATGAACTCCTGCGGATCATCCTCCGCCTCGACAGTAAAACTTCAGGCGGGCTACAACTAAGAAAATCCGTAGCCTCAGTATGCGCCTCGGGTGCACTACAGTCTTCTTTGGGCCCCAGGCTGCTGCGTCCGGCCTATCTTCATATCGGCCACACCTCGCCAATAATCGGGCCATCTCTCGTGACCCATATCCCCGCTCGGTGTGGGGTGGAGGCTCAGTATTGTAGTCTCAGCAGCCACCGCCGCGGCTCTAAACTCTTTGGTCTTTGGCGTCGCAAAACTCGCCGTCTGAGCACTACTCAGTCTTGGCCGGGCTGCGCGCTCGTACGCCTCGGAATCCCCCTAGCACCGCCCTCTGCTGCCTTGCCCTTCTGGGCCCGGGTTGCCTTTCGCAGAGGCATAACTGGTAAAAACGAAACACGTCAGAGGGGTCCAACTTACAACACAGCTCTAAGGCACGATCTCGGAATGAGAAGAATGGAAACCAATCCTAAATGTCCTATAGCCTCCTGATTATAGATGTGGTGCACAACACACCGCTAATCAAGACTCGACTAGACACGGTCTGTAGACACTTTCCGAGGACTAATCGCTCGATACCACTTTGTAACGCCCGAACGGGCAGTTCATCGTGCCTTACCCGGGCACCCTAGTGATACAACATCGAGAAAACCAGCGGAAAATAAAACACGAGTCATGAAACAAGAGATATAATAAATAAACAGGCCAACCAAAGCGATTTGCCGGTATATACACAAAACCCGAACAGCTTGTCCTTTTTACAAACCCCGCCACAACGATTACTCTGACCTCTAAGATTTAGACCAACTATGACGGGACAGGGCCCAGCCATACCCATGAAGGTACAAGAACCTACAACTCAGGGAAACATACAAAGATAAGCCTCAAGGAAGGAGCTTTCAACACGCTGAAATGAGATCCTAAGAGCGGGGATCCACGACCGATGTACCTCTACTGCGGCATGACGCGGCCCCGAAGGAGGTCAAGATAACAGTACCAAGTATGTGAATCACAAATCGTAAATGAAATCATAATAGCCTAAAAGCGGGAGACATGTATGATAACCAAAATACAAGACGCAACATAAGCGGTCAAGTCGGGGACTCACGCCTCAAAGTCACCACTCAAATATAACTATGGGTCTCACGCCCAACATCCATCATGTTCGCATCATGGCGCGATGCCCCGAATCAGCATCGGTGTAGACATGTCCATGATGCAACAATAATAACAAGGCCGCGTGGCCACGCCCGAATCTTGCATCGGTGTAGACATGCCCATGTAACCTCAATAACAATATCTTTGGGTGGTCAACCACGCGCGTGGCCACATGCCCGAATCTGCATCGGTGTAGACACGCCCATGTTGCAGTAATAACCATATATCGGTAATCAACCCGACGCGTGGCCGCATGCCGAATCTGCGACGGTGTAGACATGTCCATGTGACATCAACAACAAGACAAGAATCAAAATGGAAACATACGTGGAATTCTCCATCACCGCCAAGACGCGTCAAGTAAGTTCTCAACAAGTCAACCGCCTCTATCGAGAGACGGTAACGTAAATACCACACTTGCACAACAAAGGCTATCATCACAAGCATAGGCAAGTTTCACAACAACAAGCATAGGCAAGTTTCACAACAACAAGCATAGGCAAGTTTCACAACAACTCAAAGTACTTTCATTTTATGCCAAAGTCGGGTTTTAACCCCAAAGTACTACATCGTTAAGTTCTTTTAAAGAGATCCATTACTTTTATAAAAGTCACCCGATACGTAGTATTAGAATGACCAACCCACATTCCCTTTTCAAAATCAAGTAACAACATTCTTTTCCTAAGTTCGGTTTGCCTAGTTTCAATTACTCAAGCTTCTCATTTTCAAATGGTTTCATAGTTCCCAAACTTAATCACTGATTCCTTTTTAGAACAATTGAGTAATATATGTCTCACGTGAGTAGGCTATTCTTGTTTACAACATTCTTATTACAATGACCATGATCTAGAAAAATGTATATCATTTTGTCTCATCTTAGTTTCTATGCAGATGGAGGTTTCTACTGGTTTTAATACAATTCATCATTATTCAATACATTTTCCTTTATTAACGCTGCAGTGGTCTGTCGATACACATTCTGATTTCCGAAATCAGTAAAACATTATCCCTTTAAATAAAACCAAGTACTCATTACTCACGAATGAGGTTTCACACAAACATTCACATTAAAACAAATAAGTTAAGTCTCTTATCTTCTAACATCAGTAAACCATTTTCTTTACCTCTCTTAAGACATTATACCTAACTCCCCAAAAAGCTAGTATAACTCTTTTTAAAACCTTTTAAAACCAAGTGTTACTCTCCCTTCCAAAACGATTTATAAATCTTTTGAAATACATCAAGTTCTTTATTATAACTAGCCAGTTATAATTCACATCAGTTACCTTTTAAAACCACAAAGTATTTTCTTACCTTCATAAAGCTGTTATAACCAACTTCCCATAAAGCCGTTATAAAATTTTATGTTTTAAGAACAATCAAACACAGTTAACACATGTACGTCTACCGTACTACATAGTTCACACATATCATGCTAGAAGAGATAGGAAGAGGTTCACATACCTCGCGACGATTTATCGACAAAAGCAAAATGCTCCAAGTACTACAACCTTGCTAGCCCTTTCCACTCCTCGAGTAGAATACGCTACTCTTAGTACTTTCACCTATAAAGGTCACAAACGTCTATTAACCCCAAAACACAAGTTCTATCTTTCTACAGAAAATTCGGCGACACCTCACACGGCGTAAATCTCTCTCTATCGAGGCCGGCTACCAAGCCAACCGAGGGTTTACACGCCTAACGGACGTGCACCATCCTACTCAAGAACTCTACACAAGTCTCTGTCTGATCCTATGTAAATACTGATTCGATTCTTTTCTTTATTCTTCAGGCTTAAGTCAAAAGACATTGCCGAATACTAAGTATAGTTCCATATATAGTATACTTCAACTATATATTCTAACAAACATGTAATTTCCAATTACAATAGAGGGACAAGATAATTACCTCGATAAGCCCATAATTATCCAAGTTAAATGTCGATCCTTAGCAATGTTTAGCTCCAACTCGGTGCTCCATCCCGCTCCAACAACCCTTAGAAGTTCTATCCAACTTCTACTTAAATCCTTCAACTAACAATGAAGATTCCTTGGGTTTCGGTTTGAGACTAAAAAGGTAGTATTTCGGGCTCTACGTATAGAGGTAACTTTTGGAATACAACAAGGTATAAGGCCAAGGTATTTTGGGCATTATAACAATACTTGGAAGACAACTTTCTACCAAGGGGGGGGTACCTCGAGAACACTCCACGTGGGGGGTATGCTCTCGGCCACAAGGCCACTGGGGGTAGTACCCTCTCGGCCACTAGGCCTCACGAAAAGGGGAGGAGGAAGCTCGGCTAGCACAACAAGAAGGGAGGAGAGGGTTTCAAGACTTGGAAGTTTTTGGATGAATGAAGTCTTCAAGCTTAGGGGGTATTTATAGCAAAACCAAAAGCCAACCAATGGCCAAGATCAAGCCATGTGCAAGGCAAGTGTAAGGCCAAGATCAAGCCAAGTGCACCCACAAAACACTCCACAAAACACTCCACAAAACAAGCCACAAACAAGGCACAAAGGAGGGACCAATCGGCGAGGCCAACCAAACCTCTTGGACGCCCAATCGTCCAAGCCACCCTATTTGCTTCAATGCGGGTGACACATGTCACCCTCCCTTTGGTCCAAATTGTTTCGTCTCTCGTAAAAATCCGCAAAATTTATAAATGACATAGCCGTATTTTTCCCTACGAAAGCTGTGGAAACGTTTCGTCGAAAAACGACTCTATTCGGCACTTGTGCCCAAATTTCGGTCCTTTCCTAACTTAAGGCTCAAATTTTCTACGCACGCCCCACGTACATACTCCGAAATACGGTATAACACCAAGACTTACTAGACACGGTCCGTAGACACTTTCCGAGGACTAATCGCTCACGATACCACTTTTGTCACGACCGAACCGGGCGTGGATCGTGTCTTACCGGGCACCCTAGTGATACAACATCGAGAAAATCAGCGGAAATAAAAAAACCTTAAACATGAAATGAGAGACATGATAGATAAGCAGGCCAAAGCGATTTGCCTTGGTATATATACATAAAAACCGAACGCTTATCCTTTTTACAAAACCCTTCCCAACAAAGCTACAGCACTTAATATTTTTATAACAACAATGACGGACAGGCTCGCCATACCCGAATGTACAAGAGACTACAACTCGGAAACCTACCAAAGATAAGCCTCAGAAGGAACGGAGCTTTCAACACGAAATGTGATCCTAAGAGCGAGGACCCACGAACGATGTACCTCTACTGCGGCGTGAACGGCCCCGAAGGAGTCGATGCAACAGTACCAGTATGTGAATCGTAAAATCGTAAATGAAATCATAGCGATCTATATAAAGCGGGAGACATGTATGATAACCAAACTACGATATCTGACATATAACAATCATATTAAGTCGTGGACTCACGCTCCAAATCATCACTCGTGCGTGGAATTCCTTCCTCATGGCGATCATGATATGATATCAACACGACAACAATCCAAATGGGAGCATACCCGTGCGCTACGCATCGTGTCAGTATGTCCAAAGGGAAACAATAAGACAACATTCCAAATGGAAACATACCCGTGCGCTACGCATCGTGTCAGTATGCCCAAAGGGAAACAATAAAGCAGCATTCCAAATGGAAACATACGTGCGCCACGCGTCGTGTCAGTATGCCCAAAGGGAAACAATAAAGCAGCATTCCAAATGGAAACATACTCGTGCGCTACGCATCGTGTCAGTATGCCCAAAGGGAAACAATAAAGCAGCATCAAAATGGAAGCATATGCGCGCTACGCATCGTGTCAGTATGTCCAAAGCGATTAGCAAAAGTAACACAATCAACAGGAACGTACCCGTGGAATTTCTCCGTCACTGCCGGCACGTCCAAGTAAGTTCTCAACAAGTCAACCAACCCTCCATCGAGAGCACGGTAGTATAGAAACACAATTCTTGCACAACAATGGCTATCACGACAAGCATAGGCAAGTTTCACAACGACAAGCATAGGCAGGTTTCACAACAACAAGCATAGGCAGGTTTCACAACAACAAGCATAGGCAGGTTTCACAACAACTCAAAGTACTTTCATTTTATGCCAAGGTCCGGGTTTTAACCCTAAAGTACTACGTACGTTAAATTCCTTTTAAGAGATTCATTCTTTTTATAAAAGTCACCCGATACCCGTAGTATAAAATAGAGTGACTTACATCTTTTAAGTAAACCAAAACAACTCCCATACTTTCCTTTTTAAAACCAAATTAAGGCAACACTATGCCTTTCTTTTCCCTAAAGTTCCAATTTGCCTAATTTCATTTACAAAAGTCTCTTTTTAGGAAAGTTTCATAGTTCAATGTCTTAATCTCTTTTAAAACAATTTAGTAACATATGCCATAGGCGAGTAGGTTATTCTTGTTCATAATCAACCTTATTAAGCAGCCATGATCTAGAAAATGTAATATCATTTTGTCTCATCTTAGCTTCTATGCAGATGGAGGTTTCTACTGGTTTTAATAATACTTAATTATTCAATACATTTTCCTTTATTAACGCTGCAGTGGTTTGTCGATACACATTCTGATTTCCGAAATCAGTAAAACATTATTCCTTTCAAAAACCAAGTACTCATTACTCACGAATGAGGTTTCACACATCTTACAACATTCAAATCAATTCAATTAAGTTAAGTCTCTTATCTTATAAGATCAAGTCTCTTAACTTCTAAGATCAAATAGCCATTCTTTTATCTCATTTAGACGTTATACCTAACTTCCCATAAAGCTAGTATAACTCTTAAGTTCTCTAAACCAAGTATTACTCTTCTTTCAAAAGGGTTTCTTAATGAAAGACTTCAAGTTCTTTATTATCACACATCAAGTCGGTTATAAGTCAAATCGATTACCTTTTAACAATCACAAAGCTTTTTCTTATCTACATAAAGTCGTTATAACCAACTTCCCATAAAGCGTTATAACCCTTTATGTTTTAAATCAATCAAATACTTTTAACACGTATGCGTCTACCGCACTACATAGTTATACACATATCATGCTAGAAAGATAGGAAGAGGTTCACATACCTCGCGACCAGTCGACTAATAGCAAAACGCTCCAAGTACTTCAAACCGGCGGCTACTCCTTAAGCCACGTAGATCGCACCACGTAGTACTTCAACCTATAAGGCCACAGGCGCTTATTAACATCTAGATCTCATCGTTCCATATTCTAGAAAATTGGCAGACTCCCCGCAACAGCGTAAATCTCTCTCTATCGAGGCTACCAAGCCAACAAGGGGGGTTTCTGCGCCTAACCGGGCGTGTACAATTCTACTCACGATTACTACACAAGCCTCATCAGAGTACCCTATGTAATTACGATTCGATTCTTCTTAAAATTCAGGCTTAAGTCGCAAGACATTGCGTAAGTATTATTCAGCTTAAGTCAAAAGACATTGCCGATAACTATGCTCGATTCTATATATAGTATACTTCAACTATATATTCCTACAATATGTAATTTCAAATTACAATAGAAGGTCAAGATAATTACCTCGATAAGCCCATAATTATCCGAGTTTAAATGTCGATCCTGGTCAACGTTTAGCTCCAACTCCGTGCGCTCCAACCCGCTCCAAACCACCCTTAGAAGTTCTAACCAACTTCTACTTAATACTCCAACTAACTATGGAGATTTTCCTTAGGGTTTCGGTTTTGTGACTGAAGGGAAGTATAATAGTATTCGGGCTTTTCAGATAAGTATAACCTTAGAATACTACAAGGTATACGGCTAAGGTAATATCGGCATTATAACAATACATCGACAGTATTTCTAAACCACAAAAGGGGGTATTATCTAAAGCAACTAGGCTAGGGGGGGTGTACACCCCTCGGCCTACCCCACTAGGGGGGGTACTCTCGGCCAAGAGGGGGGAGAGGGGCTCTCGGCTACAAGGCCTCACAAAGGGGGGGAGGACGAGAACCATAAGGAAGGGAGGGGGAGGAAAGCTTTCAAGACTTAGAGATTTTTAGGATGAAGAAGTCTTCAAACTTAGGGGGTATTTATAGGTCAAGCCAAGGCCAACCAATGGCCAAGATTATGCCAAGTGCATAGCAAGTGTAGGGTCAAGATCATGCCAAGTGCACCTTATCCATCTACCATAAAAATATCCTACCAACTACTTGACAAAACCCACCCAAGTCGTCCACTTTCCCGCCACCAATGAGAGGGTGCCAAGTGGCGCCCTCTTGTTGGTCCAAAATGTTTCGTCTCTCGGAAAAATCCGCAAAAATTAGAAATGACATAGCCGGAATTTTCCCTACGAAAGCTGTGAAAACGTTTCGTCGAAAAACGACTCTAAACGGGTGTTGTGAACAAAATAATTTTCGGCCAAGCCACTTTGCCTACTCAAGGCTTTAAACTTTTATACGTACGCCTTCACGTACATACTCTGGAAATACGGGGTATAACAATAACCAAACTACAGTTCACAATAAATAAGCAGTCATGTCAAGTCAGGGACTCACGCCCTCAAAGTCATCACTCAAATATAACAATGGGTCTCACGCCCACAACATCAATCATGCGTGGAATACCTTCCTCACCGCCGTGATCTATGATATAAAAGCACCAAGGAATACACATGAACACGGGTCCCACTGTGTCATCATAAAACCGCACGGGGTAAGTACGAAGGCATAGCCGACTACTAAAACCACGATGCGACAAGGTCATAAATCGTATCATGATCTGTCTGCAGGCCGTCACATGATCAAAGCGGCCTCGCGCGCAGTATCTAATGTGCGCGTTTAGCCACGAACTTCCGTAGCTCGCATAAGCCACTCCGATGGCCCGCATGAGGTATTCCCGCATCGAGGGTAGCTACTCTCCCGGCGTCTCGGACTCGCCGTCGCGTAGCCACGTAGACGCGTGACCACAAAGGTCGCACTAACTGGAACTCCGTGATTCGCGCCACATGAGACCGCATAAGGTATTCTCGAATCATAGGTCACCATGAGCCGCCTGAGTCTACCCCGCATCGTAGGGCAGCTTAACCACCGGAATCATGAGTGATATAATACTAACATAACAGCTTATCGTTAAACAACCTAAGCACAACAAGGGAAAACCCCTTTACACAAACATCACAAGATACTAACTCACGTAGCATCCTAACATGTTTACTTATCAAGTCAACAAGAAAGTATTACAAGACTATCACAAATCAACACAATCAAGTTATTCACACAAGGTACTTTCTACATTATGTTAACAAGTTCGGGTTTTTAGCCCCAAAGTACTTCATGTATTACTCTTTTAAAAGATCTGTTTCTTTCACAAAAGTCACACAATACTCGTAGTATATGAAAATAGATTGATTATCTTTTGAAGTAAATAAAAAACTTCTCTTTGTAAAATCAAGTAACAACATTCTTTTCCAAACGTTCAAGTTTGCCTAATTTCAATTACTCAATTTTCTCATTTTCGAAAGGTTTCGTAGTTCATAGTTTTAATCCCTTAAAACAATTTGAGAAACATATACCTTATGTGTGAGTAGGTTATTCTTGTTCATAACAATCTTGATACAACAGCCATGATCTAGGAAATGTAATATCATTTTGTCTCATCTTAGCTTCTATGCAGATGGTAGTTTCTACTGGTTTTAATAATACTTTATTAGTCAAAACATTTCCCTTTATTAGCGCTGCTGTGGTTTGTTCGATACTTATTCTGATTTCCGAAATCAGTAAAACATAATTCCTTTTGAAAACCAAGTACTCATTACTCACGAATGAGGTTTCACACTTTTTAACAAAATTCAATTAAGTCAAGTCTCTTATCTTTTTAGATCAAGTCTCTTAACTTCTTAAATCAATAAATCATTCTTTTTATCTCTCTTAAGCCGTTATACCTAACTTCCCATAAAGCTAGTATAACTCTTAAGCTTTTAAAACCAAGTATTACTCTTCTGTTAAAATGATTCAGTATTCTTTTGAAATACTTCAAGATTATTCAGGCTTAAGTCCGGAGACATTGCCGTAATTATTATTCAGTTAACACACGTACGTATACCGTACTATATATATATTCTTTAAAATATCATGCTCAAGAGGATAGGAAGAATCACATACCTCGCGATGATTATCGACTATTAGCAAAACGCTCCACGGCTATAACCCGCCTAGCTTTGTCCACCTTTTAAGTAGCACATGCTACTCACAGAACATTCAACCTATAAAGGTTATACAAGTCTATCAAAGTCTAGACTACTTGGTAGAATAAATCTAGATACAAGATTCTACGGAAATTTGGGCAGCCCTTCCCTACCCATCAAACTTCACAAGTCTCATGTCAGAGTCTATGTAAGCTGATTCAATTCTCTTCTTTAAATTCAGGCTTAAGTCAAAAGACATTGCCGCACAACTATGTTCAGTTCTATATATAGTATACTACAACTATATATTCCTACAACATGTAATTTCCAATTACAGTAGAAGGTCAAGAGTGTTTACCTCGATAAGCCCAAAATTATCCAAGTATAAAGTCGATCCTGAGCAACGTTTAGCTCCTACTCGGTGCTCCACCGCTCCAAATAACCCTTAGAAGTTCTACGCAACTTCTTCTTAATACTCCAACCAACTATGGAGATTTTCCTTAGGGTTTCGTTTTTGTGACTGAAGGGAAGTATAATAGTATTTCTGGGCTTTTCGTATAAGTGAAATCTTGGAATACTACAAGGTATACGGCTAAGGTAATTTGGGTATAGTAACAATACTTTGGAGTATTTCTACCAAGAGGGGTATTTATACGAGACAACACCACAAAAAGGGGGGGTGTATACCCCTCGGCCAACCCCACTAGGAGGGGGGGTATTCTCGGCCAAGGGGGGGAAGGGAACTCTCGGCCAAGGGGCCTCTCAAAGCAGGGAGGACGAGAACAACACTACAAGGGAGGGAGGATTTCTAGACTTAGAAATTATTTTAGGATGAATAAGTCTTCAAAGGGAGGGTATTTTATAGGTCAAGCAAAGGCCAACCAATGGCCAAGATCATGCCAAGTGCTAAGAAAGTGTAGGGCCAAGATTCATCCATGTGCACCTTATCCATCTACCACAAAATATCCTACCAACTACTTGACAAAAAGCCAAGGATTTCGTCCAAGCTTTACCGCCCACACTCCATCAATGAGAGGGTGCCAAGTGTCGCCCTCTCGTTGGTCCAAAATGTTTCGTCTCTCGGAAAAATCCGCAAAAATTAAAAATGGCATAGCCGGAATTTTCCCCTCGCAAGTTATGTAAAACGTTTCGTCGAAAAACGACTCTAACCGGGTGTTGTGCACAAAGTAAAATCGGCCAAGCCACTTTTAAAGCCCAAACTTTTCTACGTACGTCCTTACGTACATACACTGGAAATACGGGGTATAACACTTATGTACATTCAGGGGTATGGCGGGGCCCTGTCCCGCCGCAGTTGAAATTCTTAGAGGTCTGTAGTTACATATTGTGGGTCGGTTTGTAAAAGGAAAGGGATGTGACTGTTGTTGTTATGTATATGTATATGTGTCCAGGAAGGTAGCCTTATCGGCTAACCTGTGGTTTAATTTCTCGTTATTTTATTTTATATGTTTTATGTATGTTCCGCTACTATTCTCTGATGTATACCTGAACAGGGTGCCCAGGTAGGGCACCAGTCGCGGGCCCGGGGTCGGGTCGTGACACGAGGATCAACAACCGGTGTACACTGCCTGCGGCGTGAACGGCCCAGGAAGGAGGTCGATAACAGGTACCAAGTATGTGAAACTGAAAGTACTGTAATGAAGTCACATTTCATCTTTTAAAATACCATTTCACAAATATATAAGCAGTCAGGGACGCATGCCCTCAAAATCATTACTCAAATATAACCATGGGTCTCACGCCCACAATATCAATCATGCCCGTGGAATTCCTTCCACTGCCGGCTGTCCATGATATAATATCACACCAATATATGTACCGGAACACCAGATCCCGTCTGCATCATAAAACCGTACGGGCCAAGTAGGAGAGCCAACTACCAGATCCAGCCTGCATCATAAAACTTCACGGGCCATGAAAGCCTAGTGGTCTAGTGGTCTTCTTAGCTTGACTACGCACTTTCATTTCATGCCACCCATGGAATTATCACACTAATATACTCCACGTATACTATGTACTTCGACTAAGATCAACCGTAAAATCTTTCACTCAAGATGGCCTTGTATCTAAGGTCTCAACGGTTATCAATACTCTAAGGCTCACAATTTCCATGTCCCCAAACCTACCTTTTCTTCTAACCAGGTTGTCTTAATCACAATTTACACAATACTACCCGTACATAACACTTAACATATAACCATCTTATCAACGCATACTAGTCTCTAAAGGGTTAAAGATATACTTGTAACTATTGCTTCATTTTCCCTTTGTCGCTCTAATCATAACCCTGCCCTACAGGGCGCATAGCTATAGAAGGCGATGTACCAGCCACCGATCCCGAAGGCTGAGTCTTAACATATGCGCTACCTCTGGTCGGACAATTCCTCGCAAAATGGCCCTGCCGGCCGCAGGTAAAACAAACTCTCTGATCACCATGACACTCCCCAACATGGAGTCTACCACATTTGCCACACCAAGGTAGGGGTGGCTTCATCTGGCTAACACCCCTGCTCCTCTGGAAACCTAAAGCCCTGGAGCCCTGACCTGCTCCTAAATACCCCGGACGTCTCGAGTACTGTGGAGGACCACTCTGTACTGGCAGAGGCGCATAACTAGACTGCTGCTGAGGCGGTCCGCCTCGAAAGTTACCGCAGGGCCCTGATGTCTTGGCCCTCTTATGCTGATCTCGGTCATTTCGTCGACCTCTATGTTCTTCAGTCCCCTGTGCATAAGCCTGTATGCGGGCAATGTCCATGCCCGGCTGAAGAGCTACTCCCGTACAACCCTCTGCTAGATAATCATCAAGCCTCATGACATATCGGTGCACTCTATTCTCCATGTCTGCCACTAGAGTGGGGGCATACCGAGCTAATGAGTCGAACTCTATGTTGTACTCCCGAACCGTCCGCCCATTCTGTCTCAACATCATAAACCTATCCACCCGGGCTCTCCTCATCTGCGGAGGCAAGAAGTGGTTAAGAAATGCCTTCGAGAACTCGCCCTAAACAGCTGGAAGCGCATCTTCCCCCCGGGACAGTTCCCATGAATCATACCAATTGACTGCAATATCACGCAGCCGATGAGAACCCATTATCATTGACTCGGCCTCTGAGGCCTTGATCACTTTCATGATCTGCCGCATCTGTCTGATGAACTCCTGAGGATCACCCTCAGTTTTCGATCCATAGAACTCTGGTGGATTACAACTTAAGAAGTCCCGAAGCCTCAAACTATCGGTTCTGGGGTGCACCACCGGTACTACCGGCTCCCGTCTGTCCTCATGCCTCGCCACGATCCTAGCTAGTAACTGGGTCATCTCTTTGTAACCCATATCCTCGGCTCCTGGTCGTGGAACTGGAGGCTTAGGTACCGTGGCCTCTGTAGCTGTCGTCGCTGCTTTAAACTCTGCTGGGGCTGGCGGCGTCGTAGAACTCTCCGTCTGAAGCACTACCTCAGGTAATGACTGGGCCTGTGCCCTCGTAACCCTCTGTGTCTTACTAGCAGCTCCCTCTGCTGCCTTGTCCTTCTGGGCCCTGGTTGCCTTGCGTAGAGGCATAACTGGTACATAAGAATACGTCAGAGGGAGTCCAACTTATAACACAGCTCCATCGCACGATCTCAGCGTGAGAATAATGAAAACCAATCCTAAATATCTTGTAGCCTTTTGATTATAGGTGTGGTGCACAACACGCCGATAATCAAGACTCTACTAGATACGGTCTGTAGACACTTTCCGAGGACTAACTGCTCTAATACCACTTTTGTCACGACCCGACCTTAGGCCCGCAACTGGTGCCTTACCCCGGGCACCCTAGTGATAATACATCAGAGAAAACCAGCGGAATAAAACTCATAGACATGTAACAATGTAATACAAGAAAAAGACTAACTGATAGGTCACCTTTCTGCATATATATATATCAAAACCCGAACAGTTATCCTTTACACAACCCAACTCACAACAGGACTACAGACCTCTAACAGTTTTTGACATAACAACTATGACGACGGGGCCCGCCATACCACGAATGTACTGTACCTACGGCGAGGAACCATACCAAAAGATAAGCCTCCGGAGAAACGGAGCTTCCCAATACGCAGAACCGTGATCCTATGAGCGAGGATCAACAACCGATGTACCTCTACATGCGGCATGAACGCAGCCCCCCGAAGGAGGTCATTACAACAGGTACCAAGTATGTGAAACTGAAAGTACTGTAATGAAATCACATTTCATCTTTTAAAAGACCATTTCACAAATATATAAGTAGTCATGGACGCATGCCCTCAAAATCATTACTCAAATATAACCATGGGTCTCATGCCCATAATATCAATCATGCCCGTGGAATTCCTTCCCCTGCCGACAATCCATGATATAATATCACACCAATATATGTACCGGAACACCAGATCCCGCCTGCATCATAAAACCGTACGGGCCAAGTAGGAGAGCCAACTACCAGATCCAGCCTGCATCATAAAACTTCACGGACAAAGTACGGAAGCCAACTACCAGATCCAACCTGCGTCACGCAACTGACCGGGGCAAGTATCTTAAGCCAATGTACCAGAGCCTACCGTATCACGAAATATGACCGGAGCAAGTATCTTAAGCCATCTACTAGAGCCTACCGTATCACGAGAAATGACCAGGACAAGTATCTAAAGTGTGCGTGGCCAGGCAAATCTGAAGGTGTCACGACCGAATCGGGCCCGGCCCGGTGCCTTACCCCGGACACCCTAGTGACACAACATCAGAGTAATCAGCGGAACATAAAGACAATACATGAAACCAATGTAATATGACAGTGAAATAAGAAGACAGGCTAACCAAAAACGGTTACCTTCAGTATATATATAAATAGCAATTTGAGCGATTCTAACCTCTTACAAATTCTGCCCTTGGCGATACTCTGAGACCTCTACGAATAATATGACAACAACGACGGACGGGGCCGTCATACCCTGAATGTAGCACCTACAATCAACGGGGACTATACGAAGATAAGCCTCGGAGAAGCGGGCTTTCCCAATCTTTGGCGTGACCCTAAGAGCGAGGATCACGGCGATGTAACTTTACTGCGGCATGAACGCGGCCCGAAGGAGGTCGAGATAACAGTGCAGAGTATGTGGCTGAAATAAATCACGTAAATGAAATCATAGTAGTCTATAAAAGCGAGGAGACATGTATGATAACCAAACTACGATTCACAATAAATAAGCGATCATGTCAAGTCGGGGACTCGCCTCAAAGTCATCCTCGTGCGTGGAGCTCGCCCTCACCGCCGGCGGTCTAGGTACAAATCATGTGATACGTATAACGGTCTCGGCCCCATCTTATGGACCCAATATAGAAACGTGTGGAATACATTCCGGATGAACCGGTAGTCGGTGAAATACATTCGGATGAACCGGTAGTCAAGTGAAATACATTCCGGATGAGCCGTAGTCGAGTGAAATACATTCCGGATGAACCGTGTCGAGTGAAATACATTCCGGATGAACCTAATCAAGTGAAATACATTCGGATGAACCGATAATCAAGTGAAATACATTCGGATGAACCGGTAGTCGAGTGAAATACATTCCCGGATGAACCGGTAATCGAGTGAAATACATTCCCGGATGAACCGGTAATCAAGTGAAATACATTCCCGGATGAACCGGTAATCAAGTGAAATACATTCCCGGATGAACCGGTAGTCGAGTGAAATACATTCGGATGAACCGTGTCGAGTGAAATACATTCGGATGAACCGGTAATCAAGTGAAATACATTCCCGGATGAACCGGTAGTCGAGTAGAACACAATATTTGCACAACAAGGCTATCACACGTAACATGGTCAAGTTTCATAACGACAAGCATAGGCAAGTTATACACAACTCAAGGTACTTTCATTTTATGTCAAAGTCTGGATTTTAACCCTAAAGTACTACGTACGTTAAATTCCTTTTAAGATCCATTTCTTTTACAAAGGTCACTCGATACCCGTAGTATAAAATTAGAGTGACTAACATTGTTAAGTAAACCAAAATGCTTTCCTTTGTAAAATCAAGTAACAACCTTATTTTCCAAACGTTCAAGTTTGCCTAATTTCAAATGCTCAAGTTTCTCATTTTAGAAAGGGTTTCGTAGTTCATAGTTTTAAATCCTTTAAAACATAATTCTCCTTTAAACGTTTTGAGAAACCTATGTCTTATAAGTGAGTAGGTTATTCTTGTTTATAATCAATCTTATTAAGCAGCCATGATCTAGGAAATGTCATTTTGTCTCATCTTAGCTTCTATGCAGATGGAAGTTTCTACTGGTTTTAATAATACTTAATCTGTCAAAACATTTCCTTTTATTAACGCTGCAGTGGTGTCACGCCCCGACTTTTCTTAAGTCTTTACTTAGGGCGTGATGGCACCTGGACAATTATTTTCCACCAGGAGCACCATTTAATTCTCTTTATTTAGAAATTTAAACTTATATTCAAATACGGAGCGATTAATAAAAATAACAATAAAGAAATCTGTTTATGACTTTATAAGAAAAACATAACGTGAGCCCATGCTCGTGCAAATATTGTTTCTACATAGACATACTGACAAAGATTATTCTAAGTTGGAAGGGAGACCATTCCACACGGGCATTTCCCGAGACATTGGAACTGACATTCTGAACCTGACGAGTACCAAGCCCGGAACAATGGACTTGGTATGACAAGAGGCTGCGGGACGATCGCTAGCCTTGGCGTGGAGCCTTTCCTCTATCACGCTTTCCTGAAACATGTTAAATAAAGAGTCAGCCCTACCATCTGGGGCTGAGTGAGAACCTTACCCTGCAATTCAAAGTAACACCACAATATTCCAAGCGCAATCACATTATAACGTAATAAGCATATTGCAAAAACATATCAGGTTACAACATTTTTAAATATGCAACAACTCCTCATAGGAAATTCTCGGTTTAACTAACACTTCATTTTATCCCGTATTGTACGTTAAGACATTCCCCTGCATTTCCACATGTTTATTACATTTATATATTTGTGAACGCGTATTCACTTTTCATATTTATATATAGGTGAACATGTATTCATCTTTCATATTTGTTGCGGCGTGCAACCCGATCCATTATATTTACGTATTTGTGAACACGTATTCACTTTACGTTTTGTTGCGGCGTGCAACCCGATCCATTATGTTTACGTATTTGTGAATGTGTATTCACTTTACGTTTTGTTGCGGCGTGCAACCCGATCCATTATATTTACGTATTTGTGAACGCGTATTCACTTTACGTTTTGTTGCGGCGTGCAACCCGATCCATTATGTTTACGTATTTGTGAACGCGTATTCACTTTACGTTTTGTTGCGGCGTGCAACCCGATCCATTATATTTACGTATTTGTGAACATATATTCACTTTACGTTTTGTTGCGGCGTGCAACCCGATCCATTATGTTTACGTATTTGTGAACGCGTATTCACTTTACGTTTTGTTGCGGCGTGCAACCCGATCCATTATATATTTATATATTTATGTGAACACGTATTCACTTTCCATATTTTTCAGAAGATCAAATAAATACTATTCTCTTTTCTAACATTCCGTCATTCATACTTGTAACGATTATAACTTTTTAACCATAACTCCAACTAAGGTGTTTCTCAAGCGGAAACTAAGGTAAGACGGGGATCTTTCACTGTACCAAATTTCATTTAAAACTACTTTGGGTAACTAACACAAATTTATCCTCAAAACAGCCACATGAAATTTGTTTCGGCAGAATTTTTATTAAACAACACCCAATCTTATAATAGTCATAACTCCTAATCTGTAAACCCGTTCAATCCCTATAAATTCTCAAAACGACGAGGACAGAGAGCTACACGTCTCCCTGTGAACCATTCTTTCATATTCTTTACCATTTGGTACAGTTTTACACTTTTATTCGCTGCCCTTCCTGGATCTCGATAGATCCGAGGCAGAAACTTTAAACAGCGATAACTCTCAATCCGTAAGTCGGATAGACCCCCGTAAGGTCTCAAAATGTCCACAACAAATAGATCTAGAACTTTCATTTAGCAACAATTTTCATATTCCCCACAGATTAGTACAGTTTTACGTTTCAACGTCCTGCCCTTCTGGATTCCGACGAATCCGAGGCAGCAACTTCAAACTACAATAACTCTCAACTCGTAAGTCTGTTTTAATAAATCTTTATATATATCTGTCCATAACAGAGGGATTTACAACCATGTAAATTTTCATATAATTCTAATAAGTAAAACTCAATAAAAACAGTCCGTAATTATGTCTTTCCGAATTTCGACCAAATCTAAGGCAGGAACTTTGAACTATGATAACTTTCAAACCGTATGTCCATTTTACCTCATTTTTGGTTCTATATGATCATATTAGAGAGGTGTACAATTCTTCCGAAGTTCATTAAATTCTAACAATTATAACTCAGTGAGAACAGTTCGTAATTATGTCTTTCCGAATTTCGACCAAATCTAAGGCAGGAACTTTGAACTATGATAAATTTCAAACCGTATGTCCATTTTACCTCATTTTTGGTTCTATATGATCATATTAGAGAGGTGTACAATTCTTCCGAATTTCATCAAATTCTAACAATTATAACTCAGTGAGAACAGTTCGTAAAGTTCATGACGCAACTAGTTGTCTAAACAATCAAAAGTTCAATATTTCTTTTCAACACTCAATTCTTATTCCAACATGTATTGAACTAAAAATAAAGGATGTTACCAAGAATTTCTGAGTGAGAAAACTCACCTTGTAAGTGTGAAGATTATTGTTGTGTGGTTGCTAAAATTATCCTTACTCTCTAGTATTTTGCTTCTTGTTCTTCTTGCTTTCTTGGTATTTTTTCCTCTTCTTTTCACTTGTTTTTTTCTGATTTTCTAACCTTTATGTTATGTACTTTGTTTGTGTGTAAATACAATGTATAAGTGGAGAGTTTTCTATAACATATGGGAGGTGAAATGACAAGAGTTGGAGGGGAAATGAAAATGGGGGAAGGGGGAAAAAATCAAAGGTGTACGTGCATGTGCACTTCTTCTTTTTTTTTTTTTTTTTTTTCTTTTGTTTTTGTTTTGTTTTCTTATTTTCATTTCATCTATCTATTTATCCAAATTTAACCCTAACTCTATCACATGCAATTTATTCTTTATTTTCTTATATATATATTTTTATTAACTCAACCACAACTATATATTACTATTTTTTTTTCTGGATTTCACATTCTCTCCTCCTTAAGCAACATTCGTCCTCGAATGTGAATAAAATAAATAACATAATCACATAAACACAATAATGTTTATTGTTATTGTAACACTAATTTGGGGCTTCACATTCTCCCTTCCTTAAAAAGCATTCGTCCTCGAATGAGAATAAGGTTGTAACACAATGCATATAGACACGCAAATGACACACATATGAAGTACTATGTAATGCATTTTTTTTATTACCTTAGTCAAATAGGAATGAATATTTGACTTTCATCGCCTCTTCCGCTTCCCAGGTGGCTTCCTCTGTGGAGTGATTCCTCCATAGGACTTTCACGGAAGCAATATCTTTATTTCTAAGGCGTTGGACCTTTCTATCAAGTATTTCTACCGGAGCCTCTTCATATTGAAGCTCTTTATTAAGAACTATCTCCTGGGGAAGGATGACGTGACTTGGATCGTGCAAGTATTTTCGTAACATTGACACATGAAATACCGGATGCACTGCTTCCAGCTCTTGTGGAAGTGCTAATTCGTAAGCCACATTCCCCACTCTTCGCAAGATCTCATATGGCCCAATAAACCTTGGGCTCAATTTCCCTTTCTTACCAAAGCGCATCACTCCCTTCATTGGGGACATTTTAAAAAAAAATACTTTCTCCCCCTCTTGGAATTCAAGATCTCTTTTCCGATGATCCGCATAGGACTTATGACGACTATGAGCTGTTTTGATCCGCTCCCGAATCATCTGTACCTTATCATTTGTTTCCTGAATGACTTCAGGTCCGAACAGTTGCGTCTCACCCACCTCGAACCATCCAAGTGGAGACCTACATTTTCGTCCATATAATGCTTCAAACGGGGCCATTTGTATGCTAGAGTGAAAACTATTGTTGTAGGCGAACTCAATTAGACATAGATGGTCCAACCAGCTTCCCTGAAAATCTAACACACAAGATCGCAACATGTCCTCAAGTGTTTGGATTGTTCGCTCAGCTTGCCCATCTGTTTGCGGGTGGAAAGTCGTGCTTAACTTAACTTTTGTCCCGAGACCCTGCTGGAAACTTTGCCAAAAGTGTGAGGTGAACTGGGAACCCCTATCTGAAATAATTTGTAAGGGAATCCCGTGTAACCGCACAATCTCCTTCAAATAAATCTGTGTGTACTGTGGTGCGCGATACGTAGTCTTGACCGGTAAGAAATGGACTGACTTTGTAAGTCGATCAACAATCACCCAAATAGAATCATACCCTTCTCGAGTTTTCGGTAGACCAGTTACAAAATCCATATGAATCGCCTCCCATTTCCACATGGGGACACTGAAGTAATCCGCCAGGTTTTTGATGTTCAGCTTTCACCTGCTGACATATAAGACACCTTCCGACAAACTCCGCAACGTCTTTCTTCATCCCGTCCCACCAGTAATTTGCCTTGAGGTCCTGATACATTTTTGTTGACCCTGGATGAATGGAATATCTTGTGTTGTGACCCTCATCTAAGATCTTCCTCCTTAGATCATTAACCTTAGGAACACATAACCTACCCTTATACCGAAGGGTACCGTCATTTTCTTCTAATGTAAACTGTGAAGGTTTTCCATGTTGAATCCTCTCCCGGAATCTAACAAATTTCGTATCCTCAAACTGACTTTCTTTTATTTCTGCAGCTAAGGCAGACTGAGAGGTATCATGTACCGCCACCGTGCCTTCACCGACCTCAGTTAAACTAACTCCGAGGTTTCACAATTTTTGTACCTCACGAACGATACCTCTCTTTTGTATCGCCAAATGAGCCAAGCTGCCCATTGATCTCCTACTGAGTGCGTCAACTACCACGTTAGCTTTTCCAGGATGGTAAAGAATGCTAAGATCATAATCCTTAAGCAACTCTAACCATCTTCTTTGTCGGAGATTCAAATCCTTTTGTGTGGTTATGTACTGTAAACTCTTATGATCTGTAAATATATCCACATGCACACCATACAAATAGTGTCTCCATATTCATAAGGCAAACACTACCGCGGCCAATTCCAAGTCATGAGTTGGGAAATTCTTCTCATGTATCTTCAATTGTCTAGATGCATACGCAATAACCTTTCCAAACTGCATCAAGACATATCCTTACCCAACTCTAGAGGCATCACAATAGACTGTGAACCCTTCTTGTCCCGATAGTAAGGTTAGGACTGGTGCAGTAGTCAACAATTCCTTTAGTTTCTGAAAACTTGCTTCACGTGCTTCTGACCACTGCTACTTAACCGCTTTTTGAGTCAATCGGGTCAAAAGAGCAGCAAGACTAGAAAAACCTTTTACGAATCTTCTATAATACCCAAAATGACGTCGAAGTCTACCATATCAAGTAGTACTAGGTTCACCATTGTTCTCCTGCCATTCACTTCTAATGGGAAATTATTTACCACCCGAGAGGCCCAAATTGAGGCCCCTACTGGTGTCATAACCTCAAAAGGTTCACTTAAATAAGAAGGTTCTACGTGTAAATTCTTAGCAAATCCCATTGACACATATGAAAATGTAGAGTCGGGATCGTACAATACAAATGCAGGAATACTCGAGACTAGCAAAATACCTGTGACCACCGCATTAGATGCTTCTGCCTCATTCCTCTGGGGCAAAGCGTAGAGCCGATTAGAATTGTTGGGTTGTTGACCTCCCTGACTCTGGCGGGGTTAGTTTCCCTGATTTCCCCTGTAGGCAGTTGTGGTTGCTTCTGATCTCCCCTGAATAGATTGAGTTTGGGTCCTCTTCTTGCAATCCCTGACATAGTGGCCTGACTCTCCACAGTTATAACATGTCTTCGTTAAGAGCCGACATTCTCCAGTATGTTTTCTTTGACAAATCTTACAAATCGGTTTGTCACCTCCTGTGTTAGGGTTAGTGGCCTTGTCCTTACTACCTTGGTAATTAGACCAACTGTGCCCCTTAGGCTTGAAATAAGACTGGACCACAAATTGGTTCGGTCCTGAAGATCCCTTACTAAACTCCTGCTTCTAATTTTGACTCTGGTTAAATGATCCTGACGTCCGAAATCTCTTCTGCGAATATTCTCTTTTTGCTTTAGCGAAACCTTCTACCCTCAAAGCCATATCGACAATCTGAAGATAAGTTCAATCGTTGGCTAACGCCACCACCTTCTCTGCTATGTTCGGGTTTAAACCCTCTACAAATCGCTTGACTCTATCCATTTCTGTAGGGACGACATGTGTGTTGTATGCCGATAACCTCACGAACTGTGTATCATATTCTTGTACACTGCGGTCACCTTGCTTCAATTGTTCAAACTCCCGTCTAAGTGCATCCTTGCGCGTATTAGGCATAAATTTCTCAATGAATGCCGCTCTGAATCCTCCCCAAGTCATTGGTGGTGACATCGGAAAATGATTTCTTCTAAAATTTCTCCACCACACCCGTGTGTCGTCCACTAACCGTGCGATTACCAAATTGACGTCATGCGTCTCCACACATCCTCGTGTAAACAGTAGGTTTTCTACCTCATCGAGAAATACTATTGGGTTAGACTTGTAGTCCTTCCCTGTATAGATATGTTCCCTTCTTCTCACAAAATTTGCCCCATAGTCTATCTGGTACATCTCCTACCTTTTCGGTCGATGGTGCAGTCACATGTTATTTTATCGTTGTACACTCCCTTCCACAATCCTTTGAAGAAGGTAGTACGAGAACCAAGTCTTTGAAAAGACTCAAGATAGGCACGAGAAGAGTATGAAAGAAGTGAAACTTTAGGATGTTATTCCGTTTACTTATTACTAAGGTGGCGCGCACACCGTCGCAATAAGTATCCGTTCAAACACCCGACTCGAAGAAACTTCCTAGAATCTCCTAACCTGGTTTAGCTCTGATACCAACTTGTCACGCCCCGACTTTTCTTAAGTCTTTACTTAGGGCGTGATGGCACCTGGACAATTATTTTCCACCAGGAGCACCATTTAATTCTCTTTATTTAGAAATTTAAACTTATATTCAAATACGGAGCGATTAATAAAAATAACAATAAAGAAATTTGTTTATGACTTTATAAGAAAAACATAACGTGAGCCCATGCTCGTGCAAATATTGTTTCTACATAGACATACTGACAAAGATTATTCTAAGTTGGAAGGGAGACCATTCCACACGGGCATTTCCCGAGACATTGGAACTGACATTCTGAACCTGACGAGTACCAAGCCCGGAACAATGGACTTGGTATGACAAGAGGCTGCGGGACGATCGCTAGCCTTGGCGTGGAGCCTTTCCTCTATCACGCTTTCCTGAAACATGTTAAATAAAGAGTCAGCCCTACCATCCAAATGGTGAGAACTACCTTGCAATTCAAAGTAACACCACAATATTCCAAGCGCAATCACATTATAACGTAATAAGCATATTGCAAAAACATATCAGGTTACAACATTTTTAAATATGCAACAACTCCTCATAGGAAATTCTCGGTTTAACTAACACTTCATTTTATCCCGTATTGTACGTTAAGACATTCCCCTGCATTTCCACATGTTTATTACATTTATATATTTGTGAACGCGTATTCACTTTTCATATTTATATATAGGTGAACATGTATTCATCTTTCATATTTGTTGCGGCGTGCAACCCGATCCATTATATTTACGTATTTGTGAACACGTATTCACTTTACGTTTTGTTGCGGCGTGCAACCCGATCCATTATGTTTACGTATTTGTGAATGTGTATTCACTTTACGTTTTGTTGCGGCGTGCAACCCGATCCATTATATTTACGTATTTGTGAACGCGTATTCACTTTACGTTTTGTTGCGGCGTGCAACCCGATCCATTATGTTTACGTATTTGTGAACGCGTATTCACTTTACGTTTTGTTGCGGCGTGCAACCCGATCCATTATATTTACGTATTTGTGAACATATATTCACTTTACGTTTTGTTGCGGCGTGCAACCCGATCCATTATGTTTACGTATTTGTGAACGCGTATTCACTTTACGTTTTGTTGCGGCGTGCAACCCGATCCATTATATATTTATATATTTATGTGAACACGTATTCACTTTCCATATTTTTCAGAAGATCAAATAAATACTATTCTCTTTTCTAACATTCCGTCATTCATACTTGTAACGATTATAACTTTTTAACCATAACTCCAACTAAGGTGTTTCTCAAGCGGAAACTAAGGTAAGACGGGGATCTTTCACTGTACCAAATTTCATTTAAAACTACTTTGGGTAACTAACACAAATTTATCCTCAAAACAGCCACATGAAATTTGTTTCGGCAGAATTTTTATTAAACAACACCCAATCTTATAATAGTCATAACTCCTCATCGTAAACCCGCTCAATCCCTATAAATTCTCAAAGCAGCGAGGACAGAGAGCTACACGTCTCCCTGTGAACCATTCTTTCATATTCTTTACCATTTGGTACAGTTTTACACTTTTATTCGCTGCCCTTCCTGGATCTCGATAGATCCGAGGCAGAAACTTTAAACAGCGATAACTCTCAATCCGTAAGTCGGATAGACCCCCGTAAGGTCTCAAAATGTCCACAACAAATAGATCTAGAACTTTCATTTAGCAACAATTTTCATATTCCCCACAGATTAGTACAGTTTTACGTTTCAACGTCCTGCCCTTCTGGATTCCGACGAATCCGAGGCAGCAACTTCAAACTACAATAACTCTCAACTCGTAAGTCTGTTTTAATAAATCTTTATATATATCTGTCCATAACAGAGGGATTTACAACCATGTAAATTTTCATATAATTCTAATAAGTAAAACTCAATAAAAACAGTCCGTAATTATGTCTTTCCGAATTTCGACCAAATCTAAGGCAGGAACTTTGAACTATGATAACTTTCAAACCGTATGTCCATTTTATCTCATTTTTGGTTCTATATGATCATATTAGAGAGGTGTACAATTCTTCCGAAGTTCATTAAATTCTAACAATTATAACTCAGTGAGAACAGTTCGTAATTATGTCTTTCCGAATTTCGACCAAATCTAAGGCAGGAACTTTGAACTATGATAAATTTCAAACCGTATGTCCATTTTACCTCATTTTTGGTTCTATATGATCATATTAGAGAGGTGTACAATTCTTCCGAATTTCATCAAATTCTAACAATTATAACTCAGTGAGAACAGTTCGTAAAGTTCATGACGCAACTAGTTGTCTAAACAATCAAAAGTTCAATATTTCTTTTCAACACTCAATTCTTATTCCAACATGTATTGAACTAAAAATAAAGGATGTTACCAAGAATTTCTGAGTGAGAAAACTCACCTTGTAAGTGTGAAGATTATTGTTGTGTGGTTGCTAAAATTATCCTTACTCTCTAGTATTTTGCTTCTTGTTCTTCTTGCTTTCTTGGTATTTTTTCCTCTTCTTTTCACTTGTTTTTTTCTGATTTTCTAACCTTTATGTTATGTACTTTGTTTGTGTGTAAATACAATGTATAAGTGGAGAGTTTTCTATAACATATGGGAGGTGAAATGACAAGAGTTGGAGGGGAAATGAAAATGGGGGAAGGGGGAAAAAATCAAAGGTGTACGTGCATGTGCACTTCTTCTTTTTTTTTTTTTTTTTTTTCTTTTGTTTTTTTTTTTTTTTTTTTTTTTAATTTCATCTATCTATTTATCCAAATTTAACCCTAACTCTATCACATGCAATTTATTCTTTATTTTCTTATATATATATATTTTTATTAACTCAACCACAACTATATATTACTATTTTTTTTTCTGGATTTCACAAGTGGTTTGTCGATACACATTCTGATTTCCGAAATCAGTAAAACATTCTTAAGTCGTTATTACCCAACTTCCCATAAAGCTAGTATAACTCTTAAGTTTTCAAAAACCAAGTATTACTTCTTCTTTCGAAATGATTCAAAAATCTTTTGAAATACTTCAAGTTCTTTATTAACACATAACAAGCCAGTTATAGTTCAAATCAGTTACCTTTTCAAAACCACAAGTATTTTCTTACCAACATAAAGCTGTTATAACCAACTTCCCATAAAGCCGTTATAACACTTTATGTTTTAAACCAATCAAATACATTTAGCACTTGTACGTCTACCGTACTACATAGTTCACACATATCATGCTAGAAGAGATAGGAAGAGGTTCACATACCTCGCGACGAGTATCGACTAATAGCAAAACGCTCCAAGTACCTCCAACCGTCGGCTACTCCTTAAGTCAAGTAGATCGCGCCACGTATTACTTCACCCTATAAGGCCACAAGGCGCTTATTAACATTTAGACCTCATCGTAGAACATTCTACCGAAAATTGGCAGACTCTCCCCGCAACCGCGTAAATCTCCTCCTCTATCGAGGCCGGCTATCAAGCCAACCAGGGGGGGGGGGGTTCATACATCTAACCGGACGTGCACAATTCTACCTCACAGAAAAGCTACACAAGTCTACTGTAATACAGTCCTATGTAATTACAGTTCAGTACTCTTCTTTCGAAAATGTTTCTTATATTCAGGCTTAAGTCAAAAGACATTGCCGATAACAACGTTCAGTTCTATATATAGTATACTTCAACTATATAGTCTAACAATCATGTAATTTCCAATTACAATAGAGGGACAAGATATTTACCTCGATAAGCCCATAATTATTCGAGTTTAAATGTCGATCCTGAGCAAGGTTTAGCTCCTACTCCGTGCGCTCCGACCCGCTCCAAACAACCCTTAGAAGTTCTAACCAACTTCTACTTATTACTCCAACTAACCATGGAGATTTTCCTTAGGGTTTCGGTTTTGTGACGTAATGGAAGTATAATAGTATTTCTGGGTTTTTCGTATAGGTATAACCTTAGAATACTACAAGGTATATGGCTAAGGTAATTTGGGCATTATAACAATACTTTTGAGAGTATTTCTACCAAGAGGGGGGGTGTATTATACGAGACAACTAGGCTAGGGGGGGGTACCCCACGGCCACACTACTAGGAGGGGGGGTGAGGGCTCTCGGCCAAGGGGGAGGGGGAAGGCTCTTGGACGAGAACCACAAGAAGGAAGAGGGAGGGATTTTAACACTTAGAAGATTTTAGGATGAAGAAAGTCTTCAACATAGGGTGGTATTTATAGGCCAACCAATGGCCAACCAATGGCCAAGATCTTGCCAAGTGCAAGGCAAGTGTAGGGCCAAGATCTTGCCATGTGCACCCTAGCCAACTAACACACAAAAATATCCTACCAACTCCCCTTGACCAACAAGGCCAATCATCCAACCCTCCCTTTACCGCCCACTCACGTCCGCCAATGAGAGGGTGCCAAGTGGCGCCCTCTTGTTGGCCCAACACGTTTCGTCTCTCGGAAAAATCCGTAAAAAATTAAAATGACATAGCCGGAAATTCCCCTACGAAAGCTGTGGAAACGTTTCGTCGAAAAACGACTCTAATCGGGTGTTGTGCACAAAATTAATTCGGCCAAGCCTAATTAAAAGTTTCAAATTTTCTACGTACGTCCTTACGTACATACTCTGGAAATACGGGGCATAACATTCTCCCCTCCTTAGAAACATTCGTCCCGAATGTTCCTTCTAGGTCTCGAAACAAACGTGCGCCAGTATAGTCTTCACCACTATACTTACGAGAACAAACCTGCCACACATGGCCACGGAACCAACCTGCGCAAAATGCTTACATCCAAGTCCACGAGGAAACACCTCTAACATCACCAAAATGATACCGGGCTGCATGCGATCACTGAAGCTGTCGTACATTCGAACTCTTACCACATTTCGTCATCGCTTCAAGATTCAAAACTCGGGGTTACTATCCCTAACGTGGTCATCATTAACTGGGAACACTCTGGATGGATCTTCGATACTTCCCGAACATAACAATACGAAAGACCGGACGTACTGCCTCCTAAGTCGGACGGCAACTGCTAACATATATAGGCACCCGCCTATTCTTCACATGAACTCAAAAGGGCCCAAAGTAACTGGGCTAAGTTCCTCTGTTTTCCAAAACTCGTCACACCCAAACCGGTGGTACCTTCAAGAAGACCGACCGTCAACTGAACTCTGGCGTCGCCGCCGATTATCCGCACGATTTCTCCGAGCTACCGTAACCTCTTCTAGACAAGCTTTACCTATCCACACCTGTGGAACAAGCTGAACCAACTATCCGAATCTTGCCAACATCGAACCAATCGACCGCAACTTACACTTCCGCCCTACAAGGCCTCATAAGGCGACATTCAGCGAAATGATAGCTTAAACACTCCCTCCACATGAGACAACAATCCCCACAACTACCTCTGAAATACACACACTGGCCCGAGGGCGAATGCGATTTTGAGACTCACCTGAGTTCTTAACCCTGCTTGGTAAAACTTCCAGAAACCAAAAACAGCCGTACCCTGGGCTCCACTGTCTGCCATAAGGTGAAGGTAGGCACCTCGTGCAGCCTTACAACCTTTCTGATAGATCAATACTGCCGAGTAAACGGTCTTTGCTAGAAAACAAGACGGCTGACCTCCTCGGCCCGACTACTGGTCGAATGCATCCACGAACTCGTACGCTGGTTAACTAAACTTGGGCCTAACACCCTCGTGACCCTACCACAAGGCGGGACCACCACAGACTGACCCCACCACCAAACATGCCGCGGGTTGACCCGCAACGCGGCCTCAACCCGACCCGGCAACGCGCTAAACGCTAGCTCTCCGAAGGAAAACTCTCACTAATCACGTTACGAAAACCTAGCGGTCTTCTTAGCTCAACTACCCTCTTTCATTCCACACTACTCAGGGACTTATCCCGTAAACATAGTTCACGTGCACTATGCACTCCTATAAGGGTCAAACATGAACACTACACCTTTACTCGAGATGGCCTTACCTCTAAGGTCTCTACGTATAAAACTCTAAGGCTCACACCTTCTCTATCCCCCAAAATCTTACTCGGTTAACCCACCATGATTTCTAATCCCTACTAACACACTGCTATCAGAACATAGCACTTAAGGTATACTCACCTTATCACACATACCGATCTCTAGAGGGTTAAGGATATATCTATATCTACTGCTTCACTCCCCTTAGTCGTTCAAATCAAACCTGCCCGTAGGCGCAGCTAAGGAAGATGACAAACTACCCACCGATCATGAAGGCTAAGTCCTCCCGCAAGGACACTCTTTCGACATCAGACCCTGACGGTCATAGGTACAACAAGTACCAACTAAAAGGCGACATTCCCTGGGATGACGCCTGCCACACTGTGAACACTGAGAAAAACTGAATCCGGATGGCTGGAACCTTCGTGTGATGGTGAACCGGAAGCTCTGGAGCTCTGACTAACTTCTGCATACCCCGAACGTCCTGAACCCTGGGGAGGACCTTTCTGCACTGGTGGATGTGCATAATCTAATCTGCTGGTGAGGTGACTCGACTCGAAAGTTACCAAAGGACCTTGCTCGCCTCTTCTTCATCGCCCTTCGTTAACCCGTCGATCTCTACGTTTCTCGGCCTGCTGCGCATAAGCCCATACACAGGCCATGCCCAAGCCTAACTGAAGAACTTACTCTTGCACAACCTTCTCGTTGATATTCATCAAGACTCGCGGTACATCGGTATACTCTCTGGTAGCCAAATCCATAGCTAGTAATAGGGTCGCCCTTTTTGCAATCTATATTCTCTGTTCCCGGTCGTGGAACTGAAGGTTCAAACATCATGGCCGCAGTAGGAACTGCCGCCGCCGTGCTAAACTCTGCTGGGGCTAGTGACGTCGCAAAACTCCCCGAATGAAGAACCACCCCAGGTGATGATTGGGCCTGTGCCCACGTAACCCTCTGTACTTTACTCGCAGCTCCCTCGGCTGCCTTGCCCTCCTGGGCCGGGTTGCCCTACGCGGAGGCATAACGGTAAGGGAAAGAAATACGTTAGAGGGTCCAACTTACAACACAGCTCTAAGGCACGATCTCAGAGTGAGAAGAATAGAAACCAATCCTAAATATCCTATAGCCTCCTGATTATTGGTGTGGTGCACAACACACCGATAATCAAGACTCTACTGGATACGGTCTGTAGACACTTTCCGAGGATTAACTGCTCTGATACCACTTTTGTCACGACCCGAATCCGGGCCCGCGACTGGTGCCTTACCCCGGGCACCCTAGTGACACAACATCAGAGTAATCAGCGGAACATAAAGACAATACATGAAACCAATGTAATATGACAGTGAAATAAGAAGACAGGCTAACCAAAAGCGGTTACCTTCAGTATATATATAAATAGCAATTTGAACAGTTACAACCCTCTTACAAATTCTGCCCACAACAGTACTACAGACCTCTACGAATAATATGACAACAACGACGGGACAGGGCCCCGTCATACCCCTGAATGTAAGCACCTACAATCAACAGGGGACTATACCAAGATAAGCCTCCGGAGAAACGGAGCTTTCCCAAATGCTGAACTGTGACCCTAAGAGCGAGGATCACGACTGATGTAACTTTACCTGCGGCATGAACGCAGCCCGAAGAGTCGATAACATGTACCAAATATGTGAAATCAATTGTAGTGAAATCATAAGTCTAAAATAAAACTGGAGACATGTATGATAATCAAATTACAGTTCACTGTGCCTTACTAACAATGAGAGTAACTAAGAGTATACTTACAACATAAAAATAGGAGGCTCACGATCAAAGCAGGGCCACCCGCCCGTAGTATCATTAAGCAATCCTACTCCTGGGACTATTTCACCCGCAAGGGTCGTGTGGACCCGCACGAGGTATTCCTCGCATCATGGGTAGCAAATCCATGGAGTGGTATAATGTCTTGGGGGTTTACCCCACAATCATACTCAGAAGGTGGTATAACGTCTTGGGAGTTTACCCCGCATTTATACTCTTACCTTAGAGAAGGTGGTATAACGTCTTGGGGGTTTACCCCACATTTATACTCTTACCCTGGAGAAGGTGGTATAACGTCTTGGGGGTTTACCCCGCATTTATACTCTTACCCTAGCTCAACCGGCTATCATACATAACATAAGTAAGTTAAGAAATCCCCTAACTTCTTATTAGTCTTGTTCATATACACTCTCATTTTAGTTTACTTAAGGCACTACCATGTCATTATAAAATACGGGAATTTAACCCAAAGTACTACGTACTTCTATTCTTTTAAAATGACTCTTTTTCATATAAAACTTCCAAGATACTAATAACCGTAGTATCAAGTCATGACTACTTTTCAAGACAAGTCACAATACCTTTTAGAAATACATTTAGGCTTCTAAATCAAGTAACTTCTTTCTTTAAAAAAAACCTTAAGCAATTGATGCCTTCAAATCAATTTGCCTTTCATTATTTCCAGTCATTTATCATACTTAAATTACTTAGAGTAAACCACTCTTTTTAACTTTCCATAAAGCTATTATAACCAACTTCCCATAAAGCCGTTATACTAGCTTTATGCCTTAGATACTTACATTCTTCTTTATAACTAAGAGACTTAAATTTTCCAACAAAACAAGTATCGAAAATACTTTCAAAATACTCAAAGTCTCTTAAGTTTTAGAAACCAAGATATCCTTAATATTTTTAAACTAGTGAGTTAATTCTCTAACTCAACCAACTTGGACATTCTTAAAATAAGCCAAGGATATCAAACGGACTAGATTGTCAAAATCTTGTACGTCTACCGTACTATACATTTACAACTTAATCATGCTCAAGAGATAAGAAAGTTCCACATACCTCTTCGGTTCAATCCACTTGCCAAGTCCAATATGTCGTACGTAGTATGTCAACCTATAATGACCATAATACGTCTATTAACTTCTTACCTCAAACGTAGAATATTCTAAGTGCAAAGTCACTAAATTCTATGGAAAATCGAACAACACTTCCTTTGTTTCTACATACTTTGCCACCTTTTTCAAGGCCGAATTTCAATAACCAAACACGCCACATTTAAGGCTCAACAATGTAGTAAACAATAGGAGATTACACGCCTTGTTATACCCCGTATTTCCAGAGTATGTACGTGAGGGCGTACGTACAAAAGTTTAGCCTTAGTTAGGCATAAGGGACGAAAATTTGTGCACAACCCGCGAAAAGAATTGTTTTCCGACGAAACGTCTTCCAAAGCTTGCGAAGGGAAAATTACGGCTGCGACATTAATAATTTTTGCGGATTTTTCCGAGAGATGAAATATTTTGGACCAACGAGATGGCGACACTTGTCACCCTCAAGTGGACGACAATGGTGTGCATTCCTTGGCACGTTTTTTTCAAGTTAAAGGCCTTAAACATTGGTCAAGGTTAGGTAGGATATTTTGTGATATTTGTGTGGTAGATGGATAAGGGTACACATGTGCAAATCTCCACCATCCACTTGCCCTCCACTTGCCTTCATCTTGACCATTGATGGTCCTATAAATACCCCCCCCCCCCCCCTTAGTTGAAGAATTCTTCATCCACAAATTATCTTCCAAGTCTCAAAAACTCCCTTCTCCCTTAAGAGCTCTCGTCCAAACACCATCTCCCCCCCCCCCCCTCTTGAAAGCCCTAGCCGAAACACCCCCCCTCCCCATTGGTAGAAAGTTGTCTTCAAGTATTGTTACTATTCCAAAATACCTTAGCCAATCCCTTGTAGTATTTCCAAAGTCACCTCTATACTTAGAGCCCGGAAAATACTACTATACTTCCATTAGTCACTAAACGAAACCCTAGGAGAAACTTCATAGTTGGTTGAAGTAGTAAGTAGAAGTTGTGTAGAAACTTCTAAGGGTTTCTTGGAGCGGATTGGAGCGTACAGATTAGGAGCTAAACCTTGCTCAGGATCGACTTATATCTTGGATAATTTTGGGCTTATCGAGGTAAATAATAATCCTATCCTTCTATTGTAATTGGAGATTACATACTGTAGTAGTATAGAAATAAGTATAAGATGCATAGAAGGATATTAAAGAATAGAATTAAACTGAAATCACATCAGAAGAATATAAATGAAGAATTGAACTGTACTTACATAGGAATTTGTATCTCTGATGAGACTTGAGTAGTTTGACGGATAGGAAATCGCCCAATTTTCCGTAGAATTAAGAACCTTCGGCTTAGAATATCCTACAGAGTAGTCTAGACGTTGATAGACGTATTTGACTATTATAGGTTGATACTCTGCGTGCGACATACTCGACTTGGCGGTGGATTTCGCCAGAAGGTATGTGATTCTTCCTATCCTCGAGCATGATATTTTAAAATATATATATAGTACGGTGAGCGTCGTGTGTTAACTGAACATTGTTTTACTGGACGTCTGTTTACTTGAGTCTAAATAATAAGAACCTTGAAGTATTTCAAAAGAATTATGAATCATTTTTGAAAAAAGAGTAATACTTGATTTTTAAACAGAAAGCTTAAGAGTTATACTAGCTTTATGGGAAGTTAGGTATAACGACTTAAGAAAGATAAAAGGAACGGTTTTACTCATTTGTTTATGAAAATCTTGTATTGATTTCTGAAAAGTGTAGTGAGATGGTTTGATAAGTAAACATGTTATGATGCTACGCGTGTTAGTGTCTTGTGATGTCGTGTAAGGGGGTTATTCTTGTTGTGCTTACGTTGTTAAACGTTAAGCCCGTTGTACTGTTCTTATATCACATACCCCCTTGACTTGTTATACCGAGGGCTTGCCACCCTTGATGCGGGTCTATACGACCTATGCGGTGCATGTGACCATGCGAGTGCGGGAGTTCAGGATAGATCATTCCGGTGTATTATCCGTCACGAGGAGTGCCTTATGCGGTCACGTGTGACTATGCGGTCTATGTGACTATGCGGATGCGAGTCGAGGAGGATACCGCGGGCTAGCTACCCCGTCGCGAGAATACCTCATGCGGGTGCATGTGTGACTATGCGGTGCGGGAGTTCGAGGATTAGGCTCGCATAATGATACTATGGGCGATTGGCCTTGCCCGATCATTAGCGGCCTAGAAAAGACCAGTTATGTTATATCTATTTTGCTTTTGGTTATGCTGTGGCACTATGTGTGGTTACATTGGTTGTTTCGTACATATTTGTAGAATTGCTTTTAAAATGGTATGATTTCATTTAAAGTACTTTACAGTTTCACATACTTGGTACCTGTTGTACTGACCTCCTTCGGGGGGCTGCGTTCATGCCGCAGGTAAAGGGAAGCAGGTAGCGGATCCTCAGTTTTAGGATCTTTTCTTTGGTGTCAGGAGCTCCATCTTCTCCGGAGGCTCGACTTTTGGGTATGATCTCCCTGTTGTTGTAGATAGTTTTGTACATTCAGGGTATGGCGGGGCCCTGTCCCGCCATAGTTGTTTACTTCCTTAGAAGTGCAGTAGTCCTATTATGCAGTTGGGATGTAACGCGGACTTGGGTTATATATACATGCCGAAAGGCGACTTTTTCTCAAATAAACTGTGTCTCATTTTTCATTTGTTACTTGTCTTGTTTTTATATTCCGCTGATTACTCTGATGTATGCCTACTTGGGTGCCCGGGTAAGGCACCAGTCACGGGCCCCGGAACGGGTCGTGACAAAAGTGGTATCAGAGCAGTTAATCCTCGGAAAGTGTCTACAGACCGTATCTAGTAGAGTCTTGATTATCGGTGTGTTGTGCACCACACCAATAATCAGGAGGCTATAGGATATTTAGGATTGGTTTCCATTCTTCTCACTCTGAGATCGTGCCTTAGAGCTGTGTTATAAGTTGGACCCCTCTAACGTATTTCCTTTTTTTAACAGTTATGCCTCCACGTAAGGCAACCCGGGCCCAGAAGGGCAAGGCAGCCGAGGGAGCTGCTAGTAGGACACCGAGAGTCACGAGGGCTCAGGCCCAGTCTATACCCGAGACGGCGAGTTCCACGACGCCACCGGCCCCAGCAGGGTTTAGGGCCGCAGCAGTGGCTGATGAGACCACAGTACCTGCACCTCCAATCCCACAGCCTGGAGCAGATGAGATGGGTTACAGAGAGATGGCCCGCCATCGCCGTGATCGTGGCGCATACGAGGATAGGCCGACGCAGTTAGCCCAAAGAGCACCCGTGGTACATCCTAGATCGGACAGCTTGAGACTACGGGATTTTCTGAGTTGTAGCCCGCCAGAGTTCTACGGGTCGAGGCCTGAGGATGATTTGCAGGAGTTCATCCGTCAGTTACAGAGGATCATGCGAGTGATCAAGGCTTCGGAGACCGAGTCCGTGATCTTCGGTTCAGACGGCCGCGTGATACCGCAATGATCGGGTTTGATTCGTGAGAGCTATCCCGGGGAGAGCACGCGCCTCCAGCTATTTGGGACGAGTTCTCGGAGGCTTTTCTTACTCACTTCTTGCCTCCGCAGATGAGGAGGGCACGGGCCGACAAGTTTTTGATGCTGAGACAGAGAGGGCGCACCGTTAGGGAGTACAACGTTGAGTTCGATTCGTTGGCTCGATATGTCCCTGCGCTAGTAGCAGATATGGAGGACCGGGTGCACCGTTACGTCACCGGGTTTGATGATTATCTGGCAGAGTCTTGCTCAGGTGTGGCTCTTCAGCCGGGCATGGACATTGCCCGCATACAGGCTCATGCACTTGGATGCGAGGAGCGTAGAGGCCGACGGGTCGACAGATATCAGCAGCAGAAGAAGGCCAGGACAACACGATCTTTTGGTAGCTCTCGGGGTGGGCGGCCTCAGCAGTAGTCTAGATTTGCACCCCACCACCGTGAGCACTCCTACACCGCCTTCAGATGCGCCTGGTATTCTGGCGTGTCGCCCTGTGGCTTCGGACTTGTGGTAGCAAGAGTGCTAACCGATCGAGGTCCGCTGTATCCGATGTCAGAGATTCCATTCATGGAGTTGTGGCACTACTGGAGTTTGCTATACTTGTGGCCGCAGGTCACTATGCGAGCTTGTCCGACTGCGGCGCTGATGGGAGGGGTCACCTGTGGTGCATTGTCGGTCTTCATCCCCTATAGTTACTCGCCCCGAAGGGCAGGGTACTCTTGGACCAGCAGGTCGCGGCAGAGGTCGTGGCGCAGGTCCCAGTTCTAGCGGTCCTCAGAACCGCATTTATGCCTTGTCCACGGCAGATCAGAGGCGTCGCCGATGTCGCAGTGTACTTTATCAGTTTCTAGTTGTGATGTGTATGCCTTGATAGATCCGGGTTCTACTCTGTCCTATATATCTCCCCTTATTGCTAGCATGATAGGGATAGAGCCTGTGTCCATAGACCCTTTTGAGGTAGCTACGCCAGTGGGTGATTCGGTGGTAGCTCGGCGGGTATATAAAGCTTGCCCAGTGACTTTATGCAGTCGTCAGACCCTAGCCGACTTGATAGAGTTGGACATGACTGATTTCGATGTAATCATGGGCATGGATTGGTTAGCTTCTTGCTACGCCAGTGTAGACTGCAGGGAGAGAGTGGTACGGTTCCAGTTTCCTGGGGAGCCGGTTATTGAGTGGGAGGGGAACACTGTGTCGCCGAGGGGTAGGTTTATTTCCTACCTCAAGGCCAGGAAGATGGTGCAGAAGGGGTATATCTACCATCTCATTCGGGTGTTTGATATCGAGGTCGCGTACCAGATTTTCACCGGCCCAGAGTCAGAGAGTTCCCAGATGTGTTTCCAGATGACCTCCCGGGTATCCCTCCTGAGAGGGAGATAGAGTTTTGTATCGATGTCATGCCAGACACTCGGCCTATTTTTATTCTGCCATACAGAATGGCACCTGCCGAGTTGAGAGAGTCAAGGACCACCGAGAGATTTGGGAGAAGCGGCTTCATCAGCCTAGTGTTTCTCCTCGGGAGCGCCGTATTGTTCGTGAAGAAGAAGGACGGACGCCGCACGTGTGTTGATTCTGAGCGGTGAACAAGGTGACCATTAAGAATGATACCCCTTTCCTGTGATTGATGATTTGTTCGACCGGTGCGAAGTGCGAGATGTTTCTTCAAGATTGATCTGCGATCGGGCTATCATCAGGTGCGAGTTAGAGAGGCGGATATCCCTAGGACTGCATTCCGGACCCGGTACGGGCACTATGAGTTTAGGGTCATGTCTTTCGGTTTGACCAATGCTCCGGCGGTATTTATGGATTTGATGAACCGAGTGTTCAAGCCATTTTTGGATACGTTTGTGATAGTATTCATTGATGACATCTTGGTTTATTCTCGCTCAGAGCGGGAGCACGCGAGCATTTGGCGATGGCTTGAGAGTTCTCCAGACCTTGAGCTTGTACGCCAAGTTTTCCAAATGTGAGTTTTGGTTAACTTCGGTGGCTTTTCTTGGGCACATTGTCGGGGCCGATGGTATTCAGGGGGATACGGCCAAGATCGAGGCAGTCAGGACTTGTCCTAGACCTACTACACCGACAGAGGTGCGCAGTTTTTTGGGCCTCGCAGGTTATTATCGGCGGTTCGTGGAGAAGTTTTCTTCTATCTCTGCCCCATTGACTAGGCTGACTCAGAAGGCAGCTAAGTTTCAGTGGACTGATGCTTGTGAGCAGGGTTTCCGATTCTTGAAGGATCGACGACCGCCCCGTTCTTACTCTTCCGCAGGTCGAGACGGCTATGTCGTATTGTGACGCGAGCATCGGGCTGGGATGTGTGTTGATGCAGCAGGGAAAGGTTATAGCGTACGCATCCCGACAGCTGAAGAAACATGAGAGGAACTACCCCACCCAAGATTTGGAGTTGGCAGCGGTGATTCACGCCTTGAAGATCTGGAGGCACTATTTGTATGGGGTTCATGTGGATATTTATACAGACCACAAGAGCCTCCAGTATATCTTCAGCCAGAGGGAGCTGAACTTACGACAGAGATGGTGGTTAGAGCTGCTCAAGGATTACGATGTCGACATCCTGTACCACCCAGGGAAGGCCAATGTTGTGGCAGATGCCCTTAGTCGTAGGTCGATGGGGAGTCTATCAGACGTACAGCCAGAGAGGAGGGCCATGGTCCACGAGTTGCATCAGTTAGCGAGCCTTGGAGTCCGATTGATTGATTCTAATAGCAGTGGGGTTCGAGTTCGATAGGTTGTCGAGTCTTCCATCGTCGAGGAGGTGAAGAGGAAACAGTTTGAGGATCCGGTTTTGACGCGGTACTGTGATACGACTCTTCGTGAGGGGAATGATCCTTTTGAGGTAGCACCTGATGGGGTGCTAAGGTTTGATGGCAGGTTGTGTGTTCCAGATATTGCGGGACTTCGGCGAGTTCTAGGGAAGCACACGGTAGGCGTTTCTATCCATCCGGGTCGACCAAGATGTACCACGACCTCGACCGTGTATTGGTGGGATGGCTTGAAGAGGGATGTTGCAGAGTTTGTGGCTCAGTGCCCGTGTTGTCAGCAGGTGAAGGTAGAGCACCAGAGGCCTGGTGGTTTGTTGCAGACGATAGAGATCCCGACCTGGAAGTGGGAGGTGATCAACATGGACTTTATCACAGGATTACCTCGCACTCAGAGGAAGCATGATTCTATCGGGTTATCGTCGACAGTCGAAAATCAGCCCACTTTCTTCCCGTCAGACGGGATGAGGATTATGCCGCATTTACATCCGAGAGATCGTCGATCGCATGGGTCCCTATTTCTATCATATCGCATGCAGGAGCCCGGTTTACGCTAACTTCGAGGTCTTTCCGAATGGTCTAGGGACGCAGTGAGCTCGAGCATCGCATTCCATCCTCGAGCAGACGGACAGCGGAGCGCACTATCCAAACTCTTGAGGATATGTTTGCGAGCCCGTGTTATTGACTTCGGGTAGCCGGAGGATCATTTGCCTCTAGTTGAGTTTGCGATAATAATAGCTACCACTCCAGATTCAGATGGCACCTTATGAGGCCTTGTATGGGAGGAAGTGCAGATCGCCGATAGGCTGGTTTGATGTAGGCGAGGTGCGATTAGGGACCAGACTGGTTGATGGCGATGGATAAGGTAAAGCTTATCCAGAGCTACATCGACTTTCGAGTCGACAGAAGTCGTATGCAGATCATCGTCGTCGGCATCTGGAGTTCGAGGTTGATGATTGGGTTTTCAAGGTGTCACCCATGGCGGTGTGATGAGATTCGGAAGAAAGGAAACTCACCCAAGGTACATTGGCGTGACGATTGTCCGCAGGGTAGGCAAGGTTGCCTATGAGTTGGATCTGCCGTCCGACCTTGAGGCAGTGCATCCGGTTTTTCATGTTTCTATGCTGAGGAGATGTATCGGGGATCCATCTAGGGTGCACCCGATTGACGATGTCCAGGTGACCGAGGGGTTATCGTATGAGGAGATTCCCATAGCGATAATCGATCGTCAGGTTAGGCGTCTGCGGACCAAGGACGTGGCTTCCGTCAAAGTCTTGTGGCGGAACGAGCTCAGGGAGGAGATGACGTGGGAAGCTGAGGAGGACATGAGGCAGAAGTATCCTCACCTATTCCCTACACCTCCAGGTAACTCACTTTCCTACTTGTAAATTTTCATTGACATATTTGCTTAAGTGTTGTATTGTGGCCATGTGTGGCATTTGCAAACTTTTTAAGTTATGAGGAACTTTATCGTTATATGTCTTGGGAAGGAACATTCGGGACGAATGTGTCTAAGGAGGGGAGAATGTTATACCCCGTATTTCCAGAGTATGTACGTGACGGAGTACGTACAAAAGTTTAGCCTTAGTTAGGCATATGGGACGAAAATTTGTGCACAACCCGCGAAAAGAATTATTTTCCGACGAAACGTCTTCCAAAGCTTGCGAAGGGAAAATTACGGCTGCGACATTAATAATTTTTGCGTATTTTTTCGAGAGATGAAATATTTTGGACCAACGAGAGGGCGACACTTGTCACCCTCAAGTGGACGGCAATGGTGTGCATTCCTTGGCACGTTTTTTTCAAGTTAAAGGCCTTAAACATTGGTCAAGGTTAGGTAGGATATTTTGTGATATTTGTGTGGTAGATGGATAAGGGTACACATGTGCAAATCTCCACCATCCACTTGCCCTCCACTTGCCTTCATCTTGACCATTGGTGGTCCTATAAATACCCCCCCCCCCCCCCCTTAGTTGAAGAATTCTTCATCCACAAATTATCTTCCAAGTCTCAAAAACTCCCTTCTCCCTTAAGAGCTCTCGTCCAAACACCATCTCCCCCCCCCCCCTCTTGAAAGCCCTAGCCGAAACACCCCCCCCCACCCCCGTGGTAGAAAGTTGTCTTCAAGTATTGTTACTATTTCAAAATACCTTAGCCAATCCCTTGTAGTATTTCCAAAGTCACCTCTATACTTAGAGCCCGAAAAATACTACTATACTTCTATTAGTCACTAAACGAAACCCTAGGAGAAACTTCATAGTTGGTTGAAGTAGTAAGTAGAAGTTGTGTAGAAACTTCTAAGGGTTTCTTGGAGCGGATTGGAGCGTACAGATTAGGAGCTAAACCTTGCTCAGGATCGACTTATATCTTGGATAATTTTGGGCTTATCGAGGTAAATAATAATCCTATCCTTCTATTGTAATTGGAGATTACATACTGTAGTAGTATAGAAATAAGTATAAGATGCATAGAAGGATATTAAAGAATAGAATTAAACTGAAATCACATCAGAAGAATATAAATGAAGAATTGAATCAGATTTACATAGATTGTATCTACAGTAGACTTGAGTAGTTTGACGGATAGGGAAATGCTGCCCAATTTTCCGTAGAATTAAGAACCTTCTGCTTAGAATATCCTACAGAGTAGTCTAGACGTTGATAGACGTATTTGACTATTATAGGTTGATACTCTGCGTGCGACATACTCGACTTGGCAGGTGGATTTCGCCGAGAAGGTATGTGATTCTTCCTATCCCCTTGAGCATGATATTTTAAAATATATATATAGTACGGTAGACGTACGTGTGTTAACTGAACATGGTTTTACTGGACGTCTGTTGACTTGAGTCTAAATAATAAGAACCTTGAAGTATTTCAAAAGAATTATGAATCATTTTTGAAAGAAGAGTAATACTTGATTTTTAAACAGAAAGCTTAAGAGTTATACTAGCTTTATGGGAAGTTAGGTATAACGACTTAAGAAAGATAAAAGGAACGGTTTTACTTATTTGTTTATGAAAATCTTGTATTGATTTCTGAAAAGTGTAGTAAGATGGTTTGATAAGTAAACATGTTATGATGCTACGCGTGTTAGTGTCTTGTGATGTCGTGTAAGGGGGTTATTCTTGTTGTGCTTACGTTGTTAAACGTTAAGCCCGTTGTACTGTTCTTATATCACATACCCCCTTGACTTGTTATACCGAGGGCTTGCCACCCTTGATGCGGGTCTATACGGCCTATGCGGTCTGTGTGACCACGCGAGTCGCGGAGTTCGAGATTGATCATTCCGGTGTATTATCCGTCGCGAGGAGTGCCTTATGCGATGCGGTGACTACGCGGTCTATGTGACTATGCGGATCGCGGAGTCCAGAGGATACCGCGCTAGCTACCCCGATGCGAGGAAGACCTCACGCGGTTCATGTGTGACTATGCGACCGCGGGAGTTCGAGATTAGGCTCGCATAATGATACTATGGGAGATTGGCCTTGCTTCGATCATTAGCGGCCTAGAAAAGACCAGTTATGTTATATCTATTTTGCTTTTGGTTATGCTGTGGCACTATGTGTGGTTACATTGGTTGTTTCGTACATATTTGTAGAATTGCTTTTAAAATGGTATGATTTCATTTAAAGTACTTTACAGTTTCACATACTTGGTACCTGTTGTACTGACCTCCTTTGGGGGGCTGCGTTCATGCCGCAGGTAAAGGGAAGCAGGTAGCGGATCCTCAGTTTTAGGATCTTTTCTTTGGTGTCAGGAGCTCCATCTTCTCCGGAGGCTCGACTTTTGGGTATGATCTCCCTGTTGTAGATAGTTTTGTACATTCAGGGTATGGCGGGGCCCTGTCCCGCCATAGTTGTTTACTTCCTTAGAGGTCTGTAGTCCTATTGTACAGTTGGGATGTAACTGCCAGACTTGGGTTATATATACATGCCGAAAGGCGACTTTTTCTCAAATAAACTGTGTCTCATTTTTCATTTGTTACTTGTCTTGTTTTTATATTCCGCTGATTACTCTAATGTATGCCTACTTGGGTGCCCGGGTAAGGCACCAGTCACGGGCCCCGGAACGGTTCGTGACACGTGTTATACCCCGTATTCTCAGGGTATGTATGCGAGGACGTACGTACGAGAGCACGACAGAAAAATTGGAAAGGAAGAAAGAGGTGATTCTTCCACGGAAAAAGTTTCCGTTTTTTTTGTAAGGAAAAATGTTCGTTAAAGGGAATTGGGTTCCCAGATTTGGAATTTGGGCTTCTTAAATTATATTAGAATTTTGAGATTTTATTTTCGGAAATGGTCACGTGGGGCCCACGGGAGAAATTTACGGTTTTGTGGGGCCCGCTTTGATTTTGAGATTTTGGCCATCTTGGATATTTTCGGAAGATGAGTTATTTTGGACAAGTAGGAGGGCGACACGTGTCACCCCTCGTGGCTTCGACCGGTTACCTTTGTGCACAACACCCTGCTAGAGTCGTCGACTAAACGCTTTGCGTAACTTGCGAAGGAAAATTCGGCTATGTCGCTTTTGTATTTTTGCGGATTTTTCCGAGCGACGGAACATTTTGGGCCAACAAGAGGTGACACTTGTCACCTCGCCGACGCCTTAGGCGGTTTGGCTCGCCGTTGGTGCCTTGTTGTGGCATTGTTTTGTGCAATGTTTTGTGCAATGTTTTGTGGCTTGTTTTGTGGAGTAGGGGTTAGGTGCACTTGGCTTGATCTTGGCCTTACACTTGCCTTGCACATGGCTTGATCTTGGCCATTGGTTGGCCTTTGGTTTTGCTATAAATACCCCTAAGCTTCAAGACTTCTTCATCCAAAAATCTTCCAAGTCTTGAGTCCCTCTCCTCCCTTTGAGTGTGTTCTCGTCCTAAGCCTTCCTCCCCTTGAGTGGCCTTGTGGCCGAGAGCCTCCCTCCCCTGTGGTGCTAGCCGGGTACCCCTAGCCTAGTTGTTTCGTATAATACACCCCTCTTGGTAGAAATACTCTCAGTATTGTTATAATGCCCAAAATACCTTAGCCTTTACCTTGTTGTATTCCAAAAGTTACCTCTATACGTAGAGCCCGGAAATACTACCTTTTGTCCTTTTAGTCTCAAAACGAAACCCTAAGGAAATCTTCATAGTTGGTTGAAGTATTTGAGTAGAAGTTGGTTAGAACTTCTAAGGGTTGTTTGGAGCGGATTGGAGCGCACGGAGTAGGAGCTAAACCTTGCTCAGGATCGACATTATAACTTGGATAATTATGGGCTTATCGAGGTAATTATCTTGTCCCTCTAGTTGTAATTGGAGATTACATGTTGTAGGAATATATAGTTGAAGTATACTATATATAGTACTGAACATTATTGTGCGGCAATGTCTTTTGACTTAAGCCTGAATTTAAAGAAAAGAACTGAACTGTATTTACATAGGACTGTATTGCAGTAGACTTGTGTAGCATTGTTGTGTAGTAGAATTGTATACGTCCGGTTAGACGTATAACCCCCCCCCCCTGGTTGGCTTGATAGCCGGCCTCGCTAGAGGAGGAGATTTACGCTTGCGGGGAGTGGGAGGTGCCGAATTTTCGTAGAGAACATGGAACCGTATGTTTAAAAGTTAATAGACGTTTGTGACCTTTTTAGGTGAAAGTACTAAGAGTAGCGTATTCTACTTGAGGAGTGGAAAGGGCTAGCAAGGTTGTAGTACTTGGAGCATTTTGCTTATTGTCGATACTCGTCGCGAGGTATGTGAACCTCTTCCTATCTCTTCTAGCATGATATGTGTGAACTATGTAGTACGGTAGACGTACATGTGTTAACTGTGTTTGATGGTTCTTAAAACATAAAGTGTTATAACGGCTTTATGGGAAGTTGGTTATAACAGCTTTATGTAGGTAAGAAAATACTTTGTGGTTTTTAAAAGGTAACTGATGTGAATTATAACTGGCTAGTTATAATAAAGAACTTGATGTATTTCAAAAGATTTATAAATCGTTTTGAAGGGAGAGTAACACTTGGTTTTAAAGGTTTTAAAAAGAGTTATACTAGCTTTATGGGGAGTTAGGTATAATGTCTTAAGAGAGGTAAAGAAAATGGTTTACTGATGTTAGAAGTTAAGAGACTTGATCTTATAAGATAAGAGACTTAACTTATTTGTTTTAATGTGAATGTTTGTGTGAAACCTCATTCGTGAGTAATGAGTACTTGGTTTTATTTAAAGGGATAATGTTTTACTGATTTCGGAAATCAGAATGTGTATCGACAGCACACCGCAAATGCGTTAAAAAAGGAAAATGTATTGAATAATGATGTGTTGTATTAAAACCAGTAGAAACCTCCATCTGCATAGAAGCTAAGATGAGACAAAATGATATTACATTTTCTAGATTATGGCTGCTGTAATAAGATGTTATAAACAAGAATAAACTACTCACATATATGACATATGTTACTCAATTGTTTTAAAAGAGATTAAGACTATGAGTTATGAAACCTTTCTAAAATAAGTGACTTGAGCATTTGAAATTAGGCAAACTTGAACGTTTGGAAAATAATGTTGTTACTTGATTTTACAAAAGGGGAAGTGTCTTGTTTACTTAAAAAGATAGTCACGATTTTTATACTACGGGTATTGTGTGACTTATGTGAAAGTACTTTGAGTTGTGTGAAACTTGCCTATGCTTGTGATAATAGCCCTTGTTGTACAAGTGTTGTATTTCTGTATTACCGCGTCTCTCGATAGAGGGTCGGTTGACTTGTTGAGAACTTACTTGGACGCGTCCGGGCGGTGTGGAGAATTCCACGGTATGTTTCCATTTTGATTCTTGTCTTATTGTGGTTACATGGACATGTCTACACCGAGGTAGAATTCGGGGCATGTGGCTACGCGGCGGGGTTGATCACCCAAGATATTGTTGTTGATGTCACGTGGACGTGTCTACACCGAGGTAGAATTCCGGCATGTGGCCACGGGCATTGGTATTATTGTTGCATCATGGACATGTCTACACCGAGGCGAGTCCGGGCACGCGGCCGACGCGAACATGATTGATGTTGTGGGCGTGAGACCCATAGTTATATTTGAGTGATGACTTGAGGCGTGAGTCCCCGATCGACATGATCGCTTTTATGTTGTGAATCGTAGTTTGGTTATCATACATGTCTCCCGCTTTATATAGACTAGTATGATTTCATTTACTGATTTTACGATTTCACATACTGTACTGTTGCATCGACCTCGGGCCGCGTTCATGCCGCAGTAGAGGTACATCGGCCGTGGATCCTCGCCTAGGATCTCGCCAGCGTGGGAAGCTCCGCTTCTCCGAGGCTTATCTTTTGGTATGTGTTCCCGAGTTGTAGGTTCTTGTACATTCTGTGGTATGGCGGGCCCCGTCCGTCATAGTTGTTGTAAATCTTAGAGGTCTGTAGTAATCGCTGCAAGTGTGGTTTGTAAAAAGGATTAAACTGCTCGCTTTGAAAGAGTTGTATTTATTTATGTTATTGGAAGGTAACCGTTGGGTTGGCCTGTTTATGATCATGTATCTTGTTTCTTGTTTAAAGTTTTATTATCCGCAGATTTTCTATGATGTTGTGTCACTAGGGTGCCCGGATAAAGCACCAAGAACGCCCCGAACGTCGTTACAAAAGTGGTATCGAGCGATTAATCCTCGGAAAGTGTCTACGCATCGTGTCTAGTAGAGTCTTGATTATCGATGTGTTGTGCACCACGCCTATAATCGTGAGGTCGCAGGACATTTAGGATTAGTTTCCATTCTTCTCATTCCGAGATCGTGCCTTAGAGCCGTGTTGTAAGTTGGACCCCGACGTATCTCGCTTTTACGATTATGCCTCCGCGCAGGCAACCAGAGCCACGGGCGGCAAGGCAGCCGAGGAACCGCTAGTGAGATACTGAGGAGTACGAGGCGCAGCCCGCGAGCACCGAGGTTGTGCTTGACGGCGGGTTTTAGGACGCCGCCCAAAGCAGAGGTTAGAGCCGCAAAGAATGGCCGCTGAGACCGCAGCACTGAGCCTCCACCCCACACCGGCGCAGGAGACGGGTTACGCGAGATGGCGAGCTTGCCGGCCGTGGTCGTGGCCGATATGAGGATAGGCCGGACGCAGCAGATTCAGCCCGAAGAGCACCATGGTTCACCCCGAGCAGATAGTTTGAGGATACAGTACTTTCTGAGTTGTAGCCCGCCAGAGTTTTATGGGTCGAGGCCTGAGGATGATCCGCAGGAGTTCATCCGGCAGTTACAGCGGATCATGCGGGTGATCAAGGCTTCAGAGACCGAGTCTGTGACCTTTGGTTCGCATCGGCTGCGTGATACCGCATTCGATTGGTTTGATTCATGGGAGCTTTCCCGGGGAGAGCATGCACCTCCAGCAGTATGGGATGAGTTTTCGGGGGCTTTCCTCACGCACTTCTTGCCTCCGCAGATGAGGAGGGCACGGGCCGACAGATTTTTGATGCTTAGACAGAGCGGGCGTACGGTTCGGGAGTACAATGTGGAGTTCGACTCATTGGCCCGGTACGTCCCAGCGTTGGTAGCTAGTATGGAGGATCGAGTGCACCGATATGTTACAGGGCTCGATGATTACATGTCAGAGGCATGTTCAGGAGTAGCTCTTCAGCCGGGCATGGACATTGCCCGCATGCAGGCTCATGCACTGGGATGTGAGGCACGGAGAGGTCGACGGAATGACCAAGATCAGCAGAAGAGGGCCAGAACAACAGGGTCCTTTGGTGACTTTCGAGGCGGACCGCCTCAGCAGCATACTAGTTTTGTACCTCCGCCAGTGCAGAGTGGTCCTCCACAACCTTCAGAGCATCCAGAGTATTCGGGAGCAGGTCAGGGCTCCAAGGGTTCAGGTTTCCAGGGAAGTAAGGGTGTTGGCCAGATGCGGTCACCCCTACCTCGGTGTGGTCGATGTGGTAGACCGCATTTCGGGGAGTGTCGTGGTGCCAGGGAGCTTGTTATTTTGCGGCAGCAGGCCATTTTGCGAGGAACCGTCCGACCAAGGGTAGCATGGATGTTACGACTCACCCTACCGAATCGCTGGTCGGTTCATCGCTTTCTATAGCTATGCACCGCAGGCGTGCCTATGATTAGAGTGGAGCGGTAGCTTCAGGTATATCCTTAACCCTCTAGAGTTTTGGTATGCTTGTTATGATGGTCTCATTATTATGTGCTATGTACGAATGGCGTTGCGTTAATTGTGAGTTAGAAAACATGCTTAGTTGGGAGGATAAGTATGGGGGCGTGGTAAGTGTGAACCCTAGACTGTCACGATTGAGACCTTAGAGGTAAGGTCGTCTTGAGTAAAAGATTCGTTTTATGTTTGACCTTTATCAGAGTGCGTAGTATACGTGGGTTTTATGTGAGTGATCAGTCCATGGGTAATGTGAGATGGAAGTGGTAGCTTTCATGATGTGATTTAGCAGGATTGTTCCGTGTCGGGGAACAAGGGCGTGACGCGATTGTGGGGTCGGGTTGAGGACCATTTGCGGGTCAACCCGTAGCCCGGTTTTAGGTGGGGTCAGTTCTGGGTGGTCCCGCCAGTTGGTAGGGTCACGAGGGTGCTAGGCCCCAGTTTAATTAATCATCGTATGAGTTCGTGGACGCGTTCGACCAGAAGCGGTTCGTAAAGGCCGGGAATGGCCTTAAGGAAGTTTGAGGTTAGTAAGATGACCAAGTTTGGAGGTAGTGACTCCAGAGATTTTTGGGAACGGAAGTAATGACTGAAGTATGGTACGTCTTCGAGAGTTCAAGTGTTCGAAGGGCACGACGAGTAAGGAAGGAAGAGAACGTGTTATTTCGCGCTGCCGGTGGCGTTGACAACTTGTTAGAGGAACTTCAACGATATCCGTCTTGAGAAGGAACATTCGGACGAATGTTTCTGGCGAGGAGAATGTTATACCGTATTCTCGTGGTATGTATGCGAGACGACGCACGAGAGCACGAGAAAAATTGGAAAGGAAGAAAGAGGTGATTCGTCCACGTAAAAAGTTTCCGTTTTTTTTGTAAGGAAAAATGTTCGTTAAAGGGAATTGGGTTCCCAGATTTGGAATTTGGGCTTCTTAAATTATATTAGAATTTTGAGATTTTATTTTCGAAATGGTCACGTGGGCCCACGAGAAATTTACTTTGTAGGCCCGCTTTGATTTTGAGATTTTGGCCATCTTGGATATTTTCTAAGATGAGTTATTTTGGACAAGTAGGAGGCGACACGTGTCACCCTCGTGGCTTGACCGGTTACCTTTGTGCACAACACGGTTAGAGTCGTTTTTAGAAGAAAAGGTTTTCGTAACATGGGAAGGGAAAAATCCCGCAAAGTAGGTTTGTATTTTTTTCGGATTTTTCCCAGCGACGGAACAATTTGGGCCCACAAGAGGGTGACACTTGTCACCTCGCCGACGCCTTAGGCGGTTTGGCCTCGGCCGATTGGTGCCTTGTTGTGGCATTGTTTTGTGCAATGTTTTGTGCAATGTTTTGTGGCTTGTTTTGTGGAGTAGGGGTTAGGGTGCACTTGGCTTGATCTTGGCCTTACACTTGCCTTGCACATGGCTTGATCTTGGCCATTGGTTGGCCTTTGGTTTTGCTATAAATACCCCCCTAAGCTTAAAGACTTCTTCATCCAAAAATCTTCCAAGTCTTGAGTCCCTCTCCTCCCTTTGAGTGTGTTCTCGCCCTAAGCCTTCCCCTCCCCTTGAGTGGCCTTGTGGCCGAGAGCCTCCTCCCCTCAGGTGCTAGAGTGGTACCCCTAGCCTAGTTGTTCGTATAATACACCCCCTCTTGGTAGAAATACTCCGAGTATTGTTATAATGCCCAAAATACCTTAGCCTTTACCTTGTTGTATTCCAAAAGTTACCTCTATACGTAGAGCCCTAAATACTACCTTTTGTCCTTTTAGTCTCAAAACGAAACCCTAAGGAAATCTTCAGTTGGTTGAAGTATTTGAGTAGAAGTTGGTTAGAACTTCTGGGGTTGTTTGGAGCGGATTGAGCGCACTGAGTAGAGCTAAACCTTGCTCGGGATCGACATTATAACTTGATAATTATGGGCTTATCGAGGTAATTATCTTGTCCTCTAGTTGTAATTGGAGATTACATGTTGTAGGAATATATAGTTGAAGTATACTATATATAGTATCAACATTATAGCGGCAATGTCTTTTGACTTAAGCTCAATTTAAAGAAAAGAATCGAATCAGATTTACATAGGATCAGATTGCAGAGACTTGTGTAGCATTGTTGTGTAGTAGAATTGTATACGTCAGGTTAGGCGTATAACCCCCTGGTTGGCTTGATAGCCGCCGCTAGAGAGGAGATTTACGCTGTCATGTGAGGTGCCGAATTTTCTCAGAGAACATGGAACCGTATGTTTAAAAGTTAATAGACGTTTGTGACCTTTTTAGGTGAAAGTACTAAGAGTAGCGTATTCTACTGAGGAGTGGAAAGTGGCTAGTGCGTTGTAGTACTTGGAGCATTTTGCTTATTGTCGATACTGCCGCGAGGTATGTGAACCTCTTCCTATCTCTTCTAGCATGATATGTGTGAACTATGTAGTACGGTAGACGATACGTGTTAATCGTGTTTTATGAGTTTAAAACATAAAGTGTTATAACGCTTTATGAGAAGTTGGTTATATGACTTTATGTAGGTAAGAAAATACTTTGTGGTTTTTAAAAGGTAATCGATGTGAATTATAAGCGCTAGTTATAATAAAGAACTTGATGTATTTCAAAAGATTTATAAATCGCTTTGAAGAGAGTAACACTTGGTTTTAAAGGTTTTAAAAAGAGTTATACTAGCTTTATGGGAGTTAGGTATAATGTCTTAAGAGAGGTAAAGAAAATGGTTTACTGATGTTAGAAGTTAAGAGACTTGATCTTATAAGATAAGAGACTTAACTTATTTGTTTTAATGTGAATGTTTGTGTGAAACCTCATTCGTGAGTAATGAGTACTTGGTTTTATTTAAAGGGATAATGTTTTACGATTTGAAATCGAATGTGTATCGGCTGCAGACCGCAAATGCGTTAAAAAGGAAAATGTATTGAATAATGACGTGTTGTATTAAAACCAAGAGAAACCTCCATCTGCATAGAAGCTAAGATGAGACAAAATGATATTACATTTTCTAGATCATGGCTGCTGTAATAAGATGTTATAAACAAGAATAAACTACTCACATATATGACATATGTTACTCAATTGTTTTAAAAGAGATTAAGACTATGAGTTATGAAACCTTTCTAAAATAAGTGACTTGAGCATTTGAAATTAGGCAAACTTGAACGTTTGGAAAATAATGTTGTTACTTGATTTTACAAAAGGGGAAGTGTCTTGTTTACTTAAAAAGATAGTCACGATTTTTATACTACGGGTATTGTGTGACTTATGTGAAAGTACTTTGAGTTGTGTGAAACTTGCCTATGCTTGTGATAATAGCCCTTGTTGTACAAGTGTTGTATTTCAGATACCGCCTCTCGATAGAGGCGGTTGACTTATTGAGAACTTACTTGACGTCTTTGGCGGTGACGAGAATTCCACGGGTATGTTTCCATTTTGATTCTCGTCTTATTGTGGTTACATGGACATGTCTACACCGAGGTAGAATTCGGGGCATGTGGCTACGCGCAGGTTGATCACCCAAGATATTGTTGTTGATGTCACATGGACGCGTCTACACCGAGGTAGAATTCCGGGCATGTGGCCGGGCATTGGTATTATTGTTGCATCATGGACATGTCTACACCGAGGCGAATTCCGGCATGCGCCGTGATGCGAACATGATTGATGTTGTGGGCGTGAGACCCATAGTTATATTTGAGTGATGACTTGAGGCGTGAGTCCTCGATCGACATGATCGCTTTTATGTTGTGAATCGTAGTTTGGTTATCATACATGTCTCCCGCTTTATATAGACTAGTATGATTTCATTTACGATTTTCTGATTTCACATACTTGGTACTGTTATCGACCTCTTCGGGCCGCGTTCATGCCGCAGTAGAGGTACATCGGCCGTGGATCCTCGCTCTTAGGATCTCGGTTCAGCGTTTGGGAAGCTCCGCTTTCCGAGGCTTATCTTTTGTATGTGTTCCCTGAGTTGTAGGTTCTTGTACATTCAGGGTATGGCGGGCCCTGTCCGTCATAGTTGTTGTAAATCTTAGAGGTGCAGTATCTTGTTGTGGTTTGTAAAAAGGATTAAACTGTTCGTTTTGAAAGAGTTGTATTTATTTATGTTATTGGAAGGTAACCGTTGGGTTGGCCTGTTTTATGATCATGTATCTTGTTTCTTGTTTAAAGTTTTATTTTCCGCTGATTTTCTCTGATGTTGTGTCACTAGGGTGCCCGGGATAAGGCACCAGTAACGGGCCCCGGAACGGGTCGTTACAACACGCCTACAAGACGTGTAAAATTCCGCCTCACAATTGATATCAAACTAGTCCAACATACTATGTCACATTCGGAAAATTTGAGGTACATCACCACAAAGTCTTTTCCAATTCCTTTTCAATACAAGTTATTTAGTACAACATGTTACAAAGCCGCTATCGATTATAGCAACTAAAATCTTCAAGTAGATAACATGAAACGATACTAGTTAACGACCAAATTGTAATTCAATTTCAAACTACTCAACATGTCATTTTCGGATTTAGGCTACTTCAATCCATATCACTTATCAATCTTCAATACATATACTTCATGCTAGTTAAAATGTATAACTACAACAATAATAAATCTTCAATCACTTAAGAGGACAAAGTGGTTACCTTGATAAGCCCAAAATAGTCCAACAATCTTGCCCACTTTAGCCCTCTTTCCGAAATTCTTCTTCCCGCAAATATCATCTCTATGAACCCCCTACAAGCTTTCCAACGTATTTCCTTCTTGTTGCCTTTCTAAAAAAAATCTCTTTTAGGCTTAGGGTTTCAACCATTTGAGAGAGAAGAGAAGAGAAGATTTGGGTAAAGTCTTGTAAAATGATTTTAATCTAGCAAGACTTGGTCAAATATAGCCTTTATCTTGTTCCATAAGTTGGGGGGACACTTGTCACTCACCCAGGGGTCCTCTACAACAAATATCTTATATTTTCCCCCTATTTCCGCAAAAAATCCCGCCTCGGAGACGCGGCCCTGCAGCTCAGCCATGGCGCTGCAATTTCGCATAATTCAGGGCTTTTGGCGCCTGCTGCCAGAACCGGCCGCGGCGCCCGACTGCCTGTCACACCAATCTTGTAACGTCCATAACTTTCTACTCCGATGTCCTATCGACGAGCGGTTTGTTGCGTTGGAAACTAGACTCAATGAAATTCATATTAGGCTTTTGAAAAACCTAAAACTTCAACTATACTAGGAGATATACTTCTCCTAAGTTGACTGAAAAACTGTCCAAAAATATTCTGCCAACTTTTTTTTTTCTTTTTTGTTTCCAACTTCGAATCTTATTTCCTTTCGAACGTTCTCATCTCATCCTCTTGGAATTACGGGGTGTAACATTCTCCCCCCCTTAGAAACATTCATCCCCGAATGTTCTTTCGGAGTCCAATCTAAACGGATATTGGCATAGTCCCTTGACTACACCCAACATAATCACACTTGCCACACCTGGCCATATAACAATACTTATGCTACAATGTCAACCTGAACTCCAAGTGTCGACGTCGGTTATCTGCATAAAGCTTTTATCGACTCTGAGCTTGCTAATAATCTTTCCTGGATAAGCTTCGCCTTATCCACAGCCCGCTGAATCAAGACCGGGCTAATTATCTGAACCTCACCTACGTTGAACCAACCAATTGGCGAGTCTATACTTTCTTCATACAAAGCCTCATACAGGGCCATCTGGATACTGGAATGGTAGCTTTTGTTATACGCAAACTCAACAAGAGGTAAATAATCCTCTCAGCTACCCCTGAAATCAATAACATCGGCCCGCAACCTATCCTCAAGTTCCTGGATAGTAAGATCTGCCTGTCCGTCGGTCTGAGGGTGAAATGTCACACTGAGACTCACCTGTGTCCCTAATACCTTCTGGAACACATTCAGAAGTTAGCCAGAACCGAGCTTATCCGATCGACATCATAAATGTAGGAACCCGTGCGATCTCACAATCTCCTCGTTATATAAGCTACCATAATCCTCGGTACCAGTGGTCCTAACTGAAGAACACTACTGGTTTCGCAAATTTATTTATCATGACCCCCAGGGAGTCGCACTTCCTCTGAGTACGAAGCTACCCTGTAACAAGGTCCATATTAATTACCTCTCATATCTAAGTCGGGATCTAAATCGCCTGCAATAGCCCACTGGGTTTCTGGTGTTCAACCTTGACCTGTTACTAATTCGGACATTAAGCTACAACTCTGCTACGTCCCTATTCAGGTCATCTTACCAATACAAATATCTGAGGTCACGACACAACTTAGTCGACCCCGAACAATTAGAGCAATAAGCACTGCGTGCCTCCCCTAAAACCTGCTGACTAGTCCTGCAGCACCGGGTACACACAATCTATCCTCATATCACAGCACCCTATCCGGTGCTACTCAAACATGCTCTTCTTTTCTCGGAGAGCCGTATCTCGATACCATATTATAACTGGATCCTCATACTGTCGCCTCTTTACCTCCTCAATGACGGAAGACTCGACAACCTCTCGGACCTAAACTTCATTAACCTTGGAAACAAACAATTGAATCCCTCGACTAGGTAGCTGGTGAATCTCACGGACCATGTCTTGTCTATCTGGCTGCCCACCTGGCAGACTACCCATAGATCCACGTCTAAGAGCATCTCAGAATCGCTTCGCTTTCCCCGGATGGTATAGGATATCAATATCACAATCCTTTGAGTAACTCTAACCACCGTCACTGTCGCCAATTAAGTTGTCTCTGTCTGAAGATATACCGGAGGCTCTTGTGGTCTATACACATATCCACATGAAGTCTTATAGATACGTCATGCCTCCAAATCTTCAAGGCACGATTAACTGCCGCCTACTCTAAATCGTGAGTAGCGTAATTTCCTTTCTTGCTTCCCTAACCACCGGGAAAACATAGGCTCTAACCTTATCATGTTGCGTCAGCATACAACCTAGCCCAACACCCAAAGTTTTACAATGACAACCTAACCCTTGAGTCTCTCAGGAGGGGTTAGAACTGTAGTCATGGTCAACTTATCTTCTAGTACTGGAAGCCTTTCTCATACCTGCGAAATATTCGGGTATTCTTAATCTCAATTATGGTTCTTGTTTCCCCTTTCTCTGTTGCAACTCAACTTGGTCACTAACTTAGATTTGATTCTGTTATACCCCGTAGTTTCAGAGTATGTATGTTAGGACGTACGTACGAATGTATAAACCCTAATTAGGTTAAGGATGAAGTTGAGAATTTCCAACGGAAAATATTCCGAACCTTGTGAAGGAAATTATTTTACGTTTTCAATATTGTAACCGATTATGGAATTTTTCCGAGAGATGAATATTTTGGACCAATAGGAGGGCGACATGTGTCACCCCAAGATGCCATGTGGACGTTTTTTCAAGACTAGTGGGCAAGACAAAGTGGGCAAGTCAAATGGTCAAAGTCTTGCATGGCTTTTCGTCAATTGCTTAGCCAAATGTTGTAAGTGTTCTTTCTTAAACTTATAAGTGTTCTTCCTTAATGTGTTAGGAATACTATTAACCAAGAGTTAGACAAGATTTCACACCCCTAGCCTCAAACCCCTTGGCCGAGAGGGCAGATTTTCGGGACTGTTTTGGACAGATTTTTAGTCAAATTTGGAAGGGAATATATCCTAGCATATTAGATGGTTTTGGGTGTTTCAAAAGCCTAAAATGTAGTTCGTCGATTCTAGTTTCCAACTCAACAAATCTCTCGTCGATAGGATACTGGAGTAGAGAGTTATCGACGTTACAAGTTCAGCTGACGAAGCAGTGGCTAAAAATCTGGACAGTCACGTTTTTTGGGCTATTTTGAGGTACTGAACCTTAACCTCTTTGTGAAGTTGATTATTATCTATATATGGATATTATACATATATTGGAAGTATATTATGGACTATAAGATATAAAGAAAGATTTGGATCTTGTTAAGATGTTAAAAGGAGAATTGGCATATGATCCATTAAAATGGTAAAAATGTATCCATTACTTACTAAGAGGTTAACAACAAAGGAACTATAACTTATAATAAGATTGGAATATAAGTTGAAGGACTAATGAAGTAATTGGATAAGTAAAATTGTAAAAGTTGGCCAAGGACCCCAACTTAAGGACCGTATCTACTTTGGACCGTATCTACTTTGGACCGTATTTACTTTGGACCGTATTTACTTTGGACTGTATTTACATTATTTTTATGAAGGAGAGATTGTTAATCGCGTTCCGTTTGGGCGTGTTATCCCCTTCTTTAGTTATTATTGTTATGAAGGAGAGATTGTTAATCGCGTTCCGTTTGGGCGTGTTATCCCCTTCTTTAGTTATTATTGTTATGAAGGAGAGATTGTTAATCGCGTTCCGTTTGGGCGTGTTATCTCCTTCTTTAGTTATTATTGTTATGAAGGAGAGATTGTTAATCGCGTTCCGTTTGGGCGTGTTATCCCCTTCTTTAAATTTCGGTATTATTGCACCTTAATTATAGTATGTTAATTACGGTTATCGGGCCTTGGAAAAGGTGGAAAATTGAGTAGAAACGGGGGAGGTGCTGCCGAATTTTCCATAGGATATGGAACCTTGCTCTTAGAAATATCCTACGAAGAGATATAGAGGTTAATGGACGTTTCATGGTCATTATAGGTGGAAGTACTACGAGTAGCGTATTCTACTTGAAGGGTGGAAAAGGGCTAGCAAGGTTATAGTACTTTGGAGCGTTTTGCTAATTGTCGATAATCGTCGCGAGGTATGTGAACCTCTTCCTATCCTTTCTAGCATGATTATTGTAAACTATGTAGTACGGTAGACGTACGTGTGCTAAACGAATTTGGTTGGTTTAAAACATAAAGTGTTATAATGGTTTTATGGGAAGTTAATTATAACAACTTTATGTAGGTAAAAGAATGGTTTATTGATTTTTAAAAAGATAAGAGACTTGACTTATATTTGACTTGATTTGATATGTGAAGAACTTGAATTGTGTGGAAAGTTGTGAAACCTCATTCGTGAGTAATGAGTACTTGGTTTCGAATGATAATGTTATATTGATTTCGGAAATGAGAATAAGTATCGAACAAACCACTGCAGCGTTAATAAAGGAAAATATATTGACAAATAATTAATATTATTAAAACAAGTAGAAACCTCCATCTGCATAGAAGCTAAGATAAGACAAAATTGTATTACATTTCCTAGATCATGGTTGCTTTAATAAGATCATTAAAAACAAGTTTGATTTTCTTAAAAAAATTCCAAAGTAAGGGACTTGATTTATAAAAGAGAGAGACTGGAAAAATTGAAGTGTTTTTGTTTAAAAGAGAATAGTTACTCTATTTTGATACTACGGGTATCGTGTGACTTTTTGTGAAAGAAATGGATCTTTTTAAAGAGTTAAAGTATGTAGTACCTTGGGGTTAATGTCACACCCCGAACCCCGGGCCCGTGACTGGTGCCCTACCTGGGCACCCTTCTACCTTAACAACTAAGTAAACTGCGGAAATTAAATAACACCTCTTTTTTTTTTAAAACTAACGTACGTGCAAGGGCAAAGCCGACAAGGCTGCCATATAATATACATAAACAAAAGACACTACACCGTACATGAGTCCAATCCCACATATGAATACAAACCTCTAAGAGTTATATTGAACTATGCGGGACAAGGCCCCATTGCACCATAATCAGACAAAAGCACATCGAAAGAACTTATACCAAAAAGATAAACTCCCGAATGTAAGGAGCTATCCAAAACTCGAAAGGTGGTCCTACATCCGCAGATCACCAAATCTGCAGACCTAAACTCGCTGATTTAACGCACTCAAGGAGGTCAAGACGAAGAATGTACCAAGTATGTGAAATGAAATGCTGTAATGAAATCATAATAGTCTAAACAAAACAGAGACATGTATGATAGTCAACCTACAAGACACAACACATAAGCATCATATCAATTCGTGGACGATGCCTCAAAGTCACTACTCAAATATAACTATGGGTCTCACGCCCATAATATCAACCATGCCCGTGGACTCCTTTCTCACTGCCGGCAGTCCATGATATAACAAAGATCCTCGTGGTCGCATGCCCCGGAATCCCACATCGTATAAGCATGACCATGGGGTAATACAAACAAATCCGGGAATCTAACCCGCCTCCTGGTCACATGCCCCGGAATCCCACATCGTATAAGCATGTCCAAGGAGTATCCCTCGTGGTCGCATGCCCCGGAATCCCACATCGTATAAGCATGACCATAGGGTAATACAAATAATGGAAGCATACCCGTGGAATCCCACATCACCGCTTGCACGCCCAAGTAAACTTACAACAAGGCAAACCGACTCCAACCGAGTCGCGCAAGAACGTAATAAAACATAATACTTGTACTCAAATGCTATCACCAGCACACATTGGCAATTCTCAATTAAACAAGCCAAAGTACTTATCAAGGCACACATAGAATAATTCTCAATTAAACAAGCCAAAGTACTACGTACGTACATTCTTTTCAAAATACTCCTTTCTATGTAAAACCCCAAGATACTAACACCCGTAGTATCAAGGTGTGTCTATTTTTCAAAGTAAGTTACTACACTTTTAGAAAACTCATTTCAAAGCTTGAAATCAAGTAACTTCAAATTTTAACAATCTAGGCAACTTATGCCTAATAATCAAAATAGACAACTTTCTTAACCTTCCTTAAAGCTGTTATAACCAACTTCCCATAAAGCCGTTATAACCCTTTATGGTTTTAGACATATCCATTCCTTTTATAACCAAGAGACTTATACTTTTAAAACCAAGTATCACATACTTACAAATCAAGTTCTTAACTTTCAAAATACTTCAAGTCTCTTAATATTTAGAAAACAAGTTTCTTCTCTTAAATCATGTCATTTCTCCTCTCTTAAAACAATTAAGTAAATCACTCATTTGACTCCCCTAAAGTCATTATAACGACCCTTAGGTTTTGGAACTAAGGCACTAGCCAAAAGATTTGGAAACCACTTCCTTTTCAAGACTCTATGTACTTTAAGTAAAATACTTTCACTTTTGAGAATCCAAACTTCACTAAGGAAATGGATTATAACATCTTACAATTTAAACATCAAAGTACAATCAAGGAAGTACATAGAACAAATTCTATTTTAGGCAATCCAAATACAACCAAGGAATGGATCATTTAAGGAGTAGGACATACTTTCTTTATCTTAAGGAATCATGCTACAAGAGGAGATGGTTCACATACCTTTTCAGCTAAATCCACAAGCTAAGCCGAATACGCCGCACGTAGAAGTGTCAACCTATAATGGTCACAACATGACTATCAACTTCTAGTCTCTAACGTAGAATAATACTAAGTATACGGTCTCTAATTCTACGGAAAAATCGGGCAGCACTTCCTTTGTTTCTACTCACTTTGCCACCCTTTTCAAGGCCTAATACAATAACTAAACATGCCACATTTAAGGCTCAAAACAACAACCAACCAAAGGGGATTACACGTCTTACAATACGTGTAAAATTCCGCCCCACAATTCATACCAAGTAGTTCCAAATTTAAAGCCATTCTCGGCCAACTTATACAACCACACTAAGTCTTTTCCAATTCCAAGTTCTAAGGTATAACATGTTATATAGTCATAAACAACTTCAACAACTACAATTTCCTTCTTTATACAACATGCGACGACTTAAACTAATAATCAACTTGAAAAGTAATCTTAAGGCTAAACATGCTAGTTTTCGGATTAGGGTTCCAATGGCCAATATAATTATCAAACTTCCTACTATATATCTCATGCTTGCTAATATCCATAGCTAAAACAATAAGTAAACCTTAATTACTAAAACGACAAGATTATACCTTAATAAGCCCTTAAAATTTCCAAGATTCAAAGTCGCGCCTTAGCAATTCTTAGCTCCTTTCCTTATGTTCCAATCCGCTCCAAGCACTCCTTAGAAGCCTATGAAGAACCCATCTTCAAGTTCCAACTTCAAAGTTGAAGAACTTCTTAAGTTTCCGCCTTGCGACTAACGTGAAAACACCGTTTTTCCAAAATCTTTCTATTGAGATATCCTTACAATACCCTTAGGGACCTTGGGTTTAAGTCTTGTGAATAATGGATCAAAACTACAAATTTTTTGTGTGGACTAGATGTCAAACCCGAGAGCATCAATGTAGAACAAAGTGTTGAGAAATTTTTCTAAGTGTGGAAGACCTTGTCTTGCACTAGCAGCATGCTTATATAACACATTAGATGGCTTAGATTAATACATTTGTGGGCTAGGATGAAGGACAATTAATGTTAAGCCAAGTGGACAAGTTGACTTGGTCAACAATCTCAAGCTTGAAGACTTATCTTCCTTGATGGTCAATGACCATTCTATCCTTGCTAAAAATCATCCAAGAGCTTATGTGGGGTGCCACGTGTCGCCCTCTCATTCTTCCACAAAATTTCGTAACCCTCGTGGGCCCCGCAAAACGTACAATTCCTCGGGTGGGCCCCACATGACCAAATCCGTAAAAATAAATTTCCAAAAAAATTAATAAGTTCCATACTCTTCAAATAACGCATTTTGAGAATCCAATTCTCAACAACGAACATTTTTCCTTTCCGACGTTCGGAAGATTTCCGTCGGAAAAACAATTATTCCTTTCGTACCAATTTCCAAGTCTTGATTCCTTACGTACATTCTCTTATACATGTCCTAGACTTACGGGGTGTAACAGTTAAAACCCGGATTGTTGACATGAAATGCAAGTACCTTGTGAGAGTAACTTGCCTATGTTTTGTGATTGCCTTATAATACTTTCTTGTTGGCTTGATAAAGTGAACAGGTTATGATGCTACGTGTGTTAATGTCTTGTGACGTTGTGTAAGGGGTTTTTTCTTGTTATGCTTATGTTGTTTAACGATAAGCCCATTGTGCTGGTATTATATCACATACCCCCCCCCGACTTGTTATGATGTCGGGGGTTAAGCTGCCCCCCGATACGAGGAATACCTCATGCGGGTCCATGGGACCTATGCGAGTGCGAGTTCGAGGATTGTGGTGCGAGGAATACCTCACGCGGTCTATGTGGCGCGAGGACTGCAGGAGTCGGGGCGATGCCGAGGATTAGCTACCTCGATGCGAGGAATACCTCACGCGCTCAGGTGGCCTATGCATCGCGGAGTCGAGATTAGGCTCGCATAATGATACTATGGGCGATTGGCCTTGCTTCGATCATTAGCGACCTAGAAAAGACCAGTTACATTATGTCTATTTTTGCTCTTGTTTATGATGTGGCACTATGTGCGGTTAACTTGGTTGTTTCGTGCACATTTGTGAATTGGTTTTAAAATGTTATAGTTATATATATATCAGTATTTTCAGTTTCACATAATTGGTACTGTTATCGACCTCTCGGGGGCCGCGTTCATGCCGCAGAAGAGGTACATCGCCGTTGATCCTCGCCGTAGGATCACGGTTCAACGTTGGGAAGCTCCGTTTCTCCGAGGCTTATCTTTTGGTATGATTCTCGAGATTGCAGTACTTGTACATTCGTGGTATGGCGGGCCCCGTCCGTCATAGTTGTTATAGAAATTCTTAGAGGTCCTGTAGTACTGTGTGGCGGTGGTTTGTAAAGGATGTAACTGCTCAAGTTTTGGTTTATATATACGCCGAAAGGCGACATTTTCTTAGTTAGATCGTTTTACTCTTTATTGTTTCATGTCTTTGTTTTTATATTCACTGGTTACTCGATGTATATCTACTGGGTGCGGGTAAGGCACGATCCACGCCCGGATCGGTTCGTGACAAAAGTGCTATCGAGCGCTTAGTCCTCGAAAGTGTCTATGCACCGTGTTCAGTAGAGTCTTGATTATCGGTGTGTTGTGCACCACATCTATAATCAGGAGGCTGCAGGACATTTAGGATTGGTTTCCATTCTTCTCACTCTGAGATCGTGCCTTAGAGCTGTGTTATAAGTTGGACCCCTCTGACGTACTTCTTTTTACCAGTTATGCCTCTGTGAAAGGCAACCAGGGCCCAGAAGGGCAAGGCAGCAGAAGGAGCTGCGAGTAGAACACAGAGGAGTACGAGGGCACAGGTCCAGCCATCACCTGAGGTGGTGCTTCATTTAGAGAGTCTTGTGACGTCGTCAGCCCCAGCAGAGTTTAACACAGCGGCAGCAGTTCCTACTGCGGCCAGGGTATATGAGCCTTCAGTTCCACGACCGGGAACTGAGAGTATGGATTACAAAGGGGTGGACTTGTTACTAGCTAGGATGTTAGCAAGCAGAGAGTATAGAGTGCATCGATATATCACGGGCCTAGACGATTATCTAGTAAATGGGTGTACAAGAGTAGCTCTTCAGTCAGGCATGGACATTGCCCGCGTACAGGCTTATGCACAGCAGACTGAGGAACGTAGAGATCGATGGAGTAACCAAGATCAGTAGAAGAGGGCCAGAACAGCAGGGTCCTTTGGTAACTTTCGAGGCAGACCTCCTCAGCAGCAGACTGGTTATGCGCCTCCGCCAGTACAGAGTGGTCCTCCACATGCTCGTGACGTTCGAGTATGCGGAGTTGGTCGAGCTCGTGGTTTTTGGTTCACAGATTTACATAGGTTCTAGCCAGCCAGATTCAGTTTTCCCTCAGTGTTCACCAGGTGGTAGGCGTCATTCCGGGAAATGTCGTATTTTCACCAATGCTTATTTTACCTGCGGTCGGAAGGGCCATGTGAGGAGAGAATGTCCTAGTAGGAGGGATACAGGTGGGATGACTCAGCCTACCAGGTCGATTGCGGATTCAGTGGTTCGGAGAGAAAGGGGTGTTACCCAGAGGAGGCCACCCCCACCTCGGTGTGGCCGTTGTGGTAGGTGTCATCGTGGGGAGTGTCGTACTACTTCGACAGCTTGTTATGCTTGCGGACAGCAGGGCCATTTTGCGAGAAATTGTCCGACCAGAGGTGGCGCGGATGTTACGACTCAGCCTTCGGGATCAGCGGTTGGTTCATCGCCTTCTTTTGCTATGCGCCATGCAGGGCAGGACTATTATCACGACCCATGACTGGTGCCTTACCCGGGAACCTAAGTAGTCATACATCAGATTAATCAGCGGAATATAAAAACAAGACATGAAACAGTTGTAAAAAGAGACACAGTTTTATGTGAGAAAAAGTCGCCTTTCGGCATATATACATAAACATAGTTTTTGCAGTTACATCCTAACTGCATAACAGACTACTGCACTTCTAAGAAAGTAAACAACTATGGCGGGACAGGGCCCCGCCATACCCTGACTGCACAAAACTACCTACAACAGGGAGATCATACCAAAAAGTAGAGCCTCCGGAGAAGATGGAGCTCCCGACACCAACGTAGAGATCCTAAGGATGTGGATCTAGCACCTGCTTGCCCTTACCTGCGGCATGAACGCAGCCCCCCGAAGGAGGTCAGTACAACAGGTACTAAGTATGCGAAACTGTAAAGTACTTAATGAAAACATTTCATTTTAAAAATTAGTTTACATATATGTATGAAACAACCAAGGTAACCGCACATAGTGCCACATCATAAACAAGAGCAACAATAGGTAAATCGTAATGTGTCTTTCCTAGGTGCGAATGATCAAGCAGGCCAATTGCCCATAGTATCATTAAGCAAGCCTAATCTCGACTCAGTAGTCCGCATAGGCCACTCACGTAGGCCTGCATAGGGCATAACCCCGCATCGAGGGTAGCTACTCCTCGGCATAGTCCTGGACTCGTAGTCCGCATGGCCACATAGACCGCATGAGGTATAAACCCGCACACTAACACCGAACTCGCAGCCCGCATAGGTCACATGCACTGCACGAGGTGTCCTCGCATCATAGTCACACTGATCGCACGAGGTATACCCGCATCGGAGGCGCCTTAACCCCTGTATTTGTCAAGAGGTGAGTGATATAATACTAACATATGACAAATTATCGTTAAACACATAAGCACAACAAGAATACCCTTTATACAAACGTTACAAGACACTAACACACATAACATCATATCATGTCTACTTATCAAACCATTTTATTATTCTTTCCATAAATCAATGTAAGTTCATATAAACACATAAGAAAACTGTTCTTTTATCATTCTCAAGTTGTTATACCTAACTTCCCATAAAGCTAGTATAACTCTTAAGCTTTCGTTTAAAAACCAATTAGTTCTCTTACGTTAAAAACGATTCAAGATTCTTTTGAAATGCTTTCGATCCTTATTATTCGTGCTTAAGTCGCGAGACATTGCCGTAAGTATTATTCGAGCTTAAGTCGCGAGACATTGCCGTAAGTATTATTCAGCTTAAGTCAAAGACATTGCCGTAGTTATTATTCGATTAACACTCGTGACGCTCATCGTACTATATATATATTTAAAATATCATGCTCAAGGGTATAGGAAGAATCACATACCTTCTCGAAAACCACCGCCAAGTTGAATATGTCGCGCAGAGAATCAACCTATAATAGTCGACACGTCTATCAACGTCTAGACTACTCAGAAATAGCTTCTAAGCGTAGGGTCCTTTATTCTACGAAAAATCGGGCAGACTTCCCTACCGGTGAGCTACTCAAGTCTCATGTGAAAACAAATTCTAAGTATAGTTCAATTATTCATCTTTTAAACCCTTCATCGTGATAACAGCCAATTCTATTCAGAATATTCTTCTAAGTATTCAATACTTAATTCTATACTTCTACAAGATGTATTCTCTAATACAAAAGAGGGTTAGGATTATTTACCTCGGTAAGCCCAATAATATCCTAGATATAAGTCGATCCGAGCAAGGCTTAGCTCCTAAGTCAGACGTCCGATAGCTCCAAGGAAACCTTAGAAGTTCTTCACAACTTCTACAAAGTACTAAGGGATTTGGGCTAGGTATTTTGGGCATTATAACAATACTAGAAGGCAACTTTTCTACCAAGGGGTAGATTTCGCCAGGCTAGGGAGGGGTTGCCTCGCCAAGCTCACTCAAAGGGGGGGGGGGTTGGACGAAAATGGCTCAAGGGAGAGGAGAGGATTTCAAGACTTGGAAAGCTTGTTTGTGGATGAAGAACTCTTCATCACAAGAGGGGTATTTATAGGTCAATGGATGGCCAACCAATGGCCAAGATTATGCCAAGTGCAAGGCAGGTGTAAGGTCAAGATTAGGGCAAGTGTACCTAGCCAACTTGCACACACAATATCCTACCAACTACTTGAAAAATAAGCCACTCCATTCGCCATATAGGCGCCTCACGCCCACCAATTGGAGGTGACAAGTGTCGCCTCCCGCTGGCCCAAAGTGTTTCGCTCTCGGAAAAACCGCAAAAATTAGAAATGGCATAGCGGAATTTATCCTACGCGAGTTGTGTAAAACGTTTCGTCTGAAACGATTCTTTTAATGAGTTGTGCCCAAAAAAAACGTCCCATTGCCTACTTTAAGGCTAAACTTTCGTACGTACGCCCTCACGTACATACTCTGGAAATACGGGGTATAACATTCTCCCCTCCTTAGAAACATTCGTCCCGAATGTTCCTTCCCAAGACAGTTAACGATAAGATTCCTCATAACTTAAACAGTTGCAAATGCCACACACGGCCACAGAACAACACTTAGGCATAAACGATAATGAAGATTTACAAGTAGGAAAGTGAATTACCTGGAGGTGTGGGGAATAGGTGAGGGTACTTCTGCCTCATGTCCTCCTCAGCTTCCCACGTCATCTCCTCCCTGAGCTCGTTCGCCATAAGACTTTGACGGAAGCCACGCCCTTGGTCCGCAGACGCCTAACTCCGACGATCGACTATCGCTATGGGAATCTCTCATACGATAACCCCTGGCCACTGACATCGTCAATCGGGTGTACCCTAGATGGATCCCCGATACACCTCCTCAGCATAGAAACATGAAACACCGGATGCACTGCCTCCAGATCGGACGGCAGATCCAACTCATAGGCAACCTTGCCTACCCTGCGGACAATCTGAAACGGCCCAATGTACCTTTGGCCGAAGCCTTCCTTCCAATCTCATCACACCCTTCATGGGTGACACCTTTAGGAAAACCCAATCATGAACCTCGAACTCGGATGCCGACGACGATGATCTGCATATAACTTCGCCGACTCGAGTCGCCAAGAACCTCTCTGGATAAGCTTCACCTTATCCATCGCCACGCACCAAATCTGGTCCCACTAATCGCACCTCGCCACATCGAACCAGCCATAGGCGATCCGCACTTCCTCCCATACAAGGCCTCATAAGGCGTCATTCGAATCTGGAGTGGTAGCTATTATTGTATGCAAACTCAACTAGAGGCAAATGATCCTCCCTACCACTCGAGTCAATAACACAGCTCGCAGATATCCTCAAGAGTGCGGATAGTGCGCTCTGCTGTCCGTGCTCGTGGATGGAATGCGATTTCGTGCTCACGCGTCCCTAAACCCTCTCGAAAAGACCTCCGTAAGTTAGCCGAAACCGGGCTCTGCATGCGATATGATCGAAATAGGGACTCCATGCGATCGACGATCTCTGGATGTAAAGTGCGCATAATCCTCACCAAAAAAGTCGCCCCGACGGAAGAAAGTGGTGACTTCGACTGTCAACGATAACCCATATAGAATCATGTCTCTCCGAGTGCGAGGTAATCCCGTGATAAAGTCCATGTTGATTACCTCCCACTTCCGGTCGGGATCTCTATCGTGCGCAACAAACCACCGGCCTCGTGCTCTACCTTCACCGACAACACGCACCGAGCTACGAACTCGCAACGCCCTCTTCAAGCCATCCCACCAATACACGATCTAAGGTCGTGGTACATCTTGGTCGACCACGGATAGATAGAGTAACTCGCGCCGTGTGCTTCCCAAGAACCTCGCCAAGTCCTCAAACATTTGGAACACACAACTCGCCTCAAACCTTAGCACCCCATCGTGCTACCAAAAGGACCGCTTGCCTCACGAAGAGTTGTATCACGATAACGCGTGCAAAATCGGATCCTCGAACTGTTGCCTCTTCACCTCCTCGACGATGGAAGACTCGGCAACCTCACGAACTCGAACCCCACTGCTATCAGAATCAATCAAACGGACACCAAGGCTCTCTAACTGATGTAAATCACGAACCATGTCCCTCCTCTCTAGCTGCACATCTGATAGGCTCCCCATCGACCTACGACTAAGAGCATCTGCCACGACATTGGCCTTCCCCGGGTGGTATAGGATATCAACATCGTAATCCTTAATCAACTCTAACCACCGTCTCTGTCGTAAGTTCAGCTCCCTCTGGCTGAAGATATACTGGAGGCTCTTGTGGTCTGTATAAATATCCACATGAACCCCATACAAATAGTGCCTCCAGATCTTCAAAGCGTGAATCACCACTGCCAACTCCAAGTCATGGGTGGAGTAGTTCCTCTCGTGTTTCTTCAGCTGTCGGGATGCATACGCTATAACCTTGCCATGCTGCATCAACACACATCCCAACCCGATGCCTGACGCATCACAATACACGACATAACCGTCTGGACCCTCTGGAAGAGTAAGAACGGGGGCGGTCGCCAGTCTCCTTCAAGAATCGAAACCCCGCTCACAAGCATCACCATCAAACTTAGCCGCCTTCGAGTCGGCCTAGTCAATGGTGCGAGATAGAAGCAAACTTCTCCACGAACCGCCGATAATAACTCGCAAGGCCTAAAATCGCGAACCTCGCCGAGTAGTAGGTCAGGCCAAGTCCTCGATCGCCGATCTTGGCGTATCCACTCGAATGCCATCACCTCGACAATGTGCCTAAGAAAAGCCACCGGTTAACCAAAACTCACATTTGGAAAACTTGGCGTATAATCGCTGGTCTGGAGAATCACAAGACAGCCTCAAATGCTCCGCATGCTCTCGCTACGAGCGAAAATAAACCAAGATATCATCAATGAACACTATCACAAACGTGTCCAAAATGGTTTGAACACTCGGTTCATCAAATCCATGAATACCGCCGAGCATTGGTCAACCTAAAAGACATGACCACAACTCATAATGCCCGCACGGGTCCGGAATGCGATCTAGGGATGTCCGACTCTCGACTCGCACTTTGATGATAGCCCGATCAGATCAATCTTGGAGAAACATCTCGCACTCGCAAATCGGGTCGAACAAATCATCAATCCCGGAAGGGGGTATTCGTTTAATGGTCACCTTGTTCACCGCTCGTAATCAACACACATGCGCAGCGTCCCGTCCTTCTTCTTCACGAACAATACCGGCGCTCCCCAGGGAGAAACACTAGGTCTGATGAAGCCCTTCTCCAGCAAGTCTCTAAGCTGATCCTTCAACTCTCTCAACTCGGCAGGTGCCATTCTATATGGCGGAATGGAAATAGGCCGAGTGTCTGGCAACACATCTATACAAAACTCAATCTCCTCTCGGGAGGATACCCGGAGGTCGTGAAACACGCCCGGGAACTCTCCGACCATCGAATCGACTGAAAATCTGGTACCGCAGCCTCAGTATCAAACACCCGAACGAGATGGTAGATATACCCTTTCTGCACCATCTTCCTAGCCTTGAGGTAGGAAATAAACCTACCCCTCGGCGATACAGTGCTCCCCTCCCACTCAACAACCGGCTCCTCTGGAAACTGGAACCGCACTACTCTCTCCCTGCAGTCTACATTGGCGTAGCAAGAAGCTAGTCAATCCATACCCATGATCACGTCGAAATCAATCATATCCAACTCTATCAAGTCGGCTAGGGTCTGACGACTGTAAATGGTCACAGGACAAGCTCTATATACCCGCCGAGCTACCACCGAATCACCCACTGGCGTAGCCACCTCGAAAGGGTCTATAGACTCAGGCTCTATCCCTATCCTACTAGCAACAAGGGGAGATATATAGGACAGTAGAACCGGATCTATCAAAGCATACACATCAAACCCGTAAACCGATAAGGTACATGGCGACATCGGTGAGGCCTCACGATCTCCGCTGGACAAGGCATAAATGTGGTTCTGAGGACCGCTAGAACCGGAACCCGCTCCACGACCTCTGCCGCGACCTGCTGGCCCATGGGTACCTTGCCCTCCGGGGCGAGTAATCGCTTGGGATGAAGAAGCAAGAATCGACCGTAGGCCGAGCCCTACCACCGCTGCCGCTCGATCGGGCAAGCTCGCAATATGACCCGTCGCCGCGAATCAGAACAAACCCTCAGAGGAGCACCACAATTCCCGAAATGGGATCTACCGCATCGGCCACACTGAGGGGGGGGTGGTCCCGACCGGCCGGCACCTCTGCCACTCTGAAATTCTGAAGTCCTGAGGCCCTGACCTGCCCCCGAATACTCTGGTTGTGATGAGGATGGTGCAGGAGTGCTCTGAGCCGGCGTGGTGCGACCTAGACCGCGCCGAGGCCGCCCACCCCGATAACTACCAAAGGACCCTTCCGCCCCGGTCCTCTTCCTGGCTGTCACAACCGTCGGCCTCGACGCCTCGCATCTCTAGTGCATGAGCTCGCATGCGGGTAATGTCCATACTCGGCTGAAGAGAAACACCCGCACAAGACTCGGCCATATAATCATCTAGCCCGGTGACGTAGCGGTGCACCCTGTCCTCCATATCTGCTACCAATGCTGGGACATATCGAGCCAAAGAATCGAACTCGACATTGTACTCCCTAATCAGACGCCCCTCTGTCTCGCCAGAAAAATCACCGCGCCTCCTCATCCGTGGAGGCAAGAAGTGAGTGAAAGCCTCTGAGAACTCATCCCAAGTAGCTGGGGACGCGTTCTCTCCCCGGGATAACTCCCATGAATCAAACCAATCGACTGCGGTATCACGCAGGCTATGTGAACCAAAGATCACGGACTCGGTCTCCGACGCCCTGATCACTCTCATAATCTTCTGTAGCTGACGGATGAACTCCTGCGGATCATCCTCCGGCCTCGACCCATAAAACTCTGGCGGGCTACAACTCAGGAAATCTCGTAGCCTCAAACTCTCGCCTCGGGTGAACCACGGTACGATCGGGCTGAATCGAACTGGCTGATCCACTGTCTTCATGTTCGCCACGATCCCGCCAATAGTCAAGCATCTCCTTGTAGCCCTAACTCTCCGCCCCAGCCGGGACGGGAGGTGTGGGTGCTGTGGTCTTGCTGGGCCGCGGCGCCATAGAACTCGCCGTCGAGGTATGATCGGGCCCGAGCCTCGTAACTCTGTCCTACTAGAAGCTCCTCACGCTTGCCCTTCGGGCCCGGGTTGCCTTACGTGAGGCATAATCACTGAAAAGGAATACGTTAGAGGGGTCCAACTTTAACACAACTCTAAAGCACGATCTCAGAGTGAGAAGAATGGAAACCAATCCTAAATATCTTATAGCCTCCTGATTATTGGTGTGGTGCACAACAAACCGATAATCAAGACTCTACTAGATACGGTCTATAGACACTTTCCGAGGATTAACTGCTCTGATACCACTTTTGTCACGACCCGTTCCGGGGCCCGTGACTGGTGCCTTACCCGGGCACCTAAGTAGTCATACATCAGAGTAATTAGCGGAATATAAAAACAAGACATGAAACAGTTGTAAAAAGAGACACAGTTTTATGTGAGAAAAAGTCTCCTTTCGGCATATATACATAAACATAGTTTTTGCAGTTACATCCCAACTGTACAACAGGACTACAGACCTCTAAGAAAGTAAACAACTATGGCGGGGCCCGCCATACCACGATCGCACAAAACTAACTACAACAGGAGATCATACCAAAAGTAGAGCCTCGGAGAAGATGGAGCTCGACACCAACGTAGAGATCCTAAGGATGTGGATCTAGCACTGCTGCCCTTACCGCGGCATGAACGCAGCCCAAGGAGGTCGATAACAGTGTACTAAGTATGCGAAATCAGAAAGTACTTAATGAAAACATTTCATTTTAAAAATCGGTTTACATATATGTATGAAACAACCAAGGTAACGCACATAGTGCCACATCATAAACAAGAGCAACAATAGGTAAATCGTAATGAGTCTTTCCTAGGCTGCGAATGATCAAGCAGGCCAATTGCCCATAGTATCATTAAGCAAGCCTAATCTCGACTCAGAGTCCGCATAGGCCACTCACGTAGGCCTGCGTAGGGCATAAACCCGCATCGAGGTAGCTACTCCTGCATCGCCCCGACTCGTAGTCCGCATGGCCACATAGACCGCATGAGGTATAACCCCGCACACTAACTGGAACTCTCGCAGACTCGCATAGGTCACACAGACCCGCATGAGGTGTCCTCGCATCATAGTCACACAGACTGCCTGAGGTATACCCCGCATCGGAGGGCAGCTTAACCCCCGGTATTTGTCAAGAGGTGAGTGATATAATACTAACATAACAGCTTATCGTTAAACACATAAGCACAACAAGAATACCCTTTTATACAAACGTTACAAGACACTAACACACATAACATCATATCATGTCTACTTATCAAACCATTTTATTATTCTTTCCATAAATCAATGTAAGTCTGTTATAAACACATAATTAAAGTTTTAATTTTATCATTCTTAAGTTGTTATACCTAACTTCCCATAAAGCTAGTATAACTCTTAAGCTTTCTGTTTAAAAACCAATTAGTTCTCTTCTGTTAAAAAAAAATGATTCAGTATTCTTTTGAAATGCTTTCAGATCCTTATTATTCAGGCTTAAGTCGCGAGACATTGCCGTAAGTATTATTCAGGCTTAAGTCGCGAGACATTGCCGTAAGTATTATTCAGGCTTAAGTCAAAGACATTGCCGTAGTTATTATTCAGTTAACACTCGTACGTCTACCGTACTATATATATATTTAAAATATCATGCTCAAGGGTATAGGAAGAATCACATACCTTCTCGGCGAAAACCACCTGCCAAGTTGAATATGTCGCGCGCAGAGAATCAACCTATAATAGTCAGACACGTCTATCAACGTCTAGACTACTCTGTAAACAGTTCTAAGCAGAGGGTCCTTTATTCTACGAAAAATCGGGCAGCACTTCCCTACCCGGTGAGCTACTCAAGTCTACTGTGAAAACAGTCCTAAGTATAGTTCAATTATTCATCTTTTAAACCCTTCTACTGTGATAACAGTTCAATTCTATTCTGTAATATTCTTCTAAGTATTCAATACTTAATTCTATACTTCTACAGTATGTATTCTCTAATACAAAAGAGGGTTAGGATTATTTACCTCGGTAAGCCCAATAATATCCTAGATATAAGTCGATCAGAGCAAGGCTTAGCTCCTAAGTTAGACGTCCGATAGCTCCAGAAACCTTAAGTTCTTCACAACTTCTACAAAGTACTAAGGGATTTGGGCTAGGGTATTTTGGGCATTATAACAATACTAGAAGGCAACTTTTCTACCAAGGGAGGGGGGGTAGATTTCGGCTAGGCTAGGGGAGGGTTGCCTCGCCAAGCTCACTCAAAGGGGGTTTGGACGAAAAAGGCTCAAGGGAGAGGAGAGGATTTCAAGACTTGGAAAGATTGTTTGTGGATGAAGAACTCTTCATCACAAGAGGGGTATTTATAGGTCAAGGGATGGCCAACCAATGGCCAAGATTATGCCAAGTGCAAGGCAAGTGTAAGGTCAAGATTAGGGCAAGTGTACCTAGCCAACTTGCACACAAAATATCCTACCAACTACTTGACAAAATAAGCCACTCCATTCGGCCATATAGACGCCTCATGTCCACCAATTGGAGGGTGACAAATGTCGCCCTCCCGTTGGCCCAAAGTGTTTCGTCTCTCGGAAAAATCCGCAAAAATTAGAAATGGCATAGCCGGAATTTATCCTACGCGAGTTGTGTAAAACGTTTCGTCGGAAAACGATTCTTTTAATGAGTTGTGCCCAAAAAAAACGTCCCATTGCCTACTTTAAGGCTAAACTTTCGTACGTACGCCCTCACGTACATACTCTGGAAATACGGGGTATAACAACTATGATTAGAGTGAAGCAGTAGTTACAAGTATATCCTTAACCCCTAGAGATTTGTATGCGTGATATGATGATTTTATGTTAAAGTGTTATGTTTGGATAAGCACTGTGTAAAATTGTGATTTAGAGAACATGGTTAGTTGAGAAGGTAAGTTTAGGGGCAGGGAAATTGTGAGCCTTAGAATATTATAACAGTTGAGACCTTAGATGTGAGGCCGTCTTGAGTAAAAGATTTTACCGTTAGTCTTTGTCGAAGTACTTGGTATGCGTGAAATGTATTGTGGGATAATTCCATAGGTCGAGCAAGATAAAAGTGGTAATTTTCATGACGAGAATAGGTAAGATTGTCCCGGACAGGGAACAAGAATTTAGAGCGATAATGGGTCGGGTTGAGGCAAGATCGCGGGTCAACCCGCAACCCGGATTGAGGTGGGGTCAGTTTGAGGTAGTCCCTCTAGGTGATAGGATCACGAGGGTGTTAGGCCCAGGTTTAGGTAACCATCGTACGAGTTCGTGGATGCATTCCACCAATAGTTGGGCCGATGAGGTCAGCCCATCTTGTCTTTAAGTCAGGACTGTTTACTTGGCGGAGGGTTATGCGAGATGTTATATATCAGGAAGGTTGTAAGGCTGTACGGGGTTCCTACTTTTATTTTATGACGGGCAGTGGAGCCCAGTTTACGGCTATTTTCTTTTTTCTGGAGGTTTTACCAGGCGGGGTTAGGAACTCAGGTGAGTCTCAGTATTGCATGCACCTTCGGGCCGACGGACAAACATCACGTTTTATCCAGACAGTTGAGGATAGGTTACGGCCTGTTTTGACTTCAATGAGCGTGAGGATTATTTGCCTCGTATTGATTGAGTATTATAATAGCTACCATTTCAGTGTTCGGATGGCGCCTTATGAAGCCTTGTATGGGCGGAAGTATAGGTTTCCGGTCAATTGGTTCGATGTTAGCAAGGTTCAGATAGCTGGTCTATACTTGATTCAGCAGAATGTGGATAAGGCGAAACTTATCCACAAGAGGTTATTAGCAGCTCAGAGTCAACAGAAGTCTTACAGATAATCGGCGTCAACACTTGGAGTTCAGGTTGACGGTGGGTCTTCTTGAAGGTACCACCCCGGAAAGGTGTGACGAGATTTGGAAAGCAGGGGAAACTTAGCCCAAGGTACTTTGGGCCTTTTCAGATCATTTGTAGAATAGGCCAGGTTGCCTATAAGTTAGCACTGCCGTCCGACATAGGAGGCAGTACGTCCGGTATTTCATGTTGCTATGATTCGGAAGAGTATCGGAGATCCATCCAGAGTGTTCCCAGTTAATGACAACCAAGTTGAAGATAGTAACCCCGAGATTTTTATTTTTTTAAAAAAAAACTGAAGCAATGTCAGAAATGTGATATGTATAGTAGAAAGAGTCGAGTATACGAGGAGGGTACGACGAGTAATAAAAGAGGCGAAGATGTGTGAAGAAGATGGAAGTGTCCGTTTTATAAAGTAAAGATGTGAAGAAAGTATCCTTTGGACCATGGGTGGAGCTATTAGTATTGTTATACGCTTTAGAGATGATTCTTCGTTGGCTCGGATGTGAGTTTTTGCGCATACGTTGTGTTATGGCCATGAGTGGCATAATTGGTTTCGTAAGTATAGTAGGGAAGACTATACCGGCACAGGTATGTTTAGAGACATAGAAGGAACATTCGGGACGAATGTTTCTAAGGGGGGAGAATGTTATACCCCGTAGTTCCGGAGTATGTATGTAAGGGCGTGCGACGCATTTAATGTATAAACCCTAATTAGGTTAAGGATGAAGTTGAGAATTTCCAACGGAAAATATTCCGAACCTTGTGAAGGAAATTATTTTACGTTTTCAATATTGTAACCGATTATGGAATTTTTCCGAGAGATGAATATTTTGGACCAATAGGAGGGCGACATGTGTCACCCCAAGATGCCATGTGGACGTTTTTTTTCAAGACTAGTGGGCAAGATAAGTGGCCAAAAGTCTTGCATGGTATTGCATGGTGGTGGACGGTTTTGGGGCAATTAGTGGGCAAGTCAAATGGTCAAAGTCTTGCATGGCTTTTGTAGAACAAGTGTAGAAAGGAACCTACACAAACAATCTCTACCATGCACATGTTTCAATCCTAACCCTTGGTTGTACTATATAAACCCCTTTAGTTGATGAAAATCTTCCACACTTAGTATATTTCAAGACTTGAAAATATTTCCCTCTCCCTCCTTCTTATTTTGCTCTCGTCAATTGCTCCCTCCCCTAGCCAAATGTTGTCCAAAAATTCTTAAACTTATAAGTGTTCTTCCTTAATGTGTTAGGAAGATTATTAACCAAGAGTTAGACAAGATTTCACAACCCTAGCCTCAAAAACCCCCCCTTGGCCGACAGTGGGCAGATTTTCGGGACTGTTTTGGACAGATTTTTAGTAAAATTTGGAAGGGAATATCTCCTAGAATATTAGGAGTTTTTGGGTGTTTCAAAGGCGTAAAATGAAGTTCGTCGAGTCTAGTTTCCAACTCAACAAACCGTTCATCGATAGGACACTGGAGTAGAGAGTTATCGACGTTACAAGTTCAGCTGACGAAGCAGTGGCTAAAAATCTGGACAGTCACGTTTTTTGGGCTATTTTGAGGTAATGAACCTTAACCTCTTTGTGAAGTTGATTATTATGTATATATGGATATTATACATATATTGGAAGTATATTATGGACTATAAGATATAAAGAAAGATTTGGATCTTGTTAAGATGTTAAAAGGAGAATTGACATATTATCCATTAAAATGGTAAAAATGTATCCATTACTTACTAAGAGGTTAACAACAAAGGAACTATAACTTATAATAAGATTGGAATATAAGTTGAAGGACTAATGAAGTAATTGGATAAGTAAAATTGTAAAAGTTGGCCAAGGACCCCAACTTAAGGACCGTATCTACTTTGGACCGTATCTACTTTGGACCGTATTTACTTTCGACTGTATTTACATTATTGTTATGAAGGAGAGATTGTTAATCGCGTTCCGTTTGGGCGTGTTATCCCCTTCTTTAGTTATTATTGTTATGAAGGAGAGATTGTTAATCGCGTTCCGTTTGGGCGTGTTATCCCCTTCTTTAGTTATTATTGTTATGAAGGAGAGATTGTTAATCGCGTTCCGTTTGGGCGTGTTATCCCCTTCTTTAAATTTCGGTATTATTGCACCTTAATTATAGTATGTTAATTACGGTTATTGGGCCTTGGAAAAGGTGGAAAATTGAGTAGAAACGGGGGAGGTGCTGCCGAATTTTCCGTAGGATATGGAACCTTGCTCTTAGAAATATCCTACAAAGAGATCTAGAGGTTAATGGACGTTTCATGGCCATTATAGGTGGAAGTACTACGAGTAGCGTATTCTACTTGAAGGGTGGAAAATGGCTAGCAAGGTTATAGTACTTTGGAGCGTTTTGCTAATTGTCGATAATCGTCGCGAGGTATGTGAACCTCTTCCTATCCTTTCTAGCATGATTATTGTAAACTATGTAGTACGGTAGACGTACGTGTGCTAAACGAATTTGGTTGGTTTAAAACATAAAGTGTTATAATGGCTTTATGGGAAGTTAATTATAACAACTTTATGTAAGTAAAAGAATGGTTTATTGAATTTTAAAAAGATAAGAGACTTGACTTATATTTGACTTGATTTGATATGTGAAGAACTTGAATTGTGTGGAAAGTTGTGAAACCTCATTCGTGAGTAATGAGTACTTGGTTTCGAATGATAATGTTATATTGATTTCGGAAATGAGAATAAGTATCGAACAAACCACTGCAGCGTTAATAAAGGAAAATATATTGACAAATAATTAATACTATTAAAACAAGTAGAAACCTCCATCTACATAGAAGCTAAGATAAGACAAAATTGTATTACATTTCCTAGATCATGGTTGCTTTAATAAGATCATTAAAAACAAGTTTGATTTTCTTAAAAAAAATCCAATGTAAGGGACTTGATTTATAAAAGAGAGAGACTGGAAAAATTGAAGTGTTTTTGTTTAAAAGAGAAGGCATGTTGTTGTCTTAAGTTGGTTTAAAAAGAAGGTATGGAAATTGTTCTGGTTTACGTAAAAAAAAGATAGTTACTCTATTTTGATACTACGGGTATCGTGTGACTTTTTGTGAAAGAAATGGATCTTTATAAAGAGTTAAAGTATGTAGTACCTTGGGGTTAAAACCCGGATTGTTGACATGAAATGCAAGTACCTTGTGTGAGTAACTTGCCTATGTTTTGTGATTGCCTTGTAATACTTTCTTGTTGTCTTGATAAAGTGAACAGGTTATGATGCTACGTGTGTTAATGTCTTGTGACGTTGTGTAAGGGGGTTTTTCTTGTTGTGCTTATGTTTTTTAACGATAAGCCCGTTGTGCTGGTATTATATCACCTACCCCCCCCCCCCCGACTTGTTATGATGCCGGGGGTTAAGCTGCCCCCCGATGCGAGGAATACCTCATGCGGGTCCATGGGACCTATGCGGAGCTGCGGGAGTTCGGGATTGTGGTGCGAGGAATACCTACGTGGTCTATGTGGCCGCGGGATGCGGGAGTCGGGGCGATGCCGAGGATTAGCTACCCTCGATGCGAGGAATACCTCATGCGAGCCTAGGTGGCATATGCGGACTGCGGGAGTCTAGAATTAGGCTCGCATAATGATACTATGGGCGATTGGTCTTGCTTCGATCATTAGCGGCCTAGAAAAGACCAGTTACATTATGTCTATTTTTGCTCTTGTTTATGATGTGGCACTATATGCGGTTAACTTGGTTGTTTCGTGCATATTTGTGAATTGGTTTTAAAATGTTATAGTTATATATATATATCAGTATTTTCAGTTTCACATACTTGGTACTCAGATCGACCTCCTTGGGGCCGCGTTCATGCCGCAGTAGAGGTACATCGATCGTTGATCCTCGCCGTAGGATCACAGCATTGGCAGGAAGCTCCGTTTCTCCGGAGGCTTATGTTTTGGTATGATTCCCTGAGATTGCAGGTACTTATACATTCAGGGGTATGGCGGGGCCCTGTCCCGTCATAGTTGTTATAGAAATTCTTAGAGGTCTGTAGTACTTGTTATACCCCGTATTTCCAGAGTATGTACGTGAGGACGTACGTACAAAAGTTTAGGCCTTAAGTTATGCTAGGAACGAAAATATTTGTGCACAACTACCAAAAAGAATCGTTTTTCGACGAAACATTTTCCGAACTTTGCGAAGGGAAAATTACAGCTATATTATTAATAATTTTTGCGGATTTTTTCGAGAGATAAAATAATTTGGACCAACGAGAGGGTGACAAGTGTCACCCTCAAGTGGGCGGAAAATGGGACGACTTGGGCACGTTTTTGCCTTTAAATTTTGTCAAGGATTAGGTAGGATATTTTTGTGGTAGATTGATAAGGTGGGACCCACACACACATGTCCAAATCTTGACCCTACACTTGCCTACCACTTGGCTTGATCTTGGCCATTGGTTGGCCTATAAATACTCCCCTAACTTGAAGGTTTTCTTCATCCACAAATTGTCTTCCAAGTCTCAAAATTCCCTCCCCTCTCTTGTAGTGTTTCGTCCAACACCCTCTCCCCCTCTAGCCTCGTGGCTTCGGCCGCGAGCCCCCCCCCACTTGGTAGAAAGTTGTCTTCCAAGTATAGTTACTATTCCTAAATACCCTAGCCCAAATCCCTTATAGTATTTAAGTAGAAGTTGTTAGAAACTTCTAAGGGTTATTTGGAGCGGGTTGGAGCGCCCAGTAGGAGCTAAACGTTGCTCAGATCGACATTTTAACTTGGATAATTTTGGGCTTATCGAGGTAAATACTCTTGTCCTTATATTGTAATTGGAAATTACATCGTGTAGTACGTAGAAATGAATATAAGATTCAAAAAAGAGATTTGAACTGTAATAGAAGGATATTACAGATAAGACTTGAACTGAAATCACATCAGAAGAATATTAAAGAATAGAATTAAATCAGATTTACATAGGTGTATTTACTGATGAGACTTGTGAAGTTTGTGGTAGGGAAGTCTGCCCGATTTTCCGTAAAATGGAGAACCTCTGCTTAGAATATTCTTGAGTAGTCTAGACATTGATAGACTTATATAACCGTATAGTCAAGATCGCGAGTAGCGTGTTCTACTTGAAAGGTGGACAAGGCTAGCCGGGTTATAGCCGTGGAGCGTTTTGCTAATAGTCGATAATCGTCGCGAGGTATGTGATTCTTCCTATCCTCTTGAGCATGATATTTTAAAAGAATATATATAGTACGGTAGACGTACGTGTGTTAACTGAACGTAGTTTTACGGCAATGTCTTTTGACTTAAGCCTGAATAATAAGAATCTTGAAGTATTTCAAGAGAATTAAGAACCGTTTTTGAAAGAAGAAGTAATACTTGGTTTTAAAAGCTTAAGAGTTATACTAGCTTTATGGGAAGTTAGGTATAACGACTTAAGAGAGATAAAAAGAATGGTTTATTGATCTTAAAAGATAAGAGACTTGACTTAATTGAATTAATATGAATTTTGTTAAAAAGTGTGAAACCTCATTTGTGAGTAATGAGTACTTGGTTTTTAAAAGGAATAATGTCTTACTGATTTCGGAAATCAGAATAAGTATCGAACAAACCACAACAGCGCTAATAAAGGGAAATGTTTTGACTAATTAAGTATTATTAAAACCAGTAGAAACCTCCATCTGCATAGAAGCTAAGATGAGACAAAATGATATTACATTTCCTAGATCATGACTGCTTTAATAAGATTGTTATAAACAAGAATAACCTACTCTCACATAAGGCATATGTTTCTCAAATTGTTTTAAAGGAGAATTATATTATAAGTGATTAAAACTATGAACTACGAAACCTTTCGAAAATGAGAAACTTGAGCATTTGAAATTAGGCAAACTTGAACGTTGGAAAATAATGTTGTTACTTGATTTTACAAAAGGAAGTATTTTGGTTTACTTAAAAAGATAGTCACTCTATTTTTATACTACGGGTATTGTGTGACTTTTTGTGAAAGAAGCGGATCTTTTAAAGAGTTAATGTATGAAGTACTTTGGGGATAAAAACCCGAACTTGTTAACATAAAGTAGAAAGTACCTTGTGTGAATAACTTGATTGTGTTGGTTTGTGATAGCCTTGTAATACTTTCTTGATTTGATAAGTAAACATGTTAGGATACTACGGGTGTTAGTATCTGGTGATGTTTGTGTGAAGGGGTTTCCCTTGTTGTGCTTATGTTGTTTAACGGTAAGCCCGTTGTACTGTTATTATATCACCTACCCCCTTGACTTGTTATACAGAGGGCTTGCCACCCTTGATGCGGGTCTATACGGCCTATGCAGTCTGTGCGACTATGCGGAGCTGCGGGAGTTCCAGGATTGATCATTCCGGGTGTTTTATCCCGATGCGGGGGATGCCCTATGCGATGCGTGACTACGCGGCTATGAGACTATGCGGATCGCGGAGTCTAGGAGGTACCGGGGTTAGCTACCCCGATGCGAGAATACCTCACGCGGTGCATGACCTATGCGGACTGCGGGAAGTCCAGGATTAGGCACGCATAATGATACTATGGACGATTGGCCTTGCTTCGATCATTCGCGGCCTAGAAAAGACCAGTTACATTATATCTATTTTGCTTTTGTTTATGTTGTGGCACTATGTGCAGTTGAACTGGTTGTATTTGCAAATGGTTTAAATACTTTGATTTTACTTGATTTCATTTCGCCACATACTTGATAATTGTCAGATCGACCTCCTTCGGCTGCGTTCATGCCGCAGTAGAGGTACACCAATTGTTGATCCCCGCCTTAGGATCACATTCGTTTTGGGAAGCTCCGTTTCTCCGGAGGCTTATCTTTGGTATAGTCCCTGATGATTGTAGATATTTATGTTCATTCAGGGTATCGTGGGGCCCTGTCCCGCCATAGTTGTTTTACTTCCTTAGAGGTCTGTAGTCCCGTTGTAAAGTTGGGATGTAACTGTTCACTTTGGGTATTTATATATATTATGCCGAAAGGCAACTTTTCCTCATATAAACTATGTCTCTTTTACATTGTTTCATGCTGTGTTTTTATATTTCGCTGATTACTCTGATGTATGTCTACTTGGGTGCCCGGGTAAGGCACTAGTCACGGGCCCGGGTTCGGGTCGTGACAAAAGTGGTATCAGAGCAGTTAATCCTCGGAAAGTGTCTACAGACCGTATCTAGTAGAGTCTTGATTATCGGTGTGTTGTGCACCACACCAATAATCAGGAGGCTATAGGATATTTAGGATTGGTTTCCATTCTTCTCACTCTGAGATCGTGCCTTAGAGTTGTGTTATAAGTTGACCCTCTAACGTATTTCTTTCCTTACCGATTATGCCTCCGCGTAAGGCAACCCGCCCGGGCGGCAAGGCAAAGGCGGCGAGAGCGAAGTAGCACGAGAGGGTTACTAGTGGCACAGCCCAATCATCACTGAGGTGGTGCTTCATTCGGGAGTTCTGCGACGTCCGCGATCCAGCAGAGTCTAGCACAGCGGCAGCAGTTCCTAATGCGGCCATGATGTTTGAACCTTCAGTTCCACGACCAGTAGCAGGAGGTATGGATTGCAAAGAGACGACCCTGTTTCTAGCTATGGATTTAGCAACCAAAGAGTATTTTATGTATCGATTTATCGCGGGCCTTGATGAATATCTAAGAAAGGGTTGTGCAAGAGTAGCTCTTCAGTCAGGCATGAGCATGGCCTGCGTACAGGATTATGCATAGCAGGCCGAGAAACGTAGGGATCGACGGGTTAACCAAGATCGGCAGAAGAGGGCCAGAACAGCAGGGTCCTCTGGTAACTTTCGAGGCGGACCTTCTCAGCAGCATATTTGTTATGCGCCTCCGCCAGTGCAGAGTGGTTCTCCACAGGGTTCAGGACGTTCGGGGTATGTAGGAGTTGGTCAGAGCTCCAGGGCTGCTAGTTTCGAAATTTTGTGCACAAGTGCCAAAAAGAGTCGTTTTCCGACGAAACGTTTCCACATCTTTCGTAGGGAAAATTCCGGCTATGTCATTTATAATTTTTGCGGATTTTTCCGAGAGACGAAACATTTTGGACCAACGAGAGGGCGACACTTGTCACCCTCTAATTGGAAGGAGTGGACGGACGAAATGGCATGGTGAGCACGTTTTTGTGCCTTTCCCTTGGTCAAGGGTTAGGTAGGATATTTTGTGGTAGATGGATAAGGTTGCACATGGCTAAATCTTGGCCTTACACTTGCTATGCACTTGTCTTCATCTTGGCCATTGGTTGGCCTTCACTTGACCTATAAATACCCCTCTAGTTGAAGACATTCTTCATCCTAAACTTGAGCAATCTATCTAAGTCTCAAACTACTCCCTCTTAGCTTGAGCTTTTCGTCCCTCTCCCCCCCTCCTAGTTGAGCTTGGCCGAGAGCCACCACACCCTCCCCCTTGTGAAGCCTTGACCGAGGGGTACCCCCCCTAGCCTAGTTGTCTCGTATAATACCCCCCCTTTGTGGTATAGAAATACTCTCCTAGTATTGTTGTTATGCCCAAAATACTTTAGCCCAAATACCTTTTAGTATTCCCAAAGTTACCTCTATACGTAGAGCCCGGAAATACTACCTTTTGTCCTTTTAGTCTCAAACCGAAACCCTAAGGAAATCTTCATAGTTGGTTGAAGTATTTAAGTAGAAGTTGGTTAGAACTTCTAAGGGTTGTTTGGAGCGGATTGGAGCGCCCGGAGTAGGAGCTAAACCTTGCTCAGGATCGACATATATACTCGGATAATTTTGGGCTTATCGAGGTAAACACTCTGGACCTTCTATTGTAATTGGGAATTACATGTTGTAGGAATATATAGTTGAAGTATACTATATATAGTACTGAACATTATAATTGTGCGGCAATGTCTTTTGACTTAAGCCTGAATAATACTTACGGCAATGTCTTGCGACTTAAGCTGAATTTAAAGAAGAGAATCAATGTAATTACATAGATCGTATTACGAGACTTGTGTAGCATTACTATGTAGTAGAATTGTACACGCCCGGTTAGGCGTGTTAACCCCTGGTTGGCTTGGTAGCGGCCGATGCAGGAAGAGATTTACTGCTGTGCGGGGTGCCGCCAAATTTTCAGTAGAATATGGAACAATGACATCTAGATGTTAATAATCGCCTTGTGGCCATATAGGTTGAAGTACTACGTGTGGAGTGATCCGCTGACCGAGAGTGTAGACGGTTTGAGGTACTTGGAGCGTTTTGCTATTAGTCGATACTGTCGCGAGGTATGTGAACCTCTTCCTATATGTTCTAGCATGATATGTGTATAACTATGTAGTGCGGTGACGCATACGTGTTAAATGTATTTGATTGTCTTTAAACATAAAGTGTTATAACGGCTTTATGGGAAGTTGGTTATAACTCTATGTACACGAGAAATGCTTTGTGGTTTTAAAAGATAACTGATTTGACTTATAACCGACTGGATGTAAAAGAACCTTGGAGTATTCTAAAAGATTAAGAAACCTTTTTAAAAGAAGTGTGTACTTGGTTTGAAAACATAAGAGTTATACCAGCTTTATAAGAAGTTAGGTGTAACGCCTTAAGAGAGATAAAAGAATGGTTTAATGGTTTAGAAGTTAAGAGACTTATTCTTAAAGGATAAGAGACTTGACTTAATATGGATGTTTGTGTGAAACCTCATTCGTGAGTAATGAGTACTTGGTTTTGGAGGAATAATGTTTCTTGATTTGGAAATCGAATGTGTATCGACAAACCACTGCAGCGTTAATAAAGGAAAATGTATTGAATAATTAAGTATTATTAAAACCAGTAGAAACCTCCATCTGCATAGAAGCTAAGATGAGACAAAATGATATTACATTTTCTAGATCATGGCTGCTTAATAAGATTGATTATGAACAAGAATAACCTACTCGCCTATGGCATATGTTACTCAATTTTTTTAAAAGAGATTAAGACATTGAACTATGAAACTTTTCAAAAAGAGACTTGCATAATTAAAATTAGGCAAACTGGAACCTTAGGGAAAAGAAAGGCATTGTGTTGTCTTAAAATGGTTTAAAGCATAAGGTGTTATAACAGCTTTATGGGAAGTTGGTTATAACGACCTTATGAAAACAAAAGAAAGGTTTTATCATTGGTTTTAACGTGGTAACTTGACTTTAAAAAAGAAAGTATGGAAATTGTTTTGGTTTACTTAAAAGATATAAGTCACTCTATTTTTATACTACGGGTATCGGGTGACTTTTATAAAAGGGATAAATCTCTTTAAAAGGAATTTAACGTACGTAGTACTTTAGGGTTAAAAACCGAACTTGGGCATAAATTTGAAGTACTTCGAGTTGTGTATAAACTTGCCTATGCTTGTTGTTGTGAAACTTGCCTATGTTTGTTGTTGTGAAACTTGCCTATGCTTGTTGTGATAGCCTTTGTTGTGCAAGAATTGTGTTTCTATACTACCGCGTCTCTCGATGGAGGGTCGGTTGACTTGTTGAGAACTTACTTGGGCGTGACCGGCAGTGACGGATAAATTCCACGGGTACGTTCCTGTTGATAGTGTTACTTTTGTTAATCGCTTTGGACATACTGACACGATGCGTAGCGCACGGGTATGCTTCCAGTTTGATTGCGGGCTTGTTGTGTTATTGTTTCCCTATGGACACACTGACACGATCGTAGCGCACGTATGCTTCCATTTGGAATGTTGTCCTATTTGTTCCTTTGGACATATCGACACGATGCGTAAGCGCGGGTATGCTTCCATTTGGAATCCGTCTTATTGTTTCCCTTTGGACATACTGACACGATGCGTAGCGCACGGGTATGCTTCCATTTGGAATGTTGTCTTATTTGTTCCCTTTGGACATACTGACACGATGCGTAGCGCACGGGTATGCTCCCATTTGGATTGCTGTCTTGTTGTTATCATATCATAGACTGCCGGCAGTGAGGAAGGTACTCCACGGGCAGGATTGATGTTGTGGGCGTGAGACCCTGAATTGATATAACTGTTATGTGTGTATTGTAGTTTGGTTATCATACCATCTCCGCTTTTATAGACTATTATGATTTCATTTCTGATTTTTCGATTCACATACTTGTACTGCCAGATCGACTCCTCGGGCCGCGTCATGCCGCAGTAGAGTACATCGGTTGTCGATCCGCGTTTAGGATCTCATTTCGTTTGGGAAGCTCCGTTCCTTGGAGGCTTATCTGTTGGTATGTTACCCGAGTCCGTAGAGTTCTTGTACATTCGTGGGTACGTATGGCCCCCTGTCCATAGTTGTTGTATAAACTCTTAGAGGTGCAGAGCACCGCACAAGGTGGTTTTGTAAAAGGATTAAACTGTTCGTTTTAAAAAGAGTTGTTTATATATATTTTATTGGAAGGTAACCGTTTGGTTGGCCTGTTTCATTATCTTGTCTCATGTTCATGTTTAAGTTTTTATTTCCGCTGGTTTTCTCTGATGTTGTATCACTAGGGTGCCCGGGGTAAGGCACCAGTCACGGGCCCGGGTTCGGGTCGTGACAAAAGTGGTATCAGAGCAGTTAGTCCTCGGAAAGTGTCTACAGACCGTGTCTAGTAGAGTCTTGATTATCGGTGTGTTGTGCACCACATCTATAATCAGGAGGCTATAGGACATTTAGGATTGGTTTCCATTCTTCTCATTCTGAGATCGTGCCTTAGAGCTGTGTGATAAGTTGGACCCCTCTGACATACTTCGTTTTTACCAGTTATGCCTCCGCGTAAGGCAACCCGGGCCCAGAAGGGCAAGGCAGCAGAGGGAGCTGCGAGTAGAGCAGCGGCAGTCTCTACAGAGACCACAGTACCTGAGCCTCCAGTCCCACACCGAGGAGCAGGAGACGGGTTCTGAGAGATGGCGCCATCGCCGTGATCGTGGCGAACATGAGGATAGGGATCGACGCAGCAGCCCCAAAGAGCACCCGTAGTTCACCCCGAGCGCATGGTTTGAGATTACGGGATTTTTGAGATGTAACCTCCGAGTTTTATGGGTCGAGGCCAGAGGATGAGCCCCAGGAGTTCATCCGGCGATTCTGACGATCATGAGAGTGATCAAGGCATCGGAGACCGAGTCGGTCCTAGGTTCGCATCGGCCGCGTGATACCGCGATCGATTGGTTTGATTCGCGAGCTGTCCCGGGGAGAGAATGCACTTCCGGCTTTATGGGACGAGTTCTCAAAGGCATTTCTTGCACACTTCTTGCCTCCACAGATGAGGAGGGTTCGGGCCGACAGATTTTTGGTGTTGCGGCAGAACGGGCGTTCGGTTCGGGAGTACAATGTGGAGTTCGACTCATTGGCCCGGTACGTCCCCGCATTAGTGGCTAGTATGGAGGATCGAGTGCACCGATATGTTACAGGGCTCGATGATTACCTAGCAGAGAGTTGTTCGGGTGTAGCTCTTCAGCCGGGCATGGACATTGCCCGCATGCAGGCTTATGCACTTGGAGGTGAGGAGCGGAGAAATCGACGAAGTGATCAAGGTCGGCGAAGAGGCGAGCAATGAGGTCCTTTGGTGACTTTCGAGGCGGACCGCCTCGGCGACTAGTTATGCGCCTCCGCCAAGACTGAGTGGTCCTCCACAATCTTGAGCATCCAGTATTCGAGGAGCAGGTCGGGCTCCAGGTTCAGATTTTCGGGAGAGCAGGGGTGTTAGCCAGCTGAAGCCACCCCTACCTCGTTGTGACCGCTGTGGTAGACTCCACAGTGGGGAGTGTCGTGCTAGTCCGGGAGTTTGTTTTACATGCGGCCAGCAGGGCCATTTTGGGAGAAACTGTCCGACCAGGGGTAGCACTGGTAGGATAGCACAGAATACGAGATCAGTTGTGGGTTCTTCACCTTCCATAGCCAGGCAGGATGTTCATACACCGGCGGGCCACGGTAGAGGTCGCGGTGGAAGTTCCCAGTTTTAGCGGTCCTCTGAACCGCCTACTTTCAGGTATATCCTTAACCCTCTAGAGTTTTGTATGTATTGATGTTGTGATTAGTGTTATGTTCGGATAGCTTTGTGCTAAAATGTGATGTAGAACCTGGTTAGTGAGAAGGGTAAGCTTGAGGGTGAGGAAATGATGAACCCTAGAATATTACAGTTGAGACCTTAGATGTAAGGCCGTCTTGAGTACAAGTTTTTGCAAGTGATCCTTGTCGGAGTGCATTTTATGCCTAGAATGTATTGTGTGATAAGTCCCTGGGTAGTGTGAAATGGAAGTGGTAGCTTTCATGACCTGTAGAGGTAAGATTGTTCCGGATCGGGGAACAAGAGCGTGATGCGTAAGTGGGTCGGGTTGGGGCCATGTTGAGGGCCAACCCGCGGCCGGTTTCAAAGGGCCACCTGGGTGGTCCCGCCAGGTGGTAGGGTCACGAGGGCGCTAGGCCCATGATTAGATAACCATCGTATGAGTTCGTGGATATGTTCGACCAGAAGCGGATCGTGAAGACCGGGAATGGCCTTTAGGGAGAGTGAAGCTAGTAAGATGACCAAGTTTGGAGGTTGTGACTCCAAAGTATTGGGAACTGAAGCGATGACTGAAGTGTGGTACGTATACTAGAAGAGTTCAAGTGTTCAAAAGGGCACGACGAGTAAGGAAGGGAGAGAACGTGTGTTACTTTGTTGCCATGTGTGGCATTGGAAATTTGTTTATAGTTAAGAGGAACTTTATCGTTATCCGTCTTGAGAAGGAACATTCGGGACGAATGTTTCTAAGGAGGGGAGAATGTTATAACCCGTATTTCCGCAGTATGTACGTGAGCGCGTACGTATTATAATTTGAGCCTTAAAGTTGGCTAGTTTCGAAATTTTGTGCACAAGTGCCAGAAAGAGTCGTTTTCCGACGAAACGTTTCCACAACTTTCGTAGGGAAAATTCCGGCTATGTCATTTATAATTTTTGCGGATTTTTCCGAGAGACGAAACATTTTGGACCAACGAGAGGGCGACACTTGTCACCCTCTAATTGGAAGGAGTGGACGGACGAAATGGCATGGTGAGCACATTTTTGTGCCTTTCCCTTGGTCAAGGGTTAGGTAGGATATTTTGTGGTAGATGGATAAGGTTGCACATGGCTAAATCTTGGCCTTACACTTGCTATGCACTTGTCTTCATCTTGGCCATTGGTCGGCCTTCACTTGACCTATAAATACCCGTATTTTTGAAGAAATTCTTAATCATAAACTTGAGCAATCTATGTAAGTCTCAAACTACTCCTCTTAGCTTGAGCTTTCGTCCCTCTCCCCTCCTAGTTGAGCTTGGCCGAGAGCCACCACACCCTCCCCTCATGAAGCTTGGCCGAGGGTACCCCTAGCCTAGTTGTCTCGTATAATACCCCCCCTTTTGTGGTATAGAAATACTCTCCTAGTATTGTTGTTATGCCCAAAATACTTTAGCCCAAATACCTTTTAGTATTCCCAAAGTTACCTCTATACGTAGAGCCCGGAAATACTACCTTTTGTCCTTTTAGTCTCAAACCGAAACCCTAAGGAAATCTTCATAGTTGGTTGAAGTATTTAAGTAGAAGTTGGTTAGAACTTCTAAGGGTTGTTTGGAGCGGATTGGAGCGCCCGGAGTAGGAGCTAAACCTTGCTCAGGATCGACATATATACTCGGATAATTTTGGGCTTATCGAGGTAAACACTCCTGACCTTCTATTGTAATTGGGAATTACATGTTGTAGGAATATATAGTTGAAGTATACTATATATATTACTGAACATTATAATTGTGCGGCAATGTCTTTTGACTTAAGCCTGAATAATACTTACGGCAATGTCTTGCGACTTAAGCCTGAATTTAAAGAAGAGAATCGAATCTGTAATTACATAGGATCAGACATGAGACTTGTGTAGCATTACTATGTAGTAGAATTGTACACGTCCGGATAGACGTGTTAAACCCCCCTGGTTGGCTTGGTAGCGGCCTCGGCAGAGAGGAGATTTACGCTGTGTGGGGAGGTCGCTGAATTTTACGTAGAATATGGAACAATTAGATCTAGCTGTTAATAAGCGCCTTGTGGCCTTATAGGTTGAAGTACTACGTGTGGAGTGATCTGCTTGACTGAGAGTGTAGCAGACGGTTTGAGGTACTTGGAGCGTTTTGCTATTAGTCGATACTCGTCGCGAGGTATGTGAACCTCTTCCTATCTGTTCTAGCATGATATGTGTTTAACTATGTAGTACGGTAGACGTACATGTGTTAAATGTATTTGATTGTCTTTAAACATAAAGTGTTATAACGGCTTTATGGGAAGTTGGTTATAACAACTCTATGTAAATGAGAAATGCTTTGTGGTTTTTAAAAGATAACCGATTTGACTTATAACCGATCGGATGTAAAAGAACCTTGAGTATTCTAAAAGATTAAGAAACCTTTTGAAAGAAGTGTGTACTTGGTTTGAAAACATAAGAGTTATACCACTTTATGAAGTTAGGTGTAACGCCTTAAGAGAGATAAAAAGAATGGTTTAATGGTTTAGAAGTTAAGAGACTTATTCTTAAAGGATAAGAGACTTGACTTAATATGGATGTTGTGTGAAACCTCATTCGTGAGTAATGAGTACTTGGTTTTGGGAGGAATAATGTTTCTTCGATTTCGAAATCGAATGTATCGACAAACCACCGCGGCGTTAATAAAGGAAAATGTATTGAATAATTAAGTATTATTAAAACCAAGAGAAACCTCCATCCGCATAGAAGCTAAGATGAGACAAAATGATATTACATTTTCTAGATCATGGCTTAATAAGATTGATTATGAACAAGAATAACCTACTACCATGGCATATGTTACTCAATTTTTTAAAAGAGATTAAGACATTGAACTATGAAACTTTTCAAAAAGAGACTTGCATAATTAAAATTAGGCAAACTGGAACCTTAGGGAAAAGAAAGGCATTGTGTTGTCTTAAAATGGTTTAAAGCATAAGGTGTTATAACAGCTTTATGGGAAGTTGGTTATAACGACCTTATGAAAACAAAAGAAAGGTTTTATCATTGGTTTTAACGTGGTAACTTGACTTTAAAAAGAAAGTATGGAAATTGTTTTGGTTTACTTAAAAGATATAAGTCACTCTATTTTTATACTACGGGTATCGGGTGACTTTTATAAAAGGGATAAATCTCTTTAAAAGGAATTTAACGTACGTAGTACTTTAGGGTTAAAAACCGAACTTGGGCATAAAATGGAAGTACTTCGAGTTGTGTATAAACTTGCCTATGCTTGTTGTTGTGAAACTTGCCTATGTTTGTTGTTGTGAAACTTGCCTATGCTTGTTGTGATAGCCTTTGTTGTGCAAGAATTGTGTTTCTATACTACCGCGTCTCTCGATGGAGGGTCGGTTGACTTGTTGAGAACTTACTTGGACGTGACCGGCAGTGACGATAAATTCCACGCACGTTCGCTGATAGTGTTACTTTTGTTAATCGCTTTGGACATACCGACGATGCGTAGCGCACGGGTATGCTTCCAGTTTGAATACCGCCTTGTTGTCTGATTGTTTCCCTTTGGACATGCTGACACGATGCGTAGCGCACGGGTATGCTTCCATTTGGAATGTTGTCCTATTTGTTCCCTTTGGACATACTGACACGATGCGTAGCGCACGGGTATGCTTCCATTTGGAATGTTGTCTTATTGGTTCCTCGACACGCCGACACGATGCGTAGCGCGGGTATGCTTCCATTTGGAATGTTGTCTTATTTGTTCCCTTTGGACATACCGACACGACGCGTAGCGCACGTATGCTCCCATTTGGATTGTTGTCTTGTTGTTATCATATCATATCGCCGCAATGGCGGGAAGGTACTCCACGGGCGGATTGATGTTGGGCGTGAGACCACGAATTGATATAAATGTTATGTGTGTAATCGTAGTTTGGTTATCATACTGTCTCGCTTTTATAGACTATTATGATTTCATTTACTGATTTTACGCTTCACATACTTGGTACTGTTAGATCGACCTCCTTCGGGGCCGCGTCATGCCGCAGTAGTACATCGGTTGTCGATCCCCGTTAGGATCTCATTTCAGCGTTTTGGGAAGCTCCGTTCCTTGGAGGCTTATCTGTTGGTATGTTACCACAGTCCGCAGGTTCTTGTACATTCGTGGTATGGCGGGCCCCGTCCGTCATAGTTGTTGTATAAACTCTTAGAGGTGCAGTAATCACAAGTGTGGTTTTGTAAAAAGAATTAAACTGTTCGTTTTAAAAAGAGTTGTTTATATATATTTTATTGGAAGGTAACCGTTTGGTTGATCTGTTTCATTATCTTGTCTCATGTTCATGTTTAAGTTTTTATTTCCGCTGGTTTTCTCTGATGTTGTATCACTAGGGTGCCCGGTAAGGCACTACCACGGGCAGGATCGGTCGTGACAAGAAGTTGGGATGTAATCGCTCACTTTGGGTATTTATATATATTATGCCGAAAGGCAACTTGTCCTCAGATAAACTATGTCTTTTTTTACATTGTTTCATGTTGTGTTTTATAGTCCGCTGATTACTCTGATGTATGTCTACTTGGGTGCCCGGGGTAAGGCACGACCACGCCCGGTTCGGGTCGTGATGATCTTGTTACAAGTGTGGTTTGTAAAGGATGTAACTGTTCAAGTTTTGGTTTATATATACATGCCGAAAGGCGACATTTTCTTGGTTAGACTGTTCTTAATCTTTATTGTTTCATGTCTTTGTTTTTATATTCCGTTGGTTACTCTGATGTATATCTACTTGGGTGCCCGGGTAAGGCACCAGTCACGGGCCCGGGATCGGTTCGTGACAAAAGTGGTATCAGAGCAGTTAGTCCTCGGAAAGTGTCTACAGACCGTGTCTAGTAGAGTCTTGATTATCGGTGTGTTGTGCACCACGTCTATAATCAGGAGGTTGCAAGACATTTAGGATTGGTTTCCATTTTTCTTACTCTGAGATCGTGCCTTAGAGCTGTGTTATAAGTTGGACCCCTCTGACATACTTCTTTTTACCAGTTATGCCTCTGCGAAAGGCAACCAGGCCTGTGGCGGCAAGCGAAGGTATAGCTGCGAGTAGAACACAGAGGAGTACGAGGGCACAGGCCCAGCCATCACCTGAGGTGGTGCTTCATTTAGAGAGTCTTGTGACGTCGCCAGCCCCAGCATAGTTTAACACATCGGCAATAGTTCCTACTGCGGCCAGGGTATATGAGCCTTCAGTTCCACGACCGGGAACTGAGAGTATGGATTACAAAGGGGTGGACCTGTTAGTAGCTAGGATGTTAGCAAGCAGAGAGTATAGAGTGCATCGATATATCACGGGCTTAGACGATTATCTAGTAAAGGGGTGTACAAGAGTAGCTCTTTAGTCAGGAATGGACATTGCCCGCGTACAGGCTTATGCACAGCAGACTGAGGAACGTAGAGATCGATGGATTAACCAAGATCAGCAGAAGAGGGCCAGAATAACAGGGTCCTTTGGTAACTTTCGAGGCAGACCTCCTCAGCAGCAGACAAGTTATGCGCCTCCGCCAGTACATAGTGGTCCTCCACAGGCTTCAGGACGTTCGGAGTATGCAGGAGTTGGTCAGAGCTCCAGGGTTTTTGGTTCACAGATTTACATAGGTTCTAGCCAGCCAGATTCAGTTTTCCCTTAGTGTTCACCAGGTGGTAGGCGTCATTCCGGGAAATGTCGTCTTTTCACCAATGCTTGTTTTACCTGCGGTCGGAAGGGCCATGTGAGGAGAGAATGTCCTAGTAGGAGGGATACAGGTGGGATGACTCAGCCTACTGTGTCGGTTATAATCTGGTTCGAGAGAGGGGTGTTAGCCAGAGGAGGCCACCCCCACCTCGGTGTGGCCGTTGTGGTAGGTGGCATCGTGGGGAGTGTCGTACTACTTTGACAACTTGTTATGCTTATGACAGGGGCCATTTTGCGAGAAATTGTCCGACTGCAGGTGGCGCGGATGTTACGACTCACCTTTCGGATCGTGGCTGGTTCATCGCTTCTTTGCTATACGCCTGCGCAGGGTGACTATGATTAGAGTGAAGCAGTAGTTACAGATATATCCTTAACCCTCTAGAGATTTGTATGCGTGATATGATGATTTTATGTTAAAGTGTTATGTTTGGATAAGCACTGTGTAAAATTGTGATTTAGAGAACATGGTTAGTTGAGAAGGTAAGTTTAGGGGCAGGGAAATTGTGAGCCTTAGAATATTATAACAGTTGAGACCTTAGATGTGAGGCCGTCTTGAGGCCGTCATGACGAGAATAGGTAAGATTGTCCCGGACAGGGAACAAGAATTTAGAGCGATAATGGGTCGGGTTGAGGCAAGATCGTGGGTCAACCCGCAGCCCGTATTGAGGTGGGGTAAGTTTGAGGTAGTCCCGCTAGGTGATAGGATCACGAGGGTGTTAGGCCCAGGTTTAGGTAACCATCGTACGAGTTCGTGGATGCATTCCACCAATAGTCGGGCCGATGAGGTCAGCCCATCTTGTCTTTCAGTCAGGACTGTTTACTTGGCGGAGGGTTATGCGAGATGTTATATATCAGGAAGGTTGTAAGGCTGCACGGGGCTCCTACTTTTATTTTATGACGGGCAGTGGAGCCCATTTTACGACTATTTTCTTTTTTCTGGAGGTTTTACCAGGCGGGGTTAGGAACTCAGGTGAGTCTCAGTATTGCATGCACCCTCGGGCCGACGGACAAACAACACGTTTTATCCAGACAGTTGAGGATAGGTTACGGGCCGGTGTTTTGACTTCAGCGGAGCGGTGAGGATTATTTGCCTCGTGTTGAGTGAGTATTATAATAGCTACCATTTCAGTGTTCGGATGGCGCCTTATGAAGCCTTGTATAGGCGGAAGTATATGTTATACCCCGTAGTTCCAGAGTATGTATGTGAGGACATACGTACAAATGTTTTAAGCCCTAATTAGGTTAAGGACGAATTGTGAACTTTCAACGGAAAAGATTCCGAACCTTGTGAAGGAAATTTTACGTTTTTAATATTTTAACCAATTACGGATTTTTCCGAGAGATGAAATATTTTGGACCAATAGGAGGGCGACATGTGTCACATGTCGGACGAAAATATTGGGCTAGTGGCCAAGTCAATAAGTCAAGTCTTGCAAGATTTTCTTTTGGGATAGTGGGAGTATGTATTGGACGGTTTTGGTGAAGCAAGTGGCTTGCCACATGGCTCTTTGTTGTGGTGGACATATGTCCCAATGTTTTGGTGGACATATGTCCCAATATTGTGGTGGAAACTTGGTGGAAGACTCCACTCACACAAGCAACCCAATCTTCACCCTCCATTTGTTTTAATCTTGGCCATTGAAGGTTCTATAAATACCCCCCCTCTAGTGCAAGACTTCTTCATTCACTTAACATTTTCCAAGTCTCAAAACTCCCTCCCCCTTTTATTTTCTCTCGTCCAAACACCCTCCCCCCCCCTTCCTTGTTGTTCTCGTCGAAATACCCCTTGGTAGAAAATTGTCTTCTAGTATTGTTATTATTCCAAAATACCTTAGCCCAAATCCCTTATAGTATTCCCAAGATACCTCTATACTAAAGGCCCGGAAATACTACTTTATTTCCTTTAGTCACAAAACGAAACCCTAGGAAAATCTTCATAGTTGGTTGAAGTATTAAGTAGAAGTTGGTTAGAAACTTCTAAGGGTTTCTTGGAGCTATCGGAGCGTTCAAATTAGGAGCTAAACGTTGTTCAGGATCAACATTTAATCTTGGATAATTTTGGACTTATCGAGGTAATAATATTTATCCTTCTATTGTAATTGGAGATTACATACTGTAGTAGTATAGAAATGAGTATAAGATTAATAAAAGGATGGTATAAAAGAAGAGAATTGAACTGTACTTACATTGGGTTGTATTTACAGTAGACTTGTGTAGTTTGGCGGGTAGGGAAATGCTGACCAATTTTCCGTAGAATAAAGAACCCTCTGCTTAGAATATTCTACAAAGTAGTCTAGACGTTGATAGACGTATTTGACTATTATAGGTTGATACTCTGCGCGCGACATATTCGACTTGGCAGGTGGATTTCGCCGAGGAGGTATGTGATTCTTCCTATCCTCTTGAGCATGATATTTTTGATATATATATATATAGTACGGTAGACGTACGTGTGTTAACTAAAATTTGTTTTACTCTGATGTCTTTTGACTTGAGTTTTAAATAATAAGAATCTTGAAGTATTTCAAAAGAGTTATGAATCATTTTTGAAATAAAAGTAATACTTGGGTTTTCAAGCTTAAGTGTTATACTAGCTTTATGGGAAGTTAGGTATAACGACTTAAGAAAGATAAGAGGAAACAGTTTACTTAGCAGTTTATAAAAGACTTATAAATGATTTCTGAAGGTGTGGTAAGTTGGTTTGATAAGTAGACATATTATGATGCTACGTGTGTTAGTGTCTTGTAACGTTTGTGTAAAGAGGGTTCCCTTGTTGTGCTTATGTTTTTTAACGATAAGTAGTTGTGCTGATATTATATCACTTACACCCCCCTGACTTGTTATGCCGAGGGTTAGCCGCCCCCGATGCGAGGAATACCTCATGCGGGTCTGTGTGACCTATGCGGAGCTGCGGGAGTTCCAGGATGATCACTCCGGGTGTGTTACCCGATGCGAGGAATACCTTATGCGGTCTGTGTGACTATGCGGACTGCGGGAGTCCAGGTTGATGCCGAGGGTTAGCTACCCCCGATGCGAGGAATACCTCATGCTGACCTAGGTGGTCTATGCGGACTGCGAGAGTCCATGAATAGGCTCGCATAATGATACTATAGGCGATTGGCCTTGCTTCGATCATTAGCGGCCTAGAAAAGACCAGTTACATTATATCCATTTTGCTCTTGTTTTTGCTGTGGCACTATGTGCGGTTGAATTGGTTGTATTTGTAAGTGGGTTTAAAATGCTTTGATTTCATTTCAGTACTTTACAGTTTCACATACTTGGTAACTGTTGTACTGACCTCCTTCGGGGGGCTGCGTTCATACCGCAGGTAAGGAAAAGCAGGTGGTAGATCCTCATTCTTAGGATCTTTACTCTGGTGTCAGGAGCCCCATTTCTCCGGAGGCTCGACTTTTGGTATGGCTCTCCCTGTGTAGTAGATATTTTGTACATTCAGGGTATGGCGGGTCCCTGTCCCGCCATAGTTGTTTACATTCCTAGAGGTCTGTAGTCCTGTTGAAAAGTTGGGTTGTAACTGTTCACTCTTTATGTATATATACATGCCGAAGGACAATCTTTTCTTGGATAAACTATTCTCATTTCATAATTGTTTCATGTCTTGTTTTTATATTCCGCTGGTTACTCTGATGTATGTCTACTTAGGTGCCCGGGTAAGGCACCAGTCACGGGCCCGGGTTCGGGTCGTGACAAAAGTGGTATCAGAGCAGTTAATCCTCGGAAAGTGTCTACATACCGTATCTAGTAGAGTCTTGATTATCGGTGTGTTGTGCACCACACCAATAATCAGGAGGCTATAGGATATTTAGGATTGGTTTCCATTCTTCTCACTCTGAGATCGTGCCTTAGAGTTGTGTTATAAGTTGGACCCCTCTAACGTATTTCTTTTCTTTACCAGTTATGCCTCCACGCAGGCAACCCGCCTGGCGGCAAGGCAGGCGAGTCGCTAGTAGGACACGTAGGGTCACGAGGCCTGTGCCCGCCTATACCCGAGGCGATACCTCAGACGGCGAGTTCCACGACGCCGCCGGCCCCAGAAGAGACCACGCACTGCGCCGCAGCCCCACACCGAGCAGAGAGATGGGTTACTGAGATGGCCCGCCACTAGCCGTGATGTGGCGGCATACGGAGATAGGCCGACGCAGTTAGCCTGCAAAGAGCACCCGTGGTACATCCTAGATCGCATACTTGAGACTACGGGATTTTCTGAGTTGTAGCCCGCCAGAGTTCTACGGGTCGAGGCCTGAGGATGATCCGCAGGAGTTCATCCGACAGATTCAGCGGATCATGAGAGTGATCAGGGCTTCGAAGACCGAGTCAGTGGTCTTAAGTTCACATCGACTGCGTGATACTGCAGTCGATTGGTTTGATTCGTGGGAGCTCTCCTGAGGAGAGCATGCACTTCCCGCGGTATGGGACGAGTTCTCGGAGGCTTTTCTCAGCCACTTCGCCCCACGGATGAGAGGGCACGCCGGATGATTTTTATCGCCGAGACGCAGGCGCACGCCGGGAGTACAACGTTGAGTTCGATTCGTTGGCTCGATATGTCCCTGCGTTAGTAGCAGATATGGAGGACCGAGTGCACCGCTACGTCACCGGGCTAGATGATCATTTGGCAGAGTCTTGCTCAGGTGTAGCTCTCCAGCCGGGCATGGACATTGCCCGCATGCAGGCTCATGCACTTGGGTGTGAGGAGCGTAGAGGCCGACGGGTCGACAGATATCAGCAGCAGAAGGCCCAGACGGCAGATCTTTTGGTAGCTCTCGTGGTGGACGGTCTCAAAGAATGACTAGATTTGCACCACGGCATTTCGAGCACTCCTACACCGTCTTCAGGGTATTCGGGGGCAGGTCAGGGCCCCAGGGCTTCGGACTTCCAGGGTAGCAGAGGTGCTAACCGATCGAGACCACCCCCCCTCAGTGTGGCCGATGCGGTAGATCCCATTACGGGAGTTGTGGTCCTACTTCAGGAGTTTGTTATGCTTGCGGCCAGAAGGGTCACTTTGCGAGGGACTGTCCGACCGAGCAGGCGCGAGATGGTAGGGTCACTACAGGTCCTTCGCAGGTCTTCGTCTCCTACGCTTACTCGCCGGAGGCGTGGTACTCATGGACCAGCAGGTCGCGGCAGGTCAGGCACGAGTCGATTCAGCGGTCCTCAGAACCGCATTTATGCCCTGTCCAGCCGCCAGGACCAGGAGGCATCGCCGGATGTCGTCACAGGTACTTTATCAGTTTCTTGTTGTGACGTATATGCCTTGATAGATCCGGGTACTACTCTGTCCTACATATCTCCCCATATTGCTAGTAGGATAGGGATAGAGCCTGAGTCCATAGACCCTTTCGAGGTAGCTACGCCAGTGGGTGATTCGGTGGTAGCTCGGCGGGTATATAGGGCTTGCCCAGTGTCCTTATGCAGTCGTCAGACCCTAGCCGACTTGATAGAGTTGGATATGACTGATTTCGATGTGATAATGGGTATAGATTGGCTAGCTTCTTGCTACGCCAATGTGGACTGCAGGGCGAGGTTGGTACGGTTCCAGTTTCCTGGGGAGCCGGTTATTGAGTGGGAGGGGAACACTGTGTCGCCGAGGGGTAGGTTTATTTACATCAAGGCTAGGAAGATGGTGCAGAAAGGGTATATCTACCATCTCATTCGGGTGTTTGATTCTGAGGCTGCGATACCAGATTTTCGGGCCCAGAGTCGAGTTCCCAGATGTGTTTCCAGACGACCTCCCGTGTATCCCTTCTGAGAGGGAGATAGAGTTTTGTATCGATGCGCTGCCAGACACTCGGCCTATATCCATTCCGCCATACAGAATGGCACCTGCCGAGTTTAGAGAGTTGAAGGACCAGCTGAGAGATTTGCGGGAGAAGGGCTTCATCAGGCCTAGTGTTTCTCCCTGGGGAGCGCCGGTATTGTTCGTGAAGAAGAAGGACGGGACGCTGCGCATGTGTGTTGATTACAGGCAGCTGAACAAGGTGACTATTAAGAACAGATATCCCCTTCCCAGGATTGATGATTTGTTCGACCAGTTGCAGGGTGCGAGATGTTTCTCCAAGATTGATCTGTGATCGGGCTATCATCAGGTGCGAGTTAGAGAGGCGGATGTCCCTAGGACTGCATTACGGACCCGGTACGTGCACTATGAGTTCAGGGTTATGTCTTTCGGTTTGACCAATGCTCCGGCGGTATTTATGGATTTGATGAACCGAGTGTTCAAGCCATTTTTGGATACGTTTGTGATAGTATTCATTGATGACATCTTGGTTTATTCCCGCTCAGAGGCGAGCACGCGAGCATTTGGCGACTGTGGCCGAGAGTTCTCCAGGACCAGCAGTTGTACGCCAAGTTTTCCAAATGTGAGTTTTGGTTGGCTTCGGTGGCTTTTCTCGGGCACATTGTCGGGGCCGATGGTATTCGGGTGGATACGACTAAGATCGAGGCAGTCAGGACTTGGCCTAGACCTACTACACCGACAGAGGTACGCAGCTTTCTGGGCCTTGCGGGTTATTATCGGCGGTTCGTGGAGAAGTTTGCTTCTATTTCTGCACCATTAACTAGGCTGACTCAGAAGGCAGCTAAGTTTTAGTGGACTGATGCTTGTGAGCAGGGTTTTCAGCTACTGAAGGAGAGATTGACGACCGCCCCAGTTCTTACTCTTCCAGAGGGTCCAGACGGTTATGTGGTGTATTGTGATGCGTCAGGCGTCGGGCTTGGATGTGTGTTGATGCAGCAGGGTAAGGTTATAGCGTACGCATCTCGGCAGCTCAAGAAGCATGAGAAGAATTACCCCACCCATGATTTGGAGTTGGCAGCGGTGATTCACGCCTTGAAGATCTGGAGACACTATTTGTATGGAGTTCATGTGGATATTTACACAGAACACAAGAGCCTCCAGTATATCTTCAGCCAGAGGGAGCTGAACTTACGACAGAGACGGTGGTTAGAGTTACTCAAGGATTATGATGTCGATATCCTGTACCACCCGGGGAAGGCCAATGTTGTGGCAGATGCCCTTAGTCGTAGGTCGTCCGCGAGTTGCATCAGCTAGCGAGCCTTGGAGTCCGACTGATTGGTTCCGATAGTAGTGGGGTTCGAGTTCTAGAGGTTGCCGAGTCTTCCATCGTCGAGGAGGTGAAGAGGCAACAGTTTGAGGATCCGATTTTGACACGGTATCGTGATACGGCTCTTCGTGAGGGGAAGGGTCCTTTTGAGGTAGCACCTGATGGGGTGCTAAGGTTTGAGGGCAGGTTGTGTGTTCCAGATATTGCAGGACTTCGACAGCAGGTTCTAGGGGAAGCACACAGCGCGCGTTACTCTATCCATCCAGGGTCGACAAAGATGTACCACGACCTCAGATCTGTGTATTGGTGGGATGGCCTAAAGAGGGACGTTGCAGAGTTTGTTGCTCAGTGCCCGTGTTGTCAGCAGGTAAAGGTAGAGCACCAGAGGCCTGGTGGGTTATTGCAGACGATAGAGATCCCGACCTGGAAGTGGGAGGTGATCAACATGGACTTTATCACAGGATTACCTCGCACTCAGAGGAAGCATGATTCTATCTGGGTTATCGTCGACAGGCTGACGAAATCGGCCCACTTTCTTCCAGTCAGGACGACTTTTTCGGCCGAGGATTATGCCAGACTTTACATCCGAGAGATCGTGAGACTGCATGGGGTCCCTATTTCTATCATATCAGACAGAGGAGCCCAGTTTACGGCTAACTTCTGGAGGTCTTTCCAGAAGGGATTAGGGACGCAGGTGAGCCTCAGTACTGCATTCCATCCTCAGACAGACGGACAGGCAGAGCGTACTATCCAGACACTTGAGGATATGCTGCGAGCCTGTGTTATTGACTTCAGGGGTAGCTGGGAGGATCACTTGCCTCTAGTAGAGTTTGCGTATAATAATAGCTACCACTCCAGTATTCAGATGGCGCCTTATGAGGCCTTGTATGGGAGGAAGTGCAGATCGCCGATAGGCTGGTTTGATGTGGGCGAGGTGCAGTTAGTGGGACCGGACTTGATACAGCAGGCAGTGGATAAGGTGAAGCTTATCCAGGAGCGGTTATTGACAGCTCAGAGTCGACAGAAGTCGTATGCAGATCATCGTCGTCGGCATCTGGAGTTTGAGGTTGATGATTGGGTTTTCCTGAAGGTGTCACCCATGAAGGGTGTGATGCGGTTTGGGAAGAAAGGGAAGCTCAGCCCGAGGTACATCGAGCCTTATCAGATTGTCCGCAGGGTAGGCAAAGTTGCCTATGAGTTGGATCTGCCGTCCGATCTGGAGGCAGTGCATCCGGTTTTTCATGTTTCTATGTTGAGGAGATGTATCAGGGATCCATCTAGAGTGCACCCGATTGACGATGTCCAGGTGACCGAGGGGTTATCGTATGAGGAGATTCCCATAGCGATACTCGATCGTCAGGTTAGGCGGCTGCGGACAAAGGATGTGGCTTCCGTCAAAGTCTTATGGCGGAACGAGAACAGAGAGGAGATGACGTGGGAAGCAGAGGAGGACATGAGGCAGAAGTATCCTCACCTATTCCCCACACCTCCAGGTAACTCCCTTTCCTACTTGATTTTAATTTTCATATGTACTTAAGTGTTGTATTGTGGCCATGTGTGGCATTTGCAAACTGTTTAAGTTGTGAGGAGCTAGGACGTTTCTGATTTAATTGAATCTAGAAGGAACATTCGGGACGAATGTTTCTAAGGAGGAGAGAATGTTATACCCCGTAGTTCCAGAGTATGTATGTAAGGACATACGTACAAATGTTTTAAGCCCTAATTAGGTTAAGGACGAATTGTGAACTTTCAACGGAAAAGATTCCGAACCTTGTGAAGGAAATTTTACGTTTTTAATATTTTAACCAATTACGGATTTTTCCGAGAGATGAAATATTTTGGACCAATAGGAGGGCGACATGTGTCACCCTTAGGTGGCACATGTTGGACGAAAATATTGGGCTAGTGGCCAAGTCAATAAGTCAAGTCTTGGAAGATTTTTTTTTGGGATAGTGGGAGTAGGTATTGGACGGTTTTGGTGAAGCAAGTGGCTTGCCACATGGCTCTTTGTTGTCGTCGAAATACCCCCCCCCCCCCTTGGTAGAAAATTGTCTTCTAGTATTGTTACTATTCCAAAATACCTTAGCCTAAATCCCTTATAGTATTCCCAAGATACCTCTATACTAAAGGCCCGGAAATACTACTTTATTTCCTTTAGTCACAAAACGAAACCCTAGGAAAATCTTCATAGTTGGTTGAAGTATTAAGTAGAAGTTGGTTAGAAACTTCTAAGGGTTTCTTGGAGCTATCAGAGCGTGCAAATTAGGAGCTAAACGTTGTTCAGGATCGACATTTAATCTTGGATAATTTTGGGCTTATCGAGGTAATAATCTTTATCCTTCTATTGTAATTGGAGATTACATACTGTAGTAGTATAGAAATGAGTATAAGATTAATAGAAGGATGGTATAAAAGAAGAGAATTGAACTGTACTTACATTGGGCTGTATTTACAGTAGACTTGTGTAGTTTGGCGGGTAGGGAAATGCTGCCCAATTTTCCGTAGAATAAAGAACCCTCTGCTTAGAATATTCTACAGAGTAGTCTAGACGTTGATAGAAGTATTTGACTATTATAGGTTGATACTCTGCGCGCGACATATTCGACTTGGCAGGTGGATTTCGCCAAGGAGGTATGTGATTCTTCCTATCCTCTTGAGCATGATATTTTTGATATATATATATATAGTACGGTAGACGTACGTGTGTTAACTAAAATTTGTTTTACTCTGATGTCTTTTGACTTGAGTTTTAAATAATAAGAATCTTGAAGTATTTCAAAAGAGTTATGAATCATTTTTGAAATAAAAGTAATACTTGGTTTTTCAAGCTTAAGTGTTATACTAGTGTCACGACCCGACCCCGGATCCGTGACTGGTGCATTGACCCGGGCACCCTTGTGACACAACATCAGAGAAAACCAGCGGAATATAAACTCAAAATAAACAACCATAATGATATAAATAGTCTAGCCCAAAATGGCTACCCCAAAAGTACATAAAGCCGAACAGCTACATCCTTAAACAAACCAAGTTATGACAAGACTACAGGCCTCTAAGAATGAGTAACACTATGACGGGACAGGGCCCCGTCATGCCCCTGAATGTACAAAATATCAACAACACCAGGGAGAACCATACCAAAAGTCGAGCCTTCGAAGAAATGGAGCTCCTGACACCTGAGTAAAAGATCCTAGGAATGAGGATCTACCACCTACTTTCCCTTACCTGCGGCATGAACGCAGCCCCCGTGGAAGGGGGTCAGTACACAACGTACCAAGTATGTAAAACTGGAAAATACTGTAGTAATATCTTAAGTCAAAAATAAGCTGGAGTCATAGATAAAAATCAATTTCCTTGCACTGTGCCTTACTAACAATGAGAGTAACAAGTATAATTCTTATAGCATAAAAATAGGAGGCTCACGATCAAAACAGGGTACCTCGCCCGTAGTAACATTAAGCAAATCCTACTCCTGGGACTATTTCACCCGCATGGGTCCTGTGGACCCGCATGAGGTCATCCGACTCGTCATGGGACTATTTCACCCGCATAGGACTATTTCACCCGCATGGATCCTGTGGACCCGCATGAGTACCATCGATGTACTCGCATGGGACTATTTCACCCGCATGGATCCTGTGGTCCGGATCCGCATGAGTGCAAGCGCCGCACTCGCATCATGGGTAGCAAATCCATGGCATAAATAATAACCCGGGGTTTACCCCGTAATAATATAAATATATAACATAGCTCATCCGGCTATCATACATAACATAAGCACTACCGGCCTATCATATCACAACATAAGCGCTACCGGCCTATCATATCATACATAAGCACTACCGGCTCATTATAACATAAGCAAGTTAAGAAATCCCCTAACTTCTTATTAACATTATTAGTATATCCTCTCATTTTAGTATCCTAAGGCACTAACATGTCTTTTAATAGAAAATCCGGGAATTCAACCCAAGTACCATGTACTTCTAACTTTTTAAGAAAAACTCTTTTTATACAAGGATTCAAAGATACTAATCACCATAGTATCAAGTTACGATTTCTTGTCAAGACAAGTCACATTTCCTTTTTAGAAATATAATAGGCTTCTAAATCAAGTGACTTCATTTCCTTTAAAACCTTAGGCAACCAATGCCTAAAAATCAATTCACCTTTCTTAGTTTCAAATCCTTTACCCGTACTTGTTTTAATTAGAGTAAACCTTTTTTTGTGAACCTTTCAAGAAAACTAATATAACCAACTTCCCATAAAGTCATTATATTAGCGTTATCCCTTTGTCAAATACATTTTCCCTCAATCCAAGGGACATATACTTTTGAAATGAAACAAGTATCATTATACTTTAAAACAAGTGAAGATTATCAAATCTGGTACGTATACCGTACTACATAGATACAACTATTCATGCTCAAGAGATAGGAAAGCTCTACATACCTCTTCAGTCAATCCACTTGCTAAGTCCAACTACAGCAAGTAATATGTCAACCTATAATAACCATAGTGCGTTTATTAACCTCTAATTTCAATGTAGAAATAATCTAAGTTCAAAGCCCCTAATTCTTTGGAAAATTGGGCAGCATTTCCTTTGTTTCTACATACTTTGCCACCTTTCTCAAGGCCGAATTCAACATCCAAATGCCACATTTAAGGCTCAACAATCCAAACATATCAAAGGGGATTACACACCTAAACTTGAGTGTGTAAAATTTTGCCCCAAAAGGTACAACAATTCACTTAACAATTCTAAAGTAGTTTTTAGGCTACAACATGTTCATAATATCTCTTTAGCCAAATCCTTCATACCCAACCCACATTTCTTGCATGCAATGACTCTAATAGCATCATTTACTCCCACAAGTACTTTCTTCTTAACATGCAACACTAAAAACTAATAATAGAGGAAGAATCATTACCTTAAAGCTTTAGCCAAATTTATCCAACAATTTTCTAGCTTCTATTCCAAGAACACCACCACAACAACCTTCACAAGCTAGCCACAAGCTTCCTTCTTGCCTTTTACTTTTTCAGATTTTTCCTAAGGCTAGAATATCTCTTGGAGTTTTAGAGAGAAGGAGGAGCTTGAAATAATTAAGAGAGAAGGAGGAGCTTTTTCTAAGAGAGAGATGAAAGATGACCAAGTCTTTAAGACTTGGTCAATATAATGCATGCAAAAATCAGATGGGGGGGACACTTGTCACCCACCCATGCCCTTTTAAAAGAAAAGATCAGATTTTCCTAAGTTTTTCCGCGATTTCGCCGCGCTGCCCTGCGATGGCGCTGCTGCTCAAATCCTGCGGACTCTCGGAATTTTCCGGCGCCGCGCTCGCTTCAGCTGGCGGCGCTGAAACTTCAGCGACCTCAGATCTTCCGCGCGCGCCCTACAATCACGCCTTGGCGCGCGCCCTACAATCACCGCTTGGCGGCCTGCGCTTTCTGCATGGCGCTGAGGCCCCGATCATGTCCGGACCAACCACGGGGTATAACATTCTCCCCCCCTTAGAAACATTCATCCCGAATGTTCCTTCTAGGCTTACTTGAATCACAAATTGACGTAGACGCTCTTAACTACTCTTTTGTAAATAAAGACGCTCCCCACGGCCACAACAATACTTAAGCACAATTGCTAAATAAAAACTAACAAGCAGGAAAGTGGGTTACCTGGAGGTGTAGGGAATAAGTGAGGATACTTCTTCATCATGTCATCCTCTGCTTCCCATGTCATCTCTTCCCTGTTCTCGTTCCGCCATAAGACCTTGACGGAAGCCACATCCTTTGTCCGAAGTCGTCTAACCTGAAGATCGAGTATCGCTATGGGACTGTCCTCATACGATAATTTCTCTGTTACCTGAACCTCATGAATCGGATGTACTCTAGATGGGTCTCCAATACATTTCCGCAACATGGACACATGGAAAACTGGATGTACCGCCTCCAAATCGGACGGCAGATCTAACTCATAGGCAACCCTGCCTACCCTACGGACAATCTGATACGGCCCAATGTACCTTGAGCTAAGCTTCCCCTTCTTTCCAAATCTCATCACGCCCTTCATGGGCGATACCTTTAGAAAAACCCAATCATCTACCTCAAATTCCAAGTGTCGACGCCGATGATCTGCATACGACTTCTGCCGACTCTGAGCTGCCAACAACCGCTCCTGGATAAGCTTCACCTTATCCACTGCCTGCTGAACTAAGTCTGGCCCGACTAACTGAACTTCTCCCACCTCGAACCAGCCTATCGGTGACCTGCACTTCTTCACGTATAAGGCCTCATAAGGCGCCATGTGAATACTGGAATGGTAGCTGTTGTTGTAAGAAAACTCCATAAGAGGCAAATGATCCTCCCAGCTACCCCTGAAATCAATAACACAAGCCCGCAGCATATCCTCAAGTGTCTGGATAGTGCGCTCGGCCTGTCCGTCGGTCTGAGGGTGAAATGCAGTACTGAGACTCACCTGTGTCCCTAATCCCTTCTGAAAAGACCTCCAGAAGTTAGCCGAGAACTGGGCACCTCTATCTGATATAATCGACACCGGGACTCCGTGCAGTCTCACAATCTCTCTAATATATAATCTGGCATAGTCCTCAGCTGAGAACGTCGTTCTGACCGGAAGAAAATGGGCTGATTTCGTCAGCCTGTCGACAATCACCCAAATGGAATCATGTTTCCTCTGAGTGGTAGGTAGCCCTATAATAAAATCCATATTTATCACCTCCCACTTCCAAGTCGGAATATCAATAGCCTGCAATAGCCCACCGGGCTTCTGGTGCTCAACCTTAACCTGCTGACAATTCAGGCACTGCGCCACGAACTCCGCAACGTCTCGCTTAAGGGCATCCCACCAATACACGCATCTGAGGTCATGATACATCTTAGTTGACCCCGGATGAATAGAATAACGAGCACTGTGTGCCTCCCCCAGAATCTACTGAAAAAGTCCTGTCACATCGGGAACACACAATCGGCCCTCGAATCTTAGCACCCCATCAGGCGCTACCTCAAATAGGCTCTTCTCCTTTGGAAAAGCGGCATCTCGATACCGTACCAAAATCGGATCCTCATACTGTCGCCTCTTCACCTCCTCGACGATGGAAGACTCGGCAACCTCTCGAACCCGAACTCCCTTACTATCAGAATCAACCAAACGAACCCCAAGGCTCGCTAGCTGACGAATCTCTCGGACCATATCCTTTTTCCCCGGTGGTACATCAGATAGACTACCCATCGATCTGCGACTAAGGGCATCTGCAACTACATTGGCCTTCCCTGGGTTGTATAGAATATCAACATCGTAATCCTTATGTAGCTCCAACCACCGTCTCTGTCGCAAGTTCACTCCTCCGGGTGAAGATATACCGAGACTCTTGTGTTCAGGTAAATGTCCACATGAACCCCATACAAATAGTGTCTCCGCATCTTGAAGGCATGAATCATCACGCCAATTCTAAGTCATGTGGGATAGTTCTTCTCATGCTTCCTAAGCTATCGAGATGCGTAAGCTATAACTCTGCCGTGCTGCATCAGCACGCATCCAAGCCCGACACCTGACGCGTCACAATAAACCGCATATCCATCTAAACCCTCTGGAAGAGTAAGAACTGGGGCGGTCGTCAACTTCTCCTTTAGCAACTGGAAACTTTCGTCACAAGTATCCGTCCACGAACATACCGCTTTCCGAGTCACTTAGTCAAAGGTCTTGAAATAGAAGCAAACTTCTCCACAAACCTCCGATAATAACTGCAAGGCCCAAAGCTGCGCACTGCCGGTGTAGTGGGTCTAGGCCAAGTCTTGATCGCCTCAATCTTAGTCAGATCAACCCGAATACCATTGGCTCGATAACATGTCCTAAGAAAGCCACGAAGCTACCAAAACTCGCATTTCGAGAACTTGGCATACAATCGCGGTCACGAGGACTCGAATACCGTTCTCAAATGATCTGTATGCTCCTGCTCTGTGCGCGAATACACCAAGATATCATCAATGAACACTATAACGAACATATCCAAGAATGGCCTGAACACCCTATTCATCAAATCCATGAATACCGCTGGAGCGTTGGTCAATCCGAAAGACATCACCCTGAACTCATAGTGCCCATACCGGGTCCTGAATGCAGTCTTCGGGATATCTGCCTCTCTAACTCGCACCTGATGATAACCAGAACGCATGTCTATCTTGGAAAAACATCTCGCACCCTGCAACTGGTCAAACAAATCATCAATCCTGGGGAGGGGATATCTGTTCTTGATAGTTACCTTGTTCAGCTGCCTGTAATCAATACACATACGCAGCGTCCCATCCTTCTTCTTTACAAATAACACTGGCGCTCCCCAGAGAGAAACACTTGGCCTGATAAAGCCTTTCTCCAGCAAATCTTTCAGCTGGTCCTTCAATTCCTTCAACTCGGCAGGTGCCATTCTGTATGGCGGAATAGATATCGGTCGAGTGTCTGGCGCCAAATCGATGCAAAACTCAATCTCCCTCTCAGGAGGGATACCCGGAAGTTCGTCTGGGAATACGTCTGGAAACTCTCTAACACCGGAATCGATCAAGGTCGGTATCTCACCTCGATGTCGAATACCCGAACCAAATGGTAAATATACCCCTTCCGTACCATCTTCCTAGCCTTGAGGTAAGAAATAAACCTACCCCTCGGCGATGCAGTATTCCCCTTCCACTCGATAACCGGCTCACCAGGAAACCGGAACCGAACTAACCTCTCTGCGGTCACATTGGCATAGCAAGACGCTAGCCAATCCATCCCCATAATCGCATCGAAGTCTGTCATATCCAACTCTATCAAGTCAGCTAGAGTCTGACGACCATCTATAGTCACTGGGCAAGCCTTATATACCCGCTCAGCTACCATCAAGCACCCACGGCGTAGCCACCTCAAAGGATTCTATGGACTCGCTCTATCCCTATTCTACCAAAGAATATGAGGAGATATATAGGACAAGGTAGAACTGGATCTATCAAAGCATATACATCACGAAGAAACCAATAATGTACTCGGCGACATCGGTGACACCTCACGGTCCCGACGATCGACATAGCATAGATGCGGTTACGAGGACCGCTGAACTAGAACCCTGGCGCGCCTGCTGGCGTGAACACCCTCGCGCCTCGGGCGCATAACCATCAAGATGAAGACCCAAAGAATCGAATCGGGCCGAGCCATAACATTTCTGCCGCCTCTGGTCGGACAATCTCTCTTCAAATGGCCCTGCTGGCCACAAGAGTAACAAGCTCCTGGAGGAACACGACACCCCTCATAATGGCAATCACCACATCGACCACACCGGGGCATAGGTGGCCTCATCTGGCTGGAACTCGGTCCTCCGAAACCGAAGCCACGAACCCTGTCCTGCTCCTGAATACTCTGTACGTCCCGAAGATGGTGGAGGAGTGCTCTGGACCGGCTGTGGTGAAAATCTGGTCTGCTGCTGGGGTTGTCTACCCATAAAACTACCAGAGGACCGTGCTGTCCTGGCCCTCTTCTGCTGATATCTGTCGATCCGTCGGCCCCTGCGTTCCTCACACCCAAGTGCATATGCCTGGATGCGGGCAATATCCATTCCCGGCTGAAGAGCCACTCCCGTGCAACTCCCGGCCAAGTGATCATCGAGTCCTGTGACATAGAGGTGCACCCTGTCTTCCATGTCTGCTACCAAAGTGGGCACATACCGAGCCAATGAGTCAAACTCCACGTTGTATTCCCGGACCGTCCGCCCACTCTGTCTCAGTGTCAAAAATCTATCGGCCCGAGCCCTCCTCATCTGCGGAGGCAAGAAATGGCCAAGTAGCGCCTCTGAGAACTCGTCCCATGAATCATACCAGTCAACTGTAGTGTCCCGCAGCCGATGCGAACCTAGTACCACCGACTCGGTCTCCGAAGCCCCGATCACCCTCATGATCCGCTGTAACTGTCGGATAAACTCCTGAGGATCATCCTCAGGCCTCGACCCATAAAACTCTGGTGTGCTGCAACTCAAAAGTCCTCGCCTCAAGCTAGCGACTCTGTCTTTGAACTACGGTACACGAATCGGCTGTCTCTCGCCTATCTCATGTTCTGCCACGACCTGGCGAAGAATCGCCATCTCTTGTAGCGCATATCCTCTCGCCTCAGCCGCTGGATCGAGGCTCGTGTACCGCGGTCTCGATGAGTCTTTGCCGCAGACTCTGTTGGGGTTTGCGACGTTGTAGAACTCGCCGTCCGAAACACCTCATCTGGTAAGGACTGGGCCTGTGCCCTGGTAACCCTCGGTGCCCTACTAGTGGTTCCCTCTACTGCCTTGCCCTTCTGGCCGCGGTTGCCTTGCGTGGAGGCATAACTGATACAGGAAAAATACGTCAGAGGAAATTCAACCTATAACACAGCTCTATTGCACGATCTTAGAGTGAAAGAATGGAAACCAATCCTAAATATCCTGCAGCCTCCTGATTATAGATGTGGTGCACAACACATCGATAATCAAGACTCTACTAGATACGGCCTGTAGACCCTTTCCGAGGATTAACTGCTCTGATACCACTTTTGTCACGACGACCCGATCCGTGGATCGGTGCCTTGACCCGGGCACCCTTGTGACACAACATCAGAGAAAACCAGCGGAATATAAACTCAAAATAAACAACCACAATGATATAAATAGTCTAGCCCAAAATGGCTACCCCAAAAGTACATAAATCCGAACAGCTACATCCCTAAACAAACCAAGTTATGACAAGACTACAGGCCTCTAAGAATGAGTAACACTATGACGGGACAGGGCCCCGTCATGCCCCTGAATGTACAAAATATCAACAACACCTGGGAGAACCATACCAAAAGTCGAGCTTCCGAAGAAATGGAGCTCCTGACACCTGAGTAAAAGATCCTAGGAATGAGAATCTACCACCTGTTTTTCCTTACCTGCGGCATGAACGCAGCCCCCGAGGAAGGGGGTCAATACACAACGTACCAAGTATGTAAAACTGGAAAATACTGTAGTAATATCTTAAGTAAAAAATAAGCTGGAGTCATAGATAAAAATCAATTTCCTTGCACTGTGTCTTACTAACAATGAGAGTAACAAGTATAATTCTTATAGCATAAAAATAGGAGGCTCACGATCAAAACAGGGTACCTCGCCCGTAGTATCATTAAGCAATCCTACTCCTGGGACTATTTCACCCGCATGGGTCCTGTGGACCCGCATGAGGTCATCCGCCTCGTCATGGGACTATTTCACCCGCATGGGACTATTTCACCCGCATGGATCCTGTGGACCCGCATGAGTACCATCGCCGTACTCGCATGAGACTATTTCACCCGCATGGATCCTGTGGTCCGGATCCGCATGAGTGCAAGCGCCGCACTCGCATCATGGGTAGCAAATCCATGGTATAAATAATAACCCGGGGTTTACCCCGTAATAATATAAATATATAACATAGCTCATCCGACTATCATACATAACATAAGCACTACCAGCCTATCATATCACAACATAAGCGCTACCGGTCTATCATATCATACATAAGCACTACCGGCTCATTATAAAATAAGCAAGTTAAGAAATCCCCTAACTTCTTATTAACATTATTAGTATATCCTCTCATTTTAGTATCCTAAGGCACTAACATGTCTTTTAATAGAAAATCCGGGAATTCAACCCAAGTACCATGTACTTCTAACTTTTTAAGAAAAACTCTTTTTATTCAAGGATTCCAAGATACTAATCAACATAGTATCAAGTTACGATTTATTTTCAAGACAAGTCACATTTCCTTTTTAGAAATATAATAGGCTTCTAAATCAAGTGACTTCATTTCCTTTAAAACCTTAGGCAACCAATGCCTAAAAATCAATTCACCTTTCTTAGTTTCAAATCCTTTACCCGTACTTGTTTTAATTAGAGTAAACCTTTTTTTGTGAACCTTTCAAGAAAACTAATATAACCAACTTCCCATAAAGTCATTATATTAGCGTTATCCCTTTGTCAAATACATTTTCCCTCAATCCAAGGGACTTATACTTTTGAAATGAAATAAGTATCATTATACTTTAAAACAAGTGAAGATTATCAAATCTTGTACGTATACCGTACTACATAGATACAACTATTCATGTTCAAGAGATAGGAAAGCTCTACATACCTCTTCGGTCAATCCACTTGCTAAGTCCAACTACCGCAAGTAATATGTCAACCTATAATAACCATAGTGCGTTTATTAACCTCTAATTTCAATGTAGAAATAATCTAAGTTCAAAGCCCCTAATTCTATGGAAAATTGGGCAGCATTTCCTTTGTTTCTACATACTTTGCCACATTTCTCAAGGCCGAATTCAACATCCAAATGCCACATTTAAGGCTCAACAATCTAAACATATCAAAGGGGATTACACACCAAAACTTGGGTGTGTAAAATTCTGCCCCAAAAGGTACAACAATTCACTTAACAATTCTAAAGTAGTTTTTAGGCTACAACATGCTCATAATATCTCTTTAGCCAAATCCTTCATACCCAACCCACATTTCTTGCATGCAATGACTCTAATAGCATCATTTACTCCCACAAGTACTTTCTTCTTAACATGCAACACTAAAAACTTATAATAGAGGAAGAATCATTACCTTAAAGCTTTAGCCAAATTTATCCAACAATTTGCTAGCTTCTATTCCAAGAACACCACCACAACAACCTTCACAAGCTAGCCACAAGCTTCCTTCTTGCCTTTTACTTTTTCAGATTTTTCCTAAGGCTAGAATATCTCTTGGAGTTTTAGAGAGAAGGAGGAGCTTGAAATAATTAAGAGAGAAGGAGGAGCTTTTTCTAAGAGAGAGATGAAAGATGACCAAGTCTTTAAGACTTGGTCAATATAATGCATGCAAAAATCAGATGGGGGGGGGACACTTGTCACCCACCCATGCCCTTTTAAAAGAAAAGATCAGATTTTCCTAAGTTTTTCCGCCAGATTTCCCGCCGCGGCCCTGCAGTCGGCGCCGCGGCGCCGCAACTCCTGCGGACTCTCGGAACTTTCCGGCGCCGCGGCCCTGCTTCCCGGCGCCGCGGCGCTGAAACTTCAGCGACCCCTCAGATCTTCCGGCGCCGCGGCCCTGTCTTCCGGCGCCGCGGCCCTACAATCACCCGCCTTGGCGCCGCGGCCCTGTCTCTGGCGCTGAGGCCCCTGACCGCGGTCCAGACCCGAACCACGGGGTATAACAACTAGCTTTATGGGAAGTTAGGTATAACGACTTAAGAAAGATAAGAGGAAAAAGTTTACTTAGTTGTTTATAAAAGCCTTATAAATGATTTCTGAAGGTGTGGTAAGTTGGTTTGATAAGTAGACATATTATGATGCTACGTGTGTTAGTGTCTTGTAACGTTTGTGTAAAGGGGGTTCCCTTGTTGTGCTTATGTTGTTTAACGATAAGTAGTTGTGCTGATATTATATCACTTACACCCTCTGACTTGTTATGCCGAGGGTTAGCCGCCCCCGATGCGAGGAATACCTCATGCGGGTCTGTGTAACCTATGCGGAGCTGCGGGAGTTCCAGGATGATCACTCCGGGTGTGTTACCCGATGCGAGGAATACCTCATGCGGTCTGTGTGTCTATGCCGACTGCGGGAGTAAAGGAATAGGCTCGCATAATGATACTATAGGCGATTGGCCTTGCTTCGATCATTAGCGGCCTAGAAAAGACCAGTTACATTATATCCATTTTGCTCTTGTTTATGCTGTGGCACTATGTGCGGTTGAATTGGTTGTATTTGTAAGTGGGTTTAAAATGCTTTGATTTCATTTCAGTACTTTACAGTTTCACATACTTGGTACCTGTTGTACTGACCTCCTTCGGGGGGCTGCGTTCATGCCGCAGGTAAGGGAAAGCAGGTGGTAGATCCTCATTTTTAGGATCTTTACTCTGGTGTCAGGAGCCCCATTTCTCCGGAGGCTCGACTTTTGGTACGGCTCTCCATGTGTTGTAGATATTTTGTACATTCAGGGTATGGCGGGGCCCTGTCCCGCCATAGTTGTTTACATTCCTAGAGGTCTGTAGTCCTGTTGAAAAGTTGGGTTGTAACTGTTCACTCTTTATGTATATATACATGCCGAAGGGAAATATTTTCTTGGATAAACTGTTCTCATTACATAATTGTTTCATGTCTTGTTTTTATATTCCGCTGGTTACTCTGATGTATGTCTACTTAGGTGCCCGGGTAAGGCACGATCCACGCCCGTTCGGTCGTGTGATATAGTTACGGTCGATTGGTTCGATGTTAGCAAGGTTTAGATAGCTGGTCCATACTTGATTCAGCAGAATGTGGATAAGGCGAAACTTATCCAGAAGAGGTTATTAGCAGCTCAGAGTCAACAGAAGTCTTACGGATAATCGGCGTCAACACTTGGAGTTCAGGTTGACGGTGGGTCTTCTTGAAGGTACCACCCCGGAAGGGTGTGACGAGATTTGGAAAGCAGGGGAAACTTAGCCCAAGGTACTTTGGGCCTTTTCAGATCATTTGTAGAATAGGCCAGGTTGCCTATAAGTTAGCACTGTCGTCCGACTTAGGAGGCAGTACGTCCGGTCTTTCATGTTGCTATGATTCGGAAGAGTATCGGAGATCCATCCAGAGTGTTCTCAGTTAATGACAACCAAGTTGAAGATAGTAACCCCGAGATTTTTTTAAAAAAAAAAAAAACTGAAGCAATGTCAGAAATGTGATACGTATAGTAGAAAGAGTTCGAGTATACGAGGAGGGTACGACGAGTAAGAAAAGAGGCGAAGATGTGTGAAGAAGATGGAAGTGTCCGTTTTATAAAGTAAAGATGTGAAGAAAGTATCCTTTGGACCATGGGTGGAGCTAATAGTATTGTTATACGCTTTAGAGATGATTCTTCGTTGGCTCGGATGTGAGTTTTTGCGCATACGTTGTGTTATGTCCATGAGTGGCATAATTGGTTTCGTAAGTATAGTAGGGAAGACTATACCGGCACAGGTATGTTTAGAGACTTAGAAGGAACATTCGGGACAAATGTTTCTAAGGGGGGGAGAATGTTATACCCCGTAGTTCCGGAGTATGTATGTAAGGACGTACGTACGAATGTATAAACCCTAATTAGGTTAAGGATGAAGTTGAGAATTTCCAACGGAAAATATTCCGAACCTTGTGAAGGAAATTATTTTACGTTTTCAATATTTTAACCGATTATGGAATTTTTCCGAGAGATAAATATTTTGGACCAATAGGAGGGAGACATGTGTCACCCCAAGATGCCATGTGGACGTTTTTTTTCAAGACTAGTGGGCAAGACAAGTGGCCAAAAGTCTTGCATGGTATTGCATGGTGGTGGACGGTTTTGGGGCAATTAGTGGGCAAGTCAAATGGTCAAAATCTTGCATGGCTTTTGTAGAACAAGTGTAGAAAGGAACCTACACAAACAATCTCTACCATGCACATGTTTCAATCCTAACCCTTGGTTGTACTATATAAACCCCTTTAGTTGATGAAAATCTTCCACACTTAGTATATTTCAAGACTTGAAAATATTTCCCTCTCCCTCCTTCTTATTTTGCTCTCGTCAATTGCTCCCTCCCCTAGCCAAATGTTGTCCAAAAATTCTTAAACTTATAAGTGTTCTTCCTTAATGTGTTAGGAAGATTATTAACCAAGAGTTAGACAAGATTTCACACCCCTAGCCTCAAAAACCCCCCTTGGCCGAGAGTGGGCAGATTTTCGGGACTGTTTTGGACTGATTTTTAGTCAAATTTGGAAGGGAATATCTCCTAGCATATTAGTAGTTTTTGGGTGTTTCAAAAGCCTAAAATGAATTTCGTCGAGTCTAGTTTCCAACGCAACAAACCACTCGTCGATAGAACACTGGAGTAGAGAGTTATCGACGTTACAAGTTCAGCTGACGAAGCAGTGGCTAAAAATCTGGACAGTCACGTTTTTTGGGCTATTTTGAGGTAATGAACCTTAACCTCTTTGTGAAGTTGATTATTATGTATATATGGATATTATACATATATTGGAAGTATATTATGGACTATAATATATAAAGAAAGATTTGGATCTTGTTAAGATGTTAAAAGGAGAATTGGCATATTATCCATTAAAATGGTAAAAATGTATCCATTACTTACTAAGAGGTTAACAACAAAGGAACTATAACTTATAATAAGATTGGAATATAAGTTGAAGGACTAATGAAGTAATTGGATAAGTAAAATTGTAAAAGTTGGCCAAGGACCCCAACTTAAGGACCGTATCTACTTTGGACCGTATCTACTTTGGACCGTATTTACTTTGGGCCGTATTTACATTATTGTTATGAAGGTGAGATTGTTAATCGCGTTCCGTTTGGGCGTGTTATCCCCTTCTTTAGTTATTATTGTTATGAAGGAGAGATTGTTAATCGCGTTCCGTTTGGGCGTGTTATCCCCTTCTTTAGTTATTATTGTTATGAAGGAGATTGTTAATCGCGTTAGTTTGGGCGTGTTATCCCCTTCTTTAAATTTCGGTATTATTGCACCTTAATTATAGTATGTTAATTACGGTTATCGCCTTGGAAAAGGTGGAAAATTGAGTAGAACGGGGAGGTCTTTGAATTTTCCGTAGGATATGGAACCTTACTCTTAGAAATATCCTACGAAGAGATCTAGAGGTTAATGGACGTTTCATGGCCATTATAGGTGGAAGTACTACGAGTAGCGTATTCTACTTGAAGGGTGGAAAAGGGCTAGCAAGGTTATAGTACTTTGGAGCATTTTTCTAATTGTCGATAATCGTCGCGAGGTATGTGAACCTCTTCCTATCTTTTCTAGCATGATTATTGTAAACTATGTAGTACGGTAGACGTACGTGTTCTAAACGAATTTGGTTGGTTTAAAACATAAAGTGTTATAATGACTTTATGGGAAGTTAATTATAACAACTTTATGTAGGTAAAATAATGGTTTATTGATTTTTAAAAAGATAAGAGACTTGACTTATATTTGACTTGATTTGATATGTGAAGAACTTGAATTGTGTGGAAAGTTGTGAAACCTCATTCGTGAGTAATGAGTACTTGGTTTCGAATGATAATGTTATATTGATTTCGGAAATGAGAATAAGTATCGAACAAACCACTGCAACGTTAATAAAGGAAAATATATTGACAAATAATTAATATTATTAAAACAAGTAGAAACCTCCATCTGCATAGAAGCTAAGATAAGACAAAATTGTATTACATTTCCTAGATCATGGTTGCTTTAATAAGATCATTAAAAACAAGTTTGATTTTCTTAAAAAAATTCCAAAGTAAGGGACTTGATTTATAAAAGAGAGAGACTGGAAAAATTGAAGTGTTTTTGTTTAAAAGAGAAGGCATGTTGTTGTCTTAAGTTGGTTTAAAAAGAAGGTATGGAAATTGTTCTAGTTTACGTAAAAAAAAGATAGTTACTCTATTTTGATACTACGGGTATCGTGTGACTTTTTGTGAAAGAAATGGATCTTTTTAAAGAGTTAAAGTATGTAGTACCTTGGGGTTAAAACCCGGATTGTTGACTTGAAATGTAAGTACCTTGTGTGAGTAACTTGCCTATGTTTTGTGATTGCCTTGTAATACTTTCTTGTTGGCTTGATAAAGTGAACATGTTATGATGCTACGTGTGTTAATGTCTTGTGACGTTGTGTAAGGGGGTTTTTCTTGTTGTGCTTATGTTGTTTAACGATAAGCCCGTTGTGCTGGTATTATATCTGTTATACCCCGTATTTCCAGAGTATGTACGTGATGGCGTACGTACGAAAGTTTTAGCCTTAAGATAGGCAAGGTCGAAAATTTTGTTCACAACTACCGAAAAGAATCGTTTTCCGACGAAACATTTTCCGGACTTTGCGAAGGGAAAATTACGGCTATGTCATTTCTAATTTTTGCGGATTTTTCCGAGAGACGAAATATTTTAGACCAACGAGAGGGCGACACTTGTCACCCTCAAGTGGCGGATGGAGTGGACGATTGTGGGACGTTTTTCTTCCATGTTTTGTTGCCTAAAACTTGGGTCAATGTTTGTGAAGGATTTGTGGAGTAGGGTTAGGGTGCACTTGGGCAAATCTTGACCCTCCACTTGCCCCCCACTTGGCTTGATCTTAGCCATTGGTTTCCCTATAAATACCCCCCCCCCCCTTTGTGAAGACTTCTTCATCCTCACAATGTTTTCTAAGTCTTGAAAGCCCTCTCCCCCTTAGTGTAGTGTTTTCGTCCAAGCCTCCCCCTCCCCCCTTTGTGAGGCCTTTTGGCCGAGAGGTACCTCCCCCTCCTAGTGGTGTTGGCCGAGAGGTACACCCCCCCTACCTTGAGTTGTTCTCGTAAAATACACCCCCCCTTGGTAGAAAGTATTCTCCAAGTATTGTTACTATTCCAAAATACCTTAGCCTTATACCTTGTAGTATTCCAAAGTTACCTCTATACGTAGAGCCCGGAAATACTACCTTATATTCCCTTCAGTCACAAAAACGAAACCCTAAGGAAAACCTTCATAGTCGGTTGAAGTGTTAAGTAGAGGTTGAGTAGAACTTCTAAGGGTTGTTTGGAGCGGGTTGGAGCGCCCAGAGTAGGAGCTAAACGTTGCTCAGGATCGACATTTAAACTTGGATAATTTTGGGCTTATCGAGGTAAATATCTTGTCTCCCTATTGTAATTGAGTTTATATACTATTGAAGTATAAGAATTAAGTATAAGTTATATACCAGGAAGGTATATAAGAAAGGAATTGATTGTACTTACATAGGATCATTTCTGTAGACTTGTGAAGTTTGTGGTGGGAAGTCTCGCCCAATTTTCCGTAGAATCTTGTATCTAGATTTATTCTACCGAGTAGTCTAGACATTGATAGACTTGTATAATCGTATAGGTTGAAATCGCGAGTAGCATATTCTACTCGAAGGGTGGAAAAGGATAGCAGGATTACGATTTTGGAGCTATTTGCTAATAGTCGATAAATCGTCGCGAGGTATGTGATTCTTCCTATCCTCTTGAGCATGATATTTTAAAAGAATATATTTAGTAGGTAGACGTACGTGTGTTAACTGAACGTAGTTTTACGGCAATGTCTTTTGACTTAAGCCTGAATAATAAGAATCTTGAAGTATTTCAAGAGAATTAAGAACCGTTTTTGAAAGAAGAGTAATACTTGGTTTTAAAAGCTTAAGAGTTATACTAGCTTTATGGGAAGTTAGGTATAACGACTTAAGAGAGATAAAAAGAATGGTTTATTGATTTTAGAAGTTAAGAGACTTGATCTTAAAAGATAAGAGACTTGACTTAATTGAATTGATATGAATTTTGTTAAAAAGTGTGAAACCTCATTCGTGAGTAATGAGTACTTGATTTTTAAAAGGAATAATGTTTTACTGATTTCGGAAATCAGAATGAGTATCGAACGAACCACTGCAGCGTTAATAAAGGGAAATGTTTTGACTAATAAAGTATTATTAAAACCAGTAGAAACCTTCATCTGCATAGAAGCTAAGATGAGACAAAATGATAGTACATTTCCTAGATCATGGCTGCTTTAATAAGATTGTTATTAACAAGAATAACCTACTCACACATAAGGCATATGTTTCTCAAATTGTTTTAAAAGAGAATTATATTCTTAAGTGATTAAGACTTTGAACTACGAAACCTTTCGAAAATGAGAAACTTGAGCATTTGAAATTAGGCAAACTTGAACGTTTGGAAAATAATGTTGTTACTTGATTTTACAAAAGGAAGTGTTTTGGTTTACTTAAAAAGATAGTCACTCTATTTTTATACTACGGGTATTGCGTGACTTTTGTGAAAGAAGCGGATCTTTTGAAAGAGTTATTGTATGAAGTACTTTGGGGATAAAAAAACCCGAACTTGCTAACATAAAGTAGAGAGTACCTTGTGTGAATAACTTGATTGTGTTGGTTTGTGATAGCCTTGTAATACTTTCTTGTTGATTTGATAAGTAAACATGTTAGGATGCTACGTGTGTTAGTATCTTGTGATGTTTGTGTAAAGGGGTTTCCCTTGTTGTGCTTATGTTGTTTAACGATAAGCTGTTATGTTAGTATTATATCACTCACCTCTTGACATGATTCCGGTTAAGTCGCCTCCACGTGGGTAGACTTCAGCGGTCCGTGTGACCTATGATTCGAGAATACCTCACGCGGTCTGTGACCTATGCGAGCTACGAGAGTTCGAGTTAGTGTGCGGGTTATACCTCATGCGGTCTATGTGGCCACGCGATCTGCGAGCCCGGGACGTGCCGGGGAGTAGCTACCCGACGGGGAATACCTCATGCGGGCCATTGGAGTGGCCTATGCGAGTCGCGGAAGTTCGGTGACTAGACGCGCACATTAGATCTTGCGAGCGACCGTGGCTTCGATCATGTGGCGGTCAGACAGATCTCATGATACGATTTATGACCTTGTTGGTGCGTGGGTTTTAGTAGTCGGCTATGCCTTCGCATTTACCTCAGACGGTTTTATTATGACACGTGGGACACGTGTTCATGTGTATTCCTTGGTGCTTTTATATCATGATCACGGCGTGAGGAAGGTATTCCACGGCATGATTGATGTTGTGGGCGTGAGACCCATAGTTGTATTTGAGTGATGACTTGAGGGCGTGAGTCCCTGACTTGACATGACTGCTTATTTATTGTGAACTGTAGTTTGGTTATCATATATGGCTCCTGCTTTATATAGACTACTATGATTTCATTTACGATTTTCGCCACATACTTGGTACCTATTAGATCGACCTCCTTCGGGCCGCGTCATGCCGCAGTAGGCACACCGATGTTGATCCTCGCTCTTAGGATCACGTTCAGCTTTTGGGAAGCTCCGTTTCTCGGGCTTATCGCCGTATAGTCCTCGCCGTTGTAGGTACTTACATTCAGGGGTATGGCGGGGCCCTGTCCCGCCATTGTTGTCATATCATTCTTAGAGGTCTGTAGTACTGTTGTGGGCAGAGTTTGTAATAGGGATGTAACTGTTCGGATTCAAGTTATATATATATGCCGTAAGGCAAGTTTTCTCAGATAAACTGTTTTACACTTCATATTATTTCATGTCATGTTTTATATTCCGCTGATTACTCTGATGTATGTCTACTGGGTGCGGGTAAGGCACGATCCACGCCCGGTTCGGGTCGTGACAAAAGTGGTATCAGAGCAGTTAATCCTCGGAAAGTGTCTACAGACCGTATCTAGTAGAGTCTTGATTATCGGTGTGTTGTGCACCACACCAATAATCAGGAGGCTATAGGATATTTAGGATCGGTTTCCATTCTTCTCACTCTGAGATCGTGCTTAGAGCTGTGTTATAAGTTGGACCCCTCTAACGTATTTCTTTCCCTTACCGTTATGCCTCCGCGTAAGGCAACCCGGGCCCAGAGGGGCAAGGCAGCCGAGGGAGCTGCGAGTAGAGCACAGAGGGTTACGAGGGCACAGGCCCAATCATCACCTGGGGTGGTGCTTCATTCGGGGAGTTCTGCGACGCCGCCAGTCCCAGCAGAGTCTAGCACAGCGGCAGCAGTTCCTACTGCGGCCATGATATTTGAACCTTCAGTTCCACGACCAGTAACGGAAAGTATAGATTGCGAAGAGACGACCCTGTTACTAGCTAAGGGAGTTAGCAACCAGAGAGTATATTATGTATCGATTTATCACGGGTCTTGATGACTATCTAAGAGAGGGTTGTGCAAGAGTAGCTCTTGATCCGCATGAGCATGGCTCACAGACGGGCTTACGCAAGAATGTGCCGAGAAACGTAAGGATCGGCGGGTTAACCAAAATCAGCGAAGAGGCCGATCGGCGGGCCATGTTGCGAGAAATTGTCCGACCAGAGGTGGCGCGGATGGAGAGACTCAGCCTTCAGGATTAGTGGTTAGTTCATCACCTTCCTTAGCTATGCGCCCAGTAGGGCAAGATTGATTAGAACGACAAAGGGGAGTGAAGCTGTAGATACAGGTAGATCCTTAACTGTTATACCCCGTATTTCCAGAGTATGTACGTGAGGACGTACGTAGAAAAGTTTGAACTTTAAGTAGGCTTGGACGAAAATATTTTGTGCACAACACCCGATTAGAATCGTTTTTTGACGAAACGTTTTACATAACTTGCGAAGGGAAAATTCCGGCTATGTCATTTTTAATTTTTGCAGATTTTTCCGAGAGACGAAATGTTTTGGACCAACGAGAGGGCGACACTTTTCACCCTCAAGTTGGTGGAGTGTGGGGCGGCTTTTGGACGAAAACAAGTCTTGGGTTGGTAGGATATTTTGTGTGTTAGATGGATAAGGTGGGACCCACACACACTTGTCCAAATCCTCACCCTACACTTGCCTACTACTTGGCATGATCTTGGCCATTGGTTGGCCTATAAATACCCCCTTAGTTGAAGACATTTCTTCATCCACAAACCATTTTCTAAGTCTTGAAAATCCCTTCCCCCTCTTGGTAGTGTTTCGTCCAAACACCCCCTCCCCCTTTGAGAAGGCCCCTTGGCCGAGAGCCCCCTCCCCCTTGGCCGAAAGTATCCCCCCCTCCTAGTGGTGCTAGCCGTGGGGTACCCCCCCTTGACTAGTTATTCTCATAAAATACACCCCCTCTTGGTAGAAAATACTCCCCAAAGTATTGTTACTATACCAAAATACCTTAGTTGTATACCTTGTAGTATTCCAAAGTTACCTCTATACGTAGAGCCCGGAAATACTACCTTATGTCCTTTTTGTCTCAAACCGAAACCCTAAGAAAAATCTTCATACTTGGTTGAAGTATTAAGTAGAAGTTGCGTAGAACTTCTAAGGGTTGTTTGGAGCGGGTTGGAGCGCCCAGAGTAGGAGCTAAACGTTGCTCAGGATCGACATTTAAACTTGGATAATTATGGGCTTATCGAGGTAAATATCTTGTCTCCCTATTGTATTAGAGTTTCATACTATTGAAGTATAAGAATTGAGTATAAGTTATGTACAAGGAATGTATATAAGAAGAGAATTGAACTGTAATAGAAAGATATTACAGAAAAGACTGGAACTGAAATCGCATCAGTAGAATATTAATGTAGAAGTTGATAGACTTATATAACCTTTATAGGTTGAATGTTCTGCAAGTAGCATTTACTACTTGAAAGGTGGACAAGGCTAGCCGGGTTATAACCGTGGAGCGTTTTGCTAATAGTCGATAATCGTCGCGAGGTATGTGATTCTTCCTATACTCTTGAGCATGATATTTTAAAGTATATATATAGTGCGGTAGGCGACGCGTGTGTTAAGCGAATAATAATTACGGCAATGTCTTTTGACTTAAGCACGAATAATAATTACGCAATGTCTTTTGACTTAAGCTGAATAATCTTGAAGTATTTCAAAAGAATACTGAATCATTTTTAACAGAAGAGTAATACTTGGTTTTAAAAGCTTAAGAGTTATACTAGCTTTATGGGAAGTTAGGTATAACGGCTTAAGAGAGATAAAAAGAATGTTTTATTGATCTTAAAAGATAAGAGACTTGATCTTAAAGGATAAGAGATTTGTCTTAATTGAATTAATCTGAATTTTGGTAAAAAGAGTGTGAAACCTCATTCGTGAGTAATGAGTACTTGGTTTTTAAAAGGAATAATGTTTTACTGATTTCGGAAATCAGAATAGGTATCGAACAGACCACAGCAGCGCTAATAAAGGGAAATGCATTGACTAATTAAGTATTATTAAAACCAGTAGAAACCTCCATCTGCATAGAAGCTAAGATGAGACAAAATGATATTACATTTCCTAGATCATGGCTGTTATAAGATTGTTATAAACAAGAATAACCTACTCACATATAAGGCATATGTTTCTCAACTGGTTTTAAAAGAGAATTATATCATTAAGTAATTAATACTATGAACTACGAAACCTTTCGAAAAATGAGAAACTTGAACATTTGAAATTAGGCAAACTTGAACGTTTGGAAAATAATGTTGTTACTTGATTTTACAAAGGGAAGTGTTTTGGTTTACTTAAAAGGATAGTCACTCTATTTTCATACTACGGGTATTGTGTGACTTTTGTGAAAGTAACGTATCTTTTAAAGAGTTAATGTATGAAGTACTTTGGGGATAAAAACCCGAACTTGTTTAACATAAAGTAGAAAGTATCTTGTGTGAATAACTTGATTGTGTTGGTTTGTGATAGCCTTGTAATACTTTCTTGTTGGTTTGATAAGTAAACATGTTAGGATGCTACGTGTGTTAATATCTTGTGGTGTTTGTGTAAAGGGGTTTTCCCTCGATCGCGCTTATGTTGTTTAACTATCAGCCATTATGTTGGTATTGTACCACTCACCTTGACATGATCCCGGGGGTTAAGCTGCCCTCCGTCTGGGTATATCTCGGTGATGCAGGACCATGATTCGAGAATACCTCATGCGGGTCGGGGACCTATGCGCGAGCTACGAGAGTTCCGTGTTAGTGTCGGCCTTTATGGTCATGCGGTCTATGTGGCCATGCGGATCGCGAGTCGAGCGGACGCGGGAGTAGCTACCCTCGATGCGGGGAATACCTCATGCGGGCCATTGGAGTGGCCTATGCGGAGCTGCGGGAAGTTCCAGGGCTAGACGCGCATATTAGATACTGCGGGCGAGTGGCCAGCTTTGATCATGTGACGGTCTAGACATATCTCATGATCTGATTTATGACCTTGTTTATCGTGGTTTTAGTAGTCGGCTATGCCTTTGTACTTACCGTGCGGTTTTATAATGACAGTGGGACACGGTGTTCATGTGTATTCCTTGGTGCTCTTATATCATATGCCGTGATGAGGAAGGTATTCCACGGCATGATTGATGTTGTGGGCGTGAGACCCATTGTTATATTTGAGTGATGACTTTGAGGCGTGAGTCACGACTTGACATGATCGCTATTTATTGTGAATCGTAGTTTGGTTATCATACATGTCTCTGCTTTATATAGACTTCTATGATTTCATTTCTGATTTTTGATTTCACATACTTGGTACTGTTATCGACCTCCTTCGGGGCTGCGTTCATGCCGCAGTTGAGGTACACCGCCGTTGATCCTAGCTCTCGTGGTCACGCGTTGGGAAGCTCCGTTTCTCGGAGGCTTATCGATGGTATAGTCCTGTCGTAGTAGGTGCCACATTCGTGGTATGGCGGGCCTGTCCCGCCATTGTTGTCATGTCACTCTTAAGTGCAGAGTAATCTTGTTGGCGAGTTGTAATGGGATGTAACTTCGGTTTTAAGTTGATTTACATATATGTCGAGCGGCAAGTTTTCTCGACATCGTTTTACATTTTTGTTATTTCATGTCTTGTTTTATGTTCCGATTACTCGATGTATGTCTACTGGGTGCGGGGTAAGGCACGATCACGCCCAGTTCGGTCGTGACAAAAGTGGTATCGAGCGATTAATCCTCGGAAAGTGTCTACTGACCGTATCGAGAGTCTTGATTATCGGTGTGTGCGCACCACACAAATAATCGTGAGGCTATAGGATATTTAGGATTGGTTTCCATTCTTCTCACTCGAGATCGTGCCTTAGAGTCATTGTTGTACCGTAGTTCCGTGGTATGTATGCGAGGGCGCACGTGCGAGAATACGACGTAAAGATGGAAAGGAAGAAAGAGGTGATTTTTCCACGGAAAAGTTTCCGGTTTTGTGAAGGAAAAAGGTTCGTTAATGGGAATTGGATTCCCAGATTTGGTATTCGGACTTCTGGAATATTAGAGAATTATGGAATTTTATTTTGGAAATGGTCACGTGGGCCCACGGGAGAAATTCTGATTTTGTGGGGCCCACTTTGTTTTGAGATTTTGGCCATTGTGGATATTTTAGAAGATGTTTTATTTTGGGCCAATAGGAGGGTGACACGTGTCACCCCGCCAGTGGCTCGCCGAATGACATTTGTGCACAACACCTTGGTTAGAGTCGTTTTTGACGAAACGTTTTACATAACTTGCGAGGAAAATTCGGCTATGTCTTTTCTTATTTTTGCGGATTTTTCCGAGAGGCGAACATCTTGGACCAACGGAGGAGGGTGACATGTGTCACCTCACATTGAAGCAAGTGGGCGCACTGGACGATTTGGGTGTCAGTGGGTAGATATTTTTGGTAGATATTTGTGAGGGTTTTAAGGAGTAGGGACTAGGGGGCACTTGGGCATATCTTGGCCTACACTTGCCTAGCACTTGGCTAGATCTTGGCCATTGGTTGGCCTTTGCTTGACTATAAATACCCCTCATGTGAAGACTTCTTCATCCCAAATCTCTAAGTCTTGAAAGCTTCCTCCCCCTTAGTGTAGTGTCTTGGCGAGAGTCCTCCCCTTTGTGAGGCCTTTGGCGAGAGCACCCTCCCCTTGGCGAGAGTTTCCCACAGTGGGGTGGTAGAGGGTATACACCCACTTGTGGTGTTGTCTCGTATAAATACCCACTCTTGGTAGAAATACTCTCAAAAGTATTGTTACTATACCCAAATTACCTTAGCCGTATACCTTGTAGTATTCCAAAGAAACCTCTATCGTAGAGCAGGAAATACTCAGTATGTCCTTTTGTCTCAAACCGAAACCCTAAGGAAATCTTCGTTGATTGATTGAAGTATTTAAGTAGAAGTTGGTTAGAACTTCTAAGGGTTGTTTGGAGCGAGTTGGAGCACCGGAGTAGGAGCTAAGCGTTGCTAAGGATCGACATTTATACTTGGATAATTATGGGCTTATCGAGGTAATTATCTTGTCCTCTAATTGTAATTGGAAATTACATGTTGTTAGAATATATAGTTGAAGCATACTATATATAGAACTAAGCTTAGTACTGCGGCAATGTCTTTTGACTTAAGCCTGAAGAATAAAGAAAAGAAATGAACTGTATGTACATAGGATTTGTATTGCGATAGACTTGTGTAGTATTCTTGAGTAGAATTGTACACGTCCGGTTAGGCGTATAAACCCCACTGGTTGGCTTGGTGGCGGCCTCGATAGAGGAGGAGATTCTGTTGTTGCGGGGAGAGTCTTGCGAATTTTACGTAGAGAAATGGAACCTTGTGTTTTGAAGTTAATAGACGTTTGTGACCTTTTTAGGTGAAAGTACTAAGAGTAGCGTATTCTACTTGAGGAGTGGAAAGGGCTAGCAAGGTTGTAGTACTTGGAGCATTTTGCTTATTGTCGATACTCGTCGCGAGGTATGTGAACCTCTTCCTATCTCTTCTAGCATGATATGTGTGAACTATGTAGTACGGTAGACGTACATGTGTTAACTGTGTTTGATTGTTTTTAAAACATAAAGTGTTATAATGGCTTTATGGGAAGTTGGTTATAACAGATTTATGTAGGTAAGAAAATACTTTGTGGTTTTAAAAGGTAACTGATGTGAATTATAACTGGCTTGTTATAATAAAGAACTTGATGTATTTCAAAAGATTTATAAATCGTTTTGAAGGGAGAGTAATACTTGGTTTTTGAAAACTTAAGAGTTATACTAGCTTTATGGGAAGTTAGGTATAACGGCTTAAGAATGTTTTACTGATTTCGGAAATCAGAATGTGTATCGCCAAACCACTGCAGCGTTAATAAAGGAAAATGTACTGACTAATGAGTTGTATTATTAAAACCAGTAGAAACCTCCATCTGTATAGAAACTAAGATGAGACAAAATGATATTACATTTTCTAGGTCATGGTCTTTGTAGTAAGATTATTATAAACAAGAATAACCTATTCACTCATAAGACTTATGTTACTCAAATGTTTTAAAAGAGATTAAGACTATGAGTTATGAAACCTTTCTAAAATAAGTAACTTGAGCATTTTTGAAATTAGGCAAACTTGGGCGTTTGTAAAATAATGTTGTTACTTGATTTTACAAAGGTAAGTGTTTTGGGTTTACTTAAAAAGACAGTCACTCTATTTTATACTACGGGTATTGTGTGACTTATGTGGAAGGAACGGATCTTTTAAAGATTTAATGTATGAAGTACTTTGGGGATGGATACGAACTTGTTAATAGAAAGTACCTTGTGTGAATAACTTGATTGTATTGGTTTGTGATAGCCTTGTAATACTTTCTTGTTGATTTGATAAGTAAACATGTTAGGATGCTACGTGTGTTAGTATCTTGTGATGTTAGTGTAAAGGGTTTTCCTCATTGCGCTTAAAGTTGTTTGACTATCGGTAGTTATGTTGGTATTGTACCACTCACCTTGACTTGTGTCGGAGGTTAAGTCGCCTCCGTCGCGGGGTAGACTTCGGTGATGCAGGACCGTGATTCGAGAATACCTCATGCGGGTCGGGGATCCATGCGGAACTACGGGAGTTCGGGTTAGTTTACGACCCTTGTGGTCATGCGGTCTTTGTGGCCGTGCGGCTGCGAGTCGGGGCGATGCCGGAGTAGCTACCCTCGATGCGGGGTTATACCTCATGCGGGCCTATGAGGTTGGCCTATCTGAGCTGCGGAGAGTTCGAGGGCTAAACGCGCACATTTGATCTGCGAGCGAGTGACCGGCTTTCATCGTGTGACGATGCAGGCGGATATCATGACACGATTTATGACCTTGTTAGTGCGTGGGTTTTAGTAGTCGGCTATGCCTTCGTACTTACGTCTGATTTTATTATAACACAGTGGGACTGGTGTTCATGTGTGTTCCTTGGTGCTTTCATATCATAGGCTTGGCGGTGAGGAATGTGTTCCACGCACGATTGATGTTGTGGGCGTGAGACCCATTGTTAAATTTGAGTGATGACTTGAGGCGTGAGTCACGACTTGACATATCGCTTATTTATTGTGAATCGTAATTTGGTTATCATACATGTCTCCGCTTTGTATAGACTACTATGATTTCATTTCTGATGTTATTTTCGATTTCACATACTTGGTACTGTTATCGACCTCGCTTGAGGCTGCGTTCATCTGCGCGAGTAAAGGTACACGATCATTGATCCTCGCTCTTAGGGTCACATTGGCGTTTGGGAAAGCTCCGTTTCTCGGAGGCTTATCGATGGTATAGTCCCTGTTGTTGTAGGTATTTACATTCGGGGTATGGCGGGCCACTGTCCGCCATTGTTGTCGTATCATTTCTTAGAGGTGCATGTAATCTTGTTGTGGCGGGGTTTGTAAAAAGGATTAAAGCGTTCATGTTGAAAAAGTTGTTATTTATATATATCGTAAAGGCAAGTTTTCTCAATTCTTGTTTATACTTCATTTGTTTCATGTATGTGTTTTATGTTCCGCTGATTACTCTGATGTTGTATCACTAGGGTGCCCGGGGTAAGGCACGGGCCCCGGAACGGGTCGTGACAAAAGTGGTATCAGAGCAGTTAATCCTCGGAAAGTGTCTAGCCGTATCGATGAAGTCTTGATTATCGGTGTGTTGTGCACCACACCAATAATCGTGAGGCTATATGATATTTAGGATTGGTTTCTATTCTTCTCACTCGAGATCGTGCCTTAGAGGCGTGTTGTAAGTTGGACCCTCGGCGAAATTCTTTCCCCTATCGTTATGCCTCCGCGTAGGGCAACCCGGGCCCAGGAGGGCAAGGCAGCCGAGGGAGCTGCGAGTAGAGTTCAGAGGGTTACGTGGGCACAGGCCCAATCATTACCTAGGGTAATGCTTCATTCGGGGATTTCTGCGACGTCACTAGTGATAAAGTTTAGCGGCGGCAGTTCCTACTGCGACCATGATATTTAAACCTTCAGTTCCACGACCAGGAACAGAGAATATGGATTACAAAGAGGTGACCCTGTTACTAGCTATGGATTTGGCTACGGAGAGTATACCGATGTCTGCGAGTCTTGATGGCTATCTAAGAGAGTCGTGCAAGAGTAATTCTTGATTAGGCTTGAGCATGGCACGTATGCGGGCTTATGCGCATCGGTAGAACATAGAAATCATGGTGGGTTAGCAGAGTAAGATTTTGGGGATAGAAGGTGTGAGCCTTAGAGTGTTATACGTAGAGACCTTAGAGGTGAGGCCATCTCAAGAAAAGGTGTAGTGTTATATTTGATCCTTATCGGAAGTGCATAGTGCCGCGTGAGCTATGTGTGGGATAGGTCCCAGTAGTGTGGAATGACGGGGGTAGTTGAGCTAAGAAGACCGCTAGGTTTTGGAACGTGATTAGTGAGATTGTTCCTTCAGGGGAACTAGTGTTTCTTGGCGTTCTTAGGGTCGAGGTTGAGGCCACGTCGCGGGTCAACCGCGACTTTGTTTTATGGTGGGGTCGGTTTGTGGTGGTCCCGCCTTGTGTTAGGGTCATGAGGTGTTAGGCCCATGTTTAGTTAACCATGTCTGAGTTCGTGGATGCGTTCGACCAGTGGGCGGGCCGATGGGGGCAGCCCATCGTGTTCTTCGGTCGGGATCGTTCACTCGGCAGTGTTGATTTTATCAGAAAGGTTGTAAGGCTGCACGGGGTGCCTCCCTTCACCTTATGGCAGACAGTGGAGCCCAGGGTACGGCTGTTTTTGTTTCTGGAAGTTTTACGAGCGGGGTTAAGAACTCGGTAAGTCTCGAATCGCATTCGCCTCGGGCGGTGCTTGGATTTGAGGATAGTTGTGGGGATTGTTGTCTCTGTGGAGAGGAGTGTTTAAGCTACCATTTGTGTTCGGATGTCTCCTTTTTAAAGGATTGTAGGGGCGGAAGTGTTAAGTTGGGGGTCGTTTGGTTATATGTTGTCAAGGTTCTGACAGTTGGTTCAGGATTGTTCCATCAGACTTTGGATAGTGAGTACCTTGTCTAGTAGTAGTTACGGCGGCTCGGAGGAATCGTGCGGATAATCGGCGGCGCTTAGAGTTGAGTTGGTCGGTCTTCTTGAAAGTACCACCGGACAGTGTGGCGAGCTTTGGAAGCGAGAGAAACTTAGCGAGTTACTTTGGGCCTTTTTGAGTTGGTGAGAATAGGCGGGTTGCCTATATGTTAGCATTTGCCGTCCGGCGTAGGAGGCGATCGCGTCGGTCTTCGTATTGTTATGTTCGAGGAAAATGCGGAGATCCATCGAGTATCCCGATTAATGATGACCACGTTAGGGATAGTAACCCGAGTTTTGAAGCTGACGATGTCGAGAATGTGGTAAGAGTTCGAGTGTCACGACATCCTCGAGGATCATAGCGGCCGGTACCATTTGTTAGGTCGTCGGAGCAAGGATAGCGACAAAGTGACAAAATTGGTACAATTTGTTGGGAAGCCTGAGAAGGTTAATGCCTCAGGCAAAGTGACAAAGTGGTATCTACGGTGAGTAAAGAGAGAAGCGAGCATGTATGGCGAGCATAGATGTGATCTTTTCTTTTGTAAAGAGAAGGTGCGAAGGAAGTATATTTTAGACCCCGGTGAGAAGTGATTTGTGGTGATGTAGAGGTGTTTCCTCGTGGACTTGGATGTAAGTTTTTGCGCAGGTGTTTCCATGGCCAGGTGTGGCAGGATTGTTCCCGTAAGTATAGTAGTAGAGACTATATCGGCGCTTGTATATTTGGGGACTTAGAAGGAACATTCGGGACGAATGTTTCTAAAGGGGGAAGAATGTTGTACCCCGTAGTTCCAGGGTATGTATGCGAGGACGTACGTACGAGAATACGACAGAAAGATTGGAAAGGAAGAAAGAGGTGATTTTTCCACGGAAAAGTTTCCGGTTTTTGTGAAGGAAAAAGGTTCGTTAATGGGAATTGGATTCCCAGATTTGGTATTCGGACTTCTGGAATATTAGAGAATTATGGAATTTTATTTTGGAAATGGTCACGTGGGGCCCACGGGAGAAATTCTGATTTTGTAGGCCCACTTTGTTTTGAGATTTTGGCCATTGTGGATATTTTGGAAGATGTTTTATTTTGGGCCAATAGGAGGGTGACACGTGTCACCCCGCCTAGGTAACTAGTAGAATGACATTTGTGCCTGACACTTGGTTAGAGTCGTTTTCGGAAGCGTTTTACATAACTTGCGAGGGAAAATTCGGCTATGTCTTTTCTTATTTTTGCGGATTTTTAGAGAGGCGGAACATCTTGGACCAGCGGGAGGGTGGCGTGTGTCACCTCGCATTGGAAGCAAGTGGGCGGCACAGACGACGATTTGGGGTGTCAGTGGGTAGATATTTTTGGTAGATATTTGTGAGGTTTTAAGGAGTAGGGACTAGGGGCACTTGGGCATATCTTGGCCTACACTTGCCTAACACTTGGCTAGATCTTGGCCATTGGTTGGCCTTTGCTTGACCTATAAATACCCTCCCTTGTGAAGACTTCTTCATCCCAAAATCTCTAAGTCTTGAAAGCTTCTTCCCCCTTAGTGTAGTGTCTTGGCGAGAGTCCTCCCCCTTTGTGAGGCCTTTGGCGAGCACCCTCCCCTTGGCGAGAGTTTCCCCACAGTGGGGTAGGCGAGGTATACACCCCCCCCTTGTGGTGTTGTCTCGTATAAATACCCCCCTCTTGGTAGAAATACTCTCAAAAGTATTGTTACTATACCCAAATTACCTTAGCCGTATACCTTGTAGTATTCCAAAGAAACCTCTATACGTAGAGCCCGGAAATACTACCGTATGTCCTTTTTGTCTCAAACCGAAACCCTAAGGAAATCTTCATTGATTGATTGAAGTATTTAAGTAGAAGTTGGTTAGAACTTCTAAGGGTTGTTTGGAGCGGGTTGGAGCACCCGGAGTAGGAGCTAAGCGTTGCTAAGGATCGACATTTATACTTGGATAATTATGGGCTTATCGAGGTAATTATCTTGTCCCTCTAATTGTAATTGGAAATTACATGTTGTTAGAATATATAGTTGAAGCATACTATATATAGAACTAAGCTTAATCTTTGCAATGTCTTTTGACTTAAGCTGAAGAATAAAGAAAAGAAGCAACTGTATGTACATAGGGGTGTATTGCGATGAACTTGTGTAGTATTACGGAGTAGAAATGTAAACGTACGGTTATACGTATAAACCCCCCCCCCCTGGTGGGCTTGGTGGCCGGCCTCGATAGAGGAGGAGATTTCTGTTGTTGCGGGGAAAGTCTTCGAATTTTATGTAGAGAAATGGAACCTTGTGTTTTGAAGTTAATAGGCGTTTGTGACCTTTTTAGGTGAAAGTACTAAGAGTAGCGTATTCTACTTGAGGAGTGGAAAGGGCTAGCAAGGTTGTAGTACTTGGAGCATTTTGCTTATTGTCGATACTCGTCGCGAGGTATGTGAACCTCTTCCTATCTCTTCTAGCATGATATGTGTGAACTATGTAATGCGGTGAGCGTACGTGTTAAGCGTGTTTGATTGTTTTAAAACATAAAGTGTTATAATGGCTTTATGGGAAGTTGGTTATAACGATTTATGTAGGTAAGAAAATACTTTGTGGTTTTAAAAGGTAGCGATGTGAATTATAAGCGGCTTGTTATAATAAAGAACTTGATGTATTTCAAAAGATTTATAAATCGTTTTGAAGGAGAGTAATACTTGGTTTTGAAAACTTAAGAGTTATACTAGCTTTATGGGAAGTTAGGTATAACGGCTTAAGAATGTTTCTTGATTTGAATCGAATGTGTATCGCCAAACCAACTGCAGCGTTAATAAAGGAAAATGTCTTGACTAATGAGTTGTATTATTAAAACCGGTAGAAACCTCCATCTGCATAGAAACTAAGATGAGACAAAATGATATTACATTTTCTAGGTCATGGTCTTTGTAGTAAGATTATTATAAACAAGAATAACCTATTCACTCATAAGACTTATGTTACTCAAATGTTTTAAAAGAGATTAAGACTATGAGTTATGAAACCTTTCTAAAATAAGTAACTTGAGCATTTTGAAATTAGGCAAACTTGGGCGTTTGGAAAATAATGTTGTTACTTGATTTTACAAAGGTAAGTGTTTTGGGTTTACTTAAAAAAACGATCGCTCTATTTTATACTACGGGTATTGTGTGACTTATGTGGAAGGAGCGGATCTTTTAAAGATTTAATGTATGAAGTACTTTGGGGATGGATACGAACTTGTTAATAGAAAGTACCTTGTGTGAATAACTTGATTGTATTGGTTTGTGATAGCCTTGTAATACTTTATTGTTGATTTGATAAGTAAACATGTTAGGATGCTACGTGTGTTAGTATCTTGTGATGTTAGTGTAAAGGGTTTTCCTCATCGCGCTTAAAGTTGTTTGACTATCAGTAGTTATGTTGGTATTGTACCACTCACCTTGACTTGTGTCGGAGGTTAGGCGCCTCCGTCGGGGTAGACTCGGTGATGCAGGACCGTGATTCGAGAATACCTCATGCGGGTCGGGGATCCATGCGGAACTACGGGAGTTCCGGTTAGTTTACGGCCCTTGTGGTCATGCGGTCTTTGTGGCCATGCGGTGCGATTCGGGGCGATGCGGGAGTAGCTACCCTCGATGCGGGTTATACCTCATGCGGGCCTATGAGGTTGGCCTATGCGAGCTGCGGTGAGTTCGAGGCTAGGCAGCGCACATTTGATCTGCGGCGAGTGACCAACTTTCATCATGTGACGGTGCAGACAGATATCATGACACGATTTATGACCTTGTTGAATGCGTAGGTTTTAGTAGTCGGCTATGCCTTCGTACTTACCGTCTGATTTTATTATAACACAGTGGGACACGGTGTTCATGTGTGTTCCTTGGTGCTTTCATATCATAGGCTATGGCGGTGAGAATGTGTTCCACGGGCACGATTGATGTTGTGGCGTGAGACCCATTGTTAAATTTGAGTGATGACTTGAGGCGTGAGTCTCGACTTGACATGGCCTTATTTATTGTGGCGTAATTTGGTTATCATACATGTCTCTGCTTTGTATAGACTACTATGATTTCATTTACGATTTATTTTCGATTTCACATACTTGGTACTGTTATCGACCTCGCCGAAGTGCGTTCATCCGCAGTAAAGGTACACCGATCATTGATCCTCGCTCTTAGGGTCCTGATTCAGCGTTTGGGAAAGCTCCGTTTCTCGGAGGCTTATCGATGGTATAGTCCTGTTGTTGTAGGTATTTACATTCGGGGGTATGGCGGGGCCACATCCGCCATTGTTGTCGTATCATTTCTTAGAAGTGCGTGTAATCTTTGTTGTGGCGGGGTTTGTAAAAGGATTAAACTGTTCATGTTGAAAAAGTTGTTATTTATATATATGCCGTAAGGCAAGTTTTCCTCACATCGTTTATACTTCATTTGTTTCATGTATGTGTTTTATGTTCGTGATTACTCGATGTTGTATCACTAGGGTGCCGGGGTAAGGCACGATCACGCCCCGGGCAGTCGTGGCAGCGTGTTATAAGTTGGACCCTCTCACGTATTTCTTTCCCTTACTGCTATGCCTCGCGTAGGGCAAACCCGGGCGGGAGGCAAGCGGCGAGAGGCTGCGAGTAGAAACGAGAGGGTTACTGAGGCGGGCCCAATCATCACCTGGGGTGGTGCTTCATTTGGGGAGTTCTGCGACGTCACCAACCCCAGCAGAGTTTAGCACGGCGGCAGCAGTGCCTACTGCGACCTTGATATATGAACCTTCAGTTCCACGACCGGGAATGGAGAATATAGATTGCAAAGAGGCGACCACGCATTAGCTATGGATTTGGCTACGGAGAGTATACCGATGTACGCGAGTCTTGATGAATATCTAAGAGGTCGTGCGAGTAATTCTTGATTAGGTTTGAGCATGGCACAGCGTGCGGGCTTATCGCGGCGAGCCAAAGCGTAGAGATCGACGGGTTAACGAGCGAGAAGAGGGCCAGAACAACAAGGTCCTTTGGTAACTTTCGAGGAAAACCACCTCAGCAGCAGATCAGATATGCACATCCACCAGTACAGAGTGGTCCTCGCGGAGTTCGGGGCGTTGAGGATAAGCGGAGTTGGTCGAGCTCGAGCTTCGGTTCACAACTACGTATGTTCGGTGAGGCAGTTGATTTTTCCCAGTGTTCACATGTGACGGCGCCATCGGGAATGTCGTCTTTAAGTTGGTACTTGTTTCGTACCGTCGGGGCCATGTGTCGAAAGGATGTCCTAGTAGGAGGACTCGACCTTCAGATCGGTGGGTAGTTCGTCATCTTCCTAGCTATGCACCTACGGGGTAGGTTTGATTAGAAAGACTAAGGGGAGTGAAGCAGTAGATACAGGTATATCCTTAACCCTCTAGAGTTTAATATGTATGATGAGATGAGTATATCTTAAGTGTTATGTTCAGATAACATAAGTGTATTGTGATTAGAAATCATGGTTAGTTAACCGGGAAAGATTGGGGGATAAGAAAAAGTGTGAGCCTTAGAGCTTTATACGTAGAGACCTTAGAAGCAAGGCCATCTCGAGTAAAAGATTTATATTTTTACGTTTAACCCTTGTCGGAGTGCATGGTGCACGTGAGCTATGTTTGTGGGATAAGTCCCTGAGTAGTGTGGAATGAAAGAGGGTAGTTGAGCTAAGAAGACCGCTAGGTTTTCGTAACGTGATTAGTGAGATTGTTCCGGATCGGGGAGCAAGTGTTTCTGCGAGTGGGTCGGGTTGAGGCCATTCGCGGGTCAACCCGCGACTTTGTTTTATGGTGAGGTCGGTTTGTGGTGGTCATGGTGGTAGTCACGAGGGTGTTAGGCCCAAGTTTAGTTAACCATCGTACGAGTTCGTAGATGCGGTCGACCAGTAGTCGGGCCGATGAGGTCAGTCCCTCTTGTCTTTTAGTCGAGACCGTTTACTCGGTAGTAAGTTATGCGAGATGTTTATATCAGGGAGGTTGTAAGGCTGCACGAGGTGCCTGCTTTTACCTTATGACAGACAGTGAAGCCCAGGTTTTGGCTACTTTTGGAAGTTTTACGAGCGGGGTAGGAACTGGTGAGTCTCGAGAATCGCATTCGCCTCGGGCGGTGTTGGGATTTCGAGGTGTTGTGAGGATTGTTGTCTCTGTTGAGGAGTGTATTATAGCTACCATTTCAGTGTTCGGATATTGCCTTATGAAGCCTTGTAGGGGCGGAAGTGTAAATTGCCGGTTGATTGATTCGATGTAGCAAGGTTCAGATAGTTGGTTCATACTTGTTCAGCAGAATGTGGATAGGGTGAAGCTTATCCAGATGAGGTTATTGGCAGCTCAGAGTCAACGGAAGTCGTGCGGATAATCGACGTCGACACTTAAAGTTCAGGTTGACGGTCGGAATTCCTGAAGGTACCACCCCGGATAGGGTGTGACGAGTTTTGGAAAACAGAGGGAACTTAGCCTGAGGTACTTGGAGCGTTTTCAGATCCGTTGGAGGTTAGGTCGGGTTGCCAATAAGTTAGCTTTGACGTCCGACGTGGGAGGCAGTATGTCCGGTATTTCATATTGTTATGTTCGGAAAAGTATCGGAGATCCATCAGTGTTCGATTAATGATGACCAAGTTGGAGATAGTGACCCCGAGATTTTGGAAACTGAAGCAGTAGCGAAAATGTGGTAAGTTATGAGAAAGAGTTCGAGTGTACGAGAAGGGCACGGCGAGCAAGAGAATAGAAGTTGTCACGACCCGTTCCGGGGCCCGTGACTGGTGCCTTACCCGGGCACCCAAGTAGTCATACATCCGAGAAAATCAGCGGAACATAAAACAATAACATGAAGTCAATGCAATAAGACGAGTGAAATAAGAAGACAGACTAACCAAAACGGTTACCTTCAGTATATATAAATAACAATTTGAACAGTTACATCCCATTACAACCACGCCACAGCGATTACTACGGACCTACGAATGATATGACAACAACGACGGACGGGGCCGTCATACCACGAATGTAGCACCTACAACAGGACTATACGAAGATAAGCCTCGAGAAACGGAGCTTTCCCAAACGCTGAATGACCCTAAGAGCGAGGATCAACGGCGGTGTACCTTTACTGCGGCATGACGCATCCCGAAGGAGGTCGATGCAACAGTACAGTATGTGGCGAAAATCGTAAATGAAATCATAGTAGTCTATATAAAGCAGGAGACATGTATGATAACCAAACTACAGTTCACAATAAATAGCAGTTATGTCAAGTCAGGGACTCACGCCCTCCAAGTCATCACTCAAATATAACAATGGGTCTCACGCCCACAACATCAATCATGCCCGTGGAATACCTTCCTCACTGCCGGCAGTCTATGATATGAAAGCACCAAGGAATACACATGAACACCAGGTCCCACCTGTGTCATCATAAAACCGTACGGGGTAAGTACGAAGGCATAGCCGACTACTAAAACCCCCAGTACAAACAAGGACATAAACTGTATCATGAGATCTGTCTAGACCGTCACATGATCAAAGCTGGCCACTCGCGCGAAGATCTAATGTGCGCGTCTAGCCCCGGAACTTCCGCGACTCGCGCATAAGCCACTCAGATGGCGCATGAGGTATTCCCGCATCGAGGGTAGCTACTCCCGACAACGCCTGGACTCGCGATCCGCATGGCCCACATAGACCGCATGACCATAAAGGCGCGACACTAACACGGAACTCGTAGCTCGCACGGGTCACCTGGACCGCGTGAGGTATTCTCGAATCATAGGTCACACAGACCCGCCTGAGTCTACCCCGCATCGGAGGGCAGCTTAACCCCCGGAATCATGAGTGATATGATACTAACATAACAGCTTATCGTTAAACAACATAAGCACAACAAGGGTAACCCCTTTACACAAACATCACAAGATACTAACACACGTAGCATCCTAACATGTTTACTTTATCAAATCAACAAGAAGTATTACAAGACTATCACAAACCAACACAATCAAGTTATTCACAAGGTACTTTACGCTTTATGTTAACAAGTTCGGGTTTTATCCCAAAGTACTTCATACATTAACTCTTTAAAAGATACGTTGCTTTCACAAAAGTCACACAATACCCGTAGTATATAAAAATAGAGTGATTATCTTTTGAAGTAAATCAAAACACTTCTCTTTGTAAAATCAAGTACAACATTCTTTTCCAAACGTTCAAGTTTGCCTAATTTCAATTACTCAAGTTTCTCATTTTCGAAAGGTTTCGTAGTTCATAGTTTTAATCCTTTAAAACAATTTGAGAAACATATACCTTATGTGTGAGTAGGTTATTCTTGTTCATAATAATCTTATTACATGACCATGATCTAGGAAATGTAATATCATTTTGTCTCATCTTAGCTTCTATGCAGATGGAAGTTTCTACTGGTTTTAATAATACTTTATTAGTCAAAACATTTCCCTTTATTAGCGCTGCGGTGGTTTGTTCGATACTTATTCTGATTTCCGAAATCAGTAAAACATTACTCCTTTTAAAAACCAAGTACTCATTACTCACGAATGAGGTTTCACACTTTTTAACAAAATTCAATTAAGTCAAGTCTCTTATCTTCTTAAATCAATAAATCATTCTTTTTATCTCTCTTAAACCGTTATACCTAACTTCCCATAAAGCTAGTATAACTCTTAAGCTTTTAAAACCCAGTATTACTCTTCTGTTAAAAAATGATTCAGTATTCTTTGAAATACTTCAAGATTATTCAGGCTTAAGTCGAAAGACATTGCCGTAATTATTATTCAGGCTTAAGTCCGAAGACATTGCCGTAATTATTATTCAGTTAACACACGTACGTCTACCGTACTATATATATATTCTTTAAAATATCATGCTCAAGAGGATAGGAAGAGTCACATACCTCGTGACGATTATCGACTATTAGCAAAACGCTCCACGGCTATAACCCGGCTAGCCTTGTCCACCTTCCAAGTAGCACATGCTACTACAGAACATTCAACCTATAAAGGTTATACAAGTCTATCAAAGTCTAGACTACTCGGTAGATTATTCTTCTGATGTGATTTCAGTTCAAGTCTTTTCTGTAATATCCTTCTATTACAGTTCAAATCTCTTCTATGAATCTTATATTCATTTATACAACTACAGTATGTAATTTCCAATTACAATAGAGGGACAAGATTATTTACCTCGATAAGCCCAAAATTATCCAAGTTATAAAGTCGATCCTGAGCAACGCTTAGCTCCTACTCCGGGTGCTCCAACCCGCTCCAAACAACCCTTTAGAAGTTCTACGCAACTTCTTCTTAAATACTTCAACCAACTGTGAAGATTTTCCCTAGGGTTTTGGTTTGAGACAAAAAGGACATAAGGTAGTATTTCCGGGCTCTACGTATAGAGGTATCTTTGGAATACTACAAGGTATACGGCTAAGGTAATTTGGGTATAGTAACAATACTTTGGAGAGTATTTCTACCAAGAGGGGGGTGTATTTATACGAGACAACACCACAAGGGGGGGTGTACCCCTCGGCCAACCCCACTAGGAGGGGGGGTACTCTCGGCCAAGGGGGGAGGGGACTCTCGGCCAAGGGGCCTCACAAAGGGGGGAGGGGGAGGCTAGGACGAGAACACACAAGAAGAGGGGGAAGGGATTTTCAAGACTTAGCACAATTTTTGGATGAAGAAGTTCATCAAAGGGGAGGGGTATTTATAGGTCAAGCAAAGGCCAACCAATGGCCAAGATCAAACCAAGTGTCATGCAAGTGTAAGGCTAGGATTCACCCAAGTACACCTTATCCATCTACCACAAAAATATCAAAAAATATCCTACCTACTCCCACTCACCCAATCGTCCAACATTGTCGTCCAAAGCCCACCAATTAGAGGGTGCCAAGTGTCGCCCTCTCGTTGGTCCAAAATGTTTCGTCTCTCGGAAAAATCCGCAAAAATTAGAAATGACATAGCCGTAATTTACCCTACGCGAGTTGTGTAAAACGTTTCGTCGAAAAACGACTCTAATTGGGTGTTGTGCACAAAATAAATCGTCCAAGCCAACTTTTAAAGTTCAAACTTTTCTACGTACGTCCCCGCGTACATACTCTGGAAATACGGGGTATAACATTCTCCCTTCCTTAGAAACATTCGTCCCGAATGTTCCTTCTAAGTCTCAAAACATACGTGCGCCAGTATAGTTTTCACTACTATACTTATGAGAACAATCCTGCCACACCTGGCCACGGAAACACCTGCGCAAAAATACTTACATCCAAGTCCACGAGGAATCACCTCTAACAACACAAAAGCCCTTACCCGAGGTCTAAAATATACTTCCATCGCACCTTCTCCTTACAAAAGAAATGATCACATCTATGCTCGCAATACATGCTCGCTTTTTCCCTTACGCGTCGTACCCTTCTCGTACACTCGAACTCTTTCTTACCATATCTCTGTTACTGATTCAGTTTCCAAATCCCTGGGTGACTATCTCTAACTTGGTCATCATTAACTGGGAACACTCTGCATGGATCTCTGATACTTTCCCGAACATAACAACACGAAAGACTGGGCATACTGTCTCCTAAGTCGGACGGCAAAAGCTATCATATAGGCAATCTGGCCTACTCTTCACATGACCTGAAAAAGGCCCAAAGTAACTCGGGCTAAGTTTCCTCTGATTTTCCAAAACTCGTTACACCCCTCCGGGGTGGTACCTTCGAGAAGACCCACCGTCAACCTGAACTCCAAGCGTCGTCGCCGATCATCCGCACGACTTCTGTTGATTCTGAGCTGTCGATAACCTCTTCTGGATAAGCTTCACCCTATCCACATCCTAATGAATAAGTATGAACCAACTATCTGAACTTTGCCAACATCGAACCAATCGAACGGCAATTTACATTTCTGCCCCTTCAAGGCGTCATAAAGCGACATTTGAATACTGAAATGGTGGTTATAAAAACACTCCCTCAACAGGAGACAACAATCCTTACAGCTACCCCTGAAATCCACATTGGCGAGGCGAACGCGACATCGAGACTCACCTGAGTTCCTCAACCCTGCCTGGTAAAACTTCCAGAAACGAAAATAGCTGTAACCTGGACTCCACTGCCTGACATAAGGTGAAGGCAGGCACCTCGTGCAGCCATACAAACTTCCTGATATAACATCTCGCATAACCCTTTGTCGAGTAAATGATCTTGACTAAAAGACAATACGGGCTGACCTCATTGGCCCGACTACTGGTTGAACGCATCCACGAACTCGTATGATGGTTAACTAAACTTGGGCCTAACACCCTCGTGACCCTAACACAAAGCGGGACCACCACAAACTGACCCCACCACCATACAGGCCGCGGGTTGACCCGCAACATGGCCTTAACCAGACCCGGCAACGCTCAAAACACTAGCTCCCCGATCCGAAACAATCTTACTAATCCACGTTACGAAAACCTAGCGGTCTTCTTAGCTCAACTACCCTCTTTCCTTCCACACTACTCAGGGACTTATCACACAAACATATCTCACGTGCACTATGCACTCCGATAAGGGTCAAACATAAAATACCTCTTTTACTCGAGATGGCCTTACCTCTAAGGTCTCCACGTATAACATTCTAAGGCTCACACCTTCCCTTATCCCCGACTCTTTCCTGGTTAACTAACCATGATTTCTAATCACAATATACTTATGTTATCTGAACATAACACTTAAGATATACTCATCTCATCATACGTGCTAATCTCTAGAGGTTTAAGGATATACCTGTATCTACTGCTTCACTCCCCTTAGGCGTTCTAATCAAACCTACCCCGTAGGGCGCATAGCTAGGGAAGATGACGAACTACCCACCGATCCTGAAGGCTGAGTCCTCCTACTAGGACATCCTTTCGACACATGGCCCTGACGGCCGCCGGTAACATGAGTACCAACAAAAAGACGACATTCCCTGGGATGACGTCCGTCCGCTAATGAATACCGAGGAAAAGCGAATCATTGCCGGTACCTACGTGTAGCTGTGAACCGGAAGCTCTGGAGCTCTGACCAACTCCTGCATACCCCGAACGTCCTGAACCCTGTGGAGGACCTCTCTACACTGGTGGATGTTAATAATCTAATCTGCTGGTGAGGTGACTCGACTCGAAAGTTACCAAATGACTCTGCTGTTCTTGGTTAACCCGTCGATCTCTACGTTTCTTGGCCGGCTGCGCATAAGCGTGCAGGCCTGCTCGAGCCTAATCGAAGAATTTCTTACGCACGACCTCTCTTAGATATTCATCAATACCGCGGTATATCGGTATACTCTCGGTAGCCAAATCCATAGCTAGTAATGTGGTCGCCTCTTTGCAATCTCTATTCTCTGTTCGGCCGTGGGCGAAGGTTCATTTATCATGGCGCGATGAGGAATCGCCGCCGTGCTAAACTCGATGGGTGGTGATGTCGCAGAACTCCCGAATGAAGCATCATGTCGGTGATGATTGGGCTGTGCTCACGTAACCCTCGTACTTACTCGCAGCTCCTACGCCGCTTGCCCTCACGGGCTCGGGTTTGCCCTACGCGGAGGCATAACGGTGAGGAAAGAAATACGTTAGAGGTCCAACTTATAACACATCTCTAAGGCACGATCTCGAGTGAGAAGAATGGAAACCAATCCTAAATATCCTATAGCCTCACGATTATTGATGTGGTGCACAACACACCGATAATCAAGACTCTACTAGATACGATGCGTGAGACACTTTCCGAGATTAAGCGATGCGATACCACTTTTGTCACGACGTTCGGGGCGTGGATCGTGCCTACCCGGCACCCAAGTAGTCATACATCGAGAAAATCAGCGGAACATAAAACAATAACATGAAGTCAATGCAATAAGACGGTGAAATAAGAAGACAAAGCTAACCAAGCGGTTACGCCCGGTATATATAAATAACAATTTGAACAGTTACATCCCATTACAACCCTGCCCACAACAGTACTACAGACCTCTACGAATGATATGACAACAACGACGGGACAGGGCTGTTATACCCCGTAGTTCCAGGGTATGTATGTGAGGACGTACGTACGAGAATACGACATAAATATTGGAAAGAAAGGAAGATGTGATTTTTCGACGGAAAAGTTTCCGGTTTTTGTAAAAGAAAAAGGTTCGTTAATGGGAATTGGATTCCCAGATTTAGTATTCGGACTTCTTAGAATATTTGAGAATTATGGAATTTTATTTCCGGAAATGGTCACGTGGGGCCCACGGGAGTAATTTACGGTCTTGTGGGGCCCGCTTTGTTTTTGAGATTTTGGCCATTATGGATATTTTCGGAAGATGAATTATTTTGGACGTGTAGGAGGGCGACACGTGTCACCTCCCCCTAAGTGGGCTTGGCCGATTTTCACTTTGTGCACAACACCCGGTTAGAGTCGTTTTTCGACGAAACGTTTTACCTAACTTGCGGAGGGTAAATTACGGCTATGTCATTTAGTATTTTTGCGGATTTTTCCGAGAGACGAAATGTTTTGGACCAACGAGAGGGCAACACTTGGCACCTCTCATTGGTGGACTTGAGAGCGACTTAGGGCCGATTGAATGGGCAAGTTGATGGTAGATATTTGTGTAGATATTTGTGAGGGTTTTAAGGAGTAGGGTCTAGGGGGCACTTGGGCATATCTTGGCCCTCCACTTGCCCCCCCACTTGGCTAGATCTTGGCCCTTGGTTTCCCTATAAATACCCCTCCCTTTGATGAGTTTTCTTCATCCACTCCTCACTCCCTCAAGTCTTGAAAGCCCTCCCCCTTGTGAGGCCCCTTGGCCGAGAGTAGCACCACTCCTTGTGGTGTGGCGAGACCCACCCCTTCCTTTAGGGTTAAGCAGTGGGGGTACCACTGCCTTGTTGTTCTCGTAGAATACACCCCCTCTTGGTAGAAATACTCTCAGTATTGTTACTATACCCAAAATTACCTTAGCCAGTATACCTTGTAGTATTCCAAAGATATCTCTATACGTAGAGCCGGAAATACTACCTTATGTCCTTTTTGTCTCAAACCGAAACCACTAAGGAAAATCTCCATAGTTGGTTGGAGTATTAAGAAGAAGTTGTGTAGAACTTCTAAGGGTTGTTTGGAGCGGGTTGAGCGCGCGGGTAGGAGCTAAAACTTGCTCGGGATCGACATTATAACTTGGATAATTTTGGGCTTATCGAGGTAAATATTCTTGTCCCCTTGTTGTAATTGGAATTACATGTTGTAGGATTATATAGTTGAAGTATACTATATATAGATCTGAACATAGCTTTGCGGCAATGTCTTTGGACTTAAGCTGAATAAAGAAGAAGCTGATCGTAATTACATAGGGCGTGTTCTGATGAGACTTGCGTGGTATTCTTGTGTTATAGAATTGTATACGTCCGGTTAGGCGTATAAATCCCCTGGTTGGCTTGGTAGCGGCCTCGATAGAGGAGATTTTACTGCATTGCGGGGAGGTCTTTGCAAATTTTACGTAGAATATAGAACCGAGTGTTTAGAAGTTTATAAGCGTTTGTGTCCATATAGGTGGAGAATCGCAAGTAGCGTATTCTACTTGATGAGTGGAAAAGGCTAGCAGGGGTACAATACTGTGGAGCTATTTGCTAATAGTCGATAATCGTCGCGAGGTATGTGAACCTCTTCCTATCCTTTCTAGCATGATGTTTTGTAAACTATGTAGTACGGTGAGCGTCATGTGTTAAATGAGTTTGGTTGGTTCAAAACATAGGGTGTTATAATAGCTTTATGGGAAGTTAGTTATAACGACTCCATGTAGGTAACAGAATGGTTTATTTATTGTAAAAGTTAAGAGACTTGATCTTAAAAGATAAGAGACTTAACCTAATTGACTTGATATGTAACATTTTGTTATAAATGTTGTAAAACCTCATTCATGAGTAATGAGTACTTGATTTTAAAAGAATAAGGTTTCTTGATTTGGAAATGAGAATAAGTATCGAGCAAACCACAGGCGCTAATAAAGGGAAATGTATTGACTAATCGGTATTATTAAAACCTAGAACCCTCCATCTGCATAGAAGATAAGATGAGAAAAAATGATATTACATTTCCTAGATCATGGCTGCTGTTATAAGATTGTTATAAACAAGAATAACCTACTCACATATAAGGTATATGGTTCTCAGATTATTTTAAAGGAGAATTATATTAGTAAGTGATTAATACTATGAACTGCAAAACCTTTCGAAAATGAGAAACTTGAGTAAGTTGAAATTAGGCAAACTTGAACGTTTGGAAAATAATGTTGTTACTTGATTTTCTTTACAAAGGGAATTGTTTGGTTTACTTAAAAGGATAGTCACTCTATTTTCATACTACGGGTATTGTGTGACTTTTGTGAAAGTAACGTATCTTTTAAAGAGTTAATGTATGAAGTACTTTGGGGATAAAAACCCGAACTTGTTAACATAAAGAAGGAAGTACCTTGTGTGAAATACTTGATTGTATTGGTTTGTGATAGCCTTGTAATACTTTCTTGTTGATTTGATAAGTAAACATATTAGGATGCTACGTGTGTTAGTATTTGGTGATGTTTGTGAAAAGGGGTTTCCCTTGTTGTGCTTGTGTTGTTTAACGGTAAGCCGTTATGCTAGTATTACATCACTCACCTCTTGACATGTTTCCGGGGGTTAAGCTGCCCTCCGATGCGGGGTAGACTCAGGCGGTCTGGGACCATGATTCGAGAATACCTCATGCGGGTCCTGGGGGCCTATGCGGAGCTGCGAGAGTTCCAGGTTAGTGTGCGGCCCTTGTGGTCATGCGGTCTATGTGGCCATGCGGACTGCGAGTCCAGGCGGATGCCGGGGAGTAGCTACCCTCGATGCGGGGAATACCTCATGCGGGCCGATGTGACAGGCCTATGCGGAGCTGCGGGAAGTTCCAGGACTAGACGCGCACATTAGATACTGCGGGCGAGTGGCCAGCTTCGATCATGTGGCGGTCTAGACAGATCTCATGATACAGTTTATGACCTTGATTGGTACTGTGGGTTTTAGTAGTCGGCTATGCCTTCGTACTTACCGTCACGGTTTTATTATGACACAGTGGGACACGGTGTTCATGTGTATTCTTTGGTGCTTTTATATCATAGGCTGGCGGTGAGGAAAGGTATTCCAGGCATGATTGATGTTGTGGGCGTGAGACCCATAGTTGTATTTGAGTGATGACTTTGAGGCGTGAGTCACGACTTGACATGATCGCTTAATTATTATGGGTATGGTTGGTTATCATACATGTCTCCGCTTTATATAGATGCTATGATTTCATTTACTGATATTTCGATTTCACATACTTGGTACTGTTATCGACCTCCTTGAAGTGCGTTCATCTGCAGTAAAGGTACACGAGTTGATCCTCTCGCCATGGAGTCACGATTCAGCGTTTGGGAAGCTCCGTTTCTCGGAGGCTTATCGGTGGTATAGTCCCTGTCGTAGTAGGTGCTACATTCGAGGGTATGGCGGGGCCTGTCCGCCATTGTTGTCATGTCACTCTTAGAGGTGCATAATCTTGTTGTAGGCGAGTTGTATATGGGATGTAGCATTCGGTTTAAATTGATTTATATATATGCAGAAAGGCAAGCTTTCTCGACATCGTTTACTTCATAATATTTTTCATGTCTTGTTTTATATTCCGTGATTACTACGATGTTGTATCACTAGGGTGCCCGGTAGAACGATCACGGGCAGGTTCGGTCGTGACAAAAGTGGTATCGAAGCGATTAATCTGGGAAAGTGTCTACAGTATCGATAAGAGTCTTGATTATCGGTGTGTTGTGCACCACTTGATAATCGTGAGGCTATAGGATATTTAGGATTGGTTTTCATTCTTCTCACTCGAGATCGTGCCTTAGAGCCGTGTTATAAGTTGGACCTCTAACGTATTTCTTTCCCGTTATGCCTCCTCGCGTAAAGGCAACCCGAGCCCGAGGAGGCAAAGCGGGAGTTACGAGCAGAAACGAGAGGGTTACTAGGGCACAGGCCCAATCATCACCTAGGGTGGTGCTTCGTTTGGGGAGTTCTGCGACATCACCAGCCCCAGCAGAGTTTAGCACAGCGGCAGCAGTTCCTACTGCGGCCATGACATTTGAACCTTCAGTTCCACGACCGGGAACAAAGAATATAGATTGCAAAGAGGCGACCCTGTTACTAGCTATGGATTTGGCTACCAGAGAGTATACCGATGTACCGCGAGTCTTGATGAATATCAACGAGAGGCTCGTGCAAGAGTAATTCTTCAGTTAGGCTTGAGCATGGCCTGTGTACGGGCTTATGCGCAGCAAGCCAAGAAACGTAGAGATCGACGGGTTAACCAAAGACAGCAGAAGAGGGCTAGAACAGCAAGGTCCTTTGGTAACTTTCGAGTCAAGTCACCTCACCAGCAGATTAGAATATGCACATCCACCAGTGCAGAGAGGTCCTCCACAGGGTTCAGAACGTTCGGGGTATGCAGGAGTTGGTCAGAGCTCCAGAGCTTAGGTTCCGCGACACTGCGTAGGTTCCGGCCGGTCAATTTAGTTTTCCCGTGTTCACGGTGTGCACGCCATCGGGAATGTCGTCTTGTAGTTGGTACTTGTTTTACTGGCGGCCGTCAGGGCCATATGTCGAAAGGATGTCCTGGTAGGAGGACTCAGCCTACAGGATCGGTGGGTAGTTCGTCATCTTCCCTAGCTATGCGCCCTACGGGGCAAGTTTGATTAGAACGATTAAGGGGAGTGAAGCAGTAGAATGGTATATCCTTAACCCTCTAGAAATTAGTACGTGTAAGATGAGTATATCTTAAGTATTATGTTCTGATAGCATAAGTGTGAATTGTGATTAGAAATCATGGTTAGTAACCAGGAATTATTGGGGGGGATAGAGAAAGTGTGAACCCTAGAGTCTTATACGTAGAGACCTTAGAGGTGTTTTATGTTTGACCCTTATCAGAGTGCATAGTGCACGTGAGATATGTTGCGTGATAAGTCCCTGAGTAGTGTGGAAGGAAAGAGGGTAGTTGAGCTAAGAAGACCGCTAGGTTTTCGTAACGTGGATTAGTGAGATTGCACGGATCGGGTGGCGTATAAAGAGGCCAGAGCCTCTACCACGGGAACAGACCCGAACCGTGGCTCTCCGTATGGCACGTCCTGAGAAGGGTTGTACCTCAGCGATCGCATGCAGCTCGGTACCATTTGTTGGGTCGCCGGAGTGACACTAGAACCTCGCGGCAAAGTGACAAAAGTGATATGCGCGTTGTCGGGTCGGGTTGAGGCCATGTTGCGGGTCAACCCGCGACCTGTTTTATGGTGAGGTCAGTTTGTGGTGGTCCCGCCTTGTGGTAGGATCACGAGGGTGTTAGGCCCAAGTTTAGTTAACCATCGTACGAGTTCGTGGATGCGTTCGACGATGTCGGGCCGATGAGGTCAGCCCATCTTGTCCTTCAGTTAAGACTGTTTACTCGGCAGAGGGTTATGCGAGATGTTGTTTTAAGAAGGTTGTAAGGTTGCACGAGGTGCCTACCTTCACCTTATGGCAGGCAGTGAAGCCCAGGTTGTGGCTATTTCGTTTTCTGGGAGTTTTACCAGGCAGGATAGGGACTCCGGTGAGTCTCCGTATCGCATTCGCCCTCGGGCCAGTGTTTGGATTTCAGGGGTATTTGTGAGGATTTTTGTCTCCTGTTAAGGAAGTGTTTTATAGCTACCATTTCAGTATTCGGTTTTTGCCTTATGAAGCCTTAAGGGGCGGAAGTGTAAGTTCGATCGATTGGTTCGATGTTGGCAAGGATTGAGATAGTTGGTTTATACTTGTTCAGAAATGTGGTAGGTTATGAGAAAGAGTTCGAAGTACAAGAAAGTGCGCAGCGTAAGGGAAGAAGCGAGCATGTATGGCGAGCATAGATGTGATCATTCCTTTTGTAAGATGGAGGTGCGAAGGAAGTATATTTTAGACTTCGGGTAAGGGCTTTTGTGATGTTAGAGGTGTTTCCTCGTGGACTTGGATGGAGGTATTTGTGCGGGTGTTTAAGTGGAAAGGTATTGCAGGTTTGTTTCGTAAGTATAGTAGTGAAGCATCTTGGCGCACGTTTGGTTGGAGACTTAGAAGGAACATTCGGGACGAATGTTTCTAAGGGGGGAAGAATGTTATACCCCGTAGTTCCAGGGTATGTATGTGAGGACGTACGTACGAGAATACGACAGAAATATTGGAAAGAAAGGAAGATGTGATTTTTCGACGGAAAAGTTTCCGGTTTTTGTAAAAGAAAAAGGTTCGTTAATGGGAATTGGATTCCCAGATTTAGTATTCGGAATTCTTAGAATATTTGAGAATTATGGAATTTTATTTCCGGAAATGGTCACGTGGGGCCCACGGGAGTAATTTACGGTCTTGTGGGGACCACTTTGTTTTTGAGATTTTGGCCATTATGGATATTTTCGGAAGATGAATTATTTTGGGCGTGTAGGAGGGAGACACGTGTCACCTCCCCCTAAGTGGGCTTGGCCGATTTTCACTTTGTGCACCTGGCTAGAGTCGTTTTTTTAAATGAAGCGTTTTACCTAACTTGCGGAGGGTAAATTACGGCTATGTCATTTAGTATTTTTGCGGATTTTTCCGAGAGACGAAATGTTTTGGACCAACGAGAGGGCAACACTTGGCACCCTCTCATTGGTGGACTTGAGGGCGGCTTAGGGCCGATTGAATGGGCAAGTTGATGGTAGATATTTGTGTAGATATTTGTGAGGGTTTTAAGGAGTAGGGTCTAGGGGCACTTGGGCATATCTTGGCCTCCACTTGCCCCACTTGGCTAGATCTTGGCCCTTGGTTTCCTATAAATACCCTCCTTTGATGAGTTTTCTTCATCCTCCTCACTCCATCAAGTCTTGAAAGCCCTCCCCCTTTCTCGTGAGGCCCCCTTGGCGAGTAGCACCACTCCTTGTGGTGTGGCGAGACCCACCCCTTCCTAGGGTTAAGTCGTGGGGGTACCCCCCCTTGCCTTGTTGTTCTCGTAGAATACACCCCCCCTCTTGGTAGAAATACTCTCCAAGTATTGTTACTATACCCAAAATTACCTTAGCCGTATACCTTGTAGTATTCCAAAGATATCTCTATACGTAGAGCCCGGAAATACTACCTTATGTCCTTTTTGTCTCAAACCGAAACCCTCAGGAAAATCTCCATAGTTGGTTGGAGTATTAAGAAGAAGTTGTGTAGAACTTCTAAGGGTTGTTTGGAGCGGGTTGGAGCGCACGGAGTAGGAGCTAAAACTTGCTCAGGATCGACATTATAACTTGGATAATTTTGGGCTTATCGAGGTAAATATTCTTGTCCCCTTGTTGTAATTGGAATTACATGTTGTAGGATTATATAGTTGAAGTATACTATATATAGATCTGAACATAGCTGCGGCAATGTCTTTGGACTTAAGCTGAATAAAGAAGAATCGAACTGTAATTACATGGGGTGTATTCAGATGAGACTTGCTTGGTAGGACTGTGTTATAGATTTGTATACGTCCGGTTTGAGTTATAAACCCCCTGGTTGGCTTGGTAGCCGGCCTCGATAGAGGAGGAGATTTTCTGTTTGTTGCGGGAGGTCGCCAAATTTTCTGTAGAATATAAAACCGAGTGTTTAGAAGTTTATAAGCGTTTGTGGCCTATATAGGTGGAGGTACTGCAAGTAGCGTATTCTACTTGATGAGTGGAAAAGGCTAGCAGGGGTACAATACTGTGGAGCTATTTGCTAATAGTCGATAATCGTCGCGAGGTATGTGAACCTCTTCCTATCCTTTCTAGCATGATGTTTTGTAAACTATGTAATGCGGTGAGCGTACATGTGTTAAATGAGTTTGGTTGGTTCAAAACATAGGGTGTTATAATAGCTTTATGGGAAGTTAGTTATAACGACTCTATGTAGGTAACAAAATGGTTTATTTATTGTAAAAGTTAAGAGACTTGATCTTAAAAGATAAGAGACTTAACCTAATTGACTTGATATGTAACATTTTGTTATAAATGTTGTAAAACCTCATTCGCGAGTAATGAGTACTTGATTTTAAAAGAATAAGGTTTTACTGATTTCGGAAATGAGAATAAGTATCGAGCAAACCACAGCAGCGCTAATAAAGGGAAATGTATTGACTAATCAGGTATTATTAAAACCGGTAGAAACCTCCATCTGCATAGAAGCTAAGATGAGACAAAATGATATTACATTTCCTAGATCATGGCTGCTGTTATAAGATTGTTATAAACAAGAATAACCTACTCACATATAAGGTATATGGTTCTCAGATTGTTTTAAAGGAGAATTATATTAGTAAGTGATTAATACTATGAACTGCAAAACCTTTCGAAAATGAGAAACTTGAGTAAGTTGAAATTAGGCAAACTTGAACGTTTGGAAAATAATGTTGTTACTTGATTTTCTTTACAAAGGGAATTGTTTGGTTTACTTAAAAGGATAGTCACTCTATTTTCATACTACGAGTATTGTGTGACTTTTGTGAAAGTAACGTATCTTTTAAAGAGTTAATGTATGAAGTACTTTGGGGATAAAAAACCCGAACTTGTTAACATAAAGAAGGAAGTACCTTGTGTGAAATACTTGATTGTATTGGTTTGTGATAGCCTTGTAATACTTTCTTGTTGATTTGATAAGTAAACATATTAGGATGCTACGTGTGTTAGTATTTGGTGATGTTTGTGAAAAGGTGTTTCCTTGTTGTGCTTGTGTTGTTTAACGGTAAGCCGTTATGCTAGTATTACATCACTCACCTCTTGACATGTTTTTGGGGTTAAGCGCCTCCGACGCGGGGTAGACTCAGTGATGCAGGACCGTGATTCGAGAATACCTCACGCGGGTCTGGGGCCTACGCGAGCTCGAGAGTTCCAGTTAGTGTGCGGCCGCTTGTGGTCATGCGGTCTATGTGGCCACGCGGATTGCGAGTCAGCGGATCTTGGGAGTAGCTACCGATGCGGGAATACCTCATGCGGGCCTATGTGTGCGAACTACGCGAGCGCGGAAGTTCCAGGACTAGACGCGCATTAGATCTGCGGGCGAGTGACCGATTTCGATCATGTGGCGGTCAGACAGATCTCATGATCTGATTTATGACCTTGTTGCTGTGGGTTTTAGTAGTCGGCTATGCCTTCGTACTTACCGTCAGACGGTTTTATTATGACACAGTGGGACACGTGTTCATGTGTATTCCTTGGTGCTTTTATATCATAGCTACGGCGATGAGGAAGGTATTCCACGGGCATGATTGATGTTGTGGGCGTGAGACCCATAGTTGTATTTGAGTGATGACTTTGAGGGCGTGAGTCCCTGACTTGACATGACTGCTTAATTATTATGGAGTGTAGTTGGTTATCATACATGTCTCCTGATTTATATAGACTGCTATGATTTCATTTACAGTATTTTCAGTTTCACATACTTGGTACCTGTTGTACTGACCTCCTTCGGGGGGCTGCGTTCATGCCGCAGGTAAAAGGTACACCAGAGTTGATCCTCTCGCTCATAGGGTCACAGTTCAGCGTTTGGGAAGCTCCGTTTCTCCGGAGGCTTATCAGTGGTATAGTCCCCTGTCGTAGTAGGTGCTTACATTCAGGGGTATGGCGGGGCCCTGTCCCGCCATTGTTGTCATGTCACTCTTAGAGGTCCATGTAATCGTTGTGGGCAGAGTTGTATATGGGATGTAACTGTTCGGTTTTAAATTGATTTATATATATGCCGAAAGGCAAGCTTTCTCAGATTACTGTTCTTACTTCATAATATTTTTCATGTCTTGTTTTATATTCCGCTGATTACTCTGATGTTGTATCACTAGGGTGCCCGGGGTAAGGAACCAGTCACGGGCAGGTTGGTCGTGACAAGGCCGTCATACCCGAATGTAAGCACCTACAACAACGGACTATACGAGATAAGCCTCGAGAAACGGAGCTTTCCCAAACGCTGTGACCAAGAGCGAGGATCAACGGCGGTGTACTTTACTGCGGCATGAACGCGGCCAAGAAGTCGATCTAACAGTACCAAGTATGTGGCGAAAATCACGTAAATGAAATCATAGTAGTCTATATAAAGCGAGACATGTATGATAACCAAACTACGATTCACAATAAATAGCGATTATGTCAAGTCGGGGACTCACGCCTCCAAGTCATCACTCAAATATAACAATGGGTCTCACGCCACAACATCAATCATGCGTGGAATACCTTCCCGCCGCGGCGATCATGATATGAAAGCACCAAGAATACATGAACACGAGTCCCACTGTGTCATCATAAAACCGCAGGGGTAAACGAAGGCATAGCCGACTACTAAAACCCCAGTACAAACAAGGACATAAATCAGATCATGAGATCTGTCTACCGTCACATGATCAAAGCCGCCACTCGCATGATCTAATGCGCGTCTAGCCTCGGAACTTCCGCAGCTCGCATAAGCCAATCGATGGCCCGCATGGTATTCCGCATCGAGGGTAGCTACTCCCCGGCGCCCCGGACTCGAAGTCGCGTGGCCACATAGACCGCATGACCATAAAGGCCGCACTAACACGAACTCTCGTAGCTCCGCATGGGTCACAAACCGCATGAGGTATTCTCGAATCATAGGTCACACAGACACTTTGAGTCTACCCGCATCGAGGCCGCTAACCGGAATCATGAGTGATATGATATTAACATAGCGACTTATCGTTAAACAACATAAGCACAACAAGGAAACCCCTTTACACAAACATCACAAGATACTAACACGTAGCATCCTAACATGTTTACTTTATCAAATCAACAAGTATTACAAGACTATCACAAACCAACACAAGTTATTCACACAAGGTACTTTCGCTTTATGTTAACAAGTTCGGTTTTTATCCCCAAAGTACTTCATACATTAACTCTTTAAAAGATACTTTGCTTTCACAAAAGTCACACAATACCCGTAGTATATAAAAATAGAGTGATTATCTTTTGAAGTAAATCAAAACACTTCTCTTTGTAAAATCAAGTACAACATTCTTTTCCAAACGTTCAAGTTTGCCTAATTTCAATTACTCAAGTTTCTCATTTTCGAAAGGTTTCGTAGTTCATAGTTTTAATCCTTTAAAACAATTTGAGAAACATATACCTTATGTGTGAGTAGGTTATTCTTGTTCATAATAATCTTATTACTGACCATGATCTAGGAAATGTAATATCATTTTGTCTCATCTTAGCTTCTATGCAGATGGAAGTTTCTACTGGTTTTAATAATACTTTATTAGTCAAAACATTTCCCTTTATTAGCGCTGCGGTGGTTTGTTCGATACTTATTCTGATTTCCGAAATCAGTAAAACATTACTCCTTTTAAAAACCAAGTACTCATTACTCACGAATGAGGTTTCACACCTTTTAACAAAATTCAATTAAGTCAAGTCTCTTATCTTCTTAATCAATAAATCATTCTTTTTATCTCTCTTAAACCGTTATACCTAACTTCCCATAAAGCTAGTATAACTCTTAAGCTTTTAAAACCCAGTATTACTCTTCTGTTAAAAAAATGATTCAGTATTCTTTGAAATACTTCAAGATTATTCAGGCTTAAGTCGAAAGACATTGCCGTAATTATTATTCAGGCTTAAGTCCGAAGACATTGCCGTAATTATTATTCAGTTAACACACGTACGTCTACCGTACTATATATATATTCTTTAAAATATCATGCTCAAGAGGATAGGAAGAGTCACATACCTCGTGACGATTATCGACTATTAGCAAAACGCTCCACGGCTATAACCCGGCTAGCCTTGTCCACCTTCCAAGTAGCACATGCTACTACAGAACATTCAACCTATAAAGGTTATACAAGTCTATCAAAGTCTAGACTACTCGGTAGATTATTCTTCTGATGTGATTTGATTCAAGTCTTTTACGTAATATCCTTCATTACAGTTCAAATCTCTTCTATGAATCTTATATTCATTTATACAACTACTGATGTAATTTCCAATTACAATAGAGGACAAGATTATTTACCTCGATAAGCCCAAAATTATCCAAGTTATAAAGTCGATCCCGAGCAACGCTTAGCTCCTACTCGGGTGCTCCAACCCGCTCCAACAACCCTTTAGAAGTTCTACGCAACTTCTTCTTAAATACTTCAACCAACTGTGAAGATTTTCCTAGGGTTTTGGTTTGAGACAAAAGGACATAAGGTAGTATTTCAGACTCTACGTATAGAGGTATCTTTGGAATACTACAAGGTATACGGCTAAGGTAATTTGGGTATAGTAACAATACTTTGGAGTATTTCTACCAAGAGGGGTGTATTTATACGAGACAACACCACAAGGGGGTGTATACCCGCCAACCCCACTGAGGGGGTACTCTCGGCCAAGGGGAGGACTCTCCGGCGAGGGCCTCACAGGGGAGGAGGCTAGGGGCGAGAACATGAAGAGTGGGAAGGGATTTTCAAGACTTAGCACAATTTTTGGATGAAGAAGTTCATCAAAGGGGAGGGGTATTTATAGGTCAAGCAAAGGCCAACCAATGGCCAAGATCAAACCAAGTGTCATGCAAGTGTAGGGCTAGGATTCACCCAAGTACACCTTATCCATCTACCACACAAATATCACAAAATATCCTACCTAATCCCACTCACCCAATCGTCCAACATTGCCGTCCAAAGCCCACCAATTAGAGGGTGCCAAGTGTCGCCCTCTCGTTGGTCCAAAATGTTTCGTCTCTCGGAAAAATCCGCAAAAATTAGAAATGACATAGCCGTACTTTACCCTACGCGAGTTGTGTAAAACGTTTCGTCGAAAAACGACTCTAATCGGGTGTTGTGCACAAAATAAATCGTCCAAGCCAACTTTTAAAGCTCAAACTTTTCTACGTACGTCCCCGCGTACATACTCTGGAAATACGGGGTATAACAGAAGTGATCATCTCGTTTGTAAAGAGAAGGTGCGCAGGGAGTAAATTTTAGACCTTGGGTGGGAGTTTTTGTTATGCTAGAGATGGTTCCTCGTGGACTTGGATTAAGTATTTGCGCGTGTATTATTTTATGGCCAGGCGTGGCATGTTTGTTTTCGTAAGTATAGCAGTGAAGACTATACTGGCGCATGTTTGTTTTGAGACTTAGAAGGAACATTCGGGACGAATGTTTCTAAGGAGGGGAGAATGTTATACCCCGTATTTCCAGAGTATGTACGTGAGGACGTACGTAGAAAAGTTTGAACTTTAAGTAGGCTTGGACGAAAATATTTTGTGCACAACACCCGATTAGAATCATTTTTCGATGAACGCGTTTTACATAACTTGCGAAGGAAAATTCGGCTATGTCATTTTTAATTTTTGCGGATTTTTCCGAGACGAAATGTTTTGGACCAACGAGAGGCGACACTTGTCACCTCAAGTTGGTGGAGTGTGGCGGCTTTGAATGAAAACAAGTCTTGGGTTGGTAGGATATTTTGTGTGTTAGATGGATAAGGTGGAACCCACACACACTTGTCCAAATCCTCACCCTACACTTGCCTACTACTTGGCATGATCTTGGCCATTGGTTGGCCTATAAATACCCCCTTAGTTGAAGACATTTCTTCATCCACAAACCATTTTCTAAGTCTTGAAAATCCCTTCCCCCTCTTGGTCGTGTTTCGTCCAAACACCCTCCCTCCCCTTTTGAGAAGGCCCCTGGGCCGAGAGCCCTCCCCAGCGAAAGTATCCCCTCCTAGTGGTGCTAGCCAGTGGGGTACCCACCTAGTTATTCTCATAAAATACACCCCCTCTTGGTAGAAAATACTCCCCAAAGTATTGTTACTATACCAAAATACCTTAGCCGTATACCTTGTAGTATTCCAAAGTTACCTCTATACGTAGAGCCCGTAAATACTACCTTATGTCCTTTTTGTCTCAAACCGAAACCCTAAGAAAAATCTTCATAATTGGTTGAAGTATTAAGTAGAAGTTGCGTAGAACTTCTAAGGGTTGTTTGGAGCGGGTTGGAGCGCCCAGAGTAGGAGCTAAACGTTGCTCAGGATCGACATTTAAACTTGGATAATTATGGGTTTATCGAGGTAAATATCTTGTCTCCCTATTGTATTAGAGTTTCATACTATTGAAGTATAAGAATTGAGTATAAGTTATATACAAGGAAAGTATATAAGAAGAGAATTGAACTGTAATAGAAGGATATTACAGAAAAGACTGGAACTGAAATCGCATCAGTAGAATATTAATGTAGAAGTTGATAGACTTATATAACCTTTATAGGTTGAATGTTCTGCAAGTAGCATGTACTACTTGAAAGGTGGACAAGGCTAGCCGGGTTATAACCGTGGAGAGTTTTGCTAATAGTCGATAATCGTCGCGAGATATGTGATTCTTCATATACTCTTGAGCATGATATTTTAAAGTATATATATAGTACGGTAGACGTACGTGTGTTAACTGAATAATAATTACGGCAATGTCTTTTGACTTAAGCCTGAATAATCTTGAAGTATTTCAAAAGAATACTGAATCATTTTTAACAGAAGAGTAATACTTGGTTTTAAAAGCTTAAGAGTTATACTAGCTTTATGGGAAGTTAGGTATAACGGCTTAAGAGAGATAAAAAGAATGTTTTATTGATCTTAAAAGATAAGAGACTTGATCTTAAAGGATAAGAGATTTGTCTTAATTGAATTAATCTGAATTTTGGTAAAAAGAGTGTGAAACCTCATTCGTGAGTAATGAGTACTTGGTTTTTAAAAGGAATAATGTTTTACTGATTTCGGAAATCAGAATAGGTATCGAACAGACCACAGCAGCGCTAATAAAGGGAAATGCATTGACTAATTAAGTATTATTAAAACCAGTAGAAACCTCTATCTGCATAGAAGCTAAGATGAGACAAAATGATATTACATTTCCTAGATCATGGCTGCTGTTATAAGATTGTTATAAACAAGAATAACCTACTCACATATAAGGCATATGTTTCTCAACTGGTTTTAAAAGAGAATTATATCATTAAGTAATTAATACTATGAACTACGAAACCTTTCGAAAAATGAGAAACTTGAACATTTGAAATTAGGCAAACTTGAACGTTTGGAAAATAATGTTGTTACTTGATTTTACAAAGGGAAGTGTTTTGGTTTACTTAAAATGATAGTCACTCTATTTTCATACTACGGGTATTGTGTGACTTTTGTGAAAGTAACGTATCTTTTAAAGAGTTAATGTATGAAGTACTTTGGGGATAAAAACCCGAACTTGTTTAACATAAAGTAGAAAGTATCTTGTGTGAATAACTTGATTGTGTTGGTTTGTGATAGCCTTGTAATACTTTCTTGTTGGTTTGATAAGTAAACATATTAGGATGCTACATGTGTTAATATCTTGTGGTGTTTGTGTAAAGGGGTTTTCCCTCGATCGCGCTTATGTTGTTTAACTATCAGCCGTTATGTTGGTATTGTACCACTCACCTTGACATGATCCCGGTGGTTAATCTGCCCTCCGATGCGGGGTATATCTCGGTGATGCAGGACCATGATTCGAGAATACCTCATGCGGGTCGAGGACTATGCGAGCTACGAGTTCCGTGTTAGTGTGCGGCCTTTATGGTCATGCGGTCTATGTGGCCTACGCAGATGCGAGTCGGCGGATGCCGAGGGTAGCTACCCTCGATGCGGGAATACCTCATGCGGGCCATTGGAGTGGCCTATGCGCGAGTGCGGGAAGTTCGAGGGCTAGGCGTGCACATTAGATCTGCGGCGAGTGGCGGCTTTGATCATGTGATGCAGAGACAGATCTCATGATCTGATTTATGACCTTGTTTATGCGTAGGTTTTAGTAGTCGGCTATGCCTTCGTACTTACCGTGCGGTTTTATGATGACACAGTGGGACACGGTGTTCATGTATTCCTTGGTGCTCTTATATCATAGGCCGAAGCGGTGAGGAAGGTATTCCACGCATGATTGATGTTGTGGGCGTGAGACCCATTGTTATATTTGAGTGATGACTTTGGCGTGAGTCACGACTTGACATGGCCTTATTTGTAGGCTGTAGTTTGGTTATCATACATGTCTCTGCTTTATATAGACTACTATGATTTCATTTACAATATTTTTGATTTCATACTTGGTACTGTTGTCTTGACCTCTTTGGCTGCGTTCACGCCGCAGTTGAGGTACACGATCGTTGATCCTAGCTCTCGTGGTCATTCGGCGTTTGGGAAGCTCCGTTTCTCAGGAGGCTTATCGATGGTATAGTCCTGTCGTAGTAGGTGCTTACATTGAGGGTATGGCGGGGCCTGTTCGCCATTGTTGTCATGTCACTCTTAGAGTGCAATCTTGTTGTGGCGAGTTGTAATGGGATGTAACTGTTCGGTTTTAAGTTGATTTACATATATGCCGAAGGGCAAGTTTTCTCAGATTACTGTTTTACATTTTTTGTTATTTCATGTCTTGTTTTATGTTCCGCTGATTACTCTGATGTATGTCTACTTGGGTGCCCGGGGTAAGGCACCAGTCACGGGCCCGGGTTCGGGTCGTGACATTAACCCTCTAGAGATTAGTACGTATGATAAGATGAGTATACCTTAAATGTTATGTTCACATAGCATTGTGTTAATTGTGATTAGAAATCATGGTTAGTTAACCGGGTAAGATTGGGGATAAGGAAAGTGTGAGCCTTAGAGTTTTATACGTGGAGACCGTAGAGGCGAGGCCATCTTGAGTAAAAGATTTTTGTTATGTTAACCTTTATCGGAGTGCATAGTACACGTGAGATATGTCTGTGTGATAAGTCCCGGGTGGTATGAAATGAAAGAGGGTAGTTGAGCTAAGAAGACCACTAGGTTTTCGTGACTTGATTGTGGGATTGTTCCGGATCGGGGAGCAAGTGTTTGGCGCGATAGCGGGTCGGGTTGCGGACCGATTGCGGGTCAACCCGCGTCCTGTATGGTGGTGGGGTCAGTTTGGGGTGGTCCCGCTTTGTGATAGGGTCATGAGGGTGTTAGGCCCAAGTTTAGTTAACCGTGCTGAGTTCGTGGATGCGTTCGACCAGTAGTCGGGCTGATGAGGTCAGCCCATCTTTTCTTTTAGTCAAGACCGTTTACTCGGCAGAGGGTTATGCGTGATGTTATATCAGAAAGGTTGTAAGGCTGCACGAGGTGCCTACTTTCACATTATGACGATGGAGCCGAGTTACTACTGTTCGTTTTGGAAGTATTACCAAGCAGGGTTAGAAACTCAGGTGAGTCTCAGTATCGCATTCACCCTCGGGCCAGTGTTCGGATTTCAGGGGTAGCGGTGAGAATGGTTGCCTCCTGTTGAGAGAGTGTTTTATAGCTACCATTTCGGTATTCGGATGTCGTCTTATGAAGCCTTGTAGGGGCGGAAGTGTAAGTTGCCGGTCGATTTGTTCGATGTTGGCAAGGTTCAGATAGTTGGTTCATACTTGTTTCAGCAGGATGTGGATAGGGTGAAGCTTATCCAAAAGAGGTTATTGACAGCTCAGAGTCAACAGAAGTCGTGCGGGTAATCGGCGACGACGCTTGAAGTTCAGGTTGACGGTCGGTCTTCTTGAAGGTACCACCCCGGAAAGGGTATGACGAGTTTTGGAAAACAGAGGAAACTTAGCCCGAGTTACTTTGGGCCTTTTCAGATCATTTGGAAAATAGGCCAAGTTGCCTATAGGTTAGCATTGCCGTCCGACTTAGGAGGCAGTACGTCCGGTCTTTCATGTTGTTATGTTCGGAAAAGTATCAGAGATCCATCCAGAGTGTTCCCAGTTAATGATGATCAAGTTGGCGGTTGTTGTGCTTATGTTGTTTAACGATAAGCCCGTTGTGCTGGTATTATATCTGTTATACCCCGTATTTCCAGAGTATGTACGTGATGGCGTACGTACGAAAGTTTTAGCCTTAAGATAGGCAAGGTCGAAAATTTTGTTCACAACTACCGAAAAGAATCGTTTCAGGTAAACGTTTCGGACTTTGCGAAGGAAAATTACGGCTATGTCATTTCTAATTTTTGCGGATTTTTCCGAGAGACGAAATATTTTGGACCAACGAGGCGACACTTGTCACCTCAAGTGGCGGATGGAGTGGGCGATTGTGGGGCGTTTTCTTCCATGTTTTGTTGCCTAAAACTTGGGTCAATGTTTGTGAGGGATTTGTGGAGTAGGGTTAGGGTGCACTTGGGCAAATCTTGACCCTCCACTTGCCCCCCACTTGGCTTGATCTTATCCATTGGTTTCCTATAAATACCCCACTTTTGTGAAGACTTCATCCTCACAATGTTTTCTAAGTCTTGAAAGCCCTCCCCTTAGTGTAGTGTTTTCGTCCAAGCCTCCCCCCCCCTTTGTGAGGCCTTTTGGCCGAGAGGTACCTCCCCCTCCTAGTGGTGTTGGCCGAGAGGTACACCCCCCTACCTTGAGTTGTTCTCGTAAAATACACCCCCCTTGGTAGAAAGTATTCTCCAAGTATTGTTACTATTCCAAAATACCTTAGCCTTATACCTTGTAGTATTCCAAAGTTACCTCTATACGTAGAGCCCGGAAATACTACCTTATATTCCCTTCAGTCACAAAAACGAAACCCTAAGGAAAACCTTCATAGTCGGTTGAAGTGTTAAGTAGAAGTTGCGTAGAACTTCTAAGGGTTGTTTGGAGCGGGTTGGAGCGCCCAGAGTAGGAGCTAAACGTTGCTCAGGATCGACATTTAAACTTGGATAATTTTGGGCTTATCGAGGTAAATATCTTGTCTCCCTATTGTAATTGAGTTTATATACTATTGAAGTATAAGAATTAAGTATAAGTTATATACGGGAAGGTATATAAGAAGGAATTATTTGTACTTACATGGGATTTGTATTCTGATGAGACTTGTGAACTTTGTGGGTAGGGAAGTCACGCCCATTTTTCGTAGAATCTTGTATCTAGATTTATTCTACCGAGTAGTCAACACATTGATAGACTAGTATAACCGTTATAGGTTGAAGTACTGCGAGTAGCGTATTCTACTCGAAGGGTGGAAAAGGATAGCAGGATTACAGTACTTTGGAGCTATTTGCTAATAGTCGATAAATCGTCGCGAGGTATGTGATTCTTCCTATCCTCTTAAACATGATATTTTAAAAGAATATATTTAGTACGGTAGACGTACGTGTGTTAACTGAACGTAGTTTTACGGCAATGTCTTTTGACTTAAGCCTGAATAATAAGAATCTTGAAGTATTTCAAGAGAATTAAGAACCGTTTTTGAAAGAAGAGTAATACTTGGTTTTAAAAGCTTAAGAGTTATACTAGCTTTATGGGAAGTTAGGTATAACGACTTAAGAGAGATAAAAAGAATGGTTTATTGATTTTAGAAGTTAAGAGACTTGATCTTAAAAGATAAGAGACTTGACTTAATTGAATTGATATGAATTTTGTTAAAAAGTGTGAAACCTCATTCGTGAGTAATGAGTACTTGATTTTTAAAAGGAATAATGTTTTACTGATTTCGGAAATCAGAATGAGTATCGAACGAACCACTGCAGCGTTAATAAAGGGAAATATTTTGACTAATAAAGTATTATTAAAACCAGTAGAAACCTTCATCTGCATGAAGCTAAGATGAGACAAAATGATAGTACATTTCTAGATCATGTTCGCTTTAATAAGATTGTTATGAACAAGAATAACCTACTCACACATAAGGCATATGTTTCTCAAATTGTTTTAAAAGAGAAATATATTCTTAAGTGATTAAGACTATGAACTATGAAACCTTTCGAAAATGAGAAACTTGAGCATTTGAAATTAGGCAAATTTGAACGTTTGGAAAATAATGTTGTTACTTGATTTTACAAAAGGAAGTGTTTTGGTTTACTTAAAAAGATAGTCACTCTATTTTTATACTACTGGTATTGCGTGACTTTTGTGAAAGAAACGGATCTTTTAAAAGAGTTATTGTATGAAGTACTTTGGGGATAAAAAAACCCGAACTTGCTAACATAAAGTAGAGAGTACCTTGTGTGAATAACTTGATTGTGTTGGTTTGTGATAGCCTTGTAATACTTTCTTGTTGATTTGATAAGTAAACATGTTAGGATGCTACGTGTGTTAGTATCTTGTGATGTTTGTGTAAAGGGGTTTCCCTTGTTGTGCTTATGTTGTTCAACGATAAGCTATTATGTTAGTATTACATCACTCACCTCTTGACATGATTCCGGGGGTTAAGCTGCCCTCCGATGCGGGGTAGACTCAGGCGGGTCTGTGTGACCTATGATTCGAGAATACCTCATGCTGGTCTGTGTGACCTATGCGGAGCTACGAGAGTTCCAGGTTAGTGTGCGGGGTTATACCTCATGCGGTCTATGTGGCCATGCGGTGCGAGTCGGGGCGTTGCGGGAGTAGCTACCGATGCGGGGAATACCTCATGCGGGCCATTGGGTGGCCTATGCGGAGTGCGGGAAGTTCGGGACTAGACGCGACATTAGATCTGCGAGCGAGTGACCGGCGATCATGTGGCGGTGCAGACAGATCTCATAATACTTTATGACCTTGTTGATGCGTAGGTTTTAGTAGTCGGCTATGCCTTCGTACTTACCGTCACGGTTTTATTATGACACAGGTGGGACACGGTGTTCATGTATTCCTTGGTGCTTTTATATCATAGATCACGGTGAGGAAGGTATTCCACGGGCATGATTGATGTTGTGGGCGTGAGACCCATAGTTGTATTTGAGTGATGACTTGAGGCGTGAGTCACGACTTGACATGCTTATTTGTATGACGTAGTTTGGTTATCATATATGGCTCTGCTTTATATAGACTACTATGATTTCATTCTGATATTTTGATTTCACATACTTGGTACTGTTATCGACCTCGCTTGAGGCTGCGTTCATGCCGCGGTAGAGTACACCATGTTGATCCTCGCTCTTAGGATCACGGTTCGTTTTGGGAAGCTCCGTTTCTCGGAGGCTTATCGATGGTATAGTCCTGTCGTTGTAGGTACTACATTCGGGGTATGGCGCCCTGTCCGCCATTGTTATCATATCATTCTTAAGTGCATGAAATGCTGTGGCGAGTTTGTAATAGGGATGTAAATCGGATTCAAGTTATATATATATGTCGTAAGGCAAGTTTTCTCAGATAAACTGTTTTACACTTCATATTATTTCATGTCATGTTTTATATTCCGCTGATTACTCTGATGTATGTCTACTTGGGTGCCCGGGTTAAGGCACCAGTCACGGGCCCGGGTTCGGGTCGTGACAATATCACCTACCCCCCTCTGACTTGTTATGATGCCGGGGGTTAAGCTGCCCCCCGATGCGAGGAATACCTCATACGGGTCCATGGGACCTATGCGGAGCTGCGGGAGTTCCAGGATTGTGGTGCGAGGAATACCTCATGCGGTCTATGTGGCCATGAGGACTGCGAGTCGGGGCGATGTCGAGGATTAGCTACCCTCGATGCGAGGAATACCTCATGCGGGCCTAGGTGGCCTATGCGGACTGCGGGAGTCCAGGATTAGGCTCACATAATGATACTATGGGCGATTGGTCTTGCTTCGATCATTAGCGTCCTAGAAAAGACCAGTTACATTATGTCTATTTTTGCTCTTGTTTATGATGTGGCACTATGTGCGGTTAACTTGGTTGTTTCGTGCATATTTGTGAATTGGTTTTAAAATGTTATAGTTATATATATATATCAGTATTTTCAATTTCACATACTTGGTACCTGTTATCGACCTCGCCCGAAGTGCGTTCATGCCGCGGTAGAGGTACATCGATCGTTGATCCTCGCCGTAGGATCACGATTCGTTTTAGGAAGCTCCGTTTATCAGAGGCTTATCTTTTGGTATGATTCCCTGAGATTGCAGGTACTTGTACATTCAGGGGTATGGCGGGGCCCTGTCCCGTCCGAGTTGTTATAGAAATTCTTAGAAGTGCATGAAATCTTGTTGTGGGCGGGGTTTGTAAAGGATGTAGCTCAAGTTTTGGTTTATATATACATGCCGAAAGGCGACATTTTCTTGGTTAGACTGTTCTTACTCTTTATTGTTTCATGTCTTTGTTTTTATATTCCGCTGGTTACTCTGATGTATATCTACTTGGGTTCCCGGGTAAGGCACCAGTCACGGGCCCGGGATCGGTTCGTGACAAAAGTGGTATCAGAGCAGTTAGTCCTCGGAAATTGTCTAAGACCGTGTCTAGTAGAGTCTTGATTATCGGTGTGTTGTGCACCACATCTATAATCAGGAGGTTGCAAGACATTTAGGATTGGTTTCCATTCTTCTCACTCTGAGATCGTGCCTTAGAGTTGTGTTATAAGTTGGACCACTGCGTACTTCTTTACGATTATGCCTCTGCGAAAGCGGCGGGGCCCGAAGGGCAAGAAGCGGCGGCTGCGAGTAGAACACGAGAGAATGCGAGGCACGAGCCCGGCCATCACCTGAGGTGGTGCTTCATTTAGAGAGTCCTGTGACGTCGCCAGCCCCAGCATAGTTTAACACAGCGGCGATTCCTCTGCGGCGGTATATGAGCCTTGATTCCACGGCCGGAGGCGAGTATGAATTACAAAGGGTGGACTGTTACTAGCTAGGATGTTAGCAAGCAGAGTATAGAGTGCATCGATATATCACGCCTGAAGCGATTATCTAGTAAAGGGTGTCTGAGTAGCTCTTGATCGAGCATGGACATTGCCGCGTCTGAGCTTATACGCAGTGGTGAGAGCGTAGAGATCGATGGATTAACCAAGATCGTGAGAAGAGGGCGAGCAGCGAGTCCTTTGGTAACTTTCGGCGGACCTCGCCGTGAGCCCGGTTATGCGCCTCCGCCCGATCTGAGTGGTCCTCGCGAGCTTGGGGCGTTCGGAGTATGCGAGGAGTTGGTCGAGCTCGGGGTTTTGGTTCCGCGATTTACATAGGTTCTAGGCCAGTTGATTTTCCATCCGGTGTTACCGCGGTGGTAGGCGTCATTCGGAAATATCGTCTTTTCACCAATGCTTGTTTTACTGCGGTCGGCGGGAGCCATGTGAGAGAATGTCCTAGTAGGAGGGATACGGTGGGATGACTCGACCTACGGTCGGTTCTGGTTGATGGTTCGGAGAGAAAGAGGTGTTATCCAGAGGAGGCCACCCCCACCTCGGTGTGGCCGTTGTGGTAGGTGTCATCGTAGGGAGTGTCGTACTAATTCGACAACTTGTTATTCTTGCGTCCAGTAGGGCCATTTTGCGAGAAATTATCCGACCAGAGGTGGCGCGGATGTTATGACTCAGCCTTCGGTATCAGCGGCTGGTTCATCGCCTTCTTTTGCTATGCCTGCGGTATGGGACTATGATTAGAGTGAAGCAGTAGTTACAGATATATCCTTAACCCTCTAGAGATTTGTATGCGTGATATGATGATTTTATATTAAAGTGTTATGTTTGGATAAGCACTGTGTAAAATTGTGATTTAGAGAACATGGTTAGTTGAGAAGGTAAGTTTAGGAGCAGGGAAATTGTGAGCCTTAGAATATTATAACAGTTGATACCTTAGATGTGAGGTCGTCTTGAGTAAAAGATTTTACAGTTAGTCTTTGTCGAAGTACTTGGTATGCGTGAAATGTAATGTGGGATAATAACATAGGTCGAGAAAGATAAAATTGGTAATATTCATGACTAGAATAGCTAAGATTGTCCCGGACATGGAACAAGAAATTAGAGCGATAATGGGTCGGGATGTGGCAAGATCGTGGGTCAACCGCGGCCGGATTGAGGTGGGGTCAGTTTGAGGTAGTCCGCTGGGTGATAGGATCACGAGGTGTTAGGCCAGTTTAGGTAACCATCGTACGATTTCGTGGATGCATTCGACCAATAGTCGGGCCGATGAGGTCAGCCCATCTTGTCTTTCAGTCAGGACTGTTTACTTGGCGGAGGGTTATGCGAAATGTTATATATCAAGAAGGTTGTAAGGCTGCACGGGGTTTCTACTTTTATTTTATGACGGGCAGTGAAGCCCAGTATACGGTTTTTTTTTTTTTCTGGAGGTTTTACCAGGCGGGGTTAGGAACTCAGGTGAGTCTTAGTATTGCATGCACCCTCGGGCCGACGGACAAACAACACGTTTTATCCAGACAGTTGAGGATAGGTTACGGGCCGGTGTTTTGACTTCAGCGGAGCGGTGAGGATTATTTGCCTCGTGTTGAGTGAGTATTATAATAGCTACCATTTCAGTGTTCGGATGGCGCCTTATGAAGCCTTGTATGGGCGGAAGTATAGGTTGCCGGTCGATTGGTTCGATGTTAGCAAGGTTCAGATAGCTGGTCCATACTTGATTCAGCAGAATGTGGATAAGGCGAAACTTATCCAGAAGAGGTTATTAGAAGCTCAGAGTCAACAGAAGTCTTACGGATAATCGGCGTCAACACTTGGAGTTCAGGTTGACGGTGGGTCTTCTTGAAGGTACCACCCCGGAAAGATGTGACGAGATTTGGAAGCGGAAACTTAGCCCAGTACTTTGGGCCTTTCGAATCATTTGTAGAATAGGCGGGTTGCCTATAAGTTAGCTTGCCGTCCGACTTAGGAGCGATGCGTTGATATTTCATGTTGCTATGATTCGGAAGAGTATCGGAGATCCATCCAGAGTGTTCCCAGTTAATGACAACCAAGTTGAAGATAGTAACCCCGAGATTTTAAAAAAAAAACTGAAGCAATGACAGAAATGTGATACGTATAGTAGAAAGAGTTCGAGTATACGAGGAGGGTACGACGAGTAAGAAAAGAGGCGAAGATGTGTGAAGAAGATGGAAGTGTCCGTTTTATAAAGTAAAGATGTGAAGAAAGTATCCTTTGGACCATGGGTGGAGCTAAAAGTATTGTTATACGCTTTAGAGATGATTCTTCGTTGGCTCGGATGTGAGTTTTTGCGCATACGTTGTGTTATGGCCATGAGTGGCATAATTGGTTTCGTAAGTATAGTAGGGAAGACTATACCGGCACAGGTATGTTTAGAGACTTAGAAGGAACATTTAGGACGAATGTTTCTAAGGAGGGGAGAATGTTATACCCCGTAGTTCCGGAGTATGTATGTAAGGACGTACGTACGAATGTATAAACCCTAATTAGGTTAAGGATGAAGTTGAGAATTTCCAACGGAAAATATTCCGAACCTTGTGAAGGAAATTATTTTACGTTTTCAATATTTTAACCGATTATGGAATTTTTCCGAGAGATAAATATTTTAGACCAATAGGAGGGCGACATGTGTCACCCCAAGATGCCATGTGGACGTTTTTTTTCAAGACTAGTGGGCAAGACAAGTGGCCAAAAGTCTTGCATGGTGGTGGACGGTTTTGGGGCAATTAGTGGGCAAGTCAAATGGCCAAAGTCTTGCATGGCTTTTGTAGAACAAGTGTAGAAAGGAACCTACACAAACAATCTCTACCATACACATGTTTCAATCCTAACCCTTGGTTGTACTATATAAACCCCTTTAGTTGATGAAAATCTTCCACACTTAGTATATTTCAAGACTTGAAAATATTCCCCTCTCCCTCCTTCTTATTTTGCTCTCGTCAATTGCTCCCTCCCCTAGCCAAATGTTGTCCAAAAATTCTTAAACTTATAAGTGTTCTTCCTTAATGTGTTAGGAAGATTATTAACCAAGAGTTAGACAAGATTTCACACCCCTAGCCTCAAAAACCCCCCCTTGGCCGAGAGTGGGCAGATTTTCGGGACTGTTTTGGACAGATTTTTAGTCAAATTTGGAAGGGAAAATCTCCTAGCATATTAGGAGTTTTTGGGTGTTTCAAAAGCCTAAAATTAAGTTCGTCGAGTATAGTTTCCAACGCAACAAACCTCTCGTCGATAGGACACTGGAGTAGAGAGTTATCGACGTTACAAGTTCAGCTGATGAAGCAGTGGCTAAAAATCTGGACAGTCACGTTTTTTGGGCTATTTTGAGGTAATGAACCTTAACCTCTTTGTGAAGTTGATTATTATGTATATATGGATATTATACATATATTGGAAGTATATTATGGACTATAAGATATAAAGAAAGATTTGGATCTTGTTAAGATGTTAAAAGGAGAATTGGCATATTATCCATTAAAATGGTAAAAATGTATCAATTACTTACTAAGAGGTTAACAACAAAGGAACTATAACTTATAATAAGATTGGAATATAAGTTGAAGGACTAATTAAGTAATTGGATAAGTAAAATTGTAAAAGTTGGCCAAGGACCCCAACTTAAGGACCGTATCTACTTTGGACCGTATCTACTTTGGACCGTATTTACTTTGGACCGTATTTACTTTGGACTGTATTTACATTATTGTTATGAAGGAGAGATTTTTAATCGCGTTCCGTTTGGGCGTGTTATCCCCTTCTTTAGTTATTATTGTTATGAAGGAGAGATTGTTAATCGCGTTCCGTTTGGCGTGTTATCCACTTTATTTAGTTATTATTGTTATGAAGGAGATATTGTTAATCGCGTTAGTTTGGGCGTGTTATCCCTTCTTTAAATTTGATTATTGCACCTTAATTATAGTATGTTAATTACGGTTATCGCCTTGGAAAAGGTGGAAAATTGAGTAGAAGCGGGAGGTCTTTGAATTTTCCGTAGGATATGGAACCTTGCTCTTAGAAATATCCTACGAAGAGATCTAGAGGTTAATGGACGTTTCACGCCATTATAGGTGGAAGTACTACAGTGGCGTATTCTACTTGAAGGGTGGAAAAGGGCTAGCAAGGTTATAGTACTTTGGAGCGTTTTGCTAATTGTCGATAATCGTCGCGAGGTATGTGAACCTCTTCCTATCCTTTCTAGCATGATTATTGTAAACTATGTAGTACGGTAGACGACGTGTGCTAAGCAATTTGGTTGGTTTAAAACATAAAGTGTTATAATGGCTTTATGGGAAGTTAATTATAACAACTTTATGTAGGTAAAAGAATGGTTTACTGATTTTTAAAAAGATAAGAGACTTGTCTTTGTTTTTATATTCCACTGGTTACTCGGATGTATATCTACTTGGGTGCCCGGGTAAGGCACGATCACGCCCGGATCGGTCGTGACAGATTCCTTTGCTTGCTTCATGGCTAAGACTTCCTGTCCATCACAATTTAGGGGGGGTATTTCCTTGGTCTCGTCAAGTCGTAACCCGATTATTCTCTCCCAGCTCGTAGAGCTTATAGTCAGGTGTTCAACCTCAATTCACGGTATTACATAATCCAATGACTTGTCAAGATTCCTTATCGTTCGAGTGTCTACTCGTCTTTCCTTTATAAGTTATTTCAAGTTGTCCTGGGGTCCCTTACCCCTCCGTATTTTCTTACTATCTTTCTTGTCAGTATTGATGTGTCACGACCCGACCCCGGGCCGCGACTGGTGCCCTGTCTGGGCACCCTTCTAATCATACAACATAATAAACTGCGGAAGATAAATAACACTTTTTTTTTTAAACCAAGGCCAAGCCGATAAGGCTGCCATAACATAAAAATTACCCGAAAGGGTCTACACTGTTTAACAATGTAAAAACAACTCTAGTCAGTCCAGCCCACAAATTAATACAGACCTCTAAGATTTGAACAAATACTATGACGGGACAAGGCCCCGTCGTACCCCTGAATATACATAGCCATGACATCTCCGGAACATTGGAGCCATCTCAAAATGCTGAACCAGGGCAAACCCTTACCGTTATGCCTCCGCGTAGGGCAAACCCGGGCCCAGGAGGGCAAGGCAGCCGAGGGAGCTGCGAGTAGAGCACAGAGGGTTACAAGGGCACAGGCCCAATCATCACCTGGGGTGGTGCTTCATTTGGGGAGTTCTGCGACGTCACCAACCCCAGCAGAGTTTAGCACGGCGGCAGCAGTGCCTACTGCGACCTTGATATATGAACCTTCGGCCGGGAATGGAGAATATAGATTGCAAAGAGGCGACCCTGTTACTAGCTATGGATTTGGCTACCAGAGAGTATACCGATGTACCGCGAGTCTTGATGAATATCTAAGAGAGGGTCGTGTAGGAGTAATTCTTCAGTTAGGTTTGAGCATGGCCTGCGTACGGGCTTATGCGCAGCAGGCCAAGAAACGTAGAGATCGACGGGTTAACCAAGGACAACAGAAGAGGGCCAGAACAGCAAGGTCCTTTGGTAACTTTCGAGGAAAACCACCTCAGCAGCAGATCAGATATGCACATCCACCAGTATAGAGTGGTCCTCCACGGAGTTCAGGACGTTGGGGATAAGCCGAAGTTGGTCAGAGCTCCAGAGCTTCCGGTTCACAATGTGACAGGCGTCATCCCGGGGAATGTCGTCTTTAAGTTGGTACTTGTTTTACCGGCGGCCGTCAGGGCCATGTGTCGAAAGGATGTCCTAGTAGGAGGACTCAGCCTTCAGGATCGGTGGGTAGTTCGTCATCTTCCCTAGCTATGCGCCCTACGGGGTAGGTTTGATTAGAAAGACTAAGGGGAGTGAAGCAGTAGATACAGGTATATCCTTAACCCTCTAGAGTTTAATATGTATGATGAGATGAGTATATCTTAAGTGTTATGTTCAGATAACATAAGTGTATTGTGATTAGAAATCATGGTTAGTTAACCGGGAAAGATTGGGGGATAAGAAAAAGTGTGAGCCTTAGAGCTTTATACGTAGAGACCTTAGAAGCAAGGCCATCTCGAGTAAAAGATTTATACTTTTACGTTTAACCCTTTGCCTGAGTGCATGGTGCACGTGAGCTATGTTTGTGGGATAAGTCCCCGAGTAGTGTGGAATGAAAGAGGTAGTTGAGCTAAGAAGACCGCTAGGTTTTCGTAACGTGATTAGTGAGATTGTTAGGATCGGGAGCAAGTGTTTTACCGAGAGTGGGTCGGGTTGAGGCGTACGCGGTCAACCCGCGACCGTTTTATGGTGTCGGTTGTGGTGGTCCTCCGGTGGTAGGTCACGAGGGTGTTAGGCCCAAGTTTAGTTAACCATCGACGAGTTCGTAGATGCGGTCGACCGATGTCGGGCGATGAGGTCGATCCTCTTGTCTTTTAGTCGACCGTTTACTCGGTAGTAAGTTATGCGAGATGTTTATATCGTGGAGGTTGTAAGGTGCACGAGGTGCCCGCTTTTACCTTATGACAGTGAAGCCCGTGTTTTGGCTACTTTTGGAAGTTTTACCAGCGGGGTAGGAACTCGGTGAGTCTCGAGTCGCGTTCGCCTCGGGCGATGTTGGGATTTCGCGGGTAGTGAGGATTGTTGTCTCCTGTTGAGGGAGTGTATTATAGCTACCATTTCAGTGTTCGGATATTTCCTTATGAAGCCTTGTAGGGGCGGAAGTGTAAATTGCCGGTTGATTGATTCGATGTAGCAAGGTTCAGATAGTTGGTTCATACTTGTTCAGCAGAATGTGGATAGGGTGAAGCTTATCCAGATGAGGTTATTGGCAGCTCAGAGTCAACGGAAGTCGTGCGGATAATCGACGTCGACACTTAAAGTTCAGGTTGACGGTCGGAATTCCTGAAGGTACCACCCCGGATAGGGTGTGACGAGTTTTGGAAAACAGAGGGAACTTAGCCTGAGGTACTTAGAGCGTTTTCAGATCCGTTGGAGGTTAGGCCAGGTTGCCTATAAGTTAGCTTTGACGTCCGACGTGGGAGGAAGTATGTCCGGTCTTTCATATTGTTATGTTCGGAAAAGTATCGGAGATCCATCCAGAGTGTTCCCAGGTAATGATGACCAAGTTGGAGATAGTGACCCCGAGATTTTGGAACAAGCGATGGCGAAAATGTGGTAAGTTATGAGAAAGAGTTCGAGTGTACGAGAAGGGCACGGCGAGCAAGAGAATAGAAGTTGTCACGACCCGTTCCGGGGCCCGTGACTAGTGCCTTACCCGGGCACCCAAGTAGTCATACATCAGAGAAAATCAGCGGAACATAAAACAATAACATGAAGTCAATGCAATAAGACGAGTGAAATAAGAAGATGGGCTAACCAAAACGGTTACCTTCAGTATATATAAATAGCAATTTGAACAGTTACATCCCATTACAACCACCGCCACAACGAATCTGCACCTCTACGAATGATATGACAACAACGACGACGGGGCCGTCATACCCACGAATGTAGCACCTACAACAACAGGACTATACGAATAAGCCTCGAGAAGCGGAGCTTTCCCAAACGCTGAATGTGACCCAAGAGCGAGGATCAACGGCGTGTACCTTTACCTGCGGCATGAACGGCCCAAGGAGGTCGATGCAGTACCAAGTATGTGAAATCAAAATACTGTAAATGAAATCATAGTAGTCTATATAAAGCAGGAGACATGTATGATAACCAAACTACAGTTCACAATAAATAGCAGTTATGTCAAGTCATGGACTCACGCCCTCCAAGTCATCACTCAAATATAACAATGGGTCTCACGCCCGCATCAATCATGCGTGGAATACCTTTCTTCGCCGATCATGATATGAAAGCACGAGGAATACATGAACACGAGTCCCACTCGTGTCATCATAAAACCGTCGGTAAGTGAAGGCATAGCCGACTACTAAAACCCCAAGACAAACAAGGACATAAATCGTATCACGAGATCTGTCTGACCGTCACATGATCAAAGCCGCCACTCGCCGCAGATCTAATGTGCGCGTCTAGCCTGGAACTTCCCGCGACTCCGCATGGCACATGCAGAACGCGTAGAGGTATTCTCGAATCATAGGTCACACAGACCGCTGAGTCTACCCGCGTCGGAGGGCAACTTAACCGGAATCATAGGTGATATGATACTAACATAATGACTTATCGTTAAACAACATAAGCAACAAGGAAACCCTTTACACAAACATCACAAGATACTAACACACGTAGCATCCTAACATGTTTACTTTATCAAATCAACAAGAAGTATTGCAAGACTATCACAAACCAACACAAGTTATTCACACAAGGTACTTTCGCTTTATGTTAACAAGTTCGGTTTTATCCCCAAAGTACTTACATTAACTCTTAAAAGATACGTTGCTTTCACAAAAGTCACACAATACGTAGTATATAAAAATAGAGTGATTATCTTTTGAAGTAAATCAAAACACTTCTCTTTGTAAAATCAAGTACAACATTCTTTTCCAAGCGTTCAAGTTTGCCTAATTTCAATTACTCAAGTTTCTCATTTTGAAAGGTTTCGTAGTTCATAGTTTTAATCCATTAAAACAATTTGAGAAACATATACCTTATGTGTGAGTAGGTTATTCTTGTTCATAATAATCTTATTACTGACCATGATCTAGGAAATGTAATATCATTTTGTCTCATCTTAGCTTCTATGCGGATGGAAGTTTCTATCGGTTTTAATAATACTTTATTAGTCAAAACATTTCTTTATTAGCGCCATTGGTTTGTTCGATACTTATTCGATTTCAAATCAAGAAACATTACTCCTTTTAAAACCAAGTACTCATTACTCACGAATGAGGTTTCACACCTTTTAACAAAATTCAATTAAGTCAAGTCTCTTATCTTCTTAAATCAATAAATCATTCTTTTATCTCTCTTAACCGTTATACCTAACTTCCCATAAAGCTAGTATAACTCTTAAGCTTTTAAAACTCGATTATTACTCTTACATTAAAAAAATGATTGATATTCTTTGAAATACTTCAAGATTATTCAGCTTAAGTCGAAAGACATTGCGTAATTATTATTCGTGCTTAAGTCAGAAGACATTGTCGTAATTATTATTCGATTAACACACGTCACCGTACTATATATATATTCTTTAAAATATCATGCTCAAGAGGATAGGAAGAGTCACATACCTCGTGGCGATTATCGACTATTAGCAAAATGCTCACGGCTATAACCCTTAGCCTTGTCACCTTCCAAGTAGCACATGCTACTACAGAACATTCAACCTATAAAGGTTATACAAGTCTATCAAAGTCTAGACTACTCGGTAGATTATTCTTCTGATGTGATTTCAGTTCAAGTCTTTTCTGTAATATCCTTCTATTACAGTTCAAATCTCTTCTATGAATCTTATATTCATTTATACAACTACAGTATGTTATTTCCAATTACAATAGAGGGATAAGATTATTTACCTCGATAAGCCCAAAATTATCCAAGTTATAAAGTCGATCCTGAGCAACGCTTAGCTCCTACTCCGGGTGCTCCAACCCGCTCCAAACAACCCTTTAGAAGTTCTACGCAACTTCTTAAATACTTCAACCAACTGTGAAGATTTTCCCTAGGGTTTTGGTTTGAGACAAAAAGGACATAAGGTAGTATTTCCGGGCTCTACGTATAGAGGTATCTTTGGAATACTACAAGGTATACGACTAAGGTAATTTGGGTATAGTAACAATACTTTGGAGAGTATTTCTACCAAGAGGGGGGTGTATTTATACGATACAACACCACAAGGGGGGGGTGTATACCCCTCGGCCAACCCCACTAGGAGGGGGGGTACTCTCGGCGAGGGGAGGACTCCCGGCGAGGGCCTCATGAGGGGAGGAGGCTGGGGCGAGAACACACGAGAAGAGGGGAAGGGATTGTCAAGACTTAGCACAATTTTTGGATGAAGACGTTCATCAAAGGGGAGGGGTATTTATAGGTCAAGCAAAGGCCAACCAATGGCCAAGATCAAACCAAGTGTCATGCAAGTGTAGGGCTAGGATTCACCCAAGTACACCTTATCCATCTACCACACAAATATCACAAAATATCCTACCTACTCCCACTCCAATCGCCCAACATTGCCGTCAAAGCCCACCAATTAGAGGGTGCCAAGTGTCGCCCTCGTTGGTCCAAAATGTTCGTCTCTCGGAAAAATCATAAAAATTAGAAATGACATAGCGTAATTTACCCTACGCGAGTTGTGTAAAGCGTTTAAAAACGACTCTAATTGGGTGTTGTGCACAAAATAAATCGCCCAACTTTTAAAGTTCAAACTTTTCTCGTCGTCAGCGTACATACTCGGAAATACGGGGTATAACATTCTCCTTAGAAAACATGCGTCGAATGTTCGCCTAAGTCTCAAAACATACGTGCGCCAGTATAGTTTTCACTACTATACTTATGAGAACAATCCTGCCACACCTTGGGTGGGAGTTTTTGTAAGTATAGCAGTGAAGACTATACTGGCGCATGTTTATTTTGAGACTTAGAAGGAACATTCGGGACGAATGTTTCTAAGGAGGGGAGAATGTTATACCGTATTTCAGTATATGCGTGAGGACGCGTGAAAAGTTTGAACTTTAAGTAGGCTTGGACGAAAATATTTTGTGCACAACACGATTAGAATCGTTTTGACTTAAACATTTTACATAACTGCGAAGGAAAATTCGGCTATGTCATTTTTAATTTTGCGGATTTTTCCGAGAGACGAAATGTTTTGGACCAACGAGAGGCGACACTTGTCACCCTGTTGGTGGAGTGTGGCGGCTTTGGACGAAAACAAGTCTTGGGTTGGTAGGATATTTTGTGTGTTAGATGGATAAGGTGGGACCCACACACACTTGTCCAAATCCTCACCCTACACTTGCCTACTACTTGGCATGATCTTGGCCATTGGTTGGCCTATAAATACCCCTTAGTCAAGACATTTCTTCATCCACAAACCATTTTCTATGTCTTGAAAATCCCTTCCCCTCTTGGTAGTGTTTCGCCCAAACACCCCTCCCCTGAGAAGGCCCTTGGCCGAGAGCTCCCCCTGGCCGAAAGTATCCCCTCCTAGTGGTGCTAGTGGGGTACCCCTGCGTAAGTAGTTATTCTCATAAAATACACCCTCTTGGTAGAAAATACTCCCAAAGTATTGTTACTATACCAAAATACCTTAGTAGTATACCTTGTAGTATTCCAAAGTTACTCTATACGTAGAGTCTGAAATACTACCTTATGTCCTTTTTGTCTCAAACTGAAACCCTAAGAAAAATCTTCATAATTGGTTGAAGTATTAAGTAGAAGTGCGTAGAACTTAAGGGTTGTTTGGAGCGGGTTGGAGCGCAGAGTGAGCTAACGTTGCTCGGGATCGACATTTAAACTTGGATAATTATGGGCTTATCGGTAAATATCTTGTCTCCTATTGTATTAGAGTTTCATACTATTGAAGTATAAGAATTGAGTATAAGTTATATACTGAGGAAAGTATATAAGAAGAGAATTGAGCGTAATAGAAGGATATTACTGAAAAATCGAACGAAATCGCATCAGTAGAATATTAATGTAGAAGTTGATAGACTTATATAACCATTATAGGTTGAATGTTCTGCAAGTAGCATGTACTACTTGAAAGGTGGACAAGGCTAGCCGGGTTATAACCGTGGAGCGTTTTGCTAATAGTCGATAATCGTCGCGAGGTATGTGATTCTTCATATACTCTTGAGCATGATATTTTAAAGTATATATATAGTACGGTAGACGTTCGTGTGTTAACTGAATAATAATTACGGCAATGTCTTTTGACTTAAGCCTGAATAATCTTGAAGTATTTCAAAAGAATACTCAATCATTTTTAACAGAAGAGTAATACTTGGTTTTAAAAGCTTAAGAGTTATACTAGCTTTATGGGAAGTTAGGTATAATGTCTTAAGAGAGATAAAAAGAATGTTTTATTGATCTTAAAAGATAAGAGACTTGATCTTAAAGGATAAGAGATTTGTCTTAATTGAATTAATCTGAATTTTGGTAAAAAGAGTGTGAAACCTCATTCGTGAGTAATGAGTACTTGGTTTTTAAAAGGAATAATGTTTCTTGATTTGGAAATCGAGAATAGGTATCGAGCAGACCAGCGGCGCTAATAAAGGGAAATGCATTGACTAATTAAGTATTATTAAAACCATGAAACCTCTATCTGCATGTAGAAGCTAAGATGAGACAAAATGATATTACATTTCCTAGATCATGGCTGCTGTTATAAGATTGTTATAAACAAGAATAACCTACTCACATATAAGACATATGTTTCTCAACTGGTTTTAAAAGAGAATTATATCATTAAGTAATTAATACTATGAATTACGAAACCTTTCGAAAAATGAGAAACTTGAACATTTGAAATTAGGCAAACTTGAACGTTTGGAAAATAATGTTGTTACTTGATTTTACAAAGGGAAGTGTTTTGGTTTACTTAAAAGGATAGTCACTCTATTTTCATACTACGGGTATTGTGTGACTTTTGTGAAGTAACGATCTTTTAAAGAGTTAATGTATGAAGTACTTTGGGGATAAAAACCCGAACTTGTTTAACATAAAGTAGAAAGTATCTTGTGTGAATAACTTGATTGTGTTGGTTTGTGATAGCCTTGTAATACTTTCTTGTTGGTTTGATAAGTAAACATATTAGGATGCTACGTGTGTTAATATCTTGTGGTGTTTGTGTAAAGGGGTTTTCCCTCGATCGCGCTTATGTTGTTTAACTATCAGCTGTTATGTTGGTATTGTACCACTCACCTTGACATGATCCCGGGTTGCCGCCTCCGACGCGGGGTATATCTCAGCGATGCGGGACCATGATTCGAGAATACCTCACGCGGGTCCAGGACTATGCGGAGCTACGGAGTTCGAGGTTAGTGTGCGGCCTTTATGGTCATGCGGTCTATGTGGCTACGCGGATGCGAGTCGTGCAGATGCCAGGGTAGCTACCACCGATGCGGGAATACCTCACGCGGGCCATTGGAGTGGCCTACGCGAGTGCGGGAAGTTCCAGGCTAGGCGTGCACATTAGATATCTGCGAGCGGCCAACTTTGATCATGTGACGATGCAGACAGATCTCATGATACGCTTTATGACCTTGTTTATGCGGGTTTTAGTAGTCGGCTATTCCTTCGTACTTACCGTGACGGTTTTATGATGACACAGTGGGACCCGTGTTCATGTGTATTCCTTGGTGCTCTTATATCATGCTGGCGGCGATGAGGAAGGTATTCCACGAATGATTGATGTTGTGGGCGTGAGCCCATTGTTATATTCGAGTGATGACTTTGAGGCGTGAGTCCCCGACTTGACATGATCGCTATTTATTGTGGCGTAGTTTGGTTATCATACATGTCTCGCTTTATATAGACTACTATGATTTCATTTACGGTATTTTCGATTTCACATACTTGGTACTGTTATCGACCTCGCCGGGGCTGCGTTCATGCCGCAGGTTGAGGTACACCAGTCGTTGATCCTAGCTCTCAGGGTCACAGTTCAGCGTTTGGGAAGCTCCGTTTCTCCGGAGGCTTATCAGTGGTATAGTTCCGCCATTGTTGTCATGTCACTCTTAAGTGCAGTAATCGTTGTGGCGAGTTGTAATGGGATGTCGTTCGGTTTTAAGTTGATTTACATATATGCCGGCGGCAAGTTTTCTCAGTTCTTGTTTTACATTTTTGTTATTTCATGTCTTGTTTTATGTTCGTGATTACTCGATGTATGTCTACTTGGGTGCAGGGTAAGGCACGATCCACGCAGGTTGGTCGTGACATTAACCTCAGAGATTAGTACGTATGATAAGATGAGTATACCTTAAATGTTATGTTCACATAGCATTGTGTTAATTGTGATTAGAAATCATGGTTAGTTAACCAGGGTAAGATTGGGGATAAGGAAAGTGTGAGCCTTAGAGCTTTATACGTGGAGACCGTAGAGGCGAGGCCATCTTGAGTAAAAGATTTTTGTTATGTTAACCTTTATCTGAGTGCATAGTACACGTGAGATATGTACGTGTGATAAGTCCCGTGGTATGAAATGAAAGAGGGTAGTTGAGCTAAGAAGACTACTAGGTTTTCGTGACTTGATTATGGGATTGTTCGGATCGGGAGCAAGTGTTTGGCGCGATGGCGGTCGATTCATGGACGATGCGGGTCAACCGCGTCTGTATGGTGGTGGGGTCAGTTTGGGGTGGTCCCGCTTTGTGATAGGGTCATGAGGGTGTTAGGCCCAAGTTTAGTTAACCAGCGTACGAGTTCGTGGATGCGTTCGACCAGTAGTCGGGCCGATGAGGTCAGCCCATCTTTTCTTTTAGTCAAGACCGTTTACTCGGCAGAGGGTTATGCGTGATGTTATATCAGAAAGGTTGTAAGGCTGCACGAGGTGCCTACTTTCACATTATGATGACAGTGGAGCCTGTTCACGGTGTTTCGTTTTCGGAAGTATTACAGCGAGGTTAGAAACTTCGGGTGAGTCTCGATGATCGCATTCACCCGGGCGGTGTTCGGATTTCAGGGGTAGAGGTGAGAATGGTTGCCTCCTGTTGAGAGAGTGTTTTATAGCTACCATTTCGGTATTCGGATGTCGTCTTATGAAGCCTTGTAGGGGCGGAAGTGTAAGTTGCCGGTCGATTTGTTCGATGTTGGCAAGATTCAGATAGTTGGTTCATACTTGTTTCAGCAGGATGTGGATAGGGTGAAGCTTATCCAAAAGAGGTTATTGACAGCTCAGAGTCAACAGAAGTCGTGCGGGTAATCGGCGACGACGCTTGAAGTTCAGGTTGACGGTTGGTCTTCTTGAAGGTATCACCCCGGAAAGGGTATGACGAGTTTTGGAAAACAGAGGAAACTTAGCCCGAGTTACTTTGGGCCTTTTCAGATCATTTGGAAAATAGGCCAAGTTGCCTATAGGTTAGCATTGCCGTCCGACTTAGGAGGCAAGACGTCCGCCTTTCATGTTGTTATGTTCGGAAAAGTATCGGAGATCCATCCAGAGTGTTCCCAGTTAATGATGATCAAGTTGGAGGTTGTAACCCAGAGATTTTGGAAACAGAAGCAGTAACAAAAATGTGATAAGTTATGAGAAAGAGTTCGAGTGTACGAGAAAGTGCACGAGTAAGGAAGAAGCGAGCATGTGTTAAGAACATAGATGTGATCATTTCTTTGTAAAGTGAAGGTCACGAAGGAGTATCTTTTAGCCCTTGGGTGGGAGTTTTTGTGATGTTAGAGGTAATTCCTCGTGGACTTGAATTAAGTATTTGCGCGTGTGTTATTTTATGGCCAGGTGTGGCATGATTGTCTTTCGGGAGCATAGTAGTGAAGACTATACTGGCGCATGTATGTTTTGAGGCTTAGAAGGAACTCGTGACGAATGTTTCTAAGAAGGGGAGAATGTTATACCCCGTATTTCCAGAGTATGTACGTGAGGGCGTACGTACGAAAGTTTTAGCCTTAAGATAGGCAAGGTCGAAAATTTTGTTCACAACTACCGAAAAGAATCGTTTTCCGACGAAACGTTTTCCGGACTTTGCGAAGGGAAAATTACGGCTATGTCATTTCTAATTTTTGCAGATTTTTCCGAGAGACGAAATATTTTGGACCAACGAGAGGGCGACACTTGTCACCCTCAAGTGGCGGATGGAGTGGACGATTGTGGGACGTTTTTCTTCCATGTTTTGTTGCCTAAAACTTGGGTCAATGTTTGTGAGGGATTTGTGGAGTAGGGTTAGGGTGCACTTGGGCAAATCTTGACCCTCCACTTGCCCCCACTTGGCTTGATCTTATCCATTGGTTTCCCTATAAATACCCCTTACCCTTTGTGAAGACTTCATCCTCACAATGTTTTCTAAGTCTTGAAAGTCCTCTCCCCCTTAGTGTAGTGTTTTCGTCCAAGCCTCCCCTCCCCTGTGAGGCCTTTTGGCGAGAGGTACCTCCACTCCTAGTGGTGTTGGTAGAGGTACACCCCTACCTTGAGTTGTTCTCGTAAAATACACCCCCCCCCTTGGTAGAAAGTATTCTCCAAGTATTGTTACTATTCCAAAATATCTTAGCCTTATACCTTGTAGTATTCCAAAGTTACCTCTATACGTAGAGCCCGGAAATACTACCTTATATTCCTTCACCACAAAAACGAAACCCTAAGGAAAACCTTCATAGTCGGTTGAAGTGTTAAGTAGAAGTTGCGTAGAACTTCTAAAGGTTGTTTGGAACGGGTTGGAGCGCCCAGAGTAGGAGCTAAACGTTGCTCAGGATCGACATTTAAACTTGGATAATTTTGGGCTTATCGAGGTAAATATCTTGTCTCCCTATTGTAATTGAGTTTATATACTATTGAAGTATAAGAATTAAGTATAAGTTATATACCAGGAAGGTATATAAGAAGGGAATTGAACTGTACTTACATAGGACTGTATTCTGATGAGACTTGTGAACTTTGTGGGTAGGAAGTCTTGCCCAATTTTCCGTAGAATCTTGTATCTAGATTTATTCTACCGAGTAGTCTAGACATTGATAGACTTGTATAACCGTTATAGGTTGAAGTACTGCGAGTAGCGTATTCTACTCGAAGGGTGGAAAAGGATAGCAGGATTACAGTACTTTGGAGCTATTTGCTAATAGTCGATAAATCGTCGCGGTATGTGATTCTTCCTATCCTCTTGAGCATGATATTTTAAAGAATATATTTAGTACGGTAGACGACGTGTGTTAATCGAGCGTAGTTTTACGGCAATGTCTTTTGACTTAAGCTGAATAATAAGAATCTTGAAGTATTTCAAAAGAATTAAGAACTGTTTTGAAAGAAGAGTAATACTTGGTTTTAAAAGCTTAAGAGTTATACTAGCTTTATGGGAAGTTAGGTATAACGACTTAAGAGAGATAAAAAGAATGGTTTATTGATTTTAGAAGTTAAGAGACTTGATCTTAAAAGATAAGAGACTTGACTTAATTGAATTGATATGAATTTTGTTAAAAAGTGTGAAACCTCATTCGTGAGTAATGAGTACTTGATTTTTAAAAGGAATAATGTTTTACTGATTTCAGAAATCAGAATGAGTATCGAACGAACCACTGCAGCGTTAATAAAGGGAAATATTTTGACTAATAAAGTATTATTAAAACCAGTAGAAACCTCCATCTGCATAGAAGCTAAGATGAGACAAAATGATAGTACATTTCCTAGATCATGGCTGCTTTAATAAGATTGTTATGAACAAGAATAACCTACTCACACATAAGGCATATGTTTCTCAAATTGTTTTAAAAGAGAATTATATTCTTAAGTGATTAAGACTATGAACTGCGAAACCTTTCGAAAATGAGAAACATGAGCATTTGAAATTAGGCAAATTTGAACGTTTGGAAAATAATGTTGTTACTTGATTTTACAAAAGGAAGTGTTTTGGTTTACTTAAAAAGATAGTCACTCTATTTTTATACTACGGGTATTGCGTGACTTTTGTGAAAGAAACGGATCTTTTAAAAGAGTTATTGTATGAAGTACTTTGGGGATAAAAACCCGAACTTGCTAACATAAAGTAGAGAGTACCTTGTGTGAATAACTTGATTGTGTTGGTTTGTGATAGCCTTGTAATACTTTCTTGTTGATTTGATAAGTAAACATGTTAGGATGCTACGTGTGTTAGTATCTTGTGATGTTTGTGTAAAGGGGTTTCCCTTGTTGTGCTTATGTTGTTTAACGATAAGCTATTATGTTAGTATTATATCACTCACCTCTTGACATGATTCCGGGGGTTAAGCTGCCCTCCGATGCGGGGTAGACTCAGGCGGGTCTGTGTGACCTATGATTCGAGAATACCTCATGCGGAGTGCATGTGACCTATGCGGAGCTACGAGAGTTCGAGGTTAGTGTGCGGGGTTATACCTCATGCGGTCAATGTGGCTACGCGGATGCGAGTCGGGGCGTTGCGGGAGTAGCTACACTCGACGCGGGAATACCTCATGCGGGCCATTGGAGTGGCCTATGCGAGTGCGGGAAGTTCGAGGACTAGACGCGCGCATTAGATCTGCGCGAGTGAGTGGCCGATCATGTGGCGGTGCAGACAGATCTCATGATACGCTTTATGACCTTGTTGATGCGTGGGTTTTAGTAGTCGCCTATGCCTTGCATTTACCGTGACGGTTTTATTATGACACGGTGGGACACGGTGTTCATGTGTATTCCTTGGTGCTTTTATATCATAGATCACGGCCGGTGAGGAAGGTATTCCACAGGCATGATTGATGTTGTGGGCGTGAGACCCATAGTTGTATTTGAGTGATGACTTGAGGGCGTGAGTCCCTGACTTGACATGACTGCTTATTTATTGTGAACTGTAGTTTGGTTATCATATATGGCTCTCGCTTATATAGACTACTATGATTTCATTTAGTATTTTCGATTTCACATACTTGGTACTGTTATCGACCTCGCCCGAGCTGCGTTCATGCCGCAGGTAGAGGTACACCAGTGTTGATCCTCGCTCTTAGGATCACAGTTCAGCGTTTTGGGAAGCTCCGTTTCTCCGGAGGCTTATCAGTGGTATAGTCCCCTGTCGTTGTAGGTACTTACATTCAGGGGTATGGCGAGGCCCCATCCGCCATTGTTGTCATATCATTCTTAGAAGTGCAGTAAATCGTTGTGGCGAGTTTGTAATAGGGATGTAACTGTTCGGATTCAAGTTATATATATATGTCGTAAGGCAAGTTTTCTCAGATAAACTGTTTTACACTTCATATTATTTCATGTCATGTTTTATATTCCGCTGATTACTCTGATGTATGTCTACTTGGGTGCCCGGGGTAAGGCACCAGTCACGGGCCCGGGTTCGGGTCGTGACAATATCACCTACCCCCCTTGACTTGTTATGATGCCAGGGGTTAAGCTGCCCCTCGATGCGAGGAATACCTCATGCGGGTCCATGGGACCTATGCGGAGCTGCGGGAGTTCCAGGATTGTGGTGCGAGGAATACCTCATGCGGTCTATGTGGCCATGAGGACTGCGGGAGTCCAGGACGATGTCGAGGATTAGCTACCCTCGATGCGAGGAATACCTCATGCGGGCCTAGGTGGCTTTATGCGATCGCGAGTCGAGATTAGGCTCGCATAATGATACTATGGGCGATTGGTCTTGCTTCGATCATTAGCGGCCTAGAAAAGACCAGTTACATTATGTCTATTTTTGCTCTTGTTTATGATGTGGCACTATGTGCGGTTAACTTGGTTGTTTCGTGCATATTTGTGAATTGGTTTTAAAATGTTATAGTTATATATATATCAGTATTTTCAATTTCACATACTTGGTACCTGTTATCTTGACCTCGCCGGGGGCTGCGTTAAATCTGCGGTAGAGGTACATCAGTCGTTGATCCTCGCTCGTAGGATCACAGTTCAGCGTTTTGGGAAGCTCCGTTTATCCGGAGGCTTATCTTTTGTGTCACGACCCATTCCGGGGCCCGTGACTGGTGCCTTACCGGGGCACCCAAGTAGTCATACATCAGAGTAATCAGCGGAAATATAAAACAAGACATGAAACAGTTTATAAAATAAGACACAGTTTATGTGAGAAAACGTCGCCTTTCGGCATATATATATAAACATGGTTTAGCAGTTACATCCGATACTGTACAACATGACTACAGACCTCTATGGAAATATACAACTATGGCGGGACAGGGCCCCGCCATACCCTGACTGTACAAAACTATCTACAACAGGGAGATCATACCCAAAAGTAGAGCCTCCGGAGAAGATGGAGCTCCTGACACCAACGCAAGAGATCCTAAGGATGTGGATCTAGCACCTGCTTGCCCTTACCTGCGGCATGAACGCAGCCCAGGAGGTCGAGACAACAGTACTAAGTATGCAGCGTAAAGAAAGTACTTAAATGAAAACATATCATTTTTAAAACCGGTTTACAAATATGTATGAAACAACGAGAAACCGCGCATAGTGCCACATCACAAACAAGAGCAATAGGTAAATCTATGTGGTCTTTTCTAGGTCGCGAATGATCAAGCAGGGGCCAATTGCTCGTAGTATCACCATGCAAGCCTAATCATGGACTCCGTAGTCGCATAGGCCACTCACATAGGCCGCGTAGGGTACGTAACCCGCATCGAGGGTAGCTACTCCTCGGCATCGCCCTGGACTCGTAGTCCGCACGGCCACATAGACCGCATGAGGTATAACCCGCATCACTAACACGGAACTCCGTAGCTCGCATAGGTCCTGGACCCGCATGAGGTATTCTCGAATCATGGTCCTGCATCACCGAGTCTACCCGCGTCGGAGGCGCCTTAACCCCCGGTAATATGTCAAGAGGTGAGTGATATTACACTAACATAACAACTTATCGTTAAACCACATAAGCACAACAAGAATACTCTCTTATACAAACGTTACAAGACACTAACACACATAGCATCATATCATGTCTACTTATCAAACCATCTTATTATTCTTTTCACTTCATATAAGTCTGTTATAAACACATAGGCAAACTGTTTCTTTTATCATTCTTAAGTGGTTATACTTAACTTCCCATAAAGCTAGTGTAACTCTTAAGCTTCTGTTTTTAAAAACCATTTAGTTCTCTTCTGTTAAAAAAATGATTCAAAGATTCTTTTGAAATGCTTTCGATCTTTATTATTCAGGCTTAAGCGTGAGGCATTCGTAAGTATTATTCAGCTTAAGCGTGAGGCATCGTAAGTATTATTCGATTAACACGTACGTCTACCGTACTACATATATATTGTAAAATATCATGCTTTAGGAAGAATCACATACCTTCTCGTGAAAACCACCTGCCAAGTTGAATATGTCGCGCGCAGAGACTCAGCCTATAATAGTCAGACACGTCTATCACCGTTCAGACTACTTTGTAATCAGTTCCAAACAGAGGGTGCTATATCCTACGGACAATTGGGCAGCACTTCCCTACGGTGAGCTACTCAAGTCTCATTGAAAACAATTCTATGTAAGTACAATTTGATTATTCTTCTTTTAAACCCTTATCTTGTGATAATTCAATTCTATTATGTGATATTCTTCTAAGTATTTAATACTTATTCTTATACTACTACGATGTATTCTCTAATTCAAAAGAGGTTAGGATTATTTACCTCGGTAAGCCCAATAATATCCTAGAAAAGTCGCGCTGAGCAAGGTTTAGCTCCTAAGTTATGCGCTCAGAGCTCTAAGAAACCTTAGAAGTTCTTCAAAAATTCGACTAAGGACTAAGGGATTTGGGCTAGGGTATTTTGGGCATTATAACAATACAAGAAGGCAACTTTTCTACCAAGGGAGGGGGGGTAGGTTTCGGCTAGGCTAGGGGGAGGGGTTGCCTCGGCCAAGCTTCAAAATGGGAGGGGGGGTAGGAGGTTTTGGACGAAAAGCTTTAGAGAGAGGGGGAGGGATTTTTCAAGACTTGGAAATTGATTTGTGGATGAAGAACTCTTCATCTAAAGGGGGGTATTTATAGGTCAAGAAGTGGCCAACCAATGACCAAGATTAAGCCAAGTGCTAGGCAAGTGTAAGGCAAAGATTAGGGCAAGTGTCCTTATCCATCTACTACACAAAATATCCTACCTAATCCTTGACTTGTGCCAAGGCACAAAAAACGTGCAACTCTATCCCCAATTCGTCCAATGGACGATTTCAAGTCCACCAATTGGAGGGTGCCAAGTGTCGCCCTCCCGTTGGTCCAAAATGTTTCGTCTCTCAGAAAAATCCGCAAAAATACTAAATGACATAGCCGGAATTTTCCCTACGAAAGCTGTGGAAACGTTTCGTCGGAAAACGATTCTTTTAGTGAGTTGTGCACAAATAAAAACGTCCAAGGCTTAAACTTTTAAGGCCAAACTTTCGTACGTACGCCCTTACGTACATACTCCGGAAATACGGGGTATAACATTCTCCCCCCCTTAGAAACATTCGTCCCGAATGTTCCTTCCCAAGACAGTTAACGATAAGATTCTTCATAACTTAAACAGTTGCAAATGCCACACACGACCACAGAACAACACTTAGGCATAAACGATAACGAAGATTTACAAGTAGGAAAGTGAATTACCTGGAGGTGTGGGCAATAGGTGAGGATACTTCTGCCTCATGTCTTCCTCGGCTTCCCAAGTCATCTCCTCCCTGAGCTCGTTCGCACAAGACTTTGTGGAAGCCACGCCTTGGTCGCAGACGCCTAACTCCGACGATCGATTATCGCCATGGGAACCTCTCATACGATAACCCTGGTCACTGGACATCGCCAATCGGGTGTACCCTAGATGGATCCTCGATACATCTCCTCAAAGATAGATACGTGAAACACGGATGCACCGCCTCCAGATCGGACGGCAGATTCAACTCATAGCAACCTTGCCTACCTGCGGACAATCTGAAACGCCCAATGTACCTTGGCCGAGTTTCTTCTTCCGAATCTCATCACACCTTCATGGGTGACACCTTCAGAAAACCCAATCATCAATCGCGAACTCGGATGCCGACGACGATGATCTGATACGACTTGCCGACTCGGCTGTCGAAGACGCCTCGGATAAGCTTCAACTTATCCACCGCCGCACCAAATCTGGTCCCACTAGCTGCACCTCGCCCACATCGAACCAACCTATAGGCGATCTGCACTTCCTCCCATACAAGGCCTCATAAGGCGCCATCTAAATACTGGAGTGGTAGCTATTATTGTACGCGAACTCAACTAGAGGCAAATGATCCTCCCAGCTACCACTGGTCGATAACACAAAGCTCGCAAGATATCCTCGCAGTCCGGATAGTGCGCTCGGCTTTGTCGTCTGCGTGGATGGAATGCAGATTGTGCTCACTGCGTCCTAAACCTCTCGAAAGACCTCCGAAGTTAGCGAAACGGGCTCCTGCATGCGATATGATCAGTAGGGACTCCATGCGATCGACGATCTCTGATGTAAAGTCCGCATAATCCTCAGAAAAAGTCGCCCCGCGGGAAGAAAGTGGGCTGATTTCACACCGTCGACGATAACCCATATAGAATCATGTCTCCTCCGAGTGCGAGGTAATCGTGATAAAATCCATGTTGATTACCTCCCACTTCCGTCGGGATCTCAATCGTCGCAACAAACCACCGTGCCTCGGTGCTCTACCTTCACTGCGACAACACGGCACCATCGAGCTACGAACTCGCAACGCCCCTCTTCAAGCCATCCCACCAATACACGTATCTAAGGTCGTGGTACATCTTGGTCGACCACGGATGGATAGTAACGCCGCTACTGTGCTTCCCAGAACTCTCAAGTCCTCAAACATCCGGAATACACACGCCTCAAACCTTAGCACCCCATGGTGCTACCTCAAAAGGACCGCGCCTCACGAAGAGTCAGATCACGATATCGAATCAAAGCGGATCTCGAGCTGTTGCCTCTTCACCTCCTCGATGATGGAAGACTCGGCAACCTCACGAACTCTAACCCCATCGCTATCGTAATCAATCAAACGGACACAAAGGCTCGATAACTGTTTTAAATCACGAACCATGTCCCTTCTCTCTAGATGCACATCTGATAGGCTCCCCATCGACCTACGACTAAGAGCATCTGCCACAACATTGGCCTTCCCCGGGTGGTACAGGATATCAACATCGTAATCCTTAAGCAATTCTAACCACCGTATCTGTCGTAAGTTCCGCTCCCTCTGGCTGAAGATATACTGGAGGCTCTTGTGGTCTGTAAAAATATCCACGTGAACCCCATACAAATAGTGCCTCGGATCTTCAAAGCGTGAATCACACCGCCAACTCCAAATCATGGGTGGGGTAGTTCCTCCGTGTTTCTTGGTGTCGGGATGCATATGCAATAACCCCGCCATGCCGCATCAACACACATCCCAACCCGATGCCCGACGATCACAATACGACATAACCATCCGGACCTCCGGAAGAGTAAGAACGGGGCGGTCGCCTCTCTTCAAGAATCGAAACCCCGCCACAAGCATCACCATCAAACTTGCGCCTCGAGTCGGCTAGTCAATGGTGCGTAGATAAGCAAACTTCTCCACGAACGCCGATAATATCTGCAAGGCCCGAGCTGCGAACCTCGCCGGAGTAGTAGGTCAAGGCCAACTCCTGACTGCCTCGATCTTGGCTGTATCTACCTGAATACCATCAGCCCCGACAATATGCCCAAGAAAAGCCACCGAAGTTAACCAAAACTCACATTTGGAAAACTTGGCGTCACAATGCTAGTCGGAGAATCGGCCAAGATCTCAAATGCTCTCGCCTGAGCGAGAATAAACCAAGATATCATCGATGAACACTATCACAAACGGGTCCAAAAATGGTTTGAACACTCGGTTCATCAAATCCATGAATACCGCGAGCATCGGTCAACCCAAAAGACATGACCACGAACTCACAATGCGTCTCGGTCGGAATGCAGTCCTAGGGACATCCACCTCTCTGACTCGCACCTGATGATAGCCCGATCGCAGATCAATTTTGGAGAAACATCTCGCGCCCTGCAACTGGTCGAACAAATCATCAATCCTGGGAAGGGGGTATCTGTTCTTAATGGTCACCTTGTTCAGCTGCCTGTAATCAACACACATGCGCAGCGCCCTTCTTCTTCACGAATAATGCGCTCCCTGGGAGAAACACTAGGCTCGATGAAGCCCTTCTCCAAAGAAATCCCTGCCGATCCTTCAACTCTCTCAACTCGGCGTGTGTCATTCAGTATGGCGTAATGGAAATAGGCCGAGTGTCCGCAATATGTCTATACAAAACTCAATCTCTCTCTCGGGAGGATACGGAGGTCGTGCGGAAACACGTCGGGAACTCTCGACCACCGAATCGACGGAAAATCTGGTACCGCAGCCTTGAGATCAAACACGAACGAGATGGTAGATATACCCCTTCGCACCATCTTCCTAGCCTTGAGGTAGGAAATAAACCTACCCTCGGCGATACCGTGCTCCTCCCACTCAACAACCGGCTCTCAGAAACTGGAACCGTACTACTCTCTCTGCAGTACATTGGCGTAGCAAGAAGCCAGCCACCATCCCCATGATCACGCCGAAGTCAATCATCTCCAACTCTATCAAGTCGGCCAGGGTCCGGATCGTAAATGGTCACAGGCAAGCTCTATATACCCGCCGAGCTACCACCGAATCACCCATCGGCGTAGCTACCTCGAAAGGGTCTATGGACTCGTGCTCTATCCCTATCCTACTAGCAACAAGGGAGATATATAGGGCGAGTAGATCGGATCTATCAAAGCATACACATCAAACCCGAGCGATAAGGTACCGTGACGACATCAGTGAGGCCTCCCGATCTGTCGGCCGGACAAAGCATAAATGCGGTTCGAGGACCGCTAGAATCGGGACCGCGCCACGACCTGCGCGACCTGGGTCCATGAGTACCTTGCCCTCGTGGCGAGTAGCTGTCGGGGATGAAGAAGACGGCGAAAAGAACCTAGGTGACCCTACCATCAAGATCGCCGCGGTGGACGGTTCCTCGATAGTGACCTGCGGCCTGGCACAATCAAACAAGCTCCGTAGCACCATAACTCCCGGTGGGATCTACGCACGGCCACACCGAGGGGTGGTCCCGATCGCGAGACTTCGCCGCTCGACGTCTCAAGTCCTGGGGCCTGTGCGCCTCGAATATCTGGGTCTTGAGGGCGGTGCGAGTGCTCTGGTGGCGTGGTGCAAATCTAGATCTGCGAGGCCGCCACCACGATAAACACCAAAAGACCTGCCGTCCGGCCTTCTTCGCTGCCGCTGTCAACCCGTCGGTCTCTACGATCCTCACATCCAAGAGCATGAGCCTGCATGCGGGTAATGTCCATACCCGGCTGAAGAGAAACACCCGCACATGACTCGGCCATATAATCATCTAGCCCAGTGACGTAGCGGTGCACCCTATCCTCCATATCTGCTACCAATGCTGGGACGTATCGAGCCAATGAATCAAACTCGACATTGTACTCCCTGACAGCGGTCGTCCTCTGCGCCTCGGCATAAAAATCTATCACCGCACCCTCCTCATCCGCGAGGCAAGAAGTGAGTGAGAAAGCCTCGAGAACTCATCCCAGTAGCTGGGGGCGTGCTCTCCCGGATAACTCCCATGAATCAAACCAATCGATTGCGGTATCACGCAATTTATGTGAACCAAAGATCACGGACTCGGTCTCGGCGACGATCACTCTCAAAATCCTCTGTGACGGCGGATGAACTCCTGCGGATCATCCTCCCTCGACCGTAAAACTCGGCGGCTACAACTCAGGAAGTCTCGTAGCCTCAAACTCGCCTCGGGTGAACCACGCGACGCAATTTGGGCTGGCTTCTGCATCGGCTGTCCTCGTATGCGCCACGATCTGGCGATGGTGGGCCATCTCCTTGTACCCTAACTCCTCCGCCCCAGGCTGTGGGACAGGAGGTGTGGGTACTGTGGTCTCTGCTGGGGCCGGCGGCGTCGTAGAACTCGCCGTCTCTGGTATAGACTGGGCCCGAGCCCTCGTGACTCTAGGTGTCCCACTAGCAGCTCCCTCGGCTGCCTTGCCCTTCTGGGCCCGGGTTGCCTTACGTGGAGGCATAACTGTTATAGAAAAGGAATACGTTAGAGGGGTCCAACTTTAACACAGCTCTAAAGCACGATCTCAGAGTGAGAAGAATGGAAACCAATCCTAAATATCCTATAGCCTCCTGATTATTGGTGTGGTGCACAACACACCGATAATCAAGACTCTACTAGATACGGTCTGTAGACACTTTCCGAGGATTAACTGCTCTGATACCACTTTTGTCACGACCCATTCCGGGGCCCGTGACTGGTGTCTTACCGGGGCACCCAAGTAGTCATACATCAGAGTAATCAGCGGAAATATAAAACAAGACATGAAACAGTTTATAAAATAAGACACAGTTTATGTGAGAAAACGTCGCCTTTCGGCATATATATATAAACATGGTTTAGCGCTTATATCCGATCTTGCATAACATGACCACAGACCTCTATGGAAATATACAACTATGGCGGGACAGGGCCCCGCCATACCCTGACTGTACAAAACTATCTACAACAGGGAGATCATACCCAAAAGTAGAGCCTCCGGAGAAGATGGAGCTCCTGACACCAACGCAAGAGATCCTAAGGATGTGGATCTAGCACCTGCTTGCCCTTACCTGCGGCATGAACGCAGCCCCCCGACGGAGGTCAGTACAATAGGTACTAAGTATGCGAAACTGTAAAGTACTTAAATGAAAACATATCATTTTTAAAACCAGTTTACAAATATGTATGAAACAACCAAGGAAACCGCACATAGTGCCACATCACAAACAAGAGCAACAATAGGTAACTTTAATGAGTCTTTTCTAGGCTGCGAATGATCGAAGCAGGGCCAATTGCCCGTAGTATCACCATGCAAGCCTAATCCTGGACTCCCGTAGTCCGCATAGGCCACTCACATAGGCCCGCATAGGGTACATAACCCCGCATCGAGGGTAGCTACTCCTCGGCATCGTCCTGGACTCGTAGTCCGCATGGCCACATAGACCGCATGAGGTATAATCCCGCATCACTAACCTGGAACTCCCATAGCTCCGCATAGGTCCCCTGGACCCGCATGAGGTATTCTCGAATCATGGTCCTGCATCACCGAGTCTACCCGCGTCGGAGGCGCCTTAACCCCCGGTAATATGTCAAGAGGTGAGTGATATTACACTAACATAACAACTTATCGTTAAACCACATAAGCACAACAAGAATACTCTCTTATACAAACGTTACAAGACACTAACACACATAGCATCATATCATGTCTACTTATCAAACCATCTTATTATTCTTTTCACACTTCAATATAAGTCTGTTATAAACACATAGGCAAACTGTTTCTTTTATCATTCTTAAGTGGTTATACTTAACTTCCCATAAAGCTAGTGTAACTCTTAAGCTTCTGTTTTAAAAACCATTTAGTTCTCTTCTGTTAAAAAAATGATTCAGTATTCTTTTGAAATGCTTTCAGATCTTTATTATTCAGGCTTAAGCCGTGAGGCATTGCCGTAAGTATTATTCAGGCTTAAGCCGTGAGGCATTGCCGTAAGTATTATTCAGTTAACACATGTACGCGTCTCACATTTACATATATATTGTAAAATATCATGCTTTAGGAAGAATCACATACCTTCTCAGCGAAAACCACCTGCCAAGTTGAATATGTCGCGCGCAGAGAATCAGCCTATAATAGTCAGACACGTCTATCAACGTTCAGACTACTTTGTAAATAGTTCTAAACAGAGGATTCTATATCCTACGGAAAATTAGGCAGCACTTCCCTACCCGGTGAGCTACTCAAGTCTACTGTGAAAACAGTCCTATGTAAGTACAATTTGATTATTCTTCTTTTAAACCCTTCTACTGTGATAACAGTTCAATTCTATTCTGTGATATTCTTCTAAGTATTTAATACTTATTCTTATACTACTACAGTATGTATTCTCTAATTCAAAAGAGGGTTAGGATTATTTACCTCGGTAAGCCCAATAATATCCTAGAAAAAGTCGCGCCTGAGCAAGGTTTAGCTCCTAAGTCAGACGCCCAGAGTCTAAGAAACCTTAGAAGTTCTTCACAACTTCTACTAAGGACTAAGGGATTTGGGCTAGGGTATTTTGGGCATTATAACAATACAAGAAGGCAACTTTTCTACCAAGGGAGGGGGGGTAGGTTTCGGCTAGGCTAGGGGGAGGGGTTGCCTCGGCCAAGCTTCAAAATGGGAGGGGGGGTAGGAGGCTTTGGACGAAAAGCTTTAGAGAGAGGGGGAGGGATTTTTCAAGACTTGGAAATTGATTTGTGGATGAAGAACTCTTCATCTAAAGGGGGGTATTTATAGGTCAAGAAGTGGCCAACCAATGGCCAAGATTAAGCCAAGTGCTAGGCAAGTGTAAGGCCAAGATTAGGGCAAGTGTCCTTATCCATCTACTACACAAAATATCCTACCTAATCCTTGACTTGTGCCAAGGCATAAAAAACGTGCAACTCTATCCCCAATTCGTCCAATGGACGATTTCAAGTCCACCAATTGGAGGGTGCCAAGTGTCGCCCTCCCGTTGGTCCAAAATGTTTCGTCTCTCGGAAAAATCCGCAAAAATACTAAATGACATAGCCGGAATTTTCCTACGAAAAGTCGTGGAAACGTTTCGTCGGAAAACGATTCTTTTAGTGAGTTGTGCACAAATAAAAACGTCCAAGGCTTAAACTTTTAAGGCCAAACTTTCGTACGTACGCCCTTACGTACATACTCCGGAAATACGGGGTATAACATTTTGGTATGATTCCCTGAGATTGCAGGTACTTGTACATTCAGGGGTATGGCGGGGCCATGTCCCGTAATAGTTGTTATAGAAATTCTTAGAGGTCTGTAGTACTGTTGTGGGCAGGGTTTGTAAAGGATGTAACTGTTCAAGTTTTGGTTTATATATACATGCCGAAAGGCGACATTTTCTTAGTTAGGGATCGTTTACTCTTTATTGTTTCATGTCTTTGTTTTTATATTCCGCTGGTTACTCTGATGTATATCTACTTGGGTGCCCGGGTAAGGCACCAGTCACGGGCCCGGGATCGGTTCGTGACAAAAGTGGTATCAGAGCAGTTAGTCCTCGAAAATTGTCTAAGACCGTGTCTAGTAGAGTCTTGATTATCGGTATGTTGTGCACCACATCTATAATCAGGAGGTTGCAAGACATTTAGGATTGGTTTCCATTCTTCTCACTCTGAGATCGTGCCTTAGAGTTGTGTTATAAGTTGGACCCTCCGACGCATTTCTTTTACCGCTTATGCCTCGCGAAAGGCAACCAGGGTGGCGAGAAGGGCAAGAAGCGCGCTGCGAGTAGAACACGAGAGTACGAGGGCACAGGCCCAGCCATCACCTGAGGTGGTGCTTCATTTAGAGAGTCCTGTGACGTCGCCAGCCCCAGCATAGTTTAACACGGGCAATGGCCTTCATCTGCGGCGGGGTATATGAGCCTTCAGTTCCATGACCGGGAACTGAGAGTATGGATTACAAAGGGGTGGACCTGTTACTAGCTAGGATGTTAGCAAGCAGAGAGTATAGAGTGCATCGATATATCACGGGCCTAGACGATTATCTAGTAAAGGGGTGTACAAGAGTAGCTCTTCAGTCAGGCATGGACATTGCCCGTGCGAGCTTATGCACGCAGATCGAGAACGTAGAGATCGATGGATTAACCAAGATCGTAAGAGGGCGAACAGCAGGGTCCTTGGTAACTTGGCGGACCTCGCAGGCCAGCAGTTATGCGCCTCGCCAAGATCTGAGTGGTCCTCCACAGGCTTCAGGACGTTCGGAGTATGCAGGAGTTGGTCAGAGCTCCAGGGTTTTTGGTTCACAGATTTACATAGGTTCTAGCCAGCCAGATTCAGTTTTCCATCAGTGTTCACCAGGTGGTAGGCGTCATTCCGGGAAATATCGTCTTTTCACCAATGCTTGTTTTACCTGCGGTCGGCAGGGCCATGTGAGGAGAGAATGTCCTAGTAGGAGGGATACAGGTGGGATGACTCAGCCTACCGTCGATTCTTGGATTGATGGTTCGGAGAGAAAGGGGTGTTATCCAGAGGAGGTCACCCCCACCTCGGTGTGGCCGTTGTGGTAGGTGTCATCGTAGGGAGTGTCGTACTACTTCGACAACTTGTTATTCTTGCGTCAAGTAGGGCCATTTTGCGAGAAATTGTCCGACCAGAGGTGGCGCGGATGTTATGACTCAGCCTTCAGGATCAGCGGCTGGTTCATCGCCTTCTTTTGCTATGCGCCCTGCAGGGCAGGACTATGATTAGAGTGAAGCAGTAGTTACAGATATATCCTTAACCCTCTAGAGATTTGTATGCGTGATATGATGATTTTATGTTAAAGTGTTATGTTTGGATAAGCACTGTGTAAAATTGTGATTTAGAGAACATGGTTAGTTGAGAAGGTAAGTTTAGGAGCAGGGAAATTGTGAGCCTTAGAATATTATAACAGTTGATACCTTAGATATGAGGTCGTCTTGAGTAAAAGATTTTACAGTTAGTCTTTGTCGAAGTACTTGGTATGCGTGAAATGTATTGTGGGATAATTCCATAGGTCGAGAAAGATAAAAGTGGTAATTTTCATGACGAGAATAGGTAAGATTGTCCCGGACATGGAACAAGAATTTAGAGCGATAATGGGTCGGGTTGTGGCAAGATCGTGGGTCAACCCGCAGCCCGGATTGAGGTGGGGTCAGTTTGAGGTAGTCCCGCTAGGTGATAGGATCACGAGGGTGTTAGGCCCAGGTTTAGGTAACCATCGTACGATTTCGTGGATGCATTCGACCAATAGTCGGGCCGATGAGGTCAGCCCATCTTGTCTTTCAGTCAGGACTGTTTACTTGGCGGAGGGTTATGCGAAATGTTATATATCAAGAAGGTTGTAAGGCTGCACGGGGTTCCTACTTTTATTTTATGACCGGCAGTGAAGCCCAGTATACGGCTATTTTCTTTTTTCTGGAGGTTTTACCAGGCGGGGTTAGGAACTCAGATGAGTCTCAGTATTGCATGCACCCTCGGGCCGACGGACAAACAACATGTTTTATCCAGACAGTTGAGGATAGGTTACGGGCCGATGTTTTGACTTCAGCGGAGCGGTGAGGATTATTTGCCTCGTGTTGAGTGAGTATTATAATAGCTACCATTTCAGTGTTCGGATGGCGCCTTATGAAGCCTTGTATGGGCGGAAGTATAGGTTGCCGGTCGATTGGTTCGATGTTAGCAAGGTTCAGATAGCTGGTCCATACTTGATTCAGCAGAATGTGGATAAGGCGAAACTTATCCAGAAGAGGTTATTAGAAGCTCAGAGTCAACAGAAGTCTTACGGATAATCGGCGTCAACACTTGGAGTTCAGGTTGACGGTGGGTCTTCTTGAAGGTACCACCCCGGAAAGGTGTGACGAGATTTGGAAAGCAGGGGAAACTTAGCCCAAGGTACTTTGGGCCTTTTCAGATCATTTGTAGAATAGGCCAGGTTGCCTATAAGTTAGCACTGCCATCCGACTTAGGAGGCAGTACGTTCGGTATTTCATGTTGCTATGATTCGGAAGAGTATCGGAGATCCATCCAGAGTGTTCCCAGTTAATGACAACCAAGTTGAAGATAGTAACCCCGAGATTTTTTTTTTTTTAAAAAAAAAACTGAAGCAATGTCAGAAATGTGATACGTATAGTAGAAAGAGTTCGAGTATACGAGGAGGGTACGACGAGTAAGAAAAGAGGCGAAGATGTGTGAAGAAGATGGAAGTGTCCGTTTTATAAAGTAAAGATGTGAAGAAAGTATCCTTTGGACCATGGGTGGAGCTAATAGTATTGTTATACGCTTTAGAGATGATTCTTCGTTGGCTCGGATGTGAGTTTTTGCGCATACGTTGTGTTATGGCCATGAGTGGCATAATTGGTTTCGTAAGTATAGTAGGGAAGACTATACCGGCACAGGTATGTTTAGAGACTTAGAAGGAACATTCAGGACGAATGTTTCTAAGGAGGGGAGAATATTATACCCCGTAGTTCCGGAGTATGTATGTAAGGACGTACGTACGAATGTATAAACCCTAATTAGGTTAAGGATGAAGTTGAGAATTTCCAACGGAAAATATTCCGAACCTTGTGAAGGAAATTATTTTACGTTTTCAATATTTTAACCGATTATGGAATTTTTCCGAGAGATAAATATTTTGGACCAATAGGAGGGCGACATGTGTCACCCCAAGATGCCATGTGGACGTTTTTTTTCAAGACTAGTGGGCAAGACAAGTGGCCAAAAGTCTTGCATGATATTACATGGTGGTGGACGGTTTTGGGGCAACTAGTGGGCAAGTCAAATGGCCAAAGTCTTGCATGGCTTTTGTAGAACAAGTGTAGAAAGGAACCTACACAAACAATCTCTACCATACACATGTTTCAATCCTAACCCTTGGTTGTACTATATAAACCCCTTTAGTTGATGAAAATCTTCCACACTTAGTATATTTCAAGACTTGAAAATATTTCCCTCTCCCTCCTTCTTATTTTGCTCTCGTCAATTGCTCCCTCCCCTAGCCAAATGTTGTCCAAAAATTCTTAAACTTATAAGTGTTCTTCCTTAATGTGTTAGGAAGATTATTAACCAAGAGTTAGACAAGATTTCACACCCCTAGCCTCAAAAACCCCCCCTTGGCCGAGAGTGGGCAGATTTTCGGGACTGTTTTGGACAGATTTTTAGTCAAATTTGGAAGGGAATATCTCCTAGCATATTAGGAGTTTTTGGGTGTTTCAAAAGCCTAAAATTAAGTTCGTCGAGTATAGTTTCCAACGCAACAAACCGCTCATCGATAAGACACTGGAGTAGAGAGTTATCGACGTTACAAGTTCAGCTGATGAAGCAGTGGCTAAAAATCTGGACAGTCACGTTTTTTGGGCTATTTTGAGGTAATGAACCTTAACCTCTTTGTGAAGTTGATTATTATGTATATATGGATATTATACATATATTGGAAGTATATTATGGACTATAAGATATAAAGAAAGATTTGGATCTTGTTAAGATGTTAAAAGGAGAATTGGCATATTATCCATTAAAATGGTAAAAATGTATCAATTACTTACTAAGAGGTTAACAACAAAGGAACTATAACTTATAATAAGATTGGAATATAAGTTGAAGGACTAATTAAGTAATTGGATAAGTAAAATTGTAAAAGTTGGCCAAGGACCCCAACTTAAGGACCGTATCTACTTTGGACCGTATCTACTTTGGACCGTATTTACTTTGGACCGTATTTACTTTGGACTGTATTTACATTATTGTTATGAAGGAGGGATTTTTAATCGCGTTCCGTTTGGGCGTGTTATCCCCTTCTTTAGTTATTATTGTTATGAAGGAGAGATTGTTAATCGCGTTCCGTTTGGGCGTGTTATCCCCTTATTTAGTTATTATTGTTATGAAGGAGAGATTGTTAATCGCGTTCCGTTTGGGCGTGTTATCCCCTTCTTTAAATTTCGGTATTATTGCACCTTAATTATAGTATGTTAATTACGGTTATCGGGCCTTGGAAAAGGTGGAAAATTGAGTAGAAACAGGGAGAGTCGCCGAATTTTCCGTAGGATATGGAACCTTGCTCTTAGAAATATCCTACGAAGAGATCTAGAGGTTAATAGACGTTTCATGGCCATTATAGGTGGAAGTACTACGAGTAGCGTATTCTACTTGAAGGGTGGAAAAGGGCTAGCAAGGTTATATTACTTTGGAGCGTTTTGCTAATTGTCGATAATCGTCTCGAGGTATGTGAACCTCTTCCTATCCTTTCTAGCATGATTATTGTAAACTATGTAGTACGGTAGACGTACGTGTGCTAAACGAATTTGGTTGGTTTAAAACATAAAGTGTTATAATGACTTTATGGGAAGTTAATTATAACAACTTTATGTAGGTAAAAGAATGGTTTATTGATTTTTAAAAAGATAAGAGACTTGTCTTTGTTTTTATATTCCGCTGGTTACTCTGATGTATATCTACTTGGGTGCCCGGGTAAGGCACCAGTCACGGGCCCGGGATCGGGTCGTGACAGATTCCTTTGCTTGCTTCATGGCTAAGACTTCCTGTCCATCACAATTTAGGGGGGGTATTTCCTTGGTCTCGTCAAGTCGTAACCCGATTATTCTCTCCCAGCTCGTAGAGCTTATAGTCAGGTGTTCAACCTCAATTCACGGTATTACATAATCCAATGACTTGTCAAGATTCCTTATCGTTCGAGTGTCTACTCGTCTTTCCTTTATAAGTTATTTCAAGTTGTCCTGGGGTCCCTTACCCCTCTGTATTTTCTTACTATCTTTCTTGTCAGTATTGATGTGTCACGACCCGACCCCGGGCCGCGACTGGTGCCCTGTCTGGGCACCCTTCTAATCATACTACATAATAAACTGCGGAAGATAAATAACACTTTTGTTTTAAACCAAGGCCAAGTCGATAAGGCTGCCATAACATAAAAATTACCCGAAAGGGTCTACACTGTTTAACAATGTAAAAACAACTCTAGCCACCCAGCATTAATACGGACCTAAGATTTGAACAAATACTATGACGGACAAGGCCGTCGTGCCCTGAATATACATAGCCATGACATCTCCGGAACATTGGAGCCATCTCAAAATGCTGAACCAGGATCCTAAGCTCGCGGATCCACAACTGTGTACCTAAACCTGCGGACATGAACGCAGCCCCCCGAAGTGAGTCAGTACAACAGGTACCGAATATGGAACGGAAAATAAGGTACAATAACAAATCATAACTGTACAAAAGAATGACAGGGGCAAGTATAAAGAAGGGGTAAATACCAGATCCTACCGTGTCATTTCCATCTCGTGAACTTAATCGTACCTTATTATCTTTTCCCATTTTTCCATAAGAGTATAGTCAAATTCTTACGTACATACTTAAGAAAAATCATCAAGTTCATAAACATATAACTTACGTATCTTGCATAACCTAATCCACCCCTTTATGGAGGAACGCCTATACTGTCGGCCCAATCTGGGACGCGATAGAGTCACATAAGTCTGCCCATAAATGTTATACCCCGTATTTCCAGAGTATGTACGAAAGGACGTACGTAGAAAAGTTTGGGCTTTAAAGTTAGGCATAGGTTCGATTTTTGTGCACAACACCCGGTTATAGTCGTTTTTCGACGAAACGTTTTACACAACTTGCGAAGGGAAAATTCCGGCTATGTCATTTAGTATTTTTGCGGATTTTTCCGAGAGACGAAATATTTTGGACCAACAAGAGGGCGACACTTGGAACCCTCTAATTGGTGGACTATGGGGCGGCATTTGAACGAAATGGTGAGTGGGAGTAGGTAGGATATTTTGTGATATTTGTGTGGTAGATGGATAAGGTGTACTTGGGTGAATCTTGACCCTACACTTGCCTTGCACTTGGCATGATCTTGGCCATTGGTTGGCCATGGCTTGACCTATAAATACCCCTCCCCTTTGAAGACTTCTTCATCCTAAAAATCTCTAAGTCTTGAAAATCCCTCCCCCCCTCTCTTGTAGTGTATCGTCCAACACTCCCCCTCCCCCTTTGAGAAGGCCTTTTGGCCGAGAGGTGCCCCACCCCCTCCTAGTGGTGCTAGCCGAGGGGTACCCCCCCTACCTTGAGTTGTTTTCATAAAATACACCCCCCCTCTTGGTAGAAATACTCTCCAAGTATTGTTACTATACCGAAATACCTTGGCCCAAATACCTTGTAGTATTCCAAGGTTACACTTATACTAAAAGCCCAGAAATACTATTATACTTTCCTTCAGTCACAAAACGAAACCCTAAAGAAAATCTCCATAGTTGGTTGGAGTATTAAGAAGAAGTTGCGTAAAACTTCTAAGGGTTGTTTAGAGCGGGTTGGAGCGCACGGAGTAGGAGCTAAACCTTGCTCAGGATCGACATTTAAACTTGGATAATTTTGGGCTTATCGAGGTAAATACTACTGTCCTTCTTTTGTAATTGGAAATTACATGTTGTAGGAATATATAGTTGAAGTATACTATATATAGAATTGAACATAGATTTTAAGAATGTCTTTTGACTTAAGCTGAATTTAAAGAAGAGAATCAATGTAATTACATGGGTATCAGACTTGTTATACCGTATTTCCATAGTATGTACGTGAGCGCGTATGTATTATAATTTGAGCCTTAAAGTTAGCTAGTTTCGAAATTTGTACACAAGTGCCGAAAAGAGTCGTTTTCCGACGAAACGTTTCCACAGCTTTCGTAGGGAAAATTCCGGCTATGTCATTAATTATTTTTACGGATTTTTCCGAGAGACGAAACATTTTGGACCAACGAGAGGGCGACACTTGTCACCCTCTAATTGGAAGGAGTGGACGACAATGTTGGACGAAAAAGTGGCCAATGGGTTAGGTAGGATATTTGTGCAAGTTGGTGTGGTAGATGGATAAGGTGCACTTGGCTTGATCCTAGCCCTACACTTGCCTTGCACTTGGCATCATCTTGGCCCTTGGTTGGCCTTCACTTGACCTATAAATACCCCTCTAGTTGAAGACTTTCTTCATCCAAAAACTTGAGCAATCTATCTAAGTCTCAAAATACTCCCTCTCCCTTGAGCTTTCGTCCACCACACCCCCCCTCCCCCTTTGAGAGCCCTTGGCCGAGAGCCACCCCCCTCCCCTTTGTGGTGTTTTGCCGTGGGGTACCCCCCCCTAGCATAGTTGTCTCGTATAAATACCCCCCTTTTGTGGTATAGAAATACTCTCCAAGTATTGTTATAATGCCCAAATACCTTGGCCCAAATACCTTATAGTTTTCCCAAGGTTACACTTATACAAAAGCCCAGAAAATACTATTATACTTCCCTCAGTCACAAAAACGAAAACCTAAGTAAATCTTCACCCGTAGTTGAAGTTATATGTAGAAGTTGGTTAGAACTTCTAAGGGTTGGTTGGAGCGGGTCGGAGCGCACGGAGTAGGAGCTAAACCTTGCTCAGGATCGACATTTAAACTTGGATAATTTTGGGCTTATCGAGGTAAACACTCTTGACCTTCTGTTGTAATTGGGAATTACATGTTGTAGGAAATATATAGTTAAAGTATACTATATATAGAAGTGAACATAGTTGTGCGGCAATGTCTTTTGACTTAAGCCTGAATAATACTTACGGCAATGTCTTGCGACTTAAGCCTGAATTTAAAGAAGAGAAGCGAATCGTAATTACATAGATGTATCAGATGAGACTTGTGTAGCGTTCGTGTAGTAGAACCGTACACGCCCGGTTAGGCGTGTTAACCCCTCCCCGGTTGGCTTGGTAGCGGCCTCGATAGATGAGAGATTTACGCTGTTTGTTGCGGGAAAGTCTTAGAATTTTCCGTAGAATATTCTACGCCGGGATCTAAAGATATTAATAGCGCTTTGTGGCCTCTATAGGTTGTAGTACTACGTGTGGAGTGATCTGCTTGAGAGTGTAGCCAAGCGGTTTGAGGTACTTGGGGCGTTTTGCTATTAGTCGATAATCGTCGCGAGGTATGTGAACCTCTTCCTATCTGTTCTAGCATGATATGTGTGTAACTATGTAGTACGGTAGACGCATGTATTAAATGTATTTGATTGTCTTTAAACATAAAGTGTTATAACGGCTTTATGGGAAGTTGGTTATAACGACTACATGTAAATGAGAAATGCTTTGTGGTTTTAAAATATAAGCGATTTGACTTATAACCGACTTGACGTAAAAGAACCTTGAAGTATTCTAAAAGATTAAGAAACCCTTTTGAAAGAAGTGTATACTTGGTTTGAAAACATAAAAGTTATACCACTTTATGAGAAGTTAGGTGTAACGCCTTATGAGATAAAAAGAATGGTTTAATGGTTTAGAAGTTAAGAGACTTATTCTTAAAAGATAAGAGACTTGACTTAATATGGATGTTTGTGTGAAACCTCATTCGTGAGTAATCGAGACTTGGTTTTTGGAAGGAATAATGTTTCTTGATTTGAAATCGAATGTGTATCGACAAACCACTGCGGCGTTAATAAAGGGAAATGTCTTGAATAATTAAGTATTATTAAAACAGAGAAACCTCCATCTGCATAGAAGCTAAGATGAGACAAAATGATATTACATTTCTAGATCATGGCTGCTAATAAGATTGATTATGAACAAGAATAACCTACTCGCCTAAGGCATATGTTACTCAATTGTTTTAAAAGAGATTAAGACATTGAACTATGAACTTTTCAAAAAAAAAGAGACTTGTGTAATTGAAATTAGGCAAACTGGAACTTTAGGAAAAAGAAAGGCATTGTGTTGTCTTAAAATGGTTTAAAACATAAGGTGTATAACAACTTTATGGGAAGTTGGTTATAACGACCTTATGAAAACAAAAGAAAGGTTTTATCATTGGTTTTAATGTGGTAACTTGACTTTAAAAAGAAAAGTGTTTTGGTCAAAAAAAAGAAGGCATGGTGTTGCCTTAATTTGGTTTTAAAAAGGAAAGTATGGAAGTTGTTTTGGTTTACTTAAAAGATATAAGTCACTCTATTTTTATACTACGTATTATCGGTGACTTTTATAAAAAAAATAGATCTCTTTAAAAGGAATTTAACGTACGTAGTACTTTAGGGTTAAAACCCGGACTTGGGCATAAAATGAAAGTACTTCGAGTTGTTGTATAAACTTGCCTATGCTTGTTGTTGTAAAACTTGCCTATGCTTGTTGTTGTGAAACTTGCCTATGCTTGTTGTGATAGCCTTTGTTGTGCAAGAATTGTGTTTCTATACTCTGGCGTCTCGATGGAGGTCGGTTGACTTGTTGAGAACTTACTTGGACGTGACCGGCGGTGACGGATAAATTCCGCAGTGCGTTCCTCGCTGATAGTGTTACTTTTGTTAATCACTTTGGACATACCGACACGCGATCGTAGCGCGCGGGTATGCTTCCACTTTGATTACCGTCTTGTTGTCTTATTGTTTCCCTTTGGACATACCGACACGATCGTGGCGCGCGGGTATGCTTCCATTTGGAATGTTGTCTTATTTGTTCCTTTGGACATCGACACGATGCGTAGCGCGCGGGTATGCTTCCATTTGGAATCTTTGTCTTATTGTTTCCACTTTGGACTCTCGACACGATCGTAGCGCGCGGGTATGCTTCCATTTGGAATGTTGTCTTATTTGTTCCCTTTGGACATACCGACACGATGCGTAGCGCGCGGGTATGCTCCCATTGGAGTTCTATCTTGTTGTTATCATATCATGCATGGCGGTGAGGAAGGTACTCACGGCGGGATTGATGTTGTGGGCGTGAGACCACGAATTGATATAATCGTTATGTGTGTATCGTAGTTTGGTTATCATACTGTCTCCCGCTTTTATAGACTATTATGATTTCATTTACGATATTTCTGATTTCACATACTTGGTACTGTTGTCTCGACCTCCTTGAAGTGCGTTCATGCCGCAGTAGAGTACATCGGTGTCGATCCCTTTTAGGATCACCTTTGGCGTATTGAAGCTCCGTTCCTTCGAGGCTTATCTTTGGTATGTTACCCGAGTCCGTAGGTCCGTGTACATTCGGTATGGCGGGGCCTGTCCGTCATAGTTGTTAATGTAAATCTTAGAGTGCATAACCTTTGTTGTGGCGGGGTTGTAAAAAGGATAAGCTCGGGTATTTATGTATATATGATGAAGGCAAGCTATTTTGGTTGGCTTTATTTATTTATTTTGTCTCTTAATTCATGTTCATGTTTTTATTTCCGCTGATTTTCTCGATGTTGTATCACTAGGGTGCCGGGTAAGGCACGATCCACGCCCGAGTTCGTCGTGACAAAAGTGGTATCGAGCGATTAATCCTCGGAAAGTGTCTCTGCACCGTGTCTAGTAGAGTCTTGATTATCGGTGTGTTGTGCACCACATCTATAATCGTGAGGCTATAGGACATTTAGGATTGGTTTCCATTCTTCTCATTACGAGATCGTGCCTTAGAGTTGTGTTATAAAGTTGGACCCTCGGCGTATTTCATTTTTACGATTATGCCTCCGCAGCGGCAACGGGCGAATGGGCAAGCGGCCGAGGAGCTTCTAGTAGGATCTGAGAGAATGCAGCGCATGCGGTCATTACGAGATAGTGCTTGACGGCGAGTTTTGCGACGCCGGCCCAGTAGAGTTTAGAGTCGCAGCGGTGGGCTGCTGAGACTCTGATACACGAGCCTCCATCCACGGCTGGAAGCAGATGAGATAAGTACAAGGAGATGGCCCGATTAATGACCGTGGTTGTGGCGAACTTGAGGATAAGCCGGGCCAGCAGCGATTCGATCCAAGAGCACCCGCGATTCACCGGCGAGCGATTTGAGACTACGGGATTTTCCGAGTGTAACGCGCCGCAGTTTAATGGGTCGAGACACGAGGATGATCCGCGAGTTCATCCGCCCGATTCTGACGGATCATGAGTGATCAAGGCATCGGAGACCGAGTCGGTGGTCCTAGGTTCGCATCGGCTGCGTGATACCGCAATGATCGTTTGATCGTGGGAGCCGTCGGGAGAGCATGCACTTCCAGCTTTATGGGACGAGTTCTCAGAGGCCATTCTTGCACACTTTTTGCCTCCGCAGATGAGGAGGGCTCGGGCTGACAGATTTTTGGTGTTGCGGCAGAACGGGCGTACGGTTCGGGAGTACAATGTGGATTCGACTCATTGGCCCGGTACGTCCCCGCATTAGTAGCTAGTATGGAGGATCGAGTGCACCGATATGTTACAGGGCTCGATGATTACCTAGCAGAGAGTTGTTCGGGTGTAGCTCTTCAGCCGGGCATGGACATTGCCCGCATGCAAGCTTATGCACTTGGAGGTGAGGAGCGGAGAAATCGACGAAATGACCAAGGTCAGCAGAAGAGGGCCAGGACAGCAGGGTCCTTTGGTGACTTTCGAGGCGGACCGCCTCAGCAGCAGACTAGTTATGTACCTCACAAGATGCAGTGGTCCTCACAATCTTGAGCATCCAGTATTCGGGAGCGGTCGGGGCTCGAGGTTCAGATTTTCGGGAGAGCAGGGGTGTTAGCCAGCTGAAGCCACCCCTACCTCGTTGTGACCGCTGTGGTAGACTCCACGGTGGGGAGTGTCGTGCTAGTACGGGAGTTTGTTTTACATGCGGCCAGCAGGGCCATTTTGGGAGAAACTGTCCGACCAGGGGTAGCACTGGTAGGATAGCGCAGACTACGAGATCAGTTGCGGGTTCTTCACCTTCCATAGCCAGGCAGGATGTTCATACACCGGCGGGCCACGGTAGAGGTCGCGGTGGAAGTTCCCAGTTTTAGCGGTCCTCTGAATCGCCTATTTTCAGGTATATCCTTAACCCTTTAGAGATTTGTATGCATGATATGATGACCTTATTATTGTGTGCTACGTTCGGATAGCGTTATGTTGGTTATGAGTTAGAAAGCTTGGCTAGTTGAAAGGATATGTATGGGGGCATGGAAAGTATGAACTTTAGAATATTTCCTGTTGAGACCTTAGATGTAAGGTCATCTTGAATAAAAGATTTTACGGTTAGTCTTTGTTGAAATACTTGGTTTGCGTATAAATGTATTGTGTGATAAGTCCCTGGGTTGGGTAAATGAAAGTGGTATCTTTCCTGATGTGATTTAGCAAGATTGTTCCGTGTCGAGGAGCAAGAGTTGGCGCGACAATGGGTCGGGTTGGGGCGTGTTGCGGGCAACCCGCGGCTGTTTAGTGGGGTCGGTTCTGGGTGGTCCCGCGGATGGTAGGTCACGCGAGGTGTTAGGCCCAGTTTAGATGACCGTCGTATGAGTTCGTGGTTATGTTCGACCGAAGCGGATCGTGAAAGGCGGGAATGGTCTTAAGGGAGATGCGGTTAGTAAGATGACCGTTAGAGGTAGTGACTCAAAGTTTTGGAACTAAAGAGATGACTGAAGTATGGTACGTATATGAGAAGAGTTCAAGTGTTCGGGAAGGGCACGACGAGTAAGGAAGGGAGAGTCGTGTGTTACTTTGTTGCCATGTGTGGCATTGGAAATTTGTTTAAAGTTAAGAGGAACTTTATCGTTATCCGTCTTGAGAAGGAACATTCGACGAATGTTTCTAAGGAGGGAGAATGTTATACCGTATTTCAGTATGTACGTGGAGCGTCGTATTATAATTTGAGCCTTAAAGTTAGCTAGTTTCGAAATTTGTACACAAGTGCGAAAAGAGTCGTTTCCGACGAAACGTTTCCACAGCTTTCGTAGGGAAAATTCCGGCTATGTCATTAATTATTTTTACGGATTTTTCCGAGAGACGAAACATTTTGGACCAACGAGAGGGAGACACTTGTCACCCTCTAATTGGAAGGAGTGGGACAATGTTGGATGAAAAAGTGGCCAATGGGTTAGGTAGGATATTTGTGCAAGTTGGTGTGGTAGATGGATAAGGTGCACTTGGCTTGATCCTAGCCCTACACTTGCCTTGCACTTGGCATCATCTTGGCCCTTGGTTGGCCTTCACTTGACCTATAAATACCCCTCTAGTTGAAGACTTTCTTCATCCAAAAACTTGAGCAATCTATCTAAGTCTCAAAATACTCCCTCTCCCAGCTTTCGTCCACAACACCCCCTCCCTTGAGAGCCCTTGGCGAGAGCCACCCCTCCCTTTGTCGTGTTTCTTGGTGGGTACCCACTAGCATAGTTGTCTCGTATAAATACCCCTTTTGTGGTATAGAAATACTCTCCAAGTATTGTTATAATGCCCAAATACCTTGGCCCAAATACCTTATAGTTTTCCCAAGGTTACACTTATACAAAAGCCCAGAAAATACTATTATACTTCCCTCAGTCACAAAAACGAAAACCTAAGTAAATCTTCACCCGTAGTTGAAGTTATATGTAGAAGTTGGTTAGAACTTCTAAGGGTTGGTTGAGCGGGTCGGAGCGCACGGAGTAGGAGCTAAACCTTGCTCAGGATCGACATTTAAACTTGGATAATTTTGGGCTTATCGAGGTAAACACTCTTGACCTTCTGTTGTAATTGGGAATTACATGTTGTAGGAAATATATAGTTAAAGTATACTATATATAGAAGTGAACATAGTTGTGCGGCAATGTCTTTTGACTTAAGCCTGAATAATACTTACGGATGTCTTGCGACTTAAGCTGAATTTAAAGAAGAGAACGAATCGTAATTACATAGGGTGTATTAGATGAGACTTGTGTAAGCGTTCTTGTGTAGTAGAACTGTACACGTCCGGTTAGGCGTGTTAACCCCTGGTTGGCTTGGTGGCGGCCTCGATAGAGGAGAGATTTCTGTTGTTGCGCGGGAAGGGGAGAGGTCGCGAATTTTACGTAGAATATTCTACGTCGGGATCTAAAGATATTAATAGGTGCTTTGTGGCCTCTATAGGTTGTAGTACTACGTGTGGAGTGATGCCTTGGCGAGAGTGTAGCCGAGCGGTTTGAGTACTTGGGCGTTTTGCTATTAGTCGATAATCGTCGCGAGGTATGTGAACCTCTTCCTATCTGTTCTAGCATGATATGTGTGTAACTATGTAGTACGGTAGACGTCATGTATTAAATGTATTTGATTGTCTTTAAACATAAAGTGTTATAACGGCTTTATGGGAAGTTGGTTATAACTTTCATGTAAATGAGAAATGCTTTGTGGTTTTAAAATATAACCGATTTGACTTATAACCGACTTGACGTAAAAGAACCTTGAAGTATTCTAACATATTAAGAAACCCTTTTGAAAGAAGTGTATACTTGGTTTGAAAACATAAAAGTTATACCAGCTTTATGAGAAGTTAGGTGTAACGCCTTAAGAGAGATAAAAAGAATGGTTTAATGGTTTAGAAGTTAAGAGACTTATTCTTAAAGATAAGAGACTTGACTTAATATGGATGTTTGTGAAACCTCATTCGTGAGTAATGAGTACTTGGTTTTGGAAGGAATAATGTTTCTTGATTTGAAATCGAATGTGTATCGACAAACCACTGCAGCGTTAATAAAGGAAATGTCTTGAATAATTAAGTATTATTAAAACCAGAGAAACCTCCATCCGTAGATGCTAAGATGAGACAAAATGATATTACATTTCTAGATCATGGCTGCTAATAAGATTGATTATGAACAAGAATAACCTACTCGCCTAAGGCATATGTTACTCAATTGTTTTAAAAGAGATTAAGACATTGAACTATGAACTTTTCAAAAAAGAGACTTGTGTAATTGAAATTAGGCAAACTGGAACTTTAGGAAAAAGAAAGGCATTGTGTTGTCTTAAAATGGTTTAAAACATAAGGTGTATAACAACTTTATGGGAAGTTGGTTATAACGACCTTATGAAAACAAAAGAAAGGTTTTATCATTGGTTTTAATGTGGTAACTTGACTTTAAAAAGAAAAGTGTTTTGGTCAAAAAAAAAAGAAGGCATGGTGTTGCCTTAATTTGGTTTTAAAAAGGAAAGTATGGAAGTTGTTTTGGTTTACTTAAAAGATATAAGTCACTCTATTTTTATACTACGGGTATCAGGTGACTTTTATAAAAGAAATAGATCTCTTTAAAAAGAATTTAACGTACGTAGTACTTTAGGGTTAAAACCCGGACTTGGGCATAAAATGAAAGTACTTCGAGTTGTTGTATAAACTTGCCTATGCTTGTTGTTGTAAAACTTGCCTATGCTTGTTGTTGTGAAACTTGCCTATGCTTGTTGTGATAGCCTTTGTTGTGCAAGAATTGTGTTTCTATACTACCGCGTCTCTCGATGGAGGGTCGGTTGACTTGTTGAGAACTTACTTGGACGTGACCGGCAGTGACGGATAAATTCCACGGGTACGTTCCTGTTGATAGTGTTACTTTTGTTAATCACTTTGGACATACTGACACGATGCGTAGCGCACGGGTATGCTTCCACTTTGATTACCGCCTTGTTGTCTTATTGTTTCCCTTTGGACATACTGACACGATGCGTAGCGCACGGGTATGCTTCCATTTGGAATGTTGTCTTATTTGTTCCCTTTGGACATACTGACACGATGCGTAGCGCACGGGTATGCTTCCATTTGGAATGCTGTCTTATTGTTTCCCTTTGGACCTACTGACACGATGCGTAGCGCACGGGTATGCTTCCATTTGGAATGTTGTCTTATTTGTTCCCTTTGGACATACTGACACGATGCGTAGCGCACGGGTATGCTCCCATTTGGAGTTCTATCTTGTTGTTATCATATCATAGACTGCCGGCAGTGAGGAAGGTACTCCACGGGCAGGATTGATGTTGTGGGCGTGAGACCCTGAATTGATATAACTGTTATGTGTGTGTACTGTAGTTTGGTTATCATACCTGTCTCCTGCTTTTATAGACTATTATGATTTCATTTACAGTATTTTACAGTTTCACATACTTGGTACCTGTTGTACTGACCTCCTTCGGGGGGCTGCGTTCATGCCGCAGGTAGAGGTACATCGGCTGTCGATCCATTTTAGGATCACCTTTCGTATTGGGAAGCTCTGTTCCTTGGAGGCTTATCTTTGGTATGTTACAGTGCAGCAGGTCCGTGTACATTCAGGGGTATGGCGGGGCCCTGTCCCGTCATAGTTGTTGTGTAAATCTTAGAGGTCTGTAACACTGTTGTGGGCAGGGTTTGTAAAAAGGATAACTGTTCGGGTATTTATGTATATATGATGAAGGCAACTGTTTTGGTTGGCCTGTTTATTTATTTTGTCTCTTAATTCATGTTCATGTTTTTATTTCCGCTGATTTTCTCTGATGTTGTATCACTAGGGTGTCGGGGTAAGGCACGATCCACGGCCCGGTTCGGTCGTGACAATTCTGATAGACTTGTGTAGCATTCTTTGTGAAGTAGAATTGTACACGTCCGGATTAGACGCACAACCCCCTGCAGGAGTTGTTGGCTGTTAGCGTGCCTCGATAGGAGGAGATTTCTGCGGTTGCGGGGAGAGTCGCCAATTTTCGTAGAATATTCTACGTTGAGATCTAGATGTTAATAGGCGCCTTGTGGCCTCTATAGGTTGAAGTACTACGTGTGGCGTGAGCTGCTTGGCTTAAGGTGTAGCCGACGGTTTGAGGTACTTGGAGCGTTTTGCTATTAATCGATAATCGTCGCGAGGTATGTGAACCTCTTCCTATCTTTTCTAGCATGATATGTGTATAACTATGTAGTACGGTAGACGTACATGTGTTAAAAGTATTTGATTGGTTTAAAACATAAAGTGTTATAACGGCTTTATGGGAAGTTGGTTATAACAGCTTTATGTAAGTAAGAAATGCTTTATGATTTTTAAAAGATAACTGATTTGATTTATAACTGACTGGATGTGTGATATTAAGAAACCTTTTTAGCTTAAGAGTTATACTAGCTTTATGGGAAGTTAGGTATAACGGCTTAAGAGAGATAAAAAGAATGATTTATTGATTTAAGAAGTTAAGAGACTTGACTTAATTTTATTAATGTGAATTTTGTTAAAACGTGTGAAACCTCATTCGTGAGTAATGAGTATTTTGGTTTTCAAAAAGGAATGATGTTTTACTGATTTCAGAAATCAGAATGAATGTCGAACAAACCACAGCAGCGCTAATAAAGGGAAATGTATTAACTAATAAAGAATTATTAATAACCAGTAGAAGCCTCCATCTGCATAGAAGCTAAGATGAGACAAAATGATATTACATTTCCTAGATCATGGCTGCTTAAATAAGATTGTTATGAACAAGAATAAACTACTCACACATAAGGTATATGTCACGACCCGACCCCGGGACCGCGACTGGTGCCCTACCTGGGCACCCTTACAGGTAAACATCAGAGATAATCAGCGGAACATACATGAAACTTATAAATAAAACAACGGAAGTAAAACAACAGGTCAGCCGATAGGGCTACCTTCCTGGACGTACATACATAAACGAAGCAGTTGCCTCCTTTCTTTACAAACAGACCCACAATATGTGACTACAGACCTCTAAGAATTACAACTGTGGCGGGACAGGGCCCCGCCATACCCCTTAATATACATAGCCATGACAACTCCGGAACATCGGAGCCATCTAAAAATGCTGAACCAGGATCCTAAGCTCGCGGATCCACACTGTGTACCTAAACCTGCGGACATGAACGCAGCCCCCCGAAGGGGGTCAGTACAACAGGTACCGAATATGGAACAGAAATAACGTGCAAGAATCAAATCATAACTGTACAAAAGAATGCCATTTTTAACTCCTGAAATCACTCGTATATTAACCGTTCCATTCCTTCTTTCCATAAGATTTAACAACATATTCTTACATACTTACTTAAGAGTTTAATCCAGCCTTTTTCACATAACTTACATATCTTACATAACATAATCCGGCCCGCCTGTGGGGCTCGGTGTACTGTGGAATCATATAACATAATCCGGCCCGCCTGTGGGGCTCGGTGTACTGTGGAATCATATAACATAATCCGGCCCGCCTGTGGGGCTCGGTGTACTGTGGAATCATATAACATAATTCGGCCCGCCTGTGGGGCTCGGTGTAAGATGACGTAACCCGGCCTATGTGAAGGCTCGGGGTAATATGGCGTAATCCGGCCTATGTGTAGGCTCGGTGTATCTCATAACGTAATCCGACCTATTTGTAGGCTCGGTGTATTTCATAACGTAATCCGGCCTATTTGTAGGCTCGGTGTATTTCATAACGTAATCCGGCCTATTTGTAGGCTCGGTGTATTTCATAACGTAATCCGGCCTAATTGTAGGCTCGGTGTATTTCATAACGTAATCCGGCCTAATTGTAGGCTCGGTGTGATTTTCCTTACATAACATTTTCAAACCATCTTTTCACTTCTTCTTAAGTCGTCATAACAACTTCCCATAAAGCTATTATAACAACCTTTCATTTTAGAGAACTTAAGACACTTTATTCTTACAACATTAGGAAAACTAGATCCAGAATACTACGTACATACATACTTAAAAAGAATCATAGAACTCCTTTCTTTTTAAAGCTCAAGTCACATACTCTTTTGGAAGCCATCTTCTTATCTTTTGAAATAAATTAAGAAGCCATACTTTGTAAAATTAAGTCATTTCCACTTATAAAATCAAGGCTTATAGCCTTAACACCTCGTAGCATACACTCTTTCAAATCATGTCGCTTATACTTTAGAAATCAAGTCCCATAATCTTGAAAAATAAAGTTTCATAGTCCTTTAAAGAAAATCAAGTTCATAGTCTTAAAACTTCATAACATAAATTCTTTAAAGTCCATTTACTTATACTTGTAAAATCATGTCATCTACACTTTTAAAACCAATCCCCTTTTCACATATAAATTCAAGTCATTTTCAAACATAAAAATCAACTTACATACTTACTTTAAATAAATCAAGATACATAGCCCTTAAATCAAATCTCATAATTTCCTAACCATCCTTACCAACGTCTCCCATAAGACCTAGTAAAGACTTAGGACAATTTAAACATACTCTTAACTTAGATTCATAATGTAAATACTTCTTAACTTCTAAGAGTAGAAGGAATCTTAAAATGTTATCACATGGATATTTCATACGTAGGATCATGCCAACGAAAGAAGAGGTTCACATACCTCGCGACGATTGTCGACAAGTAGCAAAATGCTCCAAAGTACTTCAACCTTGAGCTATTCCATTCTTCAAGTAGGATACGCTATACTTAGTACTTCAACCTATCATGGACACAATACGTCCATTAACCTCTTACTTTAAACGTAGAATATCCTATGTGCCAAGTCACTAAATTCTACGGAAAATCGGACAGCACCTCCTTTGTTTCTACTCACTTTGCCACCTTTTTCAAGGTCGAATACAATAACCAAACAGCCCCAATTGGCTCACAACAATATAGAAGGTAGTCCAATACAAATGAATAACCAAACAGCCCCAATTGGCTCACAATTTAGAAGGTAGTCCAATACAAATGAATAACAAACTAATACAAACTACAAGTCCAAATTCGGCCACCTTGAGTTCAACAATACTAATTCTTATCCAATTTCCATTTCAATCCAACTTGGTAGCATAACATGATATCAAGTCGCATTTGATTAATAAAACCATAATCTTCAAGTAAGTGACATGCGACGATTTCTAATAAACGACCAATTTGTAATACAACTTAACATGGCTTACATTACATTTCGGATTTCCAAGGCTACAATCAATCCATAATCTTTATAAACTTCAACACATATACTTCATGCTAGCAACATGCAAAGATAACAACAATAATACAAATAATCTTGTAACACTTTAAAAGACAAGATTATACCTTAACGATTCTTAATCCAATTCCAAATCCGAAGTCTCTCCTTAGTAGTTTAGAGCCTCTCCAAGACACTTCAATCCGCTCCTTGAGACCCTTAGAACCATACCAACAACTTTCCTTCAAACTTCCAATTCAAAACCTAGAAAGCCACTAGGTTTTCACTTTGCGACTAATACGAAAACTCTCTTTTTCCGGGATTTTCCTATTGAGATACACTTACTATACCCTTAGGTACCTTGGTTTAAAGTGGGGAGGTTATTGGTCAACAATAGAAAATTTTCTCTTCAAACCCTTAGCAAAACCGTGAGCCTCACTTAGCACAAGAACAAGATTTCAAAATATTTTCTAAGTGTTATGACAAGTCTTGCTACTAGTACTACTATATAGTTCAATGGAGGGTCAATATTTGCACATATGTGTGGTTAGGATGAAACTCTTTTAATTATCAAGACTTTGGTCCCATTGACTAAGTCAACATTGTCAAGCTCTCTACTTGCAAGACTTGGTCATCTAAACAATGGTCAAGTGACCCTTTTGCCCATGTAATTTTCGTCCAAGACATTATAAGGGGGGGTGACACATGTCGCCCTCCCATTCGTCCATATAATTCTGTAACCCTCGTGGGCCCCACAAAACGTAAAATTCCTCGGGTGGGCCCCACAATAAATCAAAACCGTACAACCTAATTTCCATAATGATAAAACATTCCATAATCCTCAATTAATGCATTTTGAGAACCTAATTCTCACCAACGAACATTTTTCCTTTCCGATGTTCGGAAGATTTTCCGTCGGAAAAACAAGTCTTCCTTTCGTACCCTTTTCAAGTCTTGCGATCCTTACTTACATTCTCTTAAACATGTCCTGGAGTTACGGGGTATAACAGTATATGTTTCTCAAATTGTTTTAAAGGATTAAAACTATGAACTACGAAACCTTTCGAAAAATGAGAAACCTGAACATTTGAAATTAGGCAAACTTGAACGTTTGGAAAATAATGTTGTTACTCGATTTTACAAAGAGAAGTGTTTTGGTTTACTTCAAAAGATAGTCACTCTATTTTTACATACTACGAGTATTGTGTGACTATTCGTGAAAGAACAGATCTCTTAAAGAGTTAATGTATGAAGTACTTTGGGGATAAAAACCCGATCTTGTAAATCATATAGTAGAAAGTACCTTGTGTGAATAACTTGATTGTGTTGGTTTGTGATAGCCTTGTAATACTTTCTTGTTGATTTGATAAGTAAACATGCTAGGAAGCTACGTGTGTTATTATCTTGTGATGTTTGTGTAAAGGGGTTTTCCCTCGATTGCGCTTAAGTTGTTTAACTATCAGCCGTTATGTTGGTATTATACCACTCACCTTGACATCATCCCGGAGGTTAAGCTGCCCTCCGATGCGGGGTAGACTCAGGCGGGTATGTGTGACCTATGATTCGAGAATACCTAATGCGGGTCCCGGGGGCCTATGCGGAGCTGCGAGAGCTCCAGGTTAGTGTGCGACCTTTATGGTCATGCGGTCTATGTGGCCATGCGGACTGCGAGTCCAGGCGGATGCCGGGGAGTAGCTACCCTCGATGCAGGGAATACCTCATGCGGGCCATTGGAGTGGCCTATGCGGAGCTGCGGGAATTTCCAGGGCTAGACGCGCACATTAGATACTGCGGGCGAGTGGCCAACTTTGATCATGTGACGGTCTAGACAGATCTCATGATACAGTTTATGACCTTGTTTGTACTGTGGGTTTTAGTAGTCGGTTATGCCTTCGTACTTACCCCGTACGGTTTTATGATGACAGTGGGACACGGTGTTCATGTGTATTCCTTGGTGCTTTTATATCATAGACCGCGGTGAGGAAGGTATTCCACGGGCATGATTGATGTTGTGGGCGTGAGACCCATTGTTATATTTGAGTGATGACTTTGAGGGCGTGAGTCCCTAACTTGACACGACTGCTTATTTATTGTGAATTGTAGTTTGGTTATCATACACGTCTCCTGCTTTATATAGACTACTATGATTTCATTTACAGTATTTTCAGTTTCACATACTTGGTACTGTTATCGACCTCGCCGAAGTGCGTTCATGCCGCAGGTTGAGGTACACCAGTCGTTGATCCTAGCTCTCAGGGTCACAGTTCAGCGTTTGGGAAGCTCCGTTTCTCCGGAGGCTTATCAGTGGTATAGTCCCCTGTCATAGTAGGTGCTTACATTCAGGGGTATGGCTGTTACACCCCGTAGTTCCAGTGTATGTATATGAGGACGTATGTACGTAAATACGACATTAAAATTGGAAAGGAAGAAAGATGTGATTTTTCGACGGAAAAGTTTCCGAATTTTGAGAAGGAAAAATGTTCGTTAATGGGAATTGGATTCCCAGATTTGGTATTCGGACTTTTTGGAATATTTGAGAATTATGGAATTTTATTTCCGAAATTGGTCACGTGGGGCCCACGGGAGAATTTACGGTTTTGTGGGGCCCACTTTATTTTCGGATTTTTGGCATTGCGGATATTTTCGGAAGATGAAATATTTTGGACGAGTAGGGGGGCGACACGTGTCACCCCCGTGTGGCCATGTTGGCCGAATTGGAGAAGGCGAGTGGGGCGTTTTTAGTTGGACATGTGGCCGATTTTTGTGGTGGCCACTTGTCCCAATTTTGTGGTAGCCAAATGGTTGGCCAACTACCCACACACATGTACCCCATCCTCACCACACACTTGCCTAGATCTTGGCCATTGATTTTCCTATAAATACCCCATTGTTTCAAGACTTATTTCATCCACACGTTGAGATTCTAAGTAACAAAATACTCCCCCTTTGTTGAGGTTCCCGTCCTACTCTCCCCCTTGGTGTAGGAAAAATTCTTCAAGTGTTGATATAGTCCCAAATACCTTAGCCTAGTATCCCTAGTTGTATTCCAAGTTATTTCAATACTAGGAGCCCGGAAATTCTATTTTATTCCTTTAGTCGCAAAAACGAAGCCCTAGAAAAATCTTCATAGCTTAGATGAAGTGTTAAGAGAAGTTATTTGGAAACTTCTAAGGGTTGCTTGGAGCGGGTTGGGCGTCGAGGTGGAGCTAAACGTTGCTCAGAATCGACTTATAATCTTGGATAATTTTGGGCTTATCGAGGTAATGATCTATGTCCCCCTATTGTAATTGGAAATTACATGTTGTAGTAGTTAATCATTGAGTATAAGATATATTGGAAGTATAATTATAAGAAATTGAATTGTATTTACATTGGACTGGATTTGCAGTAGACTTGTAGTATTATTGTGGAGTAGAATTGTACACGTCCGGTTAGACGTGTAACCCCCCTGGAATTGTTGGTTTGGTAGCAGGCCTCGTTTGAGGAGGAGTTTTATGTGGTTGCGGGGAGGTCTCGCTGAATTTTCCGTAGAATAAGGAATCTTGTATCTAGAATTATTCTACGAAGAGAGCTAGAGGTTGATAGGCGTTTTGTGGCCTTTATAGGTTGAAGTACTACAGTGGCGTATTCTACTTGAAGGGTGGAAAAGGCGAGCAAGGTTAGAGTACTTTGGAGCGTTTTGCTAATTGTCGATAATCGTCGCGAGGTATGTGAACCTCTTCCTATCCTTTCTAGCATGATATTTGTGAAATATATTTAGTGCGGTAGACACACGTGTGTTTAAAGGAAGTTGATTTTCCTTTTGTGTCCTTGACTTGATTCCAAAGTTAAGTGACTTGTTATGAAACATTAAGGACTTGAATTATGTTAAAAAGTTGTAAAATCTCACTCATGATTAATGGGTGTGTGGTCTTTAAAGAATAAAGTTATCTTGATTTGAAAATAAGAATGGTTTTATCATTGGATTTAAAATGATAACTTGACTTATAAACAACTTGATTTTGGGAAAGGAGAAGTAATTTGATTTAAAGGTATAGGTTACTTGTTTTTAAAAGAGTAAGACACTTGGTTTAAAAAGTATATTGCTACTTGACTTTTAAAGGAGAAGTGCCTTTGTTTTAAAAGAAGGTATGGAAATTGTTTTGGTTTTACTTTGATGTCTTTTGACTTGAGTTTAAATAATAAGAATCTGGAAGTATTTCAAAAGAGTTATTAACCATTTTTGAAAGAAAAGAAATACTTGGTTTTAAAAGCTTAAGTGTTATACTAGTTTTATGGGAAGTTAGGTATAACGACTTAAGGAAGATAGAAGGAACAGTTTACTTATTTTTTTTTTATGAAAGTCTTGTATTGATTCTGGAAAGTGTAGTAAGATGGTTTGATAAGTAGACATGTTAGGATGCTACGTGTGTTAGTGTCTTGTGATGTTTGTATAAAGGGGTTTCCCTTGTTGTGCTTATGTTGTTTAACGTTAAGCTGTTATGTTAGTATTATATCACTCACCTCTTGACATGATTCCGGGGGTTAAGCGCCTCCGACGCGGGTAGACTTCGGTGGTCTGTGTGACCTATGATTCGAGAATACCTCATGCGGGTTTGTGTGACCTATGCGGAGCTACGAGAGTTCCAGGTTAGTGTGCGGCCTGTATGGTCATGCGGTCTATGTGGCCATGCGGACTGCGAGTCGGGGCGTTGCGGGAGTAGCTACCCTCGATGCGGGAATACCTCATGCGGGCCATCGGAGTGGCTTATGCGAGTCGCGGGAAGTTCGAGACTAGACGCGCGACATTAGATCTGCGGGCGAGTGGCGGCCGATCATGTGGCGGTCTAGACAGATCTCATGATACAGTTTATGACCTTGTTGGTACTGTGGGTTTTAGTAGTCGGATATGCCTTCGTACTTACCCCGTACGGTTTTATTATGACACAGGTAGGACCTGGTGTTCATGTGTATTCCTTGGTGCTTTTATATCTTAGACTGCCGGCAGTGAGGAAGATATTCCACGGGCATGATTGATGTTGTGGGCGTGAGACCCATAGTTGTATTTGAGTGATGACTTTGAGGGCGTGAGTCCCTGACTTGACATGACTGCTTATTTATTGTGAACTGTAGTTTGGTTATCATACATGTCTCCTGATTTATATAGACTACTATGATTTCATTTACAGTATTTTCAGTTTCACATACTTGGTACCTGTTGTACTGACCTCCTTCGGGGGGTTGCGTTCATGCCGCAGGTAGAGGTACACCAGTGTTGATCCTCGCTCTTAGGGTCACAGTTCAGCGTTTGGGAAGCTCCGTTTCTCCGGAGGCTTATCAGTGGTATAGTCCCCTGTCGTTGTAAGTGCTTACATTCAGGGGTATGGCGGGGCCCGCGCCATTATTGTCATATCATTCTTAAGTGCAGAAATCTTGTTGTGGGCAGAATTGTAAAAAGGGATGTAACTGTTCTAGTTGTTATATATTTATGCCGAAAGGCAACTTTTCTCAGATAACTGTTTTACACTTCACTTTATTCATTTCTTGTTTTATATTCCGCTGATTACTCTGATGTATGGCTACTTGGGTGCCCGGGGTAAGGCACCAGTCACGGGCCCGGGTTCGGGTCGTGACAAAAGTGGTATCAGAGCAGTTAATCCTCGGAAAGTGTCTCTGCACCGTATCTAGTAAGTCTTGATTATCGGTGTGTTGTGCACCACACCTATAATCGAGGCTGCAGGATATTTAGGATTGGTTTCCATTCTTCTCACTCGAGATCGTGCCTTAGAGCCGTGTTATAAGTTGGACTCCTCGACGTATTCTTTTTCACCCGCTATGCCTCACGCAAGGCAACGAGCCCGAGAAGGGCAAGGCAGAGGAGGCTGCGAGTAGAGCAGAAGGTTACGTGGCACGGGCCCATTCATTATCCGAGACAGCTTCATTCGGGAATCTGCGGCCGCTAGCCCCGTGAGAGTTTAGAGCAGTAGCAGTAGCTAATGAGACCACGATACATGAGCCTCTAGTCCCACGGCCAGGAACAAAGGATATGAGTTACAAGGAGATGGCCCAGTTACTAGCTAGTCTGGTGGCTGGGAATGAGGACGGACGGGAGCCGGTGGTTCCGACAGTACCAGTAGTTCACCCTAGATCCGATAGTTTCGAGGCATCGGGGCTTCTTGAGTTGCAGTCCACCCGAGTTCTATGGATTGAGGACTGAGGAAGATCATCAGGAGTTTATTCGACAGTTGCAGCGGATCATGAAAGTGATCGAGACCTCAGAGGCATTTCTTACACACTTTTTGCCCTCGCTGATGAGGAGAGCTCGGGCAGATAGATTTATGAGGTTGAGGCAGAACGGGCGAACGGTTCGGGAATACAGTATAGAGTTTGACTTATTGGCTCGTTATGTCCCCGCTTTAGTGGCAGACATGGAGGATAGAGTGCACCGATATGTCACAGGACATGACGATTATCTAGCAGAGAGTTGTACAAGAGTAGCTCTTCAGTCAGACATGGACATTGCCCGCGTACATGCTTACACGCAGCAGACTGAGGAACGTAGAGATCGACGGACTAACCAAGATCGCGAGAAGAGGGCGAGAATAGCAGGTCCTTTGGTAACTTTCGAGGCGGACCTTCTCGCAGGCGGTTATGCGCCTCCGCCCGATCTGAGTGGTCCTCCGGACTTCGGGCGTTCGGTGTATTTAGGAGTTGGTCAGAACTCGTGGTTTCGTTCACGATTTATATAGGCTCCGGCCCAGATTGATTTCCTCTATGTTCACTATGTGGTAGACGTCATCCCAGGAAATGTCGTCTTTTTACTAATGCTTGTTTTACCAGTGGTCGTCAGGGCCATGTGAGGAGAGAATGTACTAGTAGGAGGGATACAGGTGGGATGACTTAGCCTACCAGGTCAGTTGCGGATTCAGTGGTTCAGAGAGGAAGGGGTGTTAGCCAGAGGAGGCCACCCCCACCTCGATGTGGCCATTGTGGTAAGTGACATTGTGGAGAGTGTCGTACTTCGGCAAATTGTTTTGCTCTCGGCCAGCAGGGCCATCTTGCGAGAAATTGTCCGACCAGATGTGGCGCGGATGTAGAGACTCAGCCTTCAGGATCAGTGGCTAATTCATCATCTTCCCTAGCTATGCGCCCAATAGGGCAGGATTGATTAGAACGACAAAGGGAAGTGAAGCAGTAGATGCAGGTATATTCTTAACCCTCTAGAGATTTGTATGTGTGATAAGATGAGTATACCTTAAGTGTTATGTTACGAGATTGTGTTAATTGTGATTAGAAAACATGGGTAGTTGTAAAGGGTAAGTCTGGGGACGAGAAAATGGGGAGCCTTAGAATTTATAACAGTTGGGACCTTGGATGCAAGGCCGTCCTGAGTGGATGATTTTACGGTTGGTCTTTGTCGAAGTACTCGGTATACGTGGTGTATTTATGGGATAATTCCATGGGTAGTGTGAGATGAAAGTGGTAGCTTTCATGACGTGAATTGGTAATATTGTTCCGGATCGGGGAACGAGAGTTTAGTACGAAGTGGGTCGGGTTGAGGCCATATCGCGAGTCAACCCGCAGCCCGGAAAGTGGTGGGGTCAGTTTGAGGTGGTCCCGCTAGATGATAGGGTCACGAGGGTGTTAGGCCCAAGTTTAGTTAACCATCGTACGAGTTCGTGGAAGCGTTCGACCAGTAGTCGGGCCGATGAGGTCAGCCCATCTTGTCTTTCAGTCAGGACTGTTTACTCGGCAGAGGGTTATGCGAGATGTTATATCAGGAAGGTTGTAAGGTTGCACGAGGTGCCTACTTTCACCTTATGACAGGCAGTGGAGCCTATTTTACGGCTGTTTCTTTTCTGGAGGTTTTACCAGGCAGGGTTAGGAACTCAGGTGAGTCTTAGTATCGCATTCGCCCTCGGGCCAGTGTTTGGATTTCAGGGGTAGCTGTGAGGATTGTTGCCTCCTGTTGAGGGAGTGTTTTATAGCTACCATTTCAGTATTCGGATATCGCCTTATGACGCCTTGTAGGGGCGGAAGTGTAAGTTGCCGGTCGATTGGTTCGATGTTGGCAAAGTTCAGATAGTTGGTTCATACTTGTTTCGGCAGGATGTGGATAAGGTGAAGCTTATCCAGAAGAGATTTTTGGCAGCTCAGAGTCAACAGAAGTCGTGCGGATAGTCGGCAACGACACTTAGAGTTCAGGTTGACGGTGGGCCTTCTTGAAGGTACCACCTCGGAAAGGGTATGACGAGATTTGGAAACTGGAGCAGTAGCAGAAATGTGGTAAGTTGTGAGAAAGAGTTCGAGTGTGCGAGAAGATGCACGACAGTAAGGGAAGAAGCGAGCATGTGTTAAGAACATAGTTGTGATCATTTCGTTTGTAAAGTGAAGGTCTGAAGGAGTATCTTTTAGCCCTTGGGTGGGATTTTTTGTGATGTTAGAGGTGATTACTCGTGGACTTTGATGTAAGTATTTTCGCGGGTGTTTTCTGTGGCCATGTGTGGCATTTGCAAACTGGTTAAGCAATGAGGAACTTGATCGTTAACTCTCTTGAGAAGGAACATTCGGGACGAATGTTTCTAAGGAGGGGAGAATGTTACACCCCGTAGTTCCAGTGTATGTATATGAGGACGTACGTACGTAAATACGACATTAAAATTGGAAAGGAAGAAAGATGTGATTTTTCGGAAAAGTTTACGAATTTTGAGAAGGAAAAATGTTCGTTAATGGGAATTGGATTCCCAGATTTGGTATTCGGACTTTTGGAATATTTGAGAATTATGGAATTTTATTTCCGAAATTGGTCACGTGGGGCCACGGGAGAATTTACTGGTTTGTGGGGCCACTTTATTTTCGGATTTTTGGCATTGCGGATATTTTGGAAGATGAAATATTTTGGGCGAGTAGGGGCGACACGTGTCACCCCGATGTGGCCATGTTGGCGGGTGGAGAAGGCGAGTGGGGCGTTTAGGTGACAAGTGGCCCATTTTGTGGTGGCCACTTGTCCCATTTTTGTGGTAGCCAAATGGTTGGCCAACTACCCACACACACATGTACCCCATCCTCACCACACACTTGCCTAGATCTTGGCCATTGATTTTCCTATAAATACCCCATTGTTTCAAGACTTATTTCATCCACACGTTGAGATTCTAAGTAACAAAATACTCCCCCTGTGTTGAGGTTCCCGCCCTACTCTCCCCTTGGTGTAGGAAAAATTCTTCAAGTGTTGATATAGTCCCAAATACCTTAGCCTAGTATCCCTAGTTGTATTCCAAGTTATTTCAATACTAGGAGCCCGGAAATTCTACTTTATTCCTTTAGTCGCAAAAAACGAAGCCCTAGAAAAATCTTCATAGCTTAGATGAAGTGTTAAGAAGTTATTTGGAAACTTCTAAGGGTTGCTTGGAGTGGGTTGAGCGTCGGAATCGAGCTAAACGTTGCTCAGGATCGACTTATAATCTTGGATAATTTTGGGCTTATCGAGGTAATGATCTATGTCCCCCTATTGTAATTGGAAATTACATGTTGTAGTAGTTAATCATTGAGTATAAGATATATTGGAAGTATAATTATAAGAAATTGAACCGTATTTACATTGATGTATTTACAGTAGAATTGTAGTATTATTGTGGAATAGAATTGTACACGTCAGGTTAGACGTGTAACCCCGGAATTGTTGGTTTGGTAGCGTGCCTCGTTTGAGGAGGAGTTTTATGTGGTCATGCGGGGAGGTCTGCTGAATTTTCCGTAGAATAAGGAATCTTGTATCTAGAATTATTCTACGAAGAGAGCTAGAGGTTGATAGACGTTTGTGGCCTTTATAGGTTGAAGTACTACGAGTGGCGTATTCTACTTGAAGGGTGGAAAAGGCGAGCAAGGTTAGAGTACTTTGGAGCGTTTTGCTAATTGTCGATAATCGTCGCGAGGTATGTGAACCTCTTCCTATCCTTTCTAGCATGATATTTGTGAAATATATTTAGTGCGGTAGACGCGTGTGTTTAAAGGAAGTTGATTTTCCTTTTGTGTCCTTGACTTGATTCCAAAGTTAAGTGACTTGTTATGAAACATTAAGGACTTGAATTATGTTAAAAGTTGTAAAATCTCACTCATGATTAATGGGTGTGTGGTCTTTAAAGAATAAAGTTATCTTGATTTGAAAATAAGAATGGTTTTATCATTGGATTTAAAATGATAACTTGACTTATAAACAACTTGATTTTGGGAAAGGAGAAGTAATTTGATTTAAAGGTATAGGTTACTTGTTTTTAAAGAGTAAGACACTTGGTTTAAAAAGTATATTGCTACTTGACTTTTAAAGGAGAAGTGCCTTTGTTTTAAAAGAAGGTATGGAAATTGTTTTGGTTTTACTTTGATGTCTTTTGACTTGAGTTTAAATAATAAGAATCTGGAAGTATTTCAAAAGAGTTATTAACCATTTTTGAAAGAAAAGAAATACTTGGTTTTAAAAGCTTAAGTGTTATACTAGCTTTATGGGAAGTTAGGTATAACGACTTAAGGAAGATAGAAGAGCAGTTTACTTATTTTTTTATGAAAGTCTTGTATTGATTCGGAAAGTGTAGTAAGATGGTTTGATAAGTAGACATGTTAGGATGCTACGTGTGTTAGTGTCTTGTGATGTTTGTATAAAGGGGTTTCCACTTGTTGTGCTTATGTTGTTTAACGTTAAGTTATGTTAGTATTATATCACTCACCTCTTGACATGATTCCGGGTTGTCGCCTCCGACGCGGGGGTAGACTCAGCGGGTCCAGGTGACCTATGATTCGAGAATACCTCATGCGGGTTTGTGTGACCTATGCGGAGCTACGAGAGTTCCAGGTTAGTGTGCGGCCTTTATGGTCATGCGGTCTATGTGGCCATGCGGACTGCGAGTCCAGGACGTTGCCGGGGAGTAGCTACCCTCGATGCGGGGAATACCTCATGCGGGCCATCGGAGTGGCTTATGCGGAGCTGCGGGAAGTTCCAGGACTAGACGCGCACATTAGATACTGCGGGCGAGTGGCCAGCTTCGATCATGTGGCGGTCTAGACAGATCTCATGATACAGTTTATGACCTTGTTGGTACTGTGGGTTTTAGTAGTCGGATATGCCTTCGTACTTACCCCGTACGGTTTTATTATGACACAGGTAGGACCTGGTGTTCATGTGTATTCCTTGGTGCTTTTATATCTTAGACTGCCGGCAGTGAGGAAGATATTCCACGGGCATGATTGATGTTGTGGGCGTGAGACCCATAGTTGTATTTGAGTGATGACTTTGAGGGCGTGAGTCCCTGACTTGACATGACTGCTTATTTATTGTGAACTGTAGTTTGGTTATCATACATGTCTCCTGATTTATATAGACTACTATGATTTCATTTACAGTATTTTGCCACATACTTGGTACTGTTATCGACCTCCTTCGGGGGGTTGCGTTCATGCCGCAGGTAGAGGTACACCAGTGTTGATCCTCGCTCTTAGGGTCACAGTTCAGCGTTTGGGAAGCTCCGTTTCTCCGGAGGCTTATCAGTGGTATAGTCCCCTGTCGTTGTAAGTGCTTACATTCAGGGGTATGGCGGGGCCCTGTCCCGCCATTATTGTCATATCATTCTTAGAGGTTTGTAGTACTGTTGTGGGCAGAATTGTAAAAAGGGATGTAACTGTTCTAGTTGTTATATATTTATGCCGAAAGGCAACTTTTCTCGAATAAGCTTTACACTTCACTTTATTCATTTCTTGTTTTATATTCCGCTGATTACTCTGATGTATGGCTACTTGGGTGCCCGGGGTAAGGCACCAGTCACGGGCCCGGGTTCGGGTCGTGACAATGGCGGGGCCCTGTCCCGCCATCGTTGTCATGTCACTCTTAGAGGTCTGTAGTACTGTTGTGGGCAGAATTGTAAAAAGGGATGTAACTGTTCTAGTTGATATTTATATATGCCGCAAGGCAACTTTCTCAGATAACTGTTTTCACTTCACTATATTCATGTCTTGTTTATATTCCGCTGATTTCTCTGATGCATGGCTACTTGGGTGCCCGGGGTAAGGCACCAGTCACGGGCCCGGGTTCGGGTCGTGACAAAAGTGGTATCAGAGCAGTTAATCCTCGGAAAGTGTCTACAGTATCGATTCAGAAGTCTTGATTATCGGTGTGTTGTGCACCACACCAATAATCAGGAGGCTATAGGATATTTAGGATTGGTTTCTATTCTTCTCACTCAGAGATCGTGCCTTAGAGCTGTGTTATAAGTTGGACCCCTCTAACGTATTTCTCTCCCTTACCGTTATGCCTCCGCGTAAGGCAACCCGGGCCCAGGAGGGCAAGGCAGCCGAGGGAGCTGCGAGTAGAGCACAGAGGGTTACTAGGGCACAGGCCCAATCATCACCTGGGGTGGTGCTTCATTTGGGGAGTTCTGCGACGTCACCAGCCCCAGCAGAGTTTAGCACGGCGGCAGCAGTGCCTACTGCGATCTTGATATATGAACCTTCAGTTCCACGACCGGGAACAGAGAATATAGATTGCAAAGAGGCGACCCTGTTACTAGCTATGGATTTGGCTACCAGAGAGTATACCGAGGTACCGCGAGTCTTGATGAATATCTAAGAGAGGGTTGTGCAAGAGTAATTCTTCAGTTAGGCTTGAGCATGGCCTGTGTACGGGCTTATGCACAGCAGGCCGAGAAACGTAGAGATCGACGGGTTAACCAAGGACAGCAGAAGAGGGCCAGAACAACAAGGTCCTTTGGTAACTTTCAAGGCGAACCACCTCAGCAGCAGATTAGATATGCACATCCACCAGTGCAGAGTGGTCCTCCACAGGGTTCAGGACGATCGGGGTATGCAGGAGTTGGTCAGAACTCCAGAGCTTCCGGTTCACAGCTACACGTAGGTTCCAGCCAGCCGGATTCAGTTTTTTTCCCCAGTGTTCACATTATGACAGACGTCATCCCGGGGAATGTCGTCTTTTAGTTGGTACTTGTTTTACCTGCGGCCGTCAGGGCCATGTGTCGAAAGGATGTCCTAGTAGGAGGACTCAGCCTTCAGGATCGGTGGGTAGTTCGTCATCTTCCCTAGCTATGCGCCCTACGGGGCAGGTTTGATTAGAACGACTAAGGGGAGTGAAGCAGTAGATACAAGTATATCCTTAACCCTCTAGAGATTAGTACGTGTAAGATGAGTATATCTTAAGTGTTATGTTCAGATAACATAAGTGAAAAATTGTGGTTAGAAACCATGGTTGGATAGAAAGGGTAAGATTGGGGTTAAGGGAAAGTGTGAGCCTTAGAATGTTATACGTAGGGACCTTGAGGCAAGGCCATCTCGAGAGAAAGATTTATTTCATGTTTGACCCTTATCGGAGTGCATAGTGCACGTGAGCTATGTTTTGGGGATAAGTCCCTGAGTAGTGTGGAATGAAAGAGGGTAGTTGAGCTAAGAAGACCGCTAGGTTTTCGTAACGTGATTAGTGAGATTGTTCCGGATCGGGGAGCAAGTGTTTTACGCGAGAGTGGGTCGGGTTGAGGCCATGCCGCGGGTCAACCCGCGACCTGTTTTATGGTGGGGTCAGTTTGTGGTGGTCCCTCCAGGTGGTAGGGTCACGAGGGTGTTAGGCCCAAGTTTAGTTAACCGTCGTACGAGTTCGTGGATGCGTTCAACCAGTAGTCGGGCCAATGAGGTCAGCCCGTATTATCTTTCAGTCAGGATCGTTTACTCGGCAGAGGGTTATGCGAGATGTTATATCAGGAAGGTGGTAAGGCTGCACGAGGTGCCTACCTTCACCTTATGGCAGACAGTGAAGCCCAGGTTCGGCTGTTTCCTTTTTCAGGAGGTTTTACCAGGCAGGGTTAGGAACTCAGGTGAGTCTCAGTAGCGCATTCGCCCTCGGGCCTGTGTTTGGATTTCAGGGGTAGCTATGAGGATTGTTGCCTCCTGTTGAGGGAGTGCTTTTATAACTACCATTTCAGTATTCGGATATCGCCTTACGAAGCCTTGTAGGGGCGGAAGCGTAAATTGCCGGTCGACTGGTTCGATGTGGGCAAGGTTCAGATAGTTGGTTCATACTAGTTCAGCAGGATGTGGATAGGGTGAAGCTTATCCAGAAGAGGTTATTGGCAGCTCAGAGTCAACAGAAGTTGTGCGGTTATCGGCGACGACGCTTGGAGTTCAGGATGACGGTGGGTTTTCTTGAAGGTACCACCCCGGAAGGGTGTGACGAGATTCGGAAAACAGAGGAAACTTAGCCCGAGTTACTTTGGGCCTTTTCAGGTCATGAGAAGAGTAGGCCAGATTGCCTATATGTTAGCTTTTGCCGTCCGACTTAGGAGGCAGTATGTCCGATCTTTCATATTGCTATGTTCGGAAGAGTATCGGAGATCCATCCAGAGTATTCTCAGTTAATGATGACCAAGTGGAGGTAGTAACCCAGAGTTTTGGAAACTGAAGCAGTAACAGGAATGTGGTAAGTCATGAGAAAGAGTTCGAGTGTACAAGAAGGGTACGACGCGTAAGGGAAGAAGCGAGCATGTATTGCGAGCATAGATGTGATCATTTATTTTGTAAGGAGAAGGTGCGAATGAAGTATATTTTAGACCTCGGATAAGGGTTTTTGTGATGTTAGAGGTGTTTCCTTGTGGATTTGGATGTAAGTATTTGCGCAAGTGTTTCTCTGGCCAGGTATGGCATGATTGTTCTCGTAAGTATAGTAGTAAAGACTATACTGGCGCATGTTTGTTTTGAGACTTAGAAGGAACATTCGGGACGAATGTTTCTAAGGAGGGGAGAATATTATACCCCGTATTTCCAGAGTATGTACGAAAGGACGTACGTAGAAAAGTTTGGGCTTTAAAGTTAGGCATAGGTTCGATTTTTGTGCACAACACCCGGTTAGAGTCGTTTTTCGACGAAACGTTTTACACAACTTGCGAAGGGAAAATTCCGGCTATGTCATTTAGTATTTTTGCGGATTTTTCCGAGAGACGAAATATTTTGGACCAACAAGAGGGCGACACTTGGCACCCTCTAATTGGTGGACTATGGGGCGGCATTTGGACGAAATGGTGAGTGGGAGTAGGTAGGATATTTTGTGATATTTGTGTGGTAGATGGATAAGGTGTACTTGGGTGAATCTTGACCCTACACTTGCCTTGCACTTGGCATGATCTTGGCCATTGGTTGGCCATGGCTTGACCTATAAATACCCCTCCCCTTTGAAGACTTCTTCATCCTAAAAATCTCTAAGTCTTGAAAATCCCTCCCCCCCTCTCTTGTAGTGTTTCGTCCAACACTCCCCCTCCCCCTTTGAGAAGGCCTTTTGGCCGAGAGGTGCCCCACCCCCTCCTAGTGGTGCTAGCCGAGGGGTACCCCCCCTACCTTGAGTTGTTTTCATAAAATACACCCCCCCTCTTGGTAGAAATACTCTCCAAGTATTGTTACTATACCGAAATACCTTGGCCCAAATACCTTGTAGTATTCCAAGGTTACACTTATACTAAAAGCCCAGAAATACTATTATACTTTCCTTCAGTCACAAAACGAAACCCTAAAGAAAATCTCCATAGTTGGTTGGAGTATTAAGAAGAAGTTGCGTAAAACTTCTAAGGGTTGTTTAGAGCGGGTTGGAGCGCACGGAGTAGGAGCTAAACCTTGCTCAGGATCGACATTTAAACTTGGATAATTTTGGGCTTATCGAGGTAAATACTACTGTCCTTCTTTTGTAATTGGAAATTACATGTTGTAGGAATATATAGTTGAAGTATACTATATATAGAATTGAACATAGTTTTTCGGCAATGTCTTTTGACTTAAGCCTGAATTTAAAGAAGAGAACTGAACTGTAATTACATAGGACTGTATTACAGTAGACTTGTGTAGCATTGCTGTGAAGTAGAATTGTACACGTCCGGATTAGACGTACAACCCCCCCCCCCTCTAGGGAGTTGTTGGCCTGTTAGCAGGCCTCGATAGAGGAGGAGATTTACGCGGTTGCGGGAATCTTCGCCAATTTTCTGTAGAATATTCTACGTTGAGATCTAGATGTTAATAGGCGCCTTGTGGCCTCTATAGGTTGAAGTACTACGTGTGGCGTGAGCTGCTTGGCTTAAGGTGTAGCCGACGGTTTGAGGTACTTGGAGCGTTTTGCTATTAGTCGATAATCGTCGCGAGGTATGTGAACCTCTTCCTATCTTTTCTAGCATGATATGTGTATAACTATGTAGTACGGTAGACGTACATGTGTTAAAAGTATTTGATTGGTTTAAAACATAAAGTGTTATAACGGCTTTATGGGAAGTTGGTTATAACAGCTTTATGTAAGTAAGAAATGCTTTGTGGTTTTTAAAAGATAACTGATTTGATTTATAACTGACTGGATGTGTGATATTAAGAAACCTTTTTAGCTTAAGAGTTATACTAGCTTTATGGGAAGTTAGGTATAACGGCTTAAGAGAGATAAAAAGAATGATTTATTGATTTAAGAAGTTAAGAGACTTGACTTAATTTTATTAATGTGAATTTTGTTAAAACGTGTGAAACCTCATTCGTGAGTAATGAGTATTTTGGTTTTCAAAAAGGAATGATGTTTTACTGATTTCGGAAATCAGAATGAATGTCGAACAAACCACAGCAGCGCTAATAAAGGGAAATGTATTAACTAATAAAGAATTATTAATAACCAGTAGAAGCCTCCATCAGCAATGAAGCTAAGATGAGACAAAATGATATTACATTTCCTAGATCATGGCTGCTTAAATAAGATTGTTATGAACAAGAATAAACTACTCACACATAAGGTATATGTTTCTCAAATTGTTTTAAAGGATTAAAACTATGAACTACGAAACCTTTCGAAAAATGAGAAACCTGAACATTTGAAATTAGGCAAACTTGAACGTTTGGAAAATAATGTTGTTACTCGATTTTACAAAGAGAAGTGTTTTGGTTTACTTCAAAAGATAGTCACTCTATTTTTACATACTACGAGTATTGTGTGACTATTCGTGAAAGAACAGATCTCTTAAAGAGTTAATGTATGAAGTACTTTGGGGATAAAAACCCGATCTTGTAAATCATATAGTAGAAAGTACCTTGTGTGAATAACTTGATTGTGTTGGTTTGTGATAGCCTTGTAATACTTTCTTGTTGATTTGATAAGTAAACATGCTAGGAAGCTACGTGTGTTATTATCTTGTGATGTTTGTGTAAAGGGGTTTTCCCTCGATTGCGCTTAAGTTGTTTAACTATCAGCCGTTATGTTGGTATTATACCACTCACCTTGACATCATCCCGGAGGTTAAGCTGCCCTCCGATGCGGGGTAGACTCAGGCGGGTCTGTGTGACCTATGATTCGAGAATACCTCATGCGGGTCCCGGGGGCCTATGCGGAGCTGCGAGAGCTCCAGGTTAGTGTGCGGCCTTTATGGTCATGCGGTCTATGTGGCCATGCGGACTGCGAGTCCAGGCGGATGCCGGGGAGTAGCTACCCTCGATGCGGGGAATACCTCATGCGGGCCATTGGAGTGGCCTATGCGGAGCTGCGGGAAGTTCCAGGGCTAGACGCGCACATTAGATACTGCGGGCGAGTGGCCAGCTTTGATCATGTGACGGTCTAGACAGATCTCATGATACAGTATATGACTTTGTTTGTATTGTGGGTTTTAGTAGTCGGCTATGCCTTCGTACTTACCCCGTACGATTTTATGATGACACAGGTGGGACCTGGTGTTCATGTGTATTCCTTGGTGCTTTTATATCATAGACTGTCGGCAGTGAGGAAGGTATTCCACGGGCATGATTGATGTTGTGGGCGTGAGACCCATTGTTATATTTGAGTGATGACTTTGAGGGCGTGAGTCCCTAACTTGACACGACTGCTTATTTATTGTGAACTGTAGTTTGGTTATCATACACGTCTCCTGCTTTATATAGACTACTATGATTTCATTTACAGTATTTTCAGTTTCACATACTTGGTACCTGTTGTACTGACCTCCTTCGGGGGGCTGCGTTCATGCCGCAGGTTGAGGTACACCAGTCGTTGATCCTAGCTCTCAGGGTCACAGTTCAGCGTTTGGGAAGCTCCGTTTCTCCGGAGGCTTATCAGTGGTATAGTCCCCTGTCATAGTAGGTGCTTACATTCAGGGGTATGGCGGGGCCCTGTCCCGCCATCGTTGTCATGTCACTCTTAGAGGTGCAGTAATCGCTGTGGCAGAATTGTAAAAAGGGATGTAACTGTTCTAGTTGATATTTATATATGCCGCAAGGCAACTTTCTCAGATAACTGTTTTCACTTCACTATATTCATGTCTTGTTTATATTCCGCTGATTTCTCTGATGCATGGCTACTTGGGTGCCCGGGGTAAGGCACCAGTCACGGGCCCGGGTTCGGGTCGTGACAATAAAGGTATACTGCCCGGCCCAATCTGGGACGCGATAAAATCACATAAGTCTGCCCATAAAGGTATACTGCATAAAAATAGGAGGCTCATGATCAAAGCAGGGTCCCTCGCCCGTAGTATCAATAAGCAATCCTACTCCTGGGACTATTTCACCTGCATAGGTCCTGTGGACCCGCATGAGGTATTCCTCGCATAGGCTGTACCCGCCCGTATGGGACTATTTCACCCGCATAAGCCCATAAGGACTCGCATGAGGTATTCCTCGCATCATGGGTAGCAAATCCACGGAACAGGTGGTATAACGTCTTGGGGGTTTACCCCTCATTTATACTCTTACTCTGAAGCAGGTGGTATAACATCTTGGGGGTTTACCCCTCATTTATACTCTTACCCTGGAGAAGGTGATATAACGTCTTGGGGGTTTACCCCTCATTTATACTCTTACCCTAGCTCAACCGACCATCATACATAACATAAGCCCTACCGGCTTATCATACATAACATAAGCACTACCGACTTATCATACATAACATAAGCACCACCGGCTTATCATACATTACATAAGCAAGTTAAGAAATCCCCTAACTTCTTATTAGTTTGTTCATATACACTCTCATTTTTGTTTACTTAAAGCACTAACATGTCATTATAAAATCCGGGAATTTAACCCAACGTACTACGTGCCTCTACTCCTTTTAAAAATGATTCTCTTTCAAATAAAACTTCCAAGATACTAATAACCGCAGTATCAAGTCATATCTACTTTTCAAGACAAGTCACAATACCTTTTAGAAATACATTTATAGGCTTCTAAATCAAGTGACTTCTTTCTTTAAAACCTTAAGCAATTGGTACCTTTAAAACAATTTGCCCTTCTTTATTTCAAATCATTTCTTTGCTTACATTACTGAAGAAAACCATTCTTTTAATCTACCATAAAGCTATTATAACCAACTTCCCATAAAGCCGTTATAACTCTTTATGTCTTAGACAAATTCATTCCTTTTATAACCGAGAGACTTATACTTTCAAATCAAATCACATAGCTTTCAAAATACTTCAAGTCTCTTAACTTTTAAGAAAACAAGTTTCTTAACTTTAGAATGACAAGAAATCAATACTTTCCAAATCAAGTATTCTATACTTTTAAATCAATTCATTTCTCCCTTTAAGAATCAAGTCCCATAACTTGAAAAATAAAGTCCCTTAACCTTTTAAAAATTTGAGGTCCATAATCTTAAAACTTCATACGTAAACTCTTATAAATTAAGTAACATATACTTTGGTGCGTTGTGAATAAGTTATACTTATTTATAACGATCTTAATCAAGTAGCCATGATCTAGAAAATGTAATACAATTTTGTCTTATCTTAGCTTCTATGCAGATGGAGAATTCTACTCATTTTAACTTAATTGATTGTCATTACATTTTCCTTTATTAACGCCGCAAAGGGCTTGTTCGATACTTATTCTCATTTGTGCCGTAACTTAGCCAAGTCAACTTGGCTCCAAATACCTCCTAACGACTCTTACCAACATCCCCCATAAGACTTGGTAAGAACTTAGGATAACTTAGACATAACCTTTACGTAGAGTAAATCAACATACATACCTCTTAACTTCTAAGAGTAGAAGGAATCATGAAATAGTACTACATGTATATTCCATACATAGAATCATGTCAAAAGAAGGAAGAGGTTCACATACCTCGCGACGATTATCGACAAATAGCAAAATGCTCCAAAGTACCTCAACCTTGATAGCTATTCCATACTTCAAGTAGAATACGCTACACTTAGTACTTCAACCTATAATGACCATAATACGTCCATTAAACCTCTAGCTTCAAACGTAGAATATTCTAAGTGCAAAGTCACTAAATTCTACGGAAGATCGGACAGCACTTTCTTTGTTTCTACATACTTTGTCACCTTTTTCAAGGCCGAATTCAATAACCAAACACGCCACATTTAAGGCTCAATAACAACAACCAATCAAAGGGGATTACACGTCTTACAATATGTGTAAAATTCCGCCCCACAATTAATACCAACTAAGTTCTTAATCAAGGCCATTCTCGGCTAACTTATTCAATAACACAAAGTCCTTTCCAATTCATTTTCAATCCAACTTCTTAGGTCTAACATGTTATATAGTCATAAACAACTTAGAAATTATAACCACCTTAATCAATTCTTTAGATAACATGCGACGACTAAACTAGTAACTAAATTGAATTACAATCTTAAAGGCTAAATCATGCAACTTTTCGGATTCCATCCAAATATTCCATAACACATATCATTCTTCATAATATAATCCACATGATCATTTCTAACTACTACAACATGAAATCTTGAATTTTAATAGCAAGACGGAGATTATTACCTCCTTAAGCTCAAAATGATCCAAAACCCTAAGTCGATCCTTAGCAACTCCAACTCCTTTTCTTGACGTTCCAATCCGCTATTTGCAACCCTTAGAAGCTTGTGAAAAAATCCTCTTCTATTTCCAACTTCAAAGTTGAAGAACACCTTGGGTTTTCGCCTTGCGACTAACGTAAAAATGCGGTTTTTCCGGGATCTTTCTATTGAGATATCCTTACAATACCATTAGGGACCTTGGGTTAAAGTCTTGTGAATAATGGATCAAAACTACAAAAAATAATTGTGGATTTTTAGGCAAAGCCGAGAGCTTCCCATTGTGGAACAAGGTCTCTCTATTTTTTCTAAGTGTTGGAAGACAAGTCTTGCTACTAGTGTGCTTATATAATACATTGGAGGGTCTAGATTATAACACTTGTAAAGTTTGGAGGGAAGATATCAAGCCAAGTGGCCCTTGGACTTAGTCAACAATATCAAACTCTTAATTAGCAAGACTTTGTCATCTATACATTGGTCAAATGACCATTTTACCCTTGCTTCAATTTCGTCCAAGACCAATGTGGGGGGGTGCCACGTGTCGCCCTCCCATTCGTCCATAAAATTCCGTAACCCTCGTGGGTCCCACAAAACGTAAAATTCCTCGGGTTGGGCCCCACGTGACCAAATCCGTAAAAATAAATTTCCATAATGATAATAAGTTCCATACTCTTCAATTAATGCATTTTGAGAATCTAATTCTCACCAACGAACATTTCTCCTTTCCGACGTTCGGAAGATTTTCCGTCGGAAAAACAATTCTTCCTTTCGTACCCTTTTCAAGTCTTGAGTTCCTTACGTACATTCTCTTAAACATGACCTGGACTTACGGGGTGTAACATTCTTCCCCCCTTAGAAACATTCGTCCTCGAATGTTCTTTCGGAGTCCAATCTAATTAGAGCGCGACATTGTCTCCCTTTACTACACCCTTCATACAACATATGCCACCCATGGCCACATAACAATACTTATACTAAAATGTCAACCTTGGCACTCACGAAGCCAACTAGCCCATACTCATAATGACCTCAAAGTCTGTCATAATCCTCTCTACTAGGTCTACTAGGGTCTGACGACTGTATCATCACCGGGAAAATCTCATATTCCCGCTCAGCTACCACCCCACACACTCACGGGTGTAGTTACCTCGAAAGGTTCTTATGGATTCAGGCTCTATTCCTTTACACTTGGTTGTTATCTTTCTTACTGGTCGTACACTTTCTGTACTTCCAACTCATACTAGCATACATACATAACCTCAGCTTCGCGGATGGAAGGAGGGCGAGAGCGCTTCCATACCGATTATGGCCTCTAATCTTTGGAGTCACTCTATAAAACAATATAAGGCCATTTCCGGCTTTCACGACCTGGTTCCGGTGGAACGCGTCCACGAACCCGTAAAACAATTAACTAGACTTGGGCCTTGCACCCTCGTGACCCTGTCACGTAGCGGAACTACTACCAAGTGATCCCACTCCATTTTAGGCTATGGGGCGACCCGCAATAGGTCTTCACCCCGTCCCACCGTCGCACTTAACTCTTATTCTTGGTCTATAATAAATCTTTCTACCCGAGAAGACCTTGTACATCTAAGGTCTCAGCGGTCATCAATATTCTTAGGCTCGCAATTTCCATGCTCCAAGCCTACCTTACCAGTCCCCCAGTAAACGGGTACAAAAACTTCTCATAATACCATAATTGTTACACCCCGTAAGTCCAGGACATGTAAAAGAGAATGTACGTAAGGAATCAAGACATGGAAATTGTACGAAAGGAAGAATTGTTTGTCCGACGGAAAAATCTTCCGAACGTCGGAAAGGAAAAATGTTCGTTGAGGAGAATTAGATTCTCAAAATGCATTATTTGAAGAATATGGAACTTATTAACATTATGGAATTTATTTTTGCGGATTTGGTCACGTGGGGCCCACCCGAGGAATTTTACGTTTTGCGGGGCCCACGAGGGTTACGGAATTTTATGGACGAATGAGAGGGCGACACGTGGAACCTCCACCACATGGTCTTGGTCGAAAATTTGCAAGGTTAAAATGGTCATTTGACCAATGTGTAGATGACAAAGTCTTGCTAATTAAGAGCTTGACATTGTTGACCAAGTCAAGAGCCATTTGGCTTGATCTCCTTCATCCAAAACCTAACAAGTTTTATTATCTAAGCCCTTCTTTGTGTTATATATACTAGACTAGTGCAAGACTAAGTTTCCAACACTTAGAAAAAAATAACAACTTCATTATGCTTGAAGCATGCTCTCGGCTTTGTTGATATTTCCACACAAAATTTTTAGTTTGTGATCCATTATTCACAAGACTTAAACCCAAGGTCCCTAAGGGTGTTTTAAGGATATCTCAATAGAAAGATTTCGGGAAAACGGCGTTTTCGTATTAGTCGCAAGGCGGAAACTTAAGGAGTTCTTCAACTTTGAAGTTGGAACTTGAAGATGGGTTCTCCATAGGTTTCTAAGGAGTGCTTGGAGTGGTTTGGAATGTAAGGAAAGGAGCTAAGAATTTGCTAAGGAGCAACTTTGAATCTTGGAAATTTCAAGGGCTTATAAAGGTATAATCTTGTCGTTTTAGTAATTAAGGTTTACTTATGGTTGTAGCTATGGATATTAGCAAGCATGAGATATATAGTATGAAGTTTGATAATTATATTGGCTATTGGAACCCTAATCCGAAAACTAGCATGTTTAGCCTTAAAATTACAATTCGAGTTGATTATTAGTTTAAGTCGTCGCATGTTGTATAAAGAAGGAAATTGTAGTTGTGTATGACTATATAACATGTTAGACCTTAGAACTTGGAATTGAAAAAGAATTGGAAAGGACTTGTGTTGAGTTATTGTTGGCCGAGAATGGCTAGTGAGTATTAAACTACTTGGTATGAATTGTGGGGCGGAATTTTACACGTATAGTAAGGCGTGTAATCCCCTTTGGTTGGTTGTTGTTTTGAGCCTTAAATGTGTCATGTTTGGTTATTGTATTCGGCCTTGAAAAAGGTGGCAAAGTGAGTAGAAACAAAGGAAGTGCTGCCCGATTTTCCGTAGAATTAGAGACCGTATACTTAGTATTATTCTACGTTAGAGACTAGAAGTTGATAGTCTTGTTGTGACCATTATAGGTTGACACTTCTACGTACGGCGTATTCGGCTTAGCTTGTGGATTTAGCCGAAAAGGTATGTGAACTATCTCCTCTTCTAGCATGATTCCTTAAGATAAAGAAAGTATGTCCTACTCCTTAAATGATCCATTCCTTGGTTGTATTTGGATTGCCTAAAATAGAAATTGTTCTATGTACTTCCTTGATTGTACTTTGATGTTTAAATTGTAAGTTGTATAATCCATTTCCTTAGTGAAGTTTGGATTCTTAAAAGTGAAAGTATTTTACTTAAAGTACATAGAGTCTTGAAAAGGAAGTGGTTTCCAAACCTTTTGGCTAGTGCCTTAGTTCCAAAACCTAAGTGTCGTTATAATGACTTTAGGGGAGTCAAAGGAGTGATTTACTTAATTGTTTTAAGAGAGGAGAAATGACATGATTTAAGAGAAGAAACTTGTTTCTAAATATTAAGAGACTTGAAGTATTTTGGAAAGTTAAGAACTTGATTTGTAAGTATGTGATACTTGGTTTTAAGTATAAGTCTCTTGGTAATAAAAAGGAATGAATATGTCTAAAACCATAAAGGGTTATAACGGCTTTATGGGAAGTTGGTTATAACGGCTTTATGGAAGGTTAAGAAAGTTGTCTATTTTGATTATTAGGCATAAGTTGCCTAGATTGTGAAAATTTGAAGTTACTTGATTTCAAGCTTTGAAATGAGTTTTCTAAAAGTGTAGTAACTTACTTTGAAAAATAGACATGCCTTGATACTACGGGTATTAGTATCTTGGGGTTTTACATAAAAAAAAGTCTTTTGAAAAGAATGTACGTACGTAGTACTTTGGCTTGTTTAATTGAGAATTATTCTATGTATGCCTTGATAAGTACTTTGGCTTGTTTAATTGAGAATTATTCTATGTATGCCTTGATAAGTACTTTGGCTTGTTTAATTGAGAATTATTCTATGTATGCCTTGATAAGTACTTTGACTTGTTTAATTGAGAATTATTCTATGTATGCCTTGATAAGTACTTTGGCTTGTTTAATTGATAATTATTCTATGTGTGCCTTGATAAGTACTTTGGCTTGTTTACTTGAGAATTGCCAATGTGTGCTGGTGATAGCATTTGAGTACAAGTATTATATTTTATTACGTTTCCGCGACTCTCGGTTGGAGGGTCGGATGTCTTGTTGTAAGTTACTTGGACGTACCGACAGTGATGTGGGATTCCACGGGTATGCTTCCGTTATTTGTAGTACTTGGGTTAAATTCCCGGATTTTTATAAAAGACATGGTAGTGCTTATGTTTTGTTTGACGGCCGGTTGAGATAGGGTATAAGTGAGGGGTAAACCCCCAAGACACTATACCACCTTCTCCAGGGTAAGAGTATAAATGAGGGGTAAACCCCCAAGACGTTATACCCCCTGCTATACCACCTTCTCCAGGGTAAGAGTATAAATGAGGGGTAAACCCCCAAGACGTTATACCCCCTGCTTTACCACCTTCTCCAGGGTAAGAGTATAAATGAGGGGTAAACCCCAAGACGTTATACCACCTGCTCGTTTTTCTACTTGGCCCGTATATTTTTTAGGACACAGGTGGGACTTGGTGTTCATGTATGCCTATTGGTGTTATATTATATCATGGACTGCCGGCAGTGAGGAAGGATTCCACGGGCATGATTGATATTATGGGCGTGAGACCCATGGTTATATTTTAGAAATGACTTGAGGGCATCCGTCCCTGACTTGTTATGACTGCTTATGTGTTGTGTATTGTAGGTTGGCTATCATACATGTCTCCTTTTTTGTTTAGATCATATGATTTCATTACGATTTCATCGCTTCACATACTTGGTACATTCTTCGTACTGACCTCCTTCGGGGGGCTGCGTTCATGCCGCAGGTTTAGGTACACTGTTTGGTGATCGGCAGGTGTAGGACCCTACTCAGAGTTTTTGGATAGCTCCATCTGTTCAGGAGTTTATCATTTTGGTATAGATCCTCCAGTACAGGCTTTTATACAAGTTATGGGTACGGCGGGGCCTTATCCCGTCATAGTTCAGTAAAACTCTTAGAGGTATGTATTCATATGTGGGATTGGACTCGTGTACAGTGTAGTGCTTTTTATTATGTATGTTATATGACAGCCTTGTCGGCTTTGCCTTTTCATGTTCGTTGGTTTTAAAATAAACGAGCTGTTATTTAGTTCCGCGGTTTACTTGTGTCTGTTAGGTAAAGCGGTGCCTGGGTAGGCACCACCACGCCCGGTTCGGGGCGTGACAGAGTGGTATCAGAGCAGTCAGTCCTCGGAATGTCTACAGACCGTGTCTAGTAGAGTCTTGATTATCGGTGTGTTGCGCGCCACACCCATAAACATGAGGCTACAGGACATTTAGGAGTTGGTTTCTATTCTTCTCACTCTAAGATCGTGCCATAGAGCTGTGTTAGTAAGATAATTCCTCTCTGACGTATTGTTGTGTTACAGTTATGCCTCCATGGAGGGCAACACTGTAAGGGCAAAGGAGTAGCAGGAGCTACTAGTCGACTCGAGAGTTGATAGGGCTTATGCCTGTGGTATACCGGATGTTGTTCCGATCGGTGAGTTCTTCTGCACTGTGTTTTGAGACCCCAGCACTGAGCCTCCGGTTGTAGCTAGGAGAAGACTATAAGGTCATGAGGGAAGCAGTTATGTTATTGACCAAGATAGCGGTGCTACAGTTTCATCAGCAGGAGGTTATTCGGCCAGTACAGACAGGTGTACAGAGGGTAGAGGGCCAACGTGGAGATCAGCGTAAGAGGCTAGACCGGTTGGTTATCCTGAGTTTTTGGGACGAGCCGCCTCGGCCGAGTGAGATATTCGTCCCAGCATACCCAGTACATACCCCCGCAGTTCACATGTGGGATATTGGACCCCACAAGGTATTTAGGAGCCAGTCCAAGCTCCAGGGGTCGAGGTTCTCAGAGGAGCAGAGGATTTTCTCAGTCGAGGCCACTTATTCCTCAGTGTTTCCATTGTAGTAAGTGTCATATGGGGAAATGCCGTTATGGCACAGGTGTTTGTTTTTATTGTGGCCATCCGGGCCATATACTGAGGGTATGTCCTTTTAGAAGGGGCACCGGTGAGGTGGATCAGCCTATGAGGCCGATGGTTGGTTACCTTTCCTCCACACCGCGGCCCCCGGCAAGGTGTTCGGATGTCACCACCGTGGTAGAGGTCAGGGTGGTGTTTATAGTTCTGGCGGTCCTTCGAACCGCATAGATGACGTGACTACTTGACAGGATCAGGAGGCAACATCGCACGGGGTTACAGGTATATTTCGATTCTTTTGAATCATACGTGCATTGATAGATTCAGATTTCTCCCTAGCATATATGTTTTCCCTTTATTGCTAGCAGTTGTAAGTGATAGTACCCCCAGAGGTAGGAATACTTTGATTAGTAAAGTGAGAAGTTAAGAATGTTGACAAGAATGGTAAGTGAACTGAGACTATAGTTGTGTAGAGTTCACACGTTGTAATTACCCCGTAATAGTGTAAGACCGATAGGGAAGAATGTGCAGTAGAAATACTTTGGCTTATGTGACAAACCTCTAGTGAATGGGAGGATAGGGTGAGAAGTACCTTGAGATAAGAGAGAGATTTTTTTTAGACTAAGAATGAGAAGTTAAGTGTGACGATGAGTCGGGTTATGGACTCATTTCGGGTCAGACGATAGTATGGAATGGGGTGATGTCAGTTAGAAATGGTCCCGTTATGTGGTAGGGTCCCGAGGATGCAAGGCCCAAGTTTAGTTAATTGTTGTACGAGTTTGTGGATGCGTTCCACCGGAACTAGGTCGTAAGGACCGAAAAGAGCCATAACGGGAATGTAAGTAACAATATGGCCAAGTTTGGATAGTAACTCCAAGGATTGGAGAACAGAAACAAAATTTGAGATTTTGTACGTGTACTAGATGAGTTTGAAAGTACGAGAAAGTATGACAAATAATGAAAGAAAGGAACCTCTAAGGATCCCGTGTTTGAGAAGACTGTAACCTTCGAGTTTTGTGAGAAGGGACCACGGACGGAAGGTCCATTGTTATGTTTACGTATGTTGTGGTGGCCATGTGTGGCATCGTTGGTCTTGTGCAGTTTTGATTGATAGGCATAGTATAGAGATTGTTCCGGAGTGTGTATAGCTTGAAAACCGACTAAGAACATTCGGGGACGAATGTTTCTAAGGGGGGAAGAATGTTACACCCCGTAAGTCCAGGACATGTAAAAGAGAATGTACATAAGGAATCAAGACTTGGAAATTGTACGAAAGGAAGAATTGTTTGTCCGACGGAAAAATCTTTCGAACGTCGGAAAGGAAAAATGTTCGTTGAGGAGAATTAGATTCTCAAAATGCATTATTTGAAGAATATGGAACTTATTAACATTATGGAATTTATTTTTGCGGATTTGGTCACGTGGGGCCCACCCGAATAAATTTATGTTTTGCGGGGCCCACGAGGGTTACAGAATTTTATGGACGAATGAGAGGGCGACATATGGCACCTCCACCACATGGTCTTGGTCGAAAATTTGCAAGGCTAAAATGGTCATTTGACCAAAGTGTAGATGACAAAGTCTTGCTAATTAAGAGCTTGACATTGTTGACCAAGTCAAGAGCCATTTGGCTTGATCTCCTTCATCCAAAACCTAACAAGTGTTATTATCTAAGCCCTTCTTTGTTTTATATATACTAGACTAGTGCAAGACTAAGTTTCCAACACTTAGAAAAAAATCACAACTTCATGGTGCTTGAAGCATGCTCTCGGCTTTGTTGAAATTTCCACACAAAAATTTTTAGTTTGTGATCCATTATTCACAAGACTTAAACCCAAGGTCCCTAAGGGTGTTGTAAGGATATATCAATAGAAAGATTTCGGAAAAACGGCGTTTTCGTATTAGTCGCAAGGCGGAAACTTAAGGAGTTCTTCAACTTTGAAGTTGGAACTTGAAGATGGGTTCTCCATAGGCTTCTAAGGAGTGCTTGGAGCGGTTTGGAACGTAAGGAAAGGAGCTAAGAATTTGCTAAGGAGCGACTTTGAATCTTGGAAATTTCAAGGGCTTATAAAGGTATAATCTTGTCGTTTTAGTAATTAAGGTTTACTTATGGTTGTAGCTATGGATATAAGCAAGCATGAGATATATAGTATGAAGTTTGATAATTATATTGGCTATTGGAACCCTAATCCGAAAACTAGCATGTTTAGCCTTAGGATTACAATTCGAGTTGATTATTAGTTTAAGTCGTCGCATGTTGTATAAAGAAGGAAATTGTAGTTGTGTATGACTATATAACATGTTAGACCTTAGAACTTGGAATTGAAAAAGAATTGGAAAGGACTTGTGTTGAGTTATTGTTGGCCGAGAATGGCTAGTGAGTATTAAACTACTTGGTATGAATTGTGGGGCGGAATTTTACACGTATAGTAAGGCGTGTAATCCCCTTTGGTTGGTTTTTGTTTTGAGCCTTAAATGTGGCATGTTTGGTTATTGTATTCGGCCTTGAAAAAGGTGGCAAAGTGAGTAGAAACAAAGGAAGTGCTGCCCGATTTCCGTAGAATTAGAGACCATATACTTAGTATTATTCTACGTTAGAGATTAGAAGTTGATAGTCTTGTTGTGACCATTATAGGTTGACACTTCTACGTACGGCGTATTCGGCTTAGCTTGTGGATTTAGCCGAAAAGGTATGTGAACTATCTCCTCTTCTAGCATGATTCCTTAAGATAAAGAAAGTATGTCCTACTCCTTAAATGATCCATTCCTTGGTTGTATTTGGATTGCCTAAAATAGAAATTGTTCTATGTACTTCCTTGATTGTACTTTGATGTTTAAATTGTAAGTTGTATAATCCATTTCCTTAGTGAAGTTTGGATTCTTAAAAGTGAAAGTATTTTACTTAAAGTACATAGAGTCTTGAAAAGGAAGTGGTTTCCAAACCTTTTGGCTAGTGCCTTAGTTCCAAAACCTAAGGGTCGTTATAATGACTTTAGGGGAGTCAAAGGAGTGATTTACTTAATTGTTTTAAGAGAGGAGAAATGACATGATTTAAGAGAAGAAACTTGTTTCTAAATATTAAGAGACTTGAAGTATTTTGGAAAGTTAAGAACTTGATTTGTAAGTATGTGATACTTGGTTTTAAGTATAAGTCTCTTGGTTATAAAAAGGAATGAATATGTCTAAAACCATAAAGGGTTATAACGGCTTTATGGGAAGTTGGTTATAACGGCTTTATGGAAGGTTAAGAAAGTTGTCTATTTTGATTATTAGGCATAAGTTGCCTAGATTGTGAAAATTTGAAGTTACTTGATTTCAAGCTTTGAAATGAGTTTTCTAAAAGTGTAGTAACTTACTTTGAAAAATAGACATGCCTTGATACTACGGGTGTTAGTATCTTGGGGTTTTACATAAAAAAGAGTCTTTTGAAAAGAATGTACGTACGTAGTACTTTGGCTTGTTTAATTGAGAATTATTCTATGTATGCCTTGATAAGTACTTTGGCTTGTTTAATTGAGAATTATTCTATGTATGCCTTGATAAGTACTTTGGCTTGTTTAATTGAGAATTATTCTATGTATGCCTTGATAAGTACTTTGGCTTGTTTAATTGAGAATTATTCTATGTGTGCCTTGATAAGTACTTTGGCTTGTTTACTTGAGAATTGCCAATGTGTGCTGGTGATAGCATTTGAGTACAAGTATTATGTTTTATTACGTTGCCGCGACTCTCGGTTGGAGGGCCGGCTGTCTTGTTGTAAGTTACTTGGACGTACCGACAGTGATGTGGGATTCCACGGGTATGCTTCCGTTATTTGTAGTACTTGGGTTAAATTCCCGGATTTTTATAAAAGATATGGTAGTTCTTATGTTTTGTTTGACGGCCGGTTGAGATAGGGTAAGAGTATAAGTGAGGGGTAAACCCCCAAGACGCTATACCACCTTCTCCAGGGTAAGAGTATAAATGAGGGGTAAACCCCCAAGACGTTATACCCCCTGCTATACCACCTTCTTCAGGGTAAGAGTATAAATGAGGGGTAAACCCCCAAGACGTTATACCCCCTGCTTTACCACCTTCTCCAGGGTAAGAGTATAAATGAGGGGTAAACCACAAGACGTTATACCACCTGCTCGTTTTCCTACTTGGCCCGTACAGTTTTTAGGACACAGGTGGGACTTAGTGTTCATGTATGCCTATTGGTGTTATATTATATCATGGACTGCCGGCAGTGAGGAAGGATTCCACGGGCATGATTGATATTATGGGCGTAAGACCCATGGTTATATTTTAGAAATGACTTGAGGGCATGCGTCCCTGACTTGTTATGACTGCTTATGTGTTGTGTACTGTAGGTTGGCTATCATACATACATGTCTCTGCTTTGTTTAGATCGTTATGATTTTATTACAAGATTTCATCGTTTCACATACTTCGTACATTCTTCGTACTGACCTCCTTCGGGGGGCTGCGTTCATGCCGCAGATTTAGGTACACTGTTTGGTGATCGCAGTGTAGGACCGCTCGAGTTTTGGATAGCTCCTTCTCGGGAGTTTATCTTTTGGTATAAGTTCTCATGCATGCTTTTGTACGATTATGGGTACTGTGGGCCTTGTCCGTCATAGTTCAAGATAACTCTTGCAGTCCGTATTCATATGTGGGATTGGACTCGTATGCAGTGTAATGTCATTTTTATGTATATTATATGGCACTTTGTCGGCTTTGCCCTCAGACGTATGTTGGTTTAAAAACGGGTGTTATTTAAATTCGCAGATTTACTTGTATGCGTTAGGTAGAAGGGTGCCCGTGTAGGCACCGATCCGCCCGGGTTGGCGTGACAATAATCGTGTCGTCTTGATCACAACAACCATTACTTACTTTATACGGACCTCATCCGTACAATTCTCTTAAGCCTACCACGTAGCTTAATATATTAACATGGTATTCCATTAAGTTTCTTAACATGACTTCTTAAGGGTTCACTGCCCTATCAGACATCTCATCCTTCCCCAATTATCTCAAAATAAAACATAAGACCTTGGTGAGAATTCATTAATTGTTCCATACCTTCCCGGTATCTAGTTAGTCTTTACCAACTCTTGGTAATCTAAAATCATTCTAGGCAACACGCTGCCTCAATTTCATGTATAGTTGTATGTCATAATACCAACTATACTATAATCATTACCAACCTGGATACGCAATCCACATAGTCCTTCCTGGGTCACTGCTGCTGCAATCAACATAACTCGTTAGGGAGAGACGACCCTAACAACACAGCTCTATCGCACGATCTCAGAGTGAGGAGAATGGAAACCAATCCTAAATGTCCTGCATCCTCCTGATTATAGATGTGGTGCACAACACACCGATAATCAAGACTGTACTAGACACGATCTGTAGACACTTTCCGAGAACTAACTGCTCTGATACCACTTTTGTCACGACCCGACCTCGGGCCGCGACTGGTGCCCTACCAGAGCACCCTTCTAATCATACAACATAATAAACTGCGGAAGATAAATAAGACTTTTTTTTAAACCAAGGCCAAGCCGATAAGGCTGCCATAACATAAAAATTACCCGAAATGGTCTACACTGTTTAACAATGTAAAAACAACTCTAGCCAGTCCAGCCCACAGATTAATACAGACCTCTAAGATTGAACAAATACTATGACGGAACAAGGCCCCGTCGTACCCCTGAATATACATAGCCATGACAACTCCGGAACATTGGAGCCATCTCAAAATGATGAACCAGATCCTAAGATCGCGGATCCACAATCGTACCTAAACTGCGGACATTTAACGGCCCCGAAGAGTCGATAACAGTGCAGAATATGGAACGGAAAATAAGGTACAGTAACAAATCATAACTGTACAAAAGAATGACAGGGGCAAGTATAAAGAAGGGGTAAATACCAGATCCTACCGTGTCATTTCCATCTCGTGAACTTAATTGTACCTTATTATCTTTTCCCATTTTTCCATAAGAGTATAGTCAAATTCTTACGTACATACTTAAGAAAAATCATCAAGTTCATAAACATATAACTTACGTATCTTGCATAACCTAATCCGCCCCTTTATGGAGGAACGCCTATACTGTCGGCCCAATCTGAGACGCGATAGAGTCACATAAGTCTGCCCATAAAGGTATACTGCCCGGACCAATCTGGGACGCGATAAAATCACATAAGTCTGCCCATAAAGGTATACTGCATAAAAATAGGAGGCTCATGATCAAAGCAGGGTCCCTCGCCCGTAGTATCAATAAGCAATCCTACTCCTGGGACTATTTCACCCGCAAAGGTCCTGTGGACCCGCATGAGGTATTCCTCGCATAGGCTGTACCCGCCCGCATGAGACTATTTCACCCGCATAAGCCCATAAGGACTCGCATGAGGTATTCCTCGCATCATGGGTAGCAAATCCACGGAACAGGTGGTATAACGTCTTGGGGGTTTACCCCTCATTTATACTCTTACTCTGAAGCAGGTGGTATAACGTCTTTGGGGTTTACCCCTCATTTATACTCTTACCCTGGAGAATGTGGTATAACGTCTTGGGGGTTTACCCCTCATTTATACTCTTACCCTAGCTCAACCGGCCATCATACATAACTTAAGCCCTACCGGCTTATCATACATAACATAAGCACTACCGACTTATCATACATAACATAAGCACCACCGGCTTATCATACATTACATAAGCAAGTTAAGAAATCCCCAAACTTCTTATTAGCTTGTTCATATACACTCTCATTTTTGTTTACTTAAGGCACTAACATGTCATTATAAAATCCGGGAATTTAACCCAACGTACTACGTGCCTCTACTCCTTTTTAAAATGATTCTCTTTCAAATAAAACTTCCAAGATACTAATAACAGTAGTATCAAGTCATATCTACTTTTCAAGACAAGTCACAATACCTTTTAGAAATACATTTATAGGCTTCTAAATCAAGTGACTTCTTTCTTTAAAACCTTAAGCAATTGGTACCTTTAAAACAATTTGCCCTTCGTTATTTCAAATCATTTCTTTGCTTACATTACTGAAGAAAACCATTCTTTTAATCTTCCATAAAGTTGTTATAACCAACTTCCCGTAAAGCCGTTATAACTCTTTATGTCTTAGACAAATTCATTCATTTTATAACCGAGAGACTTATACTTTCAAATCAAATCACATAGCTTTCAAAATACTTCAAGTCTCTTAACTTTTAAGAAAACAAGTTTCTTAACTTTAGAATGGCAAGAAATCAATACTTTCCAAATCAAGTATTCTATGCTTTTAAATCAATTCATTTCTCCCTTTAAGAATCAAGTCCCATAACTTGAAAAATAAAGTCCCTTAACCTTTTAAAAATTTGAGGTCCATAGTCTTAAAACTTCATACGTAAACTCTTATAAATTAAGTAACATATACTTTGGTGCGTTGTGAATAAGTTATACTTATTTATAACGATCTTAATCAAGTAGCCATGATCTAGAAAATGTAATACAATTTTGTCTTATCTTAGCTTCTATGCAGATGGAGAATTCTACTCATTTTAACTTAATTGATTGTCATTACATTTTCCTTTATTAACGCTGCAGTGGCTTGTTCGATACTTATTCTCATTTGTGCCGTAACTTAGCCAAGTCAACTTGGCTCCAAATACCTCCTAACGACTCTTACCAACATCCCCCATAAGACTTGGTAAGAACTTAGGATAACTTAGACATAACCTTTACATAGAGTAAATCAACATACATACCTCTTAACTTCTAAGAGTAGAAGGAATCATGAAATAGTACTACATGTATATTCCATACATAGAATCATGTCAAAAGAAGGAAGAGGTTCACATACCTCGCGACGATTATCGACAAATAGCAAAATGCTCCAAAGTACCTCAACCTTGATAGCTATTCCATCCTTCAAGTAGAATACGCTACACATAGTACTTCAACCTATAATGACCATAATACGTCCATTAGACCTCTAGCTTCAAACGTAGAATATTCTAAGTGCAAAGTCACTAAATTCTACGGAAAATCGGACAGCACTTCCTTTGTTTCTACATACTTTGCCACCTTTTTCAAGGCCGAATTCAATAACCAAACACGCCACATTTAAGGCTCAATAACAACAACCAATCAAAGGGGATTACACGCCTTACAATACGTGTAAAATTCCGCCCCACAATTAATACCAACTAAGTCCTTAATCAAGGCCATTCTCGGCTAACTTATTCAATAACACAAAGTCCTTTCCAATTCTTTTTCAATCCAACTTCTTAGGTCTAACATGTTATATAGTTATAAACAACTTAGCAATTATAACCACCTTAATCAATTCTTTAGATAACATGCGACGACTAAACTAGTAACTAAATTGAATTACAATCTTGAAGGCTAAATCATGCAACTTTTCGGATTCCATCCAAATATTCCATAACACATATCATTCTTCATAATATAATCCACATGATCATTTCTAACTACTACAACATGAAATCTTGAATTTTAATAGCAAGACGGAGATTATTACCTCCTTAAGCTCAAAATGATCCAAAACCCTAAGTCGATCCTTAGCAACTCCAAATCCTTTTATTGACGTTCCAATCTGCTATTTGCAACCCTTAGAAGCTTGTGAAAAACTCCTCTTCTATTTCCAACTTCAAAGTTGAAGAACACCTTGGGTTTTCGCCTTGCGACTAACGTAAAAATGCGGTTTTTCCGGGATCTTTCTATTGAGATATCCTTACATTACCCTTAGGGACCTTGGGTTAAAGTCTTGTGAATAATGGATCAAAACTACAAAAATTTTGTGTGGATTTTTAGGCAAAGCCGAGAGCTTCCCAATGTGGAACAAGGTCTCTCTATTTTTTCTAAGTGTTGGAAGACAAGTCTTGCTACTAGTGTGCTTATATAATACATTGGAGGGTCTAGATTATAACACTTGTAAAGTTTGGAGGGAAGAGATCAAGCCAAGTGGCCCTTGGACTTAGTCAACAATATCAATCTCTTAATTAGCAAGACTTTGTCATCTATACATTGGTCAAATGACCATTTTACCCTTGCTTCAATTTCGTCCAAGACCAATGTGGGGGGTTCCACGTGTCGCCCTCCCATTCGTCCATAAAATTTTGTAACCCTCTTGGGTCCCACAAAACGTAAAATTCCTCAGGTTGGGCCCCACGTGACCAAATCCGTAAAAATAAATTTCCATAATGATAATAAGTTCCATATTATTCAATTAATGCATTTTGAGAATCTAATTCTCACCAACGAACATTTCTCCTTTCCGACGTTCGGAAAATTTTCCGTCGGAAAAACAATTCTTCCTTTCGTATCCTTTTCAAGTCTTGAGTTCCTTACGTACATTCTCTTAAAAATGATCTGGACTTACGAGGTGTAACACGATGCTACCACCTTCCCTCGAGGTGTTCTTACTGCCCATTATTTACTAATGGTCTTACACTAGTCCGGAGTAATCATATCTCGTGCAACTCACATAACCATAGTCGTATTCTCTTTTATCATTCTGGTCATAACCTTACCTTATGCTTATTATTAAAAAAAGTATTTCTATCTTGATCCGTAATCGTACAGTTTCATACATGCGTACTACCTGCATTTTTTTTTATTTTTTATTTTTTATCCTTACGACACTTCCTCGACCACTTCGTAACGTCGTTCTTAATTACCCCAACACAATACTTTTCCCACAGTTATCTAAAATTGTAACCTATGGCATGACGATACCGAAGACCTTACCAGTCTCATATCCTTCGTATAACAACATGGGTACACGCAACCCCATAATATGTAAAACTATCCTTTACGTGGGGGAGAAAACTTATCTCTCTTAAATAAACTTTCCTTGGAATCACAACCCTAATCAAAGGGTCCTCTCGCGGTCCTGTAAATATCTAATCATCACGCCCCGCCTTAAAATCGTGTAGATTTTCAAAACCTACCAAAGATGCCCTCAGCTTTCCGCCGGCAGCACTCGTACTAATTTTATTCTTGCCTTGCACATTTTCCTGAAATTATCCGGAAGGTCGTGGCCCTGACCGCCACACCAAACCAACTCCAAGTACCTCCAAGGGCACTTAACATAAATTCCTTCAAATTCAATTATACTTACTTTCTGCCTCAATTCACCTCAAATGAACAAGTCACACAGACTTATTAAAAACAATTATGTCAAAGAAGGAAGAATAATTCACTGGTTACCACCATTTCTCTTCCTTTCCACTCGATAACCGGCTTATCGGGAAACTGGTACCGAATCAATCTCTCTCTGTAGTCCACGTTGGCATAACAAGAGGCCAACTAGTCCGTACTCATAATGACCTCAATGTCTGTCATAACAGCTCTGCTAGGGTCCAACGACTGTATAGTTACCGGTAATTATTATCTACCCGCTCAGCTACCACCCAACACTCATGGGTGTAGTCACCTCGAAAGGTTCTCATGGATTCAGGCTCCATTTCTTTACACTTGGTTGCTCTCTTTTTCACTGGTCGTACGCTTTCCGTACTTCTAAATTTATACTAACATACGTACATAACTTCCATACTACATCTGGCCTACAATCTTTGGAGTTACTAAATTAAATAATATAAGGCCATATCCGGCTCTCACAACCTGGTTCCGGTGGAATGCGTCCACAAACCCGTAAAACGATTAACTAGACTTGGGCCCTGCACCCTCGTGACCCTATCACGTAGCGGGACTACTACCAACTGATCTCATTCCATTTCAGGCTATGGGGAGACCCTTAATAGGTCCTCAACCCGACTCAGTGTCGCACTTAACTCTTATCATTGGTCTGACTTAACTTTTTACTACCCGAGATAGCCTTATACACCTAAGGTCTCGGCGGTTATCAATATTCTTAGGCTCGCAATTTCCATGCTCCAAGCCTACCTTATCATTCCCCCCGTAAACGGGTACAATAACTTCTCATAATATTATAATCGTGTTGTCTTGATCACAACAACCATACTTACTTCATACGGATCTCATCCATACCATTTTCTTAATCATATCACGTAGCTTAATCTGTTAACATAGTCTTCCATTAAGTCCCTTAATTAAACTTCTTAAGGGTCCATTTCCTTCTCAGACAGCTCATCATCTCCTAATTATCTCAAATTAGTACGTAAAACCTTGATGAGAGTCTATTAACTGTTCATACCTTCCCGATATTTATTTAGTCCTTACCAATTCCTGGTAATCTCAAACCATTCTAGGAAACACATATGTGACCCTCATACATAAATCCGTATAGCTGTATGTCACAATACCAACTATACTACAAACATTACCAACCTGGATACGAAATCCACATAATCTTTCCTGAGTCACTGCTGCCTTTCTCGTAGCTGCAAACAACATAACTCGTTAGGGAGAGACGACTCTAACAACACATCTCTATCGCACGATCTCAGAGTGAGAAGAATGGAAACCAATCCTAAATGTCCTGCAACCTCCTCATTATAGATGTGGTGCACAACACACCGATAATCAAGACTCTACTAGACACGGTCTGTAGACACTTTCCGAGGACTAACTGCTCTGATACCACTTTTGTCACGACCCGACCCGGGCGTGGTGGTGCCTACACAGGCACCCTTTCGTAAACATCAGAGAATAGCAGCGGAATATACACAACTCCTAAAATAAAAATCATACTTAGACAGTAGACATCAATCGGCTAGCCGATAAGGCCGCCTTTCGTAAGAGTGATGATCAGCAACTGGTGCCCTAATAATAACAACTTTGGCGGGACAGGGCCCCGAAATACCCCTGAATGTACATCAACCGACAATACCAGGGATAAGCCTCCGAAATAAATGAGCTTCTCAACAGCTGAACAGTGATCCTAAGAGTGATGATCAAGACAGACTCTACTGCGGCGTGAGCATGAACGAAGGAGGTCGATACAACATGTACCAAATATGTGGCCCGAAATGCGTAGTGAAATCATAAGTCTAAAATAAAACTGGAGACATGTATGATAATCAAATTACAGTTCATTGTGCCTTACTAACAATGAGAGTAACTAAGAGTATACTTACAACATAAAAATAGGAGGCTCACGATCAAAGCAGGGCCACCCGCCCGCAGTATCATTCAGCAATCCTACTCTTGGGATTATTTCACCCGCAAGGGTCGTGTGGACCCGCATGAGGTATTTCTCGCATCATGGGTAGCAAATCCATGGAGTAATATAATGTCTTGGGGGTTTACCCCGCAATCATACTCAGAAGGTGGTATAACGTCTTGGGGGTTTACCCCGCATTTATACTATTACCCTAGAGAAGGTGGTATAACGTCTTGGGGGTTTATCCCGCATTTATACTCTTACCCTGAAGAAGGTGGTATAACGTCTTGGGGGTTTACCCCGCATTTATACTCTTACCCTGGAGAAGGTGGTATAACGTCTTGGGGGTTTACCCCGCATTTATACTCTTACCCTGGAGAAGGTGGTATAACGTCTTGGGGGTTTACCCTGCATTTATACTCTTACCCTAGCTCAACCGGCTATCATACATAACATAAGTAAGTTAAGAAATCCCCTAACTTCTTATTAGTCTTGTTCATATACACTCTCATTTTAGTTTACTTAAGGCACTACCATGTCATTATAAAATCCGGGAATTTAACCCAAAGTACTACGTACTTCTATTCTTTTAAAATGACTCTTTTTCATATAAAACTTCCAAGATACTAATAACCGTAGTATCAAGTCATAACTACTTTTCAAGACAAGTCACAATACCTTTCAGAAATACATTTAGGATACTAAATCAAGTGACTTCTTTCTTTAAAAAAAAACCTTAAGCAATTGATGCCTTCAAATCAATTTGTCTTTCATTATTTGAAGTCATTTATCATACTTACATTACTTAGAGTATACCACTTTATTTAACTTTCCATAAAGCTATTATAACCAACTTCCCATAAAGCCGTTATACTAGCTTTATGCCTTAGATACTTACATTCTTCTTTATAACTAAGAGACTTAAATTTTCCAACAAAACAAGTATCGAAAATACTTTCAAAATACTCAAAGTCTCTTAAGTTTTAGAAATCAAGATATCCTTAATATTTTTAAACAAGTGAGTTAATTTCCTAACTCAACCAACTTGGACATTCTTAAAATAAGCCAAGGATATCAAACAGACTAGATTGTCAAAATCTTGTACGTCTACCGTACTATACATTTACAACTTAATCATGCTCAAGAGATAAGAAAGTTCCACATACCTCTTTGGTTCAATCCACTTGCCAAGTCCAATATGCCGTACGTAGTATGTCAGCCTATAATGACCATAATATGTCTATTAACTTCTTACCTCAAACGTAGAATATTCTAAGTGCAAAGTCACTAAATTCTACGGAAAATCGGGCAGCACTTCCTTTGTTTCTACATACTTTACCACATTTTTCAAGGCCGAATTTCAATAACCAAACACGCCACATTTAAGGCTCAACAATGTAGTTAACAATAGGGGATTACACGCCTACAAGACGTGTAATATTCCGCCCCACAATTGATATCAAACTAGTCCAACATACTATGTCACATTCAGCAAATTTGAGGTACATCACCACAAAGTCTTTTCCAATTCCTTTTCAATCCAAGTTGTTTAGTACAACATGTTACAAAGCCGCAATCGATTATAGCAACTAAAATCTTCAAGTAGATAACATGCAACGATACTAGTTAACGACCAAATTGTAATTCAATTTCAAACTACTCAATATGTCATTTTCGGATTTAGGCTACTTCAATCCATATCACTTATCAATCTTCAATACATATACTTCATGCTAGTTAAAATGTATAACTACAACAATAAGAAATCTTCAATCACTTAAGAGGACAAAGTGGTTACCTTGATAAGCCCAAAATAGTCCAACAATCTTTCCCACTTTAGCCCTCTTTCCGAAATTCTTCTTCCCGCAAATATCATCTCTACGAACCACCTACAAGCTTGCCAACGTATTTCCTTCTTGTTGCCTTTCTAAAAAAAATCTCTTTTAGGCTTAGGGTTTCAACCATTTGAGAGAGAAGAGAAGAGAAGATTTGGGTGAAGTCTTGTAAAATGATTTTAATCTAGCAAGTCAAAGGAGATTACACGCCTAACTGGACGTGTAAAATTCCGCCCCTTAATCTACCAAAGTTGTCCATAATACTAGTTCATAGTCCAATGTAAAAACAATCCATAGTCCAATGTAAAAACAGTCCATAGTCCAATGTAAAAATAGTCCATAGTCCAAGTCCTTTAGTTGGTGTTCTTGGCCAACTACTACAATCAAAATTGTCCAGTTTTCGGCTAGCATGCCAATACTTGTTTCATTACTTCTTTAATATTCCAACTTATATTTTCAATCTTTATATAAGTTACATTAACTTGTTATTAACAATATTCCTTCATGTCAACAAGTAATAGGTAATGTTTTAACCACTTTAATGGCTAGCATGCAAATTTCTCAATTTTAACAACTTTAATGGCTAGCATGCCAATTTCTCAATTTTTAACATCTTATTAAGGTCCAAATCTTTTCAACCTTCCTTCCATATATCATATACTCATATACACAATAACATATGTAATTTCCAACTTCACTAAAAGGACAAAGATTATTACCTCAATAAGCCCAAAATTTCCAAGATTATAAGTCGATCTTTAGGAATCTTAGCTCTTATTCCTCACTTTCCAATCCACTCCAAGCAACCCTTAGAAGTTCCTAACCAACTTCTCTTAACACTTCATCCAAAAAAATGAAGATCACCTTAGGGTTTCACTTTGCGACTATCGAATTAACGTAGTATTTCCGGGATTTTTATGTTGGGATATCTTTAGAACACTACTAGGGACACTTGGTTTAAGTGTTGGGATTTATTAACAACATTTGAAGAAATTCTAAGCCTAAAGGGAGGGGGTGCCGAGAGCTATTCAAAGGGAGGGAGTATTGTTCTTGAAAATAAACTGTAAGTGTTGATGAATTCTTCAACCCAAGGTGTGTATATATAAGACAACCAAGGGCTAGGATCAAAGCAAGTGTGTGGTTGAGATTGGGGACAAGTGTGTGTGGGTCCCACAAGCCACTTGTCCAACACAAGACTTGGGACACTTGGCTTGCCACTTGTCCACAAGATTTCGGCCAACATGGCCCCTATGGGGGTGACACGTGTCGCCCTCCTATTCATCCAAAATATTTCATCTCCCAAAAACATCCATATTGGCCAAAATCTCGAAAATATTGTGGGCCCCACAAAACAATAATTTTTTCCCGTGGGCCCCACGTGATCAATTCTGGAAATAAAATCCATAATTCTATTATATTCCAAAAAGTCCAAATCCCGAATCTGAGAACTCAATTCTCCTTATTAAACACTTTTACGGGTTCCGAGATTTCTTTTTAAGGAAAAAACGCATCTTCTATCGTTCCATGATGTTAACCCTTATCGTCTTACGTACGTTCTCTTATTCTTGTGTTGGAACTACGGGGTGTAACATCATTCCCCGGAATTGTTGCATTTGCATATTCCGTGGATTTGCTCCCCACGATGCGAGGAATACCTCATGCGAGTCTGTAGGGCTCATGCGGGTGAAATAGTCTCATGTCGGGCGGACCAGTCCTATGAGAGGAAATTACCTCATGCGGGTCCACTCGGCCTATGCGGGTGAAATAGTCCCGGGAGTAGGATTGCGTGATAATACTACGGGCGGATGGTCCTAGGTTAATCATAGACTTCCTATTTTAAGAACCAGAAATGTTTATTTTGTTACTTTCATTGTTAGTAAGGCACAATATACTGTTAATTTGATTATCATACATGTCTTCATATTTATTTTAGACTTATGATGTAAATTACAGTATTTCCAGTTTTACATACTTGGTACATATTGTGTATTGACCCCCTTTCCTCGGGGGCTGCGTTCATGCCGCAGGTAGGGGTAAGTAGGTTGTGGATCCTCACTCTTAGGATCACTGGTCAGTTGACAGAAGGCTCCATTTCTCCGGAGGCTTGTCTTTTGGTACGGTTTTCCTGATGGTGTAGATCTATGTACATTCAGGGGTATGGCGGGGCCCTGTCCCGTCACAGTTGTTATGTAAAATTTGTTAGAGGTCTGTAGTCATATCTTGTGGATTGGGTTGTAAAAACAAAGATGTAACTGTTTTTTTTTTTTTGTTATGTATATTTTTCGGAAGGTGGCTTTATCGGCTAGCCTGTTAATATTTAATGTCTAGTACCTTATGAGTTCATATATGTTCCCCTGCTATTCTCTGATGTATACCTGTAAGGGGTGCCCTAACAGTAACGGGCCCGGGGTCGGGTCATGACAGTTGTATTTACATTGTTGTACAGTGTAGACCCATTCGGGTATGATATATATTATGGTGGCAGCCTTATCGGCTTTGCCTTTGTTTAAAAAAAATTGAGTGTTATTTACCTTCTGCAGTTTATTCGAGTTGTGTAAATAAAAGGGTGCCCAGGTAGGGCACCAGTCGCGGGCCCGGGGTTCGGGGTGTGACAAATTTAACTTGTCTGCCCAAACCATTTCTCCAATTCCCAAAAACCCTATATTGGCTAAACAAGACCCTAATTGGAATGCGGCAATGCTTTAACTAAACAACACACATGGGATCTAGTACCTAGACTTGAGGGGGTGAATGTGATTCGTTGTCTGTGACTTTTCGTCACAAATTCAGAGACAGTGGAGATCTTGAGAGGTATTGTAACACCCCGTATTTCCAAGGCATTAATATGAGAACGTACTTAAGGAACTAAGGTTTGAATATTGGAAGGATAGTATGATTACATTTTCTTATGAAAAATTTCGTAAAAATGTGAAGACGAAAATTTATTAACTCGGAGTTAGTTTCCATAATAAGGATTTATGGACTTAGTGTGGATTAATTAAGTCTTGACATTGATAAAGTGGAGTCCACGGGGGTTCGAAATTTGGAAGACAAGTGAACAAGTGTGTCACGACCCGAACCGGGGCCCGTGACTGGTGCCTTACCCGGGCACCGAAGTAGGCATACATCAGAGTAACCAGCGGAATATAAAACAAGACATGAAATAATATGAAGTGAGAGACAGTTTATCTGAGAAAAGCTTCCTGTCGGCATATATATAAAAACTTGAACAGTTACAACCCTTTTACAAACCCTGCCCACAACAGTACTACAGACCTCTAAGAATGTTATAACAACAATGGCGGGACAGGGCCCCGCCATACCCCTGAATGTAAGTACCTACAACTACAGGGGACTATACCAAAGATAAGCCTCCGGAGACACGGAGCTTCCCAAAACGCTGGCGTGACCCATGAGCGAGGATCAACAATCGGTGTACCTCACTGCGGCATGAACGCGGCCCGAAGGAGGTCGATAACAGGTACCAAGTATGTGAAACTGAAAAATACTGTAAATGAAATCATAATAGTCTATATAAAACAGAAGACATATATGATAACCAATTTACGATACACAATATGTAAGCAGTCATGTCAAGTCAGGGACTCACGCCCTTAAGGTCATCACTCAAATATAACCATGGGTCTCATGCCCACAATATCAATCATGCCCGTGGAATTCCTTCCTCACTGCCGGCAGTCCATGATATAAAAGCACCAAGGAATACACATGAACACCAGGTCCCACCTGTGTCATAATAAAACTGTACGGGGTAAGTACGAAGGCATAGCCGACTACTAAAACCCACAGTACCAACAATGCTATAAAACTGTATCACGAGGTCTTTCTAGACCGCGCCACATGATCGAAGCTGGCCACTCGCCCTCAGTATCAATGTGCGCGTCAAATCCTGGAACTTACCGCAGCTCCGCATAGGCCACCTAGGCCCGCATGAGGTATTCCCCGCATCGAGGGTAGCTACTCCTCGGCATCGTCCTGGACTCTCGTAGTCCGCATGGCCACATAGACCGCATGAGGTATTCCCCGCACACTAACCAGGAACTCGTAGCTCGCGATAGGTCCCCTGGACCCGCATGAGGTATTCTCGAATCATAGTCACACAGACCGCATGAGGTATACCCCGCATCGGGGGGCAGCTTAACCCCCGGTATAACATGTCAAGAGGTGAGTGGTACAATACTAACATAACGGCTTATCGTTAAACAACATAAGCATAATCAAGGGAAACCCCTTTACACAAACATCACAAGACACTAACACACGTAGCATCCTAACATGTTTACTTATCAAACCAAAAAGAAAGTATTACAGGGCTATCACAAACCAACATAGTCAAGTTATTCACACAAGGTACTTTCTATTTTATGTCAACAAGTTCGGGTTTTTATCCCCAAAGTACTTCATACATTAACTCTTTTTTAAAAAAAGATCCGTTTCTTTAACAAGAGTCACACGATACCCGTAGTATCAAAATAGAGTGACTATCTTTTTAAGTAAACCAAAACAATTTCCCTACCTTCTTTTTGAACCAACTTAAGACAAAAACATGCCTTCCTTTTTAAACGAAAACACTTCGAATTTTCAAGTCTTTGTCTTTTATAAATCAAGTCCTTACTTTGAAATTTTAAGAAAATCAAAACTTGTTTATTAATGATCTTATTAAAGCAGCCATGATCTAGGAAATGTAATACAATTTTGTCTTATCTTAGCTTCTATGCAGATGGAGGTTTCTACTGGTTTTAATAATACTTAATTAGTCAATACATTTTCCTTTATTAGCTATGCGATGGTTTGTTCGATACTTATTCTCATTTCCGAAATCAATACAAGGCTTTCATAAACAATTAAGTAAACCGTTCCTTTTATTTCCCTTAAGTCGTTATACCTAACTTCCCATAAAGCTAGTATAACTCTTAAGCTTTTAAAACCAAGTATTACTCTTCTTTCAAAAACGATTCTTAATTCTTTTGAAATACTTCAAGATTCTTATTATTTAAAACTCAAGTCAAAGACATCGAGGTAAAACCACGTTCAGTTAACACACGTACGTCTACCGTACTATATATATTCTTTTAAAATATCATGCTCAAGAGGATAGGAAGAATCACATACCTCCTCGGCGAAATCCACCTGCCAAGTAGAATATGTCGCGCGCAGAGTATCAACCTATAATAGTCAAATACGTCTATCAACGTCTAGACTACTCTGTAGAATATTCTAAGCAGAAGGTTCTTATTTCTACGGAAATTTGGGCAGCGCTTCCCTGCAGTAAAGCTACACAAGTCTCAGTAAATACCTGCCAATGTAAGTACAGTTCAATTCTCTTCTTATATACCATCCTTCTATATCTTATACTTAATTCTAAACTACTATATGTAATTTCCAATTACAATAGAAGGACAAAGATATTTACCTCGTTAAGCCCAAAATTATCCAAGATATAAGTCGATCCTGAGCAAGGTTTAGCTCCTATTCTGTACGCTCCAATTTGCTCCAAGAAACCCTTAGAAGTTCTACACAACTTCTACTTAATACTTCAACCAACTATGAAGATTTTTCCTAGGGTTTCGTTTTGTGACTAAGGGATATAAAGTAGCATTTCCGGGTTTTTTTTAGTATAGAGGTAACTTGGGAATACTACAAAGGATTTGGGTTAAGGTATTTTGGAATAACAACAATACATGAAGACATTTTCCTACCAAGGGGGGGGGGTGTGTTTCGGCCGAAGCAACTAGGAAGGGGGGGAGGTGTTAGGACGAGAGCTTCACTAAGGGGGAGAGGGATTTTGAGACTTGGAAATTGTTCAAGTGATGAAGATGTCTTTCTAGCAAGGGGGGGTATTTATAGAACACTCAAGGGTCAAGATTCAAGCAAATGGATGGTGTAGATTAGGACAAGTGCTACCTTATCTATCTACTACACAAATATCTTCAAGACATTGACCAAACATTTTTGGCCTTTAAAACACAAAAAACGTGCCCAACAATTCCTCATCTAAACCGTCCACTTGAGGGTGACACATGTCGCCCTCTCGTTGGTCCAAAATATTCATTTTCCTAAAATATCCGTAATGCCAAAAATTCGAAAATAAAGTGGGCCTCACAAAACCGTAAATTCTCTCGTGGGCCCCACGTGACTAATTCCGGAAATTTAAAATTCCAATACTTCTAAAATATTCCAAAAAGTCTGAATACCAAATCTGGGAATCCAATTCCCATTAACGAACCTTTTTACTTCACAAAAACCGGAAACTTTTCCGTCGAAAAATCACATCTTTCTTCCTTTCCAAAATTACTGTCGTATTCTCGTACGTACGTCCTCACATACATACTCTGGAAATACGGGGTATAACATTCTTCCCCCCTTAGAAACATTCCTCCCGAATGTTCCTTCTAAGTCTCAAAACACGCTAGCGCCGGTATAGTCTTCACTAATATACTTACGAAACCAATCATGCCGTACCTGGCCATAACATAACACACGCGCAAATACTTAACTCCAAGTCCACGAGGAATCACCTCTAGCATCACAAAAGCTCCTACCCAAGGTCTAAAGGATACTCCCTTCGCACCCTTACTTCACAAAAGTAATGATCACTTCTATTCTCTTACTCATCGTACCCTCCCCGTACACTCGAACACTTCCTACATAAACTTACCACCTTTCTGTTATTGCTTCAGTTTCCAAAATCTCGGGGTTACTATTTCCAACTTGGTCATCATTGACTGGGGACACTCTGGATGGATCTCCGATACTTTTCCGAATATAGCAACATGAAAGACCGGACGTACTGCCTCCTAAGTCGGACGGCAAATGCTAACATATAGGCAACCTGGCCTATTCTTCACATGATCTGAAAAGGCCCAAAGTAACTCGGGCTAAGTTTCCCCTGCTTTCCCAATCTCGTCACACCCTTCCGGGGTGGTACCTTCAAGAAGACCGACCGTCAATCTGAACTCCAAGTATCGACGCAGATTATCCGCACGACTCCTGTTGACTCTGAGCTGTCAATAACCTCTCCTGGATAAGCTTCACCCTATCCACATCCTGCTGAATCATGTATGAACCAACAATCTGAACCTTGCCAACATCGAACCAATCGACCGGCAACCTACACTACCGCCCATACAAGGCTTCATAAGGTGACATCTGAATACTGAAATGGTAGCTATTATAATTGTTACACCCCGGAAATTCCAGGATGTGTTTATAAGGACGTACGTAAGAACTCGAAAATGTTAAGATTTGAGACGAGTAAAAGTTTGTCGGAATTTTTTGGAATTGGTCGGGAACGAAATATTGCGACGAACGGGAGGACGACACGTGTCACCCCCCTTATGGTCATGGACGAAATTGTCATGGTTAGAATGGTCATTTGACCATAAATTAAATGACCAAGTCTTGCTAGTCTTGAAGCTTGACAAAGTTGACTAAGTCAAAGGCCACCTAGACTTGATCCATGTGAAACTCATCCAAGCCACACAAGTGTGCTAATCTTAACCCTCCATCATGTTATATATTGTATGCTAGTGCAAGACAAGCTCCACACTTAGCAAATTTCAAAAGAAATCTTGAAGAGCTCTTATGTAGCTCTCGACTTTGAGGTATTTTCAAGAAGGAAAATTTTCAATTTTTGTCCAATAATCTCCCCACATTAAACCAAGGTACCTAAGGGTATTGTAAGTGTTTCTCAATAGAAAGATCCCGGAAATGTGGTGTTTTCGTATTAGTCGCAAGGCGAAAACCTAAGAGGTTCTTCAACTTTGAAGTTGGAACTTGAAGATGAGTTGTTCATGAGCTTCTAAGGATTGCTTGGAGTGGATAGGAACGTCGAAAGGAGGAGCTAAAGTTTCTAAGGATCGACTTGTAGTCTTGGACCAAATTTGGGCTAAATGAGGTATAATCTTCGTCTTACTTTTGTAATTGAAGATTCAATGTTATTATAAGTTAGAAATGATCATGTGATATGTATTATGAAGTTTGATAAGTGTTATGAAATTTTATGAGCTCAAAAACCGAAATGGCATGTTTAGCCCTTTGAAATTGAAATACAATTTTGGTCGTTATGTAGAATCGTCGCATGTTTACCTACTTGAGGATTGTAGTAGTTGTAATCGATTGCGGCTTGATATCATGTTATACTAAACCACTTGGTTTGAAAAGGGATTGGAAACGATTTGTATTGTTGCCCCTATGTTTAGCCGAATGGACATTGTAGTTTAGACTAGTTTGTTTTATTTTGTGGGGCGGAATTTTACATGTCTTGTTAAGCGTGTAATCCCCTATTGTTAACTACTTTGTTGGGCCTTAAATACGGCGTGTTTGGTTATTGAATTCGGCCTTGAAAAAGGTGGCAAAGTGGGTAGAAACAAAGGAAGTGCTGTCCGATTTTCCGTAGAATTTAGTGACTTGCACTTGGAATATTCTACGTTTGAAACTAGAAGTTAATAGACGTACTATAGTCATTATAGGTTGGCATACTACGTACGGCGATTGGACTTAGCAAGTGGATTAAACAGAAGAGGTATGTGGAACTTTCTTATCTCTTGAGCATGATTAAGTTGTAAATGTATAGTACGGTAGACGTACAAGATTTTGACAACTAGTCTATTTGATATCCTTGGCTTATTTTAAGAATGTCCAAGTTGATTGAGTTAGGGAATTAACTCACTTGTTTAAATATTAAGGATATCTTGGTTTTCAAAAGTTAAGAGACTTTAAGTATGTTGAAAGTATTTTGATACTTGTTTTGTTGGAAAGTTTAAAGTCTCTTGGATATAAGGAAAAATGTAAGTTGGTAATGTATAAGGCTAGTATAACGGCTTTATGGGAATTTGGTTATAATAGCTTTATGAAAAGTTTAAAGAGTGATTTACTCTAAGTAATTTAAAGTTAAGGGACTTGAAGAGTTTTAAAGTATTTTGATACTTGTTTCGTTTTAAACGTATAAGTCACTTGGATAGGAAATTGTACTTGACTAAGGTATAAAGTGAATATAACGACTTTATGGGGAGTTGGTTATATTGTCTTTATGGAAAGATAAGTGGCTTGATTTAAATGAAGGCAATTCGATTTTAAGGCAGCAATTGCCTAAGGTTTTATAAGAAAATGAGTCACTTGATTTAGAAACTTAACTTTATTTCTAAGGGTGTTGTGACTTACCTTGAAATGTAATTTGGACTTGATACTAGGATTAATAGTATCTTGGAAGTTTTCTACTAAAAAGAGTCATTGTTTTAAAGAGTAGAAGTACGTAGTACTTGGGTTAAATTCCCGAATTTTTATAAAAGACATGTTAATGCCTTAGGTAAACTAAAATGAGAGTGTATATGAACAAGAATAGTAAGAAGTTAGGGGATTTCTTAACTTGCTTATATATTGTATGATAAGCCGGTAGTGCTTATGTTATGTGTGATAGCCGGATTTGTGCTAGTGATATATTATTCGTTGCGGGGTCATTCCCCGGGATTGTGGCATTGCATATTTCCGTGGATTTGCTACCCACGATGCGAGGAATACCTCATGCGAGTCCGTAAGGGCTTATGCGGGTGAAATAGTCCCATGCGGGCGGGTCCAGCCTATGCGAGGAATACCTCACGCAGTGTAAGGGCTTATGCGGGTGAAATAGTCTCATGCGAGGAATACCTCACGCGGGTCCACGTGATCTATGCGGGTGAAATAGTCCCAGGAGTGGGATTGCTTAATGACACTGCGGGCGGGTGGTCCTGCTTTGATCGTGAGCTTCCTATTTTATATTGTAAGTATACTCCTATTTACTCTCATTGTTAGTAAGGCACAGTGTACTGTTTATTGAGCTATCATACATGTCTCCGGTTTTATTTATAGACTTATGATTTCATTACAGTACTTTCAGTTCCACATATTTGGTACATGTTATCGACCTCGCCGGGGCTGCGTTCATGCCGCAGGTAGAGTACAGGTTGCTGATCCTCGCTCTTAGGATCACTGTTCAGCTGTTGAGAAGCTCCTTTATTCCGGAGGCTTATCCCTGGCATTGTCGGTTGTCGTACATTCAGGGGTATGGCGGGGCCCTGTCCCGCCAAAGTTGTTATTCTTAGAGGTCTGTAGTCACATTGTGGATTGGGTTGTAAAGAAAAAATGTACTGTTCTATTTTCTGGATTGAGTATATTTTTACGGAAGGTGGCCTTATCGGCTAGCCTGTTGTTGTTTATTGTCTAAGTTTATATGTATGTTCCGCTGCTATTCTCTGATGTATACCTGACAGGGGTGCCCAGGTAGGGCACCAGTCGCGGGCCCGGGGTCGGGTCGTGACAAAAGTGGTATCAGAGCAGTTAGTCCTCGGAAAGTGTCTACAGACCGTGTCTAGTAGAGTCTTGATTATCGGTGTGTTGTGCACCACATCTATAATCAGGAGGCTGCAGGGCATTTAGGATTGGTTTCCATTCTTCTCACTCTAAGATCGTGCGATAGAGCTGTATGGTTAGGGTCGTCTCTCCCTAACAGTTATGATTGTTTGCAGCTACGAGAAAGGCAGCAGTGACCCAGGAAGGATTATGTGGATTGCGTATCCAGGTAGGTAATGTTTGTAGTATAGTTGGTATTGTGACATACAACTATACGGATTTGTGTTTGGGGGTCACATATGTGTTGCCTAGGATGATTTTAGATTACCAGGATTTGGTAAGGGCTAAATAAATACCGGGAAGGTATGAAACAGTTTAATGAATTCTCATCAAAGTTTTACGTGCTAATTTGAGATAATTAGGAAATGATGAGTTATCGGAAAAGGTAGTGGACCCTTAAGAAGTTATTATTAAGAGACTAAGTGGAAGACTATGTTAGTAACTTAAGCTACGTGGTATGCTTAAGGGAATTGTACGGGCGAGATCCGGACGAAGAAAGTATGGTTGTTGTGGTCAAGACAACACGATTATGGTATTACGAGAAGTTTTTGTACCCGGTTACGGGGGGCTGATAAGATAGGCTTGGAGCATGGAAATTGCGAGCCTAAGAATGTTGATAACCACCGAGACCTTAGATATATAAGGCCTTCTCGGGTAGTAAAGGGTTAAGACGGACCAAGGAAAGAGTTAAATACGACGCCGAGTCGGGTTGGGGATCTATTAAGGGTCGCCCCATAGCTTGAAATGAAATGGGATCAGTTGGTAGTAGTCCCGCTACGTGACAGGGTCACGAGGGTGCAGGGCCCAAGTTTAGTTAACCATTTTACGGGTTCGTGGACGTGTTCCACCGGAACCAGGTTGTGAGAGCCGGAATGGGCCTTGTATTGTTTAATCTAGTAACTCCAAAGATTGGAGACCCGGATCAGTATGAAGGCTATGTACGTACGCTAAAATAAGTTTGGGAGTACGGGAAGAGTACGACCAGTGAAAAAGAGAGCAACCAAGTGTAAAGAAATAAAGCCTGAATCCATGAGAACCTTTCGAGGAGACTACACCGTGGGTGTTGGGTGGTAGCTGAGCGGGTAGATAATAATTACCGGTAACGATACAGTCGTTGGACCCTAGCAGACCTAGCAGAGCTGTTATGACAGACATTGAGGTTATTACGAGTACGGACTAGTTGGCCTCTTGTTATGCCAACGTGGACTACAGAGAGAGATTGATTCGGTACCAGTTTCCCGATAAGCCGGTTATCGAGTGGAAAGGAAGAGAAGTGGTGGTAACCAGTGAATTACTCTTCCTTCTTTGACATAATTGAATTTGAAGGAATTTATGTTAAGTGCCCTAGCAGGTACTTGGGGTTGGTTTGGTGTGGCGGTCAGGGCCACGACCTTCCGGATAATTTCAGGAAAATGTGCAAGGCTAGGATAAAATAAGTACGGGTGCTGCCGGCGGAAAGCTGAGGGCATCTTTGGTAGGTTGGAAAAATCTACACGAACTTAAGGGCGGTGCGTGATGATTAGCTAATTACTGGACCGCAAGAGGACCCTGTGATTAGGGTTGTGACTCCAAGGAAAGTTTAAGAAAGGGAGATAAGTTCTCTTCCCCACGTAAAAGGACAGTTTTGCGTATTATGGGGTTGCGTGTACCCATGTTGTTAGACGAAGGATAGAAGACTGGTAAGGTCTTCGGTATCGTTATGCCATAGGTTACAGTTGTAGATAACCGTGGGAAAAGTGTTGTGTTGGGGTAATTAAGAACGACGTACGAATCGATCGAGGAAGTATCGTAAAGATATAAATGTAGGTTGCACGAGATATAATTACCCCAGACTAGTGTAAAGACCGGTAGTAAATAATGGGAAGTAAGAACATTTCGAGGAAATGTGGTAACACCTAGCTATAGGCTCTGCAACTGGGGAAGGAAAAATCAGGTTACTACTTGACGAGATCAAGGAAATCCCCCCCCCCCTCTAAAAAGTGATTGACAGTAAGTCTTAGCCGTGAGGCAAGCAAAGGAATCAAATCTAAGTTTAGTGACCAAGTTTGGTTGCAACAGAGAAAGGGAAACAGGAACCATAAGTGAGATTAAGGATACCCGAATACTTCGCAGGAATGAGAAAGGCTTCCAGTTATTGAAAGATAAGTTGACCACGACTACAGTTATAACCCCTCCTGTGAGACTAGAGGGTTAGGTTATTATGATAACACGTTGGGTGTTGGGCTAGGTTGTGTCTTGCAACCCGATAAGGATAGAGCCTATATTTTCCCGGTAGTTAGGGAAGCAGGAAAGGAAATTACGCCACTCACGATTTAGAGCTGGCGGCAGTTAAATCATGCCTTGAAGATTTGGGGGCATGACGTATATTAGACTTCATATGGATATTTGTGCAGACCACAAAAGCCTCTGGTATATCTGCAGACTGAGGCAGTAGAATTTGCGACAGCGATGGTGGTTAGAGTTATTCAAGGATTGTGTTATTGATATCCTATACCATCCGGGGAAAGCCAAGACAGTTACAGATACTCTTTGTCGTGGACCTAAGGGTAGTCTGCCAAATGGGCAGCCAGATAGACAGGATATGGTCCGTGAGATCCTTCAGTTACCGAGCCTAGGGGTTCGATTATTTGTTTCCAAGGTTAACGAAGTTTAGATCCGAGAGGTTGCCGAGTCTCCCGTCGTTGGGGAGGTAAGGAGGCGACAGTATGAGGATCCAGTTATGATGCGGTATCGAAATACGGCTCTCCGAGAAGAGAAGAGCCTGTTTGAGTAGCACCGGATGAGGCGCTGGGAGATGAGGATAGATTGTGTGTACCCAGTGCTGCAGGGCTAGTCAGCAGGTTATAGGGGAGGCATACAGTGCTTATTGCTCAAATTGTTCGGGGTCGACTACGTTGTGTCGTGACCTCAGATGTATGAATGGGTAAGATGACCGGAAAAGGGACATAGCAGAGTTTACTGCTTAGTGTCCGAGTTAGTAGCAGGTCATGGTTGTGCACCAGAAGCCCAGTGGGCTATTGCAGGCGATTGAAATCCCAACCTAGATATGAGAGGTATTTAATATGGATCTTGTTACAGGGTGGCATCGTACCCAGAGGTAGTGCGACTCCCTGGGGGTCATGGTAAATAGGCTGACGAAACCAACCGTGTTCTTCCGGTTAGGACCACTTACTCGGCTGAGGTTCGTGCTAGCTTTTATAGCAGGGGGATTGTGAGACTGCACGGGGTTCCTACGTTTATGATGTCAGACAGATGAGCTCGATTACAGATAACTTCTGGAGGTTTTTCAGAAGGGTTTTAGGGACGCAGGTGGGTCTCAGTGTTGCATTACACCCTCAGACCGACGGACAGGCAGAGCGTACTATCCAGGCATTTGGGGATAGGTAGCGGGCCTGTGTTATTGATTTCAGAAATAGCCGGGAGGGTTAATTGCCTCTTGTTGTGTTGCGTACGATAACAGATACCCTTCCAGTATTCAGATGGCCCCGTATGAGGCCTTGTATGTAAGAAAGTGTAGATCGCCGGTTGGATGGTTCGACATAGGCGAGGTTCAGTTATTTGGTCCAGACTTGATTCAGCGGGCTGGGGATAAGGCGAAGCTTATCCAGGAAAGATTATTAGTAAGCTTAGAGTCAGCCGAAGCTTTATTCAGATAACCGACGTTGACACATGGGGTTCAGCTTGACATTTTAGTATGAGTATTGTTATGTGGCCTCGTGTGGTAATATTGGTACGTAGGGGTTGTAAAAGAATAATGTCGCTATCTTTAAGTTTGACTCCCGAAAGAACATTCGGGGACGAATGTTTCTAAGGGGGGAAGAATGTTACACCCCGGAAATTCCAGGATATGTTTATAAGGACGTACGTAAGAACTCAAAAATGTTAAGATTTGAGACGAGTAAAAGTTTGTCGGAATTTTTGGAATTGGTCGGAAACGAAATATTGCGACGAACGGGAGGGCGACACGTGTCACCCCCCTTATGGTCATGGACGAAATTGTCATGGTTAGAATGGTCATTTGACCATAAATTAAATGACCAAGTCTTGCTAGTCTTGAAGCTTGACAAAGTTGACTAAGTCAAAGGCCACCTAGACTTGATCCATGTGAAACTCATCCAAGCCACACAAGTGTGCTAATCTTAACCCTCCATCATGTTATATATTGTATGCTAGTGCAAGACAAGCTCCACACTTAGCAAATTTCAAAAGAAATCTTGAAGAGCTCTTATGTAGCTCTCGACTTTGAGGTATTTTCAAGAAGGAAAATTTTCAATTTTTGTCCAATAATCTCCCCACTTTAAACCAAGGTACCTAAGGGTATTGTAAGTGTTTCTCAATAGAAAGATCCCGGAAATGTAGTCTTGGACCATATTTGGGCTAAATGAGGTATAATCTTCGTCTTACTTTTGTAATTGAAGATTCAATGTTATTATAAGTTAGAAATGATCATGTGATATGTATTATGAAGTTTGATAAGTGTTATGAAATTTTATGAGCTCAAAAACCGAAATGGCATGTTTAGCCCTTTGAAATTGAAATACAATTTTGGTCGTTATGTAGAATCGTCGCATGTTTACCTACTTGAGGATTGTAGTAGTTGTAATCGATTGTGGCTTGATATCATGTTATACTAAACCACTTGGTTTGAAAAGGGATTGGAAACGATTTGTATTGTTGCCCCTATGTTTAGCCGAATGGACATTGTAGTTTAGACTAGTTTGTTTTATTTTGTGGGGCGGAATTTTACATGTCTTGTTAAGCGTGTAATCCCCTATTGTTAACTACTTTGTTGGGCCTTAAATACGGCGTGTTTGGTTATTGAATTTGGCCTTGAAAAAGGTGGCAAAGTGAGTAGAAACAAAGGAAGTGTTGTCCGATTTTCCGTAGAATTTAGTGACTTGCACTTGGAATATTCTACGTTTGAAACTAGAAGTTAATAGACGTACTATGGTCATTATAGGTTGGCATACTACATACGACGATTGGACTTAGCAAGTGGATTAAACCGAAGAGGTATGTGGAACTTTCTTATCTCTTGAGCATGATTAAGTTGTAAATGTATAGTACGGTAGACGTACAAGATTTTGACAACTAGTCTATTTGATATCCTTGGCTTAATTTAAGAATGTCCAAGTTGATTGAGTTAGGGAATTAACTCACTTGTTTAAATATTAAGGATATCTTGGTTTTCAAAAGTTAAGAGACTTTAAGTATGTTGAAAGTATTTTGATACTTGTTTTGTTGGAAAGTTTAAAGTCTCTTGGATATAAGGAAAAATGTAAGTTGGTAATGTATAAGGCTAGTATAACGGCTTTATGGGAAGTTGGTTATAATAGCTTTATGAAAAGTTTAAAGAGTGATTTACTCTAAGTAATTTAAAGTTAAGGGACTTGAAGAGTTTTAAAGTATTTTGATACTTGTTTCGTTTTAAACGTATAAGTCACTTGGATAGGAAATTGTACTTGACTAAGGTATAAAGTGAATATAACGACTTTATGGGGAGTTGGTTATATTGTCTTTATGGAAAGATAAGTGGCTTGATTTAAATGAAGGCAATTCGATTTTAAGGCAGCAATTGCCTAAGGTTTTATAAGAAAAGGAGTCACTTGATTTAGAAACTTAACTTTATTTCTAAGGGTGTTGTGACTTACCTTGAAATGTAATTTGGACTTGATACTAGGATTAATAGTATCTTGGAATTTTTCTACTAAAAAGAGTCATTGTTTTAAAGAGTAGAAGTACGTAGTACTTGGGTTAAATTCCCGGATTTTTATAAAAGACATGTTAATGCCTTAGGTAAACTAAAATGAGAGTGTATATGAACAAGAATAGTAAGAAGTTAGGGGATTTCTTAACTTGCTTATATATTGTATGATAAGCCGGTAGTGCTTATGTTATGTGTGATAGCCGGATTTGTGCTAGTGATATATTATTCGTTGCGGGGTCATTCCCCGGGATTGTGGCATTGCATATTTCCGTGGATTTGCTACCCACGATGCGAGGAATACCTCATGCGAGTCCGTAAGGGCTTATGCGGGTGAAATAGTCCCATGCGGGCGGGTCCAGCCTATGCGAGGAATACCTCATGCGAGTCCGTAAGGGCTTATGCGGGTGAAATAGTCTCATGCGAGGAATACCTCACGCGGGTCCACGTGATCTATGCGGGTGAAATAGTCCCAGGAGTGGGATTGCTTAATGACACTGCGGGCGGTCTGCTTTGATCGTGAGCTTCCTATTTTATATTGTAAGTATACTCCTATTTACTCTCATTGTTAATAAGGCACAGTGTACTGTTTATTGAGTTATCATACATGTCTCCGGTTTTATTTATAGACTTATGATTTCATTACAGTACTTTCAGTTCCACATATTTGGTACATGTTATCGACCTCTCCCGGGGCTGCGTTCACGCCAGTAGAGTACTGTGTTTCGATCCTCGCCTTAGGATCATTTGTCATTTGTTGAAGCTCCTTTATTCCGGAGGCTTATCCCTGGCATTGTCGGTTGTCGTACATTCAGGGGTATGGCGGGGCCCTGTCCCGCCAAAGTTGTTATTCTTAGAGGTCTGTAGTCACATTGTGGATTGAGTTGTAAAGAAAAAATGTATTGTTCTATTTTCTGGATTGAGTATATTTTTACGGAAGGTGGCCTTATCGGCTAGCCTGTTGTTGTTTATTGTCTAAGTTTATATGTATGTTCCGCTGCTATTCTCTGATGTATACCTGACAGGGGTGCCCAAGTAGGGCACCAGTCGCGGGCCCGGGGTCGGGTCGTGACAATAATACACATTCAACAAGAGGCGAATAATCCTTACAGCTACCTCTGAAAATCAAAAACACCGGCCCGAGGGTGAATGCAATACTGAGACTCACCTGAGTTCCTAACCTTGCTTGGTAAAACCTCCATAAAAAAAAAAGAAATAGCCGAAAACTGGGCTCCACTGTCTGTCATAAAGTAAAAGTAGGAACCCTGTGCAGTCTTACAACCTTCCTGATATATAACATCTTGCATAACCCTCTGCCGAGTAAACAGTTCTGACTGAAAGACAAGATGGGCTGACCTCATCGGCCCGACTACTGGTCGAACGCATCCACGAAATCGTACGATGGTGTCACAACCTGAACCCCGGGACCGTGACTGGTGCCCTACCTGGGCACCCTTCTATCTTAACAACTAAGTAAACTGCAGAAATTAAATAACACCTATTTTTTTTTTTAAAACCAACATACGTACAAGGGCAAAGCCGACAAGGCTGCCATAATATACATAAACAAAAGACACTACAATGTACATGAGTCCAATCCCACATAGTCTGCACCTCAAGAGTTACATCGAACTAGACGGACAAGGCCCCCCGTACCCATGCTTGTAAAAAAGCTTGCGAAGGATCTATACCAAAAGATAAACTCCTGAACAGAGGGAGCTATCCAAAACTCGAAAGGTGGTCCTACACCTGCGGATCACCAAACTGCGTACCTAAACCTGCGGCATGAACGCAGCCCCCCGAAGGAGGTCAGTACGAAGAATGTACCAAGTATGTGAAGCTGAAAAATACTGTAATGAAATCATAACAGTCTAACAAAACAGGAGACATGTATGATAGCCAACCTACAGTACACAATACATAAACAGTCATATCAAGTCAGGGACGCATGCCCTCAAATCATTACTAAAATATAACCATGGGTCTCACGCCCATAATATCAATCATGCCCGTGGAATCCTTCCTCACTGTCGGCAGTCCATGATATAATATAACACCAATAGGCATACATGTCACGACCCATTCCGGGGCCCGTGACTGGTGCCTTACCGGGGCACCCAAGTAGTCATACATCAGAGTAATCAGCGGAAATATAAAGCAAGACATGAAACAGTTTATAAAATAGGACACAGTTTAAGTGAGAAAACATCGCCTTTCGGCATATATATAAAAACATGGTTTAGCAGTTACATCCGATACTGTACAACAGGACTACAGACCTCTAAGGAAATATACAACTATGGCGGGACAGGGCCCCGCCATACCCTGACTGTACAAAACTATCTACAACAGGGAGATCATACCCAAAAGTAGAGCCTCCGGAAAGGATGGAGCTCCTGACACCAACGTAGAGATCCTAGGAATGTGGATCTAGCACCTGCTTGCCCTTACCTGCGGCATGAACGCAGCCCCCCGAAGGAGGTCAGTACAACAGGTACTAAGTATATGAAACTGTAAAATACTTAAATGAAACATATCATTTTAAAAAATAGTTTTGCAAGTATGTATGAAACAACCAAGGAACCCGCACATAGTGCCACATCACAAACAAGAGCGTGATAGATAAACTGTAATGTCTTTTCTAGGCTGCGAATGATCAAGCAGGGCCAATTGCGTAGTATCACCATGCAAGCCTAATCTCGGACTCCGTAGTCCGCATAGGCCAATCACATAGGCCGCATAGGGTATATAACCCCGCATCGAGGTAGCTACTCCTCGGCATCGCGGACTCGCCGTCCGCATGGCCACATAGACCGCATGAGGTATAACCCGCACACTAACACCGGAACTCTCGTAGCTCGCATAGGTCCCTTGGACCCGCATGAGGTATTCTCAAATCATGGTCCTGCACCGAGTCTACCCGCGTCGGAGGCGACTTAACCCCTGTATATGTCAAGAGGTGAGTGATGCTACACTAACCTAACAGCTTATCGTTAAACAACATAAGCACAACAAGAATACTCTTTTTCACAAACGTTACAAGACACTAACACACATAGAATCATATCATGTCTACTTATCAAACCATCTTATTATTCTTTTCATAATTCAATATAAGTCTGTTATAAACACATAGGCAAATTGTTTCTTTTATCAATCTTAAGTGGTTATACTTAACTTCCCATAAGGCTAGTATAACTCTTAAGCTTCATTTAAAAACCAATTAGTTCTCTTAGTTAAAAATGATTCATATTCTTTTAAAATGCTTTCAGATCTTTATTATTCGGGCTTAAGCGTGAGGCATCCGTAAGTGTTATTCGTGCTTAAGCGTGAGGCATTGCCGTAAGTATTATTCGTGCTTAAGTCAAAGACATTGCGTAGTTTTAGTTAACACGTACGTCTACCGTACTATATATATTGTAAAATATCATGCTTTAGGAAGAATCACATACCTTCTCAATGAAAACCACCGCCAAGTCAATATGTCACAAGCAGAGAGTCACTATAATAGTCACAGATATCTATCAAAGACTACTCAAGGTCATTCTAAACAGAGGGTTCACAATTCTATGGAAATTTGGGCACTTCCTACCCGGTGAGCTATATAAGTCTCATGTGAAAACAAATCCTATGTAAGTATAGTTTGATTATTCTTCTTTAAACCCTTCTACTGTGGTATGATTCGATTCTATTCGTGATATTCTTCTAAGTATTTATACTAATTCTTATACTACAAGTATATATATTCTCTAATTCAAAGAGGTTAGGATTAGTTACCTCGGTAAGCCCAATAATATCCTAGAAAAGTCGCTGAGCAAGGTTTTGCTCTAAGTTGTATGCTCCAGAAACCTTAGAAGTTCTTCACAACTTCTACTAAGTACTAAGGTCTTTGGGCTAGGGTATTTTGGGCATTATAACAATACAAGAAGGCAACTTTTCTACCAAGGGAGGGGGGGTAGATTTTTGGCTAGGCTAGGGGGGGGGCCTCGGCCAAACTTCTTAGGCTAGAGGGTGTATTCGGCTGGGGCCTTCACAAGGGAGGGAGGTGTTGGACGAAAAGGCTACAAAGGAGAGGAGAGGATTTTCAAGACTTGGAAAGCTTTGTGGATGAAGAACTCTTCAACTTAAGGGGGGTATTTATAGGTCAAGAAGTGGCCAACCAATGGCCAAGATTTAGACAAGTGCAAGGCAAGTGTAGGGTGAGGATTAACTATACACAAATATCCTACCAACTCCTTGACTTGTGCACAAGGCACAAAAACGCGTGCCAATCTTAGCCAATTCGTCCAAATGGACGATTTGAAGTCCACCAATTGGAGGTGCCAAGTGTCGCCCTCCGCTGGTCCAAAATGTTTAAATCTCTCGGAAAATCCGCAAAAATTAGAAATGGCATAGCCGGAATTTACCCTACGAAAGCTGTGGAAACGTTTCGTCGGAAAACTATTCGTTTTGTGAGTTGTGCCCAAAAACATCGTCCAAGCCTAAACTTTAAGGCTAAACTTTTTGTACGTATTCCCTTACGTACATACTCTGGAAATACGGGGTATAACATTCTCCCCTCCTTAGAAACATTCGTCCCGAATGTTCCTTCCCAAGACAGTTAACAATAAGATTCTTCAAAACTTAAACAGTTGTAAATGCCACACACGGCCACAGAGCAACACTTAGGCGAAACGATAACGAAAATTTACAAGTAGGAAAGTGAATTTACGGAGGTGTGGGAATAGGTGAGGATACTTCGCCTCATGTCCTCCTCGTCTTCCCATGTCATCTCATCCCTGAGCACGTTCCGCCACTAGACTTTGAAGGAAGCCACTTCCTTCGTCCGCATTCGCCTAACCTGACGATCGACTATCTCTATGGGAATCTCCTCATACGATAACCGCCGGTCACACGGACATCGTCAATCGGTGTACCTAGATGGATCCCGATACATCTCCTCGGATAGATACGTGAAAATCGGATGCCGCCTCGGATCGGACGGCAGATTCAACTCGTGAGCAACCTTGCCTACCTGCGGACAATCTGAAGCGCCCAATGTACCTGAAATTTGAGTTTCCTTCTTCGAATCTCATCACACCCTTCATGGGTGACACCTTTAGGAAAACCCAATCATGAACCTCGAACTCAAGATCACGACGATGATCTGCATCGACTTACATCGACTACGAAATTTGTCGATAGCGCCTCGGATAAGCTTCACCTTATCCGCACTGCTGTATCAAATCTGGTCCCACTAGCACCTCGCCACATCGAACCAACCTATAGGCGATCTGCACTTCCTCATACAAGGCCTCATAAGGCGCCATCCGAATACCTTTGGAGTGGTAGCTATTATTATACGCGAACTCAACTAGAGGCAAATGATCCTCCCAACTACCATCGGTCAATAACATGTGCTCGCAGCATATCCTCAAGAGTGCGGATAGTGCGCTCTGCGTCCGTGCCTGTCGTGGATGAAATGCGATTTCGTGCTCACTGCGTCCCTAAACCCCTCGGAAGGACCTCCAGTTAGCGTAAACCGGGCTCTGCATGCGATATGATCGAGGTAGGGACTCATGCGATCGACGATCTCTCGGATGTAAAGTCCGCATAATCCTCGGTAGAAAAGGTCGTCTGACGGGAAGAAAGTGGGCTGATTTCGTCACCGCCGACGATAACCCATATAGAATCATGTCTCCTCGAGTGCGAGGTAATCTGTGATGAAGTCCATGTTGATTACCTCCCACTTCCGGTCGGGATCTCAATCGTCAGAACAAACCACGGGCCTCCGGTGCTCTACCTTCACTGCGACAACACGGGCGAGCTACGAACTCGCAACGCCCTCTTCAAGCCATCCCACCAATACGGATCTAAGGTCGTGGTACATCTTGGTCGACCGGATGGATAGAGTAACGCTATGTGTGCTTCCAAGAACTCTGCCAAGTCACGAAACATCCGGAACACACAATCGCCCTCAAACCTTAGCACCCCATGGTGCTACCTCAAGGACCCTTGCCTCACGAAGAGCTGTATCACGATATCGAATCAAAGCTGGATCCTCGAACTGTTGCCTCTTCACCTCCTCGACGATTGAAGACTCGGCAACCTCACGAACTATAACCCCACTTCTATCAGAATCAATCAAACGGACACCAAGGCTCGCTAACTGATGCAAATCACGAACCATGTCCCTCCTCTCTATCTGCACATCGATAGGCTCCCATCGACCTACGACTAAGAGCATACGCCACAACATTGGCCTTCCCGGGTGGTACAGGATATCAACATCGTAATCCTTAAGCAACTCTAACCACCGCTCTCGCCGTAAGTTCGGCTCCTCTGGTGAAGATATACCGAGGCTCTTGTGGTGCGTATAAATATCCATGAACCCCATACAAGTAGTGCCTCGGATCTTCAAAGCGTGAATCACGGTGCGACTCCAAATCATGGGTGGGGTAGTTCTCTCGTGTTTCTTCACCGTCGGGATGCATATGCTATAACCCCGCCATGCTGCATCAACACACATCCCAACCCGATGCGGCGATCACAATACACGACATAACCATCTGGACCTCGGAAGAGTAAGAACGAGGCGGTCGTCGATCTCTCTTTCAAGAATCGAAACCACCGCCACAAGCATCGGTCCATCAAACTTGCGCTTACGAGTCACCCTAGTCAATGGTGCGTAGATAGAAGCAAACTTCTCCACGAACCGCCGATAATATCTGCAAGGCCCGAGCTGCGAACCTCTGCCGGAGTAGTAGGTCTAGGCCAAGTCCGATCGCCTCGATCTTGGCGTATCCACTCGAATGCCATCGGCCACAATATGCCCAAGAAACGCCATCAAGTCAACAAAACTCACATTTGGAAAACTTGGCGTACAATCTGCTGGTCTGGAGAATCACGGCCTGATCGCAAATGCTCCGCGTGCTCGCTCTGGCGAGAATAAACCAAGATATCATCAATGAACACTATCACAAACGTGTCCAAAAATGGTTTGAACACTCGGTTCATCAAATCCATGAATACGCCGGAGCATTGGTCAACCCAAAGACATGACCACGAACTCATAATGCGTCACGGGTCTGAATGCGATCCTAGGGACATCCACCTCTCTGACTCGTACCTGATGATAGCCCGATCGTAGATCAATCTTGGAGAAACATCTCGCACCTCGCAACTGGTCGAACAAATCATCAATCCCGGGAAGGGGTATTCGTTCTTAATGGTCACCTTGTTCACCGTAATCAGTCACACATGCGCGGCGTCGCCCTTCTTCTTCACGAACAATACGGCGCTCCCGGGAGAAACACTAGGCTGATGAAGCCCTTCTCCGAAATCTCTAAGCTGATTCTTCAACTCTCTCAACTCGGCAGGTGCCATTCTGTATGGCGGAATGGAAATAGGCCGAGTGTCTGGCAATATGTCAATACAAAACTCAATCTCCCTCTCAGGCGGGATACCCGAGGTCATCCGAAACACGTGCGGGAACTCGTGACTCTGGGCCGAAAATCTGGTACCGCGGCTTGATTATCAAACACCCGAACGAGATGGTAGATATACCCCTTCTGAACCATCTTCCTAGCCTTGAGGTAGGAAATAAACCTACCCCTCGGCGATACCGTGCTCCCCTCCCACTCAACAACCGGCTCCTCAGGAAATTGGAACCGTACTACTCTCTCTCTGCAGTCTACATTGGCGTAGCAAGAAGCTAGACAATCCATCCCCATAATCACGTCGAAGTCAATCATCTCCAACTCTATCAAGTCGGCTAGGGTCCGACGACTGTAAATGGTCACAGGACAAGCTCTATATACCCGCCGAGCTACCACCGAATCACCCGGCATAGCTACCTCGAAAGGGTCTATGGACTCGTGCTCTATCCCATCCTACTAGCAACAAGGGAGATATATGGGAGTAGAACGGATCTATCAAAGCATACACATCAAACCCGAGCCCGATAAAGTACCGTGACGACATCGGTGAGGCCTCACGATCTGTCGGTGGACAAAGCATAAATGCGGTTACGAGGACCGCTAGGCGGGACGAGCCACGACCTCTGCCGCGACTGGACCCATGAGTACCTTGCCCTCGGCGAGTAAGCTCGAGATGAAGAAGACCGCGAAAGAACTGTAGGTGACCCCTACCATCAAGATCGCCGCCCGGTCGGACGATTCCTCGCATAATGCCCTGCGCCTGGCCGAAACAAACTCCGTACCTGACTCGAAGTGGGATCTACCGCATCGGCCACACCGAGGTGGTCGATCGGCGATACCTCTGCCGCCTGGGCGTCTGAAGTCACAGGGCCTCAGTACGCCCTCGAATATCTCCGGTGTCTTGAGGGCGGCGCGAGTGCTCTGGGCTGGCTGTGGTGCAAATCTAGGCTCGCCGCTTGAGGCCGCCACCACGATAGCCACCAAAAGACCTGCCGTCTGGTCTTCTTCCTGCTGCTGTCAACCGGCGGTCTCGCGCCTCACATCCAAGAGCATGAGCTGCGTGCGGGTAATGTCCATACGGTGGAGAGAAACCCCGCACATGACTTCGGCCATATAGTCGTCTAGCCGGTGACATAGCGGTGCACCCTATCCTCCATATCTGCTACTAATCTTTGGGACATATCGAGCCAAAGAATCAAACTCGACATTGTACTCACAGCGGTCGTCCTCTCGCCTCGATGGTAAAAATCTATCGGCCGCGCCCTCTCATCTGTGGAGGCAAGAAGTGAGTGAGAAAGCCTCGAGAACTCATCCCAGTAGTTGGGGACGCGTGCTCTCCGGGATAACTCCGTGAATCAAACCAATCGACTGCGGTATCACGCAGCCGATGCGCAGCGAAGGTCACAGACTCGGTCTCTGAGGCCTAGATCCCCCTCATGATCCTCGGAAGCTGACGGATGAACGCCGGCGGATCCTCCGCCGGCCTCGACAGTAAAACTCGGCGGGCTACAACTCAAGAAATCTCGTAGCCTCAAACTATACGCCTCGGGTGTACCACGGGTGCGGCCGTGGCTGGGCCAGGCTGAACTGCGCATCCGGCCTCTCTCCGTGTCGGGCCTGACTTTAGCCAAAGGCGGGCCATCTCCTTGTACCCTAACTCCGCCCGGTGTGGGGCGGGAGGTGTGGGTCTGTGGTCTGTCTTTGGCTTGGCGGCGTCATAGAACTCGCCGTCTGGTATAGGCGGGCACGAGCCCTCGTGACTCTGGGTGTCTGCTAGCGACTCCCTCATTTGCCTTGCCCTACGGGCGGGTTGCCTTACGTGGAGGCATAAGCATTCTGAGGAAAGGAATACGTTAGAGGTCGACCTATAACACATTTCTAAAGCACGATCTCGGAATGAGAAGAATGGAAACCAATCCTAAATATCCTATAGCCTCACGATTATTGGTGTGGTGCCTGACACACGATAATCAAGACTCTACTAGATACGGTCTGTAGACACTTTCAGAGGATTAAGCGCTCGATACCACTTTTGTCACGACCCATTCGGGGCGTGGATGGTGCTCAAGGCACCCAGTAGTCATACATCGTGTCGGCGGAAATATAAAGCAAGACATGAAACGATTTATAAAATAGGACACGATTTAAGTGAGAAAACATCGCTTTCGGCATATATATAAAAACATGGTTTAGCGATACATCCGATCTTGTATAACAGACTACAAACCTCTGAAATATACAACTATGGCGGGACGGGGCCACATACCACCTGTACAAAACCATCTACAACGGGAGATCATACCCAAAAGTAGAGCCTCGGAAAGGATGGAGCTCCGACACCAACGTAGAGATCCTAGGAATGTGGATCTAGCACTGCTTGCCCTTACTGCGGCATGAGCGGCCGAAGGAGGTCGATAACAACAGTACTAAGTATATGAAGCAGTAAAATACTTAAATGAAACATATCATTTTAAAAGCAGTTTTGCAAGTATGTATGAAACAACTAGGAAACGCATAGTGCCACATCACAAACAAGAGCAGATAGATAAGCGTAACGAGTCTTTTCTAGGCTGCGAATGATCGGCAGGCCAATTGCGTAGTATCACCATGCAAGCCTAATCTCGGACTCCGTAGTCGCATAGGCCAATCACATAGGCCGGATAGGGTATATAACCCGCATCGAGGTAGCTACTCCTCGGCATCGCGGACTCGTCGTCGCATGGCCACATGACCGCGTGAGGTATAACCCGCACACTAACACGGAACTCGTAGCTCGCATAGGTCCCGGACCCGCATGAGGTATTCTCGAATCATGGTCCTGCACCGCTGAGTCTACCCGCATCGGAGGCGACTTAACCCCGTAATATGTCAAGAGGTGAGTGATGCTACACTAACCTAACGACTTATCGTTAAACAACATAAGCACAACAAGAATACTCTTTTCACAAACGTTACAAGACACTAACACACATAGAATCATATCATGTCTACTTATCAAACCATCTTATTATTCTTTTCATAATTCAATATAAGTCTGTTATAAGCACATAGGCAAACTGTTTCTTTTATCAATCTTAAGTGGTTATACTTAACTTCCCATAAGGCTAGTATAACTCTTAAGCTTCATTTAAAACCAATTAGTTCTCTTAGTTAAAAATGATTCAGATTCTTTTAAAATGCTTTGGATCTTTATTATTCGGGCTTAAGCCGTGAGGCATTCGTAAGTGTTATTCAGCTTAAGCGTGAGACATTCCGTAAGTATTATTCAGGCTTAAGTCAAAGACATTGCCGTAGTTTTAGTTAACACGTATGCGTCACCGTACTATATATATTGTAAAATATCATGCTTTAGGAAGAATCACATACCTTCTCAGCGAAAACCACCTGCCAAGTTGAATATGTCGCGCGCAGAGAGTCAGCCTATAATAGTCACAGATATCTATCAAAGACTACTCTGAAGGTCATTCTAAACAGAGGGTTCACAATTCTATGGAAAGTTGGGCAGCACTTCCCTACCCGGTGAGCTATATAAGTCTACTGTGAAAACAGTCCTATGTAAGTATAGTTTGATTATTCTTCTTTTAAACCCTTCTACTGTGGTAACAGTTCGATTCTATTCTGTGATATTCTTCTAAGTATTTATACTAATTCTTATACTACAACAGTATATATATTCTCTAATTCAAAAGAGGGTTAGGATTAGTTACCTCGGTAAGCCCAATAATATCCTAGAAAAAGTCGCGCCTGAGCAAGGTTTTGCTCCTAAGTTGTATGCTCCAAGGAAACCTTAGAAGTTCTTCACAACTTCTACTAAGTACTAAGGTATTTGGGCTAGGGTATTTTGGGCATTATAACAATACAAGAAGGCAACTTTTCTACCAAGGGAGGGGGGGTAGATTTTTGGCTAGGCTAGGGGGGCCTCGGCCAAACTTCTTAGGCTAGAGGGGGTGTTCGGCTAAGGGCCTTGAGGGGAGGGGAGGTGTTGGGCGAAAAGGCTACAAAGGGAGAGGAGAGGATTTTCAAGACTTGGAAAGCTTTGTGGATGAAGAACTCTTGACTTAAGGGGTATTTATAGGTCAAGAAGTGGCCAACCAATGGCCAAGATTTAGACAAGTGCAAGGCAAGTGTAGGGTGAGGATTAACTATACACAAATATCCTACCAACTCCTTGACTTGTGCACAAGGCACAAAAAACGTGCCAATGCTAGCCAATTCGTCCAAATGGACGATTTGAAGTCCACCAATTGGAGGGTGCCAAGTGTCGCCCTCCCGTTGGTCCAAAATGTTTCGTCTCTCGGGAAAATCCGCAAAAATTAGAAATGGCATAGCCGGAATTTACCCTACGAAAGCTGTGGAAACGTTTCGTCGGAAAACTATTCGTTTTGTGAGTTGTGCCCAAAAAACATCGTCCAAGCCTAAACTTTAAGGCTAAACTTTTTGTACGTATTCCCTTACGTACATACTCTGGAAATACGGGGTATAACATTCTCCCCTCCTTAGAAACATTCGTCCCGAATGTTCCTTCCCAAGACAGTTAACAATAAGATTCTTCATAACTTAAACAGTTGTAAATGCCACACACGGCCACAGAGCAACACTTAGGCAGAAACGATAACGAAAATTTACAAGTAGGAAAGTGAATTTACCTGGAGGTGTGGGGAATAGGTGAGGATACTTCCGCCTCATGTCCTCCTCGGCTTCCCACGTCATCTCCTCCCTGAGCTCGTTCCGCCACAAGACTTTGACGGAAGCCACGTCCTTGGTCCGCAGACGCCTAACGACGATCGACTATCTATGGGAATCTCCTCATACGATAACCGCCGGTCACACGGACATCGTCAATCGGGTGTACCTAGATGGATCCGATACATCTCTCCGGATAGATCGTGAAAAGCGGATGCCTGCCTCCGGATCGGACGGCAGATTCAACTCGTAGGCAACCTTGCCTACCTGCGGACAATCTGAACGGCCCAATGTACCTGGTGAGTTTCCTTCTTCCGAATCTCATCACACCGCCATGGGTGACACCTTTAGGAAAACCCAATCATGAACCTCGAACTCAAGATGCCGACGACGATGATCTGCATACGACTTCTGTCGACTCTGAGCTATCAATAGCCGCTCTCGGATAAGCTTCACCTTATCCACTGCCTGCTGTACCAAATCTGGTCCCACTAGCTGCACCTCGCCCACATCGAACCAACCTATAGGCGATCTGCACTTCCTCCCATACAAGGCCTCATAAGGCGCCATCTGAATACTGGAGTGGTAGCTATTATTATACGCGAACTCAACTAGAGGCAAATGATCCTCCCAACTACCACTGAAGTCAATAACACAGGCTCGCAGCATATCCTCAAGAGTCTGGATAGTGCGCTCTGCTGTCCGTCTGCGTGGATGAAATGCGATACTCGGGCTCACTGCGTCCTAAACCCTCTGGAAGGACCTCAGGAAGTTAGCGTAAACCGGGCTCACATGCGATATGATCGGTAGGGACTCCATGCGATCGGCGATCTCTCGGATGTAAAGTCGGCATAATCCTCGGTAGAAAAGGTCGTCTGGCGGGAAGAAAGTGGGCTGATTTAGTCGACTGTCGACGATAACCCATATAGAATCATGTCTCCTCCGAGTGCGAGGTAATCTGTGATGAAGTCCATGTTGATTACCTCACTTCCGGTCGGGATCTCAATCGTCTGTAACAAACCACGGGCCTGCGGTGCTCTACCTTCACTCGCGACAACACGGGCATCGAGCTACGAACTCGCAACGTCCTCTTCAAGCCATCCCACCAATACACGGATCTAAGGTCGTGGTACATCTTGGTCAACCGGATGGATAGAGTAACGCAGCGTGTGTGCTTCTCCAAGAACTCTGCCGAAGTCTCAAACATCCGGAACACACAATCTGCCCTCAAACCTTAGCACCCCAGTGCTACCTCAGGACCCTTGCGCCTCACGAAGAGTCGTATCACGATATCGAATCAAAGTGGATCCTCGGCTGTTGCCTCTTCACCTCCTCGGCGATTGAAGACTCGGCAACCTCACGAACTATAACCCCACTTCTATCGGAATCAATCAAGCGGACACCAAGGCTCGCTGGCGATGCAAATCACGAACCATGTCCCTCCTCTCTGTTTGCACATCGATAGGCTCCCATCGACCTACGACTAAGAGCATACGCCACAACATTGGCCTTCCCGGGTGGTACGGGATATCAACATCGTAATCCTTAAGCAACTCTAACCACCGTCTCGCCGTAAGTTCGGCTCCTCTGGTGAAGATATCTTTGGAGGCTCTTGTGGTGCGTATAAATATCCGTGAACCCCATACAAGTAGTGCCTCGGATCTTCAAAGCGTGAATCACAGCTGCCAACTCCAAATCATGGGTGGGGTAGTTCCTCTCGTGTTTCTTCAGCTGTCGGGATGCATATGCTATAACTCTGCCATGCTGCATCAACACACATCCCAACCCGATGCCTGACGCATCACAATACACGACATAACCATCCGGACCTGCGGAAGTAAGAACGGGCGGTCGTCGGTCTCTTTCAAGAATGGAAACCCCGCTCCAAGCATCAGTCCATCAAACTTGGCGCCACGAGTCAGCCTAGTCAATGGTGCGAGAGATAAAGCAAACTTCTCCACGAACCGATAATATCTGCAAGGCCCGTAAGCTGCGAACCTCTGCCGGAGTAGTAGGTCTAGGCCAAGTCTGCGCCTCGATCTTGGCCGTATCCACTCGAATGCCATCAGCCCCGACAATATGCCCAAGAAACGCCACTGAAGTCAACCAAAACTCACATTTGGAAAACTTAGCGTACAGCTGCTGGTCTGGAGAAGCTGTCGGCCAGGTCGCCAAATGCTCGCATGCTCCGCTCTGGCGAGAATAAACCAAGATATCATCAATGAACACTATCACAAGCGTGTCCAAAAATGGTTTGAACACTCGGTTCATCAAATCCATGAATACTGCGGAGCATTGGTCAACCAAAAGACATGACCACGAACTCATAATGCCGTCTGGGTCTGAATGCGATCTAGGGACATCCACCTCTCGACTCGCACTTTGATGATAGCCCGATCGCAGATCAATATTGGATAAACAACTCGCACCGCAACCGGTCGAACAAATCATCAATCACGGGAAGGGTATCATTCTTAATGGTCACCTTGTTCACCGCTGTAATCAACACACATGCGCGGCGTCCAGTCCTTCTTCACGAACAATACCGGCGCTCCCGGGAGAAACACTAGGCTGATGAAGCCGCTTCTCGGAAATCTCTAAGCTGATCATTCAATTCTCTGAACTCGGCGGTGCCATTACGTATGGCGGAATGGAAATAGGCGAGTGTGCGCAATATGTCAATACAAAACTCAATCTCCTCTCGGGAGGATACGGGAGGTCATGCGAAACACGCCCGGGAACTTCGTGACTCTGGGCCGAGTGAAAATCTGGTACCGCAGCTTTCAGATTATCAAACACCCGAACGAGATGGTAGATATACCCTTCGAACCATCTTCCTAGCCTTGAGGTAGGAAATAAACCTACCCTCCGGCGTCTGGTGCTCCTCACTCAACAATGGCTCGCCGGAAATTGAAACCGTACTACTCTCTCTCTGCAGTCTACATTGGCGTAGCAAGAAGCTAGCCAATCCATCCCCATGATCACGTCGAAGTCAATCATCTCCAACTCTATCAAGTCGGCTAGGGTCCGACGACTGTAAATGGTCACTGGACAAGCTCTATATACCCGCCGAGCTACCACCGAATCACCCACTGGCGTAGCTACCTCGAAAGGGTCTATGGACTCAGGCTCTATCCCTATCCTACTAGCAACAAGGGGAGATATATAGGACAGTAGAACCGGATCTATCAAAGCATACACATCAAACCCGAGCCCGATAAAGTACTGTGGCGACATCGGTGAGGCCTCACGATCTGTCGGTGGACAAAGCATAAATGCGGTTACGAGGACCGCTAGGCGGACGAGCCACGACCTCTGCGCGACCTGCGACCCATGAGTACCTTGCCCTCCGGGCGATGCTGTCGGGGATGAAGAAGACCGTGAAAGAACTCGTGGTGACCCTACCATCGGCCTTCGCCCGGTGGACAGTTCCTCGCATAATGCCCTGCTGGCCTGGCGAAACAAACTCCGTACCTGCAACTCCCGAAGTGGGATCTGCATCGCGCCGGCCCGAGGTGGTCCGTCGGCGATACCTGCGCCTCGGGCGTCACGAAGTCACGGGGCCACAGTGCGCCTCGAATATCTCCTGTCTTGAGGGCCGGCGCGAGTGCTCTGGCCGTGTGGTGCAAATCTAGGCTAGCTGGAGGCCGCCACCACGATAGCCACCAAAAGACCTGCCGTCTGGTCTTCTTCTGCGCTGTCGACCCGGCGGTCTCTACGCTCTCACATCCAAGAGCATGAGCTGCGTGCGGGTAATGTCCATACCGGTGGAGAGAAACCCCGCACATGACTCGGCCATATAGTCGTCTAGCTCGGTGACATAGCGGTGCACCTATCCTCCATATCTGCTAATGCCGGGACATATCGAGCCAAAGAATCAAACTCGACATTGTACTCACGGCGGTCGTCCTCTCGCCTCGAGTAAAAATCTATCGGCCGCGCCCTCGCCATCTGTGGAGGCAAGAAGTGAGTGAGGAAAGCCTCGAGAACTCATCCCAGTAGGCGGGACGCGTGCTCTCCCGGGATAACTCCATGAATCAAACCAATCATCGCGGTATCACGGCCGATGCGAACGAAAGGTCACAGACTCTGTCTCAGGCCTTGATCACCTCATGATCCTCTGAAGCTGACGGATGAACTCCTGCGGATCATCCTCCGGCCTCGACCCGAAAAACTCTGGCGGGCTACAACTCAAGAAATCTCGTAGCCTCAAACTATCTGCCCTCGGGTGTACCACGGGTGCGGCCGTGGCTGAGTAGGCCCCAGGCTGTCGCATCCAGCCTCTCTCGTGTCGGGCCTGACTTTAGCCAAAAGTGGGCTATCTCCTTGTACCTAACTCCTCCGCGGTGTGGGGCGGGAGGTGTGGTACTGTGGTCTGTCTTTGGGGCTGGCGGCGTCATAGAACTCGCCGTCTCGGTATAGTGGGCACGAGCCCTCGTGACTCTGGGTGTCTGCTAGCGACTCCTCGCCTTGCCGCCACGGGCGGGTTGCCTTACGTGGAGGCATAACTGTTACAGGAAAGGAATACGTTAGAGGGGTCCAACCTATAACACAGCTCTAAAGCACGATCTCAGAATGAGAAGAATGGAAACCAATCCTAAATATCCTATAGCCTCCTGATTATTTGTGTGGTGCACAACACACCGATAATCAACACGCTACAAGATACGATGCGTAGACACTTTCCGAGGATTAATCGCTCGATACCACTTTTGTCACGACCCATTCGGGGCGTGGATCGTGCCAAGGGGCACCCAGTAGTCATACATCAGAGTAATCAGCGGAAATATAAAGCAAGACATGAAACAGTTTATAAAATAGGACACAGTTTAAGTGAGAAAACATCGCCTTTCGGCATATATATAAAAACATGGTTTAGCAGTTACATCAAATCTTTGTACAACAGACTACAAACCTCTAAGGAAATATACAACTATGGCGGACAGGGCCCGCCATACCTCGATGTACAAAACCATCTACAAATGGGAGATCATACCCAAAAGTAGAGCCTCGGAAAGGATGGAGCTCACGACACCAACGTAGAGATCCTAGGAATGTGGATCTAGCACTGCTTGCCTTACTGCGGCATGAACGCAGCCCGAAGGAGGTCGATAACAGTACTAAGTATATGAAATCGTAAAATACTTAAATGAAACATATCATTTTAAAAAGCAGTTTTGCAAGTATGTATGAAACAACGAGAAACCGCATAGTGCACATCACAAACAAGAGCGTGATAGATAAAGCTATGCGAGTCTTTTCTAGGTGCGAATGATCAGCGAGCCAATTGCCCGTAGTATCACCATGCAAGCCTAATCACGGACTCCGTAGTCGCATAGGCCAATCACATAGGCCGGATAGGGTATATAACCCGCATCGAGGGTAGCTACTCGGCGTAAATCGCCTGGACTCGTCGTCGCATGGCCACATGCCGCATGAGGTATAACCCCGCGCTAACACGGAACTCTCGTAGCTCGCATAGGTCCCTTGGACCCGCATGAGGTATTCTCGAATCATGGTCCTGCATCGCGCGAGTCTACCCGCGTGGAGGCGGCTTAACCCCCGGTAATATGTCAAGAGGTGAGTGATGCTACACTAACCTAACAGCTTATCGTTAAACAACATAAGCACAACAAGAATACTCTTTTTCACAAACGTTACAAGACACTAACACACATAGAATCATATCATGTCTACTTATCAAACCATCTTATTATTCTTTTCATAATTCAATATAAGTCTGTTATAAGCACATAGGCAAACTGTTTCTTTTATCAATCTTAAGTGGTTATACTTAACTTCCCATAAGGCTAGTATAACTCTTAAGCTTCTGTTTAAAAACCAATTAGTTCTCTTCCGTTAAAAATGATTCAGTATTCTTTTAAAATGCTTTCAGATCTTTATTATTCAGGCTTAAGCCGTGAGGCATTGCCGTAAGTGTTATCGGGCTTAAGCCGTGAGGCATTCCGTAAGTATTATTAGGGCTTAAGTCAAAGACATTGCCGTAGTTTTAGTTAACACGTATGCGTCTGGTACTATATATATTGTAAAATATCATGCTTTAGGAAGAATCACATACCTACCAGTGAAAACCACCGCCAAGTTGAATATGTGTGCGCAGAGAGTCACCTATAATAGTCACGGATATCTATCAAAGACTACTCGAAGGTCATTCTAAGCAGAGGTTCACAATTCTATGGAAAGTTGGGCAGCACTTCCCTACCCGGTGAGCTATATAAGTCTACTGTGAAAACAGTCCTATGTAAGTATAGTTTGATTATTCTTCTTTTAAACCCCTTACTTTGTAGTATGATTCGATTCTATTACGTGATATTCTTCTAAGTATTTATACTAATTCTTATACTACAAAGTATATATATTCTCTAATTCAAAAGAGGTTAGGATTAGTTACCTCGGTAAGCCCAATAATATCCTAGAAAAGTCGCTGAGCAAGGTTTTGCTCTAAGTTGTATGCTCCAGAAACCTTAGAAGTTATTCACAACTTCTACTAAGATCTAAGGTATTTGGGCTAGGTTCTTGTGGGCATTATAACAATACAAGAAGGCAACTTTTCTACCAGGAGGGTAGATTTTTGGCTAGGCTAGGGGGGGGGCCTCGGCCAAACTTCTTAGGCTAGAGGGGGGGGTATTCGGCTAAGGGCCTTCACAAGGGGAGGGGGAGGTGTTGGACGAAAAGGCTACAAAGGGAGAGGAGAGGATTTTCAAGACTTGGAAAGCTTTGTGGATGAAGAACTCTTCAACTTAAGGGGGGTATTTATAGGTCAAGAAGTGGCCAACCAATGGCCAAGATTTAGACAAGTGCAAGGCAAGTGTAGGGTGAGGATTAACTATACACAAATATCCTACCAACTCCTTGACTTGTGCACAAGGCACAAAAAACGTGCCAATGCTAGCCAATTCGTCCAAATGGACGATTTGAAGTCCACCAATTGGAGGGTGCCAAGTGTCGCCCTCCCGTTGGTCCAAAATGTTTCGTCTCTCGGGAAAATCCGCAAAAATTAGAAATGGCATAGCCGGAATTTACCCTACGAAAGCTGTGGAAACGTTTCGTCGGAAAACTATTCGTTTTGTGAGTTGTGCCCAAAAAAAATCGTCCAAGCCTAAACTTTAAGGCTAAACTTTTTGTACGTATTCCCTTACGTACATACTCTGGAAATACGGGGTATAACAATACATGAACACCAAGTCCCACCTGTGTCCTAAAACTGTACGGGCCAAGTAGGAAAACGAGCAGGTGGTATAACGTCTTGGGGTTTACCCCTCATTTATACTCTTACCCTGGAGAAGGTGGTAAAGCAGGTGGTATAACGTCTTGGGGGTTTATCCCTCATTTATACTCTTACCCTGGAGAAGGTGGTAAAGCATGTGGTATAACGTCTTGGGGGTTTACCCCTCATTTATACTCTTACCCTGGAGAAGGTGGTATAACGTCTTGGGGGTTTACCCCTCATTTATACTCTTACCCTATCTCAACCGACCGTCATACAACAAATAAGCAAGTTAAGAAATCCCCTAACTTCTTATTATTATGTTCATATACACTCTCATTTTAGTTTACTTAGGGCACTAACATGTCTTTTATAAAAAAAATCCGGGAATTTAACCCAAGTACTACAAATAACGGAAGCATACCCGTGGAATCCCACATCACTGTCGGTACGTCCAAGTAACTTACCACAAGACAGCCGGCCCTCCAACCGAGAGTCGCGGCAACGTAATAAAACATAATACTTGCACTCAAAGGCTATCACCAGCACACATAGGCTAATTCTCAATTAACCAAGCCAAAGTACTTATCAAGGCACACATAGAATAATTCTCAATTAAACAAGCCAAAGTACTTATCAAGGCACGCATAGAATAATTCTCAATTAAACAAGCCAAAATACTTATCAAGGCACACATAGAATAATTCTCAATTAAACAAGCCAAAGTACTTCGTACGTACATTCTTTTCAAAAGACTCCTTTTTATGTAAAACCCCAAGATACTAACACCCGTAGTATCAAGGTGTGTCTATTTTTCAAAGTAAGTTACTACACTTTTAGAAAACTCATTTCAAAGCTTGAAATCAAGTAACCTCAAATTTTCACAATCTAGGCAACTTATGCCCATTAATCAAAATAGACAACTTTCTTAACCTTCCATAAAGTCGTTATAACCAACTTCCCATAAAGCCGTTATAACCCTTTATGGTTTTAGACATATTCATTCCTTTTATAACCAAGAGACTTATACTAATTAAAACCAAGTATCACATACTTACAAATCAAGTTCTTAACTTTCAAAATACGTCAAGTCTCTTAATATATAGAAAACAAGTTTCTTCTCTTAAATCATGCCATTTCTCCTCTTTTAAATCAAATAAGTAAATCACTCCTTTGACTCCCCTAAAGTCATTATAATGACCCTTAGGTTTTGGAACTAAGGCACTAGCCAAAAGATTTGGAAACCACTTCTTTTTCAAAACTCTATGTACTTTAAGTAAAATACTTTCACTTTTAAGAATCCAAACTTCACTAAGGAAATGGATTATACAACTTACAATTTAAACATCAAAGTACAATCAAGGAAGTACATAGAACAAATTCTATTTTAGGTAATCCAATTACAACCAAGGAATGGATCATTTAAGGAGTAGGACATACTTTCTTTATCTTAAGGAATCATGCTAGAAGAGGAGATAGTTCACATACCTTTTCGGCTAAATCCACAAGCTGCCGTTCTAATACGCCTGCGTAGAATTGTCAACCTATAATGGTCACAACATGACTATCAATTTCTAGTTTCTAACGTAGAATAATACTAAGTACACGGTCTCTTATTCTACGGAAAATCGGGCAGTACCTCCTTTGTTTCTACTTACTTTGCCACCTTTTTCAAGGCCAAATACAATAACCAACATGCCACATTTAAGGCTCAAAACAACAACCAAACTAAGGGGATTACACGCCTTACAATACGTGTAAAATTCTGCCCCACAATTCATACCAAGTAGATTAATACTCACAAGCCATTCTCGGCCAACTTATAACCAATCCTAAGTCCTTTCCAATTCTTTTTCAATCCAAGTTCTTAGGTCAAACATGTTATATAACATGTTATACAACATGTTATAAACAACTTCAACCACTACAGTTTCCTTCTTATACAACATGCGACGACTTAAACTAATAATCAACTTGAAATGTAATCTTAAGGCTAAACATGCTAGTTTTCGGATTAGGGTTCCAATAGCCAACAAACATATCAAACTTCATACTATATATCTCATGCTTGCTAATATACATAACTACAACAATAAGTAAACTTTAATTGCTAAAACGACAAGAATTATACCTTTTCAAGCCCTTAAAATTTCCAAGATTCAAAGTCGCTCCTTAGCAATTCTTAGCTCCTTTCCTTTACGCTCCAATCCGCTATTTGAAGCCCTTAGAAGTTCACAACTAACTTCTCTTCCATTTCCAATCAAAACCTAGAAAAGCAACTAGGTTTTCACCTTGCGACTAACACGAAAACTCTCTCTTTCCGGGATTTTTCTATTGAGATACACTTACAATACACTCATGAACCTTGATTTAAAGTCTTGTGGCTAATGGATCACAAACTAAAAATTTTTGTGTCGGAATGACACTAAAGCCGAGAGCAAGATAGGCTAAGCTCAAGGTTCTCTCAATTTTTCTAAGTGTAAAATGCCAAGTCTTGCTACTTATGATGATATATAACACATTGGAGGGTCTAGATTACAACACATGTATAAATTGGATGGATGGGATCAAGCCAAGTGGCTCTTGACTTGGTCAACAATGTCAAGCTCTAACTTAGCAAGACTTTCTCATCTTTACATTTGTCAAAAGATCTTTTTGCCCTTGCATAATTCGAACAAGCCATGTGGGAGGGGTGACACATGTCGCCCTCCCATTCGTCCATAAAATTCCGTAACCCTCGTGGGCCCCGCAAAACGTAAAATTCCTCGGGTGGGCCCCACGTGACCTGTTATACCCCGTATTTCCAGAGTATGTACGTAAGGGCGTATGTACAAAAGTTTAGCCTTAGTTAGGCATAGGGGGACGAAAAATTGTGCACACCTATCAAAAAGAATCATTTTCCGACGAAACGTTTTCCAAACTTTGCGTAGGGAAAATTCCGGCTATGTCATTTATTATTTTTGCGGATTTTTCCGAGAGATGAAATATTTTGGACCAACGAGAGGGTGACACTTGTCACCCTCAAGTGGACGGCAAAGGACTTGCCTTGGCACGTTTTTTGTGCTAAGTTTTTGGTCAAGGAGTTGGTAGGATATTTGTGTAGTAGATGGATAAGGACACTTGCCTAAATCTCCACCTTACACTTGCCTACCACTTGGCTTCATCTTGGCCCTTGAAGGCCCTATAAATACCCCCCTATGTTGAAGAAGTTCTTCATCCACAAATTATCTTCCCAGTCTCAAATCCCCTTAAGCCCAGAGCTCTCGTTCAAAGCTCTCTTTCCCCCCTCCAAAAGAGCCTGGCAGAAACACCCTTTCCTCCCATTTCCTTGTAGTCTCGGCAAACCTCCCCTCTTGGAAGCCCTAGCGAAACACTACCCCCTCTTGGTAGAAATACTCTCAAGGGTTGTTCTTATCCCAAAATACCTTAGCCAATCCTTGTAGTATTTCCAAAGTTACCTCTATACTTAGAGTCAGGAAAATACTACTATACTTCCTTTAGCCACTAAACGAAACCCTAGGAGAAACTTCATTGTTGGTTGCGGTTGTAAGTAGAAGTTGTGTAGAAACTTCTAAGGGTTTCTTGGAGGCGGATTGGAGCGTTGATTAGGAGCTAAACCTTGCTCAGGATCGACATTTATACTTGGATAATATTGGGCTTATAGAGGTAAATAATCTTATCCTTCTATTGTAATTGGAGAATACATAATGTAGAAGTATAGAAATAAGTATAAAACACATAGAAGGATATTAAAGAAGAGAATTGAGCGTAATTACCGAAGGATAATCTGGAAGAGTATTGAACTGAAATCACATGAAGTTTAATAAAGAAGAATTAAAGCGTACATAGAATTTGTATTTCTGATGAGACTTGTGTAGCTTGTGGGTAGGAAGTGCTGCCCAAATTTCCGTAGAATAAAGAACCCTCTGCTTAAAATAGTCTGAGTAGTCTAGACATTGATAGGCGTGCGACTATTATAGGTTGATTCTCTGTAGCGACATATTCGACTTGGCGGTGGATTTCGCGAGGAGGTATGTGATTCTCCTATACTCTTGAGCATGATATTTTAAAATATATATATATAGTACGGTGAGCGTGCGTGTGTTAGCGGACATAGTTTTACGGTAATGTCTTTTGACTTAAGCTGAATAATAAGAATCTTGAAGTCTTTCAAAAGAATTATAAATCATTTTTGAAAGAAGAAGAATATTTGTTTTTAAAACAAAAAGCTTAAGAGTTATACTAGCTTTATGGGAAGTTAGGTATAACGACTTAAGAAAGATAAAAGGAACAGTTTACTTATGTGTTTATGAAAGACTTGTATTGATTCTGGAAAGTATAATAAGATGGTTTGTTGAGTAGATATATTGTGATGCTATGTGTGTTAGTATCTTGTAAACGTTTGTGTAAAGAGGTTATTCTTATTGTGCTTATGTTGTTTAACGATAAGCTGTTACGTTAGTATTATATCACTCACCTCTTGACATGATACCGGGGGTTAAGCTGCCCTCCGATGCGGGGTATAGCTCAGGCAGTCTGTGTGACTATGATTCGAGAATACCTCATGCGGGTCCCGGGGGCCTATGCGGAGCTACGAGAGTTCCAGGTTAGTGTGCGGTCCTTGTGGCCATGCGGTCTATGTGGCCATGCGGACTACGAGTCCAGGACGATGCCGAGGAGTAGCTACCCTCGATGCGGGAATACCATGCGGGCTACGTGAGTGGCCTATGCGGATGCGAGTCGAGATTAGGCATGCTTAATGATACTATGGGCGATTGGCCTTGCCCGATCATTCGCGGCCTAGAAAGAGACATGTTACGATTTACCTCTTATTGCTCTTGTTTGTGATGTGCACTATGTGCGATTTACCTTGTTTGTTTCGTACATATTTGTAAAGCGGTTTTAAATTGATATGATTTCATTTAAGTACTTCTGATTTCACATACTTGGTACTGTTGTCTTGACCTCCTTGAGGCTGCGTTCATGCCGCAGTAAGGGAAGCCAGTGCTAGATCCGCATCCTTAGGATCTTTTTCTTTGGTGTCGAGGAGCTCCATCTTCTAGGAGGCTCGACTTTTGGGTATGATCTCCTGTTGTTGTAGATAGTTGTACATTCAGGGTATGGCGGGGCCACTGTCCGCCATAGTTGTTATCTTCTTAAGTGCAGTAGTCCTATTATGCGGTTGGGATACAAGCGCGATTTTAGTTTATATATATATATGCAGAAAGCGACATTTTCTCGAGATAAAACTGTGTCTCATTTTACAACTGTTTCATGTCTTGTTTTTATATTCCGCTGATTTTCTCTGATGTATGACTACTTGGGTTCCCAGGTAAGGCACCAGTCATGGGCCCCGGAACGGGTCGTGACAAAGTGGTATCAGAGCAGTTAATCCTCGGAAAGTGTCTACAGACCGTATCTAGTAAAATCAGGAGGCTATAGGATATTTAGGATTGGTTTCCATTCTTCTCACTCTGAGATCGTGCCTTAGAGTTGTGTTATAAGTTGGACCCCTCTAACGTATTCCTTTTACATGTGATTATGCCCGCGTAAGGCAACCGGGCCTAGAAGGGCAAAGCGGCCGAGGAGGCGCTAGTAGGACACCGAGAGTCACGAGGGCTTAGGCCCGATCTATACGGCAGCGAGTTCCATGACGCCGCCGGCCCAGCGAGACCACGGTACCGCGCCTCACGTCCCGCGGCACAGGCGAGAGGAGTTAGGTACAAGGAGATGGCTTGATTATTGGCGAGTTGTGGCGAACATGAGGATAAATGGATCTGGCGATGCAGTTCAACGATGCACTGTGGTTCACGAGATCGAGATAGTTTGAGGCTACGGGATTTTACGAGTTGTAGCCCGCGAGTTCTACGGTCGAGGCACGAGGATGATCTGCGGAGTTCATCCGTCGATTCTGAAGGATCATGCGGGTGATCAAGGCTTGAGACCGAGTCCGTGATCTTCGGTTCACATAAGTGCGTGATACGCGATCGATTGGTTTGATTCGTGGGAGTTATCGGGAGAGCACGCGTCCCGGCTACTTGGGGCGAGTTCTCGGAGGCCTTTCTCACTCACTTCTTGCCTCGCGGATGAGGAGGGCGCGGTAAGCAGATTTTTGTTCTTTGAGGCGAGAGGATGCACGGATTAGGGAGTACAACGTTGAGTTCGGTCGTTGGCTCGATATGTCCCTGCGTTGGTAGCAGATATGGAGGGCGAGTGCATCGCTACGTCAGGGCTAGATGATTATATGGCGAGTCTTGTGCGGGTGTGGCTCTTCACGAGCATGGACATTACCCGCATGCGAGCTCATGCACTTGGATGCGAGGCGTAAGTAGCGGGTTGTGACAGCGGCGAGAAGAAGGCGAGATGGCGAGGTCTTTTGGTAGCTATCGGGGTGGACGGCCTCAGCAGCAATCTAGATTTTCACCACAGCCAGCTCAGAGCACTCCTGCACCGTCCTCGGGCGGCGGGATATTCGAGGCGGACCACGGCCGGGACTTGAGCGTCGAGTAGCAGAGGTGCTAGCACTGTCACGACCGACCGGGGCGCGGCGGTGCCCTACACGGGCACCGTTGGTATACATCAGAGAATAGCAGCGGAACATACACAACATAAACACATGTGTAAATATAAACGTCACAGGCTAGCCGATCAGACCGCCTTCTATAATATAAACATAATCAAAAGTACAACTCAGTTCTTACAGCCCAACCACATATGTCAATACAGACCTCTAGGAATAACAACTGTGGCGGGACAGGGCCCCGCCATACCCCTGAATATACATGAATCTACTACCTCGGAAAAGCGTACCAGAGCTAAGCCTCGGAGCAAATGGAGCTTTCTCTCAAAAGCGAAGAGATCCTAGAGCGAGGATCACGACACAGGTACCTAAAACTGCGGGCATGAGCGGCCCGAAGAAGTCGATTACAACAGTGCGAATATGAAACAGAATATAACGTCTGATAAACAAATCATAAGCGTACAAAAGAATGACGAGGACAAGTATAAAAGTACATACGAGATCTGCGTGTCATTACTACTTATGAACTTAATCGTACCTTATTATCTTTTCCCATTTCAATAAAAGTTATAATCACACTCTTATGTACATGATTAGAAATCATTAAGTTCATTACCATAAAACTTACTTATCCTTCATAACACAATCCGACCGCTTTTATGGAGGGCGCGTATACTACGGCCCAATCCGGGCGCGATCAAGTCACACAAAATAGCAAAGTGTGGCGTGGAATCCCCAATCACTACGGCAGCTATAAGTGTAAATATAACCATGTGGCGCCAGTGGTATCCCACCTCACCGGCGTACACATACACAATACATATATATATCTCACGCGTGGAATCCTACATCATTGTCGGCTATAAGTGTAAAATATAAACATGGGTCTCATGCCCATAATATCAATCAGCGGTGGTATAACTTCGGGGTTACCCGCCATTTATACTCTTATCTGGCGCGGTAGCGGTGGTATAACATCTTGGGGTTTACCCTCATACTCTTACCTGGAGAAGGTGGTACACCGTCTTGGGGCTTGCCCCTCATTGATACTCTTACCCTATCTCAACCGGCCAACAAACAACACATAAAGCAGGTGGTACAGCGTCTTGGGGTTTACCTCACTTATACTCTTACCAGGCGGGTGGTGCAGCGTCTTGGGGCTTGCCCCTCACTTATACTCTTACCTATCTCGTGAGCCATCAAACAAGACATAAGCACTACTATGTCTTTTATAAAAATCCGAGAATTTAACCCAAGTACTACAAATAACGGAAGCATACCCGTGGAATCCCACATCACTGTCGGTACGTCCAAGTAACTTACAACAAGACAGCCGGCCTTCCAACCGAGAGTCGCGGCAACATAGTAAAACATAATACTTGTACTCAAAGGCTATCTGTTATACCCCGTATTTCCAGAGTATGTACGTAAGGACGTACGTAGAAATTTGAACTTAAGAGTAAGGCTTGGACGATTTTCACTTTGTTCACAACACCCGATTAGAGTCGTTTTTCGACGAAACGTTTTCACAGCTTTCGTAGGGAAAATTCCGGCTATGTTTTTTTTAATTTTTGCGGATTTTTCCGAGAGACGAAACATTTTGGACCAACAAGAGGGCGCCACTTGGCACCCTCTCATTGGTGGAGTGGGGGCGGTAAAGGTGGCCGAAAGTTGGCCTTGTTTGGTCAAGGGTTGGTAGGATATTTTTGTGTTAGATGGATAAGGTGCACTTGGCAAGATCTTGGCCCTACACTTGCTATGCACTTGGCAAGATCTTGGCCATTGGTTGGCCTTGGCTTGTGCTATAAATACCCCTCTCCCTTTGATGAATTCTTCATCCTTTCCACAAATCTTCTAAGTGTTAAAATCCTCCTCTCCCCTCTTGTTGACTCTCGTCCAGAGCCCTCTCCCTTTGAAAGGCCCCTTGGCCGAGAGCCTCTCCCCCTCCTAGTAGTGTGGTGGTAGGGTACCACTAGCCTAGTTGCTTTAGTATAATACCCCCTTTGTGGTGTAGAAATACTCTCAAAGTATTGTTATAATGCCCAATTACCTTAGTCGTATACCTTGTAGTATTCTAGGTTATACCTATATGAAAAGCCAGAAATACTATTATACTTCCGTCAGTCCACAAACCGAAACCTAGGAAAATCTCCATAGTCCGTTGGAGTATTGTGTAGAAGTTGGTTAGAACTTCTAAGGGTGGTTTAGAAGCGGGTTGGGCGCTCGGAGTTGGAGCTAAGCGATTGCCGGGATCGACTTTATACTTGGATAATTATGGGCTTATCGAGGTAAATATCTTGTCCTCTATTGTAATTGGAAATTACATGATTATTAGACTATAGTTGAAGTATACTATATGTAGAATCGAGCGTTGTTGTCGGCAATGTCTTTTGACTTAAGCTGAATAATAAGAAACCTTTCGAAGAAATCTTGTTGTTTTTACATAGGATTGTATTCTGATGAACTTGTGTAGCTTTTCTGTGAGGTAGAATTGTGCACGTCCGGTTAGATGTATGAACCCACTGGTTGGCTTGATGGCGGCCAGATAGAGGAGGAGATTTCTGTTGTTGCGGGGGGAGTCTTGCCGAATTTTACGTAGAATGTTCTCTGAAGGGATCTAAATGTTAATAAGCGCCTTGTGGCCTTATAGGTTGAAGTACTACGTATGGCGCGATCTCTTTGGCTAAGGAGTAGCGAAGCGGTTTGAAGTACTTGGAGCGTTTTGCTATTAGTCGATACTCGTCGCGAGGTATGTGAACCTCTTCCTATCTCTTCTAGCATGATATGTGTGAACTATGTAGTGCGGTAGGCGTCACGTATGCTAAATGTATTGGATTGGTGTAAAACATAAAGTGTTATAACGGCTTTATGGGAAGTTGGTTATAACAGCTTTATGTTGGTAAGAAAATACATGTGGTTTTTTGTAAGGTAACTGGTTTGAACTATAACTGGCTTGTTATGTGTTAATAAAGAACTTGAAGTATTTCAAAAGATTTTGAATCATTTTGAAAGAAGAAGTAATACTTGGTTTTTGAAAACTTAAGAGTTATACTAGCTTTATGGGAAGTTAGGTATAACGGCTTAAGAATGTTTTGCTGATTCGGAAATCAGAATGTGTATCGACAAACCACTGCAGCGTTAATAAAAGGAAATGTTTTGACTAATTAAGTATTAATAAAACCAGTAGAAACCTCCATCTGCATAGAAGCTAAGATGAGACAAAATGATATTTCCTAGATCATGGGCTTTGTAATAAGATTTTTATAAACAAGAATATCCTACTCACATATAAGGCTTATGTTTCTCAGATGGTTTAAAAGAGAATGATAGTCTTAAGTGATTAATACTATGAACTACGAAACCTTTCTAAAATGAGAAACTTGAACATTGGAAATTAGGCAAATTTGAACATTGGAAATTAGGCAAACTTGATCATTGGAAAAGAATGATTGCTACTTGATTTTACAAAGAGAAGTAATTGATTTACTTTAAAAGGATAGTCACTCTATTTTTATACTACGGGTATTGTGTGACATTGTGAAAGTAACGTATCTTTTAAAGAGTTAATGTATGAAGTACTTTGGGGATAAAACCCCGAACTTGTTGGCATATAGTAGAAAGTACCTTGTGTGTATAACTTGATTGTGTTGGTTTGTGATAGCCTGGTAATACTTTCTTGTTGATTGATAAGTAAACATGCTAGGATGCTACGTGTGTTAGTATCTTGTGATGTTGTGTAAAGGGGTTTCCTTTGTTGTGCTTATGTTGCTTAACGATAATGTTGTGTTAGTATTTTACATCACTCATCTCTTGAGATGATTAGGGAGTTAGCGCCTTCGATGCGGGGTAGACTCGGCGGTCGATGGACCTATGATTCGAGAATACCTCATGCGAGTCCCGAGGGCCTATCGCGGAGCTACGAGAGTTCGAGTTAGTGTCGTCCTTTATGGGCATGCGGTCCATGTGGCCATGCGGTGCGAAGTCGGGGCGATCTTGGGAGTAGCTACCCTCGATGCGGGGAATACCTCATGCGGGCGATGAGATTGGCCTATGCGGAGCTGCGGAAAGTTCGGGGCTAGGCGCGCATTAGATCTGCGGGCAAGTGGCGGCTTTGATCATGTGATGATGCAGACAGATCTTATAATCTGATTCATGACCTTGTTGATGCGTAGGTGTTAGTAGTCGGCTATGCCTTCGTACTTACATGCGGTGTTATTATGCACAGGTGGGACACGGTGTTCATGTGTGTTCCTTGGTGCTTTTATATCATAAAGCTGGCGGTGAGGAAGGTATTCCACGGGCATGATTGATGTTGTGGGCGTGAGACCCATTGTTATATTTGAGTGATGACTTGAGGCGTGAGTCACGACTTGATATATTTGCTTGTTTATTGTGGCGTAGTTTTGTTATCATACATGTCTCCCGCTTTATATGGACTACTATGATTTCATTTCTGATATTTTGATTTCACATACGGTACTGTTATCTTGACCTCGCCGGGGTTGCGTTCATGCCGCAGGTAAAGGTACACCAGTCGTTGATCCTCGCTCTTAGGGTCACAGTTCAGCTTTTGGGAAGCTCCGTTTCTCCGGAGGCTTATCTTGGTATAGTCCCCTGTTATTGTGGGTGCTTACATTCAGGGGTATGACGGGGCCCTGTCCGTCGTTGTAATCATATCATTCTTAAGTGCAGAAATGCTTGTTGTGGGCAGGGTTTGTAAAAGGATTAAGTTGTTCATGATTGAAAGAGTTGTTGTTTATATATATGCCGAAAGGCAAGTTTTCACAGATTACTGTTTTGTACTTCATTTGTTTCACGTATGTGTTTTATGTTCCGCTGATTACTCTGATGTTGTGTCACTAGGGTGCCCGGGGTAAGGCACCAGTCACGGGCCCAGTTTCGGGTCGTGACAAAAGTGGTATCAGAGCAGTTAATCCTCGGAAAGTGTCTACAGTATCGATGAAGTCTTGATTATCGGTGTGTTGTGCACCACACCAATAATCAGGAGGCTATAGGGTATTTAGGATTGGTTTCTATTCTTCTCACTCTGAGATCGTGTCTTAGAGCTGTGTTGTTAGTTGGACCCTCTGACGAAATTATTTCCACTTATCGTTATGCCTCGCGTAGGCAACCGGGCCCGGAGGCAAAGCGAGCGAGGAGATGCGAGTAGAGTTCAGAGGGTGGCGAGGGCACAGGCCAAATCATTACCTAGGATAGTGCTTCATTCAGGGAGTTCTGCGACGTCACTAGCCCAGCGAGTTTTAGCGGCGGCGATTCTCTGCGGCCACGATGTTTGGACCTTGATTCGCGGCCAGAAGCGATGAGTATAGAGTATACCGATGTACGCGAGTCTTGATGACTATCTAAGAGAGGTTGTGCAAGAGTAATTCTTGATTAGGTTTGAGCATGGCACGTATACGGTCTTTTGCGCGTGGCCGAGGCGTGTAGAGATCGGCGGGTTAACGAAGGACAATAGAAGAGGGCGAGCGGCAAGGTCGCTGGTAACTTTCGGCGAGTCGTCTCACGCGGCAGATTAGATTTGCACATCCACGGTGCGAGAGGTCCCGCGGGGTTCGGGGCGTTCGGGGTATGCGGGAGTTGGTGAGCTCGAGCTTAGGTTCATAGCTACACGTAGGTTCCGGCCGGCGGATTGATTTTCCTCGGTGTTCACGATGTGAGCGTCATCGGGAATGTCGTCTTTTAGTTGGTACTTGTTGTACTGCGGCCGTCGAGGGCCATGTGTCGAGAGAGTGTCCTTGTAGGAGGACTTAGCCTTGAGATCGGTGGGTAGTTCGTCATCTTCCTTAGCTATCGCCTACAGGCGAGTTTGATTAGACGACTAAGAGTGAAGCGAGAGATATAGATATATCCTTAACCCTCTAGAGATCGGTATATGTGATAAGGTGAGTATACCTTAAGTGCTATGTTCTGATAGCAGTGTGTTAGTTGTGATTAGAAATCATGATGGGTTAACCGAGTAAGATTTTGGGGGATAGAGAAGGTGTGAGCCTTAGAGTTTTATACGTAGAGACCTTAGAGGTAAGGCCATCTCGAGCATAGGTGTATGGTTATGTTTGACCCTTATCGGAAGTGCATAGTGCACGTGAGTTATTGTTGTGATAGTTACATAGTAGTGTGGAATGAAAGGGGGTAGTTGAGCTAAGAAGACCGCTTGGTTTTCGAAACGTGATTAAGTGAGATTGTTCCGGATCGGGGAGCTAGTATTGTGCGCGTTGCCGGGTCGGGTTGAGGCCGCGTTGCGGGTCAACCCGCGACCTGTTTGTTGGTGGGGTCAGTTTGTGGTGGTCCCGCCGGGTGGTGGGATCACGAGGGTGTTGGGCCCAAGTTTAGTTAACCAGCGTACGAGTTCGTGGATACGTTCGACCGGTGGTCGGGTCGATGGGGGCAGCCATCGTGTTCTTCGTTCGGGACCGTTTTCTCGGCAGAGGGTTATGCGAGATGTTGCATCAGAAAGGTTGTAGGGCTGCACGAGGTGCCTACCTACACCTTAAGACAGACAGTGGAGCCCAGGTTACGGCTGCTTCTTTTTCTGGAGGTTTTGCCAGGCAAGGTTAGGAACTCAGGTGAGTCTCAGAATCGCATTCTCCCTCGGGCCAGTGGTTGGATTTCAGGGGTAGTTGTGGAGATTGTTGTCTCCTGTGGAGGGAGTGTTTAAGCTACCATTTCAGTGTTCGGATGTCACCTTTTGAAGCCTTGTAGGGGCGGAAGTGTAAGTTGCCGGTCGATTGGTTCGATGTTGGCAAGGTTCGATTGGTTGAGCTTGTTCCGGATCGTGGATAGTGAGAAGCTTGTCTAGAAGAGGTTCTGGCAGCTCAGAGAAATCGTGCGGATAATCAGCGACGACGCTTAGAGTTCAGGTTGACGGTCGGTCTTCTTAAAGGTACCACCCCGGTTTGGGTGTGACGAGTTTTGGAAAACAGAGGGAACTTAGCCCGAGTTACTTTGGGCCTTTTTAAGTTCATGTGAAGAATAGGCCAGGTTGCCTATATGTTAGCTTTTGTCGTCCGACTTAGGAGGCAGTACGTCCGGTCTTTCGTATTGTTATGTTCGGGAAAGTATCGGAGATCCATCCAGAGTGTTCCCAGTTAATGATGACCACGTTAGAGATAGTAACCCCGAGTTTTGGAAAGCGATATCGAAGTGTGGTAAGAGTTTGAGTGTACGACAGCCTCAGGGATCGCATGCAGCCCGGTACCATTTGTTGGGTCGCCGGAGTGACACTAGAACCTCGCGGCAAAGTGACAAAAGTGGTATCATTTCTTTTGTAAAGAGAAGGTGCGAAGGAAGTATATTTTAGACCCCGGTGAGAGGTGTTATGGTGATGTTAGAGGTGTTTCCTCGTGGACTTGGATGTAAGCTTTTGCAAGTTGTTTCGTGGCCATGTGTGGCAAGAATTGTTCTCGTAAGCATAGTAGTGAAGACTATCTTGGCGCGTTTGTTTTGAGACTTAGAAAGAACATTCGACGAATGTTTCTAGAGCAGGAGAATGTTATACCGTATTTCAGAGTATATGCGTGGGGCGTGCGTAGAAATTTGAACTTAAGAGTAAGGCTTGGGCGATTTTCACTTTGTTCACAACACCCGATTAGAGTCGTTTTTCGAAAACGTTTTCCACGACTTTCGTAGGGAAAATTCGGCTATGTTTTTTTAATTTTTGCGAATTTTTCCAAGAGGCGAAACATTTTGGACCAACAAGAGGCGCCACTGCACCTCTCATTGGTGGAGTGGGGCGGTAAAGGTGGCGAAAGTTGGCCTTGTTTGGTCAAGGGTTGGTAGGATATTTTTGTGTTAGATGGATAAGGTGCACTTGGCAAGATCTTGGCCTACACTTGCTATGCACTTGGCAAGATCTTGGCCATTGGTTGGCCTTGGCTTGCTATAAATACCCTCTCTCCCTTTGATGAATTCTTCATCCTTTCCACAAATCTTCTAAGTGTTAAAATCCCTCCCTCTCCCTCTTGTTGACTCTCGTCCAAGAGCCTCTCCCCCTTTGAAAGGCCCTTGGCGAGAGCCCTCTCCCCCCTAGTAGTGTGGCCGTGGGTACCCCCTAGCCTAGTTGCTTTGTATAATACCCCCTTTGTTGTTTAGAAATACTCTCAACAGTAGTGATATCATGCCCAAAGTACCATAGCCGTATACCTTGTAGTATTCTAAGGTTATACCTATATGAAAAGCCAAGAAATACTATTATACTTCCCGTCATTCACAAAACCGAAACACAAGTAAAATATCCATAGTCCGTTTGAGTATTGTGTAGAAGTTGGTTAGAACTTCTAAGGGTGGTTTAGAGCGGGTTGAGCGCTCGGAGTTGGAGCTAAACGATTGCCGGATCGACTTTATACTTGGATAATTATGGGCTTATCGAGGTAAATATCTTGTCCTATTGTAATTGTAAATTAAATGATTGTTAGACTATAGTTGAAGTATACTATATGTAGAACGAACGTTGTTGTCGGTAATGTCTTTTGACTTAAGCTGAATAATAAGAAACCTTTTGAAGAAGAGTCTTGCTTGTTTTACATAGGATTGTATTCAGATAGACTTGTGTAGCTTTTACGTGAGGTAGAATTGTACGTCAGGTTAGATGTATGAACCCCCCATGGTTGGCTTGATAGCGGCCAGATAGAGGAGGAGATTTCTGTTTGTTGCGGGAGAATGTTCGAATTTTACGTAGAATGTTCTCGAAGGGATCTAAATGTTAATAAGCGCCTTGTGGCCTTATAGGTTGAAGTACTACGTATGGCGCGATCTACTGGCTAAGGAGTAGCCGACGGTTTGAAGTACTTGGAGCGTTTTGCTATTAGTCGATACTCGTCGCGAGGTATGTGAACCTCTTCCTATCTCTTCTAGCATGATATGTGTGAACTATGTAGTACGGTAGACGTACATGTGCTAAATGTATTTGATTGGTGTAAAACATAAAGTGTTATAACGGCTTTATGGGAAGTTGGTTATATGACTTTATGTTGGTAAGAAAATACATGTGGTTTTTAAGGTACCTGGTTTGAACTATAACGGCTTGTTATGTGTTAATAAAGAACTTGAAGTATTTCAAAAGATTTTTGAATCATTTTGAAAGAAGAAGTAATACTTGGTTTTTGAAAACTTAAGAGTTATACTAGCTTTATGGGAAGTTAGGTATAACGGCTTAAGAATGTTTTGCTGATTCGAAAATCAGAATGTGTATCGACAAACCACTGCAGCGTTAATAAAAGGAAATGTTTTGACTAATTAAGTATTAATAAAACCAGTAGAAACCTCCATCTGCATAGAAGCTAAGATGAGACAAAATGATATTTCCTAGATCATGGCTGCTGTAATAAGATTTTTATAAACAAGAATATCCTACTCACATATAAGGCTTATGTTTCTCAGATGGTTTAAAAGAGAATGATAGTCTTAAGTGATTAATACTATGAACTACGAAACCTTTCTAAAATGAGAAACTTGAACATTGGAAATTAGGCAAATTTGAACATTGGAAATTAGGCAAACTTGATCATTGGAAAAGAATGATTGCTACTTGATTTTACAAAGAGAAGTAATTGATTTACCACAAAAGGATAGTCACTCTATTTTTATACTACGGGTATTGTGTGACATTGTGAAAGTAACGTATCTTTTAAAGAGTTAATGTATGAAGTACTTTGGGGATAAAACCCCGAACTTGTTGGCATATAGTAGAAAGTACCTTGTGTGTATAACTTGATTGTGTTGGTTTGTGATAGCCTGGTAATACTTTCTTGTTGATTGATAAGTAAACATGCTAGGATGCTACGTGTGTTAGTATCTTGTGATGTTGTGTAAAGGGGTTTCCTTTGTTGTGCTTATGTTGCTTAACGATAAGCTGTTGTGTTAGTATTTTACATCACTCATCTCTTGAGATGATTAGGGTTAAGCGCCCTCCGACGCGGGTAGACTTCAGGCGGGTCGATGGACCTATGATTCGAGAATACCTCAATGCAGTCCTGAGGGCCTATGCGGAGCTACGAGTTCGAGTTAGTGTCGTCATTTATGGGCATGCGTCCATGTGGCCACGCGGACTGCGAAGTCGGGGCGACGCCGGAGTAGCTACCCTCGATGCGGGAATACCTCATGCGGGCGATGAGATTGGCCTACGCGAGTGCGGAAAGTTCGAGGCTAGACGCGCACATTAGATCTGCGGGCAAGTGGCGGCTTTGATCATGTGGCCGGTCAGACAGATCTTATGATACGATTCATGACCTTGTTGATGCTGTAGGTGTTAGTAGTCGGCTATGCCTTCGCATTTACCATGCGGTGTTATTATGGCACAGTGGGACACGGTGTTCATGTGTGTTCCTTGGTGCTTTTATATCATAAAGCTGCCGGCGGTGAGGAAAGGTATTCCACGGGCATGATTGATGTTGTGGTGTGAGACCCATTGTTATATTTGAGTGATGACTTGAGGCGTGAGTCACGACTTGATATGATCGCTTGTTTATTGTGGCGTAGTTTTGTTATCATACATGTCTCCTGTTTTATATAGACTACTATGATTTCATTTACAGTATTTTCAGTTTCACATACTCGGTACCTGTTGTACTGACCTCCTTCGGGGGGCTGCGTTCATGCCGCAGGTAAAGGTACACCAGTCGTTGATCCTCACTCTTAGGGTCACAGTTCAGCGTTTGGGAAGCTCCGTTTCTCCGGAGGCTTATCTTGGTATAGTCCTGTTATTGTGGGTGCTTACATTCGTGGGTATGACGGGGCCTGTCGTCGTTGTGGTCATATCATTCTTAGAAGTGCAGTAATCTTGTTGTGGCGGGGTTTGTAAAAGGATTAAAACATTCATGATTGAAAGAGTTGTTGTTTATATATATGCGAAAGGCAAGTTTTCTGATTCTTGTTTTGTACTTCATTTGTTTCACGTATGTGTTTTATGTTCCGCTGATTACTCTGATGTTGTGTCACTAGGGTGCCCGGGGTAAGGCACCAGTCACGGGCCCAGTTTCGGGTCGTGACACTATCACCAGCACACATAGGTTAATTCTCAATTAACCAAGCCAAAGTACTAATCAAGGCACAAATAGAATAGTTCTCATTTAACAAGCCAAAGTACTTATCAGGGCGCACTTAGACAAATTCTCAATTTATCAAGCCAAAGTACTAATCAAGGCACACTTAGACAAATTCTCAATTTATCAAGCCAAAGTACTAGTCAAGGCACACTTAGACAAATTCTCAATTTATCAAGCCAAAGTACTAATCAAGGCACAAATAGAATAGTTCTGATTTAACAAGCCAAAATACTTATCAGGGCGCACTTAGACAAATTCTCAATTTATCAAGCCAAAGTACTAATCAAGGCACACTTAGACAAATTCTCGATTTATCAGGCCAAAGTATTAATCAAGGCACACTTAGACAAATTCTCAATTTAAACAGGTCAAAGTACTACGTACGTACATTCTTTTCAAAAGACTTCTTTCCAAATAAAACTTCCCCGATACTAACAACCGTAGTATCAAGTCCTATCCACCTTTCAAGACAAGTCACAATACCTTTTTATAAATACAATTACCGGCTTCTAAATCAAGTGACTTCTTCATTAAAAACCTTAAGCAATTGGTACCTTTAAAACAATTTACCCTTCCTTAATACAAGTTATTTCTTTGATTACTTCATTAGAGAAAACCATTCTCTTAGCCTTCCATAAAGTCGTTATAACCAACTTCCCATAAAGCCGTTATAACCCTTTATGGTTTAGACCAACACGTTCCTTTTATAACCAAGAGACTTCTACTTTTTGAAACCAAGTATTTTATACTTTCAAATCAATTCTCATAACTTTCAAAAATACAATTAGTCTCTTAACCTTTAGAAAACAAGTGACTCCTTTTATTATAAAACCTTAGGCAATTGATGCCTTAAAAACAAGTTGCCTTTTCACTAAAAGCAAGTCATTTATCTTTCCATAAAGCAAATATAACTAACTTCCCATAAAGCCGTTATATTCACTTTATACCTTAGCCAAAAACAATTTCCTATCCAAGGGACTTATACGTTTAAAACGGAACAAGTATCACATACTTTAAAACTCTTCAAGTCCCTTAACTTTAATAAAACATTAGACATCCTTAATACTCTCAAGGAAGTGAGTTAATCTCCTAACTCACCCGACTTGGCTATTCATAAAACAAGTAAAGAATGTCAAGGTGTTGTACGTCTACCGTACTACATACGTGCAACTAGTCATGCTCAAAGATAGGAAAAGTTCTACATAGAGTAAATCACACAACCACCTCTTAACTTCTAAGAGTAGAAGGAAACATGAAATGATACCTCAAGTATATTCCATACATTGAATCATGCCAAAGGAAGGAAAAGGTTCACATACCTCGCGACGATTATCGACAAGTAGCAAAATGCTCCAAAGTACTTCAACCTTGATAGCTAATCCATCCTTCAAGTAGGATACGCTATACTAAGTACTTCAACCTATAATGGTCACCATACGTCCATTAACCTCTTATTTCAAACGTAGAATATTCTAAGTGCTAAGTCACTAAATTCTACGGAAAATCGTACAGCACCTCCTTTGTTTCTACTTACTTTGCCACCTTTTTCAAGGCCGAATACAATAACCAAACACGCCACATTTAAGGCCCAATCAATGAAATCAACACTAGGGGATTACACGCCTACTAGACGTGTAAAATTCCGCCCCACAAACGATATCAAATTAATACAACTTACTAGGCCAATTCGGCTAACTTGAAGTACTACAACATCAATTCTTATCCAATTTCCATTTCAATCCAAATTGGTAGCATAATCATGATATCGAGTCGCAAACGATTAAAACTACAATAATCTCCAATTAAGTAACATGCGACGATTTCTAATAGACGACCAATTAGTAATCCAACTTCAAGTGGCTTATATAACATTTCGGATTTAAGCTACAAGTAATCCATAATACTTATAAACTTCAACTTAACAACTTCATGCTAGCAACATGTAAAGCTAACAACAACAATTATATATATAATCTTGTAACACTATTAAGAGACAAGATTATACCTCAACGAATCTCAAACCAATCTCCATATCCGAAGTCGCTCCTTAGCAACTTAGAGACTCTTCAAGACACTTCAATCCGCTACTTGAGACCCTTAGAACCATACCAACAACTTTCCTTCAAACTTCCAATCCAAAACCTAGAAAGCCACTAGGTTTTCACTTTGCGACTAATACGAAAACTCTCTTTTTCCGGGATTTTTCTATTGAGATACGCTTACACTACCCTTAAGAACCTTGGTTTAAAGTGTGGAGTTGAATGGACAAGGAACAATTTTTTTTCCTTTTCAAAGAGAGGGAACCCGAGAGCTTCTCCAAGAGTTCTTCAAATTTTCATGAAATTTTCTAAGTGTTGGACACACTCTTGCTACTAGTAGTGTTATAAAGGGACATGGAGGGTCAAGGTGTGGACAAATGGGTGATTTGGATGAAGTCTTAATAAATATCAAGTGTTGTGGTCCCCTTGACCAAGTCAACTTTCTCAAGCTTTCAAGTTGCAAGACTTGTCTTGCTAACAAAGGTCAAATGACCCTTGTGCCCATGTATTTCGTCCAAGACATCACTAAGGGGGGTGACACGTGTCTCCCTCCCATTCGTCACAATAATTCGTTTTCCGAAAAAAAATTCCATAATTCCGATAAATTTTTACAAGTCTCAAATCTTAACACTTGTGAGTTCTTACGTACGTTCTTAAAACATATCCTGTAAATACGGGGTGTAACATAGACGATAGGGACCACCCCCTCAGTGTGGCCGATGCGGTAGATCCCATTACGGGAATTATGGTACTGCTCCGAGAGTTTGTTACAGTTGCGGCCAGTCGGGTCACTTTGCGAGCTGTCAGGCCAAGAGCGCAGAGGTAGGGTTCACCCTGTGGTCTTTCGCCGGGTCTTCATCTCCTACAGATTACTCGCCCGGGGCGGTACTCGAGGGCGGCCAGTCGCGGCAGAGGTCGTGGTGCGGGTCCTAATTCTAGCGGTCCTCAGAACCGCAAATATGCCTTGTCGGTAGCGGAGACGGGAGGCCTCACGATGTCGTCACGGTACTTTATCGGTTCGTGTTGTGACGTGTATGCCTTGATAGATCCGGTTCTACTGCCCTATATATCTCCCCTTGTTGCTAGTAGGATAGGGATAGAGCACGAGTCCATAGACCGCTTTCGGCGGCTACGCGATGGGTGATTCGGTGGTAGCTCGGTGGGTATATAGGGCTTGTCCGGTGACCTTATGCGATCGCCGGACCACTAGCCGACTTGATAGAAGTGGACATGACCGATTTCGACGTGATCATGGGCATGGATTGGCTAGCTTGCTATGCCAATGTAGACTGCAGGAGAGTGAGTGCGGTTCGGTTTCTGAGGAGCCGGTTATTGAGTGGGAGGGGAACACCGTGTCGCCGGCGGTAGGTTTATTTCTTACCTCAGGCTAGGAAGATGGTGCGGAAGGGTATATCTACCATCTCGTTGGTGTTTGATCACGAGGTGCGATGCAGATTTTGATCGGTTCAGAGTCGAGGAGTTCCCAGCGTGTTTCGCACGACCTCGGGTATCCTCCCGAGAGGAGATAGAGTTTGTATCGATGTCTTTGCGGACACTCGGCCTATTTCCATTCGCCCATACGAGAATGGCACCTGCCGAGTTGAGAGAGTTGAAGGACCAGCTGAGAGATTTTCTGGAGAAGGGCTTCATCAGGCCTAGTGTTTCTCCCTGGGGAGCGCCGGTATTGTTCGTGAAGAAGAAGGACGGGACGCTGCGCATGTGTGTTGATTCTGACGGTGAACAAGGTGACCATTAAACGAATACCCTTCCCAGGATTGATGATTTGTTCGATCAGTTGCAGGGTGCGAGATGTTTTTCCAAGATTGATCTGCGATCGGGCTATCATCAGGTGCGAGTCAGAGAGTCGGACATCCCTAGGACTGCATTCCGGACCCGGTACGGGCACTATGAGTTTAGGGTTATGTCGTTCGGTTTGACCAATGCTCCTGTGGTATTCATGGATTTGATGAACCGAGTGTTCAAGCCATTTTTGGACACGTTTGTGATAGTGTTCATTAATGACATCTTGGTTTATTCCCGAGCGAGGAGCACGAGCATTTGAGGATCTTTGAGAGTTCTCCAGGACCAGCAGTTGTACGCCAAGTTTTCGAAGTGTGAGTTCTGGTTGACTTCGGTGGCTTTTCTTGGGCATATTGTCGGGGCTGATGGTATTCGGGTGGATACGGCCAAGATCGAGGCAGTCAGGAGTTGGCCTCGACCTACTACTCCGGCAGTGCGCAGATTTCGGGCCTTGCAGTTATTATCGGTTCGTAGAAGTTTGCTTCTATCTACGCCCATTGACTAGGTGACTCGGAGCGGCTAAGTTTGATGGTGATGCTTGTGAGCAAGGTTTCGATTCTTGAAGGAGAGGACGACCGCCTCGTTCTTACTCTTCCGGAGGGTCGACGGCTATGTCGTGTATTGTGATCGTCGGGCATCGGGTTGGGATGTGTCTTGATGCAGGGCAAGGTTATAGCGTCACGCATCCCGGCTTAAGAAGCATGAGAGGAACTACCCCACCCATGATTTGGAGTTAGCGTGGTGATTCACGCCAAGATCTGGAGGCACTATTTGTATGGGGTTCACGTGGATATTTATACTGACCACAAGAGCCTCCGGATATCTTCACCAAAGGAGCTGAACTTACAGCAGAGACGGTGGTTAGAGTTGCTTAAGGATTATGATGTCGATATCTGTACCACGGGAAGGCCAATGTCATGGCGGATGTCCTTAGTCGTAGGTCGATGGGTAGCCTATCGGATGTGCGGAGAGGAGGCATGGTTCGCGATTTGCATCGATTAGCGAGCCTTGGTGTTCGCTTGATTGATTCGATAGCGATGGGGTTCGAGTTCGAGAGGTTGCCGAGTCTTCCATCGTCGAGGAGGTGAAGAGGCAACAGTTTGAGATCGATTTTGGCGATGCGTGTCTGACTCTTCGTGAGGAAGGGTCCTTTTGAGGTAGCACTGATGGGGTGCTAAGGTTCGAGGCGAGTTGTGTGTTCGGATATTGCAGGACTTGGCGAGTTCTAGTGGAAGCACACAACGCACGTTACTCTATCCATCTGGGGTCGACCAAGATGTACCACGACCTCAGATCTGTGTATTGGTGGGATGGCTTGAAGAGGGACGTTGCAGAGTTTGTGGCTCAGTGCCCGTGTTGTCAGCAGGTGAAGGTAGAGCACCAGAGGCCTGGTGGTTTGTTGCAGACGATAGAGATCCCGACCTGGAAGTAGGAGGTGATTAACATGGACTTTATCAGAGGATTACCTCGAACTCAGAGGAAGCATGATTCTATCTGGGTTATCGTCGACAGGCTGACGAAATCAGCCCACTTTCTTCCCGTCAGGACGACTTTTTCGGCTGAGGATTATGCCAGACTTTACATTCGAGAGATCGTCAGACTGCATGGAGTCCCTATTTCTATCATATCATACAGAGGAGCCCAGTTTATGGCTAACTTCTGGAGGTCCTTCCAGAAGGGTTTAGGGACGCAGGTGAGCCTGAGTACTGCATTCCATCCTCAGACAGGCGGAGCGCACTATCCAGACTCTTGAGGATATGTTGCGAGCCTGTGTTATTGACTTCAGGGGTAGTTGGGAGGATCATTTGCCTCTAGTTGAGTTTGCATATAATAATAGCTACCACTCCAGTATTCAGATGGCGCCTTATGAGGCCTTGTATGAGAGGAAGTGCAGATCGCCGATAGGCTGGTTTGATGTGGGCGAGGTGCAGTTAGTGGGACCTGATTTGGTGCAGCAGGCAGTGGATAAGGTGAAGCTTATCCAGGAGCGGTTACTGACAGCTCAGAGTCGACAGAAGTCATATGCAGATCATCGTCGTCGGCATCTGGAGTTCGAGATTGGGTTTTCTGAAGGTGTCACCATGAAGGGTGTGATGAGATTCGGGAAGAAGGAAACTTCGGCCAAGGTACATTGGGCCCTATCAGATTGTCGCGAGGTAGGCAAGGTTGCCTACGACCGATCCGCCGTCCGTCCGGAGGCGATGTATCCGGTGTTTCATGTTTCTATGCTGAGGAGATGTATCGGGGATCCATCTAGAGTTCACCCGATTGACGATGTCCAGGTGACCGAGGGGTTATCGTATGAGGAGATTCCCATAGCGATAATCGATTATCAGGTTAGGCGTCTGCGGACCAAGGACGTGGCTTCCGTCAAGGTCTTGTGGCGGAACGAGCTCAGGGAGGAGATGACGTGGGAAGCTGAGGAGGACATGAGGCAGAAGTATCCTCACCTATTCCCCACACCTCCAGGTAACTCACTTTCCTACTTGTAAATTTTCATTGTCATATTTGCTTAAGTGTTGTATTGTGGCCATGTGTGGCAAACTGTTTAAGTTATGAAGAACCTTATCGTTAACTGTCTTGGGAAGGAACATTCGGGACGAATGTTTCTAAGGAGGGGAGAATGTTATACCCCGTATTTCCAGAGTATGTACGTAAGGGCGTACGTACAAAAGTTTAGCATTAGTTAGGCATAAGGGGACGAAAAATTGTGCACACCTATCAAAAAGAATCGTTTTCCGACGAAACGTTTTCCAAACTTTGCGTAGGGAAAATTCCGGCTATGTCATTTATTATTTTTGCGGATTTTTCCGAGAGATGAAATATTTTGGACCAACGAGAGGGTGACACTTGTCACCCTCAAGTGGACGGCAAAGGACTTGCCTTGGCACGTTTTTTGTGCTAAGTTTTTGGTCAAGGAGTTGGTAGGATATTTGTGTAGTAGATGGATAAGGACACTTGCCTAAATCTCCACCTTACACTTGCCTACCACTTGGCTTCATCTTGGCCCTTGAAGGCCCTATAAATACCCCCCTAAGTTGAAGAAGTTCTTCATCCACAAATTATCTTCCAAGTCTCAAAATCCCCCTTCTCCCTTAAGAGCTCTCGTCCAAAGCTCTTTTTCCCCCCCATCCAAAAGAGCCTAGCCGAAACACCCTCTCCCTCCCCCTTCCTTGTAGTCTCGGCAAACCTTCCCCCTCCCCTCTTGGAAGCCCTAGCCGAAACACTACCCCCCTCTTGGTAGAAATACTCTCCAAGGGTTGTTACTATCCCCAAAAATACCTTAGCCAATCCCTTGTAGTATTTCCAAAGTTACCTCTATACTTAGAGTCCGGAAAATACTACTATACTTCCTTTAGCCACTAAACGAAACCCTAGGAGAAACTTCATTGTTGGTTGAAGTTGTAAGTAGAAGTTGTGTAGAAACTTCTAAGGGTTTCTTGGAGCGGATTGGAGCGTTCAGATTAGGAGCTAAACCTTGCTCAGGATCGACATTTATACTTGGATAATATTGGGCTTATAGAGGTAAATAATCTTATCCTTCTATTGTAATTGGAGAATACATACTGTAGAAGTATAGAAATAAGTATAAAACACATAGAAGGATATTAAAGAAGAGAATTGAACGTAATTACAATTGAAGGATAATCTGGAAGAGTATTGAATCAAATCACATCGAAGTTTAATAAAGAAGAATTGAACTGTACTTACATAGAATTTGTATTCTGAGACTTGTGTAGCTTGACGGGTAGGAAGTGCTGCCCAAATTTCCGAAGACTAAAGAACCCTCTGCTTAGAATAGTCTACAGAGTAGTCTAGACATTGATAGACGTACCTGACTATTATAGGTTGATTCTCTGCGCGTGACATATTCGACTTGGCAGGTGGATTTCGTATGAGGTATGTGATTCTCCTATACTCTTGAGCATGATATTTTAAAATATATATATATATAGTACGGTAGACGACGTGTGTTAATCGGACGTAGTTTCTGGTAATGTCTTTTGACTTAAGCTGAATAATAAGAATCTTGAAGTCTTTTCAAAAGGATTATAAATCATTTTTGAAAGAAGAAGAATATTTGTTTTTAAAACAAAAGCTTAAGAGTTATACTAGCTTTATGGGAAGTTAGGTATAACGACTTAAGAAAGATAAAAGGCAGTTTACTTATGTGTTTATGAAAGACTTGTATTGATTGGAAAGTATAATAAGATGGTTTGTTGAGTAGATATATTGTGATGCTATGTGTGTTAGTATCTTGTAAACGTTTGTGTAAAGAGGTTATTCTTATTGTGCTTATGTTGTTTAACGATAATCGTTACGTTAGTATTATATCACTCACCTCTTGACATGATCAGGGGTTGTCGCCTCCGTCGCGGTATAGCTCAGCGATCTGTGTGACTATGATTCGAGAATACCTCACGCGGGTCCCGGGGCCTATGCGAGCTACGAGTTCGAGGTTAGTGTGCGGTCCTTGTGGCCATGCGGTCTATGTGGCCACGCGGACTACGAGTCGGGGCGATGCCGAGGAGTAGCTACCTCGACGCGGAAATACCTCATGCGGGCTACGTGAGTGGCCTATGCGATCGCGGGAGTCGAGATTAGGCATGCTTAATGATACTATGGGCGATTGGCCTTGCCGATCATTCGCAGCCTAGAAAGAGACACATTACGGTTTACCTCTTATTGCTCTTGTTTGTGATGTGCACTATATGCGGTTACCTTGTTTGTTTCTACATATTTGTAAACGGTTTTAAATTGATATGATTTCATTTAAGTACTTCTGCTTTCACATACTTGGTACTGTTATCGACCTCCTTGGGCTGCGTTCATGCCGAGTAAGAGAAAGCAGTGCTAGATCCGCATCCTTAGGATCTTTTGCTTTGGTGTCGTGAGCTCCATCTTCTCGGAGGCTCGACTTTTGGGTATGATCTCCTGTTGTTGTAGATAGTTGTACATTCAGGTATGGCGGGCCTGTCCGCCATAGTTGTTTATCTTCTTAGAGGTGCAGTAGTCCTATTATGCAGTTGGGATGCAACTTCCAGATTTTGGTTTATATATATATATGCCGAAAGCGACATTTTCTCGAGATAAAGCGTGTCTCATTTTACAACTGTTTCATGTCTTGTTTTTATATTCCGCTGATTTTCTCTGATGTATGACTACTTGGGTGCCCGGGTAAGGCACCAGTCACGGGCCCCGAAACGGGTCGTGACATGACCAAATCCGTAAAAATAAATTTCCATAATGTTAATAAGTTCCATACTCTTCAAATAATGCATTTTGAGAATCCAATTCTCAACAACGAACATTTTTCCTTTCCGACGTCCGGAAGATTTTCTGTCGGAAAAACAATTCTTCCTTTCGTACCAATTTCCAGGTCTTGATTCCTTACGTACATTCTTTTATACATGTCCTGGACTTACGGGGTGTAACAGATGGTTAACTAAGCTTGGGCCTAACACCCTCGTGACCCTATCACAAAACGGGACCACCACAATTTTTCCTTTCTTCAAACCGGGCTGCGGGTTGACCCGCAATCTGGCCTCAACCCGACCCATTTCTCGCGCCAAGCTCTTGTTTCCCGATTCCGGAACAATCTCACCATCGAGTCACGAAAACCTAGTGGTCTTCTTAGCTCAACTACCCTCTTTCATTTCACACTACTCAGGGACTTATCACACAAATCTATCCCACGTATACTAAGCACTCCGATAAAGGTCAACATAAATAAATCTTTTACTCGAGATGGCCTCGCCTCTAAGGTCTCCACATATAAAACTCTAAGGCTCACACTTTCCCTATCCCCAATCTTACCCTTTTAACTAATCATGATTTCTAATCACAATTAACACAATGCTATCTGAACATCACACCTAAAATATACTCATCTTATCACACATACTAATCTCAGAGGTTAAGGATAAACTCAGATCTCATGCTTCACTCTCCTTTGTCGTTCTAATCAATCCTGCCCTGTTGGGCGCATAGCTAAGGAAGGTGATGAACTAGCCACTGATCCTGAAAGTTGAGTCTCTACATCCGCGCCACCTCTGGCCGGACAATTTCTCGCAAAATGGCCCTGCTGGCCGCAAGCATAACAAGCTGTCGAAGAAGTACGACACTCCCCACAATGACACCTACCACAACGGCCACACCGAGGTGGGGGTGGCCTCCCAGCTAACACCCTTCCTCTCCGAACCATGAATCCACAATCGACGGTAGGTGAGTCCTCCCTTGCATCCTCCTACTTGAACATTCTTCGTCACACGGCCACGACGGCGCAGTAAAACAAGCACCAACAAAAAGACGACATTCCCGGACGACGCTGCCGCTATGAACACCGAGGAAAATCGAATTCGGTGTTTGGAACCTACGTGTATCTGTGAACCAGAAGCCCTGGAGCTCTGACCAACTCCTGCATACCCCGAACGTCCTGAACCCTGTGGAGGACCACTCTGCACTGGCGGAGGTGCGTATCCAGTCTGCTGCTGAGGCGATCCGCCTCGAAAGTTACCAAAGGACCCTGCCGATCTGGCCCTCTTCTGCTGCTCTTGGTTAACCCGTCGATCTCTACGTTTCTCGGCCTGCTGCGCATAAGCCCGTACGCAGGCCATGCTCATGCAAGACTGAAGAGCTACTCTTACACAACCCTCCTTTAGATAATCATCAAGACCCGTGATAAATCGGTACATAATATACTCTCTGGTTGCTAAATCCCTAGCTAGTAACAGGGTCGTCTCTTTGCAATCCATACTTTCGCTCGGGTCGTGGGCGAAGGTTCAAATATCATGGTCGCAGTAGGAACTGCTGCCGCTGTGCTAGACTCTGCTGGGGCTGGCGATGTCGCAAAACTCCCCGAATGAAGCACCACCTCAGGTGATGATTGGGCCTGTGCCCTTATAACCCTCTGTGCTCTACTCGCAGCTCCCTCGGCTGCCTTGCCCTTCTGGGCCCGGGTTGCCTTGCGTGGAGGCATAACTGGTAAGGGAAAGAAATACGTTAGAGGGGTCCAACTTATAACACAGCTCTAAGGCACGATCTCAGAGTGAGAAGAATGGAAACCAATCCTAAATATCCTATAGCCTCCTGATTATTGGTGTGGTGCACAACACACCGATAATCAAGACTCTACTAGATACGGTCTGTAGACACTTTCTGAGGATTAACTGCTCTGATACCACTTTTGTCACGACCCGAACCGGGGCCCGTGACTGGTGCCTTACCCGGACACCCAAGTAGGCATACATCAGAGTAACCAGCGGAATATAAAACAAGATATGAAATAATATGAAGTGAGAGACAGTTTATCTGAGAAAAGCTGCCTGTCGGCATATATATAAAAACTTGAACAGTTACAACCCTTTTACAAACCCTGCCCACAACAGTACTACAGACCTCTAAGAATGTTATAACAACAATGGCGGGACAGGGCCCCGCCATACCCCTGAATGTACGTACCTACAACTACAGGGGACTATACCAAAGATAAGCCTCCGGAGACACGGAGCTTCCCAAAACGTTGAACTGTGACCCTATGAGCGAGGATCAACAACTGGTGTACCTCTACCTGCGGCATGAACGCAGCCCCCCGAAGGAGTCGAGCAACAGTACCAAGTATGTGGCGAAAATCAGTAAATGAAATCATAATAGTCTATATAAAATAGAACACATATATGATAACCAATTTACGATACACAATATGTAAGCAGTTATGTCAAGTCAGAGACTCACGCCCTTAAGGTCATCACTCAAATATAACCATGGGTCTCATGCCCACAATATCAATCATGCCCGTGGAATTCCTTCCTCACTGTCGGCAGTCCATGATATAAAAGCACCAAGGAATACACATGAACACCGTGTCCCACTGTGTCATAATAAAGCATGCGGGGTAAGTACGAAGGCATAGCCGACTACTAAAACCCACAGTACCAACAATGCTATAAAACTGTATCACGAGGTCTTTCTAGACCGCGCCACATGATCGAAGCTGGCCACGCGCCCTCAGTATCAATGTGCGCGTCAAATCCTGGAACTTACCGCACTCGCATAGCCACCTAGGCGCATGAGGTATTCCGCGTCGAGGGTAGCTACTCCTCGGCATCGCCCCGACTCTCGTAGTCGCGTGGCCACATAGACCGCATAAGGTATTCCCGCACTAACTCGGAACTCGTAGCTCGCGCATAGTCCCCGGACCCGCATGAGGTATTCTCGAATCATAGTCACCATCGCATGAGGTATACCCGCGTCGAGGCAACTTAACCCCCGGTATAACATGTCAAGAGGTGAGTGGTACAATACTAACATAACGGCTTATCGTTAAACAACATAAGCATAATCAAGGGAAACCCCTTTACACAAACATCACAAGACACTAACACACGTAGCATCCTAACATGTTTACTTATCAAACCAACAAGAAAGTATTACAAGGCTATCACAAACCAACATAGTCAAGTTATTCACACAAGGTACTTTCTATTTTATGTCAACAAGTTCGGGTTTTTATCCCCAAAGTACTTCATACATTAACTCTTTTTTAAAAAAAGATCTGTTTCTTTCACAAGAGTCACACGATACCCGTAGTATCAAAATAGAGTGACTATCTTTTTAAGTAAACCAAAACAATTTCCCTACCTTCTTTTTGAACCAACTTAAGACAAAAACATGCCTTCCTTTTTAAACGAAAACACTTCGAATTTTCAAGTCTTTGTCTTTTATAAATCAAGTCCTTACTTTGAAATTTTAAGAAAATTAAAACTTGTTTATTAATGATCTTATTAAAGCAGCTATGATCTAGGAAATGTAATACAATTTTGTCTTATCTTAGCTTCTATGCAGATGGAGGTTTCTACTGGTTTTAATAATACTTAATTAGTCAATACATTTTCCTTTATTAGCTACTGATGGTTTGTTCGATACTTATTCTCATTTCCGAAATCAATACAAGGCTTTCATAAACAATTAAGTAAACCGTTCCTTTTATTTCTCTTAAGTCGTTATACCTAACTTCCCATAAAGCTAGTATAACTCTTAAGCTTTTAAAACCAAGTATTACTCTTCTTTCAAAAACGATTCTTAATTCTTTTGAAATACTTCAAGATTCTTATTATTTAAAACTCAAGTCAAAGACATCGAGGTAAAACCACGTTCGATTAACACGCACGTCTCAGTACTATATATATTCTTTTAAAATATCATGCTCAAGAGGATAGGAAGAATCACATACCTCCTCGGCGAAATCCACCTGCCAAGTAGAATATGTCGCGCGCAGAGTATCAACCTATAATAGTCAAATATGTCTATCAACGTCTAGAATACTCTGTAGAATATTCTAAGCAGAAGGTTCTTATTTCTACAGAAATTTGGGCAGCACTTCCCTACCCGTAAAGCTACACAAGTCTACTGTAAATACAGCCCAATGTAAGTACAGTTCAATTCTCTTCTTATATACCATCCTTCTATATCTTATACTCAATTCTAAACTACTATATGTAATTTCCAATTACAATAGAAGGACAAAGATATTTACCTCGTTAAGCCCAAAATTATCCAAGATATAAGTCGATCCTGAGCAAGGTTTAGCTCCTATTCTGTACGCTCCAATTTTCTCCAAGAAACCCTTAGAAGTTCTACACAACTTCTACTTAATACTTCAACCAACTATGAAGATTTTTCCTAGGGTTTCGTTTTGTGACTAAGGGATATAAAGTAGCATTTCCGGGTTTTTTTTAGTATAGAGGTAACTTGGGAATACTACAAGGGATTTGGGTTAAGGTATTTTGGAATAACAACAATACATGAAGACATTTTCCTACCAAGGGGGGGTGTGTGTTTCGGCCGAAGCAACTAGGAAGGGGGGGGGGAGGTGTTAGGACGAGAGCTTCACTAAGGGGGAGAGGGATTTTGAGACTTGGAAATTGTTCAAGTGATGAAGATGTCTTGCTAGCAAGGGGGGGTATTTATAGAACACTCAAGGGTCAAGATTCAAGCAAATGGATGGTGTAGATTAGGACAAGTGCTACCTTATCTATCTACTACACAAATATCTTCAAGACTTTGACCAAACATTTTTGGCCTTTAAAACACAAAAAACGTGCCCAACAATTCCTCACCTAAACCGTCCACTTGAGGGTGACACATGTCGCCCTCTCGTTGGTCCAAAATATTCATTTTCCGAAAATATCCGTAATGCCAAAAATCCGAAAATAAAGTGGGCCTCACAAAACCGTAAATTCTCTCGTGGGCCCCACGTGACTAATTCCGGAAATTTAAAATTCCAATACTTCTAAAATATTCCAAAAAGTCCGAATACCAAATCTGGGAATCCAATTCCCATTAACGAACCTTTTTACTTCACAAAAACCGGAAACTTTTCCGTCGAAAAATCACATATTTCTTCCTTTTCAAAATTACTGTCGTATTCTCATACGTACGTCCTCACATACATACTCTGGAAATACGGGGTATAACAAAGTGTGGGAGATATTTGTGAAAGGAAGACAAGTGGACAAGTGTGGGAGATATTTGTGAGATAAGTGGACAAGTGGGGTCCCCCTCCACTTGTGAGATATTCATCTATATAGAAAGGTGATAGCAAGACTTAGATATATTCACATAATATCTCATCTTCCAAGATTTCTCTTCTCTCTTCTCTTAGCCTTGTGTCTCGATTTTCTTCAAGAAAAAAGTGAAGAACAAGAGTTGATTATTCTCCTAGATTAAGCACCCTAATCAAGTTCTAAGCCAAGTTAACTCTCCAAGGTTTATCAACCACGGTTTGGCCGAACGTTGGGTGGAAATCCTAAGCTTGTTTATGAACTTTTTGGAAGTAAAAAAAGAAGGAAAGATGGTTACAAGCTTTTAGTGGATACATGTGTGTGATTGGAACTTGAAGAATAGGAGCTAAAACAAAACTATGGACCGACTTTAAGTGGACTGTTTTGGGAATATTTAAGGTAAGGATTATTCTTCCTCTTGAAGCAATTGGATATTACATGTTGTAGTAATTAATAGATGAACTTTTGATTAAGAAGAATGAAGAATAAGAAATACATGTCACAGTTTTGGCATGCTAGCCGAAAACTGGACAGTTTTGGTATTGTCGGATTCGTTGGTTATTGTCGTTGTTATCATCACCTATTGTATGTTAACATGAAGGAATCTTGTTGTTAACAAGTTGATATGACTTATATAAAAGTGTTGGAATGTTTTTAATGGATTATAAGAAGTTATGGAAATGGCTTTGGTTGTAGTAGTTGGCCGAGAATTACTATATAACTGTTGGATATTGTTGTGCAGTTTTAGTGTACTGTTTTACGTAATTAAGGGGCTGTTTTTACGTGAGAAATAGGTGTGTGAATCACCTTGGTTGCTGTTTTGTTGTGCCCTTAATTATGGCTTGGTTGTTGTTGAAATTGGCCTTCTTGAAAGGTGGAAAAGTACGTATAAACAGAGGAAGTGCTGCCCAATTTTTTGTAGGAAAAGAGAACCATTACTTGGTATTAACCTACACTATGAAGCATGAAGTTAATAGAAGTGTTATTCTCATTATAGGTTGAAGTACTACTTGTGGCGTATTCGACTTAGCGTGTGAATTAGCCGAAGAGGTATGTGACTCTTCCTATCTTTCTTTGAGCATGAACCTTATAAAATGAGTGTACGGTGGACGTACGTGTTTTAAATGAATTCGGATTTCATCGTAAGTTTACTTGATTTGAAAAGTATAAGTTTACTTGATTTGAAAAGAATAAGTTACTTGATTTTAAAGATGTGAGTGCCTTGATTTTAAAAGTGTAAGTTACTTGAGTTTAAGAGTGTAAGTAACTTGATTTTAAAAGTGTAAGTAACTTTATGTTAAAAGAGTAAGTGCCCTGATGCTACATGTGCTAGTGTCTTGGGGTTTATAAATAAAAGGCAGAGCTTCAAGTGACTTGTTAGGACTGTCGAAAAGCAAAGAAAAAAGTCACTCGAAGCTCATATCCTTCCACTTCAGGTATGTACGGCGGACGTACATGGTTCTATTGGATCTTAGTTCTTAAAAGGAAGGCATGGTATTGCCTTGGTATTTCTAAAAAGGAAGGCATGGTATTGCCTTGGTATTTCTAAAAAGGAAGGCATGGTATTGCCTTGGTATTTCTAAAAAGGAAGGCATGGTATTGTCTTGGTATTTCCGAAAAAGGAAGGCATGGTATTGCCTTGATGTTTATAAAAAGGAAGGCATAGCATTGCCTTGGTTTTTTTTCTAAAATGAAAGTTCATTCTATTTGTTCTAACGAGAGTCAAAGATTATTTTAACTTGCATATGTTTGCTCATATAACCATTCGTGGAAGTGTTAAATTTCCACATCACCACGTCCCTCACTAGAGGGCCGACAACATTATGTATAAATTTCATGGATTAGCTCTCATGACGTGAGTTGGTACACACTCATTGCGGGTCTGAAGGACTCATGCGGGTTCAATTCCCAGGATATATTCCATGGACTAGCTCTCCGTGATGCGGGTATCGTGTACATATGTTACACCCCGTATTTACAAGACATGTTTTAAGGTAGTACGTAAGAGCTCACAAGTGTTAAGATTTGAGACTTGTAAAAAATTATCGGAATTATGGAATTGTCGGAAAAACGTAATATTGTGACGAATGGGAGGGCGACACGTGTCACCCCCCCCCCCTTAGTGATGTCTTGGACGAATTTTACATGGGCACAAGGGTCATTTGACCCTTGTTAGGAAGACAAGTCTTGCTAGCCTTAGAGCTTGACAACATTGACTAAGTCAATGACCCCACATAGACTTGATATTTAGTAGAAACTCATCCAAACCTCACAAGTGTTCTAATCTACCCCCTCCAATGTTTTATATATTCATTCACATTGCAAGACTAGTTCCATACTTAGAAAAATTTCCACAAATATTGTGCTACACCTTGAGGTGCTCTCGGCCAAGCTCACTTCCAAGAAGAAAAAATTTCGTTTCTTGTTCTTTAAGCTCCACACTTTAAACCAAGGTTCCTATGTGTATTGTAAGCATATCTCAATAGAAAAATCTTGGAAAAAAGTAGTTTACGGGTTAGTCGCAAAACGAAAACCTAAGGGTCTTTCTAGGTTTTGGATTGGAAGTTGAAGGAAAGTTGTTGGTATGGTTCTAAGGGTCTCAACGAGCGGATTGAAGTGTCTTGGAGAGGTTCTAAACTACTAGGAGCGACTTCGGATTGGAATTGGATTAAGATTCGTTGAGGTATAATCTTGTCCTTTAATGTGTTACAAGATTATATATTTATATTGTTGTTGTTAGCTTTACGTGTTGCTAGCATGAAGTTGATATGTAGAAGTTTATAAGGATTGTGGATTGATTGTAGCCTTGGAAATCCGGAATGTAATGTAAGCCATGTTAAGTTGGATTTCAATTTAGTCGTTATTAGAATCGTCGCATGTTATTGATTTGAAGATTGTGGTAGTTTTAATCAAATGCAACTTGACATCATGTTATGATTAACAATTTGGATTGAAATGGAAATTTGATAAGTATTGGTATGGTTGAACTCTAGGTGGTCGAATTTGGACTTTTAGTTTGTTATTCATTTGCATTGGACTACTTTCTAAATTGTGAGCCAATTGGGGCTGTTTAGTTATTCATTTGTATTGGACTACCTTCTTTATTGTTGTGAGCCAATTGAGGTTGTTTGGTTATTGTATTTCGGCCTTGAAAAAGGTGGCAAAGTGAGTAGAAACAAAGGAGAGTCTTTGTCCGATTTTCCGTAGAATTTAGCGACTTAGCACCTAGAATATTCTACGTTTGAAATAAGAGGTTAATGGACGTACTGTGACCATTATAGGTTGAAGTACTAAGTATAGTGTATCCTACTTGAAGAATGGAATAGCTCAAGGTTGAAGTACTTTGGAGCATTTTGCTACTTGTCGACAATCGTCGCGAGGTATGTGAACCTCTTCTTTCCTTGGCATGATCCTACGTATGAAATCTCCATGTGATAGTATTTCAAGATTCCTTCTACTCTTAGAAGTTAGGAAGTATTTACATTGTTGAATCTAAGTTAAGAGTATGTTTAAATTGTCCTAAGTCCTTACTAGGTCTTATGGGAGACGTTGGTAAGAACGGTTAGGAAGTTATGAGATTTGATTTAAAGGCTATGTGTCTTGATTTGTTTAAAGTAAGTAAGTGGATTTTATGTTCGAAAATGACTTGAATTTATATGTGAAAAGGGATTGATTTTAAAAGTGGAAGTTATATGATTTTAAGGAATGGATTACTTGGTTTTGGAAGGTATGGAACTTTATATGTTTTTGTATAAGTAATTGGGCTTTAAAGGAAGTATGTTATGAAGTTTGAAGACTAAGAACTTTGATTGTCTTTAAGGATTATGAAGTTTTAAGCGTCTGATTCTTTTTAAGTATGTATGCGTAGTATCTTTGGATCTGTTTTCCTAAATGTTGTAAGAATAAAAGTGACATAAGTTCTCTAAAATGAATGGTTGTTATAATAGCTTTATGGGAAGTTGTTATGGCGACTTAAGAAGAAGTGAAAAGATGGTTTAAAAATGTTACGTAAGGAAAAATCACACCGAGCCTACAAATAGGCGGATTACGTTATGAGATACATCGAGCCTACGAATAGGCGGATTACGTTATGAGATACAGGAGCCTACAAATAGGCGGATTACGTTATGAGATACAGAGCCTACACATAGGCGGATTACGCCATATTACCCCGAGCCTACACATAGGGTTACGTCATATTACAAGAGCCCGGCGGGCGGATTATGCTACATGATTCCACGATGCAAGGCCGCAAAGGGCGGGTTATGTCACATGGTTCATCAAGACACCGCGTGTCGCAAATGGGCGGATTATGTTATGTAAGATATGTAAGTTATGTGAAAAACTGGATTGAACTCTTAAGTATGTATGTAAGAATATGTTGTTAAATTTTATTGAAAGAATGAAAGGCGGTTAATATATGATTGATTTCGGGAGTTAAAGGACATTCTTTATACGAGATATGATTTGGTTATTGCATTTTATTTACATTCCATACTTTTTTGTTATCGACCCGCCCGAAGTGCGTTCATTCCGCGGTGATAGGTCGCGAGGTTGGTGATCCTTGCTCTTAGGATCTCTGTTCAATTTTGGAAAGGAGCCCTTTCACTCGGAGGCTTATCTTTTAGTACGGTTTCCACGATGTGGTAGACTTATGTACATTCAGGGTATGGCGAGCCACTGTCCCCGCAGATTGTAATTCTTAAGTGCAGTAGTTACACATTGTGGGTTGGTTTGTAAAAGGAAAGGGATGTGACTGTTGTTGTTATGTATATGTATATGTGTCCAGGAAGGTAGCCTTATCGGCTAACCTGTGGTTTAATTTCTCGTTATTTTATTTTATAAGTTTCATGTATGTTCCGCTGCTATTCTCTGATGTGTACTTGAACAGGGTGCCCAGGTAGGGCACCAGTCGCGGGCCCGGGGTCGGGTCGTGACAACATATATCCATTGCGGGTCTACAAGATGCATGTAGGTTTGAGTCCCATGCGGGTGAAATAGTCCCATGAGTAGGATTGCATAATGATTCTGAGGGCAGGTGTCCCTGATTTTGACATGGCTTTCATCTTTTGAAATGGTAATGATTTCATATTTGAAAGGCGTACGGTTGATTTCATATTTTGAAATGGTATTGATTTCATAATTTGAAATGACACGGTTGATATCACGTTTAAAATGCATATTTTAAAAGGTACAGATGACTCTCATTACATTCATTTTTCATAAGGCACAGTTGTACTGGTAGTTTGATTATCATACTTGTCTCTTGTTATCTTTTGGACTGTTATGATCTCATTTACAGTACTTATTGTTCACATACTTGGTACATCTTTCGTACTGACCCCCTTTCCTCGGGGGGCTGCATTTCATGCCACAGGTGTAGTAGGTACACAGTTTGTTGATCCTCGCTCTTAGGATCTCTACTAAGTTTCTGAGGAAGCTCTATTATTTCGGAGGCTTGTCTTTTTGGTACGGATCCCTGTTATTGTAGGCTTATGTACATTCAGGGGTATGGCAGGGCCCTGTCCCATCATAGTTTATTGTCCAAACTCTTAGAGGTCTGTATTCATATGTGGACTGGACTTGCGGGAGTTGTATATACTGTTGGCCATTTGTACTACTGTATTGTCGGGTTATTTCCCTTTATATATAGCGGCAGCCTCATCAGCTTGCCTTGTTGCTACATATATAGTTTTCATTTATTATTTGGCATATGTCTTATATGGGATGTGAGGGTATAAGAGGGGGTGCCCAGGTAGGACACCAGTGGCGGGCTCGGGGTTCGGGTCGTGACAGGTATAAGGCACGACTTGTGGCTAATAGCACAAATCAGCAGGAGGGCATTGATTGTGGTGAGACCTTCTGCCCGGTTGTCAAATCGGTTACCATTCGCAAAGTTTTGAGCATTGCCATCAGCTTGATGTGAAGAATGCATTCTTACATGGGTGTTACACCCCGTAGTTTCAAGACATGTATATAAAGACCTCGTGAAGGAAAAGGGTTTAATAATTGGAATTTGATATTTGGAACGTATAGAATTTATTAGAATTTTGGAGAGATAAATATTTTTTTGGACCAATAGGAGGGTGACACGTGTCACCCACACATGGCCCATGTTGGGCGAGAATGACTTGGCCAAGTGGCCAAGTTGACTAAGATATTTATTCATCTCAATATTGGCTACACAATTGTTTTAATCCTCACCCTTGGTTTCATTATATATCCATACTAGTGCAAGACCAATTCAACACTTAGAAAAAATTCAAGAAACTTTTGTGCTCTCTAAGAAGAAAACAAATTCTTCAATTGTTGTTGATAAATCCCAATATTCAAATCAAAGGTCCCTAGTGGTGTACTAAGCATAACCAAACTCCTAAACCCCGGAAATACTACGTTAATCCATTAGTCGCATTATGAAAACCTAAGTTGTTCTTCAACCTTGATGTTGAAACTTGAAGAGAAGTAGTTTATGAACTTCTAAGGGTTGCTAGGAGTGGATTGAAACGTAAAGAAGATGAGCTAAAGTTGCTAAGGATCGACTTTTAAACTTGGATTATATTTGAGCTTATTGAGGTAATGATTTTATCTTCCTAATGTAATTGAAGATTTCATGTTATAGTAGTATATAAATAAGCTTGTGAGATAAGGAATGAAGATTAATAAGTGTTATGGAATTTGGAAGCTTAAATCCGAGACTTGGCATGTTAGCCATTGAAATTGTAAATCAATTTGGTTGTTAGTTAAATTCTTTACATGTTATATAAGAAAGGGAATATAGTTGTTATAATTGATTATGACTTACATAACATGTTGGAATAACGACTTGGATTGGGAAGGGATTGAAAAAGGATATATTGTGGGGCAGAATTTTACACGTCCGGTTAGACGTGTAATCCCCTTTGGTTGGTTGTTAGTTGAGCCTTAAATGTGGCAAGTTGGTTATTGATTTCGGGCCTTGAAAAAGGTGGAAAAGTACGTAGAAACAGGGGAAGTGATGTCCAATTTTCCGTAGAATAAGAGACTTTATACTTAGAATTATTCTACCTCAAAAAGCTAGAAGTTGATAGACGTATTATGGTCATTATAGGTTGACATTCTACGTGCGGCGTATTCGACTTGGCAAGTGGATTAAGCCAAAGAGTTATGTGAAACTTTCCCTATCTTCTTGAGCATGAATCTTATAAATGTATAGTACGGTTGACGTACATGTCTTAAATGAATTCGTTTCTTTTGGTACCATTGATTTGATTTAAGAAGGTACAAGTTTAGTTGAGATGGAAAGTTAAACTCACTTGGTTTTAAAGGATGTAAATGATTTGATTTTGAAAGTATACGATACTTGATTTAAATAGTATAAGTAACTTGATTTAAAGTTATTGGTTATTTGAGTTTGAAAAGTAGAAGTTTCTTGGTTTCAAAGCCTTGAAATGCATTTCAAAAGGTGTAGTAACTTGATTTGAAAAATAGACATGTCTTGATACTACGGGTGTTAGTATCTTGTGGCTTTTATATGAAAAAGGTTCTTTTAAAGGAATAGAAGTACGTAGTACTTTGGGGTTAAATTCCCGGATTTTACATTATGGTGCCTTAAGTTTAATTAATGAGAGTTAAAGATTGCTAACTTGCATATGTTATTCATGATAACCTTTAGTTCCAGTGTTATATTATTTATTACGGGCCCAATCCCCGGGTCATTTGTATTATGCATTTCTGTGGATTTGCTACCCACGATGCGAGTATGGCGTATATACTCATCGCGGGCCCACAGGGTCCATGCAGGTGAAATACTCTTATGCATGTGAAATAGTACCATGCGAGACAACTTGCCTCATGCGGGTCCACAAGACTCATGCGGGTGAAATAGTCCCAGGAGTAGGATTGCTAATGATACTACGGGCGGGTGGCCCTAGTTTGATCATAAGCTTCCTATTTTTAAACGGTAAGGTTTTATTTACTCTCATTATTAGTAAGGCATAGTGTACTGTTAATTTGGTTATCATACACGTCTCCAGCTTTATTTTTGACTATATGATTTCATTACAGTACTTTCAGTTTCATATACTTGGTACATGTTTTGTACTGACCCCCTTTCCTCGGGGGCTGCGTTCATGCCGCAGGTAGAGGTAGACAGGTTGTTGATCCTCACTCTTAGGATCGCAGTTCAGCTTTTTGAGAAGCTCCATTACTCCAGAGGTTCATCTTTTGGTACGGATCCCTGTTGTTATAGATTCATGTATATCAGGGGTATGGCGGGGCTCTGTCCCATCACAGTTGTTATGTTAAAACTCTTAGAGGTCTGTAGTCATGGTTTTTGGGTTGGACTGGAAAAGAATGTATCCCTTTATTATGTATATGTGCAGAAAGGCGGCCTTATCGGATAGCCTAGTTCTTATTTCACATTACTACATGTATATGAGCTTTATTTATATTCCGATGGTTATCTCTGATGTATGCATGTAAAGGTGCCCAGGTAGGGCACCAGTCGCGGGCATGGGGTCGGGTCGTGACAATGGAGATCTGAGAGAGATAGTCTACATGCATCAGCCGCCAGAGTTCACCCATCCAGCAGTTCCTTACTATGTGTGCCGTCTTTGTAAGTCACTATATGGCCTGAAACAGGCCCCCCGTGCGTGGTATGATCGCTTTGTCAGGTATATCTTGCATATTGGGTTTGTATACAGCAAGAGTGATACATCACTCCTCATTTTTCATCGAGGTAATAACACTGCTTACTTATTACTTTACGTGGATGATATTGTTCTTACTACCTCCTCCGACGGATTGAAAAATGATATTATTGTCTTGCTTAAGTCCGAATTTGCAATGACTGATTTAGGGAAACTGAGTTACTTTTTGGGGATATCAGTGACCAGGTATTCCAATCATATGTTCTTGTGTCAGCGTAAGTATACAGATGATATTGTGTACAGGGCTATGATGGTGAACTGCAAAGAGGTGCCTACTCCAGTTGATTCTAAATCTAAGCTCAGTGCCATGGATGGTGCTCCAGTCTCTGATCCTACTCTGTATAGGAGTCTTGCAGGTGCACTCTAGTATCTCACCTTCACCATGCCAGACATAGCTTATCTTTGTTCGGCGTGTGCTTATTAACGACGCCCTGCGAAGTCTCATTTCATTTGCTCTTAAGCGTATCATTCGATACATTAAGGCACTCTTGATTATGGTTTGCACTATACCCTCTGCGCCCAAGCAGGTTGCTTTCATATCTGAATCAGATTTGGCGGGGTGTCAGGACACGCGACGCCCACTCTGTCTTTTGTGTTTTTAGGGGATAATCGATTTCTTGGTACGCGGCGGCAGCTACCCTATCTCGCTCGATGTCGAAATTTGTCTGAGGCGTTGCAAATGTAATGCGAGATTTGTTGGCTCGAAATTTCTTGTTAGAACTTGATGTCGCTGCGTCGAACATCGATTATCTTGTGATAACATCTCTGCCATCTATCTGTCTCATAATCATGTTCAACATCAGCGAACCAAGCACATTGAGATAGACCTACACTTTGTTCGTGAGAAAGTTGCACTAGGCCATGTCAGAGTGTTACATGTACCATCATCCTATCAGTATGCGCATATATTTATCAAAAGACTTCCCAGACAGTTATTTCTTGACTTCATATCCAGTCTCAGCGTCCGGCCTCCTCCCGCTCCGACTGAGGGGGTGTGTAAACATGTATATTATAGAAACAATTGTATCCCTACCCATAATTAGAATATTTTCATATATTGTGTAAATATAATTATGGTAAGACTAGTATTTCTCTTTTGTATAGGCTTAGGATTCCTATTGTATAAGGGATAAATATTGTACTCTATATATACTTTGATATTAATGAGAAGACTCCCTAAGGAAGATTAATATCATCTTACACTTTTTATTAGGGGTAGGACTTACTGAACAACCACTTTGATTGGTATTGATCTGTGGGAATGGAAATGACTTCCAAAATTCCCTTTAGCTCTACGGATGAGTAACAATGCAACATATACTAATAGAAAGGGGAAATATGTGCTCAATCCCTTGCTTCTTGCTCCAACTTAGGAGTAGGGGCTGACGAGCTTTCTCTGCAAGTTGCTATGCTAATTGTAGCGCTATGCTAATTGCCCTCTCTACTCAATTGATTGAATATAGTTGTGTGAAGCAACATAAGTGCTAACCTGATCTAAGAAAAGAGAGGAAATGTGAAAGCAAGACTATTCCGGAGCCTCAAGCGTCTAGATGGGAAATCTACAGATCGTAATAGTTCGTCAACCTCTCTGACTAACATACGATACAATTTTACTTTATAAAATTTAAATTTTGAACTTTATAATTTTCAATAACTTCAAACGTTCGAATCAATTAAGTTTAGAAACTTAATATAAATAGTTGTATATTAAAAAGATTACCGAAAAATATATAATATACTCATAATCAGTGGCGGAGCCAGCAAGCAAATTCTAGTGGTGCAGAGATGTTTTTGTGCAACCAAAAAAAATTTGATCGAAGAAAATTAAAACGCACCGTTTCACCCAGCGTTTCATCAAAAACGACGTCGTTTTGATCAGAAATTTCAAAAAGCGGTGAATGCAGACACTTGCTTCACGCATCACGCTCATACTATCATAATATATTTATATATTATGTATATTGATTGACAAATATAAATATTATTAACCGAACATCTAATATGTATTATTCCAAAATTTAAATATTGAATTCGTTTATGATCAGTATTATCAAGTTACTCCTATGTGTAACCCATTAGAGGGATGACATAGATTTTTTTCAATTAATTCATGATAAGCCGTGTTTTCACTAGAGGTGCTGTGTGGTACCCACTGGGGTAGAAAAGGGGGTGGGTGTTGGTTCTGAATTTATATATAAGTAGGTGATCTTTGGTGCTGTTCTATAGATTTAGGCCACTACTCTTCATCTTTCTCAAAAAAATTCCCAAGTCTCTTTGTTATTCTTTCATCAAACAAAGCTCTAATTTTGTTCCTTTCTCAATAAGATAACAATATATTTTCTTGAACTTGGTTAATACTATTTTCTTGAAATTATGGGGAGACAACCTTGTTGTGACAAAGTTGGATTGAAGAAAGGTCCATGGACATCTGATGAAGACAAGAAGCTCATTAACTTCATTCTCAATAATGGCCAATGCTGTTGGAGAGCTGTCCCTAAACTCGCAGGTCACTCTCATTTTTTCGTCTTAATTCGTCAACCTGCATTAAGCGCTGAAAAATTCAAACTAGACGTAACAAGTCTTGATCGTTGAGTCTAGCTCCAAATTTTTTATCCTTTTATTTGAGTTCATAATAATAATAACTGGCGGGCTTCATTAATGAAAAGAAAAGCGGAGATCCGCCATCTGCTAGTGGTTTATTTTCTGTCGTACCAAACGCATCCTTAATCCAAAGGCAACGTTCTTTAGTGGCTAATGTGGAAAAATGAAAAGGGGTAGCCTCAATGATTATTTCATCCCCATAATTGGTCCAATTTTCTTTAAAGCAAGTAAATTACTTACTGTTTATCTTGATTATAGTATATAGTCAGTGTATTAAAAAAAATCATTTTCTTTTTGTGGGTGTTGATGAGTTTTTGGTTATGGTGCAGGGCTTTTGAGGTGTGGAAAGAGTTGTAGATTGAGATGGACAAATTATTTAAGACCAGATTTGAAGAGAGGGCTTTTATCAGAATATGAAGAAAAAATAGTTATTGATCTTCATGCTCAACTTGGCAATAGGTAAATTAATTAATTATTTATCTTTGAAAATAACATGCCAATTATTTCTCATATACTTTTAACTTAGGCTCTTTGTGTGGATCATAATTTAACTTTCATGTGGATTTCATTAAAAAGCAAACTTCAAGAAAAAAATTAAAAAAATGATTTCAAATATTGTTTTCAAGTGGTAAACAACAGCTTTAACTCAATTTCAGGCACCCATTCTTCAGTGTACCTTTCAGTGTGTCATTGTTATCCATTAATTATTTTTTCCTTTACCTATTTAAGACTCTTTTTACCCAAGTGGGAAAATGGACCCCCTAACAAGATACCAATATAAAAAAAATACTCTCTTACATGTATGGAGGTTAAATATGTCATTTTATTTTTGGATTCCTTCTTTCCGTAGGAAATTACGAATGTAAAGGTTTTGTATAAGTCCGTGTAATTTAACCTCTTATAACAGGTGACTTACCTTTTCTATTTCCAAGTAAAGGGTGAGTCTCATGCTTGTGGATCAATTTATTCTAAGTTATCAATCGATGCTTTTTAATGATCTGATTGAGTGAATATTATTTGCAGGTGGTCTAAAATTGCCTCTCATTTACCTGGAAGAACTGATAATGAAATCAAGAACCATTGGAATACACACATCAAGAAGAAGCTGAAAAAAATGGGGATTGATCCAGTCACTCACGAGCCACTCTCCACTATTACTAATGATCAAATTTCATCAAACATATTAGAAAAGCCGGAAAATAATCAACCAAATCAACAAGAAAAAAATCAAGAACTGTTAATGCCACAAATGGATGTTGAAAGCAGTCCAATTGATCAATCAACTGCTACAGAGATCAAACTAGAAGACGATGACGACAACATCAATAATAATAATAATAACACAGGAACGAGTTGCGCAAATAATGTTGAGTCAACCATAGTTGAAGTCAACAATAATGGCTTTTGTACTGATGAAGTTCCATTGATTGAACCCCATGAGATTTTAGTCCCAAATTCTCAAGAATCAACTCCTTCAACATCATCATCTTCATTTTCATCATCGTCATCATCCAACATTCTTGAAGATTTGAAGTTTTTGCCTAGCTTTGATGAATGGCCAATGGAAAATAATAACATGGGATTTGGCTGGGAACTTAATGATTTCAGCAGCACATTGGATTTCTTGCTTGATGATGATAGTGACATGATGAATAATGTCACATTTGATGAATCTTGGAAGTTTGAGTAACTCTTGTGATATAAGTTTATTCGATACGCAGAGTTTTAGCTTCTTTTTTTTCTTCTTCTTTTCATTGACCAGTACGTGTCACTTATTGTTAATAGTAGTTATAGTTGTTACATGCAATTACGAAGAATAAAATGTAAAAAAGTATATGGGGGAGAAAAACACAAATCAGAATAAATTGCCTTTTACATGAATGAAAGGAAAGTTTATATTCTGATCGTACAAGTCCATCTTTAGTTTTCAGAAATTTTGTTTTTGCTAATTTCTTATTAATCGGGCCGTCTCAAATATTTTGGGTCATCTTCTAATTCCTAAAAGTGGGCTCTTAATTAGGTTAAGATCTGCGAATTATGGTCCTTACAGTAAATTCTAGCTAATATTACTTAATAAAAAATGAAAAAAGGGACCCTAAAATTTTTCGTTTTTCGGGGGTCCTGTGCGGTATAGCACACCTCGCACGAATCCAAAAACGGTCCCGCTTATGAATCCAAATATTGAACAAAAGCAATTATTTATTCAATATCTAATTTATTCAAGTGGTTTTATCAATTAACGATAACAACAAAGTGAGGAACATTAGTTTAGGACTAATTCACGTCCACGAAGCATAAGAAAATGATAGTCAAATGGAACAGACACCTTCACGAGGATGAAGACTAATTAAGAGTGTCACATGGAATATGAAATGAAAAGATGGACTCCTTATATAGACTTGGTCTGTAAGATGATATTAATCTCTATTGATGAGTCTTTTCTCATTAATATCAAAGTATATATAGAGTATAATATTTATCACTTATACAAAAGAGAAATCTTTGTCTTACCATAATTATATTTACACAATATATGAAAATATTCTAATTATGGTAGGGAATATTGTTACTACTATGTTGCACACGTTTACACACCTCAGTGGAGCGGGAGGAGGGACGGGCGAGGCGGATCGAAGTCAAGAAATAAGCATGCAGGAAGTACTTTGGTAAATATATATGCATACTGATAGGATGAGGGAACATGTAACACTCTGACATGGCCTAGCACAACTTTCTCACGAACAAAGTGTAGGTCTATCTCAATGTGCTTGGTTGGATGTTGAGCGGATTATGAGGCCGATAGATGGCGAGAGATGTTATCACGATTACCTGATAGATGCGAAGCAAAGTGTCGACCGATCCGGCCGCGGCGGTGTCTGCACAGGCACCACTACAGATATACATCGAGAGAATAGTAGCGGAACATACATACATAAACTTAACAAGAATTAAATAATAGGTTAGCGATAAGGCTACCTTCCCGAATACATATAAACATGTAAAACCAAAAGCGATTACCTCATTTTTTTTCTTACAAAGCGACCACAAGATATGACTACTGACCTGCAGAATTTTTGACATAACAAGCGTGACGGGACAGAGCCCGCCATACCACGAATGTACATAAAACTACAACCTCGAGAACCGTACCAAAAGACAAAGCCTCGGAGAAATGGAGCTTTCGAAGCGAGCGGTGATCCTAAAAGTGCGGATCGGCAAGTTATGTCCTCAACTGCGGCATGAACGCGGCCCGAAGAGGTCGATGCGAAATATGTACCAAGTATGTGGCGAAAATGCGTAATAAAATCATAACGATCATATAAAGTGGAGACATGTATGATAACCAAAATAACGATGCACGTGCCTTCTTGAAGTGAAAGTAATGAAAGTCGGTTTACCTTATCTGCACTATTTCAACACATGAACAATAGTCACAACAGGGCTATGGACACAAGGCCTCAATTATCATCACATAGTCCAGTAAGGGTCTCAAGCCCACAACTATCAAAGCGTGCCTGTGGAATCCCCCATCACTGCCGACAGCTATAAATGTAAACTATAACCATGTGACGCGCTCGTGGCGTCCCACCTCACTGTCGGCGTACACATATACAATAAATATATATATGTTATACCCCGTAGTTGCATGGTATGTAAGTGAGGGCGTACGTACGAGAGTACGGCAGAAATTTTGAAAAGAAAGAAAGATGTGAGTTTTCGACGGAAAAGTTTCCGGTTTTTGTGAAGAAAAAGGTTCGTTAATGGGAATTGAATTCCAGTTTGGTATTGGACTTCATAGATTATATTAGAATTTTGGGATTTTATTTTCGGAAATGGTCACGTGGGGCCCACTTTGTGTTTGAGAGTTCCGGGATTTTGGATATTTTCGGAAGACGAAATATTTTGGACGAATCGGGGGGCGACACGTGTCACCCCGTGTGGCACCTTGGCCGAAATATGTTTGTGCCTGACACGATTAGGCGTTTTTCGGCGAAACGTTTTACAAACTTTGCGAAGGAAAATTCGGCTATGTCATTTAGTATTTTTGCGGATTTTTCCGAGAGGCGAAATGTTTTGGACCAACGAGAGGCGACACTTGTCACGCCGAGTTGGTGAAGGTGAGGCGGCTTTTGGACGATTTTGGAGGCAAGTTGGTAGGATATTTTGTGTAGATATTTGTGAGGTTTTAAGGAGTAGGGACTAGGGGCACTTGGGCACATCTTGGCCTACACTTGCACTTGGCATGATCTTGGCCGTTGGTTGGCCTTTGCAGCTATAAATACCACTCCCCTTTGAAGACTTATTCATCCTAAATCTCTAAGTCTTGAGAGCTTCCCCCTTTGTGTGGTTGTCTCGCCCTAGCCTCCCTCTCCCCTGGTGAGGCCCCTGGCCGAGAGCCCTCCCCCATGGCAGAGTACCCCAGTGGGGTTGGCGAGGTATACACCCCCTTGTGGTGTTGTCTCGTATAAATACCCCCCCTCTTGGTAGAAATACTCTCAAAAGTATTGTTGTTATACCCAAATTACCTTAGCCGTATACCTTGTAGTATTCCAAAGATACCTCTATACGTTGAGCCCGGAAATACTACCGTATGTCCTTTTTGTCTCAAACCGAAACCCTAGGGAAAATCTCCATAGTTGGTTGGAGTATTAAGAAGAAGTTGCGTAGAACTTCTAAGGGTTGTTTGGAGCGGGTTGGAGCATCCGGAGTAGGAGCTAAACCTTGCTCAGGATCGACATTATAACTTGGATAATTTTGGGCTTATCGAGGTAAATATTCTTGTCCCCTTATTGTAATTGGAAATTACATGTTGTAGGATTATATAGTTGAAGTATACTATATATAGAACTAAGCATAGCTTTGCGGCAATGTCTTTTGACTTAAGCCTGAATTTAAAGAAGAGAACTGAACTGTAATTACATAGGTGTATTCTGATGAGACTTGTGTATTCTTGTATAGTAGAATTGTATACGTCCGGTTAGGCGTATAACCCACGGTTGGCTTGGTAGCGGCCTCGTTTGAGGAGGAGATTTCTGTGTTGCGGGGAGAGTCTTGCGAATTTTACGTAGAATATGGAACCGTGCGGTTAGAAGTTAATGAGCGTTTGTGGCCTTATAGGTGGAAGTACTACGAGTAGCGTATTCTACTTGAAGAGTGGAAAAGGCTAGCCGGGTTACAGTACTGTGGAGCGTTTTGCTTATTGTCGATAATCGTCGCGAGGTATGTGAACCTCTTCCTATCCTTACAGCATGATGCTTTGTAAACTATGTAGTACGGTGAGACGCATGTGCTAAATGAGTTGGTTGGTTTAAAACATAGGGTGTTATAATAGCTTTATGGGAAGTTAGTTTTAACGACTATATGTAGGTAAAAGATTGGTTTATTGATTGTAGAAGTTAAGAGACTTGATCTTGAAAGATAAGAGACTTAACTTGTTTTACTAGTAATTAACATTTTGTTAAAAGTGTTGTGAAACCTCATTCATGAGTAATGAGTACTTGGTTTTAAAAGAATAATGTTTTATTGATTTGGAAATGAGAATAAGTGTCGAACAAACCACAGCAGCTAATAAAGGAAAGTGTATTGACAAATAACAAATTGTTATTAAAACCATAGAAACCTCCATCTGCATAGAAGCTAAGATAAGACAAAATTGTATTACATTTCCTAGATCATGGTCTTTGTAACAAGATTGTTGTAAACAAGAATAAACGGCTCACGTCTGAGACATATGTTACTCAATTGTTTTAAAAGAGATTAAGACTATGAGTTATGAAACCTTTCTAAAATGAGAAACTTGAGCATTTGAAATTAGGCAAACTTGAGCGTTTGGAAAATAATGTTGTTACTTGATTTTACAAAGGAAGTATTTTAGTTTACTTAAAAAGATAGTCACTCTATTTTATGCTACGGGTATTATGTGACTTTTGTGAAGAAACGGATCCTTTAAAAGAGTTAATGTCGTAGTACTTTAGGGTTAAAACCCGGACTTTGATCTGAAATGGAAGTACCTTGATTTGTGTGTAACTTGCATATGCTTGTTGTTGTGTAACTCGCCTATGCTTGTTGTGATAGCCTTTGTGGTGCAAGTGTTGATATCGGTGACTTCGGGAAGGAGTGGATCTTTTATAAAAGTCTAGAAGTATGGTAATTTGCTTGAGCTTGTTTGTGATACTTTGGTTGTGCGGTATATTGTTGTTGATGTCACGTGGACATGTCTACCGATCACGCATTCGGGGCATGTGGCCGTGCGGCGGGTTGATTACGATATATTGTTATTGTGGTTACATGGACATGTCTCTGCCGTCTGCAGTCCGGGCGTGTGGCGTGCGGCGGGGTTGATCACCCGATATTATTGTTGTTAATGTCACATGGACGTGTCTACACCGTCTGCAATTCGGGGCATGTGGCCATGGGGCATTGTTATTATTGTTGCATCATGGACATGTCTACCGTCTGAGTCCGGGGCATGCGGCCGTGATGCGAACATGATTGATGTTGTGGGCGTGAGACCCATAATTATATTTGAGTGATGACTTGAGGTGTGAGTCACATTTGGACATATGCTTTTATGTAGTGAGCGTAGTTTGGTTATCATACATGTCTCTGCTTTATTTAGACTAGTATGATTTCATTTCTGATATTTCTGATTTCACATACTTGGTACTGTTATCGACCTCCTTGAGGCTGCGTTCATCGCATGGTAGTACATCGGTACTGTATCCTCGCTCATAGGATCACAGTTCAGCGTAATCGGAAGCACCGATAATCCGGAGGCAGATTCTATGGTATGTTTTCCCTGAGTTGTAGGTGCTTGTACATTAAGTGGTATGGCGGAGCCCTGTCCAGTCATGGTTGTTGTAAATCTTAAGTGCTGTAATCTTGTTGTGGCGGGGTTGTAAAAAGGATTAAATTGTTCGGGTTTTATGTATATATCTGCAAGCAATTTTTGTTAGCTTTGTCTTCTTATTTCCGTCTTATTACATTGGTTTCATGTATTGTCTTTATATTCCGCTGATTTCTCACGATGTATGACTCTTTGGGGTGCGGGTAAGGCACGATCCACGCCGGTTGGTCGTGACAAACCGGTATCGAGCGATTAATCCTCGGAAAGTGTCTGACCCGTATCGATGAAGTCTTGATTATCGGTGTGTTATGCACCACACCAATAATCAGGAGGCTATAGGATATGTAGGATTGGTTTCTATTCTTCTCACTCTGAGATCGTGCCTTAGAGTTGTGTTGTAAGTTGGACCCTCTAACGTATTTCTTCCTTACCGCTATGCCTCCGCGTAGGGCAAACCGGGCAGGAGGGCAAGCGGCAGGAGGCTGCGAGTTGAGTCTGAGAGGGTTACGAGGGCAGGCCCAATCATCGCTGAGGTGGTGCTTCATTAGGGGACTACTGCGACGTCACTAGCCCCAGAAGAGTTTAGAACGGCGGCAGTTCCTACTGCGGTCATGATATTCGAACCTTCAGTTCCACGACCGGGAACAGAGAATATAGATTGCAAAGAGGCGACCCTGTTACTAGCTATGGATTTGGCTACCAGAGAGTATACCTTACGTGTTACATTCTGATAGCATTGTGTATTCGTTGTTTATAAATCTTGGTTTGTTAAACAAGTAAGATTTGGGGGATAGAAGGTGTGAGCCTTAGAGTTTTATACGCAGAGACCTTAGAGGTAAGGCCATCTCGAGTAAAGGTGTAGTGTTATGTTTAATCCTTATCGGAGTACATAGTGCACGTGAGATATATTGTGTGATAAGTCCCTGAGTAGTGTGGAATGAAAGAGGGTAGTTGAGCTAAGAAGACCACTAGGTTTCGTAACGTGATTAGTGAGATTGTTCGGATCGGGAGCTAGTATTTAGCGGCGTTACGGGTCGGGTTGAGGCCCGCGTTGCGGGTCAACCGCGGCTGTATGGTGGTGGGGTCTGTTTGTGGTGGTCCCGCTTGAGGTAGGGTCACGAGGGTGTTAGGACCAAGTTTAGTTAACCAGCGTACGAGTTCGTGGATGCGTTCAACCAGTAGTTGGGCCGATGGGGGCAGCCCATCGTGTTTTTCGGTCAGGACCGTTTATTCGGCAGTGTTGTTTTATCAGAAAGGTTGTAAGGCTGCACGGGGTGCCTACCTTCACCTTATGACAGGCAGTGAAGCCCAGGTTGTGGCTATTTTCGTTTTCTAAAGGTTTTACCAGGCAGGGTTAAGAACTCAGGTGAGTCTCAGAATCGCATTCGCCCTCGGGCCAGTGTGTGGATTTCGAGGTAGTTGCGGGGATTGTTGTCTCTGTGGAGGAGCGTTTAAGCTACCATTTCGGTGTTCGGATGTCGCCTTATGAAGCCTTGTGAGGCGGAAGTGTAAGTCACGGCCGTTTGGTTTGATGGTGGCGTTCGGATAGTTGGTTGAGCTTGTTCCAGCAGTGTGGATAGGGTGAAGCTTATCTAGAAGAGGTTTTTGGCGGCTCGGAGAAATCGTGCGGATTATCGGCGACGACGCTTAGAGTTCGAGTCGACGGTCGGTCTTAAAGTACCACCGGATAGGGTGTGAGTTTTGGAAAAACAAAGGAAGCTTAGCCCAAGTTACTTTGGTTTTTTTTTTCATGTGAGGGATAGGCCAGGTTGCCTATATGTTAGCATTTGTCGTCCGACTTAGGAGGCAGTGCGTCCAGTCTTTCGTGTTATGTTCGAGAAGGAAATCGGAGATCCATCCAGAGTGTTCCCAGTTAATGATGACCAAGTTGGAGATAATAACCGAGATTTGGAAGCGATAACAAAAATGTGGTAGGTTATGAGAAAGAGTTCGAGTGTACAAGAAAGTACGACATCCTCGGGGATCGCATGCGATCCGATACCATTTGTTGGGTCGCGGGTGACACTAGAACCTCGCGCAAAGTGACAAAAGTGGTATCGGGAAGAAGCGAGCATGTATGGCAAGCATATATGTGATCATTTCTTTTGTAAAGAGAAGGTGCGAAGGAAGTATATTCTAGACCCCGGAGAGAGGTGTTTTGTGGTGATGTTAGAGGTGGTTCCTCGTGGGCGTGGATGTAAGTATTTTGCGCGGGTGTTTCTGTGGCCAGGTGTGGCAGGTTTGTTCTCGTAATTATAGTAGTGAAGGCTATACTGGCGCGTGTTTGTTTGAGACTTAGAAGGAACATTCGGGACGAATGTTTCTAAGGAGGGGATAATGTTATACCCGTAGTTGCGGGGGTATGTAAGTGAGGCGTGCGTCAGAAGTCGGCGAAATTTTGAAAAGAAAGAAAGATCTGAGTTTTCGACGGAAAAGTTTCCGGTTTTGTGAAGAAAAAGGTTCGTTAATGGGAATTGGATTCCCAGTTTGGTATGTGGACTTCATAGATTATATTAGAATTTTGGGATTTTATTTTCGGAAATGGTCACGTGGGGCCCACAGGAGAAATTTACGGTTTTGTGGGGCCCGCTTTGTTTTTGAGATTTCCGGGATTTTGGATATTTTCGGAAGACGAAATATTTTGGACGAATCGGGGGGCGACATGTGTCACCCCAGTATGCTTGGCGAAATATGTTTGTGCACAACACCTTACAGAGTTTTTCGACGAAACGTTTTACAAACTTTGCGAAGGAAAATTCGGCTATGTCATTTAGTATTTTTGCGGATTTTTCCGAGAGACGAAATGTTTTGGACCAACGAGAGGGCGACATTTGTCACCCTCAAGTTGGTGAAGGTGGGGCGACTTTTGGACGATTTTGGAGGCAAGTTGGTAGGATATTTTGTGTAGATATTTGTGAGGATTTTAAGGAGTAGGGACTAGGGGGCACTTGGGCACATCTTGGCCCTACACTTGCCTTGCACTTGGCATGATCTTGGTCATTGGTTGGCCTTTGCTTGGCCTATAAATACCCCTCCCCCTTTGAAGACTTATTCATCCTAAATCTCTAAGTCTTGAGAGCTTCCCCCCTTTGTGTGGTTGTCTCGTCCTAGCCTCCCTCTCCCCCCCTTGGTGAGGCCCGCAGCGAGAGCCCTCCCGGCCGAGAGTACCCACAGTGGGGTTGGCGAGGTATACACCCCCCCTTGTGGTGTTGTCTCGTATAAATACCCCCCCTCTTGGTAGAAATACTCTCAAAAGTATTGTTGTTATACCCAAATTACCTTAGCCGTATACCTTGTAGTATTCCAAAGATACCTCTATACGTTGAGCCAGGAAATACTACTGTATGTCCTTTTTGTCTCAAACCGAAACCCTAGGGAAAATCTCCATAGTTGGTTGGAGTATTAAGAAGAAGTTGCGTAGAACTTCTAAGGGTTGTTTGGAGCGGGTTGGAGCACCCGGAGTAGGAGCTAAACCTTGCTCAGGATCGACATTATAACTTGGATAATTTTGGGCTTATCGAGGTAAATATTCTTGTCCCCTAATTGTAATTGGAAATTACATGTTGTAGGATTATATAGTTGAAGTATACTATATATAAAACTAATCATAGCTTTGCGGCAATGTCTTTTGACTTAAGCCTGAATTTAAAGAAGAGAACTGAACTGTAATTACATAGGGTGTATCAGATGAGACTTGTGGTATTCTTGTATAGTAGAATTGTATACGTCCAGGTTAGGCGTATAACCCCCTCCCACGGTTGGCTTGGTAGCGGCCTCGTTTGAGAGGAGATTTCTGTTTGTTGCGGGGAAATCTTGCCGAATTTTACGTAGAATATGGAACCGTGCGGTTAGAAGTTAATGACGTTTGTGGCCTTATAGGTGGAAGTACTACGAGTAGCGTATTCTACTTGAAGAGTGGAAAAGGCTAGCGGTTCTGATCGTGAGCGTTTTGCTTATTATCGATAATCGTCGCGAGGTATGTGAACCTCTTCCTATCCTTCTAGCATGATGCTTTGTAAACTATGTAGTACGGTGAGCGTCATGTGCTAAATGAGTTGGTTGGTTTAAAACATAGGGTGTTATAATAGCTTTATGGGAAGTTAGTTATAACGACTACATGTAGAGTAAGATTGGTTTATTGATTGTAGAAGTTAAGAGACTTGATATTGAAAGATAAGAGACTTAACTTGTTTTACTTGGTAATTAACATTTTGTTAAAAGTGTTGTGAAACCTCATTCGCGAGTAATGAGTACTTTGTTTTAAAAAGAATAATGTTTTATTGATTTCGGAAATGAGAATAAGTGTCGAACAAACCACAACAGCGCTAATAAAGGAAAGTGTATTGACAAATAACAAATTGTTATTAAAACCAGTAGAAACCTCCATCTGCATAGAAGCTAAGATAAGACAAAATTGTATTACATTTCCTAGATCATGGTCATTTGTAACAAGATTGTTGTAAACAAGAATAAACTGCTCAAGTACAAGACATCTGTTAATCAATTTTTTTAAAAGAGATTAAGACTATGAGTTATGAAACCTTTCTAAAATGAGAAACTTGAGCATTTGAAATTAGGCAAACTTGAACGTTTGGAAAATAATGTTGTTACTTGATTTTACAAAGGGAAGTATTTTGGTTTACTTAAAAAGATAGTCACTCTATTTTATGCTACGGGTATTATGTGACTTTTGTGAAAGAAACGAATCCTTTAAAAAGAGTTAATGTACGTAGTACTTTAGGGTTAAAACCCAGACTTTGATACGAAATGGAAGTACCTTGAGTTGTGTGTATCTTGCCTATGCTTGTTGTTGTGTAACTCTCTTATGCTTGTTGTGATAGCCTTTGTTGTGCAAGTGTTGATATCAGGTGACTTCTTGGGAAGGAGTGGATCTTTTTATAAAAGTCTAGAAGTATGGTAATTTGCTTGAGCTTGTTTGTGATAGCCTGGTTGTGCGGTATATTGTTGTTGATGTCACATGGACATGTCTACACCGTCGCAATTCGGGGCATGTGGCCACGCGGCGGGGTTGATTACGATATATTGTTATTGTGGTTACATGGACATGTCTACACCGGCACGAGTCCGGGGCGTGTGGCGTGCGGCGGGGTTGATCACCCGATATTATTGTTGTTAATGTCACATGGGCGTCTCTACACCGTCACGGAATTTCGGGGGCATGTGGCCATGGGGCATTGTTATTATTGTTGCATCATGGACATGTCTACACCGATGCAGAATTCCGGGGGCATGCGGCCATGATGCGAACATGATTGATGTTGTGGGCGTGAGACCCATAGTTATATTTGAGTGATGACTTGAGGCGTGAGTCACGGCCCGGACATGGCTGCTTTATGTAGTGAATCAGTAGTTTGGTTATCATACATGTCTCTGCTTTATTTAGACTAGTATGATTTCATTCTGATATTTCTGATTTCACATACTTGGTACTGTTATCTCGACCTCCTTGAAGTGCGTTCATCTGCAGTAGGAGTACATCGGTAGTGGATCCTCGCTCATAGGATCACAGTTCAGCGTATTGGGAAGCTCCGTTTCTCCGGAGGCTTATTCTTTGGTATGTGTTCCCTGAGTTGTAGGTTCTTGTACATTCAGGGGTATGGCGGGGCCCTGTCCCGTCATGGTTGTTGTAAATCTTAAGTGCATGTAATCTTGTTGTGGCGGGGTTGTAAAAGGATTAAAGCGTTCGGGTTTTATGTATATATCTGAGAAGGCAATTTTTAGTTGCTTTGTCTTATTTCACTGTCTTATTACATTGGTTTCATGTATTGTCTTTATATTCCGCTGATTTCTCTGATGTATGACTACTGGGGTGCCCGGGTAAGGCACCAGTCACGGGCCCCGGTTCGGGTCGTGAAAATATATCTCCTGCCCGTGGAATCCCCCATCACTGCCGACAGCCATAAGTGTAAAATATAACCATGTGACGCGCCCGTGGCATCCTACCTCACTGTCGGCGTACACATATACAACATATATATATATCTCATGCCCGTGGAATCCCTCATCTCGGGTACATGACTTCATGGAGAGCTAATCCATGGGGTAATAAACGTATATAACATGCCCGTGGAATCTCTCATCACGGGTACATGTCTTCATGAGGAGCTAGTCTGTTACACCCCGTAATTCAAGGACATGTTTAAGATAATGTAAGTAAGGAACACAAGATTTGAAAAGGGTACGAAAGGAAGAATTGTTTTTCCGGCGGAAAATATTCCGAACGTCGGAAAGGAAAAATGTTCGTTGAGGAGAATTGGATTCTCAAAATGCATTAATTGAGGATTATGGAATGTATTATCATTATGGAATTTTTTTTTTAGTATTTGGTCACGTGGGGCCCACCCGAGGAATTTTACGTTTTGTGGGGCCCACGAGGGTTGCAGAATTTTATGGACGAATAGGAGGGCGACATGTGGCACCCTCCCCCACAATGGTCTTGGACGAAAATTTCAAGGGTAAAATGGTCATTTGACCAATGTATAGATGACCAAGTCTTGCTAATTAAAGAGCTTGATATTGTTGACTAAGTCCAAGGGCCACTTGGCTTGATCTCTTCCATCAAAACCAAACAAGTGTTATAATCTTGACCCTCCAATGTTTTATATAGTCATCCTAGTAGCAAGATAAGCTTCCCACACTTAGAAAAAAATTGCAAGAACTTGAGTTCTTGAAGCAATGCTCTCGGGTTTGAGAGAAAAGGGGAGGAGAAAATTTTAGTTTGTGATCCTTTATTCACAAGACTTTAACCCAAGTTCCCTAAGGGTTTTGTAAGGATATCTCAATAGAAAGATTTCGGAAAAACGACGTTTTTACGTTAGTCGCAAGGCGAAACCCTAAGGTGTTCTTCAACTTTGAAGATGGAACTTGAAGAAGAGTTCTTCATGAGCTTCTAAGGAGTGCTTGGAGCGGATTGGAACATAAGGAAAGGAGCTAAGAATTTCTAAGGAGCGACTTTGAATCTTGGAAATTTTAAGGGGTTGTAAAGGTATAAATCTTGTAGTTTTAGCAATTAAAGATTTCTTATCATTGTAGTTATGGATATTAGCAAGCATGAGGTATATATTATGAAGTTTGATAAGTGTATTGGCTATTGGAACCCTAATCCGAAAACTAGTATGTTTAGCCCTTAAGATTTCAATTCAAGTTGATTATTAGTTTAGGTCGTCACATGTTATATAAAGAATGAATTGTCGTTGTTGAAGTTGTTTATGACTATATAACATGTTGGACCTAAGAATTTGGATTAAAGAATTGGAAAGGACTTTGTGTTGTTGTATATGTTTAGCCGAGAATGGCTTTAAATATGGAACTAGTTTCGTATTAATTTGTGGGGCAGAATGTTACACGTCCTGTTAAGGCGTGTAATCCCCTATTGTTAACTACATTGTTGAGCCTTAAATGTGGCGTGTTTGGTTATTAAATTCGGCCTTGAAAAAGGTGGCAAAGTATGTAGAAACAAAGGAAGTGCTGTCCGATTTTCCGTAGAATTTAGTGACTTTGCACTTAGAATATTCTGCGTTCGAAGCTAGAGGTTAATGGACTTATTATGGCCATTATAGGTTGAAGTACTAAGTATAGCGTATTCTACTTGAATGATGGAATAACTATTAAGGTTGAAGTACTTTGGAGCATTTTGCTATTTGTCGATAATCGTCGCGAGGTATGTGAACCTCTTCCTTCTTTTGACATGATTCTATGTATGGAATATACATGTGGTATTATTTCATGATTCCTTCTAATCTTAGAAGTTAAGAGGTATGTATGTTGATTTACTCTACGTAAAGGTTACGTCTAAGTTATCCTAAGTTCTTACCAAGTCTTATGGGGGATGTTGGTAAGAGTCGTTAGGAGGTATTTGGAGCCAAGTTGGCTTGGCTAATTTACGGCACGAATGAGAATAAGTATTGAACAAGTCATTGCAGCGTTAATAAAGGAAAATGTAATGACAATTGATTAATTAAAATGAGTAGAATTCTCCATCTGCATAGAAACTAAGATAAGACAAAATTGTATTACATTTTCTAGATCATGGCTACTTGAATAAGATCGTTATAAATAAGTATAACTTATTCACAACGCACCAAAGTATATGTTACTTAATTTAAAAGAGTTTACGTATGAAGTTTTTAAGACTATGAACCTTGAATTCTTAAAAGGTTAAGAAACTTTATTTTTCAAGTTATGGGACTTGATTCTTAAAGGAAGAAATGACTTGATTTAAATGTATAGAATACTTGATTTGGAAAGCATGGATTTCTTGATATTCTAAAGATAAGAGATTTTAAATTCTAAGTTAAGAAACTTGATTTCTAAAGTTAAGAGACTTGAAGTATTTTAAAAGTTATGTAACTTGATTTGAAAGTATAAGTCTCTTGGTTATAAAAAGAATGAATTAGTCTAAGGCATAAAGTTAGTATAACGGCTTTATGGGAAGTTGGTTATAATAACTTTATGGAAGGTTAAGAGAATAGTTTTCTCTAGTAATATAAACAAGAATGACTTGAAATAAAGAAGGGCAAATTGTTTTAAAGGTACCAATTGCTTAAGGTTTTTAAGAAAGAAGTCACTTGATTTAGAAGCCTATAAATGTATTTCTAAAAGGTATTGTGACTTGTCTTGAAAAGTAGATATGACTTGATACTACGGTTATTAATATCTTGGAAGTTTTATTTGAAAAAGAGTCATTTTAAAGGAGTAGAGGTACATAGTACATTGGGTTAAATTCCCGGATTTTATATGACATTATCGCGTCCTAGGAATGGGCCGGGCGGTATACCTTTATGGGCAGACTATATGACATTATCGCGTCCCAGGAATGGGTCGGGCAGTATACCTTTATGGGCAGACTATATGACATTATCGCGTCTCAGGAATGGGTCGGGCAGTATACCTTTATGGCGTAACTATATGACATTATCGCGTCGTGAATGGGTCGGGCGGATACCTTTATGGTCGACTATATGACATTATCGCGTCGAGAATGGGCGGCGATACCTTTATGGTCGGACTATATGACATTATCGCGTTAAAGAATGGGCCGGCGGTATACCTTTACGGGCGAACTATATGACATTATCGCGTCGTGGAATGGGTCGGGCAAGATACCTTTATGGGCGAACTATATGACATTATCGCGTCGAGAATGGGTGGGCAATATACCTTTATGGGCAGACTATATGACATTATCGCGTCGAGAATCGGTAGGCAATATACCTCTATGGGCGGACTTATGTGACTTTATCGCGTCCCAGTTGGTAGGCAAGATATAGCGTCCTCCATAATGGGTCGGATTATGTTATGCAAGGTAAGTAAGTTATATGGTAATGAACTTGACGGTTTTTCCTAAGCATGTACGTAAGAATGTGACTATAACTTTTATGTAAAATGGGAAAAGATAATAAGGTACGATTAAGTTCACGAGATGGTAATGACATGGTAGGATCTGGTATTTACCCTTTTTATACTTGCCTGTCATTACATTTACGATTATGATTTGTTTACTGTACCTTATTTCCGTTCCATATTCGGTACCTGTTGTACTGACCCCCTTCGGAGGGCTGCGTTCATGTCTGCAGGTTTAGGTACACAGTTGTGGATCCGCGAGCTTAGGATCCCGATTCAGCATTTTGAGATGACTCTAATATTCCGGAGCTTGTCTCCATGGTTATGTATATTCAGGGGTACGGCGGGGCCTTGTCCCGTCATAGTATTTGTCCAAATCTTAGAGCTTTGTATTCATCTGTGGGATGGACTGACTAGAGTTGTTTTTACATTGTTAAACAATGTAGACCCTTTCGGGTAATTTTTATGTTATGGCAGCCTTATCGGCTTGGCCTTTGTTTTAAAAAAAAAAATAGTGTTATTTATCTTCCGCAGTTTGTTATGTTGTATGAATAGAAGGGTGCCCAGGTAGGGCACCAGTCGCGGCCCGGGGTCGGGTCGTGACAAAAGTGGTATCAGAGCAGTTAGTCCTCGGAAAGTATCTACAGACCGTGTCTAGTAGAGTCTTGATTATCGGTGTGTTTTGCACCACATCTATAATCAGGAGGCTACAGGACATTTAGGATTGGTTTCCATTCTTCTCACTCTGAGATCGTGCGATAGAGCTGTGTTGTTAGGGTCGTCTCTCCCTAACGAGTTATGTTGATTGCAGCTACGAGAAAGGCAGCAGTGACACAGGAAGGACTACGTGGATTGCGTATCCAGGTTGGTAATGATTGTAGTATAGTTGGTATTGTGACATACATCTATACGGAGTTATGTATGAGGGTCAGACGCGTGTTGCCTAGAATGATTTTAGATTACCAAGAGTTGGTAAAGACTAACTAGATATCGGGAAGGTATGAAATAGTTAATGAATTCTCGCCAACGTCTTATGTTTTATTTTGAGATAATTGGGAAATGATGAGCTGTCTGATAGGGTAGTGAACCCTTAAGAAGTCATGTTAAGGTACTTGATGAAGGACTATGTGGATAGATTAAGCTACGTGGTATGCGTAAGAGGATTGTACGGATGAGATTTGTATGGAGTAAGTAATGGTTGTTGTGATCAAGACAACGTGGTTATGGTATTATGAGATGTTATTGTACCCGTTTACGGGGGACTGATAAGGTAGGCTTGGTGCATGGAAAATGCGAGTCTAAGAATATTGATAACTGCCGAGACCTTAGATATATAAGTCCTTCTCGGGCAATAAGATTTTATTCAGACTAAGGGTAAGAGTTAAGTGCGACGGTGGGTCGGGGTGAGGACCTATTGCGGGTCGCCTCATAGTTTGAAATGGAGTGGGATCAGTTGGTAGTAGTTTCTCTACGTGACAGGGTCACGAGGGTGTAAGGTCCAAGTCTAGTTAATTGTTTTACGGGTTCGTGGACGCGTTCCACCGGAACCAGGTCGTGAGAGCCGGAAATGGCCTTATGTTGTTTAAAATAGTGACTCCAAAAGATTGGGGGCCAGAATCGGTATGGGGGTTATGTATGTATGCTAGTATGATTTGGAAGTACAGAAAGAGTGCGACCAGTAAGAAAGATAGCAACCAAGTGTAAAGGAATAGAGCCTGAATCCGTAAGGACCTTTCGAGGCAGCTACACCAGTGGGTGCTTGGGTGGTGGCTGAGCGGGTATATGAGATTTTCCCGGCGATGATATAGTCGTCAGACCCCAGTAGACCTAGTAGAGATGATTATGACAGACTTTGAGGTCATTATGAGTATGGACTAGTTGGCTTCGTGAGTGCCAAGGTTGACATCTTAGCATAAGTATTGTTATGTGGCCATGGGTGGCATATGTTGTATGAAGGGTGTAGTAAAGGAGACTATGTCGCTATCTAATTAGATTGGACTCCGAAAGAACATTCGGGGACGAATGTTTCTAAGGGGGAAGAATGTTACACCCCGTAATTCAAGGACATGTTTAAGAGAATGTAAGTAAGGAACACAAGACTTGAAAAGGGTACGAAAGGAAGAATTGTTTTTCCGACGGAAAATCTTCCGAACGTCGGAAAGGAAAAATGTTCGTTGAGGAGAATTGGATTCTCAAAATGCATTAATTGAGGATTATGGAATGTATTATCATTATGGAAATCAAATTGCCCTTCCTTATTTCAAGTTATTTCTTGTTTACCTTATTAGAGAAAACCATTCTCTTAACCTTCCATAAAGCCGTTATAACCAACTTCTCATAAAGCCGTTATAACCCTTTATGGTTTTAGACAAACTCATTCCTTTTATAACCAAGAGACTTATACTTTTAAAACCAAGTATCATATACTTTCAAATCAATTTTCTTAACTTTCAAAATACTTCATGTCACGACCCGTTCCGGGGCCCGTGACTGGTGCCTTACCCGGGCACCCAAGTAGTCATACATCAGAGAAATCAGCGGAAAATAAAACAACCAAAATATGAAACAGTATAAATAAGACACAGTTTAGGAAAAAGTTGCCTTCGGCATATATGTATATAAGTACCCCAAAATGAGCGATTACATCCCAACCTTACAACAGTCTACAGACCTAAGAGTTTAAAATAACAATGGCGGGACAGGGCCCGCCATACCCTGAATACAAATATCTACAACGGCGAGGACCATACCAAAATGCTAAGCTTCGAGAAACGGAGCTTTCCCAACGTCAAACGGTGATCCTAAGAGCGGGGATCAACGGTAGGAGTACCTTTACTGCGGCATGACGCGGCCAGGAGAGTCGATCTGGCAATTGCAGTATGTGGCGAAAATCACGTAAATGAAATCATAGTAGTCTATATAAAGCGGGAGACATGTATGATAACCAAAACTACGACTCACAATAAATAAGCAGTCATGTCAAGTCGTGGACTCGCCTCAAAGTCATCATAAAACCGTGCGGGGTAAATGCGAGGCATAGCCGACTACTAAAAACCCGATAACAAGGGCGTAAAGCGTATCATGAGATCTGTCTAGACCGTCACATGATCAAAGCCGGCCACTCGCGCTGATATCTAATGTGCGCGTCTAGCCACGGAACTTTCCGTAGCTCGCACGGGCCACTCGATGGCCCGCATGAGGTATTCCCACATCGAGGTAGCTACTCCCCGGCGTCTGGACTCGTCGTCCGCGTGGCCACAAAGACCGCATGACCACAAGGGCGCATACTAACACGGAACTCCCGTAGCTCGCATAGGCCATCTGGACTGCATAAGGTATTCTCGAATCATAGGTCACTAGACACTTTGAAGTCTATCCCGCATCGGAGGCGACTTAACCGGAATCATGAGTGATATAATATCAACATGACGGTTTATCGTTAAACAATCTAAGCATAATAAGGAAAACCCTCTACACAAACATCACAAGATACTAACTCACGTAGCGTCTAACATGTTTACTTATCAAGTCAACAAGAAAGTATTACAAGACTATCACAAATCAATACAGTCAAGTTATTCACACAAGGTACTTTCTACATTATGCTAACAAGTTTGGGTTTTTAGCCCCAAAGTACTTTATGTATTACTCTTTTAAAAGATCCGTTTCTTTCACAAAAGTCACACAATACCCATAGTATAAAAATAAAGTGATTATCTTTTGAAGTAAATCAAAACATTTCTCTTTGTAAAATCAAGTAACAACATTCTTTTCCCAACGCTTAAGTTTGCCTAATTTCAATTACTCAAGTTTCTCATTTTCGAAAGGTTTCGTAGTTCATAACTTTAATCCTTTAAAACAATTTGAGAAACATATAACCTAAGTGTGAGTAGGTTATTATTATTCGTAACACTCTTATTACGTGACCATGATCTAGTAAATGTAATATCATTTTGTCTCATCTTAGCTCCTATGCAGATGGAAGTTTCTACTGGTTTTAATAATACTTTATTAGTCACAATATTTCCCTTATTAGCGCTGCTGTGGTTTGTTCGACATTTATTCTGATCGGTAAAATATCATTCCTTTTGAAAACCAAAAATACTATTTACTCACGAATGAGGTTTCACACTTTTAACAAAATTCATATTAGTATAATAAGTCAAGTCTTTTATTTCCTTAAATCAATAAATCGTTCTTTTATCACTCTTGGCCGTTATACCTAACTTCCCATAAAGCTAGTATAACTCTTAGCTTTTAAAACCAAGTGTTACTCTTCTTTCAAAGAGGTTTCTTAATTCTTTTGAACTTCTTGATTCTTTTTATTAGGGCTTAAGTCGGAAGACATTTCCGTAATTATTATTGGGCTTAAGTCAGAAGACATTTAGTAATTATTATTGGGCTTAAGTCAGAAGACATTGCCGTAATTATTATTCGGGCTTAAGTCAGAAGACATTTCCGTAATTATTATTCGTGCTTAAGTCCAAGACATTGCGTAATTATTATTCGATTAACACACGTCGTCTACCGTACTATATACATATTATTTAAAATATCATGCTCAAGAGGATAGGAAGAATCACATACCTTCTCGCGAAATCCACCGCCAGTTGAATATGTCGTGCGCGGAGGATCGACTATATGATCAAATCGTCTATCAACGTCTAGAGTATCTTGCATAAAGCTCTAGCGGAGGTTCGTTATTCTATGGACATTTGGGCAGCACTTCCCTACCGGTGAGCTACTCAAGTCTCATTGTGAAAACAGTCTATGTAAATCTGATTCTATTATTCTTCTTTAAACCCTTCTCTGTGATATGATTCAATTCTATTCTTTAATATCCTTCTAAGTATTTATACTTATTCCTATACTTCTACAGTATGTATATTCTAATTACAAAAGGAGGATAAGGTTATTTACCTCGGTAAGCCCAATAATATCCTAGATAAAAGTCGCGCTTGAGAAAGGTTTAGCTCCTAAGTTGTGCGCTCAGAGCTCAAGAAAACCTTAGAAGTTCTTCACAACTTCTACTAAGGACTAAGGGATTTGGGCTAGGGTATTTTGGGCATTATAACAATACTAGAAGGCAACTTTTTAACCAAGGGAGGGGGGGTAGGTTTCGGCTAGGCTAGGGGGGGGGTTGCTCTCGGCTAGAGCTTCTCAAAGGGGAGGGGTGTGTTTGGACGAAAACAACAAGAGGGAGAAGGAGGGATTTGAGACTTAGAAAGATTGCTCAATTTAGGATGAAATAACTCTTCAACAAGGGGGGTATTTATAGGTCAAGACATGGCCAACCAATGGCCAAGATGGTGCCAAGTGCAAGGCAAGTGTAAGGTCAAGATTAGGGCAAGTGTCCTGGCCAACTTGCACACAAAATATCCTACCAACTACAAGACAAAGATGGCCATCCATTCGGCCTATTGCAGTGACAAGTCCACTGATGAGAGGGTGACAAGTGTCGCCTCTCGTTGGTCCAAAGTGTTCGTCTCTCGGAAAAATCCGCAAAAATTAGAAATGACATAGCGGAATTTATCCTACGCGAGTCTTGTAAAGCGTTTCGTCGGAAAATGACTCTAAGCGGGTGTTGTGCACAAAGTGAAATCGTCGAAGCCAACTAGGGGTGACACGTGTCGCCCTCCTACACGCGTCAAAATATTTCATCTTCGAAAATATCCACAATGGCCAAAATCTCGAAAACAAAGTGGGCCACAAACCGTAAATTTTCTCCGTGGGCCCACGTGACCATTTCAGAAAATAAAATTCCATAATTCTCTAATATTCCAAGAAGTCCGAATACCAAATCGGAATCCAATTCCCATTAACGAACCTTTTTCCTTCACAAAACCGGAAACTTTTCCGTGGAAAAATCACCTCGTTCTTCCTTTCCAATTTCAATGTCGTATTCTCAAATGCGTGCGTTCTCGCATACATACCACGATACTACGGGTATAACATTCTCCTCCTTAGAAACATTCGTCCGAATGTTCCTTCTAATATCAAAACAAGCGGCGCCAAGATAGTCCTTGCTATACTTACGGAAACATCCATGCCACACTTTGGCCACAACACAACAAACACACCTACTTATCTCCAAGTCCACGAGGAATCACCTCTATCACGAAAGCTCCTACTAGAGGTCTAAAAGATACTCCTTCGCACCTACTCTTTACAAACAAAATGATCACACCTATGCCCGTAATACATGTCGCTTCTTCCCATACCACTTTTGTCACTTTGCCTTTACTGTCGTACTTCTCGTACACTCGAACTCTTCCTTATCACTTACCATGTTTCGCATCGCTTCCCACCGACTACGAGCTGCCAATGACCTCTTACGGATAAGCTCCACCCTATCCACGCCTGTGAACAAGTACGAACCAACTATCTGCACGCACTTACATCGAATCGATCGATCGAAATCTTACACTAGTGCTTATAAAAGGCTCCAAACGGCGACACCCGAATACTGAAATGGTAGCTATATAATACATACTCAACAAGAGGCGAAGAGTCCTTACAGCTAATCCCGAAATCCAACCACTAGCCCGAGGGTGAATGCGACACTGAGATTCACCTGAGTTCCTAACCTTGCCTGGTAACTCTTCCAGAAAAGAAACAGCCGTAGCTTGGACTCCCCTGTCAGCCATAAGGTGAAGGTAGGCACCCCGTGTAGCCTTACAACCTTCTTGAAATAATCATCTCGCAACTTACTACCGAGTACACGGTTTGACTAAAAGATAAGACGGGTTGACCCCATCGGCCCGACTACTGGTCGAACACATCCACGAACTCGTACAATGGTTAACTAAACCTGGGCCTAACACCCTCGTGACCCTAACACAAAGCGGGACCACCACAAACTGACCCCATCACCAAACAGGGCGTGGGTCGACCCGCAACACGGCCTCAACCCGACCTGGCAACGCGCAAAACACTAGCTCCCCGATCCGGAACAATCTCACCAATCACGTTACGAAAACCTAGCGGTATTCTAAGCTCAACCATCCTCTTTCGTTTCAAAACACTCAGGGATTCATCCCATAAAAAAAATATCTCACGTATACTATGCACTTCGATAAGGGTCAAACACGAAATAATTCTTTTACCAAAGATGGCCTCGCCTCTAAGGTCTTCTACGTAATATTCTAAGGCTCCCACTCTTTCTGTCCCCCAATCTTACCCGGTTAATTAATCAACAATTCTAATCACACTAACACCATGCTAATCGAAAACAATACTTTAAGATATTCGCATCTTACTATACATATAAATCTCTAAAGGGTTAAGGATATACCTGTATCTACGCGGCACTTCCCCTAGGTCGTCTAGTCAATCCCGCCTGTGCATAGTGAGGAAGGTGATGAACTATCCATCGACCAGAAAATTTGAGTCCTACATCCCGCCAACTCTGGTTGGACAATTTCTCATAAAATGGCCTGCTGGCCAAACAAAACAATTTGTCGCGAAGCACGACACTCACGCGATGACATCGACCACAACGGCCACAGGGTGGGGTGGCCTCACAGCTAACACCCCTCCTCTCCGAACCACTGCATCCATGGCGATCGTAGGTGAGTCTTCCTACTGCATCCTTCCTCATAGAACATTCCTCGCCATATGGCCACGGCGGCCAATAAAAACAAGCACCGGTAAAAAGCGACACTTCCGGGATGACGCCGCCACACGCGTGAACACCGAGGAAAATCGAACCTGGAGGACACTGCCTTGGCGGAGGCGCATGTCTGTCTGCTGGCGAGGCGGTTCGCCTCGAGAGTTACCAAATGATCACGCCAAGCGGGCCTCTTCGCTGATCTTGTTTAATGGCCGATCTCTACCTCTCTCGGCCAGCGCATAATCTCGAACGCATGGCTTTGGCTCGTTCAAGAGCTACTCCCTCACAACCCTTCTTTAGATAAGCATCAATATCCTTGGTATACCGGTACATAAAATACTCTTTGGCTGCCAAGTCCCTTGCTAGTAACAGGGCCGTCTCCTTCCAATCCATATTTTCTGCTCCAAGTCGTGGAACTGAAGGTCCAGATGTCATGGCCGCAGTAGAGCCGCTGCGTGTGCCAAACTCTGCTGCTGCTGGCGACGTCTCAGAACTCCCCGCATGAAGCATCACCCCAGGTGATGATTGGGCCTGTGCCCTTCTAAATCTCTGTACTCTACTCGCAGCTCCTTCGGCTGCCTTGCCCTTCTGGGCCCGAGTTGCCTGGCGTGGAGGCATAACTGGTAAAGGAAAGGAATACGTTAGAGGGGTCCAACTTATAACACAGCTCTAAAGCACGATCTCAGAGTGAGAAGAATGGAAACCAATCCTAAATATCCTATAGCCTCCTGATTATTGGTGTGGTGCACAACACCGATAATCAAGACTCTACTAGATACGGTCTGTAGACACTTTCCGAGGATTAACTGCTCTGATACCACTTTTGTCACGACCCGTTCCGGGGCCCGTGACTGGTGCCTTACCCGGGCACCCAAGTAGTCATACATCAGAGAAATCAGCGGAAAATAAAACAACCAAAATATGAAACAGTATAAATAAGACACAGTTTCTGGGAAAAAGTTGCCTTTCGGCATATATGTATATAAGTACCCCAAAATGAACAGTTACATCCCAACCTTACAACAGGTCTACTGACCTCTAGGAGTTTAAAACAACAATGGCGGACAGGGCCCCGTACCACTGAATACAAATATCTACAACGACAGGGGACCATACCAAAATGCTAAGCTTAGAGAAGCGGAGCTTTCCCAGCCAAACGGTGATCCTAAGAACGGGGATCAACGGTAGAGTACCTACTGCGGCATGAACGCGGCCCCGAAGGAGGTCGATCTAACATGTACCAGTATGTGGCCCGAAAATCACGTAAATGAAATCATAGTAGTCTATATAAAGCGGAGACATGTATGATAACCAAAACTACGATTCCTGATAAATAAACAGTCATGTCAAGTCAGGGACTCACGCCCTCAAAGTCATCATAAAACCGTACGGGGTAAGTACGAGGGCATAGCCGACTACTAAAAACCCCCAGTACAACAAGGACGTAAACTGTATCATGAGATCTGTCTAGACCGTCACATGATCAAAGCTGGCCACTCGCCCGCAGTATCTAATGTGCGCGTCTAGCCCTGGAACTTTCCGTAGCTCCGCATGGGCCACTCCAATGGCCCGCATGAGGTATTCTCCGCATCGAGGGTAGCTACTCCCGGCGGCGTCTGGACTCTTCGTCGCGTAGGCCACAAAGACCGCATGACCACAAGGGCCGATACTAACTCGGAACTCCGTAGCTCGCATAGGCCATACTGAGACTGCATAAGGTATTCTCGAATCATAGGTCACTAGACACTTTGAGTCTACCCGCGTGGGCGGCTTAACCCCCGGAATCATGAGTGATATAATATCAACATGACAGTTTTATCGTTAAACAATCTAAGCATAATAAGGGAAAACCCCTCTACACAAACATCACAAGATACTAACTCACGTAGCATCCTAACATGTTTACTTATCAAGTCAACAAGAAAGTATTACAAGACTATCACAAATCAATACAGTCAAGTTATTCACACAAGGTACTTTCTACATTATGCTAACAAGTTTGGGTTTTTAGCCCCAAAGTACTTTATGTATTACTCTTTTAAAAGATCCGTTTCTTTCACAAAAGTCACACAATACCCATAGTATAAAAATAAAGTGATTATCTTTTGAAGTAAATCAAAACATTTCTCTTTGTAAAATCAAGTAACAACATTCTTTTCCCAACGCTTAAGTTTGCCTAATTTCAATTACTCAAGTTTCTCATTTTCGAAAGGTTTCGTAGTTCATAACTTTAATCCTTTAAAACAATTTGAGAAACATATACCCTAAGTGTGAGTAGGTTATTATTATTCGTAACAATCTTATTACAGCAGCCATGATCTAGTAAATGTAATATCATTTTGTCTCATCTTAGCTCCTATGCAGATGGAAGTTTCTCTTGGTTTTAATAATACTTTATTAGTCACAATATTTCCCTTATTAATATTTCTTTGTGGTTTTTTCGACATTTATTCTGATCGGTAAAATATCATTCCTTTTGAAAACCAAAAATACTATTTACTCACGAATGAGGTTTCACACTTTTTAACAAAATTCATATTAGTATAATAAGTCAAGTCTCTTATTTCCTTAAATCAATAAATCGTTCTTTTTATCACTCTTAAGCCGTTATACCTAACTTCCTATAAAGCTAGTATAACTCTTAAGCTTTTAAAACCAAGTGTTACTCTTCTTTCAAAAAGAGGTTTCTTAATTCTTTTGAACTTCTTCAGATTCTTTTTATTCAGGCTTAAGTCAGAAGACATTGCCGTAATTATTATTCAGGCTTAAGTCCGAAGACATTGCCGTAATTATTATTCAGGCTTAAGTCCGAAGACATTGCCGTAATTATTATTCAGGCTTAAGTCCGAAGACATTGCCGTAATTATTATTCAGTTAACACACGTACGTCTACCGTACTATATACATATTCTTTAAAATATCATGCTCAAGAGGATAGGAAGAATCACATACCTTCTCGGCGAAATCCACCTGCCAAGTTGAATATGTCGTGCGCAGAGGATCGACCTATAACGATCAAATCGTCTATCAACGTCTGGCATCTTGTACAAAGCTTCTAGCGGAGGTTCGTTATTCTATGGACATTTGGGCAGCACTTCCCTACGGTGAGCTACTCAAGTCTCATGTGAAAACGATCCATGTAAATCTGATTCTATTATTCTTCTTTTAAACCGCCTACTGTGATACTTGATTCAATTCTATTCTTTAATATCCTTCTAAGTATTTATACTTATTCCTATACTTCTACGGATGTATATTCTAATTACAAAAGGAGGATAACGTTATTTACCTCGGCAAGCCCAATAATATCCTAGATAAAAGTCGCTGAGCAAGGTTTAGCTCTAAGTTGTGCGCTCAGAGCTCTAAGAAAACCTTAGAAGTTCTTCACAACTTCTACTAAGGACTAAGGGATTTGGGCTAGGGTATTTTGGGCATTATAACAATACTAGAAGGCAACTTTTTTAACCAATGGAGGGGGGGTAGGTTTCGGCTCGGCTAGGGGGGGGGTTGCTCTCGGCTAGAGCTTCTCAAAGGGAGGGTGTGTTTGGACGAAAACAACAAGAGGAGAGGGAGGGATTTGAGACTTAGAAAGATTGCTCAATTTAGGATGAAATAACTCTTCAACAAGGGTATTTATAGGTCAAGACATGGCCAACCAATGGCCAAGATGGTGCCAAGTGCAAGGCAAGTGTAAGGTCAAGATTAGGGCAAGTGTCCTTGGCCAACTTGCACACAAAATATCCTACCAACTACAAGACAAAGATGGCCATCCATTCGGCCCTATTGCGTGACAAGTCCACTGATGAGAGGGTGACAAGTGTCGCCTCGTTGGTCAAAGTGTTCGTCTCTCGGAAAAATCCGCAAAAATTAGAAATGACATAGCCGGAATTTATCCTACGCGAGTCTTGTAAAACGTTTCGTCGGAAAACGACTCTAAACGGGTATTGTGCACAAAGTGAAATCGTCCAAGCCAATCGGGGTGACACGTGTCGCCTCCTACACGCGTCAAAATATTTCATCTTCCGAAAATATCCACAATGGCCAAAATCTCGAAAACAAAGTGGGCCCCACAAAACCGTAAATTTTCTCCCGTGGGCCCCACGTGACCATTTCCGAAAATAAAATTCCATAATTCTCTAATATTCCAAGAAGTCCGAATACCAAATCTGGGAATCCAATTCCCATTAACGAACCTTTTTCCTTCACAAAAACCGGAAACTTTTCCGTGGAAAAATCACCTCGTTCTTCCTTTCCAATTTCAATGTCGTATTCTCGTACGTACGTCCTCGCATACATACCCTGATACTACGGGGTATAACACTTCAAGTCTCTTAACTTTAGAAATCAAGTTTCTTAACTTTAAATCTCAAGTAACTTACACCTTTTAAAAACAAGTTACTTCCCTTAAATCATGTCATTTCTTCCTTTAAGAATCAAGTTTCTTACTTGAAAATAAAGTCTCTCAACCTTTTAAGAGTTTAAGGTTCATAATCTTAAAACTTCATAATATAAACTCTTTAAATTAAGTACATATACTTTACGCGTCGTGAATAGGTTATACTTGTTTATAACGATCTTATTAAAGCAGCCATGATCTAGAAAATGTAATACAATTTTGTCTTATCCTAGTTTCTATGCAGATGGAGAATTCTACTCATTTTAATATAATCAATTGTCATTACATTTTCCTTTATTAACGCTGCAATGGCTTGTTCGATACTTATTCTCATTCGTGCCGTAAATTAGCCAAGTCAACTTGGCTCCAAATACCTCCTAACGACTCTTACCAACATCCCCCATAAGACTTGGTAAGAACTTAGAATAACTTAGACATAACCTTTACATAGAGTAAATCACATACATACCTCTTAACTTCTAAGAGTAGAAGGGAACATAAAATAATACCACATGTATATTCCATACATAGAATCATGCCAAAGGAAGGAAGAGGTTCACATACCTCGCGACGATTATCGACAAGTAGCAAAATGCTCCAAAGTACTTCAACCTTGAGTTATTCCATCCTTTAAGTAGAATACGCTACTCGTAGTACTTCAACCTATATTAATCATAACATGTCTATCAACTTCTCACTTTTTAACGTAGAATCATACTAAGTGTAAGGTCTCTTATTCTACGGAAAATCGGGCATCACTTCCTTTGTTTCTACATACTTTTCCACCTTTTTCAAGGCCCGAAAATCAATAACCAAACGCCACATTTAAGGCCCAACAATTCAGCAAATACAAAGGGGATTACACGCCTTAACAGGACGTGTAAAATTCTGCCCCACAATTAATATAAAACTGTCCAACAAGTCAAGCCATTCTCGACTTCCATCTATATCAACAACAATGTCAATTTTCCGTTCAATTCCTTTTTAATCCAAGTTGTTATTCCAACATGTTATATACATAATAACAATTACAACAACTATAACTCCTTTCTTCCTTAACATGCGACGATTGTAACTAACAATTAAATTGATTACACCATAAATGGCTAACTTGTCCATTTTCGGTTTTCAACATATCGACATGATCCAAATCTTTTCAAACTTCATTCTATATACCACATGCTCATTTCTTAACTACTATAACATGTAATCTTCAATTACATTAAGAAGATGAAGATTTTACCTCAATAAGCCCTAATAAAGTCCAAGCGTAAAAGTCGATCCTTAGCAACTTTTAGCTCCTCTTCTTGTGTTCCAATCCGCTCCAAGCACTCCTTAGAAGCTCATGAAGAACTCCTCTTCAAGTTCCATCTTCAAAGTTGAAGAACACCTTAGGGTTTCGCCTTGCGACTAACGTAAAAACGTCATTTTTCTGAGATCTTTCTATTGAGATATCCTTACAATACCCTTAGGAACCTTGGGTTAAAGTCTTGTGAATAATGGACAACAATTGAAATTTTTTGTCTTCCTAAATAGCTCAAAGCCGAGAGCTTTTCCTTCAACAAGACAAGTTCTTGAAATTTTTTCTAAGTATGAAAGTCATCTTGCACTAGTATAGGATATATACTACAATGAAGGGTCTAGATCATAACACTTGTTAGGTTTGGATGGAAGAGATCAAGCCAAGTGGCTCTTTGACTTAGTCAACAATATCAAGCTCTTTAATTAGCAAGACTTGGTCATCCTAACATTGGCCAAATAACCATTTTGCCCTTGGCATAATTCGAACAAGCCCATGGGGGGGGGGGGGTGACACGTGTCGCCCTCCCATTCGTCCATAAGTTTTTGTAACCCTCGTGTGCCCCACAAAACGTAAAATTTCTCGGGTGGGCCCTACGTGACCAAATCCATAACAATAAATTTCCATAATGATAATACATTCCATAATCCTCAATGAGAATCTAATTCTCACCAACGAACATTTCCTTTCCGACGTTCGGAAGATTTCCCATCGGAAAAACAATTCTTTCTTTCGTACCAATTTTCAAGTCTTTCGTTCTCACGTCTATTCTCTTATTCATGTCCTGGAATTACGGGGTGTAACATTCTTCCCCTCTTAGAAACATTCGTCCCCGAATGTTCTTTCGTAGTCCATTCTAATTAGATAGTGACATGGTCTCCTTTTACTACACCCTTCATACAAAATATGCCACCCTTGGCCATATAACAATACTTATACTAAAATGTCAACCTTGGCACTCACGAAGCCAACTAGTCCATACTCATAATGACCTCAAAGTCTGTCGTAATCATCTCAACTAGGCCTACTAGGGTCTGACGACTGTATCATCACCGGCAAATCTCATATACCCGCTCAGCTACCACCCCAAACACTCACGGGTGTAGTTACCTCAAAAGGTTCTTATGGATTCAGGCTCTATTCCTTTACACTTGGTCGCTATCTTTCTTACTGGTCGTACTCTTTCCTTACTTCCAACTCCTACTAGCATACATACATAACTTCCATACCGATTCTAGCCTCCAATCTTTGGAGTTTACTAAATCGAACAACATAAGGCCATTTCTAGTTCTCACAACCTGGTTCCGGTGGAACGCGTCCACGAACCCGTAAAATAATTAACTAGACTTGGGCCTTGCACCCTTGTGAACCTGTCACGTAGCGGAACTACTACCAACTGATCCCACTCTATTTCAAGCTATGGGGCGACCCGTAATAGGTCCTCACCCCGTCCCACCGTCGCACTTAACTCTTATTCTTGGTCTGTAACAAATCTTTCTACCCGAGAAGGCCTTATATACCTAAGCTCTCGGCGGTTATCAATATTTTTAGGCTGGAAATTTCCATGCTCCAAGCCTACCTTATCAGTCCCCCCGTAAACGGGTACAATAACTTCTCATAATACCATAACTAGGTTGGCTTGGTCACAACAATCATTTCTTACTCCATACGGATCTCATCCGTACAATTCTCTTAAGCATACCACGTAGCTTAATCTGTTAACATGGCATTCCATTAAGTTCCTTAACATGACTTCTTAAGGATTCGCTACCCTATCAGACAACTCATCATTTCCCAATTATCTCAAAATAAAACATAAGACCTTGGCGAGAATTCATTAACTGTTTCATACCTTTCCGGTATCTATTTAGTCCTTACCAAATCCTGGTAATCTAAAATCATTCTAGGCAACGCGCTTCTGACCCTCATACATAACTCTGTATAGCTGTATGTCATAATACCAACTATACTATAATCATTACCAACCTGGATACGCAAATCCACATAGTCCTTCCTGGGTCACTGCTGCCTTTTTCGTAGCTGCAATCAACATAACTCGTTAGAGAGAGACGACCCTAACAACACAGCTCTATCGCACGATCTCAGAGTGAGAAGAATGGAAACCAATCCTAAATGTCCTGTAGCCTCCTGATTATAGATGTGGTGCACAACACACCGATAATCAAGACTCTACTAGACACGGTCTGTAGACACTTTCCGAAGACTAACTGCTCTGATACCACTTTTGTCATGACCCGACCCCGGGCCCGCGACTGGTGCCCTACCTGGGCACCCTTACAGGTATACATCAGAGAATAGTAGCGGAATATACATACATAAACTTAACAAGAATTAAATAATAGGTTAGCCGATAAGGCTACATTCCTGGATACATATAAACATGTAAAACCAAAAGCAGTTACCTCTTTTTTTTTTTTTTTACAAAGCGACCCACAAGATATGACTACAGACCTCTAAGAATATTTGACATAACAACTGTGACGGGACAGAGCCCCGCCATACCCCTGAATGTACATAAAACTACAACCTCAGGGAACCGTACCAAAAGACAAAGCCTCCGGAGAAATGGAGCTTTCCAAGAACTGAACAGTGATCCTAAAAGTGCGGATCAGCAAGCTATGTACATCAACCTGCGGCATGAACGCAGCCCCCCCGAAGGAGGTCAGTACGAAATATGTACCAAGTATGTGAAACTGAAAATACTGTAATAAAATCATAACAATCTATATAAAGCTGGAGACATGTATGATAACCAAAATAACGATGATCGTGCCTTCATGAAGTGAAAGTAATGAAAGTCGGTTTACCTTTCTGAACTATTTCAACACATGAACAATAGTCACAACAGGGCTATGGACACAAGCCCTCAATTATCATCACATAGTCCAGTAAGGGTCTCAAGCCCACAACTATCAAAGCGTGCCCGTGGAATCCCCCATCACTGCCGACAGCTATAAATGTAAACTATAACCATGTGAGGCGCCTGTTATACCCCGTATTTCCAGAGTATATACGTAAGGACGTACGTACGACAATTTGAGACTTAAAGTTTGGCTAGTTTCGAAATTTTGTGCACAACCCCCGTAAAGAATCGTTTTTCGACGAAACGTTTTACTAAACTTGCGAAGGGAAAATTCCGGCTATGTCATTTAGTATTTTTGCGGATTTTTCCGAGCGACGGAACATTTTTGGGCCAACGAGAGGGTGACACTTGTCACCCTCAAGTGGACGCCTAAAGGGGCGGTTTGGCCTTGGACGATTGGCCTTGATTTGGGGCCTAAAACATGGTTCAATGTTTTGTGGAGTAGGATAGGGTGCACTTGGCTTGATCTTGGCCTTACACTTGCCTTGCACTTGGCTCCATCTTGGCCATTGGTTGGCCCTTGGCTTCCCTATAAATACCCCCCTTAGTGATGAACTTCTTCATCCACTCCTCACTTTGTCTAAGTCTTGAAATCCCTCCCCTCCCTCTTGTGGCTCTCGTCCAAACACTAGCCCCCCCCTTTTCGTGTAAGGCTTTGGCCGAGAGGGGTACCCTCCCCCCTTGGTAGTGTTCTAGCCGAGGGGTACCCCCCTAGCCTAGTTGTTTCGAGAAATGTACCCCCCCTTTTGTGGTATTGAAATACTTCTCCAAGTATTGTTATAATGCCCAAAATACCTTAGCCTTATACCTTGTAGTATTCCAAAGTTACCTCTATACGTAGAGCCCGAAAATACTACCTTTTGTCCTTTTAGTCTCAAACCGAAACCCTAAGGAAATCTTCATAGCGAGTTGAAGTATATAGAAGAAGTTGTGTAGAACTTCTAAGGGTTGTTTGGAGCGGGTTGGAGCGCACGGAGTAGGAGCTAAACCTTGCTCAGGATCGACATTATAACTTGGATAATTTTGGGCTTATCAAGGTAAATATTCTTGTCCCCTTATTGTAATTGGAAATTACATGTTGTAGGATTATATAGTTGAAGTATACTATATATAGATCTGAACATAGCTTTGCGGCAATGTCTTTTGACTTAAGCCTGAATAATAAAGAAGAGAACTGACGTAATTACATGGGAGTATTCAGATAGACTTGTGTGGTTTTCCGTGTAGTAGAATTGTATCGTCCGGTTAGGCGTATAACCCCTGGTTGGCTTGGTAGCCGGCCTCGATAGAGGAGGAGATTTACGCGGTTGCGGGGAGAGTCTGCGAATTTTACGTAGAATATGGGCGATGCGTTTAGAAGTTAATAGGCGTTTGTGGCTATATATGTGGAAGTACTACGAGTAGCGTATTCTACTTGAAGAGTGGAAAAGGCTAGCCGGTTCTGATCTTGTGGGCGTTTTGCTTATTATCGATAATCGTCGCGAGGTATGTGAACCTCTTCCTATCCTTGCTAGCATGATGTTTTGTAAACTATGTAGTGCGGTGAGCGTCATGTGCTAAATGAGTTTGGTTGGTTCAAAACATAGGGTGTTATAATAACTTTATGGGAAGTTAGTTATAACGACTCTATGTGGGTAAAAAAATGGTTTATTGATTGTAGAAGTTAAGAGACTTGATCTTGAAAGATAAGAGACTTAACTTATTTGACTTGATTATATAACATTTTGTTTAAAATGTTGTGAAACCTCATTCGCGAGTAATGAGTACTTGGTTTTAAAAAGAATAAGGTTTCTTGATTTGGAAATGAGAATAAGTGTCGAACAAACCACGGCGCTAAAAAGGAAAATGTATTGACGAATGTCTAATTGTTATTAAAACCAGTAGAAACCTCCATCTGCATAGAAGCTAAGATAAGACAAAATCGTATTACATTTCCTAGATCATGGCTGCTGTAACAAGATTGTTATAAACAAGAATAAACGACTCACACACAAGACATATGTTACTCAATGGTTTTAAAAGAGATTAAGACTAGGAGTTATGAAACCTTTCTAAAATGAGAAACTTGAGCATTTGAAATTAGGCAAACTTGAACGTTTGGAAAATAATGTTGTTACTTGATTTTATAAAGGGAAGTATTTTGGTTTACTTAAAAAGATAGTCACTCTATTTTGTTATACTGCGGGTATTGTGTGACTTTTGTGAAAGAAACGGATCCTTTGATAAGAATTAATGTATGTAGTACTTTGGGGTTAAAACCCGGATTTGTTGTAATAAAATATAGGTCTTTGAGTTTGTTGAACTTGCCTATGCTTGTGGTGATAGCCTTTGTTGTGCAAGTGTTGTATTTACGTATTCTGGCGTCTCGTTGGAGGTAGGTTATCCAGTTGATTGATGGACATACTGACACGATGGGTGGCCCACGAGTATGCTTCCACTAATCGTTCCTTTTGGACATACTGACACGATGGGTGGCCCACGGGTATGTTTCCATTAGGAGAGTTATCTTGTTATCGGCTTGGACATACTGACACGATGGGTGGCCACGAGTATGCTTCCATTCGATGGTTATCTTGTTATTTTCTTTTGGACATACCGACACGATGGGTGGCCCGGGTATGCTTCCATTAGAGTGTTATCTTGTTATTTGCTCGGGACATCGACACGATGGGTGGCCACGAGTATCTTCCATTCGATTGCTATCTGGATATTTCCTTTGGACATACTGACACGATGGGTGGCCCACGGGTATGCTTCCATTGGGATGGTTCCAGGGCCATGCTTATACCGAGGTGAGATGCCAGGGCATGCGGCCGTTGTGCAGGTTAAATTCCCGGGTTATATTTGAGTGATGACTTGAGGGCGTGAGTCCCTGACTTGACATGACTTCTTTTATGTTGTGAACTGTAGTTTTGTTATCATACATGTCTCCTGCTTTCTCTATAATGTTATGATTTCATTTATAGTATTTTTGATTTCACATACTTGGTACTGTCTTGACCTCCTTCGAGGGCTGCGTTCATGCCGCGGTAGAGGTACACCGATTGTTGGTCTCGCTCATAGGATCACAGTTCAGCGTTGGGAAGCTCCGTTCTCAGGAGGCTTATCTTTTGGTATGTTACCCTGAGTTGTAGGTTCTTGTACATTCAGGGGTATGGCGGGGCCCTGTCCCGTCATGTTGTATAAAACTCTTAGAGGTGCATGTAATCTTGTTGTGGCGGGGTTTGTAAAGGGATTAAACTGATTCGTTTTGAAAGACTTGTATATATATATTTTATTGGAAGGTGACCGTTTGGTTGCTTTGTTTATGATCATATATCTTGTTTCATGTTTAAGTTTTATTTCCGCTGATTTACTCTGATGTTGTATCACTAGGGTGCCCGGGGTAAGGCACCAGTCACGGGCCCCGGAACGGGTCGTGACAGCGCCCGTGGCATCCCACCTCACTGTCGGCGTACACATATACAATACATATATATATCTCCTGCCCGTGGAATCCCCCATCACTGCCGACAGCCATAAGTGTAAAATATAACCATGTGACGCGCCCGTGGCATCCTACCTCACTGTCGGCGTACACATATACAACACATATATATATATATATCTCATGCCCGTGGAATCCCTCATCTCAGGTACATGATTTCATGGAGAGCTAATCCATGGGGTAATAAACGTATATAACATGCCCGTGGAATCCCTCATCACGGGTACATGTCTTCATGGGGAGCTAGTCCATGGAGTAATAATCGTACATAACATAGTCGCATGCCCCGGAATCCCTCATCGTATAAGCATGACCATGGGGTAATAATCATATATAACATGCCCGTGGAATCCCTCATCTCGGGTACATGTCTTCATGGGGAGCTAGTCCATGGAGTAATAGTACATAACATGGTCGCATGCCCCGGAATCCCTCATCGTATAAGCATGGACATGGGGTAATAAAACAAATCCGGGAATCTAACCCGCCTCCGGGTCACATGCCCCGGAATCCCATATCGTGTAAGCATGTCCAAGGAGTAATATAAACAAATCCGGGAATCTAACCCGCATCCTGGTCACATGCCCCGGAATCCCACATCGTGTAAGCATGTCCAAGGATCAATCATAATGGAAGCATACCCGTGGAATCCCACATCACCGTCGGTATGTCCAAGTAAACTTACAACAAGACAGCCAGCCCTCCAACTGAGAGTCACGGCAGCGTAAACATATAATTCTTGCACTCAAGGCTATCACTAACAAGCATAGGCAAGTTCATAAAATCTTTAGACTTTCATTTATATATACTCAAGGCACTTTTCGTTTCACATAAAAATCCGAGAATTTAACCCAAAGCACTACGTACTTCCATTCTTTTCAAAAGATTCCTTTTCATATAACCCCAAGATACTAACACCCGTAGTATCAAGGCTTGTTTACATTTCACATAAGTCACTACACTTTTAGAAATACATTTCTCGGCTTCTAAATCAAGTGACCCTTACTTTAAAATTTTAAGCAAATGATACCTTTAAATCAAATTGCGCTTCCTTATTTCAAGTTATTTCTTTGTTTACCTTATTAGAGAAAACCATTCTCTTAACCTTTCATAAAGCCGTTATAACTAACTTCCCATAAAGACGTTATAATTTTTTATGTATTAGACAAATTCATTCTTTTTATAACCAAGAGACTTATACTTTTAAAACCAAGTATCATATACTTTCAAATCAATTTTCTTAACTTTCAAAATACTTCAAGTCTCTTAACTTTAGAAATCAAGTTTCTTAACTTTAAATCTCAAGTAACTTACACCTTTTAAAAACAAGTTACTTCCCTTAAATCATGTCATTTCTTCCTTTAAGAATCAAGTTTCTTACTTGAAAATAAAGTCTCTCAACCTTTTAAGAGTTTAAGGTTCATAATCTTAAAACTTCATAATATAAACTCTTTAAATTAAGTACATATACTTTACGCGTCGTGAATAGGTTATACTTGTTTATAACGATCTTATTAAAGCAGCCATGATCTAGAAAATGTAATACAATTTTGTCTTATCCTAGTTTCTATGCAGATGGAGAATTCTACTCATTTTAATATAATCAATTGTCATTACATTTTTCTTTATTAACGCTGCAATGGCTTGTTCGATACTTATTCTCATTCGTGCCGTAAATTAGCCAAGTTAACTTGGCTCCAAATACCTCCTAACGACTCTTACCAACATCCCCCATAAGACTTGGTAAGAACTTAGAATAACTTAGACATAACCTTTACATAGAGTAAATCACATACATACCTCTTAACTTCTAAGAGTAGAAGGGAACATAAAATAATACCACATGTATATTCCATACATAGAATCATGCCAAAGGAAGGAAGAGGTTCACATACCTCGCGACGATTATCGACAAGTAGCAAAATGCTCCAAAGTACTTCAACCTTGAGTTATTCCATCCTTTAAGTAGAATACGCTACTCGTAGTACTTCAACCTATATTAATCATAACATGTCTATCAACTTCTCACTTTTTAACGTAGAATCATACTAAGTGTAAGGTCTCTTATTCTACGGAAAATCGGGAAGCACTTCCTTTGTTTCTACATACTTTTCCACCTTTTTCAAGTCCCGAAAATCAATAACCAAATGCCACATTTAAGGCCCAACAATTCAGCAAATACAAAGTGGATTACACGCCTTAATAAGACGTGTAAAATTCTGCCCCACAATTAATATAAAACTGTCCAACAAGTCAAGCCATTCTCGGCTTCCATCTATATCAACAACAATGTTAATTTTCCGTTCAATTCCTTTTTAATCCAAGTTGTTATTCCAACATGTTATATACATAATAACAATTACAACAACTATAACTCCTTTCTTCCTTAACATGCGACGATTGTAACTAACAATTAAATTGATTACACTATAGATGGCTAACTTGTCCATTTTTGGTTTTCAACATATCGACATGATCCAAATCTTTTCAAACTTCATTCTATATACCACATGCTCATTTCTTAACTACTATAACATGTAATCTTCAATTACATTAAGAAGATGAAGATTTTACCTCAATAAGCCCTAATAAAGTCCAAGCGTAAAAGTCGATCCTTAGCAACTTTTAGCTCCTCTTATTGTGTTCCAATCCGCTCCAAGCACTCCTTAGAAGCTCATGAAGAACTCCTCTTCAAGTTCCATCTTCAAAGTTGAAGAACACCTTAGGGTTTCGCCTTGCGACTAACGTAAAAACGTCATTTTTCTGAGATCTTTCTATTGAGATATCCTTACAATACCCTTAGGAACCTTGGGTTAAAGTCTTGTGAATAATGGACAACAATTGAAATTTTTTGTCTTCCTAAATAGCTCAAAGCCGAGAGCTTTTCCTTCAACAAGACAAGTTCTTGAAATTTTATCTAAGTATGAAAGTCATCTTGCACTAGTATAGGATATATACTACAATGAAGGGTCTAGTTCATAACACTTATTAGGTTTGGATGGAAGAGATCAAGCCAAGTGGCTCTTTGACTTAGTCAACAATATCAAGCTCTTTAATTAGCAAGACTTGGTCATCCTAACATTGGCCAAATGACCATTTCGCCCTCCCATTCGTCCATAAATTTTTGTAACCCTCGTGTGCCCCACAAAACGTAAAATTTCTCGGGTCGGCCTGTTATACCCCGTATTTCCAGAGTATGTACGTAAGGGAATACGTACAAAAGTTTAGCCTTAAAGTTTAGGCACTAGACGTTTTTTTTGGGCACAACTCACAAAACGAATAGTTTTTCGACGAAACGTTTCCACAGCTTTCGTAGGGTAAATTCCGGCTATGTCATTTCTAATTTTTGCGGATTTTTCCGAGAGACGAAACATTTTGGACCAACGGGAGGGCGACACTTGTCACCCTCCAATTGATGGATGTGGGGCGGCATTAGGCCGAATTGGAGTGTCCAATTTTGTCAAGTAGTTGGTAGGATATTTTGTGTGCAAGTTGGCTAGGTACACTTGCCCTAATCTTGACCTTACACTTGCCTAGCACTTGGCTAAATCTTGGCCATTGGTTGGCCATGTCTTGACCTATAAATACCCCCTTAAGATGAAGAGTTCTTCATCCACAAATTCCTTTCCAAGTCTTGAAAATCCTTCTCCTCTCCCTTAAGCCTTTTCGTCCAAACACCTCCCCCCCCCCTTGAGAAGCTTAGCCGAGGCTAATCCCCCCTAGCCTAGCCGAAATCTACCCCCCCTCCCTTGGTAGAAAAGTTGCCTTCTAGTATTGTTATAATGCCCAAAATACCCTAGCCCAAATCCCTTAGTACTTAGTAGAAGTTGTGAAGAACTTCTAAGGTTTCCTTGGAGCTATCGGAGCGTACAACTTAGGAGCTAAGCCTTGCTCCGGATCGACTTTTATCTAGGATATTATTGGGCTTACCGAGGTAAATAAACTTGTCCTTCTTTTGTAATTAGAGAATACATACTGTAGAAGTATAGAAATAAGTATAAATACTTAGAAGGATATTAAAGAATAGAATTGAACTATTATCACGATGAAGGGTTTTAAAGAAGAATAATCTGAACCATACTTACTTAGAATTGTTTTCACGATGAGCTTGAGTAGCTCACGGGTAGGAAGTCTTGCCCGATTTTCCGTAGGATATAGAACCCTCTGCTTAAGACTGTTTGCAAAGTAGTCTGAACGTTGATAGACGTGTCTGACTATTATAGGCTGATTCTCTGCGCGCGACATATTCAATGTTATACCCCGTATTTCCAGAGTATGTACGTGAGGGCGTACGTATAAAAGTTTAAAGCCTTGAGTAGGCAAAGTGGCTTGGCCGAATTAAATTTGTTCACAACACCCGATTAGAGTCATTTTTAGTAAACGTTTCCACGACTTTCGTAGGGAATTTCGGCTATGTCATTTAGTATTTTTGCGGATTTTTCAGAGGCGAAACATTTTGGACCAACGGGAGGCGACACTTGGCACCTCCATTGGTGGCTTGAAATCGTCCATTGGACGAAATAGGCTATGTATGGCACGTTTTTGTGCCTTGGCTAAAGTCGAGGTTGGTAGGATATTTGTGTGTAGTAAATCCTAGCCTACACTTGCCTAACACTTGGTTTAATCTTGGCCTTTGGTTGGCCATCCCTTGACCTATAAATACCCCTCTCCCTTTGATGAATTCTTCATCCTTTCCACAAATCTCTAAGTGTTAAAATCCTCCCCTCTCTTGTTGTTGTTCTCGTCCCTCCCCCCTTGGCCGAGAGCCCCTCCCCCTTGTGTGGCCTTGTGGCCGAGACTTCACCCCCCTCCTAGTGGTGTTGTTCTCGTATAATATACCCCCCTCTTGGTAGAAATACTCTCAAAAGTATTGTTATAATGCCCAAATTACCTTAGCCGTATACCTTGTTGTATTCTAAGGTTATACCTATACGAAAAGCCCAGAAAATACTATTATACTTCCGTCAATCACAAAACCGAAACCCTAAGGAAAATCTTCACCCGTAGTTGAAGTCATAAGTAGAAGTTGGTTAGAACTTCTAAGGGTTGTTTGGAGCGGGTCGGAGCGCACGGAGTAGGAGCTAAACCTTGCTCAGGATCGACATTTAAACTAGGATAATTATGGGCTTATCGAGGTAATTATCTTGTCCCTCTATTGTAATTGGAAATTACATATTGTTAGAATATATAGTTGAAGTATACTATATATAGAACTGAACGTAGTTATCGGCAATGTCTTGCGACTTAAGCCTGAATTTAAAGAAGAATACTGAACTGTAATTACATAGGGCTGTATTACAGTAGACTTGTGTAGTAGTACCGTGGAGTAGAATTGTACCCGTTAGGGTTAGACGTATAACCCCCCCTGGTTGGCTTGGTAGCCGGCCTCGGTAGAGGAGGAGATTTACGCTGCTGTTGCGGGGAGAGTCTTTGCGAATTTTCGGTAGAATGTTCTACGATGAGATCTAAATGTTAATAAGCGCCTTGTGGCCTTATAGGTTGAAGTACTACGTGTGGCGCGATCTACTTGGCTTAAGGAGTAGCCGACGGTTGGAAGTACTTGGAGCGTTTTGCTATTAGTCGATACTCGTCGCGAGGTATGTGAACCTCTTCCTATCTCTTCTAGCATGATATGTGTGAACTATGTAGTACGGTGAGGCGTACGTATGCTAAGCGTATTTGATTGATTTAAAACATAAAGTGTTATAACGGCTTTATGGGAAGTTGGTTATAACGACTTTATGTTGGTAAGAAAATACTTGTGGTCTTTAAAGGTAGCGATTTGAACTATAAGCGGCTTGTTATGTGTTAATAAAGAACTTGAAATATTTCAAACGATTTTTGAATCATTTTGAAAGAAGAAGTAATACTTGGTTTTTTAAAAACTTAAGAGTTATGATAGCTTTATGGGAAGTTAGGTATAACGGCTTAAGAATGTTTCTTGATTTGAAATCGAATGTGTATCGACAAACCAACTGCGGCGTTAATAAAAGGAAATGTTTTGTGATTAAGTATTATTAAAACGGTGAAACTTCCATCTGCATAGAAGCTAAGATGAGACAAAATGATATTTCCTAGATCATGGTTCTTTGTAATAAGATTGTTATAAACAAGAATATCCTACTCACATATAAGACTTATGTTTCTCGAGATAGTTTAAAGAGAATTATATTCTTAAATGAATAAGACTATGAGCTACTGAAACCTCTCTAAAATAAGAAACGTGAACATTTGAAATTAGGCAAACTTGGGCGTTTGGAAAATAATGTTGTTACTTGATTTTACAAAGGTAAGTGTTTTGGTTTATTTAAAAATGAGTCACTCTATTTTATACTACGGGTATTGTGTGACTTATGTGAAAGCAACGGATCTTTTAAAAGATTTAATGTATGAAGTACTTTAGGGGTAGATACGAACTTGTTAGCTTAAAGTACCTTGTGTGAATAACTTGATTGTGTTGGTTTTAGATAGCCTTGTAAATACTTTCTTGTTGATGTGATAAGTGAAAATGTTAGTATGCTACGTGTGTTAGTATCTTGTGTGATCGTGATGTAAGGGAGTCATTCTTGTTGTGCTTACGTTGTTAAACATTAAGCCCGTTGTACTATTATTGTATCACATATCCCCTTTGACTTATTATACGAGGGCTTGCCACCCTTGATGCGGGTCTTTACGGCTATGCGGTCCTCGTGACTACGCGAGTCGCGGTAGCTCGGGATTGATCATTCGGGTGTTTAGCCCGATGCGGGGATTCTATGCGGTCTGTTGAGACTATGCGGTCTTTTGAGACTATGCGGGTTGCGGGAGCCTAGGCGGATACCGAGGTTAAATGCGCCCGATGCGGGGTATACCTCGGTGATGCAGGACCATGATTCGAGGAATACCTCATGCGGGTCCGTGTGTGACCTATGCGGGCTGCGAGTTCGAGGATAGACGCGCACATTGATATTGCGGGCGAGTGGCGGCCGATCATGTGGTGCGGTCTAGAAAGACCTCGGGATACGGTTTGTGGTATTTTTGATGCGTGGGTCTTAGTAGTCGGCTATGCCTTCGTACTTGCCCGTCACGGTTTTATTGTGATAACTTTGAGGCGTGAGTCACGACTTGACATATTCGCTTATTTGTTGTGAATCGTAGTTTGCTTATCATACATGTCTCTGCTTTATAGACTATTATGATTTCATTTACGATATTTTTAGTTTCACATACAAATTTTTGTTATCGACCTCCTTGGGGTGCGTTCATGCCGCGAGTTGAGGTACACGATCGTTGATCCTAGCTCTCGGTCGCAGTTTGGCGTTTGGGAAGCTCCGTTTCTCGGAGGCTTATCGGTGGTATAGTCCCTGTCGTAGTAAGTGTTTACATTCGGGGTTTGGCGGGCCTGTCCGCCATTGTTGTCATATCATTCTTAAGTGCATGTAATCTTGTTGTGGCGGGGTTTGTAAAAAGGATTAAACTGTTCATGTTGAAAAAGTTGTTATTTACATATATCGAAAGGCAAGTTTTCTCAGTTATTGTTTCATATTTCATAATATGTCTTGTATCGTTTATGTTCATTGATTACTCGATGTTGTATCACTAGGGTGCGGGGTAAGGCACGATCACGGGCCGGAATCGGTCGTGACAAAGTGGTATCGAGCGATTAATCCTCGGAAAGTGTCTACTGACCGTATCGATGAAGTCTTGATTATCGGTGTGTTGTGCACCACGATAATCGAGAGGCTATAGGGTATTTAGGATTGGTTTCTATTCTTCTCACTCTGAGATCGTGCCTTAGAGCGTGTTGTAAGTTGGACCCTCGGCGTATTTCTTTCCCTCACCGCTATGCCTCGCGTAGGGCAACCCGGCCCGGGAGGCAAGCGGTGAGGAGGCTGCGAGTAGAGTTCGGAGGGTGGCGAGGGCCAGCCCAATCATTACCTAGGGTAGTGCTTCATTCGGGAGTTCTGCGGCGTCACTAGCCCAGCGAGTTTAGTCACGGCGGCGGTGCCTACTGCGGCCATGATATATGAACCTTCAGTTCCACGACCTGGAACAGTGAATTTAGATTGCAAGTAGACGACCCTGTTACTAGCTATGGATTTGGCTACCAGAGAGTATACCGATGTACCGCGGGTCTTGATGACTATCTAAGAGAGGTTGTGCAAGTAATTCTTGATTAGGCTTGAGCATGGCACGTATGCGGGCTTATGCGCGTGGCCGAAAAGCGTAGAGATCGGCGGGTTAACGGAGGGCGAGAAGAGGCGAGCGGCAAGGTCCTTTGGTAACTTTCAGGCGAGTCACCTCGCGTGGATTAGATTATGCACGTCCACGGTGCAAGAGGTCCTCCATGGGGTTCGATGCGTTCGGGGTATGCAGAGTTGGTCGAACTCCGGGGCTTCGGTTACGATGTGGCGACGTCATCGGGAATGTCGTCTTTTAGTTGGTACTTGTTGTACCTGCGGCCGTCAGGGCCATGTGTCGAATGGGTGACCTAGTAGGAGGACTTTGCCTTCAGTACCGGTGGGTAGTTCGTCACCTTCCTTAGCTATGCGCCCTACGGGGCAGGGTTGATTAGAACGACTAAGGGGAGTGAAGCAGTAGATATAGATTATCTTAACCCTCTAGAGATCTGTATGTGTGATAAGGTGAGTATACCTTAAGTGCTATGTTCTGATAGCAGTATGTTAGTTGTGATTAGAAATCATGGTGGGTTAACCGAGTAAGATTTTGGGGGATAGAGAAGGTGGGAGCCTTAGAGTTTTATACGTAGAGACCTTAGAGGTAAGGCCATCTCAAGTATAGGTGTAGTGTTATGTTTGATCCTTATCGGAGTGCATAGTGCACGTGAGCTATGTTTGTGGGATAAGTCCCTGAGTAGCGTGATTTGAAAGAGGGTAGTCGAGCTAGGAAGACCGCGAGGTTTTCGTAACGTGATGTGTGAAATTGTTAGGATCGGGAACTAGTGTTTCTTGCGATCGGGTAGGGTTGAGGCCGTTGCGGGTCAACCCGCGGCTGTTTGGTGGTGGGGTCGGTTGTGGTGGTCGCCTTGTGTTAGGAGTTGTGAGGGTGTTAGGCCCAAGTTTAGTTAACCAGTGTCTGAGTTCGTGGATGCGTTCGACCGGTGGTCGGGCGATGGGGCAGCCCATCGTGTTCTTGATCGAGGACCATTTACTCGGTGTGTTGAGTTATCCGAAAGGTTGAAAGGCTGCGGGGTGCCTACCTTCACCTTATGTCGAACAGTGAAGCCCGAGTTGTGGCTATTTTCGTTTTCTAAAAGTTTTACGAGCAAGGATAGGAACTCGGTGAGTCTCGAGAATCACATTCGCCTCGGGCGGTGTTTGGATTTCGAGGATAGTTGCGAGAATTGTTGTCTCTGTTGAAGGAGTGTTTAAGCTACCATTTCGGTGTGCGGATATCGCCTTATGAAGCCTTGTAAGAGGCGGAAGTGTAAGTTGTCGGTCGATTGGTTCGATGTTGGCAAGGTTCGACGGTTGGTTCAGCTTGTTCCGTGGTGTGGATAGTGAAGCTTGTCTAGAAGAAGTTACGGCGACTCCGAGAAATCGATGCGGATAATCGGCGGCGCTTAGAGTTGAGTTGTGGTCGGTCTTCTTGAAGGTACCACCCGGTTTGGGTGCGGCGAGTTTTGGAAAGCAGGGAACTTAGCCCGAGTTACTTTGGGCCTTTGTGAGTTCATGTGAAGGATAGGCGGGTTGCCTATATGTTAGCATTTGCCGTCCGACGTAGGAGGCGATGCGTCCGTCTTCGTATTGTGATGTTCGGAAGTATCGAAGATCCATCAGTGTTCGATTAATGATGACCACGTTAGAGATAGTAACCAGTTTTGAATCGGCCGTATCGAGAATGTGGTATGAGTTCGAGTGTCACGACATCCTCGGGATCATGGCAGCCCGGTACCATTTGTTGGATCGTCGGAGCAAGGCTCGCGACAAAGTGACAAAAGTGGTACCATTTGTTGGGTCGCCTGAGAAGGTTAATGCCTCAGGCAAAGTGACAAAGTGGTATCTACGACGAGTAAAGAGAGAAGCGAGCATGTATGGCGAGCATAGATGTGATCATTTCTTTTGTAAAGAGAAGGTGCGAAGGAAGTATATTTTAGACCCCGGTGAGAAGTGTTTTGTGGTGATGATTAGAGGTGTTTTCCTCGTGGACTTAGATAGAAGTATGTGCGCGGGTGTTTCTGTGGCCAGGTGTGGCAGGATTGTTTTCGTAAGTATAGCAGTGAAGACTATACTGGCTCGCGTTTGTCTTGAGATTTAGAAGGAACATTCGGACGAATGTTTCTAAGAGGAGAATGTTATACCGTATTTCCAGTATATGCGTGAGGCGTGCGTATAAAAGTTTAAAGCCTTGAGTAGGCAAAGTGGCTTGGCGAATTAAATTTGTTCCTGACACGATTAGAGTCATTTTTAGTGAAAGCGTTTCCACGACTTTCGTAGGGAATTTCGGCTATGTCATTTAGTATTTTTGCGGATTTTTACGAGAGTCGAAACATTTTGGACCTCCGGGAGGGCGACACTTGGCACCCTCCAATTGGTGGCTTGAAATCGTCAAATTGGACGAAATAGGCTATGTAAGGCACGTTTTTTGTGCCTTGGCTAAAGTCAAGGTTGGTAGGATATTTGTGTGTAGTAAATCCTAGCCCTACACTTGCCTAACACTTGGTTTAATCTTGGCCTTTGGTTGGCCATCCCTTGACCTATAAATACCCTCTCCCTTTGATGAATTCTTCATCCTTTCCACAAATCTCTAAGTGTTAAAATCCTCCTCTCTTTTGTTGTTCTCGTCCCTCCCTGGCCGAGAGCCCTCCCTGTGTGGCCTTGTGGCGAGACTTCACCCTCTCTAGTGGTGTTGTTCTCGTATAATATACCCCCTCTTGGTAGAAATACTCTCAAAGTATTGTTATAATGCCCAATTACCTTAGCCAGTATACCTTGTTGTATTCTAAGGTTATACCTATCTGAAAAGCCAGAAAATACTATTATACTTCCGTCAATCACAAAACCGAAACCCTAAGGAAAATCTTCACCGTAGTTAAAGTCATAAGTAGAAGTTGGTTAGAACTTCTAAGGGTTGTTGGAGGCGGTCGGAGCGCACTGAGTAGAGCTAAACCTTGCTCGGGATCGACATTTAAACTAGGATAATTATGGGCTTATCGAGGTAATTATCTTGTCCTCTATTGTAATTGGAAATTACATATTGTTAGAATATATAGTTGAAGTATACTATATATAGAATCGAGCGTAGTTATCGGCAATGTCTTGCGACTTAAGCTGAATTTAAAGAAGAATCCGACTGTAATTACATGAAAGTGTATTCTGATGAACTTGTGTAGTAGTACCGTGGAGTAGAATTGTACCCGTTAGGGTTAGACGTATAACCCCACGGTTGGCTTGGTAGCGGCCTCGGTAGAGAGGAGATTTCTGTTGTTGCGGGGAGGTCTTTGCCGAATTTTCGGTAGAATGTTCTACGATGAGATCTAAATGTTAATAAGCGCCTTGTGGCCTTATAGGTTGAAGTACTACGTGTGGCGCGATCTACTTGGCTTAAGGAGTAGCCGACGGTTGGAAGTACTTGGAGCATTTTGCTATTAGTCGATACTCGTCGCGAGGTATGTGAACCTCTTCCTATCTCTTCAGCATGATATGTGTGAACTATGTAGTGCGGTAGACGTGCATGCTAAACGTATTTGATTGATTTAAAACATAAAGTGTTATAACGGCTTTATGGGAAGTTGGTTATAACAGCTTTATGTTGGTAAGAAAATACTTGTGGTCTTTAAAAGGTAACTGATTTGAACTATAACTGGCTTGTTATGTGTTAATAAAGAACTTGAAATATTTCAAAAGATTTTTGAATCATTTTGAAAGAAGAAGTAATACTTGGTTTTTGAAAAACTTAAGAGTTATGCTAGCTTTATGGGAAGTTAGGTATAACGGCTTAAGAATGTTTCTTGATTTGAAATCGAATGTGTATCGACAAACCAACTGCGGCGTTAATAAAAGGAAATGTTTTGTGATTAAGTATTATTAAAACCGGTAGAAACTTCCATCTGCATAGAAGCTAAGATGAGACAAAATGATATTTCTAGATCATATTTTGTAATAAGATTGTTATAAACAAGAATATCCTACTCACATATAAGACTTATGTTTCTCAGATAGTTTAAAAGAGAATTATATTCTTAAATGAATAAGACTATGAGCTACGAAACCTCTCTAAAATAAGAAACGTGAACATTTGAAATTAGGCAAACTTGGACGTTTGGAAAATAATGTTGTTACTTGATTTTACAAAGGTAAGTGTTTTGGTTTATTTAAAAAGACAGTCACTCTATTTTATACTACGGGTATTGTGTGACTTATGTGAAAGCAACGGATCTTTTAAAAGATTTAATGTATGAAGTACTTAGGGGTAGATACCCGAACTTGTTAGCTTAAAGTACCTTGTGTGAATAACTTGATTGTGCTGGTTTGAGATAGCCTTGTAAATACTTTCTTGTTGATGTGATAAGTGAAAATGTTAGGATGCTACGTGTGTTAGTATCTTGTGTGATCGTGATGTAAGGGGGTCATTCTTGTTGTGCTTACGTTGTTAAACATTAAGCCCGTTGTACTATTATTGTATCACATACCCCCTTTGACTTATTATACCGAGGGCTTGCCACCCTTGATGCGGGTCTTTACGGCTATCACGGTCCTCGTGACTACGCGAGTCGCGGTAGCTCGAGGATTGATCATTCGGGTGTTTAGCCCGACGCGGGGATTCCTATGCGGTCTGTTGAGACTATGCGGTCTTTTGAGACTATGCGGGTTGCGGGAGCCTGGCGGATACCGAGGTTAGCGCCCGATCACGGGGTATACCTCGAGTGATGCAGGACCATGATTCGAGGAATACCTCATGCGGGTCCGTGTGTGACCTATGCGGAGCTGCGAGAGTTCGAGGATAGACGCGCATTGATATTGCGGGCGAGTGGCGGCCGATCATGTGGTGCGGTCAGAAATACCTCGGGATACGATTTGTGGTATTTTTGATGCTGTGGGTCTTAGTAGTCGGCTATGCCTTCGTACTTGCCGCACGGTTTTATTGTGATAACTTTGAGGCGTGAGTCACGACTTGACATATTTGCTTATTTGTTGTGAGCGTAGTTTGCTTATCATACATGTCTCCTTTATAGACTATTATGATTTCATTTATAGTATTTTTAGTTTCACATACTGCATTTTTGTTATCGACCTCCTTGAGGCTGCGTTCATGCCGCGAGTTGAGGTACACGATCGTTGATCCTAGCTCTCGAGTCACGATTTCGTTTGGGAAGCTCCGTTTCTCGGAGGCTTATCGGTGGTATAGTCCCCTCGTAGTAAGTGTTTACATTCAGGGGTTTGGCGGGCCATCGCCATTGTTGTCATATCATTCTTAGAGTGCAGAAATCTTGTTGTGGCGGGGTTTGTAAAAGGATTAAACTATTCATGTTGAAAAAGTTGTTATTTACATATATCTTAGAAAGGCAAGTTTTTCTCAGATTATTGTTTCATATTTCATAATATGTCTTGTATCGTTTTATGTTCCGCTGATTACTCTGATGTTGTATCACTAGGGTGCCCGGGGTAAGGCACCAGTCACGGGCCCGGAATCGGGTCGTGACATTCAACTTGGCAGGTGGATTTCGCCGAGAAGGTATGTGATTCTTCCTAAAGCATGATATTTTAAAATATATATATAGTACGGTAGACGTACACGTGTTAACTGAATAATACTTACGGCAATGTCTTTCGACTTAAGCCTGAATAATACTTACGGCAATGTCTTTCGACTTAAGCCTGAATAATCTTACGGCAATGTCTCGCGACTTAAGCCTGAATAATAAGGATCTGAAAGCATTTCAAAAGATTACTGAATCATTTTTAACAGAAGAGAACTAATTGGTTTTTAAAACAGAAGCTTAAGAGTTATACTAACTTTATGGGAAGTTAGGTATAACCACTTAAGAATGATAAAAGAAACAGTTTGCCTATGTGTTTATAATAGACTTATATTGATTTGTGAAAAGAATAAATAAGATGGTTTAATAAGTAGACATGATATGATGCTATGTGTGTTAGTGTCTTGTAACGTTTGTGTAAGAGAGTATCCTTGTTGTGCTTATGTTGTTTAACGATAAGTTGTTAGGTTAGTATAATATCACTCACCTCTTGACATATTACCGGGGGTTAAGCTGCCCTCCGATGCGGGGTAGACTCAGGCGGTCTGGGACCATGATTCGAGAATACCTCATGCGGGTCCAGGGGACCTATGCGGAGCTACGGGAGTTCCAGGTTAGTGTGTGGGGTTATACCTCATGCGGTCTATGTGGCCATGCGGACTACGAGTCGGGGCGATGCCGAGGAGTAGCTACCCTCGATGCGGGGTTATATACCTATGCGGGCCTATGTGAGTGGCCTATGCGGACTACGAGTCGAGATTAGGCTTGCGTGGTGATACTACGGGCAATTGGCCTTGATCATTCGCACCTAGAAAAGACCTTACTGTTTACCTATTGTTGCTCTTGTTTATGATGTGTACTATGTGCGATTACCTTGGTTGTTACATATATATGGCCGATTTTAAAAAAATGATATGTCTTCATTTAAGTACTTTCTGATTCGCATACTTAGTACTGTTATGCGACCTCCCCGGGGCTGCGTTCATGCGCGGTAAGGGCAAGCGGTGCTAGATCCGCATCCTTAGGATCTTTTGCGTTGGTGTCGAAGCTCCATCTTCTAGGGCTCTACTTTTGGGTATGCTCTCACTGTTGTAATTAGTTTTGTCTGATCGGGTATGGCGGGGCCTCCGCCATAGTTGTTTACTTTCCTAGAGTGCGTAGTCCTATTGTACATTTGGGATGTAGCGCAAAACTTGGGTTATTTATATATATATGCGAAAGGCAAGCTTTTCATCGATAAAGCGTGTCTCATTTTACAAGCTGTTTCATGTCTTGTTTTTATATTCCGATTACTACGATGTATGACTACTTGGGTGCGGGTAAGGCACGATCCACGCCCGGAGCAGTCGTGACAAAAGTGGTATCGAAGCGATTAATCCTCGGAAAGTGTCTACGACCGTATCTAGTAAGTCTTGATTATCGGTGTGTTGTGCACCACACCAATGTCGAGAGGCTATAGGATATTTAGGATTGGTTTCCATTCTTCTCATTACGAGATCGTGCCTTAGAAGGCGTGTTATAAGTCGGACCCTTCTAACATATCCCTTTTACATGATTATGCCTCGCGTAAGGCAACCGGGCGAGGGCAAAGCGGAGGCGCTAGTGGGACACCTAGAGTCACGAGGGCTCGGGCCCGATCTATACGAGACGGCGAGTTCTGACGCCGCCGACCCGAGGAGGTTTAGGGCGCGGCGGTGATGAGACCAGTACCTACACCTCCGATCCCGGCTGGAAGCGAGATGAGATGGGTTACAAGGAGATGGCGATTCACGGCGAGATCGTGGCGAACATGAGGCAGTGAATGCGGCGATTCAGTCCAGCCCGATCGTACCGTGGTTCACCCGGCGAGAGAGTTTGAGGCTACGAGACTTCACGAGTTGTAGCCCGCGAGTTTTCTTGGTGGCGGGAGGATGATCCGAGGAGTTCATCCGGCTACGAGGATTTTGAGAGTGATCGAGCGTCGGAGACCGAGTCCATGATCTTTGGTTCCCATAAATTGCGTGATACGCGATCGATTGGTTTGATTCATGGGAGTTATCGGGAGAGCAGCGTCCCCAACTACTTGGGATGAGTTCTCGGAGGCTTTCTCACTCACTTCTTGCCTCGCGGATGAGGCGCGGTGGCAATTTTTATTCTTGAGGCGAAGAGGGCCTTGTTAGCGATTACAATGTCGAGTTTGATTCATTGGCTCGATATGTCCCAGCGTTATTGAATATGGAGGATAGGGTGCCGCTACGTCACGGGCTAGATGACTATATGGTGAATCGTATGCGGGTGTTTCTCTTCAGGGTATGGACATTACCCGCATGCGAGCTCATGCTCTTGGATGTGAGGCGTGAGACCGGCGGGTTGTGACGGCAGCAGAAGACCGGGGCAGCGAGGTCTTTTGGTGGCTATCGTGGTGGCGGCCTCGGCCAGATTTGCACCACGGCCGGCTCGAGCACTCTGCACCATCCTCAGCCTGGCCAGATATTCGAGGGCGAACCGAGGCCCGGGACTTGAGCGTCGAGCGGCGAGTGCGGCGTCCGGGACCACCCGCCGGTGTGGCGATGCGGTAGATCCGCCGGGAGTTGTGGTGCTGCTACGAGCTTGTTTGATTGTGGCGGCGAGTCACTATGCGAGCTTGTCAGGCGAAGGCGATCTTGATGGTAAGTCGACTACGAGGTTCTTTTCGGTCTTCATCCCCTTCAGCTACTCGCCCGGAGGGCAGGGTACTCATGGACCAGCAGGTCGTGGCAGAGGTCGTGGTGCGGGTCCCAGTTCTAGCAGTCCTCGAACGCATTTATGCTTTGTCGGTAAAGCGGGATCGGAGGCCTCACCGATGTCGTCACGTACCTTATCGGTTCAGGTTTGATGTATATGCTTTGATAGATCGGGTTCTACTCTGTCCTATATATCTCCCTTGTTGCTAGTAGGATAGGGATAGAGCACGATTCCATAGACCCTTTTGAGGTAGCTACGCGATGGGTGATTCGGTGGTAGCTCGGCGGGTATCTGAGCTTGTCTGTGACCATTCTGATCGTCGGACCTGCCGACTTGATAGAGTTGGAGATGATTGACTTCAGCGTGATCATGGGGATGGATTGGCTAGCTTCTGCTACGCCAATGTAGACCGCAGAGAGAAAGTACGGTTCCGGTTTCTGAGTCGGTTGTTGAGTGGGAGGAGCACGGTATCGCGATGGGTAGGTTTATTTCCTACCTCAAGGCTAGGAAGATGGTGCGAAGGGTATATCTACCATCTCGTTCGGGTGTTTGATCACGAGGATGCAGTGCGATTTTGATCGATTCCAGAGTCGAGAGAGTTCCCGAGCGTGTTTCGACGACCTCCGGGTATCCTCACGAGAGGAGATTGAGTTTTGTATAGACATATTGCGGACACTCGGCTTATTTCCATTCCGCCATACGAGAATGGCTGCCGAGTTGAGAGAGTTGAAGGATCGGCAGGGATTTCTTTGGAGAAGGGCTTCATCGGGCCTAGTGTTTCTCCAGGAAGGCGCGTGTGTTCGTGAGGAAGAAGGGCGGGGCGCTGCGCATGTGTGTTGATTACGGCGGTGAACAAGGTGACCATTAAACAGATACCCCTTCCCGTGATTGATGATTTGTTCGACGATTGCGAGTGCGAGATGTTTCTCAAGATTGATCTGCGATCGGGCTATCATCAGTGCAGTCGAGAGGTGGATGTCCTAGAATTTGCATTCGGACGATGCGGGCATTATGAGTTCGGTCATGTCTTTTGGGTTGACCAATGCTCGGCGGTATTCATGGATTTGATGAACCGAGTGTTCAAACCATTTTGGACACGTTTGTGATAGTGTTCATTGATGATATCTTGGTTTATTCTCGCTCGAGCGAGCATGCGGAGCATTTGAGGCTTGTCTTGTGAGTTCTCGAGACAGCGATTGTACGCCAAGTTTTCCAAATGTGAGTTTTGGTTGACCGGTGGCTTTTCTTGGGCATATTGTGGTGATGGAATTCAGTGGATACGCCAAGATCGAAGCGCGTCGAGGACTTGGCCTGAACTACTACTCCGGCAGAGGTTCGCGATTTCGGGCCTTGCAGGATATTATCGGCGGTTCGTGGAGAAGTTTTCTTCTATCTACGCACCATTGACTAGGTGACTCGAAGGCGGCCAAGTTTGATGGTGATGCTTGTGGCGGGGTTTCGATTCTTTGAAAGAGAGGCGACGGCCGCCCGTTCTTACTCTTCCGAGAGGTCCAGCGGTTATGTTGTGTATTGCGATCGTCGGGCATCGGGTTGGGATGTGTGTTGATGCAGCATGGCAAGGTTATAGCGTATGCATCCCGACGGTGAAGAAACACGAGGAACTACCCCACGCGATTTGGAGTTAGCGGCGGTGATTCACGCCAAGATGCAGGCACTATTTGTATGGGGTTCATGTGGATATTTATCTGGACCACAAGAGCCTCGGTATATCTTCGGCGGAGGGAGTGAACTTACGGCGAGGCGGTGGTTAGAGTTTCTTAAGGATTACGATGTTGATATCTGTACCACCCGGGAAAGCCAATGTTGTGGCGGATGCTCTAGTCGTAGGTCGATGGGGAGCTTATCGGATGTGCGGCTAGAGAGGAGGACATGGTTCGTGATTTGCATCGATTAGCGAGCCTTGGTGTCCGTTTGATTGATTACGATAGCGGTGGGGTTGAGTTCGTGAGGTTGCCGAGTCTTCCATCGTCGAGGAGGTGAAGAGGCGATTCGAGGATCCGATTTTGACACGTTATCGTGATACAACTCTTCGTGAGGGCAAGGGTCGCTTGGTAGCACACGATGGGGTGCTAAGGTTTGAGGGCAAGTTGTGTGTTCCAGATGTTTCAGGACTTCGGCAGCAGGTTCTTGGGGAAGCACACAACGCGCGTTACTCTATCCATCCAGGGTCGACCAAGATGTACCACGACCTTAGATCTGTGTATTGGTGGGATGGCTTGAAGAGGGACGTTGCAGAGTTCGTAGCTCAGTGCCCATGTTGTCAGCAGGTGAAGGTAGAGCACCAGAGACCTGGTGGTTTGTTACAGACGATAGAGATCCCGACCTGGAAGTGGGAGGTGATCAACATGGACTTTGTCACGACCCGTTCCGGGGCCCGTGACTGGTGCCTTACCGGGGCACCCAAGTAGTCATACATCAGAGTAATCAGCGGAAACATAAAGCAAGACATGAAACAGTTTATAAAACAAGACACAGATTATGTGAGAAAACATCGCCTTTCGGCATATATATATAATCATGTTTTAGCAGTTACATCCGACACTGTACAGCATGACTACAGACCTCTAAGGAAATATACAACTATGGCGGGACAGGGCCCCGCCATACCCTGACTGTACAAAAACTATCTACAACAGGGAGATCATACCAAAAGTAGAGCCTCCGGAAGAGATGGAGCTCCTGACACCAACGTAGAGATCCTAAGGATGCGGATCTAGCACCTGCTTGCCCTTACCTGCGGCATGAACGCAGCCTCGAAGGTCGATACAACAGTACTAAGTATGCGAAACTGTAAAGTACTTAAATGAAAACATATCATTTTTAAAACCAGTTTACAAATATGTGTGAAACAACCAAGGAAACCGCACATAGTGCCACATCACAAACAAGAGCAACAATAGGTAATCTATGTCGTCTTGTCTAGGCTGCGAATGATCGAAGCAGGCCACTCGCCCACATCCTCATTCTGCAAGCCTAATCTCGGACTCGAGTCGCATAGGCCACTCGCGTGGGCCGCGTGAGGTATAACCCGCATCGGTAGCTACTCCTCGGCATCGATCCTGGACTCATTGTCGCGCATGGCCACATAGACCGCGTGAGGCATAACCCGCATACTAACACGGAACTCTCGTAGCTCGCGTAGGCCCACGGACCGCGTAGGGTATTCTCGAATCATGGTCCTGGACACTTTGAGTCTACCCGCGTCGGAGGCGACAACCTCGGTATCATCTCAAGAGGTGAGTGATAGTACACTAACATAACAACTTATCTTTAAACAACATAAGTACAACAAGGATACTCACTTATACAAGCGTTACAAGGTACTAACACACATAGCAACATGTCATGTCTACTTATCAAACCATCTTATTATTCTTTTCACAATTTCATATAAGTCTTAGAAATACATAGGCAACTTGTTTCTTTTATCAATCTTAAGTGGTTATACTTAGCTTCCCATAAAGCTAGTATAACTCTTAAGCTTCATTTGAGAAACCAATTAATTCTCTTACGTAAAAAATGGTTGATAGTCCTTTTGAAATGTTTTGATTCTTTATTATTCGGCTTAAGCGTGAGGCATTGCGTCACGTATTATCAAGGCTTAAGCCGTGAGGCATTGCCGTAAGTATTATTCGATTAACACGTATGCGTCTACCGTACTATATACATATTGTAAAATATCATGCTTTAGGAAGAATCACATACCTTCTGAAATCCACACAAGTCGAGTATGTCGCGTATGAGAAGAATCGACCTATAATAGTCACATATATCTATCAAAGTCTAGACTATTACGTAGGTCATTCTAAGCAGAGGGTCCTCAATTCTACGGAAAGTCGGGCAGCACAACCCTACGGTGAGCTATATAAGTCTCGTGAAAACAGATCCCATGTAAGTCTGAGTTCGTATATTCTTCTTTTATACCCTTCTAAGGTGTTACAGTTCAATTCTATTCCTTAATAACCTTCTAAGTATTTATACTTATTCTTATTCTACAACATGAAGTATTCTCTAATTCAAAAGAGGGTTAGGATTAGTTACCTCGGTAAGCCCAATAATATCCTAGAAAAGTCGCACTGAGCAAGGTTTTGCTCTAAGTTGTATGCTCGAGAAACCTTAGAAGTTCTTCTCAACTTCTTCTAAGTCGGAAGGTAGTGGGGCTAGGGTATTTGGGCTCTATAACAATACATTAAGGCACCTTTTCTACCAAGGGAGGGGGTAGGTTTGGCTAGGCTAGGGGGTGGGGTAGCCTCGGCCAAGCTTCTCAAGGGGAGGGGGGGGGTGTGTTGGACGAATTGCTTACAAAGGGAGAGGGAAGGATTTTTAGACTTGGAAAGCTTTTGTGGATGAAGAACTCTTCATCTCACGAGGGGTATTTATAGGTCAAGACATGGCCAACCAATGGCCAAGATTTAGCCAAGTGCTAGGCAAGTGTAAGGTCAAGATTAGGGCAAGTGTACCTAGCCAACTTGCACACAAAATATCTAACCAACTTTATGACAAGGATGGTCATCCATTCGCCCTATTGCGTGACAAGTCCACCAATGAGAGGGTGGCAAGTGTCGCCTCTCGTTGGTCCAAAGTGTTACGTCTCTCGGAAAAATCCAAAAATTAGAAATGACATAGTCGAATTTATCCTACGAAGGCGTGGAAACGTTTAGTCGGAAAAGCTGCTTGTGAGTTGTGCCTAAAAATCGTCAAGGCCTAACTTTAAGACCAAACTTTTCAGACGTATTCCTTTACGTACATACTGGAAATACGGTATAACATTCTCCTCCTAGAAACATTCGTCGAATGTTCCTTCCCAAACAGATAACGATAAGGTTCTTCAAAACTTAAGCGGTTTGCAAAAAGCCACACACGGCCATAAACAACACTTAGGCATAAATGATAATGAAGATTTACAAGTAGGAAAGTGAATTACGGAGGGTGGGAGCGGTGAGGATATACGCCTCATGTCCTCCTCGGCTTCCCGTCATCTCCTCCACGAGCTCGTTCGCCACAAGACTTTGTGGAAGCCACGTCCTTCGTCGCAGACGCCTAACTCGACGATCGATTATCGCTATGGGAATCTCCTCATACGATAACCCCCGGTCACTGGACATCGTCAATCGGATGTACCTAGATGGATCCCGATACATCTCTCCGGATAGAAACGTGAAACACGGATGCCGCGCCTCCGGTCGGACGGCAGATCCAACTCATAGCAACCTTGCCTACCTGCGGACAATGCGAAACGGCCCAATGTACCTTGGTGAGTTTCCTTCTTCCCGAATCTCATCACACCGCCATGGGTGACACCTTCAGAAAACCCAATCATCAATCGCAAACTCCGGATGTCGACGACGATGATCTGCATCGATACGATCGACTCGGTATCGATAGCGCCTCGGATAAGCTTCACCTTATCCATCGCTGCTGCACCAAATCTGGTCCCACTTTGCACCTCGCCACTCGAACCAACCTATAGGCGATCTGCACTTCCTCCATACAAGGCCTCATAAGGCGCCATCGAATCTTTGGGTGGTAGATATTATTATACGCGAACTCAACTAGAGGCAAATGATCCTCCCAACTACCATCGAAGTCAATAACACGGGCTCGCAGATATCCTCGCAGTCCGGATAGTGCGCTCTGCTGTCCGTGCATGCGTGGATGAAATGCGATGCTCGAGGCTCACTGCGTCCTAAACCCCTGGAAGGACCTCGGAAGTTGGCGTAAACCGGGCTCCTGCATGCGATATGATCAAGTAGGGACTCATGCGATCGACGATCTCGGATGTAAAGTCGGCATAATCCTCGGTAGAAAAAGTCGTCTGACGGGAAGAAAGTGGGCTGATTTCGTCACCGTCGGCGATAACCCATATAGAATCATGTCTCCGAGTGCGAGGTAATCTGTGATGAAGTCCATGTTGATTACCTCCACTTCCAGTCGGGATCTCTATCGCTGTAATAAACCACGGTCTCACGGTGCTCTACCTTCACTGCGACAACACGGGCCGAGCTACGAACTGCAGCGTCCTCTTCAAGCCATCCCACCAATACACGGATCTAAGGTCGTGGTACATCTTGGTCGACCGGATGGATAGAGTAACGTATTTGTGTGCTTCCCCAAGAACCTGCGAAGTCACGAAACATCCGGAACACAACCTGCCCTCAAACCTTAGCACCCGTGGTGCTACCTCAAAAGGACCGCTTGCCTCACGAAGAGGCGTATCACGATATCGAATCAAAGTGGATCCTCGAGCTGTTGCCTCTTCACCTCCTCGATGATGGAAGACTCGGCAACCTCGCGAACTCTAACCCCATTGCTATCGAATCAATCAAGCGGACACGAGGCTCGCTGGCGGTGCAAATTACGAACCATGTCCCTTCTCTAGCGCACATCGATAGGCTCCCATCGACCTACGACTAAGGGCATACGCCACAACATTGGCCTTGCGGGTGGTACAGGATGTCCACATCGTAATCCTTAAGCAACTCTAACCACCGTCTGCGCGTAAGTTCAGCTCCTGGTGAAGATATCTTGGAGGCTCTTGTGGTGCGTAAAAATATCCACGTGAACCCCATACAAATAGTGCCTCGGATCTTGGCGTAAATCACGGTGCCCGACTCCAAATCATGGGTGGGGTAGTTCCTCTCGTGTTTCTTGGTGTCGGGATGCATATGCTATAACTCTGCCATGCTGCATCAACACACATCCCAACCCGATGCGGCGCATCACAATACGACATAACCATCGGACCTCCGGAAGAGTAAGAAGCGGGGCGGTCGTCGATCTCTCTTTCAAAGAATCGAAACCACGCTCCAAGCATCAGTCCATCAAACTTGCCGCCTTACGAGTCGGCCTAGTCAATGGTGCGAGATAGAAGCAAACTTCTCCACGAACGCCGATAATACCTGCAAGGCCCGAGCTGCGAACCTCGCCGGAGTAGTAGGTCTAGGCCAAGTCTGGCCGCCTCGATCTTGGCGTATCAACTCGAATGCCATCAGCCCGACAATATGCCCAAGAAACGCCATCAAGTCAACCAAAACTCACATTTGGAAAACTTGGCGTACAAGCTGCAGTCTGGAGAAGCTGTCGGCCTGATCCTCAAATGCTCGCATGCTCTCGCTCTGGCGAGAATAAACCAAGATATCATCAATGAACACTATCACAAGCGTGTCCAAAAATGGTTTGAACACTCGGTTCATCAAATCCATGAATACCGTCGGAGCATTGGTCAACCAAAGACATGACCACTGAACTCATAATGCGTCTGGGTCGGAATGCGATCCTAGGGACATCCACCTCTCGACTCGCACTGATGATAGCGATCGCAGATCAATCTTGGAAAACATCTCGCACCACACTGGGTCGAACAAATCATCAATCCTAGGAAGGGGTATATGTTCTTAATGGTCACCTTGTTCTTGCCTGTAATCAACACATGCGCGGCGTCCGTCCTTCTTCACGAACAATACTGGCGCTCCCGGGGAGAAACACTAGGCCTAATGAAGCCCTTCTCTAGCAAATCCCTAAAGTGATCCTTCACTCTCTCAACTCGGCGGGTGCCATTACGTATGGCGGAATGGAAATAGCCGAGTATCGCAACACATCTATACAAACTCGATCTCCTCTCGGGAGGATACGGGAGGTCATCCGGAAACACGTGCGGGAACTCGTGACTCTTCGGGCCAGCGGAAAATCTGGTACCGCAGCTTGATATCAAACACCCGAACGAGATGGTAGATATACCTTCCTCGCACCATCTTCCTAGCCTTGAGGTAGGAAATAAACCTACCCTCGGCGATACCGTGCTCCTCCCACTCAACAACCGGCTCGCCGAAGCGGAACCGCACTATTCTCTCTGCGGTCTACATTGGCGTAGCGGGCTAGCCAATCCATCCCCATGATCACATCAAGTCAATCATCTCCAACTCTATCAAGTCGGCGAGTGCGGCGATCGTAAATGATCACAGGACAAGCTCTATATACCCGCCGAGCTACCACCGAATCACCCATCGGCGTAGCTACCTCGAAAAGGTCTATGGACTCGGGCTCTATCCCATCCTACTAGCAACAAGGGAGATATATAGGGCCAGTAGAACCGGATCTATCAAAGCATACACATCAAACCCGAACCGATAAGGTACTGTGGCGACATCGGTGAGGCCTCACGATCTGTCGGTGGACAAAGCATAAATGCGGTTCGAGGACCGCTAGAATCGGACGAGCCACGGCCTGCCGCGACCTGGCGACCCATGAGCACCACGCCTCGGGCGAGTAATCGTAGGAGATGATGAAGCGGCAGCGAGAACTGAAGGTGAGCCCTACCACCGTAGCCCCGGTCGGACGGTCCCTCGCAAAGTGACCTGCTGGCCACAGCGTAACAAGCTCCAAAAGTAGTACCACACTTCGTAATGGGATCTACGCATCGGCCACACCGGGTGGTCCCGTCGGCGATACCTCTGCTACCACGGGCGTCCGAAGCCACAGGGCCTGCAGTGCGCCCTCAGCGTGGGTGCCGAGGGCGGTGCGGGAGTGCTCTGTCTTTGGCCGTGGTGCGAATCTAGGCTATTCTTGAGGCCGCCACCACGATAACCACGGAAGACCCTCCGTCACGGCCTTAACCTGCTGGCGTCCCACTCGTCGACCTCTGCGCTCGCCGCATCAGGCGTGAGCTGCATGCGGGTAATGTCCATACCGGTGGAGAAACCCCGCATACGACTTCGGCCATATAGTCGTCTAGCGGTGACATAGCGGTGCACCTATCCTCCATATCTGCTGCAATCTGGGACATATCGAGCCAATGAATCAAACTCGACATTGTACTCCTGACGGTCGTCCTCTGCGCCTCGATGGTAAAAATCTATCGGCCGCGCCCTCGCTCATGTGGAGGCAAGAAGTGAGTGAGAAAGCCTCCGAGAACTCATCCCAGTAGGCTGGGGACGCGTGCTCTCCCGGGATAACTCCCATGAATCAAACCAATCATTGCGGTATCACGCGGCCTATGTGAACCAAAGATCACGGACTCGGTCTCCGGCATACGATCACTCTCAAAATCCTCTGAAGGCGACGGATGAACTCCTGCGGATCATCCTCGGCCTCGATCCATAAAACTCCGGTGCTCTGGCTCAAGAAGTCTCGTAGCCTCAAACTCTCGCCTCGGGTGAGCAACGGGTGCGGCCGTGGCTGGGCCAGGCTGAAGGCTGCCGCGTCCAGCCTCCTCGTATCGGGCCACAACTTTAGCCAATAGCTGGGCCATCTCCTTGTACCCTAACTCCTCCGCCCCAGGCTGTGGGACAGGAGGTGTGGGTATTGTGGTCTCTGCTAGGGCTGGCGGCGTCATAGAACTTGCCGTCTCTGGTATAGACTGGGCCTGAGCCCTCGTGACTCTGGGTGTCCTGCTAGCAGCTCCTCGCTTTGCCTTGCCGCCGGGCCGGGTTGCCTTACGTGGAGGCATAATCGTACGGAAAGGAATACGTTAGAGGGTCCAACCTATAACACGACTCTAAAGCACGATCTCGGAATGAGAAGAGCGGAAACCAATCCTAAATATCCTATAGCCTCACGATTATTGGTGTGGTGCACAACACCGATAATCAAGACTACTAGATACGATGCAGTAGACACTTTCCGAGGATTAAGCGCTCGATACCACTTTTGTCACGACCCGTTCGGGGCGTGGTCGTGCCTTCAGGGCACCCAGTAGTCATACATCGAGTAATCGTGAAACATAAAGTAAGACATAAACGATTTATAAAACAAGACACAGATTATGTGAAAACATCGCCTTTCGGCGTATATATATAATCATGTTTTAGCGATTACATCCGATTTTGTACAACATGACTACAGACCTCTGAAATATACAACTATGGCGGGACGGGGCCACCATACCACGATACAAAAACTATCTACAACAGGGAGATCATACAAAAGTAGAGCCTCGGAAGAGATGGAGCTGCAGACACCAACGTATAGATCCTAAGGATGCGGATCTAGCACCTGCTTGCACGTACCTGCGGCATGAACGCAGCCCCCCGAAGGAGTTCAGTACTACAGGTACTAAGTATGCGAAACTGTAAAGTACTTAAATGAAAACATATCATTTTTAAAACCGGTTTACAAATATGTGTGAAACAACGAGGAAACCGCACATAGTGCCACATCACAAACAAGAGCATCAATAGGTATCTGTAATACGTCTTGTCTAGGCTGCGAATGATCGAAACCGGGCCACTCGCCCACATCCTCATTCTGGAAGCCTAATCCTGGACTCGGTCCGCATAGGCCACTCGCGTGGGCGCGTGAGGTATAACCCGCATCGAGGTGCTACTCCTCGGCATCGTCCTGGACTCGTTGTCCGCATGGCCACATAGACCGCATGAGGCATAACCCCGCATACTAACCTGGAACTCTCGTAGCTCCGCATAGGCCCCCTGGACCCGCATGAGGTATTCTCGAATCATGGTCCCAGACCGCCTGAGTCTACCCCGCATCGGAGGGCAGCTTAACCTCCGGTATCATCTCAAGAGGTGAGTGATAGTACACTAACATAACGACTTATCTTTAAACAACATAAGTACAACAAGGATACTCACTTATACAAACGTTACAAGGTACTAACACACATAGCAACATGTCATGTCTACTTATCAAACCATCTTATTATTCTTTTCACAATTTCATATAAGTCTGTTAGAAATACATAGGCAACTTGTTTCTTTTATCAATCTTAAGTGGTTATACTTAGCTTCCCATAAAGCTAGTATAACTCTTAAGCTTCTGTTTGAGAAACCAATTAATTCTCTTCTGTAAAAAATGGTTCAGTAGTCCTTTTGAAATGTTTTCAGTTCTTTATTATTCAGGCTTAAGCCGTGAGGCATTGCCGTACGTATTATTCAGGCTTAAGCCGTGAGGCATTGCCGTAAGTATTATTCAGTTAACACGTATGCGTCTCACCGTACTATATACATATTGTAAAATATCATGCTTTAGGAAGAATCACATACCTTCCGTGAAATCCACCGCCAAGTCGAGTATGTCGCATGAGAGAATCACCTATAATAGTCACGATATCTATCAAAGTCTAGACTATGCAGAGGTCATTCTAAGCAGAGGGTCCTCAATTCTACGGAAAGTCGGGCAGCACAACCCTACCGGTGAGCTATATAAGTCTCATTTGTGAAACAGTCACATGTAAGTCTGATTCGTATATTCTTCTTTTATACCCTTCTAAGGTGTTACAGTTCAATTCTATTCCTTAATAACCTTCTAAGTATTTATACTTATTCTTATTCTACAAGTAAGTATTCTCTAATTCAAAAGAGGGTTAGGATTAGTTACCTCGGTAAGCCCAATAATATCCTAGAAAAGTCGCACTGAGCAAGGTTTTGCTCTAAGTTGTATGCTCGAGAAACCTTAGAAGTTCTTCACAACTTCTACTAAGTACTAAGGTATTTGGGGTAGGGTATTGTGGGCCTTCTAACAATCCAAGAAGAGAACTTTTCTACCAAGGGAGGGGGTAGGTTTCGGCTAGGCTAGGGGTGGGGTAGCCTCGGCCAAGCTTCTCGAGGGAGGGGGTGTGTTGGACGAATTGCTTACAAAGGGAGAGGGAAGGATTTTTAGACTTGGAAAGCTTTTGTGGATGAAGAACTCTTCATCTCAAGAGGGGTATTTATAGGTCAAGACATGGCCAACCAATGGCCAAGATTTAGCCAAGTGCTAGGCAAGTGTAAGGTCAAGATTAGGGCAAGTGTACCTAGCCAACTTGCACACAAAATATTTAACCAACTTTATGACAAGGATGGTCATCCATTCGGCCCTATTGCCGTGACAAGTCCACCAATGAGAGGGTGGCAAGTGTCGCCCTCTCGTTGGTCCAAAGTGTTACGTCTCTCGGAAAAATCCGCAAAAATTAGAAATGACATAGCCGGAATTTATCCTACGAAAGTCGTGGAAACGTTCGTCGGAAAAGCTCGCTTTGTGAGTTGTGCCTAAAAATCGTCCAAGGCCTAACTTTAAGACCAAACTTTTTGTACGTATTCCTTTACGTACATACTCTGGAAATACGGGGTATAACAGACTTCATCACAGGATTACCTCGCACTCAGAGGAGACATGATTCTATATGGGTTATCGTCGACAGGCTGACGAAATCAGCCCACTTTCTTCCCGTCAGGACGACTTTTTCGGCTGAGGATTATGCCAGACTTTACATCCGAGAGATCGTCGATCGCATGGAGTCCCTATTTCGATCATATCGCAGAAGAGCCCGATTACGCTAACTTCCGGAGGTCTTTCCGAAGGGTTTAGGACGCAGTGAGCCCGAGCATCGCATTCCATCCACGAGCAGACGGACAGCAGAGCGCACTATCCGCACTCGAGGATATCTGCGAGCTTTGTGTTATTGACTCGAGGGTAGGGAGGATCATTTGCCTCTAGTTGAGTTTGCGTACAATAATAGCTACCACTCCAGATTCGGACGCCTTATGAGGCATTGTATGGGAGGAAGTGCGGATCGCCTATAGGCTGGTTCGATGTGGGCGAGTGCGATTAGTGGGACCAGATTTGGTGCGTGCGATGGATAAGGTGAAGCTTATCCAGAGAGGTTCGGCGACAGCTCAGAGTCGACAAAAGTCATATGCAGATCATCGTCGTCGGCATCTGGAGTTCGAGGTTCATGATTGGGTTTTCCTAAAGGTGTCACCCATGAAGGGTGTGATGAGATTCGGGAAGAAGGGGAAACTCAGCCCAAGGTACATTGGGCCGTATCAGATTGTCCGCAGGGTAGGCAAGGTTGCCTATGAGTTGGATCTGCCGTCCGATCTGGAGGCAGTGCATCCGGTGTTTCATGTTTCTATGCTGAGGAGATGTATCGGGGATCCATCTAGAGTGCATCCGATTGACGATGTCCAGGTGACCGAGGGGTTATCGTATGAGGAGGTTCCCATAGCGATAATCGATCGTCAGGTTAGGCGTCTGCGGACGAAGGACGTGGCTTCCGTCAAAGTTCTGTGGCGGAACGAGCTCAGGGAGGAGATGACGTGGGAAGCTGAGGAGGACATGAGGCAGAAGTATCCTCACCTATTCCCCACACCTCCAGGTAATTCACTTTCCTACTTGTAAATTTTCATTATCGTTTATGCCTAAGCGTTGTTTTGTGGCCGTGTGTGGCATTTGCAACTGTTTAAGTTATGAAGAATCTTATCGTTATCTGTCTTGGGAAGGAACATTCGGGACGAATGTTTCTAAGGAGGGGAGAATGTTATACCCCGTATTTCCAGAGTATGTACGTAAGGGAATACGTACAAAAGTTTAGCCTTAAAGTTTAGGCACTAGACGTTTTTTTTGGGCACAACTCACAAAACGAATAGTTTTCCGACGAAACGTTTCCACAGCTTTCGTAGGGTAAATTCCGGCTATGTCATTTCTAATTTTTGCGGATTTTTCCGAGAGACGAAACATTTTGGACCAACGGGAGGGCGACACTTGTCACCCTCCAATTGATGGATGTGGGGCGGCATTAGGCCGAATTGGAGTGTCCAATTTTGTCAAGTAGTTGGTAGGATATTTTGTGTGCAAGTTGGCTAGGTACACTTGCCCTAATCTTGACCTTACACTTGCCTAGCACTTGGCTAAATCTTGGCCATTGGTTGGCCATGTCTTGACCTATAAATACCCCCTTAAGATGAAGAGTTCTTCATCCACAAATTCCTTTCCAAGTCTTGAAAATCCTTCTCCTCTCCCTTAAGCCTTTTCGTCCAAACACCTCCCCCCCCCCCCTTGAGAAGCTTAGCCGAGGCTAATCCCCCCCTAGCCTAGCCGAAATCTACCCCCCCTCCCTTGGTAGAAAAGTTGCCTTCTAGTATTGTTATAATGCCCAAAATACCCTAGCCCAAATCCCTTAGTACTTAGTAGAAGTTGTGAAGAACTTCTAAGGTTTCCTTGGAGCTATCGGAGCGTACAACTTAGGAGCTAAGCCTTGCTCCGGATTGACTTTTATCTAGGATATTATTGGGCTTACCAAGGTAAATAAACTTGTCCTTCTTTTGTAATTAGAGAATACATACTGTAGAAGTATAGAAATAAGTATAAATACTTAGAAGGATATTAAAGAATAGAATTGAACTATTATCACAGTAGAAGGGTTTTAAAAGAAGAATAACTGAACCATACTTACTTAGGACTGTTTTCACAGTAGACTTGAGTAGCTCACCGGGTAGGGAAGTGCTGCCCGATTTTCCGTAGGATATAGAACCCTCTGCTTAAGACTGTTTGCAAAGTAGTCTGAACGTTGATAGACGTGTCTGACTATTATAGGCTGATTCTCTGCGCGCGACATATTCAACTTGGCAGGTGGATTTCGCCGAGAAGGTATGTGATTCTTCCTAAAGCATGATATTTTAAAATATATATATAGTACGGTAGACGTACACGTGTTAACTGAATAAAACTTACGGCAATGTCTTTCGACTTAAGCCTGAATAATACTTACGGCAATGTCTCGCGACTTAAGCCTGAATAATAAGGATCTGAAAGCATTTCAAAAGATTATCAATCATTTTTATGAGAAGAGAACTAATTGGTTTTAAAGCGAAGCTTAAGAGTTATACTAGCTTTATGGGAAGTTAGGTATAACCACTTAAGAATGATAAAAGAAACAGTTTGCCTATGTGTTTATAATAGACTTATATTGATTTGTGAAAAGAATAAATAAGATGGTTTAATAAGTAGACATGATATGATGCTATGTGTGTTAGTGTCTTGTAACGTTTGTGTAAGAGAGTATCCTTGTTGTGCTTATGTTGTTTAACGATAAATTGTTAGGTTAGTATAATATCACTCACTCTAGACATATTACAGGGGTTAAGCGCCTCCGTCTGGGGTAGACTCGGTGATGCAGGACCATGATTCGAGAATACCTCATGCGGGTCGAGGACCTATGCGGAGCTCTGGGAGTTCCAGGTTAGTGTGCGGGGTTATACCTCATGCGGTCTATGTGGCCATGCGGACTACGAGTCCAGGACGATGTCGAGGAGTAGCTACCATCGATGCGGGGTTATATACCCTATGCGGGCCTATGTGAGTGGCCTATGCGGACTACGGGAGTCCAGGATTAGGCTTGCATGGTGATACTACGGGCAATTGGCCCTGCTTCGATCATTCGCAGCCTAGAAAAGACCTGTTACAGTTTACCTATTGTTGCTCTTGTTTATGATGTGGCACTATGTGCGGTTACCTTGGTTGTTACATATATGTAAACTGATTTTAAAAAAATGATATGTCTTCATTTAAGTACTTTACAGTTTCGCATACTTAGTACCTGTTATCGACCTCCTTGAGGCTGCGTTCATGCCGCGGTAAGGGCAGCAGTGCTAGATCCGCATCCTTAGGATCTTTGCGTTGGTGTCGGGATCTCCATCTTCTAGGAGGCTCTACTTTTGTATGCTCTCCTCGTTGTAATTAGTTTTGTCGATACAGGTATGGCGGGCCCTGTCCCGCCATAGTTGTTTACTTTCCTAAGTGCAGGTAGTCCTATTGTACATTTGGGATGTAACTGCAAAACTTGGGTTATTTATATATATATGCCGAAAGGCAAGCTTTTCATCAGATAAACTGTGTCTCATTTTACAACTGTTTCATGTCTTGTTTTTATATTCCGCTGATTACTCTGATGTATGACTACTTGGGTGCCCGGGTAAGACACCAGTCACGGGCCCCGGAACGGGTCGTGACACGGCCCTACGTGACCAAATCCATAACAATAAATTTCCATAATGATAATACATTTCATAATCCTCAAATAATGCATTTTGAGAATCTAATTCTCACCAACGAACATTTCCTTTCCGACATTCGGAAGATTTCCCGTCGGAAAAACAATTCTTTCTTTCGTACCAATTTTCAAGTCTTGCGTTCTCGCGTCTATTCTCTTATTCATGTCCTGGAATTACGGGTGTAACACAAAGGACACTGAAGTTCTAACAGTAAATTTCTGAGCCAACGAATCTCAGCTACCACATTTGCAACGTCTATGTACTCAGCCTCGGCACTGGAATGAGATAGGGTAGCCTATCGCTTGGCAGACCAAGAAATTAGATTATCCCCTAAAAATACACAAAAGCCGGAGGTAGAGCGTCGCTTGTCCGGACACCCTGCCTAATCTGCATCTGTATAAGATAGCAACTTGTTTGGTGCATAGGGGTATAGGTGCAAACCATAATCAAGTGTGCCCTTAATGTATCTGATGATACGCTTAAGAGCAGTGAAATGAGAATCCCTGGGGGCATGCATGAAGAGGCATACCTGGTGAACAACATAAGCAATGCCAGGCCTGGTGAATGTGAGATACTGAAGTGCGCCTGCAAGACTCCTATACAGAGTAGGGTCGGATACTGGAGCACCATCCATTACACTGAGCTTAGATTTCAAATCAACTGGAGTAGGTGAAACTTTGCAATTCGCCATCTTATCCCTGTACAGGATCTCCTCTGCATACTTACGCTGACACAAGAACGTGTGATTGGCAGACCTGGTCACTGATATCCCCAAAAAGTAACCCAGCTTCCCCAAATCAGTCATTGCAAATTCAGACTTAAGCAAGGAAATAATCTCATTTTTCAATCCATCGGAGGAGGCAGTGAGAACAATATCATCCACGTAAAGTAATAAGTAAGTAGTGCTACTGTCACGACCTAACCCCGGGCCCGCGACTGGTGCCCTACCTGGGCACCCCTTACAGGTATACATCAGAGAATAGCAGCGGAACATACATAAACTCATAAAATACTAGACATTAAATATCAACAGGCTAGCCGATAAGGCCACCTTCAGTGAAATATACATAACCCAAAAAAAATAGTTACATCATTGTTCTTACAATCCAATCCACAAGATATGACTACAGACCTCTAAGAATAACAACTGTGATGGGACAGGGCCCCGCCATACCCCTGAATGTACATAAATCTACAACATCAGGGAAACCGTACCAAAAGACAAGCCTCCGGAGAAATGGAGCTTCTTACAACTGATCAGTGATCCTAAGAGTAAGGATCCACCACCTGCTTAACCCTACATGCGGCATGAACGCAACCCCCTAGGAAAGGGGGTCAATACAAAATATGTACCAAGTATGTAAAACTGGAAATACTGTAATTACATCATAAGTCTAAAATAAAGCTGGAGACATGTATGATAATCAAATTAACAGTATATTGTTCCTTACTAACAATGAGACAAATAAGAGTATATTTTACCGTTTAAAAGTAGGAAGGTTATGATCATTACAGGGCTACCTGCCCGTAATACCATTTGCAATCCTATTCCTGGGAATTTAACCCGCATGGGAATCGAACCCGCATAGATCACGTGGACCCGCAATGAGTATATGTAAATACTCGCATCATGGAGAGCTAGCCCACGGAATAGTCATGGGAATTTAACCCGCATAGGAATTGAACCCGCATAGGTCACGTGGACCCGCAATGAGTATATGTAAATACCCGCATCATGGAGAGCAAATCCACATAATAAAACAATATCAATGGAATTTAACCCGTACCATAACATTATGATTGTCGGCCCTCAAGTGAGGGACGCGGTGATATGGAAATATAATACTTGCCCGAATGTCTATCGAGAGCAACATATGCAACCTAAAATCATTTAGGACTCTCATTAGATTTAATATAAATCACCTATCATTTTATAAGACTCAAGACACTAGTATGTCATGTCAAATCATGGAATTTAACCCCAAGTACTATACCTTTAGAAATTTAAACCCAAGCTTTTAAGAACATCAAGAAATTCTACTTTCACAACCTAGGCAACACATGCCTATAAATTAAATATACCAGTCTCTTAACTTTCCATAAAACCGTCATAACTAACTTCTCATAAAGCCGTTATAACTCTTTATGTTTTAGACAATTAAGGCAGTTTCATCTCTTAAACACAAGTGAGTTAATTCTCTAACTCAACCAAACTTAGAAATTCTTAGATTAAGGCAATGATATCAAAATGAAACCGAATTCCTTTAAAACTCGTACGTCCACCGTACTATATAGTTGTAAAACTCATGCTCAAAAGATAAAGAAAGTTCTACATACCTCGTCGGTTCAATCCACTTGCTAAGTCAAATATGTCGTACGTAGTATGTCAACCTATAATGACCATAATACGTCTATCAACTTCTAGTTTCAAACGTAGAATATTCTAAGTGTAGAGTCACTTATTCTACGGAAAATCGGACAACACTTCCTTTGTTTCTACGTACTTTTCCACCTTTTTCAAGGCCCGAATTCAATAACCAAACATGTCACATTTAAGGCTCAACACATCAACCAATCAAAGGGGATTACACGCCTTACAGGACGTGTAAAATTCTGTCCCACAATTAATACCAAGTAATTCAATAGCCAATGCCATTCTCGGCCATAATATACAACAATGCAAAGTCTTATCCAATTCCTTTTCAATCCAAGTTGTTTAGTCTAACATGTTATATAGCCGCAATCGATTATAACCACTACAATCTTCTATTAGATAACATGCGACGATTATAACTATCGACCAAATTGTATTTCAATTTCAATGGCTAACAAGGTCATTTTCGGATTTAGGCTTCCAATATCCATAACACTTATAAATCTCTAATACATATATCTCATGTTTGTTAAAATGTATAACTACAACAACATGAACTCTTATAACACTAAGAGGACAATATTGTTACCTTGACAAACCTTAATCCAACTCCAAGATTCAAAGTCGCTCCTTAGCAACTTAGCTCCTTTCCTTCACGCTCCAATCCGCTATTTGAAGTCTTTAGAAGTTCACAAACAACTTTCCTTCAATTTCCAAACAAAACCTATGAAAGCGACTTAGGTTTTCACCTTGCGACTAATGTAAAAATGTGGTTTTTCAGGATCTTTCTATTGAGATAACCTTACAACACCCTTAGAAACCTTGGTTTAAAGTATTGTGAATTACGAACCACAAACGAAAATTTTTGTCTTTCAAAGAGAACCTAACCGGAGAGCTTCAAGAACAAGAACAATATTTTCTTGAAATTTTTTCTAAGTGTTGAGCTAGTCTTGCTACTTAGGATGAATATATAATAACATGAAGGGTCAAGATTACAACACATGTTGGGTTTGGATGAATGAGACTTAAATATCTAGTCAAGTGGCTTATTGACATAGTCAAATATATCAAGCTTGAGCTTGTCAAGACTTGATCATCTTAGCTTAGGTCAAATGACCTATTTGCCCTTGGTCTAATTCGACCAAGACCATCCAGGGGTGACACGTGTCACCCTCCCATTCGTCGTAATATTTCGTTTCCCGATATTTCCATAATTCCAATAAAATTCTACAAGTCTCAAATGTTAACGTCCTAATTCTTAGGTACGTTCTTATATACATGTTTTGGGATGACGGGGTATAACATTCTTCCCCCCTTAGAAACATTCGTCCCCGAATGTTCTTTCGGAGCCAATCTAATAGATAGCGACATAGTCTCCTTTAACTACGCCAACATACCAAATTATGCCACACACGGCCACATAACATCACTTAAGCAAAAACGTCAATTAAAACTGACAAGTAAGGGAAAAGGATTACCTGAAGGTGTAGGGAATAAGTGAGGATACTTATTCATTATGTCCTCCTCTGCTTCCCAAGTCATCCCATCTCTATTATCATTCCGCCACAAGACTTTGACGGAAGCCACATCCTTGGTCCGCAGTCGCCTGACCTGGTGATCGAGTATCGCTATGGGACTCTCCTCATACGATAATCCCTCTGTCACCTGGACCTCGCTAGCTGGGAAAACTCTCGATGGATCTCCGATACACTTCCGCAACATAGATAGCAGATCCAACTCATAGGCAACCTTGCCTACTCTACGGATGATCTGGTAAGACCCAATGTACCTTGGGCTAAGTTTCCCCTTCTTTCCGAACCTCATCACACCCTTCATGGGTGATGTCACGACCCGAACCCGGACTCGCGACTGGTGCCCTACCTGGGCACCCTTACAGGTATTCATCAGAGATAATCAGCGAAACATACATAAACTTAACAGAAAAATAAATAACAGGCTAGCCGATAAGGCCACATTCCAAAAATATACACGTAACCCAAAAATCAATTATCTTTTTTTTTTCTTTACACAACCCAATCCACAAGATATGACTACAGACCTCTAAGAATTTTGACATAACAACTGTGACGGGACAGGGCCCCGTCATACCCCTTAATGTACATAAATCTACAACCTCAGGGAACTGTACCAAAATACAAAGCCTCCGAAATAATGGAGCTTCCCAACCAGCTGAACAGAGATCCTAAGGGCAAGGATCACCAACCTGTGTACCTAACACCTGCGGGCATGAACGCAGCCCCCCGAAGGGGGTCAGTACAACAGGTACCGAATATGGAACGAAAATAAGGTACAGTTAACAAATCATAACTGTACAAAAGAATGACAGGGGCAAGTATAAAAGTAAATGCCAGATCCTACCGTGCCATTACCACTCATGAACTTAATTTCACATTATTATCTTTTCCCCTTTTTCAATAAGAGTTATATCAAATTCTTACATACATACTTAGGAAAATCATTAAGTTCATAAGCACATAACTTACATCCCTTGCATAACATAATCCGACCCTTTATGGAGGGACGTATCATTTTGGAGTTCACTTTGATTATCCATACATAATAACGTAACCCGGCCCATTTACGGGACATGGCGAAGTCACACAAAAGCTTGCCCACGAAGGTATACTGCCCGGTCCATTCTGGGACGCGATAAAGTTACATAAGTCTGCCCATAAAGGTATACTGTCCGGCCCAATCTGGGACGCGATAAAGTCACATAAATCTTCCCATAAAGGTATACTGCATAAAAATAGGAAGATTATGATCAACTTAGGGCCACCTGCCCATAGTATCATTTGGCCATTCTACTCTTGGGACTATTTCACCCGCATAGGTCCTGTGGACCCGCAATGAGGTCATCAGCCTCGCATGAGATTATTTCACCCGGCCCGGTGGACCCGAAATGAGTACAAACGCCGCACTCGCATCATGGGTAGCAAATTCATGGAATAAGTAGTAGCCCGGGGGTTTACCCGTAAGAATTACATAACCTAGCATAACCGGCTATTATACATAACATAAGCACCACCGGCTTATCACACCTAACCTAAACACCACCGGCTTATCATACATAACATAAGAACCACCGGCTTATCATAAATATCAGCAAGTTAAGAAATCCCTTAACTTCTTATTAGCCTTAATTATTAAGAATTCTCATTTTATTCAAACTTAAGGCACTAACATGTCATTAAAAATCCGGGAATTTAACCCAATACTATGTACTTTCATTCTTTTCAAAAGACTCCTTTTCATATACAACCCCAAGATACTAAACCCCGTAGTATCAAGGCATGTCTACATTTCAAACAAGTCACTACATTTTTATAAATACATTTCTAGGCTTCTAAATCTAGTGACCCTTACTTTAAAACTTTAAGAAATTGGTACCTTTAAATCAAATTGCCCTTCTTTATTTCAAGTCATTTCTTTGTTTACATTACTAGAGAAAACCATTCTTTTAACCTTCCATAAAGTTGTTATAACCAACTTCCCATAAAATCGTTATAACTCTTTATGTCTTAGACAAATTTATTCCTTTTATAACCAAGAGACTTATACTTTCAAATCAAGTTACATAGTTTTCAAAATACTTCAAGTCTCTTAACTTTTAAGAAATCAAGTTTCTTAACTTAGAAAATCAAGTTATCAATGCTCTTCCCAAATCAAGCATTCTATACTTTTAAATCAAGTCATTCCTTCCTTTAAGAATCAAGTCCCATAACTTGAAAAATAAAGTCCCTTAACCTTTCTAGAATTCAAGGTTCATAGTCTTAAAACTTCATACGTAAACTCTTTAAATTAAGTAACATATACTTTTATGCGTTGTGAATAGGTTATACTTGTTTATAACGATCTCATTAAAGCAGTCATGATCTAGAAAATGTAATACGATTTTGTCTTATCTTAGCTTCTATGCAGATGGAGAATTCTACTCATTTTAATTTAATTGATTGTCGATACATTTTCTTTTATTAACGCTGCAATGGCTTGTTCGATACTTATTCTCATTCGTGCAATAACATAGCAAAGTCAACTTGACTCCAAATACTTCCTAACGACTCTTACCAATATCCCTCATAAGACTTGGTAAGAACTTAGGATAACTTAGACGTAACCTTTACATAAAGTAAATAAACATACATACCTCTTAACTTCTAAGAGTAGAAGGAATCATGAAATAACACCACATGTATATTTCTGTCACGACCCGACCCCGGGGCCGCGACTGGTGCCCTACCTGGGCACCCCGTTCAGGTATACATCAGAGAATAGCAGCGGAACATACACAATATATAAATATGTCTAGACAATAAACATCACAGGCTAGCCGATAAGGCCGTCTTCCATAAAATATGCATAATCAAAAGCAAATCAGATAACCTGCTTCATTTCAAACCACAACATGTGACTACATACCTCTAGGAATAACAGTCACGACCCGACCTCGGGGCCGCGAATGGTGCCCTACCGGGGCACCCTGTCAGGTATACATCAGAGAATAGAAGCGGAACATACATACGCATAAACCTGAATAAAGTAAACATCACTGACAAGCCGACAAGGCCGCCTTCCATAAAATAAACTTAATCGAAAGTGAAATAGTACAACTTATTCTTACAGCCCAAACTACAAACGTGACTGCTGCACTTAGAATAATAACCGTATGTGGCGGGCCCCGCCATACCCCCTGAATGTACAAAAGTCTATAACCTCAGGGAACCGTACCAAAAGACAAAGCCTCCGGAGAAATGGAGCTTTCCAGGAACTGACAATGATCCTAAGAGAACGGATCATCAAGCTACGTACCTCAACCTGCGGCATGAACGCAACCCCGGGCGAGGTCGCATAACAGTACCAAGTATGCTAAATCGAAAATATCTGAAAATACCTCATAAGTCTAAAATAACTGGAGACCTGTATAAAATCAGTTTACAGAACACTGTGCCTTACCAACAATGAGAATATCAATCATATATTATACTGCATGAAAATAGGAAGCTCATAATCAAAGCAAGGTCATCCGCCTAACAATATCATTAAGCACTCCTACTCTTGGGACTATTTCACCCACATGGGTGATGTGGACCCGCATGAGGTATTCCTCGCATCGTGGGTAGCAAATCCACGGAACAAATGGTATAACGATCTTGTGGATTTACCCCTCATTTATACTCTTACCCTGAAGCAGGTGGTATAACGATCTTGGGGATTTACCCCTCATTTATACTCTTACCCTGAAGAAGGTGGTATAACGATCTTGGGGATTTACCCCTCATTTATACTCTTACCCTAAAGAAGGTGGTATAACGATCTTGGGGCTTGCCCATCATTTATACTCTTACCCCTCATACTGCATACCTCGGAATCCCTCATCGTAAGCATGTCCAATGTGCATACCCGTGGAATCCCACATCACTGACGGTATGTCCAAGTAAACTCATACTAAGACCATGGAAGCATACCCGTGGAATCCTTCATCACTGACGGTACGTCCAAGTAAACTCATACTAAGACCATGGAAGCATACCCGTGGAATCCTCCATCACTGACGGTACGTCCACGTAAACTCATACTAAGACAATAGAAGCATATCCGTGGAATCCTCCATCACTGACGGTACGTCCACGTAAACTCATAACTTCATTAGACTTTCATTTCTATGTTTACCTTATTCAAGAAAAACCGACTCTTTAACCTTTCATAAAGTTATTATAACCAACTCCCCATAAAGCCGTTATACTAACTTTATGCTTTAAAACTTTGGACATTCTTACTCTTTCATAAGGCCGTTATAACTAACCTCACATAAGGCCGTTATAACTCCTTATGTTTCAAAAGATTTCATTCTTTTATTAACCAAGAGGCTTATACTTCAAATCAAATTTACACAATTTTCAAAATACTTCTTCATGTCAAGAAATACTTGTCTACCTTATTTAGGATAAACCATTCCTCAAGAACAAGTGGATTAACTCCTTATACCAACCAACTTAGACATTTTCTTAAAACAAGTCAAGTATAACAAATGGATTTACTTCATTTAAAACACGTACGTCTACCGTACTATATAGTTATAACTACTCATGCTCAAGAGATAAGAAAGTTTCCACATACCTTTCCGGTTAATCCACTTGCTAAGTCCAATACACCACACGTAGTACGTCAACCTAAAATGACCATAGTACGTTTATTAACCTCTAGTTCAATGTAGAATAATCCAAGTTCAAGTCACTAAATTCTATGGAAAATTGGGCAGCATTTCCTTTGTTTCTACATACTTTGCCACCTTTTTCAAGGCCGAATTCAACACCCAAACGCCACTTTTAAGGCCCAACAATCCAAACATTTCAAAGGGGATTACACACTTAAACTTGGATGTATAAAATTCTGCCCCACAATGTACAACAACTAACTTAACAAGTTTAAGGTAGTATTTAGGCTATAACATGCTCACATATCATTCTTAACCAATTCTTCCATATCCAAACCATACTTCTTACATGCAATGTATCTAAGAGCAATATTTACTACTACAAGTTCTTTCTTTCTAACATGCACACCAAAAACTAGCTACAAGAGAAGAATTGTTACCTTAGAGTTTTAGCCAAATTAATCCAACAAATTTGCTAGCCTCCTTTCCACAATCACCACCACAATAACTCCTACAAGCTTGCCAACAAGTTTCCTTCTTGCCACATTTTCAGATTTTTCTCAAGCCTTTCTTTCTTCTTAATTTTCTAGAGAGAAGGGAGAGCTTAATTTTCTAGAGAGAGGGATGAACTTGAAGAATGACCAAGTCTTCAAGACTTGGTCAATAAGTAGTGCATGCAAAATCAGATGGGGGAGGACACTTGTCACCCACCCATGGCCTCTTTAAAGGAAAATATCGATTTCGCTTTTCCGCCATGTTCGGCCTGCGGCCGCCCTGCGGCCATGGCGCTGAAACTCCCGCCGACACAGAACTATCCGCGCGCCTCGCTTCCGGCGCCGTGGCTGCAACTTCAGCGCTCCTCGACAACCGGCGCCGCGGCCCTGCATCCGGCGCCGCGGCCCTATCGCTCCTGTCCGAAACACATTTCTGTCCGACTGCGCACTGAACTTGTAACTCCCATAACATTCTACTCCGATGTCCTATCGACGAACGGTTTGTTGCATTGGGAACTAGACTCATCGAACTACATGATATGCCTTCTAAATACCTACAAACTCTCAATGTAACTGGACATACACCACCTCAAAGTTGACTAAAAACCCGTCCGAAACAATCCGTCAACCTATCTTTGAAAATTTTAAGTCTTACTCCCTCTCGTACGCACTCATACGCATGACCTGAACTACGGGGTGTAACATTCTCCCCCCTTAGAAACATTCATCCCCGAATGTTCTTTTGGAGCCAATCTAATATTCCTCGGTACATCCTCGTACTTTACACTAATGGAACTTCATTATGCCACCTATGGTCCTAAGATATCGCACACGCATATCCATCCATCACTATCACACAAGAAAACAGATCCCAAGGGTGTACCAACGCTATCTTACTCCCATTCAAGGCCTAATGGATTCTCTTATTGTACTTCCAACCTACTGTTAGCACACATACATAACCTTAATATTATTCATTCATGACATTCCACCATACAACCATCCTATCATGCCTACTAATCTCTAAAGGGTCAAAGATATACCTGACGTCATATAGGCGGGTCAAAGGACCGCTAAAACTGAGAACTGCTACCACGACCTCTGCCGCGTCCTGCTGGTGCATGAACATCCTGCCTAGCCATTGAAGGTGAAGAACGCGCAACTGATCCAATAGATTGTGTCATCCCACCAGTGCCACCTCTGGTCGAACAGTCTCTCGCCAAATGGCCCTGTTGGCCGCAAGTGTAACAAGTTGTCGCTCTAGTCCGACATTCCCCAAAATGAGATCTACCACAATGACCACACCGAGGCAAAGGTGTCCTCCCCTGGCTACTATCTTCGGACACCTGTGAACCTACCGCCCCGGAGCCTTGACCTGCCCCTGAATATCCCCGGCGGTCAAACCACCCGCCGGAAGACCGGGAAGGGGCACTCTGCGTTGGCGAAAACGTAGACCACCCGCCGAGGCCGCCCACCACGAAGCTATCACGAAATCCCATCGCCCCGCCCTCGATTGGGCCGACTGGGCCGCCTCACTCTCTCGTCCTCAATCCTCGCAGCATACGCTGCGTCCCGCAATATCCATACCTGGATGAAGAGCCACTCCCAGACATGCAGTAACCATGTAACGATCTAACCCCATCACATAGCGGTGAACTCAGTCCACCATGTCCGCCACAATAGTGGGCGCATACCTGGCCAATGAATCAAACTCCAGGTTGTACTCCCTGATGGTCCTCCCATTCTGTCTCAATGCCAAGAACCTATCCAAGCGGGCTCTCCTCGTCTCAGGAGGCAAAAAGTGACCGAGAAAAGCTTCTGTGAACTCATCCCAAATAGCTGGAGGAGCACCCACACCTCTAGACAGCACCCACACCTCTAGACAACACCCACGACTCAAACCAATTCAACGCATAATCGCGTAGTCGGTAAGAAGCTAACACAACGGACTCTGTCTCCGAGGTCCTAAGCACCTGCATAGTCCGCCGCACCTGCCGAATGAATTCCTGAGGATCCTCCTCGGACCTCGACCCATAGAACTCGGGTGGATCACAACTCAGAAAGTCCCGAATCTTTAAACTGTCGTCTCTAGGGTTAGTCACCGGCTCCTGGAGGCACTGCCCTGCCACAATGCTAGTCAACAACCTGATCTGCTCTCCGTAATCCCTATACTCTGCCCGGTGTGGAATGGAGGCTCGTACCGCGGTCTCGATGGCCGCTGCGCCGCTCGAACTCGTTGAGGCCGGGCGACATCGTGGAACACGCCGCTCAAATATCATCTCGGTAAAGATCGGGCTGTGCCTCGTAGCCTCTGGCCCTACTCGCAGACTCCTCAATCGCCTTGCCCTTCGGGCCTGGTTTCTTACGTGGAGGCATCACTGCTATAAGAAGAATACGTCAGAGGGAGTCCAACTTATAACACAGCTCTAAGGCACGATCTCAGAGTGAGAAGAATGGAAACCAATCCTAAATATCCTGCAGCCTCCTGATTATAGATGTGGTGCACGACACACCGATAATCAAGACTCTACTGGACATGGTGCGTAGACACTTTCCGAGGACTAATCGCTTTGATACCACTTTTGTCACGACCGACCCGGCCGCCGGCCGCGATCGTGCCCTACCGGCACCGCCGTATACATCAGAGAATAGCAGCGGAACATACATACGCATAAACCTGAATAAAGTAAACATCACTGGCAAGCCGACAAGGCCGCCTTTCATAAAATAAACTTAATCGAAAGTGAAACAGTACAACTTATTCTTACAGCACAAACCACAAACGTGACTACGCACTTAGAATAACAATCGTGGCGATGCAGGGCCCCGCCATACCCCCTGAATGTACAAAAGTCTATAACCTCAGGGAACCGTACCAAAAGACAAAGCCTCCGGAGAAATGGAGCTTTCCAGGAACTGACAGTGATCCTAAGAGTGCGGATCAGCAAGCTACGTACCTCAACCTGCGGCATGAACGCAGCCCCCCGAAGGAGGTCAGTACAACAGGTACCAAGTATGCGAAACTGGGAAAATACTGAAAATACCTCATAAGTCTAAAATAACTGGAGACATGTATAAAATCAGTTTACAGAACACTGTGCCTTACCAACAATGAGAATATCAATCATATACTATACTGCATGAAAATAGGAAGCTCATAATCAAAGCAAGGTCATCCGCCTCACAGTATCATTAAGCACTCCTACTCCTGGGACTATTTCACCCGCATGGGTCATGTGGACCCGCATGAGGTATTCCTCGCATAGGCTGTACTCACCCGCATGGGACTATTTCACCCGCATAAGCCCAACGGACTCGCATGAGGTATTCCTCGCATCGTGGGTAGCAAATCCACGGAACAGGTGGTATAACGATCTTGGGGATTTACCCCTCATTTATACTCTTACCCTGAAGCAGGTGGTATAACGATCTTGGGGATTTACCCCTCATTTATACTCTTACCCTGAAGAAGGTGGTATAACGATCTTGGGGATTTACCCCTCATTTATACTCTTACCCTGAAGAAGGTGGTATAACGATCTTGGGGCTTGCCCCTCATTTATACTCTTACCCCTCATACTGCATGCCTCGGAATCCCTCATCGTAAGCATGTCCAAGGTGCATACCCGTGGAATCCCACATCACTGACGGTATGTCCAAGTAAACTCATACTAAGACCATGGAAGCATACCCGTGGAATCCTTCATCACTGACGGTACGTCCAAGTAAACTCATACTAAGACCATGGAAGCATACCCGTGGAATCCTCCATCACTGACGGTACATCCACTGTTATACCCCGTATTTCCTGAGTATGTATGTGAGGACGTACGTACAAAAGTTCAAGCCTTAATTAGGCATAAGGGACGAAATTGTGCACAACTAGCGTAAAAGATTGTTTTTCCGACGAAAAATTTTCCGAACCTTGTAAGGGAATTTTGCGTGTTCAATAATTTAATTTTTGCGGATTTTTCCGAGAGATGAAATATTTTGGACCAACGAGAGGGTGACATGTGTCACCCTCAAGTGGACGACATTGAGGGGAATTGTTGGCACGTTTTTGCCATGTAAAATGCCTTAAACATTTGGTCAATGTTTGCTAGATATTTTTTGGAGTAGATAGATAAGGTAGCACTTGTCCAAATCTTCACCCTCCACTTGCTTTGATCTTGGCCATTGATTGGCCTATAAATACCCCTCAAGTGCAAGACTAAATCTTCATCCCTTAAACAAATTCCAAGTCTCAAAATCCCTCTCCCTCTTTGTGAAGCTCTCGTCCAAACACCTTCCCCTCCCCCTTCCTAGTTGCTTCGCCGAACCCCCCCCCCCCCCCCTTGGAAGAAATATTCTCCAAGTATTGTTATTATTCCAAAATACCTTAGCCCAAATACCTTGTAGTATTCCAAAGTTACCTCTATACTAAAAGCCCGAAAAATACTACTATATTTCCTTTAGTCACAAACGAAAACCTAGGAAAATCTTCATTGTTGGTTGAAGTATTAAGTAGAAGTTGTGTAGAACTTCTAAGGGTTTCTTGGAGCGAATTGGAGCGTACAGAATAGGAGCTAAACCTTGCTCAGGATCGACATTTAAACTTGGATAATTTTGGGCTTATCGAGGTAAATATCTTATCCTTCTATTGTAATTGGAGATTACATATTGTAGAAGTTTAGAAATGAGTATAAGATTTATAGAAGGATGGTATTAAAGAAGAGAATTGAATCAGACTCACATAGGGTATTTACTGAGACTTGAGTAGTTGACGGCAGGAAGTGCCGCCAATTTTCCGTAGAATTAAGAACCTTCGCTTAGAATATTCTACTGAGTAGTCTAGACGTTGATAGGCGTATTTGACTATTATAGGTTGATACTCTGCGACATATTCGACTTCGCAGTGGATTTCATTAGGAGGTATGTGATTCTTCCTATCCTCTTGAGCATGATATTTTAAAAGAATATATATAGTACGGTGAGCGTCGTGTGTTAACTGAACGTGGTTTTACCTCGATGTCTTTGACTTGAGTTTTAAATAATAAGAATCTTGAAGTATTTCAAAAGAATTAAGAATCGTTTTTGAAAGAAGAGTAATACTTGGTTTTAAAAGCTTAAGAGTTATACTAGCTTTATGGAAAGTTAGGTATAACGACTTAAGAGAGAATAAAGGAACGGTTTACTTAATTGTTTATGAAAGCCTTGTATTGATTTCGGAAATGAGAATAAGTATCGAACAAACCACTGCAGCGCTAATAAAGGAAAATGTATTGACTAATTAAGTATTATTAAAACCAGTAGAAACCTTCATCTGTATAGAAGCTAAGATAAGACAAAATTGTATTACATTTTCTAGATCATGACTGCTTTAATAAGATTGTTATAAACAAGAATAACTACTCACACATAAGGCATATGTTACTCAATTGTTTTGAAAAGAGATTACGTTATTTGATTAAGACTGTGAACTATGAGATCTTTCGGAAGTAAAAGACTTGAGTATATTTTAAGTAGGCAACTTGAACTTTTGGAAAAGAATGTTGTTACTTGATTTTTTTTAAATAAAGGGAAAGTGTTTGTGATTTAAAAGAAAAGTATGGTATTATCTTAATCTGTCTTAAAAGAGAGTTTAAATGTTATGGCCGTTTTGATACCGAGTCCATGGGATGGACCGGGAATGTATTCCACCACGTTTTGATACCGAGTCCATGGGATGGACCGGGAATGTATTCCACCACGTTTTGAGACCGAGTCCATGGGATGGACCGGGAATGTATTCCACCACGTTTTGATACCGAGTCCATGAGATGGACCGGGAATGTATTCCATACGATCCAAGACCGAGTCCATGAGATGGACCGAATGTGACTACGCGATTCCACCTCGAGTCCCGGGATGGGCCGAGACATGTTATACGTATCACACGATTTATACCTAGATCGCTTTTATGTTGTGAATCGTAGTTTGTTATCATACATGTCTCTGCTTTATATAAATCGTTATGATTTCATTCTGATTTTCGATTTCACATACTTGGTACTGTTGTCTCGACCTCCTTCGGGCTGCTCATGCCGCATGTAGAGGTACATCGGTTGATCCTCACTCTTAGGATCACGGTCAACAGATTGGGAAGCTCCGTTTCTCCGAGGCTTATATTTTAGTATGTTTTCCCGAGTTTGTAAGTTCTTGTACATTCGTGGTATGGCGGGGCCTGTCCGTCATAGTTGTTGTTAAAAATCTTAAAGTGCATGAAACCGTTGTGGCGAGTTGTAAAGGGATGTAATCGCTCAAGCTTTTATATATACGCATGCCGAAAGGCAATCTTCTCTCGTTAAAACTGCTCATTCTATGATTGTCTCATGTCTTGTTTTTATATTCCACGATTACTGATGTATGTCTACTGGGTGCGGGTAAGGCACGACCACGCCCGGATCGGGGTGTGACAAAAGTGGTATCAGAGCAGTTAATCCTCGGAAAGTGTCTACAGACCGTGTCTAGTAGAGTCTTGATTATCGATGTGTTGTGCACCACATCTATAATCAGGAGGCTGCAGGACATTTATGATTGGTTTCCATTCTTCTCATTCTGAGATCGTGCCTTAGAGCTGTGTTATAAAGTTGGACCCCTCTGACGTATTTCATTTTACGATTATGCCTCGCATGCAACCCGGCCCAGATGGGCAAGGCGTGAGGAGCTGCTAGTAGGATACAGAAGAGTACGAGGGCGCAGGCCCGGTCATTACCTGAGATAGTGCTTCAGACGGCGAGTTTTGCGACGCCGCCCTTCAAAGAGAGTTTAGAGCGCATCGATGGTGCTTTGAGACCACAAGACTGAGCCTCCACCCCACACTGGAGCAAAGGAGTTGGGGTACAAAGAGATGGCCCGCCATCGCCGGATCGTGGCCGAACATAGTATAGGCTGATGCAGCAGATTCTAAGAGCACCGCGTGGTTCACCCGAGATCGGACGATTTGAGACTACGGATTTTCTCGAGTCAGCCCGCCGAGTTTTATGGGTCGAGGCCCGAGGGCGATCGCAGGAGTTCATCCGGCGATTCCATGTATCGAGAGTGATCAAGGCTTCGGAGACCGAGTCGGTGGTCTTAGGTTCGCATCGGCTGCGTGATACTGCAGTCGACTGGTTTGATTCGTGGGAGCTGTCCCGGGGAGAGTATGCACTTCCAGCCATATGGGACGAGTTCTCAGGGGAATTTCTTGCACATTTCTTGCCTCCACAGATGAGAAGGGCTCGGGCCGAAATATTTTTGACCTTGAGGCAGACCGGGCGTACGGTTCGGGAGTACAATGTGGAGTTTGACTCATTAGCTCGGTACGTCCCCGCATTAGTAGCCGAAATGGAGGACAGAGTGCACCGCTACGTCACCGGGCTCGATGACTACTTGGCAGAGGCTTGTTTGGGTGTAGCTCTTCAGCCGGGCATGGACATTTCCCGCATGCAGGCTTATGCACTTGGATGTGATGAGCGGAGGGGTCGACGGAATGACCGAGATCAGCAGAAGAGGGCCAGGACAACAGAGTCCTTTGGTAACTTTCGAGGCGGACCGCCTCAACAGCAGGTTAGTTATGTACCTCCGCCAAGATGCAGTGGTCCTCCGCGCCTTCGTGACGCTCGGGTATTCGTGAGCTAGTCGAGCTCCCGGCTTCGTTTCTGATATACGGGTTCTAGCCGCAGGATTCATGTCCCCTCGCATATGACGATGTGGCGGCGTCATCCCGGAATGTCGTCTTTTATCGGTGCTTGTTTCACTGCGCCGTCGGGGCCATGTGACGAGCGTGCTTATAGGAGGGGTACGCAGAATGACGCAGCCTACGGGTCGATGGCGTGTTCATCGCCTTCTATAGCTATGCGCCCGGCAGGGCAGGATTATGATTAGAGCGACGAAGGGAAAGTGAGGCAGTTAATACAGGTATATTCTTACCCCTCTAGAGATTAGTATGCTTGATATGATGATCTTGATTAAATGTTATGTTCAGATAGCATTGTGTTAATTGCATTTAGAAGACAAGGTTAGTTAAAAGGGTAAGATTGGGGACAGGGAAATTGTAAGCCTTAGAATTTTATACGTGGAGACCTTAGAGGCGAGGCCATCTTGAGTAAAAGATTTATTTTTATGTTTGACCCTTATCGGAGTGCATAGTATACATGAGATATATTTGTGTGATAAGTCCCTAAGTAGTGTGAAATGTAAGTGGGTAGTTGAGCTAAGAAGACCACTAGGTTTTCGTGACCCGATGGTGAGATTGTTCCGGATCGGGAAACAAGAGCTTGGCGCGATAAATGGGTCGGGTTGAGGCCAGATTGCGGGTCAACCCGCAGCCCGGTTTGAAGTAAGGAAAAATTGTGGTGGTCCCGCTTTGTGATAGGGTCACGAGGGTGTTAGGCCCAAGTTTAGTTAACCATCGTACAAGTTCGTGGATGCGTTCGACCGATGAGTCGCCGATGAGGTCAGCCCATCTTGTCTTTCAGTCAGAACTGTTTACTCGATAGAGGGTTATGCGAGATGTTATATATCAGGAAGGTTGTAAGACTGCACGGGGTTCCTACTTTTTGACAGGCAGTGGAGCCCAGTTTGCGGCTATTTCTTTTTATGGAGGTTTTACCAGGCAAGGTTAGGAACTCAGGTGAGTCTCAGTATTGCATTCACCCTCGGGCCGGTGTTTTGATTTCAGAGGTAGCTGTAAGGATTATTCGCCTCTTGTTGAGTGAGTATTATAATAGCTACCATTTCAGTAGTCGAAGGTCGCCTTATGAAGCCTTGTATGGGCGGAAGTGTAGGTTGCCGGTCGATTGGTTCGATGTTGGCAAGGTTCAGATAGTTAGTCCAAACTTGATCCAACAGGGTGTGGATAAGGTGGAGCTTATCCAGAAGAAGTTATTGGCAGCTCAGAGTCAACAGAAGTCGTGCGGATAGTCGGCGTCGACACTTGGAGTTCAGGTTGACGGTGGGAGCTTTTGTGATGATAGAGGTGATTCCTTGTGGACTTGGATTTAAGTATTTGCGCGTGTTGTATTGTGGCAATGTGTGACATTTGCAAACTGTTGAAGTTATGAGGAACTTTATCGTCATCTGTCTTGAGAAGGAACATTCGGGACGAATGTTTCTAAGGAGGGGAGAATGTTATACCCCATATTTCCTGAGTATGTATGTGAGGACGTACATACAAAAGTTCAAGCCTTATTAGGCATAAGGGACGAAATTGTGCACAACTAGCGAAAAAGATTGTTTTTCCGACGAAAAATTTTCCGAACCTTGTAAGGGAATTTTGCGTGTTCAATAATTTAATTTTTGCGGATTTTTCCGAGAGATGAAATATTTTGGACCAACGAGAGGGTGACATGTGTCACCCTCAAGTGGACGGCATTGAGGGGAATTGTTGGCACGTTTTTGCCATGTAAAATGCCTTAAACATTTGGTCAATGTTTGCTAGATATTTTTTGGAGTAGATAGATAAGGTAGCACTTGTCCAAATCTTCACCCTCCACTTGCTTTGATCTTGGCCATTGATTGGCCTATAAATACCCCTCAAGTGCAAGACTAAATCTTCATCCCTTAAACAAATTCCAAGTCTCAAAATCCCTCTCCTCTTTGTAAGCTCTCGCCCAAACACCTTCCTCCCCTTCCTAGTTGCTTGAACCCCTTGGAAGAAATATTCTCCAAGTATTGTTATTATTCCAAAATACCTTAGCCCAAATGCCTTGTAGTATTCCAAAGTTACCTCTATACTAAAATCCCGGAAAATACTACTATATTTCCTTTAGTCACAAACGAAACCCTAGGAAAATCTTCATTGTTGGTTGAAGTATTAAGTAGAAGTTGTGTAGAACTTCTAAGGGTTTCTTGGAGCGAATTGAAGCGTACAGAATATGAGCTAAACCTTGCTCAGGATCGACATTTAAACTTGGATAATTTTGGGCTTATCGAGGTAAATATCTTATCCTTCTATTGTAATTGGAGATTACATATTGTGGAAGTTTAGAAATGAGTATAAGATTTATAGAAGGATGGTATTAAAGAAGAGAATTGAACTGTACTTACATAGGACTGTATTTACAGTAGACTTGAGTAGTAGACGGGTAGGGAAGTGCTGCCCAATTTTCCGTAGAATTAAGAACCTTCTGCTTAGAATATTCTACAGAGTAGTCTAGACGTTGATAGACGTATTTGACTATTATAGGTTGATACTCTGCGCGCGACATATTCGACTTGGCAGGTGGATTTCGCCGAGGAGGTATGTGATTCTTCCTATCCTCTTGAGCATGATATTTTAAAAGAATATATATAGTACGGTAGACGTACGTGTATTAACTGAACGTGGTTTTACCTCGATGTCTTTGACTTGAGTTTTAAATAATAAGAATCTTGAAGTATTTCAAAAGAATTAAGAATCGTTTTTGAAAGAAGAGTAATACTTGGTTTTAAAAGCTTAAGAGTTATACTAGCTTTATGGGAAGTTAGGTATAACGACTTAAGAGAGAATAAAGGAACGGTTTACTTAATTGTTTATGAAAGCCTTGTATTGATTTCGGAAATGAGAATAAGTATCGAACAAACCACTGCAGCGCTAATAAAGGAAAATGTATTGACTATGTCACGACCCGTTCCGGGGCCCGTGACTGGTGCCTTACCCGGGTACCCAAGTAGTCATACATCAGAGTAATCAGCGGAATATAAAAACAAGACATGAAACAGTTGTAAAATGAGACACAGTTTTATGTGAGAAAATGTCACCTATCGGCATATATATATAAACATAGTTTAGCAGTTACATCCCAACTGTACAATAGGACTACAGACCTCTAAGAAGATAAACAACTATGGCGGGACAGGGCCCCGCCATACCCTGAATGTACAAAACTATATACAACAACAGGGAGATCATACCCAAACGTCGAGCCTCCGGAGAAGATGGAGCTCCTGACACCAAAGCAAAAAGATCCTAAGGATGTGGATCTAGCACCTGCTTGCCCTTACTGCGGCATTTAACGCAGCCCGGGCGAGGTCGACAACAGTACCAAGTATGTGAAATCAGAAAGTACTTAAATGAAATCAAAGTATTTTAAAGCCATTTGCAATTACAATCGGTTCAATTGCACATAGTGCCATATCACAAACAAGAGCAATAATAGGTAAATCAGAATGTGTCTTTTCTAGGCCGCGAATGATCGAAGCAAGGCCAATCGCCCATAGTATCATTATGTGTGCCTAATCACGACTCCGCGAGACGCATAGGTCACACACGCACTGCATGAGGTATTCCTCGTGACGGTAGCTAACCCCGATACTCCCTCGACTCCCGCACCGCATAGTCTCAATAGACCGCATAGTCACACAGACCGCGCAGTGGCATCCCCGTCGGGCTAAAACACCGAATGATCAATCTCGAACTCCGCAGCCCGCATAGTCACACCGACCGCATAGCCGTATAGACCGCATCAAGGTGTGGCAAGCCCTCGGTATAATCAAGTCGAGGGTATGTGATATAATAACGATAACGGTGTTAGCGTTTAACAACGTAAGCACAACAAGAATAACATCACAAGACACTAACCCACGTAGTATCGTAACATGTCTACTTATCAAACCATCTTACTATACTTTGCAGAAGTCAATACAAGATTTTCATACACAAACAAGTAAAACCGTTTCTTTTATCTTTCTTAAGTCGTTATACCTAACTTCCCATAAAGCTAGTATAACTCTTAAGCTTTCTGTTTTAAAAATCCAGTATTACTCTTCTTTTAGAAATGATTCATAATTCTTTTGAAATACTTCAAGGTTTTTATTATTCAGGCTTAAGTCAAAAGACATTGCCGTATAACTACGTTCAGTTAACATACGTACGTCTACCGTACTATATATATATACTTTAAAATATCATGCTCAAGAGTATAGGAAGGATCACATACCTTCTCGGCGAAATCCACCTGCCAAGTCGAATATGTCGCGCGCAGAGAATCATCCTATAATAGTCAAATACGTCTATCAATGTCTAGACTATTCTGTAAACAGTTCTAAGCAGAGGGTTCTCTATTCTACGGAAAATTGGGCAACACTTCCCTACCCGTCGAGCTACTCAAGTCTACTGTGAAAACAGTCCTATGTAAGTACAGTTCAATTATTCTTCATTTATACCCTTCTACCGTGATAACAGTTCAATTCTATTCTTTAATATTCTTCTATAACATATACTCAAGTCTTAACTATTCTTATATGTAATATCCAATTACAATAGAAGGACAAGAGTATTTACCTCGATAAGCCCAAAAATTATCCAAGTTAAATGTCGATCCTGAGCAAGGTTTAGCTCCTAATTTGCACGCTCCGATAGCTCCAAGAACCCTTAGAAGTTCTACACAACTTCTACTCAAATACTATAAGGGATTTGGGGCTAGGGTATTTTGGAATAGTAACTACACTAGAAAGCAACTTTCTACAAAAGTGGGGGAGGGGGCTCGGCCGAAGCCACTAGGCAAGGGGGGGAGAGGACTTTGGACGAGAGAGCAACTAAGGGGGAGGGAGTTTTTTTGAGACTTAGAGAATGAGAAGTGGATGAAGAAGTCTTCACTCAAGGGGGGTATTTATAGAACACTCAAGGGACAAGATCAAAACAAATGGAAGGTGGAGATTATGATCCAAGTGAAAGATGAGGTCTTCCAACCAAGTGTCTTCCACAACATTTGGACATATGTCCACCACAATATTGGAAAACTTTCCCACCACAACAAAGAGCCATGTGGACTCCACTATCACAAGAAAAACGTCCCACTCTCTACCTACTCCCACTCACAAAAATGTCTTGCAAGACTTGACCAATTGACTTGTCCACTAGGCCATTATTTCGTCCAACATAAGCCAACTAAGGGTGACACATGTCGCCCTCCCATTGGTCCAAAATATTTCGTCTCTCGGAAAAATCCGCAATCGGTTAAAATATTAAAAACGTAGAATTTCCTTCACAAGGTTCGGAATCTTTTCCGTCGAAAGCTTACAATCTCATTCTTAACCTAATTAGGGTTTGTACAAACGTACGTACGTCCTCACGTACATACTCCGGAAATACGGGGTATAACATTCTCCCCTCCTTAGAAACATTCGTCCCGAATGTTCTTTCTCAAGACAGATAACGATAAAGGCTCTTCACAACTAAAACAGTTTGCAAATGCCGCATACGGCCACAAAACAACACTTAAGCAAATAAGTCAATGAAAATTTACAAGTAGAAAAGTGAGTTACCTGGAGGTGTGGGGAATAAGTGAGGGTACCTCTGCCTCATTTCCTCCTCTGCTTCCCACGTCATCTTCTCTCTGTTCTCGTTCCGCCATAGGACTTTGACGGAAGCCACATCCTTCGTCCGCAACCTCCTAACCTAACGATCGATTATCACTATGGGAATCTCCTCATACGATAACCCCTCGGTCACCTGGACATCGTCAATCGGGTGCACTCTAGATGGATCCCCGATACATCTCTTCAGCATAGAAACATGAAACACCGGACGCACTGCCTCCAGATCGGACGGCAGATCCAACTCATAGGCAACCTTGCCTACCCCGCGACACTGATACGCCCAATGTACTGGGCCGAGTTTCCTTTCTTCGAATATCATCACACCTTCATGGGTGACACCTTCAGAAAACCCAATCATCAACCTCGAACTCCATTCCGACGACGATGATCTGCATACGACTTGCCGACTCAGCCGCGAGCAACCGCTCTGGATAAGCTTCACCTTATCCACCGCTCGCACCAAATCTGGTCCTACTAATCGCACTCGCCCACATCAAACCAGCCTATCGCGATCGCACTTCCTCCCATACAAGGCCTCATAAGGCGCCATCTGAATACTGAAGTGGTAGCTATTATTATATGAAAACTCAACTAGAGGCAAATGATCCTCCCAGCTACCCCTGAAGTCAATAACACATGCTCGCAACATATCCTCAAGAGTCTGGATAGTGCGCTCGTCGCCTCCGTCTGCTCGTGGATGGAATGCAAGACTGTGCTCACTGCGCCCTAAACCCTTCGAAAGACCTCCGAAGTTAGCCGAACCGGGCTCCTCATGCGATATGATAGAAATAGGGACCCCATGCGGTCGACGATCTCTCGGATGTAAAGTGCGAATAATCCTCACGAAAAAGTCGTCCCGACGGAAGAAAGTGGGCTGATTTCACACCGCCGACGATAACCCAAATAGAATCATGCTTCCTCGGAGTGCGAGGTAATCCTGTGATAAAGTCCATGTTGATCACCTCCCACTTCCAGGTCGGGATCTCTATCGTCTGCAACAAACCACCAGGCCTCTGGTGCTCTACCTTCACCTGCTGACAACTCGGGCACTGAGTCACAAACTCTGCAACGTCCCTCTTCAAGCCATCCCACCAATACATAGATCTAAGGTCGTGGTACATCTTGGTCGACCCCTGATGGATAGAGTAACGCGCGCTGTGTGCTTCCCCTAGAACCTGCTGCCGAAGTCCTACAATATCCGGAACACACAACCTGCCCTCGAACCTTAGCACCCCATCAGGTGCTACCTCAAAAGGACCCTTCCCTTCACGAAGATCCGTATCACGATACCGAATCAAAACCGGATCCTCAAACTGTTGCCTCTTCACCTCCTCGACGATGGAAGACTCGGCAACCTCTCGAACTCGAACCCCACTGCTATCAGAATCAATCAAACGGACACCAAGGCTCGCTAACTGATGTAAATCGCGAACCATGTCCCTTCTCTCTGGCTGCACATCTGATAGACTCCCCATCGACCTACGACTAAGAGCATCTGCCACAATATTGGCCTTCCCCGGGTGGTACAGGATATCAACACATAATCCTTAAGTAACTCTAACCACCGTCTCTGTCGTAAGTTCAGCTCCCTCTGGCTGAAGATATACTGGAGGCTCTTGTGGTCTGTATAAATATCCACATGAACCCCATACAAATAGTGCCTCCAGATCTTCAAGGCGTGAATCACCGCTGCCAACTCCAAATAATGGGTGGGGTAGTTCCTCTCATGCTTCTTAAGTTGTCGGGATGCGTACGCTATAACCTTGCCCTGCTGCATCAACACACATCCCAACCCGATGCCTGACGCATCATAATACACGACATAGCCATCTGGACCCTCTGGAAGAGTAAGAACAAGGGCGGTCGTTAGTCTCTCCTTCAAGAATCGAAACCCCGCCACACGCATCAATCCATCAAACTTAGCCGCTTTCCGAGTCAGCCTAGTCAATGATGCAGAGATAGAAACAAACTTCTACGAACCGATAATAACTCGCAAGGCCCGGATAATCGCGAACCTCTGCCGGAGTAGTAGGTCGAGGCCAACTTCGATCGCTCGATCTTGGCCATATCCACCCGAATACCATCAGCCCCGACAATATGCCCAAGAAAAGCCACCGAAGTCAACCAGAACTCACACTTCGAAAACTTGGCGTATAACTGCTGGTCCTGGAGAACTCTCAAAGACATCCTCAAATGCTCCGCATGCTCCTCGCTCTGGCGAGAATAAACCAAGATATCATCAATGAACACTATCACAAACGTGTCCAAAAATGGTTTGAACACTTGGTTCATCAAATCCATGAATACAAATGAGCATTGGTCAACCCAAAAGACATGACCAACTCATAATGCCCGCATCGGTCCGAATGCGATCCTAGGACATCCGCCTCTCGACTCGTGCACTGATGATAGCGATCGCAGATCAATTTTGGAAAAACATCTCGCACTCGCAATCGTTCAAACAAATCATCGATCACGGAAGGGTATTCGTTCTTAATGGTCACCTTGTTCACCGCTGTAATCAACACATGCGCGGCCCCGCCCTTCTTCTTCACGAACAATACCGCGCTTCCGGGGAGAAACACTAGGTCCGATGAAGCCCTTCTCCGTAAAATCTCTCACCTGGTCCTTCAACTCTCTCAAACTCGGTGCCATTACGTATGGCGGAATGGAAATAGCCGAGTGTCCGCAAAGACATCGATACAAAACTCTATCTCCTCTCGAGGAATACCCGGAGGTCGTCTGAAACACGCTCGGGAACTCTCGACTCATCGAATCGATCAAAATCGCACCGCGGCCTCGATCAAACACCCGAACGAGATGGTAGATGTACTTACGCACCATCTTCCCGGCCTCGAGGTAGGAAATAAACCTACCACCGGCGACACCGTGTTCCTCCCACTCAATAGCCGCTCCTCAGAAACCGGAAGCGTACCACTCTCTCCTGCAGTCTACACCGGGCGTAGCAAGCTAGCCAATCCATGCCCATGATCATATCGAAATCGGTCATGTCCACTTATCAAGTTCGCTAGGTCTGACGACTGCATAAAGTCACTGGACAAGCTCTATATACCCGTCGAGCTACCACCGAAAGGGTCTATGGACTCAGGCTCTATCCCTATCCTACTAGCCATAAGGGGAGATATATAGGACAGAGTAGAACCCGGATCTATCAAGGCATACACATCAAATCCAGAAACTGATAAGGTACCGTGATTTACATCGGTGAGGCCTCCGATCCCGCCTTTGGACAAGGCATAAATGCGTTACGAGGACCGCTAGAATCGGGACCCGCCACGACCGCCGCGACCTGCTGGTCCACGAGTACCTCCGGGCGTGTAAATCGTAGGGGATGAAGACCCGCAATGCACTCGGCGTCGACTCCTACCTCGCGCTCGCCTGACAGCCTTCGATAATGACCGCCGCCACAAGTATAGCAAGCCCTCAAGTAGTACTACGGCCTCGAATGGAATCTACCACAGCGACACACCGAGCGGACCTCGATCGGGTATCACCTTGCTAGCTCGAAGTCCAAGTCACGGGGCCCCGACACGCCGAATGCTCGGCTGCATCAAACGCGATGTAGGAGTGCTCGAGCTAGATGTGGTGCAAATCTAGACGTGCCGAGGCCGCCCACCGAGAACTACCAAAAGAACCGGCCGTCTTGGCCTTCTTCTGCTGCTGATATCTGTCGACCCGTCGGTCTCTACGCTCCTCGCATCCAAGTGCATGAGCCTGCATACGGGTAATATCCATGCCTTGCTGAAGAGTCACACCCGCATAAGACTCGGCCATATAATCATCTAGCCCAGTGACGTAGCGATGCACCCTGTCCTCCATATCCGCTACCAATGCAGGGACATATCGAGCCAAAGAATCGAACTCGACGTTGTACTCCTGGCGTGCACCCTCAAAGAAGAAAATCTGTCGGCCCGTGCCCTCCTCATCTGTGGAGGCAAGAAGTGAGTGAGAAAAGCCTCCGAAAACTCGTCCCATACTGCTGGAGGCGCATGCTCTCCCCGGGAAAGATCCCATGAATCAAACCAATCGACTGCGGTATCACGCAATGACGCGAACCGAATGTCACGGACTCGGTCTCAAGCCTTGATCACCCGCATGATCCTTCAGAATCGACGGATGAACTCCTGCGATCATCCTCAGGCCTCGACCCGTAAAACTCTGGCGGGCTACAACTCAGGAAATCCCGTAGCCTCGAACTATCTACCCTCGGGTGAACCATGGGTACTATCGGGCCGAATCGAATCGCCGATCCAAATTTATCCTCATGTCCGCCACGATCACGGACAGCAATTGGGCCATCTCCTTGTACCTAACTCCTCTCGCCTGTGCCGTGGACCGAGGTACGGCATCGTGGTCTCGCTGGGCCGGGCGGCGTGGAACTCACCGTCGAGGTATCGCCTCGGGTAAGAATCGGGCCTGTTCCTCGTGACTCTTGTCCTACTAGCAGCCTCGGCCGCTTTGCCTTCGGGCCCGGGTTGCCTTACGTGAGGCATAAGCTACGTAAAAGGAATACGTTAGAGGGTCCAACTTATAACACGACTCTAAGGCACGATCTCAGTGAAAAGAATGGAAACCAATCCTAAATATCCTATAGTCTCTCGATTATTGTGGTGCACAACACACCGATAATCAAGACTCTACTAGATACGATGCAGACACTTTCCGAGGATTAATCGCTCGATACCACTTTTGTCACGACGTTCGGCTCGTGATCGTGCCTTACCCGCACCCAAGTAGTCATACATCGAGTAATCGCAGAATATAAAAACAAGACATGAAACAGTTGTAAATGAGACACGCTTTATGTGAGAAAATGTCACCTTTCGCATATATATATAAACATAGTTTAGCGATACATCCCAACTGCATAATAGACTACTGCACTTAAGAAGATAAACAACTATGGCGACGGGGCCCGCCATACCTGAATGTACAAAACTATATACAAAAACAGGAGATCATACCCAAACGCCGAGCCTCGGAGAAGATGGAGCTCACGACACCAAAGCAAAAGATCCTAAGGATGTGGATCTAGCACTGCTTGCCCTTACCGCGGCATGAACGGCCCAAGGAGGTCGATAACAGGTACCAAGTATGTGAAACTGTAAAGTACTTAAATGAAATCAAAGTATTTTAAAGCCATTTGCAATTACAATCAGTTCAATTGCACATAGTGCCATATCACAAACAAGAGCAATAATAGGTAAACTGTAACAGGTCTTTTCTAGGCCGCGAATGATCGAAGCAAGGCCAATCTCCCATAGTATCATTATGCGTGCCTAATCCTGGACTCCCGCAGTCCGCATAGGTCACACACAGACCCGCATGAGGTATTCCTCGCGACGGTAGCTAACCTGCATTCTCCTCGACTCCGCACCGCATAGTCTCAATAGACCGCATAGTCACACGCACCGCATAGGCATCCCCGTGACGGGCTAAAACACCGAATGATCAATCCGGAACTCCGCACTCCGCATAGTCACACTGACCGCATAGGCCGTATAGACCGCATCGGTGGCAAGCCCTCGGTATAATCAAGTCGGGGGTATGTGATATAATAACGATAACGGTGTTAGCGTTTAACAACGTAAGCACAACAAGAATAACATCACAAGACACTAACCCACGTAGTATCATAACATGTCTACTTATCAAACCATCTTACTATACTTTGCAGAAGTCAATACAAGATTTTCATACACAAACAAGTAAAACCGTTCCTTTTATCTTTCTTAAGTCGTTATACCTAACTTCCCATAAAGCTAGTATAACTCTTAAGCTTTCTGTTTTAAAAATCCAGTATTACTCTTCTTTTAGAAATGATTCATAATTCTTTTGAAATACTTCAAGGTTTTTATTATTCAGGCTTAAGTCAAAAGATATTGCTGTATAACTACGTTCAGTTAACATACGTACGTCTACCGTACTATATATATATACTTTAAAATATCATGCTCAAGAGTATAGGAAGGATCACATACCTTCTCGGCGAAATCCACCTGCCAAGTCGAATATGTCGCGCGCAGAGAATCAGCCAATAATAGTCAAATACGTCTATCAACGTCTAGACTATTCTGTAAACAGTTCTAAGCAGAGGGTTCTCTATTCTATGGAAAATTGGGCTGCACTTCCCTACCCGTCGAGCTACTCAAGTCTACTGTGAAAACAGTCCTATGTAAGTACAGTTCAATTATTCTTCATTTATACCCTTCTACCGTGATAACAGTTCAATTCTATTCTTTAATATTCTTCTATAACTTATACTCAAGTCTTAACTATTCTTATATGTAATATCCAATTACAATAGAAGGACAAGAGTATTTACCTCGATAAGCCCAAAAATTATCCAAGTTAAATGTCGATCCTGAGCAAGGTTTAGCTCCTAATTTGCACGCTCCGATAGCTCCAAGAACCCTTATAAGTTCTACACAACTTCTACTCAAATACTATAAGGGATTTGGGGCTAGGGTATTTTGGAATAGTAACTACACTAGAAAGCAACTTTCTACAAAAGTGGGGGAGGGGGCTCGGCCGAAGCCACTAGGCAAGGGGGGGAGAGGACTTTGGACGAGAGAGCAACTAAGGGGGAGGGAGTTTTTTTGAGACTTAGAGAATGAGAAGTGGATGAAGAAGTCTTCACTCAAGGGGGGTATTTATAGAACACTCAAGGGACAAGATCAAAACAAATGGAAGGTGGAGATTATGATCCAAGTGAAAGATGAGGTCTTCCAACCAAGTGTCTTCCACAACATTTGGAAATATGTCCACCATAATATTGGAACACTTGCCCACCACAACAAAGAGCCATGTGGACTCCACTATCACAAGAAAAACGTCCCACTCTCTACCTACTCCCACTCACAAAAATGTCTTGCAAGACTTGACCAATTGACTTGTCCACTAGGCCATTATTTCGTCCAACATAAGCCAACTAAGGGTGACACATGTCGCCCTCCCATTGGTCCAAAATATTTCGTCTCTCGGAAAAATCCGCAATCGGTTAAAATATTAAAAACGTAGAATTTCCTTCACAAGGTTCGGAATCTTTTCCGTCGAAAGCTTACAATCTCATTCTTAACCTAATTAGGGTTTGTACAAACGTACGTACATCCTCACGTACATACTCCGGAAATACGGGGTATAACAGACTAATTAAGTATTATTAAAACCAGTAGAAACCTCCATCTGCATAGAAGCTAAGATAAGACAAAATTGTATTACATTTTCTAGATCATGGCTGCTTTAATAAGATTGTTATAAACAAGAATAACTACTCACACATAAGGTATATGTTACTCAATTGTTTTGAAAAGAGATTACGTTATTTGATTAAGACTATGAACTATGAGATCTTTCGGAAGTAAAAGACTTGAGTATATTTTAAGTAGGCAAGTTGAACTTTTGGAAAAGAATGTTGTTACTTGATTTTTTTTTAAAAAAAGGGGAAAATGTTTGTGATTTAAAAGAAAAGTATGGTATTATCTTAATCTGTCTTAAAAGAGAGTTTAAATGTTATGGCCGTTTTGATACCGAGTCCATGGGATGGACCGGGAATGTATTCCACCACGTTTTGATACCGAGTCCATGGGATGGACCGGGAATGTATTCCACCACGTTTTGATACCGAGTCCATGGGATGGACCGGGAATGTATTCCACCACGTTTTGATACCGAGTCCATGGGATGGACCGGGAATGTATTCCACCACGTTTTGATACCGAGTCCATGGGATGGACCGGGAATGTATTCCACCACGTTTTGATACCGAGTCCATGAGATGGACCGGGAATGTATTCCATACGATCCGGCACCGAGTCCATGAGATGGACCGGGAATGTGACCATGCGATTCCACCTCGAGTCCCATGGGATGGGCCGAGACATGTTATACGTATCACACGATTTATACCTAGACTGCTTTTATGTTGTGAACTGTAGTTTGTTATCATACATGTCTCCTGTTTTATATAAACTGTTATGATTTCATTTACGATTTTCGGGCCACATACTTGGTACTGTTATCGACCTCCGGGGCTGCGTTCACGCCGCAGTAGAGGTGCATCGGTTGATCCTTACTCTTAGGATCACGATCAGCAGATTAGGAAGCTCCGTTTTCTCCGGAGGCTTATCTTTTGGTATGTTTTCCCCGAGTTTGTAAGTTCTTGTACATTCAGGGGTATGGCGGGGCCCTGTCCCGTCATAGTTGTTGTTAAAAATCTTAGAGGTCTGTAGTACTGTTGTGGGCAGAGTTGTAAAAGGGATGTAACTGTTCAAGCATTTATATATATGCATGCCGAAATGCAATCTTCTCTCGTTAAAACTATTTTCATTCTATGATTGTCTCATGTCTTGTTTTTATATTCCCGATTACTCGATGATGTCTACTGGGTGCGGGTAGGCACTACCACGCCCGGATCGGGTCGTGACAAAAGTGGTATCAGAGAAGTTAATCCTCGGAAAGTGTCTACAGACCATGTCTAGTAGAGTCTTGATTATCGATGTGTTGTGCACCACATCTATAATCAGGAGGCTGCAGGACATTTATGATTGGTTTCCATTCTTCTCATTCTGAGATCGTGCCTTAGAGTTGTGTTATAAAGTTGGACCCCTCTGACGTATTTCATTTTTACGATTATGCTCCGCTAGTGCAACCCGCCTGATGGGCAAGGCAGCCGAGGAGCTTCTAGTAGGATCTGAGAGTACGAGGCGCATGCCCGGTCATTACGAGATAGTGCTTCAGACGGTGAGTTTTATGACGCCGCCAAACCCAGAAGTTTAGAGCCGCAGCGATGGCTGCTGAGACCACAAGACACGAGCCTCCACCCCACACTGGAGCAGGAGTTGGGTACAAAGAGACGGCCCGCCATCGCCGTGATCGTGGCTAGACATGAGTATAGCCGGATGCAGCAGCCTGGGTTGCACCGTGGTTCACCCGAGATCGGACGATTTGAGACTACAGTGATTTTCTCGAGTTGTAGCCCGCGAGTTTTATGGGTCGAGGCCCGAGGGCGATCGCAGGAGTTCATCCGGCGATTCTGACGTATCGCGAGAGTGATCAAGGCTTCGAGACCGAGTCGGTGGTCTTAGGTTCGCATCGCCGCGTGATCCGCGATGATCGTTTGATTCGTGGGAGTTGTCCCGGGGAGAGTATGCACTTCCAACATTATGGGACGAGTTCTCAGGGGCATTTCTTGCACATTTCTTGCCTCCACAGATGAGAAGGGCTCGGGCCGACATATTTTTGACGTTGAGGCGCACCGGCGCACGTTCGGGAGTACAATGTGGAGTTTGACTCATTAGCTCAGACGCCCCGCATTAGTAGCCGGCATGGAGGACGAGTGCACCGCCACGCCACCGCTCGATGACTACTGGCGCAGGCTTGTTCGGTGTAGCTCTTCACCGGCATGGACATTGCCCGCACGCAGCTTATGCACTGGATGTGAGGAGCGAGGGTCGGCGGAATGGCCGAGATCGGCGAGAAGGGCCAGGACAACAGGGTCCTTTGGTAACTTTCGAGTCGGACCGCCTCAGCAGTAGGTTAGTTATGTACCTCCGCCAAGATGCAGTGGTCCTCCGCGCCTTCGTGACGTTCGGGTATTCGTGAGCTAGTCGAGCTCACGGGCTTCGTTTCTGATATACATGGGTTCTAGCCGCAGGATTCATGTCCCCCTCGTGTACGATGTGGCGGCGTCATCCCGGGAATGTCGTTTTTATCGGTGCTTGTTTCACCTACTACGCTGCGTACATGTGACGAGAGACTGTGCTTATAGGAGGGGTACAGGCAGAATGACGCAGCCTACCGGGTCAGTGGCAGGTTCATCGCCTTCTATAGCTATGCGCCCGGCAGGGCAGGATTATGATTAGAGCGACGAAGGGAAAGTGAGGCAGTTAATACAGGTATATTCTTACCCCTCTAGAGATTAGTATGCTTGATATGATGATCTTGATTAAGTGTTATGTTCAGATAGCATTGTGTTAATTGCGTTTAGAAGACAAGGTTAGTTAAAAGGGTAAGATTGGGGACAGGGAAATTGTAAGCCTTAGAATTTTATACGTGGAGACCTTAGAGGCGAGGCCATCTTGAGTAAAAGATTTATTTTTATGTTTGACCCTTATCGGAGTGCATAGTATACGTGAGATATATTTGTGTGATAAGTCCCTAAGTAGTGTGAAATGTAAGTGGGTAGTTGAGCTAAGAAGACCACTAGGTTTTCGTGACTCGATGGTGAGATTGTTCCGGATCGGGAAACAAGAGCTTGGCGCGATAAATGGGTCGGGTTGAGGCCAGATTGCGGGTCAACCCGCAGCCCGGTTTGAAGTAAGGAAAAATTGTGGTGGTCCCGCTTTGTGATAGGGTCACGAGGGTGTTAGGCCCAAGTTTAGTTAACCATCGTACGAGTTCGTGGATGCGTTCGACCAGTAGTCGGGCCGATGAGGTCAGCCCATCTTGTCTTTCGAATCGATTTACTCGATAGAGGGTTATGCGAGATGTTATATATCAGGAAGGTTGTAAGACTGCACGGGGTTCCTACTTTTGACAGTGGAGCCGGTTGGCTATTTCTTTTTATGGAGGTTTTACCAGGAAAGGTTAGGAACTCAGGTGAGTCTCAGTATTGCATTCACCCTCGGGCCGGTGTTTTGATTTCAGAGGTAGCTGTAAGGATTGTTCGCCTCTTGTTGAGTGAGTATTATAATAGCTACCATTTCAGTAGTCGGAGGTCGCCTTATGAAGCCTTGTATGGGCGGAAGTGTAGGTTGCCGGTCGATTGGTTCGATGTTGGAAAGGTTCAGATTGTTAGTCCAAACTTGATCCAGCAGGGTGTGGATAAGGTGGAGCTTATCCGTAAGTTATTAGCGGCTCGAGTCAGCGAGTCGTGCGGATAGTCGGTGTCGACACTTGGAGTTCAGGTTGACGGTGGGAGCTTTTGTGATGATAGAGGTGATTCCTTGTGGACTTGGATTTAAGTATTTGCGCGTGTTGTATTGTGGCCATGTGTGGAATTTGCAAACTGTTGAAGTTATGAGGAACTTTATCATCATTTGTCTTGAGAAGGAACATTCGGGACGAATGTTTCTAAGGAGGGGAGAATGTTATACCCCGTATTTCCTGAGTATGTATGTGAGGACGTACGTACAAAAGTTCAAGTCTTAATTAGGCATAAGGGACGAAATTGTGCACAACTAGCGAAAAAGATTGTTTTTCCGACGAAAAATTTTCCGAACCTTGTAAGGGAATTTTGCGTGTTCAATAATTTAATTTTTGCGGATTTTTCCGAGAGATGAAATATTTTGGACCAACGAGAGGGTGACATGTGTCACCCTCAAGTGGACGACATTGAGGGGAATTGTTGGCACGTTTTTGCCATGTAAAATGCCTTAAATATTTGGTCAATGTTTGCTAGATATTTTTTGGAGTAGATAGATAAGGTAGCACTTGTCCAAATCTTCACCCTCCACTTGCTTTGATCTTGGCCATTGATTGGCCTATAAATACCCCTCAAGTGTAAGACTAAATCTTCATCCCTTAAACAAATTCCAAGTCTCAAAATCCCTCTCTCTTTGAGAAGCTCTCGTCCAAACACCTTCCCTCCCCTTCCTAGTTGCTTCACTAAACCCCCATTGGAAGAAATATTCTCCAAGTATTGTTATTATTCCAAAATACCTTAGCTCAAATACCTTGTAGTATTCCAAAGTTACCTCTATACTAAAAGCCCGGAAAATACTACTATATTTCCTTTAGTCACAAACGAAACCCTAGGAAAATCTTCATTGTTGGTTGAAGTATTAAGTAGAAGTTGTGTAGAACTTCTAAGGGTTTCTTGGAGCGAATTGGAGCGTACAGAATAGGAGCTAAACCTTGCTCAGGATCGACAATTAAACTTGGATAATTTTGGGCTTATCGAGGTAAATATCTTATCATTCTATTGTAATTGGAGATTACATATTGTAGAAGTTTAGAAATGAGTATAAGATTTATAGAAGGATGGTATTAAAGAAGAGAATTGAACTGTACTCACATAGGACTGTATTTACAGTAGACTTGAGTAGTTGACGGGTAGGGAAGTGCTGCCCAATTTTCTGTAGAATTAAGAACATTCTGCTTAAAATATTCTACAGAGTAGTCTAGACGTTGATAGACGTATTTAACTATTATAGGTTGATACTCTGCGCGCGACATATTCCACTTGGCAGGTGGATTTCGCCGAGGAGGTATGTGATTCTTCCTATCCTCTTGAGCATGATATTTTAAAAGAATATATATAGTACGGTAGACGTACGTGTGTTAACTGAACGTGGTTTTACCTCGATGTCTTTGACTTGAGTTTTAAATAATAAGAATCTTGAAGTATTTCAAAAGAATTAAGAATCGTTTTTGAAAGAAGAGTAATACTTGGTTTTAAAAGTTTAAGAGTTATACTAGCTTTATGGGAAGTTAGGTATAACGACTTAAGAGAGAATAAAGGAACGGTTTACTTAATTGTTTATGAAAGCCTTGTATTGATTTCGAAAATGAGAATAAGTATCGAACAAACCACTACAACGCTAATAAAGGAAAATGTATTGACTAATTAAGTATTATTAAAACCAGTAGAAACCTCCATCTGCATAGAAGCTAAGATAAGACAAAATTGTATTACATTTTCTAGATCATGGCTGCTTTAATAAGATTGTTATAAACAAGAATAACTACTCACACATAAGGTATATGTTACTCAATTGTTTTGAAAAGAGATTACGTTATTTGATTAAGACTATGAACTATGAGATCTTTCGGAAGTAAAAGACTTGAGTATATTTTAAGTAGGCAAGTTGAACTTTTGGAAAAGAATGTTGTTACTTGATTTTTTTTTAAAAAAAGGGAAAGTGTTTGTGATTTAAAAGAAAAGTATGGTATTATCTTAATCTGTCTTAAAAGAGAGTTTAAATGTTATGGCCGTTTTGATACCGAGTCCATGGGATGGACCGGGAATGTATTCCACTACGTTTTGATACCGAGTCCATGGGATGGACCGGGAATGTATTCCACCACGTTTTGATACCGAGTCCATGGGATGGACCGGGAATGTATTCCACCACGTTTTGATACCGAGTCCATGGGATGGACCGGGAATGTATTCCACCACGTTTTGATACCGAGTCCATGGGATGGACCGGGAATGTATTCCACCACATTTTGATACCGAGTCCATGGGATAGACCGGGAATGTATTCCACCACGTTTTGATACCGAGTCCATGAGATGGACCGGGAATGTATTCCATACGATCCGGCACCGAGTCCATGAGATGGACCGGGAATGTGACCATGCGATTCCACCTCGAGTCCCATGGGATGGGCCGAGACATGTTATACGTATCACACGATTTATACCTAGACTGCTTTTATGTTGTGAACTGTAGTTTGTTATCATACATGTCTCCTGTTTTATATAAACTGTTATGATTTCATTTACAGTATTTTCAGTTTCACATACTTGGTACCTGTTGTACTGACCTCCTTCGGGGGGCTGCGTTCATGCCGCAGGTAGAGGTACATCGGTTGATCCTCACTCTTAGGATCACAGTTCAGCGTATTGAGAAGCTTCGTTTTCTCCGGAGGCTTATCTTTTGGTATGTTTTCCCCGAGTTTGTAAGTTCTTGTACATTCAGGGGTATGGCGGGGCCCTGTCCCGTCATAGTTGTTGTTAAAAATCTTAGAGATCTGTAGTACTGTTTTGGGCAGAGTTGTAAAAGGGATGTAACTGTTCAAGCTTTTATATATATGCATGCCGAAAGGCAATCTTCTCTCGTTAAAACTGTTCTCATTCTATGATTGTCTCATGTCTTGTTTTTATATTCCGCTGATTACTCTGATGTATTTCTACTTGGGTGCCCGGGTAAGGCACCAGTCACGGGCCCGAGATCGGGTCGTGACATCCACGTAAACTCATACTAAGACAATGGAAGCATACCCGTGGAATCCTCCATCACTGACGGTACGTCCACGTAAACTCATACTAAGAGGAAGCATACCCGTGGAATCCTCCATCACTGACGGTACGTCCACGTAAACTCATAACTTCATTAGACTTTCATTTCTATGTTTGCCTTATTCAAGAAAAACCGACTCTTTAACCTTTCATAAAGTTATTATAACCAACTCCCCATAAAGCCGTTATACTAACTTTATGCTTTAAAACTTTGGACATTCTTACTCTTTCATAAGGCCGTTATAACTAACCTCACATAAGGCCGTTATAACTCCTTATGTTTCAAAAGATTTCATTCTTTTATTAACCAAGAGGCTTATACTTCAAATCAAATTTACACAATTTTCAAAATACTTCTTCATGTCAAGAAATCCTTGTCTACCTTATTTAGGATAAACCATTCCTCAAGAACAAGTGGGTTAACTCCTTAACCCAACCAACTTAGACATTTTCTTAAAACAAGTCAAGTATAACAAATGGATTTACTTCATTTAAAACACGTACGTCTACCGTACTATATAGTTATAACTACTCATGCTCAAGAGATAAGAAAGTTTCCACATACCTCTCCGGTTAATCCACTTGCTAAGTCCAATACACCACACGTAGTACGTCAACCTAAAATGACCATAGTACGTTTATTAACCTCTAGTTCAATGTAGAATAATCCAAGTTCAAGTCACTAAATTCTATGGAAAATTGGGCAGCATTTCCTTTGTTTCTACATACTTTGCCACCTTTTTCAAGGCCGAATTCAACACCCAAACGCCACTTTTAAGGCCCAACAATCCAAACATTTCAAAGAGGATTACACACCTAAACTTGGATGTGTAAAATTCTGCCCCACAATGTACAACAACTAACTTAACAAGTTTAAGGTAGTATTTAGGCTATAACATGCTCACATATCATTCTTAACCAATTCTTCCATATCCAAACCATACTTCTTACATGCAATGTATCTAAGAGCAATATTTACTACTACAAGTTCTTTCTTTCTAACATGCACACCAAAAACTAGCTACAAGAGAAGAATTGTTACCTTAGAGTTTTAGCCAAATTAATCCAACAAATTTGCTAGCCTCCTTTCCACAATCACCACCACAATAACTCCTACAAGCTTGCCAACAAGTTTCCTTCTTGCCACATTTTCAGATTTTTCTCAAGCCTTTCTTTCTTCTTAATTTTCTAGAGAGAAGGGAGAGCTTAATTTTCTAGAGAGAGGGATGAACTTGAAGAATGACCAAGTCTTCAAGACTTGGTCAATAAGTAGTGCATGCAAAATCAGATGGGGGAGGACACTTGTCACCCACCCATGGCCTCTTTAAAGGAAAATATCAGATTTCCTCAGTTTTTCCGCCAAATGTTCCGCCTCGGCCATGTTCGCAGCGCGCGGCGCTGAAACTCCTGCCGACACCCAGAACTATCCAGCGCCGCGGCCCTGCTTTCCGGCGTCGTGGCTGCAACTTCAGCGCTCCCTCAGAATAACCGGCGCCGCGGCCCTGCATCCGGCGCCGCGGCCCTATCGCTCCTGTCCGAAACACATTTCTGTCCGACTGCGCACTGAACTTGTAACTCCCATAACTTTCTACTCTGATGTCCTATCGACGAACGGTTGGTTGCGTTGGGAACTAGACTCATCGAACTACATGCTAGTTCTTCGAAATGCCTACAAACTCTCAATGTAACTGGACATACACCACCTCAAAGTTGACTAAAAACCCGTCCGAAACAATCCGTCAACCTATCTTTGAAAATTTTAAGTCTTACTCCCTCTCGTACACACTCATACGCATGACCTGAACTACGGGTGTAACAATAACAACTGTGGCGGGACAGGTCCCCGCCATACCCCTGAATGTACATAAATCTACAACATCAGGGAAAGACTGTACCAAAAACACAAGCCTCCGGAGAAATGGAGCTTCTGACGCCTGATCAGTGATCCTAAGAATGAGGATCCACCACTGCTACCCCCTACCGCGCATGAACGCAGCCTGGGAAGGGGGTCAAGACACAATATGTACTAAGTATGTAAACGAAAATACGTAATTACATCATAAGTTTAATACAAAGTCGAGACATGTATGATAATCAAATTACAAGACACAAGTTGCCTTACTAACAATGAGTAACTAAGAGTATACTTACAACATAAAAATAGGAAGCTCACGATCAAAGCAGACCACCCACCCACAGATCATTAAGCAATCCTACTCGGGACTATTTCACCCGTGATAGTCGTGTGGACCCGCATGAGGTATTCTCGCATAGTCAGACTACCGCATGAGACTATTTCACCCGCATAAGCCCATAAGGACTCGCATGAGGTATTCCTCGCATCATGGGTAGCAAATCCACAGAAACATGTGGTATAACGTCTTGGGGGTTTCCCCTCATTTATACTCTTACCCGGCGGTGGTATAACGTCTTGGGGGTTAACCCCTCATTTATACTCTTACCCTGGAGAAGGTGGTATAACGTCTTGGGGGTTTACCCCTCATTTATACTCTTACCCTAGCTCAACCGGCCATCATACATAACATAATCCCTACCGGCTTATCATACATAACATAAGCACTACCGGCTTATTATACAATAAATAAGCAAGTTAGGAAATCCCCCTAACTTCTTATTAGCCTTATTCATATACACTCTCATTTTAGTTTACTTAAGGCACTAACATGTCATTATAAAATCCGGGAATTTAACCCAAAGTACTACGTACTTCTATTCTTTTAAAAATGACTCTTTTCATTATAAAACTTCCAAGATACTAATAACCGTAGCATCAAGTCACAATTTCTTTTCAAGACAAGTCACAATACCTTTAGAAATATAATTAGGCTTCTAAATCAAGTGACTTCTTTTCTTTTAAAACCTTAGGCAATTGATGCCTTAAAATCAAACTGTCTTTCATTAAATCAAGTCGTTTATCCTTATTTATCTTTCCATAAAGCTAATATAACCAACTTCCCATAAAGTCGTTATATTAACTTTATACCTTAGCCAATTACAATTTCCTATCCAAGGGACTTATACGTTTAAAACGAAACAAGTATCATATACTTTAAAACACCTCAAGTCCCTTAACTTTAAAAAAACTTAAGACATCCTTAATACTCTTAAAAAAGTGAGTTAATCTCCTAACTCACCCGACTTGGCTATTCTTAAAACAAGTAAAGGATATCAAGGTTTTGTACGTCTACCGTACTATATACGTACAACTATTCATGCTCAAAAGATAGGAAAGTTCTACATACCTTTTCGGGTCAAACCACTTGCCAAGTACAATATCCCGCCCGTAGTATGTCAACTTATAATGTCCACAATACCTCTATTAACGTCTTACTTCAAACGTAGAATATTATAAGTGCAAAGTCACTAAATTCTACGGAAAATCGGACAACACTTCCTTTGTTTCTACATACTTTGCCACCTTTTTCAAGGCCGAATTCAATAACCAAACACGCCACATTTATGGCCCAACAATGCAATTTACAATAGGGGATTACACGCCTACTTAGACGTGTAAAATTCCGCCCCACAATTGATATCAAACTAATACAAACTACTAGGCCAATTCGGCAACATGGAATACAACAATACCAATTCTTATCCAATTTCCTTTTCAATCCAAATTGTTAGCATAACATGATATCAAGTCGCAATCGATTATAACTACTATAATCTTCAAGTAAGTAACATGCGACGATTCTAATTAACGACCAATTTGTAATCCAACTTCAAATGGCTTATATGACATTTCGGTTTTTAGGCTACAACAATCCATAACACTTATAAAACACCAACACATATACTTCATGCTAGCAAACAAGTAAGGCTAACAACAATATATAATCTTGTAACACTTTAAGAGACAAGATTATTACCTCAACGATTCTTAGTCCAACTTCAAATCCGAAGTCGCTCCCTAGCAACTTAGAGCCTCTTCTAGACACTTCAATCCGCCACTTGAGACCCTTAGAACAACATAAACAACTTTCCTTCAATCTTCCAAACAAAACCTAGAAAAGCAACTAGGTTTTCATCTTGCGACTAACACGAAAACTATCGTTTTCCGGGATTTTTCTATTGAGATACACTTACAATACCCTCATGAACCTTGGTTTAAAGTGTGGAGCTAAATGGACAACAAACAAATTTTTTTCTTGTTGGGATATAGAGAACCCGAGAGCTTCTCTAAAGAGTTCTTCAAATTCTTGAATTTTTTTCTAAGTGTTGAAGTTAGTCTTGCTAGTAGTACTACAATATAGTTCAATGGAGGGTCAAGATGTGCACAAATGTGTGGCTTGGATGAAGTTCCTTTAAATATCAAGACTTGTGGTCCCATTGACTAAGTCAACATTGTCAAGCTCTTCAAGTTGCAAGACTTAGTCATCCTAACAAAGGTCAAATGACCCTTTTGGCCATGCCTAATTCGTCCAAGGCTACATAAGGGGGGGTGACATGTGTCGCTCTCCCGTTCGTCACAATATTACATTTTCCGACAATTCCATAATTCAGATAAATTTTTACAAGTCTCTAATCTTAACATTTGGGATTCTCACGTACGTTCTTAAAACATGTCATGTAAATACGGGGTGTAACATTCTTCCCCCCTTAGAAACATTCGTCCCCGAATGTTCTTTCGGAGTCAAACTTATAATTAGCGACATAGTTTCCTTTCACCACCCCTACATACCAATAATGCCACACATGGCCACATAATAGCATTTAAGCAAAAAGAAATACTTCAATAAAAACTTGACAAGTAAGGGAAAATGAATTACCTGAAGGTGTAGGGAATAAGTGAGGATACTTCCTAAACATGTCCTCCTCCGTTTCCCAAGTCATCTCCTCCCGGTTATCATTCCTCCACAAGACTTTGACGGAAGCCACATCCTTGGTCCGCAGTCGCCTGACCTGGCGATCGAGTATCGCTATGGGAATCTCCTCATACGATAACCCCTCTGTCACCTGGACCTCACTAGCAGGGAAAACTCTCGCTGGATCTCCGATACACTTCCGCAACATAGAAACATGGAAGACCGGATGTACCGCCTCTAACTCTGATGGCAGATCAAACTCATAGGCAACCTTTCCCACTCTACGGATGATCTGGTAGGGCCCAATGTGTCACGACCCGAACCGGGGCCCGTGACTGGTGTCTTACCCCGGTCACCCTCGTGATACAACATCAAAGAGAATCAGCGGAAATAAAATCATAAACATGAAACAAGAGACATGATAAATAAACAAAGCAACCAAAGCGATTTGCAGATATATTCATAAAACCGAACAGCTTATCCTTTTTACAAACTCGCCCACAACAAGATTACTGCACTTCTAAGAAGTAATAACTATGACGGACAGGCCCGCCATACCCCGAATGTACAAGAACCTACTGACTCGTGGTAACATACCAAAAGATAAGCCTCCGAGAAACGGCTTCCCAATACGAATCCGTGATCCTATGAGCGAGTATCCACAACCGATGTACTCTACTCGCAGATGAACGCAGCTTCAAGGAGGTCGATAACAGTACCAAGTATGTGAAATCAAAATATCAGAAATGAAATCATAACGATATATAAAGCAGAGACATGTATGATAACCAAACTACACTCATAACATAAAAGGCCATGTCAAGTCGTGGACTCACACCTCAAAGTCATCCTCATGCCCGTGGAACTCCTTCCTCATCGCGGCAGCCTAGGTACGAACCATGTGATACGTATAACATGTCTCCCATCTCATGGACCCAAAGATAGAAACGCAGAAATACATTCTGCTCATCTCATGAACTCGGTAGTCGGATGGAATACATTCGGCCCATCCTAATGGACGCGATAGTCGAGTGAAATACATTCCTGGCCCATCCTATGAACGCGTAGTCGAGTGAAATACATTCCTGCTCATCCTATGAATCCGGTAGTCGAGTAAAATACGTACTTGCACAACAAGGCTATCACACGCAAACATAGGCAAGTTACACACAACTTAAGGTACTATCATTTTATGCCAAAATCCGTTCGATTCTAAAGTATTACATACATTAACTCTTTTAAAAGATACGCTTTCACAAAAGTCACACAATGTTCGTAGTATAAAATAGAGTGACTATCTTTTAAGTAAACCAAAACACTTCCTTGTAAAATCAAGTAACACATTATTTTCCAAACGCTCAAGTTTGCCTAATTTCAAATGCTCAAGTTTCTCATTTTGAAAGGTTTGGTAGTTCATAGTTTTAATCACTTAAGAATATAATTCTCCTTTAAAACAAATTTGAGAAACATATGCCTTATGTGTGAGTAGGTTGTTCTTGTCTATTACAATCTTATAAAAGCACCATGATCTAGGAAATGTAATATCATTTTGTCTCATCTTAGCTTCTATGCAGATGGAGGTTTCTATCGGGTTTTAATAACAATTAGTCAATACATTTCCTTTATTAACGCTGCAATGGTTTGTTCGATACTTAATCTCATTTCAAATCAAGAAACATTATTCTTTAAAACCAACTACTCATTACTCGCGAATGAGGTTTTTACAACATTTTAACAAAATTCATAACAAGTCAAACTAAGTCAAGTCTCTTATCTTTCAAGATCAAGTCTCTTAACTTTCAAAATCAAGTCGTATAAGTCAAGTCTCTTATCTTTCAAGATCAAGTCTCTTAACTTTCAAAATCAAGTCGTATAAGTCAAGTCTCTTATCTTTCTACAATCAATAAACCATTCTTTTACCTACATAAAGTCGTTATAACTAACTTCCCATAAAGCTATTATAACACCCTATGTTTTAAACCAACCAAATCACTTAGCACATGTACGCTCACCGCACTACATAGTTCACAACAATCATGCTAGAAAAGATAGGAAGAGGTTCACATACCTCGAGACGATTATCGACAAATAGCAAAACGCTCCAAGTACTTCAACCCGTCGGCTACTCCTTAAGCCAAGTAGATCACGCCACACGTAGTACTCCACTCCTAAAATGGTCATAGTACTTCTATCAAACCTTTCTTACCATTGAAGACTTATACCAATAAAAGCCCTCTAATTCTACGGAAAATTCGGCAGCACTTCCCCCGTTTTTACTCACTTTTCCATCTTTCTCCAAGGCCCGAATAACCGTAATATATATACCATATATATATAAAAGGCGTAATAATTAAACAACATAAAGAAGGGGATTACACGCCCAAACGGTAACGCGGTTACTATCACGCCCATAATAACAACAAGTAAAAGAAGGGATTACGCTACCAAACGGTAACGCGTTTACTATCACGCCTTCATAACAATACAATAATTAAAAAGGGGATCACACGCCCAAACGAACGCGATTGAACAATCTTCCCTTAATGAGAAATGTAAATACACCCAAAGTAAATACTTGTCCAAAGTAAATACACCAAAGTAAATACACCAAAGTAAATACAAATTCTTAAGTTGGTCCTTGGCCAACTTTGGCCATTTTACTTATCTAATTACTTCATTAGTCATCCAACTTATATTCCATCTTAATATAAGTTATAGTTACTTTGTTAATTACTTCTTCACAAGTAAGATACGTTTTACCATTTTAATGGCAAACGGCCAACTTTTCTTTTAACAAGTTAACAAGATCCAACTTTTCCAAACTTTACTCCATATTTTATATACTCCATAATATACTTATAATATATGTATAATGACCAATTCACAAAGAGGTTAAGGTTTACTACCTCAAATAGCCCAAAATTATCCAAGAACTTAATGTCGCTCCAAGCAAGTCTTAGCTCCAAATCTTTCCGTTCCAATCCGCTACAAGCAACCCATAGAAGCTCCTAACCAACTTCTCTTCAAGAACCAACTCCAAAAAGTGAAGAACACTTAGGGTTTCCAACTAGTAAGTTTCAGCCAAGGCATGAACAATAGGTTAGGGGTGTGAAATCTTTTCCAACTCTTGGTACACAATCTTCCTAACACCTTAGGGAAGAACACTTGAGAGTTTAAGAATTGTTGGACAAATTTAGGTCAAGAAATGGGCTCAAAAACGAGAGCAAGGTCAAGGGAGAAGGGAGGGAATTTCTTGTCTTGAAATGGTTAAGTGGAAGTTTTCATCAACTAAGGGTGCATATATAGGACAACCAAGGGCTAGGATGAAGGCAAGTGTGTGGTTGAGATTGGGGACAAGTGTGTGTGGGTCCCACAAGCCACTTGTCCACACAAAATATCTAGCAAGACTTGGCCACTTGTCCACACAAAATATCTAGCAAGACAAGGCTACTATTTCGCCACTGTTAGCAAATTTCGCCATGAGGCCACCTAGGGGTGACACGTGTCGCCTCCTACTCGCCCAAAATATTTCATCTTCCAAAATATCCATAAAGGCAAAAATCTCAAAACAAAGTGGGCCCCACAAAACCAGAATTTCTCCCGTGGGCCCACGTGACCAATTCGGAAATAAAATTCCATAATTCTAATATAATTCAAGAATCCCAAATACCAAACTGGGAATCCAATTCCCATCAACGAACCTTTTTCCTTCACAAAACCCTAAACTTTTCCGTTGAAAAATCACATCTTTCTTTCTTTCCAAAATTTACAGCATTATTCTCGCACGCACATCCTCACCTATATACCACGGAACTACGGGTATAACATTCTTCCTTAGAAACATTCGTCCCGAATGTTCCTTCTAAGTCTCCAAACGCATTTGCGCTTCAGATAGTCTTCACTACTATACTTACAAACCGATCACGCCACCAATGGCCGAATATGACATGTGCGCAAAAATCAAATCCAAGCCAACGAGGAATCATTTCTAATCTCACAACAGCTCCCACTAGCTTCAATTTACTCTAAGGCCATTCCCGGCCTTCACGATCCGATTCTGGTCGAACGCATCCACGAACCCGTACGATGGTTACCTAAACTCGCCTAGCACCCTCGTGACCCTACCACCGGCGGACCACCTCGAACCGACCCACCCCAAACCGGGCTGCGGGTTGACACGCAACTTTGCCTCAACCCGACCCATTTGCCGCGCCAAACTCTTGTTCACCGATCCGGAACAATCTCACTAATCAAGTTACGCAAACCTAGTGGTCTTCTTATAATAACTATCCTTATATAATTCACACCACTCGGGACTTATCACACAATTTTTTTTTTTTTTTACCCTCAGATACTATGCACTCCGACAAAGGTCAATCGTAAACAAATCTTTTACTCAAGATGGCCTCGCATCTAAGGTCTCCACTTATAATATTCTAAGGTTCACACCTTCCATGACCCCAAACTTACCTCTTCAACTAGTCATGTTCTCTAAGTTATACTTAACACAATGCTATCTGTACATAGCACACAATAATAAGATCATCATATCGCGCAAAACAAAACTCTAGAGGTTAAGGATATACTGTATCTACCGCTTCACTCTAATCATAGGCTGCTGGCAGGCGCATACCGTAGAAGGCGATGAACCCGCCACTAATCCGCTGCGTCGCCACGCCGCATTCTCCTATAAGCACATTCTTCGCCACATGGCCTCGACGGCCGCAGGTGAAACAAGCACCAGTAAAAAGACGACATTCCCCGGGATGACGCCTGCCACATCGTGCACACTGAGGGGGACATGAATCCTTCTGGCTAGAACTCACGTATATCTGCGGAACCAAGCACCGAGCTCGACCAGCCCCGAATACCGAACGCCCCGAAGGCGTGGAGGACCACTCAGATCTTGGCGAAGGTGCATAACTAGCTCGCCACCGAGGCGATCCGCCTCGCAAGTTACCAAAGGACCTCGCTGCTCGCCTTCTCACGATCCGGCCATTCCGTCGACCTCTCCGTGCCTCACATCCAAGTGCATGAGTCGCACGCGGCAATGTCCATGCCCTGAAGAGCTACACCAACAAACCTCTCGCCAAGTAATCATCGAGCTCGGTGACGTGGCGGTGCACTCGCCCTCCATATCGGGTCACTAAGGCGGGACATACCGAGCCAACGAGTCAAACGAGTCAAACTCCACGTTGTACTCCTAACCGCACGCCGGCCCGCTTTAACGCCAAAAATGCTGCCCGAGCCCTCTCATCCGCGAGGCAAGAAATGTGCAAGAAACGCCTCGAGAACTCGCCCCAAACTGCTGGGAGCGCATTCTCCACTCGTGACAGTTCCCATGAATCAAACCACGATCGCAAAGATCACGCGGTGATGCGAACCCAATACCACCGACTCGCCGAGACTCGATCACTCATGATCCGTCAGAGCTTCGGATAAACTCCCGAGGTCATCCTCGCCTCTCGATCCATAGAACGGCGGCTACAACTCGTAAAGTCCCGTAGTCTCAAATCGCTCGCCGGGGTGAACTATGGTGCTACTGGATCGAATCGCGATCCAGCCTCTCTCATATTCGCCATGACTCGGCAAGAATCGCCATCTCCTTGTACCATCTCATCTCGCTTCCAGCCGTGGATGGAGGCTCAGTATCAGAGTCTCAGCAGCCACCGCCGCGCTCTAAATCGCCGGCTGGGCGGTATCGCAAAACTCGCCGGAAGCACTATCTCGTAAAGATCGGGCCTCTCGCAGAACCTCCGTGCTCTACTCACAGCCTTGCCCTTCTGGGCCCCGATTGCCTTGCGTGGAGGCATAACTGGCACATAAGAATACGTCAGAGGGAGTCCAACTTATAACACAGCTCTAAGGCACGATCTCAGAGTGAGAAGAATAGAAACCAATCCTAAATGTTCTGCAGCCTCCTGATTATAGATGTGGTGCACACACCGATAATCAAGACTCTACTAGACACGGTCTGTAGACACTTTCCGAGGACTAACTGCTCTGATACCACTTTTGTCACGACCCGAACCGGGGCCCGTGACTGGTGTCTTACCCCGGTCACCCTCGTGATACAACATCAGAGAGAATCAGCGGAAATAAAATCATAAACATGAAACAAGAGACATGATAAATAAACAGGCCAACCAAAATGGTTTCTCAGATATATTCATAAAACCCGAACAGCTATCCTTTTACAAACTCGCCCACAACAAGATTTCATGCACTTAAGAAGTGACAATAACTATGACGGACAGGCCCCGCCATACCTCGAATGTACAAGAACCTGCTGCACTGTGGTAACATACCAAAAGATAAGCCTCCGAGAAACGGGCTTCCCAATACGCCGAATGTGATCCTATGAGCGAGGATCCACAACCGATGTACTTACCGCGGCAAGATGAACGCAGCTCAAGGAGGTCGCATAACAGTACCAAGTATGTGAAATCAAAATATCAGAAATGAAATCATACAGCTATATAAAACAGAGACATGTATGATAACCAAACTACACTCATAACATAAAAGCGATCATGTCAAGTCGTGACTCACACCTCAAAGTCATCCTCATGCCCGTGGAACTCCTTCCTCATCGCCAGCCTAGGTACGAACCATGTGATACGATAACATGTCTCGCCCATCTCATGGACCCGATAGAAACGCAGAAATACATTCCTGCTCATCTCACGAACTTCGTAGTCGGATGGAATACATTCGGCCCATCCACGGACGCGGTAGTCGAGTGAAATACATTCGCTCATCATCCATGAACGCGTAGTCGAGTGAAATACATTCCTGCTCATCCTACGAATCGGTAGTCGAGTAAAATACAAGATTTGCACAACAAGGCTATCACACGCAAACATAGGCAAGTTACACACAACTTAAGGTACTATCATTTTATGCCAAAATCCTGCTTCGACCTAAAGTATTACATACATTAACTCTTTTAAAAAGATACGTTTCTTTCACAAAAGTCACACAATGTTCGTAGTATAAAATAGAGTGACTATCTTTTAAGTAAACCAAAAGACTTCCCTTGTAAAATCAAGTAACACATTATTTTCCAAACGTTCAAGTTTGCCTAATTTCAAATGCTCAAGTTTCTCATTTTCGAAAGGTTTGGTAGTTCATAGTTTTAATCACTTAAGAATATAATTCTCCTTTAAAACAAATTTGAGAAACATATGCCTTATGTGTGAGTAGGTTGTTCTTGTCTATTACAATCTTATAAAAGCATGATCTAGAAATGTAATATCATTTTGTCTCATCTTAGCTTCTATGCAGATGGAGGTTTCTACTGGTTTTAATAACAATTAGTCAATACATTTCCTTTATTAACGCTGCAATGGTTTGTTCGATACTTAATCTCATTTCTGAAATCAGTAAAACATTATTCTTTTAAAACCAACTACTCATTAGTCGCGAATGAGGTTTTTACAACATTTTAACAAAATTCATAACAAGTCAAACTAAGTCAAGTCTCTTATCTTTCAAGATCAAGTCTCTTAACTTTCAAAATCAAGTCGTGTATAAGTCAAGTCTCTTATCTTTCAAGATCAAGTCTCTTAACTTTCTAAATCTAGTCGTTTATAAGTAATGTCTCTTATCTTTCTACAATCTATAAACCATTCTTTTACCTCAATACAGTCGTTATAACTAACTTCCCATAAAGCTATTATAACACCCTATGTTTTAAACCAACCAAATCACTTAGCACATGTACGTCTACCGTACTACATAGTTCACAACAATCATGCTAGAAAATATAGGAAGAGGTTCACATACCTCGCGACGATTATCGACAAATAGCAAAACGCTCCAAGTACTTCAACCCGTCGGCTACTCCTTAAGCCAAGTAGATCACGCCACACGTAGTACTCCACTCCTAAAATGGTCATAGTACTTCTATCAAACCTTTCTTACCATTGAAGACTTATACCAATAAAAAGCCCTCTAATTCTACGGAAAATTCGGCAGCACTTCCCCCGTTTTTACTCACTTTTCCATCTTTCTCCAAGGCCCGAATAACCGTAATATATATACCATATATATATAAAAGGCGTAATAATTAAACAACATAAAGAAGGGGATTACACGCCCAAACGGTAACGCGGTTTACTATCACGCCTCCATAATAACAACAAGTAAAAGAAGGGGATTACGCGCCCAAACGGTAACGCGGTTTACTATCACGCCTTCATAACAATACAATAATTAAAAAGGGGATCACACGCCCAAACGGAACGCGATTGAACAATCTTCCCCTTAACATAAATGTAAATACAGTCCAAAGTAAATACAGTCCAAAGTAAATACTGTCCAAAGTAAATACAGTCCAAAGTAAATACTGTCCAAAGTAAATACAGTCCAAAGTAAATACAGTCCTTAAGTTGGGGTCCTTGGCCAACTTTGTCCATTTTACTTATCCAATTACTTCATTAGTCATCCAACTTATATTCCATCTTAATATAAGTTATAGTTACTTTGTTAATTACTTCTTCACAAGTAAGATACGTTTTTACCATTTTAATGGCAAACGCCAACTTTTCTTTTAACAAGTTAACAAGATCCAACTTTTCCAAACTTTACTCCATATTTTATATACTCCATAATATACTTATAATATATGTATAATGACCAATTCACAAAGAGGTTAAGGTTTACTACCTCAAATAGCCCAAAATTATCCAAGAACTTAATGTCGCTCCAAGTCTTAGCTCCAAATCTTCCGTTCCAATCCGCTACAAAGCAACCCATGAAGCTCCTAACCAACTTCTTCAAGAACCAACTCCAAAAAGTGAAGAACACTTAGGGTTTCCAACTAGTAAGTTTCGGCCAAGGCATGAACAATAGGTTAGGGGTGTGAAATCTTTTCCAACTCTTGGTACACAATATTTCTAACACCTTAGGGAAGAACACTTGAGAGTTTAAGAATTGTTGGACAAATTTAGGTCAAGAAATGGGCTAAAAAACGAGAGCAAGGTCAAGGGAGAAGGGAGGGAATTTCTTGTTATACCCCGTAGTCCCAGGGTATGTATGCGAGGACATACGTACGAGAATACGACAGAAAGATTGGAAAGGAAGAAAGAGGCGATTTTTCCACGGAAAAGTTTCCGGTTTTTGTGAAGGAAAAAGGTTCGTTAATGGGATGGATTCCCATTTGGTATTCGGACTTCTGGAATATTAGAGAATTATGGAATTTTATTTTGGAAATGGTCACGTGGGCCCACGGGAGAAATTCTGATTTTGTAGGCCCACTTTGTTTTCGAGATTTTGGCCATTGTGGATATTTTCGGAAGATGTTTTATTTTGGGCCAATAGGAGGGTGACACGTGTCACCCCCGCCTAGGTGGCTTGGCCGAATGGCATTTGTGCACAAAACCCGGTTAGAGTCGTTTTTTGACGAAACGTTTTACATAACTTGCGAGAGGAAAATTCCGGCTATGTCTTTTCTTATTTTTGCGGATTTTTCCGAGAGACGGAACATTTTGGACCAACGAGAGGGCGGCACTTGGCACCCTCTCATTGGTGGGCAAAGTGGGCGGCACATGGACGATTTGGGAAGGCAAGTGGGAGATATTTTTTGGTAGATATTTTGTGTGCAAGTTGGCTAGGTACACATGGGTGAATCTTGGCCCTACACTTGCCTAACACTTGGTGTAATCTTGGCCATTGGTTGGCTCTCACTTGACCTATAAATACCCCTCCCTTTGAAGACTAATTCATTCACAAATTGCCTAAGTCTTGAAAGCTTCTTCCTTCCCCCTTAGTGTAGTGTCTTGGCCGAGAGCCCCTCTCTCCCCCCTTGGCCGAGAGTCCCCCCCCCCTAGTGGGGTAGGCCGAGGGGTAGACACCCCCCCCCCCTAGCCTAGTTGCTTTCGTATAATACCCCCTTTGTGGTATAGAAATACTCTCCAAGTATTGTTATAATGCCCAAATACCTTAGCCGTATACCTTGTAGTATTCTAAGGTTATACCTATCCGAAAAGCCCAGAAATACGATTATACTTCCGTCGGTCCACAAACCGAAACCCTAGGAAAATCTCCATAGTCCGTTGGAGTATTGTGTAGAAGTTGGTTAGAACTTATAATCGTGGTTTAGAGCGGGTTGGAGCGCTCGGAGTGTGAGCTACGCGTAGCTAAGGAGCGACATTTATCCTTGTATAATTATGGGCTTATCGAGGTAATTATCTTGTCCACATATGGTAATTGGATATTACATGATTGTAGGAATATATAGTTGAAGTATACTATATATAGTCTTGAGCAGACTGTATTCTGATGAGACTTGTGTAGTAGTACAGTGGAGTAGAATTGCACTGCTAGGGTTAGATGTATAACCCCCTGGTTGGCTTGGTAGCGGCCTCGATAGAGGAGGAGATTTCTGTTGTTGCGGGGGAGTCTGCCGAATTTTACGTAGAATGTTCTACGATGTTAATAAAGCGCGCTTGTGGCCTTATAGGTTGAAGTGCTACGTGTGGAATGATCCACTTGGCAGGAGTAGCCATTTGTTTGGAGCGTTTTGCTATTAGTCGATACTCGCCGCGGTATGTGAACCTCTTCCTATCTCTCCTAGCATGATATGTGTGAACTATGTAGTACGGTGAGCGTACATGTGTTTGATTGTTGTAAAACATAAAGTGTTATAACGGCTTTATGGGAAGTTGGTTATAACAGCTTTATGTAGGTAAGAAAATGGGTTGTGGTTTTCGAAAGGTAACTGATTTGTTTATAACTGACTTGTTAGGTGTTAATGAAGAACTTGAAGTATTTCAAAAGGTTTATAAATCATTTTGAAAGAATATGTGTAGTAATGTATTTTTGAAAACTTAAGAGTTATACTAGCTTTATGGGAAGTTAGGTATAACGGCTTAAGAATGTTTCTTGATTTTGGAAATCAGGATGTGTATCGACAAACCACTGCAGCGTTAACAAAAGGAAATGTTTTGAATAATTAAGTATGATTAAAACCAGTAGAAACTTTCATCTGCATAGAAGCTAAGATAAGACAAAATGATATTTCCTAGATCATGGCTGCTGTAATAAGATTGTTATAAATAAGAATAACCTACTTACATGTAAGGCTTATGTTCCTCAATTGGTTAATAAAAAGGATTTTATTCTTGAATGAATAAGACTATGAACTACGAAACCTTTTTAAAATAAGAAACTGGAACATTTGAAATTAGGCAAACTCGAACGTTTGGAAAATAATGTTGTTACTTGATTTTACAAAGGTAAGTGTTTTAGTTTACTTAAAAAGACAATACTCTATTTTATACTACGTATTGTGTGACTTATGTGATAGGACGGATCTTTTAAAGATTTAATGTATGAAGTAAGTTGTGGTTAGATACTCGAACTTGTTAGTAGAAAGTACCTTGTGTGAACAACTTGATTGTATTGGTTTGTGATAGCCTTGTAATACTTTCTTGTTGATTTGATAAGTAAACATGTTAGGATGCTACTTGTGTTAGTATCTTGTGATTGTTATGTAAGGGGTCATTCTTGTGCTTACATTGTTAAAAGGTAAGTCCATCAGATCGTTATTATATCACCTACCCTCGATCGTGTACCAGGGCTTGCCACCCTTGACGCGGTCTATCGGCTATCACGGTCCTTGAGACTATGCGAGCCGCGGTATGCTCCAGATTGACCGATCATTCGGGTGTTTAGCGACGCGGGGATTCCTATGCGGTCTCACGAGGACTATGCGGTCCTCGAGGGCTACGCGAGTGCGGAAGTCGGGGCGGATACCGAGGTTAGGCGCCTTCGACGCGGGTATACCTCGGGTGGTCTAGGACCGAGATTCGAGGAATACCTTATGCGGGTCTGTGTGTGACCTATGCGGAGCTGCGAGAGTTCCAGGAATAGACGCGCACATTGATACTGCGGGCCAGTGGCCAGCTTCGATCCTGTGGTGCGGTCTAGAGAGACCTCGTGATACAGTTTGTGGCATTTGTGGTACTGGGGGTCTTAGTAGTCGGCTATGCCTTCGTACTTACCCCGTACGGTCTTATTGTGATGACTTTGAGGGCGTGAGTCCCTGACTTGACATATTCGCTTAGTTGTTGTGAGCGTAGTTTGGTTATCATACATGTCTCTGCTTTATATAGACTACTATGATTTCGATTCTGATATTACTTCTGATTTCACATACTTGGTACATGTTATCGACCTCGCGGGCTGCGTTCATGCCGCAGGTTGAGGTACATCAGTCGTTGATCCTAGCTCTCGGTCGCGATTCGGCGTTTGGGAAGCTCCGTTTCTCGGAGGCTTATCGGTGGTATAGTCCGTCGTAGTAAGTGTTTACATTCGGGGTTTGGCGGGGCCTGTCCCGCCATTGTGTCGTATCATTCTTAGAGGTGCATGTAAATCTTGTTGTGGGCGGGGTTGGTAAAAGGATTAAGTCGTTCATTTGTAAAAGAGTTGATGGTTATATATATGCCGGCGTGCAAGTTTCTGATTATTGTTTTATATTTCGTTATCTCATGTTGTTGTTTTATGTTCGTGATTACTCGATGTTGTGTCACTAGGGTGCCCGGTAAGGCACGATCCACGCCCGATGGTCGTGACAAAAGTGGTATCGAGCGATTAATCCTCGGAAAGTGTCTGAGCCGTATCGGTAAAGTCTTGATTATCGGGGTGTTGTGCACCACACCAATAATCAGGAGGCTATAGGATATTTAGGATTGGTTTCTATTCTTCTCACTCTGAGATCGTGCCTTAGAGCTGTGTTGTAAGTTGGACCCTCTGACGAAATTATTTCCCTTATCGTTATGCCTCGCGTAGGCAACCCGGCCCAGGAGGGCAAGGCGGCAGAGAGGCTGCGAGTAGAGTTCGAGAGGGTGGCGAGGGCAGCCCAATCATTACCTAGGGTAGTGCTTCATTCGGGAGTTTTGCGGCGTCACTAGCCCAAGCAGAGTTTAGCACGGCGGCAAGTGCCTCTGATGACCATAATATTTGAACCTTCAGTTCCACGACCGGGAACAGAGAATATAGATTGCAAGAGACAACCTTGTTACTAGCTATGGATTTGGCTACCAGAGAGTATACCGATGTATCGCGAATCTTGATGACTACCTAAGAGAAGGTTGTGCAAGAGTAATCCTTCAGTTAGGCTTGAGCATGGCCTGTGTACGGGCTTATGCGCGTGATCGAAAACGTAGAGATCGACGGGTTAACCAGGGCGAAGAGGGCAGGCGTGAAGCGTCCTTTGGTAACTTTCAAGGTGAGTATACCTTAAGTGCTATGTTCTGATAGCAGTGTGTTAGTTGTGATTAGAATCATGGTGGGTTAACCGAGTAAGATTTTGGAGGATAGAGAAAGTGTGAGCCTTAGAGCTTTATACGCAAAGACCTTAGAGGTAAGGCCATCTCGAGAAAGGTGTAGTGTTATGTTTGACCCTTTTAGGAGTGCATAGTGCACGTGAGCTATGTTCGTGGGATAAGTCCCTGAGTAGCGTGATTTGAAAGAAGGTAGTCGAGCTAGGAAGACCGCTAGGTTTTCGTAATATGATTTGTGAAATTATTCCTTCGGGGAGCTAGTGTTTTGCGCAATGCCGGGTCGGGTTGAGGCCATGTTGCGGGTCAACCCGCGGCAGGTATGGTGGTGGGGTCAGTTTGTGGTGGTCCCGCCTTGTGGTAGGGTCACGAGGGTGTTAGGCCCAGGTTTAGTTAACCAGCGTATGAGTTCGTGGATGCGTTCGACCAGTGGTCGGGCCGATGGGGGCAGCCCATCGTGTTCTTGATCGAGACCGTTTTACTCGGCTGTGTGGGGTTATCAGAAAGGTTGTAAGGTTGCACGGGGTGCCTACCTTCACCTTATGACAGACAGTGGAGCCCAGGGTACGGCTGTTTTTGTTTCTGGAAGTTTTGCCAGGCATGTGTTAAGAACTCAGGTAAGTCTCAGAATCGCATTCGCCCTCGGGCCAGTGTTTGGATTTCAGGGATAGTTGTGGGGATTGTTGTCTCCTGTGGAGGTAGTGTTTAAGCTACCATTTCAGTGTTCGGATGTCGTCTTATGAAGCCTTGTAGGGGAAGAAATGCAAGTTGCCGGTCGATTGGTTCGATGTTGGCAAGGCTCAGGTAGTTGGTTCAGGTTTGTTCCAGCAGACGGTGGTTAGGGTGTGACGAGTTTTGAGGAACAGAGGAACTTAGCCCGAGTTACTTTGGGCCTTTGTGAGTTCATGTGAAGAATAGGCCAGGTTGCCTATATGTTAGCATTTGCCGTCCGACTTAGGAGGAAGGACGTCCGGTCTTTCGTATTGTTATGTTCGGGAAAGTATCGAAGATCCATCCAGAATGTTCGATTAATGATGACCACGTTAGAGATAGTAACCGAGTTTTGGATACTAAAGCGATATCGAAATGTGGTAAGAATTAGTGTCTGGCGGCCCGGTGATCGCGTACGGCCGGTACCATTTGTTGGGTCGTTGGAGCAAGGCTCGCGGCAAAGTGACAAAGTGGTATCTCAGGCAAAGTGGCAAAGTAGTATTATTTGTGGTGATGTAGAGGTGTTTCCTCGTGGACTTGGATGTAAGTTTTGCGCAGGTGTTTCCATGGCCAGGTATGGCAGGATTGTTCTCGTAAGTATAGTAATGAAGACTATATTGGCGCACGTTTGTTTTGAGACTTAGAAGGAACATTCGGGACGAATGTTTCTAAGGAGGGGAGAATGTTATACCCCGTAGTCCCAGGGTATGTATGCGAGGACATACGTACGAGAATACGACAGAAAGATTGGAAAGGAAGAAAGAGGCGATTTTTCCACGGAAAAGTTTCCGGTTTTTGTGAAGGAAAAAGGTTCGTTAATGGGAATTGGATTCCCAGATTTGGTATTCGGACTTCCTGGAATATTAGAGAATTATGGAATTTTATTTTCGGAAATGGTCACGTGGGGCCACGGGAGAAATTCTGGTTTTGTGGCCACTTTGTTTTCGAGATTTTGGCCATTGTGGATATTTTCGGAAGATGTTTTATTTTGGGCCAATAGGAGGGTGACACGTGTCACCCCCGCCTAGGTGGCTTGGCCGAATGGCATTTGTGCACAACACCCGGTTAGAGTCGTTTTTAGACCAAAAGTTTTAAAAAAAATTCGAGAGGAAAAATACGGCTATGTCTTTTGTTATTTTTGCGGATTTTTCCGAGAGACGGAACATTTTGGACCAACGAGAGGGCGGCACTTGGCACCCTCTCATTGGTGGGCAAAGTGGGCGGCACATGGACGATTTGGGAAGGCAAGTGGGAGATATTTTTGGTAGATATTTTGTGTGCAAGTTGGCTAGGTACACATGGGTGAATCTTGGCCCTACACTTGCCTAACACTTGGTGTAATCTTGGCCATTGGTTGGCTTTCACTTGACCTATAAATACCCCTCCCTTTGAAGACTAATTCATTCACAAATTGCCTAAGTCTTGAAAGCTTCTTCCTTCCCCCTTAGTGTAGTGTCTTGTCAGAGCCCTCTCTCCCCTCGCCGAGAGTCCCCACAGTGGGGTAGGCCGAGGGGTAGACACCCCCTAGCCTAGTTGCTTCGTATAATACCCCTTTGTGGTATAGAAATCCTCTCCAAGTATTGTTATAATGCCCAAATACCTTAGCCGTATACCTTGTAGTATTCTAAGGTTATACCTATACGAAAAGCCCAGAAATACTATTATACTTCCCGTCAGTCACAAAACCGAAACCCTAGGAAAATCTCCATAGTCCGTTGGAGTATTGTGTAGAAGTTGGTTAGAACTTCTAAGGGTGGTTTAGAGCGGGTTGGAGCGCTCGGAGTTGGAGCTAAGCGTTGCTAAGGATCGACATCTATACTTGGATAATTATGGGCTTATCGAGGTAATTATCTTGTCCCCCTATTGTAATTGGATATTACATGATTGTAGGAATATATAGTTGAAGTATACTATATATAGTCTTGAGCAATTTGTATTCTGATGAGACTTGTGTAGTAGTACCGTGGAGTAGAATTGTACCCGTTAGGGTTAGATGTATAACCCCCCCCTGGTTGGCTTGGTAGCCGGCCTCGATAGAGGAGGAGATTTACGCTGTGGCGGGGGGGGGGAGGTGCTGCCGAATTTTCTGTAGAATGTTCTACGATGTTAATAAGCGCCTTGTGGCCTTATAGGTTGAAGTGCTACGTGTGGAATGATCCACTTGGCTTAAGGAGTAGCCGACTGTTTGGAGCGTTTTGCTATTAGTCGATACTCGTCGCGAGGTATGTGAACCTCTTCCTATCTCTCCTAGCATGATATGTGTGAACTATGTAGTACGGTAGACGTACATGTGTTTGATTGTTGTAAAACATAAAGTGTTATAACGGCTTTATGGGAAGTTGGTTATAACAGCTTTATGTAGGTAAGAAAATGGGTTGTGGTTTTCGAAAGGTAACTGATTTGATTATAACTGACTTGTTATGTGTTAATGAAGAACTTGAAGTATTTCAAAAGGTTTATAAATCATTTTGAAAGAATATGTGTAATGTATTTTTGAAAACTTAAGAGTTATACTAGCTTTATGGGAAGCTAGGTATAACGGCTTAAGAATGTTTCTTGATTTTGGAAATCGGGATGTGTATCGACAAACCATCTGCGGCGTTAACAAAGGAAATGTTTTGAATAATTAAGTATGATTAAAACCAGAGAAACTTTCATCCGCATAGAAGCTAAGATAAGACAAAATGATATTTCCTAGATCACGGTCATTGTAATAAGATTGTTATAAATAAGAATAACCTACTTACATGTAAGGCTTATGTTCTCAATTGGTTAATAAAAAGGATTTTATTCTTGAATGAATAAGACTATGAATTACGAAACCTTTTTAAAATAAGAAAATCGAACATTTGAAATTAGGCAAACTCGAACGTTTGGAAAATAATGTTGTTACTTGATTTTACAAAGGTAAGTGTTTGGTTTACTTAAAAGACGATCACTCTATTTTATACTACGGGTATTGTGTGACTTATGTGATAGGACGGATCTTTTAAAGATTTAATGTATGAAATGCGTTGGGGTTAGATACTCGAACTTGTTAGTAGAAAGTACCTTGTGTGAACAACTTGATTGTATTGGTTTGTGATAGCCTTGTAATACTTTCTTGTTGATTTGATAAGTAAACATGTTAGGATCTACTTGTGTTAGTATCTTGTGATTGTTATGTAAGGGGTCATTCTTCTTTGTGCTTACATTGTTAAAAGGTAAGTCCATTGTACTGTTATTATATCACATACCCCCTTGACTGTGTATACCGAGGGCTTGCCACCCTTGATGCGGGTCTATACGGCCTATGCGGTACTTGAGACTATGCGGATCCGCGGTATGCTCCAGATCGACCGATCATTCGGGTGTTTAGCCGACACGGGGATTCCCTATGCGGTCTCCGAGGGACTATGCGGTCCTCGAGGGCTATGCGAGTGCGGAAGTCGGGGCGGATCTGAGGTTAAGGCGCCCGATGCGGGGTATACCTCAGGTTGTCTAGGACCAGGATTCTAGGAATACCTTATGCGGCTATGTGTATGACCTATGAGGAGCTGCGAGAGTTCCAGGAATAGACGCGACATTGATCTGCGGGCGATGGCGGCCGATCTGTGGTGCGGTCTAGAGAGACCTCGTGATACAGTTTGTGGCATTTGTGGTCCTGGGGGTCTTAGTAGTCGGCTATGCCTTCGTACTTACCGTGCGGTCTTATTGTGATGACTTTGAGGCGTGAGTCACGACTTGACATATCGCTTAGTTGTTGTGAGCGTAGTTTGGTTATCATACATGTCTCTGCTTTATATAGACTACTATGATTTGATTCTGATATTACTTCTGATTTCACATCGGTACATGTTGTCTTGACCTCGCCCGGGCTGCGTTCATGCCGCGAGTTGAGGTACATCGTCGATCGTTGATCCTAGCTCTCGGTCCGATTCGGCGTTTGGGAAGCTCCGTTTCTCGGAGGCTTATCGATGGTATAGTCCCTGTCGTAGTAAGTGTTTACATTCGGGGTTTTGGCGGGGCCTGTCCGCCATTGTGTCGTATCATTCTTAGAGGTGCGTGTAATCGTTGTGGGCGTGGTTGGTAAAAAGGATTAAGTGTTCATTTGTAAAAGAGTTGATGGTTATATATATGCCGAGGCAAGTTTCTGATTATTGTTTTATATTTCTGTTATCTCATGTTGTTGTTTTATGTTCCGCTGATTACTCTGATGTTGTGTCACTAGGGTGCCCGGGGTAAGGCACCAGTCACGGGCCCAGTTTCGGGTCGTGACATTTCTTGTCTTGAAATGGTTAAGTGTGGAAGTTTTCATCAACTAAGGGTGCATATATAGGACAACCAAGGGCTAGGATGAAGGCAAGTGTGTGGTTGAGATTGGGGACAAGTGTGTGTCGGTCCCACAAGCCACTTGTCCACACAAAATATCTAGCAAGACTTGGCCACTTGTCCACACAAAATATCTAGCAAGACAAGGTCACTTGTCTTGCCACTTGTTAGCAAATTTCGGCCATGAGGCCACCTAGGGGGGTGACACGTGTCGCCCTCCTACTCGTCCAAAATATTTCATCTTCCGAAAATATCCATAAAGGCAAAAATCTCGAAAACAAAGTGGGCCCCACAAAACCGTAAATTTCTCCCGTGGGCCCCACGTGACCAATTCCGGAAATAAAATTCCATAATTCTAATATAATTCAAGAATCCCAAATACCAAATCTGGGAATCCAATTCCCATCAACGAACCTTTTTCCTTCACAAAACCCGGAAACTTTTCCGTCGAAAAATCACATCTTTCTTTCTTTCCAAAATTTCTGTCGTATTCTCGCACGTACATCCTCACCTATATACCCTGGAACTACGGGGTATAACACAATGTACCTTGGGCTGAGTTTTCCTTTCTTTCCGAATCTCATCACACCCTTCATGGGTGATACCTTCAGGAAGACCCAATCGTCTACCTAAAACTCCAAATGCCGACGCCGATTATCCGCATATGACTTGCCGACTACGAGTGCTATCTCCTGGATAAGCTTCACCTTATCCACAGCCTGCTGAACCAAGTCTGGGCCAACTAACTGCACCTCGCCCACGTCGAACCAACCAATCGGCGACCTACATTTCCGCCCATATAAAGCCTCATATGGCGCCATCTGTATACTGTAATGGTAGCTGTTGTTATAAGCAAACTCCACAAGAGGCAAATGATCCTCCCAGCTACCCCTGAAATCAATCACGCAGGCTCGTAGAATATCCTCGTGTATGCGGATAGTACGCTCGCTGCCGTCGATCCCGAGGATGAAACGATGATCGAGACTCACTGTGTCCCTAATCCTTCGAAAGACCTCCGAAGTTAGCGAACCGGCTCTCTATCTGATATAATCGACACAGGGACACCGTGCAACCTCACAATCTCTCTGATGTACAATCTGGCATAGTCCTCGCCCGAAAACGTCGTCCTGACTGGAAGGAAATGGGCTGATTTCGTCAGCCTGTCAACAATAACCCAAATGGAGTCGTACTTCCTCTGAGTATGAGGTAACCCTGTAACAAAGTCCATGTTGATCACCTCCCACTTCCAAGTCGGAATCTCAATAGCCTGCAATAATCCACTGGGCCTCTGGTGCTCGACCTTGACCTGCTGGCAATTAGGGCACTGTGCAACAAAACCTGCCACGTCCCTCTTCAGGCCATCCCACTAATACAAACATCTGAGGTCATGGTACATTTTGGTCGACCCCGGATGAATAGAATAACGAGCACTGTGTGCCTCCCCCAGAATCTGCTGACAAAGTCCTATCACATCGGGAACACACAACCGGCCCTCAAATCTTAGCACCCCATCAGGCGCTACCTCGAATAGACTCTTCTCCTCCCGAAGAGCTGCATCTCGATGCCGTACCAACACTGGGTCCTCAAACTGTCGCCTCTTCACCTCATCAACGATGGAAGACTCGGCAACCTCACGAACCCGTACCCCACTATCGTCGGTATCGATCAAACGAACCCCAAGGCTCGCTAGCTGATGGATCTGGCGGACCATGTCCTATCTCTCTGGCTGTACCTCTGACATGCTCCCCATCGATCTACGACTCAAGGCATCAGCAACTACGTTGGCTTTCCCCGGATGGTATAGAATATTAACATCATAATCTTTCAACAACTCCAACCACCATCTCTGTCGTAAGTTCAGCTCCCTCTGCCTGAAGATATACTGGAGGCTCTTATGGTCTGTATAAATATCCACATGAACCCCATACAAATAATGTCTCCAAATATTCAAGGCATGTATAACTGCGGCCAACTCTAAGTCGTGGGTAGGGTAATTCCTCTCATGCTTCCGTAACTGTCGGGAAGCATAGGCTATAACCTTTCCATGCTGCATCAAAACACACCCCATCCCGACACCCGAGGCATCACAATAGATCACGTAACCGTCTAACCCCTCAGGAAGAGTAAGAACTGGAGCCGTTGTCAACCTTTCCTTCAGCAATTGGAAACCCTTCTCGCAAGCCTCTGTCCACTGGAACTTGGTTGTCTTCTGAGTCCTGCCAGCCCTAAGAAACTGCGCACCTCGGTCGGAGTAGTAGGTCTCGGTCAAGACTTGACTGCCTCAATCTTTGCCGTATCCACCTGAACACCATCAACCCCAATAATATGCCCCAGGAATGCCACTGAGGCCAACTAAAACTCACACTTGGAGAACTTGGCGAATAGCACGCTCGGAGGACCCCAATCACCGCCTCAGTGATCTGCATGCTCCTGCTCTGTCCGCGAATAAACCAGGATGTCATCAATGAATACTATCACAAATGTATCCAAAAATGGCTTGAACACCCAGTTCATCAAATCCATAAATACCGCTGGAGCGTTGGTCAAACCGAAAGACATAACCCTGAACTCATAGTGCCCATACCGGGTCCTGAATGCAGTCTTTGGGATATCTGCCTCTCGAACTCGCACCTGATGATAACTGACCGCAGTCTATCTTGGAAACACCCGCGCACTTCGCAGGTCAAACAAATCATCAATCCTTGGGAGGGGGTACCTATTCTTGATGGTTACCTTATTCAGTTGTCTGTAATCAACACACATACGCAGCGTCCCATCCTTCTTCTTCACAAACAGAATCGGCGCTCCCCAGGGAGAAACACTAGGCCTGATAAAGCCTTTTTCCAAAGAAATCTTTCGGTGGTCCTTCAGCTCCCTCAACTCAGCAGGTGCCATCCTGTATGGCGGAATAGAAATAGGTCGAGTGTCTGGCAACGTATAAATACAAAACTCAATCTCCCTCTCAGGAGGGATACCCGGAAGATCATCTGGGAACACATCTGGAAACTCCCTAACCATCGCATCGAAGAACGGCACCTCGGCCAGTATCAAATACCCGAACCATATGATAGATGTACCCTTTCTGCACCATCTTCCTAGCCTTGAGGTAAGAAATAAACCTACCCCTTGGCGACGCTGTGTTGCCCTTCCACTCGATAACTGGCTCGCCAGGAAACTGGAACCGAACCAACCTCTCTTTAAAGTCAACGTTGGCATAACAAGAAGCCAACCAGTCCATACCCATAATGACATCAAAATCTGTCATCTCCAACTCTATCAAGTCTGCAAGGGTCTGACGACTGTAAATAAACACCGGACAACCTCTATACACCCGCTCAGCTAACACCGAATCACCCACTGGCGTAGCTACCTCAAAAGGCTCTATCGACACCGGCTCTATCTCGATTCTACCCGCAATAAGAGGGGACACATAGGACAAGGTAGAACCTGGATCTATCAAAGCATATACGTCACAACATGAAATCAATAATGTACCTGTGACGACGTTAGGGGAAGCCTCCTGATCCTGGCGGCTTGCTAAGGAATAAATGCGGTTCTGTGGACCGCTAGAACTGGGACCACCACCACGACCTCGGCGGCGGCTGCGTCGTGAGAACCCCGCCTGCGGGTGCATAACCACGAGAATAAGAGGAAGACCAAAGACCGATCCTGCTTGCCGCACCGTACCACCCATGCTGCCTCTAGACGGACAATCTCTCCTCAAATGGCCCTGCTGACCATAAGAGTAACAAGCTCCCGGAGCCATGCGGCACTCGCCCGGGTGAGACCTACCGCATCGAGCACACTGAGATGTGAGTGGTCTCGATCGGTGACGGTTCCGCCTCCCGAAACCCGAAGTCTGGAGCCCTAACTCGCTCTCGAATGACTGGCTGATCGAACTCCTACGAAAACCGTGAAGGAGCACTCTGTCTGGTGGAATGTGGACCTAGTCTGGCCTTTGAGGTTGTCCGCCTCGAAAGCGCCACGAGACCTGCTGTCCCGGCCTCTTGGTGGCTGAGTCGTCGATCCTCCATCTCTATCCTCTATCCCTGCGCATACGCTGCATCCTCGACAATGTCCATACCGGCTGAATAGCCACCCCCCAGCACGAGAATCATATGATGGTCTAGCCCCATCACATAACGATGAACTCTGTCCGTCATGTCAGCTATAATGGTGTGCGCATACCTGACCAATGAGTCAAACTCCAGGTTGTACTCTCTGATAGTCCTCCCATTATGCCTCAAGGTCAAGAATCTATCTACGCGGCTCTCCTCATCTCGGGAGGCAAAGTGATCCATGAAGGCCTCGTGAACTCCTCCCAAACAGTGGAAGAGCATCCTCACCTCTCGACAACTCCCATGACTCAAACCGGTTCAACGCAATATCGCGTAACCGGTAGAGGCTAGCATAACTTACTCGTCTCCAAGCCCTAAGAACTCGCATAGTCCGTCAGAATCGCCGAATGAACTCCTGCGGATCCTCCTCGCACTCGAACCATAAAACTCGGGTGGATGACAACCAGAAAATCCCGACCGCAAATCGGCTCTAGGGTTAGCCACTGCCTGTCGTGCCGCTCGCTACTATCTTTGGTCAATAACCGGATCTGCTCCCGTAGTCTCTATACTCGGCTCTGGCTGGGACTAGAGACTCGTATCGGAACCTCGAGCTACCGCCGCTCTCGGCTCTCTATCTTGTCGGCGTGGTGAACTCGTGACCGCCTACATCAGCGTGATGCGTGCTCGAGTCCGAGTAACCCTCGAGTACCGCTAGCATTTCTGCCTTGCCCTCGCCTGGGCCCGTCGCCAGTGGAGAGGCATAATCGTTTCATAAGAATAGGTCGAGAGGATTCAACCTAATAAGACGACTCTCTTGCACGATCTCAGAGAGAAGAATGGAAACCAATCCTAAATGTCTGTAACCTCCGATTATAGTTGTGGTGCACAACACACCGATAATCAAGACTGCAGACACGATCGTAGACACTTTCCGAGACTAAGCGCTCGATACCACTTTTGTCACGACCGACCCAGGCGCGGCGCGGTGCCCTACCTGGGCACCCGTTCAGGTATACATCAGAGAATAGCAGCGGAACATACACAATATATAAATATGTCTAGATAATAAACATCACAGGCTAGCCGATAAGGCCGCCTTCCATATAATATGCATAATCAAAAGAAAAACTGTACAACTCGGTTCTTACAGCCCCAAACCACAACATGTGACTACATACCTCTAGGAATAACAACTGTGGCGAGACAGGGCCCCGCCATATCCCTGAATGTACATAAATCTACAACATCAGGGAAAGATCACTAAAAAGACAAGCCTCCGAGAAATGGAGCTTCGACGCTCGTTGATCCTAAGAATGAGGATCCACCACCTTACCCTACCGCGACATGAACGCAGCCCGGGAGAAGGGGTGATACACACTAAGTATGTAAAATTGGAAAATACTGTAATTACATCATAAGTTTAAAACAAAGCCGGAGACATGTATGATAATCAAATTACAGTACACTGTGCCTTACTAACAATGAGAGTAACTAAGAGTATACTTACAACATAAAAATAGTAAGCTCACGATCAAAGCAGGACCACCCGCCCGCATTATCATTAAGCAATCCTACTCCTGAGACTATTTCACCCGCATAGGTCGTGTGGACTCGAGGTATTCCTCGCATAGGTCAGTACCGCCGCGTGGGACTATTTCACCCGCATAAGCCCATAAGGACTCGCGAGGTATTCCTCGCATCATGGGTAGCAAATCCACGAAAGCGGTGGTATAACGTCTTGGAGGTTTACCCTCATTTATCTTACCACTTAGGCGGTGGTATAACGCTTGGGGTTTACCTCATTTATACTCTTTGTTATACCGTATTCTCGGGTATGTATGCGAGGACGCACGTGAGCACGGCGTAAAAATTGGAAAGGAAGAAAGAGGTGATTTTTCCACGGAAAAAGTTTCCGGTTTTTGTAAAGAAAAATGTTCGTTGATGGGAATTGGGTTCCCAGATTTGGAATATGGGCTTCTTAAATTATATTAGAATTTTGAGATTTTATTTTCGGAAATGGTCACGTGGGGCCCACGGGAGAAATTTACGGTTTTGTGGGGCCCGCTTTGATTTTGAGATTTTGGCCATTTTGGATATTTTCGGAAGATGAATTATTTTGGACAAGTAGGAGGGCGACACGTGTCACCCCCCCCCCTAGGTGGCTTGGCCGAATTACCTTTGGGCACAAGTGCCGATTAGAGTCGTTTTTCGACGAAACGTTTCCACAGCTTTCGTAGGGAAAATTCCGGCTATGTCATTTATAATTTTTGCGGATTTTTCCGAGAGACGAAACATTTTGGACCAACGGGAGGGTGACATGTGTCACCCTCACATTGGAAGCAAGTGGGGTGGCTTGGACGATTGGGCGTCCAAGAGGGATTGGTTGGCCTTGGCCGATTGGTTCCTTGAGTTGTGCCTTGTTTTGTGGCTTGTTTTGTGGAGTGTTTTGTGGAGTAGGGTTAGGGTGCACTTGGCTTGATCTTGGCCTTACACTTGCCTTGCACATGGCTTGATCTTGGCCATTGGTTGGCCTTTGGTTTTCCTATAAATACCCCCCTAAGCTTGAAGACTTCTTCATCCAAAAATCTTCCAAGTCTTGAGTCCCTCTCCCTCCCTTTGAGTGTGTTCTCGTCCTAAGCCTTCCCTCCCCTTGAGGTGGCCTTGTGGCGAGAGTCTCCCCTCCCCTTGTGGTGCTAGCCGTGGGGTACCCCACTGCCTAGTTGTTTTGTATAATACACCCCCTTGTGGTATTGAAATACTCTCAGTATTGTTATAATGCCCAAAATACCTTAGCCTTTACCTTGTAGTATTCCAAAAGTTACCTCTATCGTAGAGCAGGAAATACTACCTTTTGTCCTTTTAGTCTCAAACCGAAACCCTAAGGAAATCTTCATAGTTGGTTGAAGTATTTGAGTAGAAGTTAGTTAGAACTTCTAAGGGTTGTTTGGAGCGGATTGGAGCGCACGGAGTAGGAGCTAAACCTTGCTCAGGATCGACATTATAACTTGGATAATTTTGGGCTTGTCGAGGTAAATATTCTTGTCCCTTATTGTAATTGGAGATTACATGTTGTAGGAATATATAGTTGAGGTATACTATATATAGAATGAACATTATTGTGCGGCAATGTCTTTTGACTTAAGCTCGAATTTAAAGAAAAGAATCGTATTTACATAGGGTGTATTGCGATAGACTTGTGTAGCATTGTTGTGCAGTAGAATTGTATACGTCCGGTTAGACGTATAACCCCCCCCCCCCCTGGTTGGCTTGATAGCCGGCCTCGATAGAGGAGGCGATTTACGCTGTGTGCGGGAAAATCTTTGCCGAATTTTACGTAGAACATGGAACCGTGCGGTTAGAAGTTAATAGACGTTTGTGGCCTTATAGGTGGAAGTACTGCGAGTAGCGTATTCTACTTGAAGAGTGGAAACGGCTAGCCAGGTTACAGTACTGTGGAGCATTTTGCTTATTGTCGATACTCGTCGCTAGGTATGTGAACCTCTTCCTATCTGTTCTAGCATGATATGTGTGTAACTATGTAGTACGGTGGACGTACAGGTACTAAGTGTATTTGTTTGGTTTAAACATAAAGTGTTATAACGGCTTTATGGGAAGTTGGTTATAACAGCTTTATGTAGGTAAGAAAATGGTTTACTGATGTTAGAAGTTAAGAGACTTAACTTATTTGTTTTAATGTGGATGTTGTGTGAAACCTCATTCGTGAGTAATGAGTACTTGGTTTTTAAAGGGATAATGTTTCTTGATTTCGGAATCGAATGTGTATCGGCTGCACCACCGCAGCGTTAATAAAGGAAAATGTATTGAATAATGATGTGTTGTATTAAAACCGGTAGAAACCTCCATCCGTATAGAAGCTAAGATGAGACAAAATGATATTACATTTTCTAGATCATGCATTCTTTGTAATAAGATCGTTATAAACAAGAATAAACTACTCACATATATGACATATGTTACTCAATTGTTTTAAAAGAGATTAAGACTATGAGTTATGAAACCTTTCTAAAATAAGTGACTTGAGCATTTGAAATTAGGCAAACTTGAACGTTTGGAAAATAATGTTGTTACTTGATTTTACAAAAGGGGAAGTGTCTTGTTTACTTAAAAAGATAGTCACGATTTTTATACTACGGGTATTGTGTGACTTATGTGAAAGTAGTTTGAGTTGTGTGAAACTTGCCTATGCTTGTGATGATAGCCTTTGTTGTACAAGTGTTGTATTTCTGTGTTACCGCGTCTCTCGATAGAGGGCCGGTTGACTTGTTGAGAACTTACTTGGACGTGCTGGCAGTGACGGAGAATTCCACGGGTATGTTTCCATTTTGATTATTGTCTTATTGTGGTTACATGGACATGTCTACACCGAGGTAGAATTCCGGGGGCATGTGGCCATGCGGCAGGGTTGATCACCCAGTATATTGTTGTTGATGTCACATGGACGTGTCTACACCGAGGTAGAATTCCGGGGCATGTGGCCATGGGGCATTGGTATTATTGTTGCATCATGGACATGTCTACACCGGGCGTAATTCGGGGCATGCGGCCATGATGCGAACATGATTGATGTTGTGGGCGTGAGACCCATAGTTATATTTGAGTGATGACTTGAGGGCGTGAGTCCTCGATCGACATATTTGTTTTTATGTTGTGAACTGTAGTTTGGTTATCATACATGTCTCCTGCTTTATATAGACTAGTATGATTTCATTTCTGATATTACTGATTTCACATACTTGGTACTGTTATCGACCTCCTTGGCTGCGTTCATGCCGCGGTAGAGGTGTCGGTCGTGGATCCTCGCCATAGGATCACGATTCAGCGTATTGGGAAGCTCCGTTTCTCGGAGGCTTATCTTTTGGTATGTGTTCCACGAGTTGTAGGTTCTTGAACATTCAGGGTATGGCGGGGCACTGTCCCGTCATAGTGGTGTAAATCTTAGATGTGTGTAGAACTGTTGTGGGCAGGGTTGTAAAAGGATTAAACTGTTCAGTTGTTATGTATATCCTGAAGGCAACGTTTTGGTTGCTTTGTTTATTATTATATCTCTTGTTTCATGACTCATGTGTTATGTTCCGCTGATTTTCTCTGATATATGTATCACTAGGGTGCCCGGGGTAAGGCACCAGTCACGGGCCCGAATTCGGGGTGTGACACTCTTACCCTGGAGAAGGTGGTATAACGTCTTGGGGGTTTACCCCTCATTTGTACTCTTACCCTAGCTCAACCGGCCATCATACATAACATAAGCCCTACCGACTTATCATACATAACATAAGCACTACCGGCTTATTATACAATAAATAAGCAAGTTAAGAAATCCCCTTAACTTCTTATTAGCCTTATTCATATACACTCTCATTTTAGTTTACTTAAGGCACTAACATGTCATTATAAAATCCGGGAATTTAACCCAAAGTACTACGTACTTCTATTCTTTTAAAAATGACTTTTTTCATTATAAAACTTCCAAGATACTAATAACCGTAACATCAAGTCACAATTTCTTTTCAAGACAAGTCACAATACCTTTAGATGTTACACCCCGTATTTCCAGGGTATGTATGTGAGGACATACGTACGAGAATACGACATTAAATTGGAAAGGAAGAAAAGATGTGATTTTTCGACGGAAAAGTTTCCGGATTTCGGGAAGGAAAAAGGTTCGTTAATGGGAATTGGATTCCCAGATTTGGTATTCGGACTTTTTGGAATATTTAAGAATTATGGAATTTTATTTCCGGAATTGATCACGTGGGGCCCACGGAAGGAATTTACGGTTTGTGGGGCCCACTTTATTTTCGGATTTTTGGCATTACGGATATTTTCGGAAGATGAAATATTTTAGACCAATAGGAGGGCGACATGTGTCACCCCTAGGTGGCAAGGTTGGACGAAATTTTTGGACATGTTGTACACGTTTTTCACATGAAAAATGCCATAAACATTTGGTCAAAGTCTTGCAAGATATTTGTGTAGTAGATAGATAAGTGGGACCCACACACACATGGCTCAATCTAGACCACACACTTGCTTCAATCCTAGCCCTTGAATGTCCTATAAATACCCCCTTAAGTTGAAGACTATTATTCATCCACACTTAGAGTTTTCCAAGTTTGAAAAACTCCATCCCTTTCCTTTGTAGTTCTCGGCTTTAGCCTTGTTCTTGAGCAAAAATTGTCCAAAAATTCTTAAAGTTTTAAGTGTTCTTCCTTAGTGTATTAGGAAGATTAGTAACCAAGAGTTGGAAAAGATTTCACACCCCTAGCCACTAAAGTACCCCTTGGCCGAGAGTTGCCACAATCAAAGCCTAAGTGTTCTTCACTTTTTGGAGTTGAAGTGTTAAGAGAAGTTGTTTAGAAACTTCTAAGGGTTGCTTGGAGCGGGTTGGAGCGTAAGGAATTGGAGCTAAACGTTGCTCAGGATCGACATATAATCTTGGATAATTTTGGGCTTATCAAGGTAATGATCTTTTATCCCCCTATTGTAATTGGATATTACATGTTGTAGTGTATAGTTGAGTATACTATATGTAGAATGAATATTGAAAAGGATTGAACTGTATTTACATTGGACTGTATTTACAGTAGACTTGTGTAGTATAGCTGTGAAGTAAAAATTGAACACGTCCAGTTAGACGTGTAATCCCCTGGGAGTTGTTGGCCTGGTAGCGGGCCTGAGTAGAGGAGGAAATTTATGTGGTTACGGGGGGGAGGTGCTGCCGAATTTTCTGTAGAATAAGGAATCTTGTATTTAGAATATTCTACGAAGAGATCTAGAAGTTGATAGACGTTTTATGGCCATTATAGGTTGAAGTACTACGAGTAGCGTATTCTACTTGAAGGGTGGAAAGGATTAGCGCGTTATAAGATCTGAGGCGTTTTGCTAATTGTCGATAACCGTCGCGAGGTATGTGAACCTCTTCCTATCTTTTCTAGCATGATTGTTGTGAACTATGTAGTACGGTAGACGTACATGTGCTAAATGAATTTGGTTGGTTTAAAACATAAAGTGTTATAACGGCTTTATGGGAAGTTTGCTATAACAACTTTATGTAGGTAAAGAAATGGTTTGTGGTTTTAAAAGATAAGAGACTTGACTTATAAATGACTTGATGTGAAATATTAAGGACTTGGTTTGTGTTAAACAGTTGTGAAACCGCTTTTATGAGAAATGGGTACTTGGGTTTTAAAAGGAATAATATTATATTGATTTCGAAAATGAGAATATGTATCGAACAAACCATCAGCGTGAATAAAGGAAAATGTATTGACTAATTAATTACTATTAAAACCAGTAGAAACCTCCATCTGCATAGAAGCTAAGATAAGACAAAATTGTATTACATTTCCTAGATCATGGCTGCTTTAATAAGAATCATTATAAACAAGCATTAATTTTCTTAAATTTCCAAAGTAAGGAACTTGATTTCTAAAAGAAAAGAGACTTGAGGAATTGAAGAGTTTTTGGTTTAAAAGAAAGACATGGTTTTGTCTTAAATTGGTTTAAAACATAAAGTGTTATAACAGCTTTATGGGAAGTTAGTTATAACGACTTTATGAAACAAGAGAATGGTTTTATCATTAGTTTTAAAATGGTAACTTGACTTTAAAAGGAGAAGTGTTTTGGTCTAAAAAGAAGGCATGGTATTGTCTTAATTTGGTTTAAAAAGGAAAGTATGGAAGTTGTTTTGGTTTACTTAAAATGTTAGTCACTCTATTTTGATAATACGGGCATCGGGTGACCTTTGTAAAAGAAATGGATCTTTTAAAAAGAATTTAACGTACGTAGTTGTCACGCCCAACCTGGGCGTGATCGTACTCCTACCGGGCACCTTCTACCTAACAACACAAGTAAATGCGAATTTAAATAACACCTCCTTTTTTTAAAACCAACGTCGTGCGGCAAAGCCGACAGGCTGCCATATAATATACATAATAAAAGACACTACACGAACATGAGTCCAATCCACATATGAATACGCACTCTAAGATTTATATTGAACTATGACGGACAAGGCCCCGCGTACCCATAGCAGTACAAAAGCCTGTCTGGAAGAACTTATACCAAAAGATAAACTCCCGAATCAAGGAGCTATCCAAAACTCGGCAGGTCCTACACTGCCGATCACCAAATCTGCGTACCTAAACTGCGGCGTGAACGGCCCCGGGGAGGTCGACGCGAAGAATGTACCAAGTATGTGAAACGATGAAATCGTAATGAAATCATAATGATCTAAACAAAGCGAGAGACATGTATGATAGCCAACCTACGATATAATACATAGCAGTCATATCAAGTCGGGGACGCGTGCCCTCAAGTCATTTCTAAAATATAACCATGGGTCTACGCCATAATATCAATCATGCGTGGAATCCTTCCTCACCGCCGATCCATGATATAATATAACACCAATAGGCATACATGAACACCAAGTCCCTGTGTCCTAAAAATTGTATGCGGGCAGTAGGAAGACGATCGGTGGTAAAACAGGTATAATGTCTTGGGGTTTACCCTCATTTATACTCTTACCGGAGAAGGTGGTATAGCGTCTTGGGGTTTACCCTCACTTATACTCTTACCCTATCTCGACCGACCATCAAACAAAACAAGCGGGGTATAATGTCTTGGGGTTTACCGCCATTTATACTCTTACCACGGAGTAGGTGGTATAACGTCTTGGGGTTTACCTCACTTATACTCTTACCCTATCTCGACCGGCCGTCAAACAACACCTAAGCACTACCAGGTCTTTTATAAAAATCCGGGAATTTAACCCAAGTAGTACAAATAACGGAAGCATACCCGTGGAATCCCACATCACTGTCGGTACGTCCAAGTACTTACAATAAGACGTACCTCCCGGAGAGTCGCGACAACGTAATAAAACATAATACTTGCACTCAAAGGCTATCACCAGCACATATAGGCAGTTCTTAATTAAACAAGCCAAAGTACTTATCAAGGCACACTTAGAATAATTCTCAATTAATCAAGCCAAAGTACTTATCAAGGCACACTTTTGTCACGACCCGAACCCGGGCCCGTGACTGGTGCCTTACCCCGGGCACCCTAGTGATACAACATCAGAGAAAAACCAGCGGAAATAAAAACTTAAACATACAAATAGATATGGATCAAGATAAAAGAAAATAGGCCAACCAAAACGGTTGCCTTTCAAAGATATATATATATCGACCTTTGAGCGATTACAATCCTTACAACCACCTTGCACATTACTCTGCACCTCTAAGATTTTTACAACAACTATGACGGGACAGGGCCCCGCCATACCCCTGAATGTACAAGAACCTACAGACTCAGGGTAACATACCAAAAGATAAGCCTCCGAAGGAACGGAGCTTCCCAATACGCTGAAAGTGTGATCCTATAAGCGGGGATCGACAGCCGATGTACCTCTACCTGCGGCATGAACGCAGCCTCGAAGGAGAGTCGATAACAGTACCAAGTATGTGGCGAAAATACTGTAAATGAAATCATAATAGTCTATATAAAGCAGGAGACATGTATGATAACCAAACTACAAGATACAACATATAAACAAATATATCAAGTCGTGGACTCACGCCCAAATCATCACTCGTGCGGTGGAATTCCTTCCTCACTGCCGGCAGTCTATGATATAACAATACCAAGGAGTATACATGAACACCAGGTCCCACCTGTGTCATAAAAATCGTACGGGGCAAGTATAACTACCAGATCCGACCGTACCAATAATATTGTACAACCATATCATGAAGCAGACATGTGGCAAGTGCAATAGCCTCGCGCCTCCTCCCCGCGCCACGTGGCGGCGGGGCAAGTGAATCGGCTACGCACCAGATCACAACCGTAAGTCACGAAGCTCCATCCAAACACTGACTCGCGAAGCTGACACGTGGCAAGTGCACTAGCCTCCACCAGCTCCTCCCTGCGCCACGTAGCTGACGGGGGCAAGTGAATCGGCTAAGCACCAGATCACAACCGTAAGTCACGATACTTCGCGCGAAGGCGACGCGTGGCAAGTGCAATAACCTATACCAGATCCACCGCCACGTGACGGCGGGGCAAGTAAACGACGCGCGATCACAACCGTAAGTCACGATCGCCATAAATAACCATAATGGTCACATGTCCACAGAATCCATCATCGGTGTAGACATGCCCATGTAACAATAATAATGGAAGCATACCCGTGGAATCTTCCGTCACTGCCGGTACGTCCAAGTAAGTTCTCAACAAGTCAACCGGCCCTCCATCGAGAGACGCGGTAGTATAGAAACACAATATTTGCACAACAAAGGCTATCACAACAAGCATAGGCAAGTTACACAACAACAAACATAGGCAAGTTATACACAACTCAAGGTACTTTCATTTTATGTCAAAGTCCGGGTTTTAACCCTAAAGTACTACGTACGTTAACTTCCTTTTAAAGAGATCCATTCATTTTATAAAAGTCACCCGATACCCGTAGTATAAAATTTGAGTGACTCACATTTTTAAGTAAACCAGAACACTTCCTTTTTTTCTAAAATCAAGTAACAACATTCATTTCCTAAAGTTCCAGTTTGCCTAATTTCAATTACTCAAGTCTCTTTATTTTAGAAAAGTTTCATAGTTCAATGTCTTAATCTCTTTTAAAACAATTGAGTAACATATGCCATATGTGTGAGCAGTTTATTCTTGTTTATAACCATCTTATTAAAGCAGCCATGATCTAGAAAATGTAATATCATTTTGTCTCATCTTAGCTTCTATGCAGATGGAGGTTTCTACTGGTTTTAATAATACTTTATTAGTCAATACATTTTCCTTTATTAGCGCTGCTGTGGTTTGTTCGATACTTATTCTGATTTCTGAGATCAGTAAAACATTATTCCTTTTGACAACCAAGTACTCATTACTCACGAATGAGGTTTCACACAAACATTCATATTAATTCATTTAAGTCAAGCCTCTTATCTTTTAAGATCAAGTCTCTTAACTTCTAAAATAAACCATTCTTTTTATCTCTCTTAAGACGTTATACCTAACTTCCATAAAGCTAGTATAACTCTTATATTTTCAAAACCAAGTATTATTCTTCTTTCAAAAAGGTTTCTTAATTCTTTTGAAATACTTCAAGATTCTTATTATTCAGGCTTAAGTCAAAAGACATTGCGGTAAAACTATATTCAGTTAACACCCGTACGTCTACCGTACTATATATATATATTCTTGTAAAATACTTCCAGATTCTTATTATTCAGGCTTAAGTCAAAAGACATTGCCGTACAATTACGTTCAGTTAACACACGTACGTCTACCGTACTATATATATATATATTATTCAGGCTTAAGTCAAAAGACATTGCCGTACAATTACGTTCAGTTAACACACGTACGTCTACCGTACTATATATGTTCCTTTAAAATATCATGCTCAAGAGTATAGGAAGAATCACATACCTCGCGACGATTATCGACTATTAGCAAAACGCTCCACGGCTATAACCCGGCTAGCCTTGTCCACCTTCCAAGTAGTACATGCTACTTGCAGAACATTCAACCAATAAAGGTTAAGTCTACTGTAAATACGGTCCTATGTAAGTACAGTTTTAAACTTCTACTTAAGTTCTTCTGATGTGATCTATTCCAGTCTTTTCTGTAATATCCCTCTATTACAGTTCAATTCTCTTCTATGAATCTTATATTCGTTTTTATACTACTACAGTATGTAATTCCCAATTACAATAGAAGGACAGTAGTATTTACCTCGATAAGCCCCAAAATTATCCAAGTTTAAAGTCGATCCTGAGCAAGGTTTAGCTCCTACTCCGTGCGCTCCAATTCGCTCCAAGAAACCCTTAGAAGTTCTACACAACTTCTACTTAGTACTCCAACCAATTATGGAGATTTTTCCATAGGGTTTCGTTTAGTGGCTAAAGGAAAGTATAGTAGTATTTTCCGGGCTTTTAGTATAGGTGTAACCTTGGAATACTATAAGGTATTTGGGCCAAGGTATTTTAGTATTATAACAATACTTGGAGAGTATTTCTACCAAGAGGGGGGGTGTGTATTATACGAAAACTACAAGGCAAGGGGGGGAGTACCCTCTCGGCCAAGGCTCACAAAGGAGGGGGAGGACTTGGCCGAATGCTACACTTAAGGGGGAGGGATTTTTGAGACTTAGAGAATGATTTTTGGATGAAGAAGTTCATCAACTAAGGGGGGGGGGGGGTATTTATAGGTCAAGCAATGGCCAACCAATGGCCAAGATGAAGACAAGTGTGGTGCAAGTGTAGGGCTAGGATTTACCCATGTGTCCTTATCCATCTACTACACAAAATATCCTACCTAACCCTTGACCAAGAAAATCACAAAAAATGTGCCAAAGAAAGCCCTCTTTGCCGTCCATTGAGGGTGACAAGTGTCACCCTCCCGTTGGTCCAAAATATTTCATCTCTCGGAAAAATCCGCAAAAATTATAAATGTCATAGCCGAAATTTTCCCTCCGCAAGTTTAGTAAAACGTTTCGTCGAAAAACGATTCTTTTCGGTACTTGTGTACAAATTTCGAACCTTGCCAACCTTAAGGCTTAAATTTTTATACGTACGCCCTCACATACATACTCTGGAAATACGGGGTATAACAACTTTAGAATAATTCTTAATTAATCAAGCCAAAGTACTTATCAAGGCACACTTTAGAATAATTCTCAATTAATCAAGCCAAAGTACTTATCAAGGCACACTTAGAATAATTCTCAATTAATCAAGCCAAAGTACTTATCAAGGCACACTTAGAATAATTCTCAATTAATCAAGCCAAAGTACTTATCAAGGCACACTTAGAATAATTCTCAATTAATCAAGCCAAAGTACTTATCAAGGCACAAATAGAATAATTCTCATTTAACAAGCCAAAGTACTTATCAAGGCACACTTTAGAAAAATTCTCAATTAATCAAGCCAAAGTACTTATCAAGGCACACTTATAATAATTCTCAATTAATCAAGCCAAAGTACTTATCAAGGCACAAATAGAATAATTCTCATTTAACAAGCCAAAGTACTTATCAAGGCACACTTTAGAAAAATTCTCAATTAATCAAGCCAAAGTACTTATCAAGGCACACTTAGAATAATTCTCAATTAATCAAGCCAAAGTACTTATCAAGGCACAAATAGAATAATTCTCATTTAACAAGCCAAAGTACTTATCAAGGCACACTTTAGAAAAATTCTCAATTAATCAAGCCAAAGTACTACGTACGTACATTCTTTTCAAAAGACTCCTTTTTATGTAAAATCCCAAGATACTAACACCCGTAGTATCAAGGTGTGTCTATTTTTCAAAGTAAGTTACTACACTTTTAGAAAACTCATTTCAAAGCTTGAAATCAAGTAACTTCAAATTTTCACAATCTAGGCAACTTATGCCCAATAATCAAAATAGACAACTTTCTTAACCTTCCATAAAGCCGTTATAACCAACTTCCCATAAAGCCGTTATAACCCTTTATGGTTTTAGACATATTCATTCCTTTTTATAACTAAGAGACTTATACTTACAACCAAGTATCACATACTTATAAATTAAGTTCTTAACTTTCCAAAATACTTCAAGTCTCTTAATATTTAGAAAACAAGTTTCTTCTACTTTTTAAACCTCAAGTAACTCACACCTTTTAAACAAGTTACTTCTCTTAAATCATGTCATTTCTCCTCTCTTAAAACAATTAAGTAAATCACTCCTTTGACTCCCCTAAAGTCATTATAATGACCTTTAGGTTTTGGAACTAAGGCACTAGCCAAAAGGTTTGGAAACCACTTCCTTTTCAAGACTCTATGTACATTAAGTAAAATACTTTCACTTTTAAGAATCCAAACTTCACTAAGGAAATGGATTATACAACTTACAATTTAAACATCAAAGTATACTCAAGGAAGTACATAGAACAAATTCTATTTTAGGCAATCCAAATAGAACCAAGGAATGGATCATTTAAGGAGTAGGACGTACTTTCTTGATCTTAAGGAATCATGCTAGAAGAGGAGATAGTTCACATACCTTTTCGGCTAAATCCACAAGCTAAGCCGAATACGCCGTACGTAGAAGTGTCAACCTATAATGGTCACAACAAGACTATCAACTTCTAGTCTCTAACGTAGAATAATACTAAGTATACAGTCTCTAATTCTACGGAAAATCGGGCAGCACCTCCTTTGTTTCTACTCACTTTGCCACCTTTTTCAAGGTCGAATACAATAACCAACACGCCACATTTAAGGCTCCAAACAACAACCAAACAAAGGGGATTACACGCCTTACAATACGTGTAAAATTCCGCCCCACAATTCATACGAAAATAGCCCCATAATCTAGCCATTCTCGGCCAACATAAATAATAACACTAACTCCTTTCCAATCCTTTTCCAATTCCAAGTTCTAAGGTCTAACATGTTATATAGTTATAAACCACTTCAACAACTACAATTTCCTTCTTTTTTTTCAACATGCGACGACTTTACTAATAATCGACTTGAATTGAAATCTTAGGGCTAACATGCTAGTTTTCGGATTTGGGTTCCAATAGCCAATACACCAATCCAACTATATAATATAAAACTCATGCTTGCTAATATCCATAGCTACAATCAATAAGTAAACTTAATTGCTAAAACGACAAAATTTATACCTTTCCAGGCCCTTAAAATTTCCAAGATTCAAAGTCGCGCCTTAGCAATTCTTAGCTCCTTTCCTTAGGTTCCAATCCGCTCCAAGCACTCCTTAGAGGCCTATGAAGAACCCATCTTCAAGTTCCAACTTCAAAGTTGAAGAACTCCTTTAGTTTCCTCCTTGCGACTAATACGAAAACGTCGTTTTTCCGAAATCTTTCTATTGAGATATCCTTACAATACCCTAAGGGACATTGGGTTAAAGTTGTCACGACCCGAACCCGGGCCCGTGACTGGTGCCTTACCCCAGGCACCCAAGTAGACATACATCAGAGTAATCAGCGGAATATAAAACAAGACATGAAATAAAAACAGTTTATCTGAGAAAAGTTGCCTTTCGGCATATATATATAAAAACTTAAATCCGAAAAGTTACATCCCTTTTACAAACTCTGCCACTACGGCATTACCTGCACCTCAGAATGATATGACAACAATGGCGGGGTGGCGCCATACCCCTGAATGTAAGTACCTACAACGACAGAGGACTACACCCAAGATAAGCCTCCGAAGAAACGGAGCTTCCCAAACGCTGAATTGTGATCCTATGAGCGAGGATCAACAACTGGTGTACCTCTACCTGCGGCATGAACGCAGCCCCCCGAAGGAGGTCAGTACAACAGGTACCAAGTACGTGAAACTAAAAATATTGTAAATGAAATCATAGTAGTCTATATAAAGCAGGAGACATATATGATAACCAAACTACGATTCCTGATAAATATGCGATCATGTCAAGTCGAGGACTCACGCCTCAAAGTCATCACTCAAATGTAACTATGGGTCTCACGCCCAACATCAATCTGCTGTGGAATACCTTCCTCACTGGCGATCTATGATATAAAAGCACTAAGGAATACATGAACACCAGTCCCACGTGTCATAATAAAACCGTGCGGGGTAAATGCGAAGGCATAACCGACTACTAAAACCCACGTACCAACAAGGTCATAAAGCGTATCATGAGATCTGTCTGACCGCCACATGATCGAGGCGCCACTCGCGCGATATCTAATGTCGGCGTCTAGTCCTGGAACCTCCGCGACTCTGCATAGGCCACTCGCGTAGGCGCGTGAGTTATTCCCGCGTCGAGGGTGCTACTCCCGGCGTCTGGACTCGCGATCCGCATGGCCACATAGACCGCATGACCACAAAGGCGCTGGCAACACGGAACTCGTAGCTCGCGCATAGGTCCTCTGGACCCGCGTGGTATTCTCGAATCATGGTCCCAGACCGCCTGAGTCTACCCCGCATCGGAGGGCAGCTTAACCCCCGGGATCAAGTCAAGGTGAGTGATATAATACTAACATAACATCTTATCGTTAAACAACATAAGCACAATCAAGGGAAACCCCCTTACACAACATTACAAGACACTAACACACGTAGCATCCTAACATGTTTACTTATCAAATCAACAAGAAAGTATTACAAGGCTATCACAAACCAACACAATCAAGTTATTCACACAAGGTACTTTCTACTTTATGTCAACAAGTTCGGGTTTTTATCCCCAAAGCACTTCATACATTAATTCTTTAAAAGATCCGTTTCTTTCACAAAAGTCACACAATACCCGTAGTATAAAAATAGAGTGACTATCTTTTTAAGTAAACCAAAACACTTCCCTTTGTAAAATCAAGTAACAACATTATTTCCAAACATTCAAGTTTGCCTAATTTCAAATGCTCAAGTTTCTCATTTTCGAAAGGTTTAGTAGTTCATAGTTTTAATCACTTACAATATAATTCTCCTTTAAAACAATTTGAGAAACATATGCCTTATGTGTGAGTAGGTTATTCTTGTTTATAACAATCTTATTAAAGAAGCCATGATCTAGGAAATGTAATATCATTTTGTCTTATCTTAGCTTCTATGCAGATGGAGGTTTCTACTGGTTTTAGTAATACTTAATTAGTCAATACATTTCCCTTTATTAGCGCTGCTGTGGTTTGTTCGATACTTATTCTGATTTCCGAAATCAGTAAGACATTATTCCTTTTAAAAACCAAGTACTCATTACTCACGAATGAGGTTTCACATTTTTTAACAAAACTCATATTAATTCAATTAAGTCAAGTCTCTTATCTTCTAAAATCAATAATGTCACGACCCGATCCCGGGCCCGTGACTGGTGCCTTACCCCGGGCACCCTAGTGATACAACATTAGAGAAAATCAGCGGAAATAAAAACTTAAACATGAAACAAGAGATAAAGTATGAAACAGGCTAACCAAAACGGTCACCTTCCTGAAGATATACATATATATATCAACCTGAACAGTTAAATCGTTTTACAAACCACCTTGTGATTACTCTGAGACCTCTAAGAATGTAACCATAACTATGACGGACGGGCCGCCATACCACGAATGTACAAGTAACTACACTGACAGGGGACTATACCAAAGATAAGCCTCCGGAGAAACGGAGCTTCCCAAAACGCTGAACTGTGATCCTAAGGGCGCGGATTCACAACCGATGTACCTCTACCTGCGGCATGAACGCAGCCCCCCGAAGGAGGTCAGTACAACAGGTACCAAGTATGTGAAACTGAAAATACTGTAAATGAAATCATAGTAGTCTATATAAAGCAGGAGACATATATGATAACCAAATTACAGTCCACAATCTATAAACAGTCATGTCAAGTGTTATACCCCGTATTTCCAGAGTATGTACGTAAGGACGTACGTAGAAATTTGAACTTGTGATTTAGGCTTGGCCGAATTCTTTTTGTTCACAACACCCGATTTGAGTCGTTTTTAAATGAAACGCTTCCACAAACTTCGTAGGGAATTTCCGGCTATGTCATTTTTAATTTTTGCGGATTTTTCCGAGAGGCGAAACATTTTGGACCAACGGGAGGGTGACATGTGTCACCTCACATTGGAAGCAAGGCGGCAACCCTTGGCGAATGGGCTACTTTATGGCCTTGATTTGTGCCTTGTTTTGTGCCTTGTTTTGTGGAGTGTTTTGTGGAGTAGGGTTAGGGTGCACATGGCTTGATCTTGGCCTACACTTGCTATGCACTTGGCAAGATCTTGGCCCATTGGTTGGCCTTGGCTTGTGCTATAAATACCCTCTCCTTTGATGAATTCTTTATCCTTTCCACAAATCTTCTAAGTGTTAAAATCCCTCCTCTCCTCTTGTTGACTCTCGTCCAAGAGCCCTCTCCCCTTTGAAAGGCCCCGGCGAGAGCCCTCTTCCCCTCCTAGTGGTCGTGAGAACCCCTAGCCTAGTTGCTTTCGTATAATACCCCCCCTTTGTGGTGTAGAAATACTCTCAAAAGTATTGTTATAATGCCCAAATTACCTTAGCCGTATACCTTGTAGTATTCTAAGGTTATACTTATACGAAAAGCCCAGAAATACTATTATACTTCCCTTAGTCATAAAACCGAAACCCTAAGGAAAATCTCCATGGTTAGTTGGAGTAATAAGTAGAAGTTGGTTAGAACTTCTAAGGGTTGTTTGGAGCGGGTCGAGCGCGGAGTAGGAGCTAAACCTTGCTCAGGATCGACATTTAAACTCGGATAATTATGGGCTTATCGAGGTAAATATCTTGTCCCTCTATTGTAATTGGAAATTACATGTTGTATGATTATATAGTTGAAGTATACTATATATAGAACTGAACGTAGTTATCGGCAATGTCTTTTGACTTAAGCCTGAATTATAAGAAACCTTTTCGAAAGAAGAGTCTTCGTATTTACATAAGGCGTATCAGATGAGACTTGTGTAGCTTTTCTGTGGAGTAGAATTGTACCCGTTCGGGTTAGATGTATAACCCCCCCCTGGTTGGCTTGGTAGCCGGCCTCGATAAAGGAGGAGATTTCTGTTGTTGGGGAGTCTTTGCGAATTTTACGTAGAATGTTCTACGTAGGGATCTAAATATTAATAAGCGCCTTGTGGCCTTATAGGTTGAGTACTACGCGTGGCGCGATCTACTTGGCTTAAGGAGTATCCAACGGTTGGAGGTACTTGGAGCGTTTTGCTATTAGTCGATACTCGTCGCGAGGTATGTGAACCTCTTCCTATCTCTTCTAGCATGATATGTGTGAACTATGTGATACGGTAGACGCATGTGCTAAATGTATTTGATTGGTTTAAAACATAAAGTGTTATAACGGCTTTATGGGAAGTTGGTTATAACGACTTTATGTTGGTAGAAAATACTTGTGGTTTTAAAAGGTAAGCGATTTGAACTATAATCGGCTTGTTATGTGTTAATAAAGAACTTGAAGTTTTTCAAAAGATTTTGAATCATTTGAAAGAAGAAGTAATACTTGGTTTTGAAAAACTTAAGAGTTATACTAGCTTTATGAGAAGTTAGGTATAACGGCTTAAGAATGTTTCTTGATTTGAAATCGAATGTGTATCGACAAACCTGCGGCGTTAATAAAAGGAAATGTTTTGTGATTAAGTATTATTAAAACCAGAGAAACTTCCATCCGCATAGAAGCTAAGATGAGACAAAATGATATTTCCTAGATCATGGTCTTTGTAATAAGATTGTTATAAACAAGAATATCCTACTCACATATAAGGCTTATGTTTCTCGGATAGTTTAAAGAGAATTATATTCTTAAATGAATAAGACTATGAACTACGAAACCTTTCTAAAGTAAGAAACGTGAACATTTGAAATTAGGCAAACTTGGACGTTTGAGAAATAATGTTGTTACTTGATTTTACAAAGAGAAGTGTTTTGCTTTACTTCAAAAGATAATCACTCTAGTTTTCATATACTACGGGTATTGTGTGACTTTTGTAAACGTAACGTATCTTTTAAAAGATAATGTATGAAGTACTTTGAGAATAGATACTCGATCTTGTTAATCATACAATAGAATGTACCTTGTGTGTATAATCGATTGTGTTGGTTTGTGATAGCCTTGTAATACCTTCGTGTTGATTTGATAAGTAATCATATTAGGATGCTACGTGTGTTAGTATTCGTGATGTTTGTGTAAAGGGATTCTCCTTGATTGTGCTTATGATGTTTAAGCGATAAAGCGTTATGTTGGTATTATACCACTCACCGTGTTTCCGGGGGTTAAGCTGCCCTTCGATGCGGGGTATACCTCAGGCGGTCTGGGACCATGATTCGAGGAATACCTCATGCGGGTCCCGGGGGCCTATGCGGAGCTGAGAGTTCGAGGTTAGTGTGCGGCCTTTATGGTCATGCGGTGCATGTGGCCATGCGACTGCGAGTCGGGGCGATGCGGGAGTAGCTACCCTCGATGCGGGGTTATACCTCATGCGGGCCTATGAGATTGGCCTATGCGGAGGCTGCGGGAGTTCGGGGCTAGGCAGCGCACATTTGATATTGCGAGCGAGTGACGGCTTTGATCATGTGACGGTGCAGACAGATATCATGATTCGATTTACGACCTTGTTAGTCTTGTAGGTGTTAGTAGTCGGCTATGCCTTCGCATTTACCTGTCATCGTTTTATTTGGGCACAGGTGGGACCTGTTGTTCATGTGTGTTCCTTGGTGCTTTTCTATCATTGACTGCCGGCAGTGAGGAAGGTATTCCACGGGCATGATTGATGTTGTGGGCGTGAGACCCATATTTATGTATTTGAGTGATGACTTCGAGGGCGTGAGTCCCTGACTTGATATGACTGCTTATTTATTGTGAACTATAGTTTGGTTATCATACATGTCTCCTGCTTTATATAGACTACTATGATTTCATTCTGATATTTTCGATTTAGCATACTAAATTTTTGTTGTCTTGACCTCGCCGGGCTGCGTTCATCCGCAGTAAAGGTACACCGATCGTTGATCCTCGCTCTTAGGGTCGCGATTCGGCGTTTGGGAAAGCTCCGTTCTCGGAGGCTTATCTTGGTATAGTCCTGTCGTTGTAGGTATTTACATTCGGGGTATGGCGGCCCCTGTCCATTATTGTTGTCGTATCTTTTCTTAGAGTGCGTAATCTTTGTTGTGGCGGGGTTTGTAAAAAGGATTAAACTGTTCATTTGTAAGAGTTGTTATTTATATATCTTGAAAGGCAAGTTTCCTCAAATTCTTGTTTTGTACTTCATTTGTTTCATGTATGTGTATTATGTTCGTGATTACTCGATGTTGTATCACTAGGGTGCCGGGTAAGGCACGATCACGCAGCCGAGTTCGTGACAAAAGTGGTATCAGGCGGTTAATCCGGAAAGTGTCTACAGAAGTATCCGCAAGTCTTGATTATCGGTGTGTTGTGCACCACACCAATAATCGAGAGGCTATAGGATATTTAGGATTGGTTTCTATTCTTCTCACTCGAGATCGTGCCTTAGGCGGTGTTGTAAGTTGGACCCTCTAACGTATTTCTTTCCCTACCGCTATGCCTCGCGTGAGCAACCCGACCGGGAGGCAAGGCGGCGGGAGGCTGCGAGTAAATCTGAGAGGGTTACGTGGGCGAGTGCCCAATCATCACCAGGTGGTGCTTCATTCGGGGAGTTTTGCGGCGTCACTAGCCCCAAGTGAGTTTAGCCGCGGCGGCGATTCCTCTGCGGCCATGATATTTGAACGCCGGTTCCACGGCCAGGAGCAGAGAATATAGATTTCAAGGAGGCGACCATTTACTAACTATGGATTTGACTACGGAGAGTATCCGATGTATCGCGAGTCTTGATGAATATCAACGAAGGTTGTGCAAGAGTAAGTTCTTGATTAGGCGAGCATGGCACGTATGCGGGCTTATGCGCAGCGAGCCAAAAAAGTAGAGATCGGCGGGTTAACGAAGGGCGAGAAGAGGGCGAGTAGCGAGGTCCTTTGGTAACTTTGGCGAGTCGCCTCGCTGTGATTAGATTTGCACATCCACGGTCGCGAGTGGTCTTCCACGGATTTCAGGACGTTCGGGGTATGCATGAGTTGGTTAGAACTCCAGGGCTTCCGGTTCACAGTTTGACAGACGTCATCCCGGGGAATGTCGTCTTTTAGTTGGTACTTGTTGTACCTATGACCGTCAGGGTCTGATGTCGAAAGAGTGTCCTGGTAGAAGGACTTAGCCTTCAGGATCGGTGGGTAGTTCGTCACCTTCCTTAGCTATGCGCCCTACGGGGCAGGTTTGATTAGAACGACTAAGGGGAGTGAAGCAGTAGATATAGATATATCCTTAACCCTCTAGAGATCTGTATGTGTGATAAGGTGAGTATACCTTAAGTGTTATGTTCTGATAGCAGTGTGTTAATATTGTGATTAGAAATCTTGGTTAGTTAACCAAGTAAGATTTGGGGGATAGAGAAGGTGTGAGCCTTAGAGTTTTATACGTAGAGACCTTAGAGGTAAGGCCATCTCGAGTAAAAGATGTATTGTTTATGTTTGACCCTTATAGGAGTGCATAGTGCACGTGAGTTATGTTGTGGGATTAGTCCCTGAGTAGTGTGGAATGAAAGAGGGTAGTTGAGCTAAGAAGACCGCTAGGTTTTCGTAGCGTGATTAGTGAGAGTTTTCCTTCGTGGAGCTAGCATTGTGCGCGTTACCGGGTCGGGTTGAGGCCACGTTGCGGGTCAACCCGCGGCAGGTTTGGTGGTGGGGTCAGTTTGTGGTGGTCCCGTCTTGTGTTAGGGTCACGAGGGTGTTAGGCCCAAGTTTGGTTGACGTGCGAGTTCGTGGATGCGTTCGACCGATGGTTGGGCGATGGGGCAGCCCATCGTGTTCTTGTCGGGGACCGTTCACTCGGCGATGTTGTTTTAATGAAAGGTTGGAAGGCTGCGGGGTGCCTACCTTCACCTTATGGCGATGATGGAGCCAGTGCGGCTGTTTTTGTTTACGGAAGTTTTACCAAACATGTGTTAAGAACTCGGTGAGTCTCGAATCACATTCGCCTCGGGCGGTGTTTGGATTTGAGGGTAGTTGCGAGTTTGTTGTCCCTGTTGAAGGAGTGTTGTTAGCTACCATTTGGTGTTCGGATGTCTCCTTATAAAGCCTTGTAGGCGGATGTGTAAGTCGCCGTCGATTGGTTCGATGTTGGCAAGATTCAAATAGTTGGTTCAGGCTTGTTCCAGCAGACTGTGGATAGAGTAAAGCTTGTCTAGAAGAGGTTCTGGCAGCTCAGAGAAATCGTGCGGATAATCGGCGACGACGCTTAGAGTTGAGTTGACGATCGGTCTTCTTGAAGATACCACGGTTTGGGTGTGACGAGTTTTGGAAAGCAGAGGAACTTAGCGAGTTACTTTGGGCCTTTGAGAGTTCATGTGAAGAATAGGCCAGGTTGCCTATATGTTAGCATTTGCCGTCCGACTTAGGAGGCAGGACGTCCGGTCTTTCGTATTGTTATGATTCGGGAAAGTATCGAAGATCCATCCAGAATGTTCCCAGTTAATGATGCCCACGTAAGAGATAGTAACCGAGTTTTGGAAACTAAAGCGATGCTCGAAATGTGGTAGGGTTCGAGTGTCTGACGGTTTGGTGATCGCGTGCGGCCGGTACCATTTGTTGGGTCGTCGGAGCAAGGCTCGCGACAAAGTGACAAAAGTGGTATCATTTTGGTGATGTTAGAGGTGTTTCCTCGTGGACTTGGATGTAAGTTTTTATGTGCGCGGGTGTTTCTGTGGCCAGATGTGGCAGGTTGGTTCTCGTAAGTATAGTAGTGAAGACTATACTGGCGCACGTTGTTTTGAGACTTAGAAGGAAAATTCGGGACGAATGTTTCTAAGGAGGGGAGAATGTTATACCACGTATTTCCGGTATGCGTGGGGCGTGCGTAGAAATTTGAACTTGTGATTTAGGCTTGGCGAATTCTTTTGTTCACAACACCCGATTTGAGTCGTTTTCGACGAAAGCGTTTCCACACTTTCGTAGGGAATTTCGGCTATGTCATTTTTAATTTTTGCGTATTTTTCCGAGAGGCGAAACATTTTGGACCAACGGGAGGGTGACATGTGTCACCTCACATTGGAAGCGAGCGGCAACCATGGCGAATTGGGCTACTTTATGGCCTTGATTTGTGCCTTGTTTTGTGCCTTGTTTTGTGGAGTAGGGTTAGGGTGCACATGGCTTGATCTTGGCCTACACTTGCTATGCACTTGGCAAGATCTTGGCCATTGGTTGGCCTTGGCTTGCTATAAATACCCTCTCCCTTTGATGAATTCTTCATCCTTTCCACAAATCTTCTAAGTGTTAAAATCCTCCTCTCCTCTTGTTGACTCTCGTCAGAGCCTCTCCCCTTTGAAAGGCCCTGGCCGAGAGCCCTCTTCCCTCACAGTGGTGGCCGAGAACCCCACTAGCCTAGTTGCTTTAGTATAATACCCCCTTTGTGGTGTAGAAATACTCTCAAAGTATTGTTATAATGCCCAAATTACCTTAGCCGTATACCTTGTAGTATTCTAAGGTTATACTTATCTGAAAAGCCAGAAATACTATTATACTTCCTTAGTCACAAAACCGACACCCACAGGAAAATCTCCATGGTTAGTTGGAGTAATAAGTAGAAGTTGGTTAGAACTTCTAAGGGTTGTTTAGAGCGGGTTGGAGCGCACAGAGTAGGAGCTAAACCTTGCTCAGGATCGACATTTAAACTCAGATAATTATGGGCTTATCGAGGTAAATATCTTGTCCCTCTATTGTAATTGGAAATTACATGTTGTATGATTATATAGTTGAAGTATACTATATATAGAACTGAACGTAGTTATCGGCAATGTCTTTTGACTTAAGCCTGAATTATAAGAAACCTTTTCGAAAGAAGAGTACTGAACTGTATTTACATAAGACTGTATTACAGTAGACTTGTGTAGCTTTTCTGTGGAGTAGAATTGTACCCGTTCGGGTTAGATGTATAACCCACTGGTTGGCTTGGTAGTAGGCCTCGATAAAGGAGGAGATTTCTGTTGTTGCGGGAGGTCTTTGCGAATTTTACGTAGAATGTTCTACGTAGGGATCTAAATATTAATAAGCGCCTTGTGGCCTTATAGGTTGAGTACTATGCGTGGCGCGATCTACTTGGCTAAGGAGTAGCCACGGTTGGAGGTACTTGAGCGTTTTGCTATTAGTCGATACTCGTCGCGAGGTATGTGAACCTCTTCCTATCTCTTCTAGCATGATATGTGTGAACTATGTAGTGCGGTGAGCGTACATGTGCTAAATGTATTTGATTGGTTTAAAACATAAAGTGTTATAACGGCTTTATGGGAAGTTGGTTATATGACTTTATGTTGGTAAGAAAATACTTGTGGTTTTAAAAGGTAATCGATTTGAACTATAAGCGGCTTGTTATGTGTTAATAAAGAACTTGAAGTTTTTCAAAAGATTTTGAATCATTTGAAAGAAGAAGTAATACTTGGTTTTGAAAAACTTAAGAGTTATACTAGCTTTATGGGAAGTTAGGTATAACGGCTTAAGAATGTTTCTTGATTTGGAAATCGGAATGTGTATCGACAAACCAACTGCGGCGTTAATAAAAGGAAATGTTTTGTGATTAAGTATTATTAAAACGTAGAAACTTCCATCTGCATAGAAGCTAAGATGAGACAAAATGATATTTCCTAGATCATGGTCTGTAATAAGATTGTTATAAACAAGAATATCCTACTCACATATAAGTCTTATGTTTCTCGAGATAGTTTAAAAGAGAATTATATTCTTAAATGAATAAGACTATGAACTACGAAACCTTTCTAAAGTAAGCGTGAACATTTGAAATTAGGCAAACTTGGGCGTTTGAGAAATAATGTTGTTACTTGATTTTACAAAGAGAAGTGTTTTGCTATACTTCAAAAGATAATCACTCTAGTTTTCATATACTACGAATTATTGTGTGACTTTTGTAAACGTAACGTATCTTTTAAAAGATAATGTATGAAGTACTTTGAGAATAGATACTCGATCTTGTTAATCATACAATAGAATGTACCTTGTGTGTATAAGCTGGATTGTGTTGGTTTGTGATAGCCTTGTAATACCTTCGTGTTGATTTGATAAGTAATCATATTAGGATGCTACGTGTGTTAGTGATACGTGATGTTTGTGTAAAGGGATTTTCCCTTGATTGTGCTTATGATGTTTAAGCGATAAATGTTATGTTGGTATTATACCACTCACCGTGTTTAGGGGTTAAGGCGCTCCGATGCGGGGTAGATCGGTGATGCAGGACCGTGATTCGAGAATACCTCATGCGGGTCTGGGGGCCTATGCGAGCTACGAGTTCGAGTTAGTGTGCGGCCTTTATGGTCACGCGATCTATGTGGCCGTGCGATGCGAGTCGGGGCGATCGCCGGAGTAGATACCCTCGATGCGGGGTTATACCTCATGCGGGCCTATGAGATTGGCCTATGCGTAGCTGCGGGGAGTTCCATGGCTAGACGCGCACATTTGATATTGCGCGAAGTGACCGGCTTTGATCATGTGGCCTGCAAGCGGATATCATGATTCGCCATTTGACCTTGTTAATCGTAGGTGTTAGTTTTCGGCTATGCCTTCGTACTTACCCTGTACTGTTTTATTTGGGCACAGGTTGGACCTTTTTTTCATGTGTGTTCCTTTGTGCTTTTCTATCATTGACTTCCGGAAGTGAGGAAGTTATTCAACGGGCATGATTGATGTTGTGGGCTTGAGACCCATATTTATGTATTTGATTGATGACTTGAGGCGTGAGTCACGACTTGATATATCGCTTATTTATTGTGAACTATAGTTTGGTTATCATACATGTCTCTGCTTTATATAGACTACTATGATTTCATTTACGATATTTTCATTTCGCATACTAAATTTTTGTTATCGACCTCCTTGGCTGCGTTCATGCCGCGAGTAAAGGTACACGATCGTTGATCCTCGCTCTTAGGGTCCTGATTCAGCGTTTGGGAAAGCTCCGTTCTCCGGAGGCTTATCTTGGTATAGTCCCCTGTCGTTGTAGGTATTTACATTCAGGGGTATGGCGGGCCCTGTCCCGCCATTGTTGTCGTATCTTTTTCTTAGAGTGCATGAAATCTTGTTGTGGGCGGGGTTTGTAAAAGGATTAAAGCGTTCATTTGTAAGAGTTGTTATTTATATATCTTAGAAAGGCAAGTTTTCCTCAAATTCTTGTTTTGTACTTCATTTGTTTCATGTATGTGTATTATGTTCCGCTGATTACTCTGATGTTGTATCACTAGGGTGCCCGGGGTAAGGCACCAGTCACGGGCCCAGGTTCGGGTCGTGACATCAAGTCAGGGAATCACGCCCTCAAAGTCATTACTCAAATATAACAATGGGTCTCACGCCCACAACATCAATCATGCCCGTGGAATACCTTCCATCTGGCGATCTATGATATTTGGAATACTACAAGGTATTTGGGCCAAGGTATTTTGGAATAGTAACAATACTTGGAGAATACTTTTCTACCAAGGGGATATTTTACGAGAGCTTGAGGTAGGGGTACCTCGGCTAGCACTACTAGGAAGGGGGTACCTCGGGCAAAAGGCCTCTCAAGGGGGAGGGGGGGCTCTTTGGACGAGAGCCTCTCCAAAAGGGGGGAGAAAGGGTTTTCAAGACTTAGGAAATTTTTGTGGATGAAGAAGTCTTCAACAAAGGGGGGGTATTTATAGGCCAATCAATGGCCAAGATTAAGACAAGTGGTGGGCAAGTGTAGGGTCATGATTTGGACAAGTGTTTGTGGGTCCTACTTGCTCATCAACTACACAAAATATCTACAAAATATCATACCTAACCCTTGACCAAAAACAAGGCCAAAAACGTGCAAGAAAACGCCCACAAAATCGTCCACTTGAGGGTGACAAGTGTCGCCCTCTCGTTGGTCCAAAATATTTCATCTCTCGGAAAAATCCGCAAAAATAATAAATGACATAGCCGTAATTTTTCCCTTCGCAAAGTTTGGAAAACGATTCTTTTCGTGGGTTGTGAACAAAATTTCGACCCTTGCCTACTTAAGGCTTAAACTTTTATACGTATGCCCTCACGTACATACTCTGGAAATACGGGGTATAACATTCTCCCCTCCTTAGAAACATTCGTCCCGAATGTTCCTTTTAAGTCTCAAAACAACCATGCGCCAGTATAGTCTTCACTGCTATACTTACGAAAACAATCATGCCACACCTGGCCACAATACAACACGCGCAAATACTTACATCCAAGTCCACGAAGAATCACCTCCATCACTACAAAAGCTCCCACTCGAGGTCTAAAATATACTCCCTTCGCACCTTCACTTTACAAAAGAAATGATCACATCTATGCTCGTAACACATGCTCGCTTCTTCCCTTACATCGTCGTACCCTTCTCGTACATTTGAACTCTTTCTCATAACTTACCATATTTCTGTTACTGCTTCTGTTTCCAAAATCTCTAGGTTATTACCTCCAACTCGATCATCATTAACTGGGAATACTCTGGATGGATCTTCGATACTTTTCCAAACATAATTACATGAAAGACCGGACATACTGCCTCCTAAGTCGGACGGAAAATGCTAACATATAGGCAACCTGACCTATTCTTCACATGATCTAAAAAGTCCCAAAGTAACTCGGGCTAAGTTTCCTCTGTTTTCCAAAACTCGTCACACCCTTTTCCGGGGTGGTACCTTCAAGAAGACCCACCGTCAACCTGAACTCCAAGCGTCGTCGCCGATTATCCGCACGACTTCTGTTGACTCTGAGCTGCCAATAACCTCTTCTGGATAAGCTTCACCCTATCCACATCCTGCCGAAACAAGTATGAACCAACTATCTGAACCTTGCCAACATCGAACCAATCGACCGACAACTTACACTTCCGCCCCTACAAGGCGTCATAAGGCGATATCCGAATACTGATATGGTAGATTATTATAATACACACTCAACAAAAAGGCGAATAATCCTTACAGCTACCTCTGAAATCAAAAACACCGGCCCGAGGGTGAATGCGATACTGAGACTCACCTGAGTTCCTAACCCTGCCTGGTAAAACTTCCAGAAAAAGAAATAGCCGTAACCTGGGCTCCACTGCCTGCCATAAGGTGAAAGTAGGCACCTCGTGCAGCCTTACAACCTTCCTGATATAATATCTCGCATAACCCTCTGCCGAGTAAACGGTCTTGACTAAAAGACAAGATGGGCTGACCTAATCGGCCCGACTACTGGTCGAACGCATCCACGAACTCGTACGATGGTTAACTAAACTTGGGCCTAACACCCCCGTGACCCCACCACCTGGCGAGACCACCTCGAACTGACCCCACCACAATGCAGGCCGCGGTTTGACCCGCAATCGGTCCGCAACCCGCCCCGCTATCGCGCAAAACTCTTGTTCCCCGATCCGGAACAATCTCCTCATCGAGTCACGAAAACCTAGTGGTCTTCTTAGCTCAACTACCCTCTTTCACTTCATACCACTCAGGGACTTATCACACAAACATATCTCATGTGTACTATGCACTCCGATAAGGGTCAAACATAAAAATACATCTTTTACTCGAGATGGCCTTACCTCTAAGGTCTCTACGTATAAAACTCTAAGTCTCACACTTTCCCTATCCCCAATCTTACCCTTTTAACTAACGATGATTTCTAATCACAATTAACACAATGCTATCTGGACATAGCACTTAAGATACACTTATCTTATCACACATACAATCTCTAGAGGGTTAAGGATATACCTGAATCTACTGCTTCACTCCCCTTTGTCGTTCTAATCAATCCTGCCCTGTTGGGCGCATAGCTAGGGAAGATGATGAACTGGTCACTGATCCTGAAGGCTGAGTCCCCCTACTTGAATCCCTCCTACTAGGACATCCTTTCGACACATGGCCCTGACGGCAGCAGGTAAAACAAGTATCATCAATAAGACGACATTCCCCGGGATGACGCCTGCCACACTGTGAACACTGAGGAAAAACTGAACTCGGCTGGCTAGAACCTACGTGTATTTGTGAACCAGAAGCCCTGGAGCTCTGACCAACTCCGGCATACTCTGAATGTCCTGAACCCTGTGGAGGACCACTCTGCACTGGTGGAGGTGCATATCTAATCTGCTGCTGAGGCGGTTCGCCCTAAAAGTTACCAAAGGATCCTGCCGATCGGCCCTCTTCTGCTGTCCTTGATTAATCTGTCGATCTCTACGTTTCACGGCATGCTGCGCATAAGCCCGTACACAGGCCATGCTTAAGCCTGACTGAAGAGCTACTCTTGCACAACCCTCTCTTAGATAGTCATCAAGACCCGTGATAAATCGATCCATAATATACCCTCTGGTTGCTAACTCCCAGCTAATGCGGTCGTCTCTTTGCAATCCATACTTTACGCTGCATCGTGGGCGAAGGCTCATATATCATGGCGCGATGGGAAGCTGTTGCCCGTGCTAAACTCTTTGGGGTGGCGTCGAGAACTCCCGAATGAAGCACCACGGGTGATGATTGGGCCTGTGCCATCGTAACCCTACGTGCTCTACTCGCGACTCCTCGGCTGCCTCGCCCTTCTGGGCCCGGGTTGCCTTACGCGGAGGCATAACGGTAAGGGAAAGAAATACGTTAGAGGGGTCCAACTTATAACACAGCTCTAAGCACGATTATTGGTGTGGTGCACAACACACCGATAATCAAGACTCTACTAGATACGGTCTGTAGACACTTTCCGAGGATTAACTGCTCTGATACCACTTTTGTCACGACCCGAACCCGGGCGTGGTAGTGCCTTACCCCGGGCACCCAAGTAGACATACATCAGAGTAATCAGCGGAATATAAAACAAGACATGAAATAAAAACAGTTTATCTGAGAAAAGTTGCCTTTCGGCATATATATAAAAACTTAAATCCGAACAGTTACATCCCTTTTACAAACTCTGCCCACAACAGTACTACAGACCTCTAAGAATGATATGACAATAATGGCGGGACAGGGCCCCGCCATACCCCTGAATGTAAGTACCTACAACGACGGAGGACTACACCCAAGATAAGCCTCCGGAGAAACGGAGCTTCTCAAACGCTGAACTGTTATCCTATGAGCGAGGATCAACAACTGGTGTACCTACTGCGGCGTGACGCAGCCCGAAAGAGGTCGATAACAGTACCAAGTATGTGGCGAAAATGCGTAAATGAAATCATAGTAGTCTATATAAAGCGGAGACATATATGATAACCAAACTACGATTCCTGATAAATAAGCGATCATGTCAAGTCGAGGACTCGCACCTCAAAGTCATCACTCAAATGTAACTATAGGTCTCACGCCCACAACATCAATCCCGTGGAATACCTTCCTCGCCGAAGCGATCATGATATAAAAGCACCAAGGAATACACATGAACACGGGTCCCACTGTGTCATAATAAAACCGTGCGGGGTAAGTACGAAGGCATAGCCGACTACTAAAACCACGTCTGCAAGCAAAGTCATAAAGCGTATCATGAGATCTGTCTGAACCGCCACATGATCGAAGATGGCCACTGCCGCGATGATCTAATGTGCGCGTCTAGTCCTGGAACTTCCGCGACTCGCATAGGCCACTCACATAGGCCCGCATGAGGTATTCCCGCATCGAGGGTAGCTACTCCCGACGCGTCACGGACTCGCGGTCGGCATGGCCACGTAATCGCGTGACCACAAAGGCCGCACACTAACACGGAACTCGTGGCTCCGCATGATGGTCCCTGGACCCGCATGAGGTATTCTCGAATCATGGTCCTGCATCGGACCTGAGTCTACCCAGCGTCGGAGGCGACTTAACCCCGGGATCAAGTCAAGGTGAGTGATATAATACTAACATAACAGCTTATCGTTAAACAACATAAGCACAATCAAGGGAAACCCCCTTACACAACATTACAAGACACTAACACACGTAGCATCCTAACATGTTTACTTATCAAATCAACAAGAAAGTATTACAAGGCTATCACAAACCAACACAATCAAGTTATTCACACAAGGTACTTTCTACTTTATGTCAACAAGTTCGGGTTTTTATCCCCAAAGCACTTCATACATTAATTCTTTAAAAGATCCGTTTCTTTCACAAAAGTCACACAATACCCGTAGTATAAAAATAGAGTGACTATCTTTTTAAGTAATCCAAAACACTTCCCTTTGTAAAATCAAGTAACAACATTATTTCCAAACATTCAAGTTTGCCTAATTTCAAATGCTCAAGTTTCTCATTTTCGAAAGGTTTAGTAGTTCATAGTTTTAATCACTTACAATATAATTCTCCTTTAAAACAATTTGAGAAACATATGCCTTATGTGTGAGTAGGTTATTCTTGTTTATAACAATCTTATTAAAGCAGCCATGATCTAGGAAATGTAATATCATTTTGTCTTATCTTAGCTTCTATGCAGATGGAGGTTTCTACTGGTTTTAATAATACTTAATTAGTCAATACATTTCCCTTTATTAGCGCTGCTGTGGTTTGTTCGATACTTATTCTGATTTCCGAAATCAGTAAGACATTATTCCTTTTAAAAACCAAGTACTCATTACTCACGAATGAGGTTTCACATTTTTTAACAAAACTCATATTAATTCAATTAAGTCAAGTCTCTTATCTTCTAAAATCAATAATGTCACGACCCGATCCCGGGCCCGTGACTGGTGCCTTATCCCGGGCACCCTAGTGATACAACATTAGAGAAAATCAGCGGAAATAAAAACTTAAACATGAAACAAGAGATAAAGTATGAAACAGGCTAACCAAAACGGTCACCTTCCTGAAGATATACATATATATATCAACACGAGCAGTTAAATCCTTTTACAAACCACCGCCAACAAGATCTACAGACCTCTAAGAATGTAACCATAACTATGACCAGGGGGGCCCGCCATACCCCTGAATGTACAAGTAACTACACTGACAGGGGACTATACCAAAGATAAGCCTCCGGAGAAACGGAGCTTCCCAAAACGCTGAACTGTGATCCTAAGAGCGCGGATTCACAACCGATGTACCTCTACCTGCGGCATGAACGCAGCCCCCCGAAGGAGGTCAGTACAACAAGTACCAAGTATGTGAAACTGAAAATACTGTAAATGAAATCATAGTAGTCTATATAAAGCAGGAGACATATGATAACCAAACTACAGTCCACAATCTATAAACAGTCATGTCAAGTCAGGGAATCACGCCCTCAAAGTCATTACTCAAATATAACAATGGGTCTCACGCCCACAACATCAATCATGCCCGTGGAATACCTTCCTCACTGCCGGCAGTCTATGATATTTGGAATACTACAAGGTATTTGGGCCAATGTATTTTGGAATAGTAACAATACTTGGAGAATACTTTTCTACCACGGGGGGGGGGGGATATTTTACGAGAGCTTTAAGGTAGGGGGGGTACCCTCGGCTAGCACTACTAGGAAGGGGTACCTCTCGGCCAAAAGGCCTCTCGAGGGAGGGTGGCTCTTTGACAGAGCCTCTCCAAAAGTGGGGAGAAAGGGTTTTCAAGACTTAGGAAATTTTTGTGGATGAAGAAGTCTTCAACAAAGGGGGGGTATTTATAGGCCAATCAATGGCCAAGATTAAGACAAGTGGTGGGCAAGTGTAGGGTCAAGATTTGGACAAGTGTTTGTGGGTCCTACTTGCTCATCAACTACACAAAATATCTACAAAATATCCTACCTAACCCTTGACCAAAAACAAGGCCAAAAACGTGCAAGAAAACGCCCACAAAATCGTCCACTTGAGGGTGACAAGTGTCGCCCTCTCGTTGGTCCAAAATATTTCATCTCTCGGAAAAATCCGCAAAAATAATAAATGACATAGCCGTAATTTTTCCCTTCGCAAAGTTTGGAAAACGTTTCGTCGGAAAACGATTCTTTTCGTGGGTTGTGAACAAAATTTCGACCCTTGCCTACTTAAGGCTTAAACTTTTATACGTATGCCCTCACGTACATACTCTGAAAATACGGGGTATAACATTCTCCCCTCCTTAGAAACATTCGTCCCGAATGTTCCTTCTAAGTCTCAAAACAACCATGCGCCAGTATAGTCTTCACTGCTATACTTACGAAAACAATCATGCCACACCTGGCCACAATACAACACGCGCAAATACTTACATCCAAGTCCACGAAGAATCACCTCCATCACTACAAAAGCTCCCACTCGAGGTCTAAAATATACTCTCTTCGCACCTTCACTTTACAAAAGAAATGATCACATCTATGCTCGTAACACATGCTCGCTTCTTCCCTTACATCGTCGTACCCTTCTCGTACATTTGAACTCTTTCTCATAACTTACCATATTTCTGTTACTGCTTCTGTTTCCAAAATCTCTGGGTTACTACCTCCAACTCGATCATCATTAACTGGGAATACTCTGGATGGATCTTCGATACTTTTCCAAACATAACAACATGAAAGACCGGACATACTGCCTCCTAAGTCGGACGGCAAATGCTAACATATAGGCAACCTGGCCTATTCTTCACATGATCTAAAAAGGCCCAAAGTAACTCGGGCTAAGTTTCCCCTGTTTTCCAAAACTCGTCACACCCTTTTCCGGGGTGGTACCTTCAAGAAGACCCACCATCAACCTGAACTCCAAGCATCGTCGCCGATTATCCGCACGACTTCTGTTGACTCTGAGCTGCCAATAACCTCTTCTGGATAAGCTTCACCCTATCCACATCCTGCCGAAACAAGTATGAACCAACTATCTGAACCTTGCCAACATCGAACCAATCGACCGGCAACTTACACTTCCGCCCCTACAAGGCGTCATAAGGCGATATCCGAATACTGATATGGTAGATTATTATAATACACACTCAACAAAAAGGCGAATAATCCTTACGACTACCTGCGAAATCAAAAACAGGCCCGAGGTGAATGCGATCTCGAGACTCACTGAGTTCCTAACCGCTGGTAAAACTTCGAGAAAAGAAATAGCGTAACACGGGCTCCATCGCTGCCATAAGGTGAAAGTAGGCACCTCGTGCAGCCTTACAACCATCCTGATATAACATCTCGCATAACCCTCTGCCGAGTAAACGGTCTTGACTAAAAGACAAGATGGGCTGACCTCATCGGCCCGACTACTGGTCGAACGCATCCACGAACTCGTACGATGGTTAACTAAACTTGGGCCTAACACCCCCGTGACCCTACCACCTGGCGGGACCACCTCGAACTGACCCCACCATAATGCAGGCCGCGGTTTGACCCGCAATCGGTCCGCAACCCGCCCCGCTATCGCGCAAAACTCTTGTTCCCCGATCCGGAACAATCTCCTCATCGAGTCACGAAAACCTAGTGGTCTTCTTAGCTCAACTACCCTCTTTCACTTCATACCACTCAGGGACTTATCACACAAACATATCTCATGTGTACTATGCACTCCGATAAGGGTCAAACATAAAAATACATCTTTTACTCGAGATGGCCTTACCTCTAAGGTCTCTACGTATAAAACTCTAAGTCTCACACTTTCCCTATCCCCAATCTTACCCTTTTAACTAACCATGATTTCTAATCACAATTAACACAATGATATCTGGACATAGCACTTAAGATACACTTATCTTATCACACATACAATCTCTAGAGGGTTAAGGATATACCTGAATCTACTGCTTCACTCCCCTTTGTCGTTCTAATCAATCCTGCCCTGTTGGGCGCATAGCTAGGGAAGATGATGAACTGGTCACTGATCCTGAAGGCTGAGTCCCCCTACTTGAATCCCTCCTACTAGGACATCCTTTCGACACATGGCCCTGACGGCAGCAGGTAAAACAAGTACCATCAATAAGACGACATTCCCCGGGATGACGCCTGCCACACTGTGAACACTGAGGAAAAACTGAACTCGGCTGGCTAGAACCTACGTGTATTTGTGAACCAGAAGCCCTGGAGCTCTGACCAACTCCGGCATACTCTGAATGTCCTGAACCCTGTGGAGGACCACTCTGCACTGGTGGAGGTGCATATCTAATCTGCTGCTGAGGCGGTTCGCCCTGAAAGTTACCAAAGGATCCTGCCGATCGGCCCTCTTCTGCTGTCCTTGATTAATCTGTCGATCTCTACGTTTCACGGCCTGCTGCGCATAAGCCCGTACACAGGCCATGCTCAAGCCTGACTGAAGAGCTACTCTTGCACAACCCTCTCTTAGATAGTCATCAAGACCCGTGATAAATCGATCCATAATATACCCTCTGGTTGCTAACTCCCTAGCTAGTAACAGGGTCGTCTCTTTGCAATCCATACTTTCTGCTACTGGTCGTGGAACTGAAGGCTCATATATCATGGCCGCAGAGGATCGCTGTTGCCGTGCTAAACTCTGCTTTGAAATGGCGGCGTCGCGAGAACTCCCCGAATGAAGCACCACCCCAGGTGATGATTGGGCATGTGCCATCGTAACCCTCTGTGCTCTACTCGCAGCTCCCTCGGCTCCCTCGCCCTTCTGGGCCCAGGTTGCCTTACGCGGAGGCATAACGGTAAGGGAAAGAAATACGTTATAGGGGTCCAACTTATAACACAGCTCTAAGCACGATCTCAGAGTGAGAAGAATGGAAACCAATCCTAAATATCCTATAGCCTCCTGATTATTGGTGTGGTGCACAACACACCGATAATCAAGACTCTACTAGATACGGTCTGTAGACACTTTCCGAGGATTAACTGCTCTGATACCACTTTTGTCATGACCCGAACCCGGGCCCGTGACTGGTGCCTTACCCCGGGCACCCAAGTAGACATACATCAGAGTAATCAGCGGAATATAAAACAAGACATGAAATAAAAACAGTTTATCTGAGAAAAGTTGTCTTTCGGCATATATATATAAAAACTTAAATCCGAACAGTTACATCCCTTTTACAAACTCTGCCCACAACAGTACTACAGACCTCTAAGAATGATATGACAATAATGGCGGGACAGGGCCCCGCCATACCCCTGAATGTAAGTACCTACAACGACAGAGGACTACACCCAAGATAAGCCTCCGGAGAAACGGAGCTTCCCAAACGCTGAACTGTTATCCTATGAGCGAGTATCAACAACTGGTGTACCTCTACCTGCGGCATGAACGCAGCCCCCCGAAGGAGGTCAGTACAACAGGTACCAAGTATGTGAAACTGAAAATGCTGTAAATGAAATCATAGTAGTCTATATAAAGCAGGAGACATATATGATAACCAAACTACAGTTCACAATAAATAAGCAGTCATGTCAAGTCAGGGACTCACGCCCTCAAAGTCATCACTCAAATGTAACTATGGGTCTCACGCCCACAACATCAATCCTGCCCGTGGAATACCTTCCTCACCGCCAGCGATACATGATATAAAAGCACCAAGGAATACATGAACACCGTGTCCCACTGTGTCATAATAAAACCGTCGGGGGTAAATGCGAAGGCATGGCGACTACTAAAACCCACGCAAGACAAAGTCATAAACTGTATCATGAGATCTGTCTAGACCGCCACATGATCGAAGATGGCCACTCGCCCGCAATATCCAATGTGCGCGTCTAGTCCTGGAACTTCCCGCAGCTCCGCATAGGCCACTCACATAGGCCCGCATGAGGTATTCCCCGCATCGAGGGTAGCTACTCCCGGGCGTCACGGACTCGCGGATCGGCATGGCCACATAGACCGCGTGACCACAAAGGCCGCGCTAACTCGGAACTCTCGTAGCTCGCATAGGTCCTCGGACCGCGTGAGGTATTCTCGAATCATGGTCCTGCATCGCTGAGTCTACCGCGTGGAGGCGGCTTAACCCGTGATCAAGTCAAGGTGAGTGATATAATACTAACATAACAACTTATCGTTAAACAACATAAGCACAATCAAGGGAAACCCCCTTACACAACATTACAAGACACTAACACACGTAGCATCCTAACATGTTTACTTATCAAATCAACAAGAAAGTATTACAAGGCTATCACAAACCAACACAATCAAGTTATTCACACAAGGTACTTTCTACTTTATGTCAACAAGTTCGGGTTTTATCCCCAAAGCACTTCATACATTAATTCTTTAAAAGATCCGTTTCTTTCACAAAAGTCACACATACGTAGTATAAAAATAGAGTGACTATCTTTTAAGTAAACCAAAACACTTCCCTTTGTAAAATCAAGTAACAACATTATTTCCAAACATTCAAGTTTGCCTAATTTCAAATGCTCAAGTTTCTCATTTTCGAAAGGTTTAGTAGTTCATAGTTTTAATCACTTACAATATAATTCTCCTTTAAAACAATTTGAGAAACATATGCCTTATGTGTGAGTAGGTTATTCTTGTTTATAACAATCTTATTAAAGCAGCCATGATCTAGGAAATGTAATATCATTTTGTCTTATCTTAGCTTCATGCGGATGGAGGTTTCTCTTGGTTTTAATAATACTTAATTAGTCAATACATTTCCCTTTATTAGCGCTGCTGTGGTTTGTTCGATACTTATTCTGATTTCCGAAATCAGTAAGACATTATTCCTTTTAAAAACCAAGTACTCATTACTCACGAATGAGGTTTCACATTTTTTAACAAAACTCATATTAATTCAATTAAGTCAAGTCTCTTATCTTCTAAAATCAATAATGTCACGACCCAATCCCGGGCCCGTGACTGGTGCCTTACCCCGGGCACCCTAGTGATACAACATCAGAGAAAATCAGCGGAAATAAAAACTTAAACATGAAACAAGAGATAAAGTATGAAACAGGCTAACCAAAACGGTCACCTTCCTGAAGATATACATATATATATATATCAACCTGAACAGTTAAATCCTTTTACAAACCCTGCCCACAATAGTACTACAGACCTCTAAGAATGTAACCATAACTATGACGGGACAGGGCCCCGCCATACCCCTGAATGTACAAGTAACTACACCGATGGACTATACCAAAGATAAGCCTCGAGAAGCGGAGCTTCCCAAAACGCTGAGCGTGATCCTAAGGCGCGGATCCACAACCGATGTACCTACTGCGGCGTGAACGCGGCCAAGGAGGTTAGTACAACAGTACCAAGTATGTGGCCCGAAAATCGTAAATGAAATCATAGTAGTCTATATAAAGCAGGAGACATATATGATAACCAAACTACAGTCCACAATCTATAAACAGTCATGTCAAGTCAGGGAATCACGCCCTCAAAGTCATTACTCAAATATAACAATGGGTCTCACGCCCACAACATCAATCATGCCCGTGGAATACCTTCCTCACTGCCGGCAGTCTATGATATAATCACACTAAGAAGTACACATGAACACTAGGTCCCACCTGTGTCATAACAACCGTACTAACAATAATATACAACCAAACCACGAAGGCGACCGGCAAGTACGAAGCCAACTACGGATACCAAGCTGCGCGCGCGGTGGCGGGCAAATCTGAAGGCTAACTACTGGTACCAGCGTGTCACGAGACTTCACCACTAAACTGAACGGGGCAAGTGCGAAGGCTAACTACCAGGTACCAAGGCCGAATCAGCCACGAGACGGGGCAAGTACGAAAGTCAACCACCAGATACCAAGGCCGAATCAGTAAAACCTCATGGAGAGCTAGTCCATGGAATAACCTAAACCTGGGCTTAGCACCCTCGTGACCCTACCACCTGGCGGGACCACCTCGAACTGACCCCACCCCAAACCGGGCTGCGGGTTGACCCGCGAATGGTCCTCAACCCGACCCATAATCGCACCAGACTCTTGTTCCCCGATCCGGAACAACCTTACCTATACAAGTCCTGAAAGCAACCACTTCCATCTTACACAACCCAAGGAATTATCCCACTAATCAAGTCACGAAAACCTAGTGGTCTTCTTAGCTTAACTACTCTCTTATAATTCACACCACTCAGGGACTTATCGCACAATTATACCCCACGTATACTATACACCCCGACAAAGGTCAATTCGTAAACAAAATCTTTTACTCAAGACGGTCTCGCATCTAAGGTCTCCACGTATAATATTCTAAGGTTCACACCTTCCATGACCCCAAACTTACCTCTTCAACTAATCATGTTCTCTAAATCACACTTAACACAATGCTATCCGTACATAGCACCTAACATATACCCACCATAACAACATAACAAGTCTCTTAAAGGCTAAAGATATCTCTGCAACTACTGCCTCACTTTCCCTTTGTCGCTCTAACCATAATCCTGCCCTGCAGGGCGCCTAGCTATATAAGGCATGAACCAGCCACCGATCCCGAAGGCTAAGTCTCTACATCTGTGCTACCTCTGGTCGGACAAACTCTCACCAAATGGCCCTGTTAGCCGTAAGCATACAAGCTGTCGAAGCAGTACGACACTCCCCATAATGGAGTCTATTACAATGGCCACAACGAGGTAGGGGTGACCTCATCTGACTAACACCCCCTTCTCCCGAACAACTGAACCCATGAATCGACCGCAGGCTGAGTCATCCCTCTTGTATCCCTCCTACTTGGACATCCTCCCATCACATGGCCCTGGCGGCTGCAAGTATAAAAAATCTCCCATATTAGCACGACACCCTGAGGATCATCCTCAGCTCTCTATCCATATAACTCTGGCGAACTACAACTCAAGAAATCCCGAAGTCTCAGACTATCGGATCTAGGGTGAATCACTGGTACTGCTGGAACCACCGGCTCCCGTCCGTCCTCATATCTCGCCACGACCCTAGCTAGTAACTGGGTCATCTCCTTCTAACTCATATCCTCGGCTCCTGGTCGTGGAACTGGAGATCCAGGTATCATGGCCTCAGTAGAAATTGTTGCCGCTCTAAACTCTGCTGGGACTAGCGGCGTCATAAAACTCGTCGTCTGAAGTACTATCTCAGGTAATGACCGTGCTCGTGCCTCGTAACCCTCTGCGTTTCTATTCGCAGCCTCCTCGCGCTTGCCTCCCGGGCTCGTTGTCTTCGCGTAGAGGCATAATCGTACACACACGAGTGCGTCCGAGAGTCCAACTTATAACACACTCTAGGCGAACGATCTCAGAGTGAGAAGAATGGAAACCAATCCTACATATCCTGTAGCCTCCTGATTATAGATGTGGTGCACAACACACCGATAATCAAGACTCTACTAGACACGGTCTGTAGACACCTTCCGAGGATTAACTGCTCTGATACCACTTTTGTCACGACCCGATCCCGGGCCCGTGACTGGTGCCTTACCCCGGGCACCCTAGTGATACAACATCAGAGAAAATTAGCGGAAATAAAAACTTAAACATGAAACAAGAGATAAAGTATGAAACAGGCTAACCAAAACGGTCACCTTCCTGAAGATATACATATATATATCAACCTGAACAGTTAAATCCTTTTACAAACCCTGCCCACAACAAGATTATGCACTTAAGAATGTAACCATAACTATGACGGGACAGGGCCCCGCCATACCCATGAATGTACAAGTAACTACACTGACAGGGGACTATACCAAAGATAAGCCTCCGGAGAAACGGAGCTTCCCAAAACGCCGAACTGTGATCCTAAGAGCGCAGATCCACAACCGATGCATTACTGCGGCATGAACGCAGCTTCGAAGGAGGTCGACAACAAGTACCAAGTATGTGAAATCAAAAATCAGAAATGAAATCATAGTAGTCTATATAAAGCGTGAGACATATATGATAACCAAACTATACCCACAATCTATAAACGATCATGTCAAGTCGTGAATCACGCCAAAGTCATTACTCAAATATAACAATGGGTCTCACGCCCACAACATCAATCATGCGTGGAATACCTTCCTCATCACGGCAGCCTATGATATAATCACACTAAGAAGTACACATGAACACTAGGTCCCACGTGTCATAACAACCGTACTAACAATAATATACAACCAAACCACGAAGGCGACACGGCAAGTACGAAAGCCAACTACGGATACCAAGCTGCGCCACGCACTGGCGGCAAGTACGGCTAACTACTGTGTACCGGCCGTGTCACGAGACTTCACCACTAAACCGAACGGGCAAGTGCGAAGGCTAACTACCAGTACTAAGGCCGAATCACCACGAGACGGCAAGTACGAAAGTCAACCACCGATACCAAGGCCGATCAAGAAAACCTCGTGGAGAGCTAGTCCGTGGAATAACCTAAACACAGGCTTAGCACCCTCGTGACCCTACCACTGGCGACCACTCGAATCGACCCACCCCAAACCGGCTGCGGTTGACGCGAATGGTCCTCAACCCGACCCATAATCGCACTGCACTCTTGTTCCCGATCCAGAACAACCTTACCTATACAAGTCCTGAAAGCAACCACTTCCATCTTACACAACCCAAGGAATTATCCCACTAATCAAGTCACGAAAACCTAGTGGTCTTCTTAGCTTAACTACTCTCTTATAATTCACACCACTCAGGGACTTATCGCACAATTATACCCCACTTATACTATACACCCGACAAAGGTCAATTCAGAAACAAAATCTTTTACTCAAGACGGTCTCGCATCTAAGGTCTCCACGTATAATATTCTAAGGTTCACACCTTCCATGACCCCAAACTTACCTCTTCAACTAATCATGTTCTCTAAATCACACTTAACACAATGCTATCCGTACATAGCACCTAACATATACCCACCATAACAACACAACAAGTCTCTTAAAGGCTAAAGATATCTCTCGCAACTATCGCTCACTTTCCTTTGTCGCCTAACCATAATCCCACTGCAGGCGCTTCTAGCTATATAAGGCATGAACCAGCCACCGATCCCGAAGGCTAAGTCTCTACATCTGTGCTACCTCTGGTCGGACAAACTCTCACCAAATGGCCCTGTTAGCCGTAAGCATACAGTTCGCCGGCGAGACGACACTCCCCATAATGGAGTCTATTACAATGGCCACAACGAGGTAGGGGTGACCTCATCTGACTAACACCCCCTTCTCCCGAACAACTGAACCCGCAATCGACCTTGAGGGTCGAGTCATCCTCTTGTATCCCTCCTACTTGGACATCCTCCCATCACATGGCCCTGGCGGCTGCAAGTATAAAAAATCTCCCATATTAGCACGACACCCTGAGGATCATCCTCAGCTCTCTATCCATATAACTCTGGCGAACTACAACTCAAGAAATCCCGAAGTCTCAGACTATCGGATCTAGGGTGAATCACTGGTACTGCTGGAACCACCGGCTCCCGTCCGTCCTCATATCTCGCCACGACCCTAGCTAGTAACTGGGTCATCTCCTTCTAACTCATATCCTTGGCTCCTGGTCGTGGAACTGGAGATCCAGGTATCATGGCCTCAGTAGAAACTGTTGCCGCTCTAAACTCTGCTGGGACTAGCGGCGTCATAAAATTCGTTGTCTGAAGTACTATCTCAGGTAATGACCAGGCGTGCCTCGTAACCCTCGGTTTCTATTCGTAGCTCCTCTCGCCGCTTGCCTCCCGGGCTCGTTGTCTTGCTGCAGGCATAATCGGTACACACGAGTACGTCCGAGGAGTCCAACTTATAACACGCCTCTAAGGCACGATCTCGAGTGAGAAGAATGGAAACCAATCCTACATATCTCGTAGCCTCCTCGATTATAGATGTGGTGCACAACACACCGATAATCAAGACTTACTAGACACGGTGCGTAGACACTTTCCGAGGATTAACTGCTCTGATACCACTTTTGTCACGACCCGATCCCGGGCCCGTGACTGGTGCCTTACCCCGGGCACCCTAGTGATACAACATCAGAGAAAATTAGCGGAAATAAAAACTTAAACATGAAACAAGAGATAAAGTATGAAACAAAGCAACTAAAACGGTCACCTTCCTCAAGATATACATATATATATCAACTCGAGCAGTTAAATCCTTTTACAAACCCCGCCACAACAAAGATTCTGCACCTCTAAGAATGTAACCATAACTATGACGGGACAGGGCCCCGCCATACCCCTGAATGTACAAGTAACTACACTGACATGGGACTATACCAAAGATAAGCCTCCGGAGAAACGGAGCTTCCCAAAACGCCGAACTGTGATCCTAAGAGCGCGGATCCACAACCGATGTACCTCTACCTGCGGCATGAACGCACTTCAAGGAGGTCGACAACAAGTACCAAGTATGTGAAATCAAAATATCAGAATGAAATCATAGTAGTCTATATAAAGCGGAGACATATATGATAACCAAACCATACCACAATCTATAAACAAATATGTCAAGTCGTGACTCACGCCCTCAAAGTCATTACTCTAATATAACAATGGGTCTCACGCCCACAACATCAATCATGCCCGTGGAATACCTTCCTCACTGCCGGCAGTCTATGATATAATCACACTAAGAAGTACACATAAACACTAGGTCCCACATGTGTCATAACAACCGTACTAACAATACTATACAACCAAACCACGAAGCTGACACGGGGCAAGTACGAAAGCCAACTACCAGATACCAAGCCTGCTCCACGCAGCTGGCGGCAAGTACGGCTAGCTAACTACTGTGTACTAAGGCGTGTCACGAGACTTCGCCACTAAACTGAACGGGGCAAGTGCGAAGGCTAACTACCAGGTACCAAGGCCGAATCAGCCACGAGACGGGGCAAGTACGAAAGCCAACCACCAGATACCAAGGCCGAATTAGTAAAACCTCATGGAGAGCTAGTCCATGGAATAACACTATCAACAGGGAAACGAACCCTCATCATGGCCGCATACCCGTGGACCATCCATCGAGTCAGTATGCCCATGGACTATCATAGTGGAAGCATACCCGTGGGCCGCCCATCGTGTCAGTATGTCCAAAATGATCAAGAATAACACGACCGACCCTCCATCGAGAGATGCGGTAACATAAGAATACAACACTTGCACAACAAGGCTATCACACGCAAACATAGGCACGTTACACACAACTCAAGGTACTTTCATTTTATGTCAACAATATGGGTTTCAAACCCAAAAATAATACCTACTTTCATTCTTTCAAAAAGACCCTTTTTTTTCGTAAAAATATACTAATACTCGTAGTATCAAAAACACATTTCCTTTTCAAACCAAATTACTTTACTTTCGTAAAAACCTTTACAAGGCTTTTAAAATCAAGTACTCTATACTTTTTAAACCAAGTGCATTCCTTTTAAAACAACATCAAGTATACTCTTTAAAACTCAAATACTTACTCTTTTCAAAACAAGTAACCTATACTTAAATCAAGTTACCATTTTAAAACCAATGATAAAACCATTCTTTTGCTTTCATAAAGTCGTTATAACTAACTTCCCATAAAGATGTTATAACACTTTATGTTTTAAACCAATTTAAGACAAAACCATGTCTCTCTTTTAAACCAAAAACTCTTCAATTCCTCAAGTCTCTTTTCTTTTAGAAATCAAGTTCCTTTTAAAGGCCAAATACCCATTTCTCATAAAAGCGGTTTCACAACTGTTTAACGCAAACCAAGTCCTTAATATTTCCTATCAAGTCATTTATAAGTCAAGTCTCTTATCTTTCAAGATCAAGTCTCTTAACTTCTAAAATTAATAAATCATTCTTTTACCTACATAAAGTCGTTATAACTAACTTCCCATAAAGCTATTATAATACTTTATGTTTTAAACCAACCAATTCACTTAGCACATGTACGTCTACCGTACTACATAGTTCACAACAATCATGCTAAAAAAGATAGGAAGAGGTTCACATACCTCGCGACGATTATCGACAAGAAGCAAAAAGCTCCAAAGCATCAGAACTCGCTAGCCTTTTCCACCCTTCAAGCAGAATACGCTAGTCGTAGTACTTCAACCTAAAATGACCATAAAACGTCTATCAACTTTTAGATCACCCCGCAGAATATTCTACAGAAAAATTCGCAAAGACCTCCCCGCTATCACATAAATCTCCTCCTATCCAGCCCGCTACTGTGCCAACAACTCAGTGGATTACACGCCTAATCTGACGTGTACAATTACTCCACAATAATACAACACCATCAGTAAATACAACCCTATGTAAATACAGTTCAATTCTTTTCAATACTCATTCTATATATAGTATACTCAACTATATATTACTACAACATGTAATTTCCAATTACAATAGGGGGACAAGATTATTTACCTCGATAAGCCCAAAATTATCCAAGATTAAAGTCGATCCTGAGCAACGTTTAGCTCCAATTCCTTACGCTCCAACCCGCTCCAAGCAACCCTTAAAAGTTTCTAAACAACTTCTCTTAACACTTCAACCAAGCTTATGAAGATTTTTCTAGGGTTTCATTTTGCGACTTTTGGAATAAAAGTAGTATTTCCGGGCTCCTAGTATTAAAACAACTTTGGAACTACTAGGAATACTAGGCCAAGGTACTAGGGATAATACTACAATACTCGAAGTATTTCTACTCAAGAGGGGGAGGGGGACGAAAACTCAAGCTCAAAGGGAGGGAGTATTTGCCTTGAAAGCTCTTAAGTGGAATGAATTTTAGTCATCAATTAAGGGGGTATATATAGGGGATTCAAGGGTCAAGATCTATGCAAGGTGTGTGGTGAGATCTTGGGACAAATGTGTTTGGGTCCCACCCTCCAAATGGCTTCACAAGACTTGGGACAAGTGGCTTGCCACTTGTCCCTACCATTTCGGCCAAGCCAAGTGTCACTCAAGAAACGGCCAACCATGGCCACATGGGGGTGACACGTGTCGCCCCCGATTGGTCCAAAATATTTCGTCTTCCGAAAATATCCAAAATACCGAAAATCTAAAAAAAAAAAACTGGGCCCCACAAAACCGTAAATTTCTCCCGTGGGCCCCACGTGACCATTTCCGAAAATAAAATCTCAAAATTCTAATATAATCCAAGAAGTCCAAATACCAAATTTGGGAATCCAATTCCCATTAACGAACCTTTTTCTTCACAAAAACCGGAAGCTTTTCCGTTGAAAAATCACACCTTTCCTTCTTTCCAAAATTTATGTCGTATTCTCGTACGTACATCCCCACATACATACCTTGGAACTACGGGGTATAACAAATAAACCATTCTTTTTATCTCTCTTAAGTCGTTATACCTAACTTCCCATAAAGCTAGTATAACTCTTAAGCTTTTAAAACCAAGTATTACTCTTCTTTCAAAAACGGTTCTTAATTCTTTTGAAATACTTCAAGATTCTTATTATTTAGACTCAAGTCAAAAGACATCGGAGTAAAACCACGTTCAGTTAACACACGTACGTCTACCGTACTATATATATTCTTTTAAAATATCATGCTCAAGAGGATAGGAAGAATCACATACCTCGCGACGATTTATCGACTATTAGCAAATAGCTCCAAAGTACTGTAATCCTGCTATCCTTTTCCACCCTTCGAGTAGAATACGCTACTCGCAGTACTTCAACCTATAACGGTTATACAAGTCTATCAATGTCTAGACTACTCGGTAGAATAAATCTAGATACAAGATTCTACGGAAAATTGGGCAGCACTTCCCTACCCGTCAAACTTCACAAGTCTACTGTAAATACAGTCCTATGTAAGTACAGTTCAATCTTCTATTTTAATATTCTTCTGATGTGATTTCAGTTCGAGTCTTATCTGTAATATCCTTCTATTACAGTTCAATTCTCTTCTATGAATCTTATATTCATTTCTATACTACCACAGTATGTAATTTCCAATTACAATAGAAGGACAAGAGTATTTACCTCGATAAGCCCAAAATTAACCAAGATTTAATGTCGATCCTGAGCAACGTTTAGCTCCTACTCCGGGTTCTCCAACCCGCTCCAAACAACCCTTAGAAGTTCTACGCAACTTCTTCTTAATACTTCAACCAACTGTGAAGATTTTCCTTAGGGTTTCGTTAGGATCAAGGGAAGTATAGTAGTATTTACGGGCTTTTAGTATAGGGGTAACCTTGGAATACTACAAGGTATTTGGGCCAAGGTATTTTGAATAGTAACAATACTTGGAGAATACTTTTCTACCAAGGGGTATTTTACGAGAGCTTCAAGGTAGGGGGGGTACCCTCGGCTAGCACTACTAGGAAGGGGGGGTACCTCTCGGCCAAAAGGCCTCTCAAGGGGGAGGGGGGGCTCTTTGGACGAGAGCCTCTCCAAAAAGGGGGAGAAAGGGTTTTCAAGACTTAGGAAATTTTTGTGGATGAAGAAGTCTTCAACAAAGGGGGGGTAATTATAGGCCAATCAATGGCCAAGATTAAGACAAGTGGTGGGCAAGTGTAGGGTCAAGATTTGGACAAGTGTTTGTGGGTCCTACTTGCTCATCAACTACACAAAATATCTACAAAATATCCTACCTAACCCTTGACCAAAAACAAGGCCAAAAACGTGCAAGAAAACGCCCACAAAATCGTCCACTTGAGGGTGACAAGTGTCGCCCTCTCGTTGGTCCAAAATATTTCATCTCTCGGAAAAATCCGCAAAAATAATAAATGACATAGCCGTAATTTTCCCTTCGCAAAGTTTGGAAAACGTTTCGTCGGAAAACGATTCTTTTCGTGGGTTGTGAACAAAATTTCGACCCTTGCCTACTTAAGGCTTAAACTTTTATAAGTATGCCCTCACGTACATACTCTGGAAATACGGGGTATAACAAAAGTCTTGTGGCTAATGGATCAAAACTACAAAATTTTCTTGTTGGAAATGGGACAAAGCCGAGAGGTCTATTTGAAGAACAAGAATTGTTGTGATATTTTCTAAGTGTAAAATGAGCTTGTCTTGCACTAGCTTAGTACTTATAACACTATGTATGGCCAAGATTATAACAAATGTGAGGCTTAGATGGTTTTCACTAGGATCAAGCCCATGTGGCCAAGTTGACAAGTCAACAATGTCATGCTAGCAAGACTAATCTTCCAAAGTGGTTAATGACCATTTTACCCTCCCTAAATTTCGTCCAAGACCACATGTGGGGGTGCCACGTGTCGCCCTCTCATTCGTCCATAAAATTCCGTAACCCTCGTGGGCCCCACAAAACGTAAAATTCCTCGGGTGGGCCCCACATGACCAAATCCGTCAAAATAAATTTCCAAAAAGTTAAGAGTTCCATACTCTTCAAATAATGCATTTTGAGAATCCAATTCTCAACAACAAACATTTTTCCTTTCCTGGTTTCGAAGATTTTCCGTCGGAAAAACAATTCCTCCTTTCGTACTAATTTCCTAGTCTTGTTTCCTTAAGCACATTATCTTTTACATGTCCTGGACTTACGGGGTGTAACATTCTTCCCCCCTTAGAAATATTCGTCCCCGAATGTTCTTAGTCGGTTGCCAAGCTATACAAACTCCGGCATAAACTCTATACTATGCCTATCAATCAAAACATGCACAAGACCAACGATGCCACACATGGCCACCACAACATACGTGAACATAATAATGGACCTTCCGTCCGTGGTCCCTTCTCACAAAAGTCGAAGGTTACTGTCTTCCCAAACACGGGATCCTTAGAGTTTCCTTTCTTTCCTTACTTGTCATACTTTCTCGTACTTTCAAACTCATCTAGTACACGTACAAAATCTCAAATTTTGTTTCTCTTCTCCAATCCTTGGAGTTACTATCCAAACTTGGCCATATTGTTACTTACATTCCCGTTAAGACTCTTCTCGGTCCTAACGACCTAGTTCCGGTGGAACGCATCCACGAACTCGTACAACGATTAACTAAACTTGGGCCTAGCACTCTCGTGACCCTATCACATAGTGGGACCATTTCTAACTGACATCACCCCATTCCATACTATCGGCTGACCCGAAATGAGTCCATAACCCGACTCATCGTCACACTTAACTTCTCATTCTTAGTCTACAATAAATCTTTCTCTTATCTCAAGGTACTTCTCACCCTATCCCCCCATTCACTAGAGGTTCGTCACATAAGCCAAAGTATTTCTACTATACATCCTTCCCTATCGGTCTTACACTGTTACGGGGTAATTACAACTTGTGAACTCTACACAACTATAGTCTCAGTCCACTTACCATTCTTATCAACATTCTTAACTTCTCATTTTACTACTCAAGGTATCCCTACCTATGGGGTACTATCACTTTACAACTCTAGAAATAAAGGGAAAACATATACGCTAGGGTAAAATCTGAATCTAACAATGCACGTATGATTCCAAAGAATCGACATATACCTGTAACCCCGTGCGATGTCGCTCGATCCTGCCCCGTAGTCACGTCATCTCTGCGGTTTGAAGGACCGCCAGAACTATAAACTCCACCCTGACCTCTACCACGGCTGGCTAACATCTGAACACCGCTCGGGAACGCATACCGTGAGGAAATGGAACCAACTACGGCCTCATAGGTGAGCCACCTCACCAAGTTCTTTCTAAAAGGACATACCCTCAGAATATGGCCCGGACGGCCACAATAAAAACAAACACCTGTGCCATAACGACATTTCCCCGAATGACGCTTACCACATCTGATACACTGAGGAATAGGTGGCCTCGACCGAGAAAATCCTTTGCTCCTCTGAGAACCTCGACCCCTGGAGCTTGGACCGGCTCCTAAATACCTTGTGGGATCAAATCTCCCACCGTGAGTGCGGGGTATGTCTTGGGTAGGTGGGACGAATATCTCACTCATTTCGAGGCTGCCAAAAAACTCACCGATAACCAACCGGTCTAGCCTCTTACGCCGATCCCCGCCGCCTCTACCCTCAACACCGCCTCATCGCCGAATAACTTCCTTTGGTGAAACTGTAGCACCGCTTATCTTGGTCAATAACATAATGGCTTCCTCATGACCCTAAAGTCTTCTCTAATCGAGAAACTGGAGGCTCGTGCTGGGCCTCAAAACTGGCGCAGAAGAACTCGCCGATCGCGAACAACATCCAGATACCACAGGCATAAGCCCTATCAACTCTCGAGTCCGACTAGTAGCTCCTGCTACTCCTTTGCCCTTCAAGGGCAAGTTTCTCCATGGAGGCATAATCAGAACACAACAATACGTCGAGAGGAATTATCTTACTAGCACGCTCTATGGCACGATCTTAGAGTGAGAAGAATAGAAACCAACTCCTAAATGTCCCCGTAGCCTCCTGTTTATGGGTGTGGCGCGCAACACACCGATAATCAAGACTCTACTAGACACGGTCAGACATTCCGAGGATCGATCGCTCGATACCACTGTCACGCCCGAACCTCGCCCATGATCGGTGCCCTACCCGGGCACCCTTCTACCTAACAACACAAGTAAATCGCGAATTTAAATAACACCTCCTTTTTTTAAAACCAACGACGTGGTAAGCGGCAAAGCCGACGGTGCCGCCATATAATATACATAATAAAAGACACTACACCGAACATGAGTCCAATCCACATATGAATACTGCACTTCTAAGAGTTATATCGAACTATGACGGACAAGGCCCCGCCGTACCATAATCGCATAAAAGCACATCTTTGGAAGAACTTATACCAAAAAGATAAACTCCCGAATCAAGGAGCTATCCAAAACTACGAGCAGGTCCTACACTGCCGATCACCAAATCAAGGTACCTAAACTGCGGCATGATGAACGCAGCTCAAGGAGGTCAAGACAAGAATGTACCAAGTATGTGAACGATGAAATCAGAATGAAATCATAACATCTAAACAAAGCAGAGATATGTATGATAGCCAACCTACGATCATAATACATAAGCGATCATATCAAGTCGTGACGCGTGCCTCAAGTCATTTCTAAAATATAACCATGGGTCTACGCCCATAATATCAATCATGCCCGTGGAATCCTTCCTCACTGCCGGAAGTCCATGATATAATATAACACCAATAGGCATACATGAACACCAAGTCCCACCTGTGCCCTAAAAACTGTACGGGCCAAGTAGGAAGACGAGCAGGTGGTAAAGCAGGGGGTATAATGTCTTGGGGGTTTACCCCTCATTTATACTCTTACCCTGGAGAATGTGGTATAGCGTCTTGGGGGTTTACCCCTCACTTATACTCTTACCCTATCTCGACCGACCATTAAACAAAACAAGCAGGGGGTATAATGTCTTGGGGGTTTACCCCTCATTTATACTCTTACCCTGGAGAAGGTGGTATAGCGTCTTGGAGGTTTACCCCTCACTTATACTCTTACCCTATCTCGACCGGCCGTCAAACAACACCTAAGCACTACCAGGTCTTTTATAAAAATCCGAGAATTTAACCCAAGTACTACAAATAACGGAAGCATACCTGTGGAATCTCACATCACTGTCGGTACGTCCAAGTACTTACAATAAGACCGCCGACCCTCCAATCGAGAGTCGCGACAACGTAATAAAACATAATACTTGCACTCAAATGCTATCACCAGCACATATAGGCAATTCTTAATTAAACAAGCCAAAGTACTTATCAAGGCACACTTAGAATAATTCTCAATTAATCAAGCCAAAGTACTTATCAAGGCACACTTTAGAATAATTCTCAATTAATCAAGCCAAAGTACTTATCAAGGCACACTTTAGAATAATTCTCAATTAATCAAGCCAAAGTACTTATCAAGGCACACTTAGAATAATTCTCAATTAATCAAGCCAAAGTACTTATCAAGACACACTTACAATAATTCTCAATTAATCAAGCCAAAGTACTTATCAAGGAACACTTATAATAATTCTCAATTAATCAAGACAGTGTACTTATCAAGGCACAAATAGAATAATTCTCATTTAACAAGCAAAAGTACTTATCAAGGCACACTTTAGAAAAATTCTCAATTAATCAAGCCAAAGTACTTATCAAGACACACTTAGAATAATTCTCAATTAATCAAGCCAAAGTACATATCAAGGCACAAATAGAATAATTCTCATTTAACAAGCCAAAGTACTTATCAAGGCACACTTTAGAAAAATTCTCAATTAATCAAGCCAAAGTACTTATCAAGGCACACTTAGAATAATTCTCAATTAATCAAGCCAAAGTACTTATCAAGGCACAAATAGAATAATTCTCATTTAACAAGCCAAAGTACTTATCAAGGCACACTTTAGAAAAATTCTCAATTAATCAAGCCAAAGTACTTATCAAGGCACAAATAGAATAATTCTCATTTAACAAGCCAAAGTACTTATCAAGGCACACTTTAGAAAAATTCTCAATTAATCAAGCCAAAGTACTTATCAAGACACACTTAGAATAATTCTCAATTAATCAAGCCAAAGTACATATCAAGGCACAAATAGAATAATTCTCATTTAACAAGCCAAAGTACTTATCAAGGCACACTTTAGAAAAATTCTCAATTAATCAAGCCAAAGTACTTATCAAGGCACACTTAGAATAATTCTCAATTAATCAAGCCAAAGTACTTATCAAGGCACAAATAGAATAATTCTCATTTAACAAGCCAAAGTACTTATCAAGGCACACTTTAGAAAAATTCTCAATTAATCAAGCCAAAGTACTTATCAAGGCACAAATAGAATAATTCTCATTTAACAAGCCAAAGTACTTATCAAGGCACACTTTAGAAAATTCTCAATTAATCAAGCCAAAGTACTTATCAAGGCACACTTAGAATAATTCTCAATTAATCAAGCCAAAGTACTTATCAAGGCACAAATAGAATAATTCTCATTTAACAAGCCAAAGTACTTATCAAGGCACACTTTAGAAAAATTCTCAATTAATCAAGCCAAAGTACTTATCAAGGCACACTTAGAATAATTCTCAATTAATCAAGCCAAAGTACTTATCAAGGCACAAATAGAATAATTCTCATTTAACAAGCCAAAGTACTTATCAAGGCACACTTTAGAAAAATTCGCAATTAATCAAGCCAAAGTACTAGGTACGTACATTCTTTTCAAAAGACTCATTTTTATGTAAAATCCCAAGATACTAACACCCGTAGTATCGAGGTGTGTCTATTTTTCAAAGTAAGTTACTACACTTTTAGAAAACTCATTTCAAAGCTTGAAATCAAGTAACTTCAAATTTTCACAATCTAGGCAACTTATGCCCAATAATCAAAATAGACAACTTTCTTAACCTTCCATAAAGCCGTTATAACCAACTTCCCATAAAGCCGTTATAACCCTTTATGGTTTTAGACATATTCATTCCTTTTTATAACTAAGAGACTTATACTTACAACCAAGTATCACATACTTATAAATCAAGTTCTTAACTTTCCAAAATACTTCAAGTCTCTTAATATTTAGAAAACAAGTTTCTTCTACTTTTTAAACCTCAAGTAACTCACACCTTTTAAACAAGTTACTTCTCTTAAATCATGGCATTTCTCCTCTTTTAAAACAATTAAGTAAATCACTCCTTTGACTCCCCTAAAGTCATTATAATGACATTTAGGTTTTTGAACTAAGGCACTAGCCAAAAGGTTTGGAAACCACTTCCTTTTCAAGACTCTATGTACATTAAGTAAAATACTTTCACTTTTAAGAATCCAAACTTCACTAAGGAAATGAATTATACAACTTACAATTTAAACATCAAAGTATACTCAAGGAAGTACATAGAACAAATTCTATTTTAGGCAATCCAAATACAACCAAGGAATGGATCATTTAAGGAGTAGGACATACTTTCTTGATCTTTAGGAATCATGCTAGAAGAGGAGATAGTTCACATACCTTTTCGGCTAAATCCACAAGCTAAGCCGAATACGCCGTACGTAGAAGTGTCAACCTATAATGGTCACAACAAGACTATCAACTTCTAGTCTCTAACGCAGAATAATACTAAGTATACGGTCTCTAATTCTACGGAAAATCGGGCATCACCTCCTTTGTTTCTACTCACTTTGCCACCTTTTTCAAGGTCGAATACAATAACCAACACGCCACATTTAAGGCTCCAAACAACAACCAAACAAAGGGGATTACACGCCTTACAATACGTGTAAAATTCCGCCCCACAATTCATATGAAAATAGCCCCATAATCTAGCCATTCTCGGCCAACATAAATAATAACACTAAGTCATTTCCAATCCTTTTCCAATTCTAAGTTCTAAGGTCTAACATGTTATATAGTTATAAACCACTTCAACAACTACAATTTCCTTCTTTTTTTTCAACATGCGACGACTTTACTAATAATCGACTTTAATTGAAATCTTAGGGCTAACATGCTAGTTTTCGGATTTGGGTTCCAATAGCCAATACACCAATCCAACTACATAATATAAAACTCATGCTTGCTAATATCCATAGCTACAATCAATAAGTAAACTTAATTGCTAAAACGACAAAATTTATACCTTTCCAAGCCCTTAAAATTTCCAAGATTCAAAGTCGCGCCTTAGCAATTCATAGCTCCTTTCCTTAGGTTCCAATCCGCTCCAAGCACTCCTTAGAGGCCTATGAAGAACCCACCTTCAAGTTCCAACTTCAAAGTTGAAGAACTCCTTTAGTTTCCGCCTTGCGACTAATACGAAAACGTCGTTTTTCCGAAATCTTTCTATTGAGATATCCTTACAATACCCTAAGAGACATTGGGTTAAAGTCTTATGGCTAATGGATCAAAACTACAAAATTTTCTTGTTGGAAATGGGACAAAGCTGAGAGGTCTATTTGAAGAACAAGAATTGTTGTGATATTTTCTAAGTGTAAAATGAGCTTGTCTTGCACTAGCTTAGTACTTATAACACTATGGATGGCCAAGATTATAACAAATGTGAGGCTTAGATGGTTTTCACTAGGATCAAGCCCATGTGGCCAAGTTGACAAGTCAACAATGTCATGCTAGCAAGACTAATCTTCCAAGGTGGTTAATGACCATTTTACCCTCCCTAAATTTCGTCCAAGACCACATGTGGGGGTGCCACGTGTCGCCCTCTCATTCGTCCATAAAATTTTGTAACCCTCGTGGGCCCCACATGACCAAATCCGTCAAAATAAATTTCCAAAAAGTTAAAAGTTCCATACTCTTCAAATAATGCATTTTGAGAATCCAATTCTCAACAACGAACATTTTTCCTTTCCGGCGTTCGGAAGATTTTCCGTCGGAAAAACAATTCCTCCTTTCGTACTAATTTCCTAGTCTTGTTTCCTTAAGCACATTCTCTTTTACATGTCCTGGACTTACGGGGTGTAACAGTAGTACTTGGGGGTTAAAACCTGGACTTTGGCATTAAATGAAAGTACCTTGAGTTGTGTGTAACTTGCCTATGTTTGCGTGTGATAGCCTTGTCGTGCTAGTATTGTATTTCTCTACCACCGCGTCTCTCGATGGAGGGCCGGCTGATTTGTTATGATCTTACTTGGACGTATCGGCAGTGACGGAGCATTCCACGGGTACGCTTCTGTGATTATTATTCCATGGACTAGCTCTCCATGAGGTTTTATTGATTCGGCTTGGTATCTGGTAGTTGGCTCTCGTACTTGCCCCGAGGTCGTGGCTGATTCGGCTTGGTATCTGGTAGTTAGCCTTCGTACTTGCCCCGTTCAGTTTTGTGACGAAGTCTCGTGATTCCGGCCAGTATCCGTAGTTAGTCTTCGTACTTGCCGCCCGCCTACGTGGCGCAGTGGTATCCGTAGTTGGCTTTCAGATTGCCCCGGTCAGCTTCGTGGTATGGTTATGTAGATTTGTTGGTACGACTTTGGTATCCGTAGTTGGCTTTCGTGCCCCCGGCCGATTGAGGACGCGACTTTGGTATTCGTAGTTAGCCCGTACTTGCCGTCACGGTTGTTATGACACAGCGTGGGACACGGTGTTCATGTACTCCTTGATGTTGCTACATCATAGATCGCTGCGATGAGGAAGGTATTCCACGCACGAATGATGAGGTGGGCGTGAGACCCATATTTATATTTGAGTGATGACTTTGGCGCGTGAGTCCACGACTGACGCGTATCGCTTACATATTATGATCGTAGTTTGGTTATCATATATGTCTCCTGTTTTATATAGACTACTATAATTTCATTTACAGTATTTTCAGTTTCACATACTTGGCACCTGTTGTACTGACCTCCTTCGGGGGGCTGCGTTCATGCCGTAGGTAGAGGTACATCGGTTGTTGATCCTCGCTCATAGGATCACAGTTCAGCGTATTGGGAAGCTCCGTTTCTCCGGAGGCTTATCTTTTGGTATGTTTCCCTGAGTTGTAGGTTCTTGTACATTCAGGGGTATGGCGGGGCCCTGTCCCGTCATAGTTGTGGTCACATTCTTAGAGGTCTGTAGTACTGTTGTGGGCAGGGTTGTAAAGGATGTAACTGTTCAATTTCTGTATATATGCAAGAAGGAAACCGTTTGGTTGGCCTGTTTTTTTTATCATATCTCTTGTTTCATGTTTAAGTTTTTATTTCCGCTGATTTTCTCTGATGTTGTATCACTAGGGTGCCCGGGGTAAGGCACCAGTCACGGACCCGGGATCGGGTCGTGACATTAGAAATATAATTAGGCTTCTAAATCACGTGACTTCTTTTCTTTTAAAACCTTAGGCAATTGATGCCTTAAAATCAAATTGCCTTTCATTAAATCAAGTCGTTTATCCTTATTTATCTTTCCATAAAGCTAATATAACCAACTTCCCATAAAGTCGTTATATTAACTTTATACCTTAGCCAATTACAATTTCCTATCCAAGGGAATTATACGTTTAAAACGAAAAAAGTATCATATACTTTAAAACACCTCAAGTCCTTTAACCTTAAAAAAAACTTAAGACATCCTTAATACTCTTAAAGAAGTGAGTTAATCTCCTAACTCATCCGACTTGGCTATTCTTAAAACAAGTAAAGGATATCAAGGTTTTGTACGTCTACTGTACTATATACGTACAACTATTCATGCTCAAAAGATAGGAAAGTTCTACATACCTCTTCGGGTCAAACAACTTGCCAAGTACAATATCCCGCCCGTAGTATGTCAACCTATAATGTCCACAATACCTCTATTAATGTCTTACTTCAAACGTAGAATATTATAAGTGCAAAGTCACTAAATTCTACGGAAAATCGGACAGCACTTCCTTTGTTTCTACATACTTTGCCACCTTTTTCAAGGCCGAATTCAATAACCAAACACGCTACATTTAAGGCCCAACAATGCAATTAACAATAGGGGATTACACGCCTACTTAGACGTGTAAAATTCCGCCCCACAATTGATAACAAACTAATACAAACTACTAGGCCAATTCGGCAACATGAAATACAACAATACCAATTCTTATCCAATTTCCTTTTCAATCCAAATTGTTAGCATAACATGATATCAAGTCGCAATCGATTATAACTACTATAATCTTCAAGTAAGTAACATGCGACGATTCTAATTAACGACCAATTTGTAATCCAACTTCAAATGGCTTATATGACATTTCGGTTTTTAGGCTACAATAATCCATAACACTTATAAAACTCCAATACATATACTTCATGCTAGCAAACAAGTAAGGCTAACAACAATTTATAATCTTGTAACACTTTAAGAGACAAGATTATTACCTCAACGAGTCTTAGTCCAACTTCAAATCCGAAGTCGCTCCCTAGAAACTTAGAGCCTCTTCTAAACACTTCAATCCGCCACTTGAGACCCTTAGAACAACACAAACAACTTTCCTTCAATCTTCCAAACAAAACCTAGAAAAGCGACTAGGTTTTCATCTTGCGACTAACACGAAAACTATCATTTTCCGGGATTTTTCTATTGAGATACACTTACAATACCCTCATGAACCTTGGTTTAAAGTATGGAGCTAAATGGACAACAAACAAATTTTTTTCTTGTTGGGATATACAGAACCCGAGAGCTTCACTAAGGAGTTCTTCAAATTCTTGAAATATTTTCTAAGTGTTGAAGTTAGTCTTGCTACTAGTACTACTATATAGTTCAATGGAGGGTCAAGATGTGCACAAATGTGTGGCTTGGATGAAGTTCCTTTAAATATCAAGACTTGTGGTCCCATTGACTAAGTCAACATTGTCAAACTCTTCAAGTTGCAAGACTTAGTCATCCTAACAAAGGTCAAATGACCCTTTTGGCCATGCCTAATTCGTCCAAGGCTACATAAGGGGGGGTGACACATGTCGCTCTCCCGTTCATCACAATATTACGTTTTCCGACAATTCCATAATTCCGATAAATTTTTACAAGTCTCTAATCTTAACATTTGAGATTCTCACGTACGTTCTTAAAACATGTCCTGTAAATACGGGGTGTAACATTTGGAATTCTCACGTAGTGTTAGTCCCATGACTTAGATTACGACAGGACCATCCCTAGTACGGGAAAAAGAAAGGAACCTCTAGAAGATTCCATTTTTGATAAGATTGTAACCTTCGAGTATTGTGAGAAGGGACCGTGGATGGAAGGTCCATTGATATGTTTACGTATATTATGTGATGACCATGTGTGGCATCGTTGGTCTTGTGGAGTATTGATTGATAGACATAGTATAAAGACTATGCCGGAGTTTGTATAGCTTGACAACTGACTAAGAACATTCGTGTTATACCCCGTATTTCCAGAGTATGTACGTAAGGACGTACGTAGAAAATTTGAGCCTTAAGTTAGGCAAAGGACCGAATTTGGGCACAAGTGCCGAATAGAGTCGTTTTTCGACGAAACGTTTCCACAGCTTTCGTAGGGAAAATTCCGGCTATGTCATTTATAATTTTTGCGGATTTTTCCGAGAGACGAAACATTTTGGACAACGGAGGGTGACATGTGTCACCTCACATTGGAAGCAAATAGGTGGCTTGACGATTGGGCCCAAGAGGATTGTTGGCCTTGCCGATTGGTCCCTCCTTTTGTGCCTTGTTTTGTGGCTTGTTTTGTGGAGTGTTTTGTGGAGTGTTTTGTGGGTGCACTTGGCTTGATCTTGGCCTTACACTTGCCTTGCACATGGCTTGATCTTGGCCATTGGTTGGCTTTTGGTTTTGCTATAAATACCCCTAAGCTCAAGACTTCATTCATCCAAAACTTCCAAGTCTTGAAACCCTCTCCTCCCTTCTTGTTGTGCTAGCCGAGAGCTTCCCCTCCCCTTTTCACCGTGAGGCCTAGTGGCCGAGAGGGTACTACCCCCACGTTGGAGTGTTCTCGTGAGGTACCCCCCCCCTTGGTAGAAAGTTGTCTTCCTAGTATTGTTATAATGCCCAAAATACTGGCCTTATACCTTGTTGTATTCCAAAAGTTACCTCTATACGTAGAGCCGAAATACTACCTTTTAGTCTCAACCGAAACCCTAAGGAATCTTCATTGTTAGTTGAAGGATTTAAGTAGAAGTTGGATAGATCTTCAGGGTTGTTTGGAGCGGGATGGAGCACCGGAGTTGGAGCTAAACATTGCTAAGGATCGACATTTAACTTGGATAATTATGGGCTTATCGAGGTAATTATCTTGTCCCTCTATTGTAATTGGAAATTACATGTTTGTTAGAATATATAGTTGAAGTCTACTATATATGGAACTATACTTAGTATTCGGCAATGTCTTTTGACTTAAGCCCAAGAATAAAGAAAAAACCGAATCAGATTTACATAGGATCAGACATGAGACTTGTAGAGTTCTCGAGTAGGATGGTGCACGTCAGGTTAGGCGTGTAAACCCCCAGTTGGCTTGGTAGCCGGCCTCGATAGAGAGGAGATTTACGCTGGCGTGTGAGAGTCTTTGCCGAATTTTCGTAGAAAGATAGAACTTGTGTTTTGGGGTTAATAGACGTTTGTGACCTTTATAGGTGAAAGTACTAAGAGTAGCGTATTCTACTCGAGGAGTGGAAAGGGCTAGCAAGGTTGTAGTACTTGGAGCATTTTGCTTTTGTCGATAAATCGTCGCGAGGTATGTGAACCTCTTCCTATCTCTTCTAGCATGATATGTGTGAACTATGTAGTGCGGTGACGCATACGTGTTAATCGTGTTTGATTGTTCTTAAAACATAAAGTGTTATAACGCTTTATGGGAAATTGTTATAACTACTTTATGAAGGTAAGAAAATACTTTGTGGTTTTAAAAGGTAATCGATGTGAATTATAAGCGGCTAGTTATAATAAAGAACTTGATGTATTTCAAAAGATTTATAAATCGTTTTGGAAGGAGAGTAACACTTGGTTTTAAAAGGTTTTAAAAGAGTTATACTAGCTTTTTGGGGAGTTAGGTATAATGTCTTAAGAGAGGTAAAGAAAATGGTTTACTGATGTTAGAAGTTAAGAGACTTGATCTTATAAGATAAGAGACTTAACTTATTTGTTTTAATGTGAATGTTTGTGTGAAACCTCATTCGTGAGTAATGAGTACTTGGTTTTATTTAAAGGGATAATGTTTTACTGATTTCGGAAATCAGAATGTGTATCGACAGCACCACCGCTGCGCGTTAATAAAGGAAAATGTATTGAATAATGATGAATTGTATTAAAACCGTAGAAACCTCCATCCGCATAGAAACTAAGATGAGACAAAATGATATACATTTTCTAGATCATGGTCTTTGTAATAAGAATGTTGTAAACAAGAATAGCCTACTCACGTGAGACATATATTACTCAATTGTTCTAAAAAGGAATCAAGTGATTAAGTTTGGGAACTATGAAACCATTTGAAAATGAGAAGCTTGAGTAATCAAACTAGGCAAACCGAACTTAGGAAAAGAATGTTGTTACTTGATTTTGAAAAGGGAATGGGTTGGTCATTCTAATACTACGGTATCGGGTGACTTTTATAAAAGTAATGGATCTCTTTAAAAGAACTTAACGTATGTAGTACTTTGGGGGTTAAAACCCGACTTTGGCATAAAATGAAAGTACTTTGAGTTGTTGTGAAACTTGCCTATGCTTGTTGTTGTGAAACTTGCCTATGCTTGTTGTTGTGAAACTTGCCTATGCTTGTGATGATAGCCTTTGTTGTGCAAGTGTGGTATTTACGGTTACCGCTCTCGATAGAGGCGGTTGACTTGTTGAGAACTTACTTGGGCGTCTTTGGCGATGGAGAATTCCACGTATGTTTCCATTTTGATTCTTGTCTTGTTGTTGATGTCACATGGACATGTCTACACCGGCGCAGATTCGGTACGCGGCCACGCGGCGGTTGATTACCCGATATATGGTTATTACCGCAACATGGACGCGTCTACACCGTCGCAAGATTCCGGGCATGTGGCCACGCGCAGGTTGACCACCCAAGATATTGTTATTGAGGTTACATGGGCATGTCTACACCGGCGCGATTCGGTACGCCACGCGCCTTGTTATTATTGTTGCATCATGGACATGTCTACACCGATGCGATTCCGGGGCACGCGCCGTGATGCGAACATGATGGATGTTGTGGCGTGAGACCCATAGTTATATTTGAGTGGTGACTTTGAGGCGTGAGTCCCCGACTTGATCGCTTATGTTGCATCTTTTTTTGGTTATCATACATGTCTCCCGCTTTTTAGGCTATTATGATTTCATTTACGATTTTACGTTCACATACTTGGTACTGTTATCGACCTCCTTCGGGCTGCGTCATGCCGCAGTAGAGGTACATCGATCGTGGATCCCCGCTTAGGATCTCATTTCAGCGTGTTGAAAGCTCGTTCTTGGAGGCTTATCTTTGGTATGTTTCCACGAGTTGTAGGTTCTTGTACATTCGTGGTATGGCGGGCCCCGTCCGTCATAGTTGTTGTAAATCTTAGAGTGCAGAGTAATTGTGGCGTGGGTTTGTAAAGGACAACCGTTCGGTTTTTGTGTATATACCGGGCGCAAGCGCTTTGGTTGGCTGTTTATTTATTATATCTCTTGTTTCATGACTCGTGTTTTATTTTCCGCCGTTTTCTCTCGATGTTGTATCACTAGGTGCCGGGTAAGGCACAAGATGGCCCGGTTCGGGCGTTACAAAGTGGTATCGAGCGATTAGTCCTCGGAAAGTGTCTACTGCACCGTGTTCAGTAGTCTTGATTATCGGTGTGTTGTGCACCACATCTATAATCGTGAGGCTATAGGACATTTAGGATTGGTTTCCATTCTTCTCATTACGAGATCGTGCCTTAGAGTTGTGTTGTAAGTTGGACCCTCTCGGCGTGTTTCGTTTTTACGATTATGCCTGCGAGGCAACCAGGGCCTGGCGGCAAGGCGGCGGAGGCGCTAGTGGGATTGAGGAGTACGGTGGCGCAGCCCTGGCCAAGACTGAGGTAGTGCTTGACGGCGAGTTTTGCGACGCCGCCCGACCAGAGAGTTAGAGCGCGGCGCTGGGCCGAGACTCTGATACTGAGCCTCAGGTCCCCACACCGAGCGGAGATGGGTCGCGAGACGGCCCGATTATCGGCGGTTGTGGCGATATGAGAGATAGGCCGACGCAGTTAGCCAGCCCAAAGAAGACTGTAGTGCACCCGAGGCAGTTTGAGGCTACGGATTTCCTTAGTTGTAGCCCGCTGAAGTTTTACTGGTCGAGGCCGGAGGATGATCCGCAGGAGTTCATCCGTCAGTTGCAGAGGATCATGTGGGTGATAAAGGCTTCAGAGACTGAGTCTGTGACATTTGGTTCGCATCGGCTGCGTGATACCGCAGTCGATTGGTTTGATTCGTGAGCTCTCCCGGGAGAGCATGCACTTCCACCGTTGGGGACGAGTTTTCGGGCCTTCGCACATTTCTTGCCTCCACAAATGAGGAGGGCTCGGGCCGCAGATTTTTGATGTTGAGGCGTAAGCGAGCGTCTGATTCGGGAGTACAATGTGGAGTTCGACTCATTGGCGGTATGTTCCGCATTAGTAGCTAGTATGGAGGATCGAGTGCACCGATATGTTACAGGCTCGATGATTACCTAGCGAGAGTTGTTCGGTGTTTCTCTTCACCGCATGGACATTGCCGCATTCGTGCTCATGCACTTGGGTGCGAGGAGCGCAGATCGACGCAGGTGGACCGCCACAAGAAGGCCAAGACGGCCGGATATTTTAGCGACTTTCGAGGCGGACCGCCTCGAAGCAGACTAGTTATGTACCTCGCCATTGCAGAGTGGTCCTCCGCAGCCTTTCGACCTCGGGATATTCAGAGCAGTCGGGCTCCTGTGTTTCGATGTTGGTGAGTAGGGTGTTGGCGATGCGATACCCCTACCTCGGTGTGGTCGATGTGGTAGATCGCATTTCGGGGAGTGTCGTAGTAACAAGGGAGCTTGTTATTATTGAGGCCAACAGGTCAATATGACGAGAGACTGTCCGACTGTGGGTAGCGGTAGATAGCACAGACTACTTAGGCGATGGGCCACGGTAGAGGTCGCGGTGGAAGTTCCCAGTTTTAGCGGTCCTTGAACCGCCTAGTTTCAGGTATATCCTTAACCCTGTAGATACTTGTATGTATTGATGTTAATGATGTGTTAAGTGTTATGTTCGGATAGCTTTGTGCTATAGTGTGATTTGAAAATCTGGTTAGTGTGAGATGGAAGTGGTAGCTTCCGATGTGTTCCGTGTCGGCGAGCGAAGTTGGGCGCCTGATGGGTCGGGTTGGGGCCATGTTGCGGGCCAACCCTCGTCACGTTTCGAGGAAGGGTCATCTCTGGGTGGTCACGCCAGGTGGAAGTGTCACTAGTGTGCTAGGCCCAAGTTTAGATGACCATCGTATGAGTTCATAGATATGTTCGACCAGAATAAGTTCGTGAAGGCCGAGAATGGCCTTAGAGGAAATCGAGGGTAGTAAGATGACCAAGTTTGGAGGTAGTAACTCCAAGGGTTGGAAACAGAAACGTTGACGAAGTGTGGTACGGATACTAGAAAGAGCTCGAGTGTTAGAAGAGGTACGACGAGATAGGATAAGTGAGCGTGTGTGATCGTTTATTTTGTGAAATTAAGTTGTGAATGGAGTATATTTTAGACCTCAGGTAAGGGGTTTTTTTGATGATTAGAGGTGTTTACTCGTTGAGCTGGGTTTAAGTATTGGTGCGTTTGTTATTTTTATGGCCAGGTGGCATGATCGTTTCGTGCGTATAGCGATGAGCGCTATACTAGTGCATGTTTGTGTTGAGACTTGAGAAGGAACATTCGGACGAATGTTTCTGCGAGGGGAGAATGTTATACCGTATTTCCGCAGTATGTACGTGGGGCGACGTAGAAAATTTGAGCCTTAAGTTAGGCAAAGGACCGAATTTGGGCACAAGTGCGAATAGAGTCGTTTTTCGACGAAAGCGTTTCCACGGCTTCGTAGGGAAAATTCCGCTATGTCATTTATAATTTTGGATTTTTCCGAGAGACGAACATTTTGGACCAACGGAGGGTGACATGTGTCACCCTCACATTGGAAGCAAATAGGTGGCTTGGGCGATCAAGGCCCAAGAGGATTGGTGGCCTTGGCCGATTGGTCCCTCCTTTGTGCCTTGTTTGTGGCTTGTTTTGTGGAGTGTTTTGTGGAGTGTTTGTGGGTGCACTTGGCTTGATCTTGGCCTTACACTTGCCTTGCACATGGCTTGATCTTGGCCGTTGGTTGGCTTTTGGTTTTGCTATAAATACCCCTAAGCTCAAGACTTCATTCATCCAAAACTTCCAAGTCTTGAAACCCTCTCCTCCTTCTTGTTGTGCTAGCCGAGAGCTTCCTCCCTCCCCTTTTGTGAGGCCTAGTGGCCGAGAGGGTACTACCCCTAGTGGCCTTGTGGCCGAGAGCATACCCCACGTTGGAGTGTTCTCGTGAGGTACCCCATGGTAGAAAGTTGTCTTCCTAGTATTGTTATAATGCCCAAAATACCTTGGCCTTATACCTTGTTGTATTCCAAAAGTTACCTCTATCGTAGAGCAGAAATACTACCTTTTTAGTCTCAACCGAAACCCTAAGGAATCTTCATTCTTAGTTGAAGGATTTAAGTAGAAGTTGGATAGAACTTCTAAGGGTTGTTTGGAGCGGGATGGAGCACCCGGAGTTAGAGCTAAACATTGCTAAGGATCGACATTTAACTTGGATAATTATGGGCTTATCGAGGTAATTATCTTGTCCCTCTATTGTAATTGGAAATTACATGTTTGTTAGAATATATAGTTGAAGTATACTATATATGGAACTATACTTAGTATTCGGCAATGTCTTTTGACTTAAGCTGAAGAATAAAGAAAAGAATCAATCAGTATTTACATAGGGTGTATTCTGACTTGTGTAGAGTTCTTGAGTAGGATGGTGCACGTCAGGTTAGGCGTAAACCCACTTGGTTGGCTTGCAGCCACTCGATAGAGGAGGAGATTTACGTTGTGTGAGGAGTCTTCCAATTTGTGTAGAAAGATAGAACTTGTGTTTTGGGGTTAATAGACGTTTGTGACCTTTATAGGTGAAAGTACTAAGAGTAGCGTATTCTACTCGAGGAGTGGAAAGGGCTAGCAAGGTTGTAGTACTTGGAGCATTTTGCTTTTGTCGATAAATCGTCGCGAGGTATGTGAACCTCTTCCTATCTCTTCTAGCATGATATATGTGAACTATGTAGTACGGTAGACGCATACGTGTTAAGCTTGTGTTTGATTGTTCTTAAAACATAAAGTGTTATAACGGCTTTATGGGAAGTTGGTTATAACACTTTATGAAGGTAAGAAAATACTTTGTGGTTTTAAAAGTAATCGATGTGAATTATAATCGCTAGTTATAATAAAGAACTTGATGTATTTCAAAAGATTTATAAATCGTTTTGGAAGGAGAGTAACACTTGGTTTTAAAAGGTTTTAAAAAGAGTTATACTAGCTTTTGGGAGTTAGGTATAATGTCTTAAGAGAGGTAAAGAAAATGGTTTCTTGATGTTAGAAGTTAAGAGACTTGATCTTATAAGATAAGAGACTTAACTTATTTGTTTTAATGTGAATGTTTGTGTGAAACCTCATTCGTGAGTAATGAGTACTTGGTTTTATTTAAAGGGATAATGTTTCCGATTTGAAATCGTAATGTATCGACAGCACCAACGCGGCGTTAATAAAGGAAAATGTATTGAATAATGATGAATTGTATTAAAACCAGTAGAAACCTCCATCCGCATAGAAACTAAGATGAGACAAAATGATATACATTTTCTAGATCATGGTCTTTGTAATAAGAATGTTGTAAACAAGAATAGCCTACTCACGTGAGACATATATTACTCAATTGTTCTAAAAAGGAATCAAGTGATTAAGTTTGGGAACTATGAAACCATTTGAAAATGAGAAGCTTGAGTAATTGAAACTAGGCAACCGGAACTTAGGAAAATAATGTTGTTACTTGATTTTGAAAAGGGAATGGGTTGGTCATTCTAATACTACGGGTATCGTGACTTTTATAAAAGTAATGGATCTCTTTAAAAGAACTTAACGTATGTAGTACTTTGGGGTTAAAACCCGACTTTGGCATAAAATGAAAGTACTTTGAGTTGTTGTGAAAACTTGCCTATGCTTGTTGTTGGAAACTTGCCTATGCTTGTTGTTGTGAAACTTGCCTATGCTTGTGATGATAGCCTTTGTTGCAAGTGTGGTATTTACGTATTACCGCTCTCGATAGAGGCGGTTGACTTGTTGAGAACTTACTTGACGTCTTGGCGGTGATGGAGAATTCCACGTATGTTTCCATTTTGATTCTTGTCTTGTTGTTGATGTCACATGGACATGTCTACACCGACGCAGATTCCGGCACGCGCCACGCGGGTTGATTACCGATATATGGTTATTACCGCAACATGGGCGGTCTACACCGTCGCAAGATTCCGGGCATGTGGCCACGCGCGTGGTTGACCACCCATATATTGTTATTGAGGTTACACGGGCATGTCTACACCGTCGCAAGATTCGGCGTGGCCACGCGGCCTTGTTATTATTGTTGCATCATGGACATGTCTACACCGTCGCGATTCCGGCACGCGCCATGATGCGAACATGATGGATGTTGTGGGCGTGAGACCCATAGTTATATTTGAGTGACTTTGAGGCGTGAGTCACGACTTGGATCGCTTTTATGTTGCGTCTTTGTATTTTGGTTATCATACATGTCTCTGCTTTTAGGCTATTATGATTTCATTCTGATGTTGTGATTCACATACTTGGTACTGTTATCGACCTCCTTCGGGCTGCGTCACGCCGCAGGTAGGTACATCGGCCGTGGATCCCCGCTCTTAGGATCTCATTTCGCGTGTTGAAAGCTCGTTCCTTCGAGGCTTATCTTTGTATGTTTCTGAGTTGTAGGTTCTTGTACATTCGGGGTATGGCGGGCCCCGTCCCGTCATAGTTGTTGTAAATCTTAGAGGTGCAGCCTTTGTTGTGCGTGGGTTTGTAAAGGACAAGCTGTTCGGGTTTTGTGTATATACCAAGGCAAATCGTTTTGGTTGGCTGTTTATTTATTATATCTCTTGTTTCATGACTCGTGTTTTATTTTCCGGTTTTCTCGATGTTGTATCACTAGGGTGCCCGGTAAGGCACGAATGTGCCCGGTTCGGGCGTTACAAAGTGGTATCGAGCGATTAGTCCTCGGAAAGTGTCTACGCACCGTGTCAGTAAGTCTTGATTATCGGTGTGTTGGCACCACATCTATAATCGTGAGGCTATAGGACATTTAGGATTGGTTTCCATTCTTCTCATTACGAGATCGTGCCTTAGAGCCGTGTTGTAAGTTGGACCCTCCGGCGTGTTTCGTTTTACCGATTATGCCTCTGCGAAGGCAACCAGGGCCCGAAGGGCAAGGCAGCCGAGGGAGCCGCTAGTGGGATTCGAGGAGCACGAGGGCGCAGCCGGCCAAGACTGAGTAGTGCTTGACGGCGAGTTTTGCGACGCCGCCAAAGACCGCAGAGTTTAGAGCCGCAGCGATGGCTGCCGAGACTACGATACTGAGCCTCCACCCCACACCGAGCGGGAGACGGGTCGCGAGATGGCCCGATTATTGGCGTGGTCAGGCCGATATGAGGATAGGCCGGACGCAGTTAGCCTAGCCCAAAGAAGACTGTAGTGCACCCGAGGCGCATGGTTGAGGCTACGGATTTCTTAGTTGTAGCCCGCTGAGTTTTACGTCGAGGCGGAGGATGATCCGCAGGAGTTCATCCGTCGCCGCAGAGGATCGTGCGGTGATCAAGGCTTGAGACCGAGTGCGTGACATTTAGTTCGCATCGGTGCGTGATACCGCAGCCGATTGGTTTGACTTCGTGAGCTCTCGGGAGAGCATGCACTTCGGCCGTTTGGGACGAAGTTTTTGGGGCCTTCCGCACATTTCTTGCCTCCACAAATGAGAGGGCTCGCCGGCGATTTTTGATGTTGAGGCGAATCCGCGTCTGATTCGGGAGTACAATGTGAGTTCGACTCATTGGCGGTATGTTCCGCATTAGTAGCTAGTATGGAGGATCGAGTGCACCGATATGTTACAGGTGGCTCGATGATTACCTAGCGAGAGTTGTTGGTGTTTCTCTTCACCGCATGACATTGCCCGCATTCGAGCTCATGACTTGTGCGGCGAGCGCAGATCGACAGGTGGACCGCCACAGGAAAGGCCAAGGCGGCCGGATATTTTAGCGACTTTCGAGGCGGACCGCCAGCAGACTAGTTATGTACCTCCGCCATTGCAGAGTGGTCCTCCGCAGCCGGGACCGCAGGATATTCGGGAGCGTCGTGGCTCCTGTGTTTGAATGTTCGATGAGTAGGGTGTTGGCGGATGCACTACCCCTACCTGTGGTCGATGTGGTAGACCGCATTTCGGGAGTGTCGTAGTACGAAGGAGCTTGTTATTCTTGGCGCCAGCAGGCCATATGACGAGACCGTCCGACTGTGGTAGCGCTGGTAGGATAGCACGCACTACTAGAGGCGATTGCGGGCCACGGTAGAGGTCGCGGTGGAAGTTCAGCTTTAGCGGTCCTGAACCGCCTAGTTTCGTGTATATCCTTAACCACAGAGATACTTGTATGTATTGATGTTAATGATGTGTTAAGTGTTATGTTCGGATAGCTTTGTGCTATAGTGTGATTTGAAAATGGTTAGTGTGAGATGGAAGTGGTAGCTTCCATGACGTGTGTTCCGTGTCGGCGGCGGAAGTTGGCGCCATGATGGTCGGGTTGGCCATGTTGCGCCAACCCGCCCCGCCGTTCGAGCGGTCAGCTCTGGGTGGTCGCGGTGGCAGGGTCACGAGGGTGCTAGGCCCAAGTTTAGATGACCATCGTATGAGTTCATAGATATGTTCGACCAGAATAAGTTCGTGAAGGCCGAGAATGGCCTTAGAGGAAATCGAGGGTAGTAAGATGACCAAGTTTGGAGGTAGTAACTCCAAGGGTTGGAAACAGAAACGTTGACGGAAGTGTGGTACGGATACTAGAAAGAGCTCGAGTGTTCGAGAAGGGTACGACGAGATAGGGGAGAAGTGAACGTGTGTGATCGTTTCTTTTGTGAAATGTAGGTATATTTTAGACCTCAGGTAAGGGGTTTTTGTGATGATTAGAGGTGTTTCCTCGTTGACTTGGGTTTAAGTATTGGTGCGTTTGTTATTTTTATGGCCAGGTGTGGCATGATCGTTTTCGTGCGTATAGCAGTGAAGGCTATACTAGCGCATGTTTGTGTTGAGACTTGAGAAGGAACATTCGGGACGAATGTTTCTAAGGAGGGGAGAATGTTATACCCCGTATTTCCAGAGTATGTACGTAAGGACGTACGTAGAAAATTTGAGCCTTAAGTTAGGCAAAGGACCGAATTTGGGCACAAGTGCCGAATAGAGTCGTTTTTCGACGAAACGTTTCCACAGCTTTCGTAGGGAAAATTCCGGCTATGTCATTTATAATTTTTGCGGATTTTTCCGAGAGACGAAACATTTTGGACCAACGGGAGGGTGACATGTGTCACCTTCACATTGAAGCAAATAGGTGGCTTGACGATTGGGCCCAAGAGGATTGGCCTCGCCGATTGGCTCCCTCTTTTGTGCCTTGTTTTGTGGCTTGTTTTGTGGAGTGTTTTGTGGAGTGTTTTGTGGGTGCACTTGGCTTGATCTTGGCCTTACACTTGCCTTGCACATGGCTTGATCTTGGCCATTGGTTGGCTTTTGGTTTTGCTATAAATACCCCCTAAGCTTGAAGACTTCATTCATCCAAAAACTTCCAAGTCTTGAAACCCTCTCCTCCCTTCTTGTTGTGCTAGCCGAGAGCTTTCCCTCCCTCCCCTTTTCGTGAGGCCTAGTGGCCGGCAGGTACTACCCCTAGTGGCCTTGTGGCGAGAGCATACCCCCACGTTGAGTGTTCTCGTGAGGTACCCCCCCCTTTGGTAGAAAGTTGTCTTCCTAGTATTGTTATAATGCCCAAAATACCTTGGCCTTATACCTTGTTGTATTCCAAAAGTTACCTCTATACGTAGAGCCCGAAATACTACCTTTTTAGTCTCAACCGAAACCCTAAGGAATCTTCATTGTTAGTTGAAGGATTTAAGTAGAAGTTGGATAGAACTTCAGGTTGTTTGGAGCGGATGGAGCACCGAGTTGAGCTAAACATTGCTAAGGATCGACATTTAACTTGGATAATTATGGGCTTATCGAGGTAATTATCTTGTCCCTCTATTGTAATTGGAAATTACATGTTTGTTAGAATATATAGTTGAAGTATACTATATATGGAACTATACTTAGTATTCGGCAATGTCTTTTGACTTAAGCTCAAGAATAAAGAAAAGAATCGAATCAGATTACATAGACGTATTAGGTAGACTTGTGTAGAGTTCTTGAGTAGGATGGTGCACGTCCGTTAGGCGTGTAAACCCCTGGTTGGCTTAGTAGCCGCCTCGATAGAGAGGAGATTTACGTTGTGGCGGGAGGTGTCCGCTAATTTTCAGAGAAAGATAAAACTTGTGTTTTGGGGTTAATAGACGTTTGTGACCTTTATAGGTGAAAGTACTAAGAGTAGCGTATTCTACCGGAGTGGAAAGGGCTAGTGAGTTGTAGTACTTGGAGCATTTTGCTTTTGTCGATAAATCGTCGCGAGGTATGTGAACCTCTTCCTATCTCTTCTAGCATGATATGTGTGAACTATGTAGTACGGTGAGCGCATACGTGTTAAGCGTGTTTGATTGTTCTTAAAACATAAAGTGTTATAACGGCTTTATGGGAAGTTGGTTATAACAGCGTTATGAAGGTAAGAAAATACTTTGTGGTTTTAAAAGGTAACTGATGTGAATTATAACTGGCTAGTTATAATAAAGAACTTGATGTATTTCAAAGATTTATAAATCATTTTGGAAGGAGAGTAACACTTGGTTTTAAAAGGTTTTAAAAAGAGTTATACTAGCTTTTGGGGAGTTAGGTATAATGTCTTAAGAGAGGTAAAGAAAATGGTTTATTGATGTTAGAAGTTAAGAGACTTGATCTTATAAGATAAGAGACTTAACTTATTTGTTTTAATGTGAATGTTTGTGTGAAACCTCATTCGTGAGTAATGAGTACTTGGTTTTATTTAAAGGGATAATGTTTCCGATTTGAAATCGAATGTGTATCGACAGCACCATCACGAGCGTTAATAAAGGAAAATGTATTGAATAATGATGAATTGTATTAAAACCAAGAGAAACCTCCATCCGCATAGAAACTAAGATGAGACAAAATGATATACATTTTCTAGATCATGGCTGCTGTAATAAGAATGTTGTAAACAAGAATAGCCTACTCTCACGTGAGACATATATTACTCAATTGTTCTAAAAAGGAATCAAGTGATTAAGTTTGGGAACTATGAAACCATTTGAAAATGAGAAGCTTGAGTAATTGAAACTAGGCAAACCGAACTTAGGAAAAGAATGTTGTTACTTGATTTTGAAAAGGGAATGTGGGTTGGTCATTCTAATACTACGTATCGGGTGACTTTTATAAAAGTAATGGATCTCTTTAAAAGAACTTAACGTATGTAGTACTTTGGGGTTAAAACCCGACTTTGGCATAAAATGAAAGTACTTTGAGTTGTTGTGAAACTTGCCTATGCTTGTTGTTGTGAAACTTGCCTATGCTTGTTGTTGTGAAACTTGCCTATGCTTGTGATGATAGCCTTTGTTGTGCAAGTGTGGTATTTCTGTGTTACCGCGTCTCGATAGAGGTAGGTTGACTTATTGAGAACTTACTTGACGTCTTGGCGTGATGGAGAATTCCACGGGTATGTTTCCATTTTGATTACCGCTCTTGTTGTTGATGTCACATGGACATGTCTACACCGACGCAAGATTCGGCACGCGGCCATACGCGGCCGTTGATTACCCGATATATGGTTATTATCGCAACATGGGCGTTCTACACCGATGTAGTATTCCGGCATGTGGCCATGCGGCAGGGTTGACCACCCACGATAGTGTGATTGAGGTTACATGGGCATGTCTACACCGATGCAGTAGTCCGGGGGCATGTGGCCAGGCGGCCTTGTTATTATTGGTGCATCATGGACATGTCTACACCGATGCAAGATTCGGGCACGCGCCGTGACGCGAACATGATGGATGTTGTGGGCGTGAGACCCATAGTTATATTTGAGTGGTGACTTTGAGGCGTGAGTCCACGACTTGACCGCTTATGTTGCGTCTTGTATTTTGGTTATCATACATGTCTCCGCTTTTAGGCTATTATGATTTCATTTACGATTTGAGTTCCACATACTGTACTGCCAGACCTCCTTCGGCTGCGTTCACGCCGCAGTAGAGGTACATCGATCGTGGATCCCCGCTTAGGATCTCATTTGGCGTGTTGAAAGCTCCGTTCCTTGAGGCTTATCTTTGGTATGTTTCCGAGTTGTAGGTTCTTGTACATCTGGGGTATGGCGACCCTGTCCCATCATAGTTGTTGTAAATCTTAGAGGTTTGTAGCCTTTGTGTGGTTTGTAAGGACAACTGTTCGGTTTTTGTGTATATACCGAAGGCAACTGCTTTGGTTGGCTGTTTATTTATTATATCTCTTGTTTCATGACTCGTGTTTTATTTTCCGGTTTTCTCGATGTTGTATCACCAGGGTGCGGGGTAAGGCACGATGTGCCCGGTTCGGGCGTTAATTCGGGATGAATGTTTCTAAGGGGGGAAGAATGCTACACCCCGTAAGTCCAGGACATGTATAAGAGAATGGACGCGAGGAACACAAGACTTGAAAAATTGGTACGAAAGAAAGAATTGTTTTTCCGACGGAAAATCTTCCGAACGTCGGAAAGGAAAAATGTTCGTTGAGGAGAATTAGATTCTCAAAATGCATTATTTGAGGAATATAGAATGTATTAACATTATGGAAATTTAGTTTTACGGATTTGGTCACGTGGGTCCCACCCGAGGAATTTTACGTTTTGTGGGGCCCACGAGGGTTACGGAATTTTATGGAAGAATGGGAGGGCGACATGTGGCACCCCCCACTTGGTCTTGGACGAATTGAGACAAGGTTATTATGGTCATTGACCAAGGTTGAAGATCAAGTCTTGCAAGCTCGAGATAATTGACCAAGTCAACTTGTCCACTTGGCTTAATATTTAATCTCCTCCATCCAAGCCACACAAGTGTTGTGATCTAGGCCCTCCATTGTTTTATATATACACACTAGTTTCAAGACTTGTCTCAACACGTAGAAAATTTCAAGACTTCATTTTTGTTCTTCATTTGTGAGCTCTCGGCATTGTGACTTTTTCCACACAATTTTTTTGTAATTTTGGTTCTTTATCCACAAGACTTTAACCCAATGTCCCTAAGGGTATTGTAAGGATATATCAATAGAAAGATTTCGGGAAAACAACGTTTTCACGTTAGTCGCAAGGCGAAAACCTAAGTCGTTTTTATAGTTTTGGATTGGAAATGGAAGAGAAGTTGGTTGTGAACTTCTAAAGGCTTCAAATAGCGGATTAGAGCATAAAATAATGGAGTTAAGAATTGTTAAGGAGCGACTTTGAATCTTGGAATTTATAACGGCTTATAAAGGTAACAATCTTGTCGTTTTAGTAACTAAGATTACTTATTGTTGTAGCTATGGATATTAGCAAGCATGAGATGTATATATTGAAGTTGGATAAGTGTTATGGATATTGGAACCCTAATCCGAAACTAGCATGTTTAGCCTTTGAGATTACAATTCGATTTGATTATTAGTTTAGTCGTCGCATGTTATATAAAGAAGGAATTATAGTTATTAAAGTTGTTTATGACTATATAACATGTTAGACCTAACAACTTGGATTGAAAAAGAATTTGGAAAAGACTTAGGAGTTGTTATATTGTTAGCCGAGAATGGCTTTTGAGTATTGAACTACTTAGTATGAATTGTGGGGCAGAATTTTACACGTATTGTAAGGCGTGTAATCCTCTTTGTTGGTTGATGTATTGAGCCTTAAATGTGGCATGTTAGTTATTGATTTTCGGGCCTTGAAAAAGGTGGAAAAGTATGTAGAAACAAAGGAGGTGCTGCCCGATTTTCCGTAGAATAAGAGACCATTTACTTAGTATTATTCTACGTTAGAAACTAGAAGTTGATAGTCGTGTTGTGGCCATTATAGGTTGACAATTCTACGTGCGGCGTATTCGACTTAGCTTGTGGATTAAGCCGAAAAGGTATGTGAACCAGCTCCTCTTCTTCTAGCATGATTCCTTATGGTAAAGTAAGTAAGTCCTTGTTACACCCCATAACTCCAGGACATGTTTAAGAGAATGTACGTAAGGAAATCAAGACTTGAATAGGGTACGAAAGGGAGAATTGTTTTTCCGACGGAAAATCTTCCGAACGTCGGGAAGGAGAAATGCTCGTTGGTGAGAATTATATTCTCAAAATGCATTAATTGAAGAGTATGGAACTTATTATCATTATGGAAATTTAATTTTACGGATTTGGTCACGTGGGGCCCACCCGAGGAATTTTACGTTTTGTGGGACCCACGAGGGTTACAAAATTTTATGGACAAATGGGAGGGCGACACGTGGCACCCCCCCCCATTGGTCTTGGACGAATTGGAACAAGGGTAAGATGGTCATTGACCAAGGTATAAGATTAGTCTTGCTAGCATGATATTATTGACCAAAGTCAACTTGTCCACTTGGCTATTTAATTAATGTTCTTCATCCTAGCCACACATTTGTTATAATCTTGACCCTTCATTGTGTTTTATATACACACTAGTGCAAGACCAAGTCTTCAAACACTTAGAATTATTTCAACATTTCTTGTTCTCTTAGTGAAGCTCACGGGTTCACCTAAATTCCCACACAAAAATTTTAGTTTGTGATCCATTATTCACAAGACTTAAACCCAAGGTCCCTAAGGGTATTGTAAGGATATCTCAATAGAAAGATTTCGGAAAAACGACGTTTTCACATTAGTCGCAAGGCGGAAACTTAAGGGGTTCTTCAACTTTGAAGTTGGAAATTGAAGATGGGTTCTTCATAGGCTTCTAAGGAGTGCTTGGAGCGGATTGGAACATAAGGAAAGGAGCTAAGAATTTCTAAGGAGCGACTTTGAATCTTGGAAAGATTAAGGGCTTGTAAAGGTATAATTCTTGTCGTTTTAGTAATTAAGATTACTTATTGTTGTAGCTATGGATATTAGAAAGCATGAGATGTTTATATTATGAAGTTTGATAAGTATATTGGCTATTGGAACCCTAATCCGAAACTAGTATGTTTAGCCTTAAGATTACAATTCAAGTTGATTTTAAGTATAAGTCGTCACATGTTATATATTGAAGGAAATTGTAGTTGATGAAGTTGTTTATGACTATATAACATGTTAGACCTAAGAACTTGGATTGGAAAGGAATTGGAAAGTTTGATAAGTTGTTGCACCTTTTGGCCGAAAATGGCATTGTATTGTGGACTAGTTTGATATCAATTGTGGGGCGGAATTTTACACGTCTTGTAGGCGTGTAATCCCCTATTGTTAACTACATTGTTTAGCCTTAAATGTGGCGTGTTTGGTTATTGTATTCGGCCTTGAAAAAGGTGGCAAAGTATGTAGAAACAAAGGAAGTGATGTCCGATATTCCGTAGAATTTAGTGACTTTGCACTTAGAATATTTTACGTTCGAAGCTAGAGGTTAATGGACGTATTATGGCCATTTTAGGTTGAAGTACTAAGTATAGCGGATTCTACTTGAAGGATGGAATAGCTATCAAGGTTGAAGTACTTCGGAACATTTTGCTATTTGTCGATAATCGTCGCGAGGTATGTGAACCTCTTCCTACTTTTGACATGATTCTATGTATGGAATATACATGTGGTATTAGTTCATGATTCCTTCTACTCTTAGAAGTTAAGAGGTATGTATGTTGATTTACTCTACGTAAGGGTTATGTCTAAGTCATCCTAAGTTCTTACCAAGTCTTATGGGGGATGTTGGTAAGAGTCGTTAGGAGGTATTTTAGAGCAAAGTTGACTTGGCTAAGTTACGGCACAAATGAGAATAAGTATCGAACAAGCCACTGCAGCGTTAATAAAGGAAAATGTAATGACAATCAATTATGTTAAAATGAGTAGAATTCTCCATCTGCATAGAAACTAAGATAAGACAAAATTGTATTACATTTTATAGATCATGGCTACTTGAATAAGATCGTTATAAATAAGTATAACTTATTCACAACGCCCCAATGTATATGTTACTTAACTTATAAGAATTTACGTATGAAGTTTTAAGACTATGGATCTCAAATTCTTAAAAGTTAAGGGACTTTATTTTTCAAGTTATGGGACTTGATTCTTAAAGGAAGAAATGAATTGATTTACAAGTATAGAATACTTGATTTGGAAAGACTTGATTTCTAAAGTTAAGAAACTTGTTTTCTTAAAAGTTAAGAGACTTGAAGTATTTTGAAAGCTATGTGATTTGATTTGAAAGTATAAGTCTCTTGGTTATAAAAGGAATGAATTTGTCTAAGACATAAAGAGTTATAACGGCTTTATGGGAAGTTGGTTATAACAACTTTATGAAAGATTAAAAGAATGGTTTTCTTCAGTAATGTAAGCAAAGAAATGACTTGAAATAAAGAAGGGCAAATTGTTTTAAAGGTACCAATTGCTTAAGGTTTTAATGAAGGAAGTCACGTGATTTAGAAGCCTATAATTGTATTTCTAAAAAGGTATTGTGACTTGTCTTGAAAAGTAAGTATGACTTGATACTACGGTTATTGGTATCTTAGAAGTTTTATTTGAAAGGAAATCATTTTAAAGGAGTAGAGGCACGTAGTACTTTGGGTTAAATTCTCGGATTTTTATGTGTGAAACGAAAGTGCCATGAGTTTATAAAAATGGAAGTCTAAAGGTTTAATGAACTTGCCTATGTTTGCTTGTGATAGCTTTGAGTGCAAGTATTATATGTTTACGATGTCGTGACTCTCAGTTGGAGGGTCGGTTGTCTTGTTGTAAGTTTGCTTGGACGTACCGACAGTGATGTGGGATTCCACGGGTATGCTTCCATTATGATTGATCCTTGGACATGCTTATACGATGTGGGATTCTGGGGCATGTGACCAGGAGGCGGGTTAGATTCCCGGATTTGTTTTATTACCCATGGCTATGCTTATACGATGAGGGATTCCGGGGCATGCGACCATGCTATGTACGACTATTACTCCATGGGCTAGCTCCCCATGAAGACATGTACCCACGATGAGGGATTCCGGGGGCATGTTATATTATTACTCCATGGGCTAGCTCCCATGAAGACCTGCACCTACGATGAGGGATGCCGAGGGCACGTTATGGCCATGCTTATACGATGAGGGATTCCGGGGCATGTGGACACGTTATATATATATATATATATATATATATGTGTTGTGTATGTGTACGCCGGTAGTGAGGTAGGATGCCACGGGCGCGTCACATGGTTATATGTTACACCTACGGCTGTCGGCAGTGATGTGGGATTCCACGGACAGGAGATATATATATGTATTGTGTATGTGTACGCGGTGAGGTAGGATGCCACGCGCGTCACATGGTTATATGTTACACTTATGACTGTCGGCAGTGATGGGGGATTCCACGGGCACGCTTTGATATTTGTGTGACTTGATCGCATCCCAGATTGGGGCGGGTAGTATATGCGTCCCTCCATAAAGGGCCGGATTATGTTATGAAAGATAAGTAAGTTATATGGCAATGAACTTAATGATTTTTCCCTAAGCATGTACGTAAGAATGTGACTATAACTTTTATTGAAAAATGGGAAAAAATAATAAGGTACGATTAAGTTCACGAGATGGTAATGGCACGGTAGGATCTGGTATGTACCCTTTTTATACTTGCCCCTGTCATTCTTTTGTACCGTTATGAATTGTTTACTGTACCTTATTTTCCGTTCCATATTCTGCAATTTTGTATCGACTTCTTCGGGCCGCGTCATGTCCGCAGTTTAGGTACGATTGTGGATCCGCGAGTTTAGGATCTGATTCAAAGATTTTGAGATGGCTCCAATGTTCGGAGTTGTCATGGCTATGTATATTCGAAGTACGGCGGGGCCTTGTCCGTCATAGTATTTGTTCAAATCTTAGAGGTCCTGTATTCATCCGTGGCCGGATGGCAGAGTTGTTTTTTTACATTGTTAAGCAGTGTAGACCCTTTCGGGTAATTTTTATGATTATGGCAGTCTTATCGGCTTGGCCTTGGTTTTAAAAAAAAAGTGTGTTATTTATCTTCTGCAGTTTGTTGTTGTATGATTAGATGGGTGCCCAGGTAGGGTACCAGTCGCGGCCCGGTGTCGGGTCGTGACAAAAGTGGTATCAGAGCAGTTAGTCCTCGGAAAGTGTCTACAGACCGTGTCTAGTAGAGTCTTGGTTATCGGTGTGTTGTGCACCACATCTATAACCATGAGGCTGCAGGACATTTAGGATTGGTTTCCATTCTTCTCACTCTGAGATCGTGCGATAGAGCTGTGTTGTTAGGGTCGTCTCTCCCTAACGAGTTATGTTGATTGCAACTACGAGAAAGGCAGCAGTGACCCAGGAAGGACTATGTGGATTGCGTATCCAGGTTGGTAATGATTATAGTATAGTTGGTATTGTGACATACATATATACGGAGTTATGTATGAGGGTCAGACGCGTGTTGCCTAGAATGATTTTAGATTACCAGGAATTGGTAAAGACTAACTAGATACCGGGGAGGTATGGAACAGTTAATGAATTCTCGCCAAGGTCTTGTGTTTTATTTTGAGATAATTGGGAAAGGATGAGTTGTTTGATAGGGCAGTGAACCCTTAAGAAGTCAGGTTAAGAAACTTAATGGAATACCTGTTATACCCCGTATTCTCAGGGTATGTATGCGAGGACGTACGTACGAGAGCACGACAGAAAGATTGGAAAGGAAGAAAGAGGTGATTTTTCCACGGAAAAAGTTTCCGGTTTTTGTAAAGAAAAATGTTCGTTGATGGGAATTGGGTTCCCAGATTTGGAATTTGGGCTTCTTAAATTATATTAGAATTTTGAGATTTTATTTTCGGAAATGGTCACGTGGGGCCCACGGGAGAAATTTACGGTTTTGTGGTGACCGCTTTGATTTTGAGATTTTGGCCATTTTGGATATTTTTGTAAGATGAATTATTTTGGACCAGTAGGAGGGCGACACGTGTCACCCCCTGGTGGCTTGGCCGAATTTACCTTTGGCACAACACCTTGCTAGAGTCGTTCGACTAAACGCTTTCCACGCTTTCGAGGGAAAATTCCGGCTATGTCCTTTTAATTTTTGCGGATTTTTCCGAGAGACGAAACATTTTGGACCAACGGGAGGGTGACATGTGTCACCCTCACATTGGAAGCAAGTGGGCGTCCAAGTGCACGATGTGGTTCACGTTTGGCTTGATCTTTTGGCTCCTTGTTTTGGCCTTGTTTTGTGGCTTGTTTGGTGCCATGTTTTGTGCCTTGTTTTGTGGAGTAGGGGTTAGGGTGCACTTGGCTTGATCAAGGCCTTACACTTGCCTTGCACTTGGCTTGATCAAGGCCGTTGATTTCCCTATAAATACCTCCCTCGTGAAGACTTATTCATTCACTCCTCACTTTGTCTAAGTCTTGAAATCCCTCCTCCTCTAGTGGCTCTCGCCCCAAGCCTCTCCCCTCCTCCTTGTGGCCTTTGGTAGAAGGGTTCCTCCTCCTAGTGCGCCGAGTGGTACCCCTCTTGGTAGAAATACTCCAAGTATTGTTATAATGCCCAATATACCTTAGCCTTTACCTTGTAGTATTCCAAAAGTTACCTCTATACGTAGAGCCCGAAATACTACCTTTTGTCCTTTTAGTCTCAAACCGAAACCCTAAGGAAATCTTCATAGTTGGTTGAAGTATTTGAGTAGAAGTTAGTTAGAACTTCTAAGGGTTGTTTGGAGCGGATTGGAGCGCACGGAGTAGGAGCTAAACCTTGCTCAGGATCGACATTTAACTTGGATAATTATGGGCTTATCGAGGTAATTATCTTGTCCCTCTAGTTGTAATTGAGATTACATGTTGTAGGAGTATATAGTTGAAGTATACTATATATAGTCTCGAATTGTATTTACATAGACCGTATTGCGAGAGACTTGTGTAGTATTCGAGTAGAATTGTACACGTCAGGTTAGGCGTGTAAACCCCACGGTTGGCTTGGTAGCGGCCTCGATAGAGAGAAGATTTACGCTGTTGCGGGAGGTGCCGAATTTTCTCAGAGAAATGGAACCGCACGTTTAAAAGTTAATAGGCGTTTGTGACCTTTTTAGGTGAAAGTACTAAGAGTAGCGTATTCTACTTGGCGAGTGGAAAGGGCTAGCGGTTGTAGTACTTGGAGCATTTTGCTTATTGTCGATACTGTCGCGAGGTATGTGAACCTCTTCCTATCTGTTCTAGCATGATATGTGTGTAGCTATGTAAGACGGTGGGCGTCAAAGTGCTAAGTGTATTTGTTTAGTTTAAACATAAAGTGTTATAACGGCTTTATGGGAAGTTGGTTATAACAACTTTATGTAGGTAAGAAAATGGTTTACTGATGTTAGAAGTTAAGAGACTTGATCTTATAAGATAAGAGACTTAACTTATTTGTTTTAATGTGGATGTTGTGTGAAACCTCATTCGTGAGTAATGAGTACTTGGTTTTTAAAGGGATAATGTTTTACTGATTTCGGAAATCGAACGTGTATCGGACCACTGCGGCGTTAATAAAGGAAAATGTATTGAATAATGATGTGTTGTATTAAAACCAGAGAAACCTCCATCCGCATAGAAGCTAAGATGAGACAAAATGATATTACATTTTCTAGATCACGGTCTTTGTAATAAGATCGTTATAAACAAGAATAAACTACTCACATATATGACATATGTTACTCAATTGTTTTAAAAGAGATTAAGATTATGAGTTATGAAACCTTTCTAAAATAAGTGACTTGAGCATTTGAAATTAGGCAAACTTGAACGTTTGGAAAATAATGTTGTTACTTGATTTTAAAAAAAAAGGGGAAGTGTCTTGTTTACTTAAAGATAGTCACGATTTTTATACTACGGGTATTATGTGACTTATGTGAAAGTACTTTTGAGTTGTGTGAAACCTGCCTATGCTTGTGATGATAGCCTTTGTTGTGCAAATGTTGTATTTCTGTGTTACCGCGTCTCTCGATAGAGGGCCGGTTGACTTGTTGAGAACTTACTTGGGCGTCGGCGGTGTGGAGAATTCCACGTATGTTTCCATTTTGATTCTTTGTCTTGTTGTTGATGTTACATGGACATGTCTACACCGAGGTAGAATTAGGGGCATGTGGCGTGCGGGGTTGATTACCCGATATATTGTTATTGTGGTTACATGGACATGTCTACACCGAGGTAGAATTCCGGGGCATGTGGCGTGCGCGCAGGTTGATCACCCAAGATATTATTGTTGATGTCACGTGGACGTGTCACACCGAGGTAGAATTCCGGCATGTGGCCGTGGGGCATTGGTATTATTGTTGCATCATGGACATGTCTACACCGATGCAGAATTCCGGCACGCGGCCATGACGCGAACATGATTGATGTTGTGGGCGTGAGACCCGTAGTTATATTTGAGTGATGACTTGAGGCGTGAGTCCCCGATCGACATGATCGCTTTTAGGTTGTGAATCGTAGTTTGGTTATCATACATGTCTCCGCTTTATATAGACTAGTATGATTTCATTTCTGATTTTCTGATTTCACATACTTGGTACTGTTATCGACCTTCCGGGCTGCGTTCATGCCGCGGTAGAGTACATCGATCGTGGATCCTCGCTCTTAGGATCTCGATTCAGCGTTTTGGGAAGCTCCGTTTCTCGGAGGCTTATCTTTTGGTATGTGTTCCACTGAGTTGTAGGTTCTTGTACATTCGAGGGTATGGCGGGGCCCTGTCGTCATAGTTGTTGTAAATCTTAGAGGTCAGTACCTTGTTGTGGCGGGGTTTGTAAAAAGGATTAAACTATTCGTTTTGAAAGAGTTGTATTTATATATGTTATTGGAAGGTAGCAGTTGGGTTGCTTTGTTTATGATCATATATCTTGTTTCTTGTTTAAAGTTTTATTTTCATTTGGTTTTCTCGATGTTGTGTCACTAGGGTGCAGGATAAGGCACGATGCCCTGAACGGGTCGTTACAATACCATGTTAATATATTAAGCTACGTGGTAGGCTTAAGAGAATTGTACGGATGAGGTCCGTATAGAGTAAGTAATGGTTGTTGTGATCAAGACGACACGATTATGGTATTATGAGAAGTTTTTGTACCCGTTCTTGGGGATTTGGTAAGGTAGGCTTGGAGCATGGATATTGCGAGCCTAAGAATATTGATGACCGCTGAGACCTTAGATGTACAAGGTCTTCTCGGGTAGAAAGATTTATTATAGACGAAGAATAAAAGTTAAGTGCGACGGTGGGACGGGGTGAGGACCTATTACGGGTTGCCCCATAGCCTGAAGTGGAGTGGGATCAGTTGGTAGTAGTTCTGCTACGTGACAGGGTCACGAGGGTGCAAGGCCCAAGTGCAGTTAATTGTTTACTGGGTTCATGGGCGCGTTCCAGAACCAGTCTTGAGAGCGAAATGGCCTTATATTGTTTAGAGAGTGACTTCAAAGGATTGGGGGCGAATTGGTATGGAAGTTATGTATGTATGCTAGTATGAGTTGGAAATGCGGAAAGTGCGACCAGTGAGAAAGGTAACAACCAAGTGTAAAGGGATAGAGCTTGAATCCATCAGAACCTTTCGAGGTGACTATCCCCGTGAGTGTTTGGGGTGGTAGCTGAGCGGGTATATGAGATTTGCCCGGTGATGATACAAATCGTCGGACCCTAGTTGTCCGCGACCGATCACGGGCTGGATCGTGCCTTACCCCGGGCACCCTAGTGATACAACATCAGAGAAAATCAGCGGAAATAAAAACTTAAACATGAAACAAGAGATATGATAATAAAACAGGCCAACCAAACGGTTACCTTCAGATATATATAATTAAAAACTTGAGCGATTACATCCTTACAAACCACGCCCACAGTACTCTGGACCTCTAAGAATGTAACAACAACTATGATGGGGCGGTCCCGCCATACCACAATGTACAAGAACCTACAACTCAGTGAAACATACCAAAAGATAAGCCTCGAGAAGCGGAGCTTCCCAATACGCGAACGTGATCCTATGGCGAGGATCAACAACGGTGTACCTTACCGCTGCGGCATGAACGCAGCCGAAGGAGGTCGACAACAGTACCAAGTATGTGAATCGAAAAATGCGTAACGAAATCATAACGATCTAAAATAAAGCAGAGACATGTATGATAACAAAACTACGATTCACAACATAAGCGATCATGTCAAGTCGAGACTCACGCCCTCAAAGTCATCCCTCATGCCCGTGGAACTCCTTCCTCACTGCCGGCAGTCTAGGTATAAATCGTATGGAATACATGTCTCGGCCCATCTCATGGGACTCGATAGGAATCGTATGGAATACATGTCTCGGCCCATCTCATGGGACTCGATAGGAATCGTATGGAATACATGTCTCGGCCCATCTCATGGGACTCGATAGGAATCATATGGAATACATGTCTCGACCCATCTCATGGGACTCGATAGGAATCGTACATGTCTCGGCCCATCTCATGGGACTCTGTTATACCCCGTATTTCCAGAGTATGTACGTAAGGGAATACGTACAAAAAGTTTGGCCTTAAAGTTAGGCTTGGACGTTTTATTTGGGCACAACTCACAAAGCAAATAGTTTTCCGACGAAACGTTTCCACAGCTTTCGTAGGGTAAATTCCGGCTATGCCATTTCTAATTTTTGCGGATTTTTCCGAGAGACGAAACATTTTGGACCAACGGGAGGGCGACACTTGTCACCCTCCAATTGATGGATGTGAGGCGTTCTTAGGGCCGAATGGATGGTCAATTTTGTCAAGTAGTTGGTAGGATATTTTGTGTGCAAGTTGGCTAGGTACACTTGCCCTAATCTTGGCCTTACACTTGCCTAGCACTTGGCTACATCTTGGCCCTTGGTTGGCCATCCCTTGACCTATAAATACCCCTCTTGAGATGAAGAGTTCTTCATCCACAAAAGCTTCCAAGTCTAAAATCCTCTCCTCTCCTTTGTAGCCTTTTAGTCCAAACACCCCCGCCTCCCCTTTTGAAGTTTGGCGAGGGCCCCTGCCTAGCCAAAATCTACCCCTCCCTTGGTAGAAAAGTTGTCTTCTAGTATTGTTATAATGCCCAAAATACCCTAGCTCAAATCCCTTAGTACTTAGTAGAAGTTGTGAAGAACTTCTAAGGTTTCCTGGAGCATACAACTTAGGAGCAAAACCTTGCTCGGTAGCGACTTTATCTAGGATATTATTGGGCTACCGAGGTAACTAATCCTAACCCTCTTTTGAATTAGAGATTACATCTTGTAGTAGTATAAGAATAAGGATTAGATACTTAGAAGAATATTGAGAATAGAATTGAACTGTTATCACGAGAAGGGTTTAAAGAAGAATAATCAAACTGTACTTACATAGAATTTGTTTTCTGATGAACTTGAGTAGCTTGGGTAGGGAAGTCGCCCAATTTTCCGTAGGATATAGAACCCTCTGTTTAGAATTGTTTACAAAGTAGTGCGAGCGTTGATAGGCGTGTCGACTATTATAGGTGATTCTCTGCGCGACATATTCAACTTGGCGGTGGTTTTATTTGAGAAGGTATGTGATTCTTCCTAAAGCATGATATTTTATAATATATATATAGTGCGGTGACGTACATGTGTTAACCGAATAATAACTACGGCAATGTCTTTGACTTAAGCTGAATAATACTTACGGCAATGCCTCAGCTTAAGCCCGAATAATACTTACGGCAATGCCTCACGCTTAAGCTGAATAATAAAGAATGAAAGCATTTCAAAGAATCTTGAATCATTTTTGAAGAGAACTAATTGGTTTTAAAGCGAAGCTTAAGAGTTATACTAGCTTTATGGGAAGTTAAGTATAACCAATTAAGAATGATAAAAGCAGTTTGCCTATGTGTTTATAACAGACTTATATTGAATTGTGAAAAGAATAATAAGATGGTTTGATAAGTAGACATGATATGATGCTATGTGTGTTAGTGTCCTGTAACGTTTGTATAAGAGAGTATTTTTGTTGTGCTTATGTTGTTTAAAGATAAGCTGTTATGTTAGTGTACTATCACTCACCTCTTGACATATTGCAGGGGTTGGCGCCTCCGATGCGAGGTAGACTCGGTGATGCAGGACCATGATTCGAGAATACCTCATGCGGGTCGAGGGACCTATGCGAGCTACGGGAGTTCGGAGTTAGTGATGCGGGGTTATACCTCATGCGGTCTATGTGGCGTGCGGACTACGAGTCGGGGCGATGGCGAGAGTAGCTACCCTCGTGCGGGTTATGTACCTATTCGGCCTATCCGAGTGGCCCACGCGGACTCTGAGTCGAGGATTAGGCTTGCATGGTGATACTACAGCAATTGGCCTGCCGATCATTCGCAGCCTAGAAAAGACCTGTTACAGTTTACCTATTGTTGCTCTTGGTTATGATGTGGCACTATGTGCGGTCCCTTTGGTTGTTTCTTACATACTTGCAAACTGATTTTAAAATGATATGTTTTCATTTAAGTATTTTACAGTTTCATATACTTAGTACCTGTTATCTTGACCACGCCTCGATCATCTGGTCGCAGTGGCAGTGCAAAACAGTGCTAGATCCACATTCTTAGGATCTCTACGTTGGTGCTCTTTTCGCTCCAGCTCCCTTGGAGAAGGACTACTTTTGGGTATGATCTCCTTTGTTGTACATTGTAGATAGTTTTATGTGATCGAGTATACTGAGTATGGCGGGGCCACGCCATAGTTGTATATTTCCCCAGAAGTGCGTAGTCATGTTATGCGATATCGGATGTAGCTGCTAAACCATGTTTATATATATATCAGAAAAGCGCGTTTTCACATAAACTGTCTTGTTTTATAAACTGTTTCATGTCTTGTTTTATATTTCCACGATTACTACGATGTATGACTACTTGGTGCCGTGAGGCACGATCACGCCCCGAATGGGTCGTGACAAAAGTGGTATCGAGCGATTAATCCTCGGAAAGTGTCTACCGTATCTAGTAGAGTCTTGATAATCGGTGTGTTGTGCACCACACCAATAATCGAGAGGCTATAGGATATTTAAGATTGGTTTCCATTCTTCTCACTCGAGATCGTGCTTTGAAGTGTGTTAAGTTGGACCCTCTAACGTATTCCTTGTTAGAATGCTTATGCCTCCACGTAAGGCAACCCGCCCAGAAGGGCAAGGCGAGGAGGCTGCTAGTGGGACACCTAGAGTCACGAGGGCTCGAGCGATCTATCTGCAGACGGCGAGTTACATGACGCCGCCCAAAGAGACCACGACCCACACCTCGTCCCACGGCTGAGCGGAGGAGTTAGGGTACAAGGAGATATTGTTATACCGTAGTTCCGGGTATGTATGCGAGGACGTGCGTGCGAGAATCTGCAGAAAGATTGGAAAGGAAGAAAGAGGCGATTTTTCCACGGAAAAGTTTCCGGTTTTGTGAAGGAAAAGGTTCGTTTTGGGAATTGGATTCCCAGATTTGGTGTCGGACTTCTGGAATATTAGAGAATTATGGAATTTTATTTTGAAAATGGTCACGTGGGGCCACGGAGAAATTCTGATTTTGTGGGCCCGCTTGATTTTGAGATTTTGGCGTTTTGGATATTTTTGAAGACGAAATATTTTGGGCCGAATCGGGGCGACACGTGTCACCCCACGTGGCACCTTTGGTAGAAATATCTTTGTGCACAACACCCGGTTAGAGTCGTTTTTGGACCAAACGTTTTCACACTTTCGTAGGGAATTTCCGGCTATGTCATTAAGTATTTTTATGGATTTTTCCGAGAGGCGAACATTTTGGACCAACGGGAGGGTGACATGTGTCACCCTCACATTGAAGCAAGTGGCGCCTGATGGACGATTGGGAAGGCTTTGTGGGAGATATTTTGGTAGATATTTTGTGTGCAAGTTGGCTAGGTACACATGGGTGAATCTTGGCCTACACTTGCCTAACACTTGGCTAGATCTTGGCCATTGGTTGGCCTTGGCTTGTGCTATAAATACCCCTCCCTTGGAAGACTAATTCATTCACAAATTGCCTAAGTCTTGAAAGCTTCTTCCTTCCCCCTTAGTGTGGTGTCTTGGCGAGAGCCCTCCTCCCCTTGGCGAGAGTCTCCCTAGTGGGTAGGCCGAGGCAGACACCCACTCCTTTGAGGTGCTAGTGGGTACCCCAGCCTAGTTGCTTTAGTATAATACCCCTTTGTGGTATAGAAATACTCTCCAAGTATTGTTATAATGCCCAAATTACCTTAGCCCTATACCTTGTTGTATTCTAAGGTTATACCTATCTGAAAAGCCCGAAAATACTATTATACTTCCGTCGATCCTGTAGTAACCACAGGAAAATCTCCATAGTCAGGAGTATTGTGTAGAAGTTGGTTAGAACTTCTAAGGGTGGTTTAGAGCGGGTTGGGCGCTCGGAGTTGGAGCTAAGCGATTGCCGGATCGACTTTATACTTGGATAATTATGGGCTTATCGAGGTAATTATCTTGTCCCCTATTGTAATTGGATATTACATGTTGTAGGAGTATATAGTTGAAGTATACTATATATATATAATGAACATAGCTTGTGGCAATGTCCTTGACTTAAGCACGAAGAAGCGAATTGTAATTACATGGACTGACATTCAGAGACTTGTGTAGTAGTGCAGTGGGTAGAATTGTACAGTTAGGGTTAGATGTATAAACCCACTGGTTGGCTTGGTAGCCTCGATAGAGAGGAGATTTCTGTTGATTGCGGAGAGTGCCTAGAATTTTCGTAGAAGTTCTACGATGAGACCTAAATGTTAATAAGCGCCTTGTGGCCTTATAGGTGGATGTACTACGTGTGGCGCGATCTACGTGGCTTAAGGAGTAGCCGGCTTGAGGTACTCGAGCATTTTGCTATTAGTCGATAATCGTCGCGAGGTATGTGAACCTCTTCCTATCTCTCTAGCATGATATGTGTGAACTATGTAGTACGGTGAGCGTCGTGCTAAATGTATTCGATGGGTTTAAAACATAAAGTGTTATAACGGCTTTATGGGAAGTTGGTTATAACAGCTTTATGTAGATAAGAAAACACCTTGTGGTCTTTAAAAGGTAAATGATTTGTTTATAACTGGCTTGATGTGTGATTATAAAGAACTTGAAGTATTTCAAAAGATTTCTGAAATCGTTTTGAAAGAGAAGTAATACTTGGTTTTTGAGAACTTAAGAGTTATACTAGCTTTATGGGAAGTTAGGTATAACGGCTTAAGAACGTTTTACTGATTTTGGAAATCAGGATGTGTATCGACAAACCACTGCAGCGTTAATAAAAGGAAATGTTTTGAACAATTAAGTATTATTAAAACCAGTAGAAACTTCCATCTGCATAGAAGCTAAGATGAGACAAAATGATATTTCCTAGATCATGGCTGCTGTAATAAAGATTGTTATAAACAAGAATATCCTACTCACATATAAGGCTTATGTTTCTCAGATTGTTTAAAAGAGAATTATATTCTTAAATGAATAAGACTATGAACTGCGAAACCTTTCTAAAATAAGAAACGTGAACATTTGAAATTAGGCAAACTTGGACGTTTGGAAAATAATGTTGTTACTTGATTTTACAAAGGTAAGAGTTTTGGTTTTCTTAAAAGGACAGTCACTCTATTTTATACTACGGGTATTGTGTGACTTATGTGAAAGAAACAGATCTTTTTTTAAGATTTTAATGTGTGAAGTACTTTGGGGATAGATACCCGAACTTGTTAGTAGAAAGTACGTGTGAATAACTTGATTGTATTGGTTTGTGATAGCCTTGTAATACTTTCTTGTTGCTTTGATAAGTAAAAGTGTTAGGATGCTACGTGTGTTAGTATCTTGTGATGTTTGTGTAAGGGGGTTTCCCTTGATTGTGCTTATTAACTATCAGTCGTTATGATAGTATTGTGGCATTCGTCTTGAGATGATTAGGGTTAAGGCGCCCTCCGATGGGGTAGACTCGGCGATGCAGGACCGTGATTCGAGAATACCTCACGCGGGTCACGGGGGCCTATGCGGGCTACGAGAGTTCGGGTTAGTGTCGTCCTTTATGGGCATGCGGTCGCGTGGCCATGCGGACTGCGAAGTCGGGGCGATGCCGGGTAGCTACCCTCGATGCGGGAATACCTCATGCGGGCGATGAGATTGGCCTATCGCGGTGCGGGAAGTTCGAGGACTAGACGCGCATTAGATCTGCGGGCAAGTGGCGGCTTTGATCATGTGGCGATGCAGGCAGATCTTATAATCTGATTTATGACCTTGTTGAGTACGGTGAGTGTTAGTAGTCGGCTATGCCTTCAGACTTACCTGCATGCAGTTTTATTAGGACACAGTGGGACACGTGTTCATGTGTATTCCTTGGTGCTTGTATATCATAAAGCCGGCGGTGAGGAAGGTATTCCACGGGCACGATTGATGTTGTGGGCGAGACCCGTTGTTAAATTGAGTGATGACTTGAGGTGTGAGTCACGACTTGACATGGCTTATTTATGGTGAAGCGTAGTTTGGTTATCATACGTGTCTCTGCTTTGTATAGACTACTATGATTTCATTTCTGATGTTATTTTAGTTTCACATACTCGGTACTTTTTGTTCGACCTCTCCGGGGCTGCGTTCATGCCGCGAGTTGAGTACATCGATCGTTGATCCTAGCTCGTGGTCATGATTCGGCGTTTGGGAAGCTCCGTTTCTCGGAGGCTTATCGGTGGTATAGTCCTGTCGTAGTCAGTGTTTACATTCAGGGGTTTGGCGGGGCCCTGTCCCGCCATTGTGGTCGTATCATTCTTAGAGGTCTGTAGTCCTGTTGTGGGCAGGGTTGGTAAAAAGGATTAAGCTGTTCATTTGTAAAAGAGTTGATGGTTATATATATGCCGAAAGGCAAGTTTCCTGATTATTGTTTTATATTTCTGTTATCTCGTTGTTGTTTTATGTTCTTGATTACTCACGATGTTGTGTCACTAGGGTGCAGGGTAAGGCACGATCACGCCCGATTTGGTCGTGACAAAAGTGGTATCGAGCGATTAATCCTCGGAAAGTGTCTACAGGCCGTATCCGATGAGAGTCTTGATTATCGGTGTGTGCACCACACCAATAATCGAGAGGCTATAGGATATTTAGGATTGGGTTCTATTCTTCTCACTCCGAGATCGTGCCTTAGAGGCATGTTGTAAGTTGGACCCTACGGCGAAATTCTTTCCACTTATCGTTATGCCTCCGCGTAGGCAACCCGAGCCCGCGAGGGCAAGGCGAGGAGCTGCGGCGAGTTTAAGCATGGCGAGGGCACAGCCCAATCATTACCTAGGGTAGTGCTTCATTCGGGATTTCTGCGGCGTCACTAGCCCCAGCAGAGTTTAGCCGTGACGTGGCCGGTTCCTCTGCGTCGCGATATTTGAACGCTTCGCGGCCAGAATCGAGAATATAGATTGCGAGACAACCTTGTTACTAGTATGGATTTGGCTACGAGAGTATACCGATGTATCGCAAGTCTTGATGACTACCTAAGAGAAGGTTGTGCAAGAGTAGTCCTTGATTAGGCTTGAGCATGGCACGTATGCGGGCTTATGCGCAGTGGCCAGAAAGCGTGAGATCGGCGGGTTAACCAGGCGACGAGAAGAGGTCGGGCAAGGCGTCCTTGGTAACTTTCAAGGTGAGTATACCTTAAGTGCTATGTTACGATAGCGGTGTATAGTTGTGATTAGAATCATGGTGGGTTAGCCGAGTAAGATTTTGGGGATAGAGAAGGTGTGAGCCTTAGAGTGTTAGGCGTAAAGACCTTAGAGGTAAGGCCGTCTCGAGAAAGGTGTAGTGTTATGTTTGACCACTTATAGGAGTGCATAGTGCCGCGTGAGCTATGTTCGTGGGATAAGTCCCTATGTAGTATGAAATGAAAGAGGGTAGTTGAGCTAAGAAGACCGCTAGGTTTTCGTAGCGTGTTAGTAAGATTGTTCACGGGAGATGGTATTTTGCGCCTTCTTGGGTCGGGTTGAGGCTACGTGCGGGTCAACCGCGGTAGGTTTAGTGGTGGGTCAGTTTGTGGTGGTCCCTCTTTGTGTTAGGGTCATGAGGGTGTTAGGCCCGTGTTTAGTTAGCCGCAAGTTCGTGGATGCGTTCGACCGGTGGTGGCCGATGGGGCAAGCCCTATCGTGTTCTTCGGTCGAGTCGTTCCACCGGCGGTGTTGATGTTATCTGAAAAGGTTGTGAGGTTGCACGGGGTGCCTACCTTCACCTTATGATGACAGTGGAGCCCAGGGTACGGCTGTTTCTCTTTCTGGGAGTTTGTACGAGGGGCTAGAACTTCGGTGAGTCTCCGTCAGACGCGTTCGCCTCGGGCGGTGTTTTGATTTCGAGGGTATGGCGGGATTGTTTCGTAAGTATAGTAGTGAAGACTATCGTCACGTGTTCGTTTGAGACTTAGAAGGAACATTCGACGAATGTTTCTAAGGGGAAGAATGTTATACCGTAGTTCGAGGTATGTATGCGAGGGCGTGCGTGCGAGAATCTGACGAAAGATTGGAAAGGAAGAAAGAGGCGATTTTTCCACGGAAAAGTTTCCGGTTTTGTGAAGGAAAAGGTTCGTTTTGGGAATTGGATTCCAGATTTGGTATTCGGACTTCTGGAATATTAGAGAATTATGGAATTTTATTTTGAAAATGGTCACGTGGGCCCGCGGAGAAATTCTGATTTTGTGGGGCGCTTTGATTTTGAGATTTTGGCGTTTTGGATATTTTGGAAGACGAAATATTTTGGGCGAATCGAGCGACACGTGTCACCCCATGGCACCTTTGGTAGAAATATGTTTGTCACAACACCGGTTAAGTCGTTTTTACCGAAGCGTTTCATGACTTTCGTAGGGAATTTCGGCTATGTCATTAAGTATTTTTGCGGATTTTTCCGAGAGCGAACATTTTGGACCAGCGGAGGGTGGCATGTGTCACCTCGCATTGGAAGCAGTGGGCGGCCTGATGGGCGATTGGGAAGGCTTTGTGAGATATTTTTGGTAGATATTTTGTGTGCAAGTTGGCTAGGTACACATGGGTGAATCTTGGCCTACACTTGCCTAACACTTGGCTAGATCTTGGCCGTTGGTTGGCCTTGGCTTGTGCTATAAATACCCTCCCTTGGAAGACTAATTCATTCACAAATTGCCTAAGTCTTGAAACTTCTTCCTTCCCAGTGTGGTGTCTTGGCGAGAGCCCCTCCTCCCCTGGCCGAGAGTCTCCCTAGTGGGGTAGAGGTAGACACCCACTCCTGAGGTGCTAGCAGTGGGTACCCCTGCCTAGTTGCTTTCGTATAATACCAGCTGTGGTATGAAATACTCTCAGTATTGTTATAATGCCCAAATTACCTTAGCCTATACCTTGTTGTATTCTAAGGTTATACCTATCTGAAAGCCAGAAAATACTATTATACTTCCCGTCACAAAACCGTAACCCTAGGAAAATCTCCATAGTCAGTTGGAGTATTGTGTAGAAGTTGGTTAGAAGCTTAAGGGTGGTTTAAAGCGGGTTGGGCGCTTCGAGTTGGAGCTAAGCGATTGCCCGGGATCGACTTTATACTTGGATAATTATGGGCTTATCGAGGTAATTATCTTGTCCCTATTGTAATTGGATATTACATGTAGGAGTATATAGTTGAAGTATACTATATATATATAACTGAACATAGCTTGTGGCAATGTCCTTGGACTTAAGCCTGAAGAACTGAACTGTAATTACATGGTATCAGATGAGACTTGTAGTAGTAGCAGTGGAGTAGAATTGTACGTTAGGGTTAGATGTATAAACCCACTGGTTGGCTTGGTAGCGCCTCGATAGAGGAGGAGATTTCTGTTGCGGGGAGGTCTTTTAGAATTTTACGTAGAAGTTCTACGATGAGACCTAAATGTTAATAAGCGCTGTGGCCTTATAGGTGGATGTACTACGTGTGGCGCGATCTACGTGGCTTAAGGAGTAGCCGACTTGAGGTACTCGGAGCATTTTGCTATTAGTCGATAATCGTCGCGAGGTATGTGAACCTCTTCTATCTCTAGCATGATATGTGTGAACTATGTAGTACGGTAGGCGCATACGCTAAATGTATTCGATGGGTTTAAAACATAAAGTGTTATAACGGCTTTATGGGAAGTTGGTTATAACGACTTTATGTAGATAAGAAAACACTTTGTGGTCTTTAAAAGGTAAATGATTTGTTTATAAGCGGCTTGATGTGTGATTATAAAGAACTTGAAGTATTTCAAAAGATTTCAAATCGTTTTGAAAGAGATGTAATACTTGGTTTTGAGAACTTAAGAGTTATACTAGCTTTATGGGAAGTTAGGTATAACGCTTAAGAACGTTTTCTTGATTTTGGAAATCGGGATGTGTATCGACAAACCATCGCGGCGTTAATAAAGGAAATGTTTTGAACAATTAAGTATTATTAAAACGAGAAACTTCCATCTGCATAGAAGCTAAGATGAGACAAAATGATATTTCCTAGATCATGGTCTTTGTAATAAAGATTGTTATAAACAAGAATATCCTACTCACATATAAGGCTTATGTTTCTCAGTTGTTTAAAGAGAATTATATTCTTAAATGAATAAGACTATGAGCTGAAACCTTTCTAAAATAAGAAACGTGAACATTTGAAATTAGGCAAACTTGGGCGTTTGGAAAATAATGTTGTTACTTGATTTTACAAAGGTAAGAGTTTTGGTTTTCTTAAAAGGATACCACTCTATTTTATACTACGGGTATTGTGTGACTTATGTGAAAGAAGCAGATCTTTTTTAGATTTTAATGTGTGAAGTACTTTGGGGATAGATACGAACTTGTTGGTAGAAAGTACCTTGTGTGAATAACTTGATTGTATTGGTTTGTGATAGCCTTGTAATACTTTCTTGTTGCTTTGATAAGTAAAAGTGTTAGGATGCTCGTGTGTTAGTATCTTGTGATGTTTGTGTAAGGGGTTTCCTTGATTGTGCTTATTAACTATCGATCGTTATGATAGTATTGTGGCATTCATCTCTTGAGATGATTAGGGGTTAAGCGCCTCCGTCGCGGGTAGACTCGGTGATGCAGGACCGTGATTCGAGAATACCTCATGCGGTCACGGGGCCTATGCGAGCTACGAGTTCGAGGTTAGTGTCGTCCTTTATGGGCATGCGGTCCTTGTGGCGTGCGGTGCGAAGTCGGGGCGATGCCGGGAGTAGCTACCCTCGATGCGGGAATACCATGCGGGCGATGAGATTGGCCTATCACGAGTGCGGAAGTTCGAGACTAGACGCGCACATTAGATCTGCGGGCAAGTGGCCGGCTTTGATCACGTGGCGATGCAGACAGATCTTATAATCTGATTTATGATCTTGTTGGTACGGTGAGTGTTAGTAGTCGGCTATGCCTTCGTACTTACCCTGTACAGTTTTATTAGGACACAGGTGGGACCTGGTGTTCATATGTATTCCTTGGTGCTTGTATATCATAAACTGCCGGCAGTGAGGAAGGTATTCCACGGGCACGATTGATGTTGTGGGCGTGAGACCCATTGTTAAATTGAGTGATGACTTGAGGGTGTGAGTCCCTGACTTGACATGACTGCTTATTTATGGTGAACTGTAGTTTGGTTATCATACATGTCTCCTGCTTTGTATAGACTACTATGATTTCATTCTGATTTATTTTAGTTTCACATACTAAACTGTTGTGCGACCTCCTTGGGCGTTGCTCATGCCGCGAGTTGAGGTACATCGTCGTTGATCCTAGCTCTGAGTCCTGATTCGTTTGGGAAGCTCCGTTTCTCCGGAGGCTTATCAGTGGTATAGTCCCCTGTCGTAGTAAGTGTTTACATTCAGGGGTTTGGCGGGGCCCTGTCCCGCCATTGTGGTCGTATCATTCTTAGAGGTCTGTAGTACTGTTGTGGGCAGGGTTGGTAAAAAGGATTAAGCTGTTCATTTGTAAAAGAGTTGATGGTTATATATATGCCGAAAGGCAAGTTTTCACAGATTATTGTTTTATATTTACATTATCTCGTATGTTGTTTTATGTTCGTGACATACGATGTTGTGTCACTAGGGTGCGGGGTAAGGCACGATCACGCCCAGTTTGGGTCGTGACACGGTATTAGCTAGAGTTGTGGCGAATCTGAGGATAAGTGGATCGGCGATTCCGGCTCAGTCAGCCCGGCACGGCCGCAGTACACGAGGCGTATAGTTTGAGGCTACGAGATTTCTTGAGTTGTAGCCCGCGAGTTTTACGTCGAGGTCGGAGGATGATCCGCATGAGTTCATCCGTCGACTCAGAGGATCATGCGGTGATCAAGGCCTCGAGACAGAGTACGTGACCTTCGGCAGACGGCCGCGTGCGTGATACCGCGGCCGATTGGTTTGATTCGTGGAGTTATCGGGAGAGCACGCGTCCCCGCCTACTGGGATGAGTTCTCGGAGGCTTTCTCGCTCACTTCTTGCCTCCACAGATGAGGAGGGCGCGGCCGATAGATTTTTACCCGAGGCGAGAGGACGCCTTGTCGGGGAGTACAATGTCGAGTTTGATTCATTGGCTCGATATGTCCAGCGTTAGTAGCGATTATGGAGGATAGGTGCACCGCTACGTCACCGGGCTAGATGACTATATGGCCGAGTCATGCGGGTGTTTCTCTCACCGGGTATGGACATTACCGCACGCAGCTCATGCTCTTGGATGTGAGGCGTAGAGGCCGCGGGTTGACAGCAAGAAGCAGAAGACCAGACGGCAGGTCTTTGGTAGCTATCGTGGTGGCGGCCTCGGCGAGCTAGATTGGGTGCACCACACCCGGCTGAGCACTCCCGCACCGTCCTCAAGGCACCAGATATTCGAGGGCGCACCAGGGCCCCGTGACTTCGAGACGTCGAGCGGCGAAGATCGCCGACGGGGACCACCCCTCGGTGTGGCCGTCGGCAGATCCCACCGGGAGTTGTGGTGCTACGAGCTTGTTTCAATTGTGGCCAGCAGGTCACTATCGAGGCTGTCAGGCGGGCGGCGATGGTGAAGTCACCCTACGAGTTCTTCGCCGGTCTTCTTCATCCCCGACAGATTACTCGCCCGAGGGCAAGGTACTCGTGGACCAGGTCGCGGCAGAGGTCGTGGCGCGGTCCCGATTCTAGCGGTCCTCGAACCGCATTTATGCTTTGTCCACCGACAGATCGTGAGGCCTCACCGATGTCGCCACGTACCTTATCGGTTCGGGTTTGATGTGTATGCTTTGATAGATCCGGTTCTACTGGTCCTATATATCTCCCCTTGTTGCTAGTAGGATAGGGATAGAGCACGAGTCCATATACCCTTTTCAAGGTAGCTACGCGATGGGTGATTGGTGGTAGCTCGGCGGGTATATAGAGCTTGTCTGTGACCATTTACGTCATCGGACCTAGCCGACTTGATAGAGTTGAGATGATTGACCGACGTGATCACGGGATGGATTGGCTAGCCTTCTGCTACGCCAATGTAGACCGCAGAGAGTAGTACGGTTCCGATTTCTGAGAGCGGTTGTTGAGTGGGAGCACGCAGACGCCGGTGGTAGGTTTATTTCTACCTCGAGGCTAGGAAGATGTGCGGAGCGGGTATATCTACCATCTCGTTCGTGTTTGATAATCAAGTCGCGCACCAGATTTTCCGTCGATTCCAGAGTCGAGAGTTCCCGCACGTGTTTCGGCACGACTCCGGGTATCCTCACGAGAGGAGATTGAGTTTTGTATTGACATTTTGCGGACAGTTCCGCTTATTTCCATTCCGCCATACGTAATGGCACTGCCGAAGTTGAGAGAGTGAAGGATCACTTAGAGATTTCTTTGGAGAAGGGCTTCATCGGCCTAGTGTTTCTCCCTGGGAGCGCCGGTATTGTTCGTGAAGAAGAAGGGCGACGCTGCGCATGTATGTTGATCTGACGGTGAACAAGGTGACCATTAAGAATGATACCCTCTTCCCGTGATTGATGATTTGTTCGACCCGATTCTGAGTGCGAGATGCTTCTCGAAGATTGATCTACGGGCTATCATCAGGTGGGAGTCGAGAGTGGATGTCCCAGATTGCATTCGGGACTGTGTACGCATTATGAGTTGAGGTCATGTATTTTTGGGTTGACGATGCTCGTGGTATTCATGGATTTGATGAACCGAGTGTTCAAACCATTTTGGACACGTTTGTGATAGTGTTCATTGATGATATCTTGGTTTATTCGCTCGGAGCGAGGCACGCGAGCATTTGAGAATGTGGCCGGCGGTTCTCCAGACCAGCGATTGACGCCAAGTTTTCCAAATGTGAGTTTTGGTTGACTTGATGGCGTTTCTTGGGCATATTGCCGGGTGATGGCATTCAGTGGATACGCCAAGATCGAAGCGATCAGGACTTGGCCTAGACCTACTACTCCGGCGAGGTTCGCGATTTTACGGGCCTTGCAGGATATTATCGGCGGTTCGTGGAGAAGTTTGCTTTATCTTCGCACCATTGACTAGGTGACTCGGCAGCCAAGTTTGATGGACTGATGCTTGTGAGCGGGGTTTCGATTCTTTGAAAGAGATCTTGACGACCTCCCGTTCTTACTCTTCCGGAGGGTCGGATGGTTATGTCGTGTATTGCGTCGTCGAGCATCGGTTGGGATGTGTTGATGCAGCATGGCGGGTTATAGCATATCGTCCCGACGGAAGAAACACGAGAGGAACTACCCCACCCATGATTTGGAGTTGGCGGTGTGATTCACGCTTTGAAGATCGGAGGCACTATTTGTATGGGCTCACGTGGATATTTTTACAGACCACAAGAGCCTCCGATATCTTCATCCAGAGGAGCTGAACTTACGGCCGAGACAAGTGGTTAGAGTTGCTTAAGGATTACGATGTTGATATCTGTACCACCCGGGAAGGCCAATGTGGCGGATGCTCTTGTTGTAGGTCGATGGGGAGCCTATCGGATGTGCGGCTAGAGAGGAGGGCATGGTTCGTGATTTGCATCGATTAGCGAGCCTTGGTGTCCGTTTGATTGATTACGATAGCTGGGTTAGAGTTCGTGAGGTTGCCGAGTCTTCCATCGTCGAGGAGGTGAAGAGGCAACGATTCGAGGATCCGGCTTTGATTCGATATCGCGATACGACTCCGTGAGGGCAAGGGTCCTGAGGTAGCACCTAATGGGGTGCTAAGGTTTGAGGGCGTTGTGTGTTCCGGATGTTTGAGGACTTGGCAGTTCTTGGGGAAGCACACGGTAGCGTTACTCCATCCGGGGTCGACCAAGATGTACCACGACCTTAGATCTGTGTATTGGTGGGATGGCTTGAAGAGGGACATTGCAGAGTTCGTAGCTCAGTGCCCGTGTTGTCAGCAGGTGAAGGTAGAGCACCAGAGGCCTGGTGGTTTGTTACAGACGATAGAGATCCCGACTTGGAAGTGGGAGGTGATCAACATGGACTTCATCACAGGATTACCTCACACTCAGAGGAGACATGATTCTATTTGGGTTATCGTCGACGGTCGAAAATCAGCCCACTTTCTTCCCGTCGGGGCGACTTTTGGTGAGGATTATGCGGACTTTACATCCGAGAGGTCGTCGATCGCATGAGTCCCTATTTCGATCATATCGCATGCAGGAGCCCGCTTACGGCTAACTCGGAGGTCTTTCGAGAGGTTTAGGGGACGCAGTGAGCTCGAGTCTGCATTCCATCCACGCATGCACGACAAGCCGATGGCGCACTATCCGCACTTCGAGGATATGTTTGCGAGCTGTGTTATCGACTTCGTGGTAGCCGGGAGGATCATTTGCCTCTAGTTGAGTTTGCATACAATAATAGCTACCACTCCAAGATTCGGATGGCGCCTTGAGGCCTTGTATGGGAGGAAGTGCAGACGCCTATAGGTTGGTTCGATGTGGGCGAGGTGCAACTAGTGGGACCAGATTTGGTGCGCAGCGGTGGATAAGGTGAAGCTTATCCGAGAGCGGCTATCGATACCGTAGTCGATGTAAGTCGTATGCAGATCATCGTCGTCGCATCTTGAGTTCGAGGTTCATGATTGGGTTTTCCTAAAGGTGCCACCCATGAAGGTGTGATGAGATTCGGGAAGAAGGGGAAACTCACCCAGTACATTGGGCCGTTTCGCATTGTCGCAGGTAGGCAAGGTTGCCTACGAGTTGGATCTGTCGTCCGATCTAGAGGCGATGCATCCGGTGTTTCACGATCTATCTTTGAGGAGATGTATCGGGATCCATCTAGGGTACACCCGATTGACGATGTCAGTGTGACCGAGGGGTTATCGTATGAGGAGATTCCATAGCGATAGTCGATCGTCGGGTTAGCGTCTGCGGACGAAGGATGTGGCTTCCACAAAGTCTTGTGGTGGAACGAGCTTAGGAGGAGATGGCGTGGGAAGGCGAGGAGGACGTGAGGCGAGGTATCCTCACCTATTCCCCACACCTCCGGTAATTCACTTTCCTACTTGTAAATTTTCGTTATCGTTTTGCCTAAGTGTTGTTTTGTGGCGTGTGTGGCTTTTGCAAACCGTTAAGTTATGAAGAACCTTATCGTTATCTGTCTTGGGAAGGAACATTCGACGAATGTTTCTGGAGAGGAGAATGTTATACCCCGTATTTCCAGAGTATGTACGTAAGGGAATACGTACAAAAAGTTTGGCCTTAAAGTTAGGCTTGGACGTTTTTTTTGGGCACAACTCACAAAGCAAATAGTTTTCCGACGAAACGTTTCCACAGCTTTCGTAGGGTAAATTCCGGCTATGCCATTTCTAATTTTTGTGGATTTTTCCGAGAGACGAAACATTTTGGACCAACGGGAGGGCGACACTTGTCACCCTCTAATTGATGGATGTGAGGCGTTCTTAGGGCCGAATGGATGGTCAATTTTGTCAAGTAGTTGGTAGGATATTTTGTGTGCAAGTTGGCTAGGTACACTTGCCCTAATCTTGGCCTTACACTTGCCTAGCACTTGGCTACATCTTGGCCCTTGGTTGGCCATCCCTTGACCTATAAATACCCCTCTTGAGATGAAGAGTTCTTCATCCACAAAAGCTTCCAAGTCTAAAAATCCTCTCCTCTCCCTTTGTAGCCTTTTCGTCCAAACACCCCCCCCCCTCCCCTTTTGAAGTTTGGCCGAGGGCCCCCCCCTAGCCTAGCCAAAATCTACCCCCTCCCTTGGTAGAAAAGTTGTCTTCTAGTATTGTTATAATGCCCAAAATACCCTAGCTCAAATCCCTTAGTACTTAGTAGAAGTTGTGAAGAACTTCTAAGGTTTCCTTGGAGCATACAACTTAGGAGCAAAACCTTGCTCAGGCGCGACTTTATCTAGGATATTATTGGGCTTACCGAGGTAACTAATCCTAACCCTCTTTTGAATTAGAGATTACATACTGTAGTAGTATAAGAATAAGTATTAGATACTTAGAAGAATATTGCAGAATAGAATTGAACTGTTATCACAGTAGAAGGGTTTAAAAGAAGAAGAATCAAATCAGATTTACATAGAATGTTTTCACGATGACTTGAGTAGCTCACGGGTAGGGAAGACGCCCAATTTTCCGTAGGATATAGAACCCTCTGTTTAGAATCTGTACAAAGTAGTGCAACGTTGATAGGCGTGTCGACTATTATAGGTGATTCTGCGCGACACATATTCAACTTGGCGGTGGTTTTCACGAGAAGGTATGTGATTCTTCCTAAAGCATGATATTTTACAATATATATATAGTACAGACGCATACGTGTTAAGCGAATAATAACTACGGCAATGTCTTTGACTTAAGCTGAATAATACTTACTAATGCCTCACGGCTTAAGCACGAATAATACTTACGTGAATGCCTCACGCTTAAGCTTTGAATAATAAAGAACTGAAAGCATTTCAAAAGAATCTTGAATCATTTTTAATGTAAGAGAACTAATTGGTTTTAAAATGAAGCTTAAGAGTTATACTAGCTTTATGAGAAGTTAAGTATAACCACTTAAGAATGATAAAAGAAACAGTTTGCCTATGTGTTTATAATGACTTATATTGAATTGTGAAAGAATAATAAGATGGTTTGATAAGTAGACATGATATGATGCTATGTGTTAGTGTCTTGTAACGTTTGTATAAGAGAGTATTCTTGTTGTGCTTATGTTGTTTAAAGATAAGTTGTTATGTTAGTGTACTATCACTCACCTCTTGACATATTACAGGGGTTAAGCGCCTCCGACGGGGTAGACTCAGTGATGCAGGACCATGATTCGAGAATACCTCATGCGGGTCCAAGGGACCTATGCGGAGCTCCGGGAGTTCCAGGTTTGTGATGCAGGGTTATTCCTCGGGCGGTCTCTGTGGCCATGCGGACTACGAGTCGGGGCGATGGCGAGGAGTAGCCCTCGATGCGGGTTATGTACCCTATTCGGGCCTATCTGAGTGGCCCACGCGACTACGGAGTCGAGATTAGGCTTGCATGGTGATACTACGCAATTGGCCCCGCTCGATCATTCGCAGCCTAGAAAAGACCTCTTCTGCTTTACCTATTGTTGCTCTTGTTTATGATGTGGCACTATGCAGTCCCTCGTTGTTACATACATACTTGCAAAACTGATTTTAAAATGATATGTTTTCATTTAAGTATTTTACTGTTTCATATACTTAGTACCTGTTGTACTGACCTCCTTCGGGGGGCTGCGTTCATGCCGCAGGTAAGGGCAAGCAGGTGCTAGATCCACATCCTTAGGATCTACGTTGGTGTCGAGCTCCATCCTTTCCGAGGCTCTACTTTTGGGTATGATCTCCTGTTGTAGATAGTTTTGTCTGATCGGGGTATGGCGGCCCCGTCCCGCCATAGTTGTATATTTCCTTAGAGGTCTGTAGTCATGTTGTACAGTATCGGATGTAACTGCTAAACCATGTTTATATATATATGCCGAAAGGCGACGTTTTCTCACATAAACTGTGTCTTGTTTTATAAACTGTTTCATGTCTTGTTTTATATTTCCGCTGATTACTCTGATGTATGACTACTTGGGTGCCCCGGTAAGGCACCAGTCACGGGCCCCGGAATGGGTCGTGACAGACTCGATAGGAATCGTATGGAATACATGTCTCGGCCCATCTCATGGGACTCGATAGGAATCGTACATGTCTCGGCCCATTTCATGGGACTCGATAGGAATCGTACATGTCTCGGCCTATCTCATGGGACTCGATAGGAATCGTATGGAATACATGTCTCGGCCCATCTCATGGGACTCGATAGGAATCGTATGGAATACATGTCTCGGCCCATCTCATGGGACTCGATAGGAATCATACATGTCTCGGCCCATCTCATGGGACTCGATAGGAATCGTACATGTCTCGGCCCATCTCATGGGACTCGATAGGAATCGTATGGAATACATTCCCGGTTCATCCCATGAATGCGGTGTCGTGTGAAATACATTCCCGGTTCATCCCATGAACGCGGTATAGAATTGACCATAACATTTAAACGCTCTTTTAAGACAGATTAAGATAATACCATGCTTTCCTTTTAAATCAATTAAGGCAATATTATGCCCTCCTTTTTAAAACCAAAACACTTTCCTTTTTAAAGTCAAGTAACAACATTCTTTTCCAAAAGTTCAAGCTGCCTAATTTCAAATACTCAAGCCTTTTAGTTTCGAAAGATTTCACAGTTCATAGTCTTAATCACTTATTAACGTAATTCCCTTTTAAAACAATTTGAGTAACATATGCCTTATGTGTGAGTAGGTTATTCTTGTTTATAACAATCTTATTAAAGCAGCCATGATCTAGGAAATGTAATACAATTTTGTCTTATCTTAGCTTCTATGCAGATGGAGGTTTCTACTGGTTTTAATTTATTTATTTGTCAATACATTTTCCTTTATTAACGCTGCAGTGGTTCGTCCGATACTTATTCTCATTTCCGAAATCAGTAAAACATTATTCTTTAAAAACCAAGTACTCATTACTCACGAATGAGGTTTCACACTTTTCATATCAATTCAATTAAGTCAAGTCTCTTATCTTTTAAGATCAAGTCTCTTAACTTTTAAAATCAATAAACCATTCTTTTTATCTCTCTTAAGTCGTTATACCTAACTTCCCATAAAGCTAGTATAACTCTTAAACTTTCAAAAACGATTCTTAATTCTTTTGAAATACTTCAAGATTCTTATTATTTAAAACTCAAGTCATAAGACATAGAAGTAAAACCACGTTCAGTTAACACACGTACGTCTACCGTACTATATATAAATTCTTTTTTTTAAAATATCATGCTCAAGAGGATAGGAAGAATCACATACCTCGCGACGATTACCGACAATTAGCAAAACGCTCCACATTACTGTAACCCTGCTAGCCTTTTCCACCATTCGAGTAGAATACGCTACTCGCAGTACTTCAACCTATAAAGGCCATATACGTCTATCAACGTCTAGACTACTCTGTAGAATATTCTAAGCAGGGGGTTCTCTATTCTACGAAAAATCGGGCAGCACTTCCCTACCCGTTAAACTACACAAGTCTACTGTAAATACAGTCCTATGTAAGTACAGTTCAATCTTCTTCTTTAATATTCATCTGATGCGATTTCAATTCAATTCTCTTCTCTTATACCATCCTTCTATATATCTTATACTCATTTCTATACTACTACAGTATGTAATTTCCAATTACAATAGAAGGACAAGAGAATTTACCTCGATAAGCCCAAAATTATCCAAGTTTTAATGTCGATCCTGAGCAACGTTTAGCTCCTACTCTGGGCGCTCCAACCCGCTCCAAACAACCCTTAGAAGTTCTACGCAACTTCTTCTTAACACTTCAACTAATTAAGAAGATTTTCCTTAGGGTTTCATTTTGTGACTGAAGGGAAGTATAGTAGTATTTCTGGGCTTTTAGTATAGGGGTAACTTTGGAATACTACAAGGTATTTGGGCCAAGGTATTTTGGAATAGTAACAATACTTGGAGGATACTTTTTGTCACGACCCGTTCCGGGGCCCGTGACTGGTGCCTTACCCGGGAACCCAAGTAGTCATACATCAGAGTAATCAGTGGAATATAAAAACAAGACAGGAAACAATATGAAAAGAGAAACAGTTTATCTGAGAAAAAGTTGCCTTTCGGCATATATATATATCCAAAGTTTGGCAGTTACATCCCAACTGTACAATAGGACTACAGACCTCTAAGGAAGTAAACAACTATGGCGGGACAGGGCCCCGCCATACCCTGAATGTACATATATCTACGACACCAGGGAGAACCATACCAAAAGTCGAGCCTCCGGAGAAGATGGAGCTCCTGACACCAAAGTAGAGATCCTAAGGATGCGGATCTAGCACCTGCTTTCCCTTACCTGCGGCATGAACGCAGCCCCCCGAAGGAGGTCAGTACAACAGGTACCAAGTATGTGAAACTGTAAAGTACTGAAGTAAAATCAAAGTATTTAAAACCATTTGCAAATACAACCAGTTCAACTGCACATAGTGCCACAACATAAACAAGAGCACAATAGATATAATGTAACTGGTCTTTTCTAGGCCGCTAATGATCGAAGCAAGGCCAATCGCCCATAGTATCATTATGCGTGCCTAATCCTAGACTTCCCGCAGTCCGCATAGGTCACACACAGACCCGCATGAGGTATTCCTCGCATCGGGGGTAGCTAACCCCGGTACCCTCCTGGACTCCCGCAGTCCGCATAGTCACATAGACCGCATAGTCACACAGACCGCATAAGGCACTCCTCGCATCGGGATAATACACCCGGAATGATCAATCCTGGAACTCCCGCAGCTCCGCATAGTCACATAGACCGCATAGGCCGTATAGACCCGCATCAAGGGTGGCAAGCCCTCGGTATAACAAGTCAAGGGGGTATGTGATATAATAACAGTACAACGGTCTTAACGTTTAACAACGTAAGCACAACAAGGGAACCCCCTTTACACAAACGTTACAAGACACTAACACACGTAGCATCATAATATGTCTACTTATCAAACAATCTTACTACACTTTACAGAAATCAATACAAGGCTTTTATAAACAATAAGTAAACAGTTCCTTTTATCTTTCTTAAGTTGTTATACCTAACTTCCCATAAAGCTAGTATAACTCTTAAGCTTTTTGTTTAAAAACCAAGTGTCACTCTTCTGTTAAAAATGATTCATAATTCTTTTGAAATACTTCAAGATTCTTATTATTTAGACTCAAGTCAAAAGACGTCAAGTAAAACCATGTTCAATTAACAAACGTACGTCTACCGTACTATATATATACTTTAAAATATCATGCTCAAGAGGATAGGAAGAATCACATACCTCCTTGGCGAAATCCACCTGCCAAGTCGAATATGTCGCGCGCAGAGTATGAACCTATAATAGGAAAGTACGTCTATCAACGTCTAGACTACTCTGAAGAATGTTCTAAGCAGAGGGTTCTCTATTCTACGGAAAATTGGGCAGCATTTCCCTACCCGTCAAACTACTCAAGTCTACTGTAGATACAGTCCTATGTAAGTACAGTTCAATTCTTCTTCTTTTATACCCTTCTACTGTGATTACAGTTCAATTCTATTCTTTAATATCCTTCTATATCTTATACTCAAATCTTAACTATTCTTATATGTAATCTCAAATTACAATAGAAGGACAAAAGTGTTTACCTCGATAAGCCCAAAATTATCCAAGTTAAATGTCGATCCTGAGCGAGGTTTAGCTCCTAATTTGCACGCTCTGATAGCCCCAAGAAACCCTTAGAAGTTCTACACAACTTCTACTCAAATACTATAAGGGATTTTGGGCTAGGGTATTTTGGAATAGTAACTATACTAGAAGGCAACTTTCTACAAAAGTGGGGGGGTTTCTCGGCCGAAGCCTACTAGGAAGGGGGGAGGGAGTTGGGACGAGAAAGCAACTAAGGGGGAGGGATTTTTTTGAGACTTAGAGAAGTGTGGAGTGGATGAAGAAGTCTTCACTCAAGGGGGGTATTTATAGAGCCCTCAAAGGCCAAGATTAAAACAAATGGAGGGTTGGGATTATGATCCAAGGGAAAGATGAGGTCTTCCAACCAAGTGTCTCCCACAACATTTGGACATATGTCCACCACAATATTGGAACACATGCCCACCACAACAATGAGCCATGTGGACTCCACTATCACACCAAAACCGTCCAAGCCTCACCTACTCCCACTCACACAAAATCAACTTGCAAGACTTGACCAATTGACTTGTCCACTAGCCTCACCCAAATCGTCCAACCTAAGCCAACTAAGGGTGACACATGTCGCCCTCCCATTGGCCCAAAATATTTCGTCTCTCGGAAAAATCCGCAATCGGTTAAAATATTAAAAACGTAGAATTCCCTTCACAAGGTTCAGAATCTTTTTCGTCGAAAGCTTAAAATTTCATTCTTAACCTAATTAGGGTTTGTACAAACGTACGTACGTCCTCACGTATACACTCCGGAAATACGGGGTATAACATTCTCCCCTCCTTAGAAACATTTGTCCCGAATGTTCCTTCTCAAGACTGATAACGATAAAGTTCCTCATAACGTAAACAGTTTACAAATGCCACACATGGCCACAATACAACACTTAAGCATATATGGTAATTGAAATCAACAAGTAGGAAAGTAAGTTACCTGGAGGTATGGGGAATAGGTGAGGATACTTCCGCCTCGTATCTCCTCGACTTCCCACGTCATCTCCTCTCTCGACCTCGTTCGCCCGCAGACTTTGACGGAAGCCACGTCCTTGGTCCGCAGACGCCTAACCTGACGATCGATTATCGCTATGAGAATCTCCTCATACGATAACCCCTCGGTCACCTGGACATCGTCAATCGGGTGTACCCTAGATGGATCCCCGATACATCTCCTCAGCATAGAAACATGAAACACCGGATGCACTGCCTCCAGATCGGACGGCAGATCCAACTCATAGGCAACCTTGCCTACCTGCGGACAATCGACACGGCCCGATGTACGCGGTGAGTTTCCTTTCTTCCGAATCTCGTCATACCGCCATGGGTGACATCTTGAGAAAACCCAATCATCAACCTCGAACTCCGGATCCGGCGATGATGCGCATATGACTTCTTTCGACTACGAGGTGTCGAGAATCGCTCTGGATAAGCTTCACCTTATCCGGCTGCTGTATGTCAGTGCGGTCCCACTAACTGCACCTCGCCTACATCAAACCAGCCTATCGGCGATCTACACTTCCTCCCATACAAGGCCTCATAAGGCGCCATCGAATCTTGGGTGGTAGCTATTATTATAAGCAAACTCAACTAGAGGCAAATGATCCTCCCGGCTACCCACGAAGTCAATAACACAGCTCGCGGCATATCCTCGAGTGCGGATAGTGCGCTCTGCTGTCGTGCATGAGGATGGAATGCGATACTCGAGCTCACTGCGTCCTAAACCATACGGAAAGACCTCCGGAAGTTAGCCGTAAATTGGGCTCCTGCATGCGATATGATAGAAATAGGGACCCGTGCGATCGGCGATCTCTCGGATGTAAAGTCTGGCATAATCCTCAGCCGAAAAAGTCATCCTGACGGGAAGAAAGTGGGCTGATTTCGTCAGCCTGTCGACGATAACCCAGATAGAATCATGCTTCCTCTGAGTGCGAGGTAACTCTGTGATGAAGTCCATGTTGATCACCTCCCACTTCCAGGTCGGGATCTCTATCGTCTGCAACAAACCACCAGGCCTCTGGTGCTCTACCTTCACCTGTTGACAACACGGGCACTGAGCCACAAACTCTGCAACGTCCCTCTTCAAGCCATCCCACCAATACAAAGATCTGAGGTCGTGGTACATCTTGGTCGACCCCAGATGGATAGAGTAACGTGCGTTGTGTGCTTCCCCTAGAACCTGCTGCCGAAGTCCTGCAATATCCAGAACACACAACCTGCCCTCGAACCTTAGCACCCCATCAGGTGCTATCTCAAAAGGACCCTTCCCCTCACGAAGAGCCGTATCACGGTACCGCGTCAAAACCGGATCCTCAAACTGTTGCCTCTTCACCTCCTCGACGATGGAAGACTCGGCAACCTCTCGAACTCGGACCCCACTGCTATCAGAATCAATCAATCGGACTCCAAGGCTCGCTAACTGATGCAAATCGCGAACCATGCCCCTTCTCTCTGGCTGCACATCTGATAGACTCCACATCGACTTACGACTAAGGGCATCTGCCACACCATTGGCCTTCCCTGGGTGGTACAGGATGTCGACATCGTAATCCTTGAGTAACTCTAACCACCATCTCTGTCGTAAGTTCAGCTCCCTCTGGCTGAAGATATACTGGAGGCTTTGTGGTCTGTATAAATATCCACATGAACTCCGTACAAATAGTGCCTCCAGATCTTCAAGGCGTGAATCACCGCTGCCAACTCCAAATCATGGATGGGGTAGTTCCTCTCATGCTTCTTAAGCTGTCGGGATGCGTACACTATAATCTTGCCCTGCTGCATCAACACACATCCCAACCCGATGCCTGACGCATCACAATACACGACATAGCCGTCTGGACCCTCTGGATGAGTAAGAGCAGGCGATCGTCGATCTCCTTCAAGAGCGGAAACCACGCTCACAAGCATCGATCCCGAAACTTAGCTGCCTTCTGAGTCATCCTAGTCAATGGTGCAGAGATAGAAGCAAACTTCTCCACGAACCGCCGATAATAACCTGCAAGGCCCAGAAAATTGCGCACCTCTGTCGGAGTAGTAGGTCTAGGCCAACTTCTGACTGCCTCCATCTTGGCCGTATCCACCTGAATATCATTAGCCCCGACAATATGCCCAAGAAAAGCCACCGAAGTCAACCAGAACTCACACTTCGAAAACTTGGCGTACAACTGCTGGTCCTGGAGAACTCTCAAAGATCGCCGAATGCCCGCATGCTCGCGCTTTCGGAGAGAGAATAAACCAAGATGTCATCGATGAATACTATCACAAACGTATCCAAAAATGGTTTGAACACTCGGTTCATCAAATCCATAAAAACTGCCGGAGCATTGGTCAAACCGAACGACATAACCCTGAACTCATAGTGTCCGTACCGGGTCTGGAATGCAGTCCTAGGGAAATCCGCCTCTCTGACTCGTACCTGATGATAGCCCGATCGCAGATCAATCTTGGAGAAACATCTCATACCCTGCAGCTGGTCGAACAAATCATCAATCCTGGGAAGGGGGTATCTGTTCTTAATAGTCACCCTATTCAGCTGCCTGTAATCCACACACATGCGCAGCGTCCCATCCTTCTTCTTCATGAACAATACCGGCGCTCCCCAGGGAGAAACACTAGGCCTGATGAAGCCCTTCTCCAGCAAATCTCTCAGCTGGTCCTTCAACTCTCTCAACTCGGCAGGTGTCATTCTGTATGGCGGAATGGAAATAGGCCGAGTGTGCAGCAAAGACATCGATACAAAACTCTATCTCCTCTCGGGAGGATACTCGAGGTCGTGCTGAAACACATCAGGAACTCTCGACTCATCGGGCGAAGATGCGTACCGCGACCTCGATGTCGAATACCCGAATGAGATGGTAGATGTACCCCTTCTGCACCATCTTCCTAGCCTTGAGGTAAGAAATAAACCTACCCCTCGGCGACACAGTGTTCCCCTCCCACTCAATAACCGGCTCCCCAGGAAACTGGAACCGTACCACTCTCTCCCTGCAATCTACACTGGCGTAGCAAGAAGCTAACCAATCCATGCCCATGATCACATCGAAATCGGTCATGTCCAACTCTATCAAGTCGGCTAGGTCCGACGATCGCATAAAGTCCGGGCAAGCCCTATATATCCGCCGAGCTACTACCGAATCACCCACTGGCGTAGCTACCTCAAAAGGGTCTATGGACTCAGGCTCTATCCCTATCCTACTAGCAATAAGGGGAGATATATAGGACAGAGTAGAACCCGGATCTATCAAGGCATACACATCGTAACCAACAACTGATAAAGTACCTGTGACGACGTCAGGCGACGCCTCCTGGTCCTGCCGGCTGGATAAGGCATAAATGCGGTTCTGAGGACCGCTAGAACTGGGACCCGCGCCACGACCTCTGCCGCAACCTGCTGGTCTATGAGTACCACGCCTCGGGCGAGTAGCGAAGGGATGAAGACCGACAGCGACCACTGGTGACCTCCCATCGGCGCCGCAGTGGCGGGCTCTCGCATAGTGACCCTGCTGGCCACAAGTATAGCAAACTCCCGAAATAGTACCACAACTCCCTGAATGGAATCTACCACATCGGACACACTGAGCGGACCTCGATCGGTTAGCACCCTTGCTACCCTGGAAGTCCGAAGTCCAGGGGCCCTGACCTACCCCCGAATACTCTGGCTGTACCGAAAATGATGTAGGAGTGCTCTGAGCTGGCTGTGGTGCAAATCTAGACGTCTGCTGAGGCCGTCCACCCCGAGAGCTACCAAAAGATCCGGCCGTCTTGGCCTTCTTCTGCTGCTGAAATCTGTCGACCCGTCGGTCTCTACGCTCCTCGCATCCAAGTGCATGAGCCTGAATGCGGGCAATGTCCATGCCCGGCTGAAGAGCCACACCTGAGCAAGACTCTGCCAGATAATCATCTAACCCAGTGACGTAGCGGTGCACTCGGTCCTCCATGTCTGCTACTAGTGCAGGGACATATCGAGCCAACGAATCGAACTCAATGTTGTACTCCCTAACGGTGCGCCTCTGCTCTCTCAAGATCAAAAACTTATCGGCGTGCCTCCTCATCTGCGGAGGCAAGAAGTGAGTGAGAAAAGCCTCGAGAACTTCGTCCCCAAATAGCCGAGGCGTGCTCTCCCGGGATAACTCCCATGAATCAAACCAATCATCGCGGTATCACGCAGCTATGTGAACCGAAGATCACGCCTCGGTCTCGACGCCTTGATCACTCGCGTGATCCTGCATGGGCGACGGATGAACTCCTGCGGATCATCCTCGTGCCTCGACCGTAGAACTCTGGCGGGCTACAACTCAGAAAATCCCGCAGTCCCAGGCTGTCCGATCTAGGGTGTACTACGGGTGCCACTGGAACTGCTGCGTCCAGCCTATCTCGTATGCGCCACGATCACGGCGATGGCGGGCCATCTCTCTCGTAACCCATCTCCTCTGCTCCGGTGTGGGGTGGAGGTGCAGTCTTGTGGTCTCATCGGCCCGCTGCTGCGGCTAAACCTGCTTGCGGTGGCGTCGTGGAACTCGCCGTCTCGGGTATAGGCGGGCACGAGCCTCGTGACTCTCGGTGTCTACTAGCGGCTCCTCGGCCTTGCTCTTTCGGGCGGGTTGCCTTACGTGGAGGCATAATCATTCTGAGAAAGGAATACGTTAGAGGGGTCCAACTTATAACACAGCTCTAAAGCACGATCTCAGAGTGAGAAGAATGGAAACCAATCCTAAATATCCTATAGCCTCCTGATTATTGGTATGGTGCACAACATACCGATAATCAAGACTCTACTAGATACGGTCTGTAGACACTTTCCGAGGATTAACTGCTCTGATACCACTTTTGTCACGACCCGTTCCGGGGCCCGTGACTGGTGCCTTACCCGGGCACCCAAGTAGTCATACATCAGAGTAATCAGCGGAATATAAAAACAAGACAGGAAACAATATGAAAAGAGAAACAGTTTATCTGAGAAAAAGTTGCCTTTCGGCATATATATATATCCAAAGTTTGGCAGTTACATCCCAACTGTACAATAGGACTACAGACCTCTAAGGAAGTAAACAACTATGGCGGGACAGGGCCCCGCCATACCCTGAATGTACATATATCTACGACACCAGGGAGAACCATACCAAAAGTCGAGCCTCCGGAGAAGATGGAGCTCCTGACACCAAAGTAGAGATCCTAAGGATGCGGATCTAGCACCTGTTTTCCCTTACCTGCGGCATGAACGCAGCCCCCCGAAGGAGGTCAGTACAACAGGTACCAAGTATGTGAAACTGTAAAGTACTGAAGTAAAATCAAAGTATTTAAAACCATTTGCAAATACAACCAGTTCAACTGCACATAGTGCCACAACATAAACAAGAGCACAATAGATATAATGTAACTGGTCTTTTCTAGGCCGCTAATGATCGAAGCAAGGCCAATCGCCCATAGTATCATTATGCGTGCCTAATCCTAGACTTCCGATCCGTATAGGTCACGCACGGACCGCATGAGGTATTCCTCGCGTGGGGTAGCTAACCCGATACTCTCCGGACTCGCGATCGCATAGTCACGTAGACCGCGTAGTCACACGCATCGCATAAGGCACTCCTCGCGCGTCGGGATAATACACCGGAATGATCAACTGGAACTCCGCGACTCCGCATAGTCACATAGACCGCATAGGCCGTATAGACCCGCATCAAGGGTGGCAAGTCCTCGGTATAACAAGTCAAGGGGGTATGTGATATAATAACAAGATCTGCGGTCTTAACGTTTAACAACGTAAGCACAACAAGGGAACCCCCTTTACACAAACGTTACAAGACACTAACACACGTAGCATCATAATATGTCTACTTATCAAACAATCTTACTACACTTTACAGAAATCAATACAAGGCTTTTATAAACAATAAGTAAACAGTTCCTTTTATCTTTCTTAAGTTGTTATACCTAACTTCCCATAAAGCTAGTATAACTCTTAAGCTTTTTGTTTAAAAACCAAGTGTCACTCTTCTGTTAAAAATGATTCATAATTCTTTTGAAATACTTCAAGATTCTTATTATTTAGACTCAAGTCAAAAGGCGTCAAGTAAAACCATGTTCGTTAACACGTATGCGTCTAGTACTATATATATATACTTTAAAATATCATGCTCAAGAGGATAGGAAGAATCACATACCTCCTTGGCGAAATCCACCTGCCAAGTCGAATATGTCGCGCGCAGAGTATGAACCTATAATAGGAAAGTACGTCTATCAACGTCTAGACTACTCTGAAGAATGTTCTAAGCAGAGGGTTCTCTATTCTACGGAAAATTGGGCAGCATTTCCCTACCCGTCAAACTACTCAAGTCTACTGTAGATACAGTCCTATGTAAGTACAGTTCAATTCTTCTTCTTTTATACCCTTCTACTGTGATTACAGTTCAATTCTATTCTTTAATATCCTTCTATATCTTATACTCAAATCTTAACTATTCTTATATGTAATCTCAAATTACAATAGAAGGACAAAAGTGTTTACCTCGATAAGCCCAAAATTATCCAAGTTAAATGTTGATCCTGAGCGAGGTTTAGCTCCTAATTTGCACGCTCCGATAGCCCCAAGAAACCCTTAGAAGTTCTACACAACTTCTACCCAAATACTATAAGGGATTTGGGGCTAGGGTATTTTGGAATAGTAACTATACTAGAAGGCAACTTTCTACAAAAGTGGGGGGGGTTTCTCGGCCGAAGCCTACTAGGAAGGGGGGAGGGAGTTGGGACGAGAAAGCAACTAAGGGGGAGGGATTTTTTTTGAGACTTAGAGAAGTGTGGAGTGGATGAAGAAGTCTTCACTCAAGGGGGGTATTTATAGAGCCCTCAAAGGCCAAGATTAAAACAAATGGAGGGTTGGGATTATGATCCAAGTGAAAGATGAGGTCTTCCAACCAAGTGTCTCCCACAACATTTGGACATATGTCCACCACAATATTGGAACACATGCCCACCACAACAATGAGCCATGTGGACTCCACTATCACACCAAAACCGTCCAAGCCTCACCTACTCCCACTCACACAAAATCAACTTGCAAGACTTGACCAATTGACTTGTCCACTAGCCTCACCCAAATCGTCCAACCTAAGCCAACTAAGGGTGACACATGTCGCCCTCCCATTGGCCCAAAATATTTCGTCTCTCGGAAAAATCCGCAATCGGTTAAAATATTAAAAACGTAGAATTCCCTTCACAAGGTTCGGAATCTTTTCCGTCGAAAGGTTACAATTTCATTCTTAACCTAATTAGGGTTTGTACAAACGTACGTACGTCCTCACGTACATACTCCGGAAATACGGGGTATAACACTTTTCTACCGGGGGGGGGGTGTGTTTTTACGAGAACAACTCTCAAGAGGGGGGGGTACTTTCGGCCAAGGCTTTCTCAAAGGGGGAGGGGTGCTCTTGGCCGAGAGCAACAAGAAGGGGGGGAGGATTTTCAAGACTTAGGAAATGTTTAAGGGATGAAGAAGTCTTCAACTCAAGGGGCGTATTTATAGGGAAATCAATGGCCAAGATTAAGACAAGTGGTGGGCAAGTGGAGGGTGAGGATTTGGACAAGTGTTGTGTGGGTCCCACTTACTCATCTACCACACAAATATCCTACCAAACATTGACCAAATGTTTTAGGCACAAAAAATGAAAAAAACGTGCAAGGAATTCGTCCACTTGACCGTCCACTTGAGGGTGACAAGTGTCGCCCTCTCGTTGGTCCAAAATATTTCATCTCTCGGAAAAATCCGCAAAAATAATAAATGTTGCAACCATAATTTTCCCTTCGCAAAGTTTGGAAAACGTTTCGTCGGAAAACAATTCTTTTCGTGGGTTGTGAACAAAATTTTCGTCCCTTGCCTAATTTAAGGCTTAAACTTTTGTACGTACGCCCTCACGTACATACTCTGGAAATACGGGGTATAACATTCTTCCCTCCTTAGAAACATTCGTCCCGAATGTTCCTTCTAAGTCCCAAAACATACATGCGCCAGTATAGTCTTCACTACTATACTTACGAAAACAATCATGCCACACCTGGCCATAAAATAACACACACGCAAATACTTAATCCAAGTCCACGAGGAATCACCTCTAGCTTCACAAAAGCTCCCACCCGAGGTCTAAAATATACTCCCTTCGCACCTTCACTTCACAAAAGTAATGATCATTTCTATTCTCTCAGCACAGGTTCACTTCTTTCCTTACTCGTCGTACTCTTCTCGAACACTTGAACTCTTCTAGTATACGTACCAAACTTCCGTCATCACTTCAGTTTCCAGAATCTCTGGAGTTACTACCTCCAAACTTGGTCATCTTACTAGCCTCAATCTCCTTTAAGGCCATTCCCGGCCTTCACGATCCGATTCTGGTCGAACATATCCACGAACTCGTACAATGGTCAACTAAACTTGGGCCTGGCGCCCTCATGACCCTACCACCTAGCGGGACCACCTCGAACTGACCCCACCACAAACCGGGCTGCGGGTCGACCCGTGAATGGTCCTCAACCCGACCCGCTATCGCGCTAACCACTTGTTTCCCCCGATCCGGAACAATCTCACAAATCAAGTCACGAAAACCTAGTGGTCTTCTTAGCTCAACTACCCTCTTTCATTTTATACCACTCAGGGACTTATCACACAAATATATCCCACGTATACTATGCACTCCGATAAAGGTCAACATAAACATAAATCTTTTACTCAAGATGGCCTCGCATCTAAGGTCTCTACGTATAAAACTCTAAGGCTCACACTTTCCCTGTCCCCAAACTTACCCTTCTAACTAACCATGTTTTCTAAACACAATTTTAACATAATGCTATCTGAACATAATACTTAGCATTTCATCATATCATCAACGCATACTAGTCTCTAGAGGGGTAAGAATATACCTGTATCATCTGCTTCATTTTCCCTTCGTCGCTCTAATCATAATCCTGCCCTGCCGGGCGCATAGCTATAGAAGGCGATGAACCTGCCACTGACCCGGTAGGCTGCGTCATTCTACCTGTATCCCTTCTTCTGGTACAGTCCCTCGTCACATGGCCCTGATGGCCGCAGGTGAAACAAGCACCAGTAAGAAGACGACACTCCCCGGGATGACGTTTGCCGCATCGCGCACACTGAGGAAAACATGAACCCGATCGCTAACCCATGTATACCGCGGAACCGGAAGCCACGGAGCTCGACCAGCTCGAATACCCCGAACGCCCCAAGATTGTGGGGACCACTCTGTACTGGCGGAGGTACATAACTAACCTGCTGCTGAGGCGGTTCGCCTCGAAAGTTACCAAAGGACCCTGCTGTTCTGGCCCTCTTCTGCTGATCTCGGTCATTCCGTCGACCTCTCCGCTCCTCACATCCAAGTGCATAAGCCTGCATGCGGGCAATGTCCATGCCCGGCTGAAGAGCTACACCCGAACAAGCCTCTGCCAAGTAGTCATCGAGCCCGGTGACGTAGCGGTGCACTCTGTCTCATGTCGGCTACGAATGCGGGACGCATCGAGCTAATGAGTCAAACTCCACATTGTTCTCCCGAGCTGTATGCCTCTCTGTCAAGATCGTAAATTGCCGGCGTGCCCTCCTCATCTGCGGAGGCAAGAAGTGGCTGAGAAATGCCTCTGAGAACTCGTCCCAAATAGCTGGAGGCGCATGCTCCCCCCGGGACAGCTCCCACGAATCAAACCAGTCGATTGCGGTATCACGCAGCCAATGTGAACCTAAGACCACTGACTCGGTGTCCGAAGCCTTGATCACTCTCATGATCCGCGATTACTGTCGGATGAACTCCTGCGGATCATCCTCAGGCCTCGATCCATAAAACACTGGCGGGCTGCAACTCAGAAAGTCCCACAGTCTCAAACTATCCGCTCTCGGGTGAACTACGGGTACTCTGATCGGAATCGCCAGATCCAGCTTATCCTTATGTCTGGCCACGATCCCGCCGATGGGGCCATCTCTTTGTACCCCAACTCCTGCTCCAGCCGGTGGACCGGAGGCTCAGGTACTGTGGTCTCAGCAGCCATTGCTGCGGCTCTAAACTCTGCTGGGGCTGGCGGCATCGCAAAACTCGCTGTCTGAAGCACTATCTCAGGTAATGACTGGACCTGCGCCCCCGTACTACTCTGTATCCTACTAGCAGCTCCCTCGGCTGTCTTGCCCATCTGGGCCCGGGTTGCCTTGCGCGGAGGCATAACTGGTAAAAACGAAATACGTCAGAGGGGTCCAACTTATAACACAGCTCTAAGGCACGATCTCAGAATGAGAAGAATGGAAACCAATCCTAAATGTCCTGCAGCCTCCTGATTATAGATGTGGTGCACAACACATCGATAATCAAGACTCTACTAGACACGGTCTGTAGACACTTTCCGAGGATTAACTGCTCTGATATCACTTTTGTCACGACCCGATCCCGGGCCTATGACTGGTGCCTTACCCCGGGCACCCTAGTGATACAACATCAGAGAAAATCAGCGGAAATAAAAACTTAAACATGAAACAAGAGATATGATAATAAAATAGGCCAACCAAACGGTTACCTTCTTGTATATATATAATTAAAAACTTGAACAGTTACATCCTTACAAACCCTGCCCACAACAGTACTACAAACCTCTAAGAATGTAACAACAACTATGACGGGACAGGGCCCCACCATACCCCTGAATGTACAAGAACCTACAACTCAGGGAAACATACCAAAAAATAAGCCTACGGAGAAACGGAGCTTCCCAATACGCTGAACTGTGATCCTATGAGCGAGGATCAACAACCGGTGTACCTCTACCTGCGGCATGAACGCAGCCCGAAGAGGTCGATAACAGTACCAAGTATGTGAAACGAAAAATCGTAAACGAAATCATAATGCTAAAATAAAACAGGAGACATGTATGATAACAAAACTACAGTTCACAACATAAAAGCAGTCATGTCAAGTCAGGGACTCACGCCCTCAAAGTCATCCCTCATGCCCGTGGAACTCCTTCCTCACTGCCGGCAGTCTAGGTATAAATCGTATGGAATACATGTCTCGGCCCATCTCATGGGACTCGATAGGAATCGTATGGAATACATGTCTCGGCCCATCTCATGGGACTCGATAGGAATCGTATGGAATACATGTCTCGGCCCATCTCATGGGACTCGATAGGAATCGTACATGTCTCGGCCCATCTCATGGGACTCGATAGGAATCGTACATGTCTCGGCCCATCTCATGGGACTCGATAGGAATCGTACATGTCTCGGCCCATCTCATGGGACTCGATAGGAATCGTACATGTCTCGGCCCATCTCATGGGACTCGATAGGAATCGTATGGAATACATTCCCGGTTCATCCCATGAACGCGGTGTCGTGTGAAATACATTCCCGGTTCATCCCATGAACGCGGTGTCGTGTGAAATACATTCCCGGTTCATCCCATGAACGCGGTATAGAATTGACCATAACATTTAAACGCTCTTTTAAGACAGATTAAGATAATACCATGCTTTCCTTTTAAATCAATTAAGGCAATATTATGCCCTCCTTTTTAAACCAAAACACTTTCCTTTTTAAAGTCAAGTAACAACATTCTTTTCCAAAAGTTCAAGCTGCCTAATTTCAAATACTCAAGCCTTTTAGTTTCGAAAGATTTCATAGTTCATAGTCTTAATCACTTATTAACGTAATTCCCTTTTAAAACAATTTGAGTAACATATGCCTTATGTGTGAGTAGGTTATTCTTGTTTATAACAATCTTATTAAAGCAGCCATGATCTAGGAAATGTAATACAATTTTGTCTTATCTTAGCTTCTATGCAGATGGAGGTTTCTACTGGTTTTAATTTATTTATTTGTCAATACATTTTCCTTTATTAACGCTGCAGTGGTTCGTCCGATACTTATTCTCATTTCCGAAATCAGTAAAACATTATTCTTTAAAAACCAAGTACTCATTACTCACGAATGAGGTTTCACACTTTTCATATCAATTCAATTAAGTCAAGTCTCTTATCTTTTAAGATCAAGTCTCTTAACTTTTAAAATCAATAAACCATTATTTTTATCTCTCTTAAGTCGTTATACCTAACTTCCCATAAAGCTAGTATAACTCTTAAACTTTCAAAAACGATTCTTAATTCTTTTGAAATACTTCAAGATTCTTATTATTTAAAACTCAAGTTCAATAGAAAGATTTCGGAAAAACGACGTTTTCACGTTAGTCGCAAGGCGGAAACTTAAGGGGTTCTTCAACTTTGAAGTTGGAACTTGAAGATGGGTTCTTCATAGGCTTCTAAGGAGTGCTTGGAGCGGATTGGAACATAAGGAAAGGAGCTAAGAATTTCTAAGGAGCGACTTTGAATCTTGGAAAGATTAAGGGCTTGTAAAGGTATAATTCTTGTCGTTTTAGTAATTAAGATTACTTATTGTTGTAGCTATGGATATTAACAATCATGAGATGTTTATATTATGAAGTTTGATAAGTATATTGGCTATTGGAACCCTAATCCGAAACTAGTATGTTTAGCCTTAAGATTACAATTCAAGTTGATTATAAGTATAAGTCGTCACATGTTATATATTGAAGGAAATTGTAGTTGATGAAGTTGTTTATGACTATATAACATGTTAGACCTAAGAACTTGGATTGGAAAGGAATTGGAAAGTTTGATAAGTTGTTGCACCTTTTGGCCGAAAATGGCATTGTATTGTGGACTAGTTTGATATCAATTGTGGGGCGGAATTTTACACGTCTTGTAGGCGTGTAATCCCCTATTGTTAACTACATTGTTTAGCCTTAAATGTGTCGTGTTTGGTTATTGTATTCGGCCTCGAAAAAGGTGGCAAAGTATGTAGAAACAAAGGAAGTGCTGTCCGATTTTCCGTAGAATTTAGTGACTTTGCACTTAGAATATTCTACGTTCGAAGCTAGAGGTTAATGGACGTATTATGGCCATTTTAGGTTGAAGTACTAAGTATAGCGGATTCTACTTGAAGGATGGAATAGCTATCAAGGTTGAAGTACTTCGGAGCATTTTGCTATTTGTCGATAATCGTCGCGAGGTATGTGAACCTCTTCCTTCTTTTGACATGATTCTATGTATGGAATATACATGTGGTATTAGTTCATGATTCCTTCTACTCTTAGAAGTTAAGAGGTATGTTTGTTGATTTACTCTACGTAAGGGTTATGTCTAAGTCATCCTAAGTTCTTACCAAGTCTTATGGGGGATGTTGGTAAGAGTCGTTAGGAGGTATTTTGGAGCAAAGTTGACTTGGCTAAGTTACGGCACAAATGAGAATAAGTATCGAACAAGCCACTGCAGCGTTAATAAAGGAAAATGTAATGACAATCAATTGTGTTAAAATGAGTAGAATTCTCCATCTGCATAGAAACTAAGATAAGACAAAATTGTATTACATTTTCTAGATCATGGCTACTTGAATAAGATCGTTATAAATAAGTATAACTTATTCACAATGCACCAATGTATATGTTACTTAACTTATAAGAATTTACGTATGAGGTTTTAAGACTATGGATCTCAAATTCTTAAAAGTTAAGGGACTTTATTTTTCAAGTTATGGGACTTGATTCTTAAAGGAATAAATGAATTGATTTACAAGTATAGAATACTTTATTTGGAAAGACTTTATTTCTAAAGTTAAGAAACTTGTTTTCTTAAAAGTTAAGAGACTTGAAGTATTTTGAAAGCTATGTGATTTGATTTGAAAGTATAAGTCTCTTGGTTATAAAAGGAATGAATTTGTCTAAGACATAAAGAGTTATAACGACTTTATGGGAAGTTGGTTATAACAACTTTATGGAAGATTAAAATAATGGTTTTCTTCAGTAATGTAAGCAAAGAAATGACTTGAAATAAAGAAGGGCAAATTGTTTTAAAGGTACCAATTGCTTAAGGTTTTAATGAAGGAAGTCACGTGATTTAGAAGCCTATAATTGTATTTCTAAAAAGGTATTGTGACTTGTCTTGAAAAGTAAGTATGACTTGATACTACGGTTATTGGTATCTTGGAAGTTTTATTTGAAAGGAAATCATTTTAAAGGAGTAGAGGCACGTAGTACTTTGGGTTAAATTCCCGGATTTTTATGTGTGAAATGAAAGTGCCATGAGTTTATAAAAATGGAAGTCTAAAGGTTTAATGAACTTGCCTATGTTTGCTTGTGATAGCTTTGAGTGCAAGTATTATATGTTTACGTTGTCGTGACTCTCAGTTGGAGGGCCGGCTGTCTTGTTGTAAGTTTGCTTGGACGTACCGACAGTGATGTGGGATTCCACGGGTATGCTTCCATTATGATTGATCCTTGGACATGCTTATACGATGTGGGATTCCGGGGCATGTGACCAGGAGGCGGGTTAGATTCCCGGATTTGTTTTATTACCCATGGCCATGCTTATACGATGAGGGATTCCGGGGCATGCGACCATGCTATGTACGACTATTACTCCATGGGCTAGCTCCTCATGAAGACATGTACCCACGATGAGGGATTCCGGGGGCATGTTATATTATTACTCCATGGGCTATCTCCCGGCGAAGACTGCGCTACGATGAGGGATGCCGAGGGCACGTTATGGCCATGCTTATACGATGAGGGATTCCGGGGCATGCGACCACGTTATATATATATATATATATATGTGTGTTGTGTATATGTACGCCGGCATTGAGGTAGGATGCCACGGGCGCATAACATGGTTATATGCTACACCTACGGCTGTCGGCAGTGATGTGGGATTCCACGGACAGGAGATATATATATGTATTGTGTATGTGTACGCCGGCAGTGAGGTAGGATGCCACGGGCGCGTCACATGGTTATATGTTACACTTATGACTGTCGGCAGTGATGGGGGTGTTACACCCCGTAAGTCCAGGACATGTATAAGAGAATGTACGTAAGGAATCAAGACTTGGAAATTGGTACGAAAGGAAGAAATGTTTTTCCGGTAGAAAATCTTCCGAACGTCGGAAAGGAGAAATGTTCGTTGTTGAGAATTGGATTCTCAAAATGCATTATTTGAAGAGTATGGAACTTATTAACATTATGGAAATTTATTTTTACGGATTTGGTCACGTGGGGCCCACCCGAGGAATTTTACGTTTTGTGGGGCCCACGAGGGTTACAGAATTTTATGGACGAATGAGAGGGCGACACGTGGCACCCCCACACTTGGTCTTGGTCAAATTTTGCAAGGCTAAAATGGCCATTGACCATGGTGGAAGATAAGTCTTGCTAAGCTTGAGATTGTTGACCAAGTCAACTTGCCACTTGTGCTTAATCCTAGTGAAACTCATCCTAGCCACTCATGTATTGTAATCTAAGCCTTCCATTGTGTTATATATACTAAGCAAGTAGCAATACAAGGTCTTCCAACACTTAGAATTATTTCACTCACTCTTGTTCTTCAAGCATGCTCTCGGGTTCACCTTGTGCTCCACAAGAAAATTTTGTAGTTTTGATCCTTTGTTCACAAGACTTTAACCCAATGTCCCTAAGGGTATTGTAAGGATATCTCAATAGAAAGATTTTGGAAAAACGACGTTTTCGTATTAGTCGCAAGGCGGAAACTTAAGGAATTCTTCAACTTTGAAGTTGGAACTTGAAGATGAGTTCTTCATAGGCTTCTAAGGAGTGCTTGGAGCGGTTTGGAACGTAAGGAAAGGAGCTAAGAATTTGCTAAGGAGCGACTTTGAATCTTGGAAATTTTAAGGGCTTATAAAGGTATAAATCTTGTCGTTTTAGCAATTAAGGTTTACTTATCATTGTAGCTATGGATATTAGCAAGCATGAGTTATTTAGTATAAGGTTTGATATGTTTATTGGCTATTGGAACCCTAATCCGAAAAACTAGCATGTTAGCCTTAAGATTACAATTCAAGTCGATTATTAGTTTAAGTCGTCGCATGTTGTATAAAGAAGGAAATTGTAGTTGTTGAAGTTGTTTATGACTATATAACATGTTAGACCTTAGAACTTGGAATTGGAAAAGGATTGGAAAAGACTTTGAATTGTTGGTTATATAGTTGGCCGAGAATGGCTTCAAATATGGAACTACTTCGTATGAATTGTGGGGCGGAATTTTACACGTATTGTAAGGCGTGTAATCCCTTTTGTTGGGTTGTTGTTTTGAGCCTTAAATGTGGCGTGTTGGTTATTGTATTCGGCCTTGAAAAAGGTGGCAAAGTGAGTAGAAACAAAGGAAGTGCTGCCCGATTTTCCGTAGAATTAGAGACCGTATACTTAGTATTATTCTACGTTAGAGACTAGAAATTGATAGTCATGTTGTGACCATTATAGGTTGACAATTCTACGTACGGCGTATTCGGCTTAGCTTGTGGATTTAGCCGAAAAGGTATGTGTTATACCCTGTAGTTCCAGGGTATGTATGCGAGGACGTACGTACGAGAATACGACAGAAAGATTGGAAAGGAAGAAAGAGGTGATTTTTCCACGGAAAAGTTTCCGGTTTTTGTGAAGGAAAAAGGTTCGTTAATGGGAATTGGATTCCCAGATTTGGTATTCGGACTTCCTGGAATATTAGAGAATTATGGAATTTTATTTTCGGAAATGGTCACGTGGGGCCCACGGGAGAAAATTTCGGTTTTGTGGGGCCCACTTTGTTTTAGAGATTTTGGCCATTGTGGATATTTTCGAAAGATGTTTTATTTTGGGCCAATAGGAGGGTGACACGTGTCACCCCCGCCTAGGTGGCTTGGCCGAATGACATTTGTGCACAACACCCGGTTAGAGTCGTTTTTAGACCAAACGTTTTACATAACTTGCGAGGGGAAAATTCCGGCTATGTCTTTTCTTATTTTTGCGGATTTTTCCGAGAGACGGAACATCTTGGACCAACGGGAGGGTGACATGTGTCACCCTCACATTGGAAGCAAGTGGGGCGGCACTTGGACGATTTGGGGTGTCAAGTGGGTAGATATTTTTGGTAGATATTTGTGAGGGTTTTAAGGAGTAGGGACTAGGGGGCACTTGGGCATATCTTGGCCCTACACTTGCCTAGCACTTGGCTAGATCTTGGCCATTGGTTGGCCTTTGCTTGACCTATAAATACCCCTCCCTTGTGAAGACTTCTTCATCCCAAAATCTCTAAGTCTTGAAAGCTTCTTCCTCCCCCCTTAGTGTAGTGTCTTGGCCGAGAGTCCCTCCCCCCCTTTGTGAGGCCCTTGGCCGAGAGTTTCCCCCCCTAGTGGGGTAGGCCGAGGGGTATACACCCCCCCTTGTGGTGTTGTCTCGTATAAATACCCCCCCTCTTGGTAGAAATACTCTCAAAAGTATTGTTACTATACCCAAATTACCTTAGCCGTATACCTTGTAGTATTCCAAAGAAACCTCTATACGTAGAGCCCGGAAATACTACCGTATGTCCTTTTTGTCTCAAACCGAAACCCTAAGGAAATCTTCATTGATTGATTGAAGTATTTAAGTAGAAGTTGGTTAGAACTTCTAAGGGTTGTTTAGAGCGGGTTGGAGCACCCGGAGTAGGAGCTAAGCGTTGCTAAGGATCGACATTTATACTTGGATAATTATGGGCTTATCGAGGTAATTATCTTGTCCCTCTAATTGTAATTGGAAATTACATGTTGTTAGAATATATAGTTGAAGCATACTATATATAGAACTAAGCTTAGTACTGCGGCAATGTCTTTTGACTTAAGCCTGAAGAATAAAGAAAAGAACTGAACTGTATGTACATAGGACTGTATTGCAGTAGACTTGTGTAGTATTACTGAGTAGAATTGTACACGTCCGGTTAGACGTATAAACCCCCCCTGGTTGGCTTGGTGGCCGGCCTCGATAGAGGAGGAGATTCTGTTTGTTGCGGGGAGAGTCGCCGAATATTCTGTAGAGAAATGGAACCTTGTGTTTTGAAGTTAATAGACGTTTGTGACCTTTTTAGGTAAAAGTACTAAGAGTAGCGTATTCTACTTGAGGAGTGGAAAGGGCTAGCAAGGTTGTAGTACTTGGAGCATTTTGCTTATTGTCGATACTCGTCGCGAGGTATGTGAACCTCTTCCTATCTCTTCTAGCATGATATGTGTGAACTATGTAGTACGGTAGACGTACATGTGTTAACTGTGTTTGATTGTTTTTAAAACATAAAGTGTTATAATGGCTTTATGGAAGTTGGTTATAACAGCTTTATGTAGGTAAGAAAATACTTTGTGGTTTTAAAAAGTAACTGATGTGAATTATAACTGGCTTGTTATAATAAAGAACTTGATGTATTTCAAAAGATTTATAAATCGTTTTGAAGGGAGAGTAATACTTGGTTTTTGAAAACTTAAGAGTTATACTAGCTTTATGGGAAGTTAGGTATAACGGCTTAAGAATGTTTATTGATTTCGGAAATCAGAATGTGTATCGCCAAACCACTGCAGCGTTAATAAAGGAAAATGTACTGACTAATGAGTTGTATTATTAAAACCAGTAGAAACCTCCATCTGCATAGAAACTAAGATGAGACAAAATGATATTACATTTTCTAGGTCATGGCTGTTGTAGTAAGATTATTATAAACAAGAATAACCTATTCACTCATAAGACTTATGTTACTCAAATGTTTTAAAAGAGATTAAGACTATGAGTTATGAAACCTTTCTAAAATAAGTAACTTGAGCATTTTTGAAATTAGGCAAACTTGGACGTTTGGAAAATAATGTTGTTACTTGATTTTACAAAGGTAAGTGTTTTAGGTTTACTTAAAAAAGATCACTCTATTTTATACTACGGGTATTGTGTGACTTATGTGGAAGACGGATCTTTTAAAGATTTAATGTATGAAGTACTTTGGGGATGGATACGAACTTGTTAATAGAAAGTACCTTGTGTGAATAACTTGATTGTATTGGTTTGTGATAGCCTTGTAATACTTTCTTGTTGATTTGATAAGTAAACATGTTAGGATGCTACGTGTGTTAGTATCTTGTGATGTTAGTGTAAAGGGTTTTTCCCCTCGACTGCGCTTAAAGTTGTTTGACTATCGTAGTTATGTTGGTATTGTACCACTCACCTTGACTTGTGTCCGGAGGTTGCTACCTCCGACGGGGTAGACTCAGTGATGCGGGACCATGATTCGAGAATACCTCATGCGGGTCGGGGATCCATGCGGAACTACGGAGTTCCGGTTAGTTACGGCCGCTTGTGGTCACGCGGTCTTTGTGGCGTGCGGTGCGAGTCGGGGACGATGCCGGAGTAGCTACCCTCGATGCGGGGTTATACCTCATGCGGGCCTACGAGGTTGGCCTATGCGGGCTGCGGAGAGTTCCAGGCTAGACGCACACATTTGATCTGCGGGCGAGTGACCGGCTTTCATCATGTGACTGCAAGACAGATATCATGACACGCTTTATGACCTTGTTGCATGCTGTAGGTTTTAGTAGTCGGCTATGCCTTCGTACTTACCCGCATAATTTTATTATAACACAGTGGGACACGGTGTTCATGTGTGTTCCTTGGTGCTTTCATATCATAGATCGCCGTGATGAGAATGTGTTCCACGCACGATTGATGTTGTGGGCGTGAGACCCATTGTTAAATTTGAGTGATGACTTGAGGCGTGAGTCCCGACTTGACATATTTGCTTATTTATTGTGGCTGTAATTTGGTTATCATACATGTCTCTGCTTTGTATAGACTACTATGATTTCATTTCTGATTTATTTTCGATTTCACATACTTGGTACTGTTATCGACCTCGCCCGGGGATGCGTTCATGCGCGCAGTTTAGGTCTGTGATTTGGTGATCCGCAGGTGTAGGACCCTGCTCAGAGTTTTTCGATAGCTCCATCTGTTCAGGAGTTTATCTTTTTGGTATAGATCCTTCAGTACAGGCTTTTGTACAGTTATGGGTACGGCGGGGCCTTGTCCCGTCCTAGTTCAGTATAACTCTTAGAGGTCTGTATTCATATGTGGGATTGGACTCATGTACAGTGTAGTGTATTTTGTTTATGTATATTATGACAGCCTTGTCGTCTTTGCCCTTGTACGTATGTTGTTTTGAAAAAAAATGAAAAAAATAAATGAGGTGTTATTTAATTTCCGCAGTTTACTTAGTTGTTAAGATAGAAGGGTGCCTGGTAGGGCACTGATCCACGCCCGAGGTTCGGTGTGATAGAAGTGGTATCGAAGCGATCGTCCTCGGAATGTTCTGACCGTGTCTAGTAGAGTCTTGATTATCGGTGTGTTGTGCGCCACACCCATAAACGAGGCTACGGGGACATTTAGGAGTTGGTTTCTATTCTTCTCACTCTAGATCGTGCCATAGAGTTGTGTTAGTAAGATAATTCCTCTCGACGTATTGTTGTGTTCTGATCATGCCTCGAGGAGGCAACAGCCACCCGAGAAGGGCAAAGGAGTAGCGAGCTACGGTCGGACTCGAGAGAGTTGATAGGGCTCGTGCCTGTGGTATACCGGATATTGTCGCGATGCGTCGAGTTCTTCTGCGCCAGTTTTGAGGCCCAGCACGAGCCTCCGGTTTCGATTAGGGGAAGACTTTAGGGTCATGAAGGAGCCATTATGTTATTGACCAAGATAAGCGGTGCTCAGTTTCATCGCCAGGGAGGTTATTCGGCGATGCAGACGTGTGTACGAGGGTAGAGGGCGGTAGCGGAGATCTACGTAAGAGGGCTAGACCGGTTGGTTATTCCGGTGAGTTTATGGACGAGCAGCCTCAGCTGCGAGTGAGATATTCATCCCAGCCTACCCAGTACATACCCCTGCATCTCACAGGTGGGAGTTTGGACCCCACAAGGTATTTAGGAGCCGGTCCGAGCTCCAGGGGTCGAGGTTCTCAGAGGAGCAGAGGATTTTCTCAGTCGAGGCCACTTATTCCTCAGTGTGTCCATTGTAGTAAGCGTCATATGGGGAAATGCCGTTATGGCACAGGTGTATGTTTTTATTGTGGCTGTCTGGGCCATATACTGAGGGTGTGTCCTTTTAGAAAGAGCACCGGTGAGGTGGCTCAGCCTATAAGGCCGATGGTTGGTTACCTTTCCTCGCGGCTATCGTCCCCGAGCGGTGTTGGATGTCAGCCAACCGTGGTAGAGGTCAGGGTGAAGTTTATAGTTCTGGCGGTCCTTCGAACCGCAAAGATGATGTGACTACTGGACAGGAGCAGGAGGCGACATCGCACGGGGTTACAGGTATATTTCGATTCTTTTGAATCATACGTGCATTGTTAGATTCAGATTTTGCCCTAGCGTATATGCTTTCCCTTTATTGCTAGCAGTTGTAAGTGATAGTACCCCCAGAGGTAGGAATACTTTGATTAGTAAAGTGAGAAGTTAAGAACGTTGACAAGAATGGTAAGTGAACTGAGACTATAGTTGTGTAGAGTTCACACATAGTAATTGCCCATGTGATGTAAGACCAATAGGGAAGATTATGCAGTAGAAATACTTTGGCTTATGTGTGAACCTCTAGTGAATAAGGGGATAGGGTGAGAAGTACCTTGAGATAAGAGAGATTTATTTCGGACTAAGAACGAGAAGTTAAGTGTGACGATGGGTGGGTTATGGACTCATTTGGTCGGTAGATAGTATGGAATGGGGTGATGTCGGTTGGTAGTGGTCCCGTATGTGATAGGGTCACGAGGATGTAAGGCCAAGTTTATTTAATCATGACGAGTTTGTGTACGTGTTCCACCGGAATCAGGTCGTAAGGCCCGAGAAGAGCCTTAACGGGAATGTAAGTAACAATATGGCCAAGTTTGGTTAGTAACTCCAAGGATTGGGGAACAGAAACAATATTTGAGATGTTGTACGTTTACTAAATAAGTCGGAAGTACGAGAAGTATGACAAGTAAGAAAATAAAGGAACCTCTAAGGATCCCGTGTTTTAGAAACCGTAACGCCGAGTTTTGTGAAAAAAATTCGGACGGAAGAAGGTCCATTGATATGTTTACGTATGTTGTGGTGGCCATGTGTGGCATCGTTGGTCTTGTGGAGTATTGACTGTTAGGCATAGTATAGAGTTTATGCCGGAGTTTGTATAGCTTGACAACCGACTAAGAACATTCGGGGACGAATGTTTCTAAGGGGGGAAGAATGTTACACCCCGTAAGTCCAGGACATGTATAAGAGAATGTACGTAAGGAATCAAGACTTGGAAATTGGTACGAAAGGAGGAATTGTTTTTCCGGCAGAAAATCGTCCGAACGTCGGAAAGGAGAAATGTTCGTTGTTGAGAATTGGATTCTCAAAATGCATTATTTGAAGAGTATGGAACTTATTAACATTATGGAAATTTATTTTTACGGATTTGGTCACGTGGGTGTTACACCCCGTAGTTCCAGAGTATGTATACGAGGACGTACGTGCGAGAATACGACATTAAAATTGGAAAGGAAGAAAGATGTGATTTTTCGACGGAAAAGTTTCCGTATTTTGTGAAGGAAAAATGTTCGTTAATGGGAATTGGTGTCACGACCCGATCCCGACCCCGTGACTGGTGCCTTACCCCGGGCACCCTAGTGATACAACATCAGAGAAAACCAGCGGAAAATAAAACATAAACATGAAACAAGATATATGATCATAAAACAGGCCAACCAAAAACAGTTGCCTTCGGTATATATACATAAAACCCGAACAGTTTAATCCTTTTTACAACCCTGCCCACAACCGTACTACAGACCTCTAAGATTTACAACAACCATGACGGGACAGGGCTCCGCCATACCCCTGAATGTACAAGAACCTACAACTCAGGGAACACATACCAAAGAATAAGCCTCCGGAGAAACGGAGCTTCCCAATCTGTTGAGCGTGATCCTATGGCGAGGATCCACTACCGATGTACTCTACTGCGGCATGACGCAGCCCCGAAGGAGGTCGATAACAGTACCAAGTATGTGGCGTAAAAATCGTAAATGAAATCATACTAGTCTAAAAGCGAGAGACATGTATGATAACCAAACTACTGATTCACCACATAAAAGCGATCATATCGATCGAGGACTCACGCCTCAAGTCATCACTCAAATATAACTATGGGTCTCGCCCACAACATCAATCATGGCGCATGCCGGAATTGCGCATCGGTGTAGACATGTCCATGATGCAACAATAATAACAATGCCCCATGGCCACATGTCCCGGAATTCTGTGACGGTGTAGACCGCCCATGTGACATTAACAACAATATCTTGGGTGATCAACCCCGCCGCGCCACACGCCCCGGACTGCGCCGGTGTAGACATGTCCATGTAACCACAATAACAATATATCGTATCAACCCCGCGTGGCCACATGCCCCGAATCTGCATCGGTGTAGACATGTCCATGTGACACCAACAACAATATACCGCACAACCAGGCTATCACAAACAAGCTCAAGCAAATACCATACTTCTAGACTTTTATAAAAAGATCCACTCCTTCCCAAGAAGTCACCTGATATCAACACTTGCACAACAAAGGCTATCACAACAAGCATAGGCGAGTTACACAACAACAAGCATAGGCAAGTTACACACAACTCAAGGTACTTCCATTTCGTATCAAAGTCTGGGTTTTAACCCTAAAGTACTACGTACATTAACTCTTTTTTAAAGGATCCGTTTCTTTCACAAAAGTCACATAATACCGTAGCATAAAATAGAGTGACTATCTTTTTAAGTAAACCAAAATACTTCCCTTTGTAAAATCAAGTAACAACATTATTTTCCAAACGTTCAAGTTTGCCTAATTTCAAATGCTCAAGTTTCTCATTTTAGAAAGGTTTCATAACTCATAGTCTTAATCTCTTTTAAAACAATTGAGTAACATATGTCTTGTACGTGAGCCGTTTATTCTTGTTTACAACAATCTTGTTACAGCAGCCATGATCTAGGAAATGTAATACAATTTTGTCTTATCTTAGCTTAGAGCAGATGGAGGTTTCTACTGGTTTTAATAACAATTTGTTATTTGTCAATACACTTTCCTTTATTAGCGCACGTGGTTTGTTCGACACTTATTCTCATTTCCGAAATCAATAAAACATTATTCTTTTTAAAACCAAGTGCTCATTACTCGCGAATGAGGTTTCACAACACTTTTAACAAAATGTTAATTACCAAGTAAAACAAGTTAAGTCTCTTATCTTTCAAGATCAAGTCTCTTAACTTCTACAATCAATAAACCAATCTTTTACCTACATAGAGTCGTTATAACTAACTTCCCATAAAGCTATTATAGCATACATGTTTTAAACCAACCAACTCATTTAGCACATGTACGTCTACCGTACTACATAGTTTACAAAGCATCATACTAGAAGGATAGGAAGAGGTTCACATACCTCGCGACGATTATCGACAATAAGCAAAGCGCTCCACAGTACTGTAACCCGGCTAGCCTTTTCCACTCTTCAAGTAGAATACGCTACTCGTAGTACTTCCACCTATAAGGCCACAAACGTCTATCAACTTCTAACCGCACGGTTCCATATTCTACAGAAAATTCGGCAGCAATACCACAAGTCTAACCGGACGTATACAATTCTACTATACAGTAATACCACAAGTCTACTGTCATACAGCCCTATGTAATTACAGTTCAGTTCTCTTCTTTATTTTCAGGCTTAAGTCAAAAGACATTGCCGCAAAGCTATGCTTAGTTATATATATAGTATACCTCAACTATATAATCCTACAATATGTAATTTCCAATTACAATAAGGGGACAAGAATATTTACCTCGATAAGCCCAAAATTATCCGAGATAAAAGTCGATCCTGAGCAAGGTTTAGCTCCTACTCCGTGCGCTCCAATCCACTCCAAACAACCCTTAGAAGTTCTAACCAACTTCTACTTAAATACTTCAACTCGCTATGAAGATTTCCTTAGGGTTTTGGTTTGAGACTAAAAGGACAAAAGGTAGTGTTTCCGGGCTCTACGTATAGAGGTAACTTTTGGAATACTACAAGGTAAAGGCTAAGGTATTTTGGGCATTATAACAATACTTGGAGAAGTATTTCAATACCACAAGGGAGGGGGTATTATACGAGAACAACAAGGCAAGGGGGGGTACCCCTCGGCTAGAGTACTACCAAGGGGGGAGGATACCCCTCTCGGCCACAAGGCCACTCAAAGGGGAAGGGGGAGAGGCTTGGACGAGAACAACACAAAGGGGGGGAGAGTTTTCAAGGCTTAGACAAAGTGAGGAATGGATGAATAAGTTCATCACAAAGGGGGGGTATTTATAGGGACACCAACGGACAAGATCAAGCCATGTGGGGGGAAAGTGGATGGCCAAGATTGGCACAAGTGCACCCTAACCTACTCCTTAAAACCCTCACAAAACAAAGACCCATGAAAAGGGCCTCAAAACCCTCCTAGCCGTGGCCTCTCAAGCTCCAACGATGAGGGTGACAAGTGTCACCTCCGGTTGGTCCAAAATTGTTCCGTCGCTCGGAAAAATCCGCAAAAATAGTAACCGACATAGCCGGAATTTTCCCTTCACAAGCTGTGTAAAACGTTTCGTCGAAAAACGACTCTAATCGGGTGTTGTGCACAAATAATATTCGGCCAAGCCACCAGGGGGTGACATGTGTCTCCTCACTCGTCCAAAATATTTCATCTTAGAAAATATCCACAATGGCCAAAATCTAGAAAACAAAGTGGGCCACAGCAGTAAATTTCTCAGTGGGCCCACGTGACCATTTCCGAAAATAAAATTCCATAATTCTCTAATATTCCAAGAAGTCCGAATACCAAATCTGGGAACCCAATTCCCATTAACGAACCTTTTTCCTTCACAAAAACCGGAAACTTTTCCGTGGAAAAATCACCTCTTTCTTCCTTTCCAATTTCAATGTCGTATTCTCGTACGTTCGTCCTCGCATACATACCCTGGAAATACGGGGCATAACAATTGGATTCCCAGATTTGGTATTCGAACTTTTTAGAATATTTGAGAATTATGGAATTTTATTTCCGGAATTGGTCACGTGGGGCCCGCGGGGGGAATTTACGGTTGTAGGGCCCATTTTAATTTCGAAATTTTTGGCATTACGGATATTTTCGGAAGATGAAATATTTTGGACCAATAGGAGGGCGACACATGGTTGGACGAATTGGTGGCCATGATGTTCACGTTTTTGGCATGTAAAATGGATATAACATTTGGTCAAAGTCTTGAAGATATTTTGTGTAGTAGATAGATAAGTGGGACCCACACACACATGGCCAAATCTAGACCACACACTTGCTTTGATCTTGGCCATTAATTGGCCTATAAATACCCCCCTTAGTTGCAAGACTTTTTCATCCACACTTAGAGATTTCCAAGCTTGAAATACTCCCTCCCCTTCCCTAGCTTGCTCTCGGTTTTGCCTAGATTCTTGAGCAAAGGTTGTCCAAAAATTCTTAAAGTTTTAAGTGTTCTTCCTTAGGGTGTTAGGAAGATTTGGTACCAAGAGTTGGAAAAGATTTCTACACCCGTAGTTCCGTGGTATGTATGCGAGGACGTACGTACGAGAATACGACAGAAATTTTGGAAGGAAAGAAAGATGTGATTTTTCGACGGAAAAGTTTCCGGATTTCGTGAAGAAAAAAGGTTCGTTGATGGGAATTGGATTCCCAAATTTGGTATTTGGGCTTCTTGAATTATATTAGAATTATGGAATTTTATTTCCGGAATTGGTCACGTGGGGCCCACGGGAGAAATTCTGATTTTGTGGGCCCACTTTGTTTTGAGATTTTGGCCTTTATGGATATTTTTGGAAGATGAAATATTTTGGGCAGTAGGAGGCGACACGTGTCACCCCACAGGTGGCCTTGTGGCGAAATTGTGACAAGTGGCGAGACAAGTGGCCAAGTCTTGCAAGATATTTTGTGTGGACAAGTGGCTTGTGGGTCCCACCCACACTTGTCCCCAATCTCAACCACACACTGGCCTTCATCCTAGCCCTTGGTTGTCCTATATATGCACCCTTTGTTGATGAAATCTTGCACACTTAGATATTTCAAGACTTGAGAAATATTTTCCTCTCCCTTCCCTCTCTCCTAGCTCTCGTCGACACCCCCTCTAACAACCAAACATTGTCCAATAATTCCTAAACTCTTAAGTGTTCTTCCCTAGTGTATTAGGAAGACTCTTAACCAAAAGATAGAAAAGATTTCACCCCCTAGCCTCTAAAAGGTCACCTTGGCCGAGAGCTCTTGGAAGAAAAGCCTAAGTGTTCTTCACTTGTTTGAGTTGGTTCTTGAAGAGATGATGGTTAGGAGCTTCTTAGGGTGATTTGTGGTGGTTTGTAACATAAAGATTGGAGCTAAGACTTGCTTGGAACGACATTAAGTTCTTGGATAGATTTTGGGCTATTTGAGGTAGTAAATCTTAACCTCTTTGTGATTTGGTCATTATACATATATTATAAGTATATTATGGAGTAAATAATATATGGAGTAAAGTTTGGAAGAGTTGGATCTTGTTAACTTGTTAAAAGAAAGGATTGGTCGTTTGCCATTAAAATGGTAATAACGTATCTTACTTGTGAAGAAGTAATTAACAAAGTAACTATAACTTATATTAAGAATGGAAATATAAGTTGGATGACTAATGAGTAAATTGGATAAGTAAAATGGACAAAGTTGGCCAAGGACCCCAACTTAAGGACTGTATTTACTTTGGACTGTATTTACATTGGACTGTATTTACATTTCTGTTAAGGGGAAGATTTTTCAATCGCGTTCCGTTTGGGCGTGTGATCCCCTTTTTAATTATTGTATTGTTATGAAGGCGTGATAGTAAACCGCGTTACCGGTTGGGCGTAATCCCTTCTTTTACTTATTGTTGTTATAAAGGCGTGATAGTAAACCGCGTTACAGTTTGGGCGTGTAATCACATTCTTTATGTTGTTTAATTATTACGCCTTATATATATATGGTATATATATTACTGTTATTCGGGCCTTGGAGAAAGATGGAAAAGTGAGTAAAAACGGGGGAAGTGCTGCCCAATTTTCCGTAGAATTAGAGGGCTTTTATTGGTATAAGTCTTCAATGGTAAGAAAGGTTTGATAGAAGTACTATGACCATTTTAGGAGTGGAGTACTACGTGTGGCGTGATCTACTTGGCTTAAGGAGTAGCCGCGGGTTTAAGTACTTGGAGCGTTTTGCTATTTGTCTATAATCGTCGCGAGGTATGTGAACCTATTCCTATCTTTTCTAGCATGATTGTTGTGAACTATGTAGTACGGTAGACGTACGTGTGCTAAACGAGTTTTGGTTGGTTTAAAACATAGGGTGTTATAATAGCTTTATGGGAAGTTAGTTATAACGACGTTATGTAGGTAGAAGAATGGTTTATTGATTGTAGAAGTTAAGAGACTTGATCTTAAAAGATAAGAGACTTGACTTATAAACGACTTGATTTTGAAAGTTAAGAGACTTGATCTTGAAAGATAAGAGACTTGACTTATAACGACTTGTTTTCGGAAAAAGAGAAGTAACTTGATTTTAAGTATAGGTTACTTGTTTTGAAAAGAGTAAGTTCTTTGGGTTCTAAAAGAATACTTGTTGTTGTCTTGAAAGATAAGAGACTTAACTTATAAATGACGTTTTATGAAATGTTAAGGACTATGAATTTTGTTAAAAAGTTGTGAAACCTCATTCGTGAGTAATGAGTACTTGGCTTTTAAAGAATAACGTGTTACTGATTTCGGAAATGAGAATAAGTATCGAACAAACCATTGCAGCGTTAATAAAGGAGATGTATTGACTAATTGTTATTAAAATCAGTAGAAACCTCCATCTGCATAGAAGCTAAGATAAGACAAAATTGTATTACATTTCCTAGATCATGGCTGCTGTAACACGATTGTTATAAACAAGAATAAACGGCTCACACATAAGACTTATGTTACTCAATTGTTTTAAAAGAGATTAAGACTATGAGTTATGAAACCTTTCTAAAATAAGAGACTTGAGCATTTGAAATTAGGCAAACTTGAACGTTTGGAAAATAATGTTGTTACTTGATTTTACAAAGGGAAGTGTTTTGGTTTACTTAAAAAGATAGTCACTCTATTTTCATACTACGGATATCGTGTGACTTTTGTGAAAGAAACGGATCTTTTGAATCATACGTGCATTGTTAGATTCAGATTTTGCCCTAGCGTATATGCTTTCCCTTTATTGCTAGCAGTTGTAAGTGATAGTACCCCCAGAGGTAGGAATACTTTGATTAGTAAAGTGAGAAGTTAAGAACGTTGACAAGAATGGTAAGTGAACTGAGACTATAGTTGTGTAGAGTTCACACATAGTAATTGCCCCATAACAGTGTAAGACCAATAGGGAAGATTGTACAGTAGAAATACTTTGGCTTATGTGACGAACCTCTAGTGAATAAGGGGGGATAGGGTGAGAAGTACCTTGAGATAAGAGAGAGATTTATTTCAGACTAAGAACGAGAAGTTAAGTGTGACGATGGGTCGGGTTATGGACTCATTTCGGGTCAGCCGATAGTATGGAATGGGGTGATGTCAGTTGGTAGTGGTCCCGCTATGTGATAGGGTCACGAGGATGTAAGGCCCAAGTTTATTTAATCGCTGTACGAGTTTGTGTACGCGTTCCACCGGAATCAGGTCGTAAGGGCCGAGAAGAGCCTTAACGGGAATGTAAGTAACAATATGGCCAAGTTTGGTTAGTAACTCCAAGGATTGGGGAACAGAAACAATATTTGAGATGTTGTACGTTTACTAAATAAGTCGGAAGTACGAGAAGTATGACAAGTAAGAAAATAAAGGAACCTCTAAGGATCCCGTGTTTTAGAAATGTAACGCCGAGTTTTGTGAAAAAGGGGTCGCGGACGGAAGGTCCATTGATATGTTTACGTATGTTGTGGTGGCCATGTGTGGCATCGTTGGTCTTGTGGAGTATTGACTGTTAGGCATAGTATAGAGTTTATGCCGGAGTTTGTATAGCTTGACAACCGACTAAGAACATTCGGGGACGAATGTTTCTAAGGGGGGAAGAATGTTACACCCCGTAAGTCCAGGACATGTATAAGAGAATGTACGTAAGGAATCAAGACTTGGAAATTGGTACGAAAGGAGGAATTGTTTTTCCGGCAGAAAATCTTCCGAACGTCGGAAAGGAGAAATGTTCGTTGTTGAGAATTGGATTCTCAAAATGCATTATTTGAAGAGTATGGAACTTATTAACATTATGGAAATTTATTTTTACGGATTTGGTCACGTGGGTGTTACACCCCGTAGTTCCAGAGTATGTATACGAGGACGTACGTGCGAGAATACGACATTAAAATTGGAAAGGAAGAAAGATGTGATTTTTCGACGGAAAAGTTTCCGTATTTTGTGAAGGAAAAATGTTCGTTAATGGGAATTGGTGTCACGACCGATCCGACCGTGGATCGTGCCTTACCGGGCACCCTAGTGATACAACATCGAGAAAACCAATGAAAATAAAACATAAACATGAAACAAGATATATGATCATAAAACAAGCAACTAAAAAGCTTGCCTTCGGTATATATACATAAAACCCGAACAGTTTAATCCTTTTTACAACCCTGCCCACAACCGTACTACAGACCTCTAAGATTTACAACAACCATGACGGGACAGGGCTCCGCCATACCCCTGAATGTACAAGAACCTACAACTCAGGGAACACATACCAAAGAATAAGCCTCCGGAGAAACGGAGCTTCCCAATACGCTGAACTGTGATCCTATGAGCGAGGATCCACTACCGATGTACTCCTACCTGCGGCATGAACGCAGCCAAGGAGGTCGATAACAGTACCAAGTATGTGAAATCGTAAAAATCGTAAATGAAATCATACTAGTCTAAAAAAAGCAGGAGACATGTATGATAACCAAACTACAGTTCACCACATAAAAGCAGTCATATCCAGTCAGGGACTCACGCCCTCAAGTCATCACTCAAATATAACTATGGGTCTCACGCCCACAACATCAATCATGGCCGCATGCCCCTAATTGCGATCGGTGTAGACATGTCCATGATGCAACAATAATAACAATGCCCGGCGCACATGTCCGGAATCGCATCGGTGTAGACGCCCGTATGACATTAACAACAATATCGGGTGATCAACCCCGCCGCACGCCACACGCCCGGAATGCAGCGCCGGTGTAGACATGTCCATGTAACCACAATAACAATATATCGGTATCAACCGCCGCGCATGGCCACATGCCCCGGACTGCGACGGTGTAGACATGTCCACGTGACATCAACAACAATATACCGCACAACCAAAGCTATCACAAACAAGCTCAAGCAAATTACCATACTTCTAGACTTTTATAAAAGATCCACTCCGTCCCAAGAAGTCAACTGATATCAACACTTGCACAACACAGGCTATCACAACAAGCATAGGCGAGTTACACAACAACACGCATAGGCAAGTTACACACAACTAAAGGTACTTCCATTTCGTATCAAAGTCTGGGTTTTAACCCTAAAGTACTACGACATTAACTCTTTTAAAGGATCCGTTTCTTTCACAAAAGTCACATAATACCCGTAGCATAAAATAGAGTGACTATCTTTTAAGTAAACCAAAATACTTCCCTTTGTAAAATCAAGTAACAACATTATTTTCCAAACGCTCAAGTTTGCCTAATTTCAAATGCTCAAGTTTCTCATTTTAGAAAGGTTTCATAACTCATAGTCTTAATCTCTTTTAAAACAATTGAGTAACATATGTCTTGACGTGAGCCGCTTATTCTTGTTTACAACAATCTTGTTACAAAGCGCCATGATCTAGGAAATGTAATACAATTTTGTCTTATCTTAGCTTCATGCAGATGGAGGTTTCTCCGGTTTTAATAACAATTTGTTATTTGTCAATACACTTTCCTTTATTAGCGCTGCTGTGGTTTGTTCGACACTTATTCTCATTTCCGAAATCAATAAAACATTATTCTTTTTAAAACCAAGTGCTCATTACTCGCGAATGAGGTTTCACAACACTTTTAACAAAATGTTAATTACCAAGTAAAACAAGTTAAGTCTCTTATCTTTCAAGATCAAGTCTCTTAACTTCTACAATCAATAAACCAATCTTTTACCTACATAGAGTCGTTATAACTAACTTCCCATAAAGCTATTATAACGCCCTATGTTTTAAACCAACCAACTCATTTAGCACATGTACGTCTACCGTACTACATAGTTTACAAAGCATCATACTAGAAGGATAGGAAGAGGTTCACATACCTCGCGACGATTATCGACAATAAGCAAAGCGCTCACAAGATCAGTAACCCGGCTAGCCTTTTCCACTCTTCAAGTAGAATACGCTACTCGTAGTACTTCCACCTATAAGGCCACAAACGTCTATCAACTTCTAACCGCACGGTTCCATATTCTACAGAAAATTCGGCAGCAATACCACAAGTCTAACCGGACGTATACAATTCTACTATACAGTAATACCACAAGTCTCATCATAAATACCCTATGTAATTACAATTCGATTCTCTCTTCTTTATTTTCAGGCTTAAGTCAAAAGACATTGCCGCAAAGCTATGCTTAGTTATATATATAGTATACCTCAACTATATAATCCTACAATATGTAATTTCCAATTACAATAAGGGGACAAGAATATTTACCTCGATAAGCCCAAAATTATCCGAGATAAAAGTCGATCCTGAGCAAGGTTTAGCTCCTACTCCGTGCGCTCCAATCCACTCCAAACAACCCTTAGAAGTTCTAACCAACTTCTACTTAAATACTTCAACTCGCTATGAAGATTTCCTTAGGGTTTTGGTTTGAGACTAAAAGGACAAAAGGTAGTGTTTCCGGGCTCTACGTATAGAGGTAACTTTTGGAATACTACAAGGTAAAGGCTAAGGTATTTTGGGCATTATAACAATACTTGGAGAAGTATTTCAATACCACGAGGAGGGTATTATACGAGAACAACAAGGCAAGTGGGGTACCTGGCCAGAGTACTACCAAGGGGGGAGGATACCCCTCTCGGCCACAAGGCCACTCAAAGGGGAAGGGGGAGAGGCTTGGACGAGAACAACACAAAGGGGGGGAGAGTTTTCAAGGCTTAGACAAAGTGAGGAATGGATGAATAAGTTCATCACAAAGGGGGGGTATTTATAGGGACACCAACGGACAAGATCAAGCCATGTGGGGGGAAAGTGGATGGCCAAGATTGGCACAAGTGCACCCTAACCTACTCCTTAAAACCCTCACAAAACAAAGACCCATGAAAAGGGCCTCAAAACCCTCCTAGCCGTGGCCTCTCAAACCGTCCAATGAGGGTGACAAGTGTCACCCTCCCGTTGGTCCAAAAATGTTCCGTCGCTCGGAAAAATCCGCAAAAATAGTAAACGACATAGCCGGAATTTTCCCTTCACAAGCTGTGTAAAACGTTTCGTCGAAAAACGACTCTAATCGGGTGTTGTGCACAAATAATATTCGGCCAAGCCACCTAGGGGGGGGGGTGACATGTGTCTCCCTCCCACTCGTCCAAAATATTTCATCTTCCGAAAATATCCACAATGGCCAAAATCTCGAAAACAAAGTGGGCCCCACAAAACCGTAAATTTCTCCCGTGGGCCCCACGTGACCATTTCCGAAAATAAAATTCCATAATTCTCTAATATTCCAAGAAGTCCGAATACCAAATCTGGGAACCCAATTCCCATTAACGAACCTTTTTCCTTCACAAAAACCGGAAACTTTTCCGTGGAAAAATCACCTCTTTCTTCCTTTCCAATTTCAATGTCGTATTCTCGTACGTTCGTCCTCGCATACATACCCTGGAAATACGGGGCATAACAATTGGATTCCCAGATTTGATATTCGAACTTTTTAGAATATTTGAGAATTATGGAATTTTATTTCCGGAATTGGTCACGTGGGGCCCGCGGGGGGAATTTACGGTTGTAGGGCCCATTTTAATTTCGAAATTTTTGGCATTACGGATATTTTCGGAAGATGAAATATTTTGGACCAATAGGAGGGCGACATGTGTCACCCCTAGGTGACACATGGTTGGACGAATTGGTGGCCATGATGTTCACGTTTTTGGCATGTAAAATGGATATAACATTTGGTCAAAGTCTTGAAGATATTTTGTGTAGTAGATAGATAAGTGGGACCCACACACACATGGCCAAATCTAGACCACACACTTGCTTTGATCTTGGCCATTAATTGGCCTATAAATACCCCCCTTAGTTGCAAGACTTTTTCATCCACACTTAGAGATTTCCAAGCTTGAAATACTCCCTCCCCTTCCCTAGCTTGCTCTCGGTTTTGCCTAGATTCTTGAGCAAAGGTTGTCCAAAAATTCTTAAAGTTTTAAGTGTTCTTCCTTAGGGTGTTAGGAAGATTTGGTACCAAGAGTTGGAAAAGATTTCTGTTACACCCCGTAGTTCCAGGGTATGTATGCGAGGACGTACGTACGAGAATACGACAGAAATTTTGGAAGGAAAGAAAGATGTGATTTTTCGACGGAAAAGTTTCCGGATTTCGTGAAGAAAAAAGGTTCGTTGATGGGAATTGGATTCCCAAATTTGGTATTTGGGCTTCTTGAATTATATTAGAATTATGGAATTTTATTTCCGGAATTGGTCACGTGGGGCCCACGGGAGAAATTTACGGTTTTGTGGGGCCCACTTTGTTTTCGAGATTTTGGCCTTTATGGATATTTTTGGAAGATGAAATATTTTGGACGAGTAGGAGGGCGACACGTGTCACCCCCCTAGGTGGCCTTGTGGCCGAAATTGTGTGACAAGTGGCCAAGACAAGTGGCCAAGTCTTGCAAGATATTTTGTGTGGACAAGTGGCTTGTGGGTCCCACCCACACTTGTCCCCAATCTCAACCACACACTGGCCTTCATCCTAGCCCTTGGTTGTCCTATATATGCACCCTTTGTTGATGAAATCTTGCACACTTAGATATTTCAAGACTTGAGAAATATTTTCCTCTCCTCCTCTCTCACAGCTCTCGTCGAACACCCCTCTCTAACCAAACATTGTCCAATAATTCCTAAACTCTTAAGTGTTCTTCCTAGTGTATTAGGAAGACTCTTAACCAAAAGATAGAAAAGATTTCACCCCTAGCCTCTAAAAGGTCACCTTGGCGAGAGCTCTTGGAAGAAAAGCCTAAGTGTTCTTCCCTGGTTTGAGTTGGTTCTTGAAGAGATGATGGTTAGGAGCTTCTTAGGGTGATTTGTGGTGGTTTGTAACATAAAGATTGGAGCTAAGACTTGCTTGGAACGACATTAAGTTCTTGGATAGATTTTGGGCTATTTGAGGTAGTAAATCTTAACCTCTTTGTGATTTGGTCATTATACATATATTATAAGTATATTATGGAGTAAATAATATATGGAGTAAAGTTTGGAAGAGTTGGATCTTGTTAACTTGTTAAAAGAAAGGATTGGTCGTTTGCCATTAAAATGGTAAAAACGTATCTTACTTGTGAAGAAGTAATTAACAAAGTAACTATAACTTATATTAAGAATGGAAATATAAGTTGGATGACTAATGAGTAAATTGGATAAGTAAAATGGACAAAGTTGGCCAAGGACCCCAACTTAAGGACCGTATTTACTTTGGACTGTATTTACATTGGACTGTATTTACATTTCTGTTAAGGGGAAGATTTTTCAATCGCGTTCCGTTTGGGCGTGTGATCCTTTAATTATTGTATTGTTATGAAGGCGTGATAGTAAACGCGTTACGGTTGGTAGCGTAATCCCTTCTTTTACTTATTGTTATTATGAAGGCGTGATAGTAAACCGCGTTACCGTTTGGGCGTGTAATCCCCTTCTTTATGTTGTTTAATTATTATGCCTTATATATATATGGTATATATATTACGGTTATTCGGGCCTTGGAGAAAGATGGAAAAGTGAGTAAAAACGGGGGAAGTGCTGCCCAATTTTCCGTAGAATTAGAGGGCTTTTTATTGGTATAAGTCTTCAATGGTAAGAAAGGTTTGATAGAAGTACTATGACCATTTTAGGAGTGGAGTACTACGTGTGGCGTGATCTACTTGGCTTAAGGAGTAGCCGACGGGTTGAAGTACTTGGAGCGTTTTGCTATTTGTCTATAATCGTCGCGAGGTATGTGAACCTATTCCTATCTTTTCTAGCATGATTGTTGTGAACTATGTAGTACGGTAGACGTACGTGTGCTAAACGAGTTTTGGTTGGTTTAAAACATAGGGTGTTATAATAGCTTTATGGGAAGTTAGTTATAACGACGTTATGTAGGTAGAAGAATGGTTTATTGATTGTAGAAGTTAAGAGACTTGATCTTAAAAGATAAGAGACTTGACTTATAAACGACTTGATTTTGAAAGTTAAGAGACTTGATCTTGAAAGATAAGAGACTTGACTTATAACGACTTGTTTTCGGAAAAAGAGAAGTAACTTGATTTTAAGTATAGGTTACTTGTTTTGAAAAGAGTAAGTTCTTTGGGTTCTAAAAGAATACTTGTTGTTGTCTTGAAAGATAAGAGACTTAACTTATAAATGACGTTTTATGAAATGTTAAGGACTATGAATTTTGTTAAAAAGTTGTGAAACCTCATTCGTGAGTAATGAGTACTTGGCTTTAAAGAATAACGTGTTCTTGATTTCGGAAATGAGAATAAGTATCGAACAAACCATTGCAGCGTTAATAAAGGAGATGTATTGACTAATTGTTATTAAAATCAGTAGAAACCTCCATCTGCATAGAAGCTAAGATAAGACAAAATTGTATTACATTTCCTAGATCATGGCTGCTGTAACACGATTGTTATAAACAAGAATAAACGGCTCACACATAAGACTTATGTTACTCAATTGTTTTAAAAGAGATTAAGACTATGAGTTATGAAACCTTTCTAAAATAAGAGACTTGAGCATTTGAAATTAGGCAAACTTGAACGTTTGGAAAATAATGTTGTTACTTGATTTTACAAAGGGAAGTGTTTTGGTTTACTTAAAAAGATAGTCACTCTATTTTCATACTACGGATATCGTGTGACTTTTGTGAAAGAAACGGATCTTTTGAAAAGAGTTAATGTATGTAGTACTTTGGGGTTAAAACCCGGATTTGTTGTAATAAAATATAAGTCCATGAGTATGTTGAACTTGCCTATGCTTGTGGTGATAGCCTTTGTTGTGCAAGTGTTGTATTTCTGTGCTACCGCGTCTCTCGATGGAGGGCCGGCTGATTTGTTATGAATGATTCTTTATCGAGTCCCATGGGATGGGCCGAGACACGTATCCCACCGATTCTTTTATCGAGTCCCACGAGATGGGCGAGACACGTATTCCACTTTGATTCTTTATCGAGTCCCATGAGATGGGCCGAGACACGATTCCACCGGTTCTTTATCGAGTCCGTAGGATGGGCGAGACACGTATTCCACACGATTTATACCTAGAATGCCTGGCGGTGAGGAAGGAGTTCCACGGCCATGAGGATGACTTTGAGGCGTGAGTCACGACTTGACATGATGCTTTTATGTTATGAATCGTAGTTTGGTTATCATACATGTCTCTGCTTTATATAGATTATGATTTCATTTCTGATATTTCGATTTCACATACTTGGTACTGTTATGTGACCTCCTTGAGGCTGCGTTCATGTCGCAGTAAGTACATCGGTTGTGGATCCTCGCCATGGATCACGATTCGGCGTGTTAGGAAGCCCCGTTTCTACGGAGGCTTATCTTTTGGTATGTTACCACAGTGCAGTAGGTTCTTGTACATTCGTGGTATGGCGGGGCCCTGTCCGTCATAGTTGTTGTCACTTCTTAAGTGCATGAAATGCTGTTGTGGCGAGTTTGTAAAAGGATAACTGTCGGGTTTTATGTATATATCTGTAAGCAACTGTTTTGGTTGAGCTGTTTATTTATCCTGTCTCTTGTTTCATGTTTATGTTTTTATTTCCGCTGATTTTCTCTGATGTTGAATCACGAGGGTGCCCGGGGTAAGGCACCAGTCACGGGCCCCGGTTAGGGTCGTTACAAAAGTGGTATCGAGCGCTTAGTCCTCGGAAAGTGTCTGCACCGTGTCTAGTAGAGTCTTGATTATCGGTGTGTTGTGTACCACATCTATAATCAGGAGGCTGCAGGACATTTAGGATTGGTTTCCATTCTTCTCATTCTGAGATCGTGCCTTAGAGTTGTGTGTCAGTTGGACTCCCTCTGACGTATTCTTATGTGCCAGTTATGCCTCCACGCAAGGCAATCGGGGCCTGCGAGGCAAGCGGCGAGAGGAGCTACGAGTGGAGTAGCGGCGGTCTCATCGAGGCCACGATGCACGAGACGTCGGACCGCGACAAGAGCGAGAGGAGATGGGTTACAAGGAGATGGCCCGATTATTGGCGGAGATAGTGGCAAGGCACGAGGATAGGTGGATGCAGCAATTCGATGCCGGTAGTACCGTAGTTCACCCGAGATCGGATAGTTTGAGACCGCGGGACTTTACGAGCCGCGCCGCGAGTTCTATGGGTCGAGGCACGAGGATGATCCGCGAGAGTTCATCAAGCGATTCTGACGGATCATGAGTGATCAAGGCCGGAGATCGGTGACGCCGGTTCACATCGGCCGCGTGATACTGCCGATCGTGGTTTGATCCATGGAATCGTCGAGGGGAGCATGCGCTCCCAGCAGTTTAGGCGAGTTCTCAAGGCATTTCTTGCACATTTCTTGCCTCGCGAGATGAGGAGGGCTCGGTAAGCAATTTTTGACGTTAAAGCGGGCCGGCGTGCGGTTAGGGAGTACAACGTGGAGTTTGACTCGTTGGCTCGGTATGTCCCCGCCTTAGTGACAAATATGGAGGACGAGTGCACCGTACGCCGGGCTCGATGATTACTTGGCGAGGCTTGTTGGTGTAGCTCTTCACCGGGCATGGACATTGCCCGTGCGCAGCTCATGCACTAAGATGTGAGCACGGAGAGGTCGGCGGAATGACCGAGATCAACGAAGAAGGCGAGCAGCAGGTCCTTTGGTAACTTGCGAGGCGGATCGCCTCGGCGAGCTAGTTATGCACCTTCGCCCGATGCAGTGGTCCTCCGCGATCTTGGGGCGTTCGGGGTATTCTCGAGCCGGTCGAGCTCCGTGGCTTAGTTCCACGGTATACATGGGTTCTAGCCACGGGTTCATGTTTCCCTCGGTGTGCACGATCGGCGGCGCCATCGGGAATGTCGTCTTTTATCGGTGCTGTTTTTGTGGCCATCGGGGCCATGTGAAACCGTCCTAATAGGAAGGATACAGCGGCGGGACTCGGCCTTACCGGTCGATGGCGTGTTCCTCACGCTCTACGGTATGCGCCCGGCAGGTCAGGATTATGATTAGAGCGATGAAGGGAAAATAAAGCAGTTGATACAGGTATATTCTTACCCCTCTAGAGACTAGTTTGTTTTGATGTTATGATGATGTTCTTAGTATTATGTTTGGTTGGATTGTGGAAATATATGATTTAGAAGTCTAGTTAGAAAAAGGGTAAGTCTGGGGACGAGACAAATTGGGAGCCTTAGAATTTATAACAGTTAGGACCTTGGATGCAAGGTCGTCTTGAGTGGGTGATTTTACGGTTAGTAATTGTTGAAATACTTGAAATGCGTGAAAAATATTGTGAGATAATTACATGAGGGGTATGAGATGTAAGTGGTAGCTTTCATGACGTAAATTAGTAGGATTGTTCCGGATCGGGGAACAAGAGTTTGGCACGATTAGGGGTCGGGTTGAAGACCATTTGCGGGTCAACCCGTAGCCCGGATTAGGGTGGGGTCAGTTCTAGGTGGTCCCGCCAGGTGGTAGGGTCACGAGGGTGCTAGGCCCAAGTTTAGGTAACCATCGTACGAGTTCGTGGATGCGTTCAACCAGAATCGGATCGTGAAGGCCGGCAATGGCCTTAAAAGAATTTGAGGCCAGTAAGATGACCTAGTTTGGAGGTAGTGACTCCAAGGTTTTGGAAATTGCAGCGATGACGGAAATATGGTACGTGTACTAGAAAGAGTTCGGGTGTACAAGAAAGGTACGACGAGTAAGAAAGGAAGCAAACATGTGTTAAGAGGATGGAATTGATCATTTTTGTGAAGTGAAGGTGCGAAGAGAGTATTCTTTGGACCAGGAGTGAGAGTTAGTGTTGTTTTACATCTTAGAGGTGATTCCTCGTTGGTTTGGATTTGGGTTTCGCGCGTATGTTATATTCTGGCCATTGGTGGCATGATCGGCTTTGTAAGTATAGTAGTGGATACTATACCGACGCAGGTACGTTTGGAGACTTAGAAGGAACATTCGGGACGAATGTTTCTAAGGGGGGAAGAATGTTACACCCCGTAGTTCCAGGGTATGTATGCGAGGACATACGTACGAGAATACGACAGAAATTTTGAAAGGAAAGAAAGATGTGATTTTTCGACGGAAAAGTTTCCGGATTTCGTGAAGGAAAAAGGTTCGTTGATGGGAATTGGATTCCCAGATTTGGTATTTGGGCTTCTTGAATTATATTAGAATTATGGAATTTTATTTCCGGAATTGGTCACGTGGGGCCCACGGGAGAAATTTATGGTTTTGTGGGGCCCACTTTGTTTTCGAGATTTTGGCCTTTATGGATATTTTCGGAAGATGAAATATTTTGGACGAGTAGGAGGGCGACACGTGTCACCCCCCTAGGTGGCCTTGTGGCCGAAATTGTGTGACAAGTGGCGAGACAGTGGCCAAGTCTTGCAAGATATTTTGTGTGGACAAGTGGCTTGTGGGTCCCACCCACACTTGTCCCCAATCTCAACCACACACTTGCCTTCATCCTAGCCCTTGGTTGTCCTATATATGCACCCTTTGTTGATGAAATCTTGCACACTTAGATATTTCAAGACTTGAGAAATATTTTCCTCTCCCTCCCTCTCTCCTAGCTCTCGTCGAACACCCCCCCTCTCTAACCAAACATTGTCCAATAATACCTAAACTCTTAAGTGTTCTTACCTAGTGTATTAGGAAGACTCTTAACCAAAAGATAGAAAAGATTTCACCCCCTAGCCTCTAAAAGGTCACCTTGGCCGAGAGCTCTTGGAAGAAAAGCCTAAGTGTTCTTCACTTGTTTGAGTTGGTTCTTGAAGAGATGATGGTTAGGAGCTTCTTAGGGTGATTTGTGGTGGTTTGTAACATAAATATTGGAGCTAAGACTTGCTTGGAACGACATTAAGTTCTTGGATAGATTTTGGGCTATTTGAGGTAGTAAATCTTAACCTCTTTGTGATTTGGTCATTATACATATATTATAAGTATATTATGGAGTAAATAATATATGGAGTAAAGTTTGGAAGAGTTGGATCTTGTTAACTTGTTAAAAGAAAGGATTGGCCGTTTGCCATTAAAATGGTAAAAATGTATCTTACTTGTGAAGAAGTAATTAACAAAGTAACTATAACTTATATTAAGAATGGAAATATAAGTTGGATGACTAATGAGTAAATTGGATAAGTAAAATGGACAAAGTTGGCCAAGGACCCCAACTTAAGGACCGTATTTACTTTGGACCGTATTTACATTGACCGTATTTACATTTACATTAAGGAAGATTTTTCAATCGCGTTCCGTTTGGGCGTGTGATCCCCTTTTTAATTATTGTTTTGTTATGAAGGCGTGTTAGTAAACCTCGTTACCGGTTGGGCGCTTAATCCCCTTCTTTTACTTATTGTTTTTATGAAGGCGTGATAGTAATCAGCGTTTCCGTTTGGTCGTGTAATCCCCTTCTTTATGTTGTTTAATTATTACGCCTTATATATATATGGTATATATATTACGGTTATTCGGGCCTTGGAGAAAGATGGAAAAGTGAGTAAAAACGGGGGAAGTGCTGCCCAATTTTTCGTAGAATTAGAGGGCTTTTTATTGGTATAAGTCTTCAATGGTAAGAAAAGTTTGATAGAAGTACTATGACCATTTTAGGAGTGGAGTACTACGTGTGGCGTGATCTACTTGACTTAAGGAGTAGCCGACGGGTTGAAGTACTTGGAGCGTTTTGCTATTTGTCGATAATCGTCGCGAGGTATGTGAACCTCTTCCTATCTTTTCTAGCATGATTGTTGTGAACTATGTAGTACGGTAGACGTACGTGTGCTAAACGAGTTTTGGTTGGTTTAAAACATAGGGTGTTATAATAGCTTTATGGGAAGTTAGTTATAACGACGTTATGTAGGTAGAAGAATGGTTTATTGATTGTAGAAGTTAAGAGACTTGATCTTAAAAGATAAGAGACTTGACTTATAAACGACTTGATTTTGAAAGTTAAGAGACTTGATCTTGAAAGATAAGAGACTTGACTTATAACGACTTGTTTTCGGAAAAAGAGAAGTAACTTGATTTTAAGTATAGGTTACTTGTTTTGAAATGAGTAAGTTCTTTGGGTTCTAAAAGAATACTTGTTGTTGTCTTGAAATATAAGAGACTTAACTTATAAATGACGTTTTATGAATGTTAAGGACTATGAATTTTGTTAAAAAGTTGTGAAACCTCATTCGTGAGTAATGAGTACTTGGCTTTTAAAGAATAATGTGTTACTGATTTCGGGAAATGAGAATAAGTATCGAACAAACCATTGCAGCGTTAATAAAGGAGATGTATTGACTAATTGTTATTAAAATCAGTAGAAACCTCCATCTGCATAGAAGCTAAGATAAGACAAAATTGTATTACATTTCCTAGATCATGGCTGCTGTAACACGATTGTTATAAACAAGAATAAACGGCTCACACATAAGACTTATGTTACTCAATTGTTTTAAAAGAGATTAAGACTATGAGTTATGAAACCTTTCTAAAATAAGAGACTTGAGCATTTGAAATTAGGCAAACTTGAACGTTTGGAAAATAATGTTGTTACTTGATTTTACAAAGGGAAGTGTTTTGGTTTACTTAAAAAGATAGTCACTCTATTTTCATACTACGGATATCGTGTGACTTTTGTGAAAGAAACGGATCTTTTGAAAAGAGTTAATGTATGTAGTACTTTGGGGTTAAAACCCGGATTTGTTGTAATAAAATATAAGTCCATGAGTATGTTGAACTTGCCTATGCTTGTGGTGATATCCTTTGTTGTGCAAGTGTTGTATTTACGTACTCTGGCGTCTCGATGGAGGGTCGGCTGATTTGTTAGGAATGAGTCTTTATCGAGTCCCATGGGATGGGCCGAGACACGTATCCCATGATTCTTTATCGAGTCCCATGAGATGGGCCGAGACACGTATTCCACCGATTCTTTATCGAGTCTCGTGAGATGGGCGAGACACGTATTCCACACAGTTCTTTATCGAGTCCCGTAGGATGGGCGAGACACGTATTCCACATGATTTATACCAAGGCTGGCGGTGAGGAAGGAGTTCCACGGGCGTGAGGATGACTTTGAGGCGTGAGTCACGACTTGACATGATCGCTTATGTTATGAGCGTAGTTTGGTTATCATGTCTCTGCTTTATATGCATCGTTATGATTTCATTCTGATATTTTTAGTTTCACATACTTGGTACTGTTATCGACCTCGCCGGGGCTCCGTTTATCTGCAGTAGAGGTACATCGGTTGTGGATCCTCGCTCATAGGATCACGATTCAGCGTGTTGGGAAGCCGTTTCTTGGAGACTTATCTTTTGGTATGTTACCACGAGTGCAGTAGGTTCTTGTACATTCGTGGTATGGCGGGGCCTGTCCGTCATAGTTGTTGTCACTTCTTAGAGTGCATGAAATGCTTGTTGTGGCGAGTTTGTAAAAGGATAAGCTGTTGGGTTTTTATGTATATATCTGAGCAAGCTATTTTTTGGTCTGCCATTTATTTATCATGTCTCTTGTTTCATGTTTATGTTTTTATTTTCGCTGATTTTCTCTGATGTTGTATCACGAGGGTGCCCGGGGTAAGGCACCAGTCACGGGCCCCGGTTCGGGTCGTGACAATTTCACACCCCTAGCCTAAATATACCCCCTTGGCCGAAACTTGCCATAATTTGAGCCTAAGTGTTCTTCACATTTTGGAGTTGAATCTTGAAGAGTTGTTTAGAAACTTCTAAGGGTTGCTTGGAGCGGGTTGGAGCGTAAGGATTTGGAGCTAAACGTTGCTCAGGATCGACTTATAATCTTGGATAATTTTGGGCTCATCGAGGTTGAAGTACTACGAGTAGCGTATTCTACTTGAAGGGAGGAAAAGGTGAGCAAGGTTAGAGTACTTTGGAGCGTTTTGCTAATTGTCGATAATCGTCGATAATCGTCGCGAGGTATGTGAACCTCTTCCTATCCTTTCTAGCATGATATTTGTGAAATATATTTAGTGCGGTAGACGCACGTGTGTTTAAAGGAAGTTGATTTTCCTTTTGTGTCCTTGACTTGATTCCAAAGTTAAGTGACTTGTTATGAAATATTAAGGACTTGAATTATGTTAAAAAAGTTGTAAAACCTCACTCATGAGTAATGGGTGTGTGGTCTTTTAAGGAATAAAGTTACCTTGATTTCGAAAATAAGAATGGTTTTATCATTGGATTTAAAATGATAACTTGACTTATAAACAACTTGATTTTGGGAAAGGAGAAGTAACTTGATTTAAAGGTATAGGTTACTTGTTTTTAAAAGAGTAAGACCCTTGGTTTAAAAAGTATATTGCTACTTGACTTTAAAAAGTAAAAAGTGCCTTTGTTTTAAAGGAAGGTATGGTTTTGTCTTAAAAGGGTTTAAAAAAAAGGAAGGCACGTTTTTGTCTTAAGATTGGTTTAAAAAGAAGGTATGGAAATTGTTTTGGTTTTACTTTGACGTCGTTTGACTTGAGTTTTAAATAATAAGAATCTTGAAGTATTTCAAAAGAGTTATGAATCATGTTTGAAAGAAAAGAAATACTTGGTTTTAAAAGCTTAAGTGTTATACTAGCTTTATGGGAAGTTAGGTATAACGACTTAAGAAAGATAAAAGGAACGGTTTACTTATTTGTTTATGAAAGTCTTGTATTGATTTCTGAAAAGTGTAGTAAGATGGTTTGATAAGTAAACATGTTACGATGCTACGTGTGTTAAGTGTCTTGTGATGTTTGTGTGAGGGGGTTATTCTTGTTGTGTTTACGTTGTTAAACGATAAGCCCGTTGTACTGCTATTATATCACATACCCCCCTGACTTGTTATGATGCCGAGGACTTTCCACCCTCGATGCGAGGTATACCTCATGCGGTCTGTGTGACTATGCGGAGCTGCGGGAGTTCCAGGATTGATCATTCTGGGTGTGTATCCCGATGCGAGGAATGCCTCATGCGGTCTATGTGACTATACGGTCTGTGTGACTATGCGGACTGCGGGAGTCCAGGAGGATGCCGCGGGTTATTGCCGTCGAGAATACCTCATGCGGGTGCAGTGACCTATGCGGACTGCGGGAGTTCCAGGATTAGGCACGCATAATGATACTATAGGCGATTGGCCTTGCTTCAATCATTAGCGGCCTAGAAAAGACCAGTTACGTTATATCTATTTTGCTCTTTTTTATGTTGTGGCACTATGTGCAGTTAAATTGGTTGTTAAATGCGTATTTGTAATTGGTTTTAAAATGTTATGATTTGATTTGATGCTTTACGATTTCACATACTTTGTACCTGTTGTGCTGACCTCCTTCGGGGGGCTGCGTTCATGTCGCAGGTAGAGGTACACCAGTCGTCGATCCTCGCTCATAGGATCACAGCTCAACGTTTTGGGAAGCTCCGTTTCTCCGGAGGCTTATCTTTGGTATAGTCTTCTGTCGTTGTAGGTACTTACATTCAGGGGTATGACGGCCCTGTCGTCATTGTTGTTATAACATTCGTAAGTGCATGAAATCTTGTTGTGGCGTAAATTGTAAAGGGATGTATCGTTCGTGTTCAAGTTTTATTTATATATTCGTAAAGGTAACCGTTTTGGTTGCTTTGTTTTCTTATTTCATTATTGTATATCTTGTTTCATGTGTATGTTTTTTTCGCTGATTTTCTCGATGTTGTATCACTAGGGTGCGGGTAAGACATCGATCCACGCCCGGGTCGGTCGTGACAAAAGTGGTATCAGATCAGTTAATCCTCGGAAAGTGTCTACAGACCGTATCTAGTAGAGTCTTGATTATCGGTGTGTTGTGCACCACACCTATAATCAGGAGGCTGCAGGATATTTACGATTGGTTTCCATTCTTCTCACTCTGAGATCGTGCCTTAGAGCTGTGTTATAAGTTGGACTCCCTCTGACGTATTCTTTTCACCCGTTATGCCTCTACTCAAGGCAACCAGAGCCCAAGAGGCAAAGCGGCGAGAGGAGGCTGCGAGTAGAGCTGAGAGGGTTACGAGCCGCAGGCCCGGTCATTATCGAGCAGCGCTTCATTCGGGAGTTCTGCGCGCGCTAGCCCAAGGAGAGTTTAGAAGCGTGGCGGTAGCCACGAGACCACGATACCGAGCCTCTAGTCCCGGCCAGATCGGAGGATATGAGTTACAAGAGAGATGGCGATTATTAGCTAGTCGGTGGCCGGAATGAGGACGGACGGAGCGGTGGTTCAGCGATACGATGAGTTCACCCTAGATCCGATAGTTCGAGGCTTCGGGACTTCTTGAGTTGCGATCCACGAGTTCTATGGATCGAAGCGAGGAAGATCCTCGGGAGTTTATTCGGCGATTCTGTGGATCGGAAAGTGATCAAGACCTTAGAGGCATTTTCTACGCTTGCGCCTCGCAGATGAGAGAGCTCGGGCGAGATGGATTTATGATGTTAAGCGTAGCAGGCGGGCGGTTCGAGAATCTGATATAGAGTTTGACTTATTGGCTCGTTATGTCCCGCGTTAGTGGCGGACATGGAGGATAGAGTGCACCGATATGTCACGGGACATGACGATTATCTAGCGAGGAGTTGTACAAGAGTAGCTCTTGATCGGACATGGACATTGCGCGTCTGAGCTTACGCGCATGGTGAGAGCGTAGAGATCGACGGATTAACCAAGATCAGTGAAGAGGCGAGAACATCGTGTCCTTTGGTAACTTTCGGCGGACCTTCCGGCAGCGGCGGGTTATGCGCCTCGCCCGATCTGAGTGGTCCTCGCGGACTTCGTGAAGTTCGGGGTATTTAGGAGTTGGTCGAAACTCGGGGTTTCGTTCCGATTTGCATAGGTTCTAGCCAGCCAGATTCAGTTTTCCCTCAGTGTTCACTATGTGGTAGACGTCATCCCGAGAAATGTCGTCTTGTTACTAATGCTTGTTTCTGCCGCCGTCGAGGCGGTGAGGAGAGAATGTCCTAGTAGGAGGGTTACAGGTGGGATGACTTAGCCTACCAAGTCAGTTGCGGATTCAGTGGGTCGGAGAAGAAGAGGTGTTAGCCAGAGGAGGCCGCCATCACCTCGGTATGGCCGTTGTGGTAGGTGTTCTTATGGGGAGTTGTCGTACTACTTAGATAGCTTGTTAGGCTTGCGGCCAGCAGGGCCATGTGGCGAGAAATTGTCCGAACAGAGGTGGCGCGGATGTTACGACTCAGCCTTCGGGATCAGTGGCTGGTTTATCACCGTCTGTAGTTATGCGCCCAGCAGAGCAGGATTTGATTAGAGCGACAAAGGGAAAGTGAGGCGATGAATTCTGAGAGATATCTTCAGCCCTTGAGAGACTTGTTTAGGTCGTTATGGTAGATACATGTGGAGTACTATGTTCGGTTAGCATTGTGTAAGTTGTGATTAGAAAACATGGGTAGTTGAAAATGGTAAGTCTGGGGACGAGAAAATGGGGAGCCTTAGAATTTATAACAGTTGGGACCTTGGATGCAAGGCCGTCCTGAGTGGATGATTTTACGGTTGGTCTTTGTCGAAGTACTCGGTATACGTGGTGTATTTGTGTAATAATTCCATGGGTAGTGTGAGATAGAAGTGGTAGCTTTCATGACGTGAATTAGTAAGATTGTTCCGGACTGGGAACGAGAGTTTAATACGAAGTGGGTCGGGTTGAGGCCATATCGCGAGTCAACCCGCAGCCCGGAATGTGGTGGGGTCAGTTTGAGGTGGTCCCGCTAGATGATAGGGTCACGAGGGTGTTAAGCCCAAGTTAGGTAACCATCGTACGAGTTCGTGGATGCGTTTGACCAGTAGCCGGGCCGATGAGGTCAGCCCATCTTGTCTTTCAGTTAGGACTGTTTACTCGGCGGAGGGTTATGCGAGATGTTATCAGGAAGGTTGTAAGGCTGCACGGGGTTCCTACTTTTATTTATGGCAGGCAGTGGAGCCCAGTTTATGGCTATTTCTTTTTCGGGAGGTTTTACCAGGCGGGGATTAGGAACTAAGGTGGGTCTCAGTATTGCATTCACCCTCGGGCCGACGGACGAACGACACATTTTATCCACACATTTAAGGACAGGTTACGGGCCGGTGTTTTGATTTCAGGGGTAGCTGTGAGGATTATTTGCCTCTTGTTTAGTGAGTATTATATAGCTACCATTTCAGTATTCGGATGGTGCCTTATAAAGCCTTGTATGGGCGGAAATGTAGGTTACCGGTCGATTGGTTCGATGTTGGCAAGGTTCAGATAGTTGGTCCCTACTGGATTTCAGCAGGATGTGGATAGGGTGAAGCTTATACAGAAGAGGTTATTAGCAGCTCAGAGTCAACAGAAGTCGTGCGGGTAATCAGCGTCGACACTTGGAGTTCAGGTTGACGGTGGGTCTTCTTGAAGGTACCACCCCGGAAGGGTGTGACGAGATTTGGACAGCAGGGGAAACTTAGCCCGAGGTACTTTGGGCCTTTTCAGATCATTGTAGAATAGGCCAGGTTGCCTATAAGTTAGCACTGTCGTCCGACTTAGGAGGCAGTACGTCCGGTATTCCATGTTGCTATGTTCGGAAGAGTATCGGAGATCCATCCAGAGTGTTCCCAGTTAATGATGACCAAGTTAGAGATAGTAACCCCGAGATTTTGGGAACTGAAGCAATGACAGAAATATGGTAAGTATATTAGGAAGAGTTCGAGTGTACGAGAAGGGTACGACGAGTAAGGGAAGAAGAGAGCATGTGTTATGAGAATAGAAGTGATCATGTTATACCCCGTATTTCCAGAGTATGTACGTAAAGGAATACGTACAAAAAGTTTGGTCTTAAAGTTAGGCCTTGGACGATTTTTAGGCACAACTCACAAAGCGAACAGTTTTCCGACGAAACGTTTCCACAGCTTTCGTAGGATAAATTCCGGCTATGTCATTTCTAATTTTTGCGGATTTTTAGAGAGGCGTAACACTTTGGACCAACGAGAGGGCGACATTTTCCACCCTCTCATTGGTGGACTTGTCACGGCAATAGGGCCGAATGGATGACCATCCTTGTCATAAAGTTGGTTAGATATTTTGTGTGCAAGTTGGCTAGGTACACTTGCCCTAATCTTGACCTTACACTTTCCTAGCACTTGGCTAAATCTTGGCCATTGGTTGGCCATGTCTTGACCTATAAATACCCTCTTGAGATGAAGAGTTCTTCATCCACAAAAGCTTTCAAGTCTAAAAATCCTTCCTCTCCTTTGTAAGCAATTCGTCCAACACACCCCTCCCTTGAGAAGCTTGGCGAGGCTACCACCCCTAGCCTGGCGAAACCTACCCCCTCCTTGGTAGAAAAGTTGCCTTCTTGTATTGTTATAATGCCCAAAATACCTAGCCCAAATACCTTAGTACTTAGTAGAAGTTGTGAAGAACTTCTAAGGTTTCTGGAGCATACAACTTAGGAGCAAAACCTTGCTCAGCGACTTTTCTAGGATATTATTAGGCTTACCGAGGTAACTAATCCTAACCCTCTTTTGAATTAGAGAATACTTCTTGTTGTAGAATAAGAATAAGTATAAATACTTAGAAGAATATCACGATGAAGGGTTTAAAGAAGAATATCTGTTGTACTTACATAGAATTTGTTTTCACTGATGAGACTTATATAGCTCACGGGTAGGGTTGTGCTGCCCGACTTTCCGTAGAATTGAGGACCCTCTGTTTAGAATGACCTGAGAATAGTCTAGACTTTGATAGATATCTGTGACTATTATAGGTGATTCTCTGCGCGACATACTCGACTTGGCGGTGGATTTCGCCAGAAGGTATGTGATTCTTCCTAAAGCATGATATTCTACAATATGTATATAGTACGGTGAGCGTACATGTGTTAATCGAATAATACTTACGGCAATGCCTCGGCTTAAGCTCGAATAATACGTCTGTAATGCCTCACGGCTTAAGCACGAATAATAAAGAAGCGAAAACATTTCAAAAGGACTCTTGAATCATTTTCTGAAGAGAACTAATTGGTTTCTTAAGCGAAGCTTAAGAGTTATACTAGCTTTATGGGAAGTTAAGTATAACCACTTAAGATTGATAAAAGAAACAAGTTGCCTATGTATTTCTAATGGACTTATATGAAATTGTGAAAAGAATAATAAGATGGTTTGATAAGTAGACATGACATGTTGCTATGTGTGTTAGTACGCATAACGTTTGTATAAGTTACTATCCTTTTTGTACTTATGTTGTTTAAATATAAGTCGTTATCTAAGTGTACTATCACTCAACTATTGAGATGATCACGGAGGTTGTCGCCTCGATGCGGGGTAGACTCGGTGATGCAGGACCATGATTCGAGAATACCTCATGCGTTTCCAGGGGTCCTATCCGGAGATACGAGAGTTCCAGTAAAGTATGCGGGGTTATTCCTCATGCGGTCTATGTGGCCATTCGGACGGCCGAGTCGGGGCGATGCCGAGTAGCTACCCTCGATGCGGGGTTATACCTCACGCGGGCCCACGCGAGTGGCCTATGCGGACTCAGAGTCGAGATTAGGCTTGCGAGAATGAGGATGTGGCGAGTGGCCTGTTTCGATCATTCGCAGCCTAGACAAGACGTATTACAGTTACCTATTGTTGCTCTTGTTTGTGATGTGGCACTATGTGCGGTTGCCTTGGTTGTTTCACACATATTTGTAAACTGGTTTTAAAAATGATATGTTTTCATTTAAGTACTTTACAGTTTCGCATACTTAGTACCTGTTATCGACCTCTGGCCGAGTGGCGTATAAAGAGGCGAGCCTACCACGAAACAGACGAACCGTGGCTCTCCGTATGGCACATCACGAGAAGGGCCGTAGGCATGCCTCGTGGATCATGGCAGCCGGTACCATTGGTTGGGTCGTCGGAGCAAGGCTCGCGACAAAGTGACAAAATTGGTATCAGAGCAGTTACTCCTGGGAAAGTGTCTACAGACCGTATCTAGTAGAGTCTTGATTATCGGTGTGTTGTGCACCACACCATGTCGAGGCTATAGGATATTTAGGATTGGTTTCGCTCTTCTCATTCCGAGATCGTGCTTTAGAGGCGTGTTATAGGTTGGACCCTCTAACGTATTCCTTTCTGTATGCTGATTATGCCTCACGTAAGGCAACCGGGCCCGAGAAGGGCAAAGCGTAGGAGGCGCTAGCGAGACACCCAGTCACGAGGGCTCAGGCCCGCCTATACGGGAGAGCACGCGTCCCAGCTACTGGGATGAGTTCTCGAGGCTTTCCTCACTCACTTCTTGCCTCGCAGATGAGAGCGCGGGTGATAGATTTTTACCATCGAGGCGAGAGGGCCTTGTCGGGAGTACAATGTCGAGTTTGATTCATTGGCTCGAGATGTCCCAGCATTGGTAGCCTGTATGGAGGATATGGTGCACCGCTATGTCACAGGGCTAGACGACTATATGGCGAGTCATATGCGGGGTTTCTCTCGGCCGGGTATGGACATTACCCGCATGCAGCTCACGCCGATGCGAGGCGCAGAGGTCGACGAGTGGGCGATGCGGCGAGAAGAAGGCGGGGCGGGAGGGTCTTCGGTGGTTATCGTGGTGGCGGCCTCGGCGCGATCTAGATTCGCACCACAGCCAGCTCAGAGCACTCCTGCCCCGTCCTCAGCACAGCCAGAGTTTTCGAGGGCAGACCGGGGCCCTGTGGCTTGGGACGTCGAGTAGCGAGCGTATCGGCGTCGGGACCACCCGGTGTGGCGATGCGGTAGATCCCATTACGGAAGTGTGGTACTACTTTTGGATCTTGTTCTGATTGTGGCGGCAGGTCACTGCGAGGACTGTCGGACCGGCGTGGCGGTGGTAGGGCTCACGCCGTGTTCATTGCCGCTTCATCATCTCCTCGATTACTCGCCCGGGCGGGGTGCTCATGGGTCGGCCAGGTCGCGGCAGGCCGTGGCTCGGTCCCGATTCTAGCGGTCCTCGAACGCATTTATGCTTTGTCGGTAAGCGAGGATCGGAGGCCTCACCGATGTCGTCGCAGTACCTTATCGGTTCGGGTTTGATATGTATGCTTTGATAGATCCGGTTCTACTCGTCCTATATATCTCCCTTGTTGCTAGTAGGATAGGGATAGAGCCCGAGTCCATAGACCCTTTCGAGGTAGCTACGCGATGGGTGATTCGGTGGTAGCTCGGCGGGTATATAGAGCTTGTCTGTGATCATTTGATCGTCGGACCACGGCGACTTGATAGAGTTGTAGATGATTGACTTCGATGTGATCATGGGGATGGATTGGCTAGCTTCGCTACGCCAATGTAGACTGCGAGAGAGAATAGTGCAGTTCGGTTTCTGAGGGCGGTTGTTGAGTGGGAGAGCACGCGGTATCGTAGGGGTAGGTTTATTTCCTACCTCAAGGCTAGGAAGATGGTGCGAAGGGTATATCTACCATCTCGTTCGGGTGTTTGATCTAAGGCTGCGGTACCAGATTTTCCGTCGATTCGATGGTCACGAGTTCCCGGGCGTGTTTCGGATGACCTCGGGTATCCTCCCGAGAGGAGATCGAGTTTTGTATAGATGTGTTGCGGATACTCGGCCTATTTCCATTCCGCCATCTGAGAATGGCACCGCCGAGTTGAGAGTTGAAGGATCGGCTTAGGGATTTGCTAGAGAAGGGCTTCATTAGGCCTAGTGTTTCTCCCCAGGGAGCGCCGGTATTGTTCGTGAAGAAGAAGGGCGGGGCGCTGCGCGTGTGTTGATTGACGGTGAACAAGGTGACCATTAAACAGATACCCTTCCTAGGATTGATGATTTGTTCGACCGGATTGCGGTGCGAGATGTTTCTCAAGATTGATCTGCGATCGGGCTATCATCAGTAGTCGGAGAGGTGGATGTCCACAGATCGCATTCGGACGATGCGGGCATTATGAGTTCGAGTCATGTCTTTTGGGTTGACGATGCTCGTGGTATTCATGGATTTGATGAACCGAGTGTTCAAACCATTTTGGACACGTTTGTGATAGTGTTCATTGATGATATCTTGGTTTATTCGCTCGAGCGAGAGCACGCGGAGCATTTGAGGCCGTCTTGTGATTCTCGAGACCAGCGATTAGACGCCAAGTTTTCCAAATGTGAGTTTTGGTTGACTTGATGGCGTTTCTTGGGCATATTGTGGGTGATGGCATTCGAGTTGTCTGGCAAGATCGAGGCGATCGAGGACTTGGCCTGAACTCTTACTCGGCGAGGTTCGCGATTTACGGGCCTTGCAGGTATTATCGGCGGTTCGTGGAGAAGTTTGCTTCTATCTCGCACCATTGACTAGGTCGACTCGGAAGCGGCCAAGTTTGATGGTGATGCTTGTGGCGGTGGTTTCGATTCTTGAAGGAGACTAACAGCCCGTTCTTACTCTTCCGGAGGGTCGGATGGTTATGTCGTGTATTGTGATCGTCGGGCATCGGGTTGGGATGTGTGTTGATGCAGCATGGCGAGTTATAGCATATGCATCCCGGTGAAGAAACACGAGAGGAACTACCCGCATGATTTGGAGTCGGCGGTATGATTCACGCTTTGAAGATCTGGAGGCACTATTTGTATGGGGTTCACGTGGATATTTTTACAGACCACAAGAGCCTCGGTATATCTTCACCGAGGAGAGTGAACTTACGGCGAGACGGTGGTTAGAGTTGCTTAAGGATTACGATGTGGACATCTGTACCACCGGCAAGGCGATGTTGTGGCGTATGCCGCAGTCGTGGTCGATGGGAGCCTATCGGATGTGCGGCTAGAGAGAAGGGACATGGTTCGTAATTTGCACGATTAGCGAGCCTTGGTGTCCGTTTGATTGATTACGATAGCAATGGGGTTAGAGTGCGTGAGGTTGCCGAGTCTTCCATCGTTGAGGAGGTGAAGAGGCCGATTCGAGGATCGGCTTTGATTCGATATCGTGATCTGACTCTTCGTGAGGGCAAGGTCTTGAGGTAGCACGATGGGGTGCTAAGGTTTGAGGCGAGTTGTGTGTTCGGATGTTTGAGGACTTGGCGGGAGTTCTTGGGAAGCACGGTAGCGGCGTTACTCTATCCATCCGGTCGACCAAGATGTACCACGACCTTAGATCGTGTATTGGTGGGATGGCTTGAAGAGGGCGTTGCGAGTTCGTAGCTCGATGCGTGTTGTCGGCAGTGAAGGTAGAGCACGAGAGACACGGTGGTTTGTTCTGACGATAGAGATCCCACACGGAAGTGGGAGGTAATCAACATGGACTTCATCACGGGATTACCTCGCACTCGGAGAGACATGATTCTATATGGGTTATCGTCGACAGTGGCGAAATCAGCCCACTTTCTTCCGTCGGACGACTTTTTCTGAGGATTATGCGGACTTTACATCCGGAGATCGTCGATCGCATGGAGTCCCTACTGATCATATCGCAGCGAGAGCGATTTACGCCAACTTCAGAGTCCTTCGAGAGGTTTAGGGGCCGAGTGAGCCCGAATCGCATTTCATCCACGCATGCAGACGGACAGCAGAGCGCACTATCCGACTGCGAGGATATCTGCGAGCCCGTGTTATTGACAGTGGTAGTTGGGAGGATCATTTGCCTCGGTATTCGGATGGCGCCTTATGAGGCCTTGTATGGGAGGAAGTGCAGATCGCCTATAGGTTGGTTCGAGGTGGGCGAGTGCGGCTAGTGGGACCAGATTTGGTGCGGCGATGGATAAGGTGAAGCTTATCCGAGGCGGCTATTAATGACTCGAGTCGGCAAGTCGTATGCAGATCATCGTCGTCGACATCCAGGTTTGCGATTGATGATTGGGTTTTCTGAAGGTGTCACCCATGAAGGGTGTGATGAGATTCGGGAAGAAGAAACTTCGGCCAGTACATTGGGCGTTTGATTGTCCGCGAGGTAGGCAAGGTTGCCTATGAGTTGAATCTGCCGTCCGTCCGGAGGCGGTGCATCCGTGTTTCACGTTTCTATCTTGAGAGATGTATCGGGGATCCATCTAGGGTACATCCGATTGACGATGTCCAAGTGACCAGGGGTTATCGTATGAGAGATTCCCATAGCGATAATCGATCGTCGAGTTAGGCGTCTGCGGACGAAGGGCGTGGCCCGTCAAGTCTTGTGGCGGAGCAGGCTCGAGGAGGAGATGACGTGGGAAGCCGAGAGGACATGAGGCGTATCCTCACTGTTCCCCACCCTCCGTAATTCACTTTCCTACTTGTAAATCTTCATTATCGTTTATGCCTAAGTGTTGTTTATGGCCGTGTGTGGCTTTTGCAAACTATTTAAGTTTTGAAGAACCTTATCGTTATCTGTCTTGGGAGGAACATTCGGACGAATGTTTCTAAGGAGAGGAGAATGTTATACCGTATTTCCAGTATGTACGTAAAGGAATACGTCAAAAGTTTGGTCTTAAAGTTAGGCCTTGGACGATTTTTAGGCACAACTCACAAAGCGAGCAGCTTTTCCGACGAAACGTTTCCACGACTTCGTAGGATAAATTCGGCTATGTCATTTCTAATTTTTGCGGATTTTTCCGAGAGACGTAACACTTTGGACCAACGAGAGGCGACATTTGCCACCCTCTCATTGGTGGACTTGTCACGGCAATAGGGCGAATGGATGACCATCCTTGTCATAAAGTTGGTTAGATATTTTGTGTGCAAGTTGGCTAGGTACACTTGCCTAATCTTGACCTTACACTTGCCTAGCACTTGGCTAAATCTTGGCCATTGGTTGGCCATGTCTTGACCTATAAATACCCTCTTGAGATGAAGAGTTCTTCATCCACAAAAGCTTTCAAGTCTAAAAATCCTTCCCTCTCCCTTTGTAAGCAATTCGTCCAACACACCCTCCCTCGAGAAGCTTGCCGAGGCTACCCACCCCTAGCCTAGACGAAACCTACCCCCTCCCTTGGTAGAAAAGTTGCCTTCTTGTATTGTTATAATGCCCAAAATACCTAGCCCAAATACCTTAGTACTTAGTAGAAGTTGTGAAGAACTTCTAAGGTTTCTGGAGCATACAACTTAGGAGCAAAACCTTGCTCAGTGCGACTTTTCTAGGATATTATTGGGCTTACCGAGGTAACTAATCCTAACCCTCTTTTGAATTAGAGAATACTTCTTGTTGTAGAATAAGAATAAGTATAATTACTTAGAAGAATATAACAGTAGAAGGGTTTAAAAGAAGAATATCTAACTGTATTTACATGGGAATTTGTTTTCTGATGAACTTATATAGCTCATGGGTAGGGTTGTCTGCCCGACTTTCCGTAGAATTGAGGACCCTCTGTTTAGAATGACCTCTGAGAATAGTCTAGACTTTGATAGATATCTGTGACTATTATAGCTGATTCTCTGCATGCGACATACTCGACTTGGCGGTGGATTTCGCGAGAAGGTATGTGATTCTTCCTAAAGCATTATATTCTACAATATGTATATAGTGCGGTGAGCGTACATGTGTTAATCGAATAATACTTACAGCAATGCCTCACGGCTTAAGCTGAATAATACGGCAATGCCTCACTAGCTTAACGAATAATAAAGAATGAAAACATTTCAAAGGACTCTTGAATCATTTTTGTAAGAGAACTAATTGGTTTCTTAAACAGAAGCTTAAGAGTTATACTAGCTTTATGGGAAGTTAAGTATAACCACTTAAGATTGATAAAAGAAACAAGTTGCCTATGTATTTCTAACAGACTTATATGAAATTGTGAAAAGAATAATAAGATGGTTTGATAAGTAGACATGATATGATGCTATGTGTGTTAGTACCTTGTAACGTTTGTATAAGTGAGTATCCTTGTTGTACTTATGTTGTTTAAAGATAAGTCGTTATGTTAGTGTACTATCACTCACCTCTTGAGATGATACCGGAGGTTAAGCTGCCCTCCGATGCGGGGTAGACTCAGGCGGTCTGGGACCATGATTCGAGAATACCTCATGCGGGTCCAGGGGGCCTATGCGGAGCTACGAGAGTTCCAGGTTAGTATGCGGGGTTATGCCTCATGCGGTCTATGTGGCCATGCGGACTACGAGTCCAGGACGATGCAGGAGTAGCTACCCTCGATGCGGGGTTATACCTCATGCGGGCCACGCGAGTGGCCTATCACGGACTCGAGTCGAGATTAGGATTGCAGAATGTGGATGTGGGCGAGTTGCCCTGTTTCGATCATTCGGAGCCTTGACAAGACGTATTATAGTTTCCTATTGTTGCTCTTGTTTGTGATGTGGCTCTATGTGCGTTTTACTTGGTTGTTTCACATATTTGTAAACGGTTTTAAAAATGATATGTTTTCATTTAAGTACTTTCTGATTCGCATACTTAGTACTGTTATCGACTCTCCGGGCTGCGTTCATGCCGCAGTAAGCGGCAGTGCTAGATCCGCATCCTTAGGATCTCTACGTTGGTGTCGGAGCTCCATCTCTTCTGAGGCTCTACTTTTGGTATGATCTCCATTGTAGATAGTTTTTGTCTGATCGGGGTATGGCGGGCCCTGTCCCGCCATAGTTGTATATTTCCTTAGAGGTCTGTAGTCATGTTATGCGATTGTCGGATGTCTTGCTAAAACATGATTATATATATATGCCGAAGGCGATGTTTTCTCACATAACTGTGTCTTGTTTTATAAAGCTTTCATGTCTTGCTTTATGTTTCCTGATTACTCGATGTATGACTACTGGGTGCCGATGAGCACGATCCTGCCGAGGCAGGTCCTGACAGATCATTTCTTGTGTGAAGAAAGTATCCTTTGGACCATAGGTGGAGCTAATGGTATTGTTATAAGATTAGAGGTGATTCTTCGTTGGCTTGGATGTGAGTCTTTGCGCGTATGTGGTATTATGGACAGGTGTGGCATAATTGGTTTTGTAAGTATAGTAGTGAAGACTATACTGGCACAGGTGTGCTTGGAGACTTAGAAGGAACATTCGGGATGAATGTTTCTAAAGGGGGAAGAATGTTACACCCCGTAGTTCCAGAGTATGTATACGAGGACGTACGTGCGAGAATACGACATTAAAATTGGAAAGGAAGAAAGATGTGATTTTTCGACGGAAAAGTTTCCGTATTTTGTGAAGGAAAAAGGTTCGTTAATGGGAATTGGATTCTCAGATTTGATATTCGGACTTTTTAGAATATTTGAGAATTATGGAATTTTATTTCCGGAATTGGTCACGTGGGGCCCGCGGGAGGAATTTACGGTTGTAGGGCCCATTTTAATTTCGAAATTTTTGGCATTACGGATATTTTCGGAAGATGAAATATTTTGGACCAATAGGAGGGCGACATGTGTCACCCCTAGGTGACACATGGTTGGACGAATTGGTGGCCATGATGTTCACGTTTTTGGCATGTAAAATGGATAAAACATTTGGTCAAAGTCTTGAAGATATTTTGTGTAGTAGATAGATAAGTGGGACCCACACACAGGGGGGTATTTGATTTCTGGAAAGTGTAGTAAGATGGTTTGATAAGTAAACATGTTACGATGCTACGTGTGTTAAGTGTCTTGTGATGTTTGTGTGAGGGGGTTATTCTTGTTGTGCTTACGTTGTTAAACGATAAGCCCGTTGTACTGCTATTATATCACATACCCCCCTGACTTGTTATGATGCCGAGGACTTGCCACCCTCGATGCGAGGTATACCTCATGCGGTCTGTGTGACTATGCGGAGCTGCGGGAGTTCCAAGATTGATCATTACGGGTGTGTATCCCTATGCGAGGAATGCCTCATGCGATGCAATGTGACTATGCGATGCAATGTGACTATGCGATGCGCGGAGTCCGAGGATGTCGCGGGTTAGCGCCCGTCACGAGGAATACCTCATGCGGTGCATGTGACCTATGCGATGCGGAGTTCCGAGATTAAACGCATAATGATACTATGGACGATTGGCCTTGCTTCGATCATTAGCGGCCTAGAAAAGACCGATTCGTTATATCTATTTTGCTCTTGTTTATCTTTGTGGCACTATGCGATTAAATTGGTTGTTAAATGCGTATTTGTAATTGGTTTTAAAATGTTATGATTTGATTTGAAGATTTCTGATTTCACATACTTGGTACTGTTATGCGACCTCGCCGAAGTGCGCTCACGCGGTAGAGGTACACGATCGTCGATCCTCGCTCATAGGATCACGATTCGTTTTGGGAAGCTCCGTTTCTCGGAGGCTTATCTTCGTATAGTCCCCGTCGTTGTAGGTACTTGCATTCGTGGTATGGCGGGGCCTGTCCGTCATTGTTGTTATAACATTCGTAAGTGCATAATCTTGTTGTGGCGAGAAATTGTAAAGGATGAATCGTCGGGTTAAAGTTTTATTTATATATTGAGAAAGTAACCGTTTTAGTTGCTTTGTTTTCTTATTTCATTATTGTATATCTTGTTTCATGTGTATGTTTTTTTTTCCGCTGATTTTCTCTGATGTTGTATCACTAGGGTGCCCAGGGTAAGGCATCAGTCGCGGGCCCGGGGTCGGGTCGTGACAGTGGGGCCCACCCGAGGAATTTTACGTTTTGTGGGGCCCACGAGGGTTACAGAATTTTATGGACGAATGAGAGGGCGACAAGTGGCACCCCCACACTTGGTCTTGGTCGAATTTTGCAAGGCTAAAATGGTCATTGACCATGGTGGAAGATAAGTCTTGCTAAGCTTGAGATTGTTGACCAAGTCAACTTGCCACTTGTGCTTAATCCTAGTGAAACTCATCCTAGCCACTCATGTGTTGTAATCTAAGCCTTCCATTGTGTTATATATACTAAGCAAGTAGCAAGACAAGGTCTTCCAACACTTAGAATTATTTCACTCACTCTTGTTCTTCAAGCATGCTCTCGGGTTCACCTTGTGCTCCACAAGAAAATTTTGTAGTTTTGATCCTTTGTTCACAAGACTTTAACCCAATGTCCCTAAGGGTATTGTAAGGATATCTCAATAGAAAGATTTCGGAAAAACGACGTTTTCGTATTAGTCGCAAGGCGGAAACTTAAGGAATTCTTCAACTTTGAAGTTGGAACTTGAAGATGAGTTCTCCATAGGCTTCTAAGGATTGCTTGGAGCGGTTTGGAACGTAAGGAAAGGAGCTAATAATTTGCTAAGGAGCGACTTTGAATCTTGGAAATTTTAAGGGCTTATAAAGGTATAAATCTTGTCGTTTTAGCAATTAAGGTTTACTTATCATTGTAGCTATGGATATTAGCAAGCATGAGTTATTTAGTATAAGGTTTGATGTGTTTATTGGCTATTGGAACCCTAATCCGAAAAACTAGCATGTTAGCCTTAAGATTACAATTCAAGTCGATTATTAGTTTAAGTCGTCGCATGTTATATAAAGAAGGAAATTGTAGTTGTTGAAGTTGTTTATGACTATATAACATGTTAGACCTTAGAACATGGAATTGGAAAAGGATTGGAAAGGAGTTAGTGTTATTATTTATGTTGGCCGAGAATGGCTAGATTATGGGGCTATTTTCGTATGAATTGTGGGGCGGAATTTTACACGTATTGTAAGGCGTGTAATCCCCTTTGTTGGGTTGTTGTTTTGAGCCTTAAATGTGGCGTGTTGGTTATTGTATTCTGCCTTGAAAAAGGTGGCAAAGTGAGTAGAAACAAAGGAAGTACTGCCCGATTTTCCGTAGAATTAGAGACCGTTTACTTAGTATTATTCTACGTTAGAGACTAGAAATTGATAGTCATGTTGTGACCATTATAGGTTGACAATTCTACGTACGACGTATTCGGCTTAGCTTGTGGATTTAGCCGAAAATGTATGTGAACTATCTCCTCTTCTAGCATGATTCTTTATGATAAAGAAAGTATGTCCTACTCCTTAAATGATCCATTCCTTGGTTGTAATTGGATTGCCTAAAATAGAATTTGTTCTATGTACTTCCTCGATTGTACTTTGATGTTTAAATTGTAAGTTGTATAATCCATTTCCTTAGTGAAGTTTGGATTCTTAAAAGTGAAAGTATTTTACTTAAAGTACATACAATCTTGAAAAGGAAGTGGTTTCTAAATCTTTTGGCTAGTGCCTTAGTTCCAAAACCTAAGGGCCATTATAATGACTTTAGAGGAGTCAAAGGAGTGATTTACTTATTTGATTTAAAAGAGGAGAAATGACATGATTTAAGAGAAGAAACTTGTTTTCTAAATATTAAGAGACGTGAAGTATTTTGAAAGTTAAGAAACTTGATTTGAAAGTTTGTGATACTTGGGTTTAAGTATAAGTCTCTTGGTTATAAAAAATAATGAAATTGTCTAAAAACCATAAAGGGTTATAACGGCTTTATGGGAAGTTGGTTATAACGGCTTTATGGACGGTTTAGAAAGTTGTCTATTTTGATTAATGGGCATAAGTTTCCTAGATTGTGAAAATTTGAAGTTACTTGATTTCAAGCTTTGAAATGAGTTTTCTAAAAGTGTAGTAACTTACTTTGAAAAATAGACACACCTTGATACTACGGGTGTTAGTATCTTGGGGTTCTACATAAAAAGGAGTCTTTTGAAAAGAATGTACGTACGTAGTACTTTGGCTTGGTTAATTGAGGATTTTTCTATGTGTGCCTTGATAAGTACTTTGGCTTGTTTAATTGAGAATTATTCTATGTGTGCCTTGATAAGTACTTTGGCTTAATTGAGAATTAGCCTATGTGTCAGTGATAGCCTTTGAGTGCAAGTATTATGTTTTATTACGTTGCGCGACTCTCGGTTGGGCCTATTTGTCTTGTGGTAAGTTACTTGACGCACCGGTGTCTACAAAATGGGCTGCTGTGTTGGCCTCGCTGGTTCCTCTTGCTGCGGTGTGATGACACCATTTGTGAGCCTGAGATGACCATTTCTGTCACTATTTAATTCAATGTGGGATTCCACGGGTATGCTTCCGTTATTTGTAGTACTTGGGTTAAATTCCCGGATTTTTTATAAAAGACATGTTAGTGCCCTAAGTAAACTAAAATGAGAGTGTATATGAACAGAATAATAAGAAGTTAGGGGATTTCTGAGCTTGCTTATTTGTTGTGTGACGGCCGGTTGAGATAGGGTAAGAGTATAAATGAGGGGTAAACCCCCAAGACGTTATACCACCTGCTTTACCACCTTCTCCAGGGTAAGAGTATAAATGAGGGATAAACCCCCAAGACGTTATACCACCTGCTTTACCACCTTCTCCAGGGTAAGAGTATAAATGAGGTAAACCCCAAGACGTTATACCACCGCCGCTTTTCCTACTTGCCCGCATGCTTTTAGGACATAGGTGGACTTGGTGTTCATGTATGCCTATTGGTGTTATATTATATCATGGATCGCCAGTGGCGGAAGGATTCCACGCATGATTGATATTATGGCGTGAGACCCACGGTTATATTTTAATAATGATTTGAGGCATGCGCCCACGACTTGATATGATCGCTATGTATTGTAATCGTAGGTTGGCTATCATACATGTCTCATGTTTTGTTAGATTATGATTTCATTACTGATTTTTCACCTTCACATACTTGGTACATTCTTCAGATCGACCTCGCCCGAGGCTGCGTTCATGCCGCAGTTTAGGTACGCAGATTTGGTGATCCGCAGTGTAGGACCGCTCGAGTTTTTGGATAGCTCCATCCGCTCGTGAGTTTATCTTTTTGGTATAGATCCTTGATGTGCTTTTGTACGATTATGGTAGATGCGGGCCTTGTCCGCCCTAGTTCAGTATAACTCTTAGAGGTCTGTATTCATATGTGGGATTGGACTCATGTATAGTGTAGTGTCTTTTGTTTATGTATATTATGGCAGCCTTGTCGGCTTTGCCCTTGTACGTATGTTGGTTTTGAAAAAAAAAATAAAAAAATAAATGAGGTGTTATTTAATTTCCGCAGTTTACTTAGTTGTTAAGATAGAAGGGTGCGGTGTAGGCACTACCACGCCCGGGTTCGGGCCGTGACAGTGAGGATTCCACGCACGCTTTGATATTTGTGACTTGATCGCATCCCGTTATCGGGGGTAGTATATGCGTCCCTCCATAAAGGGCCGGATTATGTTATGAAAGATAAGTAAGTTATATGGCAATGAACTTAATTATTTTTCCCTAAGCATGTACGTAAGAATGTGACTATAACTTTTATTGAAAATGGGAAAAGATAATAAGGTACGATTTAGTTCACGAGATGGTAATGGCACGGTAGGATCTGGTATGTACCCTTTTTATACTTGCCCCTGTCATTCTTTTGTACCGTTATGAATTGTTTACTGTACCTTATTTTCCATTCCATATTCTGCACTGTTATGCGACCTTCGAAGGCTGCGTTCATGTCTGCTGGTTTAGGTAGACAGTTGTGGATCCGCGAGCTTAGGATCTGATTCAAAGATTTTGAGATGGCTCCAATGTTCCGGAGTTGTCATGGCTATGTATATTCAGGGGTACGGCGGGGCCTTGTCCCGTCATAGTATTTGTTCAAATCTTAGAGGTTTGTATTCATCTGTGGGCTGGACTGGCTAGAGTTGTTTTTTTTACATTGTTAAGCAGTGTAGACCCTTTCGGGTAATTTTTATGATTATGGCAGCCTTATCGGCTTGGCCTTGGTTTTAAAAAAAAAATTGTGTTATTTATCTTCCGCAGTTTGTTGTTGTATGATTAGGGTGCCTGTGTAGTGGTACGCCGCGCGGTCGGGTCGTGACAGTCCTACTCCTTAAATGATCCACTCCTTGATTGTACTTGGATTGCCTAATATATAAGTTGTTCTATATACTTCCTTGATTGTACTTTGGATGTTTAAATTGGAAGTTGTTAAAATCCATTACCTTAATGAAGTTTGGATTTTCAAAAGTGAAAGTAATTTACTTGAAGTACATAGAGTCTTAAAAAGGAAGTGGTTTCCAAATCTTTTGGCTAGTGCCTTAGTTCCAAAACCTAAAGGTTGTTATAATGACTTTAGTGGAGTCAAAGGAGTGATTTACTTAATTGATTTAAAAAGAGGAGAAATAACATGATTTAAAGTTAAGAGACTTGAAATATTTTGAAAGTTATGTAACTTGATTTCTAAAGTATATGATACTTGGTTTTAAAAGTATAAGTCTCTTGGTTATAAAAAGAATGAATTGGTCTAAAACCATAAAGGGTTATAACGACTTTATGGGAAGTTGGTTATAACGGTTTTATGGAAGGTTAAGAGAGTTGTCTATTTTTGATTGATGGGCATAAGTTGCCTAGATTGTGAAAATTGAAGTTACTTGGTTTCAAAGCCTTGAAATGAATTTCTAAAAGGTGTAGTAACTTATTTTGAAAAATATACATGCCTTGATACTACGGGTGTTAGTATCTTGGGGTTTTATATAAAGAGGAGTCTTTTGAAAAGAATGGACGTACGTAGTACTTTGGCTTGTTTAAATGAGAATTTTTCTATTTGTGCCTTGATAGTACTTTGGCTTGTTTAAATAAGATTTTTTCCATTTGTGCCTTGATAGTACTTTGGCTTGTTTAAATGAGAATTATTCTATTTGTGCCTTGATAGTACTTTGGCTTGCTTGAATAAGGATTTCTCTTGGTTTATGTAAAAAGAAAGGCATGGTATTGTCTTGGCTTATGTAAAAAGAAGGCATAGTAATTGTCTTGGTTTGTGTAAAGAGGAAAGACATGGTATTGTCTTGGTGTGTAAAGGCATGGTATTGTCTTGGTTTGCTTTCATATGGGTTTCTCATATAGACGTTCGTGCAAGTGTCATATTTCCACATCTCCGCGTCCCTCCATAAAGGGCCGGCAACTTGTTTCAAGGATACCATGGGGTAGCTCCCCATGGGGGTGAGTGGTACACACTCACGGCGGGTCGGTATTTGACTCGGGTGGGTTAAATTCACGAGATATATATATAAGTCATGGATTAGCTATCCGTGATGCAGGTATCGTGTACCGATGACTTATTGCGGGTCCACATGACCTAAGTGGGTGAAATAGTCCCTTACGGGGGAAATAGTCCCATGATAGGCTGCATTATAACATAGAGGGTGGTTGACCCTGGAACTGGCACGGCCTTCATGTTTTGAAACGGTAGTGATTTCATTAATGAAAGGGTGCAGTGTGTGTATGACTTAAAGTGGAATAATTGGTCTCATTGTTAAAAGTATAACTAAAAAGGTAAAAAGGATTGCATTACTCTCATGTTTTCAAAGTTCAGTGTGCTTATTGCTGTTATATTATATCATGGACTGTCGGCAGTGAGGAAGGATTCCACGGGCATGATTGAAATTATGGGCGTGAGACCCATGGTTATATTTGAGTAATGACTTTTAGGGCATGCGTCCCTGACTTGATATGACTTCTTATGTATTGTGTACTGTAGTTTGGCTATCATACATGTCTCCTGTTTTGTATAGACTATTGTGATTTCATTACAGTACTTACTGTTTCACATACTTGGTACATTCTTCGTACTGACCTCCTTCGGGGGGCTGTGTTCATGCCGCAGGTTTAGGTACGCAGTTTGGTGATCTGTAGGTGTAGGACCCTACTCAGAGTTTTTGGATAGCTCCATATGTTCAGGAGTTTATCATTTGGGTATAGATCCTCCAGTACAGGATTTTATACAAGTTATGGGTACGGCGGGGCCTTGTCCCGTCATAGTTCAGTAAAACTCTTAGAGGTCTGTATTCATATATGAGATTGGACTCGTGTACAGTGTAGTGCTTTTTATTATGTATGTTTTATGACAGCCTTGTCGGCTTTGCCTTTGCATGTTCGTTGGTTTTAAAAAAAACGAGCTGTTATTTAGTTCCGCGGTTTACTTTTGTCAGTTAGGTAGAAGGGTGACCAGGTAGGGCACCAATCACGGGCCCGGGGTTCGGGGCGTGACAGAGTGGTATCAGAGCAGTCAGTCCTCGGAATGTCTACAGACCGTGTCTAGTAGAGTCTTGATTATCGGTGTGTTGCGTGCCACACCCATAAACATGAGGCTACATGACATTTAGGAGTTGGTTTCTATTCTTCTCACTCTGAGATCGTGCCATAGAGCTGTGTTATTAAGATAATTACTCTCTGACGTATTATTATGTTACAGCTATGCCTCCAAGGAGGGAAACGATCGCCTGTAAGGCAAAACAAAGAGCAGTGAGCTACGGTCGGACTCAGAGAGTTGATAGGGCTCATGCCCAGGGTATACCAAATATTGTGCCGCAGTCGGCGAGTTCTTCTGCGCCAGGTTTTGAGGCCCCAACACCAGAGCCTCTAGTTTCTCAGTTAGGAGAAGACATAGGGTCATAAAGGAAGCAGTTATGTTATTGACCAAGATAGCGGTGCTACAGTTTCATCAGTAGGAGGTTATTCGGCCAGTACAGACAGGTGAGTTTTTGGACGAGCAGCCTCAGCAGCGACTGAGATATTCATCCCAGCCTACCCAGTACATACCCCCGTAGCCCACAAGTGGGAGATTGGACCCCACAAGGTATTTAGGAGTCGGTCCGAGCTCCAGGGTTAGAAGTTCTCAGAGGAGCAGAGGATTTTCTCAGTCGAGGCCACTTATTCCTCAGTGTTTCCGATGTAGTAAGTGTCATATGGGGAAATGTTGTTATGGCACAGATGTTTGTTTTTATTGTGGTCGTCCGGGCCATATATTGAGGGTATGTCTTTTTAGAAAGAGCACCGGCGAGGTGGCTCAGCCTATGAGGTCGATGGTTGGTTCCCTTTCTTCCACAGTTGTGCTTCCCCCAGGGCAGGGTGTTCAGATATCAGCCAGCCATAGTAGAGGTCAGGGTGGAGTTTATAGTTCTGGAGGTCCTTCGAACCGCATAGATGGCGTGACTACTGGGCAGGATAAAGAGGCAACATCGCATGGGGTTACAGGTATATTTCGATTATTTTGAATCATATGTGCATTGATAGATTCAGATTTTGCCCTAGCGTATAAGTTTCCCTTGTTGCTAGTAGTTGTAACTTGATAGCACCACCAGAGGTAGAGATACTCTGATTAGTAAAGTGAAAAGTTAAGAATGTTGACAAGAATGATAAAGTTAACAGAGACTACAGTTGTGTAGGGTTCACAAGTTGTAATTACCCCATAACAGTGTAAGACCGATAGGGAAGGATGTACAGTAGAAATACTTTGGCCTATGTGACGAACCTCTAGTGAATAGGGGATAGGGTGAGAAGTACCTTGAGATAAGAGAGAAATTTATTTCAGACTAAGAATGAGAAGTTAAATGTGACTATGGGTCGGGTTATGGACTTATTTCGGGTCATCCGTTAGTATAGAATGGGGTGATGTCAGTTGGATATGGTCCCGCTATGTGATAGGGTCACGAGGATGCAAGGCCCAAGTCTAGTTAATCGTTGTACGAGTTCGTGGACGCGTTCCACCGGAACTAGGCCGCGAGGGCCGAGAAGGGCCTTAACGGGAATGCAAGTAGTATATGTCCAATTTTGAATAGTAACTCCAAGGATTGGAGAACAGAAACAATATTTAAAATTTTGTACGTATACTAAATAAGTTTGGAAGTACGAGAAAGTATGACAAGTAAGAAAGGAAGGAACAAGGGTTAAAAGAACTATAGTGATTATAGTTATGAGTAATGAAAGTGCGTAGAGAAAATTTCTTTTAGGCTATGAGTGGAGGTTAACTGTGATGATACACACGCCTTAGGTTCAGTAACATTGTCCATAGGTTCTCGTGATTGATATGCCACTAGTATTAGAGTTTACACCGGTTGGTAAACTAAGCTATGCAGATTATAGATTCATGTCCCAACTAGTTTGGTGACTAAGTGAGACAGAGAAGGGAAGTAACACGGGGGAAACACATCAGTTAGCTGAGTAGGAGTCCGACTGAAGGATTCAGGTAGTGTTAGTCCCATGACTTAGATTACGACAGGACCATCCCTAGTACGGGAAAAAGAAAGAAACCTCTAGAAGATTCCATTTTTGATAAGACTGTAACCTTCGAGTATTGTGAGAAGGGACCGTGGATGGAAGGTTCATTGATATGTTTACGTATGTTATGTGATGGCCATGTGTGGCATCGTTGGTCTTGTGGAGTATTGATTGATAGACATAGTATAAAGACTATGCCGGAGTTTGTATAGCTTGACAACTGACTAAGAACATTCGGGGATGAATGTTTCTAAGGGGGGAAGAATGTTACACCCCGTAAGTCCAGGACATGTATAAGAGAATGGACGCGAGGAACACAAGACTTGAAAAATTGGTACGAAAGAAAGAATTGTTTTTCCGACGGAAAATCATCCGAACGTCGGAAAGGAAAAATGTTCGTTGAGGAGAATTAGATTCTCAAAATGCATTATTTGAGGAATATAGAATGTATTAACATTATGGAAATTTAGTTTTACGGATTTGGTCACGTGGGGCCCACCCGAGGAATTTTACGTATTGTGGGGCCCACGAGGGTTACGAAATTTTATGGACGAATGGGAGGGCGACACGTGGCACCCCCACACATGGTCTTGGATGAATTGAGACAAGGTTATTATGGTCATTGACCAAGGTTGATGATCAAGTCTTGCAAGCTTGAGATAATTGACCAAGTCAACTTGTCCACTTGGCTTAATATTTAATCGCCTCCATCCAAGCCACACAAGTGTTGTGATCTAGGCCCTCCATTGTTTTATATATACACACTAGTTGCAAGACTTGTCTCAACACTTAGAAAATTTCAAGACTTCATTTTTGTTCTTCATTTGTGAGCTCTCGGCATTGTGCCTTTTTCCACACAATTTTTTTGTAATTTTAGTTCTTTATCCACAAGACTTTAACCCAAGGTCCCTAAGGGTATTGTAAGGATATATCAATAGAAAGATTTCGGAAAAATAACATTTTCACGTTAGGTGCAAGGCGAAAACCTAAGTCGTTTTCATAGTTTTGGATTGGAAATGGAAGAGAAGTTAGTTGTGAACTTCTAAAGGCTTCAAATAGCGGATTGGAGCGTAAAGGAAAGGTGCTAAGAATTGCTAAGGAGCGACTTTGAATCTTGGAATTTATAAGGGCTTATAAAGGTAACAATCTTGTCATTTTAGTAATTAAGATTACTTATTGTTGTAGCTATGGATATTAGCAATCATGAGATGTATATATTGAAGTTGGATAAGTGTTATGGATATTTGAACCATAATCCGAAACTAGCATGTTTAGCCTTTGAGATTACAATTCGATTTGATTATTAGTTTAGTCGTCGCATGTTATATAAAGAAGGAATTATAGTTGTTAAAGTTGTTTATGACTATATAACATGTTAGACCTAATTACTTGGATTGAAAAAGAATTTGGAAAAGACTTAGGAGTTGTTATATTGTTAGCCGAGAATGGCTTTTGAGTATTGAACTACTTAGTATGAATTGTGGGGCAGAATTTTACATGTATTGTAAGGCGTGTAATCCCCTTTGTTGGTTGATGTATTTAGCCTTAAATGTGGCATGTTGGTTATTGATTTTCGGGCCTTGAAAAAGGTGGAAAAGTATGTAGAAACAAAGGAGGTGCTGCCCGATTTTCTGTAGAATAAGAGACTGTTTACTTAGTATTATTCTACGTTAGAAACTAGAAGTTGATAGTCGTGTTGTGGCCATTATAGGTTGACAAATCTATGTGCGGCGTATTCGACTTATCTTGTGGATTAAGCCGAAAAGGTATGTGAACCATCTCCCCTTCTTCTAGCATGATTCCTTATGGTAAAGTAAGTAAGTCCTACTCCTTAAATGATCCACTCCTTGATTGTACTTGGATTGCCTAATATAGAAATTGTTCTATATACTTCCTTGATTGTACTTTGGATGTATAAATTGGAAGTTGTTAAAATCCATTACCTTAATGAAGTTTGGATTTTTAAAAGTGAAAGTATTTTACTTGAAGTACATATAGTCTTAAAAAGGAAGTGGTTTCCAAATCTTTTGGCTAGTGCCTTAGTTCCAAAACCTAAAGGTTGTTATAATGACTTTAGGGGAGTCAAAGGAGTGATTTACTTAATTGATTTAAAAAGAGGAGAAATGACATGATTTAAAGTTAAGAGACTTGAAGTATTTTGAAAGTTATGTAACTTGATTTCTAAAGTATATGATACTTTGTTTTAAAAGTATAAGTCTCTTGGTTATAAAAAGAATGAATTGGTCTAAAACCATAAAGGGTTATAACGGCTTTATGGGAAGTTGGTTATAACGGCTTTATGGAAGGTTAAGAGAGTTGTCTATTTTTGAGTGATGGGCATAATTGCCTAGATTGTGAAAAAATTGAAGTTACTTGGTTTCAAAGCCTTGAAATGAATTTCTAAAAGGTGTAGTAACTTATTTTGAAAAATAGACATGCCTTGATACTACGGGTGTTAGTATCTTGGGGTTTTATATAAAGAGGAGTCTTTTGAAAAGAATGGACGTACGTAGTACTTTGGCTTGTTTAAATGAGAATTTTTCTATTTGTGCCTTGATAGTACTTTGGCTTGTTTAAATGAGAATTTTTCCATTTGTGCCTTGATAGTACTTTGACTTGTTTAAATGAGAATTATTCTATTTGTGCCTTGATAGTACTTTGGCTTGCTTGAATAAGGATTTCTTTTGGTTTATGTAAAAAGAAAGGCATGGTATTGTCTTGGTTTATGTAAAAAGAAGGCATAGTAATTGTCTTGGTTTGTGTAAAGAGGAAAGGCATGGTATTGTCTTGGTGTGTAAAGGCATGGTATTGTCTTGGTTTGCTTGCATATGGGTTGCTCATATAGACATTCGTGCAAGTGTCATATTTCCACATCTCTGCGTCCATCCATAAAGGGCCGACAACTTGTTTCAAGGATACCATGGGGTAGCTCCCCATGGGGGTTAGTGGTACACACTCACGGTGGGTCAGTATTTGACTCGGGCGGGTTAAATTCACGGGATATATATATAAGCCATGGATTAGCTATCCGTGATGCGAGTATCGTTTACCGATGACTCATTGCGGGTCCACATGATCTAAGCGGGTGAAATAGTCCCTTGCGGGTGAATAGTCCCATGATAGGTTGCATTATAACACAGAAGGTGGTTGACCCTGGTACTGGCACGGCCTTCATGTTTTGAAATGGTAGTGATTTCATTAAAGGGTGCAGTGTGTGTATGACTTAAAGTGGAATAATTGGTCTCATTGTTAAAAGTATAACTAAAAAGGTAAAAAGGATTGCATTACTCTCATGTTTGCAAAGTTCAGTGTGCTTATTGATGTTATATTATATCATGGACTGCCGGTAGTGAGGAAGGATTCCACGGGTATGATTGATATTATGGGCGTGAGACCCATGGTTATATTTGAGTAATGACTTCCAGGGCATGCGTCCCTGACTTGATATGACTGCTTATGTATTGTGTACTGTAGTTTGGCTATCATATATGTCTCCTGTTTTGTATAGACTGTTGTGATTTCATTACAGTACTTACTGTTTCACATACTTGGTACATTCTTCGTACTGACCTCCTTCGTGGGGCTGTGTTCATGCCGCAGGTTTAGGTACGCAGTTTGGTGATCTGTAGGTGTAGGACCCTACTCAGAGTTTTTGGATAGCTCTATCTGTTCAGGAGTTTATCATTTTGGTATAGATCCTCCAGTACAGGCTTTTGTACAATTTATGGGTACGGCGGGGCCTTTTCCCGTCATAGTTCAGTAAAACTCTTAGAGGTCTATATTCATATGTGAGATTGGACTCGTGTACAGTGTAGTGGTTTTTATTATGTATGTTTTATGACAGCCTTGTCGGCTTTGCCTTTGCATGTTCGTTGGTTTTAAAAAAAAAACGAGCTGTTATTTAGTTCTGCGGTTTACTTATGTCAGTTAGGTAGAAGGGTGCCCAGGTAGGGCACCAATCACGGTCCCGGGGTTCGGGGCGTGACAGAGTGGTATCAGAGCGATCTCCGGAATGTCTACGACCGCGTGTCTAGTAGAGTCTTGATTATCGCGGTGTTGCGCCACACCAATAAACATGAGGCTACATGACATTTAGGAGTTGGTTTCTATTCTTCTCACTGAGATCGTGCCAGATTTGTGTTATTAAGATAATTCCCGGCGTATTATTATGTTCTGACTATGCCTCCAGAGGGCAACGATGCCAGAAGGCAAAACAAAGAGCAGGAGCTACCAATGATCGGTCAGAGAGTTGACAGGGCTCATGCCCAGGGTATACCGAATATTGTGCCGCAGTCGCCGAGTTCTTTTGCGCGAGTTTTGAGGCCCCAAAGACGAGCCTCGGTTTCTCGAGAGAAGACTATAGGGTCATAAGGGAAGCATTTATGTTATTGACCAAGATAGCGGTGCTACAGTTTCATCAGCAGGAGGTTATTCGGCCAGTACAGACAGGTGTACAGAGGGTAGAGGGCCAACGCGGAAATCAGCGTAAGAGGGCTAGACCGGTTGGATATCCTGGTGAGTTTTTAGACGAGCAGCCTCAGCAGCGAGTGAGATATCCATCCCAGCCTACCCAGTACATACCCCCGCAGCTCACAGGTGGGAGATTGGACCCCACAAGGTATTTAGGAGCCGGTCCGAGCTCCAGGGTTCGAAGTTCTCAGAGGAGCAGAGGATTTTCTCAGTCGAGGCCACCTATTCCTCAGTGTTTCCGATGTAGTAAGCGTCATATGGGGAAATGTTGTTATGGCACAGGTGTTTGTTTTTATTGTGGCCGTCCGGGCCATATATTGAGGGTATGTCCTTTAGAAAGAGCACCGGCGAGGTGGCTCAGCCTATGAGGCCGATGGTTGGTTCCCTTTCCTCCACACAAGGCCCCCAGGCGGTGGTGTTCATGTCACCACCATGGTAGAGATCAGGTGGAGTTTATAGTTACGAGGTCCTTCAACCGCATAGATGACGTGATCATCGGGATCAAGAGGCAACATCGCATGGGGTTACATGTATATTTCGATTCTTTTGAATCATATGTGCATTGATAGATTCAGATTTTGCCCTAGCGTATATGTTTCCCTTGTTGCTAGTAGTTGTAACTTGATAGCACCACCAGAGGTAGAGATACTCTGATTACTAAAGTGAAAAGTTAAGAATGTTGACAAGAATGATAAAGTGAACTGAGACTATAGTTGTGTAGGGTTCACAAGTTGTAATTACCCCATAACAGTGTAAGACCGATAGGGAAGGATGTACAGTATAAATACTTTGGCCTATGTGACGAACCTTTAGTGAATAGGGGATAGGGTGAGAAGTACCTTGAGATAAGAGAGAAATTTATTTCAGACTAAGAATGAGAAGTTAAATGTGACGATGGGTCGGGTTATGGACTCATTTCGGGTCAGCCGGTAGTATAGAATGGGGTGATGTCAGTTGGATATGGTCCCGCTATGTGATAGGGTCACGAGGATGCAAGGCCCAAGTCTAGTTAATCGTTGTACGAGTTCGTGGACGCGTTCCACCGGAACTAGGCCGCGAGGGCCGAGAAGGGCCTTAACGGGAATGCAAGTAGTATATGGACAAGTTTGAATAGTAACTCCAAGGATTGGAGAACAGAAACAATATTTGAAATTTTGTACGTATACTAAATAAGTTTGGAAGTACGAGAAAGTATGACAAGTAAGAAAGGAAGGAACAAGGGTTAAAAGAACTATAGTGATTATAGTTATGAGTAATGAAAGTGCGTAGAGAAAATTTCTTTTAGGCCATGAGTGGAGGTTAACTGTTATGATACACACGCCTTAGGTTCAGTAACACTGTCCATAGGTTCTCGTGATTGAGATGCCACTAGTATTAGAGTTTACACCGGTTGGTAAATTAAGCTAGGCAGATTATAGATTCATGTCCCAACTAGTTTGGTGACTAAGTGAGACAGAGAAGGGAAGTAACACGGGGGAAACACATCAGTTAGCTGAGTAGGAGTCCGACTGAAGGATTCAGGTAGTGTTAGTCCCATGACTTAGATTACGACATGACCATCCCTAGTACGGGAAAAAGAAAGGAACCTCTAGAAGATTCCATTTTTTATAAGGCTGTAACCTTCGAGTTTTGTGAGAAGGGGTCGCGAACGGAAGGTCCATTGATATGTTTACGTATGTTGTGTGGTGGCCATGTGTGGCATCGTTGGTCTGGTGCAGTTTTGATCGATAGGCATAGTGTAGAGTTTATGCCGGAGTTTGTATAGATTGAAAACCGACTAAGAACATTCGGGGATGAATGTTTCTAAGGGGGGAAGAATGCTACACCCCGTAAGTCCAGGACATGTATAAGAGAATGGACGCGAGAAACACAAGACTTGAAAAATTGGTACGAAAGAAATAATTGTTTTTCCGACGGAAAATCTTCCGAACGTCGGAAAGGAAAAATGTTCGTTGAGGAGAATTAGATTCTCAAAATGCATTATTTGAGGAATATAGAATGTATTAACATTATGGAAATTTAGTTTTACGGATTTGGTCACGTGGGGCCCACCCGAGGAATTTTACGTTTTGTGAGGCCCACGAGGGTTATGAAATTTTATGGACGAATGGGAGGGCGACACGTGGCACCCCCCCACATGGTCTTGGGTGAATTGAGACAAGGTTATTATGGTCATTGACCAAGGTTGAAGATCAAGTCTTGCAAGCTTGAGATAATTGACCAAGTCAACTTGTCCACTTGGCTTAATATTTAATCTCCTCCATCCAAGCCACATAAGTGTTGTGATCTAGGACCTCCATTGTTTGGTGACTAAGGAAGGAACAAGGGTTAAAAGAACTATAGTGATTATAGTTATGAGTAATGAAAGTGCGTAGAGAAAATTTCTTTTAGGCCATGAGTGGAGGTTAACTGTTATGATACACACGCCTTAGGTTCAGTAACACTGTCCATAGGTTCTCGTGATTGAGATGCCACTAGTATTAGAGTTTACACCGGTTGGTAAACTAAGCTAGGCAGATTATAGATTCATGTCCCAATTAGTTTGGTGACTAAGTGAGACAGAGAAGGGAAGTAACACGGGGGAAACACATCAGTTAGCTGAGTAGGAGTCCGACTGAAGGATTCAGGTAGTGTTAGTCCCATGACTTAGATTACGACATGACCATCCCTAGTACGGGAAAAAGAAAGGAACCTCTAGAAGATTCCATTTTTTATAAGACTGTAACCTTCGAGTATTGTGACAAGGGACCGTGGATGGAAGGTCCATTGATATGTTTACGTATGTTATGTGATGGCCATGTGTGGCATCGTTGGTCTTGTGGAGTATTGATTGATAGACATAGTATAAAGACTATGCCGGAGTTTGTATAGCTTGACAACTGACTAAGAACATTCGGGGATGAATGTTTCTAAGGGGGGAAGAATGTTACACCCCGTAAGTCCAGGACATGTATAAAAGAATCGACGCGAGGAACACAATACTTGAAAAATTGGTACGAAAGAAAGAATTGTTTTTCCGACGGAAAATCTTCCGAACGTCGGAAAGGAAAAATGTTCGTTGAGGAGAATTAGATTCTCAAAATGCATTATTTGAGGAATATAGAATGTATTAACATTATGGAAATTTAGTTTTACGGATTTGGTCACGTGGGTCCCACCCGAGGAATTTTACGTTTTGTTGGGCCCACGAGGGTTACGAAATTTTATGGACGAATGGGAGGGCGACACGTGGCACCCCCACATGGTCTTGGATGAATTGAGACAAGGTTATTATGGTCATTGACCATGGTTGAAGATCAAGTCTTGCAAGCTTGAGATAATTGACCAAGTCAACTTGTCCACTTGGCTTAATATTTAATCTCCTCCATCCAAGCCACACAAGTGTTGTGATCTAGGCCCTCCATTGTTTGGTGACTAAGGAAGGAACAAGGGTTAAAATAACTATAGTGATTATAGTTATGAGTAATGAAATTGCGTAGAGAAAATTTCTTTTAGGCCATGAGTGGAGGTTAACTGTGATGAAACACACACCTTAGGTTCAGTAACACTGTCCATAGGTTCTCGTGATTGAGATGCCACTAGTATTAGAGTTTACACCGGTTGGTAAACTAAGCTAGGCAGATTATAGATTCATGTCCCAACTAGTTTGGTGACTAAGTGAGACAGAGAAGGGAAGTAACACGGGGGAAACACATCAGTTAGCTGAGTAGGAGTCCGACTGAAGGATTCAGGTAGTGTTAGTCCCATGACTTAGATTACGACATGACCATCCCTAGTACGGGAAAAAGAAAGGAACCTCTAGAAGATTCTATTTTTGATAAGACTGTAACCTTCGAGTATTGTGAGAAGGGACCGTGGATGGAAGGTCCATTTATATGTTTACGTATGTTATGCGATGGCCATGTGTGTCATCGTTGGTCTTGTGGAGTATTGATTGATAGACATAGTATAAAGACTATGCCGGAGTTTGTATAGCTTGACAACTGACTAAGAACATTCGGGGATGAATGTTTCTAAGGGGGGAAGAATTGTTATACCCCGTATTTCCAGTGTATGTACGTAAGGACGTACGTAGAAAAGTTTGGGCTTTAAAAGTGGCTTGGCCGATTTTATTTTTGTGCACAACACCCGGTTTGAGTCGTTTTTCGACGAAACGTTTTACACAACTTGCGAAGGGAAAATTCCGGCTATGTCATTTTTATTTTTTGCGGATTTTTCCGAGAGACGAAACATTTTGGACCAACGAGAGGGCGACACTTGGCACCCTCTCATTGATGGAGTGTGGGGCGGTAAAGTGGCCGATTGGGAGGTCTTGGGTTGGTAGGATATTTTGTGATATTTTGTGGGTAGATGGATAAGGTACACTTGGGTGAATCCTAGCCCTACACTTGCCTTGCACTTGGCATGATCTTGGCCATTGGTTGGCCTTTGCTTGACCTATAAATACCCCTCCCCTTTGATGAACTTCTTCATCCAAAAATTGTGCTAAGTCTAGAAATCCTCCCTCCCCTCTCTTGTAGTGTTCTCGTCCCCCCTTGTGAGGCTTTAGCCGAGAGCACCCCCCCTCCTAGTGGCCTTGGCCGTGGGGTACCCCCCTAGCCTAGTTGTTTTCGTATAATACCCCCCTTTGTGGTATAAAAATACTCTCCAAGTATTGTTATAATGCCCAAATACTCTAGCCCATATACCTTGTAGTACTTTCAAAAGTTACCTCTATCGTAGAGCAGGAAATACCATTATACTTTCCTTTAGCCACTAAACGAAACCCTAAGGAAAACCTTCATAGTCGGTTGAAGTGTTAAGTAGAAGTTGCGTAGAACTTCTAAGGGGTTGTTTGGAGCGGATTGGAGCACTCGGAGTAGGAGCTAAACGTTGCTCAGGAGCGACATTAAACTTGGATAATTTTGGGCTCATCGAGGTAAATACTACTGTCCTTCCATTGTAATTGGGAATTACATACTGTAGTTGTATATAAATGAATATAAGATTCATAGAAGAGAATTGAACTGTAATTGAAGAATATTACAGAAAAGACTTGAACTGAAATCACTTCAGAAGAATATAAGTAGAAGATTAAACTGTACTTACATAGGACTGTACTTACAGTAGACTGGTATAACCTTTATAGGTTGAATGTTCTGTGAGTAGCATGTGCTACTTGAAAGGTGGACAAGGCTAGCCGGGTTATAGCCGTGGAGCGTTTTGCTAATAGTCGATAATCGTCGCGAGGTATGTGATTCTTCCTATCCTCTTGAGCATGATATTTTAAAGAATATATATATAGTACGGTAGACGTACGTGTGTTAACTGAATAATAATTATGGCAATGTCTCCGGACTTAAGCCTGAATAATAATTACGGCAATGTCTTTTGACTTAAGCCTGAATAATCTTGAAGTATTTCAAAAGAATACTGAATCATTTTAACAGACCCTACTGTCCTCGCATACATACCCTGGAACTACGGGGTATAACATTCTTCCCCCCTTAGAAACATTCGTCCCGAATGTTCCTTCTAAGTCCCCAAACATACAAGCGTCGATATAGTCTCTACTACTATACTTATGAGAACAATCACGCCACACTGCCATGGAAACACTGCGCAAAGACTTACATCCAAGCCCACGAGGAAACACTCTATATCACCACAAATACCTCTCTTCCCGGGTCAAAATATACTTCCTCACCATCGATACCACTTTTGTCACTTTGTCGCGAGCCTTGCCCCGACGACCCAACAAATGGTACCGCTATGATCCTCGAGGCATGCCCTACGGCCGCTTCTCGGGATGTGCCATACGGAGAGCCACGGTTGCCGTGTCTGTTTCGTGGTAGAGGCTCTGGCCTCTTTATACGCTCAGCCCCCCGAACATAACAATACAAAAGACCGGACGTACTGCCTCCTAAGTCGGACGACAATTGCTAACATATAGGCAACCTGGCCTATTCTTCACATGAACTCAAAAAGCCCAAAGTAACTCGGGCTAAGTTCCTTCGCTTTCCAAAACTCGTCACACTCGTCCGGTGGTACTTTCAAGAAGACCGACGACCCGACCTCTGGCGTCGTCGCCGATTATCCGCACGATTTCTCCGAAATGCGAACTTCTTCTAGACGAGCTTTACCCTATCCACCGTCTGGAACAAGCCTGAACCAACCATCTGAACCTTGCCAACATCGAACCAATCGACCGGCAACTTACACTTCCGCCCCTACAAGGCTTCATAAGGCGACATCCGAACACTGAAATGGTAGCTTAAACGCTCCTTCCACAGGATCCAACAATCCTCACGACCACCCGAAATCCACACACCGCCCGGCGGGCGAATGCGATTCGAGACTCACCGAGTTCTTAACCCCGCTGGTCAAACTCTTAGAAAACGAAAATAGCCACAACCTGGGCTTCACTGCCTGTCATAAGGTGAAGGTAGGCACCCCGTGCAGCCTTACAACCTTTCTGATATAAACAACACCGCAAGTACATGGTCTCGATAGAAAAACACGACGAAATTTGCTCCCATCGCCCGACCATCGTCGAACGCATCCACGAACTCAGACGTTGGTCAACTAAACTGGGCCTAACACCCTCGTGACTTAACACAAGCGGGACCACCACAACCGACCCCACCACTCTCGCCGCTGGTCGACTCGCGGCACGGCCTCAACTCGACCCACTTTCATTCCACACTACTTAGGACCTATCCCCAACATAGCTCACGTGCACTATGCACTCGATAAGGATCAAACATAACACTACACCTTTTCTTGAGATGGCCTTACCTCTAAGGTCTCCACGTATAACACTCTAAGGCTCACACCTTCTCTATCCCCAAAATCTTACTCGGTTAACCCACCATGATTTCTAATCACAACTAACACACCGCTATCGTAACATAGCACTTAAGGTATACTCACCTTGAAAGTTACCAAGGACCTCACGCCCGCCCTCTCTCGCCGCCCTCGGTTAACCCGTCGATCTCTACGCTTCTCGCTGTACATAAGCCCGCATACGTGCCATGCTCAAGCCCAATGAAGAATTACTCTTGCACAACCTCTCTTAGTAGTCATCAAGACTCGTGGTACATCGGTATAATCTCTGGTAGCCAAATCCATAGCTAGTAACAGGTCGCTTTTGCAATCTATATTCACTGTTCTGGCCGTGGAACCAAGGTTCAAATATCATGGACGCAGAGGAACCGCCGCCACCGTGCTAAACTCTTTGGGGCTAGTGACGCCGCAGAAATCCCCGAATGAAGCACTACCAGGTAATGATTGGGCTGTGCCTCGCAACCCTCGAACTCAACTCGCAGCCTCCGCCGCTTTGCCCTCCCGGCCGGTTGCCTACGCGAGGCATAACGATAAGGGAATGAATTTCGTCGAGGGTCCAACTTACAACACCTCTAAGGCACGATCTTAGAGTGAGAAGAATAGAAACCAATCCTAAATATCCTATAGCCTCACGATTATTGGTGCACAACACACCGATAATCAAGACTCATCGGATACGGTCTGTAGACACTTTCCGAGGATTAATCGCTCGATACCTCTTTTGTCACGACCGATTCCGGCCCGTGGATCGTGCCTTACCCTGCACCTAGTGATACAACATCGAGTAATCGGAACATAAAACAATACGAGACATATTATGAAATATGAAACAATAACTGAGAAAAACTTGCCTTTCGGCATATATATAAATAACAACTTTTTCCAACATGAGCAGCTTTAATCTCTTTACAAACTCCCGCCACAACGGCATTTCATGCACTTCTAAGAAATGATACGACAACAATGGCGGCGGATTCCCGCCATACCCCGAATGTAAACACCTACAACAACAGGGACTATACCATCGATAAGCCTCCGAGAAACGGAGCTTTCCCACACGCCGAATCGTGACCCTAAGAGCGAGGATCAATGATGGTGTACCTTTACTCGCGGCATGAACGCAGCCCCGGGCGAGGTCGATAACAGTACCAAGTATGTGAAACGAAAATAAATATCGTAAATGAAATCATAGTAGTCTATACAAAGCGGGAGACATGTATGATAACCAAACTACGATTCACCATAAGTAGCAAATATGTCAAGTCGAGGACTCACGCCTCAAGTCATCACTCAATTTTACCAATGGGTCTCACGCCCACAACATAAATCGTGCCCGGAATACCTTTCCTCACCGGCAGCTTTATGATACACAAACACCAAGGAATACACATGAACACCGTGTCCCACTGTGTCCTAATAAAACAAGACAGGTAAGTACGAAGGCATAGCCGACTACTAACACCCATGCACTCAACAAGGTCATAAAATGTGTCATGATATCCGTCTGCACCGTCACATGATAAAAGCCGGTCACTCGCCCGCAGATCAAATGCGCGCGTCTAGCCACGAACTCTCCGCGACTCGCATAGGCCAACCTCATAGGCCCGCATGAGGTATAACCCCGCATCGAGGGTAGCTACTCCCAAGATCGCCCCGACTCGCGATCCGCACGGCCACAAAGACCGCATGACCACGCGGCCGTAAACTAACCCGAACTCCCGTAGTTCCGCATGGATCCTCGACCCGCATGAGGTATCCTCGAATCACGGTCCTGCATCGCCGAGTCTACCCCGCGACGGAGGGCGCCTTAACCTCCGGACACAAGTCAAGGTGAGTGGTACAATACCAACATAACTACCGATAGTCAAACAACTTTAAGCGCAATCGAGGAAAACCCCTTTACACTAACATCACAAGATACTAACACACGTAGCATCCTAACATGTTTACTTCTCAAATCAACAAGAAAGTATTATAAGGCTATCACAAACCGATACAATCAAGTTATTCACATGGTGCTTTCTACTAACAAGTTCGTATCTAACCCCAAAGTACTTCACACATTAAATCTTTAAAAGATCTGCTTTTCACATAAGTCACACAATACAGTAGTATAAAATAGAGTGACTGCCCTTTTAAGAAAACTAAAACTCTTACCTTTGTAAAATCAAGTAACAACATTATTTCCCAAACGCCCAAGTTTGCCTAATTTCAAATGTTCACGCTTTCTTATTTTAGAAAGGTTTCGTGGTTCATAGCCTTATTCATTTAAGAATATAATTTTCTTTTAAACAACTGAGAAACATAAGCCTTATATGTGAGTAGGATATTCTTGTTTATAACAATCTTATTACAAAGAACCATGATCTAGGAAATATCATTTTGTCTCATCTTAGCTTCTATGCGGATGGAAGTTGCTCGGTTTTATTAATACTTAATTAATCAAAACATTTCCTTTATTAACGCTTTGTGGTTTGTCGATACACATTCGATTTCCAAATCAAGAAAACATTCTTAAGCCGTTATACCTAACTTCCCATAAAGCTAGTATAACTCTTAAGTTTTCAAAACCAAGTATTACTTCTTTCAAAATGATTCAAAACTCTTTTGAAATACTTCAAGTTCTTTATTAACACATAACAAGCCGCTTATAGTTCAATTGATTACCTTTTAAAACCACATGTATTTTCTTACCAACATAAAGCCGTTATAACCAACTTCCCATAAAGCCGTTATAACACTTTATGTTCTACACCAATCAAATACATTTAGTACATGACGCGTCACCGTACTACATAGTTCACACATATCATGCTAGAAGAGATAGGAAGAGGTTCACATACCTCGCGACGAGTATCGACTAATAGCAAAACGCCCAAGTACTTCCAACCGCTCGCTACTCCTAAGCCAAGTAGAACGCGCCACACGTAGTACTTCAACCTATAAGGCCAAGGCGCTTATTAACATCAAGATCTTATCGTAGAACATTCTACGTAAAATTCGCAAAGACCTCCCCGCAACAACAGAAATCTCCTCCTCTAACGGGCCGCTACCAAGCCAACCAGGGGTTATACATCTAACCCGAACGTACAATTCTACTCCACAAGATTACTACACAAGTCTCATCAGAATACGCACTATGTAATTACAGATTGATTCTTCAGCTTAAGTCAAAAGACATTGCCGCAAAGATTAAGCTTAGTTCTATATATAGTATACTTCAACTATATAATCTAACAACATGTAATTTCCAATTACAAATAGAGGACAAGATAATTACCTCGATAAGCCCATAATTATCCAAGTATAAATGTCGATCCTTAGCAACGCTTAGCTCCTACTCCGGTGCTCCAACCCGCTCCAACAACCCTTAGAAGTTCTAACCAACTTCTACTTAATTACTTCAATCACTCAATGAAGATTTCCTTAGGGTTTCGGTTTGAGACAAAAGGACATACTGTAGTATTTCCTGCTCTACGTATAGCGGGTTCTTTGGAATACTCCCAGGTATACGGCTAAGGTACTTTGGGTATAGTACAATACTTGTGAGAGTCTGTCTACCATGAGGGGGGGTGTAGTCTACGCGATCAACAAGGCAAGGGGGGGTACCTCACGGCACCCCACTCAGAGTGGGTGTACCTCGGCCAAGGCCTCAGGAGTGGTGCACCCCGGCCAAGGCCTCACACGGGAAGAGGGGAGGACGAAACCAACAAGGAGGAGGGAGGTTTTCAAGACTTGAAATTAAGGAATGGATGAAGAAGTCTTCAAAGGGGAGGTATTTATAGGCCAAGCAAAGGCCAACCAAGGGCCAAGATCTAGCCAAGTGGGGCAAGTGGAGGCCAAGATATGCCCAAGTGCCCCCTAGACCCTACTCCTTAAAACCCTCACAAATATCTACACAAATATCAACCAACACTTGCTCATCCATTCGGCCCTAACGCCCCTTCAAGTCCACCAACGAGAGGGTGCCAAGTGTTGCCCTCTCGTTGGTCCAAAACGTTTCGTCTCTCGGAAAAATCCGCAAAAATACTAAATGACATAGCCGTAATTTACCCTTCGTAAGTTAGGTAGAACGTTTCGTCGAAAAACGACTCTAACCGGGTGTTGTGCACAAACATATTTCGGCCAAGGGTGCCACATGGGGGTGACACGTGTCGCCCCCCGATTCGTCCAAAATATTTCGTCTTCCGAAAATATCCATAACGGCCAAAATCTCAAAATCAAAGCGGGCCCCACAAAACCGTAAATTTCTCCCGTGGGCCCCACGTGACCATTTCCGAAAATAAAATTCCATAATTCTAATATAATCTAAGTGTTATACCCCGTATTTCCAGAGTATGTACGTGTGGACGTACGTACGAATTTTGAGCCTTAAGTTAGGCATGTTTCGAAATTTTGGGCACAAGTGCCGACAGAGTCGTCGATTTAAACGCTTTCCACGACTTTCGTGAGAGAAAATTCCGCTATGTCATTTATAATTTTGCGGATTTTTCCGAGAGACGAACATTTTGGACCAACGGGAGGGTGACATGTGTCACCCCACATTGGTAGCAAGTGGAGGACTTGGACGATCAAGGCCCAAGAGGATCGGTTGGCCTTGCCGATTGGTCCCTTGAATTGTGCCTTGTTTTGGCCTTGTTTTGTGGAGTGTTTTGTGGAGTGTTTTGTGGAGTAGGGTTAGGGTGCACTTGGCTTGATCTTGGCCTTACACTTGCCTTGCACACGGCTTGATCTCGCCATTGGTTGGCTTTTGGTTTTGCTATAAATACCCACAAGTGTGAAGACTTCATCCATTCCAAAACTTCCAAGTCTTGAAACCCTCTCCTCCCTTCTTGTTGTGCTAGCCGAGAGCTTCCTCCTCCCCTTTTCGTGAGGCCTTGTGGCCGAGAGCACACCCCTTTTTGAAGCTTTGGTAGGGTACCCCTAGCCTAGTTGTCTCGTATAAATACCCCTTTGTCAGGTATAGAAATACTCCCTAGTATTGTTATAATGTCCAAATACCTGGCCCAAATACCTTGTAGTATTCCCAAGGTTACACTTATACAAGCCCGTAAAATACCGTTATACTTTCCTCACCACTAAACGAAACCCTAAGGAAATCTTCACCGTTGTTGAAGTTGTAAGTAGGTTGGTTAGAACTTCTGGGTAGTTTGGAGCGGGTCGAGCGCACGAGTCGAGCTAAACCTTGCTCGTGAGCGACTTTAAACTAGGATAATTTTGGGCTTATCGAGGTAATTATCTTGTCCTCTATTGTAATTGGAAATTACATAAGTGTTGAATATATAGTTGTTGTATACTATATATAGTAATCGAACGTAGTTATCGCAATGTCTTGCGACTTAAGCTCAAGAATCGAATCGAATCGAATCGTAATTACATAGGGTTGTATTACATGAGACTTATGTAGTAGCGTGGAGTAGAATTGTACCCGTTAGGTTAGATGTATAACCCCTTGGTTGGCTTGTAGCCTAGCCGATAGAGAGAGATTTACGCTGTCATGGGGGAGTGCGCCAATTTTCGGTAGAATGTTCTACGATGAGATCTAAATGTTAATAAGCGCTGTGGCCTTATAGGTTGAAGTGCTACGTGACGTAATCTTCCGACTAAGGAGTAGGCAAGCGAGGTACTTGGAGCGCTTTGCTATTAGTCGACAACCGCCGCGAGGTATGTGAACCTCTTCCTATCTCTTCTAGCATGATATGTGAACTATGTAGTACGTAGACGCATACGTGTTAATTATATTTGATTATCGTAAAACATAAAGTGTTATAACGCTTTATGGAAAGTTGGTTATAACACTTTATGTAGGTAAGAAAATGGGTTGTGGTTTTTAAAAGATAATCGATTTGATTTATAATCGCTTGGCGTTATAATAAAACTTGAAGTATTTCAAAAGATTTATGAATCGCTTTGAACGAAGTGTAGTATTGTGTTTTGAAAACTTAAGAGTTATACTAGCTTTATGGGAAGTTAGGTATAACGCTTAAGAATGGTTTATTGATGTTAGAAGTTAAGAGACTTGATCTTATAAGATAAGAGACTTAACTTATTTGTTTTAAAGTGAATGTTTGTGTGAAACCTCATTCGTGAGTAATGAGTACTTGGTTTTATTTAAAGGGATAATGTTTTATCGATTTGGAAATCGAATGTGTATCGACTGCATCACCGCAATGCTAATAAAGGAAAATGTATTGAATAATGATGTATCGTATTAAAAACCGTAGAAACCTCCATCCGCATAGAAACTAAGATGAGACAAAATGATATTACATTTTCTAGATCATGGTCATTGTAATAAGAATGTTGTAAACAAGAATAACCTACTCACGTGAGACATATATTACTCAATTGTTCTAAAAAGAAATCAAGTGATTAAGTTTATGAACTATGAAACCATTTGAAAATGAGTTTTGAGTAATCAAAACTAGGCAAACCGAACTTAGGAAAAGAATGTTGTTACTTGATTTTGGAAAGGAATGTGGTTGGTCATTCTAAGGCTACTGGTATCGGGTGACTTTTATAAAAGTAATGGATCTCTGTTAAAAGAACTTAACGTATGTAGTACTGGGGTTACAAACCCGACTTTGGCATAAAATGAAAGTACTTTGAGTCAGTGAGACTTGCCTATGCTTGTTGGTGAAACTTGCCTATGCTTGTTGTTGTGAAACTTGCCTATGCTTGTGATGATAGCCTTGGTTGTGCAAGTGTGGTATTTCGTATTACCGCTCTCGGCAGGCGCGGTTGACTTGTCGAGAACTTACTTGACGGCCGCGGTGATGGAGAATTCCACGTATGTTTCCATTTTGATTATCGTCTTGTTGTTGATGTCACATGGACATGTCTACACCGACGCAGATTCGGCACGCGGCCACGCGGCCGGGTTGATTACCCGATATATGGTTATTATCGCAACATGGACGTGTCTACACCGACGCAGATTCGGCATGTGGCCACGCGGCAGGTTGACCACCGATATTGTTATTGAGGTTACACGGGCATGTCTACACCGACGCAGATTCCGGTACGTGGCCATACGGCCTTGTTATTGTTGCATCATGGACATGTCTACACCGGCGCAGATTCCGGGGCATGGGCCATGATGCGAACATGATGGATGTGGTGGGCGAGACCCATAGTTATATTTGAGTGGTGACTTTGAGGCGTGAGTCCTCGACTTGATCGCTTTATGTTGCGTCAGTATTTTGGTTATCATACATGTCTCCCGCTTTATATAGATCGTTATGATTTAACCGCAGATTTTCTGCTTTCACATACTTGGTACTGTCAGATCGACCTCCTTCGGGCCGCGTCATGCCGCAGTAGAGGTACATCGGCCGTGGATCCCCGCCTAGATCTCACTTCGTGTCGGAAAGCTCTGTTCTTCTGAGGCTTATCTTTGTATGTTTCGAGTCAGAGGTTCTTGTACATTCGTGGTATGGCAGGCCCCGTCCCGTCATAGTTGTTGTATATCTTAGAGGTCCGTAGTAATCTTGTAAGGTGGTTGTAAAAGGATTAAACTGCTCGTGTTTTATGTATATACCGAAGGCAATCGCTTTGGTTGGCCTGTTTATTTACTATATCTCTTGTTTAATGACTCATGTTTTATGTTCCGCTGATTTTCTCGATGATGTATCACTGTGGTGCCCGGTAAGGCACCGCGACGCCCGGTTTCGGGCGCCACAAGTGGTATCGAGCGCTTAGTCCTCGGAAAGTGTCTACTGCACCGTGTCTAGTAGAGTCTTGATTATCGGTGTTGTGCACCACATCTATAATCGTGAGGCTATAGGACATTTAGGATTGGTTTCATTCTTCTCATTCCGAGATCGTGCCTTAGAGCCGTGTTGTAAGTTGGACCCTCTCGACGTGTTTCGCTTTTACCGCTTATGCCTCGCGAAGGCAACTGTGGCCTGAAGGGCAAGGCACCGAGGAGTCGCTAGTGGGATTCGAGGAGTACGAGGCGCAGCCCTGGCCAAGACTGAGGTAGTGCTTGACGGCGAAGTTTGCGGCGCCACAAAGACCAAAGAGAGTTTAGAGCCACAGCGATGGCCGAGACTACAAGACACGAGCCTCCACCCCACACCGAGCGGAGTTGGGTTACAAGGAGATGGCGCCATCGCCGCGGTCGTGGCCGATACATGAGGATAGGTCGACGCAGCCAGCCCCAAGAGCACCCGTAGTTCACCCCGAGCGCATGGGCTGAGGCTACAGACTTTCTCGAGATGTAGCCCGCCGAGTTCTACGTCGAGGCTCGAGGATGATCCGCAGGAGTTCATCCGGCGCCATATGGATCATGAGAGTGATCAAGGCCGAGACCGAGCCGCTGGTCCTAGGTTCGCATCGCCGCGTGATACCGCAGCCGATCGGTTTGACTCGTGGAGCTTTCCCGGGAGCATTCACTTCCACCGCTTGGGACGAAGCTTTCGGGGCCTTCCCGGCACATTTCTTGCCTCCACAAACGGAGGGCTCGGGCCGGCAGATTTTTGATGTTGAGGCGAATCCGCGCATATTCGGGAGTACAATGTGGAGTTCGACTCATCGGCGGTATGTTCCGCATTAGTAGCTAGTATGGAGGATCGAGTGCACCGATATGTTACAGGTGGCTTGATGATTACCTAGCAGAGTTGTTCGGTGTTTCTCTTCACCGCATGGACATTGCCCGCACGCAGCTCATGCACTGCGCGGCGAGCGCAGAGATCGACGGTGGACCGCCACAGGTTAAGGCCAAGACGGCCGGATATTTTGGCGACTTTCGAGGCGGACCGCCTCAAAGCAGAGACTAGTTATGTACTCCGCCATTGCAGAGTGGTCCCCGCAGCCTTTCGACCTCAGGATATTCGTGAGCGTGTCGTGGCTCCTGTGCTCGATGTTCGGGAGTAGGGTGTTGGCGACGCGATCACCTACCTCGGTGGTCGATGTGGTAGACCGCATTTCGGGAGTGTCGTAGTACCGGAGCTTGTTATTCTCGCGCCAACAGGCCATATGACGAGAGATCGCCCACTGCGGGTAGCGGTAGATAGCACGCATCATCGGAGCGATTGCGGGTTCTTCACCTTCCATAGCCAGCAGAATCGTTCGCACCGGCAGCCCTGCAGAGGTCGCGTGGGAGTTCTCGCTTTAGCGGTCCTTGAACCGCCTAGTTTCTGTATATCCTTAACCCTGTAGATACTTGTATGTATTGATGTTAATGATGTGTTAAGTGTTATGTTTGGATAGCTTTGTGCTAAAATATGATTTAGAAACCTGGTTAGTGAAAAGGGTAAGTCCCTGGGTAGTGTGAAATGGAAGTGGTAGCTTTCATGACCTGTATAGGTAGGATTGTTCCGTGTCGGGGAACAAGGGCTTGACGCGATTGCTGGTCGGGTTGAGGACGTGATACGGGTCAACCCAGAGCCCGAATTAAGGTAGGGTCGTTCGTGGTCCTCCGGTGGTAGGGTCACGAGGATGCTAGGCCCAAGTTTGTATGACCATCGTATGAGTTGGTGGATATGTTCACCGTGAGCCGGGTCGCGAGGCCGGAACGACCTTAGAGGAAATCGAGGTTAGTGAGATGACCAAGTTTGAGGTAGTGACTCCAAGGGTTGGAAACAGAAGCGTTGACAGAAGTGTGGTACGGATACTAGAACGAGTTCGAGTGTTCGTGACGAGTACTACGAGAAAGGGGAGAAGTGAACGTGTGTTTTTGTGGCCAGGTGTGGCATGATTGTTTTCGTACGTATAGCAGTGAAGACTATACTGACGCCTGTTGTTTTGAGACCTTGAAGGAACATTCGGGACGAATGTTTCTAAGGGGGGAAGAATGTTATACCAGATTTCGAGTATGTACGTGTGGACGACGCATTTAATTTTGAGCATTAAGTTAGGCATGTTGCGAAATTTTGGGCACAAGTGCCGATTAGAGTCGTCGACGAAACGCTTTCCATTTTCGAGAGAAAATTCCGGCTATGTCATTTATAATTTTGCGGATTTTTCCGAGAGACGAACATTTTGGACCAACGGGAGGGTGACATGTCACCCCACATCGTAGCAAGTGGAGGACTTGGACGATCAAGGCCCAAGAGGGATCGCTGGCCTCGGGCCGATTGGTCCCTTGAATCAGTGCCTTGTTTTGGCCTTGTTTTGTGGAGTGTTTTGTGGAGTGTTTTGTGGAGTAGGGTTAGGGTGCACTTGGCTTGATCTTGGCCTTACACTTGCCTTGCACATGGCTTGATCTTGGCCATTGGTTGGCTTTTGGTTTTGCTATAAATACCCCTAAGTGTGAAGACTTAATCCATTCCAAAACTTCCAAGTCTTGAAACCCTCCTCCCTTCTTGTTGTGCTAGCCGAGAGCTTCCTCCTCCCCTTTTCGTGAGGCCTTGTGGCCGAGAGCACACCCCCTTTTTGAAGCTTTGGCCAGGGTACCCCTAGCCTAGTTGTCTCGTATAAATACCCCTTGTTGTGGTATAGAAATACTCCCTAGTATTGTTATAATGTCCAAATACCTTGGCCCAAATACCTTGTAGTATTCCCAAGGTTACACTTATACAAGCCCGTAAAATACCGTTATACTTTCCCTCACTACTAAACGAAACCCTAAGGAAATCTTCACCGTTGTTGAAGTTGTAAGTAGAAGTTGGTTAGAACTTCTAAGGGTAGTTTGGAGCGGTCGAGCGCACGAGTCGAGCTAAACCTTGCTCGGGAGCGACTTTAAACTAGGATAATTTTGGGCTTATCGAGGTAATTATCTTGTCCCTCTATTGTAATTGGAAATTACATAAGTGTTGAATATATAGTTGTTGTATACTATATATAGATCGAACGTAGTTATCGGCAATGTCTTGCGACTTAAGCCTCAAGAACTGAATCGAATCGAATCAGAATTACATAGGTTGTATTACGAGACTTATGTAGTAGTACCGTGGAGTAGAATTGTACCGTTAGGTTAGATGTATAACCCCCGGTTGGCTTGGTAGCAGCCTACCGATAGAGAGAGATTTACGCCACATGGGGAGGTCCGCGAATTTTCGGTAGAATGTTCTACGATGAGATCTAAATGTTAATAAGCGCCTTGTGGCCTTATAGGTTGAAGTGCTACGTGTGACGTAATCTTCCGACTAAGGAGTAGCCGGGTTGAGGTACTTGGAGCGCTTTGCTATTAGTCGACAACCGCCGCGAGGTATGTGAACCTCTTCCTATCTCTTCTAGCATGATATGTGTGAACTATGTAGTGCGGTAGACGCATACGTGTTAATTATATTTGATTATCGTAAAAACATAAAGTGTTATAACGGCTTTATGGAAAGTTGGTTATAATGACTTTATGTAGGTAAGAAAACGGGTTGTGGTTTTTAAAAGATAATCGATTTGATTTATAATCGGCAGGGGCGTTATAATAAAACTTGAAGTATTTCAAAAGATTTATGAATCGCTTTTGAACGCGAAGTGTAGTATTGTGTTTTGAAAACTTAAGAGTTATACTAGCTTTATGGGAAGTTAGGTATAACGGCTTAAGAATGGTTTATCGATGTTAGAAGTTAAGAGACTTGATCTTATAAGATAAGAGACTTAACTTATTTGTTTTAAAGTGAATGTTTGTGAAACCTCATTCGTGAGTAATGAGTACTTGGTTTTATTTAAAGGGATAATGTTTTACCGATTTGGAAATCGAATGTATCGACAGCACCACCGGCGTTAATAAAGGAAAATGTATTGAATAATGATGTATCGTATTAAAACCAAAGAAACCTCCATCCGCATAGAAACTAAGATGAGACAAAATGATATTACATTTTCTAGATCATGGTCGTGAATAAGAATGTTGTAAACAAGAATAACCTACTCTCACGTGAGACATATATTACTCAATTGTTCTAAAAGAAATCAAGTGATTAAGTTTATGAACTATGAAACCATTTGAAAATGAGAAGCTTGAGTAATTGAAACTAGGCAAACCGGAACTTAGGAAAAGAATGTTGTTACTTGATTTTGGAAAGGAATGTGGGTTGGTCATTCTAAGGCTACGTATCGGGTGACTTTTATAAAAGTAATGGATCTCTGTTAAAAGAACTTAACGATGTAGTACTTTGGGGTTACAAACCGGACTTTGGCATAAAATGAAAGTACTTTGAGTCAGTGAGACTTGCTTATGCTTGTTGTTGTGAAACTTGCCTATGCTTGTTGTTGTGAAACTTTCCTATGCTTGTGATGATAGCCTTGGTGTGCAAGTGTGGTATTTCGGTTACCGCGTCTCGGCAGGCGCCTGGTTGACTTGTTGAGAACTTACTCGACGCGGCCGGGCGGTGATGGAGAATTCCACGGGTATGTTTCCATTTTGATTATCGTCTTGTTGTTGATGTCACATGGACATGTCTACACCGTCGCAAGATTCGGCACGCGGCTACGCGCCGTTGATTACCCGATATATGGTTATCGCAACATGGACGGTCTACACCGGCGCAGATTCCGGGGCACGTGGCTACGCGCGGTTGACCACCGATATATTGTTATTGAGGTTACGGGCATGTCTACACCGACGCAGATTCGGGTACGGCCATACGGCCTTGTTATTATTGTTGCATCATGGACATGTCTACACCGGCGCAGATTCCGGGCATGCGGCCATGATGCGAACATGATGGATGGTGTGGGCGTGAGACCCATAGTTATATTTGAGTGGTGACTTTGAGGGCGTGAGTCCCTGACTTGACTGCTTTTATGTTGCGTACTGTATTTTGGTTATCATACATGTCTCCTGCTTTATATAGACTGTTATGATTTAACTGCAGTATTTACGGTTTCACATACTTGGTACCTTGCCAGATCGACTTCGGGGCCGCGCTCATGCCGCAGTAGAGGTACATCGGCCGTGGATCCCCGCTCTAGATCTCACTTCAAAGGCGTGAAAGCTCCCTTCCTGAGGCTTATCTTTGTATGCTTTCCCTGAGTCAGGTTCTTGTACATTCGTGGTATGGCAGGCCCCGTCCCGTCATAGTTGTCAGTATATCTTAGAGGTCCTGTAGTAATCTTGTGGGCGTGGTTGTAAAGGATTAAACTGCTCGTGTTTTATGTATATACCGAAGGCAAATCGCTTTGGTTGGCCTGTTTATTTACTATATCTCTTGTTTAATGACTCATGTTTTATGTTCCGTGATTTTCTCGATGTATGTATCACTAGGGTGCCCGGTAAGGCACGATGACGCCCGGTTTCAAGGCCACACTAAGTCCAAAACCAAATCTGGGAATCCAATTACCATTAACCAACATTTTTCCTTCACAAAAACCGGAAACTTTCCCGAGGAAAAATCACCTCTTTCTTCCTTTCAAATCTTTCGTCGATTCTCGCACGCACGCCCTCGCATACATACCACGAACTACGGGTATAACAGATAATCACTCTATTTTCATATACTACTGCATCGTGTGACTTTTGTAAAGTAACGATCTTTTAAAGAGTTAATGTTTGAAGTAGTTTGGGGATAAAAACCCGATCTTGTTAATCATATAGTAGAAAGTACCTTGTGTGTATAACTTGATTGTGTTGGTTTGTGATAGCCTTGTAATACTTTCTTGTTGATTTGTTAAATAAACATGCTAGGATGCTACGTGTTAAGTATCTTGTGATGTTTGTGTAAAGGGGTTTCCCTTGATTGTGCTTATGTTGTTTAAACGATAAGTTATGTTAGTATTGTATCACCATGATTCCGGGTTAAGCCGCTCCACGCGTGGTAGACTCAAAGTGTCTGTGACCTATGATTCGAGAATACCTTACGCGGTGCAGGTTTGGCGCGAATCTGCGGGAGTTCCGTGTTAGTGTGCGCCTTGTGGTCATGCGCGTTCATGTGGCTACGCGGACGGCGAGTCCAGACGCCGCCGGGAGTAGCTACCGATGCGGGAATACCACGCGGGCCATCGAGTGGCCCACGCGAGCTACGAGAAGTTCGGCTAGACGCGCACATTAGATATCGCGCGGTGGCCGCTTTGATCATGCGATGCAGACAGATCATGATACGCTTTATGACCTTGTTGTGCGTGGTTTTAGTAGTCGGCTATGCCTTCGCACTTACCCCGCAGACGGTTTTATGATGACACAGTGGGACTCGTGTTCATGTGTATTCCTCGTGCTTTTATATCATAGATCGCTTGGCGGTGAAAGGTATTCCACGCATGATTGATGTTGTGGGCGTGAGACCCATTGTTATATTTGAGTGATGACTTTGAGGCGTGAGTCCCCGACTTGACATGATCGCTATTTATTATGAACGTAGTTTGGTTATCATACATGTCTCCCGCTTTATATAGACTACTATGATTTCATTTACGTGATTTTCGCCACATACTGCAATTGCCAGATCGACTCCTTCGGGCCGCGCTCATGCCGCAGTAAAGGTACACCGCCGTTGATCCTCGCCTTAGTGGTCACGTCATTGTTGGGAAGCTCCGCTTTCTCGGAGGCTTATTCGTATAGTCCCCGTTGTAGGTGCTTACATTCGTGGGTATGACGGCCCCGTCCCGTCGTTGTTGTCATATCATTCGTAGAGGTCCAGAGTAATCGTTGGGAAGGGTTGTCGCTGGATGTAATCGTCAATTTAAGTTTTCATATATACATGCCGAAAGGCAATTTTTCTCAGATTATTATTTCATACTTCATGTTGATTCATGTTATTGTTTATTATTCCGCTGATTTCTCTGATGTTGTATCACTAGTGTGCCCGGTAGGCACGCCACGCCCGGTTCGGTCGTGACAAAAGTGGTATCGAGCGCTTTATCCTGGAAAGTGTCTACGCACCAGATCCAAGAGTCTTGATTATCGGTGTGTTGCGCACCACACCAATAATCGTGAGGCTATAGGATATTTAGGATTGATTTCCATTCTTCTCACTCCGAGATCGCCCTGTAGCCGTGTTGTAAGTTGGACCTCTAACGTATTTCTTTCCCCTTACCGCTATTCCTCCGTAAGGCAACCCGCCTGTGAGAGGCAAGGCAGGCGGAGCCGCGAGTAGAGTTCAGAGGGTTACGAGGCACAGCCCAATCATTACCTAGGTAGTGCTTCATTGGGAGTTCTGCGATGTCACTAGCCCCAACAGAGTTTTAGCACGCGGCGGTAGCTTCATCTGCGCCATGATATTTGAACCTTCGCCCACGATCGGGACAGAGAATATGGATTGCAAAGAGCGACCTCATTACTAACAATGGTTTGGCTACCGAGAGTATACCGATGTATCGCGAGTCTTGATGACTATCTAAGAGAGGTTGTGCAAGAGTAGTTCTTCTGTTAAGCCGAGCATGGCACGTATGCGGGCTTATGCGCAGCAGCCGAGAGATGTAGATCGACGTTAACCGAGGATGCGGTAAGAGGTCCAGAACAGCAGGATCCTTTAGTAACTTTCGAGGCGAATCACCTCACCAGCAGATTGATTATGCACATCTACCAGTGCAGAGTGGTCCTCCACAAGGTTCAGGACGTTCGGGGTATGCAGGAGTTGGTCAGAGCTCCAGATCGTCCGGTTCACAGTGTGGCAGACGTCATCCCGGGGAATGTCGTCTTTTTGTTGGTACTTATTGCACCGCGCCGCCGAGGCCAGTGTTGCGGTATCCTAGTAGGAGGGATGCAAGTAGGAGGACTCAGCCTTCAGGATCGGTGGGTAGTTCGTTACATTCCCTAGCTATGCGCCCTACGGGGCAGGTTTGGTTAGAACGACTAAGGGGAGCGAAGCAGTAGATACAGGTAGATCCTTAACCCTCTAGAGATCAGTATGTGTGATAAGATGGGTATATCATAAGTGATATGTTCTGATAGCAGTGTCTTAGTTGTGATTAGAAATCATGGTTAGTTAGCTGAGTAAGATTTGGGGGATAGAAAAGGTGTGAGCCTTAGAATGTTATACGTAGAGACCTTAGAGGTAAGGCCATCTCGAAAGAAAGATTTACATTTGTGTTTAACCCTTATCGGAGTGCATTGTGCACGTGAGCTATGTTTGGGATAAGTCCCTGAGTAGTGTGGAGTGTAAGAGGGTAGTTGAGCTAAGAAGACCGCTAGGTTTTCATAACATGATTAGTGAGATTGTTCCGGATCAGGGAGCTAGTATTTTGCACGTTGCCGGGTCGGGTTGAGGCCACGTTGAGGGTCAACCCGCGGCCTGCTTTGCGCGGGTCGGTTTGTGGTGGTCCTCCTCGTGGTAGTGGTCACGAGGTGTTAGGCCCAAGTTTAGTTAACCAACAGACGAGTTCGTGGATGCTCAACCAAGATGGTCGGGCCGATGGGGGCAGCCCATCGTGGTTTTTGGTCGGAACCGTGTACTCGGTAGTAAGTTGCAAGATGATTATTTCAGGAAAGGTTGTAAGGATGCACGGGGTGCCTACCTTCACCTTATGACAGACAGTGGAGCCCAGGGTACGGCTGTTTCTTTTCTGGAAGTTTTACCAGGCAGGGTTAGGAACTCAGGTGAGTCTCAGATTCGATTCGCTTCCGGGCGTTGTTTGGATTTCAGGGGTAGTTGTGAGGATTGTTGTCTCCTGTTGGGGAAGTGTTTAAGCTACCATTTCAGTGTTCGGATGTTGCCTTATGAAGCCTTGTAGGGGCGGAAGTGTAAGTTGTCGGTCGATTGGTTCGATGTTGGCAAGGTTCAGATAGTTGGTTCAGGTTTGTTCCAGCAGACTGGGGATAGGGTGAAGCCTATCCAGGAGAGGTTATCGACAGCTCAGAATCAACAGAAGTCATGGGGATAATCGACGTCGACACTTAAAGTTCAGGTTGACGGTCGGAATTCTTAAAGGTACCACCCCGGATAGGGTGTGACGAGTTTTGGAAAACAGAAGAAACTTAGCCCGAGTTACTTTGGGCCCTTTCAGATCATGTGAATAATAGGCCAGGTTGCCTATAAGTTAGCCTGCCGTCCGACGTAGGAGGCAGTACGTCCGATCTTTCATGTGGCTATGTTCGGAAGAGTATCAGAGATCCATCCAGGGTGTTCCCAGTTAATGATGACCAAGTTAGAGATAGTAACCCAGAGATTTGGAAACTGAATCAGTAACAGAGATATGGTAAGAAAGAGTTCGAGTGTACGAGAAGGGTACGACGTGTAAGGGAAGAAGCGAGCATGTATTGCGAGCATAGATGCGATCATTTCTTTTGTAAAGTGAAGGTGCGAAAAAAGTATATTTTAGACCTCGGGTAAGGGGGTTTTGTGATGTCAGAGGTGTTTCCTCGTGGACTGGGATGTAAGTATTTTGCGCAGGTGATTCTGTGACCAGGTGTGGCAGGTTTGTTCTCGTAAGTATAGTAGTGAAGACTATACTGGCGCGCGTTCGTTTGAGACTTAGAAGGAACATTCGGGACGAATGTTTCTAAGGAGGGGAGAATGTTATACCCCGTATTTCCAGTGTATGTACGTAAGGACGTACGTAGAAAAGTTTGGGCTTTAAAAGTGGCTTGGCCGATTTTATTTTTGTGCACAACACCCGGTTTGAGTCGTTTTTCGACGAAACGTTTTACACAACTTGCGAAGGGAAAATTCCGGCTATGTCATTTTTATTTTTTGCGGATTTTTCCGAGAGACGAAACATTTTGGACCAACGAGAGGGCGACACTTGGCACCCTCTCATTGATGGAGTGTGGGGCGGTAAAGTGGCCGATTGGGAGGTCTTGGGTTGGTAGGATATTTTGTGATATTTAGTGGGTAGATGGATAAGGTACACTTGGGTGAATCCTAGCCCTACACTTGCCTTGCACTTGGCATGATCTCGCCATTGGTTGGCCTTTGCTTGACCTATAAATACTCCTCCCCTTTGATGAACTTCTTCATCCAAAAATTGTGCTAAGTCTAGAAATCCTCCCTCCCCTCTCTTGTAGTGTTCTCGCCCCCCCTTGTGAGGCTTTAGCCGAGAGCACCCCCCCTCCTAGTGGCCTTGGCCGTGGGGTACCCCCCCTAGCCTAGTTGTTTTCGTATAATACCCCCCTTTGTGGTATAAAAATACTCTCCAAGTATTGTTATAATGCCCAAATACTCTAGCCCATATACCTTGTAGTACTTTCCAAAGTTACCTCTATACGTAGAGCCCGGAAATACCATTATACTTTCCTTTAGCCACTAAACGAAACCCTAAGGAAAACCTTCATAGTCGGTTGAAGTGTTAAGTAAGGTGCGTAGAACTTCTAAGGGGTTGTTTGGAGCGGATTGGAGCACTCGGAGTAGGAGCTAAACGTTGCTCAGGAGCGACATTAAACTTGGATAATTTTGGGCTCATCGAGGTAAATACTATTGTCCTTCCATTGTAATTGGGAATTACATACTGTAGTTGTATATAAATGAATATAAGATTCATAGAAGAGAATTGAACTGTAATTGAAGGATATTACAGAAAAGACTTGAAGTGAAATCACTTCAGAAGAATATAAGTAGAAGATTAAACTGTACTTACATAGGACTGTACTTACAGTAGACTGGTATAACCTTTATAGGTTGAATGTTCTGTGAGTAGCATGTGCTACTTGAAAGGTGGACAAGGCTAGGGTTATAGCCGTGGAGCGCTTTTGCTAATAGTCGATAATCGTCGCGAGGTATGTGATTCTTCCTATCCTCGAGCATGATATTTTAAAGAATATATATATAGTACGGTAGACGACGTCGTGTTAATCGAATAATAATTACGGCAATGTCTCCGACTTAAGCTCGAATAATAATTACGCAATGTCCTGACTTAAGCTCGAATAATAATTACGGCAATGTCTTTTGACTTAAGCCTGAATAATCTTGAAGTATTTCAAAAGAATACTGGATCATTTTAACAGAAGAGTAATACTTGGTTTTAAAAGCTTAAGAGTTATACTAGCTTTATGGGAAGTTAGGTATAACGGCTTAAGAAGAGATAAAAAGAATGATTTATTGATTTAAGAAGTTAATAGACTTGATCTTAAAAGATAAGAGACTTGACTTAATTGAATTTTGTTAAAAAGTGTGAAACCTCATTCGTGAGTAATGAGTACTTGGTTTTCAAAAGGAATAATGTTTTACTGATTTCGGAAATCAGAATAAGTATCGAACAAACCACAGCAGCGCTAATAAAGGGGAATGTTTTGACTAATAAAGTATTATTAAAACCAGTAGAAACTACCATCTGCATAGAAGCTAAGATGAGACAAAATGATATTACATTTCCTAGATCATGGCTGTTGTATCAAGATTGTTATGAACAAGAATAACCTACTCACACATAAGGTATATGTTTCTCAAATTGTTTTAAAGGATTAAAACTATGAACTACAAAATTTTGGAAAATGAGAAACTTGAGTAATTGAAATTAGGCAAACTTGGAACGTTTGGAAAAGAATGTTGTTACTTGATTTTGCAAAGAGAAGTGTTTTGATTTACTTCAAAAGATAATCACTCTATTTTCATATACTACTGTAATCGTGTGACTTTTGTGAAAGTAACGTATCTTTAAAGAGTTAATGTATGAAGTACTTTGGGGATAAAAACCCGATCTTGTTAATCATATAGTAGAAAGTACCTTGTGTGTATAACTTGATTGTGTTGGTTTGTGATAGCCTTGTAATACTTTCTTGTTGATTTGTTAAGTAAACATGCTAGGATGCTACGTGTGTTAGTATCTTGTGATGTTTGTGTAAAGGGGTTTCCCTTGATTGTGCTTATGTTGTTTAAACGATAAGTTGTTATGTTAGTATTGTATCACCTATGATTCCGGGGTTAAGTTGCCTCCGACGCGGGTAGACTCAAAGTGGTCTGTGTGACCTATGATTCGAGAATACCTTACGCGGTTCGCAGGCCCATGCGGAATCGGGAGTTCCGTGTTAGTGTGCGGCCTTTGTGGTCACGCGGTCATGTGGCTACGCGGACGGCGAGTCCAGACGCCGGGAGTAGCTACCGATGCGGGAATACCACGCGGGCCATCGAGTGGTCCACGCGAGCTACGAAGTTCGGGGCTAGACGCGCACATTAGATATCGCGCGAGTGGCGGCTTTGATCATGTGACGGTGCAGACAGATCATGATACGCTTTATGACCTTGTTGTATCGTGGTTTTAGTAGTCGGCTATGCCTTCGTACTTACCCCAGACGGTTTTATGATGACACGTGGACTCGTGTTCATGTGTATTCCTGGTGCTTTTATATCATAGATCGCCGAATGAGGAAGGTATTCCACGGGCATGATTGATGTTGTGGGCGTGAGACCCATTGTTATATTTGAGTGATGACTTTGAGGGCGTGAGTCCCTGACTTGACATGACTGCTTATTTATTGTGAACTGTAGTTTGGTTATCATACATGTCTCCTGCTTTATATAGACTACTATGATTTCATTTACTGATTTTCGCCACATACTGCAATTCGCAGATCGACCTCCTTCGGGGCCGCGTTCATGCCGCAGTAAAGGTACACCGCGTTGATCCTCGCCTAGTGGTCACGTCAGCGTTGGGAAGCTCTGCTTTCTCCGAGGCTTATCTTCGTATAGTCCTCGTTGTAGGTGCTTACATTCAGGGGTATGACGGGGCCCTGTCCCGTCGTTGTTGTCATATCATTCGTAGAGGTCTGTAGTACTGTTGTGGGCAGGGTTGTCATGGGATGTAACTGTTCGAATTTAAGTTTTCATATATACATGCCGAAAGGCAATTTTTCTCAGATTATTATTTCATACTTCATGTTGATTCATGTTATTGTTTATTATTCCGCTGATTTATCTGATGTTGTATCACTAGGGTGCCCGGGGTAAGGCACCAGTCACGGGCCCGGGTTCGGGTCGTGACAAGAATGTTACACCCCGTAAGTCCAGGACATGTATAAGAGAATGGACGCGAGGAACAAAAGACTTCAAAAATTGGTACGAAAGAAAGAATTGTTTTTCCGACGGAAAATCTTCCGAAAGGAAAAATGTTCGTTGAGGAGAATTAGATTCTCAAAATGCATTATTTGAGGAATATAGAATGTATTAACATTATGGAAATTTAGTTTTACGGATTTGGTCACGTGGGTCCCACCCGAGGAATTTTACGTTTTGTGGGGCCCACGAGGGTTACGAAATTTTATGGAGGAATGGGAGGGCGACACGTGGCACCCCCCCTCCCCCCCCCACATGGTCTTGGACGAATTGAGACAAGGTTATTATGGTCATTGACCAAGGTTGAAGATCAAGTCTTGCAATCTTGAGATAATTGACCAAGTCAACTTGTCCACTTGGCTTAATATTTAATCTCCTCCATCCAAGCCACACAAGTGTTGTGATCTAGGCCCTCCATTGTTTTATATATACACACTAGTTGCAAGACTTGTCTCAACACTTAGAAAATTTCAAGACTTCATTTTTGTTCTTCATTTGTGAGCTCTCGGCATTGTGACTTTTTCCACACAAATTTTTTGTAATTTTAGTTCTTTATCCACAAGACTTTAACCCAAGGTCCCTAAGGGTATTGTAAGGATATATCAATAGAAAGATTTCGGAAAAACAACGTTTTCACGTTAGTCGCATGGCGAAAACCTAAGTCGTTTTCATAGTTTTGGATTGGAAATGGAAGAGAAGTTGGTTGTGAACTTCTAAAGGCTTCAAATAGCGGATTAGAGCGTAAAGGAAAGGTGCTAAGAATTGCTAAGGAGCGACTTTGAATCTTGGAATTTATAAGGGCTTATAAAGGTAACAATCTTGTCGTTTTAGTAATTAAGATTACTTATTGTTGTAGCTATGGATATTGTCACGACCCGACCCCGGGGCCGCGACTGGTGCCCTACCTGGGCACCCTATTCAGGTATACATCAGAGAATAGCAGCGGAACATACACAACATATAAATATGTTTAGACAAAAAAAATAACACAGGCTAGCCGATAAGGCCGCCTTCCATAAAATATACATAATCAAAAGTAAAATAGTACAACTCTGTTCTTACAGCCCAAACCACAAAATGTGACTACTGCACTTATGAATAACAATCTGGCGGACAGTGGCCCGCCTACCCTGAATGTACATAAAATCCACAAAATCAGGGAAAACTGTACCAAAAGACAAGCCTCCAGAGAAATGGAGCTTCTGACACCTAATCAGTGATCCTAAGAATGAGGATCCACCACCGCTACCTCTACTGCAGATGTAACGCAGCCCCGAGGGCGGGGTCGCATACACAATATGCACCAAGTATGTAAAACTGGAAAAATACTGTAAGTATATCATAAGTCTAGATAAAGCTGGAGACATGGATGATAATCAAATTACAGCGCACTGTGCCTTACTAACAATGAGAGTAAATAATAGTATACTTACAACATAAAAATAGGAAGCTCACGATCAAAGCAGGACCAACCGCCCGCAGTATCATTAAGCAATCCTACTCCTGGGACTATTTCACCCGCAAGGGTCGTGTGGACCCGCATGAGGTATTCTCGATAGTCAGATCCGCCGCATAGTCATGTAGACCCGCATGAGGTATTCCTCGCATAGGACTGATCCGCCCCGCATGGGACTATTTCACCCGCATAAGCCCTTACGGACCCGCATGAGGTATTCCTCGCATCATGGGTAGCAAATCCACAGAATATGCAAATGCCACAAACCCGGGGAATGACCCCGTAATGAATAATATACCACTAGCACAAACCGGCTATCACACATAACATAAGCACTACCGGCTTATCATACATAACATAAGTGTTATACCCCGTAGTTGCAGGGTATGTATGTGAGGACGTACGTACGAGAGTACGGCAGAAATTTTGAAAAGAAAGAAAGATGTGAGTTTTCGACGGAAAAGTTTCCGGTAATTTGTGAAGAGAAAGGTTCGTTAATGAGAATTGGATTCCCAGATTTGGTATATGGGCTTCTTAAATTATATTAAAATTTTGAGATTTTATTTTCGGAAATGGTCACGTGGGGCCCACGGGAGAAATTTACGATTTTGTGGGGCCCGCTTTGTTTTTGAGATTTCCGGTATTTTGGATATTTTCGGAAGACGAAATATTCTGGGCGAATCGGGGGGCGACACGTGTCACTCCCATGTGGCACCCTTGGCCGAAATATTTATTGTGCACAACACCCGATTAGAGTCGTTTTTCGACGAAACGTTTTACTAAGCTTACGAAGGGAAAATTTTGACTATGTCGTTTTGTATTTTTGCGGATTTTTCCGAGCGACGGAACATTTTTGGGCCAACGAGAGGGTGACACTTGTCACCCTCAAGTGACGGTTTGGGTAGGCAAGGGGGGGACGTCTTCCTCCCTTATTTTGTGCCTTGTTTTGGCCTTGTTTGGTGCATTGTTTTGTGGCATGTTTTGTGGAGTAGGGGTTAGGGTGCACTTGGCTTAATCTTGGCCCTACACTTGTCTTGCACTTGGCATGATCTTGGCCATTGGTTGGCCTTGGCTTGTGTTATAAATACCCCCCTTAGTGATGAACTTATTCATCCACTCCTCACTTTGTCTAAGCCTTGAAAACTCTCCCTCCCCTCTTGAGTGTTCTCGTCCAAAGCCTTCCCCCCCTCCCCCTTTGAGTGGCCTTGTGGCCGAGAGCCTCCCCCTCCCCCCCTTTGTGGTGCTAGCCGTGGGGTACCCCTAGCCTAGTTGTTTTCAGATAATACCCTCCTCGTGGTATTGAAATACTTCTCCAAGTATTGTTATAATGCCCAAAATACCTTAGCCTTTACCTTATAGTTTTCCAAAAGTTACCTCTATACGTAGAGCCCGGAAATACTACCTTTTGTCCTTTTAAGTATCAAACCGAAACCCTAAGGAAATCTTCATAGTTGGTTGAAGTATGTAGGTAGAAGTTGGTTAGAACTTCTAAGGGTTGTTTGGAGCGGATTGGAGCGCACGGAGTAGGAGCTAAACCTTGCTCAGGATCGACTTTTATCTCGGATAATTTTGGGTTTGTCAAGGTGGAAGTACTGCGAGTAGCGTATTCTACTTAAAGAGTGGAACGACTAGCCAGGTTAAAGTACTGTGGAGCGTTTTGCTTATTGTCGATAATCGTCGCGAGGTATGTGAACCTCTTCCTATCCCTCTAGCATGATGCTTTGTAAACTATGTAGTACGGTAGACGTACATGTGTTAAATGGGTTGGTTGGTTTAAAACATAGGGCGTTATAATAGCTTTATGGGAAGTTAGTTATAACGACTCTATGTAGGGAAAAGATTGGTTTATTGATTGTAGAAGTTAAGAGACTTGATCTTGAAAGATAAGAGACTTAACTTGTTTTACTTGGTTATTAATATTTTGTTAAATGTGTTGTGAAACCTCATTCGCGAGTAATGAGTACTTGGTTTTAAAAAGGATAATGTTTTATTGATTTCGGAAATGAGAATAAGTGTCGAACAAACCACAAATGGCTTAATAAAGGAAAGTGTATTGACAAATAACTAATTGTTATTAAAACCAGTAGAAACCTCCATCTGCATAGAAGCTAAGATAAGACAAAATTTTATTACATTTCCTAGATCATGGCTGCTGTAACAAGATTGTTGTAAACAAGAATAAACGACTCACGTACAAGACTTATGTTACGCAATTGTTTTAAAAGAGATTAAAACTATGAGTTATGAAACCTTTTTAAAATAAGAAACTGGAGCATTTGAAATTAGGCAAACTTGAACGTTTGGAAAATAATGTTGTTACTTGATTTTAAAAAAAGGGGAGTATTTTGGTTTACCTAAAAATGTGAGTCACTCTATTTTTATACTACGGGTATCGGGTGACCTTTATGAAAGGAATGGATCTCTTAAAAAGGAATTTAACGTACGTAGTACTTTAGGGTTAAAACCCAGACTTTGATACAAAATGGAAGTACCTCGAGTTGTGTGTAACTTGCCTATGCTTGTTATTGTGTAACTCGCCTATGCTTGTTGTGATAGCCTTTGTTGTGCAAATGTTGATATCAGGTGACTTCTTGGGAAGGAGTGGATCTTTTTATGAAAGTCTAGAAGTATGGTAATTTGCTTGAGCTTGTTTGTGATAGCCTGGTTGTGCGGTATATTGTTATTGAGGTCACAGGGACATGTCTACACCGATGCAGAATTCCGGGGGCATGTGGTCATGTGGCGGGCTTGATCACCCAGTATATTGTTGTTGAGGTTGCATGGGCATGTCTACACCGAGGTAGAATTCCGGGGGCATGTGGCCATGCGGCATTGTTATTACTGTTGCATCATGGACATGTCTACACCGATGCAGAATTCCGGGGGCATGCGGCCATGATGCGAACATGATTGATGTGGTGGGCGTGAGACCCATAGTTATATTTGAGTGATGGCTTGAGGGCGTGAGTCCCTGACTTGACTTGACTGCTTTTATGCGTCTGATCATATATGGTTATCATACATGTCTCTGCTTTATATAGATCGTTATGATTTAATCGCAGATTTTCGCCACATACTTGGTACTGTTATCGACCTCCTTCGGGGCTGCGTCATGCCGCAGTAGGAGTACATCGGTAGTGGATCCTCGCCATAGGATCACGATTCAACAGATTGGAAGCTCCGTTTCTCCGGAGGCTTATTCTTTGGTATGTGTTCCCTGAGTCGTAGGTTCTTGTACATTCAGGGGTATGGCGGGGCCCTGTCCCGTCATGGTTGTTGTAAATCTTAGAGGTCTGTAGTACTGTTGTGGGCAGGGTTGTAAAAAGGATTAAACTGTTCGGGTTTTATGTATATATACAGAAGGCAACTGTTTTTGGTTGGCCTGTTTTATGATCATATATCTTGTTTCATGTTTATGTTTTATTTTCCGCTGGTTTTCTCTGATGTTGTATCACTAGGGTGCCCGGGGTAAGGCACCAGTCACGGGCCCGGGATCGGGTCGTGACAATAAGCACTACCGGCTTATCATACAGTATATAAACAAGTTAAGAAATCCCCTAACTTCTTATTAGTCTTGTTCATATACACTCTCATTTTATTTTACTTAAGGCACTATCATGTCTTTATAAAAATTCGGAAATTTAACCCAAAGTACTACATACTTCCACTCTTTTAAAAATGACTCTTTTTCATATAAAACTTCCAAGATACTAATAACTGTAGTATCAAGTCACAATTACTTTTCAAGACAAGTCACAATACCTTTAGAAATAAAATTAGGCTTCTAAATCAAGTGACTTCTTTTCTTTTAAAACCTTAGGCAGTTGATGCCTTCAAATCAAATTGCCTTTCATTAATTCAAGTCATTTATCCTTATTTATCTTTCCATAAAGCTAATATAACCAACTTCCCATAAAGTCGTTATATTAACTTTATACCTTAGCCAATTACAATTTCCTATCCAAGGGACTTATACGTTTAAAACGAAACAAGTATCATATACTTTAAAACACTTCAAGTCCCTTAACTTTGAAAACTTAAGACATCCTTAATACTTTTAAAGAAGTGAGTTAATCTCCTAACTCACCCAACTTGGCTATTCTTTAAACAAGTAAAGGATATCAAAGTCTTGTACGTCTACCGTACTATATACGTGCAACTATTCATGCTCAAGAGATAGGAAAGTTCTACATACCTCTTCGGGTCAATCCACTTGCTAAGTACAATATCCCGCCCGTAGTATGTCAACCTATAATGTCCACAATACGTCTATTAACGTCTTACTTCAAACGTAGAATATTATAAGTGCAAAGTCACAAAATTCTACGGAAAATCGGACAACACCTCCTTTGTTTCTACATACTTTGCCACCTTTTTCAAGGCCGAATTCAATAACCAAACACGCCACATTTAAGGCCCAAAAATGTAATTAACAATAGGGGATTACACGCCTACTAGACGTGTAAAATTCCGCCCCACAATTGATATCAAACTAATACAACTACAAGTGTAAATCCGGCAACTTGAGATACAACAACACCAATTCTTATCCAATTTCCTTTTCAAACCAAATTGTTAGCATAACATGATATCAAGTCACAATCGATTATAACCACTACAATCTTCAAGTAATTAACATGCGACGATTCTAATTAACGACCAAATTGTAATCCAACTTCAAATGGCTTATATGACATTTCGTATTTTAGGCTACAACAATCCATAACACTTATAAATCTTCAACACATATACTTCATGCTAGCAAAAATGTTATACCCCGTATTTCCAGAGTATGTACGTAGGGGCGTACGTACAAAAGTTTTAGCCTTAAAGTAGGCATAGGGACGAAAATTTGTGCACAACCCACGAAACGAATTGTTTTCCGACGAAACGTTTTCCAAAACTTGCGTAGGGAAAATTACGGCTATGTCATTTATAATTTTTGCGGATTTTTCCGAGAGTTGAAATATTTTGGACCAACGATAGGGTGACACTTGTCACCCTCAAGTGGACGGCAAAGAGGGCACGGTTGGCACGATTTTAAGGCCTAAACCAAGGGTCAATGTTTGTGAGTGATTTCTGGAGTGGGGTTAGGGTGCACTTGTGCAAATCTCCACCCTCCACTTGCCCTCCACTTGCCTTCATCTTGACCCTTGAAAGTCCTATAAATACCCCCCTTTGAGTTGAGGACTTCTTCATCCACAAATCATCTTTCAAGTCTTAAAACTCCCTTCCCCCTCTAGAGAGCTTTCGTCCAAGCCTCACTTTCCCCCCCTCTTGAGAGCTAAGCCGAAACACCCCTTCCCCCCCCCCCCCCCTTTCCTAGTAGTCTCGGCAAAAGCCATCCCCCCTTGGTAGAAAATACTCTCAAGTATTGTTACTATCCCCAAAAATACCTTAGCCAATCCCTTATAGTATTTCCAAAGTCACCCTATACAAAAGCCCTGAAATACTATCTTATATCCATTAGTCACTAAACGAAACCACGGGAAATCTTCATAGTTGGTTGAAGTAGTAAGTAGAAGTGTGTAGAAACTTCTAAGGGTTTCTTGGAGCGTGTGATTAGAGCTAAACCTTGCTCAGGATCGACTTTTATCTTGGATAATTTTGGGCTTATCGAGGTAAATAATAATCTTATCCTTCTATTATAATTGGAGAATACATACTGTAGAAGTATAGAAATAAGTATAAAATACATAGAAGGGTATTACATAAGAGAATTGAACTGTAATTACATAGGAAGTATATTAAAGAAGATTGAATCATTTTACATACGATCGTATTTACTGAGACTTGTATAGTTCTGGGTAGGGAAGTGCGCCCGATTTTCCGTAGAATAGAGAACCTCTCGCTTAGATTATCCTCTGAGTAGTCTAGACGTTGATAGACGTATTTGACTATTATTGGTTGATACTCTGCGCGACATATTCGACTTGGCGGTGGATTTCACGAGAAGGTATGTGATTCTTCCTATCCTCTTGAGCATGATATTTTAAAGTATATATATAGTACGCAGACGTCGTGTGTTAACTGAACATGGTTTTACTTGACGTCTTTTGACTTGAGTCTAAATAACAAGAATCTTGAAGTATTTCAAAAGAATTATGAATCATTTTTGAAAGAAGAGTAGTACTTGGTTTTTAAACAAAAGCTTAAGAGTTATACTAGCTTTATGGGAAGTTAGGTATAACGACTTAAGAAATATAAAAGGAATGGTTTACTTATGTGTTTATAAAAGACTTGTATTGATTTCTGGAAAGTACAGTGAGATGGTTTGTTGAGTAGACATATTGTGATGCTATGTATGTTAGTATCTTGTAAACGTTTGTGTAAAGAGGTTATTCTTATTTGTGCGTATGTTGTTTAACGATAAGCCGTTATGCTAGTATTACATCACTCACCTCTTGACATGATATACCGGGGGTTAAGTTGCCCTCCGATGCGGGGTATACCTCAGGCAGTCTGGGACTATGATTCGAGAATACCTCATGCGGGTCCAGGGGACCTATGCGGAGCTACGAGAGTTCCAGGTTAGTGTGTGGTCCATGTGGCCATGCGGTCTATGTGGCTATGCGGACTACGAGTCCAGGACGATGCCGAGGAGTAGCTACCCTCGATGCGGGGAATACCTCATGCGGGCCTAGGTGGCCTATGCGGACTACGGGAGTCCAGGATTAGGCATGCATAATGATACTATGGGCGATTGGCCTTGCTTCGATCATTCGCAGCCTAGAAAAGACCTGTTACAGTTTACCTGTTGTTACTCTTGTTTGTGATGTGGCACTATGTGCGGTTACATTGGTTATTTCATACATAATTGTAAAATTGGCTTTAAAATGATATGATTTCATTTAAGTACTTTACAGTTTCACATACTTGGTACCTGTTGTACTGACCTCCTTCGGGGGGCTGCGTTCATGCCGCACGTAAGGGAAAGCAGGTGCTAGATCTGCATCCTTAGGATCTTTTGTGTTACACCCCGTATTTACAGGACATGTTTTAAGAACGTACGTAAGAACTCGCAAGTGTAAAAAAATTTGAGACTTGTAAAGTTGTCGGAATTATGAAATTGTCGGAAAATGTACTATTGTGACGAATGGGAGGGCGACACGTGTCACCCCCCTTAGAAGATGCCTTGGACGAAATCTTGCAAGGGCAAGAGGGTCATTGGACCTTGGTTAGCAAGACAAGTCTTGCAAGTAGTAGCTTGACAACATTGACCAAGTCAATGACCCCACTTAGCTTGATATTTAAATGAATCTCATCCAAACCACACAAGTGTCTTAATCTTAACCCTTCCTTGTGTAATATAAGCTTACTAGTAGTGCAAGACTTTGCCTTTCTCCACACTTAGAAAATATTTTGAAATCTTGTTCTTGTGCTAAGTGAAGCTCACGGTTTTGCTAAGGGTTTGAAGAGAAAATTTTCAATTTTTGTCCAATAGTCTCCCCACTTTAAACCAAGGTACCTAAGGGTATAGTAAGCATATCTCAATAGAAAAATCCCGGAAAAAGAGAGTTTTCGTATTAGTCGCAAAGTGAAAACCTAGTGGCTTTCTAGGTTTTGAATTGGAAGTTTGAAGGAAAATTGTTGGTATTGTTCTAAGGGTCTCAACAAGAGGATTGAAGTGTCTTGGAGAGGCTCTAAACTACTAGGAGCGACTTCGGATTTGGAATTGGATTAAAAATCGTTAAGGTATAATCTTGTCTTTTAAAGGTGTTACAAGATTATATATTTATATTGTTGTTGTTAGCTTTACTTGTTGCTAGCATGAAGTTGATATGTAGAAGTTATAAGTATTATGGATTGCTTGTAGCTAAATCCGAAATGTTATGCAAGCCACTTGAAAATTGGATTACTAATTGGTCGTTTTTAGAAATCGTCGCATGTTACTTACTTAAAGATTATGGTTATTATAATCAAATGCGACTTGATATCATATTATGCTACCAATTTGGATTGAAATGGAAATTGGATAAGAATTGGTATGGTTGAACTCAAGGTGGCCGAATTTGGACTTGTAGTTTGTTATTCATTTGTATTGGACTACCTTCTATATTGTTGTGAGCCAATTGGGGCTGTTTGGTTATTGTATTTCGGCCTTGAAAAAGGTGGCAAAGTAAGTAGAAACAAAGGAGGTGCTGTCCGATTTTCCGTAGAATTTAGTGACTTAGCACTTAGAATATTCTACGTTTGAAATAAGAGGTTAATGGACGTATGGTGACCATTATAGGTTGAAGTACTAAGTATAGTGTATCCTACTTGAAGAATGGAATAGCTCAAGGTTGAAGTACTTTGGAGCATTTTGCTACTTGTCGACAATCGTCGCGAGGTATGTGAACCTCTTCCTTCCTTTGGCATGATTCTATGTATGGAATATACCTGTGGTATCATTTCATGTTTCCTGTTACTCTTAGAAGTTAAGAGGTAGTTGTGTGATCTACTCTATGTAGAACTTTTCCTATCTTTGAGCATGACTAGTTGCACGTATGTAGTACGGTAGACGTACAACACCTTGATATCCTTTACTAGTAGTGTGAATAGCCAAGTCGGGTGAGTTGGGAGATTTACTCACTTCTTTGAAAGTATAAAGGATGTCTTAAGTTTTATTTAAGTTAAGGGACTTGAAGAGTTTTAAAGTATGTGATACTTGTTCCGTTTTAAACGTATAAGTCCCTTGGATAGGAAATTGTTTTTGGCTAAGGTATAAGGTGAATATAACGGCTTTATGGGAAGTTAGTTATATTTGCTTTATGGAAAGATAAATGACTTGATTTTAGTGAAGAGGCAACTTGTTTTTAAGGCATCAATTGCCTAAGGTTTTATAATAAAAGGAGTCACTTGTTTTCTAAAGGTTTAGAGACTAATTGTATTTTTTTTGAAAGTTATGAGAATTGATTTGAAAGTATATAATACTTGGTTTCAAAAAGTAGAAGTCTCTTGGTTATAAAAGGAACGTGTTGGTCTAAACCATAAAGGGTTATAACGGCTTTATGGGAAGTTGGTTATAACGGCTTTATGGAAGGTTAAGAGAATGGTTTTCTCTAATGAAGTAATCAAAGAAATAACTTGTATTAAGGAAGGGCAAATTGGTTTAAAGGTACCAATTGCTTAAGGTTTTTAATAAAGAAGTCACTTGATTTAGAAGCCGGTAATTGTAGTTCTAAAAAGGTATTGTGACTTGTCTTGAAAGGTGAATAGGACTTGATACTACGGTTGTTAGTATCGGGGAAGTTTTATTTGGAAAGGAGTCTTTTGAAAAGAATGTACGTACGTAGTACTTTGGCTTGTTAAATGAGAATTATTCTATTTGTGCCTTGATTAGTACTTTGGCTTGATTAATTGAGAATTAGTCTAAGTATGCCTTGATAAGTACTTTGGCTTGTTAAATGAGAATTATTCTATTTGTGCCTTGATTAGTACTTTGGCTTGATTAATTGAGAATTAGTCTAAGTATGCCTTGATAAGTACTTTGGCTTGTTAAATGAGAATTTTTCTATGTGATGCCTTGATTAGTACTTTGGCTTGATTAATTGAGAATTAGTCTAAGTATGCCTTGATAAGTACTTTGGCTTGTTAAATGAGAATTATTCTATGTGATGCCTTGATTAGTACTTTGGCTTGATTAATTGAGAATTAGTCTAAGTGTGCCTTGATAAGTACTTTGGCTTGTTAATTGAGAATTAGCCTATGTGTGCTGGTGATAGCCTTTGAGTGCAAGTATTATGTTTTATTACGTTGCCGCGACTCTCGGTTGGAGGGTCGGCTGTCTTGTTGTAAGTACTTGGACATACCGACAGTGATGTGGGATTCCACGGGTATGCTTCCGTTAATTGTAGTACTTGGGTTAAATTCCCGGATTTTTATAGAAGACATGGTAGTGCTTCTGTTTTGTATAATGGTCGGTTGAGATAGGGTAAGAGTATAAATGAGGGGCAAGCCCTAAGACGTTATACCACCTTCTCCAGGGTAAGAGTATAAGTGAGGGGTAAACCCCCAAGACATTATACCCCCTGCTTGTTTTGTATAATGGTCGGTTGAGATAGGGTAAGAGTATAAATGAGGGGCAAGCCCCAAGACGTTATACCACCTTCTCCAGGGTAAGAGTATAAGTGAGGGGTAGACCCCCAAGATGCTATACCACCTGCTTTACCACCTTCTCCAGGGTAAGAGTATAAGTGAGGGGTAGACCCCCAAGACGCTATACCACCGGTGGGACTTGGTGTTCATGTATGCCTATTGGTGTATTATTATATCCTGGACTGTCGACAGTGATGTGGGATTCCACGGGCAGGAGATATATATATGTGTTGTGTATGTGTACGCCGACAGTGAGGTGGGATGCCACGGGCGCGACACATGATTATATTTTACACTTGTAGCTGTCGGCAGTGATGGGGGATTCCACGGACACGCTTGATATTAGTGTGACTTGATCGCGTCCCAGATTGGGCCGGGTAGTAAATGTGCCCTCCTTTAAGGGCCGGATTATACTTATGAAAGATAAGTAGGTTATATAGAAATGAACTTAATGATTTTTCCTAATCATGTGCGTAAGAATGTGGCTATAACCTTTATTGAAAATGGGAAAAGATATTGATGTGAAATTAAGTTCATAAGTGGTAATGACACGGCAGGATCTGGTATGTACTTTTTATACTTGTCCTTGTCATTCTTTTGTACGATTATGATCACATTTCAGACGTTATTTCGCTCCATATTCGTACTGTTGTATTGACCCCTTCGGCTGCGTCAAATGCCCGCAGTTTTAGGTACCCAGGTTGGTGATCCTTGCTCTTAGGATCTTGGTCCAGTTTTTGAGAGAAAGCTCCATTTGCTCCGGAGGCTTATCTCTTGGTACGGTTTCCCTGAGGTAGTAGATTCATGTATATTCAGGGGTATGGAGGGGCCCTGTCCCGCCACAGTTGTTCAGTTGTTATTCCTAGAGGTCTGTATTCACATATGTGGTTGGTCAGGAATCGAGTTGTACTTTGATTATGTTTATATTATAGAAGGTGGTCCGACGGCTAGCTTTGTGACGCTTTTTATTTACACATGTATTTATGTTGTGTATGTTCCGCTGCTATTCTCTGATGTATACCTGAACGGGGTGCCCAGGTAGGGCACCAGTCGCGGCCCGGGGTCGGGTCGTGACATTTTGCTTTGGTGTCAGGAGCTCCATCTTCTCCGGAGGCTCGACTTTTTGGTATGGTTCTCCCTGATGTTGTAGATATATGTCCATTCAGGGTATGGCGGGGCCCTGTCCCACCATAGTTGTTTATTTCCTTAGAGGTCTGTAGTCCTATTGTACAGTTGGGATGTAACTGCCAGATTTTGGTTTATATATATATGCCGAAAGGCGACTTTTCTCAGATAAAATGTGCCTCAATTTACATTGTTTCATGTCTTGTTTTTATATTCCGCTGATTTTCTCTGATGTATGACTACTTGGATGCCCGGGTAAGGCACCAGTCACTGGCCCCGGAACGGGTCGTGACAAAAAATGTAAGGCTAAAAACAATATATAATCTTGTAACACTTAAGAGAACAAGATTATTACCTCAACGAGTCGTAGTCCAACTTCAAATCCGAAGTCGCTCCCTAGCAACTTAGAGCCTCTTCTTGACACTTCAATCCGCCACTTGAGACCCTTAGAATATCACAAACAACTTTCCTTTAATCTTCCAAACAAAACCTAGAAAAGCAACTAGGTTTTCATCTTGCGACTAATACGAAAACTATCTTTTTCCGGGATTTTTCTATTGAGATACCCTTACAATACCCTCATGAACCTTGGTTTAAAGTGTGGAGCTTAATGGACAACAAACAAATTTTTTTCTTGTTGGGACTTAGTGAACCCGAGAGCACTCTCTTTGTGTTCTTCAAATTCTTGAAAAATTTTATAAGTGTAGAAGTTTTCTTGCTACTAGTACTACTATATAGTAACATGGAGGGTCAAGATGTGTACAAATGTGTGTCTTGGATGCAATTCTTTTAAATATCAAGACTAGTGGCACCATTGACGAAGTCAAACATATCAAGCTCTACTACTTGCAAGACTTTGTCATCTTAATAATGGTCAAATGACCCTTTTGGCCATGCTTATTTTCGTCCAAGACTACATAAGGGGGGGGGAGGGGGGTGACACGTGTCTCCCTCCCATTCGTCACAATATTACGTTTTCCGACAATTCCATAATTCCGATAAATTTTTACAAGTCTCTAATCTTAACATTTGGGATTCTCACGTACGTTCTTAAAACATGTCCTGTAAATACGGGGTGTAACATTCTTCCCCCCTTAGAAACATTCGTCCCCGAATGTTCTTTCGGAGTCAAACTTATAATTTGCGACATAGTTTCCTTTTACAACCCCGACATACCAATAATGCCGCACATGGCCACATAATAGCACTTAAACAAAAATGTTTCAATTAAAACTTGACAAGTAAGGGGAAAAATGAATTACCTGAAGGTGTAGGGAACAAGTGAGGATACTTCCTCAACATGTCCTCCTCTGCTTCCCACGTCATCTCCTCTCTGTTATCATTCCTCCACAAGCCTTTGACGGAAGCCACATCCTTGGTCCGCAGTCGCCTGACCTGGCGATCGAGTATCGCTATGGGACTCTCCTCATACGATAACCCCTCTGTCACCTGGACCTCACTAGCAGGGAAAACTCTCGCTGGATCTCTGATACACTTCCGCAACATAGAAACATGGAAGACCGGATGTACCGCCTCTAACTCTGATGGCAGATCCAACTCATAGGCAACCTTGCCTACTCGACGGACGATCTGGTAGGGCCCAATGTACCTTGGGCTAAGTTTTCCCTTCTTTCTGAATCTCATCACACCCTTCATGGGTGATACCTTCAAGAAGACCCAATCGTCTACCTGAAACTCCAAATGCCGACGCCGATTATCTGCATATGACTTCTGCCGACTCTGAGCTGCTAACAGTCTCTCCAGGATAAGCTTCACCTTATCCACGGCCTGTTGAATCAAGTCTGGGCCAACTAACTGTACCTCGCCCACGTCGAACCAACCAATCAGCGATCTACACTTCCGCCCATACAAAGCCTCGTATGGCGCCATCTGTATACTGGAATGGTAGTTGTTGTTATAAGCAAACTCCACAAGAGGCAAATGATCCTCCCAGCTACCCCTGAAATCAATCACGCAGGCTCGCAACATATCCTCGTTGTATGCGGATAGTACGCTTTGCCGCCCGCTACCGAGGATGAAACGCATCGAGACTCACATGTGTCCCTAATCCCTTCTGGAAAGACCTCCAGAAGTTAGTCGTAAACTGGGCTCCTCTATCTGATATAATCTACACAGGGACTCCGTGCAGTCTCACAATCTCTCTGATATACAATCTGGCATAGTCCTCAGCCGAAAACGTCGTCCTGACTGGAAGGAAGTGGGCTGATTTCACACCACAACAATAACCCAGATGGAGTCGTACTTCCTCTGAGTACGAGGTAACCCTGTAACAAAGTCCATGTTGATCACCTCCCACTTCCATGTCGGAATTTCAATAGCCTGCAATAGCCCACTAGGCCTCTGGTGCTCGACCTGACTCTTGGCAACAGGACATCAGGCAACAAAACCTGCCACGTCCCTCTTCAGGCCATCCCACCTATACATACATCTGAGGTCATGGTACATCTTGGTCGACCCCGGATGAATGGAATAACGAGCACTGTGTGCCTCCCCCAGAATCTGCTGACGAAGTCCTGCCACATCAGGAACACACAATCGACCCTCAAATCTTAGCACCCCATCAGGCGCTACCTCGAATAGACTCTTCTCCTCCCGAAGAGCTGCATCTCGATACCGTACCAACACTGGGTCCTCATACTGTCGCCTCTTCACCTCATCAACGATGGAAGACTCGGCAACCTCACGAACCCGTACCCCACTATCATCGGTATCGATCAATCGAACCCCAAGGTTCGCTAGCTGATGGATCTGACAGACCATGTCCTGTCTCTCTAGCTGTACCTCTGACAGGCTCCCCATCGATCTACGAATCAAGGCATCTGCAACCACGTTGGCCTTCCCCGGATGGTATAGAATATCAACATCATAATCTTTCAACAACTCTAACCACCGTCTCTGTCGCAAGTTCAACTCCCTCTGCCTGAAGATATACTGGAGGCTCTTGTGGTCTGTATAATTATCCACATGAACCCCATACAAATAATGTCTCCAAATCTTCAAGGCATGAATAACTGCGGCCAACTCTAAGTCGTGGGTAGGGTAATTCCTCTCATGCTTCCGTAACTGCCGGGAAGCATAGGCTATAACCATGTCGTGCTGCATCAAAACATACCCTAGCCCAATACCCGAGGCATCACAATAAATCACGCACCCATCTAACCCCTCAGGAAGAGTAAGAACCGGAGCCGTCGTCAACCTTTCCTTCAGTAACTGAAAACCCTTCTCGCAAGACTCTGTCCACTGGAACTTAGGCGCTTACGAGTCACCTAGTCAATCTGCCGATATCAAGCAACCGCTCCACAAACCTACGATAATAACTCGCCACCCTAAGAAACTACGCACCTGGCCGGAGTAAGAGGTCTCGCCAAGACTTGACTACCTCAATCTTTGCCGTATCCACCGAACACCATCGCCCATATGTGCCCCGTGAATTCCATCGAGGCCAACTAAAACTCACACTTAGAGAACTTGGCGAATAATCGCGGCCCGAGGACCCAAGTACCGCCTCGCGAGTGATGCTCGCTCTGCTCAGACGCGAATAAACCAGATGTCATCAATGAATACTATAACAAAAGTATCCAAAATGGCTTGAACACCGCTCATCAGATCCATAAATACATTTGGGCGTTGTCAAACCGAAGACATCACCTGAACTCATAGTGCCCATACCGGGTCTGAATGCGATCTTTGGGATATCTGTCTCGAACTACTTTGATGATAACTGCACCGCATGTCTATCTTGGAGAAACACCTCGCACTCGCAATCGGTCAAACAAATCATCAATCACGGGAGGGTACCTATTCTTGATGGTTACCTTATTCAGCTGCCTGTAGTCAACACACATACGCAGCGTCCCATCCTTCTTCATTACAAACAAAACTGGCGCTCCCCAGGGAGAAACACTAGGCTTGATAAGCCTTTTTCCAGAAAATCTTTCAGCTGGTCCTTCAGCTCCCTCAACTCGGCAGGTGCCATCCTGTATGGCGGAATAGATATAGGTCGAGTGCCCGGCAATGTATCAATACAAAACTCAATCTCCCTCTCAGGAGGGATACCCGAAAGATCGTCTGGGAACACATCTGGAAACTCCCTAACCACTGCATCGATCAAGAAGCGGCACCTCACCAGATCGAATACGAACGGATGATAGATGTACCCTTTATGCACCATCTTCCGGCCTTGAGGTAAGAAATAAACCTACCTCGCGACGCCGTGTTGCCCTTCCACTCGATAATCGCTCGCCAGAAATCGAACCGAACCAACCTGTCTCTACGGTCAACGTTGGCATAACAAAGCCAACCAATCCATACCTATAATGATATCAAAATCATCATCTCCAACTCTATCAAGTCTGCAAGTGGTCCGACGATAAATAAACAGGACAACCTCAGACACCCGCCATTAACATCGAATCACCCATCGGGCGTAGCTACCTCAAAAGGCTCTATCGACACGGCTATCCCGATTCTACCAGAATAAGAGGATACATATGAAAAGGTAGAACTCGGATCTATCAAAGCATATACGCTACAAAGATGAAATCAATAAGGTACACAAGACGCGTGGAAGCCTCACGATCTGGCGGTGGCTAAGGAATATATGCGGTTTTGTGGACCGCTAGAACTGGAACCACCACCACGACCTGCCGCGCCGCCGTCCGTGAGCACTCGCCTCGGGCGCATAACCACGTAAGAAGAGGAAGACCCAAAGAATCGATCCCGCCACGCACCATACCACCCATGTTGCCTCTGGTCGGACAATCTCTCTTCAAATGGCCCAGCTGGCCACAAGAGTAACAAGCTCCTGGAGGAACACGACACTCGCCTGGGTGAGTTCTACCGCATCGAGCACACCGAGATGTGGGTGGTCTCGATCAGTGACGATCTCTGCCTCCCTGAAACCCCGGCCACAGAGCCACGACTGCTCTGAATGACCCGGCTGATCAGACCTCCTGCCAGAAAACCGAGAAGGAGCACTCTGTGCTGGCTGAAATGTGGACCTAGTCTGCTGCTGAGGTTGTCCGCCTCGAAAACTGCCCTGAGACCCTGCTGTCCTGGCCCTCTTGGGCTGGCCTGAGTCAATCTGATCCTCCCTCTCTCTATCATCTATCCCCTGCGCATACGCCTGCATCCTGGCAATATCCATACCTGGCTGAAGGGCCACCCCCAAGCATGCAGTAATCATATGACGGTCTAGCCCCATCATATAACGATGAACTATGTCCGCCATGTCAGCTACAATGGTGTGTGCATACCTGGCCAATGAATCAAACTCCAGGTTGTACTCTCTGATAGTCCTCCCATTCTGTCTCAAGGTCAAGAATCTATCCACGCAGGCTCTCCTCATCTCGGGAGGCAAAAAGTGATCTAGGAAGGCCTGTGTGAACTCTTCCCAAACAGCTGGAAGATCACCCTCACCTCTCGACAGCTCCCATGACTCAAACCAGTTCAACGCAATATCGCGTAACCGGTAAGAGGCTAGCATAACTGACTCTGTCTCCGAGGCCCTAAGCACCTGCATAGTCTGCTGTAACTGCCGAATGAACTCTTGTGGATCCTCCTCTGACCTCGAACCATAAAACTCGGGTGGATGACAACCCAGAAAATCCCGAATCCGCAAACTGTCGGCTCTAGGGTTAGCTACCTGCTCCTGTTGGCGCTGCCCTACTACTATGCTGGTCAATAACCGAATCTGCTCCCCGTAATCTCTATACTCAGCCCATGGCTGTGGAACTGGAGGCTCAGGTACCGGAACCTCTGGAGCTACTGCCACTCTCGGCTCCTCTAATACTATCGGCGTGGCTGAACTCGCCGACCCGCCTGCAACCTCAGGCATAGTCTGTGCCTGAGTCCTAGTGTCACGACCCGAACCCGGGCCCGTGACTGGTGCCTTACCCCGAGCACCCTAGTGATACAACATCAGAGAAAATCAGCGGAAATAAAAACTTACACATGAAACTAGATATACAATAATGAAATAATAAAATAGGCTAACCAAAACGATTACCTTTCTGTATATATAAATAAAAACTTGAACAGTTACATTCCTTTTACAAACCCTGCCTACAACAGTACTACAAACCTCTAAGAATGTTATAACAACAACGACGGGACAGGGCCCCGCCATACCCCTGAATGTAAGTACCTACAACGACAGGGGACTATACCAAAGATAAGCCTCCGGAGAAACGGAGCTTCCCAAAACGCTGAATCGTGATCCTATGGCGAGGATCAACAATCGGTGTACCTACTGCGGCATGAACGCAGCCCGGGCGAGGTCAAGATAACAGTACCAAGTATGTGAAATCAGAAATCTTGAAATAAAATCATAACATTTTAAGACCAATTACAAATACGCATTTAAACAACTAATGTAACGCACATAGTGCCACAACATAACCAAGAGCAAAATAGATATAACATAAGCGGTCTTTTCTAGGCCGCTAATGATCGGGCAAGGCCATTCGCCCATAGTATCATTATGCGTGCCTAATCCTCGAACTCCGCGGTCGCGTAGGCCACATAGGCCCGCATGAGGTATTCTCGCATCGGGGTAGCTAACCCGCGCATCATCCTGGACCCCGGTCCGCGATAGTCACATGGACGCGTGAGGTATCCCTCGCATCGGCGTAACACACCCGGAGTGATCAATCCTGGAACTCCCGCAGCTCCGCATAGGTCACATGGACCCGCATGAGGTATTCCTCGCATCGATGGTGGCAAGTCCTCGGCATCATAACAAGTCAGGGGGGTATGTGATATAATAGCAGTACAACGGGCTTATCGTTTAACAACGTAAGCACAACAAGAATAACCCCCTTACACAAACATCACAAGACACTAACACACGTAGCATCATAACATGTTTACTTATCAAACCATCAAGAAAGTATTACAAGGCTATCACAAGCCAACATAGTCAAGTTACTCACACAAAAGTCACACGATACCCGTAGTATCAAAATAGAGTAACTATCTTTTAAGTAAACCAAAACAATTTTCATACCTTCTTTTTAAACCATTTTAAGACAAACCATGCCTTCCTTTAAAATAAAGACACTTTTTCCTTTTTAAAGTCAAGTAGCAATATACTTTTTAAACCAAGTGTCTTACTCTTTTTAAAAAAACAAGTAACCTATACCTTTAAATCAAGTTACTTCTCCTTTTTCGAAATCAAGCTGTTTATAAGTCAAGTCTCTTTACTTTCAAAAATCAGTCTCTTAATCTTTAAATCATATCTTTTGTTTTCATAAGGTCGTTATAAATAACTTCCCATAAAGCTATTATAACACTTTATGTTTTAAACCAACCAAGGACAACTATTCTCATTTTCGAAATCAAGATAACTTTATTCTTTAAAAGACCACACACCCATTACTCATGAGTGAGGTTTTACAACTTTTTAACATAATTTAAGTCCTTAATATTTCATAACAAGTAACTTAACTTTGGAATCAAGTCAAGGACACAAAAGGAAAATCAAATTCCTTTAAACACACGTGCGTCTACCGCACTATATATATTTCACAAATATCATGCTAGAAAGGATAGGAAGAGGTTCACATACCTCGCGACGATTATCGACAATTAGCAAAACACTCCACAGTACTATAACCCTGCTAGCCTTTTCCACCCTTCAAGTAGAATACGCTACTCGTAGTACTTCAACCTATAATGGCCATAAAACGGTTATTAACTTCTAAATCCCTTCGTAGAAGATGTCTAAGTACAAGGTTCCAAATTCTCGGAAAATTCGAAGACCTCCCCGCAACCACATAAATCTCCTCCTCTATCGAGGCCTGCTACCAAGCCAACAACTCCAAAGGAGGGGGTTACACGTCTAACTGGACGTGTACAACATTGCCCCACAAAAAATACTACAAGTCTACTGTAAATACAGTCCAATGTAAATACAGTTCAATTCTTATCAATACTCATTCTATATATAGTATACTCAACTATACATTACTACAACATGTAATTTCCAATTACAATAGGGGGATAAAGATCATTACCTCGATAAGCCCAAAATTATCCAAGATTATAAGTCGATCCTGAGCAACGTTTAGCTCCAAATACTTACGCTCCAACCCGCTCCAAGCAACCCTTAGAAGTTTCTAAACAACTTCTCTTAACACTTCAACTCCAAAAAGTGAAGAACACTTAGGCTTAAACCATGGCAAGTTTCGCCATGGGGGATTCTAGGGCTAGGGGTGTGAAATCTTTTCCAACTCTTGGTACATAATCTTCCTAACACCCTAAGGAAAAACACTTATAAGTTTAAGGATTTTTGGACAACTTTTGGCTAAGGGGGAGGCCAATTGCCGAGACACTCAAGGGAAGGGAGGGAGGATTTTTCAAGACTTGTAAATCTCTAAGTGTTGGATGAATAAGTCTTGCAAGCTTAAGGGGTATTTATAGAGAAATCAATGGCTAGGATTAAAGCAAGTGTGTGGTCAAGATTGGGCCATGTGTGTGTGGGTCCCACTTATCTATCTACTACACAAAATATCTTCAAGACTTTGACCAAATGTTTTTGGTCTTTAAAATGCCAAAAACGTGTAGAACATGTCCATCAATTCGTCCAACATGTGCCACCTAGGGGTGACACATGTCGCCCACCTATTGGTCCAAAATATTTCATCTTCCGAAAAAAATATCTGTAATGCCAAAAATCCGAAAATAAAGTGGGCTTCACAAACCGTAAATTCCTCCCGTGGGCCCCACGTGACCAATTCCGGAAAATAAAATTCCATAGTTCTAAATTAATCCCAGAAGTCCAAATACCAAATCTGGGAATCCAATTCCCATTAACGAACCTTTTTCCTTCACAAGATCCGGAAACTTTTCCATCGAAAAATCACATCTTACTTCCTTTCCAATTTTAAAGTCGTATTCTCGTACGTACGTCCTCGTAAACATACTCTGGAACTACGGAGTGTAACATTCTTCCCCCCTTAGAAACATTCGTCCCGAATGTTCTTTCTAAGTCTCCAAACATGCTTGCGCCGGTATAGTCTTCCCTATTATACTTACGAAACCAAATTATGCCACACATGGCCATAATACAACATACTCGCAAAAACTCACATCCAAGCCAACGAAGGTGTTATACCCCGTATTCTCAGGGTATGTATGCGAGGACGTACGTACGAGAGCACGACAGAAAAAATTGGAAAGGAAGAAAGAGGTGATTCTTCCACGGAAAAAGTTTCCGGTTTTTGTAAGGAAAAATGTTCGTTGATGGGAATTGGGTTCCCAGATTTGGAATTTGGGCTTCTTAAATTATATTAAAATTATGGAATTTTATTTTCGGAAATGGTCACGTGGGGCCCACGGGAGAAATTTAAGGCTTTTGGGCCCGCTTTGATTTTGAGATTTTGGCCATTTTGGATATTTTGAAAGATGAGTTATTTTGGACAAGTAGAGGCGACACGTGTCACCCCTCGTGGCTTGGCCGGTTACCTTTGTGCACAACACCTTGCCAGAGTCGTTTTTCGACGAAACGTTTTGCGTAACTTGCGAAGGGAAAATTCCGGCTATGTCGTTTTGTATTTTTGCGGATTTTTCCGAACGACGAAACATTTTGGACCAACGGGAGGGTGACATGTGTCACCCTCACATTGGAAGCAAGGGGCGGCAACCCTTGGACGAATTGGTTCACGTTTTCTTGGCCAATTGGCTCCTTGTTTTGGCCTTGTTTTGTGGCTTGTTTGGTGCCATGTTTTGTGCATTGTTTTGTGGAGTAGGGGCTAGGGTGCACTTGGCTTGATCAAGGCCTTACACTTGCCTTGCACATGGCTTGATCTTGGCCATTGGTTGGCTTTTGGTTTTGCTATAAATACCCCCCTAAGCTTGAAGACTTCATTCATCCAAAACTTCCAAGTCTTGAAACCCTCTCCTCCCCCTTTGTGAGCTCTTAGCCGAGAGCCTTCCCCCTCCCCCTTTTCGTGTGGCCTTTGGCCGAGGGGTACCCCCCCCCCCCTAGCCTAGTTGTTTTCGTATAATACCCCTCCCTTGTGGTATTGAAATACTTCTCCTAGTATTGTTATAATGCCCAAAATACCTTAGCCTTGTACCTTGTAGTATTCCAAAGATACCTCTATACGTAGAGTCCGGAAATACTACCTTTTGTCCTTTTTAGTCTCAAACCGAAACCCTAAGGAAATATTCATAGTTGGTTGAAGTATTTGAGTAGAAGTTGGTTAGAACTTCTAAGGGTTGTTTGGAGCGGATTGGAGCGCACGGAGTAGGAGCTAAACCTTGCTCAGGATCGACATTATAACTTGGATAATTTTGGGCTTATCGAGGTAATTATCTTGTCCTCTATTGTAATTGGAAATTACATGTTTGTTAGAATATATGGTTGAAGTATACTATATATGGAACTATACTTAGTATTCGCAATGTCTTTTGACTTAAGCACGAAGAATAAAGAATCGAATCGAATTGTAATTACATAGATGTATTGCAGTGAGACTTGTGTAGAGTTCTCGAGTAGGATGGTACACGTCCGGTTAGGCGTGTAAACCCCACAGTTGGCTTGTAGCCGCCTCGATAGAGAGGAGATTTACTGTTGCCATGGGGAGTCTTTGCGAATTTTACGTAGAAAGATAGAAACTTGTGTTTTGGGGTTAATAGACGTTTGTGACCTTTATAGGTGAAAGTACTAAGAGTAGCGTATTCTACTCGAGGAGTGGAAAGGGCTAGCAAGGTTGTAGTACTTGGAGCATTTTGCTTATTGTCGATAAATCGTCGCGAGGTATGTGAACCTCTTCCTATCTCTTCTAGCATGATATGTGTGAACTATGTAGTACGGTGAGCGTACGTGTGTTAACTGTGTTTGATTGTTCTTAAAACATAAAGTGTTATAACGGCTTTATGGGAAGTTGTTATAATGACTTTATGTAGGTAAGAAAATACTTTGTGGTTTTAAAAGGTAATCGATGTGAATTATAAGCGGCTAGTTATAATAAAGAACTTGATGTATTTCAAAAGATTTATAAATCGTTTTGAAGGAGAGTAACACTTGGTTTTAAAGGTTTTAAAAAGAGTTATACTAGCTTTATGGGAGTTAGGTATAATGTCTTAAGAGCGGTAAAGAAAATGGTTTACTGATGTTAGAAGTTAAGAGACTTGATCTTATAAGATAAGAGACTTAACTTATTTGTTTTAATGTGAATGTTTGTGTGAAACCTCATTCGTGAGTAATGAGTACTTGGTTTTATTTAAAGGGATAATGTTTTACTGATTTCAGAAATCGTAATGTGTATCGACAGGACCACCGCGGCGTTAATAAAGGAAAATGTATTGAATAATGATGTATCGTATTAAAACCATTAGAAACCTCCATCCGCATAGAAACTAAGATGAGACAAAATGATATTACATTTTCTAGATCATGGTCATTGTAATAAGAATGTTGTAAACAAGAATAACCTACTCTCACGTGAGACATATATTACTCAATTGTTCTAAAAGAAATCAAGTGATTAAGTTTGGGAACTATGAAACCATTTGAAAATGAGAAGCTTGAGTAATCAAACTAGGCAAACCGGAACTTAGGAAAAGAATGTTGTTACTTGATTTTGAAAAGGAATGTGGGTTGGTCATCCTAATACTACGGTATCGGGTGACTTTTATAAAAGTAATGGATCTCTTTAAAAGAACTTAACGTATGTAGTACTTTGGGGTTAAAAACCCGACTTTGGCATAAAATGAAAGTACTTTGAGTTGTGTGAAACTTGCCTATGCTTGTTGTTGTGAAACTTGCCTATGCTTGTTGTTGTGAAACTTGCCTATGCTTGTGATGATAGCCTTTGTTGTGCAAGTGTGGTATTTACGTTACCGCGTCTCGATAGAGGCGGTTGACTTGTTGAGAACTTACTTGGGCGTCCGGCGGTGATGGAGAATTCCACGTATGTTTCCATTTTGATTATCGTCTTGTTGTTGATGTCACATGGACATGTCTACACCGACGCGATTCAGGGCACGCGCCGTGCGGCGCGGTTGATTACCCGATATATGGTTATTACCGCAACATGGGCGTGTCTACACCGATGCAAGATTCGGCACGTGGGCTACGCGCAGGTTGATCACCCAAAGATATTGTTGTTGATGTCACATGGACGCGCTCACACCTGTAGAATTCGGCATGTGGCCGTAGGGCATTGGTATTATTGTTGCATCATGGACATGTCTACACCGAGGCGATTCGGGGCATGTGGCCATGATGCGAACATGATGGATGTGGTGGGCGTGAGACCCATAGTTAGATTTGAGTGGTGACTTTGGGCGTGAGTCCACGACTTGACCATCTTTGTTATGTTGCGATCTTGTATTTTGGTTATCATACATGTCTCTGCTTTATATAGATCGTTATGATTTAATGCAGATATTCTGATTTCAACGTTATACCTCGTAGTTGCAGTGGTATGTATGTGAGGACGACGCATCTGAGTACTGCAGAAATTTTTGAAAGAAAGAAAGATGTGAGTTTTCACGGAAAAGTTTCGGCTATTTGTGAAGAAAAAGGTTCGTTAATGGGAATTGGATTCCCGATTTGGTATTTGGACTTCATAGATTATATTAGAATTTTGAGATTTTATTTTGAAATGGTCACGTGGGCCCACGGAGAAATTTACTGGTTTTGTGGGGCCCACTTTGTTTTGAGATTTTGGCCATTGTGGATATTTTTCAAAGACGCGTTTTTGAGGGCCAATAGGAGGTGACACGTGTCACCCCGCCTAGTGGCTTGCCGGTTACCTTGGCACAACACCTGTTAGAGTCGTTTTTCGACGAAACGTTTGCGTAACTGCGAAGGAAAATTCCGCTATGTCGTTTTGTATTTTTGCGGATTTTTCCGAGAGGCGAAACATTTTGGAACAACGGGAGGTGGCGTGTGTCACCTCACAATGGAGACAAGTGGGCGCACTGGCCGATTGAGGGCATGGTGCTAGATATTTGTGTAGATATTTGTGAGGGTTTTGGGAGTAGGGCTAGGGTGCACTTGGCTTGATCTTGGCCTTACACTTGCCTTGCACATGGCTTGATCTTGGCCATTGGTTGGCTTTTGGTTTTGCTATAAATACCCCTTATGTTGATGAACTCTTCATCCACAAATGAAACCTTCCAAGCCTAAAATCCTCCCTCCTCTAGTGTTGAGTTCGGCCCAACTCATCCCCTCTTTGAGAGTCTTGGTGAGGGCCTCCTCTCCCCTTTGTGGTGCCTTGGCCATGGGTACCCCCTAGCCTAGTTGTTTCGTATAATACCCTTGTTGTGGTATAGAAATACTCCTAGTATTGTTATAATGCCCAAAATACCTTAGCCTTGTACCTTGTAGTATTCCAAAGATACCTCTTTACGTAGAGTCCTAAATACTACCTTTGTCCTTTAGTCTCAAACCGAAACCAAGGAAATCTTCATAGTTGGTTGAAGTATTTGAGTAGAAGTTGGTTAGAACTTCTAAGGGTTGTTTGGAGTGGTTTGGGCGCACGGAGGAGCTAAACCTTGCTCAGATCGACATTATAACTTGGATAATTTTGGGCTTATCGAGGTAATTATCTTGTCCTCTATTGTAATTGGAAATTACATGTTTGTTAGAATATATAGTTGAAGTATACTATATATGGAACTATACTTAGTATTCGCAATGTCTTTTGACTTAAGCTCAAGAATAAAGAATCGAATCAATCAGATTTACATAGGATCAGACAAGAGACTTGTGTAGAATTGTACACGTCAGGTTAGACGTAAACCCCACTGGTTGGCTTGGTAGCCTACTCGATAGAGAGGAGATTTACGCTGCGGGGGAGGTGCCGAATTTTCTATAGAAAGATAGAAAACTTGTGTTTTGGGGTTAATAGACGTTTGTGACCTTTATAGGTGAAAGTACTAAGAGTAGCGATTCTACTCGAGAGTGGAAAGGGCTAGTGCGTTGTAGTACTTGGAGCATTTTGCTTATTGTCGATAAATCGTCGCGAGGTATGTGAACCTCTTCCTATCTTTTCTAGCATGATTGTTGTGAACTATGTAGTACGGTAGACGCATACGTGCTAAGTGATTTGGTTGGTTTAAAACATAGGGTGTTATAATAGCTTTATGGGAAGTTAGTTATAACGACCTTATGTAAGTGAAAATGGTTTATCGATGTTAGAAGTTAAGAGACTTGATCTTATAAGATAAGAGACTTAACTTATTTGTTTTAATGTGGATGTTTGTGTGAAACCTCATTCGTGAGTAATGAGTACTTGGTTTTAAAGGGATAATGTTTCCGATTTCGGAATCGAATGTATCGACAGACCATCGCTGCTAATAAAAGGAAAATGTATTGAATAATGATGTGTTGTATTAAAACCAGTAGAAACCTCCATCCGCATGTAAGCTAAGATAAGACAAAATGATATTACATTTTCTAGATCATGGTCATTGTAATAAGATCGTTATAAACAAGAATAAACTACTCACATATATGACATATGTTACTCAATTGTTCTAAAAGGAATCAAGTGATTAAGTTTGGGAACTATGAAACCATTTGAAAATAAGGTTTGAGTAATTGAAACTAGGCAAACCGAACTTAGGAAAAGAATGTTGTTACTTGGTTTTGAAAAGGAAGGTGGGTTGGTCATTCTAATACTACGGTATCGGGTGACTTTTATAAAAGAAATGGATCTCTTTTAAAAGAACTTAACGTATGTAGTACTTTGGGGTTAAAAACCGGACTTTGGCATAAAATGAAAGTACTTTGAGTCAGGTGAAACTTGCCTATGCTTGTTGTTGTGAAACTTGCCTATGCTTGTTGTTGTGAAACTTGCCTATGCTTGTTGTTGTGAAACTTGCCTATCTTGTGATGATAGCCTTTGTTGTGCAAGTGTGGTATTTGCGTTACCGCTCTCGATAGGCCTGGTCGACTTGTTGAGAACTTACTTGACGCGTCCGGCGGTGATGGAGAATTCCACGGGTATGTTTCCATTTTGATTCTTGTCTTGTTGTTGATGTCACATGGACATGTCTACACCGGCGCAGACCCGGGCATGCGGCCATGCGGCCGGGTTGATTACCCGATATATTGTTATTATGGTTACATGGACATGTCTACACCGAGGTAGAATTCCGGGGGCATGTGGCCATGGGGCATTGGTATTATTGTTGCATCATGGACATGTCTACACCGATGCAGTCCGGGCACGCGCCATGATGCGAACATGATTGATGTTGTGGGCGTGAGACCCATAGTTATATTTGAGTGATGACTTGAGGCGTGAGTCCCCGATCGACATGATCGCTTTTATGTTGTGAATCGTAGTTTGGTTATCATATATGTCTCTGCTTTATATAGACTAGTATGATTTCATTACGATCTTTTACGATTTCACATACTTGGTACTTGTATCGACCTCCTTCGGCTGCGTTCATGCCGCAGTAGAGGTACATCGGCCGTGGATCCCCGCTCTTAGGATCACATTTCAACAGATTGAAGCTCCGCTTTCTGAGGCTTATCTTTGTATGTGTTCTCGAGTTGTAGGTTCTTGTACATTCGTGGTATGGCGGGCCCCGTCCGCCATAGTCGTTGTAAATCTTAGAGGTGCGTAGTAATCTTGTTGTGGCGGGGTTGTAAAAGGATTAAACTGTTCGTGTGTTTTATGTATATACCAAGGCAAATCGCTGGTTGGCCTGTTTATTTATTATATCTCTTGTTTCATGACTCATGTTTTATTTTCCGCTGGTTTTCTCTGATGTTGTATCACTAGGGTGCCCGGGATAAGGCACCAGTAACGGGCCCCGGAACGGGTCGTTACAAAAGTGGTATCAGAGCAGTTAATCCTCGGAAAGTGTCTACAGACCGTGTCTAGTAGAGTCTTGATTATCGTTGTGTTGTGCACCACATCTATAATCAGGAGGCTATAGGACATTTAGGATTGGTTTCCATTCTTCTCATTCTGAGATCGTGCCTTAGAGCTGTGTTGTAAGTTGGACCCCTCTGACGTATCTCGTTTTTACCAGTTATGCCTCCGCGCAAGGCAACTAGAGCCCAGAAGGGCAAGGCAGCCGAGGGTGCTGCTAGTGAGATACAGAGGAGTACGAGGCGCAGCCCGCAAGACCGAGGTTGTGCTTGACGGCGGGTTTTGGACGCCGCCACCCCAAAGAGGTTAGAGCCGCAAAGAATGGCTGCCGAGACCAGCACTGAGCCTCCACCCCACACCGGGGGCAGGAGATGGGTTACAAGGAGATGGCCTGGCCGCCGTGGTCGTGGCCGATATGAGGATAGGCCGGACGCAGCAGCCCAGCCCAAAGAGCACCGCCGTTCACCCCGAGCAGATAGTTTGAGGCTACGGACTTTACGAGTTGTAGCCCGCCAGAGTTTTATGGGTCGAGGCACGAGGATGATCCGCAGGAGTTCATCCGGCGATTCTGCCGATCACGCGGGTGATCAAGGCTTGAGACCGAAGTCTGTGACCTTGTTCGCATCGGCCGCGTGATACCGCAATGATCGTTTGATTCACGGAGCTTTCCCGGGAGAGCATGCACCTCCAGCAGATGGGATGAGTTTTCGGGGCTTTCTCACGCACTTCTTGCCTCCGCAGATGAGAGGGCACGGCCGGCGATTTTTGTTCTTGAGAGGCAGAGCGCGACCGTCGGGGAGTACAATGTCGAGTTCGATTCTTTGGCTCGATATGTCCTCGCGCTTAGTTGCAGAATATGGAGGATAGGGTGCATCGCTACGCCACCGCTAGATGATTATATGGTCGAGTCTTGTGCGGTGTTTCTCTTCACCGGGCATGGACATTGCCCGCATGCAGCTCATGACCGGGATGCGAGGCACGAGAGGTCGACGAATGACCAAGATCGGCGAAGAGGCCGTAACAACAGAGGTCCTTTGGTGACTTTCGAGGCGGACCGCCTCAAGAAGATACTAGTTTTGTACCTCCGCCAAGGCAGAGTGGTCCTCCACAATCTTGAGTATTCGGAGCGGTCGTGGCTCCAGGTTCGTGTTTCGAGGAAGTGCGGTGTTGGCGGATGCGGTCACCCTACCTCGGTGTGGTCGATGTGGTAGACCGCATTTCGGGAGTGTCGTGGTGTCGGGAGCTTGTTATTTTTGGCGACAGGCCATTTTGCGAGGAACTGTCCAGGCCAAGGGTAGCACGGATGTTACGACTCACCACGGATCGATGGTGGTTCATCGCCTTCATAGCATGCACCGCAGGCAGTGCCTATGATTGAGTAGAGCGGTAGCTTCAGGTATATCCTTAACCCTCTAGAGTTTTGGTATGCTTGTTATGATGGTCTCATTATTATGTGCTATGTACGAATAGCGTTGTGTTAATTGTGAGTTAGAAAACATGCTTAGTTGGGAGGATACGTATGGGGGCATGGTAAGTGTGAACCTTAGACTATTTCACGACTGAGACCTTAGAGGTAAGGTCGTCTTGAGTAAAAGATTCGTTTTATGTTTGACCTTTATAAGGGTGAGTAGTATACGTGGGATTTATTTGTGTGATAAGTCCATGGGTAGTGTGAGATGGAAGTGGTAGCTTTCATGATGTGAATTAGTAAGATTGTTCCGGATCGGGGAACAAGAGTTTGGCACGGTTGGGGGTCGGGTTTAGGACCATTTGCGGGTCAAACCGTAACCCGGTTTGGGGTGGGGCCAGTTCTGGGTGGTCCCGCCAGGTGGTAGGGTCACGAGGGTGCTAGGCCCAAGTTTGTGCGACCAACGTATGAGTTCGTGGACGCGTTCGACCAGAAGCGGTTCGTAAAGGCCGGGAATGGCCTTAATGAAGTTTGAGGTTAGTAAGATGACCAAGTTTGGAGGTAGTGACTCCAGAGATTTTCGGGAACGGAAGTAATGACTGAAGTATGGTACGACCGAGAGTTCGAGTGTTCGAGAAGCGGTACAACGAGTAAGGGAGGAAGATAACGTGTGTTATCTCGTGGCTGTGGCGTTGGCAACTTGTTAGAGGAACTTCATCGATATCCGTCTTGAGAAGGAACATTCGACGAATGTTTCTACGAGGGAGAATGTTATACCCGTAGTTGTGGTATGTATGTGAGGACGCACGACGAGTACTGGCAGAAATTTTTGAAAGAAAGAAAGATGTGAGTTTTCACGGAAAAGTTTCCTGTTATTTGTGAAGAAAAAGGTTCGTTAATGGGAATTGATTCCCAGATTTGGTATTTGGACTTCATAGATTATATTAGAATTTTGAGATTTTATTTTGGAAATGGTCACGTGGGCCCACGGAGAAATTTACTGGCTTTGTGGGGCCCACTTTGTTTTCTAGATTTTGGCCATTGTGGATATTTTTCAAAGACGCTTTTTGAGGGCCAATAGGAGGGTGACACGTGTCACCCCGCCAGGTGGCTTGGCCGGTTACCTTTGTGCACAACACCCTGCAGAGTCGTTCGACGAAACGCTTTCAGAACTGCGAGCGGAAAATTCCGCTATGTCGTTTTGTATTTTTGCGATTTTTCCGAGAGACGAAACATTTTGGACCAACGGAGGGTGACATGTGTCACCTCACAATGGAGACAAGTGGGGCGTGACTGGCCGATTTGGGGGCATGTGGTGCTAGATATTTGTGTAGATATTTGTGAGGGTTTTAAGGAGTAGGGGCTAGGTGCACTTGGCTTGATCTTGGCCTTACACTTGCCTTGCACATGGCTTGATCTTGCCGTTGGTTGGCTTTTGGTTTTGCTATAAATACCCTTATGTTGATGAACTCTTCATCCACAAATGAAACCTTCCAAGCCTAAAATCCTCCCTCCTCTAGTGTTGAGTTCGCCCAACTCATCCCCTCTTTTGAGAGTCTTGCCGAGGCCTCCTCCTCCCCTTTGTGGTGCCTTGGCTGGGTACCCCTAGCCTAGTTGTTTCAGATAATACCCCTTGTTGTGGTATAGAAATACTCCTAGTATTGTTATAATGCCCAAAATACCTTAGCCTTGTACCTTGTAGTATTCCAAAGATACCTCTTTACGTAGAGTCAGAAATACTACCTTTTGTCCTTTTAGTCTCAAACCAAACCCTAAGGAAATCTTCATAGTTGGTTGAAGTATTTGAGTAGAAGTTGGTTAGAACTTCTGGTTGTTTGGAGTGGTTTGGAGCGCACGGAGTGGAGCTAAACCTTGCTCAGGATCGACATTATAACTTGGATAATTTTGGGCTTATCGAGGTAATTATCTTGTCCCTCTATTGTAATTGGAAATTACATGTTTGTTAGAATATATAGTTGAAGTATACTATATATGGAACTATACTTAGTATTCGGCAATGTCTTTTGACTTAAGCCTGAAGAATAAAGAATCGAATCGAATCAGATTTACATAGATCAGACAGCAAAGAGACTTGTGTAGAATTGTACACGTCCGGTTAGACGTGTAAACCCCCCCCCCCTGGTTGGCTTGGTAGCCGGCCTCGATAGAGGAGGAGATTTACGTTGTTGCGGGGGGGGGGGAGGTGCTGCCGAATTTTCTATAGACGTTTGTGACCTTTATAGGTGAAAGTACTAAGAGTAGCGTATTCTACTCGAGGAGTGGAAAGGGCTAGCAAGGTTGTAGTACTTGGAGCATTTTGCTTATTGTCGATAAATCGTCGCGAGGTATGTGAACCTCTTCCTATCTTTTCTAGCATGATTGTCGTGAACTATGTAGTACGGTAGACGTACATGTGCTAAGTGATTTGGTTGGTTTAAAACATAGGGTGTTATAATAGCTTTATGGGAAGTTAGTTATAACGACCTTATGTAAGTGAAAATGGTTTACTGATGTTAGAAGTTAAGAGACTTGATCTTATAAGATAAGAGACTTAACTTATTTGTTTTAATGTGGATGTTTGTGTGAAACCTCATTCGTGAGTAATGAGTACTTGGTTTTAAAGGGATAATGTTTCCGATTTGGAATCGTAATGTGTATCGACAGCACCACCGCAGCGTTAATAAAAGGAAAATGTATTGAATAATGATGTGTTGTATTAAAACCAAGAAAACCTCCATCTGCATAGAAGCTAAGATAAGACAAAATGATATTACATTTTCTAGATCATGGTCTTTGTAATAAGATCGTTATAAACAAGAATAAACTACTCACATATATGACATATGTTACTCAATTGTTCTAAAAAGGAATCAAGTGATTAAGTTTGGGAACTATGAAACCATTTGAAAATGAGAAGCTTGAGTAATCAAACTAGGCAACCGGAACTTAGGAAAAGAATGTTGTTACTTGGTTTTGAAAAGGAAGGTGGGTTGGTCATTCTAATACTACTGTATCGGGTGACTTTTATAAAAGAAATGGATCTCTTTAAAAGAACTTAACGTATGTAGTACTTTGGAGTTAAAACCCGACTTTGGCATAAAATGAAAGTACTTTGAGTTGTGTGAAACTTGCCTATGCTTGTTGTTGTGAAACTTGCCTAAACTTGCTTGTTGTTGTGAAACTTGCCTATGCTTGTATCTTCTATGCTGGCGCTTTTGTTGTGCGCGTTGGTGTATTTACGTGTTTCTCGTCGCCGCTCTCGACAGGTCGACTTATGAGAACTTACTTGTTACTTTGGCGGCCGGTGATGAAATTGGGGGTATGTTTCCATTTTTTGATTTGTTGTTGTTTTTGTCACGCATGGACATGTCTTCACCTCGTCTGATCGGGGCACGCGGCCGTGCGGTCGGGTTGATTACGATATATTGTTATATTACATGGACATGTCTACACCGAGGTAGAATCAGGCACACGCCACGCGCAGGTATGGTGTTACATGGACATGTCTACGGTAGAATTCGGGGGCGTGTGGCGTGCGGCGGGGTTGATCACCCGATATATTATTGTTGATGTCACATGGGCGGCACAGGGGTAGAATCGGGGCATGTGGCCATGGGGCATTGGTGGGTAAATTCGGGGGCATGGGCCATGGGGCGTAGTATTATTGTTGCATCATGGACATGTCTACGCAACCGGGCATGCGGCCGTGATGCGAACATGATTGATGTTGTGGGCGTGAGACCCATAGTTATATTTGAGTGATGACTTGAGGGCATGAGTCCCTGACTGGACATGACTGTTTTTATGTTGTGAACTGTAGTTTGGTTATCATATATGTCTCCTGCTTTATATAGACTAGTATGATTTCATTACTGATCTTTTACGATTTCACATACTTGGTACTGTTATCGACTCCTTCGGCCGCTCATGCCGCAGTAGAGGTACATCGGTCGTGGATCCCCGCTCTTAGGATCACACCAACAGCGTATTGGGAAGCTCCGCTTTTCTGAGGCTTATCTTTTAGTATGTGTTCCCGAGTCAGGGTTCTTGTACATTCGTGGGTATGGCGGCCCCGTCCGTCATAGTCGTTGTAAATCTTAGAGTGCAGTAATCTGTTGTGGGCAGGGTTGTAAAAGGATTAAACTGTTCAGGTTTTATGTATATACTGAAGGCAGCTGTTTTGGTTGGCCTGTTTATTTATTATATCTCTTGTTTCATGACTCATGTTTTATTTTCCATTGTTTTCTCTCGATGTTGTATCACTAGGGTGCGGGATAAGGCACGATGAACGCCCCGAACGGTCGTTACATTCACATACTTGGTACTGTTAGATCGACTCCTTCGGGGCTGCGTTCATGCCGCAGGTAGAGGTACATCGGTCGTGGATCCTCGCTCGTAGGATCACAGTTCAGCGTATTGGGAAGCTCCGTTTCTCCGGAGGCTTATCTTTTGGTATGTGTTTCGAGCCAGGTTCTTGTACATTCGGGGTATGGCGGCCTTGTCCGTCATAGTCGTTGTAAATCTTAGATGTAGTAATCTTGTTGTGGCGGTTGTAAAAAGGATTAAAGTTCGAGTTTTATGATATATCAAGGCAACTGTTTTGGTTGGCCTGTTTATTATTATATCTATTGTTGCATGTCTAAGTTTTTATTTCCGCTGGTTTTTCTCTGACGTTGTATCACCAGGGTGCTCGGGGTAAGGCACCAGTCACGGGCCCGAATTTCGGGGTGTGACAAAGTTGTATCGAGCGATTAGTCTCTGGAAAGTGTCTACAGACCGTGTCTAGTAGAGTCTTGATTATCGGTGTGTTGTGCACCACATCTATAATCAGGAGGCTATAGGACATTTAGGATTGGTTTCTATTCTTCTCATTCTGAGATCGTGCCTTAGAGCTGTGTTATAAGTTGGACCCTCCGACGTGTCTCGCTTTTACGATTATGCCTCCGCAAGGCAACCCGCCCAGTGGGGCGCAATGGCGGAGTCGCTAGTGAGATCTGAGGAGTCCGAGGGCGCAGCCCGGTCAAGACTGAGCCTCCATCCCACACCGGAGCAGGGAGATGGGTCACGAGAGATGGCCCGATTATTGGCGTGGTCAGGCGATACGGCGACAGCCGGATGCGGCAGTTCCAAAGCAGACCGTGGTGCACCCGAGAGCGAATAGTTTGAGGCTACGAGATTTTCGAGTTGTAGCCCGCCGCAGTTCTACGTCGAGGCACGAGGATGATCCGCAGGAGTTCATCCGTCGATTCTGAGGATCACGCGGTGATCAAGGCTTCAGAGACCGAGTCCGTGACCTTCGGTTCGCATCGGCCGCGTGATACCGCGCCGATTGGTTTGATTCACGGAGCTTTCCGGGAGAGCATGCACTCAGCAAGATGGAATGAGTTTTCGGGGGCTTTCCTCACGCACTTCTTGCCTCCGCAGATGAGGAGGGCACGGGCCGACATATTTTTGTTACTGAGACAGAGAGGGCGCACTGTCAGGGAGTACAATGTCGAGTTCGATTCTTTGGCTCGATATGTCCCTGCGCTAGTTGCAGATATGGAAGATAGTGCATCGCCACGCCACCGGGCTAGATGATTATATGGCCGAGTCTTGCGCGAGTTTCTCTTCACCGGCATGGACATTGCGCGTTCGTGCTCATGCACTGAGTGCGAGGCGCAGAGATCGACGCAGCGGACCGCCACAGGCGCCAAGACGGCCGGATATTTTGGCGACTTTCGAGGCGGACCGCCTCAGCAGCAGACTAGTTATGTACCTCCGCCATTGCAGAGTGGTCCTTCGCAGCCTTCGGACCGCGGGATATTCGGGAGCGTCGGGGCTCCCGTGTTTGGATGTTCAGGAGTAGGGTGTTGGCGGATCGATCACCCCTACCGGTGTGGTCGATGTGGTAGACCGCATTTGGAGTGTCGTAGTACCAAGGAGCTTGTTATTCTTGGCGCCAATGAGGCCATATGACGAGACCGTCTCGACTGGGTAGCTGGTAGGATAGCACAGACTACTAGATTGCGGAGCCACGCAGAGGTCGCGGTGGAAGTTCGATTTTAGCGGCCTCGAACCGCCTAGTTTGTGTATATCCTTAACCATGTAGATACTTGTATGTGTTGATGTTAATGATGTGTTAAGTGTTATGTTCGGATAGCTTTGTGCTATAGTGTGATTTAAAAATCTGGTTAGTGTGAGATGGAAGTGGTAGCTTTCATGATGTGATTTAGCAGATTGTTCCATGTCGGGAACGAGGGCTTGACGCGATTGTGGGTCGGGTTGAGGACGTGATACGGTCAACCCGTAGCCGGATTAAGTGGGGTCAGTTCTGGTGGTCCCGCGGTGGTAGGGTCACGAGGATGCTAGGCCCAAGGTTGTATGATCATCGTATGAGTTCGTGGACGCGTTCGACCGCAAGCGGTTCGTAAAGGCGGAATGGCCTTAAGGAAGTTTGAGGTTAGTAAGATGACCAAGTTTGGAGGTAGTGACTCCAGAGATTTTCGGGAACGGAAGTAATGACTGAAGTATGGTACGTACTGGGAGAGTTCAAGTGTTCGAGAAGGGCACGACGAGTAAGAAAAGAAGAGACGTGTGTTATTTCGCGCCAAGCGTTGGCAACTTGTTAGAGGAACTTCATCGATATCCGTCTTGAGAAGGAATATTCGACGAATGTTTCTGGAGAGGAGAATGTTATACCCGTATTCTCGGGGTATGTATGCGAGGGCGACGCACGAGAGCACGTGAAAAAATTGGAAAGGAAGAAAGAGTGATTCTTCCACTAAAAAGTTTCGGTTTTTGTAAGGAAAATGTTCGTTGATGGGAATTGGGTTCCCGATTTGGAATTTGGGCTTCTTAAATTATATTAAAATTATGGAATTTTATTTTGGAAATGGTCACGTGGCCCGGGAGAAATTTATGTTGTAGGCCCGCTTTGATTTTGAGATTTTGGCCATTTTGGAAATTTTGGAAGATGAGTTATTTTGGACAAGTAGGAGGCGACACGTGTCACCCCCTCGTGGCTTGGCCGGTTACCTTTGTGCACAACACCTTGCTAGAGTCGTTTCGACGAAGCGTTTTCGCGTAACTGCGAAGGAAAATTCGGCTATGTCGCTTTGTATTTTTGGCGGATTTTTCCCAACGTGAAACATTTTGGACCAACGGAGGGTGACATGTGTCACCTCACATTGAAACAAGCGGGCGCAACCTCGACGAATTGGTTCACGTTTTCGCCAATGGCTCCTTGTTTTGGCCTTGTTTTGTGGCTTGTTTGGTGCCATGTTTTGTGCATTGTTTTGTGGAGTAGGGGCTATGGTGCACTTGGCTTGATCAAGGCCTTACACTTGCCTTGCACATGGCTTGATCTTGGCCATTGGTTGGCTTTTGGTTTTGCTATAAATACCACTAAGCAAGACTTCATTCATCCAAAACTTCCAAGTCTTGAAACCCTCTCCTTCCCCTTTGTGAGCTCTTAGCCGAGAGCCTTCCTCCCCTTTTCGTGGCCTTTGGCGAGGTACCCCTAGCCTAGTTGTTTTCAGATAATACCCTCCTTGTGGTATTGAAATACTTCTCCTAGTATTGTTATAATGCCCAAAATACCTTAGCCTTGTACCTTGTAGTATTCCAAAGATACCTCTATACGTAGAGTCCGGAAATACTACCTTTTGTCCTTTTTAGTCTCAAACCGAAACCCTAAGGAAATCTTCATAGTTGGTTGAAGTATTTGAGTAGAAGTTGGTTAGAACTTCTAAGGGTTGTTTGGAGCGGATTGGAGCGCACGGAGTAGGAGCTAAACCTTGCTCAGGATCGACATTATAACTTGGATAATTTTGGGCTTATCGAGGTAATTATCTTGTCCCTCTATTGTAATTGGAAATTACATGTTTGTTAGAATATATAGTTGAAGTATACTATATATGGAACTATACTTAGTATTCGGCAATGTCTTTTGACTTAAGCCTGAAGAATAAAGAACTGAACTGAACTGTAATTACATAGGACTGTATTGCAGTAGACTTGTGTAGAGTTCTTGGGTAGGATGGTACACGTCAGGTTAGGCGTGTAAACCCCTCGGTTGGCTTGGTAGCCACCGATAGAGGAGAGATTTACTGTTGTGCGGGGAGGTCTTCCGAATTTTACGTAGAAAGATAGAAACTTGTGTTTTGGGGTTAATAGACGTTTGTGACCTTTATAGGTGAAAGTACTAAGAGTATCGTATTCTACTCGAGGGGTGGAAAGGGCTAGCAAGGTTGTAGTACTTGGAGCATTTTGCTTATTTTCGATAAATAGTCGCGAGGTATGTGAACCTCTTCATATCTCTTCTATCATGATATGTGTGAACTATGTAGTACGGTGAGCGTACATGTGTTAGCGTGTTTGATTGTTCTTAAAACATAAAGTGTTATAACGGCTTTATGGGAAGTTGGTTATAACAGCTTTATGTAGGTAAGAAAATACTTTGTGGTTTTAAAAGGTAACTGATGTGAATTATAACTGGCTAGTTATAATAAAGAACTTGATGTATTTTAAAAGATTTATAAATAGTTTTGAAGGAGAGTAACACTTGGTTTTAAAGATTTTAAAAAGAGTTATACTAGCTTTATGGGAGTTAGGTATAATGTCTTAAGAGAGGTAAAGAAAATGGTTTACTGATGTTAGAAGTTAAGAGACTTGATCTTATAAGATAAGAGACTTAACTTATTTGTTTTAATGTGAATGTTTGTGTGAAACCTCATTCGTGAGTAATGAGTACTTGGTTTTATTTAAAGGGATAATGTTTCTTGATTTGGAAATCGAATGTGTATCGACGGACCACTGCAGCGTTAATAAAGGAACATGTATTGAATAATGATGTATCGTATTAAAACCAGTAGAAACCTCCATCTGCATAGAAACTAAGATGAGACAAAATGATATTACATTTTCTAGATCATGGCTGCTGTAATAAGAATGTTGTAAACAAGAATAACCTACTCTCACGTGAGACATATATTACTCAATTGTTCTAAAAAGAAATCAAGTGATTAAGTTTGGGAACTATGAAACCATTTGAAAATGAGAAGCTTGAGTAATTGAAACTAGGCAAACTGGAACTTAGGAAAAGAATGTTGTTACTTGATTTTGAAAAGGAATGTGGGTTGGTCATCCTAATACTACGGGTATCGGGTGACTTTTATAAAAGTAATGGATCTCTTTTAAAAGAACTTAACGTATGTAGTACTTTGGGGTTAAAAACCCGGACTTTGGCATAAAATGAAAGTACTTTGAGTTGTGTGAAACTTGCCTATGCTTGTTGTTGTGAAACTTGCCTATGCTTGTTGTTGTGAAACTTGCCTATGCTTGTGATGATAGCCTTTGTTGTGCAAGTGTGGTATTTACGTATTACGCGTCTCGATAGAGGTCGGTTGACTTGTTGAGAACTTACTTGGGCGTCTTGGCGGTGATGGAGAATTCCACGTATGTTTCCATTTTGATTATCGCTTGTTGTTGATGTCACATGGACATGTCTACACCGACGCAGATTCGGCATCGCGGCCACGCGCGGGTTGATTACCCGATATATGGTTATTCTTGCAACATGGGCGTTCTACACCGATGCAAGATTCGGGGCATGTGGCCACGCGGCGGTTGATCACCCAAGATATTGTTGTTGATGTCACATGGGCGTGTCACACCGAGGTAGAATTCCGGGGTGGCCACGGGGCATTGGTATTATTGTTGCATCATGGACATGTCTACACCGAGGCGATTCCGGCATGTGGCCATGATGCGAACATGATGGATGTGGTGGCGTGAGACCCATAGTTAGATTTGAGTGGTGACTTTGAGGCGTGAGTCACGACTTGACTGTTATGTTGCGTCATCGTATTTTGGTTATCATACATGTCTCCCGCTTTATATAGATCGTTATGATTTAAGCTGCAGATATTCGATTTCACATACTTGGTACATGTTGTACTGACCTCCTTCGGGGGGCTGCATTCATGCCGCAGGTAGAGGTACATCGGTCGTGGATCCTCGCTCGTAGGATCACAATTCAGCGTATTGGGAAGCTCCGTTTCTCCGTAGGCTTATCTTTTGGTATGTGTTTCCCTGAGTTGTAGGTTCTTGTACATTCAGGGGTATGGCGGCCCCGTCCGTCATAGTCGTTGTAAATCTTAAGGTGCGTAAATCTTGTTGTGGCGGGGTTGTAAAAGGATTAAACTATTCGTGTTTATGTATATCTTGAAGGCAACCGTTTTGGTTGCTTATTATTATATCTATTGTTGCATGTCTAAGTTTTTATTTCCGCTGGTTTTTCTCTGACGTTGTATCACCAGGGTGCCCGGGGTAAGGCACCAGTCACGGGCCCGAATTTCGGGGTGTGACAGAAGGATCATCTCTAAAGCGTATAACAATACTAATAGCTCCACCCAAGGTCCAAAGGATACTTTCTTCACATCTTTACCTTATAAAAAGGACACTTCCATCTTCTTAACACATCTACGCCTTTTTTCTTACTCGTCGTACCCTCCTCGTACACTCGAACTCTTCCTAATATACTTACCACATTTCCGTCATTGCTTCGCCAAAATCTCTGGTTACTATCTCCAACTTGGTCATCATTAATCGGGAGCGATCTGATGGATCTCGATATTCTTCCAAACATAGCAACATGGAATCTGGACGCATCGCCTCCTAAGTCGGACGGCAGTGCTAACTTATAGGCAACCTGGCCTATTCTACAACGATCTGAAAAGGCCCAAAGTACCTCGGGCTAAGTTTCCCCTGCTTTCCAAATCTTGTCACACCCATCTGGGGTGGTACCTTCAAGATGACCCACCGTCAACCTGAACTCCAAGTGTCGACGCCGATTATCCGCACGACTTATGTTGACTCTGATCTGCTAATAACCTCTTCTGGATAAGCTTCACCTTATCCACATCCTGCTGAATCAAGTATGGAGCAACTATCTGAACCTTGCCAACATCGAACCAATCGACCGGCAACCTACACTTCCGCTCATACAAGGCTTCATAAGGCGACATCCGAATACTGAAATGGTAGCTATTATAATACTCACTCAACAAGAGGCGAATAATCCTTACAGCTACCCCTGAAATCAAAACACCGGCCCGTAACCTATCCTCAAATGTCTGGATAAAACACGTTGTTTGTCCGTCGGCAGAGGTGAATGCAATCAAACTCACTGAGTTCCTAACCCCGCCGTAAAACCTCCAAAACAAGCGAAATAGCGAAAACGGGCTCCATCGCTGTCATAAAAAGTAGGAATCGTGCGGCCTTACAACCTCCCGATACATAACATCTCGCATAACCTCTGCGAGTGGCGCCCTAATCGAAAGACAAGATGGGCTGACCTCATCGGCCCGACTACTGGTCGAACGCATCCACAAACTCGTACGATGGTTACCTAAACTTGGGCCTCACACCCTCGTGACCCTATCATCTAGCGGGACCACCTCAAACTGACCCCACCACATTCCGGGATGCGGGTTGACTCGCGATAAGGCCTCAACCCGACCCACTTCGCACTAAACTCTCGTTCCTGGTCCGGAACAATCTCACTATTCAAGTCATGAGAACCTAGTGGTATTCTAAGCTCACTATCCACTTCCATTTCACACCACTCATGGACTTATCACCAGAATATACTCCACGTATACAATGTACTCTGACAAAGATTAACCGTAAAATCTTTTACTCAAGACAGTCTTACATCTAAGGTCTCAATTGTTATAAATTCTAAGGTCTCCATGGTTATCTGTATTCTATGGCTCAAAATTCTCTCGTCCCCAGACTTACCCTTTTCAACTACCCATGTTTTCTAATCCACACCTAACACAATGCTATCCGCATAAAGACTCCACATGTATCTACCATAATGACCTAAACAAGTCTCTTAAGGCTGAAGATATCTCTCAGAACTCATCGCTCACTTTCCTTTTCCGCCTAATCAAATCCTGCTCACGGGCGCATAACTACGTATGATGAACCAGCCATCGATCCCGGGCGTCGAGTCGTAACATCCGCGCCACTGGCCTGGACAATTTCTCGCAAACGCTCGCTGGCCGCAAGCATAACAAGCTATCAGTAGTATGACACTCCATAAGAACACCTACCACGATACCCATACCGGGTGGGGTGGCCTCCTCGGCTAACACCCTTCCTCTCCGAACCACCGACCAAGAATCGACTGCAGGTAGGATAAGTCGCCCCACTGTATCCTCCTACTAGGACATTCTCCTCACACGGCCCCGACGGCCGGTAAAACAAACACCGTAAAAGACGACATTCTCCGATGACGCCACCACATAGTGAACACCGAGGGAAAACCGACCGGGTGGCTAGAACCTATGTAAATCTGGAACCGTAAACCCTAGAGTTCGACCAACTCCTAAATACCGAACGTCCCAAGTGCAGAGAGACCACTCAGTCGGGCGAGGCTCATAACCATCTCGCTGGTAAGGTCCGCCTCGAAAGTTACCAAAGGACCCTCATTGCTCGCCCTCTTCACGATCTTGGTTAATTGTCGATCTACGTTCCTCGGGCCACGCGCATAAGCTCAGACGCGCAACGCCCATGCCCGATCAAGAGCTACTCTTGTACAACCCTCTGTAAAAATAATCGTCAAGTCTGGTGACATATCGGTGCACACTATCTTCCATGTCTGCCACTAAAGTGGGGACATAACGAGCCAATGAGTCAAACTCTATATTGTATTCCCGAACCGTCCGCCCGTTCTGCCTCAACATCATAAATCTATCTGCCCGAACTCTCCTCATCTGCGAGGGCAAAAAGCGTGTAGGAAATGCCTCTAAGGTCTTGATCACTTTCATGATCCGCAGAATCGTCGAATAAACTCACGAGGATCTTCTCGGTTCAATCCATAGAACTCGGGTGGTCTGCAACTCAAGAAGTCCCGAAGTCTCAAAACAATCGGATCTAGGGTGAACATCGGTATCACGGAACCACCGGCTCCGTCCGTCTCATTCCCACCACGGACTAGCTAGTAACGGGCCATCTCCTTGTAACTCATCTCCTCTGCTCCAGGCTGTGGGACTAGAGGCTCGTATCGTGGTCTCGTAGCACTGCCACGCTCTAAACTCTCACAGGGCTAGCGCGCCGCGTAACTCCCGAATGAAGCACTCTCGGATAATGATTGGGCGTGCCTGGTAACCCTACGTGCTCTACTCGCGGCCTCCTCTCGCCGCCTCGCCTTCGGGCTCTGGTTGCTGCAGAGGCATAACGGGTGAAAAGAATACGTCAGAGGGAGTCCAACTTATAACACAGCTCTAAGGCACGATCTCAGAGTGAGAAGAATGGAAACCAATCCTAAATATCCTGCAGCCTCCTGATTATTGGTGTGGTGCACAACACACCGATAATCAAGACTCTACTAGATACGGTCTGTAGACACTTTCCGAGGATTAACTACTCTGATACCACTTTTGTCACGACCCGAACCCGGGCCCGTGACTGGTGCCTTACCCCGGGCACCCTAGTGATACAACATCAGAGAAAATCAGCGAAAATAAAAACTTACACATGAAACAAGATATACAATAATGAAATAAGAAAACAGGCTAACCAAAACGGTTACCTTTCTGTATATATAAATAAAAACTTGAACAGTTACATCCCTTTTACAAACCCTGCCTACAACAGTACTACAAACCTCTAAGAATGTTATAACAACAACGACGGGACAGGTCCCCGCCATACCCCTGAATGTAAGTACCTACCACGACAGGGGACTATACCAAAGATAAGCCTCCGGAGAAACGGAGCTTCCCAAAACGCTGAACTGTGATCCTATGAGCGAGGATCAACAACTGGTGTACCTATACCTGCGGCATGAACGCAGCCGGGCGAGGTCGATAACAGTACCAAGTATGTGAAATCAGAAATATCAAATAAAATCATAACATTTTAAGACCAATTACAAATACGTATGAAACAACCAATGTAACCGCACATAGTGCCACATCATAACCAAGAGCAAAATAGATATAATATAACTGGTCTTTTCTAGGCCGCTAATGATCGAAGCAAGGCCATTCGCCCATAGTATCATTATGCGCTAATCGAACTCCGCACCGTGATAGCCACATAGGCGCGCATGAGGTATTCTCGCATCGGGGGTAGCTAACGTGGCATCATCTCGACCCCGAAGTCGCATAGTCCATGGACCGCGTGAGGTATCCTCGCATCGGCGAATACACCCGGAGTGATCAATCACGGAACTCCCGCGACTCGCGATAGGTCACATGGACCCGCATGAGGTATTCCTCGCATCGAGGGTGGCAAGTCCTCGGCATCATAACAAGTCAGGGGGGTATGTGATATAATAGCAGTACAACGGGCTTATCGTTTAACAATGTAAGCACAACAAGAATAACCCCCTTACACAAACATCACAAGACACTAACACACGTAGCATCATAACATGTTTACTTATCAAACCATCAAGAAAGTATTACAAGGCTATCACAAGCCAACATAGTCAAGTTACTCACACAAAAGTCACACGATACCCGTAGTATCAAAATAGAGTAACTATCTTTTAAGTAAACCAAAACAATTTTCATACCTTCTTTTTAAACCATTTTAAGACAAACCATGCCTTCCTTTAAAACAAAGACACTTTTTCCTTTTTAAAGTCAAGTAGCAATATACTTTTTAAACCAAGTGTCTTACTCTTTTAAAAAAAACAAGTAACCTATACCTTTAAATCAAGTTACTTCTCCTTTTTCGAAATCAAGTTGTTTATAAGTCAAGTCTCTTTACTTTCAAAAATCAGTCTCTTAATCTTTAAATCATATCTTTTGTTTTCATAAGGTCGTTATAAATAACTTCCCATAAAGCTATTATAACACTTTATGTTTTAAACCAACCAAGGACAACTATTCTCATTTTCGAAATCAAGATAACTTTATTCTTTAAAAGACCACACACCCATTACTCATGAGTGAGGTTTTACAACTTTTTAACATAATTTAAGTCCTTAATATTTCATAACAAGTCACTTAACTTTGGAATCAAGTCAAGGACACAAAAGAAAAATCAAATTCCTTTAAACACACGTGAGTCTACCGCACTATATATATTTCACAAATATCATGCTAGAAAGGATAGGAAGAGGTTCACATACCTCGCGGCGATTATCGACAATTAGCAAAACGCTCCACAAGATTATAACCACGCTAGCCTTTTCCACCCTTCAGTAGAATATCACACGACCGATCCGGGCAGTGGATCGTGCCTTACCGGGCACCCTAGTGATACAACATCGAGAAAATCACGGAAATAAAACTAAAACATGAGACAAGACATAAAGTATGAAACAAAGCAACTAAAGCGGTCACCTTCCTGAATATATACATATATATATCAACCTGAACAATTAAATCTTTTTACAAACCCTGCCCACAACAGTACTACAGACCTATAAGAATGTAACCATAACTATGACGGGACAGGGCCCCACCATACCCCTGAATGTACAAGTAACTACACTGACAGGGGACTATACCAAAGATGAGCCTCCGGAGAAACGGAGCTTCCCAAAACATTGAACTGTGATCCTATGAGCGAGGATCCACAACCAATGTACCTCTACCTGCGGCATGAACGCAGCCGAAGGAGGTCGATAACAGTACCAAGTATGTGAACGAAAATATCGTAAATGAAATCATAATAGTCTATATAAAGCGGGAGACATGTATGATAACCAAACTACGAGACACAATATATAAGCGAATATGTCAAGTCAGGGACTCACGCCCTCAAAGTCATCACTCAAATATAACTATGGGTCTCACGCCCACAACATCAATCATGCCCGTGGAATACCTTCCTCACTGTCGGCAGTCTATGATATAGCAACACCAAGGAATACACATGAACACCAAGTCCCACCTGTGTCATAACAACCGTACGGGGCAAGTACGGCTAACTACCGATACCAAAGCCGCGTCATCGATCGACCGGCAAGCACGAAGCCAACTACTAGATACCAAGGTCGACTAACAATACTATGCAACCAAACCACAAAGGCGACACGGCAAGTACGAAGCCGACTACCAGTACTGGCCGCGTGTCGGATATTGGCCGGCAAGGCACGAATGCTAACTACAGTGTACCAAGCGTGTCACGAGACTTCGCCACTAAACCGAGCGGCAAGTGTGAAGGCTAACTACTGTACCAAGGCGAATCACCACGAGACGGGGCAAGTACGAAAGCCAACCACCAGATACCAAGGCCGAATCAGTAAAACCTCATGGAGAGCTAGTCCATGGAATAACGCTATCAACAGGAGTGCACCCATGGAATCCTCCGTCACTGCCGGCACGTCCAAGTAAGATCATAACAAATCAACCGGCCCTCCATTGAGAGATGCGGTGGTATAGAAATACAATACTGGCACAACAAGGCTATCACACGCAATCATAGGTAAGTTACACCTAACTCGAGGTACTTTCATTTTATGTCAACAATACGGGTTTCAAACCCAAAAATAATACCCATTTTCATTCTTTCAAAAAGACCTCTTTTACGTAAAAGATACTAATACTCGTAGTATCAAAAACACATTTCCTTTTCAAACCAAATTACTTTACTTTCGTAAAAACCTTTACAAGAATTTTAAAATCAAGTACTCTATACTTTTTAAACCAAGTGCCTTTCTTTTAAAACAACATCAAGTATACTCTTTAAAACTCAAATACTTACTCTTTTCAAAACAAGTAACCTATACTTAAATCAAGTTACCATTTTAAAACCAATGATAAAACCATTCTTTTGCTTTCATAAAGTCGTTATAACTAACTTCCCATAAAGCTGTTATAACACTTTATGTTTTAAACCAATTTAAGACAAAACCATGTCTCTCTTTTAAACCAAAAACTATTCAATTCCTCAAGTCTCTTTTCTTTTAGAAATCAAGTTCCTTTTAAATACCTAATACTCATTTCTCGCGAATGAGGTTTCACAACTTTCTACACAATTTGAGTTCTTCATATATCATATCAAGTCAAATATAAGTCAAGTCCTTTATCTTTTAAAATCAGTAAACCCACCAAATTCACTTAGAACATGTACGTCTACCGTACTACATAGTTCACAACAATCATGCTAGAAAAGATAGGAAGAGGTTCACATACCTCGCGACGATTATCGACAATTAGCAAAATGCTCCAAGTACTACAACCTTGCTAGCCTTTTCCACCCTTCAAGTAGAATACGCTACTCGTAGTACTTCCACCTATACTGGCCATAAAACGTCTATCAACTTCTAGATCTCTTCGTAGAATATTCTAAATACAAGATTCCTTTATTCTACGTAAAATTAAAGACCTCCCCGCAACCACATAAATCTCCTTCTACTCAGCCCGCTACGGGCCAACAACTCCTGAGGGGAGGGTTACACGCCTAACCTGACGTGTACAATTCTACTTCACAATAATACTACACAAGTCTCAGAATACAATCCAATGTAAATACGGTTCAATCCTTTATAATCATCCTTCCAATAAATCTTATACTCGATTCTAAATTACTACAATATGTAATATCCAATTCTGATAGGGACATAGATCAAAACCTCGATAAGCCAAAAATTATCCAAGATATATGTCGATCCTGAGCAACGTTTAGCTCCAACTCCTTACGCTCCAACCCGATCCAAGCGACCCTTAGAAGTTTCTAAACAACTTCTCTTAACACTTCAACCAAGCTGGGAAGATTTTTCTAGGGTTTCACTCATGACTATTGGAATAAAGTAGTATTTCCGGGCTCCTAGTATTGAAACAACTTTGGAATACTACTAGGGATACTAGGCCAAGGTATTTGGGATTATACAACAATACACAAAGTATTTTCTACACAAGAGGGGGAGGGGGACGAAACAAGACTAAAGGGGAGGGAGTATTTTGCCTTGGAAGACTTAAGTGTGGAATGAATATTATGTCTTGCACTATGGGGTATTTATAGAAGAATCAAGGGCCAAGATCAATGTAAGTGTATGGTCAAGATTGGGCCATGTGTGTGTGGGTCCCACCACACCACATGGCCAACGAAATTTAGTGCCAAGTGTTAGGGCCATTCGGCCAAGGGGACAAGTGGCTAGCCACTTGTCCCACCAATTTCGGCCCACATGGCCACTCAAGGGGGTGACACGTGTCGCCCCCTTACTCGTCCAAAATATTTCGTCTTCCGAAAATATCCAAAATACCGAAAATCTCAAAAACAAAGTGGGCCCCACAAAACCGTAAATTTCTCCCGTGGGCCCCACGTGACCATTTCCGAAAATAAAATCTCATAATTCTAATATAATCCAAGAAGCCCAAATACCAAATCTGGGAATCCAATTCCCATTAACGAACCTTTTTCCTTCACAAAAACCGGAAACTTTTCCGTCGAAAAAAATCACACCTTTCTTTCTTTCCAAAATTTCTGTCGTATTCTCGTACGTACGTCCTCACATACATACCCTGGAACTACGGGGTATAACAAATACGCTACTCGTAGTACTTCAACCTATAATGGCCTTAAAACGGTTATTAACTTCTAAATCCCTTCATAGAATATTTCTAAGTACAAGGTTCCAAATTCTCCGGAAAATTCAAGAAGACCTCCCCGCAACCACATAAATCTCCTCCTCTATCGAGGCCTGCTACCAAGCCAACAACTCCAAAGGGGGGGGGGGTTACACGTCTAACCGAACGTGTACAACATTGCCCCACAAAAAATACTACAAGTCTACTGTAAATACAGTCCAATGTAAATACCGTTCAATTCTTATCAATACTCATTCTATATATAGTATACTCAACTATACATTACTACAACATGTAATTTCCAATTACAATAGGGGGATGAAGATCATTACCTCGATAAGCCCAAAATTATCCAAGATTATAAGTCGATCTTGAGCAACGTTTAGCTCCAAATCCTTACGCTCCAACCCGCTCCAAGCAACCCTTAGAAGTTTCTAAACAACTTCTCTTAACACTTCAACTCCAAAAAGTGAAGAACACTTAGGCTTAAACCATGGCAAGTTTCGGCCAAGGGGGGGGGGGGGGATTCTAGGGCTAGGGGTGTGAAATCTTTTCCAACTCTTGGTACATAATCTTCCTAACACCCTAAGGAAGAACACTTATAAGTTTAAGGATTTTTGGACAACTTTTGGCTAAGGGGGAGGCCAATTGCCGAGACACTCAAGGGAAGGGAGGGAGGATTTTTCAAGACTTGTAAATCTCTAAGTGTTGGATGAATAAGTCTTGCAAGCTTAAGGGGTATTTATAGAGAAATCAAGGGCTAGGATTAAAGCAAGTGTGTGGTCAATATTGGGCCATGTGTGTGTGGGTCCCACTTATCTATCTACTACACAAAATATCTTCAAGACTTTGACCAAATGTTTTTGGTCTTTAAAATGCCAAAAACGTGTAGAACATGTCCATCAATTCGTCCAACATGTGCCACCTAGGGGTGACACATGTCGCTCACCTATTGGTCCAAAATATTTCATCTTCCGAAAAAAATATCTGTAATGCCAAAAATCCGAAAATAAAGTGGGCCTCACAAACCGTAAATTCCTCCCGTGGGCCCCACGTGACCAATTCCGGAAAATAAAATTCCATAGTTCTAAATTAATCCCAGAAGTCCAAATACCAAATCTGGGAATCCAATTCCCATTAACGAACCTTTTTCCTTCACAAGATCCGGAAACTTTTCCGTCGAAAAATCACATCTTACTTCCTTTCCAATTTTAATGTCGTATTCTCGTACGTACGTCCTCGTAAACATACTCTGGAACTACGGGGTGTAACACCTAGTAACCCTCTGCGTACCGCTAGTAGCTCCTGCTGCTGCCTTGCCCTTCTGGGCCCTGGTCGCCTTCCGTGGAGGCATAACTGATACATAAGAATAGGTCAGAGAGGATTCAACCTAATAAGACAGCTCTACTGCACGATCTCATAGAGAGAAGAATGGAAACCAATCCTAAATGTCTTGCAGCCTCCTGATTATAGATGTGGTGCACAACACACCGATAATCAAGATTCTACTAGACACGGTCTGTAGACACTTTCCGAGGACTAACTGCTCTGATACCACTTTTATCACGACCCGACCCCGGGGTCGCGACTGGTGCCCTACCTGGGCACCCTATTCAGGTATACATCAGAGAATAGCAGCGGAACATACACAACATATAAATATGTTTAGACAAAAAAAACAACACAGGCTAGCCGATAAGGTCGCCTTCCATAAAATATACATAATCAAAAGTAAAACAGTACAACTCTGTTCTTACAGCCCAAACCACAAAATGTGACTACAGACCTCTAGGAATAACAACTGTGGCGGTACAGGGCCCCGCCATACCCCTGAATGTACATAAAATCCACAAAATCAGGGAAAACTGTACCAAAAGACAAGCCTCCGGAGAAATGGAGCTTCTGACACCTGATCAGTGATCCTAAGAATGAGGATCCACCACCTGCTTACCCCTACCTGCGTCATGAACGCAGCCCCCGAGGAAGGGGGTCAGTACACAATATGTACCAAGTATGTAAAGCTGGAAAAATATTGTAAGTATATCATAAGTCTAGATAAAGCTGGAGACATGGATGATAATCAAATTACAGCGCATTGTGCCTTACTAACAATGAGAGTAAATAAATGTATACTTACAACATAAAAATAGGAAGTTCACAATCAAAGAAGGACCACCCGCCCGCAGTATCATTAAGCAATCCTACTCCTGGGACTATTTCACCCGCAAGGGTCGTGTGGACCCGCATGAGGTACTCCTCGCATAGGTTGTATCCGCCCGCATAGGTCATGTAGACCTGCATGAGGTATTCCTCGCATAGGACTGATCCGCCCCGCATGGGACTATTTCACTCGCATAAGCCCTTACGGACCCGCATGAGGTATTCCTCGCATCATGGGTAGCAAATCCACGGAATATGCAAATGCCACAAACCCGGGGAATGACCCTGTAATGAATAATATACCACTAGCACAAACCGACTATCACACATAACATAAGCACTACCGGCTTATCATACATAACATAAGCACTACCGGCTTATCATACAGTATATAAGCAAGTTAAGAAATCCCCTAACTTCTTATTAGTCTTGTTCATACACACTCTCATTTTAGTTTACTTAAGGCACTATCATGTCTTTATAAAAATCTGGGAATTTAACCCAAAGTACTACATACTTCCACTCTTTTAAAAATGACTCTTTTCATATAAAACTTCCAAGATACTAATAACCGTAGTATCAAGTCACAATTACTTTTCAAGACAAGTCACAATACCTTTAGAAATAAAATTAGGCTTCTAAATCAAGTGACTTCTTTTCTTTTAAAACCTTAGGCAGTTGATGCCTTCAAATCAAATTGCCTTTCATTAATTCAAGTCATTTATCCTTATTTATCTTTCCATAAATCTAATATAACCAACTTCCCATAAAGTCGTTATATTAACTTTATACCTTAGCCAATTACAATTTCCAATCCAAGGGACTTATACGTTTAAAACGAAACAAGTATCATATACTTTAAAACACTTCAAGCCCCTTAACTTTGAAAACTTAAGACATCCTTAATACTTTTAAAGAAGTGAGTTAATCTTCTAACTCACCCAACTTGGCTATTCTTAAAACAAGTAAAGGATATCAAGGTCTTGTACGTCTACCGTACTATATACGTGCAACTATTCATGCTCAAGAGATAAGAAAGTTCTACATACCTCTTCGGGTCAATCCACTTGCTAAGTATAATATCCCGCCCGTAGTATGTCAACCTATAATGTCCACAATACGTCTATTAACGTCTTACTTCAAACGTAGAATATTATAAGTGCAAAGTCACTAAATTCTACGGAAAATCGGACAGCACCTCCTTTGTTTCTACATACTTTGCCACCTTTTTCTAGGCCGAATTCAATAACCAAACACGCCACATTTAAGGCCCAACCGTGTAATTAACAATAGGGGATTACACGCCTACTAGACGTGTAAAATTCCGCCCCACAATTGATATCAAACTAATACAACTACAAGTGTAAATCCGGCAACTTGAGATACAACAACACCAATTCTTATCCAATTTCCTTTTCAAACCAAATTGTTAGCATAACATTATATCAAGTCGCAATCGATTATAACCACTACAATCTTCAAGTAATTAACATGCGACGATTCTAATTAACGACCAAATTGTAATCCAACTTCAAATGGCTTATATGATATTTCGGATTTTAGGCTACAACAATCCATAACACTTATAAATCTTCAACACATATACTTCATGCTAGCAAAAATGTAAGGCTAACAACAATATATAATCTTGTAACACTTAAGAGAACAAGATTATTACCTCAACGAGTCTTAGTCCAACTTCAAATCCAAAGTCGCTCCCTAGCAACTTAGAGCCTCTTATTGACACTTCAATCCGCCACTTGAGACCCTTAGAATATCACAAACAACTTTCCTTTAATCTTCCAAACAAAACCTAGAAAAGCAACTAGGTTTTCATCTTGCGACTAATACGAAAACTATCTTTTTCCAGGATTTTTCTATTGAGATACCCTTACAATACCCTCATGAACCTTGGTTTAAAGTGTGGAGCTTAATGGACAACAAACAAATTTTTTTCTTGTTGGGACTTAGTGAACCCGAGAGCACTCTCTTTGTGTTCTTCAAATTCTTGAAAAGATTTCTAAGTGTAGAAGTTGTCTTGCTACTAGTACTACTACATAGTAACATGGAGGGTCAATATGTGTACAAATGTGTGGCTTGGATGCAATTCTTTTAAATATCAAGACTAGTGGCCCCATTGACTAAGTCAAACATATCAAGCTCTACTACTTGCAAGACTTTGTCATCATAATAATGGTCAAATGACCCTTTTGGCCATGCTTATTTTCGTCCAAGACTACATAAGGGGGTGACACGTGTAGCCCTCCCATTCGTCACAATATTACGTTTTCCGACAATTCCATAATTTCGATATATTTTTACAAGTCTCTAATATTAACATTTGGGATTCTCACGTACGTTCTTAAAACATGTCCTATAAATACGGGGTGTAACAGATATTAGTAAGCATGAGATGTATATATTGAAGTTGGATAAGTGTTATGGATATTGGAACCCTAATCCGAAACTAGCATGTTTAGCCTTTGAGATTACAATTCGATTTGATTATTAGTTTATTCGTCGCATGTTATATAAAGAAGGAATTATAGTTGTTAAAGTTGTTTATGACTATATAACATGTTAGACCTAACAACTTGGATTGAAAAAGAATTTGGAAAAGACTTAGGAGTTATTATATTGTTAGCCGAGAATGGCTTTTGAGTATTGAACTACTTAGTATGAATTGTGGGGCAGAATTTTACACGTATTGTAAGGCGTGTAATCCCCTTTGTTGGTTGATGTATTGAGCCTTAAATGTGGCATGTTGGTTATTGATTTTCGGGCCTTGAAAAAGGTGGAAAAGTATGTAGAAACAAAGGAGGTGCTGCCCGATTTTCTGTAGAATAAGAGACTGTTTACTTAGTATTATTCTACGTTAGAAACTAGAAGTTGATAGTCGTGTTGTGGCCATTATAGGTTGACAAATCTATGTGCGGCGTATTCGACTTATCTTGTGGATTAAGCCGAAAAGGTATGTGAATCATCTCCTCTTCTTCTAGCATGATTCCTTATGGTAAAGTAAGTAAGTCATACTCCTTAAATGATCCACTCCTTCATTGTACTTGGATTGCCTAATATAGAAGTTGTTTTATATACTTCCTTGATTGTACTTTGGATGTTTAAATTGGAAGTTGTTAAAATCCATTACCTTAATGAAGTTTGGATTTTCAAAAGTGAAAGTATTTTACTTGAAGTACATAGAGTCTTAAAAAGGAAGTGGTTTCCAAATCTTTTGGCTAGTGCCTTAGTTCCAAAACCTAAAGGTTATTATAATGACTTTAGGAGAGTCAAATGAGTGATTTACTTAATTGATTTAAAAAGAGGAGAAATTACATGATTTAAAGTTAAGAGACTTGAAGTATTTTGAAAGTTATGTAACTTGATTTCTAAAGTATATGATACTTTGTTTTAAAAGTATAATTCTCTTGGTTATAAAAAGAATGAATTGGTCTAAAACCATAAAGGGTTATAACGGCTTTATGGGAAGTTGGTTATAACGGCTTTATGGAAGGTTAAGAGAGTTGTCTATTTTTTATTGATGGGCATAAGTTGCCTAGATTGTGAAAATTGAAGTTACTTGGTTTCAAAGCCTTGAAATGAATTTCTAAAAGGTGTAGTAACTTATTTTGAAAAGTAGACATGCCTTGATACTACGGCTGTTAGTATCTTGGAGTTTTATATAAAGAGGAGTCTTTTGAAAAGAATGGACGTACGTAGTACTTTGGCTTGTTTAAATGAGAAATTTTCTATTTGTGCCTTGATAGTACTTTGGCTTGTTTAAATGAGAATTTTTCCATTTGTGCCTTGATAGTACTTTGGCTTGTTTAAATGAGAATTATTCTATTTGTGCTTTAATAGTACTTTGGCTTGCTTGAATAAGGATTTCTCTTGGTTTATGTAAAAAGAAAGGCATGGTATTGTCTTGGTTTATGTAAAAAGAAGGCATGGTAATTGTCTTGGTTTGTGTAAAGAGGAAAGGCATGGTATTGTCTTGGTGTGTAAAGGCATGGTATTGTCTTGGTTTGCTTGCATATGGGTTGCTCATATAGACATTCGTGCAAGTGTCATATTTCCACATCTCCGCGTCCCTCCATAAAGGGCCGGCAACTTGTTTCAAGGATACCATGGGGTAGCTCCCCATGGGGGTGAGTGGTACACACTCACGGCGGGTAGGTATTTGACTCGGGCGGGTTAAATTCTTGGGATATATATATAAGCCATGAATTAGCTATACGTGATTCGAGTATCGTGTACCGATGACTCATTGAGGGTCCACATGACCTAAGCGGGTGAAATAGTCCTTGCGGGTGAAATAGTCCCATGATAGGTTGCATTATAACACAGAGGGTGGTTGACCCTGGCACTGGCACGGCCTTCATGTTTTGAAACGGTAGTGATTTCATTAATGAAAAGGTGCAGCGTGTGTATGACTTAAAGTGGAATAATTGGTCTCATTGTTAAAAGTATAACTAAAAAGGTAAAAAGGATTGCATTACTCTCATGTTTGCAAGGTTCAGTGTGCTTATTGCTGTTATATTATATCATGGACTGCCGGCAGTGAGGAAGGATTCCACGGGCATGATTGATATTATAGGCGTGATACTCATGGTTATATTTGAGTAATGACTTCCAGGGCATGCGTCCCTGACTTGATATGACTGCTTATGTATTGTGTATTTTAGTTTGGCTATCATACATGTCTCATGTTTTGTATAGACTGTTGTGATTTCATTATAGTACTTACGATTTCACATACTTGGTACATTCTTCGTACTGACCTCCTTCGGGGGGCTGCGTTCATGCCGCAGGTTTAGGTACGCAGTTTGGTGATCTGCAGGTGTAGGACCCTGCTCAGAGTTTTTGGATAGCTCCATCTGATCAGGAGTTTATCATTTTGGTATAGATCCTCCAGTACAGGCTTATATACAAGTTATGGGTACGGCGGGGCCTTGTCCCGTCATAGTTCAATAAAACTCTTAGAGGTCTGTATTCATATGTGGGATTGGACTCGTGTACAGTGTAGTGATTTTTATTATGTATGTTATATGACAGCCTTGTCGGCTTTGCCTTTACAGTTCCGCGGTTTACTTATGTCAGTTAGGTAGAAGGGTGCCCAGGTAGGGCACCAGTCACGGGCCCGGGGTTCGGGGCGTGACATAAGGTCTCTTATTCTACGAAAAATCGGGCAGCACTTCCTTTGTTTCTACGCACTTTTCCACCTTTTTCAAGGCCCGAAAATCAGTAACCAAATGCCACATTTAAGGCCCAACAATTCAGCAAATACAAAGGGGATTACACGCCTAATAGGACGTGTAACATTCTGCCCCACAATCAATATAAAACTGTCCAATAATTCCAAGCCATATTCGGCTACAATGTCACAACAATTATCAATTTCCTTTCAATTCCTTTTTTCAATCCAAGTTGTTATTCCAACATGTTATATACATAATAACAATTACAACAACTATAAATCCTTTCTTCCTTAACATGCGATGATTGTAACTACCGTCCAAATTGATTACAACATTAATGGCTAACTTGTCCATTTTCGGTTTTAACATGTCGACATGATCCAAATCTTTTCAAACTTCATTCTATATACCACATGCTCATTTCTTAACTACTATAACATGTAATCTTCAATTACATTAAGAAGATGAAGATTTTACCTCAATAAGCCCTAATAATGTCCAAGCGTAAAAGTCGATCCTTAGCAACCTTTAGCTCCTCTTCTTATGTTCCAATCCGCTCCAAGCACTCCTTAGAAGCTCATGAAGAACGCATCTTCAAGTTCCATCTTCAAAGTTGAAGAACACCTTAGATTTTCGCCTTGCGACTAACGTAAAAACGTCGTTTTCCGGGATCTTTCTATTGAGATATCCTTACAATACCCCTAGGAATCTTGAGTTTGAATATTGGGAATTCTAAACCACAAACGAATTTTTTTTCTTCCTCCTATAGACCAAAGCCGAGAGCTCCTTTACTGTCTCTCAAGTTTTTCTAATTTTTCTCTAAGTGTTAGAGACTTGTCTTGCAATATGGATGAATATATAAAACAATGGAGGGTCTAGATTAACACATTTGTGTGGCTTGGATGAATTTCGTTTAAAAAATCTAGTCAAGTGGCGCATTCACTTAGTCAATTATATCAAGCTTAGCGTAGTCAAGACTTATCATCTTTACCTTGGTCATTTGACCATTTAATCCTTGGTCCAAATGATCAAGACCATGCAGGGGGGGTGACACATGTCGCCCTCCCATTTGTCCATAAAATTTCGTAACCCCCGTGGGGCCCACCAAACGTAAAATTTCTCGGGTGGGCCCTACGTGACCAAATCCGTAAAATACATTTCCACAATGATAATAAATTCCATACTCCTCAAATAATGTATTCTGAGAATCTAATTCTCATCAACGAACATTTTCCTTCCCGAGGTTCGGAAGGTTTTTCCTTCAGAAAAACAATTCTTTCTTTCGTACCAATTTTCAAGTCTTGCGCTCTCGCGTCTATTCTCTTATTCATGTCCTGGAATTACGGGGTGTAACATTCTTCCCCTCTTAGAAACATTCGTCCCCGAATGTTATCTCGGAGTCCAATCTAATTAGATAGCGACATAATCTCCTTTTACTATACCCTACATACAAGATATGCCACTCTTGGCCATATGACAATACTTATACTAAAACGTCAACCTGAACTCCAAGTACCTCCAAGGCACTTAACATAAAATCCTTCAATAATCGTACGTTCTTATCTCCGTCTCTTAACGTTCAAATTCAAACCAATCATTTCAATAAAATAAGTCACATAGACTCCACAATTTCATGTCAAAGAATGAAGGAATAACTTACATATTACTAACACTTCATTTCCTTTCTTATCGATAACTGGCTCACCGGGAAACTGGAATCGAACCAACCCCTCTCTACAGTCAACCTTGGCACCCACGAAGCCAACTAGTCCATACTCATAATGACCTCAAAGTATGTCGTATTCATCTCTACTAGGTCTGCTAGGGTCTGACGACTGTATCATCACCGGGAAAATCTCATATACCCGCTCAGCTACCACCCAAACACTCACGGGTGTAGTTACTTCGAAAAGTTCTTATGGATTCAGGCTCAATTCCTTTACACTTGGTTGCTATCCTTCTTACTGGTCGTACTCTTTCCGTACTCCCAACTCATACTAGCATACGTACATAACCTCCATACCAATTTTGGCCTCTAATCTTTGGAGTCACCCTATTAAACAATATAAGGCCATTTCCGGCTCTCACGACCTGGTTTTGGTGGAACGCATCCAGGAACCCGTAAAACAATTAACTAGACTTAGGCCTTGCACCCTCGTGACCCTGTCACGTAGCAGAACTACTACCAACTGATCACACTCCATTTCAGGCTATGGGGCGACCCGTAATAGGTCCTCAACCCGACCCACCGTCGCACTTAACTCTTACCCTTAGTCTAAATAAAATCTTATTGCCAGAGAAGGCCTTATATACCCAAGGTCTCAGCGGTTATCAATATTCTTAGGCTCGCAATTTCCATGCTCCAAGCCTACCTTACCAGCCCCCCGTAAACGGGTACAATAACTTCTCCTAATACCATAACCTTATTGTCTCTATCACAACAACCATTACCCACTCCATACGGATCTCACCCATATAATTCTCTTAAGCCTACCACCTAGCTTAATCTATTAACATGGCATTCCATTAAGTTCCTTAACATGACTTCTTAAGGGTTCGCTACCCTATCAGACAGCTCAACATTTCCCAATTATCTCAAAATAAAACATAAGACCTTGGCGAGAATTTATTAACTGTTTCATACCTTCCCGGTATCTATTTAGTCCTTACCAAATCCTGGTAATCTAAAATCATTCTAGGCAACACGCGTCTGACCCTCATACTGTCACGACCCGACCCCGGGACCGCGACTGGTGCCCTACCTGGGCACCCCTTTCAGGTATACATCAGAGAATAGCAGCGGAACATACACAACACATATAAATACTTAGACAATAAACATCAACAGGCTAGCCGATAAGGCCACCTTCCGTAAAATATACATAAACCAAAAATAAATCAGTACATCTCTGTTCTTAAAACCCAATCCACAAATATGTCTACAGACCTCTAAGAATAACAATTGTGACGGGACAGGGCCCCACCATACCCCTGAATGTACATAAATCTACAACATCAGGGAAACCGTACCAAAATACAAGCCTCCGGAGAAATGGAGCTTCTGACACCTGATCAGTGATCCTAAGGATGAGGATCCACCACCTGCTTACCCCTACCTGCGGCATGAATGCAGCCCCTGAGGAAAGGGGGTCAGTACAACAAATGTACCAAGTATGTAAAACTGAAAGTACTGAATGAAATCATAAAGTCTAAAAATAAAGCTGGAGACATGTATGATAACTCAAATAACAATACACTGTGCCTTACTAACAATGAGAGTAAACAAATGTATACTTTACTGCATAAAAATAGGAGGCTCATGATCAAATTAGGGTCACCCGCCCGTAGTATCATTAAGCAATCCTACTCCTGGGACTATTTCACCCGCATAGGCCGTATGGACCCGCATGAGCTAACTTCCTCGCATAGACTGTATCCGCCCGCATAGGTCGTGTGGACCCGCATGAGGTAATCTCCTCGCATAGGACTAGTCCGCCCCGCATAGGACTATTTCACCCGCATAAGCCCTACGGACTCGCATGAGGTATTCCTCGCATCATGGGTAGCAAATCCACGGAATATGGAAATGCCACAAATCCGGGGAATGACCCCGTAATGAATAATATATATCCCTAGCACAACCGGCTGTCATACATAACATAAGCACTACCGGCTTATCATACATAACACAAGCAAGTTAAGAAAATCCCCTAACTTCTTATTAGCTTTGTTCATAAACACTCTCATTTTAGTTTACTTAAGGCACTAACATGTCATTATAAAAATCCGGGAATTTAACCCAAAGTACTACGTACTTCTACTCTTTTAAAATGACTCTGTTTCATATAAAACTTCCAAGATACTAATAATCGTAGTATCAAGTCGTATATACTTTTCAAGACAAGTCATTTATCATTATTTACATTACTTAGAGTAAACCACTCTTTTAACTTTCCATAAATCAATTATAACCATCTTCCCATAAAGCCGTTATACTAGCTTTATACTTTAGATACTTACATTCTTCTTTATAACCAAAAGACTTAAACTTTCCAAACAAAACAAGTATCATATACTTTCAAAATACTTTAAGTCTCTTAACTTTTAGAAACTAAGATATCCTTAATATTTTTAAACAAGTGAGTTAATTCCCTAAATCAACCAACTTGGACATTCTTAAGATAAGCCAAGGATATCAAATGGACTAGATTCGTCAAAATCTCGTACGTCTACCTATTTACAACTATTCATGCTCAAGAGATAGGAAAGTTCCACATACCTCTTCGGTTCAATCCACTTGCTAAGTCCAATATGTCGTACGTAGTATGTCAACCTATAATGACCATAGTACGTCTATTAACTTCTTACATCAAACGTAGAATATTCCAAGTGCAAAGTCACTAAATTCTACGGAAAATCGGACAGCACTTCCTTTGTTTCTACATACTTTGCCACCTTTTTCAAGGCTGAATTCAATAACCAAACACGCCACATTTAAGGCTCAACAAAGTAGTTAACAATAGGGGATTACACGCCTACAAGACATGTAAAATTCCGCCCCACAAATTAATATCAAGATCCGAAGTCGCTCCCTAGCAACTTAGAGCCTCTCCATGACACTCCAATCCTCCACTTGAAGCCCTTAGAAGATCACAAACAACTTTCCTTCAATTTCCAATCCAAACCTAGGAATGTGACTTAGGTTTTCACCTTGCGACTAATACAAAAATGACTCTTTTCCGGGATCTTTCAATTGAGATACCCTTACAATACTCTTAGGAACCTTGGTTTAAAGTGTGGAGGTTATTGAACAACAAACAAAATTTTTTCTCCTTCAAACCCTATGAACCCGAGAGCAATGTGAAGACAAGAACAAGTTTTCTTGAAAATTTTCTAAGTGTGGGAACTAGTCTTGCTACTAGTATGTTTAAATAACAACATGGAGGGTCAAGATGAGAACAATTGGGTGGCTTGGATCCAATTCACTTAAAAATCTAGCCAAGTGGCCCTTGGACTTAGTCAACAATATCAAGCTCAAGTTCTAGCAAGACTTGATCATCTTAACATTGGTCAAATGACCATAACACCCATGGTCTTATTCGACCATGACCATCTAAGGGGGGTGACACGTGTCACCCTCCCATTCATCGCAATATTTCGTTTCCCGACATTTCCATAATTCCGGTAAATTTTTACTAGTCTCAATTCTTAACATTTTTGAGTTCTTACGTACGTTCTTATAAACATGTCCTAGAATTACGGGGTGTAACACATACATAACTTCGTATAGCTGTATGTCATAATACCAACTATACTACAATCATTACCAACCTGGATACGCAATCCACATAGTCCTTCCTTGGTCACTGCTGCATTTCTCATAGCTGCAATCAACATAATACGTTAGGGAGAGACTACACTAACGACACAGCTCTATTGCACGATCTCAGAGTGAGAAGAAGGGAAACTAATCCTAAATGTCCTGCAGCCTCCTGGTTATAGATGTGGTGCACAACACACCGATAACCAAGACTCTACTAGACACGGTCTGTAGACACTTTCCGAGGACTAACTGCTCTGATACCACTTTTGTCACGACCCAAGCTCGCGATCGTGCCCTACCCGCACCCTTATAGGTATACATCAGAGATAATCAGCGGAACATACATAAACTTAACAGGAAAATAAATAACAGGCTAGCCGATAAGGCCACCTTCCAAAAATATACACGTAACACAAAAAGCAGTTACCTTTTTTTTTTCTTTACACAACTCAATCCACAAGATATGACTACAGACCTCTAAGAATTTTGACATAACAACTGTGACGGGACAGGGCCCCGCCATACCCCTGAATGTACATAAATCCACAACCTCAGGGAACTGTACCAAAATACAAAGCCTCCGAAATAATGGAGCTTCCCAACCAGCTGAACAGAGATCCTATGGGCAAGGATCACCAACCTGTGTACCTAACACCTGCGGGCATGAACGCAGCCCCCCGAAGGGGGTCAGTACAACAGGTACCGAATGTATAACGAAAATAAGGTATAATTAACAAATCATAACTGTACAAAAGAATGACAGGGGCAAGTATAAAAGTATATGTCAGATCCTACCGTGCCATTACCACTCATGAACTTAATTGCACATTATTATCTTTTCCCCCTTTTCAATAAGAGTTATATCAAATTCTTACATACATACTTAGGAAAATCATTCAGTTCATAAGAACATAACTTACATCCCTTGCATAACATAATTCGGCCCTTTATGGAGGGACGTCTCATTTTGGAGTTCACTTTGATTATCCATACATAATAACGTAACCCGGCCCATTTGCGGGACACGGCGAAGTCATACAAAAACCTTCCCACGAAGGTATACTGCCCGGCCTATTCTGGGACGCGATAAAGTCACATAAGTCTGCCCATAAAGGTATACTTCTCGGCCCAATCAGGAACGCGATAAAGTCACATCACTCTACCCATAAAGGTATACTGCATAAAAATAAGAAGCTTATGATCAACTTAGGGCCACCTACCCATAGTATCATTTGGCCATCCTTGTTACACCCCGTAAGTCCAGGACATGTAAAAGAGAATGTACTTAAGAAAACAAGACTTGGAAATTAGTACGAAAGGAGGAATTGTTTTTCCGACGGAAAATCGTCCGAACGTCGGAAAGGAAAAATGTTCGTTGTTGAGAATTGGATTCTCAAAATGTATTATTTGAAGAATATGGAACTTATTAATATTATGGAAATTTATTTTTACGGATTTGGTCACGTGGGGCCCACCCGAGGACTTTTACGTGTTGCGGGGCCCACGAGGGTTACATAATTTTTGTGGACGAATGAGAGGGCGACACGTGGCACTCCCACATGTGGTGTTGGACGAAAATTAGTAAGGGTATTATGGTCATTTGGCCAATGATAGGATGACCAAGTCTTGCTAATAATAGAGCTTGACATTGTTGACCAAGTCAAGAGCCATTTGGCTTGATCTCTTCCCTCCAATTTTAACAAGTGTTATTATCTAGATCCTCTAATGTGTTTTATATATCATACTAGTGCAAGACTTGGCATTTTACACTTAGAAAATATTTGAGAACTAGAGCTTGAGTTCAAGAAGCTCTCGGGTTCACTACTTTGCACACAAAAAAAAATTGTAGTTTTGATCCTTTGTTCACAAGACTTTAACCCAATGTCCCTAAGGGTATTGTAAGGATATCTCAATAGAAATATTTCGGAAAAACGGCGTTTTCGTATTAGTCGCAAGGCGGAAACTTGAGGAGTTCTTCAACTTTGAAGTTGGAACTTGAAGATGGGTTCTTCATAGGCCTCTAAGGAGTGCTTGGAGCAGATTGGAACCTAAGGAAAGGAGCTAAGAATTGCTAAGGCGCGACTTTGAATCTTGGAAATTTTAAGGGCTTGGAAAGGTATAAATTTTGTCGTTTTAGCAATTAAGTTTACTTATTGATTGTAGCTATGGCTATTAGCAAGCATGAGTTATATATTATGTAGTTGGATTAGTGTATTGGCTATTGGAACCCTAATCCGAAAACTAGCATGTTTAGCCTTAAGATTACAATTCAAGTCGATTATTAGTTTAAGTCGTCGCATGTTGTATAAAGAAGGAAATTGTAGTTGTTGAAGTTGTATATGACTATATAACATGTTATACCTTAGAACTTGGAATTGGAAAAGTATTGGAAAAGACTTTGAATTGTGGTTATGTTGTTAGCCGAGAATGGCTTGATTATGGACTTAGTTGGTATTAATTGTGGGGCGGAATTTTACACGTATTGTAAGGCGTGTAATCCCCTTTGTTTGGTTGTTGTTTGGAGCCTTAAATGTGGCGTGTTGGTTATTGTATTCGGCCTTAAAAAAGGTGGCAAAGTGAGTAGAAACAAAGGAAGTGCTGCCCGATTTTCCATAGAATTAGAGACCATATACTTAGTATTATTCTACGTTAGAGACTAGAAGTTGATAGTCTTGTTGTGACCATTATAGGTTGACAAATTCTACGTACGGCGTATTCGGCTTAGCTTGTGGATTTAGCCTAAAAGGTATGTGAGCTATCTCCTCTTCTAGCATGATTCCTTAAGATAAAGAAAGTAAGGTCTACTCCTTAAATGATTCATTCCTTGGTTGTACTTGGATTGCCTAATATAGAATTTGTTCTATGAACTTCCTTGATTGTACTTTGATGTGTAAATTGTAAGTTGTATAATCCATTGCCTTAGTGAAGTTGGATTCTTAAAAGTGAAAGTATTTTACTTAAAGTACATAGAGTCTTGAAAAGGAGGTGGTTTCCAAACCTTTTGGCTAGTGCCTTAGTTCCAAAACCTAAAGGTCATTATAATGACTTTAGGGGAGTCAAAGGAGTGATTTACTTAATTGTTTTAAGAGAGGAGAAATGACATGATTTAAGAGAAGTAACTTGTTTTAAAGGTGTGAGTTACTTGAGGTTTAAAAGTAGAAGAAACTTGTTTTCTAAATATTAAGAGACTTGAAGGATTTTGAAAGTTAAGAACTTGATTTGTAAGTATGTGATACTTGGTTTTAAAAGTATAAGTCTCTTGGTTATAAAAGGAATGAAATTGTCTAAAAACCATAAGGGGTTATAACGGCTTTATGGGAAGTTGGTTATAACGGCTTTATGGAAGGTTTAGAAAGTTGTCTATTTTGATTAATGGGCATAAGTTGCCTTGATTGTGAAAATTTGAAGTTACTTGATTTCAAGCTTTGAAATGAATTTTCTAAGAGTGTAGTAACTTACTTTGAAAAATAGACACACCTTGATACTACGGGTGTTAGTATCTTGGGATTTTACATAAAAAGGAGTCTTTTGAAAAGAATGTACGTACGTAGTACTTTGGCATGTTAAATGAGAATTATTCTAAGTGTGCCTTGATAAGTACTTTGGCTTGATTAATTGAGAATTATTCTAAAGTGTGCCTTGATAAGTACTTTGGCTTGATTAATTGAGAATTATTCTAAGTGTGCCTTGATAAGTACTTTGGCTTGATTAATTGAGAATTATTCTAAAGTGTGCCTTGATAAGTACTTTGGCTTGATTAATTGAGAATTATTCTAAGTGTGCCTTGATAAGTACTTTGGCTTGATTAATTGAGAATTATTCTAAAGTGTTCCTTGATAAGTACTTTGGCTTGATTAATTGAGAATTATTCTAAGTGTGCCTTGATAAGTACTTTGTCTTGATTAATTAAGAATTATTCTAAAGTGTGCCTTGATAAGTACTTTGGCTTGATTAATTGAGAATTATTCTAAGTGTGCCTTGATAAGTACTTTGGCTTGATTAATTGAGAATTATTCTAAGTGTGCCTTGATAAGTACTTTGGCTTGATTAATTGAGAATTATTCTAAGTGTGCCTTGCTAAGTATTTTGGCTTGTTTAATTAAGAATTACCTATATGTGCTGGTGATAGCCTTTGAGTGCAAGTATTATATTTTATTACGTTGTCGCGACTCTCGGTTGGAGGGCCGGCGGTCTTGTTGTAAGTACTTGGACGTACCGACAGTGATGTGGGATTCCACGGGTATGCTTCCGTTATTTGTAGTACTTGGGTTAAATTCCCGTATTTTTATAAAAGACCTGGTAGTGCTTATGTGTTGTTTGACGGCCGGTCGAGATAGGGTAAGAGTATAAATGAGGGGTAAACCCCCAAGACATTATACCCCCTGCTTGTTTTGTTTGATGGTCAGTCGAGTTAGGGTAAGAGTATAAGTGAGGGGTAAACCCCCAAGACGCTATACCACCTTCTCCAGGGTAAGAGTATAAATGAGGGGTAAACCCCCAAGACATTATACCCCCTGCTTGTTTTGTTTGATGGTCGGTCAAGATAGGTAAGAGTATAAGTGAGGGTAAACCCCAAGACGCTATACCACCTTCTCCAGGTAAGAGTATAAATGAGGGTAAACCCCAAGACATTATACCCCGCTTTACCCTCGCTCGCCTTCCTACTGCCCGCACAATTTTAGGACACAGTGGGACTTGGTGTTCATGTATGCCTATTGGTGTTATATTATATCGGATCGCGGCAGCGGTGAGGAAGGATTCCACGCATGATTGATATTATGGGCGTAGACCATGGTTATATTTTAGAAATGACTTGAGGTACGCGTCCCGACTTGATATGATCGCTATGTATTATGTATCGTAGGTTGGCTATCATACATGTCTCTGCTTTGTTTAGATCGTTATGATTTCATTACGCATTTCATCGTTTCACATTCTGCACGACCCGCCCGGTTCGCATCGTGCCTTACCACGGGCACCCTAGTGATACATACATCGAGAAAATCAGCGGAACATACAACATGAGTCATTTAACAAGAGATATAATAAATAAACAGCCCAACCAAAACAGTTGCCTACAGTATATACATAAAACACGAGCTTTAATCCTTTTACAACCCCGCCACAACAAGAGATTCTGCACTTAAGATATCTGAATGACTATGACGGACAGTGGCCGCCATACCCCGAATGTACAAGAACCTACAACTCAGGAACACCTACTAAAAGATAAGCCTCCGAGAAACGGAGCTTCAAATGCTACGAATTGTGATCCTATGGCGAGGATCCACGACCGATGTACCTCTACTGCAGATGAACGCACCCAAGGAGGTCGATAACAGTACCAAGTATGTGAAATCAGCATAATATCAGAAATGAAATCATACTAGTTTATATAAAGCAGAGACATGTATGATAACCAAACTACGATCACAACATAAAATACTATCACTCTAATATAACTGGGTCTCACGCCCACAACATCAATCGAGTTCGCATGGCGCATGCTCTGAATATCGTGACGGTAGACATGTCCATGATGCAACAATAATACCAATGTCCCATGGCCACATGCCCCGAATCTCGTGACGGTGTAGACATGTCCATGTGACCTCAACAACAAGACAAAGAATCCAAATGGAAGCATACCCGCGCGCTACGCATCGTGTCGGTATGTCCAAAGGGAAACAATAAGACAACTTTCCAAATGGACGATACCCGCGCTACGCATCGTGGTCGCGATGTCCAAAAGGAAATCACGGCGATAATCGAATGGAAACATACCCGCGCGCTACGATCGTCGTCGATATCCAAAGCGATTAACCACAAGACCTTAACCAAAATGGAAGCATACCCGCGCGCACGATCGTGTCGATGTCCAAAGCGATTAACAACAATAATACTATCAGCAGAACGCACTGCGGAATTTCTCCGCCACCGGCATGTCCAAGTAAGTTCTCAACTACCAACCGACTCTATCGAGACGCCAGAACACGTAAACACAACGCTTGTACTATAAAGGCTATCATCACAAGCATAGGCAAGTTTCACAACAACAAGCATAGGCAAGTTTCACAACAACAAGCATAGGCAAGTTTCACACAACTCAAAGTACTTTCATTTTATGCCAAAGTCCGGTTTTAACCCCAAAGTACTACATCGTTAAGTTCTTTTAAAAGAGATCCATTCTTGTTATAAAAGTCACCCGATACCCGTAGTATTAGAATGACCAACCCACCTTCTTTTCAAAAATCAAGTAACAACATTCTTTTCCTAGGTTCGGCTTGCCTAGTTTCAATTACTCAAGCTTCTCATTTTCAAATGGTTTCATAGTTCCCAAACTTAATCACTTGATTCCTTTTAGAACAATTGAGTAACATATGTCATATATGTGAGTAGTTTATTCTTGTTTATAACGATCTTATTACAAAGACCATGATCTAGAAAATGTAATATCATTTTGTCTTATCTTAGCTTCTATGCAGATGGAGGTTTCTACCGGTTTTAATACAACCCATCATTATTCAATACATTTTCCTTTATTAACGCCGCAGTGGTGCTGTCGATACACATTCGATTCCCAAATCAAGAAACATCATTCCCTTTAAAACCAAGTACTCATTACTCACGAATGAGGTTTCACACAAACATCCACATTAAAACAAATAAGTTAAGTCTCTTATCTTATAAGATCAAGTCTCTTAACTTCTAACATCAGTAAACCATTTTCATTTACATAAGGTCGTTATAACTAACTTCCCATAAAGCTATTATAACACCCTATGTTTTAAACCAACCAAAATCACTTAGCACATGTACGTCTACCGTACTACATAGTTCACAACAATCATGCTAGAAAAGATAGGAAGAGGTTCACATACCTCGCGACGATTTATCGACAATAAGCAAAATGCTCCAAGTACTACAACCTTGCTAGCCCTTTCCACTCCTCGAGTAGAATACGCTACTCTTAGTACTTTCACCTATAAAGGTCACAAACGTCTATTAACCCCAAAACACAAGTTTTCTATCTTTCTATAGTAAATTCTAAGAAGACTCCCCGCAACAACAGCGTAAATCTCCTCCTCTATCGAGGCTCGGCTACCAAGCCAACCAGTGGGGTTTACACGCCTAACCTGACGTACAATTCTACACAAGTCTACTGCAATACAGTCCTATGTAAATACAGTTCAGTTCTTTATTCTTCAGGCTTAAGTCAAAAGACATTGCCGAATACTAAGTATAGTTCCATATATAGTATACTTCAACTATATATCCTAACAAACATGTAATTTCCAATTACAATAGAGGACAAGATAATTACCTCGATAAGCCCAAAATTATCCAAGTTATAATGTCGATCCCGAGCAAGGTTTAGCTCCACATGCGCTCCAAACCACTCCAAACAACCCTTAGAAGTTCTAACCAACTTCTACTCAAATACTTCAACCAACTATGAAGATTTCCTGTGGTTTCGGTTTGAGACTAAAAAGGACAAAAGGTAGTATTTCCTGACTCTACGTAAAGAGGTATCTTTGGAATACTACAAGGTACAAGGCTATGGTATTTTGGGCATTGTAACCATACTAGGGGAGTATTTCTATACCCCAACACGGGGTAGTATACGAAAACAACTAGGGGAGTGGTACCCTACGGCTAGACCTCACAAGGGGAGACCTCACACCCAAAGGCCACTTTCTGGGGAGAGGAGCTCTGACGAGAGTCAACAAGAGGAGGAGGGATTCAAGACTTAGACAAAGTGAGGTGAATGAATAAGTCTTCACAAGGAGGGTATTTATAGCAAAACCAAAGGCCAACCAATGGCCAAGATTAAGCCATGTGCAAGGCAAGTGTAAGGCCAAGATCAAGCCAAGTGCACCCTAGACCCTACTCCTTAAAACCTCACAAATATCTACACAAATATCAAGCCCAACTTGCCCTCACCCGGCCAAGTCACGCCACTTGTCTCCATCAGGGTGACACACGCCACCCTCCCGTTGGTCCGAATGTTTCGCCTCTCGGAAAAATCCGCAAAAATACAAAACGACATAGCCGAATTTTCCTTCGCAGTTACGCGAAAACGCTTCGCCGAAAAAAACGACTCCAACCGTGTCAGGTACAAATGTAAAATCGCCGGGTGCCACGTGGGGTGACACGTGTCGCCCCGATTCGCCTGAATATTTCGTCTTCCAAAATATCCAATTTACCGGAAATCTCAAAACAAAGCGGGCCACAAAACCAGAATTTCTCCTGGGCCCCACATGACCATTTCCAAAATAAAATCTCAAAATTCTAATATAATCTATGAAGTCCAAATACCAAACTGGGAATCCAATTCCCATTAACGAACCTTTTTCTTCACAAATAACCGAAACTTTTCCGCGAAAACTCACATCTTTCTTTCTTTTCAAAATTTCTCGCACAGACTCGCACGCACGTCCTCACATACATACCACGCAACTACGGTATAACATTCTCCTCCTTAGAAACATTCGTCCCGAATGTTCCTTCTCAAGACGATATCGATGAAGCTCTCTAACAAGTTGCCAATGCCACACTGCCACGAAATAACATACGCCCTCTTCTTTCCTTACTGTCGTGCCCTTCTCGAACGCTTGAATTCTCCCAAGACGTACCATACTTCAGTCATTACCCGTTCGAAAATCTGCGAGTCACTACCTCCAAACTTGGTCATCTTACTAACCTCAAACTTCCTTAAGGCCATTCCCCTTTACGAACCGCTTCGGTCGAACGCGTCCCACGAACTCATACGATGATCATACAAACTTGGGCCTAGCATCCTCGTGACCTACCACTGGCGGGACCACCCAACTGACCCCACCCCAAACCGGTTACGGGTTGACCGCAAATGGTCCTCAACCCGACCCCCAACCGCTAAACTCTTGTTCCCGATCCTAACAATCTTACTAATTCACATCGAAAGCTACCACTTCCATCTCACACTACCCATGGACTTATCACACAAATAAATCCCACGTATACTACTCACCCTTATAAAGGTCAAACATAAAACGAATCTTTTACTCAAGACGACCTTACCTCTAAGGTCTCAGTCGTAAAATAGTCTAAGGTTCACACTTACCATGCCTCCATACGTATCCTTCCAACTAACCATGCATTTTAACTCACACATATCACAATGCTATCCGTACATAGCACACAATAATGAGATCATCATAACAAGCATACCAAAACTCTAGAGGGTTAAGGATATACTGGCTACCGCCCACTCTAATCATAGGCACGCCTGCAGGCGTATAGAAGGGTGATAAACCAGCCACGATCCCGGCGTCGAGTCGTAACATCCGCGCTTCCCGTGGTCGGACAGCCTCGCAAATGGCCTCGCTGGCCGCATGCAAAACAAACTCCCAATCTAGCACGACACTTCCAAAATGGAGTCTACCACAATGGTCACAACGAGGTAGGGTGGCTTCACCGTTAACACCCCGCTCGCCAAAATCTCAACCTCGGAGCCCCGACCGCCTCAAGACGCGGAGGACCACTGCACCGTGGGGTATATAACTAGCTCGGCCGAGGCGGTCCGCCTCGAAAGCCACCAAAGGACTCGCCGCCCCGCCCTCTTCTCGCGATCCAGTCATTCGCCGACCCTCCGTGCCTCACATCCTAGTGCATGAGCTCGCATGCGGCAATGTCCATGCCCTACAAGAGAAACACCCGCACAAGACTCACCATATAATCATCTAGCCCTGACGTAGCGATGCACCCTATCCTCCATATTCGCAACTAGCGCAGGACATATCGAGCCAAAGAATCGAACTCGACATTGTACTCCCGACAGCGGCGCCTCTCTGCCTCAAGAACAAAATCTGTTTACCGCCTCCTCATCCGCGGAGGCAAGAAGTGCGTGAGAAAGCCCCCAAAACTCATCCCATACTGCCGAGGTGCATGCTCTCCCGAAAGCTCCTATGAATCAAACCAATCGATCGCGGTATCACGCACCGACGCGAACCAAAGGTCACAGACTGCTCAAGCCTTGATCACCCGCGTGATTCGGTCAGAATCGCCGGATGAACTCCTCGCGATCATCCTCCGCCTCGACCCATAAAACTCTAGCGGCTACAACTCGTAAAGTCCCATAGCCTCAAACTATCTCGCCGGGTGAACCATCGGTGCATCGAATGGAACCGCCGTGATCCAAATTTATCTCATATCCGCCACGACTCGCCAAAGAATCGGGCCATCTCCTTGTAACCCATCTCTCTCGCCTGCATCGCTGGACTGAGGCTCGTGTATCATGTCTCGGCAGCCTATTGCCGCGCTCTAACTCTCGCTGGGCCGGCGCTACAAAACCCGCCGTCAAGCACAACTCGTAATCGCGGGCTCGCGCTGCACTCTCTCAGTATCTCACTAGCGGCACCTCACGCTTTGCCCTTCTGGGCTCTGGTTGCCTTGCGCGAGGCATAATCGTAAAACGAGATACGTCGGAGGGTCCAACTTACAACACAGCTCTATGGCACGATCTCAGGATGAGAAGAATGGAAACCAATCCTAAAGGTCCTAGAGCCTCCTGATTAAAGATGTTGTGCACAACACACCGATAATAAAGACTCTACTAGACACGGTTCAGAGACATTTTCCGAGGATTAATCGCTTCGATACCACTTTTGTAACGACTGCCCGGGGCAGCATCGTGCCTTACCGGCACCCTAGTGATACATACATCGAGAAAATCAGCGAACATAAAACATGAGTCATTTAACAAGAGATATAATAAATAAACAAAGCAACCAAAACAGCTTGCCTTCAAGATATACATAAAACTCGAACGCTTTAATCTTTTACAACCCCGCCCACAACAAGATTACACTTAAGATATATTAACGACTATGACGGACAGGTTCGCCATACCCCGAATGTACAAGAACCTACAACTCGTGGAACACCTACTAAAAGATAAGCCTCCGAGAAACGGAGCTTCAAATGCTACTGAATCGTGATCCATGGCGAGGATCCACGCATCGATGTACTTACTCGCAGATGAACGCACTTCGGGCGAGGTCGATAACAGTACCAAGTATGTGAAACTGCATAACATCAGAAATGAAATCATACTAGTCTATATAAAGCGGAGACATGTATGATAACCAAACTACGCTCACAACATAAAACGATATCACTCCAATATAACTAGGGTCTCACGCCACAACATCAATCGTTCAGATTATGGCCGCATGCCCGAATCGTGACGGTGTAGACATGTCCATGATGCAACAATAATACCAATGTCCCATGGCCACATGCCCGGAATTGCAGACGGTGTAGACATGTCCATGTGACTCAACAACAAGACAAAGAATCCAAATGGAAGCATACCCGCGCGCCACGATCGTGTCGTGATGTCCAAAGGGAAACAATAAGACAACTTTCCAAATGGACGATACCCGCAGCGCTACGATCGCGGTCAAGATGTCCAAAAGGAAATCACAAGGCGATAATCGAAATGGAAACATACCCGCGCGCTACGATCGTGTCAAGATATCCAAAGCGATTAACCACAAGACCTTAACCAAAATGGAAGCATACCCGCAGCGCCACGATCGCGGTCGGTATGTCCAAAGCGATTAACAACAATAATACTATCAGCGTGAACGCACTGCGGAATTTCTCCACACCGCCGCATGTCCAAGTAAGTTCTCAACTACCAACCGACTTCTATCGAGACGCCAGAATACGTAAAACACAACGCTTGTACTATAAAGGCTATCATCACAAGCATAGGCAAGTTTCACAACAACAAGCATAGGCAAGTTTCACAACAACAAGCATAGGCAAGTTTCACACAACTCAAAGTACTTTCATTTTATGCCAAAGTCCGGGTTTTTAACCCCAAAGTACTACATACGTTAAGTTCTTTTAAAAGAGATCCATTACTGTTATAAAAGTCACCCGATACCCGTAGTATTAGAATGACCAACCCACCTTCTTTTTCAAAAATCAAGTAACAACATTCTTTTCCTAGGTTCCAGTTTGCCTAGTTTCAATTACTCAAGCTTCTCATTTTCAAATGGTTTCATAGTTCCCAAACTTAATCACTTGATTCCTTTTTAGAACAATTGAGTAACATATGTCATATATGTGAGTAGTTTATTCTTGTTTATAACGATCTTATTACAGCAGCCATGATCTAGAAAATGTAATATCATTTTGTCTTATCTTAGCTTCTATGCAGATGGAGGTTTCTACTGGTTTTAATACAACCCATCATTATTCAATACATTTTCCTTTATTAACGCTGCAGTGGTCTGTCGATACACATTCTGATTCCCGAAATCAAGAAACATCATTCCTTTAAAACCAAGTACTCATTACTCACGGATGAGGTTTCACACAAACATCCACATTAAAACAAATAAGTTAAGTCTCTTATCTTATAAGATCAAGTCTCTTAACTTCTAACATCAGTAAACCATTTTCACTTACATAAGGTCGTTATAACTAACTTCCCATAAAGCTATTATAACACCCTATGTTTTAAACCAACCAAATCACTTAGCACATGTACGTCTACCGTACTACATAGTTCACAACAATCATGCTAGAAAAGATAGGAAGAGGTTCACATACCTCGCGACGATTTATCGACAATAAGCAAAATGCTCCAAGTACTACAACCTTGCTAGCCCTTTCCACTCCTCGAGTAGAATACGCTACTCTTAGTACTTTCACCTATAAAGGTCACAAACGTCTATTAACCCCAAAACACAAGTTTTATATCTTTCTATAGAAAATTCGGCAGCACCTCCCCCCCCCCCCGCAACAGCGTAAATCTCCTCCTCTATCGAGGCCGGCTACCAAGCCAACTGTGGGGTTTACACGCCTAACCTGACGTGTACAATTCTACACAAGTCTACGCAATACACCCATGTAAATACAGATTCGGCTTCTTTATTCTTCAGCTTAAGTCAAAAGACATTGCGAATACTAAGTATAGTTCCATATATAGTATACTTCAACTATATATCCTAACAAACATGTAATTTCCAATTACAATAGAGGACAAGATAATTACCTCGATAAGCCCAAAATTATCCAAGTTATAATGTCGATCCCGAGCAATGTTTAGCTCCACCAGTGCGCCCAAACCACTCCAAACAACCCTTAGAAGTTCTAACCAACTTCTACTCAAATACTTCAACCAACTATGAAGATTTCCTTGTGGTTTGGTTTGAGACTAAAAGGACAAAAGGTAGTATTTCCTGACTCTACGAAAGAGGTATCTTTGGAATACTACAAGGTACAAGGCTAAGGTATTTTGGGCATTATAACAATACTAGGAGTATTTCTATACCACAACAAGGGTATTATACGAAAACAACTAGCAGTGGTACCCCGGCTAGACCTCACAAGTGGGAGGAGACCTCACGCCAAAGGCCACTTTCAAGGGAGAGGAGCTCTTGGACGAGAGTCAACAAGAGGAGGAGGATTCAAGACTTAGACAAAGTGAGAGTGAATGAATAAGTCTTCACAAGTGGAGGGTATTTATAGCAAACCAAAGGCCAACCAATGGCCAAGATTAAGCCATGTGCAAGGCAAGTGTAAGGCCAAGATCAAGCCAAGTGCACCCTAGACCCTACTCCTTAAAACCTCACAAATATCTACACAAATATCAAGCCCAACTTGCCCCTCAATTCGCCAAGCCCCACTTGTCTCCATTGTGAGGTGACACACGCCACCCTCCCGTTGGTCCGAATGTTTCGCCTCTCGGAAAAATCCGCAAAAATACAAAACGACATAGCCGAATTTTCCTTCGCAGTTACGCAAAACGTTTAGTCGAAAAACGACTCCAACCGTGTTGTGTACAAATGTAAAATCGCCGGTGCCACATGGGGTGACACGTGTCGCCTCGATTCGCCTGAATATTTCGTCTTAGAAAATATCCAATTTAATGGAAATCTCAAAAACAAAGCGGGCCCCACAAAACCGTAAATTTCTCCGTGGCCCCACATGACCATTTCAAAATAAAATCTCAAAATTCTAATATAATCTATGAAGTCCAAATACCAAACTGGGAATCCAATTCCCATTAACGAACCTTTTCTTCACAAATAACAGGAAACTTTTCCACGAAAAACTCACATCTTTCTTTCTTTTCAAAATTTCGCCAGACTCTCGTGACGACGTCCTCACATACATACCCCGCAACTACGGTATAACATTATCATACATGTCTCCCGCTTTGTTTAGATCGTATGATTTCATTACAAGATTTCATCGCTTTCACATACTTGGTACATTCTTCGATCGACCTCCCCGGAGTGCGTCACGCCGCAGTTTAGGTATGCGCATTTGGTGATCGGCAGTGTAGGACCGCTCGTAGTTTTGGATAGCTCCTTCTGTTCGGAGTTTATCTTTTTGGTATAAGTTCTTTCGATGTGCTTTGTACGATTATGGTGCATGCGGCCTTGTCCCGTCATAGTTCAGTATAACTCTTAGAGGTCTGTATTCATATGTGGGATTGGACTCATGTACAATGTAGTGTCTTTTGAGTATGTATATCATGGCAGCCTTGTCGGCTTTGCCCTTGCACGTATGTTGGTTTTAAAAAAAACCAAAAGGGTGTTATTTAATTTTCGCAGTTTACTTGTGTTGTTAAGGTAGAAGGGTGCCCAGGTAGGGCACCAGTCACGGGCCCGGGGTTCGGGTCGTGACAATCCTAGTCCTGGGACTATTTCACCCCCATAGGTCCTGTGGACCCGCAATGAGGTCATCCGCCTCGCATGGGACTATTTCACCCGCATAGGACTATTTCACCCGCATGGGCCCGGTGGGCCCGCAATGAGTACAAACGCCGCACTCGCATCATGGGTAGCATATCCATGGAATAAGTAGTAGCCCGGGGGTTTACCCCGTAAGAATTACATAACCTAGCACAACCGGCTATTATACATAACATAAGCACCACCGGCTTATCATACATAACATAAGCACCACCGGCTTATCATACATAACATAAGCACCACCGGCTTATCACACATAACCTAAGCACCACCGGCTTATCATACATAACATAAGCACCACCGGCTTATCATAAATATCAGCAAGTTAAGAAATCCCTTAACTTCTTATTTGCCTTAATTATTAAGCATTCTCATTTTATTCAAACTTAAGGCACTAACATGTCATTAAAAATCCGGGAATTTAACCCAATACTATGTACTTCCATTCCTTTCAAAAGACTCATTTTCATATACAACCCCAAGATACTAAACCCCGTAGTATCAAGGCATGTCTACATTTCAAACAAGTCACTACATTTTTAGAAATACATTTCTAGGCTTCTAAATTAAGTGACCCTTACTTTAAAACTTTAAGCAATTGGTACCTTTAAATCAAATTGCCCTTATTTATTTCAAGTCATTTCTTTGTTTACATTACTATAGAAAACCATTCTTTTAACCTTCCATAAAGTTGTTATAACCAACTTCTCATAAAGCCGTTATAACTCTTTATGTCTTAGACAAATTCATTTCTTTTATAACCAAGAGACTTATACTTTCAAATCAAGTTACATAGTTTTCAAAATACTTCAAGTCTCTTAACTTTTAAGAAATCAAGTTTCTTATCTTAGAAATCAAGTTATCAATGCTCTTCCCAAATCAAGCATTCTATACTTTTAAATCAAGTCATTACTTCCTTTAAGAATCAAGTCTCATAACTTGAAAAATAAAGTCTCTTAACCTTTCTAGAATTAAAGGTTCATAGTCTTAAAACTTCATACGTAAACTCTTTAAATTAAGTAACATATACTTTTATGCGTTGTGAATAGGTTATACTTGTTTATAACGATCTCATTAAAGCAGTCATGATCTAGAAAATGTAATATAATTTTGTCTTATCTTAGCTTCTATGCAGATGGAGAATTCTACTCATTTTAATTTAATTGATTGCTGATACATTTTATTTTATTAACGCTGCAACGGTTTGTTCGATACGTATTCTCATTCGTGCAATAATTAGCAAAGTCAACTTGACTCCAAATACTTCCTAACGACTCTTACCAACATCCCCCATAAGACTTGGTACGAACTTAGGATAACTTAGACGTAACCTTTACATAGAGTAAATCAACATACATACCTCTTAACTTCTAAGAGTAGAAGGAATCATGAAATAACACCACATGTATATTTCATACGTAGAATCATGCCAAAAGGAGGAAGAGGTTCACATACCTCACGACGATTATCGACAAGTAGCAAAATGCTCCAAAGTACTTCAACCTTGATAGTTATTCCGTCCTTTAAGTAGAATACGCTACTCGTAGTACTTCAACCTATATTAATCATAACATGTCTATCAACTCCTCACTTATTAACGTAGAATCATACTAAGTGTAAGGTCTCTTATTCTACGGAAAATCGGGCAACACTTCCTTTGTTTCTACGCAGTTTTCCACCTTTTTCAAGGCCCGAAAATCAGTAACCAAACGACACATTTAAGGCCCAACAATTCAGCAAATACAAAGGGGATTACACGCCTAATAGGACGTGTAAAATTCTACCCCACAATCAATATAAAACTGTCCAATAATTCCAAGCCATATTCGGCTACAATGTCACAACAATTATCAATTTCCTTTCAATTCCTTTTTCAATCCAAGTTGTTATTCCAACATGTTATATACATAATAACAATTACAACAACTATAAATCCTTTCTTCCTTAACATGCGACGATTGTAACTACCGTCCAAATTGATTACAATATTAATGGCTAACTTGTCCATTTTCGGTTTAAACATATCTGTCACACCCCGAACCCGGGCCCGTGACTGGTGCCCTACCTGGGCACCCTTCTACCTTAACAACTAAGCAAACTGCGGAAATTAAATAAAACCTCATTTTTTTTTAAAACCCACGGACGTGCAAGGCAAAGCCGACAAGGCTGCCATATAATATACATAATAAAAGACACTACACTGCACATGAGTCCAATCCCACATATGAATACAGACCTCTAAGAGTTTTACTGAAAAATGACGGGACAAGGCCCCGCTGCACCATAATCGTACAAAAGCATATCTTGAAGGAACTATACCAAAATGATAAACTCTGAGCAGAGGAGCTATCCAAAACTCGAAAGGTGGTCCTACACTGCCGATCACCAAATCGCGTACCTAAACTGCGCATGAACGCACTTCGGGCGAGGTCTGAAGAATGTACCAAGTATGTGAGCGATGAAGTACTGTAATGAAATCATAACAGTCTAAACAAAGGGAGACATGTATGATAGCCAACCTACGAGACACAATACATAAGCGGTCATATCAAGTCGGGACGCAGCCCTCAAAGTCACTACTCAAATATAACTATGGGTCTCACGCCCATAATATCAATCATGCGTGGAATCCTTCCTCACCGCCACCCATGATGTAATAACACCAATAAGGATACATGAACACCAAGTCCAACCTGTGACCTAAATACCACGTGGTCTCATGCACCGGAATCCCACATCGAAAAAGCATGACCATAGGGTAAAACAAACAAATTCGTGGACATATATGATAATCAAATTACAACACATTGTGCCTTACTAACAATGAGTAAACAGTAGTATCCTTACAATATAAAATAGGAAGCTCATGATCAAAACAGGACCATCCGCCCGCAGTATCATTTAGCCATCCTACTCCTGGGACTATTTCACCCGCATAGGCCGCGTGGACCCGCGTGAGGTCTTCCTCGCATGGGACTATTTCACCCGCATAAGCCCTTACGGACTCGCATGAGGTATTCCTCGCATAGGCTGGACCCGCCCGCATGGGACTATTTCACCCGCATAAGTCCTTACGGACCCGCATGAGGTATTCCTCGCATCGTGGGTAGCAAATCCACGGAATATCCAAATGCCACAAACCCGGGGAATGACCCCGAAACGACTGATATACCAATAGCACACAACCGGCTATTTCCAGCACACATAGGCAATTCTCAACTAAACAAGCCAAAGTACTTATCAAGGCACACATAGAATAATTCTCATTTAGCAAGCCAAAGTACTTATCAAGGCACCCTTAGACTAATTCTCAATTAATCAAGCCAAAGTACTTATCAAGGCACAAATAGAATAATTCTCAATTAACAAGCCAAAGTACTTATCAAGGCATCACATGGAATAATTCTCAATTAAACAAGCCAAAGTACTTATCAAGGCACACTTAGACAAATTCTCAATTTATCAAGCCAAAGTACTTATCAAGGCATCACATGGAATAATTCTCATTTAGCAAGCCAAAGTACTTATCAAGGCACCCTTAGACTAATTCTCAATTAATCAAGCCAAAGTACTTATCAAGGCACAAATAGAATAATTCTCAATTAACAAGCCAAAGTACTTATCAAGGCATCTCTATTTTTCAAAGTAAGCTACTACACTTTTAAAAGACTCATTTCAAAGCTTGAAATCAAGTAACTCCAAATTTTCACAATCTAGGCAACTTATGCCTAATACTCAAAGTAGACAACTTTTTAAACCTTCCATAAAGCCGTTATAACCAACTTCCCATAAAGCCGTTATAACCCTTTATGGTTTTAGACATATCCATTCCTTTTATAACCAAGAGACTTATACTATTAAAAACCAAGTATCACATACTTACAAATCAAGTTCTTAACTTTCAAAACACTTCAAGTCTCTTAATGTATAGAAAGCAAGTTTCTTCTACTTTTAAACCTCAAGTAACTCACACCCTTAAAACAAGTTACTTCTCTTAAATCATGTCATTTCTCCTCTTTTAAAACAATTAAGTAAATCACTTCTTTGACTCCCCTAAAGTCATTATAATGACCTTTAGGATTTTGAGACTAAGGTACTAGCCCAAAAGATTTGGAAACCACTTCCTTTTCAAGACTCTATGTACTTTAAGTAAAATACTTTCACTTTTAAGAATCCAACTTCACTAAGGCAATGGATTATACAACTTACAATTTAAACATCAAAGTACAATCAAAGGAAGTACATAGAACAATTTCTACTTTAGGCAATCCAAATACAACCAAGGAATTGATCATTTAAGGAGTAGGACGTACTTTCTTTATCTTAAGGAATCATGCTCGAAGAGGAGATAGTTCACATACCTTTTCGGCTAATATCCACAAGCTAAGCCGAATACGCCGTACGTAGAAGTGTCAACCTATAATGGTCACAACAAGACTATCAACTTCTAGTCTCAACGTAGAATAATACCAAGTATATGGTATTTAATTCTACGGAAAATCGGGCAGCACTTCCTTTGTTTCTACTCACTTTGCCACCCTTTTCAAGGCCGAATACAATAACCAACAAGCCACATTTAAGGCTCCAAACAACAACCAAACAAAGGGGATTACACGCCTTACAATACGTGTAAAATTCCGCCCCACAATTCTGTCACGACCCGATCCCGGGCCCGTGACTGGTGCCTTACCCCGGGCACCCTAGTGATACAACATCAGAGAAAATCAGCGGAAATAAAAACTTAAAAATGAAACAAGATATATGATAAGAACAGGATAACCAAAACGGTCACCTTCCAATAATATATATACAAATCTTTCAAACCGAACAGTTTAATCCTTTTTACAAACCCTACCCACAATAAGATTACTGCACTTCTAAGAGTTTTTATACAACATGACAGACAGGCCCCGCCATACCACGAATGTACAAGTACCTACTGATGTGGACTATACGAAAAGATAAGCCTCCGAGAAACGGAGCTTCCGATATCGAATCGTGATCCTATGAGCGAGGATCAACGATCGTGTACCTCTACTGCGGATGAACGCAGCCGGGCGAGGTCAAGACAACAGTACCAAGTATGTGAAATCAAAATACGTAAATGAAATCATAGTAGTCTATATAAAGCGAGGCGTATGATAACCAAACTACAATCCACAATAAATAGCGACATGTAAGTCGTGGACTCACGCCTCCAAGTCATCACTCAATTATAACTATAGGTCTCACGCCTCAACATCAATCATGCGTGGAATACCTTCTCATCGCGGCGATCATGATATAATAACACCGCGAGTACATATGAACACCAAGTCCTACGAGTCATAAAACCGTGACGGCAAGTACGAAGGCTAACTACCGATACGAGCCATACTAACAATACTATACAACCAAACCACGGAGTCGAGCACGGCAAGTACGAAGCCGACTACGGATACCAGGTCGTGGTCACGTGGTCGACCGGCAAGTACGAGGGCTAACTACGGATACCAAGGTCAGATCACGAGACTCGCCACGAAGGCGAGCACGGCAAGTACGGCCGACTACGGATACCGCGCCGTGTCACGTGTCGATCGGGCAAGTACAGGGCTAACTACCGATACCAAGGTCAGATCACGAGACTTCGCCACTAAACCGAGCGGGCAAGTGCGAGGGCTAACTACCAGGTCCCAAGGCCGAATCAGCCACGATACGGGGCAAGTACGAAAGCCGACCACCAGATACCAAGGCCGAATCAGTAAGAAACCTCATGGAGAGCTAGTCCATGGAATAACACTATCAACAGGAGCGTACCCGTGGAATTCTCCGTCACTGCCGGTACGTCCAAGTAATAACAAATCAGTCGGCCCTCCATTGAGAGACGCGGCGGTATAGAAATACAATACTAGCACGACAAGGCTATCACACGCAAACATACACAACTCAAGGTACTTTCATTTTATGCCAAAGTCCAGGTTTTAACCCCAAAATACTACGTACGTTAAATTCTTTTTAAAAGATCCATTTCTTTTACAAAGGTCACCCGATTATAAAAGTAGAGTGACTAACATTTTTAAGTAAACCAAAACAACTTCCATACTTTCCTTTTTAAACCACATTAAGACAATACCATGTCTTCTTTTTAGACCAAAACACTTCTCCTTTTTTAAAGTCAAGTTATCACTTTAAAACCAATGATAAAACCATTCTTTTGTTTTCATAAAGTCGTTATAACTAACTTCCCATAAAGCTGTTATAACACTTTATGTTTTAAACCAAAAACTCATCAATTCCTCAAGTCATCTTTTCTTTTAGAAATCAAGTTCCTTACTTTGGAAATTTAAGAAAATCAATGCTTGTTTATACTGATTCATATTAAAGCAGCCATGCTTTAGGAACTGTAATACAATTTCGTCTTATCTAAGCTTCTATGAAGATGGAGGTTTCTACTGTTTTTAATATAATTACTTATTTGCCAATACATTTTCCTTTATTAACGCTGCAGTGGTTCGTTCGATACTTTCTTATTTCCGAAATCAGAAAAACATTATTCTTTAAAAACCAAGTACTCATTCCTCACGAATGAGGTTTCACACTTCTTAACAACTTTCATATCAATTCATTTAAGTCAAGTCTCTTATCTTTTAAGATTAAGTATCTTAACTTCTAAAATTAATAAACCATTCTTTTATCTTTCTTAAGTCGTTATACCTAACTTCCCATAAAGCTAGTATAACTCTTAAGCTTTTAAAACCAAGTATTACTCTTCTTTCAAAAACGGTTCTTAAATCTTTTGAAATACTTCAAGATTCTTATTATTCAGGCTTAAGTCAAAAGACATTGCCGTAAAACTACGTTTAGTTAACACACGTACGTCTACCGTACTATATATATATTCTTTTAAAATATCATGCTCAAGAGTATAGGAAGAATCACATACCTCGCGACGATTTATCGACTATTAGCAAATAGCTCCAAAGTATTGTAATCCTGCTAGCCTTTTCCACCCTTCGAGTAGAATATGCTACTCGCAGTACTTCAACCTATATCGGTCATATAAGTATATCAATGTCTAGACTATTCTGTAAAATATTTCTAGATACAGATTCCTTTATTCTACGGAAAATTGGGCAGCACTACCCTACCCGCCAACTACACAAGTTCATCAGAAATACAATCTATGTACGCATACTTTAATCTTCTTCTTTAATATTCTTCCGATGTGATTTCATTCAATTCTTTTCTCAGAATATCCTTCTATGAATCTTATATTCATTTCTATACTACTACGTATGTAATTTCCAATTACAATAGAAGGACAGAGTATTTACCTCGGTAAGCCCAAAATTATCCAAGATTTAATGTCGATCTGAGCAACGTTTAGCTCTAACTGGCGCTTCAACCCGCTCCAAACAACCCTTATAAGTTCTACACAACTTCTTCTTAATACTTCAACTCGCTATGAAGATTTCCTTAGGGTTTCGTTTAGTGGCTAAAGGAAGTATAATAGTATTTACGGCTTTTAGTATAAGGTAACCTCGGAATACTACAAGGTATTTGGGCCAAGGTATTTTGAATAGCAACAATACTTGGAGAGTATTTTTCTACCAAGGGGTGTTTTTACGAAAAACAACTCAGGGAGTGGGTTGGTTTCGCCAAGGCTCACAAAGGGGGAGGGTGCTCTTGGGCGAGAGCTTTGCTAAGAGGAGGGATTTTTGCTTTGAAATTTCATGTGTGGATGAAAAATCCTTCAACTTAGGGGTATTTATAGGACTTTCAAGGCTAGGATTAAGACAAGTGGTGGGCAAGTGTAGGGTGAGGATTTGGACATGTGTGTGTGGGTCCCACTTGCTCAACAACTACACAAAAATATCCTACCTACTCTTTGACTACAAAAACGCCAATGGCCATTGAATTGCTCCACTGAGGTGACACTCACACCTCTCGTTGGTCCAAAATATTTCGTCTCCGGAAAAATCCGCAAAAATTATAAATGACATAGCCGATTTTTCCTTCGCAAAGTCCGAAAACGTTTCATCTGAAACGACTCTTTCGCTAGTTGTGCACAAATTTCGCCACTTTGCCTACTTAAGGCTTAAACTTTCAGACGCACGCCTCACGCATATACTGAAATACTGGTATAACAAATTCATACCAACTAGTATAATACTTCACTAGCCATTCTACCAACATATAACCAATAACACTACGTCTTTTCCAATCCTTTTCCAATTTCAAGTTCTTAGGTCAACATGTTATTTAGTCATAAACAACTTCAACAACTACAATTTCCTTCTTTATTCAACATGTGACGACTTAAACTAATAATCAACTTGAATTCCAATCTTAAAGCTAAACATGCTAGTTTTCGGATTAGGGTTTCAATAGCCCATAAACATATCAAACTTCATACTATATAACACATGCTTGCTAAAATCCATAGCTACAACAATAAGTAAGTCTTAACTACTAAAACGACAAAATTTATACCTTTCCAAGCCCTTAAAATTTCCAAGATCCAAAGTCGCGCCTTAGAAATTCTTAGCTCCTTTCCTTAAGCTCCAATCCGCTCCAAGCACTCCTTAGAGGCCCATGAAGAACCCATCTTCAAGTTCCAACTTCAAAGTTGAAGAACTCCATTAGTCTCCGCCTTGCGACTAACGTGAAAACTTCGTTCTTCCGAAATCTTTCTATTGAGATAACCTTAAAACACTCTTAGGAACCTTGGTTTAAAGTCTTGTGGACAAAGGAACAAAATTACAAAATTTTGTGTGAAGGGGAGGATCAAACCCGAGAGCTCTTCTAGGCTAAGCTCAATGTTCTCAAATTTTTCTAAGTGTAATGAGCTAGTCTTGCACTAGTAGTAACCTTATAAAACACAATGGAGGGTTTAGATGTCCACAAATGTGAGGTTAGGATGGGTTTCACTTGGATCAAGCCTAGGTGGACAAGTTGACTTGTCAACAATATCAAGCTTTGGAAGACTTATCTTCTACCATGGTCAATGACCATTTTGCCCTTACACAATTTCGACCAAGCCATGTGGAAAGAGTGTCACGTGTCGCCCTCTCATTCGTCCATAAAATTATGTAACCCTCGTGGGTCCCACAAAACGTAAAATTCCTCGGGTGGGCCCCACGTGACCAAATCCATAAAACATAAATTTCCATTAGGTTAAGAGTTCCATACTCTTTAAATAATGCATTTTGAGAATCCAATTCTCAACAACGAACATTTTTCCTTTCCGACGTTCGGAACATTTCCCGTCGGAAAAATAATTCTTCCTTTCGTACTAATTTCCAAGTCTTGATTCCTTACGTACATTCTCTTATACATGTCCTGGACTTACGGGGTGTAACATTCTTCCCCCCTTAGAAACATTCGTCCCCGAATGTTCTTAGTCGGTTGTCACGCTATACAAACTCCGGCACAATCTCTATACTATGCCTATCAATCAAATGCACAAGACCAACGATGCCACACATGGCCACCACATAACATACGTAAACATAATAATGGACCTTCCGTCCGTGGTCCCTTCTCACAAAACTCGAAGGTTACAGTCTTCCCAAACACGGGATCCTTGGAGTTACTAACCAACTTGGCCATATTGTTACTTACATTCCCGTTAAGGCTTTTCTCGGTCCTTACGACCTAGTTCCGGTGGAACGCGTCCACAAACTCGTACAACGATTTACTAAACTTGGGCCTGGCATCCTCGGGACCCTATCACATAACGGAACCATTTCTAGCTGACATCACCCCATTCCATACTACCGGCTAACCCGAAATGAGTCCATAACCCGACTCATCGTCACACTTAACTTCTCATTCTTAGTTTGAAATAAATTTCTCTCTTATCTCAAGGTACTTCTTACCCTATCCTCCCATTCACTAGAGGTTTGTCACATAAGCCAAAGTATTCCTACTGCACATTCTTCCCTATCGGTCTTACACTTATTATGGGGTAACTACAACCTGTGAACTCTACACAACTATAGTCTCAGTTCACTTATCATTCTTGTCAACATTCTTAACTTCTCACTTTACTAATCAAGGTATCCCTACCTCTGGGGTACTATCACTTACAACTGCTAGCAACAAAGGGAAAACATATATGCTAGGGCGAAATCTGAATCTATCAATGCACGCATGATTCAAAAGAATCGAGATATACCTGTAACCCCGTGCGATGTCGCCTCCTGATCCTGCCCAGTAGTCACGTCATCTATGCGGTTCGAAGGACCGCCAGAACTATAAAATCCACCCTGACCTCTACCACTACTGGCCGACATCTCAACACTCGCCCGGGGACGCACAATCGTGGAGGAAAGGGAACCAACTACCGGCCTCATAGACCGAGCCACCTCACCGGTGCTCCTTCTAAAAGGACATACTCGAATATGGCCCGACGGCCACAATAAAAACAAGGACGTGCCATAACGCAATTCCCGAACGACGCTTACCACATCCAAACACCGAGGAATAGGTGGCCTTGATCGAGAAAATCTCGCCTTCCGAGAACCTCGACCGGAGCTTGGACCGCTCCTAAATAACTTGGGGTCCAATCTTCCACCGTGAGCTGCGGGGTATGTACCGGGTAGGTGGACGAATATCTCACTCGGCCGGCGCACTCGTCCCAAAAACTCACCGAATAACCAACCGGCTAGCCTCTTACGCAGATCTCCGCTACCGCCCTCTACCCTCAGACACTGCTCTGATCGCCGAATAACCTCCTGCCGACGAAACCGGCAGACCGCTTATCTTGGTCAATAACATAATGGATTCCTTCATGACCCTAAAGTTTCTTAATCGAGAAACTGAGGCTCGTGCTGGGCCTCAAAACTCGCGAAGAAGAACTTCCATCGCGAACAACATCCGGTATAACACGGGCATAAGCCCTATCAACTCTCTCGAGTCCGACTAGTAGCTCGCTACTCCTTTGCCCTTCAAGGGCCGTTGCCTCCCTGAGGCATAATCAGAACACAACAATACGTCAGAGAGGAATTATCTTACTAACACAGCTCTATGGCACGATCTTAGAGTGAGAAGAATAGAAACCAACTCCTAAATGTCTTGTAGCCTCATGTTTATGGGTGTGGCGCAACACACCGATAATCAAGACTCTACTAGACACGCCTGTAAACATTCCGAGGACGATCGCTCGATACCACTGTCACACCGAACCGGCGTGGATGGTGCCCTACATGGGAACCCTTCTACATAAACAACTACGCAAAATGCGGAAATTAAATAACACATCTTTTTTTTTAAAAAACCCACGGACGCAAGGCAAAGCCATAAGATCGCCATATAATATACATAATAAAAGACACTACATCGCATACGAGTCCAATCCTACATATGAATACTGCACCTCAAGAGTTTTATGAAAAATTACGGACAAGGCCCCGCCGTACCCATAATCGCATAAAAGCACATCGAAGGAACTATACAAAAATGATAAACTCACGAGCAGAGGAGCTATCCAAAACTACGGCGGTCCTACACTGCCGATCACCAAATCTGCGTACCTAAACTCGCGGCATGAACGCAGCCGGAAGGAGGTCGATGCGAAGAATGTACCAAGTATGTGAGCGATGAAATGCGTAATGTAATCATAATACCACACAAAGCAGAGACATGTATGATAGCCAACCTACGATTACACAATACATAAGCCATATATCAAGTCGGGGACGCAGGCCCTCAAAGTCACTACTCAAATATAACTATGGGTCTCACGCCCATAATATCAATCATGCCCGTGGAATCCTTCCTCACTGCCGCCAGTCCATGATGTAATAACACCAATAAGTATACATGAACACCAAGTCCCACCTGTGTCCTAAATACCACGTGGTCTCATGCCCCGGAATCCCACATCGTAAAAGCATGACCATAGGGTAACACAAACAACCGGGACATATATGATAATCAAATTACAACACATTGTGCCTTACTAACAATGAGAGTAAACAATAGTATCCTTACAATATAAAATAGGAAGCTCATGATCAAACAGACCATCCACCCCCAGTATCATTTAGCCATCCTACTCCTGGGACTATTTCACCCGCATAGGCCGCGTGGACCCGCGTGAGGTCTTCCTCGCATGGGACTATTTCACCCGCATAAGCCCTTACGGACTCGCATGAGGTATTCCTCGCATAGGCTGGACCCGCCCGCATGGGACTATTTCACCCGCATAAGTCCTTACGGACCCGCATGAGGTATTCCTCGCATCGTGGGTAGCAAATCCACGGAATATCCAAATGCCACAAACCCGGAATGACCAAAACGACTGATATACCAATAGCACACAACCGGCTATTTCCAGCACACATAGGCAATTCTCAACTAAACAAGCCAAAGTACTTATCAAGGCACACATAGAATAATTCTCATTCAGCAAGCCAAAGTACTTATCAAGGCACCCTTAGACTAATTCTCAATTAATCAAGCCAAAGTACTTATCAAGGCACAAATAGAATAATTCTCAATTAACAAGCCAAAGTACTTATCAAGGCATCACATGGAATAATTCTCAATTAAACAAGCCAAAGTACTTATCAAGGCACACTTAGACAAATTCTCAATTTATCAAGCCAAAGTACTTATCAAGGCATCACATGGAATAATTCTCATTTAGCAAGCCAAAGTACTTATCAAGGCACCCTTAGACTAATTCTCAATTAATCAAGCCAAAGTACTTATCAAGGCACAAATAGAATAATTCTCAATTAACAAGCCAAAGTACTTATCAAGGCATCTCTATTTTTCAAAGTAAGCTACTACACTTTTTAAAAGACTCATTTCAAAGCTTGAAATCAAGTAACTCCAAATTTTCACAATCTAGGCAACTTATGCCTAATACTCAAAGTAGACAACTTTTTAAACCTTCCATAAAGCCATTATAACCAACTTCCCATAAAGCCGTTATAACCCTTTATGGTTTTAGACATATCCATTCCTTTTATAACCAAGAGACTTATACTATTAAAAACCAAGTATCACATACTTACAAATCAAGTTCTTAACTTTCAAAACACTTCAAGTCTCTTAATGTATAGAAAACAAGTTTCTTCTACTTTTAAACCTCAAGTAACTCACACCCTTAAAACAAGTTACTTCTCTTAAATCATGTCATTTCTCCTCTTTTAAAACAATTAAGTAAATCACTCCTTTGACTCCCCTAAAGTCATTATAATGACCTTTAGGATTTTGAGACTAAGGTACTAGCCCAAAAGATTTGGAAACCACTTCCTTTTCAAGACTCTATGTACTTTAAGTAAAATACTTTCACTTTTAAGAATCCAACTTCACTAAGGCAATGGATTATACAACTTACAATTTAAACATCAAAGTACAATCAAAGGAAGTACATAGAACAATTTCTACTTTAGGCAATCTAAATACAACCAAGGAATGGATCATTTAAGGAGTAGGACGTACTTTCTTTATCTTAAGGAATCATGCTCGAAGAGAAGATAGTTCACATACCTTTTCGGCTAATATCCACAAGCTAAGACGAATACGCCGTACGTAGAAGTGTCAACCTATAATGGTCACAACAAGACTATCAACTTCTAGTCTCAACGTAGAATAATACTAAGTATATGGACTCTAATTCTACGGAAAATCGGGCAGCACTTCCTTTGTTTCTACTCACTTTGCCACCTTTTTCAAGGCCGAATACAATAACCAACAAGCCACATTTAAGGCTCCAAACAACAACCAAACAAAGGGGATTACACGCCATACAATACGTGTAAAATTCCGCCCCACAATTCATACCAACTAGTATAATACTTCACTAGCCATTCTCGGCCAACATATAACCAATAACACTACGTCTTTTCCAATCCTTTTCCAATTTCAAGTTCTTAGGTCAACATGTTATTTAGTCATAAACAACTTCAACAACTACAATTTCCTTCTTTATTCAACTTGCGACGACTTAAACTAATAATCAACTTGAATTCCAATCTTAAAGCTAAACATGCTAGTTTTCGGATTAGGGTTCCAATAGCCCATAAACATATCAAACTTCATACTATATAACACATGCTTGCTAAAATCCATAGCTACAACAATAAGTAAGTCTTAACTACTAAAACGACAAAATTTATACCTTTCCAAGCCCTTAAAATTTCCAAGATCCAAAGTCGCGCCTTAGAAATTCTTAGCTCCTTTCCTTAAGCACCAATCCGCTCCAAGCACTCCTTAGAGGCCCATGAAGAACCCATCTTCAAGTTCCAACTTCAAAGTTGAAGAACTCCATTAGTCTCCGCCTTGCGACTAACGTGAAAACTCCGTTTTTCCGAAATCTTTCTATTGAGATAACCTTACAACACTCTTAGGAACCTTGGTTTAAAGTCTTGTGGACAAAGGAACAAAATTACAAAATTTTGTGTGAAGGGGAGGATCAAACCCGAGAGCTCTTCTAGGCTAAGCTCAATGTTCTCAAATTTTTCTAAGTGTAATGAGCTAGTCTTGCACTAGTAGTAACCTTATAAAACACAATGGAGGGTTTATATGTCCACAAATGTGAGGTTAGGATGGGTTTCACTTGGATCAAGCCTAGGTGGACAAGTTGACTTGTCAACAATATCAAGCTTTGGAAGACTTATCTTCTACCATGGTCAATGACCATTTTGCCCTTACACAATTTCGACCAAGCCATGTGGAAGGAGTGCCACGTGTCGCCCTCTCATTCGTCCATAAAATTCCGTAACCCTCGTGTGTCCCACAAAACGTAAAATTTCTCGGGTGGGCCCCACGTGACCAAATCCGTAAAAAATAAATTTCCATTAGGTTAAGAGTTCCATACTCTTTAAATAATGCATTTTGAGAATCCAATTCTCAACAACGAACATTTTTCCTTTCCGACGTTCGGAACATTTCCCGTCGGAAAAACAATTCTTCCTTTCGTACTAATTTCCAAGTCTTGATTCCTTACGTACATTCTCTTATACATGTCCTGGACTTACGGGGTGTAACAATATCGATATGATCCAAATCTTTTAAAACTTCATTCTATATACCACATGCTCATTTTTAACTACTATAACATGTAATCTTCAATTACATTAAGAAGATGAAGATTTTACGTCAATAAGCCCTAATAATGTCCAAGCGTAAAAGTCGATCCTTAGAAATTTTTAACTCCTCTTCTTATGTTTCAATCCTCTCCAAGCACTCCTTAGAAGCTCATGAAGAACTCCTCTTCAAGTTCCATCTTCAAAGTTGAAGAACACCTTAGGTTTTCGCCTTGCGACTAACGTAAAAACGTCGTTTTTCCGGGATCTTTCTATTGAGATATCCTTACAATACCCCTAGGAATCTTGGGTTTGAATATTAGGAATTATGAACGACAAACGAAAAAAAATTCTTCCTCATATAGAGCAAAGCCGAGAGCTCATTTACTCTCTCTCAAGTTTTTCTAATTTTTCTCTAAGTGTTAGAGACTTGTCTTGCAATATGGATGAATATATAAAACAATGGAGGGTCTAGATTAACACATTTGTGTGGCTTGGATGAATTTCATTTAAAAAATCTAGTCAAGTGGCTCATTGACTTAGTCAATTATATTAAGCTTAGCTTAGTCAAGACTTATCATCTTTACCTTGGGCATTTGACCATTTAATTCTTGGTCCAAACGATCAAGACCATGCAAGGGGGGTGACACGTGTCGCCCTCCCATTCATCCATAAAATTTTGTAACTCTCGTGGGCCCCACCAAACGTAAAATTTCTCGGGTGGGCCCTACGTGACCAAATCCGTAAAATACATTTCCACAATGATAATAAATTCAATACTTCTCAAATAATGTATTCTGAGAATCTAATTCTCATCAACGAACATTTTCCTTCCCGAGGTTCGGAAGGTTTTTCCTTCAGAAAAACAATTCTTTCTTTCGTACCAATTTTCAAGTCTTGCGCTCTCGCGTCTATTCTCTTATTCATATCCTGGAATTACGGGGTGTAACATGTGATACTTTCAAGAAGACCCAATCGTCCACCTGAAACTCCAAATGTCGACGCTGATTATCTGCATAAGACTTCTGCCGACTCTGAGCTGCTAACAGTCTCTCCTGGATAAGCTTCACCTTATCCACAGCCTGCTGAATAAAGTCTGGGCCAACTAACTGAACCTCGCCCACGTCGAACCAACCAATCGACGACCTACACTTCCGCCTATATAAAGCCTCATATGGCGCCATCTGAATGCTATAATAGTAGTTGTTGTTATATGCAAACTCAACAAGAGGCAAATGATCCTCCCAGCTACCCCTGAAATCAATAACACAGGCCCGTAGCATATCCTCAAGTGTCTGGATAGTACGCTCTTCCTGCCCATCGGTCTGAGGATGAAATGCAGTACTGAGACTCACATGTGTTCCTAACCCCTTCTGGAAAGACCTCCAGAAGTTAGCCGTAAAATGGGCTCCTCTTTCTGATATAATAGATATAGGAACTCCGTGCAGTCTCACAATCTCCCTGATATACAATCTAGCATAAATACTGCTGGAGCGTTAGTCAAACCGAAAGACATCACCCTGAACTCATAGTGCCCATACCGGGTCCTGAATGCAGTCTTCGGGATATCTGCCTCCCTAACTCGCACCTGATGATAACCGGACCGCAAGTCTATCTTGGAGAAAAACCTCGCACCTTGCAACTGGTCAAACAAATTATCAATCCTGGGGAGGGCGTATCTATTCTTGATGGTTACCTTATTCAGCTGCCTGTAGTCAACAAACATACGCAACGTCCCATCCTTCTTTTTAACAAACAAAACCGGCGCTCCCCAGGGAGAAATACTAGGCCTAATAAAGCCTTTTTCCAGCAAATCTTTCAGCTGGTCCTTCAACTCCCTCAACTCAGCAGGTGTCATCCGATACGACGAAATAGATATAGGTCGAGTGTCTGGCAACATATCAATACAAAACTCAATCTCCCTCTCTGGAGGGATACCTGAGAGATCATCTGGGAATACATTCGGAAACTCTCTAACCACTAGAACTGACTGAAGAACTGGCACATTAGCCTTTGCATCGAATACCCGAACCAGATGATAGATGTACCCTTTCTGCACCATCTTCCTAGCCTTGAGGTAAGAAATAAACCTACCCCTCGGCGATGCTGTATTGCCCTTTCACTCAATAACCGGCTCACCGGGAAAATGGAATCGGACCAACCTGTCTCTATAGTCAATGTTGAAATAATAAGAAGCCAACCAGTCCATACCCATAATGACGTCAAAATCTGTCATCTCCAACTCTATCAAGTCTTCTAGGGTCTGACGACTGTATATGAACATCGGGCAATCTTTGTACACCCGCTCAGCTAACATCGAATCACCCACTGGCGTAGCTACCTCAAAAGGCTCTATCGACACAGTCTCTATTCCCATTCTACCAGCAATAAGAGGGGACACATAGGACAAGGTAGAACCTGGATCTATCAATGAATAAACGTCACAACATGAAATCAATAATGTACCTGTGACGACGTCCGGGGAAGCCTCCTGATCCTGCCGGCTGGCTAAGGAATATATGCGGTTCTGTGGACCGCTAGAACTATGACCTCCACCATGACCTCTATCGTGGCCTGCTGGTCCGTGAACACCCTACCCTACGGGGCGCATAATCACAGAAGAAGAAGACCTGGAAACTAACCCCATAGGCTGAATCGTACTACCCGTGCCCCCCTTGTATGGACACTCCCTCACCATATGGTCTCGATTGCCGTAAGAAAAACAGGATCTCGAAGTAGCATGACACTCCCCAACATGGAACCTCCCACATCAGACACACCGAGGTAGGGGTGGCCTCGTTCGGCTAGTACCTCTGAACCTCTATGAACCTACTGCCCTGGAGCCCTGACTTGCTCCTGAATAACCCGGTTGATCAGACCTCCTGCCAGAAAACCGAGAAGGGGCACTCTGTGCCGGCTGAAATTTAGACCTAGCCTGCTGCTGAGGATGTTCGCCTCGAAATTTACCCTGAAACCCTGTCGTCCGGGCCCTCTTGGGCTGGACTGGGTCTGGCTGGTCCTCTCTCTCTATCTGTTCTCGATCCCTTGTGCATAAGCCTGCATCCTGGAAATATCCATACCTGGCTGAAGGGCCACTCCCAGGCATGCATTAATCATATAATGGTCTAGCCCCATCGCATAGCGGTGAACTCTGTCCGCCATATCAGCTACAATAGTGAGCGCATACCTGGCCAATGAGTCAAACTCCAGGTTGTACTCCCTGATAGTCCTCTCATTCTGTCTCAATGTAAAGAACCTATCCAAGCGGGCTCTCCTCATCTCAGGAGGCAAAAAGTGATCAAGGAAGGCCTCTGTGCTGAAAGAGCACCCACACCTCTAGACAGCTCCCATGACTCAAACCAGTTCAACGCAATATCGCAGAATCAGAAGAAGTTAGCACAACCGACTGCCTCCGAGGCCCTAAGCACTGCATAGTCCGTCAGACCGCTGAATGAACTCCTGAGGATCCTCCTCGGATCTCGATCCATAGAACTCGTGGATTACAACCCAAAAATCCCGAATCCTCAAACCGCCACTTAGGGTTAGCTACCGCCTCTGTCGCCGCTCGCCACTATGCTAGTCAATAACCCGACCGCTCTCCATAATCTCTATACGCCTCTGATGCGAATCGAGGCTCGTATCGGAATCTCTGGAGCTACGACCGCTCTCGACTCCTCTAATACTACCGGCGTGGCTGAACTCGTCGACCGGCCCACAACCTCAGGCATAGTCCGGCTCGAGTCTTAGTAACCTCTCAAGGTACCACTAGCGCCTCCCGCCGCTTTGTCCTTCGGGCCCCGGCCGCTCCGCGAGGCATAATCGATACATAAGAATAGGTCGAGAGGATTCAACCTAATAAGACAACTCTCATCGCACGATCTCGAGAGAGAAGAATGAAAACCAATCCTAAATGTCTCGCATCTCCTGATTATAGATGTGGTGCACAACACACCGATAATCAAGACTCTACTAGACACGGTCTGTAGACACTTTCCGAGGACTAACTGCTCTGATACCACTTTTGTCATGACCCGACCCCGGGCCCGCGACTGGTGCCCTACCTGGGCACCCCTTACAGGTATACATCACAGAATAGCAGCGGAACATACATAAACTCATAAAATACTAGACAATAAATATCAACAGGATAGCCGATAAGGCCACCTTCCGTGAAATATACATAACCAAAAAAAAATAGTTACATCATTGTTCTTACAACCCAATCCACAAGATATGACTACAGACCTCTAAGAATAACAACTGTGATGGGACAGGGCCCCGCCATACCCCTGAATGTACATAAATCTACAACATCAGGGAAACCGTACTAAAAGACAAGCCTCCGGAGAAATAGAGCTTCTGACAACTGATCAGTGATCCTAAGAGTGAGGATCCACCACCTGCTTACCCCTACCGCAGATTTAACGCAGCCGAGGAAAGGGGTCGATAAAATATGTACCAAGTATGTAAAACTGGAAATACTGTAATTACATCATAAGTCTAAAATAAAGCTGGAGACATGTATGATAATCAAATTAACAGTATACTGTGCCTTACTAACAATGAAAAAAATGAGAGTATCTTTCACCATTTAAAAGTAGAAAGGTTATGATCATTACAGGTCTACCCGCCCGTAATACTATTTGCAATCCTATTCCTGGGAATTTAACCTGCATGGGAATCGAACCCGCATAGGTCACGTGGACCCGCAATGAGTATATGTAAATACCCGCATCGTGGAGAGCTAGCCCACAAAATAGTCATGAGAATTTAACCCGCATAGGAATTGAACCCGCATAGGTCACGTGGACCCGCAATGAGTATATGTAAATACCCGCATCATGGAGAGCAAATCCACGGAATAAAACAATATCAATGGAATTTAACACGTACCATAACATTATGATTGCCGGCCCTGAAGTGAGGGACGCGGTGATATGGAAATATAATTCTTTCCCGAATGTCTATCGAGAGCAACATATGCAACCTAAAATCATTTAGGACTCTCATTAGATTTAATATAAATCACCTATCATTTTATAAGACTCAAGGCACTAGTATGTCATGTCAAATCAGGGAATTTAACCCCAAGTACTATACCTTTAGAAATTTAAACCCAGGCTTTTAAGAACATCAAGCACTTATACTTTCACAACCTAGGCAACACATGCCTATAAATTAAATATACCAATCTCTTAACTTTCCATAAAGCCGTCATAACTAACTTCTCATAAAGCCATTATAACTCTTTATGTTTTAGACAATTAAGAAAGTTTCATCTCTTAAACACAAGTGAGTTAATTCTCTAACTCAACCAAACTTAGACATTCTTAGATTAAGGCAATGATATCAAAATGAAACCGAATTCCTTTAAAACTCGTACGTCCACCGTAGTATATAGTTGTAAAACTCATGCTCAAAAGATAGAGAAAGTTCTACATACCTCGTAGGTTCAATCCACTTGCTAAGTCCAATATGCCGTACATAGTATGTCAACCTATAATGACCATAATACGACTATCAAATTCTAGTTTCAAACGTAGAATATTCTAAGTGTAGAGTCACTTATTCTACGGAAAATCGGACAACACTTCCTTTGTTTCTACGTACTTTTCCACCTTTTTCAAGGTCCGAATTCAATAACCAAACATGCCACATTTAAGGCTCAACACATCAACCAATCAAAGGGGATTACACGCCTTACAGGACGTGTAAAATTCTGTCTCACAATTAATACCAAGTAATTCAATAGCCAATGCCATTCTCGACCATAATATACAACAATGCAAAGTCTTATCCAATTCCTTTTCAATCCAAGTTGTTTAGTCTAACATGTTATATAGCCGCAATCGATTATAACAACTACAATCTTTTATTAGATAACATGCGACGATTATAACTATCGACCAAATTGTATTTCAATTTCAATGGCTAACAAGGTCATTTTCGGATTTAGGCTTCCAATATCCATAACACTTATAAATATCCAATACATATATCTCATGCTTGTTAAAATGTATAACTACAACAACATGAACTCTTATAACACTAAGAGGACAATATTGTTACCTTGACAAGCCTTAATCCAACTCCAAGATTCAAAGTCGCTCCTTAGAAACTTAGCTCATTTCCTTCACACTTCAATCCGCTATTCGAAGCCTTTAGAAGTTCACAAACAACTTTCCTTCAATTTCCAAACAAAACCTATGAAAGCGCCTTAGGTTTTCACCTTGCGACTAATGTAAAAACGCGGGTTTTCTGGGATCTTTCTATTGAGATAACCTTACAATACCCTTAGGAACCTTGGTTTAAAGTATTGTGAATTACAAACCACAAACGAAATTTTTTGTCTTTCAAAGGGAGCCTAACCCGAGAGCTTCAAGAACAAGAACAATATTTTCTTGAAATTTTTTCTAAGTGTTGAGCTAGTCTTGCTACTTAGGATGAATATATAATAACATGAAGGGTCAAGATTACAACACTTGTTGGGTTTGGATGAATGAGACTTAAATATCTAGTCAAGTGGCTTATTGACTTAGTCAAATATATCAAGCTTGAGTTTTTCAAGACTTGATCATCTTAGCTTAGGTAAAATGACCTCTTTGCCCTTGTTCTAATTCGACCAAGACCATCCAAGGGGTGGTGACACGTGTCACCCTCCCATTCGTCATAATATTTCGTTTCCCGACATTTTCATAATTCCAATAAAATTCTACAAGTCTCAAATCTTAACGTCCTGATTCTTACGTACGTTCTTATATACATGTATTGGGATTATGGGGTGTAACAGCTACTACCTCGATGAAAAATGAATAGTGATGTATCACTCTTGCTGCGTACAAACCCAATCTGCAAGATATACCTGGCAAAGCGATCATACCACGCACGGGGGGTCTATTTCAGGCCATATAGGAGCGAGCTTGTGAGGGGCGGTAGATCTAAGGTTAGGATAGCACAGACAACCGAAAATTCGTAGATGATCATAGGAGGGGACTCTATTGTAGAGGATTTCGGTAGGGGTCATGTTGTGAAGAGTGCTAGTAGGGAGAATATTGAGAATGTATTTTGACATTTTAGCAGCATATAGCCAGAAGGATGGAGGGAGGGAGACATGAATCAATATGGTGCGAATCATATTGTTAATGGTGCGGATGATTCTTTCAGCTTTACCGTTTTGTGGTAAGGTGCGAGGGCTGGAGAAGCGAAAAACCATGCCATTATTGGTACAAAAATGGTGAAACATAGAGTTATTGAATTCACAATCATTATCGCACTGAAAACATTTTATACTTTTTTCAAATTGTGTTTGGATGAATGTTCAAAACTCAAGAAATTTGGCAAACACATCCGATTTAAATTTGAGAGGATACAACCAAACAAAGTGATAAAAATCATCTAGTGGGATAAGATAGTATTTATGACCGAGAGAACTAGCAACATGTGATGTCCATAAATCGGCATGTATAATATCAAATGGTGCAAAAGTAACACTAGTGGATGATTTAAACGGAAGATGAGTATGTTTGCCTAAAGAACAAGAAACACAGTTTTGGGCAAGCTTCCCATTACAAGTAATGAAATTATTGTCTCTAAGAAAGTTTAAAAATGGGGCTCCTGGATGACCAATCCTATTATGCCATGTGGAAGAAGAAATAGCCGCTAGAGAGACGGGATATGGAAACGGATGTGGGAGTGAATGAATAGAGATCCCCCGTGCTATTGCATCTCGTAAGAGGTGTCCCCGTATGAAGATCCTGCATAGTGAAACCAAAAGGGTCAAATTCAACAGAGACAGAATTATTACGAGTAAATTGACGGACAGAGATTAGGTTTTTAATCATGTGTGGGGCATATAAGGTATTTTTAAGGGAGAATGGTGGATGGGGAGGCGGTGTGTAGGATGTACCATCCCTTTAATGGAATGTGGTGGCCACTACCAACTGTCACAAATTGAGGATGCTTTAAACCAAACAGTTTGGGAATATTACCTGCAGACCGGGTGAGGTGAGAAGTGGCTCCGGAGTCCATGTACCAGTTGTTGTTAGGCTGTTGCATGTTGAGACAACTGAAGGCCTGACCAAACTCAGTGTCGCGCCGACGAGGGTTGCCGCATCGAATTGTGGCGCGCCGCGGCCAGATGGTACTGTTGGGGCACCGCGACGCGGAACTGATTCTACGGGCCCTGTTGTTGCTGCTGCTGGTTCTGCTGACCGCGACCCTTGCCACGACCATGACCTCCTCTGCCGCCGCGGTCCTTGCCACTTTGCTGCCGCCGCCGTTGGGAGTTGTCCGTGGCGCTCGTTTCGCGTGTTGGCAGCTAATGTCACGATCGATGCGTATCTCGCTTAGCACGACGGGTTTCTTCGAGCAGCAACTGCGAGAGAGCTTTGTTAAAGCTGGGTAACGGATCCGCCTGTTGAATCATGGTGGCCAATGTATCATATTCGCCTTTAAGGAGGCCAGTAATCAATTGTAACACCAATTTGGTGTCGGTAACCGGCGATTCGACATCAGCAAGTTGATCCGTCAGGAGCTTTAACTATTTGCAGTATTCGGTCACATTGGAAAAGTTTTCAAGACGTGTATTGTTAAATTGCTCCTCTAAATACACAGCATGGGTGTGCTTGTTGTCCTGAAAAATTTCCTCAAAACGATTCCACAAGTCACGGGCTGTGGAGTCAGATTTCATGATAGTAAGAAGTAGATCCTGAGAAATATTATCATATATCCATTATTTGACGCCGACGTCTAGACGATGCCAAATAGAATCATCAACCTCCGAAGAGCGCGGAATGGTGTCATCAATATGATCAAGCACGTTATAGAGACATGTATGATTGCGAAACAGTTCAACCCAAGGAGAATACTGACTGCTTTCTTGATCAAGAAGGATGGGGATATGGTTCTTGATGTTGGAAACAGTTAGGGCGGGATGAAAAGAAGGCGATGACTTGGTGGTGGGATTTGTGGAGGTAGAAGCATCAACAACAGTGGGAGAATCATGAGTATTCATTTGGAGAAGAGAGGAAGGAAGGAGAAAACCATGAAATTTGCTTTTGGTGCCGCGCGAACAGAGTAGGCCGCATGGGAGGTGGGAGGAAGAAAAATTCTAGGGTTTTGTGTGTTTGGCTCTTGATACCATGTAAGATGATATTAATCTCCCTTGGGGAGTCTTCTCATTAATATCAAAATATATATAGTACAATATTCATCCTTATACAAAAGAGGAATCCTAGTCTTACCATAATTATATTTATACAATTTATGGAAATATTTTAATTATGGGAAGGGAATATTGTTACTACTATGTTGCACACGTTTACATGGTCAATGCTCACCTACGAGTTAGTTTTTGGGGTTGAGTTAGGCCCAAGATTCATTCTTTACATGATATCAGAGTTAGACTCATTCCAATTCTTTGTTCACCGATGTTGGGATCTCAAATTATATTATCCACGCTTCAGTTAACAAATGGAAACATGGACTCCTTATATAAATTTGGACAATCTTCACCATACAAGCTATCTTTTTGGGGTTGAGTTAGACTCAAAATCAATTCTTTACATTTTTTTTACTGTAGCAGTAATGCCAGAGTTAACTTGTGCTCATATCAATTAGCCTATTTAAACTTAGACAAATGAAAAAATAATACTATAGTTTTTGCTTCTATCGGAATTTGAATCCTAGTTGCCTATGGTCTTCATTACAATTTAATTCACATTTAGCTACACCCTTAATCGCTACATCCTACTGCTACTACTACTTTATTTTTGTAATTTTTATTATTACTACTCGGTCCCTCTTATTATTATTGTCATTATCATATTTTATTATTTATGTTTGGACTGATTATATAAAATAATAATAAAAAGTAACACGTGTGTTTATATCATTCATATTTACCCGCATTTAGATATCATATCTAAAATCGTTGATTTAATTTCTATCGCATTCTTAGTAACTGTTTTCTCCATGTGTAATATTGTATTGGAGCAGTTCTCATGTAACAATAGTTTGGTATAGTGCATGTTATATGATTAGTGTAATACTTAAATATCTTATTAAAAAGTATGTATATCTCAATCAAGAGGAGGATTTTTCTTGTTTTTCTACTAAATTCATGTGACGTATTAATAGTTGAATGTTGATGGTCAAAATTTGTACTTTGTCAATTAGTAACTAGTTTATCTCCTTATTTTATTTTACGTAATTACCTACGGCAAATTGACTAGCTTACTACCATATCAAGATAATGGATATGAAACAAATAAACTGTATTATTTTGAAACAAATATGTCATCCCACTTGACATCACTAGTGACAGTAAAATTATCTGAAAATAAATCCATTAATCCCTTTTAATTTACGGTCCTAAACACATTTTGCGCGAAAAATAATTACATTCCTTAGTCACACATATATATATATATATATATATATAAAGTACACTAATTATGTAATAGCTATGTATACTATCATTATTATATAAAAAATATACATTTTCCGGCTATTATTTTGATAGGCGGCTACACAGTGTAACAATCTCTTTTATTAATCATGTTATTTTGTTTCCCGCACCAGTAGTGGTACTCGCGCTTTAGGCTCGACTAATTTGAATTCGCGTCAGAAAATCTCATTTTGAGGGGCAAAATGCTTCATACCAACGATGACTCTATTTTCAGGACTTGACCTCGAGACATTTTGTTAAAATGCATTGCCCTTGAAAAAGCTTTCACATAAAGACTATAACATTTCCTTGGATGGATTAAAATATTTTACCTAACTACTAAAGATGTAAAGTTAATAAATTATTTTTCTTAATGTCAAATGATAGTTTAAAGTTGATACATAGGCTAACTATATACATGAAATAAAAGTCAAATTACATAAACTTTTATAACTTAATTTATACAATTAAATCTCAAGTTGCATGGAGGTAGAGATGACAACTTCCCTACCCTTTCAATTCCCAACCAAAAACTAAAAAAGACAAAAGATAAATAAATAATCATGAAGATCTAATACCATATCTCCTATTAGAGCATTAGTCAATGACTAGTGTGGAATTAGAGGGGTAGAAGCAACCTATTGCAAACTTAGAGGTATGTCTATGATTTATTTAATGCATGATTAAGAATAAGCATCATTTAGCTGCTGGCATATATAAATACAGTTTATTCATTTGAGAGCCTGTGATATACCTTTTAAAAAAGAAAAATTGGACCAAAGAATTATACAAAAATTAAGGTGCATCAGCATCAAAGATGAAGTATGCAGCTACTTCACATGTGATGCAATATGATTAGTGGGAATATAGCATTTCTTATATTACGTATTTTGATTCATCAAGCAATTAGATAACCTAATAGTTTGTTAGAATTGAAATGTCCAATATATATAATAGGACAAAAGGGAGATTAAACTCTAATGTAGTTACTTTTTGTCTATTTTGAAGAAATTTTGTTTAAAAAAAATACATATCTATAGGGATTGATATTTAAGTTATATATATATAATATATCAAAGTTAGAATAATTTAATTTTACACGAGATGCACGCATTTATAGGTTACATCTTTGTTTGAATCTTCAAGTATAAGTTTTGTACGTAGATTCCCTCGTTATTTAGTACTTGTGGTGTTATCATGTAATTGCTCCAAAAATGTTTGAATTCTAAGCCAAGCCCTATTATTCAAAGCTAATGATTTAACTACTCTCTAACTGTTATTTTCTTAACTGCTCTAACATATATATTCATAACTAGTGTTTTGACTTTAAAATATGAAAAAAGTTTTAAAGTAAAAAAAAAAAAAATCCACTTGAGCTATATGGTATCCAGGGCCGTCTCAAACATTTTGGGGGCCCTGTTTCTAATTCGTTACAGTGAAACTTTAATATAAGTAAAATTACGATTTCAATAATTTGAATTTGGGCCTCCACATGTGCGCGTCACTGAAACTGAATCACTTTACTTTGATTGAGCTAAAACCTGCGAATTATGAGCCTTTACAGTAAATTCTGGCTAATTCTACTTAATAAAAAATGAAAAAATGGGCCCCTAATTTTTTTTGTTTTTCGAGGCCCCTGTGCGGTAGTACATCTCGCACGAATCCAAAGACGGCCCTGATAGTATCCACCTGAATAAGCGCATGCTTATTAAGTCACTTTGAATGTTCACAAAATCAAACAATTTGAATGTTCACAAAATTATGTAAGGGAAAAAAGAAAGAGAGAAAAGAAATTATTAACTGCTTTTTTGTTTATATACACATTTTAATTTTAGATTTACTAATGACACTAACCTAGTGGTGGAAATAAATTCTAGCAATCAAACCGAACTACTTGGTTATTTTGTGATGGAGAAATTAATTGATATAATCAATTGTCAAATTATTTAAAAAGTCTCGTATCCAACAAGTTTTTATTAAATTGCAAATTGGGAAGTCAAAATAATTCAGATCTGGCTAAATATCCCCAAAATAGAGTAAGTTTTTTATTTATGTATTTCTCAATTTGAGTACTTGTAATTATCTTTTGAATAAAAACTACCCGATCAGTAGGATTCCTTGTATGTGATTGCACTAAAAAAAATGAATACCTATTAATAGAATTAAACGACTTATCAATCGTATGTGGTCATAATTTACTCAGCACGGCTATTTAGAGTTAATAAAAAATAGAATATATGTGTCTGTTTGAGTGTGTGCATAGTATAATCCATCATATTTCTGAGCATGGTTTAGCTGTTTTTAATTACTAAAAAAAATACTACGTGTTTAGGTGTAATTTAGTTATTTTTACGTTGAATTATAAAGGAATAAAATTTTCTAACGTTGTACACTTTGACTACTCGCAACCCTAAGGCCTTGGAGAAGTTCATTAATTACCTAATCGTTCACACTTCACAGTACGAAGACTTCTAGTGGCATTTCAGTTAGACTGTGTCTGAACACTAGACTATTTTAAGTTAGATATATTGACTATGTAAATTAAGAGAAAAATATTAGTAGGATAAGACAATAATCACTTCATTGCATTTGTGACCTTTTGTATATATATTTATATAAATAGGTAAAGACAAGGTGTGGGATTCATGATGGAAGGCGGGCTGATGAGCGGACTGCGGAGCAAAGAAAGTGAATGAAATAATCTGATTATTCTTATCGATAAAAAACATATATATACAACTTACAATTGGAAGATTATTTTTTTATTCTACTTCTAAATTCCTATTCTATATGAAGACTAATCATACAATTATGGTAAGATTACAAGACTAATTATATCACGATCTGAACCTTCGGGCCCGCGACTGGGCCTAACACATATACTAATAGCGGAAGCATTAAATAACTCAAAATACCTCATGATAAAACCGGCAAGCCGATAAGGCCGTCACTGTACATATATTAAACCATAACTTATTACAACTACCAGAGTCCAAATTTACATATGAATACATGCACTGTAATAGTTTGGATCCTATCTATGACGGGACAGGGCCCCGCCATGCCCCTGAATGTACAAAAACTTACAATACAAGGGATCCGTACAAAAAAGATAAGTCTGCGGAGTAAATGAAGATTTTTCCCAACAACTGAACAGAGATCCTAAGAGCGAGGATCACCAACCTGTGTAGCTATACCTGCGACATGAAACGCAGCCCTCCGAGGAAAGGGGGTCAGTACGAAAGATGTACCAAGTATGTGAAACTGAAAGTACTGTAAATAAAATCATAACAGTCTAATATAAAGCAGGAGACATGTATGATAACCAAAATAACAGTACAATTGTGCCTTACATAAATCAGAGTAAAGAGAGTCAGATGTGTCCTTTAAAATATGCCTCTTTAAAGTGAGACCAACCGTGTCATTTCAATTTATGAAATCAATACCATTTCAAAATATGAAATCAATCGTACCTTTTACAACAAGAGTCATATCAACATCATGAATGCTTGCTCAGAAAATCATCAAGTTCATACACATATAGACGACGTATCTCATATAACATAAACCGACCCTTTCTTGAGGGACTCGATGAAATCATTAACATAACGTAACCCGACCCATTTTGGGGCTCGATGTATTTATCAATATGTGTGACGTAACCCGACCCATTTGCGGGACTCGGTGTATGTTTCAACATGTGACATAACCCGGCCCATCTGTGGGACGCGGTGTGATTGTCACGACCCGACCCCGGGGCCGCGACTGGTGCCCTACCTGGGCACCCCGTTCAGGTATACATCAGAGAATAGCAGCGGAACATACACAACATACAACATGTTTAGACAATAACATCGCAGGCTAGCCGATAAGGCCGTCTTCCATAAAATATGCATAATCAAAAGCAAAACTGTACAACTCGGTTCTTACAGTCCAAACCACCAAATGTGACTCTGCACTTCAGAATAACAATCGTGGCGGACAGGTCTCGCCATACCCTGAATGTACATAAATCTACAACATCGTGGAAAGATCGTACTAAAAAGACAAGCCTCCGAGAAATGGAGCTTCGACGTCCGATCGGTGATCCTAAGATCGAGGATCCACCACCGCTACCCCCTACCGCAGATGTAACGCAGCCCGAGGAAGGGGTCAAGACACAATAGGTACTAAGTATGTAAATCGAAAATATCAGAATTACATCATAAGTTTAAAACAAAGACAGAGACATGTATGATAATCAAATTATAGTACATCAGGCCTTACTAACAATGAGAGTAAATAGAGTATACTTACAACATAAAAATAGGAAGCTCACGATCAAAGCAGACCACCCGCGCAGATCATTAAGCAATCCTACTCTCGGGACTATTTCACCCGTGATAGTCGTGGTGGACCCGCATGAGGTATTACTCGCACGGGACTATTTCACCCGCATAAGCCCTTACGACTCGCATGAGGTATTCTCGTGATAGGTCAGACTACCGCATGGGACTACTTCACCCGCATAAGCCCTTACGGACTCGCATGAGGTATTCCTCGCATCGTGGGTAGCAAATCCACGGAATATGCAAATGCCACAAACCCTGGGAATGACCCCGTAATGAATAATATACCACTAGCACAAACCGGCTATCATACATAACATAAGCACTACCTGCTTATCATACAATATATAAGCAAGTTAAGAAATCCCCTAACTTCTTATTATTCTCGTTCATATACACTTTCATTTTAGTTTACTTAAGGCACTAACATGTCTTTTATAAAAATCCGGGAATTTAACCCAAGTACTACATACTTCCACTCTTTTAAAAATGACCCTTTTTCGTATAAAACTTCCAAGATACTAATAATCGTAGCATCAAGTCACAATTACTTTTCAAGACAAGTCACAATACTTTTAGAAATAAAATTAGGCTTCTAAATCAAGTGACATTCTTTTCTCATAAAAACCTTAGGCAATTGATGCCTTAAAACCAAATTGCCTTTCATTAAAACAAGTCATTTATCCTCCTTTATCTTTCCATAAAGCTAATATAACCAACTTCCCATAAAGTCGTTATATTAACTTTATACCTTAGCCAATTACAATTTCCTATCCAAGGGACTTATACGTTTAAGACGAAACAAGTATCAAATACTTTAAAACCCTTCAAGTCCCTTAACTTTAAAAACTAAGGACATCCTTAATATCTTTAAAGAAGTGAGTTAATCTCCTAACTCATCCAACTTGGCCATTCTTAAAAAAAACAAGTAAAGGTTGTCAAGGTCTCAGACGCTCACCGCACTATATACGTGCAACTATTCATGCTCAAAAGATAGGAAAGTTCTACATACCTCTTCGGGTCAAACCACTCGCCAAGTACAATATCCCGCCCGTAGTATGTCAACCTATAATGTCCACAATACGTCTATTAACGTCTTACTTCAAACGTAGAATATTATAAGTGTAAAGTCACTAAATTCAACGAAAAATCGTACAGCACCTCCTTTGTTTCTACATACTTTGCCACATTTTTCAAGGCCGAATTCAATAACCAAACACGCCACATTTAAGGCCCAATCAATGCAATTAACAATAGGGGATTACACGCCTACTAGACGTGTAAAATTCCACCCCACAAAACATATCAAACTAATACAAACTACTAGGCCAATTCGGCCACATTGAGATACAACAATACCAATTCTTATCCAATTTCCTTTTCAATCCAAGTTGTTAGCATAGCATGATATCAAGTCGCAATCGATTATAACTACTATAATCTTCAAGTAAGTAACATGCGACGATTTTAATAAACGACCAAATTGTAATCCAACTTCACATGGCTTAAATGACATTTCGGTTTTTAGGTTACAATCAATCCATAACACTTATGAAACTTCAACATATATACTTCATGCTAGCAAACATGTAAAGCTAACAACAATATATAATATTGTAATACTTAAGAGACAAGATTATTACCTCAACGAGTCTTAGTCCAACTTCAAATCCGAAGTCGCTCCTTAGCAACTTAGAGCCTCTTCTAGACACTTCAATCCGCCACTTGAGACCCTTAGAACAACACAAACAACTTTCCTTCAATCTTCCAAACAAAACCTAGAAAAGCAACTAGGTTTTCATCTTGCGACTAACACGAAAACTATTTTTTTCCGAGATTTTTCTATTGAGATACACTTACATAACACTCATGAACCTTGGTTTAAAGTGTGGAGCTTAATGGACAACAAACAAATTTTTTTTTGTGTTGGGAGCTTGAAAACCCGAGAGCTACCCTTGGTGTTCTTGAAATTCTTGAAATTTTTTCTAAGTGTTGAACTTAGTCTTGCTACTAGTACTACTATATAGCACAATGAAGGGTCAAGATGTGTACAAATGTGTGGCTTGGATGAGCTTCTATTAAATATCAAGACTAGTGGTCCCATTGACCAAGTCAACATTGTCAAGCTCTTCAAGTTGCAAGACTTAGTCATCCTAACAAAGGTCAAATGACCCTTTTGGCCATGCCAAAATCGTCCAAGGCTACATAAGGGGGGGTGACACGTGTCGCCCTCCCATTCGTCACAATATTACGTTTTCCGACAATTCCATAATTCCGATAAATTTTTATAAGTCTCTAATCTTAACATTTGGGATTCTCTCGTACGTTCTTAAAACACGTCATGTAAATACGGGGTGTAACATTCTTCCCCCCTTAGAAACATTCGTCCCCGAATGTTCTTTCAGAGTCAAACTTATAATTAGCGACATAGTTTCCTTTCACAACCCCGACATACCATTAATGGCACACATGGACACATAATAGCATTTAAGCAAAAAGAAATACTTCAACTAAAACTTGACAAGTAAGGGAAAATGAATTACCTGAAGGTGTAGGGAATAAGTGAGGATACTTCCTCAACATGTCCTCCTCCGCTTCCCAAGTCATCTTCTCCCGGTTTTCATTCCTCCACAAGACTTTGACGGAAGCCACATCCTTGGTCCGCAGTCGCCTGACCTGGCGATTGAGTATCGCTATCGGACTCTCCTCATACGATAACCCCTCTGTCACCTGGACCTCACTAGCAGGGAAAACTCTCGCTGGATCTCCGATACACTTCCGCAACATAGAAACATGGAAGACCGAATGTACCGCCTCTAACTCTGATGGCAGATCCAACTCATAGGCAACCTTGCCTACTCGACAGATTATCTGGTAGGCCCAATGTACTGGGCCGAAGTTTCCTTCTTTCCGAATCTCATTACACCCTTCATGGGTGATACCTTCAAGAAGACCCAATCGCTTCACCAAACTCCAAATGCCGACGCCGATTATCCGCATATGACTTCGCCGACTCAGCCGCTATCATTTCTCCCGGATAAGCTTCACCTTATCCACAACTCACAACCAAGTCCGCCAACTAATCGCACATCGCCCACGCCGAACCAACCAATCGGCGACCTACATTTCCGCCATATAAAGCCTCGTATGGCGCCATCTCAGATATCGGAATGGTAGCCGTTGTTATACGCAAACTCCACAAGAGGCAAATGATCCTCCCAGCCTACCCTCGAAATCAATCACGCAGCTCGCAAAGATATCCTCGTTGTCCGATAGTACGCTCGCCGCCCGCCGCATGAGGACGGCGATGTACCGAGAGACTCACTGTCCCTAATCCCTTCGAAAGACTCTGGTTAGCCGAAATCAGGCTCTCTATCCGATATAATCGACACCGACACCGCAGCCTCACAATCTCTCGATGTACAATCCGACATAGTCTCACCAAAACGTCGCCCCGATCGAAGGAAATGGGCTGATTTCACACCACAACAATAACCCAAATGGAGTCGCATTTCATCCGAGTACGAGGTAACCTCAGAACAAAGTCCATGTTGATCACCTCCCACTTCCAAGTCGGAATCTCAATAGCTCGCAATAATCCACCGGGCCTCTCGTGCTCGACTCTGACTCGGGCAATTAGGACATCGGAACAAAACTCGCCACGCCCCTCTTCGTGCCATCCCACCAATACAAACATCCGAGGTCATGGTACATCTTGGTCGACCGATGAATAGAATAACAAGCACCGTGTGCCTCCCTGACCTGGCCGACGGCCCTGCCACATCGGGAACACACAACCGGCGCTCAAATCTTAGCACCCCATCAGGCGCTACCTCGAATAGACTCTTCTCCTCCCGAAGAGCTGCATCTCGATATCGTACCAACACTGGGTCCTCAATTTGTCGCCTCTTCACCTCATCAACGAAGGAAGACTCGGCAACCTCACGAACCCGTACCCCACTATCGTCGGTATCGATCAATCGAACCCCAAGGCTTGCTAGCTGGTGGATCTGACGGACCATGTCCTGTCTCTCTGGCCGTACGGCGACAGTGCTCCCCATCGATCTACGACTCAAAGCATCAGCAACTACGTTGGCTTTCCCCGGATGGTATAGAATATCAACATCATAATCTTTCAACAACTCTAACCACCGTCTCTGTCGCAAGTTCACTCCTCTGCTCGAAGATATACCGAGGCTCTTGTGGTCTGTATAAATATCCACATGAACCCCATACAAATAGTGTCTCCAAATCTTCAAGGCATGAATAACTGCGGCCAACTCTAAGTCGTGGGTAGGGTAATTCCTCTCATGCTTCCGTAACTGCCGAGAAGCATAGGCTATAACCTTGCCGTGCTGCATCAAAACACACCCTAGCCCGATACCCGAGGCATCATAATAAATCACGTACCCGTCTAACCCCTCCGGAAGAGTAAGAACTGGAGCCGTAGTCAACCTTTCCTTCAAAGAATCGGAAACCCTTCTCGCAAGCCTCTGCCCATCGAAACTTGGCGCCTTCCGAGTCACCTAGTCAACGGCTGAAATCAAGCAACCGCTTCCACAAACCTACGATAATAACTCCAGCCCTAAGAACTTCCGGCCGATAGCAGGTCAGCCGACGCGGAAAATCAGTTTAATGACGATTTTCCGCCAGCCTGGCGGAAAAGTTAGAGGCGGTTTTGAGCCTATAAAGGAGAACCCTAGGCGCTTTTAGGGTTCCTTTCGCACAACACAAGACTTCTTGGATTGAAGATTGGAGACCATAATTTAGTAACTTTCTTTTCTTTTCTTTTCTTTATTTCAGTTTTTATGATGAACATTGAATTAGTTCTTGTCATGTCAATGGCTAGGAACTAATTCCATTATAGGGCTTTCCATGTTAAATCACTAGAAACTTATGTTATGAATTAATGCATGGTTATGGTTATTCTTCTTCTTGTTGAGATTTATCCAATAATTGCTTTGAATGCTTGATAATTAATTGATCACTAATTATCATTATTTATATGATTTCTAATCAAACTTCGAAAGGAGGAGGTTGTGAATATGCTGTAAGTTGGGTAGACATATTTTGGATTGGGGATGAAAATACCTCAATTACTTGTGTAGCGTTAACGAGAGGTCTAAACACCTAATTTTACGCATGGCGCGTGACGGTTAACTAGGTTTTTGGTCTTAATCCTCCTATAGAGTCATCCTTATCACCGAAAGGTAGAAAGGAGTGATACTGGGGTTGAGTGTTTATATAGCCTTAATGGGAGTATAAAACGATTTAGTAAACCTGCTAGCTCCAAAAGAAGAAGAACCATAATTCATTGCATTAATAAGTAACATAAGCGGATAGTTGAGGAGACTTGGAAGCCCTATTCCCATCACTACTGAAGTAAACACATTAGTTAAATTAGTATTTATAATTGTTAGTTAAAAACAACAAAATCAAATATCGGTTACCAAATAGATGCCAAAAGATAGATAATTGGTACTTGAACACTAATCTTTGTGGACGATATTCGGTCTTACCAAGACTATATTACTTGTCACGATAACGTGCACTTGCGTTAAAGTGTGTGCATCTTTTCGCGCATCAAGTTTTTGGCGCCGTTGCCGGGGATTAGACATAGTTCAATATCAAGTTATCTATTTTTAATTTCTAATTTGGTTTTTATTTTTGTTTCTTCAAATTATTTATTTTATTTTATTTTCTTTTGTAAAAACAAGTGTGCCGTGATTCGTTGTTGGTTTTGATTCATCTCAGGGATCCTTAAGACATGGATTTCTACTGTCAATATGATAGAGCTCCAACCATAGAGGAAGAGATGGAGGAATTACGAGAAGTCATACTCAGTTTCACTAGGTATCAAAATCAGTTCATGGATGAAACGAGAATGGCCATGAAGAAGTTGGAAACGCAAATAGGAGAACTCGCGATCATGTTGAACAGCGAAACGCAAGAAAAGCAATATGCACTTGGGGGTAGGCAATATGGAAGCACAATGTCAGGCAATTGACCTGAAGGATGCCGAATCAGGGGAGATAGAAAGTTCGCAGCAGCAGCAGCGCCGCGGCGCCGATGAGTGGCCGCGCACAAGATTCTCGAGACAGGCAGAGTTTGAGCGCCGCGGCAAGGAAATGCGCCGCGCGCCGTAACCTGGGTCGAAAAGTCGGTAGAAGCTGTAGCAAACGCACCCCAGGTGAAGGTACCATATCCCCAGAAGTTAAAAACATGTACTCTTGACAAGCAATTCTCTAGATTCGTGGAGATTCTCAAACAATTGCAACTCAATATCCCGTTTGCTGAAGCATTAGAGCAGATGCCGAGCTACGTAAAGTTCATGAAGGATGTGCTTAGCAAAAAGAGGAGGATAGAGGACTACGAAACAGTGGTGTTGACTGAGGAATGTAGTGCCATCCTACAGAGGAAACTACCTCAGAAGTTACAAGATCCAGGGAGCTTCACCATCCCATGCACCATTGGAAAGTTTGAATGTCAGAAAGCATTGTGCGACTTGGGAGCAGACATAAATCTGATGCCTTATCTAGTTTTCGCAGAACCGAATGGGAGAAGTCAAACCTACAAACATCACTTTGCGCTTAGCCGACCGCCCATAGTTCATCCTAGATGAGTCATCGAAGATGATTAGTGAAGGTGGACAAGTTCATCTTTCCCACGACTTCGCTATCCTGACATAAAAGATAACGATGGAATCCCCATCATACTTGCGCACTCTTCTTAGCCACAGCGTGCTCTCATTGATGTTCACAAAGGGGAGTTGAAGCTTCGGGTAGATGAAGAAAAGGTGATTTTCAATGTTTTTCGAGCAGCAACTTTTCCAGATGCCAAGGATAACTGCTCAGCCATTGATATTATCGAAGAAGCAGTGTCAGCCAAGGAGTTCGGACATGATGATACGCTGTTAAGAAATCGACCAAATGGGATGATGATAGTAGAAACGATCCAGGTCTGATGGAGTATGCAAATTGGATGAATGTTTATGAGAAATGGGATAAGAGGAAGTATGAAGAGCTTGGACAGATGCCAGAAAGATCATTACCATCCACAGAGAAGGCTCCAGAGTTAGAGTTAAAAATCTTACCCAATCATTTACAATACAAATACCTAGGTGAAGAGAAAACCTTACCAGTGATCATTTCACGCCACCTATCCACCGAAGAGATTGATAAACTGCTAAGAGTACTGAGGGATCACAAGCGGACCATTGGATGGACATTAGCAGACATAAAAGGGATAAGCCCATCAACGGTAATGCATAAGATCCGTCTAGATGAGGAGAGCAGACCATCCATCGAAGCCCAAAGGCGACTGAACCCAAACATGAAAGAGGTAGTCAGAAAGGAAATCCTGAAATGGCTCGATGCAGGAGTGATTTACCCTATATCTGACAGCACATGGGTGAGTCCAGTACAAGTGGTGCCTAAAAAGGGTGGAATAACAGTGGTGACCAACGAAAGGAACGAACTCATTCCTTCTAGAACAGTCACTGGATGAAGAATATGCATTGACTATCGCAAGTTAAACAAGGCAACCAGAAAAGACCACTTCCCTTTGCCATTTCTAGATCAAATGTTGGACAAACTTGCAGGGCACAACTACTACTGCTTTTTGGATGGGTACTCAGGGTATCACCAGATTGCAATAGCGCGTAAGATCGTGAAAAGACAACATTCACTTGTCCTTTGGTACATTTGCATTCGTAAGGATGCCATTTGGACTATGCAATGCACCGCAACCTTCAGGTGTATGATGACAATTTTCTCAGACATGGTAGAGAGGACCATAGAGATCTTTATGGATGATTTTTTGGTCTTTGGAGCATCATTCGATGAATGTTTGAGGCACTTAGAAGCAGTGTTAAGCCGGTGTGAAAAATCTAACCTTGTGCTAAACTAGGAGAAGTGCCATTTCATGGTAATAGAAGGGATTATTCTGGGACACAAAATATCAAACCAAGGCATTGAGGTAGACAAAGCAAAGATTTCAGTAATCGAAAATCTCCCACCTCCAAAGATCAACAAAGGGGTCAAGTTTCTGGGTACGCAGGTGTTTCTATAGAAGATTCATCAAGGATTTTTCAAAGGTCTCAAAACCTCTTTCCACATTGCTAATGACAGGGGTTGCCTTCGACTTCAATAAGGAATGCTTAGTCGCGTTTCAGACGCTCAAGGAGAAGCTTATTTCAGCACCCATAGTTATTGCACCAAACTGGGAGCTCCCATTTCAACTAATGTGCGATGCAAACGACATGCAAAGAGAGCGGCTTGGACAGAGAATCGACAAGGTATTTAGATCCATTTACTATGCTAGTAAAACTCTAAATGACACACAGTTAAATTACGCGACTACCGAAAAGGAACTACTAGCAATAGTATATGCATTTGAGAAATTCAGGCCATACTTGATTGGGAATAAGGTGATAGTATACACTGACCACTCTGCCATAAAGTACTTGATGACAAAGAAGGATGCAAAACTCGCCTCATTCACGGGTCTTGCTACTACAAGAATTCGACGTGGAGATTCGTGACAATAAAGGGACAGAGAATTGATTGCGTACCACTTGTCAAGACCGAGAACACAGAGCCGTAACACCAAGGATGTGCAAATAAATGATCACTTTCCGCATTTAACAACTGCTTTCAAGTAAGTATGAATTCTAATTTACCTTGGTACGCTGATTTTATTAACTTTCGCAGCAAGGTACTACCCCTGCACTGACAAGACAAAGAAGTGAAGAGGTTTTACTCGAAGTAAGGCACTACTATTGGGAGGAACCTATGTTATACAAACATCGCTTACCAAGTCATCGTGAGATGTATACCGAGGAGGAGATGCACTGTGTTCTCACCCATTGCCACACCCTATCATGTGGTGGACACTTTGGGGCATCAAGAACACGCAAAGGCATCGCAATGCGGATTCTATCGCCAACACTTTTAAGGATGCCCATGCCTTTGTGAAGAGATGTGATAGTTGTCGAGAACAGGAACATCTCAAGACGAAACGAAATGCCTTCGCAAGGATATTGGAAGTGGAACTATTTGACGTGTGGGAATCGATTTCACGGGACCATTCCCGCCATCCTTTGGAAATCAATATATCCTTCTCGCAGTGACTATGTGTCCAAACGGGTAGAAGCATGGCCACAAAAGAAAACGACAGAAGACTGCTCAAAAATTCCTTCAAAAGAATATTTTCACAAGGTTCAGACTGAGAGCCATCATCGACGGCGAAGTCACTTTTGCAACAAGCTGAATTCATTGCTTTCCGATATGGAGTCTACCATCAAGATAACAACCGCTACCAACCTCGCCGAACGGGCAAGCGTATGTCAAATAGGGAAGTGAAGAGCATATTAGAAAAGACGGTGAACGGCTCAAGGAAGGATCGTATATTAAATCGATGACGACATGGGCATACGGATAACATTCAAAACACCAATTGGTATGTCACCATATAAATTAGTTTTTGGTAAAGCATGTCATTTTCTAGTAGAGTTGGAACACAGAGCGTATTGGGCAATGAAGAAGTTAAACATGGACGCCAAGGCAGTAGGACAGAGGAGGCTACTACAGCTAAGCGAGTTAGATGAATTCAGGCACAATGCCTATGAGAATGCAAAGATCTACAAGGAACGAACGAAAGTATGACACGACAAGAGGTTGATACCGAAAGACTTCCAAGAAGGACAACAAGTGCTTTTATTCAACTCAAGGTTGAAATTATTTCCAGGCAAGTTAAAATCACGTTGGACAGGACCATACACGGTGGTAAGAGTATTCCCATATGGTGCAATCGAAATAAAAGGGAGAGAGGGAGATTCCTTCAAGGTAAACGGACAGAGGTTAAAACCCTATCTGATCAATGAAATGGAATACATGAACTTAGTAACCTCTCACACCCTAGAATAATAAGGAACTTGCGTTCGGCTAAAAGACGTTAAAGATAGCGCTACTTGGGAGGCAACCCAAGGTATTTCAGTTATTTAGTTTAAATGCAATTAGTCTTTATTTAGAACAGTCTCACGGAGGTAGTGTCTGTGTTGTGTTGACAGGTGAAAGCCAAGAACTTGGAAGGCGAAAAACTGAAGAGAAACCAAGATTTCCAGAAAATCGCCAGAGCCGCGCGCCCGTGAGCAGGCCGCGCATAAGAGTCAAGAACGCAGAATTTAGCCGCGCGCCAATTTGCAGAGCCGCGGCACCACAACGGAAAAATCTAAATTTCTTTAAGACGCCTCGATCCGAAGGCCCTGTCGCCAAATCAAAAATCCAGAGCTCTCCTCCCCTCACGGAATTCAAAGTACTATCCACCGCCACTTCCACCATTTTAACTAAAGTGTAAGTGTCTTGTTTTCTTTTATTGTCTTTGAGTCTTGCACACATTGGAGACAATGTGTGATTTAAGTTTGGGGGGGTGTTTTATTTGTTTCTTATTGTTATAGTATGTTTAAGTCTTTTTGTTGTTTTTGTGTATTTTTTAGTCACAAAATTTTTCTTTTTCTTTTTTTTGAGTCATAATTATCTGTCAAAAATCATGCATGCTGTAGTTACTAGAAACACCTAGTGAAGTAAGGTGGAATAATATAACAGAATTAGAGCAACTATCTAAACACTTAGGTTAGATATGCCAAAAACTCACAAAATCTGTCTATTTGGAGTTTCTTTCTTGAATTGTGCATGCTAAATGATGAAAATCTATGTGTTATGATTTCTTGCTATTTGAGGCGAAATAGTTAGGATATGCATGTTTAGGGAGATGACTCAGGCATTTCTTTGTTAGCCAATTCTTACCACTCTTTTCTATCACGAACATTAAAAATATCCCTAGTCAGCCCCATTGAACCTTAAAAATTGAACTTTTTCTTTGACACCCTATATTCCCATACTTGTGCCATAAGTAAACATGTGAAATAGTTGGAATAGAGTGTCTTAAAAAAGAGACAAAAAGAGCAAACAAAATTGATGCACCCCAATTAAAAAGTAATAAGAAATAAGCAATAGCCTAAGTTTGGGGGTGCTTGTTATTATAATACATTTCACTCTCCCAAAACAAAAGAGGGGAAAGATAGATTTGAAGTGAAGAAAAGAATCAAAAGAAAAGGGAAACACTGAAAAGCTAAAAGAGCTTATGGTACACAAAAATGAGCCTAAATGTCTATTTTTACCTACCCGTGCCTAAGCCTACATTACAACCCTTAAAAGTCCCGAAGATCTCTTAGATGCATAGCCATGATTAGTGGAGAATAGCAAGTAAAAATGCCATAGGAATTTTGAAATTAACATGCATGATTCAGTATTTGACTTCCATTAAGCATGATAAAAATGAGTTTGCGAAATATCTAGCTTAATGTGTTTTGAATGCTAAAATTTCATGCTATATGTTCCTGCATATTATTTTGCCAACCTTCATGTTTTTCTAAGTAACGCCAATGCAGCAAAAGTGATCAATGTCATTGAGTCTGTTTATTTTCCTTTTTTTTTTAGTCTTTATTTCTTTCTTTTTATCTTTGCTCGAGGGCGAGCAAAGGTTAAGTTTGGGGGTATTTGATCGGTGTATTTTATATACACTTTTTGAGTCATTTTTAGTTAGTCTTTTGTCCCTTTTTGTACAAATAAGTGTCGTATTAGGATAGATTTTCTTTCTTTTGAGTCAAGTTGGTTAAAATGGCCCAATGGCGGAAAAGGAGCTAAAAGAGGGCAAAAGTGGAGGTTCCAGAGCTTAAAAGACGAGAAAGTGGCGAACGAGGCAGAAACACGGACTAGCACCGCGCGCCATCGCAAACAGTCCGTGGTCGCGCCCAATATCCAGAAGGCCGCAGAAGTTGCAGCGCCGCGGCGCCTCTAGACAGCAGAGTGCAGGGCCGCGGCGCCAAATCATCCGAAGTATCGCAGAACTTCCGGCGCCGCGGCGCCGATAGCAGGGCCGCGGCGCCGACGCGGGAAAATCAGGTTTAATGACGATTTTCTGGGCCAGGCCTGAAGGGAAAAGTTAGAGGCGGTTTTGAGCCTATAAAAGGAGAACCCTAGGCAGTTTTTAAGGGTTCCCTTCGCACAACACAAGGCTTCTTGGATTGAAGATTGGAGACCATAATTTAGTAACTTTCTTTTCTTTTCTTTTCTTTATTTCAGTTTTTATGATGAACATTGAATTAGTTCTTGTCATGTCAATGGCTAGGAACTAATTCCATTATAGGGCTTTACATGTTAAATCACTAGAAACTTATCTTATGAATTAATGCATGGTTATGGTTATTCTTCTTCTTGTTGAGATTTATCCAATAATTGCTTTGAATGCTTGGTAATTAATTGATCACTAATTATCATTATTTATATGATTTCTAATCAAACTTCGAAAGGAGGAGGTTGTGAATATGCTGTAAGTTGGGTAGACATATTTTGGATTGGGGATGAAAATACCTCAATTACTTGTGTAGCATTAACGAGAGGTCTAAACACCTAATTTTACGCATGGCGCGTGACGGTTAACTAGGTTTTTGGTCTTAATCCTCCTATAGAGTCATCCTTATCACCGAAAGGTAGAAAGGAGCGATACTGGGGTTGAGTGTTTATATAGCCTTAACGGGAGTATAAAACGATTTAGTAAACCTCCTAGCTCCAAAAGAAGAAAAACCATAATTCATTGCATTAATAAGTAACATAAGCGGATAGTTGAGGAGACTTGGAAGCCATATTCCCATCACTACTGAAGTAAACACATTAGTTAAATTAGTATTTATAATTGTTAGTTAAAAACAACAAAATCAAATATCGGTTACCAAATAGATACCAAAAGATAGATAATTGGTACTTGAACACTAATCCTTGTGGACGATATTCGGTCTTACCAAGACTATATTACTTGTCACGATAACGTGCACTTGCGTTAAAGTGTGTGCATCTTTTCGCGCATCAAATAACCCAGATGGAGTCATACTTCCTCTGAGTATGAGGTAACCCTGTAACAAAGTCCATGTTGATCACCTCCCACTTCCATGTAGGAATATCAATAGCCTGCAATAGCCCATCGGGCTTCTGGTGCTCAACCTTGACCTGCTGACAATTAGGACACTGCGCAACAAAACCTGCCACGTCCCTCTTCAAGCCATCCCACCAATACATACATCTGAGGTCATGGTACATCTTAGTCGACCCCGGATGAATAGAATAACGAGCACTGTGTGCCTCCCCCAGAATCTGCTGACGAAGTCATGCAACATCGGGAACACACAACCGACCCTCAAATCTTAGCACCCCATCAGGCGCTACCTCGAATATATTCTTCTCCTCCCGAAGAGCTGCATCTCGATACCGTACCATCACTGGGTCCTCATACTGTCGCCTCTTCACCTCATCAACGATGGAAGACTCGGCAATCTCACGAATCCGTACCTCACTATTATCGGTATCGACCAACCGAACCCCAAGGCTCGCTAGCTGATGGATCTGACGGACCATGTCCTGTCTCTCCGTCCGCACTTCGATAGACTCCCATCGATCTACGACTCAAAGCATCCGCAACCACGTTGGCTTTCCTGATGGTATAGAATATCAACATTATAATCCTTCAACAACTCTAACCACCGCCTGCCGCAAGTTCACTCTCCTCTCGCTCAAGATATACTGGAGGCTCTTTTGGTCTGTATAAATATCCACATGAACCCCATATAAATAATGTCTCCAAATCTTCAAGGCATGAATAACTGCGGCCAACTCTAAGTCGTGAGTAGGGTAATTCCTCTCATGCTTCCGCAGCTGCCGGGAAGCATAGGCTATTACCTTGCCGTGTTGCATCAATACGCACTCTAGCTCGATACCCGAGGCATCACAATAAATCACGTATCCCTCTAACCCCTCAGGAAGAGTAAGAACTGGAGCCGTCGTCAACTTTTCCTTCAAGAATCGAAGCCCTTCTCACAAGCTTTTGTCCATCGAAACTTAGCCGCTCGAGTCACCTAGTCAGCGGTGCTAATATCGGCAACCGCCCACAAACCTACGATAATAACTCGCCAATTTCTAAGAAATCGCACATCTCGGCCGAGTAGAGGGTCTCGCCAAGACTTGACCGCCAATCTTTGCCGTATCAACTGAACACCATCAACCCCAATAATGTGGCCCAGAATGCCACCGAGGCCAACCAAAACTCACACTGGAGAACTTGGCGAACAATCGCCGCCCGAGGACCCTGGTACCGCCTCGTGATCTGCATGCTCCGCTCAGACGCTAATTGTCACGACTGCCTCGGCACGTGATCGTGCCTTACCCCGGGCACCCTAGTGATACAACATCAGAGAAAAACCAGCGGAAATAAAACATAAACATGAAACAAGAGATATGATAATAAAACAGGCCAACCAAAACGGTTGCCTCCTCGCATATATACATAAATTTTGAATGCTATATCCTTTTTACAAACCCCGCCCACAACAAAGATTACATGCACTTCTAAGAATGTAATAATACCTATGATGGGACAGTGGTTCGCCATACCCCGAATGTACAAGAACCTACAACTCAGTGGAAACATACCAAAAGATAAGCCTCCTGAGAAACGGAGCTTCCTAATATCTTGAATCGTGATCCTATGAGCGAGGATCAACAACCGTGTACCTCTACTGCAGATGAACGCAGCCTCCCGAGGAGGTCGATAACAGTACCAAGTATGTGAAATCAAAAATCAGAAATGAAATCATAATGCCTAAAATAAAACAGAGACATGTATGATAACAAAACTACAGCTCATAAAAGCATCATGTCAAGTCGTGACACACGCCTCAAAGTCATCCTCATGCCCGTGAACTCCTTCCTCACCGCCAGCCTAGGTATAAGTCATGTGATACGTAACATGTCTCGCCCATCTCATGGGCTCGAGGTGGAATCGCGTGGAATACATGTCTCGCCCATCTCTTGGGACTCGATAGGAATCGTATGGAATACATGTCTCGGCCCATCTCACGGACTCGATAGAATCGCACATGTCTCGCCCATCTCATGGGACTCGATAGAAATCGCACATGTCTCGGCCCATCTCATGGGACTCGATAGAAATCGCACATGTCTCGGCCCATCTCATGGGACTCGATAGAAATCGCACATGTCTCGGCCCATCTCATGGGACTCGATAGAAATCGCACATGTCTCGGTTCATCCCATGAACGCGGTGTCGTGTGGTCATAACATTTAAACGCTCTTTTAAGACAGATTAAGGTAATACCATATGTTCCTTTTAAAACAACTAAGGTAACATTATGCCCTTCTTTTTAAACCAAAACACTTTCCTTCTTAAAGTCAAGTAACAACATTCTTTTCCAAAAGTCCAAGTTTGCCTAATTTCAAATATTCACATTTCTTACTTTCGAAAGGTTTCATAGTTCATAGTATTAATCATTTAATAACCTAATTCTCCTTTTTAAAACAGTTGAGTAATATATGCCTTATGTGTGAGTAGGTTATTCTTGATTATAACAATCTTATTAAAGCAACCATGATCTAGGAAATGTAATATCATTTTGTCTCATCTTAGCTTCTATGCAGATGGAGGTTTCTACTGGTTTTAATAATACTTTATTAGTCAATACATTTCCCTTTATTAACGCTGCTGTGGTTTGTTCGATACTTATTCTCATTTCCGAAATCAGTAAAACATTATTCCTTTTACAAACCAAGTACTCATTGCTCACGAATGAGGTTTAACACTTTTTAACAAAAATCATATCGATTCAATTAAGTCAAGTCTCTTACCTTTTAAGATCAAGTCTCTTATCTTCTAAAATCAATAAACCATTCTTTTTATCTTTCTTAAGTCGTTATACCTAACTTCCCATAAAGCTAGTATAACTCTTAAGCTTTTAAAATCAAGTGTTACTCTTCTTTCAAAAAGGTTTCTTAATTCTTTTGAAATACTTCAAGATTCTTATTATTCAGGCTTAAGTCAAAAGACATTGCCGTACAACTACGTTCAGTTAACACACGTACGTCTACCGTACTATATATATATATTCTTTTAAAAATATCATGCTCAAGAGTATAGGAAGAATCACATACCTCGCGACGATTATCGACTATTAGCAAATAGCTCCAAAGTACTGTAATCCTGCTAGCCTCTTCCACCCTTCGAGTAGAATACGCTACTCGCAGTACTTCAACCTATAACGGTCATTCAAGTCTATCAATGTCTAGACTACACTGTAGAATAATTCTACGGAAAATTGGGCAGCACTTCCCTACCCGCCAACTACACAAGTTTACTATGAATACAGTCCTATGTAAGTACAGTTCAAACTTCTTCTGTAATATCCTTCTATTACAGTTCAATTCTCTTCTATGTATCTTATATACATTTCTATACTACTACAGTATGTAATTTCCAATTACAATAGAAGGTCAAGAGTATTTACCTCGATAAGCCCAAAATTATCCGAGATAAAAGTCGATCCTGAGCAAGGTTTAGCTCCTACTCCATGCGCTCTAATTCGCTCCAAGAAACCCTTAGAAGTTCTACACACTTCTACTAAGTACTCCAACCGATTATGGAGATTTTTCCATAGGGTTTCGTTTAGTGGCTAAAGGAAAGTATAGTAGTATTTTTCGGGCTTTTCGTAAAGAGGTTACTTGGAAATTCTACAAAGGTTTTGGGCTAGAGTATTTTGGCATTAAAACAATACTTGGAGAAGTATTTCTCAACCAAGGGGGGTGGTATTTTACGAGAACAACTATGCATGGGGATACTTCTCGCCAAGGCCTCTCAAAGGGGGAGGGGGACCTTGGACGAAAACTACACTGGGGGAGAAGGGGCTCTCGCCAGAGCTCTCAAGAGGGGGGGAAAGGGATTTCAAGACTTAGAAATCATTTGAGGGATGAAGAAACCTTCAAGTTAGGGGAGTATTTATAGGACAACCAATGGCCAACCAATGGCCAAGATGAAGCCAAGTGCTAGGCAAGTGTAAGGCCAAGATTTGGGCAAGTGTACCTTATCCATCTACCACCAAAATATCCTACCAACTCCTTGACCACAAGCAAGGAAAAAAAAACGTGCCAATGTTCTCGCCCAAACCGTCCACTTGAGGGTGACAAGTGTCACCCTCTCGTTGGTCCAAAATATTTCATCTCTCGGAAAAATCCGCAAAAATAATAAATGACATAGCCGTATTTTCCCCTTCGCAAAGTTTGGAAAACGTTTCGTCGGAAAACGATTCTTTTCGTGTGTTGTGCACAAAATTTCGTCTTTGCCTAACCTTAAGGCTTAGACTTTTATACGTACGCCCTTACGTATATACTCTGGAAATACGGGGTATAACATTCTCCCCTCCTTAGAAACATTCGTCCTGAATGTTCCTTCTCAAGACAGATAACGATAAAGTTCCTCTTAACTTAAACAAGTTGTCAATGCCACACATGGCCACGAAATAACACACGCGTAAATACTTAAATCCAAGTCCACGAGGAATCACCTCGATCATTACAAAACTCCCACCCAAGGTCTAAAAGATATTCCCCTCGCATCTTCACTTCACAAAAGAAATGATCGCTTCCGTTCTTATAACACATGCTCGCTTCCTTCCTTTCTCGTCGTACCCTTTTTGAACACTTGAACTCTTCCTAGTATACGTACCATACCTCAGTCGTCACTTCAGTTCCCAAAATTTCTGGAGCCACTACTTCCAAACTTGGTCATCTTACTAGCCTCTATCTTCTTTAAGGCCATTTCCGGCCTTCACGATCCGATTCTAGTCGAACATATCCACGAACTCATACGATGGTCACCTAAACCTGGGCCAAGCACCCTCGTGACCCTGCCCCCTGGTGGGACCACCTCGAACCAACCCCACCACACTTCAGGTCGCGGGTTGACCCGCGATTGGTCCTCAACCCGACCCGTTATCGCGCTAAACACTTGTTCCCCCGATCCGGAATAATCTCACAACCCAAGTCAGGAAAACCTAGTGGTCTTCTTAGCTCAACTACCCTCTTTCATTTCAAACCACTCAGGGACTTATCACACAAATATATCCCACGTATACTATGCACCCCGACAAAGGTCAACACAGACATAAATCTTTTACTCAAGATGGCCTCGCATCTAAGGTCTCTACGTGTAATATTCTAAGGTTCACAATTTCCCTGTCCCCAAACTTACCCTTCTAACTAACCATGTTTTCTAATCACCATTTCAACATAATGTTATCTGAACATAATACTTAACACTTCACCCATAACATCAACGCATACTAGTCTCTAGAGGGGTAAGAATATACTTGTAACATCTGCTCCACTCTAATCGTAGTTCACTCGCAGGCGCATACCGTAGGCGATGAACTCGCATCGACCTGCAGATCGTGTCATTCTACCCGAATCCTCCTTCGCGATCCCCGTCACATGGCCCTCGATACCGCAGTGAAACAAACACCGCAGTTAAGACGACACTCCCCGGGATGACGTTTGCTGCATCGTGCACACTGAGGAAAGCATGAACCCGACTGGCTAGAACCCATGTATACCTGTGAACGAAGCCACGAGCTCGACCAGCCCCGAATACCACGAACGCCCCAAGATCGCGAGGACCACTGCATCGGGCGAGGTACAGAACTAACTCGGCCGAGGCGTCCGCCTCGAAAGTTACCAAAGGACCTCGCTGTCCCGCCTCTTCTCGCGATCGCGGTCATTCCGTCGACCTCTCCGCTCACACCTCAAACAGAAGCTGCATGCGCAATGTCCATGCCCGATCAAGAGCTACACGAACAAGCCTCGCCAAGTCGTCATCGAGCCCGTGGACGTGGCGTGCACTCTGTCCTCCATGTCGGCTACTAATGCGGGACGCATCGAGCTAATGAGTCGAACTCACATTGTACTCCCGAACCGCACGCCCGCTCCGCTCAACACCAAAAATCTGTACCGAGCCTCTCATCCGTGGAGGCAAGAAATGTGCAAGAAATGCCTCTGAGAACTCGTTCCAAATAGCTGGAGGCGCATGCTCCCCCCGGGACAGCTCCCACGAATCAAACCAGTCGACTGCGGTATCACGCAGCCGATATGAACCTAAGACCACTGACTCGGTCTCCGAAGCCTTGATCACTCTCGATCCGTCAGAATCGCTTGATGAACTCCTGCGGATCGCCCTCGTGCCTCGATCCATAAAACATCGCGGGCTGCAACTCGTAAAGTCCCGCAGTCTTAAACTATCCGCTCTCGGGTGAACTACAGGTACTACCGGTACCGGAATCGCTGTGTCCAGCTTATCCTCGTGCCTTGCCACTATCCTGGCCAAAAGCTGGGCCATCTCCTTGTAACCCATCTCCTCTTCTCCAGCCGTGGACCGAGGCTCGTGTATTGTGGCCTCAGCAGCCACTGCTGCGGCTCTAAACTCTGTCGGGGCTGGCGGCGTCGCAAAACTCGCCGTCTGAAGCGCTATCTCAGGTAAAGACCGGCTGCGCCTCGTATTTCTCTCAGATTTATTCGCAGCTCGCCGCTTTGCCATTCTGGGCCTGGTTGCGCATGCGAGGCATAATCGTAAAAACGAGAATACGTGGAGAGTCCAACTTATCACACAACTCTAAGGCACGATCTCAGAATGAGAAGAATGGAAACCAATCCTAAATGTCCTGCAGCCTCCTGATTATAGATGTGGTGCACAACACACCGATAATTAAGACTCTACTAGACACGGTCTGTAGACACTTTCCGAGGATTAACTGCTCTGATACCACTTTTGTCACGACCCGTTCCCGGGCACGTGACTGGTGCCTTACCCCGGGCACCCTAGTGATACAACATCAGAGAAAAACCAGCGGAAATAAAACATAAACATGAAACAAGAGATATGATAAATAAACAGGCCAACCAAAACGGTTGCCTCCTTGCATATATACAAAATTTTTGAACAGTTACATCATTTTTTACAAACCCCGCCCACAACAAGATTACATGCACTCTAAGAATGTAATACCTATGACGACAGTGGCCCCGCCATACCACGAATGTACAAGAACCTACAACTCGTGGAAACATACCAAAAGATAAGCCTCCAGAGAAACGAGCTTCCTAATATCTGAATTGTGATCCTATGGCGAGGATCAACAACCGTGTACCTCTACTGCGCAGATGAACGCAGCCCCGAGGGAGGTCGATAACAGTACCAAGTATGTGAAACTAAAAATATCAGAAATGAAATCATAACAGTCTAAAATAAAACAGGAGACATGTATGATAACAAAACTACAGTTCATAAAAGCAGTCATGTCAAGTCAGGGACTCACGCCCTCAAAGTCATCCCTCATGCCCGTGGAACTCCTTCCTCACTGCCGGCAGTCTAGATATAAGTCATGTGATACGTGTAACATGTCTCGGCCCATCTCATGGGCTCGAGGTGGAATCGCGTGGAATACATGTCTCGGCCCATCTCTTGGGACTCGATAGGAATTGTATGGAATACATGTCTCGGCCCATCTCATGGGACTCGATAGAAATCGCACATGTCTCGGCCCATCTCATGGGACTCGATAGAAATCGCACATGTCTCGGCCCATCTCATGGGACTCGATAGAAATCACACATGTCTCGGCCCATCTCATGGGACTCGATAGAAATCGCACATGTCTCAGCCCATCTCATGGGACTCGATAGAAATCGCACATGTCTCGGTTCATCCCATGAACGCGGTGTCGTGTGGTCATAACATTTAAACGCTCTTTTAAGACAGATTAAGGTAATACCATATGTTCCTTTTAAAACAACTAAGGTAACATTATGCCCTTCTTTTTAAACCAAAACACTTTCCTTCTTAAAGTCAAGTAACAACATTCTTTTTCAAAAGTCCAAGTTTGCCTAATTTCAAATATTCACATTTCTTACTTTCGAAAGGTTTCATAGTTCATAGTATTAATCATTTAATAACCTAATTCTCCTTTTTAAAACAGTTGAGTAATATATGCCTTATGTGTGAGTAGGTTATTCTTGATTATAACAATCTTATTAAAGCAGCCATGATCTAGGAAATGTAATATCATTTTGTCTCATCTTAGCTTCTATGCAGATGGAGGTTTCTACTGGTTTTAATAATACTTTATTAGTCAATACATTTCCCTTTATTAACGCTGCTGTGGTTTTTTCGATACTTATTCTCATTTCCGAAATCAGTAAAACATTATTCCTTTTACAAACCAAGTACTCATTGCCCACGAATGAGGTTTCACACATTTTAACAAAATTCATATCGATTCAATTAAGTCAAGTCTCTTACCTTTTAAGATCAAGTCTCTTATCTTCTAAAATCAATAAACCATTCTTTTTATCTTTCTTAAGTCGTTATACCTAACTTCCCATAAAGCTAGTATAACTCTTAAGCTTTTAAAACCAAGTGTTACTCTTCTTTCAAAAAGGTTTCTTAATTCTTTTGAAATACTTCAAGATTCTTATTATTCAGGCTTAAGTCAAAAGACATTGCCGTACAACTACGTTCAGTTAACACACGTACGTCTACCGTACTATATATATATATTCTTTTAAAAATATCATGCTCAAGAGTATAGGAAGAATCACATACCTCGCGACGATTATCGACTATTAGCAAATAGCTCCAAAGTACTGTAATCCTGCTAGCCTCTTCCACCCTTCGAGTAGAATACGCTACTCGCAATACTTCAACCTATAACGGTCATTCAAGTCTATCAATGTCTAGACTACACTGTAGAATAATTCTACGGAAAATTGGGCAGCACTTCCCTACCCGCCAACTACACAAGTTTACTGTGAATACAGTCCTATGTAAGTACATTTCAAATTTCTTCTGTAATATCCTTCTATTACAGTTCAATTCTCTTCTATGTATCTTATATACATTTCTATACTACTACAGTATGTAATTTCCAATTACAATAGAAGGTCAAGAGTATTTACCTCGATAAGCCCAAAATTATCCGAGATAAAAGTCGATCCTGAGCAAGGTTTAGCTCCTACTCAGTGCGCTCCAATTCGCTCCAAGAAACCCTTAGAAGTTCTACACACTTCTACTAAGTACTCCAACCAATTATGGAGATTTTTCCATAGGGTTTCGTTTAGTGGCTAAAGGAAAGTATAGTAGTATTTTCCGGGCTTTTCGTAAAGAGGGTACTTGGAAATTCTACAAAGGTTTTGGGCTAGAGTATTTTGGCATTAAAACAATACTTGGAGAAGTATTTCTCAACCAAGGGGGTGGTATTTTACGAGAACAACTAGGCAAGGGGGGGGGGATACTTCTCGGCCAAGGCCTCTCAAAGGGGGAGGGGGACCTTGGACGAAAACTACACTAAGGGGGGGAGAAGGGGGCTCTCGGCTAGAGCTCTCAAGAGGGGGGGGGGGAAAGGGATTTCAAGAATTAGAAATCATTTGAGGGATGAAGAAACCTTCAAGTTAGGGGAGTATTTATATGCCAACCAATGGCCAAGATGAAGCCAAGTGCTAGGCAAGTGTAAGGCAAAGATTTAGGCAAGTGTACCTTATCCATCTACCACCAAAATATCCTACCAACTCCTTGACCACAAGCAAGGCAAAACAAATGTGCCAATGTTCTTGTTATACCCCGTATTTCCAGAGTATGTACGTAAGGGAATACGTACAAAAGTTTAGCCTTAAAGATTAGGCCAAGTTCGAAATTGTGCACAACTCGCTTAAAGAATCGTTTTCCGACGAAACGTTTCCACAGCTTTCGTAGGGAAAATTCCGGCTATGCCATTACTAATTTTTGCGGATTTTTCCGAGAGACGAAACATTTTGGACCAACGGGAGGGCGACACTTGGCACCCTCCCATTGATGGACTTGAATCGTCCATTGGACGAAAATGGAGAGGTTGGGCACGTTTTTTGTGCCTTGCACAAAGTCAAGGAGTTGGTAGGATATTTGTATATAGTTAATCCTCACCCTACACTTGCCTTGCACTTGTCTTCATCTTGGCCATTGGTTGGCCAAGGCTTGAGCTATAAATACCCCCCTTTAGATGAAGAATTCTTCATCCACAAAGTTATCTTCCAAGTCTAAAAATCCTCTCCTCTCCTCGAGCCATTTCGTCCCAAACACCTTTCCCCTTCGAGTAGTGGCCGAGGCTTCCTCCCTAGCCTAGCCAAAACCTACCCCCCTCCCTTGGTAGAAAAGTTGCCTTCTTGTATTGTTATAATGCCCAAAATACCCTAGCCCAAATACCTTAGTACTTAGTAGAAGTTGTGAAGAACTTCTAAGGTTTCTGAGCATACAACTTAGAGCAAAACCTTGCTCAGCGACTTTTCTAGGATATTATTGGGCTTACCGAGGTAACTAATCCTAACCCTCTTTTGAATTAGAGAATACATCTGTAGTAGTATAAGGATAAGTATTAAATACTTAGAAGAATATTGCGTATTAGAATTGAATCAATTATCACGCAGAAGGGTTTAAAAGAAGAATAATCAAATCAGATTTACATAGGATTGTTTTCACAATGAGACTTATATAGCTCACCGTAGGGAAGTGCTGCCCGACTTTCCGTAGAATTGTGAACCCTCTGCTTAGAATGACCTTCAGAGTAGTCTTTGATAGATCTCTGAGACTATTATAGGCTGACACTCTGCGCCCGACATATTCAACTATGCAGGTGGTTTTAGCTGAGAAGGTATGTGATTCTTCCTAAAGCATGATATTTTACAATATATATAGTACTGTAGACGTACATGTGTTAAATGAAAAATAACTATGGCAATGCCTCACGCCTTAAGCCTGAATAACACTTACAGAATGCCTCACGCTTAAGCCCAATAATAAAGATCCGAAAGCATTTCATAAGAATACTTAATCATTTTTAACTTAAAAGAACTTACTGGTTTTTAAAAAAGAAGCTTATTAGTTATACTAGCTTTATGGGAAGTTAAGTATAACCACTTAAGATTGATAAAAGAAACAAGTTTGCCTATGTGTTTATAACGGACTTATGTTGAATTGTGAAAAGAATAATAAGATGGTTTGATAAGTAGACATGATATGATGCTATGTGTGTTAGTATCTTGTAACGTTTGTATAAGAGAGTATCCTTGTTGTGCTTATATTGTTTAAAGATAATTGTTATGTTAGTGTCTTGTCACTCACCTCTTGAGATGATACCGGGGTTGTCGCCTCCGACGCGATAGACTCAGCGATGCAGGACCATGATTCGAGAATACCTCATGCGGTCCGGGGGCCTGCGCGAGCTACGAGTTCCGTGTTAGTATGCGGGGTTATGCCTCATGCGGTCTATGTGGCCATGCGGACAACGAGTCGGGGCGACGCCGAGGAGTAGCTACCTCGACGCGGTTATACCTCACGCGCCCGTACGTGGCATGCGACTCGGAGTCGAGATTAGGCTTGCAGAGTGATAATACGGGCGAGTGGCCTGCTCGAATCATTCGCAGCCTAGAAAAGACCTATTACGCTTTACCTATTGTTGCTCTTGTTTGTGATGTGGCACTATGCGCGTTCCTCGATTGCTTCATACATATTTGTAAACCGGTTTTAAAAAGTGTTATGATTTCATTTAAGTACTTTCTGATTTCACATACTTAGTACTGTTATCGACTCCTTCTGGGCCGCGTTCATGCCGCAGTAAGGGCAAGCAGTGCTAGATCCACATTCTTAGGATCTCTACGTTGGTGTCGGGAGCTCCATCTTCTCCGAGGCTCTACTTTTGGGGTATGATCTCACGTTGTAGATAGTTTTGTATGCTGGTATGGCGGCCTGTCCCACCATAGTTGTATATTTCAGAGGTTCAGTAGTCATGTTGTACGAAGTCGGATGTAATCGCTAAACCTTGTTTATATATATATGCCGAAAGCGACGTTTGTTCACATAAATCGTGTCTCATTTTATAAATCGTTTCATGTCTTATATTTCACGATTACTCGATGTATGACTACTGGGTGCCGAAGGCACCGCCACGCCCCGAATGGGTCGTGACAAAAGTGGTATCGTGAGCGCTTAATCCTAAAAAGTGTCTACGCATCGTATCTAGTAGAGTCTTGATTATCGGTGTCAGGCACCACACCAATAATCGTGAGGCTATAGGATATTTAGGATTGGTTTCCATTCTTCTCATTCCGAGATCGTGCTTTAGAAAGTGTGTTATAGGTTGGACCTCTAACGTATTCCTTTCTGTAATGCTTATGCCTCCACGTAAGGCAACCCGCCCGTGGCGGCAAGGCACCGAGGAGCCGCTAGCCGACACCCAGAGTCACGAGGGCTCGTGCCCGGGCCTATACCGAGACGGCGAGTTCTATGACGCCGCCAGCCAAAGAGACCACGACCCACACCTCCCGTCCCCACACCGGGCGAGGAGTTAGGTACAAGGAGATGGCCCACTATTGGCTAAAGTTGTGGCCCGATACGAGAGATTGACGCGGGCAGTTCAGCCCAGCTCGATCCGCACCGTAGGCACCCGAGGCGTATAGTTTGAGACTACGGGATTTCCTTAGTCAGAGCCCGCGAGTTTTACGGTCGAGGCCGGAGGATGATCCGCAGGAGTTCATCCGTCGCCTACAGAGAATCATGAGGGTGATCAAGGCCTCGAGACAGTCTGTGACTTTGTTCGCATCGGCGCGTGATACCGCAATCGATTGGTTTGATTCACGGGAGTTATCCCGGGAGAGCACGCGCCCCGCCTACTGGGATGAGTTCTCGAGGCTTTCCTCACTCACTTCTTGCCTCCACGGATGGCGAGGGCGCGGCCGATAGATTTTTACCATCGAGGCGCAGAGGACGACCGTCGTGGAGTACAATGTCGAGTTTGATTCATTGGCTCGTTATGTCCCAAAGATTGGTAGCAGATATGGAGGATAGGTGCACCGCTATGTCACCGGCTAGACGACTATATGGCGAGTCATGTGCGGTGTTTTCCACCGGTATGGACATTACCCGTGACGCAGCTCACACCCTGATGCGGCGAGCGCAGAGGTCGACGAGTGACAGACAGCAGGTTAAGGCCGTGACGCGAGGGTCTTCCGTGGTTATCGTGGTGGCGGCCTCGCCAAGAATCCTAGATTCGCGACCGCAGCCACCGTGAGCACTCCCGCACCATCCTCAAAGACACCCAGAGTTTTCGAGGGCGCATCAGGCCTGTGGCTTCAGACGCCCGTAGTAGCAGAGATCGCCGACGGACCACCCCCAGTGGCCGATGCGCAGATCCCATTACGGAAGTGTGGTACTATTTTTGGAGCTTGTTACGCCAGGCCGCAGGTCACTTTGCGGACTGTCCCGACCGGGGCAGCGTGGTAGGCTCACCTTCGTTCGCTGCCGCTTCATCATCTCCTACGCTATCGCCTGAGGCGTGGTACTCGTGGGTCACAGGTCGCGCAGAGGTCGTGGCTCGTCTCGCCTAGCGGTCCTCGAACCGCATTTATGCTTTGTCCACCGACAGATCGTGAGGCCTCACCGATGTCGCCACAGTACCTTATCGGTTCGGGTTTGATGTGTATGCCTTGATAGATCCGGTTCTACTGTCCCTATATATCTCCCTTGTTGCTAGTAGGATAGGGATAGAGCCCGAGTCCATAGACCATTTCGAGGTAGCTACGCCATGGGTGATTCTGGTAGCTCGGCGGGTATATAGAGCTTGTCCTGTGACTATTTACACCGCTTGACCCTAGCCGACTTGATAGAGTTAGAGATGATTGACTTCGACGTGATCATGGGGATGGATTGGCTAGCTTGCTACGCCAATGTAGACCGCAGAGAGAGTACGGTTCAGCTTTCGGCGAGCCGGTTGTTGAGTGGGAGGAGCACCAGACGCCGGTGGTAGGTTTATTTCCTACCTCAAGGCTAGGAAGATGGTGCACGCGGTATATCTACCATCTCGTTCGGGTGTTTGATATCGAGGTTGCAGTGCGATTTTCGCCACCCCAGAGTCGAGAGTTCCCGCACGTGTTTCCTGCACGACTCCGCATCCTCCCGAGAGGAGATTGAGTTTGCATAGACATATTGCGGACACTCGCCTATTTCCATTCCGCCATACGAATGGCACCGCCGAGTTGAGAGAGTCAAGGACCACCGAGAGATTTCTTCGAGAAGGGTTTTATCGACCTAGTGTTTCTCCCGGGGGCGCCAGATTGTTCGTGAAAAAGAAGGGACGGACGCGCACGTGTTGACTACTGCACGGTGAACAAGGTGACCATTAAGAACAGATATACCCTTCCTGTGATTGATGATTTGTTCGACCGGTTGCATAGGTGCGAGATGTTTCTCCAAGATTGATCCGCGATCGCTATCATCAGTAGTCGAGAGGTGGATGTCCCTAGATCGCATTCGACCCGCAGACGCATTATGAGTTCAGTGGTCATGTCTTTTGGGTTGACCAATGCTCGGCGGTATTCATGGATTTGATGAACCGAGTGTTCAAACCATTTTTGGACACGCTTGTGATAGTGTTCATTGATGATATCTTGGTTTATTCTCGCCAGAGCGAGTACGCGAGCATTTGAGTGTCTTGGCCGACAGCTTCTCCAGACCAGCAGTACGCCAAGTTTTCCAAATGTGAGTTTTGGTTGACTTGATGGCGTTTCTTGGGCATATTGTCGGGCCGATGGCATTCGAGTGATACGCCAAGATCGAGGCGATCAGACTTGCCTAGACCTACTACTCCGGCTGAGGTTCGCAGCTCGGGCCTTGCAAGATATTATCGGCGTTCGTAGAGAAGTTTGCTTTATCTTCGCACCATTGACTAGGCCGACTCGTAAGGCGCCAAGTTTCGCCGATCGATGTGGCGTGGTTTCGATTCGGAAGAGAGACCGACGACCGCTTCTTTACTCTTCCGCAGGTCCAGATGGTTATGTCGTGTATTGTGACGTCACGCATCGGGTTGGGATGTGTGTTGATGCAGCATGGCGGGGTTATAGCATATGCATCCCGACATCCAAGAAACACGAGAACTACCCCACCCATGATTTGGAGTCGCACCGTGATTCACGCCAAGATCCGAGGCACTATTTGTATGGGGTTCACGTGGATATTTATACAGACCACAAGAGCCTCCAGTATATCTTCAGCCAGAGGGAGCTGAACTTACTGTTATACCCCGTATTTCCAGAGTATGTACGCGGGGGACGTACGTAGAAATTTTCGAACTTCTTTAGGCTTGGCCGAATTCTTTTTGTGCACAACACCCGGTTAGAGTCGTTTTTCGACGAAACGCTTTCACTCTTTCGTAGGGGACTTTCCGGCTATGTCATTTATAATTTTTACGGATTTTTCCGAGAGACGAAACATTTTCGACCAACAAGAGGGCGACACTAGTCACCCTCTAATCGTGAAGGTGGACGGACGAAAGTGGGAGGGTTGGCACGTTTTTGTTGAATTATTTTTGGTCAAGGAGTTGGTAGGATATTTTGGGTAGATGGATAAGGTTGCACATGTCTTAATCTTGACCTTACACTTGCCTAACACTGATGGATCTTGCCATTGGTTGGCCTTCACTTGACCTATAAATACCCCCTTAGTTGATGAACTTTCTTCATCCAAAACTTGAGCAATCTAGCTAAGTCTCAAAATACTCCCTCTCCCTTAAAGCTTTCGTGCACCACACCCCTCTCCCCCCCCCTCTTGAAGGCCCTCGGCCGAGCCCCCCCCTTGCCTAGTGGCTCTAGCCGAGAGCACCCCCCCCTAGCCTAGTTGTGCTAGTCACAATACTTCCCCCCCTGGGTAGACATGTATTGTACACGGATCGTGATAATGCCCTAAATACTTTAGCGAAATACCTGGTAGTACTTTCCAAAGTACCTTTATACGAAGCCCGGAAAATACTATTATACTTTCCTTTAGCCACTAAACGAAACCCTAAGGAAAAATCTTCACCCGTAGTTGAAGTATTAAGTAGAAGTTGTGTAGACACTTCTAAGGGTTTCTTGGAGCGTTTGGGAGCGCACTGAGTAGAGCTAAACCTTGTTCAGAACGACATATAAACTCGGATAATTTTGGGCTTATCGAGGTAAACATTCTTGACATTCTGTTGTAATTGGAAATTACATGTTGTTGGAATATATAGTTGAAGTATACTATATATAGAATGAACATTATAATCGTGCGGCAATGTCTTTTGACTTAAGCTCGAATAATACTTACGCAATGTCTTGCGACTTAAGCCCGAATTTAAAGAAGAGAACTGAATCGTAATTACATAGGGTGTATCAGACATGAGACTTGTGTAGCATTACTATATTGTAGAATTGTACGCCCGGTTAGGCGTGTTAACCCCTCGGTTGGCTTGGTAGCCGCCTCGATAGAGGAGATTTACGCTGCCATGTGTGGGAGGTGCCGCCAATTTTCTCAGAATATTCTACGCCGGGATCTAAAGATATTAATAGGCGCCAGTGGCCTCTATAGGTTGTAGTACTACGTGTGAGTGATCCGCTGATCGAGAGTGTCGCCACGGTTTGAGGTACTTGGAGCGCTTTTGCTATTAGTCGATAATCGCCGCGAGGTATGTGGACCTCTTCCTATCTCTCTAGCATGATATGTGTGAACTATGTAGTACGGTAGACGCATACGTGCTAAATGTATTTGATTGATTTAAAACATAAAGTGTTATAACGACTTTATGGGAAGTTGGTTATAATAGCTTTATGTGGATAAGCACATACTTTGTGGTTTTTAAAAGGTAATCGATTTGAATAATAACCGCTTGATATGTGTTAATAAAGAACTTAAAGCATTTCAAAAGATTTATGAATCGCTTTGAAAGAATGAGTATTACTTGGTTTTGAAAGCTTAAGAGTTATACTAGCTTTATGGGAAGTTAGGTATAACGGCTTAAGAATGTTTTATCGATTTGAAATCGAATGTATCGACAAACCACCGCGGCGTTAATAAAAGGAAAATGTATTGACTAAAGAAGTATTATTAAAACCAAGAGAAACCTCCATCCGCATGAAGCTAAGATGAGACAAAATGATATTATATTTCCTAGATCATGGCCGCTTAATAAGATTGATTATAAACAAGAATAACCTACTCACTTATAAGACATAGGTTTCTCAAAACGCTTAAAGGAGAATTATGTTTTAAAGGATTTAAAACTATGAACTACTAAACCTTTTTCTAAAATGAGAAACTTGAGCATTCAAATTAGGCAAACTTGAACGCTTGGAAAATAAGGTTGTCACTTGATTTTACAAAGGAAAGCATTTTGGTTTACTTAACAATGTTAGTCACTCAATTTTATACTACGTATCGGGTGACCTTTGTAAAAGAAATGGATCTTAAAAGGAATTTAACGGACGTAGTACTTTAAGGTTAAAAATCCGACTTTGACTTAAAATGAAAGTACCTTGAGTCGTGTGTAACTTGCTTATACTTGTTGTTATGAAACTTGACCATGTTACGTGTGATAGCCTTGTTGTGCAAGTATCGTGTTCTACTCGACTACCGGCTCATCCGGAATGTATTTCACTTGAGGACCGGTTCATCCGGAATGTATTTCACTTGAGGACCGGTTCATCCGAATGTATTTCACTTGAGGACCGGTTCATCCGAGAATGTATTTCACTTGATTACGGTTCATCCGAATGTATTTCACTTGATGACCGGTTCATCCGAATGTATTTCACTTGACTACGGCTCATCCGGAATGTATTCCATCGACTACGGCCATGGGATGAACCGAATGTATTCCACCCTTTTCTATATTGGGTCCATAAGATGGGCCGAGACTCGTTATACGATTTGTACCTAGATCGCCAAGAGGAAGGAGTTCCACGTACGAGGGATGACTTTTAGGCGTGAGTCCTCGACTTGACATGATCGCTTTATGTTGTGGAATCGTAGTTTGGTTATCATACATGTCTCCCGCTTTATAGACTATTATGATTTCATTTACGATTTTACGCTTTCACATACTTGGTACTGCCAGATCGACTCTCCTTCGGGGCTGCGTCACGCCGCAGTAAAAGGTACATCGATCGCCGATCCCCGCTTATAGGATCACATTCCAAATGGTTGGAAGCCCTGCCTTCTGAGGCTTATCTTTTGCATGTTACCCCAGTGCAGAGATTCGTATACATTCGTGGTATGGCGGCCCCGTCCCGCCATAGCCGTTGTAAATCTTAGAGGTCTCAGAGTAATCGCACAAGTGTGGTTTGTAAAAAGATAACTGCTCGTATTTATGTATATATGATGAAGGCAAATCGCTTGTTGGCCTGCTTATTTATCCTTTCTTAATTCATGTTCATGTTTTTATTTCCGCTGATTTTCTCGATGTTGTATCACTAGGGTGCCCGGTAGGCACGACCACTGCCCGGTTCGGTCGTGACAAAAGTGGTATCGAGCGCTTAGTCCTCTGAAAGTGTCTACGCACCGTGTCTAGTAGAGTCTTGATTATCGGTGTGTTGTGCACCACATCTATAATCGTGAGGTCGCAGGACATTTAGGATTGGTTTCCATCCTTCTCATTCCGAGATCGTGCCTTAGAGTGTGTGATAAATCGGACCCTCCGACGTATTCCTTTCCTTTACCGCTATGCCTCCGCGTAAGGCAACCTGTGCCCGATGGGCAAGGCAATGAGGAGTTAGTGAGATACAGAGGAGCACGAGGCGCAGCCCTGGCCAAGACTGAGACAAGATTCGACGGCGGGAGCCATGACGCCACAAGACCAAAGAGAGTTTAGAGGCGCAGCAGGCTGCCGAGACTACAAGACTGAGCCTCCGCCCCACACCGGAGCCGATGAGACGGGGTACAAGGAGATGGCGCCATCGCCGTGGTCGTGGCCGATATGAGGATAGGTCGACGCAGCAGCTTCCACTCGTAGCACCCGTAGTACACCCCGAGCGCATGGTTTGAGGCTACGTGACTTCGAGTCAGAGCCTCCGGTGTTCTATGGATCGAGAGCCGAGGACGACCGTGGGAGTTTATCCGAGCCTACAATGGATCATGAGAGTGATCGAGCCTCGCAGGCGCAGTCGGTGGTATTGGGTTCGCATCACCGCGTGATACCGTAGTTGATCGGTTTGATTCGCGAGTCGCCCCGGAAGAGCATGCACTTCCAGCATTGGGGACGAGTTCTCGAGGCATTTCTTGCACATTTCTTGCCTCCACAGATGAGCGAGGGCTCGGCCGGCGATTTTTGACATTGGCGAGGCAGACGGCCAGAGAGTACAATGTGGAGTTCGACTCATTAGCTCGGTATGTTCCTCAGAGTAGCAGATATGGAGGACAGAGTACACCGCCACGCCACCGGCCGACGATTACTTGGCAGAGGCTTGTACGGTGTAGCTCTTCACCGCATAGACATTGCCCGCATGCAAGCTCATGCACTAGCGAGGCACGGAGAGGTCGACGGAATGACCGAGATCGCAGAAGAGGCCGAGCAGCAGGTCCTTTGGTAACTTTCGAGGCGACCGCCAAAGAAGTTAGCCTAGTTATGTACCTCCGCCAAGACAGAGTGGTCCTCCTCGCCTTCGGACGCTCAGGTATTCGAGCCGGTCGAGCTCCAGTGGCTTCGGTTCACTGTGTATACGTGAGTGCTAGCCAATGGATTCATGTCCCTCAGCCACACGATGTGGCAAACATCATCCCGGAATGTCGTTTTATCGGTGCTTGTTTCACTGCGCCGTCGGGGCCATGTGACGAGAGATTGTGCTTATAGGAGAGGTACCGCAGCTGGCGCAGCCTCACCGGATCGAAGGTGTTCATCGCTTTCTATGCATACACTGGCAGGCGCATTATGATTAGAGTGAGCGGTAGCTTCGTATATCCTTAACCATCTAGAGGCTTGTATGTTTTGATGTTATGTTAATGTGTTAAGTGTTATGTTCGGATAGCTTTGTGCTAAAATGTGATTTAGAACCCGTTGGAGAAAAAGGGTAAGCACTGGGGTGAGAAAATGATGAACCTTAGAATATTACAGCTTGAGACCTTAGATGTAAGCGCCGCTTGAGTACAAGATTTTGCGAGTGATCCTTGTCAGAGTGCATTTTATGCCTAGAATGTATTGTGTGATAAGTCCCTGGGTTGGGTAAATGAAAGCGGTATCTTTCATGATGTGATTTAGCAAGGTTGTTCCGGATCGAGAAACGAGAGTCGGCGGATGCAGAGGCTCGGCCGAGGACGTGTTGCGTGTCAACCCGTGAGTCCGAATGAGCTGGGTCGGCTCGGGTGGTCCCGCCAGCGTAGGCCACGAGGGTGCTAGGCCCAAGTTTAGATGACCATCGTATGAGTTCGTGGATATGTTCGACTGGCGGTCGTGAAGGCCGGAAGTGGCCTTAAGGAAGATTGAGGCTAGTAAGATAACCAAGTTGGAGGTGGTGACTCCAAGGTTTGGAGAACTGAAGCGATAACTGAAGTGTGGTACGTATACTGGAAGAGTTCAAGAGTTCGAGAAGAGTACGACGAGTAAGGGTAGAGGTGAGCATGTATTGCGAGCATAGATATGATCATTTCTTGTAAAGGGAGAAGGTGCGAAGGATGTATATTTTAGACCTCGTGAATCGTGACGCATCAAGACCATTTGTTGGGTCGCCGGAGTGACACTAGAACCTCGCGACAAAGTGACAAAAGTTTGTGATGTTAGAGGTGTTTCCCTCGTGGACTTGGATATAAGTATTTGCGTGCATGTGTTGGTTCGTGGCCAGTTGTGGCGTTGGCAACCTATTAGAAGAACTTTATCGTTATTCGTCTTGAGAAGGAACATTCGGGACGAATGTTTCTAAGGAGGGGAGAATGTTATACCCCGTATTTCCAGTATGTACGTGGGGACGACGTAGAAATTTTCGAACTTCTTTAGGCTTCGAATTCTTTTGTGCACAACACCCTGTTAGAGTCGTTTTTCGACTAAACGTTTTCACTTTCGTAGGGAATTTCCGCTATGTCATTTATAATTTTATGATTTTTCCGAGAGACGAAACATTTTGGACCAACAAGAGGCGACACTTGTCACCCTCTAATTGGTGAAGGTGGACGGACGAAAGTGGGAGGGTTGGCACGCTTTTGTTGCATTATTTTTGGTCAAGGAGTTGGTAGGATATTTTGGGTAGATGGATAAGGTTGCACACGGCTTAATCTTGACCTTACACTTGCCTAACACTTGGATGGATCTTGGCCATTGGTTGGCCTTCACTTGACCTATAAATACCCCTTAGTTGATGAACTTTCTTCATCCAAAACTTGAGCAATCTAGCTAAGTCTCAAAATACTCCCTCTCCTGAAGCTTCGCCCACCACACCCCTCTCCCCTCTCAAGGCCCTACGAGCCCCTCGCCTGGCTCTGGCCGAGAGCAACCCCTAGCCTAGTTGTGCTAGTCAAAATACTACCCCCGGTAGAAATGTATTCTACAAGTATCGTTATAATGCCCAAAATACTTTAGCCAAATACCTTGTAGTACTTTCCAAAGTACCCTTTATACGGCCCTAAAATACTATTATACTTTCCTTTAGCCACTAAACGAAACCCTAAGGAAAAATCTTCACCCGTAGTTGAAGTATTAAGTAGAAGTTGTGTAGACACTTCTAAGGGTTTCTTGGAGCGCTTTGGGAGCGCACTGAGTAGGAGCTAAACCTTGTTCAGAACGACATATAAACTCGGATAATTTTGGGCTTATCGAGGTAAACATTCTTGACCTTCATTGTAATTGGAAATTACATGTTGTTGGAATATATAGTTGAAGTATACTATATATAGAATCAACATTATAATCGTGGCAATGTCTTTTGACTTAAGCTCGAATAATACTTACGGCAATGTCTTGCGACTTAAGCCTGAATTTAAAGAAGAGAACTGAACTGTAATTACATAGGACTGTATTATAGTAGACTTGTGTAGCATTACTATATTGTAGAATTGTACGCGTCCGGTTAGACGTGTTAACCCCCCTGGTTGGCTTGGTCAAGCCTACCGATAGAGAGAGAGATTTACGCTGTCATGTGTGGAGTCGCTTGCGAATTTTCTCAGAGAATATTCTACGTCGGGATCTAAAGATATTAATAGGCGCTTTGTGGCCTCTATAGGTTGTAGTACTACGTGTGGAGTGATCCGCTGATCGGAGTGTCGCCGACGGTTTGAGGTACTGAGCGTTTGCTATTAGTCGATAATCGTCGCGAGGTATGTGGACCTCTTCCTATCTCTCTAGCATGATATGTGTGAACTATGTAGTACGGTGACGCATACGTGCTAAATGTATTTGATTGATTTAAAACATAAAGTGTTATAACGGCTTTATGGGAAGTTGGTTATAATAGCTTTATGTGGATAAGCACATACTTTGTGGTTTTTAAAAGGTAAATCGATTTGAATAATAAGCGCTTGATATGTGTTAATAAAGAACATAAAGCATTTCAAAAGATTAATGAATCGTTTTGAAAGAATTAGTATTACTTGGGTTTTGAAAGCTAAATAGTTATACTAGCTTTATGGAAATTAGGTATAACGGCTTAAGAATGTTTTATCTTGATTTGAAATCGAATGTATCGACAAACCAACGCAGCGTTAATAAAAGGAAAATGTATTGACTAAAGAAGTATTATTAAAACCAGAGAAACCTCCATCCGCATAGAAGCTAAGATGAGACAAAATGATATTACATTTCCTAGATCATGGTTGCTTAATAAGTTTGTTTTTAAACAAGAATAACCTACTGCCTTATAAGACATAGTTTTCTCAAAACGTTTAAAGTATACTTATGTTTTAAAGGATTTATAACTATGAACTACTAAACCTTTTTCTAAAATGAGAAACTTGAGCATTGAAATTAGGCAAACTTGAACGTTTGGAAAATAAGGTTGTCACTTGATTTTACAAAGGAAAGCATTTTGGTTTACTTAACAATGTTAGTCACTCAATTTTATACTACGGTATCGGGTGACCTTTGTAAAAGAAATGGATCTTAAAAGGAATTTAACGACGTAGTACTTTAAGGTTAAAAATCCGACTTTGACTTAAAATGAAAGTACTTGAGTCGTGTGTAACTTGCTTATACTTGTTGTTATGAAACTTGACCATGTTACGTGTGATAGCCTTGTTGTGCAAGCATCGTGTTCTACTCGACTACCGGTTCATCCGGAATGTATTTCACTTGAGGACCGGTTCATCCGGAATGTATTTCACTTGAGGACCGTTCATCCGAATGTATTTCACTTGAGGACCGGTTCATCCGAGAATGTATTTCACTTGATTACGTGTTCATCCGGGAATGTATTTCACTTGATGACCGGTTCATCCGGGAATGTATTTCACTTGACTACCGGTTCATCCGAATGTATTCCACTCGACTCTGGCCATGGGATGAACCGAATGTATTCCACCCTTTTCTATATTGGGTCCATAAGATGGGCCGAGACACGTTATACGATTTGTACCTAGATCACGGCGGTGAGGAAGGAGTTCCACGGCATGAGGATGACTTTAGGGCGTGAGTCACGACTTGACACGATCGCTCTTATGTTGTGAATCGTAGTTTGGTTATCATACATGTCTCCCGCTTTATAGACTATTATGATTTCATTCTGATTTTTCGATTTCACATACTTGGTACTGTTATCGACCTTCGGGGCCGCGTCACGCCGCAGTAAAAGGTACATCGATCCGCCGATCCCCGCTTATAGATCACATTCAGCGTGTTGGGAAGCCCGTTCCTTCAGAGGCTTATCTTTTGGTATGTTACCCGAGTGCAGAGATTCGTATACATTCGAGGGTATGGCGGCCCCGTCCGTCATACCGTTGTAAATCTTAAGGTCTGAGTAATCGTTGTGGCGTGGTTTGTAAAAAGATAAGCTCGTCGTATTTATGTATATATGATGAAGGCAAGCTTTGGTTGGCCTGTTTATTTATCCTTTCTCTTAATTCATGTTCATGTTTTTATTTCCGCTGATTTTCTCTGATGTTGTATCACTAGGGTGCCCGGGGTAAGGCACCAGTCACGGGCCCGGGTTCGGGTCGTGACACTTACGACAGAGACGGTGGTTAGAGTTGCTTAAGGATTACGATGTTGATATCCTGTACCACCCGGGAAGGCGATGTTGTGGCGATGCTCTTAGTCGTAGGTCGATGGGAGCCTATCGATGTGCGGCTAGAGAGAGGGACATGGTTCGTGATTTGCATCGATTAGCGAGCCTTGGTGTCCGTTTGATTGATTCCGATAGCGGTGGGGTTAGAGTTCGTGAGGTTGCCGAGTCTTCCATCGTCCGGCGAGGTGAAGAGGCAGCTCGAGGATCCAGCTTTGATTCGATATCGTGATACTGACTCTTCGTGAGGCGCGGTCCTTTGAGGTAGCACTGGGTGCTAAGGTTTGAGGCGCATCGTGTTCGGATGTTTGAGACTTGGCGGCAGTTCTTGGGAAGCACACAGCGGCGTTACTCTATCCATCCGAGTCGACCAAGATGTACCACGACCTTAGATCCGTGTATTGGTGGGATGGCTTGAAGAGGACGTTGCGAGTTCGTAGCTCGGTGCGTGTTGTCGCAGTGAAGGTAGAGCACGGAGGCACGGTGGTTTGTTACGACGATTGAGATCCCGACCGGAAGTGGGAGGTAATCAACATGGACTTCATCACGGGTTACCTCGCACTCGAGGAGACATGATTCTATATGGGTTATCGTCGACGGTCGACGAAATCAGCCCACTTTCTTCCCGTCGGGGCGACCTTTTCACCGAGGATTATGCGACTTTACGTCCGAGAGATCGTCGATCGCATGGAGTCCCTACCGATCATATCGCATGCAGGAGCCCGATTTACGCTAACTTAGAGGTCCTTCCGAGGGGTTTAGGACGCAGTGAGCACGAGTAATCGCATTTCATCCACGCAGACGGACAGCAGAGCGCACTATCCGGACTCTTGAGATATCTGCGAGCCCGTGTTATTGACTTCGATGGTAGTTGGGAGGATCATTTGCCTCTAGTTGAGTTCGCGTATAATAATAGCTACCACTCGGATTCGGATGGCGCCTTATGAGGCCTTGTATGGGAGGAAGTGCGGATCGCCTAGGTTGGTTCGATGTGGGCGAGTGCGGCTAGTGGGACCAGATTTGGTACAGCAGGAAGAGGATAAGGTTAAGCTTATCCGAGAGCTGCTATCGACTGAGTCGGCATGTAAGTCGATGCAGATCATCGTCGTCGGCATCTTGAGTTCGAGGTTCATGATTGGGTTTTCCTAAAAGTGTCACCCATGGCGGTGTGATGAGATTCGGGAAGAAGGAAACTTCACCAGGTACATCGGGCGTTTCATTGTCCGCAGGGTAGGCAAGGTTGCCTACGAGTTGATCTGCCATCCGATCCGAGGCGGTGCATCCGGTTTCATGTTTCTATCTTTGAGGAGATGTATCGGGATCCATCTAGGTACACCGATTGACGATGTCCAGTGACCAGGGGTTATCGTATGAGGAGATTCCCAGCGATAGTCGATCGTCGAGTTAGGCGTCTGCGACGAAGGGCGTGGCTTCCGTCAAAGTCTTGTGGCGAACGAGCTCGAGAGGAGATGGCGTGGGAAGCCGGCGAGAGGACATGAGGCGAAGTATCTCACCTATTCCCCACACCTCCAGGTAATTCACTTTCCTACTTGTAAATTTCCATTATCATTTATGCCTAAGTGTTGTTCTGTGGCCGTGTGTGGCTTTTGCAACTATTTAAGTTATGAAGAATCTTATCGTTAACTGTCTTGGGAAGGAACATTCGGGACGAATGTTTCTAAGTGGGGGAGAATGTTATACCGTATTTCGGAGTATGCACGTAAGGAATACGTACAAAAGTTTAGCCTTAAAGATTAGGCCAAGTTCGAAATTGTGCACAACTCGCTTAAAGAATCGTTTTCCGACGAAACGTTTCCACAGCTTTCGTAGGATAAATTCCGGCTATGCCATTTCTAATTTTTGCGGATTTTTCCGAGAGACGAAACATTTTGGACCAACGAGGGCGACACTGGCACCCTCCCGTTGATGGACTTGAATCGTCCATTGGACGAAAATGGAGAGGTTGGGCACGTTTTTTGTGCCTTGCACAAAGTCAAGGAGTTGGTAGGATATTTGTGTTTAGTTAATCCTCACCCTACACTTGCCTTGCACTTGTCTTCATCTTGGCCATTGGTTGGCCAAGGCTTGAGCTATAAATACCCCCCTTTAGATGAAGAATTCTTCATCCACAAAGTTATCTTCCAAGTCTAAAAATCCTCTCCTCTCCTCGAGCCATTTCGTCCCAAACACCTTTCCTCCCCCTTTGAGTAGTTGCCCGAGGCTTCCTCCCCCCCTAGCCTAGCCAAAACCTACCCCCCTCCCTTGGTAGAAAAGTTGCCTTCTTGTATTGTTATAATGCCCAAAATACCCTAGCCCAAATACCTTAGTACTTAGTAGAAGTTGTGAAGAACTTCTAAGGTTTCCTGAGCATACAACTTGGAGCAAAACCTTGCTCAGCGACTTTTCTAGGATATTATTGGGCTTACCGAGGTAACTAATCCTAACCCTCTTTTGAATTAGAGAATACATCTTGTAGTAGTATAAGGATAAGTATTAAATACTTAGAAGAATATTGCAGAATAGAATTGAATTATCACAGTAGAAGGGTTTAAAAGAAGAATAATCAAATCAGACTTACATAGAATGTTTTCAAAGATGAACTTATATAGCTCACCGGGTAGGTAAGTTCTGCACGAATTTCCGTATAATTGTGAACCCTCTGTTTATAATGACCTTCAGAGTATTCTTTGATAGATATCCGTGACTATTATAGGTGACTCTCTGCGACATATTCAACTTGGCGGTGGTTTTCGAGAAGGTATGTGATTCTTCCTAAAGCATGATATTTTACAATATATATAGTACGGTAGACGTACATGTGTTAACTGAATAATAACTACGGCAATGCCTCACGGCTTAAGCCTGAATAATAAAGATCTGAAAGCATTTCATAAGAATACTGAATCATTTTTAACAGAAAAGAACTAACTGGTTTTTAAAACAGAAGCTTAAGAGTTATACTAGCTTTATGGGAAGTTAAGTATAACCACTTAAGATTGATAAAAGAAACAAGTTTGCCTATGTGTTTATAACAGACTTATGTTGAATTGTGAAAAGAATAATAAGATGGTTTGATAAGTAGACATGATATGATGCTATGTGTGTTAGTATCTTGTAACGTTTGTATAAGAGAGTATCCTTGTTGTGCTTATATTGTTTAAAGATAAGCTGTTATGTTAGTGTCTGTCACTCACCTCTTGAGATGATCACGGACTTAAGTCGCCTCCGTCGCGGTAGACTCGTGATGCAGGACCATGATTCGAGAATACCTCACGGGTCCAGGGGCCATGCGGAGCTACGAGAGTTCCGTGTTAGTATGCGGGGTTATGCCTCATGCGGTCTATGTGGCCATGCGACAACGAGTCGGGGCGATGCCGAGGAGTACCCTCGATGCGGGTTATACCTCATGCGGGCCCACGTGAGTGGCCTATGCGGACTCGGAGTCGAGATTAGGCTTGCAGAGTGATAATACGGCGAGTGGCCTGCCGAATCATTCGCGGCCTAGAAAAGACCTATTACGATTTACCTATTGTTGCTCTTGTTTGTGATGTGGCACTATGTGCGTTCCCTTGATTGCTTCATACATATTTGTAAACCGGTTTTAAAAGTGTTATGATTTCATTTAAGTACTTTGATTTCACATACTTAGTACTGTTATGCGACCTCCCCGGGTTTGCGTTCATGCCGCAGGTAAGGGCAAGCAGGTGCTAGATCCACATTCTTAGGATCTCTACGTTGGTGTCGGGAGCTCCATCTTCTCCGGAGGCTCTACTTTTTGGTATGATCTCCCTGTTGTAGATAGTTTTGTCTGATCGAGGTATGTGGCCTGTCCCGCCATAGTTGTATATTTCCTTAGAGGTCTGTAGTCATGTTGTACAGTGTCGGATGTAACTGCTAAACCTTGTTTATATATATATGCCGAAAGGCGACGTTTGTTCACATAAACTGTGTCTCATTTTATAAACTGTTTCATGTCTTATATTTCCGCTGATTACTCTGATGTATGACTACTTGGGTGCCTTGAAGGCACGATTCACGCCCCGAATGGGTCGCGATTCCGCCAAACCGTCCACTTGAGGGTGACAAGTGTCACCCTCTCGTTGGTCCAAAATATTTCATCTCTCGGAAAAATCCGCAAAAATAATAAATGACATAGCCGTATTTTTCCCTTCGCAAAGTTTGGAAAACGTTTCGTCGGAAAATGATTCTTTTCGTGTGTTGTGCACAAAATTTCGTCCTTGCCTAATGTCACGACCCGAACCCGGGCCCGTGACTGGTGCCTTACCACGGGCACCCTAGTGATACAACATCAGAGAAAAACCAGCGGAAATAAAAACTTAAACATACAATTAGATATGGATCAAGATAAAAGAGAAATAGGCCAACCAAAACGGTTGCCTTTCTGTATATATATATATATATCGACATTAGAACAGTTACAATCCTTACAACCCTGCCCACAACAGTGCTACAGACCTCTAAGATTTTTACAACAACTATGACGGGACAGGGCCCCGCCATACCCCTGAATGTACAAGAACCTACAGACTAGGGTAACATACCAAAAGATAAGCCTCCGAAGGAACAGAGCTTCCCAATACGCTGAAATGTGATCCTATAAGCGGGGATCGACAGCCGATGTACCTCTACCTGCGGCTTGAATGCAGCCCCCCGAAGGAGGTCAGTACAACAGGTACCAAGTATGTGAAACTGAAAATACTGTAAATGAAATCATAATAGTCTATATAAAGCAGGAGACATGTATGATAACCAGACTACAGTACACAACATATAAACAGTCATATCAAGTCAGGGACTCACGCCCTCCAAATCATCACTCGTGCCCGTGGAATTCCTTCCTCACTGCCGACAGTCCATGATATAACAACACCAAGGAGTATATATGAACACCAGGTCCCACCTGTGTCATAAAACCCGTACGGGGCAAGTATAACTACCAGATCCGACCGTACCAATAATACTGTACAACCATATCATGAAGCTGACACGTGGCAAGTGCAATAGCCTCCACCAGCTCCACCTGCGCCACGTAGCTGACGGGGGAAAGTGAATCGGCTACGCACCAGATCACAACCGTAAGTCATGAAGCTCCATCCAAACACTGACTCGCGAAGCTGACACGTGGCAAGTGCACTAGCCTTCACCAGCTCCTCCCTGCGCCACGTAGCTGACGGGGGCAAGTGAATCGACTAAGCACCAGATCACAACAGTAAGTCACGATACTTCGCCGCGAAGCTGACACGTGGCAAGTGCAATAACCTATACCAGATCCACCTGCGTCACGTAGCTGACGGGGGCAAGTAAACAGGCTACGCACCCGATCACAACCGTAAGTCACGATACTTCGCCATAAATAACCATAATGGTCACATGTCGACAGAATCCATCATCGGTGTAGACATGCCCATGTAATGATAATAATGGAAGCATACCCGTGGAATCTTCCGTCACTGCCGGTACGTCCAAGTAAGTTCTCAACAAGTCAACCGACCCTCCATCGAGAGACGCGGTAGTATAGAAACACAACTTTTGCACAACAAAGGCTATCACAACAAGCATAGGCAAGTTACACAACAACAAGCATAGGAAAGTTACACAACAACAAGCATAGGCAAGTTATACACAACTCAAGGTGCTTTCATTTTATGTCAAAGTCCGGGTTCTAACCCTAAAGTACTACGTACGTTAACTTCCTTTTAAAGAGATCCATTCCTTTTATAAAAGTCACCCGATACCCGTAGTATAAAATTAGAGTGACTTACATTTTTAAGTAAACCAGAACACTTCCTTTTTCTCTAAAATCAAGTAACAACATTCTTTTCCTAAAGTTCCAGTTTGCCTAATTTCGATTACTCAAGTCTCTTTATTTTAGAAAAGTTTCATAGTTCAATGTCTTAATCTCTTTTAAAACAATTGAGTAACATATGCCATATGTGTGAGCAGTTTATTCTTGTTTATAACCATCTTATTAAGGCAGCCATGATCTAGAAAATGTAATATCATTTTGTCTCATCTTAGCTTCTATGCAGATGGAGGTTTCTACTGGTTTTAATAATACTTTATTAGTCATTACATTTTCCTTTATTAACGCTGCAGTGGTTTGTTCGACAGTCTCCCGTCAAATGGCCCTGTCGGCCGCAAGTATAGCAATCTCCCAAACCAGTACGACATTCCCCCCTATGGGCTTTACCACAACGGCCAAACTGAGATACGGGTGGCCTCATCCGGCGAGCACTTCTACTCCCCTGAAAATCTGAAACACAGGAGCCACGACCGCTCACGAATATTCCAAGCGTCGACGACGGTGGGGACCACTGCATCGGGCGGAGGCACATAATCGCTCGCTTCGAGGCGGTCCGCCTCGAAAGTCACCAAAGGACCGCTGCTCGCCCTTCGCCGATCTCGCCATTCCCGATCTCCGCTCACATCCAAGTGCATAAGCTGCATGCGGGCAATGTCCATGCGGTGAAGAGCTACACCGAACAACTCTCGCTAGGTAATCATCGAGCCTGTAACATATCGGTGCACTCGATCCTCCATACTAGCTACTAACGCGGACGTGCGGCCAATGAGTCGAACTCACATTGTACTCGAACCGCACGTCGCTCGCCGAACACCAAAAATCGTTTACCGAGCCCTCCTCATATGTGGAGACAAGAAATGTGCAAGAAATGCCCCTGAGAACTCGTCCCATATAGCTGGAAGTGCATTCTCTCCCCGGGACAGCTCCAACGAATCAAACCGCCGATCATGCGGTATCACGCGGCCGATGCGAACCTAGACCAGCGACTCGGTCTCCGATGCTTGATCACTCTCATGATCCGTCAGAATCGCCGGATGAACTCCTGCGGATCATCCTCGGGCCTCGACCCATAAAACTCGGCTACATGACTCGGGAAGTCCGTAGCCTCAAACTATCCGATCTAGGGTGAACCATCGGTGCTCTGGAAATCTGCGTCGGCTATCCTCGTGTTCGCCACAATCCTGGCTAGCAACTGTGCCATCTCCTTGTAACCCATATCCTCTCGCCTGCATCGTGGACCGAGGCTCAGTGTCTTGTGGTCTGTAGAGGCCGCCACGCCTCTACTCGCGACTCTCTGCTGCGTTCTTCAGGCCGGTTTGCTAGCGGAGGCATAACTGGTAAAAATGAAATACGTCAGAGGGGTCCAACTTATCACACAACTCTAAGGCACGATCTCAGAATGAGAAGAATGGAAACCAATCCTAAATGTCCTGCAGCCTCCTGATTATAGATGTGGTGCACAACACATCGATAATCAAGACTCTACTAGACACGGTCTGTAGACACTTTCCGAGGACTAACTGCTCTGATACCACTTTTGTCACGACCCGAACCCGGGCCCGTGACTGGTGCCTTACCCCGGGCACCCTAGTGATACAACATCAGAGAAAAACCAGCGGAAATAAAAACTTAAACATACAATTAGATATGGATCAAGATAAAAGAAAATAGGCCAACCAAAACGGTTGCCTTTCAGCATATATATATATATATCGACCTTTGAACAGTTACAATCCTTACAACCCTGACCTCTAAGATTTTTACAACAACTATGACGGGACAGGGCCCCGCCATACCCCTGAATGTACAAGAACCTACAGACTCAGGGTAACATACCAAAAGATAAGCCTCCGAAGGAACGGAGCTTCCCAATACGCTGAAATGTGATCCTATAAGCGGGGATCGACAGCCGATGTACCTCTACCTGCGGCATGAACGCAGCCCCCCGAAGGAGGTCAGTACAACAGGTACCAAGTATGTGAAACTGAAAATACTGTAAATGAAATCATAATAGTCTATATAAAGCAGGAGACATGTATGATAACCAGACTACAGTACACAAAATATAAATAGTCATATCAATTCAGGGACTCACGCCCTCCAAATCATCACTCGTGCCCGTGGAATTCCTTCCTCACCGTTATGCCTATGATATAACAACACCAAGGAGTATATATGAACACGAGTCCCACTGTGTCATAAAACCGTGACTGGGGCAAGTATAACTACGGATCCGACCGTACCAATATCTTTGTACAACCATATCATGGCCGACACGTGGCAAATGCAATAGCCTCCACCGGCTCTCCTGCGCCACGTAGGCGGACGGGGCAAGTGAATCGCCACGCGCGGATCACAACCGTAAGTCACGGCTCCATCCAAACACCGACTCGCTGAAGGCGACACGTGGCAAGTGCACTAGCCTCCACCAGATCCTCCCTGAGCCACGTAGCTAACGGTTGAAAGTGAATCGGCTAAGCAACAGATCACAACCGTAAGTCACGATACTTCGCCGCTAAGATGAAACATGGAAAGTGCAATAACATATACCAGATCCACTGCCACGTAGGCGGCGGGGCAAGTAAGCAGCTACGCACCGATCACAACCGTAAGTCACGATCTTCGCCATAAATAACCATAATGGTCACATGTCCACGAGAATCCATCATCGGTGTAGACATGCCCATGTAACGATAATAATGGAAGCATACGTGGAATCTTCCACATCGCGCCGACGTCCAAGTAAGTTCTCAACAAGTCAACCGACCCTCCATCGAGAGACGCGGTAGTATAGAAACACAACTTTTGCACAACAAAGGCTATCACAACAAGCATAGGCAAGTTACACAACAACAAGCATAGGAAAGTTACACAACAACAAGCATATGCAAGTTATACACAACTCAAGGTGCTTTCATTTTATGTCAAAGTCAGGTTCTAACCCTAAAGTACTACGTACGTTAACTTCCTTTTAAAGAGATCCATTCCTTTTATAAAAGTCACCCGATACCCGTAGTATAAAATTAGAGTGACTTACATTTTTAAGTAAACCAGAACACTTCCTTTTTCTCTAAAATCAAGTAACAACATTCTTTTCCTAAAGTTCCAGTTTGCCTAATTTCGATTACTCAAGTCTCTTTATTTTAGAAAAGTTTCATAGTTCAATGTCTTAATCTCTTTTAAAACAATTGAGTAACATATGCCATATGTGTGAGCAGTTTATTCTTGTTTATAACCATCTTATTAAGGCAGCCATGATCTAGAAAATGTAATATCATTTTGTCTCATCTTAGCTTCATGCGGATGGAGGTTTCTACCGGTTTTAATAATACTTTATTAGTCATTACATTTTCCTTTATTAACGCGATGGTTTGTTCGATACTTGTTCTCATTCCAAATCGAGAAACATTACCCTTTTACCTTCCTTAAGGCGTTATACCTAACTTCCCATAAAGCTAGTATAACTCTTAAGCTTTCAAAAACCAAATATTATTCTTCTTTCAAAAAATGATTCTTTTGAAATACTTCAAGTTCTTTATTATCACACATCAAGTCAGTTATAAGTCAAATCAGTTATCTTTTAAAAACCACAAAGCATTTTCTTGCCTACATAAAGTTGTTATAACCAGCTTCCCATAAAGCCGTTATAACACTTTATGTTTTAAACCAACAAATCGTTTAACACGTATCGTCACCGTACTACATAGTTATACACATATCATGCTAGAAAAGATAGGAAGAGGTTCACATACCTCGCGACGATTATCGACTAATAGCAAAACGCCCAAGTACCTCAAACCGTCGGCTACTCCTAAGCCAAGTAGATCACGCCACACGTAGTACTTGACCTATAAAGGCCACAAGGCGCCTATTATCATCTAGATCTCAACGTAGAATATTCTACGTAAAATTCGGCAAAGACCTCTCCCCGCAAATCACAGAAATCTCCTCCTTCATCGAGGCACGCTAACAGCCAACAACTCTGAGAGAGAGGGTTGTACATCTAATCCGGACGTGCACAATTCTACTTCACGAATGCTACACAAGTCCATCTGAATACGCATATGTATTTCTGATTCGATTCTCTTCTTTAAATTGGGCTTAAGTCAAAAGACATTGCCAAAACTATGTTCAGTTCTATATATAGTATACTTCAACTATATATTCCTACAACATGTAATTTCCAATTACAATAGAAGGACAGTAGTATTTACCTCGATAAGCCCAAAATTATCCAAGTTTAAATGTCGATCCTGAATAAGGTTTAGCTCCTACTCCGTGCGCTCCAACCCGCTCCAAACAACCCTTAGAAGTTCTACACAACTTCTACTTAACACTTCAACCGACTATGAAGATTTCCTTAGGGTTTCATTTTGTGACTGAAGGGAAGTATAATAGTATTTCTGGGCTTTTAGTATAGGTATAACCTTGGAATACTACAAGGTATATGGGCTAAGGTATTTAGGGTATTACAACAATACTTGGAGTATTTCTACCAAGGGGGTAGGCTCGTAGAGAGGCCTCTCTAAGGGGGAGGGGGAGAGGGCTTGGACGAGAGCTCTTACTAAGAGGGGGGAGGATTTTAACACTTAGAAAACATTTTGTGGATGAAGAAGTTCATCAACTAAGAGGGTATTTATAGGTCAAGCAATGGCCAACCAATGGCCAAGATGAAGACAAGTGTGGTGCAAGTGTAAGGCCAAGATTTATCCAAGTACACCTTATCCATCTACCACCAAAATATCCTACCAACTATTGACCAAACTTTAGGCACAAAAAACGTGCCAAGCTTGCCTTTGCCGTCCACTTTTGAGGGTGACACATGTCACCCTCCCGTTGGTCCAAAATATTTCATCTCTCGGGAAAATCCGCAAAAATAATAAATGACATAGCCGTATTTTTCCCTTCGCAAGTCTTGTAAAACGTTTCGTCGAAAAAGGATTCTTTTCGGTACTTGTGTACAAATTTCGAACCTTTCCAACCTTAAGGCTTAAATTTATATACGTACGCCCTCACGTACATACTCTGGAAATACGGGGTATAACATTCTCCCCTCCTTAGAAACATTCGTCCCGAATGTTCCTTCTCAAGACGGATAATGATAAAGTTCTTCTCTAACTTAAGCAAGTTGCCAATGCCACCCATGGCCACAAAATAACACACGCACAAATACTTGAATCCAGGCCAACGAGGAATCACCTCGACGATGCAAAACAGCACCAACTCTCGCTTCTGGTCCAAAGGATACTCCCTTCGCACATTCATTTCACAAAAACGATTACTCCCATCTTTCAGCACAAGCTCACTTCTTTCCTTTCTCGTCGTACCCTTCTCGAACCCTTCATAGTACACGTTCCACACTTCAGTTAACGCTTCTGTTGCCAAAACGTTGGAGTCACTACCTCCAAACTTGGTCATCTTACTAGCTTCACTTTCTTCTAAGGCCATTCCCGACCTTCACGAGCCGATTCTGGTCGAACGCACTCACGAATTCATACGATGGTCATCTAAACTTGGACCTAGCACCCTCGTGACCCTACCACCTGGCGGGACCACCTAGAGCTGACCCCACCTCGAAACAGGCCGCGGGTTGGCCTGCAACATGGCCCCAACCCGACCCACATAACGCATCAAGCTCTTGTTTCCCGATCCGGAACAATCTTACCTATACAAGTCATGAAAGCTACCACTTCCATTTTACACCACCCAAGGAATTTTCCCACAATTACTCCACGTATACTTACATTCTGACAAAGATCACCCGCAAAATCTTGTACTCAAGACGGCCTTACATCTAAGGTCTCAACTTTAATATTCTAAGGTTCATCATTTTCTCACCCCCAGGCTTACCCTCTTTCACTAACCAGGTTTCTAAATCACATTTTAGCACAAAACTATCCGAACATAACACTTAACACATCATCATAACATCAATACATACAAGACTCTAGAGGGTTAAGGATACCTGAAAATAGGCGGTTCAAAGGACCGCTAAAATTGGGAACTTCCACCGCGACCTCTGCCGTGGCCTGTCGGTGCATGAACATCCTGCCTAGCTATGGAAGGTGAAGAACCCGCAACTGATCTAGTAGTCTGTGCTATCCCACGATGCTACCACAGTCGGACGCTCTCAAATGGCCCTCGGCCGCAAGTATAGCAATCTCCCAAACCAAGACGACATTCCCCATGGGCTTTACCACAACGCCACACCGAGATACGGGTGGCCTCATCCGCGAGCACTTCTACTCCCCGAAAGTGCAAAACACAGGAGCCACGACCGCCATGAATATTCCAAACGTCCCGACGGCGGTGGGGACCACTGCATCGGCGGAGGCACATAATCGCTTTCTTCGAGGCGGTCCGCCTCGAAAGTCACCAAAGGACCGTTGTTCGCCTCTTCACTGATCTCGGTCATTCCGTCGATCTCTCCGCTCTCACATCCAAGTGCATAAGCTGCGTGCGGCAATGTCCATGCCTACCAAGAGCTACACGAACAACTTCGCTAGGTAATCATCGAGCCACAGAACATATCGGTGCACTCGATCCTCCATACTAGCTACTAACGCGGACGTCTGCCAATGAGTCGAACTCCACATTGTACTCCCGAACTGCACGCCGCTCGCCGCAACACCAAAAATCTGCCGGCGAGCCCTCCTCATCCGCGGAGGCAAGAAATGTGCAAGAAATGCCTCGAGAACTCGTCCCCATATACCGAAGTGCATTCTCTCGGGACGGCTCCCACGAATCAAACCGGTCCGATCGCGGTATCACGCAGCCGATGCGAACCTAGGACCACTGACTCGGTCTCCGATGCCTTGATCACTCTCATGATCCGCTGTAACTGTCGGATGAACTCCTGCGGATCATCCTCAGGCCTCGACCCATAAAACTCTGGCGGGCTACAACTCAGGAAGTCCCGTAGCCTCAAACTATCCGATCTAGGGTGAACCACTGGTGCTACTGGAACTGCTGCGTCCAGCCTATCCTCATGTCTGGCCACAATCCTGGCTAGCAACTGTGCCATCTCCTTGTAACCCATCTCCTCTGCCTGCATCGGTGGATGGAGGCTCAGTCTTGTGGTCTCGTAGAGGCCGCCACGCTCTACTCGCAGATCCTCACGCTTTGCCTTCTTCAGGCGGGTTGCCTTGCGCGGAGGCATAACTGGTAAAAACGAAATACGTCAGAGGGGTCCAACTTATCACACAGCTCTAAGGCACGATCTCAGAATGAGAAGAATGGAAACCAATCCTAAATGTCCTGCAGCCTCCTGATTATAGATGTGGTGCACAACACATCGATAATCAAGACTCTACTAGACACGGTCTGTAGACACTTTCCGAGGACTAATCGCTCGATACCACTTTTGTCACGACCAACCCGGGCAGTGGATCGTGCCTACCGCACCCTAGTGATACAACATTAGAGAAAAACCAACGGAAATAAAAACTTAAACATACAATTAGATATGGATCAAGATAAAAGAAAAATAGGCCAACCAAAACGGTTGCCTTTCTGTATATATATATATATATCGACATTAGAACAGTTACAATCCTTACAACCCTGCCCACAACAGTGCTACCGACCTCTAAGATTTTTACAACAACTATGACGGGACAGGGCCCCGCCATACCCCTGAATGTACAAGAACCTCTGCACTAGGGTAACATACCAAAAGATAAGCCTCAAGGAACGGAGCTTCCAATACGCTGAAATGTGATTCTATAAGCGGATCGGCGGTAGATGTACCTCTACTGCGGCATGAACGCAGCCGAAGGAGGTCAAGACAACAGTACCAAGTATGTGAAATCGAAAATCGTAAATGAAATCATAATAGTCTATATAAAGCGGAGACATGTATGATAACGGACTACAAGACACAACATATAAATAAATCATATCAAGTCGTGGACTCACGCCTCCAAATCATCACTCGTGCGTGGAATTCCTTCCTCACCGCAGCCTATGATATAACAACACCAAGGAGTATATGAACACCGTGTCCCACTGTGTCATAAAACCCGTGACGGCAAGTATAACTACCGATCCGACCATACCAATAATACTGTACAACCATATCACGAAGGCGACACGCGGCAAGTGCAATAGCCTCCACCGCCTCCTCCTGCGCCACGTGGGCGACGGGGCAAGTGAATCGCTACGCACCAGATCACAACCGTAAGTCACGGCTCCATCCAAACACCGACTCGCTGGCGACACGTGACAAGTGCACTAGCCTCCACCGCCTCCTCCCGCGCCACGTGGGCGACGGGGCAAGTGAATCGGCTAAGCACCAGATCACAACCGTAAGTCATGATACTTCGCCGCGAAGCTGACACGTGGCAAGTGCAATAACCTATACCAGATCCACCTGCGTCACGTAGCTGACGGGGGCAAGTAAATAGGCTACGCACCCGATCACAACCGTAAGTCACGATACTTCGCCATAAATAACCATAATGGTCACATGTCCACAGAATCCATCATCGGTGTAGACATGCCCATGTAACGATAATAATGGAAGCATACCCGTGGAATCTTCCGTCACTGCCGGTACGTCCAAGTAAGTTCTCAACAAGTCAACCGGCCCTCCATCGAGAGACGCGGTAGTATAGAAACACAACTTTTGCACAACAAAGGCTATCACAACAAGCATAGGCAAGTTACACAACAACAAGCATAGGCAAGTTACACAACAACAAGCATAGGCAAGTTATACACAACTCAAGGTGCTTTCATTTTATGTCAAAGTCCGGGTTCTAACCCTAAAGTACTACGTACGTTAACTTCCTTTTAAAGAGATCCATTCCTTTTATAAAAGTCACCCGATACCCGTAGTATAAAATTAGAGTGACTTACATTTTTAAGTAAACCAGAACACTTACTTTTTCTCTAAAATCAAGTAACAACATTCTTTTCCTAAAGTTCCAGTTTGCCTAATTTCGATTACTCAAGTCTCTTTATTTTAGAAAAGTTTCATAGTTCAATGTCTTAATCTCTTTTAAAACAATTGAGTAACATATGCCATATGTGTGAGCAGTTTATTCTTGTTTATAACCATCTTATTAAGGCAGCCATGATCTAGAAAATGTAATATCATTTTGTCTCATCTTAGCTTCATGCATGGAGGTTTCTACTGGTTTTAATAATACTTTATTAGTCATTACATTTTCCTTTATTAACGCTGCAGTGGTTTGTTCGATACTTGTTCTCATTCCCGAAATCAGTAAAACATTACCCCTTTTACCTTCCTTAAGACGTTATACCTAACTTCCCATAAAGCTAGTATAACTCTTAAGCTTTCAAAAACCAAATATTATTCTTCTTTCAAAAAATGATTCTTTTGAAATACTTCAAGTTCTTTATTATCACACATCAAGTCAGTTATAAGTCAAATCAGTTATATTTTAAAAACCACAAAGCATTTTCTTGCCTACATAAAGCTGTTATAACCAGCTTCCCATAAAGTCGTTATAACACTTTATGTTTTAAACCAAGCAAATACGTTTAACACATGTACGTCTACCGTACTACATAGTTATACACATATCATGCTAGAAAAGATAGGAAGAGGTTCACATACCTCGCGACGATTATCGACTAATAGCAAAACGCTCCAAGTACCTCAAACCGCCGTCTACTCCTTAAGCCAAGTAGATCACGCCACACGTAGTACTTCAACCTATAAAGGCCACAAGGCGCCTATTATCATCTAGATCTCAACGTAGAATATTCTACAGAAAATTCGAAGACCTCTCCCCGCAAATCACAGAAATCTCCTCTCTATCGAGGCTTAACATGCCAACAACTCCCGAGAGAGAGAGGTTGTACATCTAATCCGGACGTGCACAATTCTACTTCACAGTAATGCTACACAAGTCTCATCGTAATACGATCCTATGTAATTACAGATTCAGTTCTCTTCTTTAAATTGTGCTTAAGTCAAAAGACATTGCCGCAAAACTATGTTCAGTTCTATATATAGTATACTTCAACTATATATTCCTACAACATGTAATTTCCAATTACAATAGAAGGACAGTAGTATTTACCTCGATAAGCCCAAAATTATCCAAGTTTAAATGTCGATCCTGAGCAAGGTTTAGCTCCTACTCCGTGCGCTCCAACCCGCTCCAAACAACCCTTAGAAGTTCTACACAACTTCTACTTAACACTTCAACCGACTATGAAGATTTCCTTAGGGTTTCGTTTTGTGACTGAAGGGAAGTATAATAGTATTTCTGGGCTTTTAGTATAGGTATAACCTTGGAATACTACAAGGTATATGGGCTAAGGTATTTAGGGTATTACAACAATACTTGGAGAGTATTTCTACCAAGGGGGTAGGCTCGGCTAGAACCACTAGGCAAGGGGGTGGTAGGCTCGGCGAGGCCTCTAAGGGGAGGGGAGAGGGCTTGGACGAGAGCTCTTACTAAGAGGGGGGAGGATTTTAACACTTAGAAAACATTTTGTGGATGAAGAAGTTCATCAACTAAGAGGGTATTTATAGGTCAAGCAATGTCCAACCAATGGCCAAGATGAAGACAAGTGTGGTGCAAGTGTAAGGCCAAGATTTACCCAAGTACACCTTATCCATCTACCACCAAAATATCCTACCAACTATTGACCAAACTTTAGGCACAAAAAACGTGCCGAGCTTGCCTTTGCCGTCCACTTTTGAGGGTGACACATGTCACCCTCCCGTTGGTCCAAAATATTTCATCTCTCGGAAAAATCCGCAAAAATAATAAATGACATAGCCGTATTTTTCCCTTCGCAAGTCTTGTAAAACGTTTCGTCGAAAAACGATTCTTTTCGGTACTTGTGTACAAATTTCGAACCTTGCCAACCTTAAGGCTTAAATTTATATACGTACGCCCTCACGTACATACTCTGGAAATACGGGGTTTAACACCTAACCTTAAGGCTTAGACTTTTATACGTACGCCCTTACGTACATACTCTGGAAATACGGGGTATAACACTAATAAACCAGGATGTCATCAATGAATACTATAACAAATGTATCCAAAAATGGCTTGAACACCCGGTTCATCAAATCCATAAATACCGCTGGAGCGTTGGTCAAACCGAAAGACATCACCCTGAACTCATAGTGCCCATACCGGGTCCTGAATGCAGTCTTTGGGATATCTGCCTCTCTAACTCGCACCTGATGATAACCAGACCGCAGGTCTATCTTGGAGAAACACCTTGCACCCTGCAACTGGTCAAACAAATCATCAATCATGGGGAGGGGGTATCTATTCTTGATGGTTACCTTATTCAGCTGCCTGTAATCAACACACATACGCAGCGTCCCATATTTCTTCTTCACAAACAAAACCGACGCTCCCCAGGGAGAAACACTAGGCCTGATAAAGCTTTTTTCCAGCAAATCTTTCAGCTGGTCCTTCAGCTCCCTTAACTCAGCAGGTGCCATTCTGTATGGCGAAATAAATATAGGTCGAGTGTCTGGAAACATATCAATACAAAACTCAATCTCCCTCTCAGGAGGGATTCCCGGGAGATCGTCTGGGAACACATCTGGAAACTCCCTAACCACTGACACTGATTGAAAAACTGGCACCTCAACCTCTGTATCGAATACCCGAACCAGATGATAGATGTACCCTTTCTGCACCATCTTCCTGGCCTTGAGGTAAGAAATAAACCTACCCCTCGGCGACGCTGTGTTTCCCTTCCACTCGATAATTGGCTCACCAGGAAACTGGAACCGGACCAACCAGTCCATACCCATAATGACGTCAAAATCTGTCATCTCCAACTCTATCAAGTCTGCTAGGGTCTGTCGACTGTAAATAAACACCGGGCAACCCTTGTACACCCGCTCAGCTAATACCGAATCACCCACTGGCATAGCTACCTACCCCTCGACGACGCTGTGTTGCCCTTCCACTCGATAACTGGGTCACTAGGAAACTGGAACCGGACCAACCAGTCCATACCCATAATGACGTCAAAATCTGTCATCTCCAACTCTATCAAATCTGCTAGGGTCTGCCGACTGTAAATAAACACCGGGGAACCCTTGTACACCCGCTCAGCTAACACCGAATCACCCTGTTACACCCCGTAATTACAGGACATGTTTTAAGAACGTAAGTAAGAACTCACAAATGTTAAGATTTGAGACTTGTAAAAATTTATCGGAAATTATGGAATTGTCGGGAAATGTATTATTGTGACGAATGGGAGGGCGACACGTGTCACCCCCTTATGTGATGCCTTGGTCGAAATGTGCAAGGGCAAGAGGGTCATTGGACCTTTGTTGCAAGACAAGTCTTGCAACTTGTGTAGCATGAGAATGTTGACTAAGTCAAACGTCAATTAGCCTTGATATTTTGTAAGACTTCATCCTAGCCACCCAAATGGTTGCATCTTGTCCCTCCATCACCCTTTATATTACTACTAGTAGCACTACTAGTGCCAACACTTAGCAAATTTCTTGAAAAAATTGGATGAACATAGAGCTTGAGCTCTCGGGTTCCACACAAAAAAAAGAAAAGAAAATCTTTGTTTGTGATCCATTTAGCTCCAAACTTTAAACCAAGGTTCTTAGGTGTATTGTAAACACATCTCAATAGAAAAATCTTGGAAAAAGATAGTTTACGGGTTAGTCGCAAAATGAAAACCTAATGGTCTTTCTAGGTTTTGTTTGGAGATTTGAAGGATAATTGTTGGTGTTGTTCTAAGGGTCTCAACAAGCGGATTGAAGTGTCTTGGAGAGGCTCTAAACTACTAGGGAGCGACTTCGGATTGGAGTTGGATTAAGGATCGTTAAGGTATAACCTTGTCTTTTGAAGGTGTTACAAGATTATATATTTATATTGTTGTTGTTAGCTTTACTTGTTGCTAGCATGAAGTTGATAGGTTGAAGTTATAAGTATTATGGATTGATTATAGCCTTGGAAATCCGAAATTTAATGTAAGCCATGACTAAGTTGGATTACAATTTAATCGTTGTTAGAATCGTCGCATGTTATTGACTTGAAGATTATGGTAGTTATAACCAAATGCGACTTGATATCATATTATGCTACCAATTTGGATTGAAATGGAAATTGAATAAGAATTGGTATTGTTGAACTCATTGTGGCCGAATTTGGACTTGTAGTTGTATTAGATTGTTATCGTTTGTGGGGCGGAATTTTACACGTCTAGTAGGCGTGTAATCCCCTATTGATTAATTGCTATTGATTGTGCCTTAAATGTAGCGTGTTTGGTTATTGTATTCATCCTTGAAAAAGGTGGCAAAGTTAGTAAAAACAAAGGAGGTGTTGTCCGATTTTCCGTAGAAATTGGAGACTAACACTTATAATATTCTACGTTTGAAGTGAGGTGTTAATAGACGTATTGTGAATATTATAGGTTGACATACTACGGGCGGGACTTTGTACTTGGTAAGTGGTTTGACCCGGCGAGGTATGTAGAACTTTTCCTATCTTTGAGCATGACTAGTTTCACGTATATAGTACGGTAGACTTACAAGACTTTGACATTCTTTACTAGCTTTATGAAATGCCAAGTCGGGTGAGTTAGGAGATTAACTCACTTCTTTGAAAATATTAAGGATGTCTTAAAGTTTTATTAAAGTTAAGGGACTTGAAGAGTTTTAAAGTATGTGATACTTGTTTCGTTTTAAACATATAAGTCCCTTGGATAGGAAATTGTACTTAACTAAGGTATAAAGTGAATATGACGACTTTATGGGGAGTTGGTTATATTGAATTTATGGAAAGATAAATGGCTTGATTTAATGGAAGGCAATTCGATTTTAAGGTATCAATTGCCTAAGGTTTTATAAGAAAATGAGTCACTTGATTTAGAAACCTAACTTTATTTCTAAGGGTGTTGTGACTTACCTTGAAATGTAATTTGGACTTGACACTAGGATTAATAGTATCTTGGAAGTTTTCTACTAAAAAGAGTCATTGTTTTAAAGAGTAGAAGTACGTAGTACTTGGGTTAAATTCCCGGATTTTTATAAAAGACATGTTAGTGCCTTATGTCACGACCCGTTCCGGGGCCCGTGACTGGTGCCTTACCCGGGCACCCAAGTAGTCATACATCAGAGTAATCAGCGGAATATAAAACAAGACATGAAACAATTGTAAAAAGAGACACAGTTTTATGTGAGAAAATGTCGCATTTCGGCATATATACATAAACATAGTTTTTCAATTACATCCCAACTGCATAATAGACTCTGCACTCTAAGGAAGTAAACAACTATGGCGGACAGGGCCCGCCATACCTGAATGTACAAAACTATCTACAATACAGGAGATCATACCAAAAGTAGAGCCTCGGAGAAGATGGAGCTCACGACACCAATGCAAAGAGATCCTAAGGATGTGGATCTAGCACTGCCGCTTACTGCGGCATGAAACGCAGCCCCAAGGAGGTCGATAACAGTACTAAGTATGTGAAATCAGAAAGTACTTAAATGAAATCATATCATTTTAAAACCGGTTTACAAATATGTATGAAACAACCAAGGAAACCGCATATAGTGCCACATCACAAACAAGAGCAACAATAGGTAATCAGAAGCAGTCTTCTAGGTCATGATGATCGGCAGGCCAATTGCCCATAGTATCATTATGCAAGCCTAATCCTCGACTCCGTAGTCCGCATAGGCCACTCACTTAGGCCCGCATAGGTATAACCCGCATCGAGGGTAGCTACTCTCGGCAACGCCCCGACTCGTAGTCGCATGCCACATAGACCGCGTGAGGTATAACCCCGCACACTAACACCGGAACTCTCGTAGCTCGCATAGGTCCTGGACCCGCATGAGGTATTCTCGAATCATGGTCCTGCATCGCTGAGTCTACCCCGCACGGAGGCGCCTTAACCCCTGTAACATGTCAAGAGGTGAGTGATATAATACCAACATAACACCTTATCGTTAAACCACATAAGCACAACAAGAATACCTCTTATACAAATGTTACAAGTCACTACCACACATAGCATCATATCATGTCTACTTATCAAACCATTTTATTATTCTTTCATAAATCAATATAAGTCATTATAAACACATAAGTAAACTGCCTTTTCTCATTCTTAAGTTGTTATACCTAACTTCCCATAAAGCTAGTATAACTCTTAAGCTTGATGTTTAAAACCAATTAGTTCTCTTCAGAAGAAAATGATTCAATATTCTTTTGAAATGTTTTAAGATCCTTATTATTCAGCTTAAGTCGCAAGACATTGCCGTAAGTATTATTCAAAGCTTAAGTCAAAAGACATTGCCGTAGTTATTATTCGATTAACACGTACGCGTCACCGCACTACATATATATTTTAAAATATCATGCTTTAGGAAGAATCACATACCTTCTCAGCGAAAACCACCTGCCAAGTTGAATATGTCGCGGGCAGAGAATCAACCTATAATAGTCAGACACGTCTATCAACGTTCAGACTACTTTGAAAACAGTTCTAAGCAGAGGGTTCTCTATCCTACGGAAAATTGGGCAGCACTTCCCTACCCGGTGAGCTACTCAAGTTCATCGTGAAAACAAATTCTAAGTAAGTACAGTTTGATTATTCTTCTTTTAAACCCTTCTACTGTGATAACAGTTCAATTCTATTCTTTAATATCCTTCTAAGTATTTATACTTAGTTCTATACTTCTACAGTATGTATTCTCTAATTACAAAAGAAGGATAAGTTTATTTACCTCGGTAAGCCCAATAATATCCTAGATAAAAGTCGCGCCTGAGCAAGGTTTAGCTCCTAAGTTGTACGCTCCGGTAGCTCCAAGAAAACCTTAGAAGTTCTTCACAACTTCTTCTAAGGACTAAGGGATTTGGGCTAGGGTATTTTGGGCATTATAACAATACTAGAAGGCAACTTTTCTACCAAGGGAGGGGGGTAGATTTCGGCTAGGCTAGGGGGGGATAGCCTCGGCTAAGCTTCTCAAGGGGGGGGGGGTGTGTGTTGGACGAAAAGGCTTAAGGGAGAGGAGAGGATTTTAGACTTGGAAAGTTTGTTTGTGGATGAAGAACTCTTCATCACAAGAGGGGTATTTATAGGTCAAGGGATGGCCAACCAATGGCCAAGATTATGCCAAGTGCAAGGCAAGTGTAAGGCCAAGATTTGGGCAAGTGTACCTAGCCAACTTGCACACAAAATATCCTACCAACTCCAAGACAAAATAAGCCATCAATTCGGCCCTAATGCCGTCCACACATCCACTGGAGAGGTGACAAGTGTCGCCTCTCGTTGGTCCAAAGTGTTTCGTCTCTCGAAAAAATCCGCAAAAATTAGAAATGACATAGCCGGAATTTATCCTACGCGAGTTGTGTAAAACGTTTCGTCGGAAAACGATTCTTTTAGTGAGTTGTGCCCAAGTATTTTCGTCCATGCCTAACTTTTAAGGCTAAACTTTTGTACGTATTCCCTCACGTACATACTCTGGAAATACGGGGTATAACATTCTCCCCTCCTTAGAAACATTCGTCCCGAATGTTCCTTCCCAAGACAGATAACGATAAGGTTCTTCATAACTTAAACAGTTTGCAAATGCCACACACGGCCACAAAACAACACTTAGGCATAAACGATAATGAATATTTACAAGTAGGAAAGTGAATTACCTGGAGGTGTGGGAAATAGGTGAGGATACCTCTGCCTCATGTCCTCCTCAGCTTCCCACGTCATCTCCTCCCTGAGCTCGTTCCGCCACAAGACTTTGACGGAAGCCACGTCCTTCGTCCGCAGACGCCTAACCTGACGATCGATTATCGCTATGGGAATCTCCTCATACGATAACCCCTCGGTCACCTGGACATCGTCAATCGGGTGTACCCTAGATGGATCCCCGATACATCTCCTCAAAGATAGATACGTGAAAACCGGATGCATCGCCTCCAGATCGACGGACAGATCCAACTCATAGCAACCTTGCCTACCCCGCAGACAATCTGAAATGGCCCAATGTACTGGGCCGAAGTTTCTTCCCGAATCTCATCACACCCTTCATGGGTGACACCTTTAGGAAAACCGAATCACGAACCTCGAACTCCCCATGCCGACGACGATGATGCGTGATATGACTTCGCCGACTCGAGCCGCCAAGAACCTCTCTGGATAAGCTTCACCTTATCCATCGCTCGCCGCACCAACCGTCCCACTAATCGCACTCTCGCCCACATCGAACCGGCTTATAGGCGATTCGCACTTCTCCCATACAAGGCCTCATAAGGCGCCATCTGAATACTGGAGTGGTAGATATTATTATATGCAAACTCAACTAGAGGCAAATGATCCTCCTAGCTACCCCTGAAGTCAATAACACATGCTCGCAGCATATCCTCAAGAGTCTGGATAGTGCGCTCGCTGTCCGTCTGCTCGTGGATGGAATGCGACTCGTGCTCACTGCCCCTAAACCCTCTCGAAAGACCTCCGAAGTTATCCGTAACCGGGCTCTGCATGCGATATGATCGAAATAGGGACTCCATGCAGTATGGCGATCTCTCGGATATATAGTCCGCATAATCCTCACCAAAAAGTCGCCCCGACGGAAGAAAGTGGGCTGATTTCGCCACCGTCGACGATAACCCATATAGAATCATGTCTCTCCGAGTGCGAGGTAATCCCGTGATGAAGTCCATGTTGATCACCTCCCACTTCCGTGTCGGGATCTCTATCGTCAGAACAAACCACCGTGCCTCCGGTGCTCTACCTTCACCGCCGACAACACGGCACCGAGCTACGAACTCAAACGCCCTCTTCAAGCCATCCCACCAATACACGATCTAAGGTCGTGGTACATCTTGGTCGCACGGATGGATAGAGTAACGCGCGCCGCAGGTGCTTCCCCAAGAACTCTTGCCAAGTCTCAAACATCCGAACACACAACTCGCCTCAAACCTTAGCACCCCATCAGTGCTACATCAAGGACCCTTGCCTCACGAAGAGTCAGATCACGATAACGTGTCAAAATCGATCCTCGAATCGTGCCTCTTCACCTCCTCGACGATGGAAGACTCGCAACCTCACGAACTCGAACCCCACCGCTATCGTAATCAATCAAACGGACACCAAGGCTCGCTAACTGATGCAAATCACGAACCATGTCCCTACTCTCTAGCTGCACATCTGATAGGCTCCCCATCGACCTACGACTAAGAGCATCTGCCACGACATTGGCCTTCCCCGGGTGGTATATGATATCAACAACGTAATCCTTAAGCAACTCTAACCACCGTCTCTGTCGTAAGTTCAGCTCCCTCTGGCTGAAGATATACTGGAGGCTCTTGTGGTCTGTATAAATATCCACGTGAACCCCATACAAATAGTGCCTCCAGATCTTCAAGGCGTGAATCACCGCTGCCAACTCCAAATCATGGGTGGGGTAGTTCCTCTCGTGTTTTTTCAGCTGTCGGGATGCATACGCTATAACCTTGCCATGCTGCATCAACACACATCCCAACCCGATGCCTGACGCATCACAATACACGACATAACCATCTGGACCCTCTGGAAGAGTAAGAACGGGGCGCCGCTCTCCTTCAAGAATCGGAAGCCCCGCCACAAGCATCACCATCAAACTTAGCCGCTTTCCGAGTCGCCTAGTCAATGGTGCAGAGATAGAAGCAAACTTCTACGAACCGAGCATAATAACTCGCAATGCCCGTAAAATCGCGAACCTCAGCCGGAGTAGTAGGTCAGGCCAAGTCTCGATCGCCGATCTTGGCCGTATCCACTCGAATGCCATCAGCCCCGACAATATGCCCAAGAAAAGCCACCGAAGTTAACCAAAACTCACATTTGGAAAACTTGGCGTATAACTGCTGGTCCTGGAGAACTGTCAGCACAGTCCTCAAATGCTCTGCATGCTCCTGCTCTGAGCGTGAATAAACCAAGATATCATCAATGAACACTATCACAAACGTGTCAAAAAATGGTTTGAACACTCGGTTCATCAAATCCATGAATACCGCCAAGCATTGTCAACCCAAAAGACATGACCACGAACTCATAATGCCCGCACGTCCGGAATGCGATCTAGGGACATCCACCTCTCTCGACTCGCACTGATGATAGCCCGATCGCAGATCAATCTTGAGAAACATCTCGCGCCTCGCAACCGGTCGAACAAATCATCAATCGGAATGGGTATTCGTTCTTAATGGTCACCTTGTTCACCGCTCGTAATCAACACACATGCGATGTCCCGCCCTTCTTCACGAACACACCGGCGCTCCCTGGGAGAAACACTAGGTCCGATGAAGCCCTTCTTCAGAAGTCTCTAAGTTGATCCTTCAACTCTCTCAACTCGGCAGTGCCATTCGTATGGCGAATGGAATAGCCGAGTGTCCGCAACACATCTATACAAAACTCGATCTCCTCTCGGGAGGGATACCCGAGGTCGTCTGAAACACGCCTCGGGAACTCTCTCGACTCATCGAATCGATGAAAATCTGCACCGCAGCCTCGTGATCAAACACCGAACGAGATGGTAGATGTACCCTTCGTACCATCTTCCTAGCCTTGAGATAGGAAATAAACCTACCCTACGATACCGTGCTCCTCCCACTCAACAACCGGCCTCAGAAACCGAACCGCACTACTCTCTCCCTACAGTCTACATTGGCGTAGCAAGAAGCTAGCCAATCCATACCCATGATCATGTCGAAGTCAATCATATCCAACTCTATCAAGTCGGCTAGGGTCTGACGATCAGAATGGTCATCGACAAGCCCTATATACCCGCCGAGCTACCACCGAATCACCCATCGGCGTAGCTACCTCGAAAGCGGTCTATGGACTCGTGCTCTATCCCTATCCTACTAGCAATAAGGGGAGATATATAGGACAAAGTAGAACCCGGATCTATCAAGGCATACACATCAAACCCGAACTGATAAGGTACCTGTGACGACATCAGGTGAGGCCTCACGATCCCGCTGGCCGGACAAAGCATAAATGCGCTCGAGGACCGCTAGAATCGGACCCGCGCCACGACCTGCCGCGACTGGCTGGTCCATGAGTACCTTGCCTTCGGGCGAGTAGCCGTCGGGATGAAGAAGACCGGCGAAAGAACTCAGTAGCCGACCCTACCATCAAGATCGCCGCCGGTGACAAGCCGCATAGTGACCTCGCTGGCCACAATCAAACAAGCTCTCGTAGCGGCACCACAACTCCCGGTGGGATCTACCGTGACGGCCACACCGAGGGGGTGGTCCCGATCGCCGCACCTCTGCCGCTCGACATCCGAAGCCACGGGCCCCAGTGCGCCCTCGAATATCTCCGGCTGCCGAGGACGGTGCAGAGTGCTCGAGCCGGCCGTGGTGCACCCAGATCGCTGCCGAGGCCGCCACCACGATAGCCACCAAAAGACCTGCCGCCCCGGTCTTCTCGCCGTCACAACCCGCTTCTGCCTCTACGCCTCGCATCCAAGAGCATGAGCTCGCGTGCGGTAATGTCCATACCCGGCTGAAGAGAAACACCCGCACATGATTCTGCCATTTAGTCATCTAGCCCGGTGACGTAGAGTTGCACCCTATCCTCCATATCTGCTACCAACGCTGGGACATATCGAGCCAATGAATCAAACTCGACATTGTACTCCCTAACAAAGGTCCTTCTCGCCTCGAATAAATATCTGCTACCCCGCGCCTCCTCATCTGTGAGGCAAGAAGTGAGTGAGGAAAGCCTCGAGAACTCATCCCAGTACTGGGACGCGTGCTCTCCCGATAACTCCCATGAATCAAACCAATCGATCGCGGTATCACGCAGCCTATGTGGAACCGAAGATCACGGACTCGGTCTCCGACGCCCGATCACTCATAATCCTTCAGAGGCGACGGATGAACTCGCGGATCATCCTCCGCCTCGACCGTAAAACTCGCGGCTACAACTCAGAAATCTCGTAGCCTCAAACTATTCGCCCGGGTGAACCACGGTGCATCGGGCCGAATCGAAATGCCGTGATCCACCGCCCTCATGTTCGCCACGATCACGCCGAATCGGGCCATCTCTCAGTAACCCATCTCATCCGCTCCGGTGTGGACCGGAGGTGTAGGTCTTGTGGTCTCATTAGCCGCCGCGCCTAAACCCTCTCGGGGTCGGCGTCGTCGAACTCGCCGTCTCGGGGATCGACTGGGCCTGAGCCCTCGTGACTCTCGGTGTCCCACTAGCAGCCTCCTCGCTGCCTTGCCTCGGGCCGGGTTGCCTTTACGTGGAGGCATAATCAAGAGTAAAAGGGATACGTTAGAAGGGTCCGACTTATAACACGACTCTAAGGCACGATCTCGTAATGAGAAGAATGGAAACCAATCCTAAATATCCTATAGCCTCACGATTATTGGTGTGTGCACAACACACCGATAATCAAGACTCTACTAGATACGGTCGTAGACACTTTCCGAGGATTAATCGCTCGATACCACTTTTGTCACGACTGTTCGGTTCGTGGATCGTGCCTTACAGGCACCCAAGTAGTCATACATCGAGTAATCGGAATATAAAACAAGACATGAAAACGCTTGTAAAAGAGACACGCTTTATGTGAGAAAATGTCGCATTTCGCATATATACATAAACATAGTTTTGCAATTACATCCCAACTGCATAATAGGACTAGACCTCTAAGGAAGTAAACAACTATGGCGGGACGGGGCCTCGCCATACCACGAATGTACAAAACTATCTACAATACAGGAGATCATACCAAAAAGTAGAGCCTCGGAGAAGATGGAGCTCCCGACACCAATGCAAAGAGATCCTAAGGATGTGGATCTAGCACTGCTTTCCCTTACTGCGGCATGAACGCGGCCCGAAGGAGGTCAAGACAACAGTACTAAGTATGTGAAACTGTAAAGTACTTAAATGAAATCATATCATTTTAAAACCAGTTTACAAATATGTATGAACCAACCAAGGAAACCGCACATAGTGCCACATCCCAAACAAGAGCAACAATAGGTAATCTGTAGCAGGTCTTCTCTAGGATGCGGATGATCGAAGCAGGGCCAATTGCCCATAGTATCATTATGCAAGCCTAATCCACTCCCGTAGTCCGCATAGGCCACTCACTTAGGCCCGCATAGGGTATAACCCCGCATCGAGGGTAGCTACTCCTCGCAACGCCCCGACTCGTAGTCCGCATGGCCACATAGACGCATGAGGTATAACCCCGCACACTAACACGAACTCGTAGCTCCGCATAGGTCCCCTGGACCCGCATGAGGTATTCTCGAATCATGGTCCCAGACCGCCTGAGTCTACCCCGCATCGGAGGGCAGCTTAACCCCCGGTAACATGTCAAGAGGTGAGTGATATAATACCAACATAACAGCTTATCGTTAAACCACATAAGCACAACAAGAATACCCTCTTATACAAATATTACAAGTCACTACCACACATAGCATCATATCATGTCTACTTATCAAACCATTTTATTATTCTTTCATAAATCAATATAAGTCTGTTATAAACACATAAGTAAACTGTTCCTTTTCTCATTCTTAAGTTGTTATACCTAACTTCCCATAAAGCTAGTATAACTCTTAAGCTTGATGTTTAAAAACCAATTAGTTCTCTTCTGTAAGAAAATGATTCAATATTCTTTTGAAATGTTTTAAGATCCTTATTATTCAGGCTTAAGTCGCAAGACATTGCCGTAAGTATTATTCAGGCTTAAGTCAAAAGACATTGCCGTAGTTATTATTCAGTTAACACATGTACGTCTACCATACTACATATATATTTTAAAATATCATGCTTTAGGAAGAATCACATACCTTCTCAAATGAAAACCACCGCCAAGTTGAATATGTCGCGAGAGAATCAACCTATAATAGTCGACACGCCTATCAACGCTCGCACTACTCAAAACGATTCTAAGCAGAGGGTTCTCTATCCTACGGAAAATTGGGCAGCACTTCCTACCCGGTGAGCTACTCAAGTTCATCGTGAAAACAAATTCTAAGTAAATCTGATTTGATTATTCTTCTTTAAACCCTTCTATCGTGATAATTCAATTCTATTCTTTAATATCCTTCTAAGTATTTATACTTAGTTCTATACTTCTCCAGTATGTATTCTCTAATTACAAAAGAAGGATAAGTTTATTTACCTCGGTAAGCCCAATAATATCCTAGATAAAAGTCGCGCCTGAGCAAGGTTTAGCTCCTAAGTTATACGCTCCAGAGTCTAAGAAAACCTTAGAAGTTCGTCACAACTTCTTCTAAGGACTAAGGGATTTGGGCTAGGGTATTTTGGGCATTATAACAATACTAGAAGGCAACTTTTCTACCAAGGGAGGGGGGTAGATTTCGGCTAGGCTAGGGGGGGGATAGCCTCGGCTAAGCTTTTCAAGGGGGGGGGGGTGTGTGTTGGACGAAAAGGCTTACGGGAGTGGAGCGGATTTTCGCATGGGAAAGGTTGTTTTTGGATGAAGAACTCTTCATCACAAGAGGGGTATTTATAGGTCAAGGGATGGCCAACCAATGGCCAAGATTATGCCAAGTGCAAGGCAAGTGTAAGGCCAAGATTTGGGCAAGTGTACCTAGCCAACTTGCACACAAAATATCCTACCAACTCCAAGACAAAATAAGCCATCAATTCGGCCCTAATGCCGTCCACACATCCACCAAGGAGAGGGTGACAAGTGTCGCCCTCTCGTTGGTCCAAAGTGTTTCGTCTCTCGGAAAAATCCTCAAAAATTAGAAATGACATAGCCGGAATTTATCCTACGCGAGTTGTGTAAAACGTTTCGTCGGAAAACGATTCTTTTAGTGAGTTGTGCCCAAGTATTTTCGTCCATGCCTAACTTTTAAGGCTAAACTTTTGTACGTATTCCCTCACGTACATACTCTGAAAATACGGGGTATAACACCTTAGGTAAACTAAAATGAGAGTGTTTATAAACAAGGATAGTAAGAAGTTAGGGGATTTCTTAACTTGCTTACATATTGTATGATAAGCCGGTAGTGCTTATGTTATGTGTGATAGCCGGATTTGGGCTAGTGATATATTATTCATTGCGGGGTCATTCCCCGGGATTGTGGCATTGTATATTTCCGTGGATTTGCTACCCACGATGCGAGGAATACCTCATGCGAGTCCGTAAGGGCTTATGCGGGTGAAATAGTCCCATGCGGGCGGGTCCAGCCTATGCGAGGAATACCTCATGCGAGTCCGTGGCGGCTTATGCGGGTGGAATAGTCCCACGCGAGGAATACCACGCAGTCCACCGACCTATGCGTGAAATAGTCCTGCGAGTAGGATTCCAATCCTATTTTTCGTTGTAAGTATACACCTATTTTTACTCTCATTGTTAGTAAGGCACAGTGTACTGTATTTTGATTATCATACATGTCTCCGGCTTTGATTTAGACTTATGATGTAATTACGATTTTCCGCTTTACATACTTGGTACATATTGGTCTTGACCCCTTCCTGGCCGCGTTCATGCCACCGAAAGGGTAAGCAGGTGGTGGATCCTCATTCTTAGGATCACTTATCAGACGTCAGAGGCTCCATTTATCCGGAGGCTTGTCTTTCTTTTGGTACAGTCTTTCCCTGATGTAGTAGATTTGTGTACATTCAGGGGTATGGCGGGGCCCTGTCCCGCCACAATTGTTTTTCCTAGAGGTCTGTATTCACATATGTGGTTGGGCTGTAAGAACTGAGTTGTACTTTTGATTATGTTTATATTATGGAAGACGACCTTATCGTCCAGCCTGTGATGTTTATTATTTACACATGTGTTTATGTTGTGTATGTTCCGCTGCTATTCTCTGATGTATACCTGAACGGGGTGCCTAGGTAGGGCACCAGTCGCGGCCCGGGGTCGGGTCGTGACAAAAGTGGTATCAGAGCAGTTAGTCCTCGGAAAGTGTCTACAGACCGTGTCTAGTAGAGTCTTGATTATCGGTGTCAGGCACCACATCTATAATCAGGAGGCTGCAGGACATTTAGGATTGGTTTCCATTCTTCTCTCTCTGAGATCGTGCAGTAGAGCTGTCTTATTAGGTTGAATCCTCTCTGACCTCTTCTTATGAAACAGCTATGCCTCCACGGAAGGCTACCAGGGCCCAGAAGGGCAAGACAGCAGCAGGAACTGCTAGCGGTACTCAGAGGGTTACAAGGGCTCAGGCACAGACTATGCCTGAGGTAGTAGGCGGGTCGGCGAGTTCAGCCACGCCTGCAGTTTTAGAGGAGCCGAGAGCGGCAGTAGCTCCAGAGGTTCCGATACCAGAGCCTCCAGTTCCGCAGCCGGGTGCTGAGTATAGAGACTACGGGGAGCAGATCCGGTTATTGACCAGTATAGTAGTCGGGCAGCGCCGACAGGAGCAGGCAGCCCACCCTAGAGCCGACTGTTTGCGGATTAGGGATTTTCTGGGATGTCATCCACCTGAGTTTTATGGTTTGAGGTCTGATGAGGATCCGCAGGAGTTCATTCGACAGCTACAGCGGACCATGCAGGTTCTTAGGGCTTCAGAGATAGAGTCTGTTACACTAGCCTCGTACCGGTTGCGCGATATTGCGTTGAACTGGTTTGAGTCGTGGTTGCTTTCGAGAGGTGATGATGCTCTTCCAGCTGTTTGGGAGGAGTTTATAGAGGCCTTCATGGATCACTTTTTGCCTCCCGAGATGAGGAGAGCCGGGCAGATGATTCTTGACCTTGAGGCGAACGGGAGGATCGTAGAGAGTACACTGAGTTTGACTCCTGGCCGTGCATGCTCATACTATTGTAGGCGACATGGCGGATAGAGTTCATCGATATGTGATGGGCTAGACCGTCATATGATTACAACATGCTTGGGGTGGCTCTTCATCCTGTATGGACATTGCTAGGATGCAGGCCTATGCACAGGGGATAGAGGATAAAGAGAGGGAGGACCAGATTGACGCAGCCACCCAAGAGGCCGTGACATTAGGGTCTCGTGGCGATTTCGAGGCGACCTCGTGAGCAGATCGGTCCACTTTCCACCAAAGACAGAGTGCTCGTCACGGTTTTCTCGCGGGAGGTCCGACAAGAAGGTCATTCAGAGCGAGCCGTGGCTCCGTGGCTTCGGGGTTTCGGGGAGGCAGAGATCCTCGCCGATCGAGACCACCCACATCTCGGTGTGCTCGATGCGGTAGATCTCACCCAGGCGAGTGTCGTGTTCCTGCAGGAGGTTGTTTCTCTTGTGGCCAGCTAGGCCATTTGAAGAGAGATTATCCATCTAGAGGCAAAGATGGTGGTACAAAGACACCGACGGATCGATTCACGGGTCTTTTTCTCCTTCTGTGGTTATGCGCCCCGGAGGGCAGGGTACTCACGGACAGGCCGGCAGAGGTCGAGGTGGTGGTTCTAGTTCTAGCGGTCCACAGAACCGCATATATTCTCTAGCCAGCCGCCAGGATCAGGAGGCTTCCCCTGACGTCTTCACAGGTACATTATTGATTTCAGACTGTGATGTTTATGCTTTGATAGATCCATGTTCTACCTTGTCCTATGTGTCCCCACTTATTGCGGGTAGAATCGGGATAGAGCCGGTGTCGATAGAGCCGTTTGAGGTAGCTACGCCAGTGAGTGATTCGGTGTTAGCTGAGCGTGTATAGAGGTTGTCAGATTTATTCTCTGATCGTCGACTCGCAGACTTGATAGAGCCGAGATGACAGATTTTGATGTCATTATGGGTATGGACTGGTTGGCTTCTTGTTATGCCAACGTTGATCGTAGGGACGAGTTGGTTCGGTTCCGTTTCTGTGAGCCGATTATCGAGTGGAAGCGGCAACACTGGTCGCCGAGGTAGGTTTATTTCTTACCTCAAGGCTAGGAAGATGGTGCGAAGGGTACATCTATCATCCGATTCGTATTTGACACGCAGGCCGAGTGCAGTTCTTGATCGATGCGATGGTTAGGAGTTTCGGATGTTCCCGGATGATCTTCCGTATCCTCCCGAGAGGAGATTGAGTTTTGTATTGACACGTTGCGGACACTGACCTATTTCCATTCCGCCATACAGATGACACCTGCCGAGTTGAGGAGTCAAGGACCAGTGAAAGATTTCTTGGAGAAAGGCTTTATCGGGCCTAGTATATCTCCCCGGGAGCGCCGGTTTTGTTTGTGAAGAAGAAGGATGGACGCAGCTGCGTATGTGTGTTGATTACATGCGGTGAATAAGGTAACCATTAAGAATAGGTACCCTTCCCGTGATTGATGATTTGTTTGACGATTGCAGTGCGAGGTGTTTCTCCAAGATAGACTGCGGTCCGTTATCATCGTTCGAGTTCGAGAGGCGTATATCCCAAAGATCGCATTCAGACCCGGATATGGGCACTATGAGTTTAAGGTTATGTCTTTAGGTTTGACCAACGCCCAGGTATTTATGGATTTGATGAACCGTGTTCAAGCCATTCTTGGATACATTTGTGATAGTATTCATTGACGACATCTGGTTTATTCGCGACAGAGAGCGAGCATGCGCACCACTCGAGAACGGTACTTGGGGTTCTCGAGCCGGCGCTATTCGCCAAGTTCTCCAAGTGTGAGTTTTGTTGGCCTCGGTGGCATTCCCGGGCATATTATCGGGTGATGGTGTTCGGCAGATACGGCGAAGATTGAGGCGCCAAGTCTTGGCCGATACCTACTACTCCGACCGAGTGCAGATTTCTTAGGACCGGCGAGTTATTATCGCAGTTTGTGGAGCGGTTGCCGATTTCAGACCGCTGACTAGATGACTCGTGGCGCGCCAAGTTCCGAGCCGACGAGGCTTGCGAAGGGTTTCCAATTCTTGAAGGAAAGGTTGACTACACTCCGGTTCTTACTCTTCCCGGCGGGTTAGACGGCACGTGATCTATTGTGATGCCTCGCATCGCCAGGGTGTGTTTTGATGCAAAGACAAGGTTATAGCCTATGCTTCCGGCAGCTACTAAGCACGAGAGGAATTACCCTACCCATGACTTAGAGTTGGCGCGATTATTCATGCCTTGAAGATTTGGAGACATTATTTTTATGGGGTTCATGTGGATATTTATACAGACCACAATAGACTCCAGTATATCTTCAGCAGAGGAGTCGAACCGAGGCAGAGGCGGTTAGAGTCTTTGAAAGATTATGATGTTGATATTCTATACCATCCAGGGAAGGCCAACGTAGTTGCTGATGCCTTGAGTCGTAGATCGATGGGGATCCTGTCAGAGGTACAGTCAGAGAGACAGGACATGGTCTACCAGATCCACCAGTTAGCGAGCCTTGGGGTTCGATTGATTGATACCGACGATAGTGGAGTACGGGTTCGTGAGGTTGCCGAGTCTTCCATCGTTGATGAAGTGAAGAGGCGACAGTTTGAGGACCCAGTGTTGGTACGCAGATCGACGCAGCTCTTTGGGAGGAGAAGAGTCTATTCGAGGTGGCGCTGGGTGCCGAGATTTGAGGGCGGCCAGGTGTGTTCCCGATGCGGACAGACTTCGTCGCCAGATTTCGGGAGGCACACGCGGTGCTCGTTATTCTATTCATCCGGTCGACCAAGATGTACCATGACCTCGGATGTTTGTATTGGTGGGATGGCACGAAGAGGACGTGGCGAGGTTTTGTTGCGATGTCCTAATTGCCAACAGTCAAGGTCGAGCACCGAGAGGCCGGTGGATTATTGCAGGCTATTGAGATTCCGACTTGGAAGTGGGAGGTGATCAACATGGACTTTGTTACAGGGTTAACTCGTACTCAGAGGAAGTACGACTCCATTTGGGTTATTGTTGACAGGCTGACGAAATCAGTCCATTTCCTTCCATCGGACGGCGTTTTAGGTGAGGACTATGCGGATTGTACATCGAGAGATTGTGAGGTCGCACGGTGTCCCTGTCGATTATATCGATAGGAGCCCATTTACGCTAACTTCCGGAGGTCTTTCCGAATGGGTTTAGGGACACAGTGAGTCTCAAGACAACATTTCATCCTCGATCGACGGCGGCAGAGCGTACTATCCGCAACACTCGAGGATATCTTTGCGAGCTGCGTGATTGATTTGATGGTAGCCGGAGGATCATTTGCCTCTTGTGGAGTTTGCTTATAATAACAGCCTACCATTCTAGTATACGACGGGCGCCATACGAGGCTTTATATGGGCGTAATGCAGTCGGCGATCGGTTGGTTCGGCGTGGCGAGGTGCGATTAGTTGGCCCGGACTTGGTACGAAAGGTGGATAAGGTGAAGCTTATCCAGGAGACCGTTAGCACCCGCAGTCGGTAGAAGTCATACGCGGATAATCGGCGCGGCATTTGGAGTTTCGTGTCGATTGGGTCTTGAAGGTGTCACCCATGAAGGGTGTGATGAGATTCGGTAAGAAGGGGAAACTCAGCCCAAGGTACATTGGGCCCTACCAGATCGTCTGTAGAGTGGGTCAGGTTGCTTATGAGTTGGATCTGCCATCAGAGTTAGAGGCGGTACATCCGGTCTTCCATGTTTCTATGTTGCGGAAGTGTATCGGAGATCCAACAAGAGTTTTTCCTACTAGTGAGGTCCAGGTGACAGAGGGGTTATCGTATGAGAAGAGTCCCATAGCGATACTCGATCGCCAGGTCAGGCGACTGCGGACCAAAGATGTAGCTTCCGTCAAAGTCATGTGGAGAAATGATAACCGGGAGGAGATGACTTGGGAAGCGGAGGAGGACATGTTTAGGAAGTATCCTCACTTATTTCCTATACCTTCAGGTAATTCATCTTCCCTTACTTGTCAAGTTTTAATTGAGGTATCTCTTTTGCTTAAATGCTATTATGTGGCCATGTGTGGCATTTTTGGTATGTCGGGGTTGTGAAAGGAAACTATGTCGCTAATTAAGTTTGACTCCGAAAGAACATTCGGGGACGAATGTTTCTAAGGGGGGAAGAATGTTACACCCCGTAATTACAGGACATGTTTTAAGAACGTAAGTAAGAACTCACAAATGTTAAGATTTGAGACTTGTAAAAATTTATCGGAAATTATGGAATTGTCGGGAAATGTATTATTGTGACGAATGGGAGGGCGACATGTGTCACCCTCCTTATGTGATGCCTTGGTCGAAATGTGCAAGGGCAAGAGGGTCATTGGACCTTTGTTGCAAGACAAGTCTTGCAACTTGTGTAGCATGAGAATGTTGACTAAGTCAAAGGTCAATTAGTCTTGATATTTTGTAAGACTTCATCCTAGCCACCCAAATGGTTGCATCTTGTCCCTCCATGACCCTTTATATTACTACTAGTAGCACTACTAGTGCCAACACTTAGCAAATTTCTTGAAAAAATTGGATGAACATAGAGCTTGAGCTCTCGGGTTCCACACAAAAAAAAATCTTTGTTTGTGATCCATTTAGCTCCACACTTTAAACCAAGGTTCTTAGGTGTATTGTAAACACATCTCAATAGAAAAATCTTGGAAAAAGATAGTTTACGGGTTAGTCGCAAAACGAAAACCTAATGGTCTTTCTAGGTTTTGTTTGGAGATTTGAAGGATAATTGTTGGTGTTGTTCTAAGGGTCTCAACAAGAGGATTGGAGTGTCTTGGAGAGGCTCTAAACTACTAGGGAGCGACTTTGGATTGGAGTTGGATTAAGGATCGTTAAGGTATAACCTTGTCTTTTGAATGTGTTACAAGATTATATATTTATATTGTTGTTGTTAGCTTTACTTGTTGCTAGCATGAAGTTGATAGGTTGAAGTTATAAGTATTATGGATTGATTATAGCCTTGGAAATCCGAAATGTAATGTAAGCCATGACTAAGTTGGATTACAATTTAATCGTTGTTAGAATCGTCGCATGTTATTGACTTGAAGATTATGGTAGTTATAACCAAATGCGACTTGATATCATATTATGCTACCAATTTGGATTGAAATGGAAATTGAATAAGAATTGGTATTGTTGAACTCATTGTGGCCGAATTTGGACTTGTAGTTGTATTAGATTGTTATCGTTTGTGGGGCGGAATTTTACACGTCTAGTAGGCGTGTAATCCCCTATTGATTAATTGCTATTGATTGTGCCTTAAATGTGGCGTGTTTGGTTATTGTATTCGGCCTTGAAAAAGGTGGCAAAGTTAGTAAAAACAAAGGAGGTGCTGTCCGATTTTCCGTAGAAATTGGATACTAACACTTATAATATTCTACGTTTGAAGTGAGGCGTTAATAGACGTATTGTGAATATTATAGGTTGACATACTACGGGCGGGACTTTGTACTTGGCAAGTGGTTTGACCCGGCGAGGTATGTAGAACTTTTCCTATCTTTGAGCATGACTAGTTTCACGTATATAGTACGGTAGACTTACAAGACTTTGACATTCTTTACTAGCTTTATGAAATGCCAAGTCGGGTGAGTTAGGAGATTAACTCACTTCTTTGAAAATATTAAGGATGTCTTAAAGTTTTATTAAAGTTAAGGGACTTGAAGAGTTTTAAAGTATGTGATACTTGTTTCGTTTTAAACATATAAGTCCCTTGGATAGGAAATTGTACTTAACTAAGGTATAAAGTGAATATGACGACTTTATGGGGAGTTGGTTATATTGACTTTATGGAAAGATAAATGGCTTGATTTAATGGAAGGCAATTCGATTTTAAGGTATCAATTGCCTAAGGTTTTATAAGAAAATGAGTCACTTGATTTAGAAACCTAACTTTATTTCTAAGGGTGTTGTGACTTACCTTGAAATGTAATTTGGACTTGACACTAGGATTAATAGTATCTTGGAAGTTTTCTACTAAAAAGAGTCATTGTTTTAAAGAGTAGAAGTACGTAGTACTTGGGTTAAATTCCCGGATTTTTATAAAAGACATGTTAGTGCCTTAGGTAAACTAAAATGAGAGTATTTATAAACAAGGATAGTAAGAAGTTAGGGGATTTCTTAACTTGCTTACATATTGTATGATAAGCCGGTAGTGCTTATGTTATGTGTGATAGCCGGATTTGGGCTAGTGATATATTATTCGCCATGGTCATTCCCGATTGTGGCATTGTATATTTCCGTGGATTTGCTACCCACGATGCGAGGAATACCTCATGCGAGTCCGTAGGGCTTATGCGGTGAAATAGTCCCACGCGGCGTCCAAATTTATGCGAGGAATACCTCATGCGAGTCCGTAAGGGCTTATGCGGGTGGAATAGTCCCATGCGAGGAATACCTCACGCAGGTCCACTGGACCTATGCGGGTGAAATAGTCTCAGGAGTAGGATTCCAATCCTATTTTTCGTTGTAAGTATACACCTATTTTTACTCTCATTGTTAGTAAGGCACGCGATCGTATTTTGATTATCATACATGTCTCGGCTTTGATTTAGACTTATGATGTAATTACGATTTTCCGCTTTACATACTTGGTACATATTGTGTACTGACCCCCTTCCTCGGGGGTTGCGTTCATGCCGCAGGAAAGGGTAAGCAGGTGGTGGATCCTCATTCTTAGGATCACTTATCAGACGTCAGAGACTCCATTTATCCGGAGGCTTGTCTTTCTTTTGGTACAGTCTTTCCCTGATATAGTAGATTTATGTACATTCAGGGGTATGGCGGGGCCCTGTCCCGCCACAGTTGTTATTCCTAGAGGTCTGTATTCACATATGTGGTTGGGCTGTAAGAACTGAGTTGTACTTTTGATTATGTTTATATTATGGAAGACGGCCTTATCGGCCAGCCTGTGATGTTTATTATTTACACATGTGTTTATGTTGTGTATGTTCCGCTACTATTCTCTGATGTATACCTGAACGGGGTGCCCAGGTAGGCACCGGGCCGCGCCAGTGGTCGTCGTGACACACCCATCGGCGTAGCTACCTCAAAAGGCTCTATCGACACCGCCTATCCCGATTCTACCAAAGAATAAGAGGGGACACATAGGACAAGGTAGAACCTGGATCTATCAAAGCATAAACATCACAGCATGAAATCAATAATGTACTGTGGCGGCGTGCGGGAAGCCTCACGATCTGGTGGTGGATAAGGAATATATGCGGTTCTGTGGACCGCTAGAACTGGAACCCACACCACGACCGCCACGCCTACCGGTCATTAACACGCCTCGGCGCGCATAACTACGAAGAAGAAGATCCGGACTGACCGCCGGTGAACCATGACACTCCCGCCGCCTCTGGTCGGACAATCCCTCTTCATATGGCCCTGCTGGCCATAAGAGAAATAAGCTCCCGAAGCCATACGGCACTCGCCCGGGTGAGATCTACTGCATCGAACACACCGAGATGCGGGTGGTCTCGATCGGACGATACGCCTCCTCGAAACCCCAAGTCTGGAGCCCTAACTCGCCCGAAAGACCGGTGATCAACCTCCCGCCGTAAAACCGAGAAGGGCACTCGTGCCGAAAAGTGGACTCCTAATTGTTGAGGCCGCCCGCTCAGCGCCACGAGACCTGCTGTCCTGCCACTATGCTTGTCAATAACCGGATCTACTCTCCGTAATCTCTATACTCAGCCCCTGGCTGTGGAACTGGAGGCTCAGGTACCAGAACCTCTGGAGCTACTGTCGCTCTCGGCTCCTCTAATACTGCCGGCGTGGCTGAACTCACCGACCCGCAACCTCGTGCATAGTCGTGCTCGAGTCCTAGTAACCCTCTGGCACCGCTAGCGACTCGCCGCCGCTTTGCCCTTCTAGGCCTCGGTCGCCTCCGCGAGGCATAACTGATACATAAGAATAGGTCAGAGAGGATTCAACCTAATAAGACAGCTCTATTGCACGATCTTAGAGAGAGAAGAATGAAAATCAATCCTAAATGTCCTGCAGCCTCCTGATTATAGATGTGGTGCACAACACCCCGATAATCAAGACTCTACTAGACACGATCTGTAGACACTTTCCGAGGACTAACTGCTCTGATACCACTTTTGTCACGACCCGATCCCAGGGCCGCGACTGGTGCCCTACCCGCACCCTGCCTGTATACATCGAGAATAGCAATGAACATACACAACACATAAACATGTTTAGAAAATCGACATCACAGGCTAGCCGATAAGGCCGCCTTCCATAAAATATACATAACCAAAAGTAAAATAAGACAACTCGTTTCTTCTACCCAAACCACGATGTGACTACGCACTTCAGAATAACAAGCGTGGCGGGCCAGAACCGCCATACCACGAATGTACATAGTATCCACAACATCAGGGAAAACCGTACCAAAAAGACAAGCCTCTGGAGAAATGGAGCTTCTGACGCCTGATCAGTGATCCTAGGAATGAGGATCCACCACCGCTACTCCCTACCTACGGCCAACGCACTTCGAGGGGGTCAAGACACAATATGTACTAAGTATGCAAATCGAAAATATCAGAAATACATCATAAGTTTAAAACAAAGCCGGAGACATGTATGCTAATCAAATTACAGTACACTGTGCCTTACTAACAATGAGAGTAAACAAGAGTATACTTTACTGCATAAAAATAGGAGGCTCATGATCAAAGCAGGGCCACCCGCCCGCAGTATCATTAAGAAATCCTACTCCTGGGACTATTTCACCCGCAAGGGTCGTGTGGACCCGCATGAGGTATTCCTCGCATATACTGTATCCGCCCGCATATGTCGTGTAGACCCGCATGAGGTATTTCTCGCATAGGACTGGTCCGCCCCGCATGGGACTATTTCACCCGCATAAGCCCTTACGGACTCGCATGAGGTATTCCTCGCATCATGGGTAGCAAATCCACGGAATATGAAAATGCCACAAACCCGGGGAATGACCCCGTAATGAATAATATATCACTAGCACAAACCGGCTATCATACATAACATAAGCACTACCGGCTTATCATACATAATATAAGTAAGTTAAGAAATCCCCTAACTTCTTATTAGTCTTATTCATATACACTCTCGTTTTAGTTTTGTTATGCCCCGTAGTTCCAGTGTATGTATGTGAGGACGTACGCACGAGAATACGACATTAAGATTGGAAAGGAAGAAAGATTTGATTTTCCGACGGGAAATTTTCCGGATTTTGTGAAGGAAAAAGGTTCGTGAATGGGAATTGGATTCCCAGATTTGGTATTCGGACTTCTGGGATTATATTATAATTATGGAATTTTATTTCCGGATTTGGTCACGTGGGGAGCATGGGGAAAATTTACGGTTTTGTGGGGCCCACTTTGTTTTCGAGATTATGGATATTTTCGGGAGATGAAATATTTTGGACGGGTAGGAGGGCGACACGTGTCACCCCTATGTGGCACATGGCCGAAATGTCGTGCCATGTGTCCCTTGGCCGAAATGGCCCAACAAGTGGCAAGCCACTTGTCTTGAATTTTGTGTGGACATGTGGTGGGTGGGACCCACACACACTTGTCCCCAATCTACACCAGACACTTGCCTTCATCCTAGCCATTGGTTGGCCTATAAATACACCTTAAGTTGCAAGACTTCTTCATCACTCACTTAGAGTTTTCAAGTCACAAAATACTCCATCCCTTTGTCGTGGTCTCGTCACCCCATTTTGTGTAGAAAATACTTCAATTGTTGTTGTATAATCCTAAATACCTTAGCCTTGTGTCCCTAGTGGTATTCTAAGTTATCTCAATACTAAGAGCCAGGAAATACTACTTTATTCCTTTAGTCGCAAAATGAAACCCTAGGAAAATCTTCATAGTTTGGATGAAGTGTTAAGAAAAGTTGTTTATAAACTTCTAAGGGTTGCTTGGAGCGGATTGGAGCGTAAGTAATAGGAGCTAAACGTTGCTCAGGATCGACTTATTAATCTTGGATAATTTTGGGCTTATCGAGGTAATGATCTACGTCCTTCTATTGTAATTGGAGATTACATATTGTAGTAGTTTAGAATTGAGTATAAGATATATGGAAGGATGATTAAAAAGAATTGAACTGTATTTACATTGGACTGTATTTACAGTAGACTTATGTAGTATTACCGCGCGATTTTGTACACGCTTCGATGGCGTGTAATCCCCTTTGAGTTGTTGGCTTGATAGCGGGCCTTGATAAAGGCGGATATATGTGGATGCGAGGGGGGAGGTGCTGCCCAATTTTTCGTAGAATAAGGAACTGTGTACTTAGAATGTTCTACGAAGAAGTCTAGACGTTGATAGACATGTTTGGTTGTTATAGGTGGATATTCTACGCGCGACATACTCGACTTGGCTGTGGATTAAGCCGAAGAGGTATGTGATTCTTTCTATTCTCTTGAGCATGATATTTATAAAATATATATAGTGCGGTAGACGCACATGTGTTAAACGAGTTTGATTTTCCTTTTGTGTCCTTGACTTGATTCTAAAGTTAAGTGACTGGATATGAAATGTTAAGAACTTGAATTGTGTTAAAAAGTTGTGAAACCTCATTCGTGAGTAATGAGTACTTGGTCTTTAAAAGAATAAGTGATCTTGATTTCAGAAATGAGAGTAGTTGTCCTTGGTTGGTTTAAAACATAAAGTGTTATAATAGCTTTATGGGAAGTTAGTTATAACGACTTTATGAAAACAAAAGAATGGTTTTATTATTGGATTTAAAATGGTAACTTGACTTTAAAAGGAGAAGTGTTTTTGTTTAAAAAGAAGGCATGGTATTGTCTTGATTTGGTTTAAAAAGAAGGCATGGTATTGTCTTGGTTTATTTAAAAGAAGGTATGAAAATTGTTTTGGTTTACTTAAAATAATAGTTACTCTATTTTGGATACGACGAGTGTTAGTATCATATGACTTTTGTGAAAGAAATAGATCTTTTTAAAGAGTTAAAGTACGTAGTACCTTGGGGTTAAAACCCGGATTTTTGACATAAAATGAAAGTACCTTGAGTGTGAGTAACTTGCCTACGCTAGTTGTGATAGCCTTTGGTGTGCAAGTGTTGTATTTCTATGCTACCGCGTCTCTCGATGGAGGGTCGGTTATCTTGTTATATCCTTGGACCTACTGACACGTTGGGTGGCCCACGGGTATGGTTCTATTAGGATTGTTGTTCCATGGACTAGCTCTCCATGAGGTTTACTGATACGGCTTGGTATCTGGTAGTTGGTTTTCGTACTTGCCCCCGTCATTGGCGTGACACAGGAGGTATCTGGTAGTTAGCCTTCGTACTTGCCCCGTTCAGTTTTGTGGCGAAGTCTCGTGATACTGGTGGTATCTGATAGTTGTTCTTCGTACTTGCCTCCGTCAGCTACGTGGCGTGGTTGGTATCTGGTAGTCGGCCTTCGTACTTGCCTCGTGTCAGCTTCGTGAGTTAGTTTTATAGTAGTATTGTGGCAAAGTCTCGTGATGCTGGTGGTATCTGGTAGTTGGTCTTCGTACTTGCCTCCGTCAGCTACGTGGCATGGTTGGTATCTGGTAGTCGTCCTTCGTACTTGCCTCGTGTCAGCTTCGTTATACAGTTATATAGTATTATTGGTACGGTAGGTATCTGGTAGTTGGATTTCGTACTTGCCCCGGTCAGTTGATGATGCAGGTTAGTTCTGGTAGCTATGCCTTCGTACTTGCCCCGTACGGTTCTTATGACACAGGTGGGACCTGGTGTTCATGTGTACTCCTTGGTGTTGTCATATCATAGACTGCCGACAGTGAGGAAGGAATTCCACGGGCATGATTGATATTGTGGGCGTGAGACCCATGGTTATATTTGAGTGATGACTTTGAGGGCGTGAGTCCCTGACTTGACATGACTACTTATATGTTGTGTACTGTAGTTTGGTTATCATACATTTCTCCTGCTTTATATAGACTGTTATGATTTCATTACAGTATTTTCAATTTCACATACTTGGTACCTGTTGTACTGACCTCCTTCGGGGGGCTACGTTCATGCCGCAGGTAGAGGTACACCAGTTGTTGATCCTCGCTCTTAGGATCACGGTTCTGCGTATTGGGAAGCTCCGTTTCTCCGGAGCCTTATCTTTTGGTATGATTCCCTGAGTTTGTAGGTTCTTGTACATTCAGGGGTATGGCGGGGCCCTGTCCCGTCGTAGTTGTTATAAAAACTCTTAGAGGTCTGTAGTACTGTTGTGGGCAGGGTTTGTAAAGGATGTAACTGTTCGGTTTTGATATATATATACAGGAAGGTGACCGTTTTGGTTAGCCTGTTTCTTATTTTATATCTTGTTTCATGTTTAAGTTTTTATTTCCGCTGATTTTCTCTGATGTTGTATCACTAGGGTGCCCGGGTAAGGCACCAGTCGCGGGCCCGAGGTCGGGTCGTGACAAAAGTGGTATCAGAGCAGTTAATCCTCGGAAAGTGTCTACAGACCGTATCTAGTAGAGTCTTGATTATCGGCGTGTTGTGCACAACACCTATAATCAGGAGGCTATAGGATATTTAGGATTGGTTTCTATTCTTCTCACTCTGAGATCGTGCCTTAGAGCTGTGTTGTAAGTTGGACTCCCTCTGACATATTCTTATGTGCCAGCTATGCCTCTATGCAAGGCAACCAGAGCCCAGAAGGGCAAGGCAGCAGAGGGAGCTGCGAGTAGAGCACAGAGGGTTACGAGGGCACAAGCCCAGTCTTTACCTGAGGTGGTGCTACAGACGGCGAATTCTACGACGCCGCCAGCCCCAGGAGAGTTTAGAGAAGCAGCGGTCTCTACCGAGGCCACAGTACCTGAGCCTCCAGTCCCACGGCCAGGAACAGAGGATATGGGTTACAAGGAGATGGCCCAGTTACTAGCTAGGCTTGTGGCGAGGCACGAGGACAGGCGGGAGCCGGTGGTACCGGTAGTGCACCCCAGATCCGATAGTTGGATACTTCGGGACTTCTTGAGTTGAAGTCCACCAGAGTTCTATGGATCGAGAGCTGAGGATGACCCTCAGGAGTTTATTCGACAATTACAACGGATCATGAAAGTGATCAAGGCCTCGGAGACAGAGTCGGTGGTATTGGGTTCACATCGGTTGCGTGATACTGCAGTCGACTGGTTTGATTCATGGGAACTGTCCCAGGAGGGGGCATGCACTTCCAGCTGTGTGGGACGAGTTCTCAGAGGCGTTTCTTAGCCATTTCTTGCCTCCGCAGATGAGGAGGGCTCGGGCCGATAGATTTTTGATGTTGAGGCGAAACAGGCGACAGCCGAGTACAGTGTAGAGTTGACTCATTGGCTCGGTACGTCCCCGCTTTAGTGGCAAACATGGAGGATAGAGTGCACCGATATGTCACAGGACTTGACGATTATTTAGCAGAGGGTTGCACGGGTGTAGCTCTTTAGCCGGGCATAGACATTGCCCGCATCCAGGCTTATGCGCAGCAGACTGAGGAACGTAGAGACCGACGTAGGGACCAGGATCAGCATAAGAGGGCCAAGACAGCAGTGTCCTTTGGTAACTTTCGAGGCGGACCGCCAAAGAAGAGTTAGTTATGCGCCCGCCAAGATGCAGTGGTCTTCCACAGTCTTCAGGGCATCCAGGGTATTCAGGAGCAGGTCAGAGCTCCAAGGTTTCATGTTTTCGAGGGAGTAGGAGTGCTCGCCGGATGAGGCCACCCTTACCTCAGTGTGGCCGTTGTGGTAAAATCCATAAGGGGGAGTGTCGTACTAGTTTGAGAGATTGCTATAATTGTGGCCGACAGGGCCATTTTGCGAAGGATTGTCCGACCAGTGGTAGCGCGGATGTTACGACTCAGCCTTCAGGATCAGTGGCTGGTTCATCGCCTTCTCTATGCGCCTGCAGGCGTGACTTTGATTAGAGTGACGGCGGAAAGTGAAGCGATGAGTTCTGTATATTCTTAACCCTCTAGAGACTAGTATGCGTAATAAGATGATTACATGTTGAGTGCTATGTACGGATATCATTGTGTAAATTGTGATTTAGAAAACATGGTTAGTTGAAAAGGTAAGTTTGGGGGCAGGTAAATTGTGAACCTTAGAAATTATAACAGTTGAGACCTTAGATGTAAGGCCGTCTTGAGTAAAAGATTTTACGGTTAGTCTTTGTCGAAGTACTTGGTATGCGTGAAATGTATTGTGGGATAATTCCATGGGTTGTGTAAGATGAAAGTGGTAGCTTTCATGACGAGAATAGTAAGATTGTCCCGGACGGGAACAAGAATTTGGAGCGATAGTGGGTCGGGTTGAGGCAAGATCGCGGGTCAACCCGCAGCCCGGAATGAGGTGGGGTCAGTTTGGGGTGGTCCCGCCAGGTGGTAGGGTCACGAGGGTGCTAGGCCCAAGTTTAGGTAACCATTGTACGAGTTCGCGGATGTGTTCGACCAGAATCGGATCGTGAAGGCCGGGAATGACCTTAAAGGAATTTGAGGCTAGTAAGATGACCAAGTTTGGAGGTAGTAACTCCAAGGCGTTGGAAACGGAAGCGATGACGGAAATGTGGTACGTATACTAGAAAGAGTTCGGGTGTACGAGAAAGGTACGACGAGTAAGACAGGAAGTGAACATGTGTTAAGAGAAGGGAAGTGATCATTTTGTGAAGTAAAGATGTGAAGAAAGTATCCTTTAGACCATGGGTGGAAGCTTTAGTGTTGTTATACACGTTAGAGGTGATTCCTAGTTGGCTTGGATTTGGGTTTTGCGCGTATGTTATATTATGGCCATGTGTGGCATAATTGGTTTTGTAATTATAGTAGTGAAGACTATACCGGCGCATGTGTGTTTGGAGACTTAGAAGGAACATTCGGGATGAATGTTTCTAAGGGGGGAAGAATTTTTTGCCCCGTAGTTCCAAGGTATGTATGTGAGGACGTACGTACGAGAATACGACATTAAGATTGGAAATGAAGAAAGATTTGATTTTCCGACGGGAAATTTTCCGGATTTTGTGAAGGAAAAAGGTTCGTTAATGGGAATTGGATTCCCAGATTTGGTATTTGGACTTCTGGGATTATATTAGAATTATGGAATTTTATTTCCGGATTTGGTCACGTGGGGCCCATGGGGAAAATTTACTGTTTTGTGGGGCCCACTTTGTTTTCGAGATTATGGATATTTTCGGGAGATGAAATATTTTGGACGGGTAGGAGGGCGACACGTGTCACCCCCCTAGGTGGCACATGGCCGAAATGTGGTGCCATGTGTCCCTTTCGCCGAAATGGCCCAACAAGTGGCAAGCCACTTGTCTTGAATTTTGTGTGGACATGTGGTGGGTGGGACCCACACACACTTGTCCCCAATCTACACCACACACTTGCCTTCATCCTAGCCATTGGTTGGCCTATAAATACCCCTTAAGTTGCAAGACTTCTTCATCACTCACTTAGAGTTTTCAAGTCACAAAATACTCCTCGCTCAGTAGTGTTCTCGCCTACCCCCACTTTGTGTAGAAAATACTTCAATTGTTGTTGTATAATCCCAACTACCTTAGCCTTGTGTCCCTAGTGGTATTCTAAGTTATCTCAATACTAAGAGCCCGAAAATACTACTTTATTCCTTTAGTCACAAAATGAAATCCTAGGAAAATCTTCATAGTTTGGATGAAGTGTTAAGAGAAGTTGTTTAGAAACTTATAAGGGTTGCTTGAAGCGGATTGGAGCGTAAGGAATAAGAGCTAAACGTTGCTCAAGATCGACTTATTAATCTTGGATAATTTTGGGCTTATCGAGGTAATGATCTATGTCCTTCTATTATAATTGGAGATTACATATTGTAGTAGTTTAGAATTGAGTATAAGATATATGGAAGGATGATTAAAAAGAATTGAATCAGATTTACATTGAGTATTCTGAGACTTATGTAGTATTATTGTGGGGCAATTTTGTACACGTCCAGTAGGCGTGTAATCCCCTTTGAGTTGTTGGCTTGATAGGGGGCCTTGATAAAGGCGGATATATGTGGATGCGAGGGGGGGGGGAGGTGCTTCCCAATTTTCCGTAGAATAAGGAACTGTGTACTTAGAATGTTCTACGAAGAAGTCTAGACGTTGATAGACATGTTTGGTTGTTATAGGTGGATATTCTACACGCGACATACTCGACTTGGCTGTGGATTAAGCCGAAGAGGTATGTTATTCTTCCTATTCTCTTGAGCATGATATTTGTGAAATATATATAGTGCGGTAGACGCACATGTGTTAAAGGAGTTTGATTTTCCTTTTGTGTCCTTGACTTGATTCTAAAGTTAAGTGACTGGATATGAAATGTTAAGAACTTGAATTGTGTTAAAAAGTTGTGAAACCTCATTCGTGAGTAATGAGTACTTGGTCTTTAAAAGAATAAGTTATCTTGATTTCGGAAATGAGAGTAGTTGTCCTTGGTTAGTTTAAAACATAAAGTGTTATAATAGCTTTATGGGAAGTTAGTTATAACGACTTTATGAAAACAAAAGAATGGTTTTATTATTGGATTTAAAATGGTAACTTGACTTTAAAAGGAGAAGTGTTTTTGTTTAAAAAGAAGGCATGGTATTATCTTGATTTGGTTTAAAAAGAAGGAATGGTATTGTCTTGGTTTATTTAAAAGAAGGTATGAAAATTGTTTTGGTTTACTTAAAATAATAGTTACTCTATTTTGGATACGACGAGTGTTAGTATCATATGACTTTTGTGAAAGAAATAAATCTTTTTAAAGAGTTAAAGTACGTAGTACCTTGGGGTTAAAACCAGGATTTTTGACATAAAATGAAAGTACCTTGAGTGTGAGTAACTTGCCTACGCTAGTTGTGATAGCCTTTGGTGTGCAAGTGTTGTATTTCTAAGCTACCGCGTCTCTCGATGGAGGGTCGGTTATCTTGTTATATCCTTGGACCTACTGACACGTTGGGTGGCCCACGGGTATGGTTCCATTAGGATTGTTGTTCCATGGACTAGCTCTCCATGAGGTTTACTGATACGGCTTGGTATCTGGTAGTTGGTTTTCGTACTTGCCCCCGTCATTGGCGTGACGCAGGAGGTATCTGGTAGTTAGCCTTCGTACTTGCCCCGTTCAGTTTTGTGGCGAAGTCTCGTGATGCTGGTGGTATCTGGTAGTTGGTCTTCGTACTTGCCTCCGTCAGCTACGTGGCGTGGTTGGTATCTGGTAGTCGGCCTTCGTACTTGCCTCGTGTCAGCTTCGTGAGTTAGTTTTATAGCAGTATTGTGGCGAAGTCTCGTGATGCTGGTGGTATCTGGTAGTTGGTCTTCGTACTTGCCTCCGTCAGCTACGTGGCGTGGTTGGTATCTGGTAGTCGGCCTTCGTACTTGCCTCGTGTCAGCTTCGTGATACAGTTATATAGTATTGTTGGTACGGTAGGTATCTGGTAGTTGGATTTCGTACTTGCCCCGGTCAGTTGATGATGCAGGTTGGTTCTGGTAGCTATGCCTTCGTACTTGTCCCGTACGGTTCTTATGACACAGGTGGGACCTGGTGTTCATGTGTACTCCTTGGTGTTGTCATATCATAGACTGCCGGCAGTGAAGAAGGAATTCCACGGGCATGATTGATATTGTGGGCGTGAGACCCATGGTTATATTTGAGTGATGAATTTGAAGGCGTGAGTCCCTGACTTGACATGACTGCTTATATGTTGCGTACTGTAGTTTGGTTATCATACATGTCTCCTGCTTTATATAGACTGTTATGATTTCATTACTGATTTTCGCCACATACTTGGTACCTGTTGTACTGACCTCCTTCGGGGGGCTGCGTTCATGCCGCAGGTAGAGGTACACCAGTTGTTGATCCTCGCTCTTAGGATCACGGTTCTGCATATTGGGAAGCTCCGTTTCTCTGGAGGCTTATCTTTTGGTATGATTCCCTGAGTTTGTAGGTCCTTGTACATTCATGGGTATGGCGGGGCCCTGTTCCGTCGTAGTTGTTATAAAAACTCTTAGGTGCAGTAATCTTGTTGTGGCGTGGTTTGTAAAGGATGTAACTGTTCGGTTTTGATATATATATACAGGAAGGTGACCGTTTTGGTTAGCCTGTTTCTTATTTTATATCTTGTTTCATGTTTAAGTGTTTTATTTCCGCTGATTTTCTCTGATGTTGTATCACTAGGGTGCCCGGGGTAAGGCACCAGTCGCGGGTGTTATACCCCGTATTTCCAGAGTATGTACGTGGGGGACGTACGTAGAAATTTTCGAACTTCTTTAGGCTAGGCCGAATTCTTTTTGTGCACAACACCCGGTTAGAGTCGTTTTTCGACGAAACGTTTTCACAGCTTTCGTAGGGGAATTTCCGGCTATGTCATTTATAATTTTTGCGGATTTTTCCGAGAGACGAAACATTTTGGACCAACAAGAGGGCGACACTTGTCACCCTCTAATTGGTGAAGGTGGACGGACGAAAGTGGGAGGGTTGGCACGTTTTTGTTGCATTATTTTTGGTCAAGGAGTTGGTAGGATATTTTGGGTAGATGGATAAGGTTGCACATGGCTTAATCTTGACCTTACACTTGCCTAACACTTGGATGGATCTTGGCCATTGGTTGGCCTTCACTTGACCTATAAATACCCCCTTAGTTGATGAACTTTCTTCATCCAAAACTTGAGCAATCTAGCTAAGTCTCAAAATACTCCTCTCCTGAAGCTTTCGTCCACCACACCCCTCTCCCCTCAAGGCCCTACCGAGCCCCCTTGCCTAGTGGCTCTAGCCGAGAGCAACCCCCCCCCTAGCCTAGTTGTGCTAGTCAAAATACTACCCCCCTTGGTAGAAATGTATTCTACAAGTATCGTTATAATGCCCAAAATACTTTAGCCAAATACCTTGTAGTACTTTCCAAAGTACCTTTATCTGGCTTGGAAAATACTATTATACTTTCCTTTAGCCACTAAACGAAACCCTAAGGAAAAATCTTCACCGTAGTTGAAGTATTAAGTAGAAGTTGTGTAGACACTTCTAAGGGTTTCTTGGAGCGTTTTGGGAGCGCACGAGTAGGAGCTAAACCTTGTTCAGAGCGACATATAAACTCGGATAATTTTGGGCTTATCGAGGTAAACATTCTTGACCTTCATTGTAATTGGAAATTACATGTTGTTGGAATATATAGTTGAAGTATACTATATATAGAATCAACATTATAATCGTGCGGCAATGTCTTGCGACTTAAGCTGAATTTAAAGAAGAGAATCGAATCGTAATTACATAGATCAGACATACAAGAGACTTGTGTAGCATTACTATATTGTAGAATTGTACGCGTCGGTTAGGCGTGTTAACCCCACTGGTTGGCTTGGTAGCCTCGATAGAGGAGATTTACGTTGCGGGAGGTGCCCGAATTTTACGTAGAATATTCTACGCCGATCTAAAGATATTAATAGGCGCTTTGTGGCCTCTATAGGTTGTAGTACTACGTGTGAGTGATCCGCTGATCGAGAGTGTCGCCGACGGTTTGAGGTACTTGAGCGCTTTTGCTATTAGTCGATAATCGTCGCGAGGTATGTGGACCTCTTCCTATCTCTCTAGCATGATATGTGTGAACTATGTAGTACGGTGACGCATACGTGCTAAATGTATTTGATTGATTTAAAACATAAAGTGTTATAACGGCTTTATGGGAAGTTGGTTATAATAGCTTTATGTGGATAAGCACATACTTTGTGGTTTTTAAAAAGGTAAATCGATTTGAATAATAACCGGCTTGATATGTGTTAATAAAGAACTTAAAGCATTTCAAAAGATTTATGAATCGCTTTGAAAGAATGAGTATTACTTGGTTTTGAAAGCTTAAGAGTTATACTAGCTTTATGGGAAGTTAGGTATAACGGCTTAAGAATGTTTTATCGATTTGGAAATCAGAATGTATCGACAAACCACCGCAGCGTTAATAAAAGGAAAATGTATTGACTAAAGAAGTATTATTAAAACCAAGAAACCTCCATCCGCATAGAAGCTAAGATGAGACAAAATGATATTACATTTCCTAGATCATGGCTGCTTAATAAGATTGATTATAAACAAGAATAACCTACTCACTTATAAGACATAGGTTTCTCAAAACGTTTAAAGGAGAATTATGTTTTAAAGGATTTAAAACTATGAACTACGAAACCTTTTTCTAAAATGAGAAACTTGAGCATTCGAAATTAGGCAAACTTGAACGTTTGGAAAATAAGGTTGTCACTTGATTTTACAAAGGAAAGTATTTTGGTTTACTTAACAATGTTAGTCACTCAATTTTATACTACGGGTATCGGGTGACCTTTGTAAAAGAAATGGATCTTAAAAGGAATTTAACGGACGTAGTACTTTAAGGTTAAAAATCCGGACTTTGACTTAAAATGAAAGTACCTTGAGTCGTGTGTAACTTGCTTATACTTGTTGTTATGAAACTTGACCATGTTACGTGTGATAGCCTTGTTGTGCAAGTACTGCGTTCTACTCGACTACCGGTTCATCCGGGAATGTATTCCACCCTTTTCTATATTGGGTCCATAAGATGGGCCGAGACCTGTTATACGATTTGTACCTAGACTGCCGGCAGTGAGGAAGGAGTTCCACGGGCATGAGGGATGACTTTTAGGGCGTGAGTCACGACTTGACATGATCGCTCTTATGTTGTGAATCGTAGTTTGGTTATCATACATGTCTCCCGCTTTATAGACTATTATGATTTCATTTACGATTTTACGATTTCACATACTGGTACTGCCAGATCGACTCTTCGGGCTGCGTTACGCCGCAGTAAAAGGTACATCGATCGCCGATCCCCGCTTATAGGATCACATTCCAGCGTGTTGGAAGCCCTGTTCTTCGAGGCTTATCTTTTGGTATGTTACCACGAGTGCAGATTCGTATACATTCGTGGTATGGCGGCCTCGTCCGTCATAGCCATTGTAAATCTTAAGGTGCAGAGCAATCGTGGGTGTGGTTTGTAAAAAATAATCGCTCGGTATTTATGTATATATGATGAAGGCAATCGCTTGGTTGGCCTGTTTATTTATCCTTTCTCTTAATTCATGTTCATGTTTTTATTTCCGCTGATTTTCTCTGATGTTGTATCACTAGGGTGCCCGGGGTAAGACACCAGTCACGGGCCCGGGTTCGGGTCGTGACAAAAGTGGTATCAGAGCGATTAGTCCTCGGAAAGTGTCTACGCATCGTGTCTAGTAGAGTCTTGATTATCGGTGTGTTGTGCACCACATCTATAATCGTGAGGTCGCAGGACATTTAGGATTGGTTTCCATCCTTCTCATTCTGAGATCGTGCCTTAGAGCTGTGTGATAAATTGGACCCCTCTGACGTATTCCTTTCCTTTACCAGTGATGCCTCCGCGTAAGGCAACCCAGCCCAATGGGCAAGGCAATGAGGAGCTATTAGTGAGATACTGAGGAGTACGAGGGCGCAGCTTGGCCAAGACTGAGACAAGATACTTCCAACGGCGGGTTTCGCGACCGCCAAAGACCAAAGAGAGTTTAGAGCGCAGCGATGGCTGCCGAGACTACAATACTGAGCCTCGACCGCACTGGAGCCGATGAGATGGGTACAAGGAGATGGCGCCATCGCCGTGGTCGTGGCCGATATGAGGATAGTGGACGCAGCGATTCCAAGTAGCACCCGTAGTACACCCCGAGCGCAGTTTGAGGCTACGTGACTTCACGAGTTGTAGCCTCCGGTGTTCTATGGATCGAGCCGAGGACGACCCTCGTGGAGTTTATCCGACAGCTACTGGATCATGAGAGTGATCGAGCCTCGAGGCGCAGTCGGTGGTATTGGTTCGCATCACCGCGTGATACCGATTGATAGTTTGATTCGTGAGCTGTCCCGGGAAGAGCATGCACTTCCGCAGTTTGGGACGAGTTCTCGAGGGCATTTCTTGCACATTTCTTGCCTCCACAGATGAGGAGGGCTCGGGCCAGATTTTTGACATCGAGGCGGGGACGGCGACGGTTAGAGAGTACAATGTGAGTTCGACTCATTAGCTTCGGTATGTTCCCAGAGTAGCAGATATGGAGGGCGAGTACACCGCCACGCCACCGGGCCGACGATTACTTGGCGAGGCTTGCACGGTGTAGCTCTTCACCGGCATGGACATTGCCCGCATGCAAGCTCATGCACTAGGGTGTGAGGCACGGAGAGGTCGACGGAATGGCCGAGATCAGCGAAGAGGCGAGCAGCAGGTCCTTTGGTAACTTTCGAGGCGGACCGCCTCAGAAGAGTTCAGTTATGTACCTCCGCCAAGACAGAGTGGTCCTCCCGCCTTCGGACGTTCAGGTATTCGGAGCTGGTCGAGCTCCAGGCTTCGTTCGGTGTATACGTGAGTGCTAGCCACGGGATTCATGTCCCCACCGGTGTACGATGTGGCAAACATCATCCCGGGAATGTCGTCTTTTATCGCGGTGCTTGTTTCACTGCGCCGTCGAGGGCCATGTGACGAGATCGCGTGCTTATAGGAGAGGTACCGCAGCTGGCGCAGCCTTACGGATCGATGGCGTTCATCGCTTTCTACATTATGCGCCTGCAGGCGACTTATGATTAGAGTGGAGCGGTAGCTTCAGGTATATCCTTAACCATCTAGAGGCTTGTATGTTTTGATGTTATGTTAATGTGTTAAGTGTTATGTTCGGATAACCTTGTGCTAAAATGTGATTTAGGAACCTGGTTGGAGAAAGGGGTAAGCCTGGGGGTGAGAAAATGATGAACCTTAGAATATTACAGTTGAGACCTTAGATGTGCGCCGCTTGAGTACAAGATTTTGCGAGTGATCCTTGTCAGAGTGCATTTTATGCCTAGAATGTATTGTGTGATAAGTCCCTGGGTTGGGTAAATGAAAGTGGTATCTTTCATGATGTGATTTAGCAAGGTTGTTCCGGATCGAGAAACGAGAGAGTCGGCGTGACAGAGGCTCGGGTTGAGGACGTGTTGCGTGTCAACCCGTAGCCCGGAATGAGGTGGGGTCAGCTCTGGGTGGTCCCGCCAGGCGGTAGGGCCACGAGGGTGCTAGGCCCAAGTTTAGATGACCATCGTATGAGTTCGTGGATATGTTCGACTGGCGGTCGTGAAGGCGGAAGTGGCCTTAAGGAAGATTGAGGCTAGTAAGATAACCAAGTTGGAGGTGGTGACTCAAGGTTTGGAGAATCAAGCGATAATCAAGTGGTAATGCATTATCGGAAGAGTTCAAGAGTTCGAGAAGAGTACGACGAGTAAGGGTAGAGGTGAGCATGTATTGCGAGCAGCATAGATATGATCATTTCTTGTAAAGGGAGAATGCGAAGGATGTATATTTTAGACCTCGGGAATCGCACGCATCCGCAAGACCATTTGTTGGGTCGCCGGAGTGACACTAGAACCTCGCGACAAAGTGACAAAAGTTTGTGATGTTAGAGGTGTTTCCCTCGTGGACTTGGATATAAGTATTTGCGTGCATGTGTTGGTTCGTGGCCAGTTGTGGCGTTGGCAACCTATTAGAAGAACTTTATCGTTATTCGTCTTGAGAAGGAACATTCGGGACGAATGTTTCTGGCGAGGGAGAATGTTATACCGTATTTCCAGTATGTACGTGGGGACGACGTAGAAATTTTCGAACTTCTTTAGGCTTGGCCGAATTCTTTTTGTGCACAACACCCGGTTAGAGTCGTTTTTCGACGAAACGTTTTCACAGCTTTCGTAGGGGAATTTCCGGCTATGTCATTTATAATTTTTGCGGATTTTTCCGAGAGACGAAACATTTTGGACCAACAAGAGGGCGACACTTGTCACCCTCTAATTGGTGAAGGTGACTGGACGAAAGTGGGAGGGTTGGCACATTTTGTTGCATTATTTTTGGTCAAGGAGTTGGTAGGATATTTTGGGTAGATGGATAAGGTTGCATACGGCTTAATCTTGACCTTACACTTGCCTAACACTTGGATGGATCTTGGCCATTGGTTGGCCTTCACTTGACCTATAAATACCCCTTAGTTGATGAACTTTCTTCATCCAAAACTTGAGCAATCTAGCTAAGTCTCAAAATACTCCCTCTCCTTGAAGCTGGCCCACCACACCCCTCTCCCCTCTTGAAGGCCCTCACGAGCCCCCTTGCCTAGTGGCTCAGCCGAGAGCAACCCCCTAGCCTAGTTGTGCTAGTCAAAATACTACCCCCTTGGTAGAAATGTATTCTACAAGTATCGTTATAATGCCCAAAATACTTTAGCCAAATACCTTGTAGTACTTTCCAAAGTACCCTTTATACGGCTTGGAAAATACTATTATACTTTCCTTTAGCCACTAAACGAAACCCTAAGGAAAAATCTTCACCGTAGTTGAAGTATTAAGTAGAAGTTGTGTAGACACTTCTAAGGGTTTCTTGAGCGTTTTGGGAGCGCACGAGTAGGAGCTAAACCTTGTTCAGAACGACATATAAACTCGGATAATTTTGGGCTTATCGAGGTAAACATTCTTGACCTTCATTGTAATTGGAAATTACATGTTGTTGGAATATATAGTTGAAGTATACTATATATAGTAACTGAACATTATAATCAAGGCAATGTCTTGCGACTTAAGCTGAATTTAAAGAAGAGAATCAATCAGAATTACATAGGATCAGATGAGACTTGTGTAGCATTACTATATTGTAGAATTGTACGCGCGTCGGTTAGGCGTGTTAACCCCTGGTTGGCTTGGTAGTCGGCCTCGATAGAGGAGATTTACTGTTGCGGGGAGAATGCCGAATTTTACGTAGAATATTCTACGCCGGGATCTAAAGATATTAATAGGCGCTTTGTGGCCTCTATAGGTTGTAGTACTACGTGTGGAGTGATCCGCTGATCGAGAGTGTCGCGGTTTGAGGTACTTGGAGCGTTTTGCTATTAGTCGATAATCGTCGCGAGGTATGTGGACCTCTTCCTATCTCTCTAGCATGATATGTGTGAACTATGTAGTACGGTGACGCATACGTGCTAAATGTATTTGATTGATTTAAAACATAAAGTGTTATAACGGCTTTATGGGAAGTTGGTTATAATAGCTTTATGTGGATAAGCACATACTTTGTGGTTTTTAAAAGGTAAATCGATTTGAATAATAAGCGGCTTGATATGTGTTAATAAAGAACTTAAAGCATTTCAAAAGATTTATGAATCGCTTTGAAAGAATGAGTATTACTTGGGTTTTGAAAGCTTAAGAGTTATACTAGCTTTATGGGAAGTTAGGTATAACGGCTTAAGAATGTTTCTTGATTTGGAAATCGAATGTGTATCGACAAACCACTGCAGCGTTAATAAAAGGAAAATGTATTGACTAAAGAAGTATTATTAAAACCAGAGAAACCTCCATCCGCATAGAAGCTAAGATGAGACAAAATGATATTACATTTCCTAGATCATGGTCGCTTAATAAGATTGATTATAAACAAGAATAACCTACTCACTTATAAGACATAGGTTTCTCAAAACGCTTTAAAGGAGAATTATGTTTTAAAGGATTTAAAACTATGAACTACGAAACCTTTTTCTAAAATGAGAAACTTGAGCATTGAAATTAGGCAAACTTGAACGTTTGGAAAATAAGGTTGTCACTTGATTTTACAAAGGAAAGTATTTTGGTTTACTTAACAATGTTAGTCACTCAATTTTATACTACGTATCGGGTGACCTTTGTAAAAGAAATGGATCTTAAAAGGAATTTAACGGACGTAGTACTTTAAGGTTAAAAATCTGGACTTTGACTTAAAATGAAAGTACCTTGAGTCGTGTGTAACTTGCTTATACTTTTTGTTATGAAACTTGACCATGTTACGTGTGATAGCCTTGTTGTGCAAGTCGTGTTCTACTCGACTCACGGTTCATCCGGAATGTATTTCACTTGAGGACCGGTTCATCCGGAATGTATTTCACTTGAGGACCGGTTCATCCGGAATGTATTTCACTTGAGGACCGGTTCATCCGGGAATGTATTTCACTTGATTATCGGTTCATCCGGGAATGTATTTCACTTGATGACCGGTTCATCCGGGAATGTATTTCACTTGACTACCGGTTCATCCGGGAATGTATTCCACTCGACTACGGCCACGGGATGAACAGGAATGTATTCCACCTTTTCTATATTGGGTCCATAAGATGGGCCGAGACACGTTATACGATTTGTACCTAGGCCGGCGGTGAGGAAGGAGTTCCACGCGTGAGGATGACTTTTAGGGCGTGAGTCACGACTTGACATCCGCTCTTATGTTGGAATCGTAGTTTGGTTATCATACATGTCTCCCGCTTTATAGACTATTATGATTTCATTTACTGATTTTTCTGATTTCACATACTTGGTACTGTTATCGACCTTCGGGGCTGCGTTCATGCCGCAGTAAAAGGTACATCGATCGCCGATCCCGCTTATAGGATCACATTCAGCGTGTTGGAAGCCCGTTCCTTGGAGGCTTATCTTTTGGTATGTTACCACGAGTCCAGATTCGTATACATTCGGGGTATGGCGGGCCCCGTCCCGTCATAGTTGTAAATCTTAGAGTGCAGAGTAATGTGGGCAAGTGTGGTTTGTAAAAAAATAACTGCTCGTATTTATGTATATATGATGAAGGCAAATCGCTTTGGTTGGCTGTTTATTTATCCTTTCTCTTAATTCATGTTCATGTTTTTATTTCCGCTGATTTTCTCGATGTTGTATCACTAGGGTGCCGGGTAAGGCACGATCGGGCCAGGTTGGTCGTGACAATGCCCGAGGTCGGGTCGTGACAAGTTTACTTAAGGCACTAACATGTCTTTATAAAATCCGGAAATTTAACCCAAAGTACTACGTACTTCTACTCTTTTAAAAATGACTCTTTTTCATATAAAACTTCCAAGATACTAATAACCGTAGTATCAAGTCACAACTACTTTTCAAAACAAGTCACAATACCTTTTAGAAATATAATTAGGCTTCTAAATCAAATGACTTCTTTTCTTTTAAAACCTTAGGCAATTGATGCCTTAAAATCAATTTGCCTTTCATTAATTCAAGTCATTTATCCTTTCTTATTTTACTTAGAGTAAATCTCTCTTTTTAACTTTCCATAAAGCTAATATAACCAACTTCCCATAAAGTCGTTATATTAACTTTATACTTTAGGTAATTATATTCTTCCTTATGTCCAAGGAACTTATACGTTTAAAACGAAACAAGTATCATATACTTAAAATACTTCAAGTCCCTTAACCTTGAAAACTAAGACATCCTTACTACTTTTAAACAAGTGAGTTAATCCCCTAACTCAACCGACCTGGACATTCTTAAAACAAGTAAAGGATATCAAAGTCTTGTACGTCTACCGTACTATATAGGTACAACTATTCATGCTCAAGAGATAGGAAAGTTCCACATACCTCTTCGGGTCAATCCACTCGCTAAGTCCAATATACCGCACATAGTATGTCAACCTATAATGGCCATAATACGTCTATTAACTTCTTACTTCAAACGTAGAATATAATAAGTGCAAAGTCACTAAATTCTACGGAAAATCGGACAGCACTTCCTTTGTTTCTACATACTTTACCACCTTTTTCAAGGCTCGAATTCAATAACCAAACACGCCACATTTAAGGCCCAACAATGTAGTTAACAGTAGGGGATTACACGCCTATAAGACGTGTAAAATTCCGCCCCACAATTGATATCACACTAGTACAAACTACAAGGTCAATTCGGCAACTTGAGATACAACAACACAAATTCTTATCCAATTTCCTTTTCAATCCAAGTTGTTTAGTATAACATGATATCAAGCCGCAATCGATTACAACTACTACAATCCTCAAGTATGTAACATGCGACGATCCTAATAAACGACCAAATTGTATTTAAATTTCAAATGGCTAGAATGTCATTTCGGATTTAGGCTACTACAATCCATATCACTTATCAATCTTCAATACATATACTTCATGCTAGTAAAAAATGTAAGGCTAACAACAATATGTAATCTTGTAACACTTTAAGAGAACAAGATTGTTACCTTAACGAGCCTTAATCCACTTCAAGATCCGAAGTCGCTCCCTAGCAACTTAGAGCCTCTTCTTGACACTTCAATCCGCCCCTTGAGACCCTTAGAAGATCACAAATAACTTTCCTTTAATCTTCCAATCAAAACCTAGGAAAGCAACTAGGTTTTCACCTTGCGACTAATACGAAAATGATATTTTTCCGGGATCTTTCTATTGAGATACCCTTACAATACCCTTATGAACCTTGGTTTAAAGTGGGGAGATTATTGGACAACAAACAAATTTTTTTCTCTTTTGAAATGCTTGAACCCGAGAGCCCCTCAAAGTTCATCCAAATTTTTCTTGAAATTTTTCTAAGTGTGGAAGCTTGTCTCACTACTAGTATACATATATAGTACAATGGAGGGCCAAGATTAATACATATGTGTGGTTTAGATACAATTCACTAGGATCAAGCCCAAGTGGCCCTTTGACAAGTCAACAATATCAAGCTACAAGACTTAGCAAGACTTGGTCATCCTAACAATGGTCAAATGGCCCTTTTACCCATGTTATTTTCGTCCAAGACCACTTAAGGGGGGTGACACGTGTCGCCCTCCCATTCGTCACAATATTTCATTTTCCGACAATTCCATAATTCCGATAAATTTTTACTAGTCTCAAATCTTACCATTTGGGATTCTTACGTACGTTCTTAAAACATGTCCTGTAATTACGGGGTGTAACAAGAAGTCCATAATTTAGTCCACTAAAATCAGTCTGTAGTCCAATGTAAAAACAGTCCTTTAGTCCGCTAAAACAGTCCATTAGTACAGTCCACTAATACAGTCCATTAGTTGGTGTTCTTGGCCAACTACTACAATCAATATAGTCCAATTTTCGCCTAGCATGTCAATACTGTTCTCATTACTTCTTTATAATTCAACTTATATTCCAATACCTTTATATAAGTTATATTAACTTGTTAACAACAATATTCTTTCATATCAACATGTAATAGGTAATGTTTTATAACAACAATAACCAATGAATCCGTTAATACCAAAACTGTCCACAATCGGCTAACATGCCAAGATTGTGACATGTACTTCTTGTTCTTTATTCCAACATGTTATATTAACTCTTAATAACCATTTTTTCCTTCATTATATAACATGTAACACATGATAATACCAATAAGAATGATCAACAATTTCAATGGCCAAAAAGGCCAACTCTCGGCCTCCACTTCCCATATGGTCCAAACCATTTTTAATCTTCATTCTTTTTATCACAAGCTCATCCATTAATTACTACAACATGTAATATCCAATTACATTAAGAAGACAATGATTCTTACCTCAATTATGCCAAAAAATAATCCAAGTTAAAAGTCGATCCTTAGCATATCTTAGCTCATTTTCTTCAAGTTCCAATCCACAATATGTAACCACTATAAGCTTATAATGAACATCTCTTCAAGTTTCAACACCAAAAGTTGAAGAACACCCTAAGGTTTCAAAACCTTCAAGTCTTGGCCCAAGGGATTTTTAGGGGGTTAGGGGTGTTTAATCTTGCTAATCACTTGGTTAGGGACCTTAATCATATACTTAATGAACTAAGCTTAGAAGATTATAAAGTTTTCGTCTTCAAAAAGGCCCAAGGCCGAGAGCTTCAAGAGAGAGGGAGAGATTTCGCCTTGTGAAATATGGCTAAGTGTAGATGAAGTCTTGCACCCTCTATATGTATATATAATGTATCACTATGGGGGAGATCATGACAAGTGTATGGACAAGATTGTGGACAAGTGTGTGTGGGACCCATGTCCACTTTAACAAATATCTTCAAGACTTGCCACCTTACATGACAAGTGAGGGGGGGTGTGCCACGTGTCACCCTCTAATTCATCTAAAAAATTTCATCACCCAAAATATCCATATTTGGTCCAAATATTTCGAAAACTTGTGGGCCCCACAAAAATGTAAAATTTCCCGGGTGGGCCCCACATGACCAAATCCGAAACTTAAAAATCCAAACCTTCAATATATTCTATGAATCCCAAATACCAAATTTGAGAACCAAATTCCACTTAACAAACCTTTTTCCTTCATGAGGTTCCGAAATATTTCCTTAGGAAAAAGTGATATTTCTTTCTTTCCAAAATTCAAATCTTATTTTCATACGTACGTTCTCATATCATTCCCTTGGAATTATGCGGTGTAACATCCTTCCCCCCTTAGAAACATTCGTCCTGAATGTTCATACTAGGTGTCGAGTTGAAACTCTAAGTGTCAACTTAACCGCTCTTGCACACAACCGTCACATGCTCACGTTTGTCCATTCTCGGCTCCCACGACCTGGTTCTGGTGGAACGCGTCCACGAACTCGTACAATGATTAACTAGACTTGGGCCTTGCATCCTCGTGACCCTATCACATAGCGGGACCATCTACAACTGGATCCACTTCATTCCAGGCTACGTGTTGACCCGAAATTGGCCCACAACCCGACCCATCATCACATTTAACTTCCATTCTTGGTCTGAAATAATCTTGCTACCCGAGAAGGCCTTGTACCTCTAAGGTTTCACCGGTTATCTAATATTCTAAGATCCTCAAATATTCCATGTCCCCAAACTTACATTACCTCATAATCATATTTAATCACAACAACCCAATATTATTCGTACGTAACACCTAAGCATACAACAATCTTATAAATGCATACATGTATCAACTAGATCAAAATATACATGTAATCATATAGGTGGTTTGAAGGACCGCTAAAACTGGGAACTCCCGCCATGGCCTCTACCACGGCATGTTGGTGTATGAATGCCCTACCATGCGGGGTGCATAGCTATAGAAGGTGAAGAACCAGCAACTAATACAGTAGGCTGAACCATACTACCTGTACCCCCTCTGGAAGGACAATCTCTCATCATATGGCCCTGACGACCACAAGCAAAACATGCACCTGTACCCGAACGACATTTCCCGAGATGGTGTCTGCCACACTGTGAACACTGAGGGTAGAGTGGCCCTGACTGCCTAGAGCCTATGTGCACCTGTGAACCTGAAGTTCTGGAGCTCTGACCAGCTCCCGAATACCCGGGACGGTCAAACCTCCCTCCTGAAGACTGTGGAGGAGCACTCTGTGTGGGCTGCGATGCATACCTATCCTGCTACCGAGGCTGTCGGGAAAACCCTGTCGTCTTGACCCTCTTGGGCTGATCTCCTTCACGACCTCTATGTCACTCCTCGACTCCATGTGCATACTCTTGAATACGGGCAATGTCCATGCCCGGTTGAAGAGCTACACCCATGCACCCATCAATCAGATAGTGGTCTAGCCCCACCACGTATCGGTGCATTCTATCTGCCATATCCGCTACTATAGTGGGTGCATAACGAGCCAACGAGTTGAACTCTAGGTTATACTCTCTATGTTACACCCCGTTATCCAGGACATGTTTATAAGAACGTACGTAAGAATTCAAAAGTGTTAAGATTGGAGACTAGTAAAAATTTATCGGAATTATGGAATTATCAGAAAATGAAATATTGTGACGAATGGGAGGGAGACACGTGTCACCCCCTTAAAATGGTCTTGGACAATTTTAGCATGGATAAAATGGTCTTTTGACCATTAATTAGATGACCAAGTCTTGCTAAGTCTTAGAGCTTGACATTGTTGACTAAGTCCAAGGGCCACTTGGGCTTGATCCTAGTGAGAGGTATCTAAGCCACACATTTGTGCTAATGTTGACCCTTCATAGTATTATATATGTGTGCTAGTAGCAAGACAAGGCTCTTAACACTTAGAAAATTTTCATGAAACTTTGTAGAAGTTGAGGGAGCTCTCGGGTTGGGCTAAAGGAAGAAGAAAAGATTTTTTGTTTGTTGTCCAATAACATCCATACTTTAAACCAAGGTTCCTAAGAGTATTGTAAGGGTATCTCAATAGAAAGATCCCGGAAAAATATCATTTTCGTATTAGTCGCAAGGTGAAAACTTAGTCACTTTCCTAGGTTTGGATTGGAAGTTAAAGGAAAGTTGTTGGGGATCTTCTAAGGGCTTCAAGTGGCGGATTGGAGTGTCAAAGAGAGGCTCTATGTTGCTAGGGAGCGATTTCGGATCTTGAAGTGGATTAAGGCTCGTTAAGGTAACAATCTTGTTCTCTTAGTGTTATAAGATTACATATTGTTGTAGCCTTACATTTTTACTAGCATGAGGTATATGTATTAAGGTTTGATAAGTGATATGGATTGTGGAAGCCTATAGCCGAAATGGCATTGTGAGCCATTTGAAATTGAAATACAATTTGGTCGATAATTAGAATCGTCGCATGTAATCTACTTGAAGATTATAGTTGTTATAATCGATTGCGGCTTTGTATCATGTTATACTAAACAACTTGGATTGAAAAGGATTTGGAAAAGATGATATGTTGTTGCACCTTAGCCGAGAATGACATTGTATTGTTGGATTGTTTTGTATCATTTGTGGGCGGAATTTTACACGTCTTGTAGGCGTGTAATCCCCTATTGTTAACTTCATTGTTGAGCCCTAAATGTGGCGTGTTTGGTTATTGAATTCGGGCCTTGAAAAAGGTGGAAAAGTATGTAGAAACAAAGGAAGTGCTGTCCGATTTTCCGTAGAATTTAGTGACTTTGCACTTAGAATATTCTACGTTTGAAGTAAGAAGTTAATAGACGTATTATGACCATTATAGGTTGAAGTACTACGAGTAGCGTATTCTACTTGAAGAGTGGAAAAGTTGGCAAGGTTATAGTACTTTGGAGCATTTTGCTACTTGTCGATAATCGTCGCGAGGTATGTGAACCTCTTCCTTCCTTTGGCATGATTCTATGTATGGAATATACATGTGGTATTATTTCATGTTCCCTTCTACTCTTAGAAGTTAAGAGGTATGTATGTGATTTACTCTATGTAAAGGTTATGTCTAAGTTATCCTAAGTTATTACCAAGTCTTATGGGGGATGTTGGTAAGAGTCGTTAGGAGATATTTGGAGCCAAGTTGACTTGGCTAATTTACGGCACGAATGAGAATAAGTATCGAACAATCCATTGCAGCGTTAATAAAGGAAAATGTAATGACAATTGATTATATTAAAATGAGTAGAATTCTCCATCTGCTTAGAAGCTAAGATAAGAGAAAATTGTATTACATTTTCTAGATCATGGCTGCTTTAATAAGATCGTTATAAATAAGTATAACCTACTCACACACATAAAGGCATATGTTGCTTAACTTAAAGAATTTACGTTATGAAGTGTCAAGACTATGAACTATGAATTCTTAAAAGGTTAAGGGACTTTATTTTTCAAGTTATGAGACTTGATTCTTAAAGGAATAAATGACTTGAGTTTAAAAGTATAGAATACTTAATTTGGAAAGTATTGACATTCGAAAGATAAGAAGACTTGGTTTTCGAAAGTATAAGTCTCTTGGTTATAAAAAGAATGTATTTGCCTAAAAGTATAAAGTTAGAACGACTTTATGGGAAATTGGTTATAATAGCTTTATGGAAAGTTATAAGAGTGGTTTACTCTAAGTAAGGTAAGTAATGATAAATGGCTTAAAGGCAAATTGATTTGAAGGCATCAATTTCTTAATGTTTCAAAAGAAAGAAGTCACTTGATTTAGAAGCCTATAATGTATTTCTAAAAGGTATTGCGACTTGTCTTGAAAAGTAGATATGACTTGATACTACGGTTATTAGTATCTTGAAAGTTTATATGAAACGAGTTATTTTCAAAGGAAAAGAAGTACGTAGTACTTTGGGTTAAATTCCCGGACTTTTTTTTATGTGAAACGAAAAGTGCCTTGAGTATATAAAATGAAAGTCTAAAGATTTTATGAACTTGCCTATGCTTGCTTGTGATAGCCTTGAGTGCAAGTATTATATGTTTACGCTGCCGTGACTCTCAGTTGGAGAGTCGGTTGTCTCGTTGTGAATCTACTTGGACGTACCGACAGTGACGGAGGCTTCCACGGGTATGCTTCCATTGTGATTGATCCTTGGACATGCTTATACGATGAGGGATTCCGGGGCATGCGACCAGGATGCGGGTTAGATTCCCGGATTGTCTTTATTACTCTTTGGACATGCTTATACGATGAGGGATTTCAGGGCATGCGACCAGGAGGCGGGTTAGATTCCCGAATTTGTTTTATTACCCATGACCATGCTTATAAGATGAGGGATTCCGGGGCATGCGATCATGTTATGTACTATTACTCCATGGATTAGCTCTCCATGAAGACATGTACCCGAGATGAGGGATTCCACGGGCATGTTATATACGATTATTACCCCATGGATTAGCTCTCCATGAAGTCATGTACCCGAGATGAGGGATTCCACGGGCAGGAGATATATATATATATATATATATTGTATATGTGTACGCCGACAGTGAGGTAGGATGCCACGGGCGCGTCACATGGTTATATTTTACATTTACGGCTGTCGGCAGTGATGGGGATCCCACGGGCAGGAGATATATATATGTATTGTATATGTGTACGCCGACAGTGAGGTAGGATTCCACGGGCGCGTCACATGGTTATATGTTACACTTACAACTGTCGGCAGTGATGGGGGATTCCTCTGGCACGCTTTAATATTTGTGGGCTTGAGACCCTTACTGGACTATGTGATGATATTTGAGGGCTTGTTTCGGTAGCCCTGTGTGACTATTGTTCATATGTTGAAATAGTCTTTAAAAGGTAAAAACTGACTTTCATTACTTTCACTTTGGCAAGGCACATTGTACTGTTATTTTGGTTATCATACATGTCTCCAGCTTTTTATAGACTGTTATGATTTCATTACAGTATTTTCAGTTTCACATACTTGGTACATATTTCGTACTGACCTCCTTCGGGGGGCTGCGTTCATGCCGCATGTTGAGGTACACAGCTTGCTGATCCACACTCTTTGGATCACTGTTCAGTTCTTGGAAAGCTCCATTTACTCCGGAGGCTTATCTTTAGGTACGGTTTCCCCTGAGGTTGTAGATTCATGTATATTCAGGGGTATGGCTGTTACACCCCGTAGTTCCAGGGTATGTATGTGAGGACATACGTATGAGAATACGACAGTAATATTGGAAATAAAGAAAGGTGTGATTTTTCGACGGAAAAGTTTCCGGGTTTTGTGAAGGAAAAAGGTTCGTTAATGGGAATTGGATTCCCGGATTCGGTATTCGAACTTTTTGGAATATTTGAGAATTATGGAATTTTACTCTTTCCGGAATTGGTCACGTGGGGCCCACGGGAGAATTTACGGTTTTGTGGGGCCCACTTTATTTTCGAATTTTTGGCATTACGGATATTTTCGCAAGATGAAATATTTTGGACCAATAGGAGGGCGACATGTGTCACCCTAGGCAAGGTTGGACGAAATTGTTGGACATGTTGAAAACGTTTTGGCATGAAAAGGCTTAAAACATTTGGTCAAAAGTCTTGCAAGATATTTGTGTAGTAGATAGATAAGTGGGACCCATACACATGGCTCAATCTAGACCACACACTTGCTTCAATCCTAGCCCTTGAATGTCCTATAAATACCCCCTTAAGTTGCAAGACTTCTTCATCCACACTTGAGAAATTCCAAGGCAAAAATACTCCCTCCCTTTGTAGTAGTTCTCGTCCAAACACCCCTCTCCCTTGACCAAACGTTGTCCAAAAATTCTTAAAGTTTTAAGTGTTCTTCCTTAGTGTATTAGGAAGATTATTAACCAAAAGTTAGAAAAGATTTCACACCCTAGCCACTAAAAGTACCCCTTGGCCGAGAGTTGCCACAATCAAAGCCTTAGTGTTCTTCACTTTTTGGAGTTGAAGTGTTAAGAGAAGTTGTTTAGAAACTTCTAAGGGTTGCTTGGAGCGGGTTGGAGCGTAAGGAACTGGAGCTAAACGTTGCTCAGGATCGACTTATAATCTTGGATAATTTTGGGCTTGTCGAGGTAATTATCTTTGTCCCCCTATTGTAATTGGATATTACATGTTGTAGTAATGTATAGTTGAGTATACTATATGTAGAATGAATATTGAAAAGGATTGAACTGTATTTACATTGGACTGTATTTACAGTAGACTTGTGTAGTATATCTGTGAAGTAGTATTGAACACGTCCGGTTAGACGTGTAATCCCCTGGGAGTTGTTGGCCTGGTAGCGGGCCTGAGTAGAGGAGGAGATTTATGTGGTTACGGGGGGGAGGTGCTGCCGAATTTTCTGTAGAATAAGGAATCTTGTATTTAGAATGTCCTACGAAGAGATCTAGAAGTTGATAGGCGTTTTATGGCCATTATAGGTGGAAGTACTACGAGTAGCGTATTCTACTTGAAGGGTGGAAAAGGCTAGCAAGGTTGTAGTACTTGGAGCATTTTGCTAATTGTCGATAATCGTCGCGAGGTATGTGAACCTCTTCCTATCTTTTCTAGCATGATATGTTGTGAACTATGTAGTACGGTAGACGTACATGTGTTAAATGAATTTGGTTGGTTTAAAACATAAAGTGTTATAACGGCTTTATGGGAAGTTGGTTATAACAACTTTGTTACACCCCGTAAGTCCAGGACATGTATAAGAGAATGTACGTAAGGAAACAAGACTTGGACATTAGTACGAAAGGAAGAATTGTTCTTCCGACGGAAAATCTTCCGGACGTCGGAAAGGAAAAATGTTCGTTATTGAGAATTGGATTATCAAAATGCATTATTTGAAGAGTATGGAACTTATTAATATTATGGAAATTTATTTTTACGGATTTGGTCACGTGGGGCCCACCCGAGGAATTTTACGTTTTGTGGGGCCCACGAGGGTTACGGAATTTTATGGACGAATGAGAGGGCGACACGTGGCACCCCCATAAGTGGTCTTGGTCGAATTAGTGGAGGGGTAATTTGGTCATTGAACCTCTTGGAAGATAAGTCTTCAAAGCTTGACATAATTGACTAGTCAACTTGCCACTTAGGCTTGATCCATGTGATTTTAATCCTAGCCTCACATTTGTTTAAGTCTAAGCCCTCCATTGTGTTTTATAAGGTTACTACTAGTGCAAGACTAGCTCATTTACACTTAGAAAAATTAGAGAACTCTTGCCCTCTTTAAGAAGCTCTCGGCTTTCATGTAATTCCCACACAAAATTTTTATAGTTTTGATCCATTAGCCACAAGACTTTAAACCAAGGTTCCTAAGAGTATTGTAAGGTTATCTCAATAGAAAGATTTCGGAAAAAACGTATTTTTACGTTAGTCGCAAGTCGGAAACTAAGGAGTTCTTCAACTTTGAAGTTGGAACTTGAAGATGGGTTCTTCATAGGCCTCTAAGGAGTGCTTGGAGCAGATTGGAACTTAAGGAAAGGAGCTAAGAATTTCTAAGGCGCGACTTTGGAATCTTGGAAATTTTAAGGGCTTCTAAAGGTATAAATTTTGTCGTTTTAGTAGTTAATACTTACTTATTGTTATAGCTATGGATTTTAGCAAGCATGTGTTATATAGTATGAAGTTTGATATGTTTATTGGCAATTGGAACCCTAATCCGAAAACTAGCAGGTTTAGCCTTAAGATTACAATTCAAGTCGACTATTGGTCTAAGCGTCGCATGTGGTATAAAGAAGGAAATTGTAGTTGTTGAAGTAGTTTATAACTATATAACATGTTAGACCTTGGAACTTGGAATTTAAAAAGGGTTGGAAAAGACTTAGTGTTGCTATGTAAGTTGGCCGAGAATTGGCTAGTGTGCATTAAACTACTTCGTTTGAATTGTGGGGCGGAATTTTACACGTATTGTAAGGCGTGTAATCCCCTTTGTTTGGTTGTTGTTTGGAGCCTTAAATGTGGCTTGTTGGTTATTGTATTCGGCCTTGAAAAGGTGGCAAAGTGAGTAGAAACAAAGGAAGTGCTGCCCGATTTTCCGTAGAATTAGAGGCCGTATACTTAGTATTATTCTACGTTGAGACTAGAAGTTGATAGTCTTGTTGTGACCATTATAGGTTGACACTTCTACGTACGGCGTATTCGGCTTAGCTTGTGGATTTTAGTCGAAAAGGTATGTGAACTATCTCCTCTTCTAGCATGATTCCTTAAGATTAAGAAAGTATGTTTTACTCCTTAAATGATTCATTCCTTGATTGTACTTTGATGTTTAGATTGTAAGTTGTATAATCCATTTTCTTGATGAAGTTTGGATTCTTAAAAGTGAAGGTATTTTACTTAAAGTACATGGAGTCTTAAAAAGGAAGTGGTTTCCAAATCTTTTGGCTAGTGCCTTAATTCTAAAACCTAAAGGTCATTATAATGACTTTAGGGGAGTCAAGGAGTGATTTACTTATTTGATTTAAAAGAGGAGAAATGACATGTTTTAAGAGAAGTAACTTTTTTTAAAGGAGTGAGTTACTTGAGGTTTAAAAGTAGAAGAAACTTGTTTTCTATATATTAAGAGACTTGAAGTGTTTTGAAAGTTAAGAACTTGATTTGTAAGTATGTGATACTTGGGTTTTAATAGCATAAGTCTCTTGGTTATTAAAGGAATGGATATGTCTAAAACCATAAAGGGTTATAACGGCTTTATGGGAAGTTGGTTATAACGGCTTTATGGAAGGTTTAGAAAGTTCTCTATTTTGATTAAAGGGCATAAGTTGCCTAGATTGTGAAAATTTGAAGTTACTTGATTTCAAGCCTTGAAATGAGTTTTCTAAACGTGTAGTAACTTACTTTAAAAAATAGACATGCCTTGATACTACGGGTGTTAGTATCTTGGAATTTTACATAAAAATGAGTCTTTTGAAAATAATGTACGTACGTAGTACTTTGGCCTACTTAATTGAGAATAATTCTATGTGATGCCTTGATTAGTACTTTGGCTTGATAAATTGAGAATTTGTCTAAGTGTGCCTTGATTAGTACTTTGGCTTGATAAATTGAGGATTTGTCTAAGTGTGCCTTGATAAGTACTTTGGCTTGTTAAAAGAGAATTATTCTATGTATGCCTTGATTAGTACTTTGGCTTGATAAATTGAGGATTTGTCTAAGTGTGCCTTGATAAGTACTTTGGCTTGTTAAAAGAGAATTATTCTATGTATGCCTTGATTAGTACTTTGGCTTGATAAATTGAGGATTTGTCTAAGTGTGCCTTGATAAGTACTTTGGCTTGTTAAAAGAGAATTATTCTATGTATGCCTTGATTAGTACTTTGGCTCGATAAATTGAGGATTTGTCTAAGTGTGCCTTGATAAGTACTTTGGCTTGTTAAAAGAGAATTATTCTAGGTATGCCTTGATTAGTACTTTGGCTTGATAAATTGAGGATTTGTCTAAGTGTGCCTTGATAAGTACTTTGGCTTGTTAAAAGAGAATTATTCTATGTATGCCTTGATTAGTACTTTGGCTTGATAAATTGAGGATTTGTCTAAGTGTGCCTTGATAAGTACTTTGGCTTGTTAATTGAGAATTGCCTATGTGTGCTGGAAATAGCCGGTTGTGTGCTATTGGTATATCAGTCGTTTCGGGGTCATTCCCCGGGTTTGTGGCATTTGCATAATTCCGTGGATTTGCTACCCACGATGCGAGGAATACCTCATGCGAGTCCGTAGGGCTTACGCGGGTGAAATAGTCCCACGGGCGTCCACCTATGCGAGGAATTCTCACGCGAGTCCGTGCGGCTTATGCGGGTGAAATAGTCCTATGCGAGGAATACCTTACGCGTCCGAAAGGGCTTATGCGGGTGAAATAGTCCCACGGGCGGTCCACCTATGCGAGAATACCACGCGGTCCACGCGACCTATGCGGGTGAAATAGTCCCGTGGAATAGGATTGTCGAATAATATCGCGCGGATGGTCCTGCTTTGATCATGAGCTTCCTATTTTATATTGTAAGGATACTACTTGTCACGACCCGCGAAACCGGGCCCGTGACTGGTGCCTTACCCCGGGCACCCTAGTGATACAACATCAGAGAAAATCAGCGGAAATAAAACAAAATCATTAAATGAGAGATATTATAAATAAACAGGCCAACCAAAACAGTTGCCTTTCAACATATATATATAAACGTTTGAACAGTTACAATCCTTACAACCCTGCCCACAACAGTGCTACAGACCTCTAAGATTTTTACAACAACTATGACGGGACAGGGCCCCGCCATACCCCTGAATGTACAAGAACCTACTGCATCGTGGTAACATACAAAGATAAGCCTCCGAAGAACGGAGCTTCAATCTGAAAGGTGATCCTAAAAGCGGGGATCGACGGCCGATGTACTTACTGCGGCGATTTAACGCAGCCGAAGGAGGTCGACAACAGTACCAAGTATGTGAAACTGAAAAATACTGTAAATGAAATCATAATAGTCTATATAAAGCAGGAGACATGTATGATAACCAAACTACAGTACACACATATAACAGTTATATCAAGTCAGGGTCTCACGCCCTCCGGGTCATTTACTCAAATATAATTATGGGTCTCACGCCCACAACATCAGTCATGCCCGTGGAATACCTTCCTCACTGCCGGCAGTCTATGATATGATAACACCAAGAAGTACACCTGAACACCAAGTCCTACCTGATGCCAAAGCCGTAACAACAATACAATACAACCAAACCACGAAGCTGACACGGCAAGCGCGAGCCGACTACCAGATACCAAGGCGGTCACGTAGCTGGCCGGCAAGTCTGGTGACCACCAGGTACCAAGGCCGTATCACGAGACTTCGCCACTACACTGAACGGGGCAAGTGCGAGGGCTAACTACCAGGTACCAAGGCCGAATCAGCCACGAGACGGGGCAAGTACGAAAGCCGACCACCAGGTACCAAGGCCGAACAGTAAGAAACCTCATGGAGAGCTAGTCCATGGAATAACACTATCATCGTGGAGCATACGTGAAATTTTCCGTCCGCTGACGTGCGTCAAGTAAGTCCTCAACAAGTCAACCGGCCCTCCATTGAGAGACGCGGTAATATAGAACACAATTCTTGCATAACAAAGGCTATCACAACAAGCATAGGCAAGTTACACAACAACAAGCATAGGCAAGTTACACAACATCAAACATAGGCAAGATACACAACAACAAGCATAGGCAAGTTATCCACACTCAAGGTACTATCATTTTATGTCAAAGTCCGGGTTTTAATCCTAAAGTACTACGTACGTTAAGTTCCTTTTAAAGATTCATTCCCTTTTATAAAAGTCACCCGATACCCGTAACATAAAAATAGAGTGACTTATATCTTTTAAGTAAACCAAAACAACTTCCATACTATCCTTTTTAAAACCAAATTAAGGCAATACCATGCCTTCTTTTTAGACCAAACACTTCTCTTTTTTTAAAGTCAAGTTACCACATTAAAACCAATGATAAAAACCCTTCTTTTGTTTTCATAAAGTTGTTATAACCAACTTCCCATAAGGCTGTTATAACACTTTATATTTTAAACCATTTTAAGACAACACAATGCCTTTCTTTACCCTAAAGTTCCAGTTTGCCTAATTTCAATTACGCCAGTCTCTTTTTAGAAAAGTTTCATAGTTCAATGTCTTAATCTCTTTTTAAAACAATTGAGTAACATATGCCTTAGGCGAGTAGGTTATTCTTGTTCATAATCAATCTTATTAAGCAGCCATGATCTAGAAAATGTAATCTCATTTTGTCTCATCTTAGCTTCTATGCAGATGGAGGTTTCTACTGGTTTTAATAATACTTCATTAGTCATTACATTTTCCTTTATTAGCGCTGCAGTGGTTTGTTCGATACTTAATCTGATTTCCGAATCAGTAAAACATTATTCCTTTTACAACCAGGTACTCATTACTCACGAATGAGGTTTCACACTAACATCCATATCAAGTCAAGTCTCTTATCTTTTAAGATTAAGTCTCTTAACTTCTAAAAATCAGTAAAACCATTCTCTCTTAAGACGTTATACCTAACTTCCCATAAAGCTAGTATAACTCTTATGTTTTCAAAACTAAGTATTATTACTCTTCTATTAAAGATGATTCAGCATTCTTTTGAAATACTTCTAGATTCTTTACTATTACACAACAAGTCAGTTATAAGTCAAATCAGTTACCTTTTTTAAAACCACAAAGCATTTCCTTACCCACATAAAGCTGTTATAACCAACTTCCCATAAAGCTGTTATAACACTTTATGTTTTAAACCAATCAAATACATTTAGCACGTATCGTCTCGTACTACATAGTTACACACATATCATGCTAGAAAAGATAGGAAGAGGTTCACATACCTCGCGACGATTATCGACTAATAGCAAAACGCTCCAAGTACCTCAAACCGTCGGCTACACCTTAAGCCAAGTAGACCACGCCACACGTAGTATTTCAACCTATAGAGGCCACAAGGCGCCTATTAACATCTTAGATCTCGATGTAGAATATTTTACAGAAAATTCGGCCGCCCCGCATGACAGTAAAACTCCTCCTCTATCGAGCTACCAAGCCAACCAGGGGTTTGCACGTCTAACCGGACGTGTACAATTCTACTCATAGTAATACTACACAAGTCTCGTAATGTCTGATCTATGTAATTACGATTCGATTCTCTTCTTTAAATTCAGCTTAAGTCGCAAGACATTGCCGTAAGTATTATTCGAGCTTAAGTCAAAAGACATTGCCGCACAATTATGTTCAGTTCTATATATAGTATACTTCAACTATATATTCCTACTACATGTAATTTCCAATTACAATAGAAGGTCAAGAGTGATTACCTCGATAAGCCCAAAATTATCCGAGTTTATATGTCGATCCTGAGCAAGGTTTAGCTCCTACTCCGTGCGCTCCAACCCGCTCCAAACAACCCTTAGAAGTTCTAACCAACTTCTACTCAAATACTTCAACTATCAATGAAGATTTCCTTAGGGTTTCGTTTAGTGGCTAAAGGAAGTATAATAGTATTTTCTGGGCTTTTGTATAAGTGTAACCTTGGGAATACTACAAGGTATTTGGGCCAAGGTATTTGGGCATTATAACAATACTTGGAGAGTATTTCTAAACCACAAAAGGGGGGTATTTATACGAGACAACTAGGCTAGGGGGGGGGTACCCCACGGCTAACCACTACAAAGGGGGAGGGGGAAGCTCTCGGCCAAAGGGCCTTCTCAAAGGGGGAGGGGGGTGTGGTGGACGAAAGAACAAGAGGGAGGGAGTATTTTGAGACTTAGATAGATTGCTCAAGTTTTGGATGAAGAATGTCTTCAACTAGAGGGGTATTTATAGGTCAAGCAAAGGCCAACCAAGGGCCAAGATGAAGACAAGTGCATAGCAAGTGTAAGGCCAAGATTTAGCCATGTGCTACCTTATCCATCTACACAAAATATCCTACCTAACCCTTGACCAAAATTTCAACACAAAAAACGTGCCAATGGTCTAGCTTTGCCGTCCACTTGCTTCCAATGTGAGGGTGACACTTGTCACCCTCCCGTTGGTCCAAAATGTTTCGTCTCTCGGAAAAATCCGCAAAAATTATTAATGACATAGCCGGAATTTTCCCTACGTAAGCTGTGGAAACGTTTCGTCGGAAAACGACTCTTTTCGGCACTTGTGCCCAATTTCGAACCTTGCCTAATCTTAAGGCTCAAATTCTTATACGTACGCCCTCACGTACATACTCTGGAAATACGGGGTATAACACTACTGTTTACTCTCATTGTAGTAAGGCACAAGGTGTTGTATTTTGAGTATCATATATGTCCCCGGAATTGTTTGTGTTACCCTATGTTCATGCTTTTACGAGGTAGGATTCCGGGGCATGAGACCACGAGGTATTTCGGACACAGGTGGGACTTGGTGTTCATGTATCCTTATGGGTGTTGTTACATCATGGACTGCCGGCAGTGAGGAAGGATTCCACGGGCATGATTGATATTATGGGCGTGAGACCCATGGTTATATTTGAGTAATGACTTTGAGGGCCTACGTCCCTGACTTGATATGACTGCTTAAGTATTGTGTACTGTAGGTAGGCTATCATACATGTCTCCTGCTTTGTTTAGACTGTTATGATTTCATTACAGTACTTACTGTCCACATACTTGGTAGCGGTGCTAGCAGTTGTAAGTGATAGTACCCCAGAGGTAGGGATACTTTGATTAGTAAAGTGAGAAGTAGGAATGTTGACAAGAATGATAGGTGAACTGAGACTATAGTTGTATAAAGTTCACAAGTTGTAATTACCCCGTATAAGTGTAAGACCGATAGGGAAGATTATCTGTAGAATTACTTTGGCTTATTTTACGAACCTCTAGTGAATAGGGGATAGGGTAAGAAGTACCTTGAGATAAGAGAGATGTATTTCAGACTAAGAATGAGGAGTTAAGTGTGACGATGAGTCGGGTTGTGGACTCATTTCGGGTCAGCAGATAGTATGGAATGGGGTGATGTCAGTTAGAAATGGTCCCGTTATGTGATAGGGTCCCGAGGATGCAAGACCCAAGTTTAGTAAATTGTTGTACGAGTTTGTGGATGCGTTCCACCGGAACTAGGTCGTAAGGACCGAGGAGAGCCTTAGCAGGAAATTCAAGTAGCATAATGGCCAGGTTCGATTAATAACTCGAGATTGGAGAACGAAACAATATTTGAGAATTTGTGCGTGTACTAGATAAGTTTGAAATGCGAGAAAGTATGACAAGTAAGGAAATAAATGAACCTCTAAGGATCCGTGTTTGGGAAGATCAGAACCTTCGAGTTTTGTGAGAAGGGTCGAAACGGAAGGTCCATTGATATGTTTACGTATGTTATGTGGTGGCCATGTGTGACATCGTTGGTCTTGTGCATTTGATTGATAGGCATAGTATAGAGATTGTGCCGGAGTGTGTATAGTGTTATACCCCGTATTTCCAGAGTATGTACGTAAGGGAATACGTACAAAAGTCTAGCCTTAAAGTTTAGGCCTTGGGCGATTTTTTGGGCACAACTCACAAAACGAATAGTTTTCCGACGAAACGTTTCCACAGCTTTCGTAGGGTAAATTCCGGCTATGCCATTTCTAATTTTTGCGGATTTTTCCGAGAGACGAAACATTTTGGACCAACGGGAGGGCGACACTTGGCACCCTCCAATTGGTGGACTTGAAATCGTCCATTTGGACGAATTGGACAATGAAGTGCACGTTTTTTGTGCCTTTGCACAAGTCAAGGATTAGGTAGGATATTTTGTGTGCAAGATGGCCAAGGACACTTGCCCTAATCTTGACCTTACACTTGCCTAGCACTTGGCTACATCTTGGCCCTTGGTTGGCCATCCCTTGACCTATAAATACCCCTCTTGAGATGAAGAGTTCTTCATCCACAAAAGCTTCCAAGTCTAAAAATCCTCTCCTCTCCCTTTGTAGCCTTTCGTCCAAACACCCCCTTCCTTTTGAAGTTTGGCGAGGCCCCCTAGCCTAGCCGCAATCTACCCCCCTCCCGTGGTAGAAAAGTTTCCTTATAGTATTGTTATAATGCCCAAAATTACCTAGACCAAATACCTTATTACTTAGTAGAATTTGTGAAGAAATTATAATGTATCCTTGGAGCATACAACTTAGGAGCAAAACCTTGCTCAGGCACGACTTTATCTAGGATATTATTGGGCTTACCGAGGTAACTAATCCTAACCCTCTTTTGAATTAGAGAATACTTACTGTAGTAGTATAAGAATAAGTATTAGATTACTTAGAAGAATATTGCAGAATAGAATTGAATTGTTATCACAGTAGAAGGGTTTAAAAGAAGAATAATCAAACTGTACTTACATAGGACTGTTTTCACAGTAGACTTGAGTAGCTCACCGGGTAGGGAAGTACTGCCCAATTTTCCGTAGGATATAGAACCCTCTGTTTAGAACTGTTTACAAAGTAGTCTGAACGTTGATAGACGTGTCTGACTATTATAGGCTGATTCTCTGTGCGCGACATATTCAACTTGGCAGGTGGTTTTCGCTGAGAAGGTATGTGATTCTTCCTAAAGCATGATATTTTACAATATATATGTAGTACGGTAGACGTACATGTGTTAACTGAATAATAACTACGGCAATGTCTTTGACTTAAGCCTGAATAATACTTACGGCAATGCCTCACGGCTTAAGCCTGAATAATAAAGAACTGAAAACATTTCAAAGGAATACTGAATCATTTTTAACAGAAGAGAACTAATTGGTTTTTAAAGCAGAAGCTTAAGAGTTATACTAGCTTTATGGGAAGTTAAGTATAACCACTTAAGAGTGATAAAAGAAACAGTTTGCCTATGTGTTTATAACAGACTTATATTGAACTGTGAAAAGAATAATAAGATGGTTTGATAAGTAGACATGATATGATGCTATGTGTGTTAATGTCTTGTAACGTTTGTATATGAGAGTATTCTTGTTGTGCCTATGTTGTTTAAAGATAAGCTGTTATGTTAGTGTACTATCACTCACCTCTTGACATATTACCGGGGTTTAAGCTGCCCTCCGATGCGGGGTAGACTCGGTGATGCAGGACCATGATTCGAGAATACCTCAATGCGGGTCCAGGACCTATGCGAGCTACGGGAGTTCGAGGTTAGTGATGCGGGGTTACACCTCATGCGGTCTATGTGGCCATGCGGACTACGAGTCGGGGCGATGCAGGAGTAGCTACCCTCGATGCGGGGTTATGTACCTATGCGGGCTATGTGAGTGGCCTATGCGGACTAGAGTCGAGATTAGGCTTGCATGGTGATACTACGGGCAATTGGCCTGCCCGATCATTCGCGACCTAGAAAAGACATTACTGATTTACCTATTGTTGCTCTTGTTTATGATGTGGCACTATGCGATCCCTTGGTTGTTTCATACATACTTGCAAAACTGATTTTTAAAATAATATGTTTTCATTTAAGTATTTCTGATTTCATATACTTAGTACTGTTATCTTGACCTCCTTCGGGTGCGTTCATGCCGCAGGTAAGGGCAATCAGGTGCTAGATCCACATTCTTAGGATCTATAAGTCGGTGTCTGGAGCTCCATCCTTTCAGGAGGCTCTACTTTTGGGTATGATCTCCCTGTTGTAGATAGTTTTATGCTGATCGAGGTATGGCGGGCCTGTCGCCATAGTTGTATATTTCCTTAAGAGGTCAGAGTCATGTTATACAAGATCGGATGTAGCTGCTAAACCATGTTTATATATATATGTCGAAAGCGACGTTTTCTCACATAAAGCGTATGTCTTATTTTATAAATTGTTTCATGTCTTGTTTTATATTTCATTGATTACTACGATGTATGACTACTTGGGTGCCCCGGTAAGGCACCAGTCACGGGCCCCGGAATGGGTCGTGACAAAAGTGGTATCAGAGAAGTTAATCCTCGGAAAATGTCTACAGACCGTATCTAGTAGAGTCTTGATTATCGGTGTGTTGTGCACCACCAATAATCGAGGCTATAGGATATTTAGGATTGGTTTCCATTCTTCTCACTCGAGATCGTGCTTTAGAGTTGTGTTAAAGTTGGACCTCTAACGTATTCCTTTTACATTCTGATTATGCCTCCACGTAAGGCAACCCGGCAGAAGGGCAAGCGGCGAGGAGGCGCTAGTGGGACACCTAGAGTCACGAGGCCGAGCCGGTCTATACCGCATGACGGCGAGTTCTATGACGCCGCCCGGCCCAGCGAGACCACAGTACCCACACCTCGCATCCCACGGCTGGGGCGGAGAGTTAGGGTCTGAGAGATGCCCGACTTTGGCTAGAGTTGTGGCGAATACGAGATAGGTGGAATCGCGGCGATTCGATTCAGCTCGGCTCGTCGCGTGGTGCACCCAGGCGAATAGTTTGAGGCTACGAGATTTCTTGAGTTGTAGCCGCGAGTTTTACTGGTCGGCGGAGGATGATCCGCGAGAGTTCATCCGTCATTCTGAAGAAGGATCACGCGGGTGATCAAGGCCTCGAGACGAGTGCGTGACGCCGGTTCGCATCGGCTGCGTGATACCGCAGTCGATTGGTTTGATTCATGGGAGTTATCGGGAGAGCACGCGTCCCCAGCTACTTGGGATGAGTTCTAAGAGGCTTTCCTCACTCACTTCTTGCCTCCACAGATGAGAGCGCGGGTGATAGATTTTTACTGCCGAGGCGAGAGGGGCCTTGTCGAGAGTACAATGTCGAATTTGATTCATTGGCTCGATATGTCCCAGCGTTGGTAGCAGTTATGGAGGATAGGGTGCACCGCTACGTCACCGGGCTAGATGACTATATGGCCGAGTCATGTGCGGGTGTTTCTCTTCAGTCGGGTATGGACATTACCGCGTGCGAGCTCATGCTCTTGGATGTGAGCGTAGAGACGGCCGGGTTGTGACGGCGGCAAAAGAAGAGCGGAAGGTCTTTTGGTGGCTATCGTGGTGGCGGCCTCGGCAGCGATCTGGGTGCACCACGGCGGCTCGAGCACTCACCTGCCGTCTCGGCCCGGCCCGGAGATATTCGAGGCGCACAGGGCCCCAGGACTTGAGCGTCGAGCGGCGAAATGCTTGGCGTCGGGACCACCCGCCGGTGTGGCGTCGGCCGCCGGGAGTGTGGTGCTACGGGAGCTTGTTTGATTGTAGCGGCGAGTCACTATGCGGAACCGTCCGACCAAGGCGATCTTGATGGTAGGGTTCACTACGAGTTCTTTCGTGTCTTCTTCATCCCGGCGATTACTCGCCACGGAGGGCAAGGTACCCATGGACCAGCGGTCGCGCAGCAGTCGTGGCGCGGGTCCCGATTCTAGCGGTCCTCGAACGCATTTATGCTTTGTCGGTAAGCGGGATCGGGAGGCCTCACGATGTCGTCACGGTACTTTATCGATTCGGGTTTGATGTGTATGCTTTGATAGATCCGGGTTCTACTCGCCCTATATATCTCCCATTGTTGCTAGTAGGATAGGGATAGAGCACGAGTCCATAGACCGCTTTCGAGGTACCTACGCGATGGGTGATTCGGTGGTAGCTCGGCGAGTATATAGAGCTTGTCTGTGACCATTTGATCGTCGGACCTGGCGACTTGATAGAGTTGGAGATGATTGACTTGACGTGATCATGGGGATGGATTGGCTAGCTTCTTGCTACGCCAATGTAGGCTGAGAGAGAGAGTAATGCAGTTCCAGTTTCTGAGAGGCCGGTTGTTGAGTGGGAGAGCACGGTATCGCCGAGGGTAGGTTTATTTCCTACCTCGAGGTTAGGAAGATGGTGCGAGAAGGGTATATCTACCATCGTTCGGGTGTTTGATCTAAGGCTGCGGTACCAGATTTTCCGTCGATTCAGAGTCGAGAGAGTTCCCAGGCGTGTTTCAGACGACCTCCGGGTATCCTCACGAGAGGAGATTGAGTTTTGTATTGACATATTGCGGACACTCGGCTATTTCCATTCCGCCATCTGAGAATGACACTGCCGAGTTGAGAGAGTTGAAGGATCGGCTTAGAGATTTCTTTGGAGAAAGGGCTTCATCGAGCCTAGTGTTTCTCCCTGAGGCGCGGTATTGTTCGTGAAGAAGAAGAAGGGCGGACGCTGCGCATGTGTTGATCTGAGCGGTGAACAAGGTGACCATTAAACGAATACCCTTCCCGAGATTGATGATTTGTTCGACCCGATTGCGAGTGCGAGATGCTTCTCGAGATTGATCTGTCGGGCTATCATCAAAGTAGTCGAGAGGTGGATGTCCCTAGATCGCATTCGGGACGTGCAGGCATTATGAGTTCGTGGTCATGTCTTTTGGGTTGACGATGCTCGCCGGTATTCATGGATTTGATGAACAAGTGTTCAAACCATTTTGGACACGTTTGTGATAGTGTTCATTGATGATATCTTGGTTTATTCTCGCCAGAGCGAGGCATGCGCGAGCATTTGAGGCTTGTGATTCCGACGGTTCTCAGACTGATTATGCGCCAAGTTTTCCAAATGTGAGTTTTGGTTGACTTGATGGCGTTTCTTGGGCATATTGTGGGTGATGGCATTCGAGTGAATCTGAAAGATCGAAGCGATCGAGGACTTGGCCTGAACCTACTACTCCGGCGAGAGTTCGCGATTTTCTAGGCCTTGCAGGATATTATCGGCGGTTCGTGGAAGTTTGCTTCTATCTGCGCACCATTGACTAGCCGACTCGGAAGCGGCCAAGTTTGATGGTGATGCTTGTGGCGGTGGTTTCGATTCTTGAAAAGAGGCGGCGACCGCCCGTTCTTACTCTTCCGGAGGTCGGATGGTTATGTCGTGTATTGTGATCGTCGAGCATCGGGTTGGGATGTGTGTTGATGCATCATGGCGGGGTTATAGCATATGCATCCCGGTGAAGAAACAGAGAACTACCCGCATGATTTGGAGTTGGCGGTGTGATTCACGCTTTGAAGATCGGAGGCACTATTTGTATGGGGTTCACGTGGATATTTTTACGGACCACAAGAGCCTCGGTATATGTTCAGCGGAGGAGGTGAACTTACGGCGAGGCGGTGGTTAGAGTTACTTAAGGATTACGATGTTGATATCTGTACCACCCGGGAAGGCCATATTGTGGCGGATGCTCTTAGTCGTAGGTCGATGGGAGCCTATCGGATGTGCAGCTAGAGAGGAGGACATGGTTCGTGATTTGCATCGATTAGCGAGCCTTGGTGTCCGTTTGATTGATTACGATAGCGGTGGGGTTAGAGTTCGTGAGGTTCCGAGTCTTCCATCGTCGAGGAGGTGAAGAGGCAACAATTCGAGGATCGGCTTTGATTCGATATCGTGATCTGACTCTTCGTGAGGCAAAGGGTCGCTGAGGTAGCACGATGGGGTGCTAAGGTTTGGCGGATTGTGTGTTCCGGATGTTTGAGGACTTGGCAGATTCTTGGGGAAGCACATAGCGTGGCGTTACTCCATCCGTCAAGTCGACCAAGATGTACCACGACCTTAGATCGTGTATTGGTGGGATGGCTTGAAGAGGGGCGTTGCGAGTTCGTAGCTCGGTGCCCGTATTGTCGGCGGTGAAGGTAGAGCACGGAGGCACGGTGGTTTGTTGCGGCGATAGAGATCCCGACACGGAAGTGGGAGGTAATCAACATGGATTTTATCACAAGATTACCTCGCTTTCGGAGGAGACATGATTCTATATGGGTTATCGTCGGCGGTGGCGAAATCAGCCCACTTTGTTCCGTCGGGGCGACTTTTGGTGAGGATTATGCGGACTTTACATCAGAGATCGTCGGTGCGTGGAGTCCCTACCCGATCATATCGCACGAGGAGCCCGGTTTCGGCTAACAGAGGTCTTTCGAGAGAGGTTTAGGGGCGGTGAGCACGAGTGCGCTTCCATCCACGAGCAGACGGGCGGGCGGCGCTATCGGACTCGAGGATATCTTTGCGAGCTGTGTTATCGACTCGAGTAGTGGGAGGATCATTTGCCTCTAGTTGAGTTCGCGTACAATAATAGCTACCACTCCGGTATTCGGATGGCGCCTTATGAGGCTTTGTATGGGAGGAAGTGCGGTCGCCTATAGGTTGGTTCGATGTGGGCGAGTGCGGCTAGTGGGACCAGATTTGGTGCGGCAGCGATGGATAAGGTGAAGCTTATCAAGGCGGCTATTGGCGACTCGAGTCGGCGAATCGTATCACGGATCATCGTTCGGCATCTTGAGTTCGAGGTTCATGATTGGGTTTTCTAAAGGTGTCACCCATGAAGGTGTGATGAGATTCGGGAAGAAGGGAAACTTCGGCCCAGGTACATTGGGCGTTTGATTGTCCGCAGGTAGGCAAGGTTGCCTATGAGTTGAATCTGCCGTCCGTCTGGAGCGGTGCATCCGGTTTTCACGTATCTATCTTTGAGGAGATGTATCGGGGATCCATCTAGGGTACACCGATTGACGATGTCCAGTGGCCAGGGGTTATCGTATGAGAGATTCCCATAGCGATAGTCGATCGTCGAGTTAGGCGTCTGCGGACCGGGGCGTGGCTTAGTCAAAGTCTTGTGGCGGAACGAGCTCAGGGAGGAGATGACTTGGGAAGCCGAGGAAGACATGAGGCAGAAGTATCCTCACCTATTCCCCACACCTCCAGGTAATTCACTTTTCCTACTGGTAAATCTTCATTATCGTTTTTGCCTAAGTGTTGTTTTGTGGCCGTGTGTGGCTTTTGCAAACTGTTTAAGTTATGAAGAACCTTATCGTTATCTGTCTTGGGAAGGAACATTCGGGACGAATGTTTCTAAGGAGGGGAGAATGTTATACCGTATTTCGAGTATGCGTGGGGAATACGTCTAAAAGTATAGCCTTAAAGTTTAGGCCTTGGCGATTTTTGGGCACAACTCACAGCGAATAGTTTTCCGGCGAAGCGTTTCCACGACTTTCGTAGGGTAAATTCGCTATGCCATTTCTAATTTTGCGGATTTTTAGAGAGACGAAACATTTTGGCCCAACGGGAGGGCGACACTTGGCACCCTCCAATTGGTGGACTTGAAATCGTCCATTTGGACGAATTGGACAATGAAATGCACGTTTTTTGTGCCTTTGCACAAGTCAAGGATTAGGTAGGATATTTTGTGTGCAAGTTGGCCAAGGACACTTGCCCTAATCTTGACCTTACACTTGCCTAGCACTTGGCTACATCTTGGCCCTTGGTTGGCCATCCCTTGACCTATAAATACCCCTCTTGAGATGAAGAGTTCTTCATCCACAAAAGCTTCCAAGTCTAAAAATCCACTCCTCTCCTTTGTAGCCTTTTCGTCCAAACACCCCCTTTTGAAGTTTGGCGAGGCCCCCTAGCCTAGCGAAATCTACCCCCTCCCTTGGTAGAAAAGTTGTCTTCTTGTATTGTTATAATGCCCAAAATACCACTAGCCCAAATCCATAGTACTTAGTAGAAGTTGTGAAGAACTTCTAAGGTTTCCTCAGAGCATACAACTTAGGAGCAAAACCTTGCTCAGTGCGACTTTATCTAGGATATTATTGGGCTTACCGAGGTAACTAATCCTAACCCTCTTTTGAATTAGAGAATACTTCTGTAGTAGTATAAGAATAAGTATTAGATTACTTAGAAGAATATTGAGAATAGAATTGGTATTATCACGATGAGAAGGGTTTAAAGAAGAATAATCAAAGCGTACTTACATAAGCATTTTCCTGAGACTTGAGTAGCTCACGGGTAGGAAGTACGCCCAATTTTCCGTAGGATATAGAACCCTCTGTTTAGAATCCCATTTTACAAAGTAGTGAGCGTTGATAGGCGTGTCGACTATTATAAATTGATTCTCTGCGCGACATATTCACTTGGCGGTGGTTTTATTGAGAAGGTATGTGATTCTTCCTAAAGCATGATATTTTACAATATATATGTAAATGCGGTGAGCGTACATGTGTTAGCGAATAATAACTACGGCAATGTCTTTGACTTAAGCCTAAATAATACTTACGGCAATGCCTCACGGCTTAAGCCTGAATAATAAAGAACTGAAAACATTTCAAAGGAATACTGAATCATTTTTAACAGAAGAGAACTAATTGGTTTTAAGCGAAGCTTAAGAGTTATACTAGCTTTATGGGAAGTTAAGTATAACCACTTAAGAGTGATAAAAGAAACAGTTTGCCTATGTGTTTATAACAGACTTATATTGAACTGTGAAAAGAATAATAAGATGGTTTGATAAGTAGACATGATATGATGCTATGTGTGTTAATGTCTTGTAACGTTTGTATAGGAGAGTATTCTTGTTGTGCCTATGTTGTTTAAAGATAAGCTGTTATGTTAGTGTACTATCACTCACCTCTTGACATATTACCGGGGGTTAAGCTGCCCTCCGATGCGGGGTAGACTCGGTGATGCAGGACCATGATTCGAGAATACCTCATGCGGGTCCAAGGGACCTATGCGAGCTACTGGGAGTTCAGGTTAGTGATGCGGGGTTACACCTCATGCGGTCTATGTGGCCATGCGGACTACGAGTCGGGGCGATCTTAGGAGTAACTACCCTCGATGCGGGGTTATGTACCTATGCGGGCCTATGTGAGTGGCATATGCGGACTACGAGTCGAGATTAGGCTTGCGTGGTGATACTACGGAAATTGGCCTGCGATCATTCGCATCCTAGAAAAGACCTGTTACAGTTTACCTATTGTTGCTCTTGTTTATGATGTGACACTATGTGCAGTTCCCTTGGTTGTTTCATACATACTTGCAAAACTGATTTTTAAAATAATATGTTTTCATTTAAGTATTTCTGATTTCATATACTTAGTACTGTTATCTTGACCTCGCCCGGGGCTGCGTTCATCTGCGAGTAGAGGCGGCAGTGCTAGATCCACATTCTTAGGATCTCTACGTTGGTGTCGGGAGCTCCATCCTTTCCGGAGGCTCTACTTTTGGGTATGATCTCCCTGTTGTAGATAGTTTTGTCTGATCGGGGTATGGCGGGCCTGTCCCGCCATAGTTGTATATTTCCTTAAGTGCATGGTCATATTTATGCGATATCGGATGTAATCGCTAAACCATGTTTATATATATATGCGAAAAGCGACGTTTTCTCACATAAAGCGTGTCTTATTTTATAAAGCTGTTTCATGTCTTGTTTTATATTTCCCGATTACTCGATGTATGACTACTTGGGTGCCGGTAAGGCACGATCACGGGCCGGAATGGGTCGTGACATATAGCAACAGCAATCGACTAAGAACATTCGGGACGAATGTTTCTAAGGGGAAGAATGTTACACCAGTAAGTCGGGACATGTATAAGAGAATATACGTAAGGAAACAAGACTTGGACATTAGTACGAAAGGAAGAATTGTTCTTGACGGAAAAATCTTAGGACGTCGGAAAGGAAAAATGTTCGTTATTGAGAATTGGATTCTCAAAATGCATTATTTGAAGAGTATGAAACTTATTAATATTATGGAAATTTATTTTACGGATTTGGTCACGTGGGGCCCACCCGAGGAATTTTACGTTTTGTGGGGCCACGAGGTTCTGAAATTTTATGGACGAATGAGAGGGCGACACGTGGCACCCCCATAAGTGGTCTTGGTCGAATTAGTGGAGGGGTAATTTGGTCATTGAACCTCTTGGAAGATAAGTCTTCAAAGCTTGACATAATTGACTAGTCAACTTGCCACTTAGGCGATCCATGTGATTTTAATCCTAGCCTCACATTTGTTTAAGTCTAAGCCCTCCATTGTGTTTTATAAGGTTACTACTAGTGCAAGACTAGCTCATTTACACTTAGAAAAATTAGAGAACTCTTGCCCTCTTTAAGAAGCTCTCGGCTTTCATGTAATTCCCACAAAAATTTATAGTTTTGATCCATTAGCCACAAGACTTTAAACCAAGGTTCCTAAGAGTATTGTAAGGTTATCTCAATAGAAAGATTTGGAAAAAGCGTATTTTTACGTTAGTCATGGCGGAAACTAAGGGAGTTCTTCACTTTGAAGTTGGAACTTGAAGATGGGTTCTTCATAGGCCTCTAAGGAGTGCTTGGGCGGATTGGAACTTAAGGAAAGGAGCTAAGAATTTCTAAGCGCGACTTTGGAATCTTGGAAATTTTAAGGGCTTACAAAGGTATAAATTTTGTCGTTTTAGTAGTTAAGACTTACTTATTGTTATAGCTATGGATTTTAGCAAGCATGTGTTATATAGTATGAAGTTTGATATGTTTATTGGCAATTGGAACCTAATTTGAAAACTAGCATGTTTAGCCTTAAGATTACAATTCAAGTCGACTATTGGTCTAAGCGTCGCATGTGGTATAAAGAAGGAAATTGTAGTTGTTGAAGTAGTTTATAACTATATAACATGTTAGACCTTGGAACTTGGAATTTGAAAAGGGTTGGAAAAGACTTAGTGTTGCTATGTAAGTTGGTCGAGAATTGGCTAGTGTGCATTAAACTAATTCGTTTGAATTGTGGGCGGAATTTTACGTATTGTAGGCGTGTAATCCCCTGTTTGGTTGTTGTTTGGAGCCTTAAATGTGGCTTGTTGGTTATTGTATTCGGCCTTGAAAAGGTGGCAAAGTGAGTAGAAACAAAGGAAGTCTTGCTGATTTTCCGTAGAATTAGAGGTAGTATACTTAGTATTATTCTACGTTGAGACTAGAAGTTGATAGTCTTGTTGTGACCATTATAGGTTGACACTTCTACGTGCGGCGTATTCGGCAGCTTGTGGATTTTAGCGAAAGGTATGTGAACTATCTCCTCTTCTAGCATGATTCCTTAAGATTAAGAAAGTATGTTTTACTCCTTAAATGATCCATTCCTTGATTGCACTTTGATGTTTAGATTGTAAGTTGTATAATCCATTTTCTTGATGAAGTTTGGATTCTTAAAAGTGAAGGTATTTTACTTAAAGTACATGGAGTCTTAAAAAGGAAGTGGTTTCCAAATCTTTTGGCTAGTGCCTTAATTCTAAAACCTAAAGGTCATTATAATGACTTTAGAAGTCGAGTGATTTACTTATTTGATTTAAAAGAGGAGAAATGACATGTTTTAAGAGAAGTAATTTGTTTTAAAGGAGTGAGTTACTTGAGGTTTAAAAGTAGAAGAAACTTGTTTTCTATATATTAAGAGACTTGAAGTGTTTTGAAAGTTAAGAACTTGATTTGTAAGTATGTGATACTTGGGTTTTAATAGCATAAGTCTCTTGGTTATTAAAGGAATGGATATGTCTAAAACCATAAAGGGTTATAACGGCTTTATGGGAAGTTGGTTATAACGGCTTTATGGAAGGTTTAGAAAGTTGTCTATTTTGATTAAAGGGCATAAGTTGCCTAGATTGTGAAAATTTGAAGTTACTTGATTTCAAGCCTTGAAATGAGTTTTCTAAACGTGTAGTAACTTACTTTGAAAAATAGACATGCCTTGATACTACGGGTGTTAGTTGTCACGACCCGAACCTGGGCCCGTGACTGGTGCCTTACCCCGGGCACCCTAGTGATACAACATCGAGTGTCGGTAGACATCTGACGATCTGAGACATATTATGAAATATGAAACAATAATCGAGAAAAACTTGCCTTTCGGCATATATATAAATAACAACTTTTTCAACATGAGCAGTTTAATCCTTTTTACAAACCACCTTGCAGCATACTACTGACCTCTAAGAATGATACGACAACAATGGCGGGACGGGGCCGCCAAACCACGAATGTAAACACTTACTGACGGGGACTATACGGCTGATAAGCCTCGGAGAAGCGGAGCTTCCCAATGGCTGCGTGACCACGAGCTAGGATCAACGGCGGTGTACCTCGACTGCGGCATGAGCGCGGCCCAGAAGGTCGATTACAGTGCAGAGTATGTGAAACTAAAAATACGTAAATGAAATCATAATAGTCTATAAAGCGGGAGACATGTATGATAAGCAAACTACGATTCACAACAAATAGCGATCATGTCAAGTCGGGGACTCACGCCTCAAAGTTATCACAATAAAACAAATGCGGGGCAAATGCGAAGGCATAGCCGACTACTAAGACCAGCGGTACCAAAAATACCACAAAGCGTATCAGAGGTCTTTCTAGACCGCACATGTCGAAGGCGGCCTCGCGCAATATCAATGTCGGCGTCTATCCTGGAACTCTCGCGACTCGCATAGGTCACACGCGGACCGCATGAGGTATTCCTCGAATCATGGTCCTGAACCGCTGAGGTATACCACGCGTCGAAGCGGCTAACCCTCGGTATCCGCTAGGCTCCATGACCCGCGTAGTCTCAAAAGACCGCATAGTCTCAGCGGACGTATGGAATCCGCGTCGGGCTAAACACCGGAATGATCAATCCTGGAGCTCCGCGCTCCGCGTAGTCACGAGGACCGCATAGGCGTAAAGACCGCGTCAAGGGTGGCAAGCCCTCGGTATAATAAGTCGAAGGGTATGTGATACAATAACGATCTACGGGCTTAACGTTTAACAGCGTAAGCACAATAAGAATGACCCCTTACATCATGATCACACAAGATACTAACACCGTAGCATCCTAACATGTTTACTTATCACATCAACAAGAAAGTATTTACAAGGCTATCTCAAACCAACACAATCAAGTTATTCACACAAGGTACTTTATGCTAACAAGTTCGGGTATCTATCCGCAAAGTACTTCATACATTAAAGCTTTTAAAGATCCATTGCTTTCACATAAGTCACACAATACGTAGTATAAAATAGAGTGGTATCCTTTTAAGTAAACCAAAACACTTACCTTTGTAAAATCAAGTAACAACATTATTTTCCAAGCGTTCAAGTTTGCCTATTTTCAAATGTTCACGTTTCTTATTTTAAAAGGTTTAAGTAGTTCATAGTCTTATTCATTTAAGAATATAATTCTCTTTTCAACAATCAGGAGACATAAGCCTTATATGGAAGTAGGATATTCTTGTTTATAACAATCTTATTACAATGACCATGATCTAGGAAATATCATTTTGTCTCATCTTAGCTTATCACGGATGGAGGTTTCTCTTGGTTTTATTAATACTTAATTAGTCAAAACATTTCCTTTTATTACTTATTTGATGGTTTGTCGATACACGTTACGATTTCGAAATCGATAAAACATTCTTAAGCCGTTATACCTAACTTCCCATAAAGCTAGTATAACTCTTAAGTTTTCAAAAACCAAGTATTACTTCTTCTTTCAAAATGATTCAAAAATCTTTTGAAATACTTCAAGTTCTTTATTAACACATAACAAGCCAGTTATAGTTCAAATCAGTTACCTTTTAAAAACCACATGTATTTTCTTACCAACATAAAGCTGTTATAACCAACTTCCCATAAAGCCGTTATAACACTTTATGTTTTACACCAATCAAATACATTTAGCACGTATCGTCTCGTACTACATAGTTCACACATATCATGCTAGAAGAGATAGGAAGAGGTTCACATACCTCGCGACGAGTATCGACTAATAGCAAAAGCGCTCAGTACCTCAAACCGCCGGCTACTCCTTAAGCCAAGTAGATCGCGCCACGCATAGTACTTCCACCTATAAGGCCACAAGGCGCTTATTAACATTAGGTCTCTTCGTAGAACATTCTACAGAAAATTCGGAAGCACCTCCCCCCGTATCTACTTACTTCCCACCTTTTTCAAGGCCTGATATCAATAGCCAACATGCCACATTTAAGGCGCAACAATACAACAGTCAAAGGGGATTACACGCTTAGCGGACGTGTAAAATTCTGCCTTTAAACAACCACAACTGAAATGGAAACAAGTCCATAGTACAAAGCAAAGCGGTCTGATGTAAATACGGTCCAAAGTAAATCTGATCCATTAGTTGGCATTCTTGGCCAACTACAATCAAACTTATCGATTTTGGCTAGCATGCCGGAATTACTTCTTAATCTTCCAACTTATATTCCAATATTACATACTCATATATATACTTCCAACATATATAATATCCAACTTCACAAAGAGGGCAAAGTTCATTACCTCAAAAAGCCCAAAATTATCCAAGAACATAAAGTCGCTCCTTAGCAAGTTTAGCTCCTATTCCATACGTTCCAATCCGCTCCAAGCAACCCTTAGAAGCTCCTAACCAACTCTTCTTCAAGATCCAACTCGATTACCAATTCTTCAAATAACTTCTCAACTAAAAAAATATGAACTCCAGAGTTTTTTTTTTTTTTTTTTTTACACGTTTTGCTTCTTCAAAAAAAAGATCTCCAAAGCCTAAGTCTCTAGAATATTTTTCTTTTGGTATATAAAGAAAGCTCTGAAATGGAGGACCAACAATTGAGAATGAAATGGTTCCTAATTGAAATGAAAAAAAATCAACTAACAAGGGTGTTGAAAGGTACTGTTCCCTTGGAACTTGTCTACTTTAAGATGAAATGGTTTACTGCCTTCATACGTTTCCTTACAAAAGTGAAACTTTTTTTTTTTAATTTAAAATGAGGTACTAGTTGCTTCTAGACTATGGAGAAAACGTTGCTGCCCATTTGCAGTAAATACTCTACAATTTCCATCCAAGACTTTTTAATACAAAAAGACAAAAGGTGTAGAAATGATATTTTCCTTTACACGTGGCCCCTACTTGGTCAATCCACTAACACGGCCTCATTTTCGCCCATGGCCCACTTGGGTGACACGTGTCGCCTCCTATTGGTCCAAAATATTTCATCTCCCGAAACATCCATAATTCTCTTAAATTCCAAGAAGTCCAAATACCAAAATTGTGAATCCAATTCCCAATAATAAACCTTTTTCCTTCACGAGGTTCGGAATATTTTCCGTCGGAAATTCAAAATTTTCTTCCCTTTCGTACCTAGGATTATATTCTCGTACGTACGTCCTCACATACATACTCTGGAAATACGGGGTATAACATTAGTATCTTGGGATTTTACATAAAAAGGAGTCTTTTGAAAAGAATGTACGTACGTAGTACTTTGGCCTACTTAATTGAGAATAATTCTATGTGATGCCTTGATTAGTACTTTGGCTTGATAAATTGAGAATTTGTCTAAGTGTGCCTTGATTAGTACTTTGGCTTGATAAATTGAGGATTTGTCTAAGTGTGCCTTGATAAGTACTTTGGCTTGTTAAAAGAGAATTATTCTATGTATGCCTTGATTAGTACTTTGGCTTGATAAATTGAGGATTTGTCTAAGTGTGCCTTGATAAGTACTTTGGCTTGTTAAAAGAGAATTATTCTATGTATGCCTTGATTAGTACTTTGGCTTGATAAATTAAGGATTTGTCTAAGTGTGCCTTGATAAGTACTTTGGCTTGTTAAAAGAGAATTATTCTATGTATGCCTTGATTAGTACTTTGGCTCGATAAATTGAGGATTTGTCTAAGTGTGCCTTGATAAGTACTTTGGCTTGTTTAATTGAGAATTATTCTATGTATGCCTTGATTAGTACTTTGGCTTGATAAATTGAGGATTTGTCTAAGTGTGCCTTGATAAGTACTTTGGCTTGTTAAAAGAGAATTATTCTATGTATGCCTTGATTAGTAATTTGGCTTGATAAATTGAGGATTTGTCTAAGTGTGCCTTGATAAGTACTTTGGCTTGTTAATTGAGAATTGCCTATGTGTGCTGGAAATAGCCGATTGTGTGCTATTGGTATATCAGTCGTTTCGAGGTCATTCCCCGGGTTTGTGGCATTTGCATAATTAGTGGATTTTCTACCGCGATGCGAGGAATACCTCATGCGAGTCCGTAGGGCTTATGCGGGTGAAATAGTCCCGTGCGGGCGGGTCTAGCCTATCTGAGAAATACCTAAATGCAGTGCTGTAAGGGCTTATGCGGGTGAAATAGTCTATCACGAGGAATACCTTATGCGGGTCGAAAGTGTTATACCGTATTTCCAGTATATGCGTGAGGAATACATACAAAAGTTGGCCTTAAAGTTTAGGCCTTGGGCGATTTTTTTGGGCACGACTCACAAAGCGAATAGTTTTTAGGCGAAGCGTTTCCACGACTTCGTAGGGTAAATTCGGCTATGCCATTTCTAATTTTGCGGATTTTTAGAGGCGAAACATTTTGGACCAGCGGGAGGCGACACTTGTCACCCTCGATTGATGGACTTGAAATCGTCCATTTGGGCGAATTGGACTTGGTGTTGCGTTTTTGTGCCTTGGCACAAGTCAAGGATTAGGTAGGATATTTTGTGTGCAAGTTGGCCAAGGACACTTGCCTAATCTTGGCCTTACACTTGCCTAGCACTTGGCTTAATCTTGGCCATTGGTTGGCCACTTCTTGACCTATAAATACCCTCTTGAGATGAAGAGTTCTTCATCCACAAAAGCTTCAAGTCTAAAAATCCTCTTCTCTCCTTTGTAGCCTTTTAGTCCAAACACCTCCCCTCCCTTGTGAAGGCCCTTGGCGAATACCCCCTCTAGCCTAAGTAGTTTGGCCGAGCCCCCACTAGCCTAGCCAAAACCTACCCATCAGCGGTAGAAAAGTTGCCTTCTTGTATTGTTATAATGCCCAAAATACCTAGCCCAAATCCCTTAGTACTTAGTAGAAGTTGTGAAGAACTTCTAAGGTTTCCTTGGAGCATACAACTTAGGAGCAAAACCTTGCTCAGTGCGACTTTATCTAGGATATTATTGGGCTTACAGAGGTAACTAATCCTAACCCTCTTTTGAATTAGAGAATACTTCTTGTTGTAGTATAAGAATAAGTATAAATACTTAGAAGAATATTGAGAATAGAATTGGTATTATCACGATAGAAGGGTTTAAAGAAGAATAATTGAACTATGCTTATATAGAATTTGTTTCCTGATGAACTTATATAGCTCACGGGTAGGAAGTGCTGCCCGACTTTCCGTAAATTGTGAACCCTCTGTTTAGAATGACCTTGAGTAGTCTTTGATAGATATGCGTGACTATTATGGTGACTCTCTGCGACATATTGACTTGGCGGTGGTTTTATTTGAGAAGGTATGTGATTCTTCCTAAAGCATGATATTTTATAATATATATGTAGTGCGGTGAGGCGTACATGTGTTAGCGAATAATAACTACGGCAATGTCTTTGACTTAAGCACGAATAATACTTACGGCAATGCCTGCCGCTTAAGCTGAATAACACTTACGCGATGCCTGTGGCTTAAGCTTTGAATAATAAAGAACTGAAAACATTTCAAAAGAATACTGAATCATTTTTAACAGAAGAGAACTAATTGGTTTTTAAAACAGAAGCTTAAGAGTTATACTAGCTTTATGGGAAGTTAAGTATAACCACTTAAGAGTGATAAAAGAAACAGGTTGCCTATGTGTTTATAACAGACTTATATTGAACTGTGAAAAGAATAATAAGATGGTTTGACAAGTAGACATGATATGATGCTATGTGTGTTAGTGTCTTGTAACGTTTGTATAGGAGAGTATTCTTGTTGTGCTTATGTTGTTTAAAAGATAAGCTGTTATGTTAGTGTACTATCACTCACCTCTTGACATATTACCGGGGGTTAAGCTGCCCTCCGATGCGGGGTAGACTCAGGCGGTCTGGGACCATGATTCGAGAATACCTCATGCGGGTCCAAGGGACCTATGCGGAGCTACGGGAGTTCCAGGTTAGTGATGCGGGGTTACACCTCATGCGGTCTATGTGGCCATGCGGACTACGAGTCCAGGACGATGCCGAGGAGTAGCTACCCTCGATGCGGGGTTATGTACCCTATGCGGGCCTATGTGAGTGGCTATGCGGACTACGAGTCGAGATTAGGCTTGCGTGGTGATACTACGGGCAATTGGCCTGCTTGATCATTCGCGACCTAGAAAAGACATTCTGATTTACCTATTGTTGCTCTTGTTTATGATGTAGCACTATATGCAGTTCCTTAGTTGTTTCATACATCTTGCAAAACGATTTTAAAATAATATGTTTTCATTTAAGTATTTCTGATTTCATATACTTAGTACTGTTATCGACCTCCTTGAGGCTGCGTTCATCTGCGCGGTAAGGCGGCAGTGCTAGATCCACATTCTTAGGATCTCTACGTTGGTGTCGGGAGCTCCATCGCTACGGAGGCTCTACTTTTGGGTATGATCTCACTGTTGTAGATAGTTTTATCTGATCGAGGGTATGGCGGCCTGTCGCCATAGTTGTATATTTCCTTAGAGTGCGTAGTCATGTTATGCGATGTCGGATGTAGCGCTAAAACCATGTTTATATATATATCTTAGAAAGCGACGTTTTCTCACATAAAGCGTATGTCTTATTTTATAAAGCGTTTCATGTCTTGTTTTATATTTCGCCGATTACTCGATGTATGACTACTTGGGTGCCGGTAAGGCACGATCCACGGGCAGAATGGGTCGTGACAAAAGTGGTATCGAGCGATTAATCCTCGGAAAGTGTCTCTGACCGTATCTAGTAGAGTCTTGATTATCGGTGTGTTGTGCACCACACCAATAATCAGGAGGCTATAAGATATTTATGATTGGTTTCCATTCTTCTCACTCTGAGATCGTGCTTTAGAGCTGTGTTAAAGTTGGACCCCTCTAACGTATTCCTTTTACATATGATTATGCCTCGCGTAAGGCAACCGGGCCCGAAGGGCAAAGCGGCCGAGGCGCGATCGAACAAAATTCACGAGGCTCGGGCGATCTACGAGGCGGCGAGTTCTGACGCCGCCCAGCCCCGAGACCACAGTACCACACCTCATCCCGCGGCTGGGCGGAGGTTAGAAGTACAAGGAGATGGCCCGACTATTGGCTAGAGTTGTGGCGAATCGAGGATAAGGTGAATCTGGCGATTCGATTCTAGCTCGGCTCGATCGCGCCGCGGTGCACCGAGGCGAATAGTTTGAGGCTACGAGATTTCTTGAGTTGTAGCCCTTGAGTTTCTGGTCGGCGGAGGATGATCGCGAGAGTTCATCCGTCATTCTGAAGGATCGTCACAGTGATCAAGGCCTCGAGCGAGTCTGTGACGCCCGGTTCGCGTCGGTGCGTGATACGCGATCGATTGGTTTTGATTCATGGGAGTTATCCGGGAGAGCACGCGTCCCCGCCTACTTGGGATGAGTTCTCGGAGGCTTTCTCGCTCACTTCTTGCCTCGCGGATGAGGAGGCGCGGTGATAGATTTTTTCTTGGCGAGCGAGAAGGGCCTTGTCGAAGTACAATGTCGAGTTTGATTCATTGGCTCGATATGTCCCGGCGTTAGTAGCGATTATGGAGGATAGGGTGCACCGCTACGTCAGGCTAGATGACTATATGGCCGAGTCGTATGCGGGTGTTTCTCTTCGGCCGGGTATGGACATTACCGCATGCGAGCTCGTGCTCTTGGATGTGAGGCGTAGAGGCCGCGGGTTGGCGAGCGGCGAAGAGGCCGGGGCGAGTCTTTTGGTAGCTATCGTGGTGGCGGCCTCGGCGGCGATCTGGATGCACCACGGCCGGCTCGAGCACTCTGCACCATCCTCGGCCTGGAGATATTCGGCGAACCGAGGCGAGACTTGAGCGTCGAGCGGCGAGAGTGCGGCGATCGGGACCACCCTCGGTGTGGCCGTGCGGCGAATCCCGGGAGTTGTGGTGCTACGGGAGCTTGTTTGATTGTGGCAGCGAAGTCACTATCACGGCTTGTCAGGCCAAGGCGATCTTGATGGTAAGTCGACTACGAGTTCTTCGCGGTCTTCTTCATCCCCGATTACTGCATACAGAGCAAGGTACTCATGGACGGCCAGTCGCGGCGAGTCGTGGCGCGGGTCCCGATTCTAGCGGTCCTCGAGCCGCATTTATGCTTTGTCGGTAAGCGAGGATCGGAGGCCTCGCACGATGTCGTCCACGGTACCTTATCGGTTCGGGTTTGATGTTTATGCCTTGATAGATCCGGGTTCTACTACGTCTATATATCTCCCTTGTTGCTAGTAGGATAGGGATAGAGCACGAGTCCATAGACCACTCGAGGTAGCTACGCGATGGGTGATTCGATGGTAGCTCGGCGGGTATATAGAGCTTGTCTGTGACCATTCTGATCGTCGGACCTAGCCGACTTGATAGAGTTAGAGATGATTGACCGGCGTGATCATGGGGATGGATTGGCTAGCTTCTTACGCCAATGTAAGCTGCAGAGAAAGTAATGCGGTTTGATATCTGAGAGGCCGGTTGTTGAGTGGGAGGAGCGCGGTATCGTCGAGGTAGGTTTATTTCCTACCTCAAGGCTAGGAAGATGGTGCGAAGGGTATATCTACCATCTCGTTCGGGTGTTTGATCTTGAAGGCTGCGGTACCAGATTTTCCATCGATTCGGTGGTGAGAGTTCCCAGACGTGTTTCAGACGACCTCCGGGTATCCCTCACGAGAGGAGATTGAGTTTTGTATTGACATATTGCGGACACTCGGCCTATTTCCATTCCGCCATCTGAATGGCACTGCCGAGTTGAGAGAGTTGAAGGATCGACTTAGAGATTTCTTTGGAGAAGGGCTTCATCGGGCCTAGTGTTTCTCCACAGGGAAGCGCCGGTATTGTTCGTGAAGAAGAAGGGCGGGGCGCTGCGCATGTGTTGATCTGACGGTGAACAAGGTGACCATTAAACGAATACCCCTTCCCGAGATTGATGATTTGTTCGACCGGTTGCGAGTGCGAGATGTTTCTCCAAGATTGATCTGCGATCGGGCTATCATCAGTGCGAGTCGAGAGAGGTGGATGTCCCAGGGTGCATTCGGACACAATGCGGGCATTATGAGTTCGTCATGTCTTTTGGGTTGACGATGCTCGTGGTATTCATGGATTTGATGAACCGAGTGTTCAAACCATTTTGGACACGTTTGTGATAGTGTTCATTGATGATATCTTGGTTTATTCGCGCTCGAGCGAGGAGCATGCGGAGCATTTGAGGCGTGCTATGATTCTCGGAGACCAGCGATTATACGCCAAGTTTTCCAAATGTGAGTTTTGGTTGACTTGATGGCGTTTCTTGGGCATATTGTAGGGTGATGGCATTCAGTGGATACGGCGAAGATCGGCGATCGGGACTTGGCCTAGACCTACTACTCAGCGAGAGGTTCGCGATTTTACGGGCCTTGCGAGGATATTATCGGCGGTTCTTGGAGAAGTTTGCTTCTATCTACGCACCATTGACTAAGCGGACTCGAAGCGGCCAAGTTTGATGGTGGTGCTTGTTAGCGGGGTTTCGATTCTTGAAAGAAGGCGGCAGCCCGTTCTTACTCTTCGGAGGGTCGGATGGTTATGTCGTGTATTGTGATCGTCGGGCATCGGGTTGGGATGTGTGTTGATGCAACATGGCGGGGTTATAGCATATGCATCCCGGTGAAGAAACACGAGAGGAACTACCCGCGTGATTTGGAGTTGGCGGTGTGATTCACGCTTTGAAGATGCGGAGGCACTATTTGTATGGGGTTCACGTGGATATTTTTACGGACCACAAGAGCCTCCGGTATATCTTGACGAGGAGGCGAACTACGGCGAGGCGGTGGTTAGAGTTGCTTAAGGATTACGATGTTGATATCTGTACCACGGGAAGGCGATGTTGTGGCGGATGCTCTTAGTCGTAGGTCGATGGGAGCCTATCGGATGTGCGGCTAGAGAGGAGGACATGGTTCGTGATTTGCATCGATTAGCGAGCCTTGGTGTCCGTTTGATTGATTACGATAGCGATGGGGTTAGAGTTCGTGAGGTTGCGAGTCTTCCATCGTCGAGAGGTGAAGAGCAGCGATTCGAGGATCGATTTTGACACGTTATCGTGATCTGACTCTTCGTGAGGCAAGGGTCTTTTGGTAGCACTTTGATGGTGCTAAGGTTTGAGGCGAGTTGTGTGTTCGGATGTTTGAGGACTTGGCGAGTTCTTGGGAAGCACGCGGTAGCGGCGTTACTCTATCCATCCGGTCGACCAAGATGTACCACGACCTTAGATACGTGTATTGGTGGGATGGCTTGAAGAGGGGCGTTGCGAGTTCGTAGCTCGGTGCGTGTTGTCGGCGGTGAAGGTAGAGCACGGAGGCACGGTGGTTTATTCTGACGATTGAGATCCCGCACGGAAGTGGGAGGTAATCAACATGGACTTCATCACGGGATTACCTCGCTTTCGGAGGAGACATGATTCTATATGGGTTATCGTCGGCGGTGGCGAAATCAGCCCACTTTCTTCCGTCGGGGCGACTTTTTCGGTGAGATTATGCGGACTTTACATCAGAGATCGTCGGTGCATGAGTCCCTACCGATCATATCGCAGAGGAGCCGGTTTCGGCTAACCAGAGGTCCTTCGAGAGGGTTTAGGGGCGAGGTGAGCTTTGATCTGCATTTCATCCTGAGCGAGCAGACGAGCGAGCGCACTATCCGGACTCGAGGATATCTTTGCGAGCTTTGTGTTATTGACCGATGGTAGTTGGGAGGATCATTTGCCTCTAGTTGAGTTCGCGTATAATAATAGCTACCACTCGGTATTGGATGGCGCCTTATGAGGCCTTGTTTGGGAGGAAGTGCGGATCGCCTATAGGTTGGTTCGATGTGGCGAGTGCGGCTAGTGGGACGATTGGTGCGGCGTGCGATGGATAAGGTGAAGCTTATCCGAGGCGGCTATTGGCGGCTTCGAGTCGGCAAAGTCGTATGCGAGATCATTATCGTCGACATGCGGAGTTCGCGATTGATGATTGGGTTTTCTGAAGGTGTCACCCATGAAGGGTGTGATGATATTCGGGAGGAAGAAGCTTCGGCCCAAGTACGTTGGGCGTTTGGATTGTCGCGAGGTAGGCAAGGTTACTATGAGTTGGATCTGCCGTCCGATGCGGAAGCGGTGCATCGGTGTTTCACGTATCTATCTTTGAGAGATGTATCGGGGATCCATCTAGGGTACACCCGATTGGCGATGTCGGTGACCGAGGGTTATCGTATGAGGAGATTCCATAGCGATAGTCGATCGTCGGGTTAGGCGTCTGCGGACGATGGCGTGGCAGTCAAAGTCTTGTGGCGAACGAGCTCGAGGAGGAGATGGCGTGGGAAGCGAGGAGGACATGAGGCGAAGTATCCTCACCTATTCCCCACACCTCGGGTAATTCACTTTCCTACTTGTAAATTTTCGTTATCGTTTTGCCTAAGTGTTGTTTTGTGGCGTGTGTGGCTTTGCAAACTGTTTAAGTTATGAAGAATCTTATCGTTAACTGTCTGGGGAAGGAACATTCGGGACGAATGTTTCTAAGGAGGGGAGAATGTTATACCCCGTATTTCCGGAGTATGTACGTGAGGACGTACGTACAAAAGTTTGGCCTTAAAGTTTAGGCCTTGGGCGATTTTTGGGCCTGACTCACAAAGCGAATAGTTTTCCGACGAAAGCGTTTCCACGACTTTCGTAGGGTAAATTCGGCTATGCCATTTCTAATTTTTGCGGATTTTTCAGAGGCGAAATATTTTGGACCAGCGGGAGGCGACACTTGTCACCTCCGATTGATGGACTTGAAATCGTCCATTTGGACGAATTGGACTTAGTGTTGCGTTTTTGTGCCTTGGCACAAGTCAAGGATTAGGTAGGATATTTTGTGTGCAAGTTGGCCAAGGACACTTGCCCTAATCTTGGCCTTACACTTGCCTAGCACTTGGCTTAATCTTGGCCATTGGTTGGCCACTTCTTGACCTATAAATACCCCTCTTGAGATGAAGAGTTCTTCATCCACAAAAGCTTCAAGTCTAAAATCCTCTCCTCTCCTTTGTAGCCTTTTAGTCCAAACACCTCCCCACTCCTTGTGAAGGCCCCGGCGAATACCACTCTAGCCTACGTGGTTTGGCGAGGCCCCACTCCCTTGGTAGAAAAGTTGCCTTCTTGTATTGTTATAATGCCCAAAATACCACAGCCCAAATCCCTTAGTACTTAGTAGAAGTTGTGAAGAACTTCTAAGGTTTCCTTAGCATACAACTTAGGAGCAAAACCTTGCTCGGTAGCGACTTTATCTAGGATATTATTGGGCTTAGAGGTAACTAATCCTAACCCTCTTTTGAATTAGAGAATACTTCTTGTTGTAGTATAAGAATAAGTATAAATACTTAGAAGAATATTGCAGAATAGAATTGTTATTATCACGGTAGAAGGGTTTAAAGAAGAATAATTGAACTATGCTTATATAGAATTTGTTTTCACTGATGAACTTATATAGCTCAGGGTAGGAAGTCTTTGCCCGACTTTACGTAGAATTGTGAACCCTCTGTTTAGAATGACCTTGAGTAGTCTTTGATAGATATGCGTGACTATTATGGTGACTCTGCTGGCGACATATTGACTTGGCGGTGGTTTTTTGAGAAGGTATGTGATTCTTCCTAAAGCATGATATTTTATAATATATATGTAGTACGGTGAGCGTCGTGTGTTAAGCGAATAATAACTACGGCAATGTCTTTGACTTAAGCACGAATAATACTTACGGCAATGCCTCGGCTTAAGCTGAATAACACTTACGGCAATGCCTGGCTTAAGCACGAATAATAAATAGCGAAAACATTTCAAAAGAATCTTGAATCATTTTTAATGAAGAGAACTAATTGGTTTTAAAGCGAAGCTTAAGAGTTATACTAGCTTTATGGGAAGTTAAGTATAACCACTTAAGAGTTATAAAGAAGCAGGTTGCTATGTGTTTATAACGGACTTATATTGAGCGTGAAAAGAATAATAAGATGGTTTGACAAGTAGACATGATATGATGTTATGTGTGTTAGTGTCTTTATAACGTTTGTATAGGAGAGTATTCTTGTTGTGCTTATGTTGTTTAAAAGATAAAATTATGTTAGTGTACTATCACTCACCTCTTGACATATTCAGGGGTTAGGCGCCTCCGTCTGCGAGGTAGACTCGGTGATGCAGGACCGTGATTCGAGAATATCTCATGCGGGTCGAGGGACCTATGCGGGCTACGGGAGTTCCACGTTAGTGATGCGGGGTTACACCTCATGCGATATGTGGCCATGCGGACTACGAGTCGGGGCGATGCAGGAGTAGCTACCCTCGATGCGGGGTTATGTACCCTATGCGGGCCTATGTGAGTGGCCTATGCGGACTCTGAGAGTCGAGATTAGGCTTGCATGGTGATACTACGGGCGGTGGCCTGCTCGATCATTCGCGGCTAGAAAAGACACATTCTGATTTACCTATTGTTGCTCTTGTTTATGATGTGGCACTATGTGCGATTCCATGGTTGTTTCATACATCTTGCAAAGCGATTTTAAAATAATATGTTTTCATTTAAGTATTTCTGATTTCATATACTTAGTACATTGTCTTGACCTCCTTGGGCTGCGTTCATCTGCCGGTAAGCGGCAGTGCTAGATCCACATTCTTAGGATCTACGTTGGTGTCGGGAGCTCCATCCTTTCGGAGGCTCTACTTTTAGGTATGATCTCACTGTTGTAGATAGTTTTGTCTGATCGGGGTATGGCGGGGCCTGTCGCCATAGTTGTATATTTCCTTAAGTGCGTAGTCGTATTTATGCGATTATCGGATGTAGCTGCTAAAACCATGTTTATATATATATCTTAGAAAAGCGACGTTTTCTCACATAAATTGTGTCTTATTTTATAAAGCTGTTTCATGTCTTGTTTTATATTTCCGATTACTCGATGTATGACTACTTGGGTGCCGGTGAGGCACGATCCACGGGCCGGAATGGGTCGTGTGAGAGAAAGGGCTTATGCGGTGAAATAGTCCCGTGCGGGCGGGTCCGACCTATCACGAGAATACCTCGCGCGGGTCGCGCGACTATCACGGGTGAAATAGTCGGGAATAGGATTCTTTGAATAATCTGCGAGCGGATAGTCTGCTTTGATCATGAGCTTCCTATTTTATATTGTAAGGATACTATTGTTTACTCATTGTAGTAAGGCCTGAGGTGTTGTATTTTGAGTATCATATATGTCCCGGAATTGTTTGTGTTACCACATGTTCATGCTTTACGAGGTAGGATTAGGGGCATGAGACCACGAGTATTCGGACACAGGTGGGACTTGGTGTTCATGTATCCTTATGGGTGTTGTTACATCATGGACTGCCGGCAGTGAGGAAGGATTCCACGGGCATGATTGATATTATGGGCGTGAGACCCATGGTTATATTTGAGTAATGACTTTGAGGGCCTGCGTCCCTGACTTGATATGACTTCTTATGTATTGTGTACTGTAGGTAGGCTATCATACATGTCTCCTGCTTTGTTTAGACTGTTATGATTTCATTCTGATTTATTGTCCACATCTTGGTACATTCTTCGTCTTGACCTCCTTGTGGGCTGCGTTCATGCGCATGAGTTTAGGTCTGTGATTTGGTGATCGGCAGTGTAGGACCACCTTTCGAGTTTTGGATAGCTCCTTTGTTGAGGAGTTTATCATTTTGGTATAGTTTCTTGATGCTGAGCTTTTGTACATTTATAGATGCAATGCGGGGCCTTGTCCGTCATAGTTGATTTAACTCCCAAGTGCGTATTCATATGTGGGATTGGACTCGTGTGCGGTGTAGTGTCTTTTGTTTATGTATATTATATGGCAGCCTAGTCGGCTTTGCCTTGTATGCGTCTGATTGCTTTAAAAAGAAAAAAAATGGTATTATTAATTTCCGCAATGTACTTAGTTGTTAAGGTAGAAGGGTGCCCAGGTAGGGCACCAGTCACGGGCCCGGGGTTCGGGGCATGACAAACTTTATGTGGGCAAAGAAATGGTTTGTGGCTTTTAAAAGATAAAAGACTTGATGTGAAATAATAAGGACTTGGGTTGTGTTAAACAGTTGTGAAACCGCTTTTATGAGAAATGGGTACTTGGGTTTTAAAAGGAATAATATTATAGTGATTTCAGAAATGAGAATAAGTATCGAACAAACCACTGCAGCGTTATTAAAGGAAAATGTATTGACTAATTAATTACTATTAAAACCAGTAGAAATCTCCATCTGCATAGAAGCTAAGATAAGACAAAATTGTATTACATTTCCTAGATCATGGCTGCTTTAATAAGAATCATTATAAACAAGCATTAATTTTCTTAAATTTCCAAAGTAAGGAACTTGATTTCTAAAAGAAAAGAGACTTGAGGAATTGAAGAGTTTTTGGTTTAAAAGAAAGACATTGTTTTGTCTTAAATTGGTTTAAAACATAAAGTGTTATAACATCTTTATGGGAAGTTAGTTATAACGACTTTATGAAAACAAAAGAATGGTTTTATCATTGGTTTTAAAATGGTAATTTGGTTTAAAAAGGAAAGTATGGAAGTTGTTTTGGTTTACTTAAAAATGTTAGTCACTCTATTTTTATAATACGGGCATCGGGTGACCTTTCTAAAAGAAATGGATCTTTTAAAAAGAATTTAACGTACGTAGTACCTTGGGGTTAAAACCTGGACTTTGGCATAAAATGAGAGTACCTTGAGTTGTGTGTAACTTGCCTATGTTTGCGTGTGATAGCCTTGTCGTGCTAGTATTGTATTTCTAAACCACCGCGTCTCTCGATGGAGGGCCGGATGATTTGTTATGATCTTACTTGGACGTACCGACAATGACGGAGCATTCCACGGGTACGCTCTGTGATTATTATTCCATGGACTAGCTCTCCATGAGGTTTTACTGATTCGGCTTGGTATCTGGTAGTTGGCTCTCGTACTTGCCCCGAAGTCGTGGCTGATTTGGCTTGGTATCTCGTAGTTAGCCTTCGTACTTTCCCCGTTCAGTTTTGTGACGAAGTCTCGTGATTCCGACTTGGTATCTGGTAGTTAGTCTTCGTACTTGCCCCGGCCAGCTACGTGGCGCAGGTGGTATCTGGTAGTTGGCTTTCGTACTTGCCCTGGGTCAGCTTCGTGGTATGGTTATACAGATTTGTTGGTACGGCTCTGGTATCTGGTAGTTGGCTTTCGTACTTGCCCCGGTCAGTTGATGATGCGGCTTTGGTATCTGGTAGTTAGCCTTCGTACTTGCCCCATATGGTTTTTATGACACATGTGGGACCTGGTGTTCATGTGTACCCTTTGGTGTTGTTATCGTAGACTGCCGGCAGTGAGGAAGGTATTCCACGGGCACGAATGATGTGGTGGGCGTGAGACCCATAGTTATATTTGAGTGATGACTTTGAGGGCGTGAGTCCCTGACTTGACGTGACTGCTTACATATTACGTACTGTAGTTTGGTTATCATATATGTCTCCTGTTTTATATAGACTACTATGATTTCATTTCTGATATTTTCGTTTCACATACTTGGTACTGTTATCGACCTCGCTTGGGCTGCGTTCATCTGCGCGGTAGAGGTACATCGATTGTTGATCCTCGCTCATAGGATCACAGTTCAGCGTATTGGGAAGCTCCGTTTCTCCGGAGTCTTATCTTTTGGTATGTTTCCCTGAGTTGTAGGTTCTTGTACATTCAGGGGTATGGCGAAACCACTGTCCGTCATAGTTGTGGTTACATTCTTAGAGTGCATGTAATCTTGTTGTGGCGGGGTTGTAAAGGATGTAGCTGTTCAATTCTGTATATATGCAAGAAACCGTTTTGGTTGCTGTTTTATTATCATATCTCTTGTTTCATGTTTAAGTTTTTATTTCGCTGATTTTCTCGATGTTGTATCACTAGGGTGCCGGGGTAAGGCACGATCCACGGGCTCGAGGATCAGTCGTGACAAAAGTGGTATCGAGCAATTAGTCCTCGGAAAGTGTCTCTGACCGTGTCTAGTAGAGTCTTGATTATCGGTGTGTTGTGCACCACATCTATGTCGAGGAGTGCGGAGACATTTAGGTTTAGTTTCCATTCTTCTCACTCGAGATCGTGCCTTAGAGTTGTGTTGTAAGTTGGACTCCTCGGCGTATTCTTTTATATCGATTATGCCTCGCGCGAAACCAGAGCCCGAAGGGCAAGGCGAAGAGGAGCTGCGAGTAGAGCACGGAGGTTACGGGGCGAAGGCCATCTTTACGAGGTGGTGCTTCGACGGCGGATTCTGATGCCGCCCGGCCCAGTGATTTAGAAGCGGCGGCGGTAGCCAGAGGCCACGATATCGAGCCTCGATCCGCGGCCGAGCAGAGGATATGGGTTGCAAGGAGATGGCGATTACTAGTTAGGTTTATGGCGAGACTTGAGGGCGACGGGGCCGGTGGTACGATAGTACACCGAGAGGCGATAGTTGGAGACCGGGACTTCTTGAGTTGTAGTCCACGAGTTCTACGGGTCGAGGCACGAGGATGATCGCAGGAGTTCATCAAGCGATTCTGACGGATCGTGAGTGATCAAAGCTTGAGACCAGTCGATGGTCTTGGGTTCGCGTCGGCTGCGTGATCTGCGATCGTGGTTTGATTCATAGGAAGCGTCGGGAGCATGCGCTTCGGTGTATGGGACGAATTCTCGAGAATTTCTTGCACATTTCTTGCCCACGGATGAGAGGCTCGGTAGCAGATTTTTGATGTTGGCGGGGTGGCGTGCGGTTCGGGAGTACAACGTGGAGTTCGACTCGTTGGCGATATGTCCGGCGTTAGTGGCAAATATGGAGGGCGAGTGCACCGCCACGTCGCGAGGATCGATGACTACTTGGCGAGCTTGCTCGGGTGTAGCTCTTGGCGAGCATGGACATTGCCGCGTGCGAGCTTATGCGCAGGTGTGAGAGTGGAAGGTCGGCGGAATGGCGGGATCGGCGAAGAGGGCGAGCAGCGAGGTCTTTTGGCGACTTTCGAGGCGGACCGCCTCGGTGAGACTAGTTATGCGCCTCGCCCGGCCTGAGCGGTCCTCCGCGATCTTGAGGCATCGAGTATTGAAGCGGTCGGGGCTCGAGGTTGAGTTTCGGGAGTAGTGGTGTTGACGGATGAGGCCACCGCACCTCGGTGTGGCCGTTGCGGTAAAATCCATAAGAAGTGTCGTCTGGTTGGAGGTTGTTTTACATGCGGCCAGCGGGGCCATTTGCGAAATTGTCAGGCCAGGTAGCGCGGATGTAGAGACTCGGCGCCGGGGATCTATGGCTGGTTCGTCACGCCTACTGACTATGCGCCTGCGAGTGCTATGATTAGAGTGAAGCGGTAGATACAGGTATATCCTTAACCCTCTAGAGATTAGTAAGCTTGATATGATGATCTTATTATTTTGTGCTATGTACGGATAGCGTTGTGTTATTTGTAAGTTAGAAAACATGGTTAGTTGAAAGGATAAGTATGGGGGTATGGAAGGTGTGAACCTTAGAATATTACACGTCGAGACCTTAGATGTAAGGTCATCTCGAGTAGAAGATTTTGCGGGTGATCCTTGTCGGAGAGAATTATATACATAGGGTGTACCAGTGGGATAATTCCTTGGGTTGTGTAAGATGAAAGTGGTAGCTTTCAGTACTTGAATAGGTAAGATTGTTCCGGATGGGGGAACAAGAGTTTGGCGCGATTATGGGTCGGGTTGAGTACCATTCGCGGGTCGACCCGCAGCCCGGTTTGGGGTGGGGTCAGTTCGAGGTGGTCCCGCCAGGTGGTAGGGTCACGAGGGTGCTAAGCCCAGGTTTAGGTTACCATCGTAAGAGTTCGTGGATACGTTTGACCAGAATCGGACCATAAAGACCGGAAATGGCCTTGAAGAAATTCGAGGCTAGTATGATGACCAAGTTTGGTGGTAGTGACTCCAAAGATTTTGGGAACTGAAGAGATGACTGAAGCGTGGAGCATATACTAGAAAGAGTTCGGGTGTACGAGAAAGTGCGGCAGTAGGGAAAGAAGTGAACATGTGCTAAGAGACGGAAATGATCTTTCTTTTATGAAGTGAAGATGCGAAGGGAGTATTATGTAGACCATAAGTGGGGGCTTTTTGTGATGTTAGAGGTGATTCCTCGTTGGCTTGGATTTGAGTTTTGCGCACATGTTATATTCTAGCCATTGGTGGCATGATCGGTTTTGTAAGTGTAGTAGTGGAGACTATCTGGTATGCAGCGTGTTTGGAGACTTAGAAGGAACATTCGGGACGAATGTTTCTAAGGGGGGAAGAATGTTACACCCCGTAGTTCCAGGATATGTATGTGAGGACATACGTACGAGAATACGATAGTAATATTGTAAAGAAAGAAAGGTGTGATTTTTCGACGGAAAAGTTTCCGGGTTTTGTGAAGGAAAAAGGTTCGTTAATGGGAATTGGATTCGGATTGTGTCGGACTTTTTGGAATATTTGAGAATTATGGAATTTTACTCTTTAGGAATTGGTCACGTGGGGCCACGGGAGAATTCTGATTTTGTGGGGCCCACTTTATTTTGGATTTTTGGCATTACGGATATTTTGGAAGATGAAATATTTTGGACCAATAGGAGGCGACATGTGTCACCTAGGTGGCAAGGTTGGACGAAATTGTTGGACATGTTGAAAATGTTTTTGGCATGAAAAAGGCTTAAAACATTTGGTCAAAAGTCTTGCAAGATATTTGTGTAGTAGATAGATAAGTGGGATCCACACACACATGGCTCAATCTAGACCACACACTTGCTTCAATCCTAGCCCTTGAATGTCCTATAAATACCCCCTTAAGTTGCAAGACTTCTTCATCCACACTTGAGAAATTCCAAGGCAAAACTACTCCCTCCCTTTGTAGTAGTTCTCGTCCAAACACCCCTCTCCCTTGACCAAACGTTGTCCAAAAATTCTTAAAGTTTTATGTGTTCTTCCTTAGTGTATTAGGAAGATTATTAACCAAAAGTTAGAAAAGATTTCACACCCTAGCCACTAAAAGTACCCCTTGGCCGAGAGTTGCCACAATCAAAGCCTTAGTGTTCTTCACTTTTTGGAGTTGAAGTGTTAAGAGAAGTTGTTTAGAAACTTCTAAGGGTTGCTTGGAGCGGGTTGGAGCGTAAGAGGCTGGAGCTAAGCGTTGCTCGGGATCGACTTATAATCTTGGATAATTTTGGGCTTGTCGAGGTAATTATCTTTGTCCCTATTGTAATTGGATATTACATGTTGTAGTAATGTATAGTTGAGTATACTATATGTAGAATGAATATTGAAAAGTTGATGTATTTACATTGGGTGTATTCTGATAGACTTGTGTAGTATATCTGTGAAGTAGTATTGAACACGTCCGGTTAGACGTGTAATCCCCTGGGAGTTGTTGGCCTGGTAGTGGGCCTGAGTAGAGGAGGAGATTTATGTGGTTACGGGGGGAAGGTGCTGCCGAATTTTCTGTAGAATAAGGAATCTTGTATTTAGAATGTCCTACGAAGAGATCTAGAAGTTGATAGGCGTTTTATGGCCATTATAGGTGGAAGTACTACGAGTAGCGTATTCTACTTGAAGGGTGGAAAAGGCTAGCAAGGTTGTAGTACTTGGACCATTTTGCTAATTGTCGATAATCGTCACGAGGTATGTGAACCTCTTCCTATCTTTTCTAGCATGATATGTTGTGAACTATGTAGTACGGTGAGCGTCGTGTGTTAAATGAATTTGGTTGGTTTAAAACATAAAGTGTTATAACGACTTTATGGGAAGTTGGTTATAACAACTTTATGTGGGCAAAGAAATGGTTTGTGGTTTTTAAAAGATAAAAGACTTGATGTGAAATAATAAGGACTTGGGTTGTGTTAAACAGTTGTGAAACCGCTTTTATGAGAAATGGGTACTTGGGTTTTAAAAGGAATAATATTATAGTGATTTCGGAAATGAGAATAAGTATCAGACAAACCAATAGCGTTATTAAAGGAAAATATATTGACTAATTAATTACTATTAAAACCAGTAGAAATCTCCATCTGCATAGAAGCTAAGATAAGACAAAATTTTATTACATTTCCTAGATCATGGATGCTATAATAAGAATCATTATAAACAAGCATTAATTTTCTTAAATTTCCAAAGTAAGGAACTTGATTTCTAAAAGAAAAGAGACTTGAGGAATTGAAGAGTTTTTGGTTTAAAAGAAAGACATTGTTTTGTCTTAAATTGGTTTAAAACATAAAGTGTTATAACATCTTTATGGGAAGTTAGTTATAAAGACTTTATGAAAACAAAAGAATGGTTTTATCATTGGTTTTAAAATGGTAATTTGGTTTAAAAAGGAAAGTATGGAAGTTGTTTTGGTTTACTTAAAAATGTTAGTCACTCTATTTTTATAATACGGGCATCGGGTGACCTTTGTAAAATAAATGGATCTTTTAAAAAGAATTTAACGTACGTAGTACCTTGGGGTTAAAACCTGGACTTTGGCATAAAATGAGAGTACCTTGAGTTGTGTGTAACTTGCCTATGTTTGCGTGTGATAGCCTTGTCGTGCTAGTATTGTATTTCTATACCACCGCGTCTCTCGATGGAGGGCCGGCTGATTTGTTATGATCTTACTTGGGCGTCTGGCGGTGTGGAGCATTCCAATGCAGCTCTGTGATTATTATTCCATGGACTAGCTCTCCAGGTTTCTTGATTGACTTGGTATCCGGTAGTTGGCTCGTACTTGCCCGAAGTCGTGGTGATTTGGCTTAGTATCGGTAGTTAGCCGTACTTGCCCGTTCGGTTTTGTGGCGAAGTCTCGTGATTCGGCTTGGTATCGGTAGTTAGTCTTCGTACTTGCCCGGCATTCGTGGCGCGAGATGGTATCGGTAGTTGGCTTCGTCTTGCCCAGGTCGCCGTGGTATGGTTATCTGATTTGTTAGTGCGGCTCGGTATCCGGTAGTTGGCTTCGTACTTGCCCGGTCAGTTGATGATGCGGCTTTGGTATCTGGTAGTTAGCCTTCGTACTTGCCCCGTACGGTTTTTATGACACAGGTGGGACCTGGTGTTCATGTGTACCCTTTGGTGTTGTTATCGTAGACTGCCGACAGTGAGGAATGTATTCCACGGGCACGAATGATGTGGTTGGCGTGAGACCCATAGTTATATTTGAGTGATGACTTTGAGGGCGTGAGTCCCTGACTTGACGTGACTGCTTACATATTACGTACTGTAGTTTGGTTATCATATATGTCTCCTGTTTTATATAGACTACTATGATTTCATTTGATATTTTCAGTTTCACATACTTGGTACTGTTATCTTGACCTCCTTGGGGCTGCGTTCATCTTTGCGGTAGAGGTACATCGGTTGTTGATCCTCGCTCATAGGATCACAGTTCAGCGTATTGGGAAGCTCCGTTTCTCCGGAGGCTTATCTTTTGGTATGTTTCCCTGAGTTGTAGGTTCTTGTACATTCAGGGGTATGGCGGGGCCCTGTCCTGTCATAGTTGTGGTTACATTCTTAGAGGTCTGTAGTACTGTTGTGGGCAGGGTTGTAAAGGATGTAACTGTTCAATTTCTGTATATATGCAGAAAGCGACCGTTTTGGTTGCTTTGTTTTATTATCATATCTCTTGTTTCATGTTTAAGTTTTTATTTTATTGATTTTCTACGATGTTGTATCACCAGGGTGCAGGGTAAGGCACGATCCACGGGCTCGGGATCGGGTCGTGACAATGGTGGGCCACTGTCCCGCGATTGTTATGTTAAAACTCTTGAGTGCAGTAGTCACGTGTTGTGGGTCGGTTTGTAAAGGAATGAGGCAAGCTTGGTTATGTTTTATATTTCGGGAGGTAGCCTCGTGGCTAACTGTTGACTTTATTTACATTGATTTATTGTATAAGTTTCATATATGTTCGTGATTATCTCGATGTATACTGTAAGGGTGCCCATGTAGGGCACCGATGTGAGCAGGGTGGTCGTGACAAAAGTGGTATCAAAGCAGTTAGTCCTCGGAAAGTGTCTACAGACCTTGTCTAGTAGAGTCTTGATTATCGGTGTGTTGTGCACCACATCTATAATCAGGAGGCTGCAGGACATTTAGGATTGATTTCCATTCTTCTCTCTCTGAGATCGTGCAGTCTTAAAACCTCATACGTAAATTCTTATAAATTAAGTAACATATACCTTGGTGCGTTGTGAATAAGTTATACTTATTTATAACGATCTTAATCAAGCAGTCGTGATCTAGAAAATGTAATACAATTTTGTCTTATCTTAGCTTCTATGCAGATGGAGAATTTCTACTTGTTTTAACTTAATTGATTGTCATTACATTTTCCTTTATTAACGCTGCAGTGGCTTGTTCGATACTTATTCTCATTTGTGCCGTAACTTAGCCAAGTCAACTTGGCTCCAAAATACCTCCTAACGACTCTTACCAACATCCCCCATAAGACTTGGTAAGAACTTAGGATAACTTAGACATAACCCTTACGTAGAGTAAATCAACATACATACCTCTTAACTTCTAAGAGTAGAAGGAATCATGAAATAATACCATATGTATATTCCATTCATAGAATCATGTCAAAAGAAGGAAGAGGTTCACATACCTCGCGACGATTATCGACAAATAGCAAAATGCTCCGAAGTACTTCAACCTTGATAGCTATTCCATCCTTCAAGTAGAATCCGCTATACTTAGTACTTCAACCTAAAATGGCCATAATACATCCATTAACCTCTATCTTCGAACGTAGAATATTCTAAGTGCAAAGTCACTAAATTCTACGGAAAATCGGACAGCACTTCCTTTGTTTCTACATACTTTGCCACCTTTTTCAAGGCCGAATACAATAACCAAACACGCCACATTTAAGGCCCAACAATGCAATTAACAATAGGGGATTACACGCCTACTAGACGTGTAAAATTCCATGCGATTGATATCGAACTAATACAACTACAAGTGTAAATCCGGCAACTTGAGATACAACAACACCAATTCTTATCCAATTTCCTTTTCAATCCAAATTGTTACCTTAACATGATATCAAGTCGCAATCGATTAAACTATTACAATCTTCAAGTAAGTAACATGCGACGACTAAACTAGTAACTAAATTGAATTACAATCTTAAAGGCTAAATCATGCAACTTTCGGATTCCATCCAAATATTCCATAACACATATCATTCTTCATAATATAATCCACATGATCATTTCTAACTACTACAACATGGAATCTTGAATTATAATAGTAAGACGGAGATTATTACCTTCTTAAGCTCAAAATGATCCAAAACCCTAAGTCGATCCTTAGCAACTCCAACTCCTTTTCTTGACGTTCCAATCCGCTATTTGCAACCCTTAGAAGCTTGTGAAAACTCTTCTATTTCCAACTTCAAAGTTGAAGAACACCTTGGGTTTTCGCCTTGCGACTAACGTAAAAATGTCGTTTTTCCGAAATCTTTCTATTGAGATATCCTTACAATACCCTTAGGGACCTTGGGTTAAAGTCTTGTGAATAAAGAACCAAAATTGCAAATTTTTCTTCTGGCTATAAGGGCGAAGCCGAGAGCCTCCATGAGAGCTCCTAAAATTTTTCTCAAATTATTCTAAGTGTGAAGACTTGTCTTGCACTAGTGTGCTTATAAAACACAATGGATGGCTTAGATAATAACACTTGTTAGGTTTTGGATGAAGGAGATCAAGCCAAGTGGCTCTTGACTTGGTCAACAATGTCAAGCTCTTAATTAGCAAGACTTTGTCATCTACACATTGGTCAAATGACCATTTTACCCTTGCTTCAATTTCGTCCAAGACCAATGTGGGGGGCATGCCACGTGTCGCCCTCTCATTCGTCCATAAAATTCCGTAACCCTCGTGGGCCCCACAAAACGTAAAATTCCTCGGGTAGGCCCCACATGACCAAATCCGTACAAATAAATTTCCATAATGATAATACATTCCAAAATCCTTAATTAATGCATTTTCAGAATCCAATTCTCTTCAACGAACAGTTTTCCTTTCCGACGTTCGGAAGATTTTTCCATCGGAAAAACAATTCTTCCTTTCGTACCCTTTTCAAGTCTTGTGTTCCTTACATACATTATCTTAAACATGTCCTTGAACTACGTGGTGTAACAGGGCACACACAAGCTATTCTCATATCACAACACTCTATCCGGTGCTACCCAAACAGGTTCTTTTCCTCTCGGAGAGCCGTATCTCGATCCCGTACTAACATCAAATCATCATATTATCGCCTATTCACCTCCTCGACGAAGGAAGACTCGGAAACCTCTCGGATCCAAACTCCATTTACCTTGGAAACAAATAATCGAACCCTTCGGCTCGATAGCTGATGAATCTCACGGACCACGTCCTGCCTATATGGCTGCCCATCAGACAGACTACCCATAGATCCACGACTAAGAGCATCTTTAACCGTCTCGGCTTTCCCCGGGTGGTATAGGATATCAATATCACAATCCTTGAGTAACTCTAACCACCGTCTGCATGCAAATTCAGTGCTTTTGTGCGAAGATATCTGGAGGCTCTTGTGGTCTGCACAAATACCCACATGAAGTCTATATAAGGAAATGCCTCCAAATCTTCAAGGCACGATTAACTGCCGCCGACTCTAAATCGTGAGTAGCGTAATTCCTTTCATGCTTCCCTATCCGCCGGGAAATATAGGCTCTAACCTTATCGTGTTGCGTCAGCACACAACCTAGCCCAACACCCAAAGTGTTACAATAATAACCTAACCCTCTAGTCTCTCAGGAGGGGTTAGAACTGTAGTCGTGGTCAACTTATCTTCCAATAACTGGAAGCCTTTCTCATACTTGCGAAATATTCGGGCATCCTTAAGCTCAATTATGGTTCATGTTTCCCTTTCTCTGCTGCAACCAAACTTGGTCACTATACTTAGATTTGATTCCTTTGCTTGCCTCATGGCTAAGACTTCCTGCCAATCACCATTTTACGGGGGAGATTTCCTTGATCTCGCCAAGTAGTAATCCTATTATTCTCTCTCAGCTCATAGAGCTTATAATCAGGTGTTCAACCTCAATTAATGGTATTACATAATCTAATGGCTTGTCAAGATTTCTTATCGTTCGAGTGTCTACTCGTCTTTCCTTTATAAATCATTTCGAGTTGTCCTGGGGTCCCTTCCCCCCCTGTATTTTCCTACTATCTTTCTCGTCAGTACAGATGTTACCACATTTCCTCGAGGTGTTCTTACTGCCCATCATTCACTAATGGTTTTTATACTAGTCTGGGGTAATCATATCTCGTGCAACTTACATAACCATAGTTGCATCCTCTTTTATCATTCTGATCATAACCCTTCATTATGCTTATTATTAGCAAAAATATTTCTATCTTGATTCATGATCATACAGTTTAATTCATGCATATTACCTGCATTTATATCTTTACGACACGTCCTTGACCATTTCCTAATGTCGTTCTCAATTACCCCAACACAATATTTTTTCCACGGTTATCTAAAACTATAACCTATGGCATGACAATACTGAAGACCTTACCAGTCTCATATCCTTCGTCTAACAACATGGGGTGCATATAACCACATAATACGTAAAACTATCCTTTTATGTAGGGGAGAGAACTTATCTCCCTTACAAAAATCTTAATCATCAAGCGCCACCTTATAATCGTATAGATTTTCAAACCCTACAAACGATGTCTTCTGTTTTCCGCAGGCAGCACTCGTACTTATCTTATTCTTGCTTGCGCGCTTTCCTGAAATTATCCGGAATGTCGTGGCCCTGACCTCCACACCAAACCAGCTCCGAGTACCTCCAAGGGCACTTAACATAAACTCCTTCAAATTAAAGTATTACTTACTTTCTGCATCAATTTACCTCAAATGAATAAGTCACACCGACTTATTAAAATCAACGATGTCAAAGAAGGAAGGATAATTCACTGGTTACAACCACTTCCCTTCCTTTCCACTCGATAACCGGCTTACCGGAAAACTGAAATCGAACCAATCTCTCTCTGCAGTCAATGTTGGCATAACAAGAGGCCAACTAACCCGTACCCGTAATGACCTCAAAGTCTGTCATATTAGCTCTACTAGGTCTGCTAGGGTCCGACGACTGTATCGTCACCGGGCAATTATTATATACCCGCTCAGCTACCACCCATCACTCACGGGTGTCGTCACCTTGAAAGGTTCTCATGGATCCGGGCTCTATTCATGTACACTTGGTTGTCGTCTTCCTTACTGGTCATACTCTTTCCGTACTGCCAAACTTATGCTAACATACGTACATAACCTCCATACTGATTATGGCCTCCAATATTTGGAGTTACAATATCGAACAATATAAGGCCATTTACGACTCTCACGACCTGGTTCCGGTGGAACGCGTCCACGAACCCGTAAAACAATTAACTAGACTTGGGCCTTGCACCCTCGTGACCGTGTCACGTAGCGGGACTACTACCAACTGATCCCACTCCATTTCAGGCTATGGGGCGACCCTTAATAGGTCTTCAACCCTACTCGGCGTCGCACATAACTCTTATCCGTGGTATGACTTAAATTTTTACTACCCGAGAAGACCTTATATACCTAAGGTCTCGGTGGTTATCAATATTCTTAGGCTCGCAATTTCCATGCTCCAAGCCTACCTTATCAGTCCCCCCGTAAACGGGTACAATAACTTCTCATAATACCATAATCGTGTTGTCTTGATCACAACAACCATACTTACTCCATACGGATCTCATCCGTACCATTCTCTTAATCATACCACGCAGCTTAATTTATTAACATAGTCTTCCATTAAGTCCCTTAATTATAACTTCTTAAGGGTCCATTACCTTCTCAGACAGCTCATCATCTCCTAATTATCTCAAATTAGTATGTGAAACCTTGATGAGAATTCATTAAACTGTTTCATACCTTCCCGGTATCTATTTAATCCTTACCAATCCCTGGTAATCCAAAATCATTCTAGGCAACACGCGTCTGACCCTCATAGATAAATCCGTATAGATGTATGTCATAATACCAACTATACTACAATTATTACCAACCTGGATACGCAATCCACATAATCTTTCCTGGGTCATTGCTGCCTTTCTCGTAGCTGCAATCAACATAACTCGTTAGGGAGAGACGACCCTAACAACACAGCTCTATCGCACGATCTCAGAGAGAGAAGAATGGAAACCAATCCTAAATGTCATGCAGCCTCCTGATTATAGATGTGGTGCACAACACACCGATAATCAAGACTCTACTAGACACGGTCTGTAGACACTTTCCGAGGACAAGCGCGCTCGATACCACTTTTGTCACGACCCGCCCGGGGCAGTGGTGAGTGCACTACAGGCACCCCTTACCGGTATACATCAGAGAATAGTAGCGGAACATACATATAACTCAAAAGAAATAAATAACAGGCTAGCTGATAAGGCCACCTTCCAAAAGTATACACGTAACTTAAAAAGCAGTTTCCTCTTTTTTTTTACAACCCAATCCACAAGATATGACTACAGACCTCTAAGAATTTATGACGTAACAACTGTGATGGGCCAGGACCCCGCCATACCCCTGAATGTACATAAAACTACAACCTCAGGGAACTGTACCAAAATGCAAAGCCTCCGAAATAATGGAGCTTTCCAACCAGCTGAATAGTGATCCTATAAATAAGGATCAACAACCTGTATAACTCTACCTGCGGCATGAACTCAGCCCCCCGAAGGAGGTCAGTACAACATGTACCAAGTATGTGGCCAGAAATCTTGTAATGAAATCATAAAGTCTAAAATAAAGTGGAGACATGTATGATAACTCAAATAACGATGCGTGCCTTACTAACAAAGAGAGTAAACAAGAGTATACTTTACTGCATAAAAATAGGAGGCTCATGATCAAAGTAGGGTCACCCGCCCGTAGTATCATTAAGCAATCCTACTCCTGGGACTATTTCACCCGCATAGGTCATGCGGATCCGCAATGGAGCGATGCACTCCACATGGGACTATTTCACCCGCACAGGACTATTTCACCCGCTTAGGCCCGGTGGGCCCGCAATGAGTACAAACGCCGCACTCGCATCATGGGTAGCAATTCCATGGAATTAGTATTAACCCGAGGCTTTACCCCGTAAGAATAACATAAACTAGCACAACCGACTATCATACATAACATAAGCACTACCGACTTATCATACATAACATAAGCGCTACCGGCTTATCATAACATAAGGAAGTTAAGAAATCCCCTAACTTCTTATTAACTTTGTTCATATACACTCTCATTTTAGTTTACTTAAGGCACTAACATGTCATTATAAAAATCTGGGAATTTAACCCAAAGTACTACGTACCTCTACTCTTTTAAAATGACTCTTTTTCATATAAAACTTCCAAGATACTAATAACCTTAGTATCAAGTCATATCTACTTTTCAGGACAAGTCACAATACCTTTTAGGAATACATTTAGAGGCTTCTAAATCAAGTGACTTCTTTCTTTTAAAACCTTAAGCAATTGATGCCTTCAAATCAATTTGCCTTTCATTATTTCAAGTCATTTATCATTATTTACATTACTGGAGTGAACCACTCTTTCATATTTCCATAAAGCTATTATAACCAACTTCCCATAAAGTCGTTATACTAACTTTATACTTTAGGCAATTACATTCTTCCTTATATCCAAGGGACTTATACTTTCAAACAAACAAGTATCATATACTTTCAAAAATACTTCAAGTCCCTTAACTTTTAAAACTAAGACATCTTTAATCTCTTTTAACAAGTGAGTTAATTCCCTAACTCAACCAACTTGGACATTCTTAAAACAAGTCAAGGATATCAAGTGAAATTAGATTCATCAAAATCTCGTACGTCTACCGTACTATAAATTTACAACTACTCATGCTCAAGAGATAGGAAAGTTCCACATACCTCTTCGGTTCAATCCACTTGCTAAGTCCAATATGCCGTACGTAGTATGTCAACCTATAATGACCATAATACATCTATTAACTTCTAACTTCAAATATAGAATATTCTAAGTGCAAAGTCACTAAATTCTACGGAAAAACGGACAACACTTCCTTTGTTTCTACATACTTTTCCACCTTTTTCAAGGCCCGAATTCAATAACCAAACACGCCACATTTAAGGCTCAACAATGTAGTTAACAATAGGGGATTACACGCCTAACAAGACGTGTAAAATACCGCCCCACAATTTATATCAAACTAGTCCAAAAGGCAATGCCATTCTCGGCCAAAAGGTGTAACAACATATCATCCTTTCCAATTTCCTTTTCAATTCAAGTTTTTTAGTATAACATGTTATAAAGCCTCAATCGATTATAACAACTATAATCTTCAAGTAGATAACATGCGACGGTTCTAATTATCGACCAAATGGTATTTCAATTTCAAATGGCTAACAATGTCATTTCGGATTTTAGGCTTCCAATATCCATAACACTTATCAATCTTTAATACATGTACTTCATGCTAGTTAAAATGTAAGGCTACAACAATATGTAATCTTATAACACTTAAGAGAACAAGATTGTTACCTCGACGAGCCTTAATCCAACTTCAAGATCCGAAGTCGCTCCCTAGCAACTTAGAGCCTCTCCTTGACACTCCAATCCGCCACTTGAAGCCCTTAGAAGATCACAACCATCTTTCCTTTAATTTCCAATCCAAACCTTATGAAAGTGACTTAGGTTTTCACCTTGAGACTAATACGAAAACGACACTTTTCCGGGATCTTTCTATTGAGATACCCTTACAATACCATTAGGAACCTTGGTTTAAAGTGTGGAGCTTTTTGAACAACAAACAAAAAAATTTCTCCTTGAAACCCTATGAAACCCGAGAGCTCCTCTTATGTTCTTCAAGTTTTCTTGAAAATTTGACTAAGTGTGGGAGCTTGTCTTGCTAGTAGTATGCATATATAACACTATGGAGGGTCAAGATTAGAACAAATGGGTGGCTTGGATGCATTTTAAAGATCAAGCCAAGTGGCCCCTTTGACTAAGTCAATTATCTCAAGCTCTAGCCTTAGCAAGACTTGCTCATCTTTATAATGGTCATGTCACGACCCGATCCCGGGCCCGTGACTGGTGCCTTACCCCGGGCACCCTAGTGATACAACATCAGAGAAAACCAGCGGAAATAAAAACTTAAACATAAACATGAGACAAGATAATGAAACAGGCCAACCAAATGGTTACCTTCCAATAAAATATATATAAACAACTCTTTTTGTAAAACGAACAGTTTAATCCTTTTACAAAACCACCCACACATGATGCTCTGGACCTCTAAGAGTTTATCTAACAACTATGACGGACAGGGGCCCCGCCATACCCCGAATGTACAAGAACCATGGACTGTGGTAACATACCATGAGATAAGCCTCCGAAGGAACGGAGCTTTCCAAAACGCTGAAATGAGATCCTAAACGCGGGGATCGACAGCCGATGTACTCCTACCTGCGGCATGAACGCAGCCCGAAGGTCGATGCAACAAGTACCAAGTATGTGAAATCGTAAAATCAGTAAATGAAATCATAATAGTCTAGAAAAGCAGGAGACATGTATGCTAACCAAACTACGATACACACACATATGATTATATCAATTCGGTCTCATGCCATTACATCAATCCCGCGTGAGTACCTTCCTCTACGGCGATGCATGATATGATAACAACAAGACATCAATCCAAATGGGAGCATACCCGTGCGCTACGCATCGTGTCAGTATGTCCAAAGGGAACAAATAAGACAACATTCCAAATGGAAGCATACCCGTGCGCTACGCATCGTGTCAGCATGTCCAAAGGGAAACAATAAGACAACATTCCAAATGGAAGCATACCCGTGCGCTACGCATCGTGTCAGTATGTCCAAAGGGAGCAAATAAGACAACATTCCAAATGGAAGCATACCCGTGCGCTACGCATCGTGTCAGCATGTCCAAAGGGAAACAATAAGACAACAAGGCGGTAATCAAAGTGGAAGCATACCCGTGCGCTACGCATCGTGTCAGTATGTCCAAAGCGATTAACAAAAGTAACACTATCAACAGGAACGTACCCGTGGAATTTATCCGTCACTGCCGGTCACGTCCAAGTAAGTTCTCAACAAGTCAACCGACCCTCCATCGAGAGACGCGGTAGTATAGAAACACAATTCTTGCACAACAAAGGCTATCACAACAAGCATAGGCAAGTTTCACAACAACAAGCATAGGCAAGTTTATACACAACTCGAAGTACTTCCATTTTATGCCCAAGTCCGGTTTTTAACCCTAAAGTACTACGTACGTTAAATTCCTTTTAAAGAGATTTATTCCTTTTATAAAAGTCACCCGATACCCGTAGTATAAAAATAGAGTGACTTATATCTTTTAAGTAAACCAAAACAACTACCATACTTTCTTTCTTTTTTTTTAAAGTCAAGTTACCACGTTAAAACCAATGATAAAACCTTTCTTTTGTTTTCATAAGGTCGTTATAACCAACTTCCCATAAAGCTGTTATAACACCTTATGCTTTAAACCATTTTAAGACAACACAATGCCTTTCTTTTCCCTAAGGTTCCAGTTTGCCTAATTTTTAATTACGCAAGTCTCTTTTTGAAAAGTTTCATAGTTCAATGTCTTAATCTCTTTTAAAACAATTGAGTAATCATATGACATAGGCGAGTAGGTTATTCTTGTTCATAATCAATCTTATTAAGCAGCCATGATCTAGAAAATGTAATATCATTTTGTCTCATCTTAGCTTCATGCGGATGGAGGTTTCTACTTGGTTTTAATAATACTTAATTATTCAATACATTTTCCTTTATTAACGCCGCGGTGGTTTGTCGATACACATTCGATTTCGAAATCAAGAAACATTATTCCTTCCAAAAACCAAGTACTCATTACTCACGAATGAGGTTTCACACAAACATCCATATTAAGTCAAGTCTCTTATCCTTTAAGAATAAGTCTCTTAACTTCTAAACCATTAAACCATTCTTTTATCTCTCTTGGCGTTACACCTAACTTCTCATAAAGTGGTATAACTCTTATGTTTTCAAACCAAGTACACACTTCTTTCAAAAAGGTTTCTTAATCTTTTAGAATACTCCAAGGTTCTTTTACATCCAATCGGTTATAAGTCAAATCGCTTATCTTTAAAAACCACAAAGCATTTCTCATTTACATAGAAATTATAACCAACTTCCCATAAAGCCGTTATAACACTTTATGTTTAAAAGACAATCAAATACATTTAACACACGTACGTCTACCGTACTACATAGTTATACACATATCATGCTAGAACAGATAGGAAGAGGTTCACATACCTCGCGACGAGTATCGACTAATAGCAAAACGCTCCAAGTACCTCAAACCGTCTGCTACACTCTCAGTCAAGCAGATCACTCCACACGTAGTACTACAACCTATAGAGGCCACAAAGCGCCTATTAATATCTTTAGATCTCAATGTAGAATATTCTACGTAAAATTCGTGCACCACTGCAACAGCGTAAATCTCCTCCTCTATCGAGGCCGGCTACCAAGCCAACCAGGGGGGGGTTAACACGTCTAACCGGACGCGTACAATTCTACTCACAGCAATACTACACAAGCCTACTGTAATACAGTCCTATGTAATTACAGTTCAGTTCACTTCTTAAAATTCAGGCTTAAGTCGCAAGACATTGCCGTAAGTATTATTCAGGCTTAAGTCAAAAGACATTGCCGCACAATTATAATGTTCTGTACTATATATAGTATACATCAACTATATATTCCTACAACATGTAATTTCCAATTACAATAGAAGGTCAAGAGTGTTTACCTCGATAAGCCCAAAATTATCCGAGTTTATATGTCGATCCTGAGCAAGGTTTAGCTCCTACTCCGTGCGCTCTAACCCGCCTCCAACCCTTAGAAGTTCTAACCAACTTCTACTTATAACTTCAACTACGGGTGAAGATTTACTTAGGGTTTCGTTTTTGTGGTGAGGAAGTATAATGGTATTTTACGGGCTTGTATAAGTGTAACCTTGGGAATACTACAAGGTATTTGGGCCAAGGTATTTGGACATAACAACAATACTAGGAGAGTATTTCTATACCACAACAAGGGGTATTTATACGAGACAACTAGGCTAGGGGGGGGTGTGTACCCCACGGCCAAGCCTCTACAAAGGGGGAGGGGGTAGGTTTCGGCAAAGGGGCCTTCAAGAGGGGGAGGGGTGTGTGGTGGACGAGATCACAAGAGGGAGAGGGAGGGTTTGAGACTTAGAAAGATTGCTCAATTTTTGGATGAAGAATGTCTTCAACTAGAGGGGTATTTATAGGTCAAGTGAAAGCCAACCAATGGCTAAGATGAAGACAAGTGTGGTGCAAGTGTAGGGCTAGATTTCAACCATGTGGACCTTATCCATCTACCACACCAACTTGCACAAATATCCTACCTAACCCAAGGCACAAAAAACGTGCCTTTGCTTGCCTTCAGTCCACTTCTCACGTCCATGTGAGGTGACACATGTCACCCTCCGTTGGTCCAAAATGTTTCGTCTCTCGGAAAAATCCGCAAAAATTATAAATGACATAGCCGAATTTTCCTTCAAAGTCAGAACGTTTCGTCGAAAAACGACTCCTTTTGGTAGCTATGCACAAATTCGAACCTATGCCTACTTTAAGGCTCAAATTGTATATGTACGCCCTCACGTATATACTCTGGAAATACGGGGTATAACATTCTCCTCGCTTAGAAACATTCGTCGAATGTTCCTTCTCAACAGAATAACGAAGTTCTTCTAACAAGTTGCCAACGCCACACCGCCACGAAATATCACACGTTCTCTTCCTTCCTACTCGTCGTGCCCTTCTCGGACACTTGAACTCCTCTAGCATACGCATCACACTTCGATCATTGCTTTCCCAAAACTTTGGAGTCACCACCTCCAAACTTGGTCATCTTACTAGCTTCAATCTCCTTAAGGCCATTCCGGCCTTCACGATCCGCCTCGGTCGAACATATCCACGAACTCATACGATGGTTATCTAATCATGGGTCTAGCACCCTCGTGACCTACCACCGCGGGACCACCAGAGCTGACCCCACTTTGAAAGCCGCGCGGGTTGGCCTCAACATGGCCCCAACCCGACCCACTTACAAGCTCTTGTTCCGATCCGAACAATCTTACCTATACAGTCATGAAAGCTACCACTTCCATTACACACTACCTGGGGACTTTATCACACAAAACGTTCTAGGCATAAAAATGCACTCGACAAGGATCACTTGCAAAATCTGGTACTCAAGACGGCCTTACATCTAAGGTCTCAACTGTAATATTCTAAGGTTCATCATTTTCTCACCCTCAAGCTTACCCTTCTCACAACCAGGTTCTACATCACGTTTTAGCACAACGCTATCCGAACATAACACTAAACACATCATCACATCATCAATACATACAAAACTCTAGAGGGTTAAGGATATACGTGAAAATAGGCGATTGAGGACCGCTAAGCGGGAACTTCCACCGCGACCTCTACCGTGGCCCGCCGGTGTATGAACATCCTGCCTGACTATGGAAGGTGAAGAACCCGCAATTGATCCCGTAGTATGTGCTATCCTACCAGCGCTACCCCTGGTCGGACAATTTCTCCCAAAATGGCCCTGCTGGCCGCATGTAAAACAAACTCCCGGACTAGCACGACATTCCCATCGTGGAGTCTACCACGGCCGGTCACAACGAGTATGGGTGGCTTCATGGTTAACACCGCTCTCCCGAAAATCTGAACCTCGAGCCCGACTGCTCGCGAAAACTCGACACTCGAAAATTGTGAGGACCACTGCATGCTGGCGGAGGCACATAACTAGTCTGCTGGCGAGGCGGTGCGCGCTCGAAAATCACCAAAGGACCTGCGATTCGGCCGCACTTCTGCGACTTTGGTCATTCCGTCGATTTCTCGCTCCTCACCTCCAGTGCATAAGCTCGCATGCGGGCAATGTCCATGCGGTGAAGAGCTACACCGAACAACTCTCGCTAGGTAATCATCGAGCCTCGTAACATATCGGTGCACTCGATCCTCCATACTAGCTACTAATGCGGGGGCGTCGGGCCAATGAGTCGAACTCACATTGTACTCCAACCGTGCGCCTGCTCGCAACCCCAAAAATCTGTCGGCGAGCCCTCCTCATCTGTGGAGGCAAGAAATGTGCAAGAAAGGACTCGAGAACTCGTCCCAAAAGCGGAAGTGCATGCTCTCCCGGGACAGCTCGCGAATTAAACGATCATGCGGTATCACGCACCGATGCGAACCTAGGACCACCGACTCGGTCTCCGATGCCTTGATCACTCTCATGATCGCTGCAATCGCCGGATGAACTCCTGCGGATCATCCTCGTGCCTCGACCCATAAAACTACGGCGGGTTACACCTCGGAAAATCCGTAATCTCAAATGCGCTCGGGGTGAACTACGGGTGCTCTGGGCTGGGCTGCTGCGTCCAGCTCATCCTCAAGTCGGCCTGACCACGGCCATTAATCGGGCCATCTCCTTGTAACCCATCTCATCGCGGCTACCGTGGGATCGAGGCTCGGTCTTGTGGTCTCTGTAGAGGCGCCGCTCTACTCGTATCTTCCTCGCCGCTTTGCCGCCGGGCGGGTTGCCTTGCGCGAGGCATAATCGTAAAGGAAAGGAATACGTCGAGAGGTTCAACTCATCACACATTTCTAAGGCACGATCTCGTAATGAGAAGAATGGAAACCAATCCTAAATGTCCTATAGCCTCACGATTATAGATGTGGTGCACAACACACCGATAATCAAGACTCTACTAGACACGGTGCAGACACTTTCAGAGGACTAATCGCTTCGATACCACTTTGTCACGACCCGATCCGGGCCCGTGATCGTGCCTACCGGGCACCCTAGTGATACAACATCGAGAAAACCGGAAATAAAAACTTAAACATAAACATGAGACAAGATAATGAAACAGCAACCAAACGGTTACCTTCCAATAAAATATATATAAACAACTCTTTTTTAAAGCGAGCAGTTTAATCCTTTTACAAAACCACCTTGCAGGCTGCTACGAGACCTTAAGAGTTTATATAACAACTATGACTGACAGGGCCCCGCCATACCCCGAATGTACAAGAACCTCTGCACTCGGGTAACATACCACAGATAAGCCTCAGGAACGGAGCTTCCCAAAACGCTGAAATGAGATCCTAAACGCGGGGATCGGCGGTAGATGTACTCCTACCTGCGGCATGAACGCAGCCCCCCGAAGGAGGTCAGTACAACAGGTACCAAGTATGTGAAACTGTAAAATATTGTAAATGAAATCATAATAGTCTATAAAAGCAGGAGACAGGTATGATAACCAAACTACAGTACACACACATAACAGTTATATCAATTCAGGGTCTCACGCCCACAACATAAATCCCGCGTGGAGTACGCTCACTACTGGCGATGCATGATATGATAACAACAAGACAGCAATCCAAATGGGAGCATACGTGCGCTGCATCGTGTCGGTATGTCCAAAGGAACAAATAAGACAACATTCCAAATGGAAGCATACCCGCGCGCTGCATCGTGTCGGCGTGTCAAAGGGAAACAATAAGACAACATTTCAAATGGAAGCATACCGTGCGCTACGATCGTGGTCGGTATGTCCAAAGGAGCAAATAAGACAACATTCCAAATGGAAGCATATGCGCTCGCGTCGTGTCGCATGTCCAAAGGGAAACAATAAGACAACAAGGCGGTAATCAAAGTGGAAGCATACGTGCGCTACGCGATCGTGTCGATATGTCCAAAGCGATTAACAAAAGTAACACTATCAGCGAACGTGCGTGGAATTTATCCGTCCTTGCCGGTCACGCCCAAGTAAGTTCTCAACAAGTCAACCGATCCTCCATCGAGAGCGGTAGTATAGAAACACAATTCTTGCACAACAAAGGCTATCACAACAAGATAGGCAAGTTTCACAACAACAAGCATAGGCAAGTTTATACACAACTCAAGTACTTCCATTTTATGCCCAAGTCCGGTTTTAACCTAAAGTACTACGACGTTAAATTCCTTTTAAAGAGATTTATTCCTTTTATAAAAGTCACCCGATACCCGTAGTATAAAAATAGAGTGACTTATATCTTTTAAGTAAACCAAAACAACTACCATACTTTCTTTCTTTTTTTTTAAAGTCAAGTTACCACGTTAAAACCAATGATAAAACCTTTCTTTTGTTTTCATAAGGTCGTTATAACCAACTTCCCATAAAGCTGTTATAACACCTTATGCTTTAAACCATTTTAAGACAACACAATGCCTTTCTTTTCCCTAAGGTTCGGTTGCCTAATTTTTAATTACGCAAGTCTCTTTTTGAAAAGTTTCATAGTTCAATGTCTTAATCTCTTTTAAAACAATTGAGTAATCATATGACATAGGCGAGTAGGTTATTCTTGTTCATAATCAATCTTATTAAGCAGCCATGATCTAGAAAATGTAATATCATTTTGTCTCATCTTAGCTTCTATGCAGATGGAGGTTTCTACTGGTTTTAATAATACTTAATTATTCAATACATTTTCCTTTATTAACTGCGATGGTTTGTCGATACACATTCTGATTTCCGAAATCAGTAAAACATTATTCCTTCCAAAACCAAGTACTCATTACTCACGAATGAGGTTTCACACAAACATCCATATTAAGTCAAGTCTCTTATCCTTTAAGAATAAGTCTCTTAACTTCTAAACCATTAAACCATTCTTTTTATCTCTCTTAAGGCGTTACACCTAACTTCTCATAAAGCTGGTATAACTCTTATGTTTTCAAACCAAGTACACACTTCTTTCAAAAAGGTTTCTTAATCTTTTAGAATACTCCAAGGTTCTTTTACATCCAGTCGGTTATAAGTCAAATCAGTTATCTTTTAAAAACCACAAAGCATTTCTCATTTAGATGAAATTTATTATAACTACTTCCCATAAAGCCGTTATAACACTTTATGTTTAAAAGACAATCAAATACATTTAACACACGTACGTCTACCGTACTACATAGTTATACACATATCATGCTAGAACAGATAGGAAGAGGTTCACATACCTCGCGAGTATCGACTAATAGCAAAACGCTCCAAGTACCTCAAACCGTCTGCTACACTCTCAGTCAAGCAGATCACTCCACACGTAGTACTACAACCTATAGAGGCCACAAAGCGCCTATTAATATCTTTAGATCTCAATGTAGAATATTCTACAGAAAATTGGCGACCTCCCCCGCATGGCGTAAATCTCTCTCCTCGAGGCCACTACCAAGCCAACCAGGGGGGGTTAACACGTCTAACCGGACGCGTACAATTCTACTCACAGCAATACTACACAAGCCTACTGTAATACAGTCCTATGTAATTACAGTTCAGTTCACTTCTTAAAATTCAGGCTTAAGTCGCAAGACATTCAGTAAATATTATTCAGCTTAAGTCAAAAGACATTGCCGCACAATTATAATGTTCAGTACTATATATAGTATACATCAACTATATATTCCTACAACATGTAATTTCCAATTACAATAGAAGGTCAAGAGTGTTTACCTCGATAAGCCCAAAATTATCCGAGTTTATATGTCGATCCTGAGCAAGGTTTAGCTCCTACTCCGTGCGCTCTAACCCGCTCCAACCAACCCTTAGAAGTTCTAACCAACTTCTACTTATAACTTCAACTACGGGTGAAGATTTACTTAGGGTTTCATTTTTGTGACTGAGGGAAGTATAATGGTATTTTCTGGGCTTGTATAAGTGTAACCTTGGGAATACTACAAGGTATTTGGGCCAAGGTATTTGGACATAACAACAATACTAGGAGAGTATTTCTATACCACAACAAGGGTATTTATACGAGACAACTAGGCTAGGGGGGGGGGTGTACCCCACGGCCAAGCCTCACAAAGGGGAGGGTAGGTTTCGGCCAAGGGGCCTTCAAGAGGGGGAGGGGTGTGTGGTGGACGAGATCACAAGAGGGAGAGGGAGGGTTTGAGACTTAGAAAGATTGCTCAATTTTTGGATGAAGAATGTCTTCAACTAGAGGGGTATTTATAGGTCAAGTGAAAGCCAACCAATGGCCAAGATGAAGACAAGTGTGGTGCAAGTGTAGGGCTAGATTTCAACCATGTGGACCTTATCCATCTACCACACCAACTTGCACAAATATCCTACCTAACCCAAGGCACAAAAAACGTGCCTTTGCTTGCCTTTGCCGTCCACTTCTCACGTCCAATGTGAGGGTGACACATGTCACCCTCCCGTTGGTCCAAAATGTTTCGTCTCTCGGAAAAATCCGCAAAAATTATAAATGACATAGCCAGAATTTTCCCTTCGAAAGCTGTGGGAACGTTTCGTCGAAAAACGACTCCTTTTGGTAGCTATGCACAAATTCGAACCTATGCCTACTTTAAGGCTCAAATTGTATACGTACGCCCTCACGTATATACTCTGGAAATACGGGGTATAACAGGTCAAATGACCATTTAACCCATGGTCCATTCGACCATGACCATCTAAGGGTGGTGACACATGTCACCCTCCCGTTCGTCGCAATATCTCGTTTTTCGACATTTCCATATGTCACGACCCGACCCTGGGCCGCGACTGGTGCCCTACCTGGGCACCCTTCAAATCATACAACATAATAAACTGCGGAAGATAATTAACACTTTTTTTTTTAAAACCAAGGCAAAGCCGATAAGGCTGTCATAATATAAATCACCCAAAAAGGGCTTACACTATCCAAAAATATAATTACAACTCTATCCATCCATTCACGTGAATACAGACTTAAGATTTGAACAAATACTATGACGGGACAAAGCCCGCCCGCACTCGAATATACATAGCCATGACAACTCCGGAACATTGGAGCCATCTCAAAATGCTGAAACATGATCCTAAGCTCGCGGATCCACAATCGTACCTAAATCTGGGACATTTAACGCAGCCCGAAGAAATCGGGCAACAGTGCAGAATATGGAACAGAAATAAAGTACAGTAAACAGATCATAACTGTACAAAAGAATGACAGGGGCAAGTATAAAAAGTACATACCAGATCCTGCCGTGTCATTACCACTTATAAACTTAATTACACATCATTATCTTTTCCATTCCATTAAGAATTATAGCCATATCTTACGTACATACTTAGGAGAAGTCCTTAAGTTCATTACCATCTATCTTACTTATCTTTCATAACATAATCCGGCCCTTTATGGAGGGACACATATACTACCCGGCCCAATCTGGGACGCGATCAAATCACACAAATATCAAAGCGTGCCCGTGGAATCCCCATCACTGCCGACAGCTATAAGTGTAAAATATAACCATGTGACGCGCCCGTGGCATCCCACCTCACTGTCGGCGTACACATACACAATACATATATATATCTCCTGCCCGTGGAATCCCACATCATCGCTGATTTGTAGGTGTAACATATACAACACACATATATATATATATATATATATATATATATATATATATATATATATAACGCGGCCGCATGCCCCGAAATCCCTCATCGTATAAGCATGGCCATAACGTGCCCTCGGCATCCCTCATCGTAGGTGCAGGTCTTCATGGGGAGCTAGCCCATGGAGTAATAATATAACATGCCCCCGGAATCCATCATCGTGGGTGCATGTCTTCATGGGGAGCTAGCCCATGGAGTAATAATCGTACATAGCATGGTCGCATGCCCCGGAATCCCTCATCGTATAAGCATGGCCATGGGTAATAAAACAAATCCGGGAATCTAACCCGCCTCCTGGTCACATGCCCCGGAATCCCACATCGTATAAGCATGTCCAAGGATCAATCATAATGGAAGCATACCCGTGGAATCCCACATCACTGTCGGTACGTCCAAGTAAACTTACAACAAGACAGCCGGCCCTCCAACTGAGAGTCACGACAACGTAAACATATAATACTTGCACTCAAAGCTATCACAAGCAAACATAAGCAAGTTCATTAAACCTTTAGACTTCCATTTTTATAAACTTATGGCACTTTCGTTTCACACATAAAAATATGGGAATTTAACCCAAAGTACTACGTACTTCCATTCTTTTAAAAAGGTTCCTTTTCATATAAAACCCCAACATACTAACACCCGTAGTATCAAGACTTGTTTACACCTTACCTAAGTCACTACACTTTTAGAAATACATTTGTCGGCTTCTAAATCAAGTGACTTCTTTCTTTAAAACTTAAGCAATAGATGCTTTTAAATCCATTTGCCTTTCTTTATTTCCAAAACATTTATCATTACTTAGAGTAAACCACTCTTTTAACTTTCCATAAAGCTATTATAACCCACTTCCCATAAAGTCGTTATACTAACTTTATACCTTAGGCAAATACATTCTTTTTCTAACCAAGAGACTTATACTTTCGAAAACCAAGTATCGTATACTTTCAACATACTTCAAGTCTCTTATCTTTTAGAATCAAGTTTCGTAGTTCATATTCTTAACACTTCATTACGTAAACTCTTTAAATTAAGCAACATATGACTTATATGTGTGAATATGTTATACTTGTTTATACTGATCTCATTAAAGCAGCCATGATCTAGAAAATGTAATACAATTTTGTCTTATCTTAGCTTCTATGCAGATGGAGTATTCTACTTGTTTTAATATAATTTATCGTCATTACATTTGTCACGACCCGTTCCGGGGCCCGTGACTGGTGCCTTACCCCGGGCACCCTAGTGATACAACATCAGAGTAATCAGCGGAACATAAAGACAATACATGAAACCAATGTAATAAGACAGTGAAATAAGAAGACAGCTAACCAAAACGGCTATCAAGTATATATATAAATAACAATTTGAGCGATTACATCCCTTTCTACCACTCGCCCATAACAATACTACGCATATCTAAGAATGATATGACAACAACGACGGACGGGGCCGCCATACCCCGAATGTAAGCATCTACAATCAGCGGGGACTATACCAAGATAAGCCTCGGAGGAACGAGCTTCCCAAACGCGACTGTGACCTAAGAGCGAGGATCAACGACTGGTGTACCTTTACCTGCGGCATGAACGCAGCCCCCCGAAGGAGGTCAGTACAACAGGTACCAAGTATGTGAAACTGAAAATACATACTGTAAATGAAATCATAGTAGTCTAAATAAAGCAGGAGACATGTATGATAACCAAACTACAGTTCACAATAAATCAGCAGTCATGTCAAGTCAGGGACTCACGCCCTCAAGCCATCACAATAGAACCATACGGGGTAAGTACGAAGGCATAACCGACTACTAAGACCCACAATACCAAAATGCCATAAATTATATCACGAGGTCTTTCTAGACAGCACCACATGATCGAAGCTGGCCACTCACCCGCAATATCATTGTGCGCGTCTATCCCTGGAACTCCCGCAGCTCCGCATAGGTCACACACGCACCGCATGAGGTATTCTCGAATCATGGTCCTGCATCACCGAGGTATACCCCGCATCGAAGGCAGCTAACCCTCGGTATCCGCCTAGGCTCCCGCAGCCCGCATAGTCTCAAAAGACCGCATAGCCTCAACAGACCGCATAGGGAATCCCCCGCATCAGGCTAAACACCCGGAATGATCAATCCTGGAGCTCCCGCACTCCGCATAGTCACGAGGACTGCATAGGCCGTATAGACCCGCATCAAGGGTGGAAAGCCCTCGGTATAATAAGTCAAGGGGTATGTGATACAATAACAGTACGACGGGCTTAACGTTTGACAACGTAAGCACAACAAGAGTGACCCCCTTACATAATAATCACAAGATACTAACACACGTAGCATCCTAACATGCTTACTTATCAAATCAACAAGAAAGTATTACAAGGCTATCACAAACCAATACAATCAAGTTATTCACACAAGGTACTTTCTACTAACAAGTTTGGGTACCTATCCCCAAAGTACTTCATACATTAAATCTTTAAAAGATACGTTACTTCACAAAAACCACACAATACCCGCAGTATATGAAAACAGAGTGATTATCTTCTTAAAGTAAATCAATTACTTCTCTTTGTAAAATCAAGTAGCAACATTCTTTTCCAATGTTCAAGTTTGCCTAATTTCCAATGTTCAAGTTTGCCTAATTTCCAATGTTCAAGTTTCTCATTTTAGAAAGGTTTCGTAGCTCATAGTCTTATTCATTTAAGAATATAATTCTCCTTTAAACAATCTGAGAAACATAAGCCTTATATGTGAGTAGGATATTCTTGTTTATAACAATCTTATTACAGCAGCCATGATCTAGGAAATATCATTTTGTCTCATCTTAGCTTCTATGCAGATGGAAGTTTCTACTGGTTTTAATAATACTTAATTATTAAAAACATTTCCTTTTTATTAACGCTGCAGTGGTTTGTCGATACACATTCTGATTTCCAAAATCAGTAAAACATTCTTAAGCCGTTATACCTAACTTTCCATAAAGCTAGTATAACTCTTAAGTTTTCTAAAAAAAATCAAGTATTACCTCTTCTTTCAAAATGATTCAAAAATCTTTTGAAATACTTCAAGTTCTTTATTAACACATAACAAGCCAGTTATAGTTCAAATCAGTTACCTTTTAAAAGCCACAAGTATTTTCTTACCAACATAAAGCTGTTATAACCAACTTCCCATAAAACCGTTATAACACTTTATGTTTTAAACCAATCAAATACATTTAGCACAAGTACGTCTACCGTACTACATAGTTCACACATATCATGCTAGAAGAGATAGGAAGAGGTTCACATACCTCGCGACGAGTATCGACTAATAGCAAAACGCTCCAAGTACTTCCAACTGTCGGCTACTCCTTTAAGCCAAGTAGATCGCGCCACACGTAGTACTTCAACCTATAAGGCCACAAGGCGCTTATTAACATTTAGATCCCTTCGTAGAACATTCTACAGAAAATTCGGCAGCACCTCCCCCCCCCCGCAACAGCGTAAATCTCCTCTCCTATCGGGGCCGGCTATCAAGCCAACCAGGGGGGGGGGTTTGCACGTCTAACCGGACGTGTACGATTCTACTACACATCAATGCTACACAAGTCTACTGTAATACAGTCCTATGTAATTACAGTTCAGTTCTCTTCTTTAAATTCAGGCTTAAGTCCAAGGACATTGCCACACAATACTAAGTTCAGTTCTATATATAGTATACTTCAACTATATATTCTAATAACATGCAGTCTCCAATTACAATAGGGGGACAAGATAATTACCTCGATAAGCCCATAATTATCCAAGTACAGATGTCGATCCTTAGCAATGTTTCGCTCCTACTCCGGGTGCTCCAACCCGCTCCAAACCACCCTTAGAAGTTCTAACCAACTTCTATACAATACTCCAACTGACTATGGAGATTTTCCTTAGGGTTTCGGTTTGTGACTGACGGGAAGTATAATAGTATTTCTGGGCTCTTCGTATAGGTATAACCTTAGAATACAACAAGGTATACGGCTAAGGTAATTTGGGCATTATAACAATACTTTTGAGAGTATTTCTACCAAGAGGGGGGGTGTATTATACGAGACAACTAGGCTAAGGGGGTGTATACCTCGGCCACCCACTGGGGTACTCTCGGCCAGGGAAGCTCTCGGCCAAGAGGCCTTCTCAAAGGGGGAGGGACGAGAACTACACTACAAAGGGGGGGAGGATTTAACACTTAGAAAATTTTAGGAATGGATGAAGAAGTCTTCCAAAGGGGGGTATTTATAGGTCTAGCAAAGGCCAACCAATGGCCAAGATCTTGCCAAGTGCAAGGCAAGTGTAGGGCCAAGATCTTGCCAAGTGCACCTTATCCATCTACCACCAAAATATCCTACCAACCCCTTGACCAAACAATGGCCATTCGGCCAACCCCCTTTACCGCCCAAGGTGTTCCAATGAGAGGGTGACAAGTGTCGCCCTCTTGTTGGTCCAAAATGTTTCGTCTCTCGGAAAAATCCGCAAAAATTAAAAATGACATAGCCGGAAATTCCCCTACGAAAGCTGTGGAAACGTTTCGTCGAAAAACGACTCTAATCGGGTGTTGTGAACAAAAAGAATTCGGCCAAGCCTAAATCACAAGTTCAAATTTTTCTACGTACGTCCTTACGTACATACTCTGGAAATACGGGGTATAACATTCTCCCCTCCTTAGAAACATTCGTCCCGAATGTTCCTTCTAAGTCTCAAAACAAACGCGCGCCAGTATAGTCTTCACTACTATACTTACGAGGACAAACCTGTCACACATGGCCACCGAAACAACTGCGCAAAATACTTATATCCAAGTCCACGGGGAAGCACCTCTAACATCATAAAGCATACCACTTCTGTCACTTTGCCGCGAGGTTCTAGTGTCACTCCGGCGACCCAACAAATGGTACGGCCGTGCGTGATCCCCGAGGTCGTCGATACTCGAACTCTTACCACATTTCGACATCGCCCGCTTTCCAAAACTCGGGGTTACTATCTCTAACGTGGTCATTATTAACTGGGAACACTCTGGATGGATCTCCGATACTTTCCTGATCATATCAATACGAAAGACCGGACGTACTGCCTCCTAAGTCGGACGGCAAATGCTAACCTATAGGCAACCTGGCCTATTCTTCACATGAACTCAAAAGGGCCCAAAGTAACTCGGGCTAAGTTCCCTCAATTTCCAAAACTCGTCACACCCAACCCGGGGTGGTACTTTCAAGAATACCGACCGTCAACCTGAACTCTAAGCGCCGTCGCCGATTATCCGCACGATTTCTCTGAGCTGCCAGAACCTCTTCTAGACAAGCTTTACCCTATCCACAGTCTGCTGGAAAAAGCCTGAACCAACCATTTGAATCTTGCCAACATCGAACCAATCGACCGGCGACTTACACATCCGCCCTACAAGGCTTTATAAGGCGACATCCGAACACCGAAATGGTAGCTTAAACACTCCTCCACAGAGACAACAATCCCCAACTACCCTCGAAATCCACACCGCCCGGGGCGAATGCGATTCTGAGACTCACCTGAGTTCTTAACCCTGCTTGGTAAAAACTTCCAGAAACCAAAAACAGCGTGTACCACGGACTCCATGCGCCATAAGGTGAAGGTAGGCACGCCGTGCCTTACAACCTTTACGATATATCATCTCGCATAACCTCTGCCGAGTAAACGGTCTTTGCTGAAGACAACACGGTGACCTCCTCGGCCCAACTCTCGGTCGAACATCCATGAAATCGCACGTTGGTTAACTAAACTCGCCTAACACCCTCGTGACCTACCACGCGGCGGGACCATCACAAACCGACCCACCACCAAACCTGCCGTGGGTTGACCCGCAACGTGGCCTCAACCCGACCCGGCAACGCGCTAAACGCTAGCTCTCCGAAGGAAAACTCTCACTAATCACTTTACGAAAACCTAGCGGTCTTCTTAGCTCAACTACCATCTTTCATGCCACACTACTCAGGGACTTATCCCGTAAACATAGCTCACGTGCACTATGCACTCCTATAAGGGTCAAACATAAACATACGTCTTTTACTCGAGATGGCCTTACCTCTAAGGTCTCTACGTATAAAACTCTAAGGCTCACACCTTCTCTATCCTCCAAATCTTCTTTGGTTAACTAACCAAGATTTCTAATCACAATAAACACTCATGGTATCTGAACATAACACTTAAGGTATACTCACCTTATCACGTATACAAAGCTCTAGAGGGTTAAAGATATACCTGAATCTACTACCTCACTCCCCTTAGTCGTTCTAATCAAACCTGCCCCGTAGGGCGCATAGCTTAAGGAAGATGACAAACTACCCACCGATCCTGAAGGCTAAGTCCTCCCGCATGAGGACACTCTTTTCGACATCGCACTGACGGTCATAGGTACAACAAGTACCAACTAAAAGACGACATTCTCTGAGATGACGCCTGCCACACTGTGAACACTGAGAAAAACTGAATCCAGATGGCTGGAACCTTCGTGTGACTGTGAACGGAAGCTCGAGCTCGACCAACTCTGCGTACCCCGAACGCCCCGAACCCGCGAGGACCTTTCTGCTGGTGGATGCGCATAATCGATCTTTGGTGAGGCGACTTCGCCTCGAAAGTTACCAAAGCGACCTTCGCTCGCCTCTTCTGTCGCCCTTAACCCGCCGATCTCTACGTTTCTCGGCTGCCGCGCATAAGCCCGCATACGTGCCATGCTCAAGCCTAATCAAGAACTTACTTTTGCACAACCTTCGTTGATATTCATCAAGACTCGCGTACATCGGTATACTCTCGGTAGTCAAATCTGGTCGCCTCCTTTAAATCTATATTCTCTGTTCGCCGCGAATCGGCGAAGGTTCAAACATCATGGCCGCAGAGGAGGCTGCCACCGTGCTAAACTCTGCGGGGCTAGTGACGCCGCAAAACTCCCGAGTGAAGCACCACCCGGTGATGATTGGGCTGTGCCCACGTAACCTCTCAGATTTACTCGCCGCAACTCGCCTTTGCCGCCTCTCGGGCGGGTTGCCACTGCGGAGGCCTAACGGTAAGGGAAAGAAATACGTTAGAGGGTCCAACTTACAACACCGCTCTAAGGCACGATCTCAGAGTGAGAAGAATAGAAACCAATCCTAAATATCCTATAGCCTCCTGAGGATTGGTGTGGTGCACACACAATCGATAATCAAGACTCTACTGATACGATGCGTAGACACTTTCCGAGGATTAATCGCCTGATACCACTTTTGTCACGACTGCCCGGGGCGTGGATCGTGCCTTACGGGCACCCTAGTGATACAACATCAGTAATCGTGAACATAAAGACAATACATGAAACCAATGTAATAAGACGGTGAAATAAGAAGACAAAGCAACCAAAAACGGCATCACAGTATATATATAAATAACAATTTGAGCGATTACATCCCTTTCTACCACTCGCCCATAGCGATTACTGCACTCTAAGAATGATATGACAACAACGATGGGGCAGGGCCGCCATACCCACGAATGTAAGCATCTACAATCAGCGAGGACTATACCAAGATAAGCCTCGGAACTGAGCTTCCCAAACGCTGAATCGTGACCCAAGAGCGAGGATCAACGGCGGTGTACCTTTACTGCGGCATGAACGCAGCCCGGAGGTCGAGACAACAGTACCAAGTATGTGAAACTGAAAATACATCGTAAATGAAATCATAGTAGTCTAAATAAAGCAGAGACATGTATGATAATCAAACTACGCTTCACAATAAATCAAGATCATGTCAAGTCGTGACTCACGCCTCAAGCCATCACAATAGAACCATACGGGGTAATGCGAAGGCATAGCCGACTACTAAGACCCACGATCAAAATGCCATAAATTATATCACGAGGTCTTTCTAGACCGCACCACATGATCGGCGGCACTCACCCGCAATATCATTGTGCGCGTCTATCCTCGAACTCCCGCACCCGCATAGGTCACACACGACCCGCATGAGGTATTCTCGAATCATGGTCCTGCATCACCGAGGTATACCCGCATCGGCGTGCTTAACCTCGGTATCCGCCTAGGCTCCGCAGCCGCATAGTCTCAAAAGACCGCATAGCCTCAATGCATCGCATGGAATCCCCGCATCGGGCTAAACACCCGAATGATCAATCCCGAGCTCCCGCACTCCGCATAGTCACGAGGACTGCATAGGCCGTATAGACCCGCATCAAGGGTGGCAAGCCCTCGGTATAATAAGTCAAGGGGGTATGTGATACAATAACAGTACAACGGGCTTAACGTTTGACAACGTAAGCACAACAAGAGTGACCCCCTTACATAATAATCACAAGATACTAACACACGTAGCATCCTAACATGCTTACTTATCAAATCAACAAGAAAGTATTACAAGGCTATCACAAACCAATACAATCAAGTTATTCACACAAGGTACTTTCTACTAACAAGTTTGGGTACCTATCCCCAAAGTACTTCATACATTAAATCTTTAAAAGATACGTTACTTCACAAAAACCACACAATACCCGCAGTATATGAAAACAGAGTGATTATCTTCTTAAAGTAAATCAATTACTTCTCTTTGTAAAATCAAGTAGCAACATTCTTTTCCAATGTTCAAGTTTGCCTAATTTCCAATGTTCAAGTTTGCCTAATTTCCAATGTTCAAGTTTCTCATTTTAGAAAGGTTTCGTAGCTCATAGTCTTATTCATTTAAGAATATAATTCTCCTTTAAACAATCTGAGAAACATAAGCCTTATATGTGAGTAGGATATTCTTGTTTATAACAATCTTATTACTGACCATGATCTAGGAAATATCATTTTGTCTCATCTTAGCTTCTATGCAGATGGAAGTTTCTACTGGTTTTAATAATACTTAATTATTAAAAACATTTCCTTTTATTAACGCTGCAGTGGTTTGTCGATACACATTCTGATTTCCAAAATCAGTAAAACATTCTTAAGCCGTTATACCTAACTTTCCATAAAGCTAGTATAACTCTTAAGTTTTCAAAAAAAAATCAAGTATTACCTCTTCTTTCAAAATGATTCAAAAATCTTTTGAAATACTTCAAGTTCTTTATTAACACATAACAAGCCAGTTATAGTTCAAATCAGTTACCTTTTAAAAGCCACAAGTATTTTCTTACCAACATAAAGCTGTTATAACCAACTTCCCATAAAGCCGTTATAACACTTTATGTTTTAAACCAATCAAATACATTTAGCACAAGTACGTCTACCGTACTACATAGTTCACACATATCATGCTAGAAGAGATAGGAAGAGGTTCACATACCTCGCGACGAGTATCGACTAATAGCAAAACGCTCCAAGTACTTCCAACTGTCGGCTACTCCTTTAAGCCAAGTAGATCGCGCCACACGTAGTACTTCAACCTATAAGGCCACAAGGCGCTTATTAACATTTAGATCCCTTCGTAGAACATTCTACAGAAAATTCGGCAGCACCTCCCCCCCCCCGCAACAGCGTAAATCTCCTCCTCTATCGAGGCCGGCTATCAAGCCAACCAGGGGGGGGTTTGCACGTCTAACCGGACGTGTACGATTCTACTACACAGCAATGCTACACAAGTCTACTGTAATACAGTCCTATGTAATTACAGTTCAGTTCTCTTCTTTAAATTCAGGCTTAAGTCCAAGGACATTGCCACACAATACTAAGTTCAGTTCTATATATAGTATACTTCAACTATATATTCTAATAACATGCAGTCTCCAATTACAATAGGGGGACAAGATAATTACCTCGATAAGCCCATAATTATCCAAGTACAGATGTCGATCCTTAGCAATGTTTCGCTCCTACTCCGGGTGCTCCAACCCGCTCCAAACCACCCTTAGAAGTTCTAACCAACTTCTATACAATACTCCAACTGACTATGGAGATTTTCCTTAGGGTTTCGGTTTTGTGACTGACGGGAAGTATAATAGTATTTCTGGGCTCTTCGTATAGGTATAACCTTAGAATACAACAAGGTATACGGCTAAGGTAATTTGGGCATTATAACAATACTTTTGAGAGTATTTCTACCAAGAGGGGGGGTGTATTATACGAGACAACTAGGCTAAGGGGGGGTGTATACCCCTCGGCCTACCCCACTAGGGGGGGGTACTCTCGGCCAAGGGGGGGGGAGCTCTCGGCCAAGAGGCCTTCTCAAAGGGGGAGGGACGAGAACTACACTACAAAGGGGGGAGGATTTAACACTTAGGAAATTTTAGGAATGGATGAAGAAGTCTTCCAAAGGGGGGTATTTATAGGTCTAGCAAAGGCCAACCAATGGCCAAGATCTTGCCAAGTGCAAGGCAAGTGTAGGGCCAAGATCTTGCCAAGTGCACCTTATCCATCTACCACCAAAATATCCTACCAACCCCTTGACCAAACAATGGCCATTCGGCCAACCCCCTTTACCGCCCAAGGTGTTCCAATGAGAGGGTGACAAGTGTCGCCCTCTTGTTGGTCCAAAATGTTACGTCTCTCGGAAAAATCCGCAAAAATTAAAAATGACATAGCCGGAAATTCCCCTACGAAAGCTGTGGAAACGTTTCGTCGAAAAACGACTCTAATCGGGTGTTGTGAACAAAAAGAATTCGGCCAAGCCTAAATCACAAGTTCAAATTTTTCTACGTAGGTCCTTACGTACATACTCTGGAAATACGGGGTATAACAACATTTTCCTTTATTAACGATGCAATGGCTTGTTCGATACTTATTCTCATTCGTGTCGTAAATTAGCCAAGTCAACTTGGCTCCAAACACCTCCTAACGACTCTTACCAACATCCCCCATAAGACTTGGTAAGAACTTAGGATAACTCAGACATAACATTTACATAGAGTAAATCAACATACATACTTCTTAACTTCTAAGAGTAGAAGGAAACATGAAATAATACCACATGTACATTCCATACATAGAATCATGTCAAAAGAAGGAAGAGGTTCACATACCTCGCGGCGATTATCGACAATTAGCAAAATGCTCCGAAGTATTTCAACCTTGATAGCTATTCCATCCTTCAAGTAGAATCCGCTATACTTAGTACTTCAACCTAAAATGGCCATAATACGTCCATTAACCTCTAGCTTCGAACGTAGAATATTCTAAGTGCTAAGTCACTAAATTCTACGGAAAATCGGACAGCACTTCCTTTGTTTCTACATACTTTGCCACCTTTTTCAAGGCCGAATACAATAACCAAACACGCCACATTTAAGGCTCAACAATGTAGTTAACAATAGGGGATTACACGCCTACAAGACGTGTAAAATTCCGCTGCACAATTGATATCAAACTAGTCCACAATACAATGCCATTTTCGGCCAAAAGGTGCAACAACATATCAAACTTTCCAATTCCTTTTCAATCCAAGTTCTTAGGTCAACATGTTATATAGTCAAAAACAACTTCAACAACTACAATTTCCTTCTTTATATGACATATGACAACTTAACTAGTAACCAACCAATAATCAATACACTTATCAAACTTCATACTAAATACCTCATGCTTGCTAATATCCATAGCTACAACAATAAGTAATCTTAATTACTAAAACGACAAGAATTATACCTTTACAAGCCCTTAATCTTTCCAAGATTCAAAGTAACTACTTAGAAATTCTTAGCTCCTTTCCTCATGTTCCAATCCGCTCCAAGCACTCCTTAGAAGCCTATGAAGAACTCATCTTCAAGTTCCAACTTCAAAGTTGAAGAACTCCTTAAGTTTCCGCCTTGCGACTAATACGAAAACGCCACTTTTCTGAAATCTTTCTATTGAGATAACCTTACAATACTCTTAGGAACCTTGGGTTTAAGTCTTGTGAATTATCATCCACAATTGCAAAATTTTGTCTTAAAAAATAAGCCTAAAGCCGAGAGTTTCTTTGAACACACACAAGGTCTCTAAATTTTTCTAAGTGTTAAATGAGCTAGTCTTGCACTAGTTATGCATATATAACACAATGAAGGGTCTAGAATTAAACAAATGGGTGGCTAAGATGAGTTTCACTAGGATCAAGCCCATGTGGCCCTTTGACAAGTCAACAAAATCAAGCTACAAGACTTATCATCCATAATGGTCAAATGACCCTTTTACCCTTGCATTAATTCGACCAATCCATGTGGGAGGGTGCCACGTGTCGCCCTCTCATTCGTCCATAAAATTTCATAACCCTCGTGGGCCCCACAAAACGTAAAATTCCTCGGGTGGGCCCCACACGACCAATTACGTAAAATAAATTTCCATAATGAAAATACATTCCATAATCCTCAATTAATGCATTTTGAGAATCCAATTCTCCTCAACGAACATTTTTCCTTTCCGACGTTCGGAAGATTTTTCGTCGGAAAAACAATTTTTCCTTTCGTACCAATTTCAAGTCTTGAGTTCCTTACGAACATTCTCTTAAACATGTCCTGGAGTTACGGGGTGTAACACCATAATTCCGATAAACTTTTACTAGTCTCAATTCTTAACATTTTTGAGTTCTTACGTACGTTCTTATAAACATGTCCTGGAATTACGGGGTGTAACACTTTTATACAGTTATGATTTGGTTACTATACCTTATTTTCGTTCCATACTCGGTACCCGTTATACTGACCCCCTTCGGGGGGCTGCGTTCATGCCCGCAGGTGTTAGGTACACAGGTTGGTGATCCTTGCTCTTAGGATCTCTGTTCAGTCTTTGGGAAGAAGCTCCATTTACTCCGGAGGCTTGTCTTTTGGTTTGGGTCCCTGTTGTTGTAGATTTATGTACATTCACGGGCATGGCAGGGCACTGTCCCATCATAGTGATTATGTCAAAATTCTTAGAGGTCTGTAGTCATATCTTGTGGGTCAGTTTGTAAAAGAAATGAGGTAACTGCTTTCGGTTATGTATTTATATATCTAGGGAGGTAGCCTTATCGGCTAACCTATTAGTTATTTCTTGTTCATTTATTTTATGTTTCATGTATGTTCCGCTGATTTTCTCTGATGTATACCTGTAAGGGTGCCCAGGTAGGGCACCAATCGTGCGCCCGGGGTCGGATCGTGACAAAAGTGGTATCAGAGCAGTTAGTCCTCGGAAAGTGTCTACAGACCGTGTCTAGTAAAGTCTTGGTTATCGGTGTATTGTGCACCACATCTATAACCAGGAGGCTGCAGGACATTTAGGATTGGTTTCCATTCTTTTCTCTCTAAGATCGTGCAGTAGAGCTATTTTACTAGGTTGAATCCTCTCTGATATATTCTTATGTATCAGTTATGCCTCCACGGAATGCGACCAGGGCCCAGAAGGGAAAGGCAGCAGCAGGAGCTGCTAGTGGTACACAGAGGGTTACCAAAACTCAGACCCATATTATGCCTGAGGTTGTGGCCCAGGCGACGAGTTCAGTTACGCCGATAGTATTAGAGGAGCCGAGGGCAGCCGCAGCTCCAGAGGTTCCGATACCTGAGCCTCCAGTCCCTCAGCCAGGGGCGGAGTATAGAGATTATGGAGAGCAAATCAGGTTATTGACTAGCATAATGGCAGGGCAACGCCGACAGGAGCAGGTAGCTAACCCTAGAGCCGACAGTTTGAGGATTCGGGATTTTCTGGGTTGTAGTCCACCTGAGTTCTATGGTTCGATATCTGAGGATGATGCTCAGGAGTTCATTCGGCAGATACAACGGACTATGCAGGTGCTTAGGGCCTCGCCGGCCGAGTCAGTGGTGCTAGCTTCTTACCGGTTACGCGATTTTGCGTTGAACTGGTTTGAGTCATGGGAACTGTCTAGGGGTGTGGGTGCTCCTCCAGATGTTTGGGATGAGTTCACAGAGGCCTTCCTTGATCACTTTTTGCCTCCTGAGATGAGGAGTGCCCGTGTTGATAGATTATTGTCATTGAGGCAGAATGGGAGGACCATCAGAGAGTACAACCTGGAGTTTGACTCATTGGTCAGGTATGCGCACACTATTGTAGCTGACATGGCTGATAGAGTTCATCGCTATATGATGGGGTTAGACCGTTACATGGTTACTGCATGCCTGGGAGTGGCCCTTCAGCCAGGTATGGATATTGCCATGTGCAGACATACACACAGGGTATTGAAGACAGAGAGAGAGAGGACCATTCAGACGAGGCCGGCCAAGAGGCGGGGCAGTGGCTTCAGGTAACTTTAGGCGGGCGACCTCACGCGAGCTAGGTCTACATTTCAGCCGGCACAGAGTGCTCCTTTCCAGTTTTCTGGCATGAGGTTTGATCAGTCGGGTTATTCAGGAGCTGGTCAGAGCTCCAGAGTTTCGGATTCGCTTTTGCACATGGGTTCTAGGCAGTCGGGACCACTCTTCCCTCAGTGTTCACCGTGTGGCCGGCATCACCATGGGGAATGTCGTCGTGCTACTGGTGCTTGTTTTACCTGTGGCCGTCAGGGCCATATGTTGAGGGATTGTCCTAGTAGGAGGGTTACAGGTGGGATAGCATAATCTACTGGATCAGTTGTGGGTTCTTCGCCTTCAATTGCTAGGCAGGATGTTCATGCACCGGCAGGCCGTGGCAGAGGTCGTGGTGGAAGTTCACAGTTTTAGCAGTCCTTTGAACCGCCTATATGATTTCAGGTATATCTTTGACCCTTTAGAGACTTGTATGCATGATAAGGTTGTTGTATGTTTAAGTGTCATGAACGGATAATATTGAGATTATGTACGTATGCTAGAATAAGTTTGAAGGTACGCAAAGATAACCTTTTAGGCCATGAATGTGAGTATATAGTGATGGTGCACACTTTGGATTTGTTTCCTCCTTTGGCTTATGATGGATGGATATGCATGCGCGATGTATTAAGGGCCATATGTGGCATAATTAGGTTTCATTAAGTGTAGTTTTATGAGACTATACCGAGAAAGGTTAGATTGAGCTCCGAGAGAACATTCGGGGATGAATGTTTCTAAGCGGGAAAGAATGTTACACCCCGTAATTCCAGGACATGTATATAGGAACGTACGTAAGAGAAAACAGGACTTTAAGATTTGAGACTTGTAGAATTTATCGGAATTTTGGGAAATGTCGGAAAACGAAATATTGGACGAATGGGAGGGCGACATGTGTCACCCCCCTAGTATGGTCTTGGTCGAATTAGACCAAGGATATAAAGGTCTTTTGACCAAAGCTTAGATGACCAAGTCTTGCAAGCCCAAAGCTTGATATTATTGACTAAATCAATGAGCCCATTTGGATTGATATTTAATCTCCTTCATCCTATCCCCACAAGTGTTTTAATCTTGACCATCCATTTAATTATATAAGCACCCTTATCACAACACTTAGAAAAAATTTGAGAAAAACTTGAAGAGTGAGATGGAAGCTCTCAGCTAAGGGGTATTGTAAGGATATCTCAATAGAAAGATCCCGTAAAAACGATGTTTTTACGTTAGTCGCAAGGCGAAAACCTAAGGTGCTCTTCAACTTTGAACTGGAAATTGAAGAGGAGTTGTTTATGAACTTCTAAAGGTTTCTTGGAGCGGTTTGGAGCGTGAAGGAAAGGAGCTAAGTTGCTAAGGAGCGACTTTGAATCTTGGAGTTATTTTGGGCTTATCAAGGTAATAATCTTGTCGTTTTAGTGATTAAAGATTTCTTATTGTTGTAGTTATGGATATAAACAAGCATGAGATATATATTATGAAGATTGATAAGTGTTATGGATATTGGAACCACTAATCCAAAAGTTGCATGATTATCCTTAAGATTATAATTCAATTTAGTTATTAGTTTTAGTCGTCGCATGTTATATAAAGAAGGAATTATAGTTGTTAAAGTTGGTTGCGACTATATAACATGTTAGGACGACATTATGGATTGAAAGGAACTGGAAATGATTATATGTGGTTGTACTTTGTAGCCGAAAATGATAAGTTATTATTGGATTGTTTTGTATAAATTGTGGGGCAGAATTTTACACGTCTTGTAAGGCGTATAATCCCCTTTGGATAGCTGAATTGTTGAGCCTTAAATGCGACATGTTTGGTTGTTAAATTCGGGCCTTGAAAAAGGTGGAAAAGTACGTAGAAACAAAGGAAGTGCTGCCCAAATTTCCGTAGAATAAGAGACCTTACACTTAGTATGATTCTACGTTAAAAAGCTAGGAGTTGATCTACATGTTATGACTATTCTAGGTTGAAGTACTTCGTGTAGCATATTCTACTTGAAGGGTGGAATAGCTATCAAGGTTGAAGTACGTTGGAGCATTTTGCAACTTGTCGCTAGTCGTCGCGAGGTATGTGAACCTCTTCTTTCTTTTGGCATGATCCTACGTATGAAATAGCCATGTGATATTATTTCATGATTCCTTCTACTCTTAGAAGTTAAGAAGTATCCACGTTGTTGATCCTAAGTTAAAGGTGTCACGACCCGACCCCGGGCCGCGACTGGTGCCCTACCTGGGCACCCTTAAAACATACAACATAATAAACTGCTGCGGAAAAAAAATAAGTAACACATTTTTTTTTCTTAAAACCAAGGCAAAGCCGATAAGACTGCCGTAATATAAATCATCCATAAAGGGCTTACACTATCCAAAAAATGTAATTACAATTCTAACCAGTCCAGCCCACATGTGAATACAAACCTCTAAGATTTGAACACCTACTATGACGGGACAAGGCCCCGCCGTACCCCTGAATATACATAGCCATGACAACTCCGGAACATTGGAGCCATCTCAAAATGCTGAACCAGGATCCTAAGCTCGCGGATCCATAACTGTGTACCTAAACTTGCGGACATGAACGGCCCCGAAGAAGTCGCATAACAGTACGAATATGGAACATAAATAAAAATCTGATAAACAGATCATAGCGTACAAAAAAATGAGCAAGTATAAAAGTACATACGAGATCTGCGTGTCATTACCACTTATGAACTTAATTACATATCATTATCTTTTCCATTCCATTAAGAGTTATAGCCATATCTTACGTGACATACTTAGGAGAAGTCATTAAGTTTATTACCATCTAACTTACTTATCTTTCATAACCTAATCCGACTCTTTACGGAGGACGCCTATCTTGCCTACCAACCGGGACGCGATAAAGTCACATAGTCCGCCTAAAAGGTATCTTGCGGCCCATCTCTCGGGTCGATAATGTCATATAGTGCGCGTGAAGGTATCTCGCCCGCCCATCTGCGGGTCGATAATGTCATATAGTCGCGTAAGGTATCTTGCCCGGCCCATCTCTCGGGTCGATAATGTCATATAGTCCGCGTAAAGGTATCTTGCCGCCCGTCTCTCGGGTCGATAATGTCATATAGTGCGCGTAAAGGTATCTTGCCCCCATCTGCGGTCGATAATGTCATATAAAACCCGGGAATTTAACCCAACGTACTACGCACCTCTACTCCTTTAGAAAGACTCTTCTTCAAATAAAACTTCCCAGATACTAACAACCGTAGTATCAAGTCATCTCTACCGTTCAGGACAAGTCACAATACCTTTTTAGAACTACAATTACCGGCTTCTAAATTAAGTGACTTCTTTCTTAAAGACCTTAAGCAATTGGTACCTTTAAAACAATTTGCCCTTCATTATTTCAAATCATTTCTTGTTTATGTTACTGAAGAAAACCATTCTCTTAACCTCCCATAAAGTTATTATAACCAACTTCCCATAAAGCCGTCATACTAACTTTATGCCTTAAACTAATTCATTCTTTTTATAACCAAGAGACTTATACTTTCAAATCAAATCACATAGCTTTCAAAATACTTCAAGTCTCTTAACTTTTAAGAAAACAAGTTTCAAAGTCTTAAAAACTTCATACGTAAACTCTTTCAAATTAAGTAACATATACTTTGGTGCGTTGTGAATAAGTTATACTTAATTATAACGATCTTATTCAAGTAGCCATGATCTAGAAAATGTAATGCAATTTTGTCTTATCTTAGCTTCTATGCAGATGGAGAATTCTACTTGTTTTAACATAATTAATTGTCATTACATTTTCCTTTATTAACGCTGCAATGGCTTGTTCGATACTTATTCTCATTCGTGCCGTAAATTAGCCAAGTCAACTCGACTCCAAATACTTCCTAACGACTCTTACCAACATCCCCCATAAGACTTGGTAAGGACTTAGGATTTCTTAGACGTAGCTTTTACATAGAGTAAATCAACATAACTACCTCTTAACTTCTAAGAGTAGACGGAATCATGAAATACTACTACATATATATTTCATACATAGAATCATGCCAAAGGAAGGAAGAGGTTCACATACCTCGCGACGATTATCGACAAGTAGCAAAAAGCTCCAAAGTACTTCAACCTTGCTAGCTATTCCATCCTTCAAGTAGAATACGCTATACTTGGTACTTCAACCTAAATTGGCCATAATACGTCCATTAACCTCTAGCTTCGAACGTAGAATATTCTAAGTGCTAAGTTACTAAATTCTACGGAAAATCGGACAGCACTTCCTTTGTTTCTACTCACATTGCCACCTTTTTCAAGGTCGAATACAATAACCAAACACGCCACATTTAAGGGCACACCAATACAATCAACAATAGGGGATTACACGCCTACAAGACGTGTAAAATTTCGCCCCACAAACGATATAAATTTAATACAACATACTTGGCCAATTCGGCTACATTGAGGTACTACAACATTAATTCTTATCCAATTTCCAATTCAATCCAAGTTGTTAGCATAACATGATATCAAGTCGCAACCAATTATAACTACTATAATCTTCAAGTCAATAACATGCGACGATTCTAATAACGACCAAATTGTAATCTAACTTAACATGGCTCACATTACATTTCGGATTTCCAAGGCCACAATCAATCCATAATCCTTACAAACTTCAACACATGTACTTCATGCTAGCAACAAGTAAAGCTAACAACAATATAAATAATCTTGTAACACATTCAAAGAACAAGATTATACCTCAACGAATCTTAATCCAATCTTCAACCAAGTCGCTCCTTAGAAACTTAGAGCCTCTTCAAGACACTCCAATCCGCTAGTTGAGACCCTTAGAACCACACCAACAACTTTCCTTCAAACTTTCAATCCATAACCTAGAAAGCCACTAGGTTTTCACTTTGCGACTAACCCGAAAACTATCTTTTTCCGAGATTTATCTATTGAGATAACCTTACCACACTCTTAGGAACCTTGGGTTAAAGTCTTGTGGCTAATGGATCAAAACTACAAAATTTTGTCTTCCTAAATGGCACAAAGCCGAGAGCATGTAGTGAAGAACAACAAGGTTTCTAATTTTTCTAAGTGTGGAAATGCCAAGTCTTGCTACTAGTGTAGTATTTAAAACACATTGGAGGGCTTAGATATCAACAAATGTGTGTCTTGGATGAGTTTCACTTGGATTAAGCCTATGTGGACAAGTTGACAAGTCAACAATGTCATGCTAGCAAGACTTATCTTCCAAGGTGGTCAATGACCATTTTACCCCTCCTCCAATTCGACCAAGACCTTGTGGGGGTGCCACGTGTTGCCCTCTCATTCGTCAATAAAATTTCCGTAACCCTCGTGGGCCCCGCAAAATGTAAAATTCCTCGGGTGGGCCCCACGTGACCAAATCCGTAAAATAATTTCCATAAGGTTAAGAGTTCCAAACTCTTCAAATAATGCCTTTTGAGAATCCAATTCTCAACAACGAATATTTTTCCTTTCCGACGTCCGGAAGATTTTCCGTCGGAAAAACAATTCTTCCTTTCGTACCAATTTCCAAGTCTTAATTCCTTACGTACACTCTCTTATACAAGTCCTGGACTTACGGGGTGTAACATTCTTTCCCCCTTAGAAACATTCATCCCCGAATGTTCTTTCGGAGTCCAATCTAAATAGATAGCGACATAGTCTCCCTTCATACAACATATGCCACCCATGGCCACATAACAACTTATACTAAGACGTCAACCTTGGCACTCACTAAGCCAACTAGCCCATACTCATAATGACCTCAAAGTCAGTCATAATCCTCTCTACTAGGTCTACTAGAGTCTGACGACTGTATCATCACCGGGAAAACCTCATATTCCTGCTCAGCTACCACCCCACACATGCACGGGTGTAGTTACCTCGAAAGGTTCTAATGGATTCAGGCTCTACTTCTTCCGTACTTCCAACTCTTACTAGCATACATACATGACTTCCATACCGATTTTGGCCTCTAATCTTTGGGGTCACTCTATAAAACAATATAAGGCCATTTCCGGCTTTCACGACCCGGTTCCGGTGGAACGCGTCCACGAACCCGTAAAACAATTAACTAGACTTGGGCCTTGCACCCTCGTGACCCTGTCACGTAGCGGAACTACTACCAACTGATCCCACTCTATTCCAGGATATGGGGCGACCCGCAATAGGTACTCACCCCGTCCCACCGTCGCACTTAACTCTTATTCTTGGTCTATAATAAATCTTTCTACCCGAGAAGACCTTGACGAGAATTCATTAACTATTCCATACCTTCCCGGTATTTAGTTAGTCTTTACCAACTCTTGGTAATATAAAATCATTCTAGGCAACACGCGTCTGACCCTCATACATAACTCCGTATAGATGTATGTCACAATACCAACTATACTATAATCATTTCCAACCTGGATACATAATCCACATAGTCCTTCTGGGTCATCGCCTTTCTCCGTAGCTGATCAACATAACTCGTTAGGAGAGGCGACCACTAACGACACGCCTCTATCGCGATCTCGAGTGAGAAGAATGGAAACCAATCCTAAATGTCCTGCAGCCTCACGATTATAGATGTGGTGCACAACACACCGATAATCAAGACTCTACTAGACACGATGCATAGACACTTTCCGAGGACTAATCGCTCACGATACCACTTTTGTCACGACCGACCGGGCGCGATCGTGCCCTACACAGGTACCGCCTTAAAACATACAACATAATAAAGCTGCTGCGGAAAAAATAAGTAACACATTTTTTCTTAAAACCAAGGCAAAGCCGATAAGGTGCCGTAATATAAATCATCAAAAAGGGCTTACACTATCCAAAAATGTAATTATAATTTAACGATCCGGCCCACGTGAATACGGACCTCTAAGATTTGAACACCTACTATGACGGGACAAGGCCCCGTGCACTTCTGAATATACATAGCCATGACAACTCGGAACATTGAGCCATCTCAAAATCAACCAGGATCCTAAGCTCGCGGATCCATAGCGTAATACCTAAACTGCGGACATGAACGCAGCCCGAAGGTCGCATACAACAGTCGAATATGGAACATAAATAAAGTCTGAAACAGATCATAATCGTACAAAGAATGTGAGCAAGTATAAAAGTACATACGAGATCCTGCCGTGTCATTACCACTTATGAACTTAATTGCATATCATTATCTTTTCCATTCCATTAAGAGTTATAGCCAGATCTTACGTACATACTTGGAGAAGTCATTAAGTTTATTACCATCTAACTTACTTATCTTTCATAACCTAATCCGACTCTTTACGGAGGGACGCCTATACTGCCCGGCCCAAACTGGGACGCGATAAAGTCACATAGTCCGCCTTAAAGGTATCTTGCCCGACCCATCTCGGGTTGATAATGTCATATAGTCCGCGTAAGGTATCTTGCCCGCCCATCTGCGGGTCGATAATGTCATATAGTGCGCGTAAAGGTATCTGCCTACCATCTCGGGTCGATAATGTCATATAGTGCGCGTAAAGGTATCGCCGGCCCATCTACGGGTCGATAATGTCATATAGTGCGCGTAAAGGTATCTGCCCGGCCCATCTTCGGGTCGATAATGTCATATAGTCTGCGCGTAAGGTATCTTGCCTACCCATCTGAGTCGATAATGTCATATAAAACCCGGGAATTTAACCCAACGTACTACGCACCTCTACTCCTTTAGAAAGACTCTTCTTCAAATAAAACTTCCCAGATACTAACAACCGTAGTATCAAGTCATCTCTACCGTTCAGGACAAGTCACAATACCTTTTTAGAACTACAATTACCGGCTTCTAAATTAAGTGACTTCTTTCTTAAAGACCTTAAGCAATTGGTACCTTTAAAACAATTTGCCCTTCATTATTTCAAATCATTTCTTGTTTATGTTACTGAAGAAAACCATTCTCTTAACCTCCCATAAAGTTATTATAACCAACTTCCCATAAAGCCGTCATACTAACTTTATGCCTTAAACTAATTCATTCTTTTTATAACCAAGAGACTTATACTTTCAAATCAAATCACATAGCTTTCAAAATACTTCAAGTCTCTTAACTTTTAAGAAAACAAGTTTCAAAGTCTTAAAACTTCATACGTAAACTCTTTCAAATTAAGTAACATATACTTTGGTGCGTTGTGAATAAGTTATACTTAATTATAACGATCTTATTCAAGTAGCCATGATCTAGAAAATGTAATGCAATTTTGTCTTATCTTAGCTTCTATGCAGATGGAGAATTCTACTTGTTTTAACTTAATTAATTGTCATTACATTTTCCTTTATTAACGCTGCAATGGCTTGTTCGATACTTATTCTCATTCGTAGTAAATTAGCCAAGTCAACTCGACTCCAAATACTTCCTAACGACTCTTACCAACATCCCCCATAAGACTTGGTAAGGACTTAGGATTTCTTAGACGTAGCTTTTACATAGAGTAAATCAACATAACTACCTCTTAACTTCTAAGAGTAGACGGAATCATGAAATACTACTACATATATATTTCATACATAGAATCATGCCAAAGGAAGGAAGAGGTTCACATACCTCGCGACGATTATCGACAAGTAGCAAAAAGCTCCAAAGTACTTCAACCTTGCTAGCTATTCCATCCTTCAAGTAGAATACGCTATACTTGGTACTTCAACCTAAATTGGCCATAATACGTCCATTAACCTCTAGCTTCGAACGTAGAATATTCTAAGTGCTAAGTTACTAAATTCTACGGAAAATCGGACAACACTTCCTTTGTTTCTACTCACATTGCCACCTTTTTCAAGGTCGAATACAATAACCAAACACGCCACATTTAAGGGCACACCAATGCAATCAACAATAGGGGATTACACGCCTACAAGACGTGTAAAATTCCGCCCCACAAACGATATAAATTTAATACAACATACTTGGCCAATTCGGCTACATTGAGGTACTACAACATTAATTCTTATCCAATTTCCAATTCAATCCAAGTTGTTAGCATAACATGATATCAAGTCGCAACCAATTATAACTACTATAATCTTCAAGTCAATAACATGCGACGATTCTAATAACGACCAAATTGTAATCTAACTTAACATGGCTCACATTACATTTCGGATTTCCAAGGCCACAATCAATCCATAATCCTTACAAACTTCAACACATGTACTTCATGCTAGCAACAAGTAAAGCTAACAACAATATAAATAATCTTGTAACACATTCAAAGAACAAGATTATACCTCAACGAATCTTAATCCAATCTTCAAATCCGAAGTCGCTCCTTAGAAACTTAGAGCCTCTTCAAGACACTCCAATCCGCTAGTTGAGACCCTTAGAACCACACCAACAACTTTCCTTCAAACTTTCAATCCATAACCTAGAAAGCCACTAGGTTTTCACTTTGCGACTAACCCGAAAACTATCTTTTTCCGAGATTTTTCTATTGAGATAACCTTACAACACTCTTAGGAACCTTGGGTTAAAGTCTTGTGGCTAATGGATCAAAACTACAAAATTTTGTCTTCCTAAATGGCACAAAGCCGAGAGCATGTAGTGAAGAACAACAAGGTTTCTAATTTTTCTAAGTGTGGAAATGCCAAGTCTTGCTACTAGTGTAGTATTTAAAACACATTGGAGGGCTTAGATATCAACAAATGTGTGTCTTGGATGAGTTTCATTTGGATTAAGCCTATGTGGACAAGTTGACAAGTCAACAATGTCATGCTAGCAAGACTTATCTTCCAAGGTGGCCAATGACCATTTTACCCCTCCTCCAATTCGACCAAGACCTTGTGGGGGTGCCACGTGTCGCCCTCTCATTCGTCCATAAAATTTCTGTAACCCTCGTGGGCCCCGCAAAACGTAAAATTCCTCGGGTGTGCCCCACGTGACCAAATCCGTAAAATAATTTCCATAAGGTTAAGAGTTCCATACTCTTCAAATAATGCCTTTTGAGAATCCAATTCTCAACAACGAACATTTTTCCTTTCCCACGTCCGGAAGATTTTCCGTCGGAAAAACAATTCTTCCTTTCGTACCAATTTCCAAGTCTTGATTCCTTACGTACACTCTCTTATACAAGTCCTGGACTTACGGGGTGTAACAAAAGGTATGTCTAAATTATCCTAAGTCATTACCAAGTCTTATGGGAGATGTTGGTAGGAATGGTTGGGAAGTTATGAGGTTTGATTTAAAGCTATGTGGCTTGATTTATTTGAAGTAAGTAAGTTGATTTTATATTTGAAAATGACTTGAATTTATATGTGAAAGGGGACTTGTTTTTATAAGTGAAAGTTATATGATTTTAAAGAGGATAAGTTACTTGGTTTTGGAAGCATATGAAACTTTATTTTTCAAGTTATGGGACTTGATTTCTAAAGTATAGATGACGTGATTTTACATGTATAAGTGACATGAGTTTAAAGAGTATATGATATGGGATTTTAAGACTATAAGCTTTGATTTTATAAGTGGAAATGACTTGATTTAAAAAGTATGGCTTCTTAATTTATTTCAAAAGTTAAGAAGATTGATTTCAAAAGAGTATGTGACGTGAGTTTTAAAAAGAAAGGAGTTTTATGATTCTTTTTAAGTATGTATTGTCACGACCCGATCCCGGGCCCGTGACTGGTGCCTTACCCGGGCACCCAAGTAGGCATACATCAGAGTAATCAGCGGAATATAAAAACAACACATGAAACAAGTGTAAAATGAGACACATTTTATTTGAGAAAAAGTCGCCTTTCGGCATATATATATAAACCAAGTCCGATTACATCCCAGCATAATAGGACTACAGACCTCTAAGGAAGTAAACAACTATGGCGGGACAGGGCCCCGCCATACCCTGAATGTACAAAACTATCTACAACAACAGGGATATCATACCCAAAAGTCGAGCCTCCGGAGAAGATGGAGCTCCTGACAACAAAGAAAAGATCCTAAAACTGAGGATCCGCTACCTGCTTCCCTTTACCTACGGCATGAACGCAGCCCCCCGAAGGAGGTCAGTACAACATGTACCAAGTATGTGAAACTGTAAAGTACTTTAAATGAAATCATACCATTTTTAAAAGCAATTCTACAAATATGTATGAAACAACCAATGTAACCACACATAGTGCCACAGCATAACCAAAAGCAAAATAGATATAACATAACTGGTCTTTTCTAGGCCGCTAATGATCGAAGCAAGGCCAATCGCCCATAGTATCATTATGCGAGCCTAATCCTGGAACTCCCGCAGTCCGCATAGGTCACACACAGACCCGCATGAGGTATTCCTCGCATCGGGGGTAGCTAGCCCGCGGTATCCTCCTGGACTCCCGCAGTCCGCATAGTCACATAGACCGCATAGTCACACAGACCGCATAAGGCACTCCTCGCATCGGGATAATACACCCGGAATGATCAATCCTGGAACTCCCGCAGCTCCGCATGGTCACACAGACCGCATAGGCCGTATAGACCCGCATCAAGGGTGGCAAGCCCTCGGTATAACAAGTCAAGGGGGTATGTGATATAAGAACAGTACAACGGGCTTAACGTTTAACAACGTAAGCACAACAAGAATAACCCCCTTACACAACATCACAAGACACTAACACGCGTAGCATCATAACATGTTTACTTATCAAACCATCTTACTACACTTTTCAGAAATCAATACAAGATTTTCATAAACAAATAAGTAAAACCGTTCCTTTTATCTTTCTTAAGTCGTTATACCTAACTTCCCATAAAGTTAGTATAACTCCTAAGCTTTCTGTTTAAAAATAAAGTATTACTCTTCTTTCAAAAATGATTCATAATTCTTTTGAAATACTTCAAGGTTCTTATTATTTAGACTCAAGTCAACAGACGTCCAGTAAAACCATGTTCAGTTAACACACGTACGTCTACCGTACTATATATATATATTTTAAAATATCATGCTCAAGGGGATAGGAAGAATCACATACCTTCTCGGCGAAATACACCTGCCAAGTCGAGTATGTCGCACGCAGAGTATCAACCTATAATAGTCAAATACGTCTATCAACGTCTAGACTACTCTGTAGGATATTCTAAGCAGAAGGTTCTTAATTCTACGGAAAATTGGGCAGCATTTCCCTACCCGTCAAACTACTCAAGTCTACTGTAGATACAGTCCTATGTAAGTACAGTTCAATTCTTCATTTATATTCTTCTGATGTGATTTCAGTTTAATTCTATTCTTTAATATCCTTCTATGCATCTTATACTTATTTCTATACTACTACAGTATGTAATCTCCAATTACAATAGAAGGATAGGATTATTATTTACCTCGATAAGCCCAAAATTATCTAAGATATAAGTCGATCCTGAGCAAGGTTTAGCTCCTAATATGTACGCTCCAATCCGCTCCAAGAAACCCTTAGAAGTTTCTACACAACTTCTACTTTACTACTTCAACCAACTATGAAGTTTCTCCTAGGGTTTCGTTTAGTGACTAATGGATATAAGATAGTATTTCTGGGCTTTTAGTATAGAGGGGACTTTGGAATACTACAATGGTATAAGGCTAAGGTATTTGGAATAGTAACAAAACTTGGAGAGTATTTTCTACCGGGGGGGGGGGTGTTTCGGCTAGGGCTTTCAAGAGGGGGGGGGATGGTGTTTGGACGAGAGCTCTTAAGGGAGAAGGGAGTTTTTGAGACTTGGAAGATAATTTATGGATGAAGAATTCTTAAACTAAGGGGTATTTATAGGACCACCAATGGTCAAGATGAAGGCAAGTGGAGGGCAAGTGGATGGTGGAGATTTGCACATGTGTACCCTTATCCATCTACCACACAAATATCACAAAATATCCTACCTAACCTTGACCAATGTTTAAGGCCTTTAACTTGAAAAAAACGTGCCAAGGAATGCACACCATTGCCGTCGACTTGAGGGTGACAAGTGTCGCCCTCTCGTTGGTCCAAAATATTTCATCTCTCGGAAAAATCCGCAAAAAATATAAATGTCGCAGCCGTAATTTTCCCTTCGCAAGCTTTGGAAGACGTTTCGTCGGAAAATAATTCTTTTCGTGGGTTGTGCATAAATTTTCGTCCCTTATGCCTACTTAAGGCTAAACTTTTGTACGTACGCCCTCACGTACATACTCTGAAAATACGGGGTATAACATTCTCCCCTCCTTAGAAACATTCGTCCCGAATGTTCCTTCCCAAGACAGATAACGATAAGCTTAAAAAGTTTGCAAATGCCTCACTTGGCTACAATACAACACTTAAGCAAATATGTCAATGAAAATTTACAAGTAGGAAAGTGAGTTACCTGGAGGTGTGGGGAATAGGTGAGGATACTTCTGCCTCATGTCCTCCTCAACTTCCCACGTCATCTCCTCTCTGAGCTCGTTCCGCCACAAGACTTTGACGGAAGCCACGTCCTTGGTCCGCAGACGCCTAACCTGACGATCGATTATCGCTATGAGAATCTCCTCATACGATAACCCCTCGGTCACCTGAACATCGTCAATAGGGTGCACCCTAGATGGATCCCCGATACATCTCCTCAGTATAGAAACATGAAAACCCGGATGCACTGCCTCAAGATCGGACGGCAGATCCAACTCATAGGCAACCTTGCCTACCCTGCGGACAATCGATCTGACCCGATGTACCTTGGTGAGTTTCCCTTTCTTCCCGAATCTCATCACACCGCCATGGGTGACACCTTCAGAAAACCCAATCATCAACCTCGAACTCCGGATGCGACGGCGATGATCTGCGATATGACTTCATCGACTACGGTGTCGATAGCGCTCACGGATAAGATTCACCTTATCCATCTGTCATGTCAGTGCGGTCCTACTAATCGCACTCGCCTACATCAAACCAGCCTATCGGCGATCTGCACTTCTTCCCATACAAGGCCTCATAAGGCGCCATCTGAATACTGGAGTGGTAGCTATTATTATATGCAAACTCAACTAGAGGCAAATGATCCTCGGCTACCACGAAGTCAATAACACACGGGCTCGCAACATATCCTCGAGAGTGCGGATAGTGCGCTCTGCTGTCCGTCTGCTGCGAGGATGGAATGCAGACTGTGCTCACTGCGTCCCTAATCCTTCGGAAGGACCTCGAAGTTAGCGTGGCGGGCTCCTGCATGCGATATGATAGAAATAGGGACTCCATGCAGTCTGACGATCTCTCGGATGTAAAGTCTGTCATAATCCTCAGCCGAAAAAGTCGTCCTAACGGGAAGAAAGTGGGCTGATTTCGTCAGCCTGTCGACGATAACCCAGATAGAATCATGCTTCCTCTGAGTGCGAGGTAATCCGGTGATAAAGTCCATGTTGATTACCTCCCACTTCCAGGTCGAGATCTCTATCGTCTGCAACAAACCACCAGGCCTCTGGTGCTCTACCTTCACCTGCTGACAACACGGGCACTGAGCCACAAACTCTGCAACGTCCCTCTTCAAGCCATCCCACCAATACACATATCTGAGGTCGTGGTACATCTTGGTCGACCCCGGATGGACAGAGTAACGTGCGCTGTGTGCTTCCTCTAGAACCTGCTGCCGATGTCCTGCAATATCTGGAACACACAACCTGCCCTCAAACCTTAGCACCCCATCAAGTGCTACCTCAAAAGGACCCTTCCCCTCACGAAGAGCCGTATCACGGTACCGCGTCAAAACCGGATCCTCAAACTGTTGCCTCTTCACCTCCTCGACGATGGAAGACTTGGCAACCTCTCGAACTCGAACCCCACTGCTATCAGAATCAATTAATCGGACTCCAAGGCTCGCTAGCTGATGCAACTCGCGAACCATGCCCCTCCTCTCTGGCTGTACATCTGATAGACTCCCCATCGACCTACGACTAAGGGCATCTGCCACAACATTAGCCTTCCCTGGGTGGTACAGGATGTCGACATCGTAATCCTTGAGCAGCTCTAACCACCGTCTCTGTCGTAAGTGTCACGCCCCGAACCCCGGGCCCATGACTGGTGCCCTACCTGGGCACCCTTCTACCTTAACAACTAAGTAAACTGCGGAAACTAAATAACACCCTTTTTTTTTTTTTTTAAAAACCAACATACTTGCAAGGGCAAAGCCGACAAGGCTGCCATAATATACATAACAAAAGACACTACACCGTACATGAGTCCAATCCCACATATGAATACAGACCTCTAAGAGTTATACTGAACTATGACGGGACAAGGCCCCGCCGTACCCATAACTGTACAAAAGCCTGTACTGAAGGAACTTATACCAAAAAGATAAACTCCCGAACAGAAGGAGCTATTCAAAAACGCTGAGCAGGGTCCTACACCTGCAGATCACCAAACAGCGTACCTAAACCTGCGGCATGAACGCAGCCCCCCGAAGGAGGTCAGTACGAAGAATGTACCAAGTATGTGAAACAGTAAGTACTGTAATGAAATCATAACAGTCTAAACAAAACAGGAGACACGTATGATAGCCAACCTACAGTACACAATACATAAGCAGTTATATCAAGTCAGGGACGCATGCCCTCAAAGTCACTATTCAAATATAACTATGGGTCTCACGCCCATAATATCAATCATGCCCGTGGAATCCTTCCTCACTGCCGGCAGTCCATGATATAATATAACACCAATAAGCATATCCAAGGAGTATCCCTCGTGGTCGCATGCCCCGGAATCCCACATCGTATAAGCATGACCATGGGGTATACAAACAAATCCGGGAATCAAACCCGCTCCTGGTCACGTGCCGGAATCCCATCGTATAAGCGTGTCGAGGTATCCTCGTGGTCGCATGCCCCGGCATCCCACATCGTATAAGCATGACCATAGGGTATCCCTCGAGGTCGCATGCCCCGGCATCCCACATCGAAGAAGCATGACCGTAGGGTAACACAAACAAATCAGGAATCTAACGGGCTCGTGGTCACATGCCCCGGAATCCCACATCGTATAAGCATGTCCAAAGAGTATCCCTCGTGGTCGCATGCCCCGGAATCCCACATCGTATAAGCATGACCATAGGGTAACACAAATAATAGAAGCATACCCGTGGAATCCCACCTCACTGTCGGTACGTCCAATTAAACTTACAACAAGGCAGCCGACACTCCAACCGAGAGTCGCGGCAACGTAATAAAACATAATACTTGTACTCAAATGCTATCACCAGCACACATTGGCAATTCTCAACTAAACAAGCCAAAGTACTTATCAAGGCATACATAGAATAATTCTCAATTAAACAAGACAAAGTACATATCAAGGCATACATAGAATAATTCTCAATTAAACAAGCCAAAGTACTTATCAAGGCATACATAGAATAATTCTCAATTAAACAAGCCAAAGTACTTATCAAGGCATACATACAATAATTCTCAATCAAACAAGCCAAAGTACTTATCAAGGCATACATAGAATAATTCTCAATTAAACAAGCCAAAGTACTTATCAAGGCATACATAGAATAATTCTCAATTAAACAAGCCAAAGTACTTATCAAGGCATACATAGAATAATTCTCAATTAAACAAGCCAAAGTACTTATCAAGGCATACATAGAATAATTCTCAATCAAACAAGCCAAAGTACTTATCAAGGCATACATAGAATAATTCTCAATTAAACAAGCCAAAGTACTACGTACGTACATTCTTTTCAAAAGACTCCTTTTTATGTAAAACCCCAAGATACTAACACCCGTAGTATCAAGGTGTGTCTATTTTTCAAAGTAAGATACTATACTTTTAGGAAACTCATTTCAAAGCTTGAAATCAAGTAACTTCAAATTTTTCACAAACTAGGCAAATTATGCCCATTAATCAAAATAGACAACTTTCTTAACCTTCCATAAAGCCGTTATAACCAACTTCCCATAAAGCCGTTATAACCCTTTATGGTTTTAGACATATCCATTCCTTTTATAACCAAGAGACTTATACTTAAAACCAAGTATCAAATACTTATAAATCAAGTTTCTTAACTTTCAAAATACTTCAAGTCTCTTAATATTTAGAAAACAAGTTTCTTCTACTTTTAAACCTCAAGTAACTCACACCTTTAAAACAAGTTACTTCTCTTAAATCATGTCATTTCTCCTCTCTTAAAACAATTAAGTAAATCACTCCTTTGACTCCTCTAAAGTCATTACAACAACCCTTAGGTTTTGGAACTAGGACACTAGCCAAAATATTTGGAAACCACTTCCTTTTCAAGACTCCATGTACTTTAAGTAAAATACTTTCACTTTTAAGAATTCAACTTCACTAAGGCAATGGATTATACAACTTACAATTTAAACATCAAAGTACAATAAAGGAATTACATAGAACAAATTCTATCTTAGGCAATCCAAATACAACCAAGGAATGGATCATTTAAGGAGGAGGACATACTTTCTTTATCTTAAGGAATCATGCTAGAAGAGGAGATAGTTCACATACCTTTTCGGCTAAATCCACAAGCTAAGCCGAATACGCCGTACGTAGAAGTGTCAACCTATAATGGTCACAACAAGACTATCAACTTCTAGTCTCTAACGTAGAATAATACTAAGTATACGGTCTCTAATTCTACGGAAAATCGGGCAGCACTTCCTTTGTTTCTACTCACTTGCCACCTTTTTCAAGGCCGAATACAATAACCAACACGCCACATTTAAGGCTCCAAACAACAACCAAACAAAGGGGATTACACGCCTTACAATACGTGTAAAATTCCGCCCCACAATTCATACCAAGTAGATTAATACTCACTAGCCATTCTCGGCCAACAATAACCAACAACACTAAGTCTTTTCCAATTATTTTCCAATTCCAAGTTCTAAGGTCTAACATGTTATATAGTCATAAACAACTACAATTTCCTTCTTTATACAACATGCGACAACTTAAACCAATAATCAACTTGAATTCTAATCTTAAGGCTAAACATGCTAGTTTTCGGATTAGGGTTCCAATAGCCAAAATACTTATCAAACTTCATACTATATAACTCATACTTGCTAATATCCATAGCTACAACAATAAGTAAGTCTTAACTACTAAAACGACAAAATTTATACCTTTATAAGCCCTTAAAAATTCCAAGATTCAAAGTCGCGCCTTAGCAATTCTTAGCTCCTTTCCTTATGTTCCAATCCGCTCCAAGCACTGCTTAGAAGCCTATGAAGAACCCATCTTCAAGTTCCAACTTCAAAGTTGAAGAATTCCTTAAGTTTCCGCCTTGCGACTAATACGAAAACGCCGTTTTTCCGAAATCTTTCTATTGAGATATCCTTACAATACCCTTAGAGACATTGGGTTAAAGTCTTGTGGCTAATGGATCAAAACTACAATTTTTTCTAGTGGGACTATAGCCAAACACGAGAGGTGTATGTGAAGCACAAGAGTTTCTCTAATTTTTTCTAAGTGTTGAAGACTTGGTCTTGCACTAGGGTAGTATATAAAACACAATGGAGGGTTTAGATTGCAACACTTGAGTGGCTAGGATGAGTTTCACTAGGATTAAGCCCAAGTGGCAAGTTGACTTTGGTCAAATATATCAAGCTTGCAAGACTTATCTTCCAAGATGGTCAATGACCATTTTACCCTCCCTAAATTTCGTCCAAGACCACATGTGGGGGTGCCACGTGTCGCCCTCTCATTCGTCCATAAAATTCAGAACCTCGTGGGCCCCACAAAACGTAAAATTCCTCGGGTGGGCCCCACATGACCAAATCTGTAAAAGTAAATTTCCAAAATGTTAATAAGTTCCATACTCTTCAAATAATGCATTTTGAGAATCCAATTCTCAACAACGAACATTTTTCCTTTCCGACGTTCGGAAGATTTTCCGTCGGAAAAACAATTCTTCCTTTCGTACCAATTTCCAAGTCTTGATTCCTTACGTACATTCTCTTATACATGTCCTGGACTTACGGGGTGTAACATTCTTCCCCCCTTAGAAACATTCGTCCCCGAATGCTCTTAGTCGGTTGTCATGCTATACAAACTTCGGCATAAACTCTATACTATGCCTAACAATCAAAACTGCACAAGACCAACGATGCCACACATGGCCACCACATAACATACGTAAACATTACAATGGACCTTCCGTCCGTGGTCCCTTCTCACAAAACTCGAAGGTTACAGTCTTCTCAAACACGGGATCCTTAAAGGTTTCTTTCTTTCCTTACTTGTCATATTTTCTCGTACTTCCAAACTTAATTAGTAAACGTACAACATCTCAATATTGTTTTTGTTCCCCAATCCTTGGATTTACTATCCAAACTTGGCCATATTGCTACTTACATTCCCGTTAAGGCTCTTCTCGGTCCTTACGACCTGATTCCATTGGAACGCGTCCACAAACTCGTACAATGATTAACTAAACTTGGGCCTGGCATCCTCGTGACCCTATCACATAACAGGACCATTTCTAACTGACATCACCCCATTCCATACTACCGGTTGACCCGAAATGAGTCCACAACCCGACCCATCGTCACACTTAACCTCTTATTCTTAGTCTGAAATAAATCTCTCTCTTATCTCAAGGTACTTCTCACCCTATCCTCCCATTCACTAGAGGTTCGTCACATAAGCCAAAGTATTTCTACTGTACATCCTTCCCTATCGGTCTTACACTGTTACGGGGTAATTACAACTTGTGAACTCTACACAACTATAGTCTCAGTTCACTTATCATTCTTGTCAACATTCTTAACTTTTTACTTTACTAATCAAAGTATCCCTACCTCTGGGGTACTATCACTTACAACTGCTAGCAACACATGGAAAACATATATGTTAGGGCGAAATCTGAACCTATCAATTTACGTATGATTCAAAAGAATCGAAATATACCTGTAACCCCATGCGATGTCGCCTCCTGATCCTGTCCCGTAGTCACGTCATCTACGCGGTTCGAAGGACCGCCAGAACCATAAACTCCACCCTGACTTCTACCACGACTGGCTGAGCCACCTTACCAGTGCTCTTTCTAACAGGACGTTCCCACTTCTTGTGGCCCGGACGGTCACAATAATAACAAACACCTGTGCCATGACGGCATTTCCCCAAATGACGCTTACTACAATGGAAACACTGAGGAATATGTGGCCTCGACTGAGAAAATCCTCTGCTCCTTTGAGAACCTCGACCCCTGGAGCTTGGACCGGCTCCTAAATACCTTGTGGAGTCAAATCTCCCACCTGTGAGCTGCGGGGGTATGTACTGGGTAGGCTGGGACAAATATCTCACTCGCTGCTGAGGCTGCTCGTCCAAAAACTCACCGGGATAACCAACCGGTCTAGCCCTCTTACGCTGATCTCCGCGTTGGCCCTCTACCCTCTGTACACCTGTCTGTACTGGCCGAATAACCTCCTGCTGATGAAACTGTAGCACCGCTATCTTGGTCAATAACATAACTGCTTCCCTTATGACCCTATAGTCTTCTCCTAATCGAAATCGGAGGCTCAGTCTTTGGGGCCTCAAAACAGCGCAGAAGAACTCGCCATGCGAACAACATTCGGTATACCACAGGCATAAGCCCTATCAACTCTCTGAGTCTGACTAGTAGCTCCTGCTACTCCTTTTCCCTTCTGGGCGGCTGTTGCCCTTCTTGAAGGCATAACTGTAACACAAAATTACATCAGAGAGGAATTATCTTACTAACACAACTCTATGGCACAATCTTAGAGTGAGAAGAATAGAAACCAACTCCTAAAAATCCTGTAGCCTCCTGTTTATGGGTGTGGCGCGCAACACACCGATAATCAAGACTCTACTAGACACGGTGTTATACCCCGTATTTCCGGAGTATGTACGTGAGGGCGTACGTATATAATTTGATCCTTAAAGTTAGGCTAGGTTCGAAAATTGTGCACAAGTACCGAAAAGAGTCGTTTTTCGACGAAACGTTTTACTAAACTTGCGAAGGGAAAATTCCGGCTATGTCATTTATTATTTTTGCGGATTTTTCCGAGAGACGAAACATTTTGGACCAACGGGAGGGTGACATGTGTCACCCTCACATTGGAACAAGTGGGGCGGCAATGGTGGACGAAAAAGGGGTCAAGGGAGTTGGTAGGATATTTGTGCAAGTTGTTGTGGTAGATGGATAAGGTGCACTTGGCTTAAATCTAGCCCTACACTTGCCTTACACTTGGATGAATCTTGGCCATTGGTTGGCCATTTCTTGACCTATAAATACCCCCCCTAAGTGATGAACTTCTTCATCCTAAAATCTTTTCCAAGTCTCAAATACTCCCTCTCCCTCTTGCTTGTCTCGTCCAAACACCACCCCTCTCCCCCCCTCTTGTAGGCCTCGTAGAACCCTCCCCTTTGTGGTAGCCTAGCCGAAACACCCCTCCCCCTAGCCTAGTTGTGCTAGTCGAAATACTACCCCCCTTTGTGGTATAGAAATACTCTCCTAGTATTGTTATAATGCCCAAATACTCTAGCCCATATACCTTATAGTACTTTCCAAAGTTACCTCTATACGTAGAGCCCGGAAAATACTATTATACTTCCTTTAACCACTAAACGAAACCCTAAGGAAATCTTCATTGATAGTTGAAGTATTTGAGTAGAAGTTGGTTAGAACTTCTAAGGGTTGTTTGGAGCGGGTTGGAGCACTCGGAGTAGGAGCTAAGCGTTGCTCAGGAGCGACTTTAAACTCGGATAATTTTGGGCTTATCAAGGTAAATACTACTGTCCTTCTATTGTAATTGGAAATTACATACTGTAGTAGTATAGAAATGAATTTAAGATTCATAGAAGAGAATTGAACTGTAATAGAAGGATATTACAGAATAGACTTGAACTGAAATCACTTCAGAAGAATATAAGTAGAAGTTTAAACTGTACTTACATAGGACCGTATTCTGATGGCGATAACCTTTATTGGTTGAATGTTTGCAAGTAGCATGTGCTACTTAGAAGGTGGACAAGGCTAGCCGGGTTATAGCCGTGGAGCGTTTTGCTTATAGTCGATAATCGTCGCGAGGTATGTGATTCTTCCTATACTCTTGAGCATGATATTTTAAAGGAAGATATATATAGTACGGCAATGTCTTTTGACTTAAGCCTGAATAATATATAGTACGGTAGACGTACGTGTGCTAATTGAACGTAGTTATGCAGCAATGTCTTTTGACTTAAGCTGAATAATATATAGTGCGGTAGACGTCGTATGCTAATTGAACGTGGTTATGCGACAATGTCTTTTGACTTAAGCTGAATAATATATAGTACGGTGAGCGTCATTATGCTAATTGAGCGTAGTTATGCAGCAATGTCTTTTGACTTAAGCCCGAATAATATATAGTGCGGTAGACGACGTGTGCTAATTGAACGTGGTTATGCGGCAATGTCTTTGGACTTAAGCCTGAATAATAAGAAACTTGAGGTATGTCACAAGAGTTAAGAAACCATTTTTGAAAGAAGAGTAACACTTGGTTTTAAAGGTTTTAAAAAGAGTTATACTAGTTATGGGGAGTTAGGTATAACGTCTTAAGAGGGGTAAAGAAAATGGTTTACTGATTTTAGAAGTTAAGAGACTTGATCTTATAAGATAAGAGACTTAACTTAAATGAATTAATATGAGTTTTGTGTGAAACCTCATTCGTGAGTAATGAGTACGTGGTTTTTAAAAGGAATAATGTTTTACTGATTTTGAAAATCAGAATGTGTATCGACAAACCACTGCAGCGTTAATAAAGGAAAATGTATTGAATAATGAAGTATTATTAAAACCAGTAGAAACCTCCATCTGCATAGAAGCTAAGATGAGACAAAATGATATTACATTTTCTAGATCATGGTTGTTTAATAAGATTGATTATGAACAAGAATAACCTACTCGCCTATGGCATATGTTACTCAATTGTTTTAAAAAGAGATTAAGACATTGAACTATGAAACTTTTCTAAAAAGAGACTTGCGTAATTGAAATTAGGCAAACTGGAACTTTAGGGAAAAGAAGGGCATTGTGTTGTCTTAAAATGGTTTAAAACATAAAGTGTTATAACAAGCTTTATGGGAAGTTGGTTATAACGACTTTATGAAAACAAAAGAAGGGTTTTTATCATTGGTTTTAATGTGGTAACTTGACTTTAAAAAGAGAAGTGTTTTGGTCTAAAAAGAAGGCATGATATTGCCTTAATTGGTTTTAAAAAGGAAAGTATGGAAGTTGTTTTGGTTTACTTAAAAGATGTAAGTCACTCTATTTTTATACTACGGGTATCGGGTGACCTTTATAAAAGGAATGGATCTCTTTAAAAGGAATTTAACGTACGTAGTACTTTAGGGTTAAAACCCGGACTTTGGCATAAAATGAAAGTACTTTGAGTTGTGTGTAACTTGCCTATGCTTGTTGTTGTGAAACATGCCTATGCTTGTTGTGATAGCCTTTGTTGTGCAAATAATTGTGTTTCTATACTACCGCGTCTCTCGATGGAGGGTCGGTTGACTTGTTGAGAACTTACTTGGACGTGCAGCGGTGGAGAAATTCCGCACGCGTTCCTGTTGATAGTGCTACTTTTGCTAAACGCTTTGGACATACTGACACGATGCGTAGCGCACGAGTATGCTTCCATTTGGAATGACGTCTTATTGTTTCCCTTTGGACATACTGACACGATGCGTAGCGCACGGGTATGCTTCCATTTGGAATGTTGTCTTAGTGTTTCCCTTTGGACATCGACACGATGCGTAAGCGCGCGGGTATGCTCCATTTGGATTCTTTGTCTTGTTGCTATCATATCATAGATCGGCGGTGAGGAAGGAATTCCACGCACGAGTGATGATTTGGAGCGTGAGTCACGACTTGATATATTTGTTTTTATGTTGTGTCTTGTAGTTTGGTTATCATACATGTCTCTCGCTTTATATAGTGCTATGATTTCATTTCTGATATTTCTGATTTCACATACTTGGTACTGTTATCGACCTCCTTCGGGGTTGCGTTCATCTGCGCGGTAGAAGTACATCATTGCCGATCCTCGCGTTTAGGATCTCATTTCAGCGTATTGGGAAGCTCCGTTCCTTCGGAGGCTTATCTTTGGTATGTTACCCTGAGTTTGTAGGTTCTTGTGCATTCAGGGGTATGGCGGGGCCCTGTCCCGTCATAGTTGTTGTATAAATCTTAGAGTGCATGCTTGTTGTGGCGGGGTTGTAAGGATTATGCTTGTTCAAATGTATATATATATATGTTGAAAGTCAACAATTTTTGTTGGACTATTTTCTTTATCTTGATCCATGTCTATTTAAATGTTTAAGTTTTTATTTCCATGGTTTTTCTCTCGATGTTGTATCACTAGGGTGCCCGGTAAGGCACGACCACGCCCGAGGTTCGGTCGTGACAAAAGTGGTATCGTGAGCGCTTAGTCCTCGGAAAGTGTCTCTGCACCGTGTCTAGTAGAGTCTTGATTATCGATGTGTTGTGCACCACATCTATAATCAGGAGGCTATAGGACATTTAGGGTTGGTTTCCCTTCTTCTCATTCTGAGATCGTGCCTTAGAGCTGTGTTATAAGTTGGACCCCTCTGACGTACTTCGTTTTTACCATTTATGCCTCCGCGCAGACCCGGGCGAGAAGGGCAAAGCGGCGAAGGAGTCGCGAGTAAAGCGGCGGCGATCTACGAGAGACCACAAGACACGAGCCTCGATCCGCGATGCAGGCGAGAAGAGATGGGTTACAAGGAGTGGGCGATTAATGGCGAGTTGTGGCGGAACTTGAAAGATAAGTGGACGCAGCAGCGGTTCGATAACACCAGTGGTTCACCCTAGATCAGATAGTTGGAGGCTACGGGATTTTTACGAGATGTAACGCGAGTTTTATGGGTCGAGGCACGAGGATGATCCGCAGGAGTTCATCAAGCGATTCTGACGGATCACAAGTGATCAAGGCATCGGAGACCGAGTCGGTGGTCCTAGGTTCGCATCGGCTGCGTGATACCGCAGTCGACTGGTTTGATTCGTGGGAGCTGTCCCGGGGAGAGCATGCACTTCCAGCTAATTGGGACGAGTTCTCAAGGGCATTTCTTGCACATTTCTTGCCTCCACAGATGAGGGCTCGGGTAAACAGTTTTTGGTGTTGCGGCGAGCAGGCGTGCGGTTCGGGGAGTACAATGTGGAGTTCGACTCATTGGCTCGACGCGTCCCGCATTAGTGGCTAGTATGGAGGATCGAGTGCACCGATATGTTCTGAGGCTCGATGATTACCTAGCGAGAGTTGTTGGTGTAACTCTTGATCGGACATGGACATTGCCGCATGCAGCTTATGCACTTGGAGGCGAGGAGCGGAGAAATCGACGGAATGACCAAGGTCAGCAGAAGAGGGCCAGAACAGCAGGGTCCTTTGGTGACTTTCGAGGCGGACCGCCTCAACAACATACTAGTTATGCGCCTCCACCAGTACAAAGTGGTCCTCCACAATCTTCAAGGCATCCAGAGTATTCAGGAGCAGGTCAGGGCTCGAGGTTTAGATTTTCGGAGAGCGGGGTGTTAGTCGGTGAAGCCACCCTACCTCATTGTGACCATCGTGGTAGACTCGCGATGGGGAGTGTCGTGCTAGTCGGGAGTTTGTTTTACATGCGACAGGAGGCCATTTTGGGAGAAACGTCCGACTGGGTATGGCTGGTAGGATAGCACAGACTACGAGATCTGTTGCGGGTTCTTCACCTTCCACAGCTAGGCAGGATGTTCATACACCGGCAGGCCACGGTAGAGGTAGCGGTGGAAGTTTCCAGTTTTAGCGGTCCTTTGAACCGCCTACTTTCAGGTATATCCTTAACCCTCTAGAGACTTGTATGTATTGATGATATGATAATGTGTTAAGTGTTATGTTCGGATAGCTTTGTGCTAAGATGTGATTTAGAAACCTGGTTAGTGAGAAAGGGTAAGCCTGGGGGTGAGAAAATGATGAACCTTAGAATTTTACAGTTGAGACCTTAGATGTAAGGCCGTCTTGAGTACAAGTTTTTGCGAGTGATCTTTGTCAGAACGTATAGGTATACGTGGTGTAATTGTGTGATAAGTCCCTGGGTAGTGTGAAATGGAAGTGGTAGCTTTCATGACCTGTAGAGGTAAGATTGTTCCGGATCGGGAAACAAGAGCTTGATGCGTTAAGTGGGGTCGGGTTGGGGCCATGTTGCGGGCCAACCCACGGCCTGTTTTGGGGTTGGGTCAGCTCTGGGTGGTCCCGCCAGGTGGTAGGGTCACGAGGGTGTTAGGCCCAAGTTTAGATGACCATCGTATGAGTTCGTGGATGCGTTCGACCAGAATCGGTTCGTGAAGGCCGAGGGATGGCCTTAAGAGAGGTTGAGGCTTGTAGATGACCAAGTTTGGAGGTGGTGACTCCAAAGTTTTGGTAGATGTGTCACCCTCACATTGGAACAAGTGGGGCGACAATGGTGGACGAAAAAGGGGTCAAGGGAGTTGGTAGGATATTTGTGCAAGTTGTTGTGGTAGATGGATAAGGTGCACTTGGCTTAAATCTAGCCCTACACTTGCCTTACACTTGGATGAATCTTGGCCATTGGTTGGCCATTTCTTGACCTATAAATACCCCCCCTAAGTGATGAACTTCTTCATCCTAAAATCTTTCCAAGTCTCAAATACTCCTCTCCTTGTCTCATCTCTCCCCAAAACCCCCTCTCCCCTCTTGTAGCCTCGAACCCTCCCCTTTGTGGTAGCCTAGCCGAAACACCCCTCCCCTAGCCTAGTTGTGCTAGTCGAAATACTACCCCCCTTTGTGGTATAGAAATACTCTCCTAGTATTGTTATAATGCCCAAATACTCTAGCCCATATACCTTATAGTACTTTCCAAAGTTACCTTTATACGTAGAGCCCGGAAAATACTATTATACTTCCTTTAACCACTAAACGAAACCCTAAGGAATTCTTCATTGATAGTTGAAGTATTTGAGTAGAAGTTGGTTAGAACTTCTAAGGGTTGTTTGGAGCGGGTTGGAGCACTCGGAGTAGGAGCTAAGTGTTGCTCAGGAGCGACTTTAAACTCGGATAATTTTTGGGCTTATCAAGGTAAATACTACTGTCCTTCTATTGTAATTGGAAATTACATACTGTAGTAGTATAAAAATGAATTTAAGATTCATAGAAGAGAATTGAACTGTAATAGAAGGATATTACAGAATAGACTTGAATCAAATCACTTGTAAGAATATAAGTAGAAGTTTAAACTGTTTGCGCTACACATACCAGTAGTATTCTGATGATGATAACCTTTATTGGTGAATGTTTTGCAAGTAGCATGTGCTACTTAGAAGGTGGACAAGGCTAGCGGTTATATAGTGGGCGTTTTGCTTATAGTCGATAATCGCGAGGTATGTGATTCTTCCTATCTTGAGCATGATATTTTAGTGATATTTTAAAGGAAGATATATATGTCTTTCTTGACTTAAGCTGAATAATATATACGTAGGCGTCGTGTGCTAATTGAAGATATACGGCAATGTCTTTTGACTTAAGCCTGAATAATATATAGTACGGTAGACGTACGTATGCTAATTGAACGTAGTTGTACGGCAATGTCTTTTGACTTAATCCGGAATAATATATAGTACGGTAGACGTACGTATGCTAATTGAACGTAGTTGTACGGCAATGTCTTTTGACTTAAGCCTGAATAATATATAGTACGGTAGACGTACGTGTGCTAATTGAACGTAGTTGTACGGCAATGTCTTTGGACTTAAGCCTGAATAATAAGAAACTTGAGGTATGTCACAAGAGTTAAGAAACCATTTTTGAAAGAAGAGTAACACTTGGTTTTAAAAGTTTTAAAAAGAGTTATACTAGTTATGGGGAGTTAGGTATAACGTCTTAAGAGGGGTAAAGAAAATGGTTTACTGATTTGAGAAGTTAAGAGACTTGATCTTATAAGATAAGAGACTTAACTTAAATGAATTAATATGAGTTTTGTGTGAAACCTCATTCGTGAGTAATGAGTACGTGGTTTTTAAAAGGAATAATGTTTTACTGATTTTGAAAATCAGAATGTGTATCGACAAACCACTGCAGCGTTAATAAAGGAAAATGTATTGAATAATGAAGTATTATTAAAACCAGTAGAAACCTCCATCTGCATAGAAGCTAAGATGAGACAAAATGATATTACATTTTCTAGATCATGGCTGCTTAATAAGATTGATTATGAACAAGAATAACCTACTCGCCTATGGCATATGTTACTCAATTGTTTTAAAAAGAGATTAAGACATTGAACTATGAAACTTTTCTAAAAAGAGACTTGCGTAATTGAAATTAGGCAAACTGGAACTTTAGGGAAAATAAGGGCATTGTGTTGTCTTAAAATGGTTTAAAACATAAAGTGTTATAACAAGATTTATGGGAAGTTGGTTATAACGACTTTATGAAAACAAAAGAAGGGTTTTTATCATTGGTTTTAATGTGGTAACTTGACTTTAAAAAGAGAAGTGTTTTTGTCACGACCCGAACCGGGGCCCGTGACTGGTGCCTTACCCCGGGCACCCTCGTGATACAACATCAGAGAAAATCAGCGGAAATAAAAACATAAACATGAAACAAGAGACATGATAAATAAACAGGCCAACCAAAACAGTTGCCTTCTGTATATATACATAAAAACCCGAACAGTTATCCTTTTTACAAACTCGCCTGGCATTACTACAGACCTCTAAGAAGTGACAACAACTAGGACGGGACAGGGCCCGCCATACCCACAGATGTACAAGAACCTCTGGACTCGGGTAACATACAAAAGATAAGCCTCAGAAGAAGCGGCTTCCTAATCTGTTGAACTGTGATCCCATGGTGAGGATCCTGGCCGATGTACCTCTACTGCGGCATGAACGCAGCCCCGAAGGAGGTCGATAACAGTACCAAGTATGTGAAACTGAAAAATACTGTAAATGAAATCATAACAGTCTATATAAAACAGGAGACATGTATGATAACCAAACTACAGCTCATAACATAAAAGCAGTCATGTCAAGTCAGGGACTCACGCCCTCAAAGTCATCCCTCATGCCCGTGGAACTTCTTCCTCACTGCCGGCAGTCTAAGTACAAACCATGTGATACGTATAACATGTCTCGGCCCATCTCATGGACCCAGTATAGAAACGTGTGGAATACATTCCCGCTCATCTCGCGAACTCGGTAGTCGGATGGAATACATTCCCGGTCCATCCCATGGACGCGGTAGTCGAGTGAAATACATTCCCGGTTCATCCCATGAACGCGGTAGTCGAGTGAAATACATTCCCGGTTCATCCCATGAACGCGGTAGTCGAGTGAAATACATTCCCGGTTCATCCCATGAACGCGGTAGTCGGGTGAAATACATTCCCGGTTCATCCCATGAACCGGTAGTCGAGTAAAATACAGTACTTGCACAACAAGGCTATCATCGAAACATAGGCAAGTTACACACAACTTAAGGTACTATCATTTTATGCCAAAATCCCGGTTCTGACCCTAAAGTATTACATACATTAACTCTTTTAAAAAGATACGTTTCTTTCACAAAAGTCACACAATGTTCGTAGTATAAAATAGAGTGACTATCTTTTAAGTAAACCAAAACACTTCCCTTGTAAAATCAAGTAACACATTATTTTCCAAACGTTCAAGTTTGCCTAATTTCAAATGCTCGCGTTTCTCATTTTCGAAAGGTTTCGTAGTTCATAGTTTTAATCACTTAAGAATATAATTCTCCTTTAAAACAAATTTGAGAAACATATGCCTTATGTGTGAGTAGGTTGTTCTTGTCTATTACAATCTTATAAAAGCAGCCATGATCTAGGAAATGTAATATCATTTTGTCTCATCTTAGCTTATGCGGATGGAGGTTTCTACTGGTTTTAATAACAATTAGTCAATACATTTCCTTTATTAACGCTGCAATGGTTTGTTCGATACTTAATCTCATTTCCGAAATCAGTAAAACATTATTCTTTTAAAACCAACTACTCATTACTCGCGAATGAGGTTTTTACAACATTTTAACAAAATTCATAACAAGTCAAACTAAGTCAAGTCTCTTATCTTTCAAGATCAAGTCTCTTAACTTTCAAAATCAAGTCGTGTATAAGTCAAGTCTCTTATCTTTCAAGATCAAGTCTCTTAACTTTCTACAATCAATAAACCATTCTTTTACCTACATAAAGTCGTTATAACTAACTTCCCATAAAACTATTATAACACCCTATGTTTTAAACCAACCAAATCACTTAGCACATGCGTCACCGTACTACATAGTTCACAACAATCATGCTAGAAAAGATAGGAAGAGGTTCACATACCTCGCGACGATTATCGACGAATAGCAAAACGCTCAGTACTTCAACCCGTCGGCTACTCCTAAGCCAAGTAGATCACGCCACACGTAGTACTCCACTCCTAAAACGGTCATAATACTTTTATCAAACCTTTCTCACCATTGAAGACTTATACCAATAAAAAGCCCTCTAATTCTACGGAAAATTCAAAGACTTCCCGTTTTACTCACTTTTCCATCTTTTCCAAGGCGAATAACCGTAATATATATAATATATATATATAAGGCGTAATAATTAAACAACATAAATAAAGGGGATTACACGCCCAAACGGTACGCGGTTTACTATCACGCCCATAATAACAATAAGTAAAAGAAGGGGATTACGCTGGCCGTACGCGGTTTACTATCACGCCAGAATAATACAATAATTAAAAAGGGGATCACACGCCCAAACGGAGCGATTGAACAATCTTCCCTTAACGAAATGTAAATACTGATCCAAAGTAAATCTCGCCCAAAGTAAATACGATCCAAAGTAAATCTGATCCTTAAGTTGGGGTCCTTGGCAACTTTGTCCATTTTACTTATCCAATTACTTCATTAGTCATCCAACTTATATTCCATCTTAATATAAGTTATAGTTACTTTGTTAATTACTTCTTCACAAGTAAGATACGTTTTTACCATTTTAATGGCAAACGGCCAATCCTTTCTTTTAACAAGTTAACAAGATCCAACTCTTCCAAACTTTACTCCATATATTATATACTCCATAATATACTTATAATATATGTATAATGACCCATTCACAAAGAGGTTAAGGTTTACTACCTCAAATAGCCCAAAATTATCCAAGAACTTAATGTCGCTCCAAGCAAGTCTTAGCTCCAAATCTTTACGTTCCAATCCGCTACAAGCAACCCATAGAAGCTCCTAACCAACTTCTCTTCAAGAACCAACTCCAAAAAGTGAAGAACACTTAGGGTTTCCAACTAGTAAGTTTCGGCCAAGGCATGAACAATAGGTTAGGGGTGTGAAATCTTTTCCAACTCTTGGTACACAATCTTCCTAACACCTTAGGGAAGAACACTTGAGAGTTTAAGAATTGTTGGACAAATTTAGGTCAAGAAATGGGCTAAAAAATGAGAGCAAGGTCAAGGGAGAAGGGAGAATTTCTTGTCTTGAAATGGTTAAGTGTGGAAGTTTTCATCAACTAAGGTGCATATAGGACAACGAGGGCTAGGATGAAGGCAAGTGTGTGGTTGAGATTGGGGACAAGTGTGTGTGGGTCCCACAAGCCACTTGTCCACACAAAATATCTAGCAAGACTTGGCCACTTGTCCACATAAAATATCTAGCAAGACAAGGCCACTTGTCTTGCCACTTGTTAGCAAATTTCGGCCATGAGGCCACCTAGGGGTGACACGTGTCGCCTCCTCGTCCAAAATATTTCATCTTAGAAAATATCCATAAAGGCCAAAATCTCGAAAACAAAGTGGGCCCCACAAACCAGTAAATTCCTCAGTGGGCCCCACGTGACCAATTCCGGAAATAAAATTCCATAATTCTCTAATATTCCACGAAGTCCAAATACCAAATCTGGGAATCCAATTCCCATTAACGAACCTTTTTCTTCACAAAAACCGGAAACTTTTCCGTCGAAAAATCACATCTTTCTTTCTTTCCAAAATTTCTGTCGTATTCTCGCACATACATCCTCACCTATATACCCTGGAACTACGGGGTATAACATTCTTCCCCCCTTAGAAACATTCGTCCCGAATGTTCATTCTAAGTCTCCAAACGTACTTGTGTCGGTATAGTCTTCACTACTATACTTACAAAACCGATCATGCCACCAATGGCCAGAATATAACATGTGCGCAAAACTCAAATCCAAGCCAACGAGGAATCATTTCTAATCTCACAACAGCTCCCACTAGCTTCAATTTACTCTAAGGTCATTCTCGGCCTTCACGATATACTCGTACGATGGTTACCTAAACTTGGGTCTAGCACCCTCGTGACCCTACCACCTGGCGGGACCACCGCCGACCCCACCTCAATGCGGTGTAGGTTGACCCGCAAATGGCCCTCAACCCGACCCCTAAACGCCAACTCTTGTTCCGATCCGAACAATCTTACTAATTCACGTCATGAAAGCTACCACTTCCATCTCACACTACCCATGTAATTATCCCACAATATTTCCCCGCATACCAAGTACATCGACAAAGACCAACCGTAAAATCACCCACTCAAGCGGCCTGCGCCTCTAAGGTCTCCACGTATAAAACTCTAAGGTTCACACTTTCCATGCCCCACACTTATCCTTCCAACTAACCATGTTTTCTAACTTACAAATAACACAACGCTATCCGCATATAGCACACAATAATAAGATCATCATATCGCGCAAACAAAACTCTAGAGGTTAAGGATATACCGTATCTACCGCTTCACTCTAATCATAGGCACGCCTGCAGGCGTATAGTAGAAGGCGATGAACCTACCAGCGATCCGTAGGCTGCGTCATCTGCGGTACCCCTCTATAAGCACATTCTCTCGTCACATGGCCCCGACGGCGCAGTGAAACAAGCACCGATAAAAGACGACATTCCGGGATGACGCGCCCACATCGTGCACTGAGGGGGACATGAATCCTGCGCTAGAACTCACGTATATCACGTGAACGAAGCCCCGGAGCCACGACCAGCTCGAATACCCGAACGTCACGAAGGCGCGGAGGACCACTGCATCTTGGCGAAGGTGCATAACTCTTTGCCGAGGTGGTCCGCCTCGCAAGTTACCAAAGGACCTGCTGTTACGGCCTTACGCTGATCCGGCCATTCCGTCGACCTCTCGTGCCTTACATCCAGTGCATGAGCTGCGTGCGGGCAATGTCCATGCGGTGAAGAGCTACACGAACAAGCCTCGCCAAGTAATCATCGAGCGGTGGCGTGGCGGTGCACTCGTCCTCCATATCGGTCACTAAGGCGGGGACATACCGAGCCAACGAGTCAAACTCCACGTTGTACTCCTGGCAAATGCGCGATGCGCTTAACGTCAAAAATTTGTCGGCCCGAGCCCTCCTCATCTGTGGAGGCAAGAAATGTGCAAGAAATGCCCTTGAGAACTCGCCCCAAACTGCTGGGAGCGCATGTTCCCCTCGGGGCTTCCGTAGATCAAACCGATCATGCGGTATCACGCGGTGATGCGAACCCAATACCACCGACTCTGCCTCTGAGACTCTGATCACTCTCATGATCCGCTGTAGCTGTCGGATAAACTCCTGAGGGTCATCCTCAGCTCTTGATCCATAGAACAACGGCGGGCTCTGACTCGAGAAAGTCCGTAGTCTCAAATCGCTCGGGGGTGAACTACGGGTGCTACTGGGACTGGAACTGCTGCATCCAGCCTCTCCTCATATCTGGCCACAACCCTGGCCAGTAACTAGGCCATCTCCTTGTACCCCATCTCATCGCTTCCGGTGTGGGGCGGAGGCTCAGTCTTGTAGTCTCGGCAGCCACTGCTGCGACTCTAAACTCTGCCAGCGCTGGCGGCGTCACAAAACTCGCCGTCGGAAGCACTATCTCAGGTAACGACTGGGCCTCTACCCCGGTAACCCTCCGTGCTCAACTCACAGCTCCCTCGGCTGCCTTGCCCTTCTGGGCCCCGATTGCCTTGTGTGGAGGCATAACTGGCACATAAGAATACGTCAGAGGAGTCAGTGACAACACGACTCTAAGGCACGATCTCGGAATGAGAAGAATGGAAACCAATCCTAAATGTCCTGCTGCCTCACGATTATAGATGTGGTGCACAACACACCGATAATCAAGACTCTACTGAACACGATGCGTAGACACTTTCAGAGGACTAATCGCTTTGATACCACTTTTGTCACGACCAACCGGGGCAGTGGTCGTGCCTACCGGGCACCTCGTGATACAACATCAGAGAAAATCAGCGGAAATAAAAACATAAACATGAAACAAGAGACATGATAAATAAACAGGCCAACCAAAACAGTTGCCTTCTGTATATATACATAAAAACCCGAACATTTATCCTTTTTACAAACTCTGCCCACAACAGTACTACAGACCTCTAAGAGTGACAACAACTATGACGGGACAGGGCCCCGCCATACCCCTGAATGTACAAGAACCTACAGACTCAGGGTAACATACCAAAAGATAAGCCTCCGAAGAAACGGGGCTTCCCAATCTGTTGACGTGATCCTATGGTGAGGATCCACAACCGATGTACCTACTGCGGCATGAACGCGGCCCCGAAGGAGGTCGATCTACAGTACAGTATGTGGCGAAAAATCAGTAAATTAATTCATAAAAGTCTATATAAAGCAGGAGACATGTATGATAACCAAAATACATTTCAAAACATAAAAGCAGTCATGTCAAGTCGTGGACTCACGCCTCAAAGTCATCCGCCGTACGTGGAACTTCTTCCTCACGGCGATCTAAGTACAAACCATGTGATACGTATAACATGTCTCGGCCATCTCATGGACCCGGATAGAAAGCGTGTGGAATACATTCGGTTCATCTCATGAACTTCGGTAGTCGGATGGAATACATTTCGGTCCATCCACGTGGGCCTTGATGGTCGAGTGAAATACATTCGGTTCATCCCGTGAACGCGGTAGTCGAGTGAAATACATTCCGCCATCCATGAACGGTAGTCGAGTGAAATACATTCGGTTCATCCACGTGAACGCGGTAGTCGGGTGAAATACATTCGGTTCATCCGTGAACCGTGGTCGAAAATAAAGATGCTTGCACAACAAGGCTATCACACGCAAACATAGGCAAGTTACACAACTTAAGGTACTATCATTTTATGCCAAAATCCCGGTTCTGACCCTAAAGTATTACATACATTAACTCTTTTTAAAAAGATACGTTTCTTTCACAAAAGTCACACAATGTTCGTAGTATAAAATAGAGTGACTATCTTTTAAGTAAACCAAAACACTTCCCTTGTAAAATCAAGTAACACATTATTTTCCAAACGTTCAAGTTTGCCTAATTTCAAATGCTCGCGTTTCTCATTTTCGAAAGGTTTCGTAGTTCATAGTTTTAATCACTTAAGAATATAATTCTCCTTTAAAACAAATTTGAGAAACATATGCCTTATGTGTGAGTAGGTTGTTCTTGTCTATTACAATCTTATAAGCGACCATGATCTAGGAAATGTAATATCATTTTGTCTCATCTTAGCTTCTATGCAGAGGGAGGTCTCTCCTGGTTTTAATAACAATTAGTCAATACATTTCCTTTATTAACGCTGCAATGGTTTGTTCGATACTTAATCTCATTTCCGAAATCAGTAAAACATTATTCTTTTAAAACCAACTACTCATTACTCGCGAATGAGGTTTTTACAACATTTTAACAAAATTCATAACAAGTCAAACTAAGTCAAGTCTCTTATCTTTCAAGATCAAGTATCTTAACTTTCAAAATCAAGTCGTGTATAAGTCAAGTCTCTTATCTTTCAAGATCAAGTCTCTTAACTTTCTACAATCAATAAACCATTCTTTTACCTACATAAAGTCGTTATAACTAACTTCCCATAAAACTATTATAACACCCTATGTTTTAAACCAACCAAATCACTTAGCACGTATGCGTCTACCGCACTACATAGTTCACAACAATCATGCTAGAAAAGATAGGAAGAGGTTCACATACCTCGCGACGATTATCGACGAATAGCAAAGCGCTCAAGTACTTCAACCCGTCGGCTACTCCTTAAGCCAAGTAGATCACGCCACACGTAGTACTCCACTCCTAAAACGGTCATAATACTTTTATCAAACCTTTCTCACCATTGAAGACTTATACCAATAAAAAGCCCTCTAATTCTACGGAAAATTCGGCAGCACTTCCCCCGTTTTTACTCACTTTTCCATCTTTTCCAAGGCGAATAACGTAATATATATAATATATATATATATAAGGCGTAATAATTAAACAACATAAATAAAGGATTACACGCCCAAACGGTAGCGGTTTACTATCACGCCCATAATAACAATAAGTAAAAGAAGGGGATTACGCGCCGTAACGCGGTTTACTATCACGCCAGAATAATACAATAATTAAAAAGGGATCACACGCCAACGAACGCGATTGAACAATCTTCCCTTAGAAATGTAAATACGGTCCAAAGTAAATCTTTGTCCAAAGTAAATCGATCCAAAGTAAATCTGATCCTTAAGTTGGGGTCCTTGGCAACTTTGTCCATTTTACTTATCCAATTACTTCATTAGTCATCCAACATATTCCATCTTAATATAAGTTATAGTTACTTTGTTAATTACTTCTTCACAAGTAAGATACGTTTTTACCATTTTAATGGCAAACGGCCAATCCTTTCTTTTAACAAGTTAACAAGATCCAACTCTTCCAAACTTTACTCCATATATTATATACTCCATAATATACTTATAATATATGTATAATGACCAATTCACAAAGAGGTTAAGGTTTACTACCTCAAATAGCCCAAAATTATCCAAGAACTTAATGTCGCTCCAAGCAAGTCTTAGCTCCAAATCTTTACGTTCCAATCCGCTACAAGCAACCCATAGAAGCTCCTAACCAACTTCTCTTCAAGAACCAACTCCAAAAAGTGAAGAACACTTAGGGTTTCCAACTAGTAAGTTTCGGCCAAGGCATGAACAATAGGTTAGGGGTGTGAAATCTTTTCCAACTCTTGGTACACAATCTTCCTAACACCTTAGGGAAGAACACTTGAGAGTTTAAGAATTGTTGGACAAATTTAGGTCAAGAAATGGGCTAAAAAACGAGAGCAAGGTCAAGGGAGAAGGAGGGAATTTCTTGTCTTGAAATGGTTAAGTGTGGAAGTTTTCATCAACTAAGGGTGCATATATAGGACAACCCAGGGCTAGGATGAAGGCAAGTGTGTGGTTGAGATTGGGGACAAGTGTGTGTGGGTCCCACAAGCCACTTGTCCACACAAAATATCTAGCAAGACTTGGCCACACAAAATATCTAGCAAGACAAGGCCACTTGTCTTGCCACTTGTTAGCAAATTTCGGCCATGAGGCCACCTAGGGGGGTGACACGTGTCGCCCTCCTATTCGTCCAAAATATTTCATCTTCCGAAAATATCCATAAAGGCCAAAATCTCGAAAACAAAGTGGGCCCCACAAAACCGTAAATTCCTCCCGTGGGCCCCACGTGAACAATTCCGGAAATAAAATTCCATAATTCTCTAATATTCCACGAAGTCCAAATACCAAATCTGGGAATCCAATTCCCATTAACGAACCTTTTTCTTCACAAAACCTAAACTTTTAGTCGAAAAATCACATCTTTCTTTCTTTCCAAAATTTCTGTCGTATTCTCGCACATACATCCTCACCTATATACCCTGGAACTACGGGGTATAACAGTTTTGGTCTAAAAAGAAGGCATGGTATTGCCTTAATTGGTTTTAAAAAGGAAAGTATGGAAGTTGTTTTGGTTTACTTAAAAGATGTAAGTCACTCTATTTTTATACTACGGGTATCGGGTGACTTTTATAAAAGGAATGGATCTCTTTAAAAGGAATTTAACGTACGTAGTACTTTAGGGTTAAAACCCGGACTTTGGCATAAAATGAAAGTACTTTGAGTTGTGTATAACTTGCCTATGCTTGTTGTTGTGAAACTTGCCTATGCTTGTTGTTGTGAAACTTGCCTATGCTTGTTGTGATAGCCTTTGTTGTGCAAAGAATTGTGTTTCTATACTACCGCGTCTCGATGGAGGTCGGTTGACTTGTTGAGAACTTACTTGGACGTGCCGGCAGTGACGGAGAAATTCCACGGGTACGTTCCTGTTGATAGTGCTACTTTTGCTAAACGCTTTGGACATACTGACACGATGCGTAGCGCATAGGTATGCTTCCATTTGGAATGCCGTCTTATTGTTTCCCTTTGGACATACTGACACGATGCGTAGCGCACGGGTATGCTTCCATTTGGAATGTTGTCTTAGTGTTTCCCTTTGGACATACTGACACGATGCGTAGCGCACGGGTATGCTCCCATTTGGATTGCTGTCTTGTTGCTATCATATCATAGACTGTCGGCGGTGAGGAAGGAATTCCACGGGCACGAGTGATGATTTGGAGGGCGTGAGTCCCTGACTTGATATGACTGTTTATATGTTGTGTACTGTAGTTTGGTTATCATACATGTCTCCTGCTTTATATAGATCGCTATGATTTCATTTCTGATATTTCTGATTTCACATACTTGGTACTGTTATGCGACCTCCTTGAATTTGCGTTCATCTGCGCAGTAGAAGTACATTTGTCGATCCGCGTTTAGGATCTCATTTCAGCGTATTGGGAAGCTCCGTTCCTTGGAGGCTTATCTTTGGTATGTTACTCACAGTGCAGCAGGTTCTTGTGCATTCGGGGTATGGCGGGGCCTGTCCGTCATAGGTGTTGTATAAATCTTAAGTGCAGCCTTTGTTGTGGCGGGGTTGTAAGGATTATAATTGTTCAAATGTCTATATATATATGTTGAAAGGCAACCATTTTGGTTGGCCTATTTTCTTTATCTTGATCCATGTCTATTTAAATGTTTAAGTTTTTATTTCCATTGGTTTTCTCGATGTTGTATCACTAGGGTGCGGGGTAAGGCACGATCACGGGCCGGGTTCGGTCGTGACACGGTGATCTGTAGACATTCCGAGGTCGATCGCTCGATACCACTCTGTCACGCCCGAACCGGGCGTGGATGGTGCCTACACAGGCACCCTTCTACCTTAACAACTAAGTAAATTGCGGAAACTAAATAACACCTTTTTTTTTTTTTTAAAAACCAACATACGTGCAAGGGCAAAGCCGACAAGACTGCCATAATATACATAACAAAAGACATTACACCGTACATGAGTCCAATCCCACATATGAATACAGACCTCTAAGAGTTATACTGAACTATGACGGGACAAGGCCCCGCCGTACCCATAACTGTACAAAAGCCTGTACTGAAGGAACTTATACCAAAAAGATAAACTCCCGAACAGAATGAGCTATCCAAAAAACTCTGAGCAGGGTCCTACACCTGCAGATCACCAAACAACGTACCTAAACCTGCGGCATGAACGGCCCCGGGAGAGTCGATGCGAAGAATGTACCAAGTATGTGAAACGATGAAATCTTGTAATGAAATCATAATGATCTTGTTATACCGTATTTCAGTATATGCGTGGGGCGTGCGTAGAAAAGTTTGGACTTTAAAGTTGGCTTGGACGAAATATTTTGTGCACAACACCCGGTTAGAGTAAAATATTTTGACTTAAGTCTAATAATAAGAATCTTGAAGTATTTCAAAAGAATTAAGAATCGTTTTTTAAAGAAGAGTAATACTTGGTTTTAAAAGCTTAAAAGTTATACTAGCTTTATGGTAAGTTAGGTATAACGACTTAAGAGAGGTAAAAAGAATGGTTTACTAATTTTAGAAGTTAAGAGACTTGATCTTAAAAGATAAGAGATTTGAGGTAATTATATTAATATGAATTTTGTTAAAAAGTGTGAAACCTCATTCGTGAGTAATGAGTACTTGGTTTTTAAAAGGAATAATGTTTCTTGATTTGAATCGAATAAGTATCGAACAAACCACTGCAGCGTTAATAAAGGGAAATGTATTGACTAATTAAGTATTATTAAAACCAGTAGAAACCTCCATCTGTATAGAAGCTAAGATGAGACAAAATGATATTACATTTCCTAGATCATGGCTGCTTTAATAAGATTGTTATAAACAAGAATAACCTACTCACACATAAGGCATATATTACTCAACTGTTTTAAAAGGAGAATTATGTTATTAAAAGATTAAGACTATGAACTATGAAACCTTTCGAAAATAAGAAATGTGAATATTTGAAATTAGGCAAACTTGAACTTTTGGAAAAGAATGTTGTTACTTGGCTTTAAGAAGGAAAGTGTTTTGGTTTAAAAAGAAGGGAATAATGTTACCTTAGTTGTTTTAAAAGGAACATATGGTATTACCTTAATCTGTCTTAAAAGAGCGTTTAAATGTTATGACCACACGACACCGCGTTCATGGGATGAACCGGGAATGTATTTCACTCGATACCGCGTCCATGAGATGGACCGGGAATGTATTTCACTCGACACCGCGTTCATGGGATGAACCGGGAATGTATTTCACTCGATACCGCGTCCATGAGATGGACCGGGAATGTATTTCACTCGACACCGCGTTCATGGGATGAACTGGGAATGTATTTCACTCGATACCGCGTCCATGAGATGGACCGGGAATGTATTTCACTCGACACCGCGTTCATAGGATGAACCGGGAATGTATTTCACACGATACCGAGTTCATGAGATGGACCGAGAATGTATTTCATGCGACACCGCGTTCATGGGATGAACCGGGAATGTATACCACCTGATTTGATACCGAGTCCATGAGATGGACTGGGAATGTATTCCATACGATTTCACCTCGAGTCCATGAGATGGGCCGAGACATGCTACACGTATCACATGACTTATACCTAGATCGCTGGCGGTGAGGAAGGAGTTCCACGGCGCATGAGGATGACGCGAGGTGTGAGTCACGACTTGACATGACTACTTTTATCTTTGTGAACTGTAGTTTTGTTATCATATATGTCTTCTGTTTTATATAGACTATTATGATTTCATTTTCAGTATTTTCAGTTTCACATACTTGGTACCTGTTGTACTGACCTCCTTCGGGGGGCTGCGTTCATGCCACAGGTAGAGGTACACCGGTTATTGATCCTCGCTCATAGGATCACAGTTCAGCGTATTGGGAAGCCCCGTTTCTCCGGAGGCTTATCTTTTGGTATGTTTCCCTGAGTTGTAGGTTTTTGTACATTCAGGGGTATGGCGGGGCCCTGTCCCGTCATAGTTGTTGTTATATTCTTAGAGGTATGTAGTACTGTTGTGGGCAGGGTTGTAAAGGATGTAACTGTTTAAAAAAAAAGATCTGTATATATGCAAGAAGGCAACCGTTTTGGTTGGCATGTTTTATTATCTTATCTCTTGTTTCATATCTGTATGTTTTATATTCCGCTGATCTCTCTGATGTTTGACTACTTGGGTGCCCGGGTAAGGCACCAGTCACGGGCCCCAGAACGGGTCGTGACACAAATCTCATCACACCCTTCATGGGTGACACCTTCAGGAAAACCCAATCATCAACCTCAAACTCCAGATGCCGACGGCGATGATCTGCATACGACTTCTGTCGACTCTGAGACATGTAGCAACTATACTTGGAGTTTGAGGTTGATGATTGCCTGCTGAACCAGGTCTGGTCCCACTAACTGCACCTCGCCCACATCAAACCAGCCTATCGGCGATCTGCACTTCCTCCCATACAAAGCCTCATAAGGCGCCATCTGAATACTGGAGTGGTAGTTATTATTATATGCAAACTCAACTAGAGGCAAATGATCCTCCCAGCTACCACAAGTCAATAACACGGGCTCGCGGATATCCTCGAGAGTCCGGATAGTGCGCTCTGTCTGCGTCTGCATGCGAGGATTGAATGCGATGCTCGAGCTCACTGCGTCCCCAAACCACATGGAAATACCTCCAGAAGTTAGCCGTAAATTGGGCTCCTCTGTCTGATATGATAGAAATAGGGACCCCATGCAGTCTCACGACCTCTCGGATGTAAAGTCTGGCATAATCCTCAGCCGAAAAAGTCGTCCTGACGGGAAGAAAGTGGGCTGATTTCGTCAGCCTGTCGACGATAACCTAGATAGAATCATGTCTCCTCGGAGTGCGAGGTAACCCTGTGATAAAGTCCATGTTGATCACCTCCCACTTCCATGTCGGAATCTCTATCGTCTGCAATAATCCACCAGGCCTGTGATGCTCTACCTTCACCTGCTGACAACACGGGCACTGCGCCACAAACTCTGCAACGTCCCTCTTCAAGCCATCCCACCAATACACAGATCTGAGGTCGTGGTACATCTCTGTCGACCCCGGATGGATAGAGTAACGCGCGCTGTGTGCTTCCCCTAGAACCTACTGCCGAAGTCCTGCAATATCTGAAACACACAACCTACCCTCAAACCTTAGCACCCCATCAGGTGCTACCTCAAAAGTACCCTTCCCCTCACGAAGAGTCGTATCATGATACCGCGTCAAAACTGGATCCTCAAATTGTTGCCTCTTCACCTCCTCGACGATGGAAGACTCGGCAACCTCTCGAACTCGAACCCCACTGCTATCAGAACCAATCAATCGGACTCCAAGGCTCGCTAGCTGATGCAACTCGCGGACCATGCCCTCCTCTGCCTGCACATCGATAGACTCCCGTCGACATACGACTAAGGGCATCTGCCACAACATTGGCCTTCCCCGGGTGGTACAGGATATCGACATCATAATCCTTGAGTAACTCTAACCACCGTCTCTGTCGTAAGTTCGGCTCCTCTGGTGAAGATATCTTGGAGGCTTTGTGGTGCGTGTAAATATCCACGTGAACTCCATACAAATAGTGCCTCGGATCTTGGCGTGAATCACGCGACTCCAAATCATGGGTGGGGTAGTTCCTCTCATGCTTCTTAAGCTGCCGGGATGCGTACGCTATAACCTTGCCCTGCTACATCAACACACATCCAAGCCCGATGCCTGACGCATCACAATACACCACATAGCCGTCTAGACCCTCTGGAAGAGTAAGAACTGGGTCGGTCGTCAGCCTCTCCTTCAGTAACTGGAAACCCTGCTCATAAGCATCAGTCCACTGAAACTTAGCTCCTTTCTGAGTCAGCTTGGTCAAAGGTGCCGAAATAGAAGCAAACTTCGCCACGAACCTCCGATAGTAACCTGCAAGGCCCAGAAAGTTGCGCACCTCTGTCGGAGTAGTAGGTCTAGGCCAACTCCTGACTGCCTCGATCTTGGCCGTATCCACCCGAATACCATCAGCCCCTACAATGTGCCCAAGAAATGCCACCGAAGCCAACCAAAACTCACATTTGGAAAACTTGGCGTATAACTGCTGGTCCTGGAGAACTCTCAGCACAGTCCTCAAATGTGCCTGCTCTGAGCGGGAATAAACCAAGATGTCATGAATGAATACTATCACAAACGTATCCAAAAATGGCTTGAACACTCGGTTCATCAAATCCATAAAAACCGCCGGAGCATTGGTCAAACCAAAAGACATAACCCTAAACTCATAGTGCCCGTACCGGGTCCGGAATGCAGTCCTAGGGACATCCGCCTCTCTAACTCGCACCTGATGATAGCCCGATCGCAGATCAATCTTGGAGAAACATTTCGCACCCTGCAACTGGTCGAACAAATCATCAATCCTGGGAAGGGGGTATCTGGTCTTAATAGTCACCTTGTTCAGCTGCCTGTAATCAACACACATGCGCAGCGTCCCGTCCTTCTTCTTCACGAACAATACCGGCGCTCCCCAGGGAGAAACACTAGGTCTGATGAAGCCCTTCTCCAGCAAATCTCTCAGCTGGTCCTTCAACTCTCTCAACTCGGCAGGTGTCATTCTGTATGGCGGAATGGAAATAGGCCGAGTGTCCGCAAAGACATCGATACAAAACTCTATCTCCTCTCGGGAGGATACGGGAGGTCGTGCGGAAACACATGCGGGAACTCTCGACTCTGGGCCGATGAAAATCTGGTACTGCAGCCTCAGTATCAAACACCCGAATGAGATGATAGATATACCCCTTCTGCACCATCTTCCTAGCCTTGAGGTAAGAAATAAACCTACCCCTCGGCGACACAGTGTTCCCCCACTCGATAACGGCTCCCAGAAAGCTGGAACCGTACCACTCTCTCCTGCGGTCCACATTGGCGTAGTAAGCTAGCCAATCCATACCCATGATCACATCGAAATCGGTCATATTCAACTCTATCAAGTCGGCTAGGGTCTGACGACTGCATATAGTCACCGGGCAAGCCCTATATACCCGCCGAGCTACCACCGAATCACTTACTGGCGTAGCTACCTCGAAAGGGTCTATGGACTCGGGATTTATCCTATCCTACTAGTAATAAGGGAGATATATAGGGCCAGTAGAACCGGATCTATCAAGGCATACACATCACAACATGAAGCCCGATAAAGTACATGGCGACATCGGTGACGCCTCACGGTCTGCCGGTGGATAAGGCATAAATGCGGTTCTGAGGACCGCTAGAACTAGGACCCCTGCCACGACCTGCCGCGACTGCTGGTCCTGAGTACCACTGCTCTCGGGGCGAAATGCAGTAGGTGAAGAAGACCGGCGAAAGACCTACAGTGACCCTACCATCTGCGGCGCCTGCGGTGGGCGGACTCGCATAGTGACCTGCGGCGCAGTGTAGCAAACTCCCGAGGTAGTATCACAACTCCCAGAATGGAATCTACCACATCGGACACACTGAAAGGACCTCGATCGGTTAGCACCTATGCTACCCTGGAAGTCCGAAGTCCTGAGGCCCTGATCTGCCCTCGAATACCCTGGCTGTCCTGAAGACGATGTAGGAGTGCTCTGAGCTGGCTGTGGTGCAAATCTAGGCTAGCTTGGGCCGTCCACCAGAGCTACCAAAGATCATGCCGTCACGGCCTTAACCTGCTGATATCTGTCGACCCGTCGGCCTCTACGCTCCTCGCATCCAAGTGCATGAGCCTGCATGCGGGCAATGTCCATGCCCGGCTGAAGAGCCACACCCGAGCAAGACTCTGCCAAATAATCATCTAACCCGGTGACCTAGCGGTGCACTCGGTCCTCCATATCTTCTACTAGCACAGGGACATATCGAGCCAACGAATCGAACTCAACGTTGTACTCCCTAACGGTGCGCCCTCTCTGTCTCAGCATCAAAAACTTGTCGGCCCGTGCCCTCCTCATCTGCGGAGGCAAGAAGTGAGTGAGAAAAGCCTCCGAGAACTCGTCCCCAAATATTTGGAGCGCGTGCTCTCCTCGGGATAGCTCCGCGAATCAAACGATCATTGCGGTATCACGCAGCCGATGCGAACCGAAGATCACGGACTCGGTCTCCGAAGCCTTGATCACTCGCATGATCCTCTGTAACTGACGGATGAACTCCTGCGGATCATCCTCAGGCCTCGACCCGTAGAACTCTGGCGGGCTACAACTCAGAAAATCCCGTAGTCTCAAGCTGTCCGATCTAGGATGTACCACGGGTGCTACTGGAACTGCTGCGTCCAGCCTATCCTCATGTCTGGCCACAATCACGGCGATGGCGGGCCATCTCTGTAACCCATCTCTCTGCTCCGGTGTGGGACGGAGGCGTAAATCTTGTGGTCTCATCAGCCACTGCTGCGGCTCTAAACCCTGCTGGGGCTGGCGGCGTCGTGGAACTCGCCGTCTGAGGTATCGCCTCGGGTATAGACTGGGCCTGGGCCCTCGTGGCCCTCTGTGTCCTACTAGCAGCTCCCTCGGCTGCCTTGCCCTTCTGGGCCCGGGTTGCCTTGCGCGGAGGCATAACTGGTAAAGAAAGGAAATACGTTAGAGGGGTCCAACTTATAACACAGCTCTAAAGCACGATCTCAGAGTGAGAAGAATGGAAACCAATCCTAAATATCCTATAGCCTCCTGATTATTGGTGTGGTGCACAACACACCGATAATCAAGACTCTACTAGATACGGTCTGTAGACACCTTCCGAGATTAATCGCTCACGATACCACTTTTGTCACGACCCGATCCCGGGCCCGTGACTGGTGCCTTACCCGGGCACCCCAGTAGACATACATCAGAGTAATCAGCGGAATAATAAAACAAGACATGAAACAAATGTAAAATGTAACACAGTTTATCTGAGAGAAAGTTGCCTTTCGGCATATATATATAAACCAAGTCTGGCAGTTACATCCCAACTTTACAACATGACTACAGACCTCTAAGGAAGTAAACAACTATGGCGGGACAGGGCCCCGCCATACCCTGAATGTACAAAATATCTACAACACCAGGGAGAGTCGTACCAAAAGTCGAGCCTCCGGAGAAATGGAGCTCCTGACACCAGAGTAAGGATCCTAAGAATGAGGATCTGCTACCTGCTTCCCTTTACCTGCGGCATGAACGCAGCCCCCCGAAGGAGGTCAGTACAACAGGTACCAAGTATGTGAAACTGTAAAGTACTTTAAATGAAATCATATCATTTTAAAACCAATTTTACAAATATGTACGAAACAACGATGTAACGCATAGTGCCACAGCATAACCAAACGCAAAAAATAGATATAACATAACTGGTCTTTTCTAGGCCGTTAATGATCGAAGCAAGGCCAATCGCCCATAGTATCATTTTGCGAGCCTAATCACGGAACTCCCGATCGCGCATAGGTCACACATGCGAACCGCATGAGGTATTCTCGCGTCGGGGTAGCTAACCAGCGGTATCCTCACGGACTCCGCGATGCATAGTCACATTGACGCGTAGTCACACGAGACGCATGAGGCATTCCTCGCGTCGGGATAATACAACGGAATGATCAATCACGGAACTCCGCGACTCGCATAGTCACACAGACCGCATAGGCCGTATAGACCCGCATCAAGGGTGGCAAGCCCTCGGTATAACAAGTCAAAGGGGTATGTGATATAATAACAGTACAACGGGCTTCACGTTTAACAACGTAAGCACAACAAGAATAAACCCCTTTACACAACATCACAAGACACTAACACGCGTAGCATCATAACATGTTTACTTATCAAACCATCTTACTACACTTTTCAGAAATCAATATAAGACTTTCATAAACAAATAAGTAAATCGTTCCTTTTATCTTTCTTAAGTCGTTATACCTAACTTCCCATAAAGTTAGTATAACTCTTTAAGCTTTTAAAACCAAGTATTACTTTTCTTTCAAAAATGATTCATAACTCTTTTGAAATACTTCAAGATTCTTATTATTTAAAACTCAAGTCAAAAGACATCAGAGTAAAACCAAGTTCAGTTAACACACGTACCTCTACCGTACTATTTATATATTTTAAAAATATCATTCTCAAGAGGATAGGAAGAATCACATACCTCCTCGGCGAAATCCACCTGCCAAGTCGAATATGTCGCGCGCAGAGTATCAACCTATAATAGTCAAATACGTCTATCAACGTCTAGACTATTCTGTAGAATATTCTAAGCAGAGGGTTCTTAATTCTACGGAAAATTGGGCAGCACTTCCCTACCCGACAACTACTCAAGTCTACTGTAAATACAGTCCTATGTAAGTACAGTTCAATTCTCTTCTTTTATACCCTCCTTCCATATAACTTATACTTATTTCTATACAACTACAGTATGTAATCTCCAATTATAATAGAAGGACAAGATATTTACCTCGACAAGCCCAAAATTATCCAAGACAAATGTCGATCCTGAGCAAGGTTTAGCTCCTATTCTGTACGCTCCGATAGCTCCAAGAAACCCTTAGAAGTTCCCAAACAACTTCTACTTAAAACTTCAACCAACTATGAAGATTTTCCTTAGGGTTTCGTTTTGTGACTAATGGATATAAGGTAGTATTTCTGGGCTTTTAGTATAGAGGTGACTTTGGAATACTACAAGGTATTTGGCTAAGGTATTTTGGAATAGCAACTATACTTGGAGAATACTTTTCTACCCAGGGGTTGGGACGAAACTACAAGGAAGGGGGGGAGGGGGGTGTTTCAGACGAAACACTAGGCAAGGGGGGGGGAGAGGATTTGGACGAGAATACTACTAGAGGGGGAGGGAATTTTGGAGACTTGGAAGTTGTGTTTGTGGATGAAGAAGTCTTGCACAAGAGGGGGGTATTTATAGAACCACCAAGGGCCAAGATTAACAAAAATGAAGGGTGTAGATTAGATAACTTGTGTGAGTGGAGTCTTCCACCAAGTGTCCACCACAACCTTGGGACATATGTCCACCACAACATTGGGACATATGTCCCCCACAACAATGAGCCATGTGGCCTCCCACTTGCTCAAGAAAACCGTCCACTATACCTACCCCTACTAACCCAAAAAATATCTTGCAAGACTTGACCATTTGACTTGTCCACTAGGCCTCCATTTCGTCCAACCCATGCCAACTAAGGGTGACACATGTCGCCCTCCTATTGGTCCAAAATATTTCTTCTCTCAGAAAAAATCTGTAATCGGTTAAAATATTAAAAACGTAGAATTTCCTTCTGAGTTCTAATCTTTTAGTTGAAAGTTCACAAGTTCATTCTTAACCTAATTAGGGCTTGAATAATCGTATGTACGCCCTCGCATACATACTCTGGAAATACGGGGTATAACAGGTCTGGTTATCATCAGGTGAGAGTTCGAGAGACAGATATCCCAAAGACTGCATTCAGGACCCGGTATGGGCACTATGAGTTCAGGGTGATGTCTTTCGGTTTGACCAACGCTCCAGCGGTATTTATGGATCTGATGAACCGGGTGTTCAAGCAATTTTTGGATACATTTGTTAGAGTATTCATTGATGACATCCTGGTTTATTCGCGCACAGAGCAGGAGCATGCAGATCACTTGAGGACGGTGCCCAGGGTCCTCGGGCCGCGATTGTTCGCCAAGTTCTCCAAGTCTGAGTTTTGGTTGGCCTCAGTGGCATTCCTGGGGCACATTATTGGGGCTGATGGTGTTCGAGTGGATACGGCAAAGGTGACGGATCAAGTCTTGGACGAGACCTACTACTCCGACCGAGGTGCGCAGTTTCTTAGGGCTGGCAGGTTATTATCGTAGGTTTGTGGTGCAGGTTGCTTCGATATCAACACCGTTGACTAGGCTGACTCAGAAAGCAGCTAAGTTCCAGTGGACAGAAGCTTGTGAGAAGGGCTTCCAGTTACTAAAGGAAAAGTTGACGACGTCTCCAGTTTTTACTCTTCCTGAGGGGTTAGAGGGATACGTGATTTATTGTGATGCCTCGGGTATCGGGCTAGGGTGTGTATTGATGCAGCACGACAAGGTTATAGCCTATGCTTTCCGGCAGTTACGAAAGCATGAGAGGAATTACCCTACCCACGACTTAGAGTTGACCGCAGTTATTCATGCCTTGAAGATTTGGAGACATTATTTATATGGGGTTCATGTGGATATTTATACAGACCATAAGAGCCTCCAGTATATCTTCAGGCAGAGGGAGCTGAACTTGCGGCAGAGGCGGTGGTTAGAGTTGTTGAAGGATTATGATGTTGATATTCTATACCATCCGGGGAAAGCCAACGTGGTTGCAGATGCTTTGAGTCATAGATCGATGGGGAGTCTGTCAGAGGTACAACCATAGAGACATGACATGGTCCGTCAGATCCATCAGCTAGCGAGCCTTGGGGTTCGATTGGTCGATACCGATAATAGTGGGGTTCGGGTTCGTGAGATTGCCGAGTCTTCCATCGTTGATGAGGTGAAGAGGCGACAGTATAAGGACCCATTACGGTATCGAGATGCGGCTCTTCGGGAGGAGAAGAGTCTATTCGAGGTAGCGCCTGATGGGGTGCTAAGATTTGAGGGCCGATTGTGTGTTCCCGATGGGGCAGGATTTCATCAGCAGATTCTGGGGGAGGCACACAGTGCTCGTTATTCTATTCATCCAGGGTCGACTAAGATGTACCATGACCTCAGATGTATGTATTGGTGGGATGGCCTGAAGAGGGACGTGGCAGATTTTGTTGCACAGTGTCCTAATTGTCAGCAGGTCAAGGTAGAGCACCAGAAGCCCGGTGGGCTATTGCAGGCTATTGATATTCCGACATGGAAGTGGGAGGTGATCAACATGGACTTTGTTACAGGGTTACCTCGTACTCAGAGGAAGTATGATTCCATCTGGGTTATTATTGACAGGCTGACGAAATCAACCCACTTTCTTCCAGTCAGAACTACGTATTCGGCTGAGGATTATGCCAGATTGTATATCAGAGAGATTGTGAGACTGCACAGAGTCCCTACATCGATTATATCGAGCAGGAGCCCGGTTCTGGCTAACACGGAGGTCTTTCCAGAAGGGACTAGGGACACATGTGAGTCTCAGTACCGCGTTTCATCCTCAGACTGACGGGCAGGCAGAGCGTACTATCCAGACACTTGAGGATATGCTGCGAGCCTGTGTGATTGATTTCAGGGGTAGCTGGGAGGATCATTTGCCTTTTGTGGAGTTTGCTTATAACAACAACTACCATTCTAGTATACAGATGGCGCCATACGAGGCTTTGTATGGGCGGAAATGTAGGTCGCCGATTGGTTGGTTCGACGTGGGCGAGGTGCAGTTAGTTGGCCCAGACTTGATTCAGCAGGCTGTGGATAAGGTGAAGCTTATCCAGGAGAGACTGTTAGCAGCTCAGAGTCGGCAGAAGTCTTATGCAGATAATCGGCGTCGACATTTGGAGCTTGAGGTAGACGATTGGGTCTTCTTGAAGATATCACCCATGAAGGGTGTGATGAGATTCGGAAAGAAGGGGAAACTTAGCCCAAGGTACATTGAGCCCTACCAGATCATCCGTAGAGTAGGCAAGGTTGCCTATGAGTTGGATCTGCCATCAGAGTTAGAGGCGGTACATCCGGTCTTCCATGTTTCTATGTTGCGGAAGTGTATCAGAGATCCATCGAGAGTTTTCCCAGCTAGCGAGGTCCAGGTGACAGAGGGGTTATCGTATGAGGAGAGTCCCATAGCGATACTCGATCGCCAGGTCAGGCGACTGCGGACCAAGGATGTGGCTTCCGTCAATGTCTTGTGGAGAATGATAATAGGGAGGAGATGACGTGGGAAGCGGAGGAGGACATGTTGAGAAAGTATCCTCACTTATTCCCTACACCTTCAGGTAATTCATTTTCCCTTACTTGTCAAGTTTTAATTGAAGTATTTTTGCTTAAGTGCTATTATGTGGCCATGTGTGGCATTATTGGTATGTCGGGGTTGTAAAAAGAAACTATGATGCTAATTATAAGATTGACTCCGAAAGAACATTCGGGGATGAATCTTTCTAAGGGGGGAAGAATGTTAGACCCCGTAATTACAGGACATATTTTAAGAACGTACGTATGAATCCCAAATGTTAAGATTTGAGACTAGTAAAAAATTATCGGAATTATGGAATTGTCGGAAAACGAAATATTATGACGAATGGGAGGGCGACACGTGTCACCCCCTTAAGTGGTCTTGGACGAAAATGGCATGGGCTTGATGGTCATTTGACCATAAATTAGGATGACCAAATCTTGCAAAGTCTAGAGCTTGATATAATTGACTTAGTCAATGGGGCCACTTGGCTTGATATTTAAGAGAATTTCATCCAAACCACACATATGTATTAATCTTAGCCCTCCATTGTGCTATATATGTATACTAGTAGTGAGACAAGCTTCCACACTTAGAAAATTTTCAAGAAAAATTGGATGAACTTGAGGGTGCTCTCGGGTTCAACATTTTCAAAAGAGAAAAAAAATTTGTTTGTTGTCCAATAAGCTCCACACTTTAAACCAAGGTTCATAAGGGTATCTCAATAGAAAGATCCCGGAAAAAAATTGTTTTCGTATTAGTCGCAAGGTGAAAACCTAGTTGCTTTCCTAGGTTTTGATTGGAAGATTAAAGGAAAGTTGTTTGTGATATTCTAAGGGTCTCAAGTGGCGGATTGAAGTGTCAAGAAGAGGCTCTAAGTTTCTAGGGAGCGACTTCGGATTTGAAGTGGATTAAGGCTCGTTAAGGTAACAATCTTGTTCTCTTAAAGTGTTACAAGATTATATATTGTTGTTAGCCTTACATTTTTACTAGCATGAAGTATATTTATTGAAGATTGATAAGTGATATGGATTGTTGTAGCCTAAATCCGAAATGACATATGAGCCATTTGAAATTGAAATACAATTTGGTCGTTAATTAGAATCATCGCATGTTTACCTACTTGAGGATTGTAGTAGTTGTAATCGATTGCGGCTTTATATCATGTTATACCAAACAACTTGGATTGAAAAGGAAATTGGATAAGAATTGGTGTTGTTGTATCTCAAGTTGCCGAATTTACCTTGTAGTTTGTACTAGTTTGATATCAATTGTGGGGCGGAATTTTACACGTCTTATAGGCGTGTAATCCCCTATTGTTAACTACATTGTTGGGCCTTAAATGTGGCGTGTTTGGTTATTGAATTCGGGCCTTGAAAAAGGTGGTAAAGTATGTAGAAACAAAGGAAGTGTTGTCCGATTTTCCGTAGAATTTAGTGACTTTGCACTTATTATATTCTACGTTTGAAGTAAGAAGTTAATAGATGTATTATGGTCATTATAGGTTGACATACTACGTGCGGTATATTGGGCTTAGCGAGTGGATTGACCCGAAGAGGTATGTGGAACTTTCCTATCTCTTGAGCATGAATAGTTGTACATATATAGTACGGTAGACGTACAAGACTTTGATATCCTTTGCTTGTTTTAAGAATGTCCAAGTCGGTTGAGTTAGGGGATTAACTCACTTGTTTAAAAGTAGTAAGGATGTCTTAGTTTTCAAGGTTAAGGGACTTGAAGTGTTTTAAAGTATATGATACTTGTTTCGTTTTAAACGTATAAGTCCCTTGGATATAGGAAATGTAATTGACTAATGTATAAAGTTAATATAATGACTTTATGGGAAGTTGGTTATATTAGCTTTAGGGAAAGTTAAAAAGAGAGATCAACTCTAAGTAAAATAAGTAAGGATAAATGGCTTGTATTAAAGAAAGGCAAATTGATTTTAAGGCATCAATTGCCTAAGGTGTTAAAAGAAAAGAAGTCACTTGATTTAGAAGCCTAATTATATTTCTAAAATGTATTGTGACTTGTTTTGAAAGGTAGTTGTGACTTGATACTACGGTTATTAGTATCTTAGAAGTTTTATATGAAAAAGAGTAGAAGTACGTAGTACTTTGGGTTAAATGTCACGACCCATTCCGGGGCCCGTGACTGGTACCTTACCGGGGCACCCAAGTAGTCATACATCAGAGTAATCAGCGGAAATATAAAACAAGACATGAAACAGTTTATAAAATAAGACACAGTTTATGTGAGAAAACGTCGCCTTTCGGCATATATATATAAACATGGTTTAGCAGTTACATCCGATACTGTACATCATGACTACAGACCTCTAAGGAAGTATATAACTATGGCGGGACAGGGCCCCGCCATACCCTGACTGTACAAAACTATCTACAACAGGGAGATCATACCCAAAAGTAGAGCCTCCGGAAAAGATGGAGCTCCCGACACCAACGTAGAGATCCTAAGGATGTGGATCTAGCACCTGCTTGCCCTTACCTGCGGCATGAACGCAGCCCCCCGAAGGAGGTCAGTACAACAGGTACTAAGTATATGAAACTGTAAAGTACTTAAATGAAAACATATCATCTAAAAATCAGTTTTGCAAGTATGTATGAAACAACCAAGGAAACCGCACATAGTGCCACATCACAAACAAGAGCAACAATAGGTAAACTATGTGAGTCTTTTACGGGCTGCGAATGATCGAGCGGGCCAATTGCGTAGTATCACCATGCAAGCCTAATCACGGACTCCGTAGTCCGCATAGGCCACTCACATAGGCGCGTAAGTACATAACCCGCATCGAGGGTAGCTACTCCTCGGCATCGTCCTGGACTCGTAGTCCGCATGGCCACATAGACCGCATGAGGTATAGCCCCGCATCACTAACCTGGAACTCCCGTAGCTCCGCATAGGTCCCCTGGACCCGCATGAGGTATTCTCGAATCATGGTCCTGCATCGCTGAGTCTACCCCGCATCGGAGGCGACAACCCCGTAATATGTCAAGAGGTGAGTGATATTATACTAACATAACAGCTTATCGTTAAACAACATAAGCACAACAAGAATACTCTCTTATACAAACGTTACAAGACACTAACACACATAGCATCATATCATGTCTACTTTATCAAACCATCTTATTATTCTTTTCACAAGTCAATATAAGTCTGTTATAAATACATAGGCAAACTGTTTCTTTTATCAATCTTAAGTGGTTATACTTAACTTCCCATAAAGCTAGTATAACTCTTAAGCTCCTGTTTTAAACGATTAGTTCTCTTATGTTAAAAATGATTGATATTCTTTTGAAATGCTTTGATTCTTTATTATTCAGCTTAAGCGTGAGGCATTCTTAGTAAGTATTATTCGAGCTTAAGCGTGAGGCATTGCCGTAAGTATTATTCAGCTTAAGTCAAAGACATTGCGTAGTTATTATTCGATTAACACGTACGCGTCTACCGTACTACATATATATTGTAAAATATCATGCTTTAGGAAGAATCACATACCTTCTCGTGAAAACCACCGCCAGTTGAATATGTCGCGCGAGAGAATCGACCTATAATAGTCGACACGCCTATCAACGTTAGACTACTTTGTAAATGATTCTAAACAGAGGGTTCTATATCCTACGGAAAATTTGGCAGCACTACCCTACCCGGTGAGCTACTCAAGTCTACTGTGAAAACAGTCCTATGTAAGTACAATTTGATTATTCTTCTTTTAGACTCTTCTACTGTGATAACAGTTCAATTCTATTCTGTGATATTCTTCTAAGTATTTAATACTTATTCTTATACTACTACAATATGTATTCTCTAATTCAAAGAGGGTTAGGATTGTTTACCTCGGTAAGCCCAATAATATCCTAGATAAAGTCGCGCCTGAGCAAGGTTTAGCTCCTAAGTTTATGCGCTCAGAGCTCCAAGAAACCTTAGAAGTTCTTCACAACTTCTACTAAGGACTAAGGAATTTGGGCTAGGGTATTTTGGGCATAATAACAATACTAGAAGGCAACTTTTCTACCAAGGGAGGGGGGTAGATTTCGGCTAGGCTAGGGGGAAGGGGTTGCCTCGGCCAAGCTCACTAAAAGGGGGTGTTGGACGAAAAAGGCTAAAAGTGAGAGGAGAGTATTTTAAAGAGTTTTCAAGGAAATTGTGTATGAAGAACTCTTCATCTTAAGGTGGTATTTATAGGTCAAGACATGGCCAACCAAGGGCCAAGATTTAGCCAAGTGCTAGGCAAGTGTAAGGTCAAGATTAGGGCAAGTGTCCTTGGCCAACTTGCACACAAAATATCCTACCTAATCCTTGACTTGTGCAAAGGCACAAAAAACGTGCACTTCATTGTCCAATTCGTCCAATGGACGATTTCAAGTCCACAAATTGGAGGGTGCCAAGTGTCGCCCTCCCGTTGGTCCAAAATGTTTCGTCTCTCAGAAAAATCCGCAAAAAATAGAAATGGCATAGCCGGAATTTGCCCTACGAAAGCTGTGGAAACGTTTCGTCGGAAAACGGTTCTTTTAGTGAGTTGTGCACAAATAAAAAACGTCCAAGGCTTAACTTTAAGGCTAGACTTTTGTACGTATTCCCTTACGTACATACTCTGTAAATACGGGGTATAACATTCTCCCCCCCTTAGAAACATTCGTCCCGAATGTTCCTTCCCAAGACAGTTAACGATAAGATTCTTCATAACTTAAACAGTTGCAAATGCCACACACGGCCACAGAACAACACTAAGGCATAAACGATAATGAAGATTTACAAGTAGGAAAGTGAATTACCTGGAGGTGTGGGGAATAGGTGAGGATACTTCTGCCTCATGTCTTCCTCGGCTTCCCAAGTCATCTCCTCCCTGAGCTCGTTCCGCCACAAGACTTTGACGGAAGCCACGTCCTTGGTCCGCAGACGCCTAACCTGACGATCGATTATCGCTATGGGAACCTCCTCATACGATAACCCCTCGGTCACCTGGACATCGTCAATCGGGTGTACCCTAGATGGATCCCCGATACATCTCCTCAGCATAGATACGTGAAAAACCGGATGTACTGCCTCCAGGTCGGACGGCAGATCCAACTCATAGGCAACCTTGCCTACCCTGGGCTGAGTTTCCCCTTCTTCCCGAATCTCATCACACCCTTCATGGGTGACACTTTTAGGAAAACCCAATCATGAACTGCGAACTCCAGATGCCGACGACGATGATCTGCATACGACTTGCCGACTACGGTATCAATAGCCGCTCTCGGATAAGCTTCACCTTATCCACTGCCTGCTGCACCAAATCTGGTCCCACTAACTGCACCTCGCCCACATCGAACCAACCTATAGGCGATCTGCACTTCCTCCCATACAAGGCCTCATAAGGCGCCATCTGAATACTGGAGTGGTAGCTATTATTGTACGCGAACTCAACTAGAGGCAAATGATCCTCCCAGCTACCCCTGAAGTCGATAACACAGGCTCGCAGCATATCCTCAAGAGTCTGGATAGTGCGCTCGGCCTGTCCGTCTGTCTGTGGATGGAATGCAGTACTCAGGCTCACCTGCGTCCCTAAACCTCTCTGGAAAGACCTCCAGAAGTTAGCCGTAAACTGGGCTCCTCTGTCTGATATGATCGAAATAGGGACTCCATGCAGTCTGACGACCTCTCGGATGTAAAGTCTGGCATAATCCTCAGCCGAAAAAGTCGTCCTGACGGGAAGAAAGTGGGCTGATTTCGTCAGCCTGTCGACGATAACCCATATAGAATCATGTCTCCTCTGAGTGCGAGGTAATCCTGTGATAAAATCCATGTTGATTACCTCCCACTTCCAGGTCGGGATCTCAATCGTCTGTAACAAACCACCAGGCCTCTGGTGCTCTACCTTCACCTGCTGACAACATGGGCACTGAGCTACGAACTCTTGGCGTCCTCTTCAGCCATCCCACCAATACACGGATCTAAGGTCGTGGTACATCTTGGTCGACCACGGATGGATAGTAACGCTTGCTATGTGTGCTTCCCAAGAACCTGTCGAAGTCTGAAACATCCGGAACACACAACACGCCCTCAAACCTTAGCACCCCATGGTGCTACCTCAAAAGGACCGCGCCTCACGAAGAGGCGTATCACGATATCGAATCAAAGTGGATCCTCGAGCTGTTGCCTCTTCACCTCCTCGGCGATGGAAGACTCGGCAACCTCACGAACTCTAACCCCTGCTATCAAAATCAATCAAACGGACACCAGGCTCGCTAACGGATGCAAATCACGAACCATGTCCCTCTCTAGCTGCACATCGATAGGCTCCCATCGACCTACGACTAAGAGCATACGCCACATTGGCTTTCCCGGGTGGTACAGCAAATCAACATCTTAAACCTTAAGAAACTCTAACCACCGTCTCGCCGTAAGTTCGACTCCTCTGGTGAAGATATCTGGAGGCACTTGTGGTGCGTATAAATATCCACGTGAACCCCATACAAATAGTGCCTCCAGATCTTGGCGTGAATCACGGTTGCGACTCCAAATCATGGGTGGGGTAGTTCCTCGTGTTTCTTGGTGTCGGGATGCTTATGCTATAACCTTGCCATGCTGCATCAACACATCCCAACCCGATGCCCGCGATCGCAATACACGACATAACCATCCGGACCTCGGAAGAAGTAAGAAGCGAGCGTCGTCGGTCTCTTTCAAGAATCGGAAACCACGCTCCACAAGCATCGGTCCATGAAACTTGGCCTTACGAGTCACCTAGTCAATGGTGCGAAGATAGAAGCAAACTTCTCCACGAACGCCGATAATATCTGCAAGGCCCGAAATCGCGAACCTCGCCGGAGTAGTAGGTCTAGGCAAGTCTCGATCGTCTCGATCTTGGCGTATCCACTCGAATGCCATCAGCCCGACAATATGCCCAACGCCATCAAGTCAACCAAAACTCACATTTGGAAAACTTGGCGCATAAGCTGGTCTGGAGAAGCTGTCGGCCACAGTCCTCAAATGCTCGCATGCTCTGCTCTGGCGAGAATAAACCAAGATATCATCGATGAACACTATCACAAGCGTGTCCAAGAATGGTTTGAACACTCGGTTCATCAAATCCATGAATACTGCGAGCATTGGTCAACAAAGACATGACCACGAACTCATAATGCCCGTCTGGGTCACGAATGCGATCTAGGGACATCCACCTCTCGACTCGCACTTTGATGATAGCGACCGTAGATCAATCTTGGAGAAGCATCTCGCACCACATGGCCAGTCGAACAAATCATCAATCACGGAAGGGTATCTGTTCTTAATGGTCACCTTGTTCAACGCTGTAATCAACACATGCGCAGCGTCTGCCCTTCTTCACAAACAATCTGGCGCTCCCGAGGAGAAACACTAGGCTGATGAAGCCGCTTCTCCAGAAATCTCTAAGCCGATCCTTCAACTCTCTCAACTCGGCGGTGCCATTACGTATGGCGGAATGGAAATAGGCGAGTGTCCGCAATATGTCAATACAAACTCAATCTCCTCTAGGAGGGATACCCGGAGGTCGTGCGAAACACGTGCGGGAACTCTCGACCATGGGAAGCGGAAAATCTGGTACCGCAGCTTCAGTATCAAACACCCGAACGAGATGGTAGATATACCCCTTCTGCACCATCTTCCTAGCCTTGAGGTAGGAAAAAAACCTCCCCCTCGTCGATACCGAGCTCCCCTCCCACTCAACAACGGCTCGCCGAAACTGGAACCGTACTACTCTCTCTCTGCAGTCTACATTGGCGTAGCAAGAAGCTAGCCAATCCATCCACATGATCACGTCGAAGTCAATCATCTCCAACTCTATCAAGTCGGCTAGGGTCCGACGACTGTAAATGGTCACAGGACAAGCTCTATATACCCGCCGAGCTACCACTGAATCACCCACTGACGTAGCTACCTCGAAAGGATCTATGGACTCAGGCTCTATCCCTATCATACTAGCAACAAAGGGAGATATAGGGCAGTAGAACCGGATCTATCAAAGCATACACATCAAACCCGAGCGATAAGGTACTGTGGCGACATTAGGTGAGGCCTCACGATCTGTCGGTGGACAAAGCATAAATGCGGTTCTGAGGACCGCTAGAACTGGGATCCGCGCCACGACCTCTGCCGCGACCTGCTGGTCCATGAGTACCTTGCCCTCCAGGGCGAGTAGCTGTCGGGGATGAAGAAGACCCGACGAAAGAACTGTGGTGACCTACCATCAAGCCTTTGCCCGGTGGACGGTTCCTCGCATAGTGACCTGCGGCCATAATCGAAACAAGCTCCCATAGTACCACAACTCCGAAGTGGGATCTGCGTCGGCCACCGGCGAGGTGGTCCGTCGGCGATCCTCTGCGCCTGGATGTGCGAAGTCACGGGGCCACAGTGCGCTCTCGAATGTCTGGTGTCTTGAGGGCGGTCAGAAGTGCTCGAGGTGGTGTGGTGCAAATCTAGATCGGCTTGAGGCCGCCCACTACGATAGCCACCAAAAGACCTCGCCGTCTGGTCTTCTCGCTGCTGTCAACCGTCGATCTCTACGCCTCACATCCAAGAGCATGAGCTGCATGCGGGTAATGTCCATACGGTGAAGAGAAACACCACATGACTTCGGCCATATAATCATCTAGCCCGATGGCGTGGCGGTGCACCTATCCTCCATATTCTGCTACCAGCCGGGACATATCGAGCCAATGAATCAAACTCGACATTGTACTCACGACGGTGCGTCCTCTCGCCTTAGCGGTAAAAATCTATCGGCCGCGCCCTCGCCATCTGTGGAGGCAAGAAGTGAGTGAGAAAGCCTCGAGAACTCATCCCAAGTAGGCGGGGGCGTGCTCTCCCGTGATAGCTCATGAATCAAACCAATCGATTGCGGTATCACGCAGCCTATGTGAACCAAAGATCACGGACTCGGTCTCGGCCACGATCACTCTCAAAATCTCTGTGGCGCGGATGAACTCCTGCGGATCATCCTCCGGCCTCGACAGTAAAACTCTGGCGGGCTACAACTCGGGAAGTCTCGTAGCCTCGGACTCGCCCTCGGGTGAACTACGAATGCAGGGTGGGGCCCAGGCTGCGCAACCTGGCCTCGTGTTCGCCACAATCCTAGCCAATAGTGGGCCATCTCCTTGTACCCTATCTCCTCCGCCCGGTGTGGGGCGGGAGGTGCTAATCTTGTAGTCTCTGCTTTGGGGCGGCGTCGTAGAACTCGCCGTCTCGGTATAGACCGCCCGAGCCTCGTGACTCTAGGTGTCCCACTAGCGACTCCTCATTTGCCTTGCCGCACGGGCGGGTTGCCTTACGTGGAGGCATAAGCATTCTGAGAAAGGAATACGTTAGAGGGGTCCAACTTTAACACAGCTCTAAAGCACGATCTCAGAGTGAGAAGAATGTAAACCAATCCTAAATATCCTATAGCCTCCTGATTATTGGTGTGGTGCACAACACACCGATAATCAAGACTCTACTAGATACAGTCTGTAGACACTTTCCGAGGATTAACTGCTCTGATACCACTTTTATCACTTTACCGCGAGTCTCACTCCGGAGACCCAACAAATGGTACCGGGCTGCTTGCGATCCCATACACAGTGGACGTGTCATACGGAGAGCCACGGTTCGGGTCTGTTCCCGTGTTAGAGGCTCTGGCCTCTTTATACGCTCAGCCCCCCGAAGGAGTCGATCTGAGTACTAAGTATATGAAACTGTAAAGTACTTAAATGAAAACATATCATCTAAAAATCAGTTTTGCAAGTATGTATGAAACAACCAAGGAAACCGCACATAGTGCCACATCACAAATAAGAGCAACAATAGGTAAATCGAATGTGTCTTTTACGGGTTGCGAATGATCGAGCAGGCCAATTGCGTAGTATCACCATGCAAGCCTAATCACGGACTCCGTAGTCGCATAGGCCACTCACATAGGCCCGCATAGTACATAACCGCGTCGAGGGTAGCTACTCCTCGGCATCGTCCTGGACTCGTAGTCCGCATGGCCACATAGACCGCATGAGGTATAACCCCGCATCACTAACCTGGAACTCCCGTAGCTCCGCATAGGTCCCCTGGACCCGCATGAGGTATTCTCGAATCATGGTCCCAGACCGCCTGAGTCTACCCCGCATCGGAGGGCAGCTTAACCCCCGGTAATATGTCAAGAGGTGAGTGATATTATACTAACATAACAGCTTATCGTTAAACAACATAAGCACAACAAGAATACTCTCTTATACAAACGTTACAAGACACTAACACACATAGCATCATATCATGTCTACTTTATCAAACCATCTTATTATTCTTTTCACAAGTCAATATAAGTCTGTTATAAATACATAGGCAAACTGTTTCTTTTATCAATCTTAAGTGGTTATACTTAACTTCCCATAAAGCTAGTATAACTCTTAAGCTCCTGTTTTAAAAACCGATTAGTTCTCTTCTGTTAAAAATGATTCAGTATTCTTTTGAAATGCTTTCAGTTCTTTATTATTCAGGCTTAAGCCGTGAGGCATTGCCGTAAGTATTATTCAGGCTTAAGCCGTGAGGCATTGCCGTAAGTATTATTCAGGCTTAAGTCAAAGACATTGCCGTAGTTATTATTCAGTTAAAACATATACGTCTACCGTACTACATATATATTATAAAATATCATGCTTTAGGAAGAATCACATACCTTCTCAGCGAAAACCACCTGCCAAGTTGAATATGTCGCGCGCAGAGAATCAACCTATAATAGTCAGACACGTCTATCAACGCGTTGAACTACTTTGTATGATTCTAAACAGAGGGTTCTATATCCTACGGAAAATTTGGCAGCACTACCCTACCCGGTGAGCTACTCAAGTCTACTGTGAAAACAGTCCTATGTAAGTACAATTTGATTATTCTTCTTTTAGACCCTTCTACTGTGATAACAGTTCAATTCTATTCTGTGATATTCTTCTAAGTATTTAATACTTATTCTTATACTACTACAGTATGTATTCTCTAATTCAAAGAGGGTTAGGATTGTTTACATCGGTAAGCCCAATAATATCCTTGATAAAGTCACGCCTGAGCAAGGTTTAGCTCCTAAGTTGTACGCTCCGGTAGCTCCAAGAAACCTTAGAAGTTCTTCACAACTTCTACTAAGGACTAAGGGATTTGGGCTAGGGTATTTTGGGCATAATAACAATACTAGAAGGAAACTTTTCTACCAAGGGAGAGGGGTAGATTTCGGCTAGGCTAGGGGGGAGGGGTTGCCTCGGCCAAGCTCACTAAAAGGGGTGTTGACTAAAAAAGGCTACAAGGGAGAGGAGATGATTTTCAACACTTGGAAAGGAATTTGTGGATGAAGAACTCTTCATCTTAAGGGGGTATTTATAGGTCAAGACATGGCCAACCAAGGGCCAAGATTTAGCCAAGTGCTAGGCAAGTGTAAGGTCAAGATTAGGGCAAGTGTCCTTGGCCAACTTGCACACAAAATATCCTACCTAATCCTTGACTTGTGCAAAGGCACAAAAAACGTGCACTTCATTGTCCAATTCGTCCAATGGACGATTTCAAGTCCACAAATTGGAGGGTGCCAAGTGTCGCCCTCCCGTTGGTCCAAAATGTTTCGTCTCTCGGAAAAATCCGCAAAAAATAGAAATGGCATAGCCGGAATTTGCCCTACGAAAGATGTGGAAACGTTTCGTCGGAAAACGATTCTTTTAGTGAGTTGTGCACAAATAAAAAACGTCCAAGGCTTAACTTTAAGGCTAGACTTTTGTACGTATTCCCTTACGTACATACTCTGGAAATACGGGGTATAACATTAAATTCCTGAATTTTATAAAGACATGTTAGTGCCTTAAGTAAACTAAAACGAGAGGGTATATGAACAAGACTAATAAGAAGTTAGGGGATTTCTTAACTTACTTATATTATGTATGATAAGCCGGTAGTGCTTATGTTATGTATGATAGCCGGTTTGTGCTAGTGACATATTATTCATTACGAGGTCATTCCCCGGGTTTGTGGCATTTGCATATTCCGTGGATTTGCTACCCATGATGCGAGGAATACCTCATGCGGGTCCGTAAGGGCTTATGCGGGTGAAACAGTCCCATGCCGGACGGACCAGTCCTATGCGAGGAATACCTCATGCGGGTCTATATGACCTATGCGGGCGGATACAGTCTATGCGAGGAATACCTCATGCGGGTCCACACGACCCTTGCGGGTGAAATAGTCCCAGGAGTAGGATTGCTTAATGATACTGCGGGCGGGTGGCCCTGCTTTGATCATGAGCCTCCTATTTTTATGCAGTAAAGTATACTCTTGTTTACTCTCATTGTTAGTAAGGCACAGTGTACTGTAATTTGATTATCATACATGTCTCCGGCTTTGTTTTAGACTTATGATGTATTTACAGTATTTTTCCAGTTTCGCATACTTAGTACATATTGTGTACTGACCCCCTTCCTCGGGGGCTGCGTTCATGCCGCAGGTAGGGGTAAGCAGGTGGTGGATCCTCATTCTTAGGATCACTGATCAGGTGTCAGAAGCTCCATTTCTCCGGAGGCTTGTCTTTTTGGTACGGTTTTCCCTGATGTTGTAGATATTATGTACATTCAGGGGTATGGCGGGGCCCTGTCCCGCCACAGTTGTTATTCCTAGAGGTCTGTAGTCACATTTGTGGTTTGGGCTGTAAGAACAGAGTTGTACTGTTTTACTTTTGGTTATGTATATTTTATGGAAAGCGGTCTTATCGGCTAACCTGTGATGTTGATTGTCTAAACATGGTTATGTGTTGTGTATGTTCCACTTCTATTCTCTGATGTATACCTGAACGGGGTGCCCAGGTAGGGCACTAGTCGCGACCCCGGGGTCGGGTCGTGACAACATGTACCCGAGATGAGGTATTCAACGGGCATGTTATATACGATTATTACCCCATGGATTAGCTCTCCATGAAGTCATGTACCCGAGATGAGGTATTCCACGGGCATGAGATATATATATATATGTATTGTATATGTGTACGCCGACAGTGAGGTAGGATGACACGGGCGCGTCACATGGTTATATTTTACACTTACGGTTGTCGGCAGTGATGGGGGATTCCACGGGCAGGAGATATATATATGTATTGTATATGTGTACGCCGACAGTGAGGTAGGATGCCACGGTCGCGTCACATGGTTATATTTTACACCTATGGCTGTCGGTAGTGATGGGGGATTCCACGGGCACGCATTGATATTGTGGGCTTGAGACCCTTACTGGACTATGTGATGATATTTGAGGGCTTGTGTTCGTAGCCCTGTGTGACTATTATTCATGTGTTGAAATAGTCTTTAAAAGGTAAAACTGGCTTTCATTACTTTCACTTTGGCAAGGCACAGTGTACTGTTATTTTGGTTATCATACATGTCTCCAGCTTTATATAGACTGTTATGATTTCATTCTGATATTTTGATTTCACATACTTGGTACATATTTCGTACTGACCTCCTTCGGGGGGCTGCGTTCATGCCGCAAGTTGAGGTACATAGCTTGTTGATCCACACTCTTAGGATCACTGTTCAGTTCTTGGAAAACTCCATTTCTCCGGAGGCTTTGTCTTTTGGTACGGTTCCCTGAGATTGTAGATTTATGTACATTCAGGGGTATGGCGGGGCCCTGTCCCGTCACAGTTGTTATGTCAGAATTCTTAGAGGTCTGTAGTCATATCTTGTGGAATGGGTTGTGTAAAGAAAAAGAAAAAGGTAACTGCTTTTTTTTGGTTTTACGTAGTTGATGTATCCAGGAAGGTAGCCTTATCGGCTAATCTGTTATTTATTTCCTGTTAAGTATGTATGTTCCGCTGATTATCTCTGATGTATACCTATAAGGGTGCCCAGGTAGGGCAGCAGTCGCGGGCCCGGGTCGGGTCGTGAAAAATAGGTGGCCTCGACTGAGAAAATCCTCTGCTCCTCTGAGAACCTCGACCCTTGGAGCTTGGACCGGCTCCTAAATACCTTGTGGGGTCCAATCTCCCACCTGTGATCTGCGGGGGTATGTACTGGGTAGGCTGGTACAAATATCTCACTCGCTGTTGAGGCTGCTCGTCCAAAAACTCACCGGGATAACCAATCGGTCTAGCCATCTTACGCTGATTCCCGCGTTGGCCCTCTATCCTCTGTACAACTTTCTGTACTGGATGAATAACCTCCTGCTGATGAAACTGTAGCACTGCTATCTTGGTCAATAACATAAATGCTTCCCTTATGACCCTATAGTCTTCCCTTAACTGAGAAACTAGAGGCTTTGGTGTTGGGGCCTCAAACCTGGCGCAGAAGAACTCGCCGACTGTGGCACAATATCCGGTATATCCTGGGCACGAGCCTATCAACTCTCTGAGTCTGACTGGTAGCTCCTGCTACTGTTTTGCCCTTCTGGGCGACTGTTGCCCTCCTTGGAGGCATAGCTGTAACACAAAAATACGTCAGAGAGGGATTATCTTAATAACACAGCTCTATGGCACGATCTCAGAGTGAGAAGAATAGAAACCAACTCCTAAATGTCCTGTAGCCTCCTGTTTATGGGTGTGGCGCGCAACACACCGATAATCAAGACTCTACTAGACACGGTCTGTAGACATTCCGAGGACTGACTGCTCTGATACCACTCTGTCACGCCCCGAACCCCAGACCCGTGACTGGTGCCCTACTTGGGCACCCTTCTATCTAACTGACTCAAGTAAACCGCGGAACTAAACAACACCTTTTTTTTTCTCTTTAAAACCAATGAACATGCAAGGGCAAAGCCGACAAGGCTGCCATATAATATACATAATCAACAGACACTACATTGTACACGAGTCCAATCCCACATATGAATACAGACCTCTAAGAGTTTTACTGAACTATGACGGGATAAGGCCCCGCCGTACCCATAACTGTACAAAAGCCTGTACTAAAGGATCTATACCAAAATGATAAACTCCTGAACAGATGGAGCTATCCAAAAACTCGGAGCAGGGTCCTACACCTGCAGATCACCAAACTACGTACCTAAACATGCGGCATGAACGCAGCCCCTCGAAGGAGGTCAGTACGAAGAATGTTATGATAGACAAACTATAGTACACAATACATAAGTAGTCATATCAAGTCAGGCACGCATGCCCTCAAAGTCATTACTCAAATATAACCATGGGTCTCACGCCCATAATATCAATCATGCCCGTGGAATCCTTCCTCACTGCCGGCAGTCCATGATATAATATAACATCAATAAGCACACTGAACCTTGCAATCATGAGAGTAATGCAATCCTTTTTATCTTTTAAGTTATGTTTTTAACAATGAGACCAATTGTTCCACTTTAAGTCATAAACACACTGCACCCTTTCATTAATGAAATCACTACCGTTTCAAAACATGAAGGTCGTGCCAGTGCCAGGGTCAACCACCCTCTGTGTTATAATGCAACCTATCATAGGACTATTTCACCCGCAAGAGACTATTTCACCCCCATTGGTCATGTGGACCCGCAATGAGTCATTGGTACACGATACTCGCATCACGGATAGCTAATCAATGGCTTATATATATCCCGAGAATTTAACCCGTCCGAGTCAAATACCGACCCGCCGTGAGTGTGTACCACTCACCACCACGGGGAGCTACCTCATGATATCCTTTGAACCAAGTTGTCGGCCCTTTATGGAGGGACGCGGAGATGTGGAAATACGACACTTGCACGAATGTCTATATGAGAAACCCATATGCAAGCAAACCATTCTCGACCTTTATTTATAAAATGAATAACCATCATTTTAGCAAACCAAGACAACACCATGCCTTTCCTTTTTACATAAATCAAGACAATACCATGCCTTTACACAAACCAAGACAATTACCATGTCTTTCCTTTTTACATAAACCAAGAAAATTACCATGCCTTCTTTTTACATATACCAAGAGAAATCCTTATTTAAGCAAGCCAAAGTACTATCGAAGCACAAATAGAATAATTCTCATTTAGACAAGCCAAAGTACTATCAAGGCACAAATAGAATAATTCTCATTTAAACAAGCCAAAGTACTATCAAGGCACAAATAGAATAATTCTCATTTAAACAAGCCAAAGTACTACGTACGTCCATTCTTTTCAAAAGACTCCTTTTTATATAAAACCCCAAGATACTAACACCCGTAGTATCAAGGCATGTCTATTTTTCAAATACGTTACTACACCTTTAGAAATTCATTTCAAGGCTTTGAACTTAGTAACTTTTAATTACACAACCTAGGCAACTCATACCTATCCATCAAAATAGACAACTCTCATAACCTTCCATATAGCCGTTATAACCAACTTCTCATAAAGCCGTTATAACCCTTTATGGTTTTAGACAAATTCATTCTTTTTATAACCAAGAGACTTATACTTTTAAAACCAAATATCATATACTTTCAAATCAAATTACATAACTTTCAAAATACTTCAAGTCTCTTAACTTTAGAAATCAAGTTTCTTAACTTTAGAAATAAAGTAGCTTATACTTTTAAATCCCAAGTAACTCACACCTTTAAAACAAGTTACTTCTCTTTAAATCATGTCATTTCTCTTATTTTAAATCAATTAAGTAAATCACTCATTTGACTCCCCTAAAGTCATTATAACAACCTTTAGGTTTTGGAACTAAGGCACTAGCCAAAAGATTAGGAAATGTTACACCCCGTAATTCCAGGGCATGTTTTTAAGAACGTACGTAAGAACTCCAAAAATGTTAAGATTTGGGACTAGTAAATATTTATCGGAATTATGAAAATGTCGGAAAACGAAATATTGTGACGAATGGGAGGGCGACACGTGTCACCCCCCCCCTCCTTAGTTGGTCTTGGACGAAATAGACATGGATTAAATGATCATTTGACCAATATTAAGATGACCAAGTCTTGCTAGGGCTAGAGCTTGATAATATTGACTAAGTCAAAAGGGCCATTTGGCTAGATTTTTAAGTGAATTGGATCAAAGCCACCCAATTGTTATCATCTTGACCCTCCATGTTGTTATTTAAACATACTAGTAGCAAGACTAGTTCCCACACTTAGACAAATTTCAAGAAAACTTGAAGAACACAAAGGGGAGCTCTCGGGTTTACTGAGGGTTTCAAGGAGAAAATTTTCGTTTGTTGTACAATAATCTCCACACTTTAAACCAAGGTTCCTAAGGGTATTGTAAGTGTATCTCAATAGAAATAGCCCAGAAAAGTGTCGTTTTCGTATTAGTCGCAAGGTGAAAACCTAAGTCCCTTTCCTAGGTTTGGATTGGAAGTTAAAGGAAAGTTGTTTGTGATCTTCTAAGGGCTTCAAGTGGTGGATTGGAGTGTCAAGGAGAGGCTCTAAGTTGCTAGGGGGAGACTTCGGATCTTGAAGTTGGATTAAGGCTCGTTAAGGTAACAATCTTGTTCTCTTAAGTGTTATAAGATTACATATTGTTGTAGACTTACATTTTTACTAGCATGAGGTATATGTATTAAAAATTGATAAGTGATATGGATAGTGGCCTATAGCCAAAATGACATTGTGAGCCATTTGAAATTGAAATACAATTTGGTCGATAACTAGAATCGTCGCATGTTATCTACTTGAAGATTTTAGTTGTTATAATCGATTGCGGCTTTATAACATGTTATACTTAACAACTTGAATTGAAAAGATAGGAGGCTCGAATCAGTATGAAGGCTATGTACGTACGTTGGAATAAGTTTGGAAGTACGGGAAGAGTACGACCAGTAAGAAAGAGAGCAACCAAGTGTAAAGAAATGGAGCCTGAATCCATGAGGACCTTTCGAGGTGACTACACCCGTGAGTGTTGGGTGGTAGCTGAGCGGGTAGATAATTGCCGATAACGATACAGGCGTTGGACCCTAGCAGACCTAGCAGAGTTGTTATGACAGACTTTGAGGATATTATGGGTACGGGCTAGTTGGCCTCTTGTTATGCCAACGTGGACTACAGAAGAGAGATCGATTCGGTACTAGTTTTCCGGTAAGCCGGTTATCGAGTGGAAAGGAAGAGAAGTGGTGGTAACCAGTGAATTATCCTTCCTTCTTTGACATTGTTGATTTTAATAAGTCTGTGTGACTTGTTCATTTGAGGTAAATTAATGCAGAAAGTAAGTAATACTCGAGGTTGAAGGAGTTTATGCTAAGTGCCCTTGGATGTACTTGGAGTTGGTTTGGTGTGGCGGTCAGGGCCACGACCTTCCGGATAAGTTCAGGATAGCGCGCAAGCAAGAATAAGATAAGTACGAGTGCTGCCTACGGAAAACAGAAGATATCTTTGGTAGGTTTTGAAAATCTACACGACTTTAAGGTGGTGCGTGATGATTAGATATTTACTGGACCGCAAGAGGACCCTGTGATTAGGGTTGTGACTCCAAGGAAGGTTTATTAAGAGAGATAAGTTCTCTCCCCCATGTAAAGGATAGTTTTACGTATTATGGGGTTACGTGTACCCATGTTGTTAGACAAAGGATAGAAGACGGGTAAGGTCTTCGGTATCGTCATGCCATAGGTTACATTTTTAGATAACCGTGGGAAAAGTATTGTGTTGGGGTAATTAAGAACGACGTACGAAATGGTCGAGGAAGTGTCGTAAGGATAAAAATGCAGGTAGTACGCATATATGAAACTGCACAATTACGAATCAAGATAGAAATACTTTTGCTAATAATAAGCATAAGGTAAGGTTATGACCAGAATGATAAAAGAGAATACGACTATGGTTATGTAAGTTGCACGAGATATGATTACCCTAGACTAGTGTAAGACCATTAGTAAATAATGGGCAGTAAGAACACCTCGAGGAAAGGTGGTAGCATCGGGTTACTACTTGACGAGATCAAGGAAACCTTCCCCCCCCTAAATTGTATTTGACTAGAAGTCTTAGCCAGGAGGCAAGAAAAAGAATCAAATCTAAGTTAATGACCAAGTTTGGTTGCAACAGAGAAAAGGAAACAGGAACCATAATTGAGATTAAGGACACCCGAATATTTCGCAAGAATGAGAAAGGTTTCCAGTTATTGGAAGATAAGTTGACTCGACTACAGTTCTAACTCCTCTTGAAAGACTAGAGGGTTAGGTTATTATGATAACACGTTGGGTGTTGGGCTATGGGCTAGGTTGTGTGCTGACGCAACCCGATAAGGATAGAGCCTATGTTTTCCCGGTAGTTAGGGAAGCAGGAAAGGAAATTACGCCACTCACGATTTAGAGCTGGCGGCAGTTAAATCATGCCTTGAAGATTTGGAGGCATGACGTATATATAGACTTCATGTGGATATTTGTGCAGACCGCAAGAGCCTTCGGTATACCTTCAGACAGAGGTAGTTGAATTTGCGACAGAGACGGTGGTTAGAGTTACCCAAGGATTGTGATATCGATATCCTATACCATCTGGGGAAAGCCAAGACAGTTACATGTACTCTTAGTCGTGGATCTATGGGTAGTCTGTCAGATGGGCAGCGGATAAGCGGGGCGTGGTCGTGAGATTCATCGACTCACAGAGCCTAGGGGGTTCGATTATTTGTTTCCCAGATTAATGAAGTTTGGATCCGAGAGGTTGCCGAGTCTTCCGTCGTTGAGGAGGTAAAGAGGCGACCGTATGAGGATCCAGTTATGATACGGTATCGAGATACGGCTCTCCGAGAAGAAAAGAGCCTGTTTGAGTAACACCGGATGGGGTGCTGTGATATGAGGATAGATTGTGTGTACCCGGTGCTGCAGAACTAGTCAGCAGGTCTTAGGGGAGGCACGCAGTGCTTATTGCTCTAATTGTTCGGGGTCGACTATGTCGTGTAGTGACCTCAGATGTATGTTTTGGAAAGGTGGCCTGAAGAGGGACGTAGCAGAGTTGTTGCTAAATATCCGAATTAGTAGCAGGTCATGGTTGAACACCAGAAGCCCAGTGGGCTATTACAGGCGATTTAGACCCCGACTTAGATATGAGAGGTAATTAAAATGGATCTTGTTACAGGATGGCATCGTACTCAGAGGAAGTGCGACCCCGTGGGGGTCATGGTAAATAGGCTGACGAAACCAGCCGTGTTCTTCCGGTTAGGACCACTTGCTCGGCTGAGGTTCATGCTAGCTTTCATAGCAGGGGGATTGTGAGACTGCACGGGGTTCTTACGTTTATGATGTCAGACAGATGAGCTCGATTACAGATAACTTCTGGAGGTTTTTCAGAAGGGATTTAGGGACACATGTGAGTCTCAGTGTTGCATTACACCCTCAGACCGACGGACAGGCAGAGCGTACTATCCAGGCACTTGAGGATAGGTTGCGGGCCTGTGTTCTTGATTTCAGAAATAGCCGGGAGGGTTAATTGCCTCTTGTTGAGTTACGTACGATAACAGATACCCTTCCAGTATTTAGATGACCCTGTATGAGGCCTTGTATGTAAGAAAGTGTAGATCGCCGGTTGGTTGGTTAGACGTAGGCGAGGTTCAGTTATTTGGTCCAGATTTGATTCAGCGGGCTGTGGATAAGGCGAAGCTTATCCAGGAAAGATTATTAGTAAGCTCAGAGTCAGCAGAAGCTTTATGCAGATAACCGACGTTGACACATGGGGGTTCATGTTGACATTTTTGTATGAGCATTGTTATGTGGCCATGTGTGGCATTATTGGTATGTAGGGGTTATAAGGAGACTATGTGGCTATCTTTAAGTTTGACTCCCAAAAGAACATTCGGGGACGAATGTTTCTAAGGGGGGAAGAATGTTACACCCCGGAAATTCCAGGATATGTTTATAAGAACGTACGTAAGAACTAAAAAATGTTAAGATTTGAGACGAGTAAAAATTTATCGGAATTATGGAATTGTCGGATAACGAAATATTGCGACGAATGGGAGGGCGACACGTGTCACCCCCCTTAGTGGTCTTGGACGATAATGGCATGGATAAAATGGTCATTTGACCATAATTTAAATGACCAAGTCTTGCAAAGACAAAGAGCTTGACATTGTTGACTTGTCAAAGGGCCACTTGGCTTGATCCTTGTGAAACTCATCCAAGCCACCCATTTGTTTTAATCTTGACCCTTCCTAGTATTATTTAAGTATATTAGTAGCAAGACTTTGTCATTCTACACTTAGAAAAAAATTAAAATCTTGTTCTTGCTCTCTTAGGGAGGATCACGGCAATGGTCAATTTCCAAGAGGAAATTTTTCAATTTTTGTCCAATAATCCTCATACTTTAAACCAAGGTACCTAAGGGTATTGTAAGTGTATCTCACTAGAAAGATCCCGGAAAATGGTGTTTTCGTATTAGTCGCAAGGCGAAAACCTAAGGAGTTATTCAACTTTGAAGTTGGAACTTGAAGAGGAGTTCTTCATAAGCTTCTAAGGGTTGCTTGGAGTGGATTGGAACGTCGAAAGGAGGAGCTAAAGTTGCTAAGGATCGACTTGTAATCTTGGATCATATTTGGGCTAAATGAGGTATAATCTTCGTCTTACTTTTGTAATTGAAGATTCCGTGTTATTATAAGTTAGAAATGATCATGTGATATGTGTTATGAAGATTGATAAGTGTTATGGAAATTTGGAAGCTCAAATCCGAAAATGACATGTTAAGCCATTTGAAATTGAAATACAATTTGGTCGATAATTAGAATTGTCGCATGTTTACCTACTTGAGGATTGTAGTAGTTGTAATCAATTGTGGCTAGATAACATGTTATATTAAACCACTTGGATTGAAAAGGGATTGGAAACGAATTTGTATTGTTGTCCCTATTTTGCCGAATGGACATTATATGTTGGACTAGTTTGATATTTATTGTGGGGCGGAATTTTACACGTCTTGATTAAGCGTGTAATCCCCTATTGTTAACTACTTTGTTGAGCCTTAAATGTGGCGTGTTTGGTTATTGAATTCGTCCTTGAAAAAAGTGGCAAAGTATGTAGAAACAAAGGAAGTGCTGTCCGATTTTCCGTAGAATTTAGTGACTTTGCACTTGGAATATTCTACATTTGAAGTAAGAAGTTAATAGACGTACTATGGTCATTATAGGTTGACATACTACGTACGGCGTATTGGACTTAGCAAGTGGATTAAACCGAAGAGGTATGTGGAACTTTCTTATCTCTTGAGCATGAATAAGTTGTAAATGTATAGTACGGTAGACGTACAAGATTTTGAAAATCTAATCCATTTGATATCCTTGTCTTATTTTAAGAATGTCCAAGTTGGTTGAGTTAGGGAATTAACTCACTTGTTTAGATATTAAGGATATCTTGGTTTTCAAAAGTTAAGAGACTTTAAGTATGTTGAAAGTATTTTTGATACTTGTTTTGTTGGAAATTTAAGTCTCTTGGTTATAAATAAGAATGTAAGTTTCTAAAGTATAAAGCTAGTATAACGGCTTTATGGGAAGTTGGTTATAATAGCTTTATGAAAAGTTAAAAAGAGTGGTTTACTATAAGTAATATAAGTATGATAAATGACTTGATAATGAAAGGCAAATTGATTTAAAGGCATCAATTGCTTAAGGTTTTAAAAGAAAGAAGTCACTTGATTTAGAAGCCTGAAAATGTATTTTCTAAAAGGTATTGTGACTTGACTTAGAATGTAGTTATGACTTGATACTACGGTTATTAGTATCTTGGAAGTTTTATATGAAAATGAGTCATTTTAAAAGAATAGAAGTACGTAGTACTTTGGGTTAAATTCCCGGATTTTATAATGACATGTTAGTGCCTTAAGTAAACTAAAATGAGAGTGTACATGAATAAGACAAATAAGAAGTTAGGGGGATTTCTTCGCTGCTTATTTATTGTATGATAAGCCGGTAGTGCTTATGTTATGTATGATAAGCCGTTAGGGCTTATGTTATGTATGATGGCCGGTTGAGTTAGGGTAAGAGTATAAATGATGGGTAAACCCCCAAGACGTTATACCACCTTCTCCAGGGTAAGAATACAAATGAGGGGTAAACCCCCAAGACGTTATACCACCTGCTTCAGGGTAAGAGTATAAATGAGGGGTAAAACCCCAAGACGTTATACCACCTGTTCCGTGGATTTGCTACCCATGATGCGAGGAATACCTCATGCGAGTCGTTATGGGCTTATGCGGGTGAAATAGTCTCATGCGGGCGGGTACAGCCTATGCGAGGAATACCTTATGCGGGTCCACAGGACCCATGCGAGTGAAATAGTCCCAGGAGTAGGATTGCTTATTGATACTACGGGCGAAGGACCCTGTTTTGATCATGAGCCTCCTATTTTTATGCAGTAAAGTATATACTTGTTTACTCTCATTGTTAGTAAGGCACAGTGTACTGTTGTTTGAGTTATCATACGTGTCTCCAGCTTTATTTTAGACTTATGATTTCACTACAGTACTTTCAGTTTCACATATTTGGTACATGTTGTACTGACCTCCTTCGGGGGGCTGCGTTCATGCCGCAGGTAGAGTATACAGGTTGCTGATCCTCACTCTTAGGATCACTGTTCAGCTGTTGGGAATCTCCATTACTCCGGAGGCCTATCCCTGGTATGGTTGGTTGTTGTATATTCAGGGGTATGGCGGGGCCCTGTCCCGTCACAGTTGTTATTCTTAGAGGTCTGTAGTCACATTGTGGATTGGGTTGTAAAGAAAAAAAAAGATGTACTGTTCGATTTCTAGATTGTGTATATTTTACGGGAGGTGGCCTTATCGGCTAGCCTGTTGCTGTTTACTGTCTAAGTTTTTATGTGTGTTGTGTATGTTCCGCTGCTATTCTCTGATATATACCTGACAGGGGTGCCCAGGTAGGGCACCAGTCACGGGCCCGGGGTTGGGTCGTGACAGAAGTGCTAAGGCAATACAACCCCTTAAACCCCAAAGATCTCCACTTGAGCCGTGAGTTTAAGGTTGGAACCTTAGGCTGTTCTTCAACTTTTGGTGTTGAGACTTGAAGAGAAGGTAATTATAAGCTTATGGAGGTTACATACATGTGTTTGGAACGTGAAGAATGTTACACCCCGTATTTCCAAGGCAATGAGATGAGAACGTGCGTACGAAATTGAGATTTGAATTTTGGAAAGAAAGAAAAATTACTTTTTCTTAACTAAAATTCTCGGGAATTTGTGAAGAAAGGTTTATTAATGGGAATTTGATTCTCAAATTTGGTATATGAGACTTTTGGAATATATTAGAATTATGGATTTTTATGTTCGAATTTGGTCACGTGGGACCCTCGGGAAAATTTTACGATTTTGTGGGGCCCACAATATTTTGAGATATTTTGGCCAATTATGGATTTTTGGGAGATGAAATAATTTTGGACGAATCGGAGGGCGACACGTGTCACCCCAACTTGGTCTTGGAAGACTTGAATGTCTAGATATTTTGGAGACAAGTGGAGGTGGGTCCCACTCCACTTGTCTTGCTACACCTAAGACCATACACTTGTCTTGATCTCACACTTAGAGACATATTATATATATCAAGAAGGAGTGCAAGACTTCTACACTTAGCCATATTTCAAGAGCAAATATTTCTCTTTCTCATTGAGGCTCTCGGCCAAGGGCTAAAGTTGGGGACCAAAATTGTTCAATCTTCCATGATAAATCCTCAAACTCAAGACTAAAATAAAGCTGGAGACATGTATGATAATAAAATTACAGTACACTGTGCCTTACTAACAATGAGAGTAACCAAGTATATACTTTATTGCATAAAAATAGGAGGCTCGTGATCAAAGTAGGGTCACCCGCCCGTAGTATCATTAAGAAATCCTACTCCTGAGACTATTTCACCCGCATAGGCCGTATGGACCCGCATGAGGTAACTTCCTCGCATAGACTGTATCCACCCGCATAGGTCGTGTGGACCCGCATAAGCCCTACGGACTCGCATGAGGTATTCCTCGCATCATGGATAGCAAATCCACGGAATATGCAAATGCCACAAACCCGGGGAATGACCCCGTAATGAACAATATATATATCCCTAGCACAACCGGCTATCATACATAACATAAGCACTATCGGCTTATCATACATAACATAAGCACCACCGGCTTATCATACATAACATAAGCAAGTTAAGAAATCCCCTAACTTCTTATTAGCTTTGTTCATATACACTCTCATTTTAGTTTACTTAAGGCACTAACATGTCATTATAAAAATCCGGGAATTTAACCCCAAAGTACTACGTACTTCTATTCTTTTAAAAATGACTTTTTTCATATAAAACTTCCAAGATACTAATAATCGTAGTATAAAGTCATATCTACTTTTCAAGACAAGTCACAATACCTTTTAGAAATACATTTATAGGCTTCTAAATCAAGTGACTTCTTTCTTTTAAAACCTTAAGCAATTGATGCCTTCAAATCAATTTGCCTTTCATTATTTCAAGTCATTTATCATTATTTACATTACTAGAGTAAACCACTCTTTCACCTTTCCATAAAGCTATTATAACCAACTTCCCATAAAGCCATTATATTAACTTTATGCTTTAGACACTTCCATTCTTTTTATAACCAAGAGACTTATACTTTCAAAACCAAGTATCATATACTTTTAAAATACTTCAAGTCTCTTAGCTTTAGTAATCAAGTTTCTTAACTTTAGAATAGTTCAAGGAATCAATACCTTCCAAATCAAGTATTCTATACATTTTCAAGTCAAGAAATCTCTGTTTACCTTATTAGAATAAACCATTCTTTTTTACTTTCCATAAAGTTATTAACCAACTTTATGCTTTTGAAACCAAGGCATTTCTATCCTTTAAAAACAAGTGAGTTAATTCTCTAACTCAACCAACCTGGACATCCTTAAAATAAGTCAAGGATCTCAAATGAAACTGAATTCATTTAAATCTCGTACGTCTACCGTACTATACGTTTACAACTACTCATGCTCAAGAGATAAGAAAGTTCCACATACCTCTTCGGTTCAATCCACTTGCTAAGTCGATATGTAAATGCGTAGTATGTCAACCTATAATGACCATAATACGTCTATTAACTTCTAACTTCAAACGTAGAATATTCCAAGTGCAAAGTGTCACGACCCAACCGGGCCGCGGTGGTGCCTACTGGCACCCTTACAGTACATATCGAGATAATCGGTGAACATACATGGCCCGATAAAATAAAACAACAAGAATTTAAACAACAGGTTAGCCGATAAGGCCACCTCCCTGGACACATATACATAAACTTAAACAACCGCAGTTACATCCTTCTTGTTTTTTTTACAAACCGACCCACAAAATATGACTACAGACCTCTAATAATTATAATTGTGGTGGGACAGGGCCTCGTCATACCACTGAATGTACATAATCTACAATATCAGGGAAACCGTACTCAAAAGATAATCCTCCGGAGTGAATGGAGCTTCTTCCCAAAAACTGAACAGAGATCACCAACCTGTGTACCTAACACCTGCGGGCATGAACGCAGCCCAGAGGGTCGATAACAGTGCAGTATGGAAACGAAACAAGGTCTGATGGCAAATCATAACTGTATAAAAAAAATGACAGGGGCAAGTATAGAAATGAAATACCAGATCCTACCGTGCCATTTTAACTCCTAAAATAAATCGTATATTAACCGTTCTTTTCCTTCTTTCAATAAAAATTAACATCATATTCTTACGTACTTACTTTAAGGATTTAGTCAAGTTTATCCATATAACTTACATATCTTACATAACATAATTCGGCCCTTTATGGAGGGACCTCTTGTTTGGGAGCTTACTTTGATTATCCATACGTGATAATGTAATCCGGCCCATTTGCGGGACACGGTGTACTGATGAATCATGTGGCATAATCCGGCCCGCCTGTGGAGCTCGGTGTACTGTGGAATCATGTAGCATAATCCGGCCCTCCTGTGGAGCTCGGTGTACTGTGGAATCATGTAGCATAATTCGGCCCGCCTGTGGAATCATGTAGCATTAAACCAACCAATTACAACTATAAGCCCTTATGAGACCAAGAGGGCTTATTCTTTAACAACCAAGTACCCATTACTAACGAATGTGAGTTTACTACTTTTTCACACAATCAATACCTTTACACTTCATATCAAGTCAAGGCACAAAAGGGAAATTTAATTCCTTTAACACACGTGCGTCTACCGCACTATATATTTCACAAATAGTCATGCTGAAGAGGATAGGAAGAATCACATACCTCGCGACGATTGCCGACAATTAGCAAAAGGCTCCACAGTACTATACCCTCCAGGTAGGATACGCTACTCGTAGTACTTCAATCCTAATAAGGTCATAAAACGTCTATCAAACTCTAGCTTCGAACGTAGAATAAACTAAGTGCAAATTCCCTAAATCCTACGGCAATTTGGACAGAACTTCCTTTGTTTCTACTAACTTTGCCACCTTTTTCAAGGTCGAATTTCAATAACCAACGCCACATTTAAGGCACACAATTCAGCTAACCACAAAGGGGATTACACGCTACGGGGCGCGTAAAATTCCGCCCCACAATGATACAAAATAAACCAAAAATTTCCATGCCATTCTTGGCCAACAATGTAACCAATACTAACCCCTTTCAACTCTTTTCCAATCCAAGTTCTTAGGTCTAACATGATATTTAGCCCTAGACATCTTCAACAACTACAATCCCCCTTTACAATATGCGACGATCAAATTAGTAACCAAATTGAAGTTAAAAATCTTGAGGCTAACATGCCCATTTCAGTTTTCAACAAAACAACAAGATCCAAATCTATTCAAATATAACAGCCTCAGGCTCAATTCTAAACTACTCAAATATAACAGCCTCAGGCTCATTTCTAAACTACTATAACAAGTATAACTCATATCGAGAAGAAACTTTTACCTTTGGAGAAACCCACAAAAGCCCCTTTCTTCCACTTCTTTCTGTCAAACTCGTCTACAGTAGCTTCCACAAGTTTACCCACACTTTTCCTTCTTGCCGCGCTCCAGCTTCCTCTTAAGCTAGGTTTTCTTCAAAAACTAGAGAGAAGGAGAGGGTTTTTCCTTGGGAGGTTTTGAAATGAAATGGCCAAGTCTTCCAAGACTTGGCCTAAAATAGGACCACTTTCTGGTAAAGGATGGGAGGGACACTTGTCACCTCCCATAGGTTTTAAACAAAATATCCTGCTTTTTCGCCCTTCTGCGCAAAAATCACGCCTCGCGCTTCCAGAAAAGTTCCAGCATTCGCGTGACGCGATTCCGGCGCGGCTGAAACCCACGGACTCGGTACAACGGCGCGTGGCCCGCATTCGGGCCGCTGTACCCTGACCAGCTAACTGCTTTGCACATTGCGCACCAAACTTGAAACTTCCATAACTTTTGACTCCGGTGTCCTATCGACGAACGGTTTGTTGCGTTGGGAACTAGATTTAACGGACTACACACTAGGCTTTTTAAACACCTCGAAATTCTTAACAACTGGGGTACAACACTCCAAGGTAGACTCAAAATCCGTCCAACACATGTTTGTCAACTTATCTTATCTTCTTGAATTTACGGGGTGTAACATTCTCCCCCCCTTAGAAACATTCGTCCCGAATGTTCCTTCTAAGTCTCCAAAACGCAGACGCCGGTATAATTTTCACCACTGCACTAACAAAAGAATCAGTTATGCCACTCATGGACTTATCACCCGAAAATACTCCCCGCATACTATGTACTCCGACAAGGATCACTGTAAAATCTTTTACTCTAGTCGGCCTTACCTCTAAGGTCTCGATTGTTATAAATTCTAAAGTTCAAAATTTTCTCATCCTCAGACTTACCCTTTTCACTAATCAGGCTTCTAAATCACGTTTTTAACACAAAGTTATCCGAACATAGCACTTAACACATCACCATAACATCAACGCATACTAGTCTCTAGAGGGTTAAGAATATACTTGTAACTATTACTTCACTTCACCTTTTTGTCGTTCTACTCATGTTCCTTCCCTGCACGGCGCACAAAAGGAGGAGATGAATCAGCCACTGATCCCGAAGGCTGAACCTCCACATCCGCGCTACCTCTGATTGGACAATTTCTCGCAAAATGGCCCTGTTGGCCGCATGCAAAACAAACTCCCATTCCAGAACGACACTCCCCATTATGGAGCCTACCACAACGACCACAACGAGGTAGGGGTGGTCACATCTGACTAACGTCCCTGCTCCCCCAAAAACCTGAAACGTTGGAGCCCTGACCTGCTCCTGAATCTCCCGAATGTCCTGAAGACTGTGGTGGAGCACTCCGTACTGGCGGAGGCGCATAACTAGTCTGCTGCTGAGGCTGCCTGCCTCGAAGGTCACCAGAGGACCCTGCTGTCCTGGCCCTCTTCTGCTGATCTTGGTTAATCCGTCGACCTCTACGCTCCTCACGCCCAAGTGCATAAGCCTGCATGCGGGCAATATCCATGCCCGGCTGAAGAGCTACTCCCGTGCAACTCTCTGCTAAGTAGTCATCGAGTCCTGTGACATAACGGTGCACTCTATCCTCCATATTCGCCACGGGCGGGGACATACCGCGCCAATGAGTCAAACTACACATTGTACTCCCGGTATGCGCCTCTTTGTCTCAAAGATCAAAAATCTGCCGGCGTGTCCTCCTCATGCGCGAGGCAAGAAATGGCCAAGAAAGCCTCTGAGAACTCGCCCCAACCTGGAGGTGCATGCTCCCCGGGACTCCCACGAATCAAACGATCATTGCGGATCACGCAGCCGATGTGAACCTAAGACCACTGACTCGGCCTCCGAAGCCTTGATCACTCTCATGATCCGCAGAATCGCCGGATGAACTCCTGCGGATCATCCTCAGGCCTCGACCCGTAGAACTCAGGTGGGCTGCAACTCAGAAAATCCCGTAGTCTCAAACTATCTGACCTCGGGTGAACCATGGGTACTACTGGAACTGGAACTGCTGCATCCAGCCTATCCTCGTGTCTGGCCACAATCCTGGCTAGCAACTGGGCCATCTCCTTGTAACCCATCTCCTCTGCCCCAGGCTGTGGGACTGGAGGCTCAGGTGTCGTGGTCTCAGTAGAGACCGTTGTTGCTCTACTCGCAGCTCCCTCTGCTGCCTTGCCCTTCTGGGCTCTGGTTGCCTTGCGTGGAGGCATCACTGGTATACAAAGAATACGTCAGAGGGAGTCCAACTTATAACACAACTCTAAGGCACGATCTCAGAGTGAGAAGAATGGAAACCAATCCTAAATATCCTATAGCCTCCTGATTATAGATGTGGTGCACAACACACCGATAATCAAGACTCTCTGAATCGATGCGTCAGACACCTTCCGAGGATTAATCGCTCGATACCACTTTTGTCACGACCGATCCGGGCGTGGTCGTGCCTTACCCCGGGCACCCTAGTGATACAACATCAGAGAAAAACCAGCGGAAATAAAAACTCAAGAAAAAAAACAATGAAATAAGAAAGCAGGCTAACCCAAACGGTTACCTTGTTGTACATAAATTAAAACTTGAACAGTTACATCCCTTACAAACCTGCCCACAACAGTGCTACAAACCTCTAAGAATTTTGAAACCATAATGACGGGACAGGGCCCCGCCATGCTCCTGAATATACAAAAGTCCACTACTTGAGAACTGTACCACGTGACAAGCTTAGGAGATATGGAGCTTTCGAGAACCGAACAACGATCCTAAGAGTGCGGATCGCCAAGCTATGTACCTCAACATGCGGCATGAACGCGGCCAGAAGGAGGTCTGACAACAGTACCAAGTATGTGGCGAAAATACGTAAATGAAATCATAATAGTCTATATAAAAGCAGGAGACATGTATGATAACCAAACTATAGTTCACAATATATATTAGCGATCATGTCAAGATAGGACTCATGCGTGAAATCATCACTCAAATACAACCCGAATTTAACGCCTGATGGCCGCGTGCCGGCATCTCACCTCGGTATAAGCATGGCCTCGAACCGTCCTGGTGGGCCCATACCGTGGACCATCCTCCGTGTCGGTATGCCCAAAGGAGATAACAGATAACAATCCCTGAGGAAGCATACCCGTAGGCTACCCAACGTGTCGGTTTGTCCAACAACTAACAAGATAATACTCATTTGTGGAAGCATACGTGGGCTACCCAGCGTGTCGGTATGTCCAAACAACTACAAGAGAATACTCGCGTGGAAGCATACGTGGGCTACCCAGCGTGTCGGTATGTCCAATCAAATAACAATAATAACACCCCAGTGGGCGTACGCGAGCCTCCCGGCGTGTCGGTATGTCCATCAAGAATCGATATAGTGGAAGCATACGTGGACCATCCAAGCGTGTCGGTATGTCCATCAATCAACGGATAGCGGCCCTCGGCGAGACGCGGTAGCGTAAATACAACACTTGCACAACAAAGCTATCACAACAAGCATATGCGGTTCAACGTACTTTCATTCCTTCAAAACAAAGACCTCTTTCTACGTAAAAGCCACACGATACTAACACCCGTAGTATCGAACACATTCAGGTTTAAATCAAGCACTTTAAACACTTTTTAGCACAACGTCAAGTATACTAATCTAAATCCAATTAATGAATCCATTTCTTTATTTTCCATAAAGTCGTTATAACTAACTTCCCATAAAGCTATTATAACACTTTATGTTTTAAAACAATACAAGACAAAACCATGCCTTTCTTTTTAAAACAAAACACTTCAAATTATTAAGTCTCTTTTCTTTTAGAAATCGAGTTCCTTACCTTGGGATTTTTAAGAAGATCAAAACTTGATTACAATAATTCTTATTAAATGACCATGATCTAGGAAATGTAATACAATTTTGTCTTATCTTAGCTTCTATGCAGATGGAGGTTTCTACTGGTTTTAATATGATTAATTGTCATTACTTCTTTCCTTTATCAACGCTGCATTGGCTTGTTCGATCCTTATTCCCATTTTCGAAATTTATGTGACATTATTCTTTTTAAGAACCAAGTACTCATTTCTCACGAATGAGGTTTCACATTTTTCAACACCATTTAGGTCAATTACAAGTCAAGTCTCTTATCTTTTGAAATCAACAACCCATTATTTTACCTACAAAAAGTGGTTATAACAAACTTCCCATAAAGCCGTTATAACACTTTATGTTTTAAACCAACCAATTACAACTATAAGCCCTTATGAGACCAAGAGGGCTTATTCTTTAACAACCAAGTACCCATTACTAACGAATGAGAGTTTACTACTTTTTCACACAATCAAGACCTTTACACTTCATATCAAGTCAAGGCACAAAAGGGAAATTTAATTCCTTTAACACACGTGCGTCTACCGCACTATATATTTCACAAATAGTCATGCTGAAGAGGATAGGAAGAATCACATACCTCGCGACGATTGCCGACAATTAGCAAAAGGCTCCACAGTACTATACCCTCCAGGTAGGATACATTACTCGTAGTACTTCAATCCTAATAAGGTCATAAAACGTCTATCAAACTCTAGCTTCGAACGTAGAATAAACTAAGTGCAAAGTCCCTAAATCCTACGACAATTTGGACATAACTTCCTTTGTTTCTACTAACTTTGCCACCTTTTTCAAGGTCGAATTTCAATAACCAACGCCACATTTAAGGCACACAATTCAGCTAACCACAAAGGGGATTACACGCGCTACGGAACGCGTAAAATTCCGCCCCACAATGATACAAAATAAACCAATAATTTCCATGCCATTCTTGGCCAACAATATAACCAATACTAACCCGTTTCAACTCTTTTCCAATCCAAGTTCTTAGGTCTAACATGATATTTAGCCCTAGACATCTTCAACAACTACAATCCCCCTTTACAACATGCGACGATCAAATTAGTAACCAAATTGAAGTTAAAAATCTTGAGGCTAACATGCCCATTTCAGTTTTCAACAAAACAACAAGATCCAAATCTATTCAAATATAACAGCCTCAGGCTCAATTCTAAACTACTCAAATATAATGACCTGGGCTCATTTCTAAACTACTATAACAAGTATAACTTATATCGAGAAGGGAAACTTTTACCTTTGGAGAAACCCACAAAAGCCCCTTTCTTCCACTTCTTTCCGTCAAACTCGTCTACAGCGCTTCCCACAAGTTTACCCACACTTTTCCTTCTTGCCGCTCGCTCAGCGGTTTCTCTTAAGCTAGGTTTTCTTCAAAAACTAGAGAGAAGGAGAGGTTTTTCCTTGGGAGGGTTTTGAAATGAAATGGCCAAGTCTTCAAGACTTGGCCTAAAATAGGACCACTTTTCGGTAAAAAGGATGGGAGGACACTTGTCACCCTCATAGGTTTTAAACAAAATATCCCTGTTTTCGCCGCTACGTGCAAAAATCCGCCTCGGCGCTTGGCGCCACTTCCGAAAAAGTTCTAGCATTCCGGCGCCACGGCCCTGCATTCCGGCGCCGTGGCGCTGAAACCCCATGAACTCCCGGTACAACGGCGCGCGACCTGCGTTCGGCGCGACGCTGCACTGCCACGAGCAGCTGCTGCTTTGCACATTGCGCGCAAACTTGAAACTTCCATAACTTTTGACTCCGATGTCCTATCGACGAACGGTTTGTTGCTTTGGGAACTAGATTTAACGGAATACACACTAGGCTTTTTAAACACCTCGAAATTCTTAACAACTGGGGTACAACACTCCAAGGTAGACTCAAAATCCGTCCAACACATGTTTGTCAACTTATCTTATCTTCTTGAATTTACGGGGTGTAACAACCTTAAGGTTTTAGCCTATGATTTCCCGACAGTTAGGGAAGCATGAAAGGAAATTACTCCACTCACGATTTAGAGTTGACGACAGTAAATCATGCCTTGAAGATTTGGAGGCATGACGTTTATATAGACTTCATGTGGATATTTGTGCAGACCACAGGAGCCTCCGGTATATCTTCAGACAGATACGGTGGTTAGAGTTACCCAAGGATTGTGATATTGAGACCCTATACCATTTGGGGAAAGCCAAGACAGTTACAGATACTCTTAGTCGTGGATCTATGGGTAGTCTGTCAGATGGGCAGCCAGATAAACAGGAAGTGGTCCGTGAGATTCATCAGCTACCGAGCCGAGGGGTTCGATTATTGGTTTTCAAGGTGAATGAAGTTTGGATCCGAGAGGTTGTCGAGTCTTCCGTCGTTGAGGAGGTAAAGAGGCGACAGTATGACGATCCAGTTATGATACGGTATCGAGATACGACTCTCCGACAAGAGAAGAGCCTGGTTGAGTAGCACCGGATGGGGTGTTGTGATATGAGGATAAATTGTGTGTACCCAGTGTTGCAGGACTAGTCAGCAGGTTTTAGGGGAGGTACGCAGTTCTTATTGCTCTAATTGATCGGGGTCAACTAAGTCGTGTCGTGACCTCAGATGTATGTATGGATAAGATGACCGGAAAAGGGACATAGCGGAGTTTACTGCTTAGTGTCCGAATTAGTAGCAGGTCAAGGTTGAACACCAGAGACCCAGTGGGCTATTACAGGCGATTTAGATCCCGACTTATATATGGGAGGTGATTAATGTGGATCTGGTTACAGGGTGGCATCGTACTCAGGGGAAGTGCGACCCCCTGGGGGTCATAGTAAACATGCTGACGAAACCAACCGTGTTCTTCCGGTTATGACCACTTACTCGACTGAGGTTTATGCTAACTTATATAGCTGGGAGATTGTGAGACTGCACGGGGTCCATACTTTTATGATGTCAGACATATGAGCTCGGTTACAGATAACTTCTGGAGGTTTTTCAGAAGGGGTTAGGGACACAGGTGAGTCTCAGTGTGGCATTACACCCTCAGACCGACGGACAGGCAGAGCGTACTATCCAGGCACTTGAGGATATGTTGCGGGCCGATGTTATTGATTTCAGAGTTAGATGAAAGGATTAATTGCCTCTTGTTGAGTTACATACGATAACAGATACCCTTCCAGTATTCGGATGGCCATGTATGAGGCCTTGTATGTAAGAAAGTATAGATCGCCGGTTGATTGGTTCAACATAGGCGAGGTTCAGTTATTTGGTCCAGACTTGATTCAGCGGGCCGTGGATAAGGCGAAGCTTATCCAGAAAGATTATTAGTAAGCTTCGAGTCGTGAAGCTTTATGCGATAGCAAGCGTTGACACATGGGGTTCAGCTTGACATTTTGGTATTAGTATTATTATGTGGCCACGTGTGGCATTATTGGTATGTAGGGGTTATAAGAAGACTATGTCGCTATCTTTAAGTTTGACTCCCAAAAGAACATTCGGGGACGAATGTTTATAAGGGGGGAAGAATGTTACACCCTGGAATTTCCAGGATATGTTTATAAGAACGTACGTAAGAACTCAAAAATGTTAAGATTGGAGACTAGTGAAAATTTATCGGAATTTTGGAATTTGTCGGAAAATGAAATATTGCGACGAACGGGAGGGCGACACGTGTCACCCCCTTAGTGGTCTTGGACGAATTTGACATGGTTAGAATGGTCATTTGACCATAATTTAAATGACCAAGTCTTGCTAAGACAAAGAGCTTGTCATTGTTGACTTGTCAAAGGGCCACTTGGCTTGACCTTTAATGAATTGCATCTAAGCCAACCATTTGTGTAGATCTTGCCCCTCCATAGTATTATATATGTGTACAAGTAGCAAGACAAGGGCTCTACACTTAGAAAAAAATTCAAGAAATTGAAGAACACCTTTGAGAGGCTCTCGGCTTTAGCATCCATTAGGAGAGAATTTTTTTTGTTTGTTGTCCAATAAGCTCCATACTTTAAACCAAGGTTCCTAAGAGTATTGTAAGATTATCTCAATAGAAAGATCCCGGAAAAGTGGCATTTTTGTATTAGTCGCAAGGCGGAAACTTAAGGAGTTCTTCAACTTTGAAGTTGGAACTTGAAGATGAGTTCTTCATAAGCTTCTAAGGGTTGCTTGGAGTGGATTGGAACGTCGAAAAGAGGAGCTAAAGTTGCTAAGGATCGACTTGTAATCTTGGATCATATTTGGGCTAAATGAGGTATAATCTTCGTCTTACTTTTGTAATTGAAGATTTCATGTTATGATAAGTTAGAAATGATCATGTGATATGTGTTATGAAGATTGATAAGTGTTATGGAAGTTTAGAAGCTCAAATCCGAAAATGACATGTTGAGTCATTTGAAATTGAATTATAATTTGGTCGTTTAATAGAATCGTCGCATGTTATCTACTTGAAGATTATAGTGGTTATAATCAATTGAGGCTTTATAACATGTTATACTAAACAACTTGGATTGAAAAGGAATTGGAAAAGACATTGTATTGTTGTCCCTAATTGCCGAATGGACATTGTATTTTTGGACTAGTTTGATGTCAATTGTGGGGCGGAATTTTACACGTCTTGTAGGCGTGTAATCCCCTATTGATAACTACATTGTTGAGCCTTAAATGTGGCGTGTTTGGTTATTGAATTCGGCCTTGAAAAAGGTGGCAAAGTATGTAGAAACAAAGGAAGTGATGTCCGATTTTCCGTATAATTTAGTGACTTTGCACTTGGAATATCCTACGTTTGAAGTAAGAAGTTAATAGACGTATTATGGTCATTATAGGTTGACATACTACGTACGACACATTGGACTTGGAAAGTGGATTGAACCGAAGAGGTATGTGGAACTTTCCTATCTCTTGAGCCTGAATAGTTGTAAATATATAGTACGGTAGACGTACGAGGTTTTGACGAATTTAGTTCATTTGATATCCTTGGCTTATTTTAAGAATGTCCAAGTTGGTTGAGTTAGGGAATTAACTCACTTGTTTAAAGATAATAAGGATATCTTAGTTTCTAAAAGTTAAGAAACTTGATTACTAAAGATAAGGGACTTGAAGTATTTTAAAAGTATATGGTACTTGTTTCGTGTTAAAAGTATAAGTCCTTTGGGTATAAGGAAGAATGTATTTGTCTAAAGTATAAAGCTAGTATAATGGCTTTATGGGAAGTTGGTTATAATAGCTTTATGGAAAGTTAAAAAGAGTGGTTTACTCTAAGTAATTTAAGTATGATAAATGACTTGAAATAATGAAAGGCAAATCGATTTAAAGGCATCAATTGTCTAAGGTTTTAAGAGAAAAGAAGTCAGTTGATTTAGAAGCCTAATGATATTTCTAAAGGTATTGTGACTTATCTTGAAAAGTAATTGTGACTTGATACTACGGTTATTAGTATCTTGGAAGTTTTATATGAAAAAGAGTCATTTTTAAAAGAGTAGAAGTATGTAGTACTTTGGGTTAAATTCCCGGATTTTTATAAAGACATGTTAGTGCCTTAAGTAAACGAAAATGAGAGTGTATATGAACAAGAATAATAAGAAGTTAGGGGATTTCTTAACTTGCTTATATATTGTATGATAAGTCGGTAGTGCTTATGTTATGTATGATAGTCGGTTGAGCTAGGGTAAGAGTATAAATGCGGGGTAAACCCCCAAGACGTTATACCACCTTCTCCAGGGTAAGAGTATAAATGCGGGGTAAACCCCCAAGACGTTATACCACCTTCTGAGTATGATTGAGGGGTAAACCCCCAAGACATTATACCACTTCATGGATTTGCTACCCATGTTGGGAGGAATACCTCTTGCGGGTCCATACGACCCTTGCGTGTGAAATAGTCCCAGGAGTAGGATTGCTTAATGATATTGCGGGCGGGTTGTCCTGCTTTGATCGAGAGCCTCCTATTTTTATGCAGTAAGTATACTCTTGTTTACTCTCATTGTTAGTAAGGCACAGTGTACTGTTAATTGAGTTATCATACCTGTCTCCAGTTTTATTATAGACTTATGATTTCATTACAGTACTTTCAGTTTCACATATTTTGTACATGTTGTATTGAACTCCTTTGAAATTGCGTTCATGCCGCAGTGAAGTCTGAGTTCTTGATCCTCACTTTTAGTATCACTGATTCAGCTGTTGAGAAGCTTCATTACTCCGGAGGCTTATCCCTGGTATTGTCGGTCGTTGTACATTCAGGTGTATGGCGGGGCCCTGTCATACGATTGTTATTCTTAGAGTGCATGTCGTATCTTGTGGATTGGGTTGTAAAGAAAAAATGTCTTGTTTTATTATGTATATTTTACGGAAGGTGGCCTTATCGGCTAACATTGATTTTAATGTCTAAATATTTTTTGAGTTGTGTATGTTCATTGCTATTCTCGATGTATACTGTAGGTGCGGAGTAGGGCACCAGTCGCGGGCCCGGGGTCGGGTCGTGACACCTACGATGCTGGATGGTCCACGGGTATGCGTCCACTATGAGTGTTATCTTGTTATTTCCTTGGACATACTGACACGTTGGGTGGCCCACGGGTATGCTTCCACTATATCGTTCCTTTGGACATACTGACACGATGGATGGTCCACGGGTATGCGTCCACTAGGATTGTTCCATGGCCATGCTTACACCGATGTAAGATTCCGGGGGCATGCGGCCATGGTGCGGGTTAAATTCCCGGGTTATGTTATTAGTCCATGGACTAGCTATCCATGAAGCTTTCCGCAGTGATGAGTGGTCACGGGCTTGATTTGTACATGTAGTTACAGGCACACTTTAAATACTTGACCTGGTCATTTCTCGTGTATCTGCAGGCTCTGGTAGATATCTTAAGATACTTGCCCCGGTCATATCTCGTGAGACGGTAGGCTCTGGTAAGTTGGCTTAAGATACTTGCCCCGGTCAGTTGCGTGACGCAGGTTGGTTCTGGTAGTTGGCTTCCGTACTTGGCCCGTAAAGTTTTATGATGCAGTATTGTATATGGTAGTTGGCTCTTCTACTTGGCCCGATCGGTTTTATGACGCAGGCAGGATCTAGTGTTCAGGTACACATATGGGTGTTGTTTTACATCATGGACTGCCGGCAGTGAGGAAGGAGTTCCACGGACAGGATTGATATTGTGGGCGTGAGACCCATGATTATATGTGAGTAATGATTTTTAGGGCATGCGTCCCTAATTTGACACGACTGTTTATATATATTGTGAAATGATCTTTTAAAAAGATGAAATGTGATTTCATTCTGATTACTTTCGATTTACGTACTGTTATCTTGACCTCGCCCGAAGCTGCGTTCATGTCGCAGGTAGAAGTATACCAATTGTTGATCATCGCTCATAGGATCACGGGTCTGCATATTGGGAAGCTCCGTTTCTCCGGAGGCTTATCTTTTGGTATGGTTCCCTATCATTGTAGGTAGTTGTACATTCAGGGGTATGGCGGGGCCCTGTCCCGTCATAGTTGTTATATCAAACTCTTAGAGGTCTGTAGTTGTCACGACACGAACCCGGGCCCGTGACTGGTGCCTTACCCCGGGCACCTAAGTAGACATACATCAGAGTAATCAGCTGAACATAAAACCAGACATGAAATAATAGGAAGTGTAAAACAGTTTTTCTGCGAAAAGTTGCCTTTCGGCGTATATAAATATAAAAACTTAAATCCGAAACGATTCATCCCTTTTACAAACTACGCCACAAGCGATTACTACATACCTCTAAGAATGATAACAACAATGGCGGGACAGGGCCCCGCCATACCCCTGAATGTAAATACCTACAACGACAGGGGACTATACCACTGATAAGCCTCCGAGAAACGGAGCTTCCCAAAACGCTGAATCGTGATCCTAGAGCGAGGATCGATGGCGGTGTACCTCACTGCGGCATGAACGCAGCCCGAAGGAGGTCGAGACAACATGTACCAAGTATGTGAAATCGAAAATCGTAAATGAAATCATAGTAGTCTATATAAAGCGAGACATGTATGATAACCAAACTACGATTCCTGATAAATAAGCGGACATGTCAAGTCGTGGACTCGTGCCTCAAAGTCATCACTCAAATACAACTATGGGTCTCTCGCCCACATCAATCATGCCTGGAATACCTTATCATTCGGCGTGATCTATGATATAAAAGCACCACATGAACACGTGTCCCACGTGTCATAATAAAACCGTCGGGGTAAATGCGAAGGCATAGCGACTACTAAAACCCACGATACCAACAAGGTCATAAAGCGTATCATGAGATCTGTCTAGCCACATGATCGGCCGCCACTCGCCGCGATGTATCTAATGCGCGTCTAGTCTGGAACTTCCGCGACTCGCGCATAGGCCACTCCGATGGCCGCATGAGGTATTCCCGCATCGGGTAGCTACTCCCGGCAACGTCCCGGACTCGCGATCGCGTGGCCACATAGACCGCATGAGGTATAACCCATACGCTAACACGGTACTCTCGTAGCTCGCATAGGTCACCTGGACCGCATGAGGTATTCTCGATTCATAGGTCACCGCAGACCGCTGAGTCTACCGCGACGGAGGCGACAACCGGAATCATGTCAAGAGGTGAGTGATGTAATACTAACATAATAGCTTATCGTTAAACAACATAAGCACAACAAGGGAAACCCTTTTACACAAACATCACAAGATACTAACACACGTAGCATCCTAACATGTTTACTTATCAAATCAACAAGAAAGTATTACAAGGCTATCACAAACCAACACAATCAAGTTATTCTCACAAGGTACTCTCTACTTTATGTTAGCAAGTTCGGGTTTTTATCCCCAAGTACTTCATACAATAACTCTTTTTAAAAGATCTGTTTCTTTCACAAAAGTCACACAATACCCGTAGTATAAAAATAGAGTGACTATATTTTTAAGTAAACCAAAACACTTCCCTTTGTAAAATCAAGTAACAACATTATTTTCCAAACGTTCAAGTTTGCCTAATTTCAAATTGTCACGACCCGAACCAGGGCCCGTGACTGGTGCCTTACCCCGGGCACCCTAGTGATACAACATCAGAGAAAATCAGCGGAAATAAAAACTAAAACATGAGACAAGTCATAAAGCATAAACCAGGCTAACCAAAACGGTCACCTTCCTGAATATATACATATATATATCAACCTGAACAGTTAAATCCTTTTACAAACCACACTTGTGATCTACAGACCTCTAAGAATGTAACCATAACTATGACGGGACAGGGCCCCGCCATACCCCTGAATGTACAAGTAACTACACTGACAGGGGACTATACCAAAGATAAGCCTCCGAAGAAACGGAGCTTCCCAAAAAGCTGAACTGTGCTCCTAAGAGCGCGGATCCAATCGATGTACCTCTACTGCGGCATGAACGCACTCCGAAGAGTCGAGATAACAGTACCAAGTATGTGAAGCGTAAAATCGTAAATGAAATCATAATAGTCTATATAAAGCAGGAGACATGTATGATAACCAAACTACAGTCCATAATATATAAACAGTCATGTCAAGTCAGGGACTCACGCCCTCAAAGTCGTTTACTCAAGTATAACAATGGGTCTACGCCCACAACATCAATCATGCGTGGAATACCTTCGCCACCGCCGCGATCTATGATATAATCACACGAAAGTACACATGAACACTAGGTCCCACGCGTGTCATAACAACCGTACTAATAATATTATACAACCAAACCACGAAGGCGACACGGCGGCAATCTGGCCGACTATCGGATACCAAGGCGGTGTCGTCGCATGGCAAGTACGAGGGCTAACTACGGTACCAAGGCGAATCAGCCACGAGGCGGGCGAAATCTGGCGACCACGGATACCAAGGCCGATTAGTAAACCTCATGGAGAGCTAGTCCATGGAACAACAATCCTAATGGAACCATACCCGTGCGCCACGCATCGTGTCAGTATGTCCAAAAGGAAACAACAAGACAACAATCAAAATGGAAGCATACTCGTGGGCCACCCATCGTGTCAGTATGTCCATCCATCAAGAATAACATGACCGGCCCTCCATCGAGAGACGCGGTAACATAAGAATACAACACTTGCACAATAAGGCTATCACACGCAGACATAGACACTTTACACACAACTCAAGGTACTTTCATTTTATGCCAAAGTCCAGGTTTTAACCCCAAAGTACTACGTACGTTAAATTCTTTTTAGAAGATCCATTTCTTTCACAAAAGTCACCCGATACCCGTAGTATCAAAATAAGGTGACTAACATTTTAATTAAAACAACTTCCAGACTTTCCTTTTTAAAACATATTAAGACAATAAAATGCCTTCCTTTTAGACCAAAACGCTTCTCCTTTTACAGTCAAGTTACCATTTTAAAACCAATGATAAAACCATTCCTTTGTTTTCATAAAGTCGTTATAACTAACTTCCCATAAAGCTGTTATAACACTTTATGTTCTAAACCAAAAACTCTTCAATTCCACAAGTCTCTTTTCTTTTAAAACAACAACAAGTATTCTTTTAAAACCCAATAATGTACTCTTTTCAAAACAAGTAACCTATACTTAAAATCAAGTTACTTCTCTTTTTCCGAAAACAAGTCGTTATAAGTCAAGTCTCTTATCTTTCAAGATCAAGTCTCTTAACTTCTACAATCAATAAACCATTATTTTACCTACATAAAGTCGTTATAACTAACTTCCCATAAAGCTATTATAACACCCTATGTATTAAACCAACCAAATCACTTAGCACATGTACGTCTACCGTACTACATAGTTCACAACAATCATGCTAGAAAAGATAGGAAGAGGTTCACATACCTCGCGACGATTATCGACAATAAGCAAAACGCTCCACGATCAGTAACCTGCTAGCCTTTTCCACTTTCTTGAGTAGAATACGCTACTCAAATCGCAACCTATAATGGCCACAAAACGCCTATCAACTCCTAGATCTCTTTGTAGAGTATTCTAAATACAAGATTCCATATTCTACGAAAATTCGCAAGACCCCCGCTATCACATAAATCTCCTCCTATCCGGGCCGCTACTGTGCCAACAACTCGAGGGGATTACACGCCTAACCGGACGTGTTCAATTCGCTTCACAATAATACTACACAAGTCTCTGTAAGTACAGTCCAATGTAAATACAATCCTTTATAATCATCCTTCCAATATAATATACTCAAGTATAACTACTACAACATGTAAAATCCAATTACAATAGGGGGACATAGATCATTACCTCGATAAGCCCAAAATTATCCAAGTTTATAAGTCGATCCAGAGCAACGTTTAGCTCCAATTCATGACGCTCCAACCCGCTCCAAGCGACCCTTAGAAGTTTCTAAACAACTTCTCTAAAAACTTCCACCAAGCTAGGAAGATTTTTCTAGGGTTTCGTTTTGCGACTATTGGAATAAAGTAGCATTTCCGGGCTCCTAGTATTAAAATAACTTTGGAATACTACTAGGGATACTAGGCCAATGTATTTGGGATTATACAATAATACTCCAAGTATTTTCTTACACAAGAGGGGAGGGGGACGAAACATAGCCTAAAGGGAGGGAAATATTTTGCCTTGGAGGCTTTAAGTGTGAGATGATTTAAGTCTTCAACTTAAGGGGTATATATAGAAGGATCAAGGGCCATGATCTAAGCAAGTGGGTGGTCAAGATTGGGCCATGTGTGTGTGGGTCCCACCACACCACATGGCCAACGAATTGGGTGCCAAGTGTTAGGGCCATTTTCGGCCAAGTGAGTAGGTGACAAGTGGCTAGCCACTTGTCACACCATTTCGGCCCACATGGCCACACAAGGGGGGTGACACGTGTCGCCCCCTTACTCGTCCACAATATTTCGTCCTCCGAAAATATCCAAAATACCGAAAATCTCAAAACAAAGCGGGCCCCACAAAACCGTAAATTTCTCATGTGGGCCCCACGTAACCATTTCTGAAAATAAACTGCCAAAATTCTAATAAAATCCAAGAAGTCCAAATACCAAATGGGAATCAATTCCCACTAACGAACCTTTTTCTTCACAAAACCGGAAACTTTTAAAGTCGAAAATTCACATCTTTCTTTCATTCCAACATTTACGTCAGAAAATGCGTATGTCCTCACATACATACCACAGAACTCTGAGGTGTAACATTCTTCCTTAGAAACATTCGTCCGAATGTTCCTTCTAAGTCTCTAAACATACATGCGCGGTGTAGTCTCCACTACTACACTTACAAAATCGATCACGCCACCAATGGCGAGAATATAACATGCGCAAAACTCAAATCCAAGCCAACGAGGAATCTCCTCTAACGTGTATAACAACACTAACTCTCACTCCTGGTCCAAAGGATACTCTTCCGAAACCTAGTAACATGGAGTACCGAACGTATCGCCTCCTAAGTCGGACGACAGTGCTATCTTATAGGCAACCCGGCCTATTGTACAACCAATGCTGAAAGGCCCAAAAGTACTTCGGGCTAAGTTGCCCCTGCTTTCCAAAACTCGTCACACCGCTCGGGGTGGTACCTTCAAGAAGACCCACGTCGGCACGAACTCCAAGTGTTGATGCTGATTATCCGCACGGCTTCTGCTGACTCCGAGCTGCTAACAACCTCATCTGGATAAGCTTCACCCTATCCACATTCTGCTGAAACAAGCATGTACCCACTATCTGAACCTTGCCAACATCGAACCAATCGATCGGCAACCAACACTTCCGCCTATACAAGCCTTCATAAGGCGATATCCGAATACTGAATTGGTAGCTATTATAATAATACACACTCAACAAGAGGCACATAATCCTTACTGCTACCCCTGAAATCACAACACCGGCCCGAGGGTAAATGCAATACTGAGACTCACTCGAGTTCCTATCCCTGCCTGGTAAAACCTCCAGACACAAAAGAAATAGCCGAAAACTGGGCTCCACTGCCTGCCATAGAAAGTAGGAACCCCGTGCAGCCTTACAACCCTCCTGATACATAACATCTCGCATAACCCTCCGCCGAGTAAACAATCCTGACTGAAAGACAAGATAGGCTGACCTCATCAGCCTGACTACTGGTCGAACACATCCTCGAACTCGTACGATGGTTACCTAAACTTGGTCCTAGCACCCTCGTGATCCTACCACCTGGCGGGACCACCACAACCGACCCGTCCCATTCGGCTGCGGGTTGACCGCGATCATGCCTCAACCCGACCATTATCGCGCCAAACTCTTGTTCCCCGATCCGGAACAATCTTACTAACACAAGTCATGAAAGCTACCACTTCCATCTCACACTACCCATGGAATTATCCCACAATACATATCACGCATACCAAGTACTTCGACAAAGACCAACCGTAAAATCATCCACTCAGCGGCCGTGCGTCCAAGGTCCTAGCGTTATAAATTCTAAGGCTCACAATCGTCTCGTCTCGGACTTACCCTTTCTCAACTACCCATGTTTTCTAATTCACACTTAACACAATGCTACCCGCATAGCACTTAACACGATCCACCATAACAACATAACCAAGTCTTTGGGCTAAAGGTATCTCTGCAACTCTCGCCTTACTTTCTCTTTGTCGCCTAATCATAATCCTCGCCTGTAGGCGCCTAGTTATACAAGGCGATGATCCACCCACCGATCCGAAGGCTGAATCTCTACATCTGCTACCTGCAGTCGGACAAACTCACCAAATGGCCTGTTGGCGCAAGCGTACAAGTTGTCGAGCGATGCGACACTCCCATAATGGAGTCTATTACAATGGCGCAACGAGGTAGGGGTGACCTCATCGACTAACACCCCTTCCCGAACAATCGAACCCGGCGATCGGCCGGTGAGTCATCCTCTTGTATCCTCCTACTTGGACATTCTCCCATCATGGCCCCGACGGCCACGGTATAACAATCTCCCAAACTAGCACGACACCCGAGGATCATCCTCGACTTTCTATCCATAGAACTCGCGAATATGACTCAAGAAATCCGAAGTCTCGGACTCATCGGATCTAGGGTGAACCATCGGTATCGCTTGGAACCACCGGCTTCCGTCCGTCCTCATTCCCAGCCACCAGCCTAGCTAGTAACTGGGCCATTTCCTTGAACTCATATCCTCGGCTCCTGGACGTGGTATTGGAGGCTCAGGTATCGTGGCCTCAGTAGAAACTGTTGCCGCTCTAAACTCTGCTGGGGCTAGCGGCATCATAAAACTTATCGTCTGAAGTACTATCTCAGGTAACGACCAGGCCTAAGCCCTCGTACCCCTCTGTGTTCTACTCGCAGCTCCCTTTGCTGCCTTGCCCATCTGGGCCCTGGTTGCCTTGCGCGGAGGCATAACTGGTACATAAGAATACGCCAGAGGGAGTCCAACTTATAACACAGCTCTAAGGCACGATCTCAGAGTGAGAAGAATGGAAACCAATCCTAAATATCCTGCAGCCTCCTGATTAAAGGTGTGGTGCACAACACACCGATAATCAAGACTCTACTAGATACGGTCTGTAGACACTTTCCGAGGATTAACTGCTCTGATACCACTTTTGTCACGACCGAACGGGGGCGTGATCGTGCCTACCGGGCACCCTAGTGATACAACATCGAAAAAGCGGAAATAAAAACTAAAACATGAGACAAGTCATAAAGCATAAACCAGGCTAACTAAAGCGGTCACCTTCCCGAATATATACATATATATATCAACACGAGCAGTTAAATCCTTTTACAAACCACGCCTTACAAGATTACTCTGGACCTCTAAGAATGTAACCATAACTATGACGGACAGGGCCCGCCATACCACGAATGTACAAGTAACTACACCGATATGGGACTATACCAAAGATAAGCCTCAAGAAACGGAGCTTCCCAAAAGCTGACGTGCTCCTAGGCGCGGATCCACAATCGATGTATCTCTACTGCGGCATGGACGCGGCCACGAGGTCGATCTAACAGTACCAGTATGTGAAGCGTAAAATCGTAAATGAAATCATAATAGTCTATATAAAGCAGGAGACATGTATGATAACCAAACTACAGTCCATAATATATAAACAATCATGTCAAGTCAGGGACTCACGCCCTCAAAGTCGTTTACTCAAGTATAACAATGGGTCTCGCCCACAACATCAATCATGCGTGGAATACCTTCGCCGCCGGCGTGATCTATGATATAATCACACCAAAGTACACATGAACACTAGGTCCCACGTGTCATAACAACCGCACTAACAATATTATACAACCAAACCACGAAGGCGACACGGGCAAGTCTGAAGCCGACTACGGATACCAAGGCGTGTCACGTGGTGGCCGGGGCAATACGAGGGCTAACTACCAGTACCGAGGCGTGTCACGAGACCGTCACTCTGTTGAGCGGGGCAAGTGCGAGGGCTAACTACCGGTACGAGGCCGAATCACCACGAGGCGGGGCAATCTGGCCGACCACCAGATACCAAGGCCAATCAGTAAACCTCATGGAGAGCTAGTCCATGGAACAACAATCCTAATGGAACCATACCCGTGCTCCACGCATCGTGTCAGTATGTCCAAAAGGAAACAACAAGACAACAATCAAAATGGAAGCATACTCGTGGGCCACCCATCGTGTCAGTATGTCCATCCATCAAGAATAACATGACCGGCCCTCCATCGAGAGACGCGGTAACATAAGAATACAACACTTGCACAATAAGGCTATCACACACAGACATAGGCACTTTACACACAACTCAAGGTACTTTCATTTTATGCCAAAGTCCAGGTTTTAACCCCAAAGTACTACGTACGTTAAATTCTTTTTAGAAGATCCATTTCTTTTACAAAAGTCACCCGATACCCGTAGTATCAAAATAAGGTGACTAACATTTTAATTAAAACAACTTCCAGACTTTCCTTTTTAAAACATATTAAGACAATAACATGTCTTCCTTTTAGACCAAAACGCTTATCCTTTTACAGTCAAGTTACCATTTTAAAACCAATGATAAAACCATTCCTTTGTTTTCATAAAGTCGTTATAACTAACTTCCCATAAAGCTGTTATAACACTTTATGTTCTAAACCAAAAACTCTTCAATTCCACAAGTCTCTTTTCTTTTAAAACAACAACAAGTATTCTTTTAAAACCCAATAATGTACTCTTTTCAAAACAAGTAACCTATACTTAAAATCAAGTTACTTCTCTTTTTCCGAAAACAAGTCGTTATAAGTCAAGTCTCTTATCTTTCAAGATCAAGTCTCTTAACTTCTACAATCAATAAACCATTCTTTTACCTACATAAAGTCGTTATAACTAACTTCCCATAAAGCTATTATAACACCCTATGTATTAAACCAACCAAATCACTTATACGTATGCGTCTACCGTACTACATAGTTCACAACAATCATGCTAGAAAAGATAGGAAAAGGTTCACATACCTCGCGACGATTATCGACAATAAGCAAAACGCTCCACAGTACTGTAACCCTGCTAGCCTTTTCCACTATTCAAGTAGAATACGCTACTCGAAGTACTGCAACCTATAAAGGCCACAAAACGCCTATCAATTCCTAGATCTCTTCGTAGAGTATTCTAAATACAAGATTCCGTATTCTATAGAAAATTTGGCAGCACCTCCCCCCCGCTATCACATAAATCTCCTCCCCTATCCAGGCCCGCTACCAGGCCAACAACTCCCAGGGGATTACACGTCTAACCGGACGTGTTCAATTCTGCTTCACAATAATACTACACAAGTCTCGTAAGTACAAATCCAATGTAAATACAGTTCAATCCTTTATAATCATCCTTCCAATATAATATACTCAAGTATAACTACTACAACATGTAAAATCCAATTACAATAGGGGGACATAGATCATTACCTCAATAAGCCCAAAATTATCCAAGTTTATAAGTCGATCCAGAGCAACGTTTAGCTCCAATTCCTTACGCTTCAACCCTCTCAGCGACCATAGAAGTTTCTAAACAACTTCAAAAACTTCCACCAAGCTAGGAAGATTTTTCTAGGGTTTCGTTTTGCGACTATTGGAATAAAGTAGCATTTCCGGGCTCCTAGTATTAAAATAACTTTGGAATACTACTAGGGATACTAGGCCAATGTATTTGGGATTATACAATAATACTCAAGTATTTTCTTACACAAGAGGAGGGGACGAAACATAGCCTAAAGGGAGGGAAATATTTTGCCTTGGAGGCTTTAAGTGTGAGATGATTTAAGTCTTCAACTTAAGGGGTATATATAGAAGGATCAAGGGCCATGATCTAAGCAAGTGGGTGGTCATGATTGGGCCATGTGTGTGCGGGTCCCACCACACCACATGGCCAACAAATGGGTGCCAAGTGTTAGGGCCATTTCGGCCCAGTGAGTAGGTGACAAGTGGCTAGCCACTTGTCACACCATTTCGGCCACATGGCCACATGAGGGTGACACGTGTCGCCCTTACTCGCCCACAATATTTCGTCCTCCAAAAATATCCAAAATACCGAAAATCTCAAAACAAAGCGGGCCCACAAAACCAGTAAATTTCTCCTGTGGGCCCACGTAACCATTCGAAAATAAAATCCCAAAATTCTAATAAAATCCAAGAAGTCCAAATACCAAATCTGGGAATCCAATTCCCACTAACGAACCTTTTTCTTCACAAAAACCGGAAACTTTTCCGTCGAAAATTCACATCTTTCTTTCATTCCAACATTTCTGTCGTAAACTCGTACGTATGTCCTCACACACATACCCTGGAACTACGGGGTGTAACATTCTTCCCCCCTTAGAAACATTCGTCCCAAAAAATATCCAAAATAACTTATACTTTAATTCTTATACTTCAACAGTATGCAAACTCTAATTACAATAGGGGGGGACAAGATATTTACCTCGATAAGCCCAAAATTATCCAAGTTTAAATGTCGATCCTGAGCAACGTTTAGCTCCTACTCTGGGCGCTCCAACCCGCTCCAAACAACCCTTAGAAGTTCTACGCAACTTCTACTTAATACTTCAACCGGCTATGAAGATTTTCCTTAGGGTTTCTGTTTGAGACTAAAAGGACATAAGGTAGTATTTCCGGGCTCTACGTATAGAGGTAACTTTGGAATATTACAAGGTATAAGGCTAAGGTATTTTGGTATAGTAACGATACTTGGAGAGTATTTTCTACCAAGAGGGGGGGTCTTTTACGAGAACCACTAGGCAAAGGGGGGGTGTCTCGGCCACACCACTAGGAGGGGGGGTGTACCCCTCGGCCAAGGGCCTTCTCAAAGGGGGAGGGGGGAGAGGCTTGGACGAAACCATCGAGCGGGTCGGAGAGGGAGTTCCAGACTTAGAGATTTGTGGAGTGGATGAAGAAGTCTTCAATGGGGGGGGGGGGTATGGATAGGGAAACCAATGGCCATGATCAAGCCAAGTGGGGGGCAAGTGGAGGGCCAAGATTTGCCCAAGTGCCCCCTATCCCTACTCCACAATTCCCTCACAAACATTGACCCATGATTTAGGCACAAAATAAGGCACAAAATCGTGCACCAATCGGCCAAGAATCCGCCAATCTTGAGGGTGACAAGTGTCGCCCTCTCGTTGGTCCAAAATATTTCGTCTCTCGGAAAAATCCGCAAAAATTATAAATGACATAGCCGTAATTTTCCCTTCGCAAGTTTTGTAAAACGTTTCGTCGAAAAACGATTCTTTTCGGTAGTTGTGAACAAAATTTTCGGTCCTTGCCTAACTTAAGGCTTAAACTTATATACGTACGCCCTCACGTACATACTCTGGAAATACGGGGTATAACATTCTCCCCTCCTTAGAAACATTCGTCCCGAATGTTCCTTCTAAGTCTCAAAACACACATGCGCCCGTATAGTCTTTACTACTATACTTACGAAAACAAACATGCCGTACCTGGCCATAAAATAACACACGCGCAAATACTTAATTCAAGTCCACGAGGAATTACCTCTAACATCACAAAAACTCCCACCCAAGGGCTAAAAGATACTCCCTTCGCACCTTCACTTTACAAAAGAAATGATCACATCTATGTTCTTAACACATGCTCGCTTCTTCCTTACTGTCGTACTCTCGTACACTCGAACTCTTTCTCATAACTTATCACATTTCTGTTACTGCTTCTGTTTCCAAAATCTCTGGGTTACTACCTCCAACTTGATCATCATTAACTGGGAACACTTTGGATGGATCTCCGATACTTTTCTGCATATAACAACATGAGAGACCGGACGTACCGCCTCCTACATCGGACGGCAAAGCTAACTTATAGGCAACCTGGCCTATTCGTCACATGACCAGAAAAGGCCCAAAGTAACTCGGGCTAAGTTTCCTCTGTTTTCCAAAACTTGTCACACCCTTTTCGGGGTGGTACCTTCAGGAAGACCCACCTTCAACCTGAACTCCAAGCGTCGTCGCCGATTATCCGCACAACTTCTGTCGACTCTGAGCTGCCAACAACCTCTTTTGGATAAGCTTCACCCTATCCGCATCCTGCTGAACAAGTATGAACCAACTATCTGAACCTTGCCAACATCGAACCAGTCGACTGGCAACTTACACTTCTGCCCCTACAAGGAGTCATAAAGCGACATTCGAATACTGAAATGGTAGCTATAAAACACTCCCTAACAGGAGGCAACAATCCTCACCGCTACCCCTGAAATCCAAACACCGCCCGAGGCGAATGCGTCTGAGACTCACCTGAGTTCCTAACCCTGCCTGGTAAAACTTCCAGAAAATGAAAATAGCCGTAACCTGGGCTCCACTGCCTGACATAAGGTGAAAGCAGGCACCACGTGCAGCCTTACAACCTTCCTGATATAATCATATCGCATAACCCACTGCCGAGTACACGGTTTTGACTGAAAGACAAGATGGGCCGACCTCATCGGCCCGACTACTGGTCGAACGCATCCACGAACTCGTACGCTGGTTAACTAAACTTGGGCCTAACACCCTCGTGATCCTATCACAAAGCGGGACCACCCCAAACTGACCCCACCACCATACAAGCCGCGGGTTGACCCGCAATTGGTCTGCAACCCGACCCGCTATCGCGCCAACCACTTGCTCTCCGATCCGGAACAATCCCACAATCAAGTCACGAAGACCTAGTGGTCATCTTAGCTCAACTACCCTCTTTCATTCCACACTACTCAGGGACTTATTATACAAATATATCTCACGTGCACTATGCACTCCGATAAGGGTCAAACACATAAAAATACATCTTTTACTCGAGATGGCCTTGCCTCTAAGGTCTCTACGTATAAAACTCTAAGGCTCACACTTTTCTTATCCCCAATCTTACCCTTTTAACTAACCATGATTTCTAACCACAATTCACATAATGCTATCTGGACACAACACTTAAGAGATACTCATCCTATCACACATACAAATCTCTAGAGGGTTAAGGATATACCAGATCTACTTGCTCCTCCTGTCGTTCTAATCAATCCCGCTGGTTGGGCGCATATCTAGGAAGGTGACGAACTAGCCACGATCTGAAGGTGAGTCCTCCTACTTACATCCCTCTACTAGGAAATCCTTTCGACACATGGCCACGGCGCAGTAAAACAAGTACCAACTAAAAGATGACATTCCCGGGATGACGCCGCCTTGTGAGCGGAAGCCACGGAGCTCGACCAACTCGGCATACCCCAAACGTCACGAACCCCGCGGAGAACCACTGCGCTCTGGCGGGCGCGCATAACCAATCTGCTGCGAGAAGGTCCGCCTCGAAAGTTACCAAGGACCTGCTGCTCAGCCTCTTCGCGATCTTCGTTAACCCGTCGATCCCTCGTTTCTCGGCTGCTTTGTGCATAAGCTTTGTCGCGAGCCATGCTCATGATCGATCAAGAGCTACTCTTGCACAACCCTTTCTTAGATATTCATCAAGGCCCGCGATAAATCGATACATAAAATACTCCCTGGTTGCTAAATCCATAGCTAGAAACAGGGTCGTCTCTTTGCAATCCATACTTCCTGCTACTGGTCTTGGAACTGAAGGTTCAACTATTATGGCCGCAGTAGGAACTGCTGCCGCTGTGCTAAACTGTGTTGGGGTGGCGCTGCGTAACTCCCGAATGAAGCACCACCCGGTGATGATTGGGCTGTGCCCTCGTAACCCTCGTGCTCTGCTCGCGACTCTCTTGTTTGCCTTGCCGCCACGGCGCGGGTTGCCTTACGCGGAGGCATAACGGTAAGGGAAAGAAATACGTTAGAGGGGTCCAACTTATAACACAGATCTAAGTCACGATCTCAGAGTGAGAAGAATGGAAACCAATCCTAAATATCCTATAGCCTCATGATCATTGGTGTGGTGCACAACACACCGATAATCAAGACTCTACTAGATACGATGCAGAGACACTTTCCGAGGATTAATCGCTCCGATACCACTTTTGTCACGACCGAACCGGGCAGTGGATCGTGCCTTACCCCGGACACCTAAGTAGACATACATCAGAGTAATCAGCGGAACATAAAACCAGACATGAAATAATAGGAAGTGTAAAACAGTTTTTCTGCGAAAAGTTGCCTATCGGCGTATATATATATAAAAATTTAAATCCGAACAGTTACATACCTTTTACAAACTCTGCCCACAACAGTACTACAGACCTCTAAGAATGATAACAACAATGGCGGGTGGGGCCGCCATACCTGAATGTAAATACCTACGACGGACTATACCATCGATAAGCCTCGGAGAAACGGAGCTTCCCAAAACGCTGTGATCCTAAGAGCGAGGATCGATGATAGTGTACCTCTACTGCGGCATGAACGCAGCCCCGAAGAGTCGATCTAACAGTACCAAGTATGTGGCCCGAAAATCGTAAATGAAATCATAGTAGTAGTCTATATAAAGCGGGAGACATGTATGATAACCAAACTACGATTCCTGATAAATAGCGTACATGTCAAGTCAGGGACTCATGCCCTCAAAGTCATCACTTAAATACAACTATGGGTCTCACGCCCCCCACATCAATCATGCCCGTGGAATCCATTCCTCCCTGCCGGCAGTCTATGATATAAAAGCACCACATGAACACCAGGTCCCACGTGTCATAATAAAACCGCACGGGTAAGTGCGAAGGCATAGCCGACTACTAAAACCACAGTACCAACAAGGTCATAAAGCGTATCATGAGATCTGTCTGCACCGCCACATGATCGGCCGCCACTCGCCCGCAGTATCTAATGTGCGCGTCTAGTCTGGAACTTCCGCGACTCCGCGTAGGCCCTCCGATGGCCCGCATGAGGTATTCCCGCATCGAGGGTAGCTACTCCCGACGCGTCACGGACTCGCGATCCGCATGGCCACATAGACGCATGAGGTATAACCGCACTAACACGGAACTCTCGTAGCTCCGCATAGGTCACACTGAGACACCGAGTCTACCCGCGACGGAGGCGGCTTAACCCCCGGAACCATGTCAAGAGGTGAGTGATGTAATACTAACATAATAGCTTATCGTTAAACAACATAAGCACAACAAGGGAAACCCTTTTACACAAACATCACAAGATACTAACACACGTAACATCCTAACATGTTTACTTATCAAATCAACAAGAAAGTATTACAAGGCTATCACAAACCAACACAATCAAGTTATTCTCACAAGGTACTCTCTACTTTATGTTAGCAAGTTCGGGTTTTTATCCCCAAGTACTTCATACAATAACTCTTTTTAAAAGATCCGTTTCTTTCACAAAAGTCACACAATACCCGTAGTATAAAAATAGAGTGACTATCTTTTTAAGTAAACCAAAACACTTCCCTTTGTAAAATCAAGTAACAACATTATTTTCCAAACGTTCAAGTTTGCCTAATTTCAAATGCTCAAGTTTCTTATTTTCGAAAGGTTTCGTAGTTCATAGTCTTAATCACTTAATAATATAATTCTCTTTTAAAACCATTTGAGAAACATATGCCTTATGTGTGAGTAGGTTATTCTTGTTCATACAATCTTATTAAAGCAGCCATGATCTAGGAAATGTAATAAAGATTTTGTCTCATCTTAGCTTTTATGCGGATGGAGGTTTCTCTTGGTTTTAATAATACTTTATTAGTCAACACATTTCCCTTTATTAGCGCTGCTGTGGTTTGTTCGATACTTATTCTGATTTCCGAAATCAGTAAAACATTATTCCTTTTAAAAAAACAAGTACTCATTACTCACGAATGAGGTTTCACACTTTTTAACAAAATTCATATTAATCAATTAAGTCAAGTCTCTTATCTTTTAAGATCAAGTCTCTTAACTTCTACAATCAATAAACCATTCTTTTATCTCTCTTAAGTCGTTATACCTAACTTCCCATAAAGCTAGTATAACTCTTAAGCTTTTAAAACCAAGTATTATTCTTCTTTCAAAAAGGATTCTTAATTCTTTTGAAATACTTCAAGATTCTTATTATTCAGGCTTAAGTCAAAAGACATTGCCGTAAAACTACGTTCAGTTAACACACGTACGTATACCGTACTATATATATATTCTTTTAAAATATCATGCTCAAGAGGATAGGAAGAATCACATACCTCGCGACGATTATCGACTATTAGCAAATAGCTCCAAAGTACTGTAATCCTGCTAGCCTTTTCCACCCTTCGAGTAGAATACGCTACTCACAGTACTTCATCCTATAATGGTTATACAAGTCTATCAATGTCTAGACTACTCGGTAGAATAAATCTAGATACAAGATTCTACGGAAAATTGGGCAGCACTTCCCTACCCGTCAATCTTCACAAGTCTCATCAGTAATACATCTATGTAAGTCTGATTCAATTCTCTTCTTATATACCTTCCTTGTATATAACTTATACTTTAATTCTTATACTTCAACAGTATGCAAACTCTAATTACAATAGGGGGGGACAAGATATTTACCTCGATAAGCCCAAAATTATCCAAGTTTAAATGTCGATCCTGAGCAACGTTTAGCTCCTACTCTGGGCGCTCCAACCCGCTCCAAACAACTCTTAGAAGTTCTACGCAACTTCTACTTAATACTTCAACCGGCTATGAAGATTTTCCTTAGGGTTTCGGTTTGAGACTAAAAGGACATAAGGTAGTATTTCCGGGCTCTACGTATAGAGGTAACTTTGGAATATTACAAGGTATAAGGCTAAGGTATTTTGGTATAGTAACGATACTTGGAGAGTATTTTCTACCAAGAGGGGGGGTCTTTTACGAGAACCACTAGGCAAAGGGGGGGGGGTGTGTCTCGGCCACACCACTAGGAGGGGGGGTGTACCCCTCGGCCAAGGGCCTTCTCAAAGGGGGAGGGGGGAGAGGCTTGGACGAAACCATAGAGAGGGAGGGAGAGGGATTTCAAGACTTAGAGATTTGTGGAGTGGATGAAGAAGTCTTCAAAGGGGGGGGGGTATTTATAGGGAAACCAATGGCCATGATCAAGCCAAGTGGGGGGCAAGTGGAGGGCCAAGATTTGCCCAAGTGCCCCCTATCCCTACTCCACAATTCCCTCACAAACATTGACCCATGATTTAGGCACAAAACAAGGCACAAAATAAGGCACAAAATCGTGCACCAATCGGCCAAGAATCCGCCAATCTTGAGGGTGACAAGTGTCGCCCTCTCGTTGGTCCAAAATATTTCGTCTCTCGAAAAAATCCGCAAAAATTATAAATGACATAGCCGTAATTTTCCCTTCGCATGTTTTGTAAAACGTTTCGTCGAAAAACGATTCTTTTCGGTAGTTGTGAACAAAATTTTCGGTCCTTGCCTAACTTAAGGCTTAAACTTATATACGTACGCCCTCACATACATACTCTGGAAATACGGGGTATAACAGTAGTCCTGTTATGAGTTGGGGTTGTAATAGATTTAACTGTTCGGGTTTTGATATATATGCAGAAAGGTGACCGTTTTGGTTAGCATGTTTCTTGTATTACATTGTTTCATGTCTATGAGTTTATTTTCGTTGGTTTTTATCTGATGTATTATCACTAGGGTGCCCGGGGTAAGGCACCAGTCGCGGGCCCGAGGTCGGGTCGTGACAAAAGTGGTATCAGAGCAGTTAGTCCTCGAAAAGTGTCTACAGACCGTATCTAGTATAGTCTTGATTATCGGTGTGTTGTGCACCACACCTATAATCAGGAGGCTATAGGATATTTAGGATTGGTTTACATTCTTCTTACTCTGAGATCGTGCGATAGAGCTGTGTTATAAGTTGGACTCCCTCTGACGTATTCTTAGTACCAGTTATGCCTCCACGCAAGGCAACCAGGGCCCAGAAGGGCAAGGCAACATAGGGAGCTGCGAGTAGAACACAGAGGGTTACGAGGGCACAGGCCTAGTCATTACCTGAGGTAGTGCTTCAGACGACGAGTTCTACGACGCCGCCAGCCCCAAGAGAGTTTAGAGCAGCAACATTATCTACTGAGGCCACAATACCTGAGCCTTCAGTCCCACGGCCAGGAACAGAGGATATGGGTTACAAGGATATGGCCCAGTTACTAGCTAGGATTGTGGCGAGGCATGAGGACGGACGGGAGCCGGTGGTACCGGTGGTGCACCCCAGAACCGATAGTTTGAGACTTCGAGACTTCTTGAGTTGCAATCCACCAGAGTTCTATGGATCGAGAACTGAGGAAGATCCTCAGGAGTTTATTCGACAGTTGCAGCGGATCATGAAGGTGATCAAGGCCTCAGAGGCAGAGTCAGTGGTATTGGGTTCTCATCGGCTGCGTGATATTGCAGTCAACTGGTATGATTCATGGGAACTATCCCGGGGGGAGCATTCGCTTCCAATTGGCTGGGACGAGTTCTCGGAGGCATTTCTTAACCACTTCTTGCCTCCACAGATGAGGAGAGCCCGGGTGGATAGGTTCTTGATGTTGAGACAGAATGGGCGGACGGTTCGACAGTACAACATAGAATTTGACTCATTATCTCGGTATGCCCCCACTCTAGTGGCAGATATGGAGGATAGAGTGCACCGATATGTCACAGGACTTGATGATTATCTAGCAGAGGGTTGTACGGGAGTAGCTCTTCAGCCGAGCATGGACATTGCCCGTAAACAAGCTTATGCACAGGGGACTGAGGAACGTAGAGGTCGACGAAATGACTGAGATCAGCATAAGAGGGACAAGACAACAGGGACCTTTGGTAACTTTCGAGGCGGGCCGCCTCAGCAGCAGGCTAGTTATGCGCCTTCACCAGTACAGAGTGGTCCTCCACAGTCTTCAGGACGTCTGGGGTATTCAGGAGCAGGTCAGGGCTCCAAGGGTTCAGGTTTTCAGGGGAGTAGGGGTGTTGGCTAGATGAAGCCACCCCTACCTCGGTGTGGCCAATGTGGTAGCCCCCATGTGGGGGAGTGTCATGGTGTTCAGGGAGCTTGTTTTACCTGCGGCCAGCAGGGCCATTTTGCGAGGAATTGTCCGACCAGAGGTAGCGCAGATGTTAAGACTCATCCTTCGGGATCGGTGGTTGGTTCATCGCCTTCTATAGCTATGCGCCCAGCAGGGCAGGATTATGATTAGAGCGACAAAGGGGAAAATGAAGCAATAGTTACAGGTATATCTTTAACCCTTTTTTAGACTAGTATGCGTTGATAAGATGGTTACATATTAAGTGTTATGTATGGATAGTTTTGTGTAAATTGTGATTTAGAAAGCCTGGTTAGTAAAAAGGGTAATTTTGGGGACATGGAAATTGTGAGCCTTAGAATATTGATAACAGTTGAGACCTTAGATACAAGGTCGTCTTGAGTAAAAGATTTACGGTTGATCTTAGTTGATGTACCTAGTATACGTGGAATATATTTGTGTGATAAGTCCATGAGTTGTATGAAATGAAAGTGGGTAGTTAAGCTAAGAAGACCACTAGGCTTTCATGACTTGAATAGTGAGATTTGTTCCGGACGAGGAATGAGGATTTAGTGCGATAATGGCTCGGGTTGAGGACAAATCGCGGGTCAACCCGTAAATCGGAATGAAGTGGGGTCAGTTTGAGGTGGTCCCGCTAGGTGATAGGGTCACGAGGGTGTAAGACCCAAGTTTAGGTAACTATTGTACGAGTTCGTGGACGCGTTCGACCAGAATCGGGTCGTGAAGACCGAGAATGGCCTTAAAGGAAATTGAAGCTAGATTATGACCAAGTTTGGAGGTAGTAACTCCAAGGTTTTGAAAACTGAAGTAATGACTGAAATGTGGTACGTGCACTAGAAAGAGTTCGGGTGTACGAGAAGGGTACGACGAGTAAGAAAAGAAGCGAACATGTGATAAAAGAATGGAAGTGATTATTTTATGTGAAGTGAAGGTGCGAAGAGAGTATCCTTTAGACCATGGGTGGAATCAAATAGTGATGTTATACACGTTAGAGGTGATTCCTTGTTTGCTTGGATTTAAGTATTGCGCGTGTGTTATATTATGGCCATATATGGCATATTTGGTTTTGTAAGTGTCACGACCCGACCCCGGGCCCGCAACTGGTGCCCTACCTGGGCACCCTTATAGGTATACATCAGAGATAATCAGCGGAACATACATAAGCTTAACAAGAAATAAATAACAGGTTAGCCGATAAGGCTACCTTCCTGGATACATATAACTATGTAAAACCAAAAGCAGTTACCTCCCTTTTTTTACAAGCGACCCACAAGATATGACTACAGACCTCTAAGAGTTTTGACATAACAACTGTGATGGGACAAGGCCCCGCCATACCCCTGAATGTACATAAACCTCTCACGACCGACCAAGCCGGGCATCGGTGCCCTACACAGGCACCCTTACAGTATACATCGAGAGAATAGCGTGAACATACATAATAAAATAAACATCGATCCACAATTCTTTCTTTCCCACACCACTAGACATGACTACTGCACTACAAGAATAACAACAATGACGACGGGGCCCCGCCATACCACGAATGTACAACAACCGACAATACTGAGGATAAGCCTCCGAGTAATGGAGCTTCTCAACAATGAATCGGTGATCCTAATAGTGAGGATCAACAACTGTATACTCTACCGTGGCATGAACGGCCTCGAAGGAGGTCAAGACAACATGTACCAAATATGTGGCCCGAAAGTATTGTAATGAAATCATAAGTCTATAATAAAGCGGAGACAGTATGATAACTCAATTAACGATAATCGTGCCTTACTAACAATGAGTAATCAAGAGTATACTTTCTTGCATAAAAATACGAGGCTCATGATCAGCGGGGCCACCCGCGCAAAGATCATTAAGCAATCCTACTCCTGGGACTATTTCACCCGCAAGGGTCGTATGGACCCGCATTGTTATACCCCGTAGTTGCAGGGTATGTATGTGAGGACGTACGTACGAGAGTACGGCAGAAAATTTTGAAAAGAAAGAAAGATGTGAGTTTTCACTGGAAAAGTTTAGGTTATTTGTGAAGAAAAGGGTTCGTTAATGGGAATTGGATTCCCAGTTTGGTATTTGGACTTCATAGATTATATTAGAATTTTGAGATTTTATTTTGGAAATGGTCACGTGGGGCCACGGAGAAATTCTGATTTTGTGGAGCCCGCTTTGTTTTTGAGATTTCCGGTATTTTGGATATTTTCGGAAGACGAAATATTCTGGGCGAATCGGGGGGCGACACGTGTCACCCCCATGTGGCACCCTTGGCCGAAATATTTATTGTGCACAACACCCGATTAGAGTCGTTTTTCGACGAAACGTTTTACTAAGCTTACGAAGGGAAAATTCCGGCTATGTCATTTAGTATTTTTGCGAATTTTTCCGAGAGACGGAACGTTTTGGACCAACGAGAGGGCAACACTTGGCACCCTCTCGTTGGTGGACTTGAAGGGGCGGCTAGGGCCGAATGGATGGGCAAGTTGTGGTAGATATTTGTGTAGATATTTGTGAGGGATTTGTGGAGTAGGGTTAGGGTGCACTTGGCTTGATCTTGGCCTTACACTTGTGTAGCACTTGGCTAGATCTTGGCCATTGGTTGGCCTTTGGCTTTGCTATAAATACCCCTCCCTTGTGAAGACTTATTCATTCACCTCACTTTGTCTAAGTCTTGAAATCCTCCTCTCCCTTGTTGTTGCTCTCGCCCAACTCCTTCTCCCTTAGAAAGAGGCCCTTGGCGAGAACACCCTTCCACTAGCCTTGTTGTGCTAGCCGAGCCTTCCCCCCGCTTGGTAGAAAGTTGTCTTCCAAGTATTGTTATAATGCCCAAAATACCTTAGCCTTGTACCTTGTAGTATTCCAAAGATACCTCTATACGTAGAGCCCGGAAATACTACCTTTTGTTCCTTTGGTCTCAAACCGAAACCCTAAAGAAAATCTTCATTGTTGGTGGAAGTATTTAGGTAAAAGTTGGTTAGAACTTCTAAGGGTTGTTTGGAGCGCACGGAGTAGGAGCTAAACATTGCTAAGGATCGACATTTAACTTGGATAATTTTGGGCTTATCGAGGTAATTATCTTGTCCCTCTATTGTAATTGGAAATTACATGTTTGTTAGGATATATAGTTGAAGTATACTATATATGGAACTATACTTAGTATTCGCAATGTCTTTTGACTTAAGCTGAAGAATAAAGAACCGAATCTGTATTTACATGGGTGTATTGCGAAGAGACTTGTGTAGAATTGTACACGTCAGGTTAGGCGTGTAAACCCCTGGTTGGCTTAGTAGCCGGCCTCGATAGAGAGGAGATTTACGTTGTTGCGGGGAAGTCTTTGCTGAATTTTCTATAGAAAGATAGAAACTTGTGTTTTGGGGTTAATAGACGTTTGTGACCTTTATAGGTGAAAGTACTAAGAGTAGCGTATTCTACTCGAGGAGTGGAAAGGGCTAGCAAGGTTGTAGTACTTGGAGCATTTTGCTTATTGTCGATAAATCGTCGCGAGGTATGTGAACCTCTTCCTATCTTTTCTAGCATGATTGTTGTGAACTATGTAGTACGGTGAGCGTACATGTGCTAAGTGATTTGGTTGGTTTAAAACATAGGGTGTTATAATAGCTTTATGGGAAGTTAGTTATAACGACCTTATGTAAGTGAAAATGGTTGACTGATGTTAGAAGTTAAGAGACTTGATCTTATAAGATAAGAGACTTAACTTATTTGTTTTAATGTGGATGTTTGTGTGAAACCTCATTCGTGAGTAATGAGTACTTGGTTTTAAAGGGATAATGTTTTACTGATTTCGGGAATCAGAATGTGTATCGACAGACCACTGCAGCGTTAATAAAAGGAAAATGTATTGAATAATGATGTGTTGTATTAAAACCAGTAGAAACCTCCATCTGCATAGAAGCTAAGATGAGACAAAATGATATTACATTTTCTAGATCATGGTCATTGTAATAAGATCATTATAAACAAGAATAAACTACTCACGTATATGACATATGTTACTCAATTGTTCTAAAAAGGAATCAAGTGATTAAGTTTGGGAACTATGAAACCATTTGAAAATGAGAAGCTTGAGTAATTGAAACTAGGCAACCGGAACTTAGGAAAGAATGTTGTTACTAGATTTTGAAAAGGAATGTGGTTTTGTAAATCTAATACTACGTGTATCGGCTGACTTGTATAAAATAAATGGATATCTTATAAAATAACTTAACGATGTAGTACTTTGGGGTTAAAAACCGGACTTTGGCATAAAATGAAAGTACTTTGAGTTGTGTGAAATTTGCCTATGCTTGTTGTTGTGAAACTTGCCTATGCTTGTGATGATAGCCTTTATTGTACAAGCGTTGTGTTTCTGTGTTACCGTGTCTCTCGATAAGTCGGTTGGTAGTTGAGAACTTACTTGGGCGTCTTGGCGGTGACGGAGAAATTCCGCAGTGCGTTCTGTTGATAGTATTATTGTTGTTAACCGCTTTGGACATACCGACACGATCGTGGCGCGCGGGTATGCTTCCATTTTGGTTAAGGTCTTGTGGTTAATCGCTTTGGATATCTTGACCGCGATCGTAGCGCGCGGGTATGTTTCCATTTGATTATCGCCTTGTGATTTCCTTTTGGACATCGACACGATCGTAAGCGCGCGGGTATCGTCCATTTGAAATCTTGTTCTATTGTTTCCCTCTGGACATCTCGACACGATCGTAGCGCCGCGGGTATCGTCCATTTGGAAAGTTGTCTTATTGTTTCTTTGGACATCTCGACACGATCGTAGCGCGCGGGTATGCTTCCATCTGGATTCTTTGTCTTGTTGTTGAGGTCACATGGACATGTCTACACCCGATGCAGAATTCGGGGCATGTGGCGTGTGACATTGGTATTATTGTTGCATCATGGACATGTCTACACCGGCACGATATTCGGGGCATGCGGCCGTGATGCGAACTCGATTGATGTTGTGGGCGTGAGACCCATAGTTATATTGGAGTGATGATGTTTTATGTTGTGATCGTAGTTTGGTTATCATACATGTCTCTGCTTTATATAGACTAGTATGATTTCATTTACTGATATTATGCAGTTTCACATACTTGGTACTGTTGTCTTGACCTCTCCTTGGGGCTGCGTTCATGCCGCAGTAGAGGTACATCGGCCGTAGATCCTCGCTCATAGGATCACGATTCAGTAGATTTGAAGCTCCGTTTCTCGGAGGCTTATCTTTTAGTAGGTGTTCCACTGAGTTGTAGGTTCTTGTACATTCGGGGTATGGCGGAGCCACTGTCCGTCATAGTCATGTATATCTTAGAGTGCAGTAGTCTTGTTGTGGCGGGGTTGTAAAAGGATTAAACTGCTCGTGTTTTATGTATATCTTGAAGGCAAGCTGTTTTGGTTGGCTTTGTTTATTTATTATATCTTTTGTTAAATGACTCATGTTTTATGTTCCGCTGATTTTCTCGATGTATGTATCACTAGGGTGCGGGGTAAGGCACGATGAACGGGCCGGGCGGTCGTTACAAAAGTGGTATCGAGCGATTAATCCTCGGAAAGTGTCTACTGCACCGTGTCTAGTAGAGTCTTGATTATCGATGTGTTGTGCACCACATCTATAATCGTGAGGCTGAGACATTTAGGATTGGTTTCCATTCTTCTCATTCCGAGATCGTGCCTTAGAGTCAGTGTTGTAAGTTGTACCCTCCGACGTATCTCGTTTTTACGATTATGCCTCGCGCAAGGCAGCGAGCCCGAGAAGGGCAAAGCGGCGAGAAGTCGCTAGTGAGATCTGAGGAGTATGAGCGCGAGCCCGAGCGATTACACGAGTTGTGCTTGACGGCGGGTTTCGCGGCGCCGCCAAAGACCAGCAGATTTAGAGCGCAGCGGTGGGCGATGAGACTCTGATGCACGAGCCTCGGTCCCATAGTGCGGAGCGGGAGATGGGTCACGAGAGATGGCGATTATTGGCGAGGTTGTGGCGGATGAGAGCAAGTGGATCTGGCGATTCGGTTCGATGCACTGATGGTTCACCCCGGCGAGATAGTTTGAGGCTACGGGACTTTCGAGTTGTAGCGCGAGTTTTACGGGTCGAGGCTCGAGGATGATCCGCGAGTTCATCCGGCGATTCTGACGGATCATCACGGGTGATCAAGGCTTGAGAGACCGAGTCTGTGACCTTTGGTTCGCGTCCGGTGCGTGATACCGCGATCGATTGGTTTGATTCATGGGAGCTTTCGGGAGAGCATGCACCTCCCAGTATGGGATGAGTTTTGGGGCTTTCTCACGCACTTCTTGCCTCCGCGCGGATGAGGAGGGCACGGTAAACGATTTTATTCTCGAGACGAGAGGCGCGACCGTTGTGGAGTACAATGTCGAGTTCGATTCTTTGGCTCGATATGTCCCTGCGCTAGTTGCGAGATATGGAGGATAGGGTGCATCGCTACGCCAGGGCTAGATGATTATATGGCGAATCTTGTGCGGGTGTTTCTCTTGTAGGGCATGGACATTGCCCGCACGCAGCTCATGCACTAGGATGTGAGGCACGGAGGGTCGACGGAATGACACAGGTCGCGAGAAGAGGCCGGGGCGGCAGGGTCCTGGTGGCTTTCGAGGCGGACCGCCTCGGCGAGCTAGTTATATACCCCCACCGGTGAGTGGTCCTCCACCGTCTTGAGGCGGTCGGGGCTCGAGGTTCAGATTTTCAGAAAGCGGGGTGTTAACGGTGAAGCCACCTACCTCGTTGTGACCATTGTGGTAGACTCGTTTTGGAGAGTGTCGTGCTAGATTGGGAGTTTGTTTTGCATGCGGCCCGGCGGCCATTTGCGAGGCGTCCTACCAAGGGAGCGCGGATGTTCTGACTTCGACGCCGAGATTTGTGGCTGGTTCATCACCTTCTGTTATGCGCCTGCGGTGCCTATGATTAGAGTGGAGCGGTAGCTTCAGGTATATCCTTAACCCTCGAGAGTTTTGGTATGTTTGTTATGATGATCTCATTATTGTGTGCTATGTACGGATAGCATTGTGATATTGTGAGTTTGAAAACATGTTTAGTTGGGAGGTTACGTATGGGGGCATGGTAAGTGTGAACCTTAGACTATGTCACGACTGAGACCTTAGGGGTAAGGTCGTCTTGAGATAAAAGATTCGTTTATGTTTGACTTTTATCGAGTAGTAGTATACGTGGGATTTATTTACGTGATAAGTCCGTGGGTAGTGTGAGATGGAAGTGGTAGCTTTCATGATGTGAATTAGTAAGATTGTTAGGATCGGGAACAAGAGTTTGGCAGTTGGGGTCGGGTTGAGGACCATTTGCGGGTCAACCCGTAACCCGGTTTGGGGTGGGGTCAGTTCTGGGTGGTCCCGCCAGGTGGTAGGGTCACGAGGATGCTAGGTCCAAGTTTGTATGATCATCGTATGAGTTCGTGGACGCGTTCGACCGAAGCGGTTCGTAAAGGCGGGAATGGCCTTAAGGAAGTTTGAGGTTAGTAAGATGACCAAGTTTGGAGGTAGTGACTCGGAGATTTTCGAAGCGGAGTAATGGTGAAGTATGGTACGTCTTGGGAGAGTTCAAGCGTTCGAGAAGGGCACGACGAGTAAGGAAAGAAGAGGGCGTATGTTATTTCGTGGCGGTGTGGCGTTGGCAACTTGTTAGAGGAACTTTATCGTTATTCGACTTGAGAAGGAACATTCGGGACGAATGTTTCTAAGGAGGAGAATGTTATACCCGTAGTTGCGGGGTATGTATGTGAGGACGTGCGTCACGAGTGCAGAGAAAATTTTGAAAAGAAAGAAAGATGTGAGTTTTAGCGGAAAAGTTTCCGGTTATTTGTGAAGAAAAAGGTTCGTTAATGGGAATTGGATTCCCAGTTTGGTATTTGGACTTCATAGATTATATTAGAATTTTGAGATTTTATTTTGGAAATGGTCACGTGGGGCCACGGGAGAAATTCTGATTTTGTGGCCCGCTTTGTTTTGAGATTTCGGTATTTTGGATATTTTGGAAGACGAAATATTCAGGCGAATCGGGGCGACACGTGTCACCCCGTGGCACCCTTGGCGAAATATTTATTGTGCAACACCCGATTAAGTCGTTTTGACTAAACGTTTTACTAAGCTTACGAAGGAAAATTCGGCTATGTCATTTAGTATTTTTGCGAATTTTTCCGAGAGGCGGGCGTTTTGGACCAACGAGAGGCAACACTTGGCACCTCTCGTTGGTGGACTTGAAAAGTGGTAGGGCGAATGGATGGGCAAGTTGTGGTAGATATTTGTGTAGATATTTGTGAGGGATTTGTGGAGTAGGGTTTGGGTGCACGTGGGTTGGTCTTGGCCTTTCGGTTGTGTAGCACTTGGCTCGAGCTTGGCGCGTGGGTGGGCTTGGGCTTTGCTATAAATACCACTCCTTGTGAAGACTTATTCATTCACTCACTTTGTCTAAGTCTTGAAATCCCTCCTCTCCCTTGTTGTTGCTCTCGTCCAACTCCCTTCTCCCCAGCAGAAAGAGGCCCTGGCGAGAACACCCCTTCCCTAGCCTTGTTGTGCTAGCCGAGCTACCCCTTGGTAGAAAGTTGTCTTCCAGTATTGTTATAATGCCCAAAATACCTTAGCCTTGTACCTTGTAGTATTCCAAAGATACCTCTATCGTAGAGCAGGAAATACTACCTTTTGTTCCTTTGGTCTCAAAGAAACCACTAAGGAAATCTTCATTGTTGGTGGAAGTATTTAGGTAGAAGTTGGTTAGAACTTCTAAGGGTTGTTTGGAGCGCACGGAGTAGGAGCTAAACGTTGCTAAGGATCGACATTTAACTTGGATAATTTTGGGCTTATCGAGGTAATTATCTTGTCCCTCTATTGTAATTGGAAATTACATGTTTGTTAGGATATATAGTTGAAGTATACTATATATGGAACTATACTTAGTATTCGGCAATGTCTTTTGACTTAAGCCTGAAGAATAAAGAACTGAACTGAACTGTATTTACATAGGACTGTATTGCAGTAGACTTGTGTAGAATTGTACACGTCCGGTTAGACGTGTAAACCCCCCCCCTGGTTGGCTTGGTAGCCGGCCTCGATAGAGGAGGAGATTTACGCTGTTGCGGGGGGGGGAGGTGCTGCCGAATTTTCTATAGAAAGATAGAAACTTGTGTTTTGGGGTTAATAGACGTTTGTGACCTTTATAGGTGAAAGTACTAAGAGTAGCGTATTCTACTCGAGGAGTGGAAAGGGCTAGCAAGGTTGTAGTACTTGGAGCATTTTGCTTATTGTCGATAAATCGTCGCGAGGTATGTGAACCTCTTCCTATCTTTTCTAGCATGATTGTTGTGAACTATGTAGTACGGTAGGCGTACATGTGCTAAGTGATTTGGTTGGTTTAAAACATAGGGTGTTATAATAGCTTTATGGGAAGTTAGTTATAACGACCTTATGTAAGTGAAAATGGTTTACTGATGTTAGAAGTTAAGAGACTTGATCTTATAAGATAAGAGACTTAACTTATTTGTTTTAATGTGGATGTTTGTGTGAAACCTCATTCGTGAGTAATGAGTACTTGGTTTTAAAGGGATAATGTTTTACTGATTTCGGGAATCAGAATGTGTATCGACAGACCACTGCAGCGTTAATAAAAGGAAAATGTATTGAATAATGATGTGTTGTATTAAAACCAGTAGAAACCTCCATCTGCATAGAAGCTAAGATGAGACAAAATGATATTACATTTTCTAGATCATGGCTGCTGTAATAAGATCATTATAAACAAGAATAAACTACTCACGTATATGACATATGTTACTCAATTGTTCTAAAAAGGAATCAAGTGATTAAGTTTGGGAACTATGAAACCATTTGAAAATGAGAAGCTTGAGTAATTGAAACTAGGCAAACTGGAACTTAGGAAAAGAATGTTGTTACTTGATTTTGAAAAGGAAGGTGGGTTTGTCATTCTAATACTACGGGTATCGGGTGACTTTTATAAAAGTAATGGATCTCTTTTAAAAGAACTTAACGTATGTAGTACTTTGGGGTTAAAAACCCGGACTTTGGCATAAAATGAAAGTACTTTGAGTTGTGTGAAACTTGCCTATGCTTGTTGTTGTGAAACTTGCCTATGCTTGTGATGATAGCCTTTATTGTACAAGCGTTGTGTTTTACGTATTCCGTGTCTCGATAGAAGTCGGTTGGTAGTTGAGAACTTACTTGGGCGTCTTGGCGTGACGGAGAAATTCCGCAGATGCGTTCTGATAGTATTATTGTTGTTAACCGCTTTGGACATACCGACACGATCGTGGCGCACGAGTATGCTTCCATTTTGGTTAAGGTCTTGTGGTTAATCGCTTTGGATATATCGACACGATCGTGGCGCTGCGGGTATGTTTCCATTTTGATTATCGCCTTGTGATTTCCTTTTGGACATCTCGACACGATCGTAGCTGCGGGTATCGTCCATTTGAAATCTTGTTCTATTGTTTCCCTCTGGACATACCGACACGATCGTGGCGCGGGTATCGTCCATTTGGAAAGTTGTCTTATTGTTTCCCTTTGGACATACCGACACGATGCGTAGCGCGGGTATGCTTCCATCTGGATTCTTTGTCTTGTTGTTGAGTCACATGGACATGTCTACACCGATGCAGTCGGGGCATGTGGCCATGTGACATTGGTATTATTGTTGCATCATGGACATGTCTACACCGATGCAGTATTCCGGGGGCATGCGGCCATGATGCGAACCTGATTGATGTTGTGGGCGTGAGACCCATAGTTATATTGGAGTGATGACTGTTTTATGTTGTGAACTGTAGTTTGGTTATCATACATGTCTCCTGCTTTATATAGACTAGTATGATTTCATTTTCAGTATTGTACAGTTTCACATACTTGGTACCTGTTGTCTTGACCTCGCCGGGGCTGCGTTCATGCCGCAGGTAGAGGTACATCGGTCGTAGATCCTCGCTCATAGGATCACAGTTCAGCGCATTTGAAGCTCCGTTTCTCCGGAGGCTTATCTTTTGGTAGGTGTTCCCTGAGTTGTAGGTTCTTGTACATTCAGGGGTATGGCGGGGCCCTGTCCCGTCATAGTCATTGTATATCTTAGAGGTCTGTAGTACTGTTGTGGGCAGGGTTGTAAAAGGATTAAACTGTTCAGGTTTTATGTATATACTGAAGGCAACTGTTTTGGTTGGCCTGTTTATTTATTATATCTTTTGTTAAATGACTCATGTTTTATGTTCCGCTGATTTTCTCTGATGTATGTATCACTAGGGTGCCCGGGGTAAGGCACCAGTAACGGGCCCCGGAACGGGTCGTTACACGCATGAGGTATTCCTCGCATAGGACTGGTCCGCCCCGCATGGGACTATTTCACCCGCATAAGCCTTTCGGACCCGCATTAGGTATTCCTCGCATCATGGGTAGCAAATCCATGAAGTGGTATAATGTCTTGGGGGTTTACCCCTCAATCATACTCAGAAGGTGGTATAACGTCTTGGGGGTTTACCCATCATTTATACTTTTACCCTGGAGAAGGTGGTATAACGTCTTGGGGGTTTACCCCTCATTTATACTCTTACCCTGGAGAAGGTGGTATAACGTCTTGGGGGTTTACCCCTCATTTATACTCTTACCCTAGCTCAACCAGCCATCATACATAACATAAGCCCTACCGGCTTATCATATATATATATAAGCAAGTTAAGAAACCCCCTAACTTCTTATTAGTCTTGTTCATATACACTCTCATTTTAGTTTACTTAAGGCACTTACATGTCTTTATAAAAATCCGGGAATTTAACCCAAAGTACTACATACTTCTATTCTTTTAAAATGACTCTTTTTCATATAAAACTTCCAAGATACTAATAACCATAGTATCAAGTCATAACTACTTTTCAAGACAAGTCACAATATCTTTTAGAAATACAATTATAGGCTTCTAAATCAAGTGACTTCTTTCCTTTAAAACTTTAAGCAATTGATGCCTTTAAATCAATTTGCCTTTCATTATTTCAAGTCATTTATCATACTTAAATTACTTAGAGTAAATCACCCTCTTTAACTTCCCATAAAGCTATTATAACCAACTTCCCATAAAGCCGTTATACTAGCTTTATGCTTTAGAAACTTACATTTTTTTTTTATAACCAAGAGACCTAAACTTTCCAACAAAAACAAGTATCAAAAATACTTTCAACATACTTAAAGTCTCTTAACTTTTAAAAACCAAGATATCATTAATATTTAAACGAGTGAGTTAGTTACCTAACTCAACCAACTTGATCATTCTTAAGATAAACCAAGGATATCAAATGGACTAGATTCGTCAAAATCTCGTACGTCTACCGTACTTATACATTTACAACTTATTCATGCTCAAGAGATAAGAAAGTTCCACATACCTCTTCGGTTCAATCCACTTGCCAAGTCCAATATGCCGTACGTAGTATGTCAACCTATAATGACCATAGTATGTCTATTAACTTCTTACTTCAAACGTAGAATATTCCAAGTGCAAAGCTACTAAATTCTACGGAAAATCGGACAGCACTTCCTTTGTTTCTACATACTTTGCCACATTTTTCAAGGCCGAATTCAATAACCAAACACGCCACATTTAAGGCCCAACAATGTAGTTAACAATAGGGGATTACACGCCTACAAGACGTGTAAAATTTCGCCCCACAATTTATAACAAACTAGTCCAACATATAATGTCATTCTCGGCCAAAGGTGTAACAACATAACAATCTTTCCAATTCCTTTTTCAATTCAAGTTGTTTAGTATAACATGATATCAAGCCGCAATCGATTACAACTACTACAATCCTCAAGTAGGTAAACATGCGACGATTCTAATTAACGATCAAATTGTAATTCAATTTCAAATGACTCAACATGTCATTTTCGGATTTGAGCTTCTAAATTTCCATAACACTTATCAATCTTCATAACACATATCACATGACCATTTCTAATTTATCATAACATGGAATATTCAATTACAAAAGTAAGACGAAGATTATACCTCATTTAGCCCAAATATGATCCAAGATTACAAGTCGATCCTTAGCAACTTTAGCTCATCTTTTCGACGTTTCAATCCATTCCAAGCAACCCTTAGAATCTTATGAAGAACTCCTCTTCAAGTTCCAACTCCAAAGTTGAAGAACTCCTTAGGTTTTCGCCTTGCGACTAATACGAAAACGCCACTTTTACGGGATCTTTCTATTGAGATAACCTTACAATACTCTTAGGAACCTTGGTTTAAAGTATGGGGATTATTGGACAACAAACGAAAAAATTTCTTGTTCTTTGAACCCCAAACCCGAGAGCCCCTCATAGTGTTCTTCAAGATTTCTTTAAATATGACTAAGTGTGGGAACTAGTCTTGCTACTAGTATACATATATAACATAATGGAGGGTCAAGATTAGAACAAATGGGTGGCCTAGATGAGTTTCACAAGGATTCTAGCCAAGTGGCCTTGACTAAGTCAACAATATCAAGCTCTAGCTTTAGCAAGACTTGGTCATCTTAAATTATGGTCAAATGACCATTTTATCCATGCCATTTTCGTCCAAGACCACTAAGGGGGGTGACATGTGTTGCCCTCCCATTCGTCGCAATATTTCATTTTCCAACAATTCCATAACTCCGATAAATTTTTACTCGTCTCCAATCTTAACATTTTTGAGTTCTTACGCACGTTCTTATAAACATATCCTGGAAATTTCGGGGTGTAACATTCTTCCCCCCTTAGAAACATTCGTCCCCGAATGTTCTTTTGGGAGTCAAACTTAAAGATAGCGACATAGTCTCCTTACAACCCCTAATGCCACACGTGGCCGCATAACAATACTCATACCAAAATGTCAAGATGAACCCCATGTGTCAACGTCGGTTATCTGCATAAAGCTTCTGCTGACTCTGAGCTTACTAATAATCTTTCCCGGATAAGCTTCGCCTTATCCTCAGCCCGCTGAATCAAGTCTGGACCAAATAGCTGAACCTCGCCTACGTCGAACCAACCAACCGGCGATCTACATATTCTTACATACAAGGTCTCATACAGGGCCATCTGAATACTGGAAGGGTATCTGTTATCGTACGCAACTCAACAAGAGGCAAATAACCCTCCCAGCTATCTCTGAAATCAAGAAAATAGGCCCGCCACCTATCCCCAAGTGCCTGGATAGTACGCTCTGCCTGTCCATCGGTTTGAGGGTGTAATGCAACACTGAGACTCACCTGAGTCCCTAATCCCTTCTGAAAAACCTCCAGAAGTTATCTGCAACCCAGCTCATCTGTTTGACATCATAAACGTAGGAACCCCGTGCAGTCTCACAGTCTCCATGCTATACAAGATAGCATAATCCTCAGCCGAGTACGTGGTCCTAACCGGAAGAACACGGCTGGTTTCGCCAGCCTATTTACCATGACCCCCAGGGAGTCGCACTTCCTCCGAGGCGATGCCACCCTGTAACAAAATCCATATTAATTATCTCCCATAACTAAGTCGAGATCTAAATCGCCTGCAATAGCCCACTGGGCTTCTGGTGCTCAACCATGACCTGCTACTAACTCGAACACTAAGCAGTAAACTCCGCTATGTCCCTTTTTCCGGTCATCTTACCCATACATACATCTGAGGTCATGACACAACTTAGTCGGCCCCGAATAATTAGCGCAATAAGCACTGCGTGCCTCCCCTAAAACCTGCTGACTAGCCCTGCAGCACCGGGTACACAAAATCTATCCTCATATCACAGCACCCCATCTGGTGCTACTCAAACAGACTCTTCTCTTCTCGGAGAGCCGTATCTCAATACCGTATCATAACTGGATCCTCATACTGTCGCCTCTTTACCTCCACAACGACGGAAGACCTGGCAACCTCCCGGATCCAAACTTTATTCACCTTGGAAACCAATAATCGAACCCCGGCTCATTGGTGATGAATCTCACGGACCACGTCTGTTTATCCGCTGCCCATCCGATGAACTACCCATAGATCCACGACTAAGAGCATCCGTAACTGTCTTGGCTTTCCCCAGATGGTATAGGATATCAATATCACAATCTTTGGGTAACTCTAACCACCGTCTCTGTCGCAAATTCAACTGCCTCTGTCTGAAGATATAACGGAGGTTCTTGTGGTCTGTACAATTATCCATGTGAATTCTATATATACGTCATGCCTCCAAATCTTCAAGGCTTGATTAACTGCCGCCAACACTAAATCGTGAGTAGCGTGATTCCTTTCATGCTTCCCTAACTGTCGGGAAACATAGGCTCCAACCTTATCGTGTTGCGTCAGCACACAACCTATCCCAACACCCAACGTGTTACAATAATAACCTAACCCTCTAGTCTCTCAGGAGAGGTTAATTTTGTCACGACCCTACCTCGGGCCCGCGACTGGTGCCTTACCCCGGGCACCCTAGTGATACAACATCAGAGAAAATCAGCGGAAATAAAAACTTAAACAGGAAACAAGATACATCATAAGAAAATAGGCCAACCAAAACGGTCGCCTTCATGTATATATATATCAAACCGAACAGTTACAATCCTTTACAACCCTGCCCACAACAGTACTACAGACCTCTAAGAATGTAACCATAACTATGACGGGACAGGGCCCCGCCATACCCCTGAATGTACAAGTAACTACACTGACAGGGGACTATACCAAAGATGAGCCTCCGGAGAAACGGAGCTTCCCAACGCTGAATCTGCGATCCTATGGCGAGGATCAACAACGGTGTACCTCTACTGCGGCATGAACGGCCCGAAGGAGGTCGATCTGACAGATACCAAGTATGTGGCGAAAAATGCGTAATGAAATCCCATTTCATCATTTTATAAAACCATTTTGCGATAAGTAAACAATTATGTCAAGTAAGGGGACGCATATCCCCCGAATAATCACTCACACATAACTATGGGTCTCACGCCCATAATATCACTCATGCCCGTGGAACTCATTCCTTTCATCGCGAAGACATGATGTAAAACAACACCCGTATGTGAACACGAACACTAGATCACATCTGCGTCGTCAAACCGATCGGGCCAAGTAGAATCGCCTATACGATTCCAAAAGCTAGTCATAAAACTTCACGGGCGTAATGCGGAAGCTAATTACGAGATCAAAGCTAGCCACGCAATCGACGAGGCAAGTACCAAAGCTAACGCACTAGCCAATCGTCTCACGAGATATGACCGAGGCAAGTATCTCAAGCTATCTACCGGCCTGCGATACGAGAAATGACCAGGATAAGTATCTAAAGTGTGCCTGTAATCACATGTACAAATCAAGCCCGTGATTGTTCGTCACCGCGGCAAGCTTCATGGATTAGCGGTCCATGGACTAATAACAAAACTCTCACAATGACCGCGTGCCCGATCTTACCTCGGAAAGCATGGCCATGAAACCATCCTACTGGACGCATGCCCGTGGATCATTCATCGCGTCAGCATGTCCAAAGGAAATAACAAGATAATACTCAAGGTGGACGCATACTCGTGGGTCACAACGCGTCGATATGTCCAAAAGGAATAACCGGATAATACTCGATAGTGGGGCATACTCGTGGACCATCCAACGCGTCAGTATGTCCAAACAATCAATCAGATAGCCGGCCCTCCCCGAGAGACACGGTAGCACAGAATCAAAACACTTGCACACAAAGCTATCACAACAAGCATAGGCAAGTTCAACGTACTTTTATTTTATGTCAACAATACGGGTTTCAACCCAAAATACTACATACTTTCCTTCTTTCAAAAAGACCCCTCTTTATGTAAAAGCCACACAATACTAATACTCGTAGTATTAAAACACGTTTCCTTTTTAAACCAAATTACTACACCTTCAGAAAATCTTTACAAGCTTTTAAAATCAAGTACTCTATACTTTTTAAACCAAGTGCTTCTCTTTTAAAACAACAACAAGTGTTCTTTTAAAACCCAAACAACTTTACTCTTTTCAAAACAAGTAACCTATACTTAAATCAAGTTACTTCTCCTTTTCCGAAATCAAGTCATTTATAAGTCAAGTCTCTTATCTTTCAAGATCAAGTCTCTTAACTTTCAAAATCAAGTCGTTTATCTTTCAAAATCTAATCTTTCTTTTATCTTCATAAAGTCGTTATAACTAACTTCCCATAAAGCCATTATAACACTTTATGTTTTAAACAAAATTCATTTCACACATGTACGTCTACCGTACTATATAGTTCACAACAATCATGCTCAAGAGTATAGGAAGAATCACATACCTTTTTAGCTTAAACCACAATCCAAGTCAAGTATGCCGCGCGTAGAAGATCCACCTATAACAACCACAATACATCTATCAACTTCTAGTTCTCTTCGTAGAATATTCTAAATACAAGATTTCTTATTCTACATAAAATTCGGCAGCACCTCCCCCCCCCCCCCCCGAAACCACATAAATCTCCTCCCCTATCAAGTCCCGCTACTGTGCCAACTCTCGGGGATTACACGTCTAACGGGACGTGTTCAATTACTTCACAATAATACTACACAAGTCTCTGTAAATACGGTCGATGTAAATCTGATTCAATCCTTTATAATCCTCCTTCCAATATAATATACTCAAGTATAACTACTACAACATGTAATATCCAATTACAATAGGGGGACATAAATCATTACCTCGATAAGCCCAAAATTATCCAAGTTTATAAGTCGATCATGAGCAACGTTTAGCTCCAATTCCTTACGCTCCAACCCGCTCCAAGCGACCCTTAGAAGTTTCTAAACAACTTCTCTTAACACTTCAACCAAGCTTATGAAGATTTTCTAGGGTTTCGTTTTGCGACTATTGGAATAAAGTAGCATTTCCGGGCTCCTAGTATTAAAACAACTTTGGAATACTACTAGGGATACTAGGCCAATGTATTTGGGATTATACAATAAAACTCCAAGTATTTCTACACAAGAGGGGGAGGGAAAAACGAGAACAAGCTAAGGGAGGGAGTATTTTGCTATGGAAAATCTTTAAGTGTGGAATGAATATTACTCTTGCACTAAGGGGGTATTTATAGAAGAATCAAGGGCCAAGATCCATGTAAGTGTATGGTCAAGATTGGGCCATGTGTGTGTGGGTCCCACCACACCACATGGCCAACGAAAACAAGGGCCAAGTGGCTTGCCACTTGTAAGGCCATTTCGGCCAAGGGACAAGTGGCTAGACACTTGCCCCTCCAAATCGGCCAAAGTGCCACATGGGGGTGACACGTGTCGCCCCCCGACTCGTCCAAAATATTTCGTCTTCCGAAAATATTCAAAATACCGAAAATCGCAAAAACAAAGCGGGCCCCACAAAACCGTAAATTTCTCCCGTGGTCCCCACGTGACCATTTCCGAAAATAAAATATCAAAATTCTAATATAATCTAAGAAGTCCAAATACCAAATCTGGGAATCCAATTCCCATTAACGAACCTTTTTCTTCACAAAAACCGGAAACTTTTCCGTCGAAAAAAATCACATCTTTCTTTCTTTCCAAAATTTATGTCGTATTCTCGTACGTACATCCTCACATACATACCCTGGAACTACGGGGTATAACATTCTTCCCCCCTTAGAAACATTCGTCCCGAATGTTCCTTCTAAGTCTCCAAACATACAAGCACCGATATAGTTTCCACTGCTATACTTACAAAACCGATCATGCCACCAATGGCCAGAATATAACATGTGCGCAAAACTCAAATTCAAGCCAATGAGGAAACACCTCTAACATCACAAAAAAGCTCACACCCATGGTCTAAAGGATACTCCCTTCGCATCTTCACTTCACAAAAGAAATGATCACTTCCGTTCTCATAACACATTATTCGCTTCTCTTCTTACTCGTCGTCCCTTTCTCGTACACCTGAACTCTTTCTAGTACACATACCACACTTCAGTCACCGCTTCAATTTCCACAACCCTGGAGTTACCACCTCCAAACTTGGTCATCTTACTAGTTTCAATTCCTCTAAGGCCATTCCCGGCCTTCACGATCCGATTCTGGTCGAACGCATCCACGAACCCGTATGATGGTTACCTAAACCTGGGCCTAGCACCCTCGTGACCCTACCACCTGGCGGGACCACCTCGAACTGACCCCACCTCATTCCGGGCTGCGGGTTGACCCGCGACCTTGCCTCAACCCGACCCATTCGTCGCGCCAAACTCTTGTTCCCCGATCCGGAACAATCTCACTAGTCAAGTCACGAAAACCTAGTGGTCTTCTTAGCTAAACTACCCTCTTGTAACTCACACCACTCAGGGACTTATCACACAATTATACTCCACGTATACAATGTACTCTGACAAAGATCAAATCGTAAACAAAATCTTTTACTCCAGATGGCCTTGCATCCAAGGTCCTAACTGTTATAAATTCTAAGGCTCATAATCGTCTCGTCTCCAGACTTACCCTTTCTCAACTGCCCATGATTTCTAATTCACACTTAACACAATGCTATCCGTACATAGCACCTAACATGTACCCACCATAACAACATAAACAAGTCTCTTAAGGGCTAAAGATATCTCTGCAACTACTGCCTCACTTTCCCCTTTGTCGCTCTAACCATAATCCTGCCCTGCAGGGCGCCTAGCTATATAAGGCGATGAACCAGCCATCGATCCCGAAGGCTGAGTCTCTACATCTGTGCTACCTCTGGTCGGACAAACTCTCACCAAATGGCCCTGTTGGCCGTAAGCATACAAGTTGTCGAAGCAGTACGACACTCCCTACCATGACGCCTATCATAACGGCCACACCGAGGTGGGGGTGGCCTCTCCTGGCTAACACCCCTTCCTCTCCGAACCACTGAATCAAGACTAACGGTGAGTGAGTCCTCCTACCTGTATCCCTCCTACTAGGACATCCTCCCATCACATGGCCCTGACGGCCATAGGTATAATAATCTCCCAAACTAGCACGACACCCTGAGGATCATCCTCAGCTCTCTATCCATAGAACTCGCGAATCGCAACTCAAGAAATCCCGAAGTCTCAGACTATCGGATCTAGGGTGAACCACTGGTACTGCCGGAACCACCGGCTCCCGTCCGTCCTCATTCCCAGCCACCAGCCTAACTAGTAACTGGGCTATCTCCTTGAACTCATATCCTCGGCTCCTGGCCGTGGATCTGGAGGCTCAGGTATCGTGGCCTCCGTAGAAACTGTTGCCGCTCTAAACTCTGCTGGGACTAGCGGCGTCATAAAACTCGTCGTCTGAAGTACTATCTCAGGTAATGACCGGGCTGTGCCTCGCAACCTGCGTGTTCAACTCGTAGCTCCTCTGTGCCTTGCCCATCCGGGCCTGGTTGCCTTCGCAGAGGCATAGCGGTACAAACGAATACGTCGGAGGAGTCCAACTTAAAACACGACTCAAGGCACGATCTAGAGTGAGAAGAATGGAAACCAATCCTAAATGTCCTGCGACCTCACGATTATAGATGTGGTGCACAACACACGATAATCAAGACTCTACTAGACACGGTGTAGACACTTTCCGAGGACTAATCGCTTCGATACCACTTTTGTCACGACCGACCTCGGGCGCGGCGAGTGTCTTACCGGGCACCCTAGTGATACAACATCGAGAAAATCAGCGGAAATAAAAACTTAAACAGAAACAAGATACATCATAAGAAAATAGGCCAACCAAAGCGGCCGCTTCATGTATATATCAAACCGACGATTACAATCCTTTACAACCCGCCCACACTTGTGATTACGGACCTGCAGAATGTAACCATAACTATGACGGACGGGCCCGCCATACCACGAATGTACAAGTAACTACACGGCGGGGACTATACCAAAGATAAGCCTCCGGAGAAACGGAGCTTCCCAAACGTTGAACTGCGATCCTATGAGCGAGGATCAACAACGGTGTACCTCTACCTGCGGCATGAACGGCCCGGGGAGGTCGATAACAGTACCAAGTATGTGAAATCGAAAATCGTAATGAAATCCCATTTCATCATTTTATAAAACCATTTTGCGATAAATGCTTGATTATGTCAAGTAAGGGGACGCATATCCCCCGAATAATCACTCACACATAACTATGGGTCTCACGCCCATAATATCACTCATGCCCGTGGAACTCATTCCTCACTGCCGGCAGTACATGATGTAAAACAACACCTATATGTGAACCTGAACACTAGATCCTGCCTGCGTCATCAAACCGATCGGGCTAAGTAGAATCGCCCTATACCAGTTCCAAAAGCTAGTCATAAAACTTCACGGGCAAGGTACGGAAGCTAATTACCAGATCCAAAAGCTAGCCACGCAACTGGCCGAGGCAAATACCAAAGCTAACGTACCCTAGCCAACCGTCTCACGAGATATGACCGAGGCAAGTATCTCAAGCTATCTACCAGCAGCCTGCCGATACACGAGAAATGACCAGGAGAAGTATCTAAAGTGTGCCTGTAATCACATGTACAAATCAAGCCCGTTATTGTTTGTCACCGCGGCAAGCTTCATGGATTAGCGGTCCATGGACTAATAACAAAACTCTCACAATGACCGCATGCCCCGGCATCTTACCTCGGAAAGCATGGCCATGAAACCATCCTACTGGACGCATGCCCGTGGATCATCCATCGCGTCAGCATGTCCAAAGGAAATAACAAGATAATACTCAAGGTGGACGCATACTCGTGGGTCACCCAACGCGTCAGTATGTCCAAAAGGAATAACCAGATAATACTCAATAGTGGACGCATACTCGTGGACCATCCAACGCGTCAGTATGTCCAAACAATCAATCGGATAATGGCCCTCCCCGAGAGACACGGTAGCACAGAATCAAAACACTTGCACACAAAGCTATCACAACAAGCATAGGCAAGTTCAACGTACTTTTATTTTATGTCAACAATACGGGTTTCAACCCAAAATACTACATACTTTCCTTCTTTCAAAAAGACCCCTCTTTATGTAAAAGCCACACAATACTAATACTCGTAGTATTAAAACACGTTTCCTTTTTAAACCAAATTACTACACCTTCAGAAAATCTTTACAAGCTTTTAAAATCAAGTACTCTATACTTTTTAAACCAAGTGCTTCTCTTTTAAAACAACAACAAGTGTTCTTTTAAAACCCAAACAACTTTACTCTTTTCAAAACAAGTAACCTATACTTAAATCAAGTTACTTCTCCTTTTCCGAAATCAAGTCATTTATAAGTCAAGTCTCTTATCTTTCAAGATCAAGTCTCTTAACTTTCAAAATCAAGTCGTTTATCTTTCAAAATCAAATCTTTCTTTTATCTTCGTAAAGTCGTTATAACTAACTTCCCATAAAGCCATTATAACACTTTATGTTTTAAACAAAATTCATTTCACACGTACGCGTCTACCGTACTATATAGTTCACAACAATCATGCTCAAGAGTATAGGAAGAATCACATACCTTTTTAGCTTAAACCACAAGCCAAGTCAAGTATGCCGCGCGTAGAAGATCCACCTATAACAACCACAATACATCTATCAACTTCTAGTTCTCTTCGTAGAATATTCTAAATACAAGATTCCTTATTCTACAGAAAATTCGGCAGCACCTCCCCGAAACCACATAAATCTCTCCTATCAAGGCCCGCTACTGTGCCAACAACTCGAGGATTACACGCCTAACCTGACGTGTTCAATTCTCTTCACAATAATACTACACAAGTCTCTGTAAATACGGTCAATGTAAATACAGTTCAATCCTTTATAATCATCCTTCCAATATAATATACTCAAGTATAACTACTACTGACATGTAATATCCAATTCTGATAGGGACATAGATCATTACCTCGATAAGCCCAAAATTATCCAAGTTTATAAGTCGATCCCGAGCAACGTTTAGCTCGATTCCTTACGCCCAACCCGCTCCAAGCGACCCTTAGAAGTTTCTAAACAACTTCTCTTAACACTTCAACCAAGCTTATGAAGATTTTCTAGGGTTTCGTTTTGCGACTATTGGAATAAAGTAGCATTTCCGGGCTCCTAGTATTAAAACAACTTTGGAATACTACTAGCGATACTAGGCCAATGTATTTGGGATTATACAATAAAACTCCAAGTATTTCTACAGAAGAGGGGGAGGGAAAAACGAGAACAAGCTAAGGGAGGGAGTATTTTGCTATGGAAAATCTTTAAGTGTAGAATGAATATTACTCTTGCACTAAGGGGGTTATTTATAGAAGAATCAAGGGCCAAGATCCATGTAAGTGTATGGTCAAGATTGGGCCATGTGTGTGTGGGTCCCACCACACCACATGGCCAACGAAAACAAGGGCCAAGTGGCTTGCCACTTGTAAGGCCATTTCGGCGAGGAATGTGGCTGAACACTTGTCCTCCAATCGGCCAAGGTGCCACATGGGGGTGACACGTGTCGCCCCCCGACTCGTCCAAAATATTTCGTCTTCCGAAAATATTCTACATAGCAAAAGTCTCATAAACACAGCGGGCCTTGGCCAGTAAATTTCTCCCGTGGGCCCCACGTGACCATTTCCGAAAATAAAATCTCAAAATTCTAATATAATCTAAGAAGTCCAAATACCAAATCTGGGAATCCAATTCCCATTAACGAATCTTTTTCTTCACAAAAACCGGAAACTTTTCCGTCGAAAAAAATCACATCTTTCTTTCTTTCCAAAATTTATGTCGTATTCTCGTACGTACATCCTCAAATACATACCCTGGAACTACGGGGTATAACAAGAACTGTAGTCGTGGTCAACTTATCTTCCAATAACTGGAAGTCTTTCTCATATCTGCGAAATATTCGGGTATCCTTAATCTCAATCATGGTTCCTGTTTCCCTTTCTCTGTTGCAACCAAACTTGGTCACTAACTTAGATTTGATTCCTTTGCTTGCCCCATGGCTAAGACTTCCTGTCAATCACAAATTAGGGGGGGGGGGAGATTTCCTTGATCTCGTCAAGTAGTAACCCGATTATTTCCTCCCAGCTCGTAGAGCTTATAGCCAGGTTGTCACGACCCGATCTCGGGCCCGCGACTGGTGCCTTACCCCGGGCACCCTAGTGAAACAACATCAGAGAAAATCAGCGGAAATAAAGTTTAAACAGGAAACAAGAGACAACATAATAAACCAGGCTAACCAAAACGGTTACCTTTATGTATATACATAAAACCTGAACACGACGATTCATCCCATTTACAACTCGCCACACAGTGATACTACAGACCTCTAAGAATATAACAACAACTATGATGGGACAGGGCCCCGCCATACCCCTGAATGTAAGTACCTACGATGACGGGAGACTATACGAATAAGCCTCGAGAAATGGAGCTTCCCAGCGGCCGAGTTGTGATCCACATGGCGAGGATCGACGACCGATGTACCTCTACTGCGGCATGAACGCAGCCCCGAAGGAGGTCGATCTAACAGTACCAAGTATGTGGCGAAAAATCAGTAAATGAAATCATGACAGTCTATATAAAACAAGAGACATGTATGATAACCAAACTACAGTTTACAACATAAAAGTAGTCATGTCAAGTCAGGGACTTACTGTTACACCCCGTAAGTCCAGTACATGAATAAGAGAATGTACATAAGGAAACAAGACTTGGAAACTAGTACGAAAGGAAGAATTGTTTTTCCGACGGAAAATCTTCCGAATGTCGGAAAGGAAAAATGTTCGTTGTTGAAAATTGGATTCTCAAAATGCATTAATTGAAGAGTATGGGACTTGGTAATATTATGAAAATTTATTTTTACGGATTTGGTCACGTGGGGCCCACCCGAGGAATTTTACGTTTTGTGGGGCCCCGAGGGTTACGGAATTTTATGGACGAATGAGAGGGCAAAACGTGGCACCCCCATAAGTGGTCTTGGTCGAATTAGAGGAGGGGTATAATGGTCATTTACCATGGTGGAAGATAAGTCTTCAAGCTTGACATAATTGACTAGTCAACTTGCCACATAAGCTTGATCCTTGTGATTTTAATCCTAGCCTCACATTTGTTTAAGTCTAAAGCCCTCCAATATGTGTTGTATACTACTAGTAGCAAGACTAGCTCATTTTACACTTAGAAAAAAATTAGAACACTTAGAGGGAAGAGTAGAGCTCTCGGGTTAGGGCTTTGTCCCACACAAAAAATTTTAGTTTGTGATCCTTTGTTCACAAGACTTTAACCCAATGTCCCCAAGGGTATTGTAAGGTTATCTCATTAGAAAGATTTCGGAAAAAACGTATTTTTACGTTAGTCGCAAGGCGGAAACTAAGGGAGTTCTTCAACTTTGAAGTTGGAACTTGAAGAAGGGTTCTTCATAGGCCTCTAAGGAGTGCTTGGAGCGGATTGGAACCTAAGGAAAGGAGCTAAGAATGGCTAAGGCGCGACTTCGAATCTTGGGAAGTTTAAGGGCTTTGAAAGGTATAAATTTTGTCGTTTTATTAGTTAAGGCTTACTTATTGTTGTAGCTATGGATTTTAGCAAGCATGTGTTTATAGTATGAAGTTTGATATGTTTATTGGCTATTGGAACCCTAATCCGAAAACTAGCATGTTTAGCTTAAATATTACAATTCAAGTCGATTATTAGTCTAAGCGTCGCATGTTGTATAAAGAAGGAAATTGTAGTTGTTGAAGTTGTTTAGACTATATAACATGTTAGACCTTAGAACTTGGAATTGGAAAAGGATTGGAAAAGACTTAGTGTTGCTATGTAAGTTGGCCGAGAATTGGCTAGTGTGCCTTAGACTATTTCATTATGAATTGTGGGCGGAATTTTACGTATTGTAAGGCGTGTAATCCCGCTGTTTGTGTCACGACCCGATTAGGGCCCGTGGTAGTGCCTACCGGGCACCCTAGTGATACAACATCAGAGTAATCAGCGGAACATAAAATGATACAAGACATATTATGAAATACGAAACAATAATCTGAGAAAAACTTGCCTTTCGGCATAAATATAAACAACAACTTTTTACAACATGAACAGTTTAATCCTTTTTTTTACAAACCCTGCCCACAACAGTACTACAGACCTCTACGAATGATATGACAACATCGACGGGACAGGGCCGTCATACCACGAATGTAAGCACCTACAACAACGGGGACTATACGAATAAGCCTCGGAGAAACGGAGCTTTCCCAACGCCGAATTGTGACCCTAAGAGCGAGGATCAACGATGTGTACCTTTACTGCGGCATGAACGCAGCCGAGGAGTCGATCTGACAGTGCAGAGTATGTGAATGAAAATAAATCATAAATGAAATCATAGTAGTCTATACAAAGCGGGAGACATGTATGATAACCAAACTACGCTTTATAATAAACAAGCGATCGTATCAAGTTAGGGACTCACGCCTCAAAGTTGTAACACCGGCAACCGGGACGTTCGGTGCCTTACCGGCGCACCCTAGTGATACAACATCGAGAGAGAACCAGCGGAAATAAAAACTTTAAACATGAAATGAGAGATATAATAAGTAAGCAGGCCAAACGATTTGCGCCCGGTATATATACATAAGACGAACGATTATCCTTTTACAACCCCGCCTTGTGATTCTACAGACCTCTAAGATTTACACAACTATGACGGACAGGGCCCGCCATACCACAGATGTACAAGAACCTACAACTCGAAACATACCAAAGATAAGCCTCAGGAAAGGCGAGCTTTCAACACGCTGAAATGAGATCCTAAGAGCGGGGATCCACGGCCGATGTACTTACTGCGGCATGACGGCGGCCCGAAGGAGGTCGATGCAGTACCAAGTATGTGAAAGCGTAAAATCAGTAAATGAAATCATACTAGTCTATATAAAGCGGGAGACATGTATGATAACCAAACTCTGATTCCAACATAAAAGCGATCATGTCGATCGGGGACTCACGCCTCAAGTCATCACTCAAATATAACTATGGGTCTCACGCCCACAACATCAATCGAGTTCGCATCGCCGCATGCCCGGAATCGCGCCGGTGTAGACATGTCCATGATGCAACAATAATACCAATGCCCCATGGCCACATGCCCTCGGAATTCCGCATCGGTGTAGACACGTCCATGTGACATCAACAACAAGACAGCAATCAAAATGGAAGCATACCCGTGCGCTACGCATCGTGTCGGTATGTCCAAGGAAACAATAAAAGATTCCAAATGGACGCATACGTGCGCTACGCATCGTGTCGGTATGTCCAAGGAAACAATAAGACAAGATTCCAAATGGACGATACGTGCGCTACGATCGTGTCGGTATGTCCAAAGGGAAACAATAAGACGGCATTCCAAATGGACGATACGTGCGCTACGCATCGTGTCGGTATGTCGAAGAAATCACAAGGCGATAATCAAAATGAAACATACGATGCGCTACGCGTGTCGATATATCCAAAGCGATTAACCAAAAGACATCAACCAAAATGGAAGCATGCGTGCGCTACGCGTCGTGTCGGTATGTCCAAAGTGATTATCAAAAGTAACACTATTAACGAGGCGTGCGTGGAATTTCTCCGTCATTGCCGGCCGTCAAGTAAGTTCTCAACAAGTCAACCGACCCTCTATCGAGAGACGCGGTAACACAGAAATACCACATTTGCACAACAAAGGCTATCATCACAAGCATAGGCAAGTTTCACAACAACAAGCATAGGCAAGTTTCACACAACTCAAAGTACTTTCATTTTATGGCAAAAATCCGGGTTTTTAACCCCAAAGTACTACATACGTTAAGTTCTTTTAAAAGAGATCCATTACCTTTATAAAAGTCACCCGATACCCGTAGTATTAGAATGACAAACCCACATTCCTTTTCAAAATCAAGTAACAACATTCTTTTCCTAAGTTCCAGTTTGCCTAGTTTCAATTACTCAAGCTTTCCATTTTCAAATGGTTTCATAGTTCATAAACTTAATCACTTGATTCCTTTTTAGAACAATTGAGTAATATAAGTCTCACGTGAGAGTAGGTTATTCTTGTTTACAACATTCTTATTACAATGACCATGATCTAGAAAATGTAATATCATTTTGTCTCATCTTAGTTTCTATGCGGATGGAGGTTTCTCTGGTTTTAATACGATACATCATTATTCAATACATTTTCCTTTATTAACAGCTGCGGTGGTGCTGTCGATACACATTCGATTTCGAAATCGTAAAGCGTTATCCCATTACATAAAACCAAGTACTCATTACTCACGAATGAGGTTTCACACAAACATTCACATTAAAACAAATAAGTTAAGTCTCTTATCTTATAAGATCAAGTCTCTTAACTTCTTACATCAGTAAACCATTTTCTTTACCTCTCTTAAGACATTATACCTAACTCCGTAAAGCTAGTATAACTCTTTTAAAACCTTTAAAACCAAGTGTTACTCTCCTTCAAAACGATTTATAAATCTTTTGAAATACATCAAGTTTCTTTATTAAACAAGCCGATTATAATTCACGTGATTACCTTTTTAAAACCACAAAGTATTTTCTTACCTACATAAAGTCATTATAACCAACTTCCCATAAAGCCGTTATAACACTTTATGTTTTACAACAATCAAATACAATTCACACATGTACGTCTACCGTACTACATAGTTCACACATATCATGCTAGAAGAGATAGGAAGAGGTTCACATACCTCGCGACGATTGTCGACTAATAGCAAAACGCTCCAAGTACCTCAAACCGCCGGCTACTCCTAAGCCAAGTGGATCACTCACACGTAGTACTCCAACCTATAAGGCCACAAGCGCGCGACATTAACATCTAGATCTCAACGTTCCATAATCTCTGAGAAAATTCGGCACCTCCCCGCCACAGCGTACATCTCCGCCTCTAGCGAGGCCGGCTACCCCGCCAACCAGGGGGGGGTTTTACCCGTCTAACCGGACGTGTACAATTCTACTACACTGCAATACTATACAAGTCTCGCAATTGTCTATGCAATTCTGATTCAGTTCGATTCTTTATTCTTGGGCTTAAGTCAAAAGACATTGCCACAATACTAAGTTCGCTTTATATATATAGTATACAACAACTATATATTCAACACTTATGTAATTTCCAATTACAATAGGGACAAGATATTAACCTCGATAAGCCCAAAATTATCCGAGTTTAATGTCGCTCACGAGCAAGGTTTAGCTCTACTCAAAATGCGCTCGATCCGCTCCAAACAACCCTTAGAAGTTCTAACCAACTTCTACTTAAATACTTGACCAACTATGAAGATTTCCTTAGGGTTTCGGTTTGAGACTAAAAAGGACAAAGGTAGTATTTAGTATTCTACTATAGAGGTAACTTTTGGAATACTTCAAGGTATAAGGCTAAGGTATTTTGGGCATTATAACAATACTAGGAGAGTATTTCTATTCCACAACAAGGGGTATTATAGGAAAACAACTAGGCTAGGGGGGGTACCCTGGCTGGCCAGACCTCATGAGGAGAGGGAGACCTCTCGGCCAAGGCCACTTTCAAGGGGGAGCGGGGCTCTTGGACGAGAGTCAACAAGAGGGAGGGGAGGGGTTTCCAAGACTTGGAAGATTTGGATGAATGAAGTCTTCAAAGAGAGGGGGGGTATTTATAGGAAAGCCAGGCGACCAACGCAAGATCGAGCCATGTGAGGCACGTGTAAGGCCGTGATCAAGCCAAGTGCACCCTAACCCCTACTCCACAAAACATGGCACAAAACAAGCCACAAAACAAGGCCAAAACAAGGCACAAAACAAGGAACCAATAGGGCCAAAACGTGAGCCAAAAGATCAAGCCAATTCGTGAACCACATCTTCCACTGGGCGCCACTGCTCCCGATGTGAGGTGACACATGTCACCCTCGTTGGTCCAAAATGTTTCGTCTCTCGGAAAAATCCATAAAATTTAAAAAGGACATAGCCGGAATTTTCCCACGAAAGGCTAGCGTTCGTCGAAAAACGACTCTGACCGGGTGTTGTGCACAAAGGTCATTCGGCCAAGCCACCTAGGCGGGGGTGACACGTGTCACCCTCCTATTGGCCCAAAATAAAACATCTTCCGAAAATATCCACAATGGCCAAAATCTCTAAAACAAAGTGGGCCCACAACAAAGCAGTAAATTTCTCAGTGGGCCCGTGACCATTTCCGAAAATAAAATTCCATAATTCTCTAATATTCCAGGAAGTCCGAATACCAAATCTGGGAATCCAATTCCCATTAACGAACCTTTTTCCTTCACAAAAACCGGAAACTTTTCCGTGGAAAAAATCACCTCTTTCTTCCTTTCCAATCTTTCTGTCGTATTCTCGTACGTATGTCCTTACGTACATACTCTGGAAATACGGGGTATAACAAAAGTCATCACAATACAACCGTACGGGGTAAGTACGAAGGCATAGCCGACTACTAAGACCCTCAGTACCACAAATGCCATAAATTATAACACGAGGTCTTTCTAGACCGCACCATATGATCGAAGCTGGCCACTCACCCGCAATATCATTGTGCGCGTCTATCCCTGGAACTCCCGCAGCTCCGCATAGGTCACTGCACCGCGTGAGGTATTCCTCGAATCATGGTCCTGCATCGCTGAGGTATACCGCATCGGGCGGCTAACCACCGGTATCCGCTAGGCTCCGCGGCCGCATAGTCTCAAAAGACCGCACAGTCTCAATAGACCGCATAGGGAATCCCCCGCATCAGGCTAAACACCCGGAATGATCAATCCTGGAGCTCCCGCACTCCGCATAGTCACGAGGACTGCATAGGCCGTATAGACGCGTCGAGGTGGCAAGCCCTCGGTATAATAAGTCGAGGGTATGTGATACAATAACGATTACAACGGGCTTAACGTTTGACAACGTAAGCACAACAAGAGTGACCCCACATAATAATCACAAGATACTAACACGTAGCATCCTAACATGCTTACTTATCAAATCATCAAGAAAGTATTACAAGGCTATCACAAACCAATACAATCAAGTTATTCACACAAGGTACTTTCTACTAACAAGTTCGGGTACCTATCCCCAAAGTACTCCATACATTAAATCTTTAAAAGATACGTTACTTCACAAAAACCACACGATACCCGTAGTATATGAAAATAGAGTGATTATCTTTTTAAAGTAAATCAATTACTTCTCTTTGTAAAATCAAGTAGCAACATTCTTTTCCAATGTTCAAGTTTGCCTAATTTCCAATGTTCAAGTTTGCCTCATTTCCAATGTTCAAGTTTCTCATTTTAGAAAGGTTTCGTAGTTCATAGTCTTATTCATTTAAGAATATAATTCTCCTTTAAACAATTTGAGAAACATAAGCCTTATATGTGAGTAGGATATTCTTGTTTATAACAATCTTATTCTGACCATGATCTAGGAAATATCATTTTGTCTCATCTTAAGCTTCTATGCGGATGGAAGTTTCTCTTGGTTTTAATAATACTTAATTATTAAAACATTTCCTTTTATTATGTATTGCGATGGTTTGTCGATACACATTCGATTTCCAAAATCAAGAAAACATTCTTAAGCGTTATACCTAACTTTTCATAAAGCTAGTATAACTCTTAAGTTTTCTAAAAAATCAAGTATTACCTCTTCTTTCAAAATGATTCAAAAATCTTTTGAAATACTTCAAGTTCTTTATTAACACATAACAAGCCGTTATAGTTCAAATCGATTACCTTTTAAAACCACAAGTATTTTCTTACCTACATAAAGTCATTATAACCAACTTCCCATAAAGCCGTTATAACACTTTATGTTTTAGACCAATCAAATACATTTAACACTGACGATACCGTACTACATAGTTACATATATCATGCTAGAAGAGATAGGAAGAGGTTCACATACCTCGCGACAGTATCGACTAATAGCAAAACGCTCAAGTACTTCCAACCGTCGGCTACTCCTAAGCCAAGTAGATCGCGCCACGTAGTACTTCACCTATAAGGCCACAGCGCTTATTAACATTTAGACCTCATCGTAGAACATTCTACCGAAAATTGGCAGACCTCCCCATGACGGCGTAAATCTCCTCATTTATCGAGGACTACCAAGCCAACCAGGGGTTATACATCTAACGACGGGTACTATTCTACTCACGATCTTACTACACAAGTCTCATGTAATACGGTCTATGTAATTCTGATTCGACTCTTCTTTGAAAAGGTTTCTTATTATTGGGCTTAAGTCAAAAGACATTGCCGATAACAACGTTCAGTTCTATATATAGTATACTTCAACTATATAGTCTAACAACCATGTAATCTCCAATTACAATAGAGGGACAAGATATTTACCTCAATAAGCCCATAATTATCCGAGTTTAAATGTCGATCCTGAGCAAGGTTTAGCTCCTACTCTGTGCGCTCTGACCCGCTCCAAACAACCCTCAGAAGTTCTAACCAACTTCTACTTATAACTTCAACTACGGGTGAAGATTTACTTAGGGTTCGGTTTTGTGACTGACGGGAAGTATAATAGTATAACTGGGCTTTTTGTAAAGGTATAACCTTAGAATACTACAAGGTATATGGCTAAGGTAATTTGGGCATTATAACAATACGTTTGAGAGTATTTCTACCAAGAGGGGGGGTATTATACGAAAGCAACTAGGCTAGGGGGGGGTACCCCACGGCTAGCACCACAAAGGGGAGAGGGGGAGGCTCTCGGCCACAAGGCCACTCAAGGGGAGGAAGGCTCTTGGGACGAGAACCACGAAGGAAGAGGAGGATTTTAACACTTAGAAGATTTTAGGATGAAGAAAGTCTTCAACATAGGGTGGTATTTATAGGCCAACCAATGGTCAACCAATGGCCAAGATCAAGCCAAGTGCTACACAAGTGTAAGGCCAAGATTCACCCAAGTACACCTTATCCATCTACCACACCAACCAACACAAAATATCCTACCTACTCCAAGCCCAAATCGTCCATAATGCGTCAAAGCTTCCAATGTGAGGGTGACACATGTCACCCTCCCGTTGGTCCAAAATGTTACGTCTCTCGGAAAAATCCGCAAAAATAATAAATGACATAGCCGGAAATTCCCCTACGAAAGTTGTGGAAACGTTTCGTCGAAAAACGACTCTAACCGGGTGTTGTGAACAAAGTTAATTCGGCCAAGCCTAATTACAAGTTTCAAATTTTCTACGTACGTCCTTACGTACATACTCTGGAAATACGGGGTATAACAGTTTGGTTGTTGTTTGGAGCCTTAAATGTGGCGTGTTGGTTATTGTATTCGACCTTGAAAAAGGTGGCAAAGTGAGTAGAAACAAAGGAAGTGCTGCCCGATTTTCCGTAGAATTAGAGACTAAATACTTAGTATTATTCTACATAGAGACTAGAAGTTGATAGTCTTGTTGTGACCATTTTAGGTTGACACTTCTACGTACGGCGTATTCGGCTTAGCTTGTGGAATTAGCCGAAAAGGTATGTGAACTATCTCCTCTTCTAGCATGATTCCTTAGAATAAAGAAAGTAAGTTCTACTCCTTGAATGATCCATTCCTTGCTTGTATTTGGATTGCCCAAAATGGAATTTGTTCTATGTACTTCCTTGAGTGTACTTTGATGTTTAAATTGTAAGTAGTATAATCCATTTCCTTAGGGAAGTTTGGATTCTTAAAAGTGAAGGTATTTTTCTTAAAGTACATAGAGACTTGAAAAGGAAGGGGTTTCCAAATCTTTTGGCTAGTGCCTTAGTTCTAAACCTAAGGGTCATTATAATGACTTTAGGGGAGTCAAAGGAGTGATTTACTTATTTGATTTAAAAGAGGAGAAATGACAAGATTTAAGAGAAGTAACTTGTGTTAAGGGTGAAGTTACTTGAGGTTTAAAAAGTAGAAGAAAACTTGTTTTCTAACTATTAAGAGACTTGAAGTATTTTGAAAGTTAAGAACTTGATTTGTAAGTATGTGATACTTGGTTTTAATAGCAAAAGTCTCTTGGTTATTGAAGGAATGGATACGTCTAAAACCATAAAGGGTTATAACGGCTTTATGGGAAGTTGGTTATAACGGCTTTATGGAAGGTTTAGAAAGTTGTCTATTTTGATTAATCGGCATAAGTTGCCAAGATTGTGAAAATTTGGAGTTACTTGATTTCAAGCTTTGAAATGAGTTTTCTAAAGGAGTAGTAACTTACTTTAAAAAATAGACACGCCTTGATACTACGGGTGTTAGTATCTTGGGGTTTTACATAGAAAGGAGTCTTTTATAAAAGAGATATGCATTATGTAGTACTTTGGCTTGATAAATTGAGAATTTGTCTAAGTGTGCCTTGATAAGTACTTTGACTTGTTAAAAGAGAATTATTCTATGTATGCCTTGATTAGTACTTTGGCTTGATAAATTGAGAATTTGTCTAAGTGTGCCTTGATAAGTACTTTGACTTGTTAAAAGAGAATTATTCTACGTATGCCTTGATTAGTACTTTGGCTTGATAAATTGAGAATTTGTCTAAGTGTGCCTTGATAAGTACTTTGACTTGTTAAAAGAGAACTATTCTATGTATGCCTTGATTAGTACTTTGGCTTGATAAATTGAGAATTTGTCTAAGTGTGCCTTGATAAGTACTTTGACTTGTTAAACTAGAATTATTATAAGTATGCCTTGATTAGTACTTTGGCTTGATAAATTGAGAATTTGTCTAAGTGTGCCTTGATAAGTACTTTGACTTGTTAAAAGAGAACTATTCTACGTATGCCTTGATTAGTACTTTGGCTTGATAAATTGAGAATTTGTCTAAGTGTGCCTTGATAAGTACTTTGACTTGTTAAAAGAGAACTATTCTATGTATGCCTTGATTAGTACTTTGGCTTGATAAATTGAGAATTTGTCTAAGTGTGCCTTGATAAGTACTTTGACTTGTTAAAAGAGAATTATTCTACGTATGCCTTGATTAGTACTTTGGCTTGATAAATTGAGAATTTGTCTAAGTGTGCCTTGATAAGTACTTTGACTTGTTAAAGAGAATTATTCTCGTATGCCTTGATTAGTACTTTGGATTGTTAAATTGAGAATTTGTATAAGTGTGCATTGATTAGTTCTTTGACTTGTTAATAGAGAACTATTCTATGTATGCCTTGATTAGTACTTTGGCTTGATAAATTGAGAATTTGTCTAAGTGTGCCTTGATAAGTACTTTGACTTGTTAAAGAGAACTATTCTATGTATGCCTTGATTAGTACTTTGGCTTGATAAATTGAGAATTTGTCTAAGTGTGCCTTGATAAGTACTTTGACTTGTTAAAAGAGAATTATTCTATGTATGCCTTGATTAGTACTTTGGCTTGATAAATTGAGAATTTGTCTAAGTGTGCCTTGATAAGTACTTTGTCTTGTTAAAGAGAACTATTCTATGTATGCCTTGATTAGTACTTTGGCTTGATAAATTGAGAATTTGTCTAAGTGTGCCTTGATAAGTACTTTGGCTTGTTAAAGAGAATTATTCTAAGTGTGCCTTGGTAAAGACTTTGGCTTGTAATTAAGGATTTGCCTATGTGTCTTTGGAAATAGCGGTTGTGTGCTATTGTTATATCGGTCGTTTCGGTCATTCCGGGTTGGTGGCATTTGCATAATTAGTGGATTTGCTACCACGATCGAGGAATACCTCATGCGAGTCCGTAGGGCTTATGCGGGTGAAATAGTCCCGTGCGGGCGGGTCCGACCTATGCGAGGAATACCTCATGCAGTCCGTAAGGGCTTATGCGGGTGAAATAGTCCTATGCGAGGAATACCTCACGGGTCCACGCGGCTATGCGGGTGAAATAGTCCCGGGAGTAGGATGGCTAAATGATCTGCGGGCGGATGGTCTGTTTTGATCATGAGCTTCTAGTTTATATTGTAAGGATACTCTGTTTACTCTCATTGTAAGTACTGCACAATGAGTTGTAATTTGATTATCATATATGTCCCAGGATGTGTTTTTGTTACACTATGGTCATGATTTTACGATGTGGGATTAGGGGCATGAGACCACGTGGTATTTAGGACACAGTGGGGTAGGTGTTCATGTATGCTTATTTGTGTTATTTCTTCATGGACTGCCGGCAGTGAGGAAGGTTTACACGGGCATGATTGATATTATGGGCGTGAGACCCTTTGCTATATTTGAGTAATGACTTTGAGGGCCTGCGTCCCTGACTTGATATATTTGCTTATGTGTTATATCGTAGGTTGGATATCATACGTGTCTCGTTTTATTTAGGCGTTATGATTTTATTACGATACATCGTTCACATGGTACATTCTTACGTCTTGACCTCGCCGGGCTGCGTTAAATGCGCGTGCCGAATCTGCTCGGTGTAGACATGTCCATGATGCAACAATAATACCAATGCCCGTAGCGCATGCCGGAATTCTGCCGGTGTAGACACGTCCGTGTGACATCAACAAGACAAAGCAATCCAAATGGAAGCATACGTGCGCTACGCGTCGTGTCGGTATGTCGAAGAAACAATAAGACGGCATTCCAAATGGGCGCATACGTGCGCTACGCATCGTGTCGGTATGTCGAAGGAAACAATAAGACAGCATTCCAAATGGGCGCGTACGTGCGCTACGCGTCGTGTCGGTATGTCGAAGAAACAATAAGCGGCATTCCAAATGGGCGCGCATGCGTGCGCTACGCGTCGTGTCGGTATGTCAAAGAAATCACAAGGCGATAATCAAAATGGAAACATGCGATGCGCTACGCGTCGTGTCGATATATCCAAAGCGATTAACCAAAAGACATCAACCAAAATGGAAGCATGCGTGCGCTACGCATCGTGTCGGTATGTCCAAAGTGATTATCAAAGTAACACTATTAACGAGGCGTGCGGTGGAATTTCTCCGTCATTGCGGCCGTCAAGTAAGTTCTCAACAAGTCAACCGACCCTCTATCGAGAGACGCGGTAACACAGAAATACCACATTTGCACAACAAAGGCTATCATCACAAGCATAGGCAAGTTTCACAACAACAAGCATAGGCAAGTTTCACACAACTCAAAGTACTTTCATTTTATGGCAAAAATCCGGGTTTTTAACCCCAAAGTACTACATACGTTAAGTTCTTTTAAAGAGATCCATTACCTTTATAAAAGTCACGATACGTAGTATTAGAATGACAAACCCATTCCTTTTCAAAATCAAGTAACAACATTCTTTTCCTAAGTTCGGTTTGCCTAGTTTCAATTACTCAAGCTTTCCATTTTCAAATGGTTTCATAGTTCATAAACTTAATCACTTGATTCCTTTTTAGAACAATTGAGTAATATAAGTCTCACGTGAGAGTAGGTTATTCTTGTTTACAACATTCTTATTACTGACCATGATCTAGAAAATGTAATATCATTTTGTCTCATCTTAGTTTCTATGCGGATGGAGGTTTCTCTTGGTTTTAATACGATACATCATTATTCAATACATTTTCCTTTATTAACTGCGGTGGTGCAGCCGATACACATTCGATTTCGAAATCGGTAAAGCGTTATCCCATTAAATAAAACCAAGTACTCATTACTCACGAATGAGGTTTCACACAAACATTCACATTAAAACAAATAAGTTAAGTCTCTTATCTTATAAGATCAAGTCTCTTAACTTCTTACATTGATAAACCATTTTCTTTACCTCTCTTAAGACATTATACCTAACTCCCATAAAGCTAGTATAACTCTTTTTAAAACCTTTAAAACCAAGTGTTACTCTCCCTTCAAAACGATTTATAAATCTTTTGAAATACATCAAGTTTCTTTATTAAACAAGCGGTTATAATTCACATGATTACCTTTTTAAAACCACAAGTATTTTCTTACCTACATAAAGTATGTTATAACCAACTTCCCATAAAGCCGTTATAACACTTTATGTTTTACAACAATCAAATACAATTCACACGTATGCGTCTACCGTACTACATAGTTCACACATATCATGCTAGAAGAGATAGGAAGAGGTTCACATACCTCGCGACGATTGTCGACTAATAGCAAAAGCGCTCAGTACCTCAAACGCGGCTACTCCTAAGCGAGTGGATCACTCCACACGTAGTACTCAACCTATAAGGCCACAAGCGCTTATTAACATCTAGATCTCAACGTTCCATAATCTCTGAAAATTCGGCACCTCCCCCACGGCGTAAATCTCTCCTCTATCGAGGCGGCTACGAAGCCAACCGGGGGTTTTACACGTCTAACGGGCGTGTACAATTCTACAACTGCAATACTATACAAGTCTCGCAATTCAGTCTATGCAATTCTGATTCCGTTCGATTCTTTATTCTTGAGCTTAAGTCAAAAGACATTGCCACAATACTAAGTTGATTTTATATATATAGTATACAACAACTATATATTCAACACTTATGTAATTTCCAATTACAATAGGGGACAAGATATTTACCTCGATAAGCCCAAAATTATCCGAGTTTAATGTCGCTCTGAGCAAGGTTTAGCTCTACTCAAATGCGCTCGATCCGCTCCAAACAACCCTTAGAAGTTCTAACCAACTTCTACTTAAATACTTGACCAACTATGAAGATTTCCTTAGGGTTTGGTTTGAGACTAAAAAGGACAAAAGGTAGTATTTCCGTATTCTACTATAGAGGTAACTTTTGGAATACTTCAAGGTATAAGGCTAAGGTATTTTGGGCATTATAACAATACTAGGAGAGTATTTCTATACCACAACAAGGGGTATTATACGAAAACAACTAGGCTAGGGGTACCCAGGCTAGACCTCTGTGAGGAGAGGAGACCTCTCGGCCAAAGGCCACTTTCAAGGGAGAGGGCTCTTGGGCGAGAGTCGACAAGAGGAGGAGGGTTTCCAAGACTTGGAAGATTTGGATGAATGAAGTCTTCAAAGAGAGGGGTATTTATAGGAAAGCCAAAGGCGACGATGGCCAAGATCAAGCCATGTGCAAGGCAAGTGTAAGGCCTTGATCAAGCCAAGTGCACCACAACCCTACTCCACAAAACATGGCACAAAACAAGCCACAAAACAAGGCCAAAACAAGGCACAAAACAAGGAACCAATAGGGCCAAAGCGTGAGCCAAAAGATCAAGCGATTCGTGAACCACATCTTCCACTTGGGCGCCCACTTGCTCCCGATGTGAGGTGACACATGTCACCCTCGTTGGTCCAAAATGTTTCGTCTCTCGGAAAAATCCGCAAAATTTAAAAAGGACATAGCGGAATTTTCCTACGAAAGGCTGCAACGTTTCGTCGGCGACTACGTAGGGTGTTGTGCACAAAGGTCATTCGGCCCAAGCCACTGGCGGGGTGACACGTGTCACCCTCCTATTGCCCAAAATAAAACATCTTAGAAAATATCCACAATGGCCAAAATCTCTAAAACAAAGTGGGCCCCAAAGCAGTAAATTTCTCAGTGGGCCCACGTGACCATTCAGAAAATAAAATTCCATAATTCTCTAATATTCGGGAAGTCCGAATACCAAATCTGGGAATCCAATTCCCATTAACGAACCTTTTCCTTCACAAAACCGGAAACTTTTCCGTGGAAAAAATCACCTCTTTCTTCCTTTCCAATCTTTGCATGCGTATTCTCGTGCGTATGTCCTACGTACATACTGCGGAAATACGGTATAACAAAAGTCATCACAATACAAATGCGGGGTAAGTGCGAAGGCATAGCCGACTACTAAGACCCTCGATTACCAAATGCCATAAATTATAACACGAGGTCTTTCTAGACCGCACCGTATGATCGGTGGCCACTCACCGCAATATCATTGTGCGCGTCTATCCACGAACTCCGCGACTCGCATAGGTCACACGCGGACCGCGTGAGGTATTCCTCGAATCATGGTCCCGGACCGCTGAGGTATACCGCGTCGGCGGTAACCCTCGGTATCCGCCAGGCTCCGCGGCCGCATAGTCTCAAAAGCCGCCTGATCTCGATAGACCGCATAGGAATCCCGCGTCGGGCTAAACACCGGAATGATCAATCCGGAGCTCCGCGCTCGCGTAGTCACGAGGCGCATAGGCCGTATAGACGCGTCAAGGGTGGCAAGCCCTCGGTATAATAAGTCGAGGGTATGTGATACAATAACGATCTAACGGGCTTAACGTTTGACAACGTAAGCACAACAAGAGTGACCCCTTACATAATAATCACAAGATACTAACACACGTAGCATCCTAACATGCTTACTTATCAAATCATCAAGAAAGTATTACAAGGCTATCACAAACCAATACAATCAAGTTATTCACACAAGGTACTTTCTACTAACAAGTTCGGGTACCTATCCCCAAAGTACTCCATACATTAAATCTTTAAAGATCGTTACTTCACAAAACCACACGATACGTAGTATATGAAAATAGAGTGATTATCTTTTTAAAGTAAATCAATTACTTCTCTTTGTAAAATCAAGTAGCAACATTCTTTTCCAATGTTCAAGTTTGCCTAATTTCCAATGTTCAAGTTTGCCTCATTTCCAATGTTCAAGTTTCTCATTTTAGAAAGGTTTCGTAGTTCATAGTCTTATTCATTTAAGAATATAATTCTCCTTTAAACAATTTGAGAAACATAAGCCTTATATGTGAGTAGGATATTCTTGTTTATAACAATCTTATTACAGCAGCCATGATCTAGGAAATATCATTTTGTCTCATCTAAGTTACTATGAGTATGTAAGTTTAAAATGGTTTTAATAATACTTAATTATTAAAAACATTTCCTTTTATTAACGCTGCAGTGGTTTGTCGATACACATTCTGATTTCCAAAATCAGTAAAACATTCTTAAGCCGTTATACCTAACTTTTCATAAAGCTAGTATAACTCTTAAGTTTTCTAAAAAAATCAAGTATTACCTCTTCTTTCAAAATGATTCAAAAATCTTTTGAAATACTTCAAGTTCTTTATTAACACATAACAAGCCAGTTATAGTTCAAATCAGTTACCTTTTAAAACCACAAGTATTTTCTTACCTACATAAAGCTGTTATAACCAACTTCCCATAAAGCCGTTATAACACTTTATGTTTTAGACCAATCAAATACATTTAACACATGCATTACCGTACTACATAGTTACACATATATCATGCTAGAAGAGATAGGAAGAGGTTCACATACCTCGCGACGAGTATCGACTAATAGCAAAACGCTCCAAGTACTTCCAACCGTCGGCTACTCCTTAAGCCAAGTAGATCGCGCCACACGTAGTACTTCAACCTATAAGGCCACAAGGCGCTTATTAACATTTAGACCTCATCGTAGAACATTCTACCGAAAATTCGGCAGCACCTCCCCCCCCGCAACAGCGTAAATCTCCTCATTTATCGAGGCCGACTACCAAGCCAACCAGGGGGGGGGGTTATACATCTAACCCGAACGGGTACTATTCTACTCCACGACTACTACAAGTCTCATGTCTGATCCTATGTAATTCTGATTCGGTACTCTTCTTTCGAAAAGGTTTCTTATTATTCAGGCTTAAGTCAAAAGACATTGCCGATAACAACGTTCAGTTCTATATATAGTATACTTCAACTATATAGTCTAACAACCATGTAATCTCCAATTACAATAGAGGGACAAGATATTTACCTCAATAAGCCCATAATTATCCGAGTTTAAATGTCGATCCTGAGCAAGGTTTAGCTCCTACTCTGTGCGCTCTGACCCGCTCCAAACAACCCTCAGAAGTTCTAACCAACTTCTACTTATAACTTCAACTACGGGTGAAGATTTACTTAGGGTTCGGTTTGTGTATTGACGGAAGTATAATAGTATAACTGGGCTTTTTGTAAAGGTATAACCTTAGAATACTACAAGGTATATGGCTAAGGTAATTTGGGCATTATAACAATACGTTTGAGAGTATTTCTACCAAGAGGGGGGGTATTATACGAAAGCAACTAGGCTAGGGGGGGGTACCCCACGGCTAGCACCACAAAGGGGAGAGGGGGAGGCTCTCGGCCTGAGGCCACTCAGGGAGGAAGGCTCTTGGACGAGAACCACAAGAAGGAAGAGGGAGGGATTTTAACACTTAGAAGATTTTAGGATGAAGAAAGTCTTCAACATAGGGTGGTATTTATAGGCCAACCAATGGTCAACCAATGGCCAAGATCAAGCCAAGTGCTACACAAGTGTAAGGCCAAGATTCACCCAAGTACACCTTATCCATCTACCACACCAACCAACACAAAATATCCTACCTACTCCCTTAAGCCCAAATCGTCCATAATGCCGTCCAAAGCTTCCAATGTGAGGGTGACACATGTCACCCTCCCGTTGGTCCAAAATGTTACGTCTCTCGGAAAAATCCGCAAAAATAATAAATGACATAGCCGGAAATTCCCCTACGAAAGCTGTGGAAACGTTTCGTCGAAAAACGACTCTAACCGGGTGTTGTGAACAAAGTTAATTCGGCCAAGCCTAATTACAAGTTTCAAATTTTCTACGTACGTCCTTACGTACATACTCTGGAAATACGGGGTATAACAGTTTGGTTGTTGTTTGGAGCCTTAAATGTGGCGTGTTGGTTATTGTATTCGACCTTGAAAAAGGTGGCAAAGTGAGTAGAAACAAAGGAAGTGCTGCCCGATTTTCCGTAGAATTAGAGACTAAATACTTAGTATTATTCTACATAGAGACTAGAAGTTGATAGTCTTGTTGTGACCATTTTAGGTTGACAACTACTTCTGCAGCGTATTCGGCTTAGCTTGTGGAATTAGCGAAAGGTATGTGAACTATCTCCTCTTCTAGCATGATTCCTTAGAATAAAGAAAGTAAGTTCTACTCCTTGAATGATCCATTCCTTGCTTGTATTTGGATTGCCCAAAATGGAATTTGTTCTATGTACTTCCTTGAGTGTACTTTGATGTTTAAATTGTAAGTAGTATAATCCATTTCCTTAGGGAAGTTTGGATTCTTAAAAGTGAAGGTATTTTTCTTAAAGTACATAGATACTTGAAAAGGAAGGGGTTTCCAAATCTTTTGGCTAGTGCCTTAGTTCTAAACCTAAGGGTCATTATAATGACTTTAGGGGAGTCAAAGGAGTGATTTACTTATTTGATTTAAAAGAGGAGAAATGGCAAGATTTAAGAGAAGTAACTTGTGTTAAGGGTGAAGTTACTTGAGGTTTAAAAAGTAGAAGAAAACTTGTTTTCTAACTATTAAGAGACTTGAAGTATTTTGAAAGTTAAGAACTTGATTTGTAAGTATGTGATACTTGGTTTTAATAGCAAAAGTCTCTTGGTTATTGAAGGAATGGATACGTCTAAAACCATAAAGGGTTATAACGGCTTTATGGGAAGTTGGTTATAACGACTTTATGGAAGGTTTAGAAAGTTGTCTATTTTGATTAATCGGCATAAGTTGCCTAGATTGTGAAAATTTGGAGTTACTTGATTTCAAGCTTTGAAATGAGTTTTCTAAAGGAGTAGTAACTTACTTTAAAAATAGACACGCCTTGATACTACGGTGTTAGTATCTTGGGGTTTTACATAGAAAGGAGTCTTTTATAAAAGAATGCATTATGTAGTACTTTGGCTTGATAAATTGAGAATTTGTCTAAGTGTGCCTTGATAAGTACTTTGACTTGTTAAAGAGAATTATTCTATGTATGCCTTGATTAGTACTTTGGCTTGATAAATTGAGAATTTGTCTAAGTGTGCCTTGATAAGTACTTTGACTTGTTAAAGAGAATTATTCTCGTATGCCTTGATTAGTACTTTGGCTTGATAAATTGAGAATTTGTCTAAGTGTGCCTTGATAAGTACTTTGACTTGTTAAAGAGAACTATTCTATGTATGCCTTGATTAGTACTTTGGCTTGATAAATTGAGAATTTGTCTAAGTGTGCCTTGATAAGTACTTTGACTTGTTAAAGAGAATTATTCTCGTATGCCTTGATTAGTACTTTGGCTTGATAAATTGAGAATTTGTCTAAGTGTGCCTTGATAAGTACTTTGACTTGTTAAAGAGAACTATTCTACGTATGCCTTGATTAGTACTTTGGCTTGATAAATTGAGAATTTGTCTAAGTGTGCCTTGATAAGTACTTTGACTTGTTAAAGAGAACTATTCTATGTATGCCTTGATTAGTACTTTGGCTTGATAAATTGAGAATTTGTCTAAGTGTGCCTTGATAAGTACTTTGACTTGTTAAAGAGAATTATTCTCACGTATGCCTTGATTAGTACTTTGGCTTGATAAATTGAGAATTTGTCTAAGTGTGCCTTGATAAGTACTTTGACTTGTTAAAGAGAATTATTCTCGTATGCCTTGATTAGTACTTTGGCTTGATAAATTGAGAATTTGTCTAAGTGTGCCTTGATAAGTACTTTGACTTGTTAAAGAGAACTATTCTATGTATGCCTTGATTAGTACTTTGGCTTGATAAATTGAGAATTTGTCTAAGTGTGCCTTGATAAGTACTTTGACTTGTTAAAGAGAACTATTCTATGTATGCCTTGATTAGTACTTTGGCTTGATAAATTGAGAATTTGTCTAAGTGTGCCTTGATAAGTACTTTGACTTGTTAAAGAGAATTATTCTATGTATGCCTTGATTAGTACTTTGGCTTGATAAATTGAGAATTTGTCTAAGTGTGCCTTGATAAGTACTTTGACTTGTTAAAAGAGAATTATTCTATGTATGCCTTGATTAGTACTTTGGCTTGATAAATTGAGAATTTGTCTAAGTGTGCCTTGATAAGTACTTTGGCTTGTTAAAGAGAATTATTCTAAGTGTGCCTTGGTAAAGACTTTGGCTTGTAATTAAGGATTTGCCTATGTGTGCTGGAAATAGCCGGTTGTGTGCTATTGTTATATCAGTCGTTTGGTCATTCCGGGTTGGTGGCATTTGCATAATTCCGTGGATTTGCTACCCACGATGCGAGGAATACCTCATGCGAGTCTGTCGGGCTTATGCAGGTGAAATAGTCCCATGCGGGCGGGTCCAGCCTATGCGAGGAATACCTCATGCGAGTCTGTAAGGGCTTATGCGGGTGAAATAGTCCTATGAGAGGAATACCTCATGCGGGTCCACGCGGCCTATGCGGGTGAAATAGTCCCGAGAGTAGGATGGCTAAATGATCTTTGCGGGCGGATGGTCTGTTTGATCATGAGCTTCTAGTTTATATTGTAAGGATACTCTTGTTTACTCTCATTGTTAGTAAGGCACAATGTGTTGTAATTTGATTATCATATATGTCCCAGTTTGTTTGTGTTACCTATGGTCATGCTTTTCGATGTGGGATTAGGGGCATGAGACCACGTGGTATTTAGGACACAGTGGGGTAGGTGTTCATGTATCCTTATTGGTGTTATTACATCATGGACTACCGGCAGTGAGGAAGGATTCCACGGGCATGATTGATATTATGGGCGTGAGACCCATGGCTATATTTGAGTAATGACTTTGAGGGCCTGCGTCCCTGACTTGATATATTTGCTTATGTGTTATATCTTGTAGGTTGGATATCATACATGTCTCCGTTTTATTTAGATTTGTATGATTTTATTACGATTACTTCATTCACATACTTGGTACATTCTTCGTCTTGACCTCGCTTGAGGCTGCGTTCATCTGCATGAGTTTAGGTCGTTGTTTGGTGATCGGCGGTGTAGGACCTGCTCGAGTTTTGGATAGCTCCTTTGTTCGGGAGTTTATCTTTTGGTATAAGTTCTTTGATCTGAGTTTTATACGATTATGGTGCAGCGGGGCCTTGTCGTCATAGCTCGATTTAACTCCTAAGTGCTGTATTCATATGTGGGATTGGACTGCGTATGCGGTGTAGTGTCTTTTGTTTATGTATTATATGGCGGCCTAGTCGGCTTTGCCTTGCACGTCGTTGGTTTTAAAAAAATGAGTGTTATTAATTTCCGCAATGTACTTAGTTGTTAAGGTAGAAGGTGCCCAGGTAGGGCACGATCCGAGCAGGGTTCGGGCGTGACAGTGGTATCGAGCGATCGGTCCTCGGAATGTCTCAGACCGTGTCTAGTAGAGTCTTGATTATTGGTGTGTTGCGCGCCACACCCATAAGAGGAGGCTACAGGGACATTTAGAGTTAGTTTCTATTCTTCTCACTCAAGATCGTGCCATAGAAATTTGTGTTAGTAAGATAATTCCTCTCGGCGTATTGTTGTGTTCTGATTATGCCTCGAGGAGGCAACAGGCCGAGAAGGGCAAAGGAGTAGCGAGGCTACTAGTCAGACTCAGAGAGTTGATAGGGCTTATGCCCAGGGTACCGGATGTTGTTCCGCGGTCGGCAAGTTCTTCTGCGCCAGGTTTTGAGGCCCCAGCACCAGAGCCTCCAGTTTCTCGGTTAGGAGAAGACTATAGGGTCATGAGGGAAGCAGTTATGTTATTGACCAAGATAACAGTGCTAGCAGTTGTAAGTGATAGTACCCCAGAGGTAGGGATACTTTGATTAGTAAGTGAGAAGTAAGAATGTTGACAAGAATGATAGGTGAACTGAGACTATAGTTGTATAAAGTTCACAAGTTGTAATTACCCCGTAACAGTGTAAGACCAATAGGGAAGATTGTATAGTAGAAATACTTTAGCTTAAGTGATGAACCTCTAGTGAATGAGAGGATAGGGTAAGAAGTACCTTGAGATAAGAGAGATTTATTTCAGACTAAGAACGAGAAGTTAAGTGTGACGGTGAGTCGGGTTATGGACTCATTTCGGGTCAGCCGATAGTATGGAATGGGGTAATGTCAGTTAGAAATGGTCCCGTTATGTGATAGGGTCCTGAGGATGTCAGGCCCAAGTTTAGTTAATCGTTGTACGAGTTCGTGGATGCGTTCCACCGGAACTAGGTCGTAAGGACCAAGAAGAGCCTTAACGGAAATTCAAGTAGCATAATGGCCAAGTTGGTTAGTAACTCAAGTTGGGAGCGAAACATAATGTGAGATTTTGTACGTGTACTAGATGAGTTTGAAAGTACGAGAAAGTATGACAAGTAAGGAAAGAAAGGAACCTCTAGGGATCCCATTTTCTAGAAAATTTGTAACGCCCGAGTTTTGTGAGAAGAAATTCGCGGACGGAAGGTCCATTGATATGTTTACGTAGGTTGTGGTGGCGGTGTGGCATCGTTGGTCTTGTGCGATTTTGGTAGCGGGCATAGTATAGAGATTGTCTTGGAGTGTGTATAGCTTGACAATCGACTAAGAACATTCGGGACGAATGTTTCTAAGGGGAAGAATGTTACACCGTAAGTCAGGACATGAATAAGAGAATGTACATAAGGAAACAAGACTTGGAAACTAGTACGAAAGGAAGAATTGTTTTTCTGACGGAAAATCTTAGAATGTCGGAAAGGAAAAATGTTCGTTGTTGAAAATTGGATTCTCAAAATGCATTAATTGAAGAGTATGGGACTTGGTAATATTATGGAAATTTATTTTACTGATTTGGTCACGTGGGGCCCACAGGAATTTTACGTTTTGTGGGGCCCAGGGTTCTGAGAATTTTATGGACGAATGAGAGGGCGACACGTGGCACCCCCATAAGTGGTCTTGGTCGAATTAGAGGAGGGTTATAATGGTCATTTACCATGGTGGAAGATAAGTCTTCAAGCTTGACATAATTGACTAGTCAACTTGCCACATAAGCTTGATCCTTGTGATTTTAATCCTAGCCTCACATTTGTTTAAGTCTAAAGCCCTCCAATATGTGTTTTATACTACTAGTAGCAAGACTAGCTCATTTTACACTTAGAAAAATATTAGAACACTTAGAGGGAAGAGTAGAGCTCTCGGGTTAGGGCTTTGTCCCACACAAAAAATTTTAGTTTGTGATCCTTTGTTCACAAGACTTTAACCCAATGTCCCCAAGGGTATTGTAAGGTTATCTCATTAGAAAGATTTCGGAAAAAACGTATTTTTACGTTAGTCGCAAGGCGGAAACTAAGGGAGTTCTTCAACTTTGAAGTTGGAACCTGAAGAAGGGTTCTTCATAGGCCTCTAAGGAGTGCTTGGAGTGGATTGGAACCTAAGGAAAGGAGCTAAGAATGGCTAAGGCGCGACTTCGAATCTTGGGAAGTTTAAGGGCTTTGAAAGGTATAAATTTTGTCGTTTTATTAGTTAAGGCTTACTTATTGTTGTAGCTATGGATTTTAGCAAGCATGTGTTTATAGTATGAAGTTTGATATGTTTATTGGCTATTGGAACCCTAATCTGAAAACTAGCATGTTTAGCTTAAATATTACTATTCAAGTCGATTATTAGTCTAAGCGTCGCATGTTGTATAAAGAAGGAAATTGTAGTTGTTGAAGTTGTTTAGAATATATAACATGTTAGACCTTAGAACTTGGAATTGGAAAAGGATTGGAAAAGACTTAGTGTTGCTATGTAAGTTGGCCGAGAATTGGCTAGTGTGCCTTAGACTATTTCGTATGAATTGTGGGGCGGAATTTTACACGTATTGTAAGGCGTGTAATCCCCTTTGTTTGGTTGTTGTTTGGAGCCTTAAATGTGGCGTGTTGGTTATTGTATTCGACCTTGAAAAAGGTGGCAAAGTGAGTAGAAACAAAGGAAGTGCTGCCCGATTTTCCGTAGAATTAGAGACTAAATACTTAGTATTATTCTACATAGAGACTAGAAGTTGATAGTCTTGTTGTGACCATTTTAGGTTGACACTTCTCGTCACGGCGTATTCGGCAGCTTGTGGAATTAGCGAAAAGGTATGTGAACTATCTCCTCTTAGCATGATTCCTTAGAATAAAGAAAGTAAGTTCTACTCTTGAATGATCCATTCCTTGCTTGTATTTGGATTGCCCAAAATGGAATTTGTTCTATGTACTTCATGAGTGTACTTTGATGTTTAAATTGTAAGTAGTATAATCCATTTCCTTAGGGAAGTTTGGATTCTTAAAAGTGAAGGTATTTTTCTTAAAGTACATAGATACTTGAAAAGGAAGGGGTTTCCAAATCTTTTGGCTAGTGCCTTAGTTCTAAACCTAAGGGTCATTATAATGACTTTAGGGAGTCAAAGGTGATTTACTTATTTGATTTAAAAGAGAAATGGCAAGATTTAAGAGAAGTAACTTGTGTTAAGGGTGAAGTTACTTGAGGTTTAAAAAGTAGAAGAAAACTTGTTTTCTAACTATTAAGAGACTTGAAGTATTTTGAAAGTTAAGAACTTGATTTGTAAGTATGTGATACTTGGTTTTAATAGCAAAAGTCTCTTGGTTATTGAAGGAATGGATACGTCTAAAACCATAAAGGGTTATAACGGCTTTATGGGAAGTTGGTTATAACGACTTTATGGAAGGTTTAGAAAGTTGTCTATTTTGATTAATCGGCATAAGTTGCCTAGATTGTGAAAATTTGGAGTTACTTGATTTCAAGCTTTGAAATGAGTTTTCTAAAGGAGTAGTAACTTACTTTAAAAAATAGACACGCCTTGATACTACGGGTGTTAGTATCTTGGGGTTTTACATAGAAAGGAGTCTTTTATAAAAGAATGTACGTATGTAGTACTTTGGCTTGATAAATTGAGAATTTGTCTAAGTGTGCCTTGATAAGTACTTTGACTTGTTAAAAGAGAATTATTCTATGTATGCCTTGATTAGTACTTTGGCTTGATAAATTGAGAATTTGTCTAAGTGTGCCTTGATAAGTACTTTGACTTGTTAAAAGAGAATTATTCTACGTATGCCTTGATTAGTACTTTGGCTTGATAAATTGAGAATTTGTCTAAGTGTGCCTTGATAAGTACTTTGACTTGTTAAAAGAGAACTATTCTATGTATGCCTTGATTAGTACTTTGTCTTGATAAATTGAGAATTTGTCTAAGTGTGCCTTGATAAGTACTTTGACTTGTTAAAAGAGAATTATTCTACGTATGCCTTGATTAGTACTTTGGCTTGATAAATTGAGAATTTGTCTAAGTGTGCCTTGATAAGTACTTTGACTTGTTAAAAGAACTATTCTCGTATGCCTTGATTAGTACTTTGGCTTGATAAATTGAGAATTTGTCTAAGTGTGCCTTGATAAGTACTTTGACTTGTTAAAAGAGAACTATTCTATGTATGCCTTGATTAGTACTTTGGCTTGATAAATTGAGAATTTGTCTAAGTGTGCCTTGATAAGTACTTTGACTTGTTAAAAGAGAATTATTCTACGTATGCCTTGATTAGTACTTTGGCTTGATAAATTGAGAATTTGTCTAAGTGTGTCTTGATAAGTACTTTGACTTGTTAAAAGAGAATTATTCTACGTATGCCTTGATTAGTACTTTGGCTTGATAAATTGAGAATTTGTCTAAGTGTGCCTTGATAAGTACTTTGACTTGTTAAAAGAGAACTATTCTATGTATGCCTTGATTAGTACTTTGGCTTGATAAATTGAGAATTTGTCTAAGTGTGCCTTGATAAGTACTTTGACTTGTTAAAAGAGAACTATTCTATGTATGCCTTGATTAGTACTTTGGCTTGATAAATTGAGAATTTGTCTAAGTGTGCCTTAATAAGTACTTTGACTTGTTAAAAGAGAATTATTCTATGTATGCCTTGATTAGTACTTTGGCTTGATAAATTGAGAATTTGTCTAAGTGTGCCTTGATAAGTACTTTGACTTGTTTAAAGAGAACTATTCTATGTATGCCTTGATTAGTACTTTGGCTTGATAAATTGATAATTTGTCTAAGTGTGCCTTGATAAGTATTTTGGCTTGTTAAAGAGAATTATTCTAAGTGTGCCTTGGTAAAGACTTTGGCTTGTAATTAAGGATTTGCCTATGTGTGCTGGAAATAGCCGGTTGTGTGCTATTGTTATATCAGTCGTTTCGGGGTCATTCCCCGGGTTGGTGGCATTTGCATAATTCCGTGGATTTGCTACCCACGATGCGAGGAATACCTCATGCGAGTCCGTAGGGTTTATGCGGGTGAAATAGTCCCATGCGGGGAATACCTCACGCGGGTCCACGCGGCCTATGCGGGTGAAATAGTCCCAGGAGTAGGATGGCTAAATGATACTGCGGGCGGATGGTCCTGTTTTGATCATGAGCTTCCTAGTTTATATTGTAAGGATACTACTGTTTACTCTCATTGTTAGTAAGGCACAATGTGTTGTAATTTAATTATCATATATGTCCCCGGATTTGTTTGTGTTACCCTATGGTCATGCTTTTACGATGTGGGATTTCGGGGCATGAGACCACGTGGTATTTAGGACACAGGTGGGACTAGGTGTTCATGTATCCTTATTGGTGTTATTACATCATGATGCGGCGGTGAGGAAGGATTCCACGGGCATGATTGATATTATGGGCGTGAGACCCGTGGCTATATTTGAGTAATGACTTTGAGGGCTGCGTCCACGACTTGATATATTTGCTTATGTGTTATGCTTGTAGGTTGGATATCATACATGTCTCCGTTTTATTTAGGTGTTATGATTTTATTACGATGCCTACTTCCAATGCCAGTACATTCTTCGTCTTGACCTCGCTTGAAGCTGCGTTCATCAGTAAGTTTAGGTCTGTTGTTTGGTGATCGGCAGTGTAGGACCACCTTTCGAGTTTTGGATAGCTCCCTTTGTTCAGGAGTTTATCTTTTGGTATAAGTTCTTTCAGTACAGGTTTTTGTACAGTTATGGGTACGGCGGGGCCTTGTCCCGTCATAGTTCAGTTTAACTCCTAGAGGTCTGTATTCATATGTGGGATTGGACTCATGTGCGGTGTAGTGTCTTTTGTTTATGTATTATATGGCAGCCTAGTCGGCTTTGCCTTGCACGTACGTTGGTTTTAAAAAAATGAGTACATTATTAATTTCCATGATGTACTTAGTTGTTAAGGTAGAAGGGTGCCCGGGTAGGGCACGATCCTGAGCGGGGTTCGGGCGTGACAACTACGCCTCAAAGTCATCCTCCGTGCCGTGGAACTCCTTCCTCATGCCGGCGATCTAGGTATAAATCGTGTGATCGTATAACATGTCTCGGCCCGTCCATGGGACACGAGGTGGAATCGTGTGGTATCATGTCGGCCCGTCCGTGGGACTCGGTGAGAATCGTATGGAATACGTGTCGGCCCGTCCATGGGACTCGGTAAAGAATCGTATGGAATACATGTCGGCCCGTCCGTGGGACTCGGTAAAGAATCGTATGGAATACGTGTCGGCCCGTCCGTGGGACTCGGTAAAGAATCATATGGAATACGTGTCGGCCCGTCCGTGGGACTCGGTAAAGAATCGTATGGAATACATGTCGACCCGTCCGTGGGACTCGGTAAAGAATCGTATGGAATACATGTCGGCCCGTCCATGGGACTCGGTAAAGAATCGTCCATAACATTTAAACCCACTTTTAAGGCCAGTTAAGGCAATACCATGTCTTCATTTTAAACCAACACATTTTCCCCTTTTAAAGTCAAGTAACAACATTCTTTTCCAAAAGTTCAAGTTGCCTAATTTCAAATACTCAAGTCTCTTATTTTCGAAAGATTTCATAGTTCATAGTCTTAATCAAATAACGTAATCTCTTTTTAAAACCATTGAGTAACATATGCCTTATGTGTGAGTAGTTATTCTTGTTTATAACAATCTTATTAAAGCAGCCATGATCTAGAAAATGTAATACCATTTTGTCTTATCTTAGCTTCTATGCAGATGGAGGTTTCTACTGGTTTTAATATAGTTAATTAGTCAATACATTTTCCTTTATAAACGCTGCAGTGGTTGGTTCGATACTTATTCTCATTTCCGAAATCAGTAAAACATTATTCTTTAAAAGCCAAGTACTCATTACTCACGAGTTAGGTTTCACACTTTTTAACAAAATTCAAGTCCTTAACATTTCATAAAACGTCCTTTATAAGTTAAGTCTAAAATCTTTTAAGATCAAGTCTCTTAACTTCTAAAATCAATAAACCATTCTTTTACCTACATAAAGTCGTTATAACTAACTTTCCATAAAGCTATTATAACACCTTATGTTTTAAACCAACCAAAATTCGTTTAGCACTGCGTCGTCTAGTACTACATAGTTCACAACAATCATGCTAGAAAAGATAGGAAGAGGTTCACATACCTCGCGGCGATTATCGACAAATAGCAAAACGCTCCAAGTACTTCAACCCGTCGGCTACTCCTTAAGCCAAGTAGATCACGCCACACGTAGTACTTCACTCCTAAAATGGTCATAGTACTTCTATCAAACCTTACTTACCATTGAAGACTTATACCAATAAAAAGCCCTCTAATTCTACGGAAAATTCGGCAGCACGTCCCCCGTTATTACTCCCTTTTCCATCTTTCTCCAAGGCCCGAATAACCGTAATTTATATGCCATATGTAAGGCGTAATAATTAAACAACATAAATAAGGGATCACACGCCCAAGCGAGCGATTTAACAATCTTCCCTTAACGATACAATACAATAATTAAAGGGATCACACGCCCAAGCGGGCGATTGAACAATCTTCCTTAACGAAATGTAAATCTGATCCAAAGTAAATACGGTCCAAAGTAAATCTGATCCAAAGTAAATACGGTCCAAAGTAAATCTGATCCTTAAGTTGGGGTCCTTGGCGACTTTGTCCATTTACTTATCCATTACTTCATTAGTCAACCAACTTATATTCCATCTTAATATAAGTTATAGTTACTTGTTAAATACTTCTTCACAAGTAAGATACGTTTGATACGTTGGATACGTTTTTACCATTTTAATGGCTAAAATCCAATCCTTTCTTTTAACAAGTTAACAAGATCCAACTCTTCCAAACTTTACTCCATATATTATATACTCCATAATATACTTATAATATATGTATAATAACCAATTCACAAAGAGGTTTAAGTTTCACTACCTCAAATAGCCCAAGAATATCCAAGTTCTTAAAGTCGCTCCAAGCAAGTCTTAGCTCCAAATCTTTACGTTCCAATCCGCTACAAGCAACCCATAGAAGCTCCTAACCAACTCCTCTTCAAGATTCAACTCCAAAAAGTGAAGAACACTTAGGGTTTCAATCTTAGCAAGTTTCGGCCAAGGCAACAAATAGAGGTTAGGGGTGTGAAATCTTTTCCAACTCTTGGTACACAATCTTCCTAACACCTTAGGGAAGAACACTTAAGAGTTTAAGAATTGTTGGACAAATTTTGCTCAAGAAATGGCACCATGGCGAGAGCTGCAGGTCGAGGAGGAGGGATTTTCTCAAGTCTTGAAATGGTTAAGTGTGGAAGATTTCATCAACTAGTAGTGTATATATAGGACAACCAAGGGCTAGGATGAAGGCAAGTGTGTGTTTGAGATTGGGGACAAGTGTGTGTGGGTCCCACAAGCTACTTGTCCACACTAAAATATCTTGCAAGACAAGGCCACTTGTCTTGCCACTTGTCTAGCACATTTCGGCCATAAGGCCACCTAGGGGGGTGACACGTGTCACCCTCCTACTCATCCAAAATATTTCATCTTCCGAAAATATCCATAAAGGCCAAAATCTCGAAAACAAAGTGGGCCCCACAAAACCGTAAATTTCTCCCGTGGGCCCCACGTGACCAATTCCGGAAATAAAATTCCATAATTCTCAAATATTCCAAGAAGACCGAATACCAAATCGGGAATCAATTCCCATTAACGAACCTTTTTCCTTCACGAAATCAGGAAACTTTTAGTCGAAAAGTCACATCTTCTTCCTTTCGATTTTAATGTCGTATTCTCGTGCGTGCGTCCTCGCATACATACCACGGAACTACGGGGTATAACATTCTTCCCCAGAAACATTCGTCCGAATGTTCCTTCTAAGTCTCCAAGCGTACTTGCTTGGCGGTATAGTCTCTACTACTACACTTATAAGCGGTCGTACCACGATGGCGAGAATATAATATGCGCGCAAAACTCAAATCCAAGCCAACGAGGAATCACCTCGAAGATGTAAAACAACACCACTCTCGCTCTAGTCCAAAGGATACTTCCTTCGCACGCCGCTAAAAATGATCACTTCCATCTCTTAGCTGCGTTAAGCTATCCTTACTCGTCGTACACTTCTCGAACACCGAACTCTTTCCGATTACCGTACCACACTTGATCATCACTACCTCAAACTTGGTCATCTTACTAGCCTCAAATTCCTTGAGGCCATTCCGACCTTCACGATCCGATTCTGGTCGAACGCATCCACGAACTCGTACAACGGTTACCTAAACTTGGGCCTAGCACCCTCGTGACCTTATCACAAAGCGGGACCACCACCAATTTCCCTTACTTCAATCCGGGCTACGGGTTGACCCGCGACTTTACCTCAACCCGACCCATCTATCGCGCCAAGCTCTTGTTCCCCGATCCGGAACAATCTCACTAATCAAGTCACGAAAACCTAGTGGTCTTCTTAGCTCAACTACCCTCTTATAATTCACACCACTCAGGGACTTATCACACAAATATACCCCTCGTATACTATGCACTCCGACAAAGGTCAATCGTAAACAAAATCTTTTACTCAAGACGGCCTCGCGTCTAAGGTCTCCACGTATAATATTCTAAGGCTCACAATTTCTATGTACCCAACTTCCCCTTTACTAACCAGGCCTCTAAATCACAATTTAACATAATGCTATCTGAACATAATTCTTAGCACATCATCATATCATCAACACATACTAGTATATGGGAATTAAGAGAGAAATGACCACTATTGAAAGTTCTCTCAAATGGATTAAAAAAGACTACCGCGGAACAGGCATCCGAGCAAAAGCAACCTTAATTGCCTTCTGCATTATGGTCTATGAGATTTGGAGGACAAGGAACACACTGCTCTTTGAAGGCACAAACTCACCGGCAGAAGAGGTCATTACCAAGATTAAAACAACATCCTATAGAGTACTCTATGATTTTATCCCTTCTTGTAATGGCACCTTTGAGTGACAACTCCTTACTCCCCCGTTTCTTCTTTAAATTACGTTGAGGACTGAGAACCCTCAATGATTGATTGTAGCCACTTTTCTTTCAGTTTCTAGTAATAATATTTGCATTTACCTAAAAAAAAAAAAAAACACATACTAGTCTCTAGAGGGGTAAGAATATACCTGTATCAACTGCTTCATTTTCCCTTCGTCGCTCTAATCATAATCACGCCTGCGCAGTGTAGCTATAGAAGCGATGAACTGCCATCGACCGGGAGGCTGAGTCATTCAGTCTGCATCCTTCCTATTAGGACAGTTCCTCGTCACACATGCCACGGCGGCGCGAGCAAAACAAGCACCGATAAAAGACGACATTCCGGGATGGCGCGTGCCACATCGTGCGCACGAGGAAACATGAACCCGTGGCTAGAACCCGTGTATATCGTAAACGAAGCCACAGGCCCAGGCAGCTCCGAATACCCCAAAGCGTCACGAAGGCGCGGAGGACCACTCTGTATTGGCGGAGGTGCATAACTAACTTTCTGGCGAGGCGGCGCCTCGAAAGTTACCAAGGACCTGCATTGCGGCCTCCTGCGATCTCGGTCATTCCATCGACCCATCCGCTCCTCGCATCCAAGTGCATAAGCTGCGTGCGGGCAATGTCCATGCGGTGAAGAGCTACACCGAACAAGCCTGCCAGTAGTCATCGAGCCGGTGGCGTGGCGGTGCACTCGTCCTCCATATCGGCTACTAACGCGAGGACATACCGAGGCGATGAGTCGAACTCCACGTTGTATTTCCGGTATGCGCCTCTGCGTCTCGGCGTAAATCGTCGGCCGCGTCCTCGCCGTTTGTGGAGGCAAGAAGTGGTGAGAAATGCCTCGAGAACTCGTCCCAAATAGGCGGGCGCATGCTCCCCGGGGCAGCTCGCGAATCAAACGATCATTGCGGTATCACGCGCGGCCGTCACGAACCTAAGACCAGCGACTCGGTCTCGAAGCCTTGATCACTCCATGATCGGCGTAGCGTCGGATGAACTCATGCGGATCATCCTCAGGCCTCGACCCATAAAACTCTGGCGGGCTGCAACTCAGAAAGTCCCGCAGTCTCAAACTATCCGATCGCGGGTGAACTACGGGTACTACCGGTACCGGAATTGCTGCATCCAGCCTTTCCTCGTGCCTTGCCACTATCCTGGCCAATAACTGGGCCATCTCGCGTAACCCGTCTCCTATGTTCCTTGCGGTAGATGCGGCGTCTGAATCGTGGCCTCGATTGAGACCGCCACTACTCTACTCGCGACTCCTCCGCCGCGCGCCTCACAGGTCTGGCGCTGCGTAGAGGAATAACTGGCACATAAGAATACGTCAGAGGGAGTCTAACTTACAACACAGCTCTAAGGCACGATCTCAGAGTGAGAAGAATAGAAACCAATCCTAAATATCCCACAGCCTCCTGATTATAGATGTGGTGCACAACACACCGATAATCAAGACTACTACTGCGATGCGTCAGACACTTTCCGAGGATTAACTGCTTTGATACCACTTTTGTCACGACCCGATCTCGGGCCCGCGACTGGTGCCTTACCCCGGGCACCCTAGTGATAAAAATATCAGAGAAAATCAGCGGAAATAAAGTTTAAACAGGAAACAAGAGACAACATAATAAACCAGGCTAACCAAAACGATTACCTTTATGTATATACATAAAACTGAACGACGATTCATCCCATTTACAACTCGCCATGCGATTACTACAGACCTCTAAAAATGTAACAACAACTATGACGGGACAGGGCCCCGCCATACCCCTGAATGTAAGTACCTACGATGACAGGGGACTATACCAAAGATAAGCCTCCGGAGAAGCGGGCTTCCCAAACGCGAGTTGTGATCCTATGGCGAGGATCGGCGGCCGATGTACCTCTACTGCGGCATGACGCGGCCCCGAGGAGGTCGATCTGCGGTACCAAGTATGTAAAGCGAAAAATCGTAAATGAAATCATGTGATCTATATAAAACAAGAGACATGTATGATAACCAAACTACGATTTACAACATAAAAGTAGTCATGTCAAGTCGGGGACTTACGCCTCAAAGTCATCCTCACGTGCGGTGGAACTCCTTCCTCATGGCGATCTAGGTATAAATCGTGTGATACGTATAACATGTCTCGGCCCATCCCATGGGACACGAGGTGGAATCGTGTGGTATCGTGTCGACCCATCCGTGGGACTCGGTGAAAATCGTATGGAATCGTGTCGGCCCGTCCCATGGGACTCGGTAAAGAAATCGTATGGAATACATGTCGACCCGTCAGTGGGACTCGATAAAGAATCGTATGGAATACATGTCGGCCCGTCCCGTGGGACTCGGTAAAGAATCGTATGGAATACATGTCGACCCGTCCGTGGGACTCGGTAAAGAATCGTCCATAACATTTAAACCCTCTTTTAAGACAGATTAAGGCAATACCATGTCTTCATTTTAAACCTACACATTTTCCCCTTTTAAAGTCAAGTAACAACATTCTTTTCCAAAAGTTCAAGTTGCCTAATTTCAAATACTCAAGTCTCTTATTTTCGAAAGATTTCATAGTTCATAGTCTTAATCAAATAACGTAATCTCTTTTTAAAACCATTGAGTAACATATGCCTTATGTGTGAGTAGTTATTCTTGTTTATAACAATCTTATTAAAGCAGCCATGATGTCACGACCCGATCCCGGGCCCGTGACTGGTGCCTTACCCCGGGCGCCCTAGTGATACAACATCAGATAAAAATCAGCGGAAATAAAAACTCAAGAAAAGCGATGAAATAAGCGGGCTAACCAAAGCGGTTACCTTTTTGTACATAAATTAAAACTTGAGCGATTACATCCCCTAAACACGCCCACAAGTGCTCTGGACCTCTAAGAATTTTGAAACCATAATGACAGGACAGTCCCGCCATGCCACGAATATACAAAAGTCCACTACTTGAGGCGTACCACGGACAAGCTTAGGAGATATGGAGCTTTCAGGAAGCGAGCAATGATCCTAAGAGTGCGGATCGGCAAGCTATGTACCTCGACTGCGGCATGAGCGCGGCCCCGAAAGTCGATGCACAACAAGTACCAAGTATGTGGCGAAAATCGTAAATGAAATCATAATAGTCTATATAAAAGCAGGAGACATGTATGATAGCAAACTACGATTCACAATATATATTAGTAGTCATGTCAAGATAGGGACTCATGCGTGAAATCATCACTCAAATACAACCCGGAATTTAACCGCACAATGGTCGCGTGCCAGACATCTCACCTCGGTATAAGCATGGCCACGGGCCGTCCTAGTAGGCCCGTACTGTGGACCATCCAGCGTGTCGGTATGCCCAAAGGAGATAACAGATAACAATCACGTGGAAGTATACGTGGGCTGGCGTGTCGGTATGTCCAAACAACTAACAAGATAATACTCATTGTGAAAGTATACAGTGGGCTACCCAGCGTGTCGGTATGTCCAAACAACTACAGAGAATACTCGTGTGGAAGCATACGTGGGCTACCCAGCGTGTCGGTATGTCCAAACAACTACAAGAGAATACTCGCGTGGAAGCATACGTGGGCTACCCAACGTATCGGTATGTCGATCAAATAACAATAATAACACCACAGTGGAAGCATACGCGAGCCTCCCGGCGTGTCGGTATGTCCATGAGAATCGATATAGTGGAAGCATACGTGGACCATCCAGCGTGTCGGTATGTCCATCAATCAACGGATAATGGCCCTCCGGCGAGAGGCAGCGGTAGCGAAATACAACACTTGCACAACAAAAGCTATCACAACAAGCATAGGCCAGTTCAACGTACTTTCATTCCTTCAAAACAAGGACCTCTTTCTACGTAAAAGCCACACGATACTAACACCCGTAGTATCGAACACATTCAGGTTTAAATCAAGCACTTTAAACACTTTTTAGCACAACGTCAAGTATACCAATCTAAATCCAATTAATGAATCCATTTCTTTATTTTCCATAAAGTCGTTATAACTAACTTCCCATAAAGCTATTATAACACTTTATGTTTTAAAACAATACAAGACAAAACTATGCCTTTCTTTTTAAAACAAAACACTTCAAATTCTTAAGTCTCTTTTCTTTTAGAAATCGAGTTCCTTACCTTGGGATTTTTAAGAAGATCAAAACTTGATTACAATAATTCTTATTAGAGCAACCATGATCTAGGAAATGTAATACAATTTTGTCTTATCTTAGCTTCTATGCAGATGGAGGTTTCTACTGGTTTTAATATGATTAATTGTCATTACTTCTTTCCTTTATCAACGCTGCATTGGCTTGTTCGATCCTTATTCCCATTTCCGAAATTTATGTGACATTATTCTTTTTAAGAACCAAGTACTCATTTCTCACGAATGAGGTTTCACACTTTTCAACACCATTTAGGTCAATTACAAGTCAAGTCTCTTATCTTTTGAAATCAACAACCCATTCTTTTACCTACATAAAGTGGTTATAACAAACTTCCCATAAAGCCGTTATAACACTTTATGTTTTAAACCAACCAATTACAACTATAAGCCCTTATGAGACCAAGAGGGCTTATTCTTTAACAACCAAGTACCCATTACTAACGAATGGGAGTTTACTACTTTTTCACACAATCAAGACCTTTACACTTCATATCAAGTCAAGGCACAAAAGGGAAATTTAATTCCTTTAACACACGTGTGTCTACCGCACTATATATTTCACAAATAGTCATGCTGAAGAGGATATGAAGAATCACATACCTCGCGACGATTGCCGACAATTAGCAAAAGGCTCCACAGTACTATACCCTCCAGGTAGGATACACTACTCGTAGTACTTCAATCCTAATAAGGTCATAAAACGTCTATCAAACTCTAGCTTCGAACGTAGAATAAACTAAGTGCAAAGTCCCTAAATCCTACGACAATTTGGACAGAACTTCCTTTGTTTCTACTAACTTTGCCACCTTTTTCAAGGTCAAATTTCAATAACCAACGCCACATTTAAGGCACACAATTCAGCTAACCACAAAGGGGATTACACGCCTTTACAGGACGCGTAAAATTCTGCCCCACAATGATACAAAATAAACCAATAATTTCCATGCCATTCTTGGCCAACAATGTAACCAATACTAACCCCTTTCAACTCTTTTCCAATCCAAGTTCTTAGGTCTAACATGATATTTAGCCCTAGACATCTTCAACAACTACAATCCCTTTACAACGTCGGCGATCAAATTAGTAACCAAATTGAAGTTAAAAATCTTGAGGCTAACATGCCCATTTCAGTTTTCAACAAAACAACAAGATCCAAATCTATTCAAATATAACAGCCTCAGGCTCAATTCTAAACTACTCAAATATAACAGCCTCAGGCTCATTTCTAAACTACTATAACAAGTATAACTCATATCCAAGAGAAGGGGAAACTTTTACCTTTGGAGATACCCACAAAAGCCCCTTTCTTCCACTTCTTTTCCGTCAAACTCGTCTACCAGTGCTTCCCACAAGTTTACCCACACTTTTCCTTCTTGCCGCTCAGCGGTTTCTCTTAAGCTAGGTTTTCTTCAAAAACTAGAGAGATGGGAGAGGGTTTTTCCTTGGGAGGGTTTTGAAATGAAATGGCCAAGTCGTCCAAGACTTGGCCCTAACCTAGGACCACGTTCTGGTAACAAGGATGGGAGGGACACTTGTCACCCGCCCATAGGTTTTAAACAAAATATCCCTGTTTTTCGCCCTTTCTGCGCAAAAATCCGCCTCGGCCGCGCTCCACTTCGAAAAAGTTCCGGCATTCGGCGCGCGGCGCATTCGGCGCGCGCTGAAACCCATGGACTCCCAGTACAACGCGCGCGCCAGATTCCGGCGCGCGTACTGTACCTGAAGCAGCTGCGGCTTTGCATGCGCGCGCAAACTTGAAACTTCCATAACTTTTGACTCAGATGTCCTATCGGCGAGCGGTTTGTTGCGTTGGGAACTAGATTTAACGGACTACACACTAGGCTTTTTAAACACCTCGAAATTCTTAACAACTGGGGTACAACACTCCAAGGTAGACTCAAAATCCGTCCAACACATGTTTGTCAACTTATCTTATCTTTTTGAATTTACGGGGTGTAACATTCTCCCCCCCTTAGAAACATTCGTCCCGAATGTTCCTTCTAAGTCTCCAAAACGCAGACGCCGGTATAGTTTTCACTGCGCACTAACAAAAGAATCAGTTATGCCACTCATGGACTTATCACCCGAAAATACTCCCCGCATACTATGTACTCCGACAAGGATCACTGTAAAATCTTTTACTCTAGTCGGCCTTACCTCTAAGGTCTCGATTGTTATAAATTCTAAAGTTCAAAATTTTCTCATCCTCAGACTTACCCTTTTCACTAATCAAGCTTCTAAATCACGTTTTTAACACAAAGTTATCCGAACATAGCACTTAACACATCACCATAACATCAACGCATACTAGTCTTTAGAGGGTTAAGAATATTCCTGTAACTATTACTTCACTTCCCCTTTTTGTCGTTCTACTCATGTTCCTTCCCTGCACGGCGCACAAAAGGAGGAGATGAATCAGCCACTGATCCCGAAGGCTGAACCTCCACATCCGCGCTACCTCTGGTTGGACAATTTCTCGCAAAATGGCCCTGCTGGCCGCATGCAAAACAAACTCCCATTCCAGAACGACACTCCCCATTATGGAGCCTACCACAACGACCACAACGAGGTAGGGGTGGTCCCATCTGTCTAACGTCCCTGCTCCCCCAAAAACCTGAAACCTTGGAGCCACGACACGCTCACGAATCTCGAATGTCACGAAGGCGTGGTGGAGCAACTGCGTCTTGGCGAGGCGCATAACTAGTCTGGCTCGAAATTTGCCTGCCTCGAAGGTCACAGAGGACCTGCTGTCATGGCCCTCTTCTGCTAATCTTGGTTAATCCGTCGACCTCTACGCTCCTCACACCCAAGTGCATAAGCCTGCATGCGGGCAATATCCATGCCCGGCTGAAGAGCTACTCCGTCAACTTTACGCTAAGTAGTCATCGAGTCTGTGACATAACGGTGCACTCTATCCTCCATATCGCCACGGGCGGGGACATACCGAGCCAATGAGTCAAACTCTACATTGTACTCCCGGTATGCGCCTCTTTGTCTCGGATCAAAAATCGCCGGCCGTGTCCTCGCAAATCGTGGAGGCAAGAAATGCCAAGGAAAGCCTCGAGAACTTCGCCCACCCGGTGGATGTTATACCCGTAGTTCGAGGTATGTATGTGATGGCGTCACGTGCGAGAATCTGCGAAATTTTGGAAAGAAAGGAAGATGTGATTTTTTGACGGAAAAGTTAGGTTTTGTGAAGAAAAAGGTTCGTTAATGGGAATTGGATTCCCAGTTTGGTATTTGGACTTCTTGGATTATATTAGAATTTTGAGGTTTTATTTTGAAATGGTCACGTGGGACCCACGGGAGAAATTTACGGTTTTGTGGGGCCGCTTTGTTTTTGAGATTTCGGTATTTTGGATATTTTGGAAGACGAAATATTTTGGGCCAATTGGGGCGACACGTGTCACCCCGTGTGGCACTTGGCGAAATGGGTGAATGAGTGGCTAGGCCACTGTCCTTGGCCGATTGGCCTCACTGGCAGCACCATTTTCGTTTGGCCATGTGGTGTGGTGGGACCACACACACATGGCCCAATCTTGACCTACACTTATATTGATCTTGGCCCTTGGTTCTTCTATAAATACCCTTGGCTTGAAGAGTAAAATCATCCTCAGAAAGCTTTCCAAGCAAATGTTTTCCCTCCCTTTGTGTAGATTTCGTCCCCCTCCTCTTGTGTAGAAAATACTTGGTGTATTGTTGTATAATCCCAAATACCTTGGCCTAGTATCCCTAGTAGTATTCCAAAGTTATTTCAATACTAGGGCAGGAAATACTACTTTATTCCAATAGCAGTAAGCGAAACCACTAGAAAAATCTTCCTAGCTTGGTGGAAGTATTTAGAAGTTGTTTAGAAACTTCTAAGGGTCGCTTGGAGCGGGTTGGGCGTAAGGATTGGAGCTAAGCGTTGCTCGGGATCGACTTATAACTTGGATAATTTTGGGCTTATCGAGGTAATGATCTATGTCCCTATTGTAATTGGATATTACATGTTGTAGTAGTTATACTTGAGTATATTATATTGGAAGGATGATTATAAAGTTGATTGTATTTACATTGGGTGTACTTACAGTAGACTTGTGTAAGTATTATTGTGAAGCATATTTGAACACGTCAGGTTAGGCGTGTAATCCACTGAGTTGTTGGCACAGTAGCGGGCTGGTTAGGAGAGATTTATGTGATAGCGGGGAGAGTCTTTGCGAAATTTACGTAGAATAAGGAATCTTGTGTTTAGAATATTCTACGGAGAGTGCTAGAAGTTGATTTATATATTGTGGTTGTTATAGGTGGATCTTTCTACGGCATACTTGACTTGGCTTGTGGTTTAAGCTAAAGGTATGTGATTCTTCCTATACTCTTGAGCATGATTGTTGTGAACTATATAGTACGGTAGGCGTGCGTGTGTGAAAGCGATTTTTGTTTGTTTTAAAACATAAAGTGTTATAATGGCTTTATGGGAAGTTAGTTATAACGACTTTATGAAGATAAAAGAAAGATTTGGTTTGTGATAAAGCGACTTGATTTTGAAAGTTAAGAGACTTGATCTTGAAAGATAAGAGACTTGACTTATAACGACTTGTTTTGGAAAGGAGAAGTAACTTGATTTAAGTATAGGTTACTTGTTTTGAAAGAGTAAGTTAATTGGGTTTTAAAAGAGTATACTTGATGTTGTTCTAAAAGAAAAGCACTTGGTTTATAAAGTATAGAGTACTTGATTTTAAAAGCCTTGTAAAGATTTTCTGAAGGTGAAGTAATTTGGTTTTAAAAGTAAAGCGTGTTTTCTTTATATACTACAGTATTAGTATCATGTGGCTTTTACATAGAAAGAGGTCTTTTGAAAGAAGGAAAGTATGTAGTATTTTGGGTTTGAAACCGGATTGTTGATTAAAATGAATGTATGTTAAACTTGCGTATGCTTGTTGTGATAGCCTTTGATGTGCAAGTGTTTTGTTGATGTCTTCTTGTGACTCTGGGAGGCTATCGATTGATTGGTGGACATCACGGCGTTGGGTGGTCACGAGTATCGTCCACTTTGAGTATTGGTGGTTGTTTGATCTTGTCGTGACTCTGCAGGAGGCGGCTATCGATTTATTTCCTTTGGACATCTTGGCGTGATGGATGTTCCACGGGCGTGCGTCGATGGGATGGTTTCATGGCCATGACTTCCGAGGTAAGATCTTGGGGCATGCGGTCATTGTGAGGTTGATCGTTAGTCCATGGACCGCTAATCCATGAAGCTTGCGCGGTGACGGCGATCACGGGCTTGGTTTATGCGTGTGGTTCGAGCACACTTTAGATACTTGTTACGGTCATTTTCGTGTCTGCGTAGCCTCGGTAGATAGCTTAAGATACTTGCCTCGGTCATATCTTGTGAGGCGGTAGGCTATTATGCGTTAGCTTAAGATACTTGCCTCGGCGATTCGTGGCTAGCTTTTGGGTAGTAGTTGGCTTCCGTACCTTGCGTGATGGGATATGACTAGCTTTTGGGTAGTAGTTGGCTATTCTACTTGGCGTCGGTTTTGATAGCGAGCGGGATCTAGTGTTCGAGTTCACATATGGGTGTTGTTTTACATCATGTACTGGCGATGAGAATGAGTTCCACGGGCGGGAGTGGTATTATGGCGTGAGACCCGTAATTATGTGTGAGTGATTATTCGGGGATATCGTCCCACTTGACATAATTGTTTACTTATTGCGAAATGGTTTTATAAAATGATGAAATGTGATTTCATTCTGATATTTTGATTTCACATACTTAGTACCGTTATCGACCTCGCTTGGGCTGCGTTCATCTGCGCGGTAGAGTACACCGATTGGTTGATCTCGCTCATAGGATCGTGATTCAGCGTTGGGAAGCTCCGTTCCTCGGAGGCTTATCTTTTAGTATAGTCCTGTCATTGTAGGTACTTGTACATTCGAGGTATGGCGGGGCCCTGTCCGTCATAGTTGTTGTATATCTTAAGTGCAACCTTTGTTGTGGGCGGGGTTTGTAAAAGGATAGCTGTTCGGGTTTTAGGTATATATCTTGAAAACAGCGGTTGGGTTGCTTTGTTTATTTATTTATGTCTCTCATTTCATGTGTAAAGTTTTTATTTCCGCTGGTTTTCTCGATGTTGTATCACTAGGGTGCAGGGTAAGGCACGATGTGAACCGAGTTTGGGCGTCACAAGTGGTATCGAGCGATTAATCCTCGGAAAGTGTCTACGAACCGTGTCTAGTAGAGTCTTGATTATCGGTGTGTTGTGCACCACATCTATAATCGGGAGGCTGCGAGACATTTAGGATTGGTTTCTATTCTTCTCACTCACGAGATCGTGCCTTAGAAGCGATGTTGTAAGTTGGACTCCTTACGGCGTGTTCTTTTACGCGATTATGCCTCCGCGCAAGGCAACCGGGCGAGAAGGGCAAGCGGCCGTGAGAGCTGCTAGTGGGACACGAGAGAATGCGAGCGCGAGCGGTCATTACGAGATAGTTCTTGGACGGCGAGTTTTGCGGCGCCCGGCCAGCGAGAGAGTTAGAAGCGCGGCGGTGGCTGCGAGACCACGATACGAGCCTCGGTCTCGCGGCTGGAAGCGAGAGGAGATGGGTTACAAGGAGATGGCCCGATTCTGCGGCGGATCGTGGCGAACACGAGAGGCTGGATCTGGCGATTCAGTTCAGTAGCCGTAGTTCATCCCGGTCGGATAGTTTGAGGCTACGGGATTTTACGAGTTGTATCCGCTTGAGTTCTACGTCGAGGCACGAGGATGATCGCGAGGAGTTCATCCGTCGATTCTGAAGGATCGTCACAGTGATCAAGGCTTGAGACCGAGTCCGTGATTTTCGGTTCGCATCGGTGCGTGATACCGCGATCGGCGGTTTGATTCATGGGAGCTGTCGGGAGCATCGCCCCGGTATTTGGGACGAGTTCTCGGAGGCATTTCTCGGCCATTTCTTGCCGCCGCGGATGAGAGGCACCGCGGGCGAGTTTACGATCTTTGAGGCAGGAGGGCGCCGCGATTCGGGAGTACAACGTAGAGTTCGACTCGTTGGCTCGATATGTCCCTGCGTTAGTAGCTAATATGGAGGGCGAGTGCACCGCTACGTCGCGAGGCTTGATGACTACTTGGCGAGTCTTGTTCGGGTGTATCGCTTCGGTAGGGCATGGACATCGCCGCGTGCGAGCTCATGCACTAGGGTGTGAGGCACGGAGAGGCCGGCGGATTGACGATATCGAGAAGAGGCCGGGACAGCGGGGTCCTTTGGTAACTTTCAAGGCGGACCGCCTCGTGTGAACTAGTTATACGCGCCGCCCGATGCAGTGGTCCTCACGATCTTGAGGGCCTCCAGAGTATTGAGGCGGTCGGGGCTCGAGGTTGAGTTTCGGGGAGTTGGGAGTCTTGGCGGAGGAAGCCACCCGACCTAAGTGTAACGGTGTGGTAAACCCCATTCGAAGTGTCGAAGGACTTGTTTTACATGTGGCGGCGGGGCCATTTGCGAAATTGTCCTACCAGAGGTAGCGCGGATGTTGAGACTCGACGCCGGGATCATTGCGGGTTCTTCGCGCCCGATAGCTAAGCGGTGTTCATATCTGGCGAGCGAGGCGAGTCGTGGTGGAAGTTCGATTATAGCGGTCCTTGAAATCGCCTATTTGTTTTGTGATATCGGTATATCCTTGACCTCTAAGAGACTAGTATGCATTTGTATTAAGATAAGTATATTTTTAATTATTATGTTCGATAGCATTATCTTTGGTGTGATAATTCCATGGGTAGTGTAAGATGGAAGTGGTAGCTTTCATGGCGTGAATTAGTAAGATTGTTAGGATCGGGAGCGAGAGAGATTAGGCGCGATGGCGGGTCGGGTTGAGGCCAAGTCGCGGGTCAACCGCGGCCGGATTGAGGTGGGGTCGATTCGAGGTGGTCGCCGGGTGGTAGAATCACGGTGCTAGGCCCAAGTTTAGGTAACCATCGTATGAGTTCGGGGATGTGTTCGATCAGAATCGGATCGTGAAGGCCGGAGATAGGCCTTAGAGTAAATTGAAGCTAGTAGGAGTTGTCGTGAGATTAGAAATGATTTCCTCGTTAGCTTGGATTTGTATGTTATACTATGGCCATTGATGGCGTGATTGGTTTCGTAAGTATAGTAGTGAAGACTATCTGAAGACACGTTCGTTTGGAGACTTAGAAGGAACATTCGGACGAATGTTTCTAAGGAAGAATGTTATACCCGTAGTTCGAGGTATGTATGTGATGGCGTGCGTGCGAGAATCTGACGAAATTTTGGAAAGAAAGGAAGATGTGATTTTTCACGGAAAAGTTCGGTTTTGTGAAGAAAAAGGTTCGTTAATGGGGTGGATTCCCAGTTTGGTATTTGGACTTCTTGGATTATATTAGAATTTTGAGGTTTTATTTTGAGAAATGGTCACGTGGGACCCACGGGAGAAATTTACGGTTTTGTGGGGCCGACTTTGTTTTTGAGATTTTCGGTATTTTGGATATTTTCGGAAGATGAAATATTTTGGACGAATCGGGGGGCGACACGTGTCACCCCATGTGGCACTTGGCGAAATGGGTGGACAGTGGCTAGACTGTCCTCGCCGATTTGGCCTCACACTTGGCACCATTTTCGTTTGGCCATGTGGTGTGGTGGGACCCACACACATGGCCCAATCTTGACCTACACTTATATTGATCTTGGCCTTGGTTCTTCTATAAATACCCTTGGCAGAAGAGTAAAATCATCCTCACAGAAAGCTTTCCAAGCAAATGTTTTCCCTCCCTTTGTGTAGATTTCGTCCCCCTCCTCTTGTGTAGAAAATACTTGGTGTATTGTTGTATAATCCCAAATACCTTGGCCTAGTATCCCTAGTAGTATTCCAAAGTTATTTCAATACTAGGAGCAGGAAATACTACTTTATTCCAATAGTAGTAAGCGAAACCACAGAAAAATCTTCCTAGCTTGGTGGAAGTATTTAGAGAAGTTGTTTAGAAACTTCTAAGGGTCGCTTGGAGCGGGTTGGAGCGTGGGATTGGAGCTAAGCGTTGCTCGGGATCGACTTATAACTTGGATAATTTTGGGCTTATCGAGGTAATGATCTATGTCCCTATGTAATTGGATATTACATGTTGTAGTAGTTATACTTGAGTATATTATATTGGAAGGATGATTATAAAGGATTGATGTATTTACATTGGGTGTACTTACAGTAGACTTGTGTAAGTATTATTGTGAAGCATATTTGAACACGTCAGGTTAGGCGTGTAATCCCAGGAGTTGTTGGCACAGTAGCGGGCACAGTTAGGAGGAGATTTATGTGATAGCGGGGAGGTCTTTAGAAATTTACGTAGAATAAGGAATCTTGTGTTTAGAATATTCTACGGAGTGCTAGAAGTTGATTTATATATTGTGGTTGTTATAGGTGGATCTTTCTGCGGCATACTTGACAGCTTGTGGTTTAAGCTAAAGGTATGTGATTCTTCCTATACTCTTGAGCATGATTGTTGTGAACTATATAGTGCGGTAGGCGTGCGTGTGTGAAACGATTTTTGTTTGTTTTAAAACATAAAGTGTTATAATGGCTTTATGGGAAGTTAGTTATAACGACTTTATGAAGATAAAAGAAAGATTTGGTTTTGTGATAAAGCGACTTGATTTTGAAAGTTAAGAGACTTGATCTTGAAAGATAAGAGACTTGACTTATAACGACTTGTTTTGGAAAATGAGAAGTAACTTGATTTAAGTATAGGTTACTTGTTTTGAAAAGAGTAAGTTAATTGGGTTTTAAAAAGTATACTTGATGTTGTTCTAAACGAAAAGCACTTGGTTTATAAAGTATAGAGTACTTGATTTTAAAAGCCTTGTAAAGATTTTTACGAAGGTGAAGTAATTTGGTTTTAAAAGTAAAGCGTGTTTTCTTTATATACTACAGTATTAGTATCATGTGGCTTTTACATAGAAAGAGGTCTTTTGAAAGAAGGAAAGTATGTAGTATTTTGGGTTTGAAACCGGATTGTTGATTAAAATGAATGTATGTTAAACTTGCCTATGCTTGTTGTGATAGCCTTTGATGTGAAAGTGTTTTGTTGATGTCTTTAGTGACTCTGCAGGGAGGCCGCTATCGATTGATTATTGGACATGCGGCGTTGGGTGGTCGCAGTATCGTCCACTTTGAGTATTGGTGGTTGTTTTACATGCTGTCGTGACTCTGCGGGAGGGCTATCGATTTATTTCCTTTGGACATCGGCGTGATGGATGTTCCACGGGCATCGTCGATGGGATGGTTTCATGGCCATGACTTCCGAGGTAAGATCGGGGCATGCGGTCATTGTGAGGTTGATGTTAGTCCATGGACCGCTAATCCATGAAGCTTGCGCGGTGACGGCGATCACGGGCTTGGTTTATGCGTGTGGTTCGAGCACACTTTAGATACTTGTTACGGTCATTTTCGTGTCTGGTAGCCTCGGTAGATAGCTTAAGATACTTGCCTCGGTCATATCTTGTGAGGCGGTAGGCTATTGTCGTTAGCTTAAGATACTTGCCTCGGCGGTTCGTGGCTAGCTTTTGGGTAGTAGTTGGCTTAGTACCTTGCGTGATGGGATATGACTAGCTTTTGGGTGGTAGTTGGCTATTACTTGGCCGTCGGTTTTGATAGCGACGAGGATCTAGTGTTGAGTTCACATATGGGTGTTGTTTTACATCATGTCTTTGGCGATGAGAATGAGTTCCAGGCGGGAGTGGTATTATGGGCGTGAGACCCATAATTATGTGTGAGTGATTATTACGGGGATATCGTCCCTTACTTGACATGCTTGTTTACTTATTGCGAAATGGTTTTATAAAATGATGAAATGTGATTTCATTCGGTATTTTCAGTTTCACATACTTGGTACCGTTATCGACCTCCTTGGCTGCGTTCATCTGCGGTGTAGAGTACACCAGTTGGTTGATCCTCGCTCATAGGATCGCGATTCGGCGTTGGGAAAGCTCCGTTCCTCGAGGCTTATCTTTTAGTATAGTCCCTGTCATTGTAGGTACTTGTACATTCGAGGGTATGGCGGGCACTGTCCGTCATAGTTGTTGTATATCTTAGAAGTGCATGCCTTTGTTGTGGCGGGGTTTGTAAAAAGGATAAGCTGTTCGGGTTTTAGGTATATATCTTGAAAGCAGCGGTTGGGTTGCTGTTTATTTATTTATGTCTCTCATTTCATGTGTAAAGTTTTTATTTCCATTGGTTTTCTCGATGTTGTATCACTAGGGTGCAGGGTAAGGCACCGATGTGGGCCGAGTTTGGGCGTCACTGGAGTGCATGCTCCCCGGACAGCTCCCGAATCAAACGATCATTGCGCAGATCACGCGGCCGATGCGAACCTAAGACCATTGACTCGGCCTCGAAGCCTTGATCACTCTCATGATCATATGTATCGGATGAACTCCTGCGGATCATCCTCGTGCCTCGACCGTAGAACTCGGGTGGGCTGACTCGAGAAAATCCGTAGTCTCAAACTATTCGACCTCGGGTGAACCATGGGTACTCTCGAGCTATGGCAGAATCGGCCTATCCTCGTGTCCGCCACATCACGGCTAGCAACTGGGCCATCTCCTTGTAACCCATCTCCTCTGCCCCAGGATGTGGGACTGGAGGCTCATGTGCCGTGGTCTCAGTAGACCGCTCTTTGCTCTACTCGCGACTCCTGCTGCGCCTTGCCACGGGCTCTGGTTGCCTGCGTGGAGGCATCACCGGTATACAAAGAATACGTCGGAGAGTCCAACTTATAACACAGCTCTAAGGCACGATCTCAGAGTGAGAAGAATGGAAACCAATCCTAAATATCCTATAGCCTCCTGATTATAGATGTGGTGCACAACACACCGATAATCAAGACTCTACTGGATACGGTATGTAGACACCTTCCGAGGATTAACTGCTCTGATACCACTTTTGTCACGACACGATCCCGAGCCCGTGACTGGTGCCTTACCCCGGGCACCCTAGTGATACAACATCAGAGAAAAACCAGCGGAAATAAAAAATCAAGAAAGAAAACAGTGAAATAAGCGAGCTAACAACGGTTACCTTTTTGTACATAAATTAAAACTTGAGCGATTACATCCCTTACAAACCTACCAGCAATTACTCTGCACCTCTAATAATTTTGAAACCATAATGACGGACGGGGCCGCCATGCCTGAATATACAAAAGTCCAATACTTGAGGAACCGTACCACGTGGACAAGCTTAGGAGATATGGAGCTTTCAGAAGCGAGCAGGCGATCCTAAGTGCGGATCGCCAAGCTATGTACCTCAACCTGCGGCATGAGCGGCCCGGGAGGTCGATACAACAAGTACCAAGTATGTGGCGAAAATCGTAAATGAAATCATAATAGTCTATATAAAAGCAGGAGACATGTATGATAGCAAACTACGATTCACAATATATATTAGCGATCATGTCAAGATAGGGACTCATGCGTGAAATCATCACTCAAATACAACAGGAATTTAACCCGCTGATGGTCGCATGCCCCGGCATCTCACCTCGGTATAAGCATGTCCCTGGAACCGTCCTAGTAGGCCCATACCCGTGGACCATCCAACATGTTGGTATGCCCAAAGGAGATAACAGATAACAATCCCTGTGGAAGTATACCCGTGGGCTACCCAACGTGTCGGTATGTCCAAACAACTAACAAGATAATACTCACTGTGGAAGCATACCCGTGGGCTACCCAACGTGTCAGTATGTCCAAACAACTACAAGAGAATACTCACCGTGGAAGCATACCCGTGGGCTACCCAACGTGTCAGTATGTCCAAACAACTACAAGAGAATACTCACCGTGGAAGCATACCCGTGGGCTACCCAACGTGTCAGTATGTCCAATCAAATAACAATAATAACACCCCTAGTGGAAGCATACCCGCGAGCCTCCCAACGTGTCAGTATGTCCATCAAGAATCGATATAGTGGAAGCATACCCGTGGACCATCCAACGTGTCAGTATGTCCATCAATCAACCAGATAGCCGGCCCTCCAACGAGAGAGCGGTACGTAAATACAACACTTGCACAACAAAAGCTATCACAACAAGCATAGGCCAGTTCAACGTACTTTCATTCCTTCAAAACAAAGACCTCTTTCTACGTAAAAGCCACACGATACTAACACCCGTAGTATCGAACACATTCAGGTTTAAATCAAGCACTTTAAACACTTTTTAGCACAACGTCAAGTATACCAATCTAAATCCAATTAATGAATCCATTTCTTTATTTTCCATAAAGTCGTTATAACTAACTTCCCATAAAGCTATTATAACACTTTATGTTTTAAAACAATACAAGACAAAACCATGCATTTCTTTTTAAAACAAAACACTTCAAATTCTTAAGTCTCTTTTCTTTTAGAAATCGAGTTCCTTACCTTGGATTTTTAAGAAGATCAAAACTTGATTACAATAATTCTTATTAGAGCAACCATGATCTAGGAAATGTAATACAATTTTGTCTTATCTTAGCTTCTATGCAGATGGAGGTTTCTACTGGTTTTAATATGATTAATTGTCATTACTTCTTTCCTTTATCAACGCTGCATTGGCTTGTTCGATCCTTATTCCCATTTCCGAAATTTATGTGACATTATTCTTTTTAAGAACCAAGTACTCATTTCTCACGAATGAGGTTTCACACTTTTCAACACCATTTAGGTCAATTACAAGTCAAGTCTCTTATCTTTTGAAATCAACAACCCATTCTTTTACCTACATAAAGTGGTTATAACAAACTTCCCATAAAGCCGTTATAACACTTTATGTTTTAAACCAACCAATTACAACTATAAGCCCTTATGAGACCAAGAGGGCTTATTCTTTAACAACCAAGTACCCATTACTAACGAATGGGAGTTTACTACTTTTTCACACAATCAAGACCTTTACACTTCATATCAAGTCAAGGAACAAAAGGGAAATTTAATTCCTTTAACACACGTGTGTCTACCGCACTATATATTTCACAAATAGTCATGCTGAAGAGGATAGGAAGAATCACATACCTCGCGACGATTGCCGACAATTAGCAAAAGGCTCCACAGTACTATACCCTCCAGGTAGGATACGCTACTCGTAGTACTTCAATCCTAATAAGGTCATAAAACGTCTATCAAACTCTAGCTTCGAACGTAGAATAAACTAAGTGCAAAGTCCCTAAATCCTACGACAATTTGGACAGAACTTCCTTTGTTTCTACTAACTTTGCCACCTTTTTCAAGGTCGAATTTCAATAACCAACGCCACATTTAAGGCACACAATTCAGCTAACCACAAAGGGGATTACACGCCTTTACAGGACGCGTAAAATTCCGCCCCACAATGATACAAAATAAACCAATAATTTCCATGCCATTCTTGGCCAACAATGTAACCAATACTAACCCCTTTCAACTCTTTTCCAATCCAAGTTCTTAGGTCTAACATGATATTTAGCCCTAGACATCTTCAACAACTACAATCCCCCTTTACAACATGCGACGATCAAATTAGTAACCAAATTGAAGTTAAAAATCTTGAGGCTAACATGCCCATTTCAGTTTTCAACAAAACAACAAGATCCAAATCTATTCAAATATAACAGCCTCAGGCTCAATTCTAAACTACTCAAATATAACAGCCTCAGGCTCATTTCTAAACTACTATAACAAGTATAACTCATATCCAAGAGAAGGGGAAACTTTTACCTTTGGAGAAACCCACAAAAGCCCCTTTCTTCCACTTCTTTTCCGTCAAACTCGTCTACCAGTGCTTCCCACAAGTTTACCCACACTTTTCCTTCTTGCCGCCGCTCCAACAGTTTCCTCTTAAGCTAGGTTTTCTTCAAAAAACTAGAGAGAAGGGAGAGGGTTTTTCCTTGGGAGGGTTTTGAAATGAAATGGCCAAGTCTTCCAAGACTTGGCCCTAAAATAGGACCACTTTCTGGTAAAAAGGATGGGAGGGACACTTGTCACCCTCCCATAGGTTTTAAACAAAATATCCCCTGTTTTTCGCCCCTTTCTGCGCACAAATCCCGCCTCGGCGCGCGCCACTTCCGAAAAAGTTCGGCATTCGGCGCGCGGCCACGCGCGCGCGGCACTGAAACCCCCGTGGACTCCCGATACAACGGCGCGACCACGCATTCGGCACCGCGCGCTGTACCACGAACCGCTGGCTTTGCTCGATTGCGCACCAAACTTGAAACTTCCATAACTTTTGACTCCGATGTCCTATCGACGAACGGTTTGTTGCGTTGGGCACTAGATTTAATGAACTACACACTAGGCTTTTTAAACACCTCGAAATTCTTAACAACTGGGGTACAACACTCCGAGGTAGACTCAAAATCCGTCCAACACATGTTTGTCAACTTATCTTATCTTCTTGAATTTACGGGGTGTAACACATGATCTAGAAAATGTAATACCATTTTGTCTTATCTTAGCTTCTATGCAGATGGAGGTTTCTACTGGTTTTAATATAGTTAATTAGTCAATACATTTTCCTTTATTAACGCTGCAGTGGTTGGTTCGATACTTATTCTCATTTCCGAAATCAGTAAAACATTATTCTTTAAAAGCCAAGTACTCATTACTCACGAATGAGGTTTCACACTTTTTAACAAAATTCAAGTCCTTAACATTTCATAAAACGTCCTTTATAAGTTAAGTCTCTTATCTTTTAAGATCAAGTCTCTTAACTTCTAAAATCAATAAACCATTCTTTTACCTACATAAAGTCGTTATAACTAACTTCCCATAAAGCTATTATAACACCTTATGTTTTAAACCAACCAAAATTCGTTTAGCACACGTACGTCTACCGTACTACATAGTTCACAACAATCATGCTAGAAAAGATAGGAAGAGGTTCACATACCTCGCGGCGATTATCGACAAATAGCAAAACGCTCCAAGTACTTCAACCCGTCGGCTACTCCTTAAGCCAAGTAGATCACGCCACACGTAGTACTTCACTCCTAAAATGGTCATAGTACTTCTATCAAACCTTACTTACCATTGAAGACTTATACCAATAAAAAGCCCTCTAATTCTACGGAAAATTCGGCAGCACTTCCCCTGTTATTACTCACTTTTCCATCTTTCTCCAAGGCCCGAATAACCGTAATTTATATGCCATATGTAAGGCGTAATAATTAAACAACATAAAGAAGGGGATCACACGCCCAAACGGAACGCGATTTAACAATCTTCCCCTTAACGATACAATACAATAATTAAAAAGGGGATCACACGCCCAAATGGAACGCGATTGAACAATCTTCCCCTTAACAAAAATGTAAATACAGTCCAAAGTAAATACGGTCCAAAGTAAATACAGTCCAAAGTAAATACAATCCAAAGTAAATACAGTCCAAAGTAAATACAGTCCTTAAGTTGGGGTCCTTGGCCAACTTTGTCCATTTTACTTATCCAATTACTTCATTAGTCAACCAACTTATATTCCATCTTAATATAAGTTATAGTTACTTGTTAAATACTTCTTCACAAGTAAGATACGTTTGATACGTTGGATACGTTTTTACCATTTTAATGGCTAAAAGCCAATCCTTTCTTTTAGCAAGTTAACAAGATCCAACTCTTCCAAACTTTACTCCATATATTATATACTCCATAATATACTTATAATATATGTATAATAACCAATTCACAAAGAGGTTTAAGTTTCACTACCTCAAATAGCCCAAGAATATCCAAGTTCTTAAAGTCGCTCCAAGCAAGTCTTAGCTCCAAATATTTACGTTCCAATCCGCTACAAGCAACCCATAGAAGCTCCTAACCAACTCCTCTTCAAGATTCAACTCCAAAAAGTGAAGAACACTTAGGGTTTCAATCTTAGCAAGTTTCGGCCAAGGCAACAAATAGAGGTTAGGGGTGTGAAATCTTTTCCAACTCTTGGTACACAATCTTCCTAACACCTTAGGGAAGAACACTTAAGAGTTTAAGAATTGTTGGACAAATTTTGCTCAAGAAATGGCACCATGGCCGAGAGCTGCAGGTCGAGGGAGGAGGATTTTCTCAAGTCTTGAAATGGTTAAGTGTGGAAGATTTCATCAACTAGTAGTGTATATATAGGACAACCAAGGGCTAGGATGAAGGCAAGTGTGTGGTTGAGATTGGGGACAAGTGTGTGTGGGACCCACAAGCCACTTGTCCACACTAAAATATCTTGCAAGACAAGGCCACTTGTCTTGCCACTTGTCTAGCACATTTCGGCCATAAGGCCACCTAGGGGGTGACACGTGTCGCCCTCCTACTCGTCCAAAATATTTCATCTTCCGAAAATATCCATAAAGGCCAAAATCTCGAAAACAAAGTGGGCCCCACAAAACCGTAAATTTCTCCCGTGGGCCCCACGTGACCAATTCCGGAAATAAAATTCCATAATTCTCAAATATTCCAAGAATACCGAATACCAAATCTGGGAATCTAATTCCCATTAACGAACCTTTTTCCTTCACGAAATCCGGAAACTTTTCCGTCGAAAAGTCACATCTTCCTTTCCAATTTTAATGTCGTATTCTCGTACGTACGTCCTCGCATACATACCCTGGAACTATGGGGTATAACACAGGTGTTCAACCTCAACTCATGGTATTACATAATCCAATGACTTGTCAAAATTTCTTATCGTCCGAGTGTCTACTCGTCTTTCCTTTATAAGATATTTCAAGTTGTTCTAGGGTCCCTTGCCCCTCCGTATTTTCTTACTATCTTTCTCGTCAGCACCGATGCTACCACTTTTCCTCGAGGTGTTCTTACTGCCCATTATTTACTAATGGTCTTACACCAGTCTGGGGTAATCATATCTCGTGCAACTTACATAACCATAGTCATATTCTCCTTTATCATTCTGGTCATAACCTTACCTTATGCTTATTATTAGCAAAAGTATTTCTATCTTGATTCATAATCGTACAGTTTCATATATGCGTACTACCTGCATTTTTATCCTTACGACATTTCCTCGACCATTTTATAACGTCGTTCTTAATTACCCCAACACAATACTTTTCCCACGGTTACCTAAAACTGTAACCTATGGCATGACGATTCTAAAGACCTTACCAGTCTCCTATCCTTCGTCTAACAACATGGGTACACATAACCCCATAATACGTAAAATTGTCCTTACGTGGGGGAGAGGACTTATCTCCATTAAATAAACTTTCCTTGGAGTCACTGTCACGACCCGATCCCGGGCCCGTGACTGGTGCCTTACCCCGGGCACCCTAGTGATACAACATCAGAGAAAATCAGCGGAAATAAAAACTTAAACATGAAACAAGAGATAAAGTATGAAACGGGCTAACCAAAATGGTCACCTTCCTGAATATATACATATATATATCAACCTGAACAGTTAAATCCTTTTACAAACCACACTTGTGAGTACTACAGACCTCACAGAATGTAACCATAACTATGACGGGACAGGGGCCCATACCACGAATGTACAAGTAACTACTGGCGAGGACTATACCAAAGATGAGCCTCCGGAGAAACGGAGCTTCCCAAACGCTGAAATGCGATCCTATGAGAGAGGATCAACAACAGGTGTACCTCTACCTGCGGCATGAACGCAGCCCCCCGAAGGAGGTCGATTACCGCAGTACCAAGTATGTGGCGAAAATCAGTAATGAAATCACATTTCATCATTTTATAAAACCATTTGAAATAAGTAAGTGATTATGTCAAGTAAGGGGACGATATCCCGAATAATCACTCACATAATTATGGGTCTCACGCCCGTAATATCACTCATGCCGTGGAACTCATTCCTCATCTGCGGCGATGATGTAAAACAACACCCGTATGTGAACACGAACACTAGATCACGCTGCGTCATTAAACCGTCGGGCAAGTAGAATCGCTCTATACGGTTCAAAAGCTAGTCATAAAACTTCACGGGCAAGATGCGGAAGCTAATTACCAGATCAAAAGCTAGCCACGCATGGCGAGGCAAGTACCAAAGCTAACGTCGCTAGCCAACCGTCTCACGAGATATGGCCGAGGCAAGTATCTCGAGCTATCTACCAAGACTGCGATACGAGAAATGACCGGGACAGTATCTAAAGTGTGCATGTAACCACATGTACAAATCAAGCCGTGATTGTTCGTCACGCGGCAAGCTTCATGGATTAGCGGTCCATGGACAAATAACAAAACCTCACAATGACCGCGTGCCCGATCTTACTCCGGAAAGCGTGGCCATGAAACCCTCCCATCGACGCATGCGTGGAACATCCATCGCACAAGATGTCCAAAGGAATAACAAGATAATACTCAAAGTGGACGCATACTCGTGGAAAATCCAACGCGTCAGTATGTCCAAAAGAAATAACCAGATAATACTCAATAGTGGACGCATACTCGTGGAAAATCCAACGCGTCAGTATGTCCAACAATCAATCAGATAATACTCAATAGTGGACGCATACTCGTGGAAAATCCAACGCGTCAGTATGTCCAACAATCAATCAGATAACCGGTCCTCCCCGAGAGACACGGTAGCACAGAATCACAACACTTGCACAACAAGGCTATCACAACAAGCATAGGCAAGTTTAATGTACTTTCATTTTATATCAACAATCTGAAATACTACATACTTTCATTCTTTCAAAAAGACCTCTTGTTACGTAAAAGCCACACGATACTAATACTCGTAGTATATAAAGAAAACACATTTTACTTTTAAAACCAAATTACTTCACCTTCGTAAAAATCTTTACAAGGCTTTTACAATCAAATACTCTATACTTTTTAAAACAAGTGCTTTTCTTTTAGAACAACATCAAGTATACTCTTTTAAAACCCAACTAACTTACTCTTTTCAAAACAAGTAACCTATACTTAAATCAAGTTACTTCTCCTTTTCCGAAAACAAGTCGTTATAAGTCAAGTCTCTTATCTTTCAAGATCAAATCTCTTAACTTTCAAAATCAAGTCGTTTCACAAACCAAATCTTTCTTTTATCTTCATAAAGTCGTTATAACTAACTTCCCATAAAGCCATTATAACACTTTATGTTTTAAACAAACAAAATTCATTTCACACCCGTACGTCTACCGTACTATATAGTTCACAACAATCATGCTCAAGAGTATAGGAAGAATCACATAGCTTTTTAGCTTAAACCACAAGCCAAGTCAAGTATGCCGCGCGTAGAAGATCCACCTATAATAACCACAATATATCTATCAATCTCTAGTTCTTTTCGTAGAATATTCTAAATACAAGATTCCTTATTCTACAGAAAATTCGCAAAGACCTCCCCCGCTTATCACATAAATCTCCTCCTATCAAGGCCCGCTACTGTGCCAACAACTCCAGGGATTACACGTCTAACCGGACGTGTTCAAATCTGCTTCACAATAATACTGCACAAGTCTACTGTAAGTACAGTCCAATGTAAATACAGTTCAATTCTATCAATCTTCTTTCCTCATATAATATACTCAAGTATAACTACTACAACATGTAATATCCAATTACAATAGGGGGACATAGATCATTACCTCGATAAGCCCAAAATTATCCAAGATTATAAGTCGATCATGAGCAACGTTTAGCTCCAACCCGCTCCAAGCGACCCTTAGAAGTTTCCAACAACTTCTCTAAAAACTTCAACCAAGCTAGGAAGATTTTTCTAGGGTTTCACTTTACGGCTATTGGAATAAAGTAGTATTTTCGGGCTCCTAGTATTGAAATAACTTTGGAATACTACTAGGGATACTAGGCCAAGGTATTTGGGATTATACAACAATACACCAAGTATTTTCTACACAAGAGGGGGGGAGGGACGAAAACTCACTAAATGGAGGGAGTATTTTTGGCTTTGGAAAGTCCTCAAGTGTGGATGAAATACTCTTCAACCTAAGGGGGTATTTATAGAAGAATCAAGGGCTAAGATCAAGGTAAGTGTATGGTCAAGATTGGGCCATGTGTGTGTGGGTCCCACCACACCACATGGCCAACGAAAACATGCTCCAAGTGCCATGCCACTTGTAAGACCATTTCGGCCATGGACACTTGGCACAACAAATCGGCCACTCTTGGCCACATGGGGGTGACACGTGTCGCCCCCGACTTGTCCAAAATATTTCGTCTTTCGAAATATCAAAAATACCGGAAACCTCAAAAACAAAGTGGGCCCCACAAAACCGTAAATTTCTCCCGTGGGCCCCACGTGACCATTTCCGAAAATAAAACCTCAAAATTCTAATATAATCCAAGATGTCCAAATACCAAATCTGGGAATCCAATTCCCATTAACGAACCTTTTTCTTCACAAAAACCGGAAACTTTTCCGTCGAAAAATCACATCTTTCTTTCTTTCCAAAATTTCTGTCGTATTCTCGTACGTACATCCTCACATACATACCCTGGAACTACGGGGTATAACAGTCACAACCCTAATCACAGGGTCCTCTTGCGGTCCAGTAAACATCTAATCATCACGCACCGCCTTAAAGTCGTGTAGATTTTCAAAACCTACCAAAGATGTCTTCTGTTTTCCGTAGGCAGCACTCGTACTTATCTTATTCTTACTTGCGCGTTATCCTGAACTTATCCGGAAGGTCGTGGCCCTGATCGCCACACCAACCCAACTCCAAGTACATCCAAGGGCACTTAGCATAAACTCCTTCAAATTCGAGTATTACTTACTTTCTGCATTAATTTACTTCAAATGAACAAGTCACACAGACTTATTAAAATCAACAATGTCAAAGAAGGAAGGATAATTAACTGGTTACCACCACTTCTCTTCCTTTCCACACGATAACCGGCTTACCGGGAAACTGGTACCGAATCAATCTCTCTCTGTAGTCCACGTTGGCATAACAAGAGGCCAACTAGCCCGTACTCATAATGACCCCAATGTCGGTCATAACAACTCTGCTAGGTATACTAGGGTCCAACGACTGTATCGTTACCGATAATTATTATCTACCCGCTCATCTACCACCCAACACTCACGGGTGTAGTCACCTCGAAAGGTCCTCATGGATTCAGGCTCCATTTCTTTACACTTGGTTGCTCCCTTTCTTACTGGTCGTACTCTTCCCGTACCTCCAAACTTATTCTAGCGTACGTACATAGCCTTCATACTGATTCGGGCCTCCAATATTTGGAGTTACTATTCTAAACAACATAAGGCCATTTCCGGCTCTCACAACCTCGTTCCGGTGGAATGCGTCCACGAACTCGTAAAATGATTAACTAGACTTGGGCCTTGCACCCTCGTGACCCTGTCACGTAGAGGGACTACTACCAACTAACCCCATTTCATTTCAAGCTATGGGGCGACCCTTAATAGGTCCTCAATTCGACTCGGCGTCGCACTTAACTCTTATCCTTGGTCTGTCTTAACCTTTTACTACCCGAGAAGGCCTTATATACCTAAAGTCTCGGTGGTTACCAACATTCTTAGGATCGCAATTTCCATGCTCCACGCCTACCTTATCAGTCCCCCCGTAAACGGGTACAAAAACTTATCGTAATACCATAATCGTGTTGTCTTGACCACAACAACCATACTTACTCCATACGGATCTCATCCGTACCATTTTCTTAATCATACTACGTAGCTCAATATATTAACACAGTCTTCCATTAATTCCCTTAATAATAACTTCTTAAGGGTTCATTTCCTTCTCAGACAACCCATCATTTCCTAATTATCTCAAATTAGTACATAAAACCTTGATGAGAATTCATTAAACTGTTTCATACCTTCCCGGTATTTATTTAGTCCTTACCAAATCCTGGTAACCTAAAACCATTCTAGGCAACACGCGTCCGACCCTCATACATAAATCTGTATAGCTGTATGTCACAATACCAACTATACTACAAACATTACCAACCTGGATACACAATCCACATCATCTTTCCTGGGTCACTGCTGCCTTTCTCGTAGTTGCAAACAACATAACTTGTTAGGGAGTGACGACCCTAACCACACAGCTCTATCGCACGAACTCAGAGTGAGAAGAATGGAAACCAATCCTAAATGTCATGCAGCCTCCTGGTTATAGATGTGGTGCACAACACACCGATAACCAAGACTCTATTAGACACGGTCTGTAGACACTTTCCGAGGACTAACTGCTCTGATACCACTTTTGTCACGACCCGACCCCGGCCCCGCGACTAGTGCCCTACCTGGGCACCCCTTACAGGTATACATCCGAGAATAGCAGCGGAACATACACAACTCATAAAAACACTTAGACATAATACATCAACAGGCTATCCGATAAGGCCACCTTCCGTAAAATATACATAATAAAATAAACATCAGTCACAATTCTTTCTTTACAGCCCACACCACTAGACATAACTACAGACCTCTAAGAATAACAACAGTGACGGGACAGGGCCCCACCATACCCCTGAATGTACAACAACCGACAATACCAGGGATAAGCCTCCGGAGTAATGGAGCTTCTCAACAGCTGAATCAGTGATCCTAATAGTGAGGATCAACAACCTGTATACTCTACCTGTGGCATGAACGCAGCCCCCCGAAGGAGGTCAGTACAACATTAACCAAATATGTGAAACTGAAAGTACTGTAATGAAATAATAAGTCTATAATAAAACTGGAGACATATATGATAACTCAATTAACAATACATTGTGCCTTACTAACAATGATAGTAATCAAGAGTATACTTTACTGCATAAAAATAGGAGGCTCATGATCAAAGCAGGGCCAACCGCCCGCAACATCATTAAGCAATCCTACTCCTGAGACTATTTCACCTGCAAGGGTCGTATGGACCCGCATGAGGTATTCCTCGCATAGGAATGGTCCGCCCCGCATGGGACTATTTCACCCGCATAAGCCCTTTCGGACCCGCATGAGGTATTTCTCGCATCATGGGTAGCAAATCCATGAAGTGGTATAATGTATTGGGGGTTTACCCCTCAATCATACTCAGAAGGTGGTATAACGTCTTGGGGATTTACCCCTCATTTATACTCTTACCCTGGAGAAGGTGGTATAACGTCTTGGGGGTTTACCCCTCATTTATACTCTTATCCTGGAGAAGGTGGTATAACGTCTTGGGGGTTTACCCCTCATTTATACTCTTACCCTAGCTCAACCGGCCATCATACATAACATAAGCCCTACCGGCTTATCATACATATTTAAGCAAGTTAAGAAATCTCCTAACTTCTTATTAGTCTTGTTCATATAAACTCTCATTTTAGTTTACTTAAGGCACTTACATGTCTTTATAAAAATCCGGGAATTTAACCCAAAGTACTACATACTTCTATTCTTTTAAAATGACTCTTTTTCATATAAAACTTCCAAGATACTAATAACCATAGTATCAAGTCATAACTACTTTTCAAGACAAGTCACAATACCTTTTAGAAATACAATTATAGGCTTCTAAATCAAGTGACTTCTTTCATTTAAAACTTTAAGCAATTGATGCCTTTAAATCAATTTTCCTTTCATTATTTCAAGTCATTTATCATACTTAAATTACTTAGAGTAAATCACCCTCTTTAACTTCCCATAAAGCTATTATAACCAACTTCCCATAAAGCCGTTATACTAGCTTTATGCTTTAGAAACTTACATTCTTCTTTATAACCAAGAGACCTAAACTTTCCAACAAAAACAAGTATCAAAAATACTTTCAACATACTTAAAGTCTCTTAACTTTTGAAAACCAAGATATCCTTAATATTTAAACGAGTGAGTTAATTACCTAACTCAACCAACTTGATCATTCTTAAGATAAACCAAGGATATCAAATGGACTAGATTCGTCAAAATCTCGTACGTCTACCGTACTTATACATTTACAATTTATTCATGCTCAAGAGATAAGAAAGTTCCACATACCTCTTCGGTTCAATCCACTTGCCAAGTCCAATATGTCGTACGTAGTATGTCAACCTATAATGACCATAGCACGTCTATTATCTCCTTACTTCAAACGTAGAATATTCCAAGTGCAAAGCTACTAAATTCTACGGAAAATCGGACAACACTTCCTTTGTTTCTACATACTTTGCCACCTTTTTCAAGGCCGAATTCAATAACCAAACACGCCACATTTAAGGCCCAACAATGTAGTTAACAATAGGGGATTACACGCCTACAAGACGTGTAAAATTCCGCCCCACAATTTATAACAAACTAGTTCAACATATAATGTCATTCTCGGCCAAAGGTGTAACAACATAACAATCTTTCCAATTACTTTTTCAATTCAAGTTGTTTAGTATAACATGATATCAAGCCGCAATCGATTACAACTACTACAATCCTCAAGTAGGTAAACATGCGACGATTCTAATTAACGATCAAATTGTAATTCAATTTCAAATGACTCAACATGTCATTTTCGGATTTGAGCTTCTAAATTTCCATAACACTTATCAATCTTCATAACACATATCACATGACCATTTCTAATTTATCATAACATGGAATCTTCAATTACAAAAGTAAGACGAAGATTATACCTCATTTAGCCCAAATATGATCCAAGATTACAAGTCGATCCTTAGCAACTTTAGCTCCTCTTTTCGACGTTCCAATCCATTCCAAGCAACCCTTAGAAGCTTATGAAGAACTCTTCTTCAAGTTCCAACTCCAAAGTTGAAGAACTCCTTAGGTTTTCGCCTTGCGACTAATACGAAAATGCCACTTTTCCGGGATATTTCTATTGAGATAACCTTACAATACTCTTAGGAACCTTGGTTTAAAGTATGGGGATTATTGGACAACAAACAAAAAAAAATCTTGCTCTTTGAACCCCAAACCCGAGAGCCCCTCATAGTGTTCTTCAAGATTTCTTGAAATATGACTAAGTGTGGGAACTAGTCTTGCTACTAGTATACATATATAACATAATGGAGGGTCAAGATTAGAATAAATGGGTGGCCTAGATGAGTTTCACAAGGATTCTAGCCAAGTGGCCTTGACTAAGTCAACAATATCAAGCTCTAGCTTTAGCAAGACTTGGTCATCTTAAATTATGGTCAAATGACCATTTTATCCATGCCATTTTCGTCCAAGACCACTAAAGGGGGGTGACACATGTCGCCCCCCATTCGTCGCAATATTTCGTTTTCCAACAATTCCATAATTCCGATAAATTTTTACTCGTCTCTAATCTTAACATTTTTGAGTTCTTACGCACGTTCTTATAAACATATCCTGGAAATTCCGGGGTGTAACACCTACAATCTCAGGGAACCGTACCAAAAGATAAAGCCTCCGGAGAAATGTAGCTTTCCAAGAACTGAATAGTGATCCTAAGAGTGCGGATCAACAAGCTATGTACCTCAACTGCAAAGATTTAACGCACTCGGGCGAGGTCGACGAAATACGTACTCAAGTATGTGAAATCGAAAATATCAGAATGAAATCATAACGATCTATAATAAAGCCGAGACATGTATGATAACCAAAATAACGACACTCGCCTGCCGAAATGAAAGTAATGAAATTCGCTTTACCTGAATGACTATTTCAACACATGAAAAATAGTCACACCAGGGCTATGGACACAAGCCCTCAAATATCATCACACAATCCAGTAAGGGTCTCAAGCCCACAATTATCAAAGCGTTCCCATGGAATCCCCCATCACTGCCGACAGCCGTAAGTGTGAAATATAACCATGTGACGCGCCCGTGGAATCCTACCTCACTATCGGCGTACACATATACAATACATATATATATCTCCTGCTCGTGGAATCCCCCATCACTGCCGACAGCCGTAAGCGTAAAATATAACCATGTGACGCGCCCGTGGCATCCTACCTCATTTGTCGCATACATATACAACACATATATATATATATACCTTATGCCCGTGGAATCCCTCATCTCGGGTACATGACTTCATGGAGAGCTAATCCATGGGGTAATAATCATATATAACATGCCCGTGGAATCCCTCATCTCGGGTACATGTCTTCATGGGGAGCTAGTCCATGGAGTAATAATCGTATATAACATGGTCGCATGCCCCGGAATCCCTCATCGTATAAGCATGGCCATGTGGTAATAAAACAAATCCGAGAATCTAACCCGCCTCCTGGTCGCATGCCCCGGAATCCCTCATCGTATAAGCATTTCCAAGGAGTAATAAAAACAATCCGGGAATCTAACCCGCATCCTGGTCGCATGCCCCGGAATCCCACATCGTATAAGCATGTCCAAGGATCAATCATAATGGAAGCATACCCGTGGAAGCCTCCGTCATTGTCGGTACATCCAAGTAAATTCACAACAAGACAGTCGGCCCTCCAACTGAGAGTCACGGCAGCGTAAACATATAATACTTGCACTCAAGGCTATTACAATCAATCATAGGCAAGTTCATAAAATCTTTAGACTTTCATTTATATACTCAAGGCACTTTTCGTTTCACATAAAAATCCGGGAATTTAACCCAAAGTACTATGTACTTCCATTCTTTTCAAAAGACTCTTTTTCATATCAAACCCCAAGATACTAACACCCGTAGTATCAAGGCATGTCTACATTTCAAACAAATCACTACATTTTTAGAAATACATTTCTCGGCTTCTAAATCAAGTCACCCTTATTTTTAAAACTTTAAGCAAGTGATACCTTTAAATCAAATTGTCCTTCCTTATTTCAAGTCATTTCTTTGTTTACATTACTAGAGAAAATCATTCTCTTAACCTTCCATAAAGTTATTATAACCAACTTCCCATAGAGTCATTATACTAACTTTATGCCTTAGACTAATTCATTTTTTTATAACCAAGAGACTTATACTTTCAAATCAAGTTGCAAAACTTTCAAAATACTTCAAGTCTCTTATCTTTAGAAATCAAGCTTCTTACTTAGAAATCAAGTCTCTTATCTTTAGAAGTCAAGCTTCTTATCTATAGAATGCCAAGAAATCCATACTTTCCAAATCAAGTATTCTATACTTTTAAATCAAATCATTTCTTCCTTTAAGAATCAAGTCCCATAACTTGAAAAATAAAGTTTCTTAACCCTTTAAGGATTTAAGGTTCATAGTCTTAAAAATTCATAACGTACACTCTTTAAATTAAGTAACATATACTTTTGTGCGTTGTGAATAGGTTATACTTGTTTATAACGATCTTATTAAAGCAGCCATGATCTAGAAAATGTAATACAATTTTGTCTTATCTTAGCTTCTATGCAGATGGAGAATTCTACTCATTTTAATATAATTGATTATCGATACATTTTCTTTTATTAACGCTGCAATGGCTTGTTCGATACTTATTCTCATTCGTGCAGTAAATTAGTAAAGTCAACTCGACTCCAAATACTTCCTAATGACTCTTACCAACATCTCCCATAAGACATGGTAAGAACTTAGGATAACTTAGACATACTTTCACATAGAGTAAATCAACATACATACCTCTTAACTTCTAAGAGTAGAAGGAATCATGAAATAACACTACATGTATATTTCATACATAGAATCATGCCCAAAAGAAGGAAGAGGTTCACATACCTCGCGACGATTATCGACAAGTAGCAAAATGCTCCAAAGTACTATAACCTTGCTAGCTTTTCCACCCTTCAAGTAGATTACGCTATACGTAGTACTTCAATCCTATAATGGCCATAATATGTCTATTAACTTCTAGCTTCAAACGTAGAATATTCAAGTGTAAAGTCACCAAATTCTACGGAAAATCGGACAACACTTCCTTTGTTTCTACATACTTTTCCACCTTTTTTCAACGCCTGAATTCAAAACCAAGCGCCACATTTAAGGCTCAATCAATTCAGCTAACCAAAGGGGATTACACGCCTTAACAAGACGTGTAAAATTCTGCCCCACAATTAATACGAAACTGTCAAAAGATTAAGGCAATTCTTGGCTCAAAAATGTGTAACACATAAAGTTCATTCCAATCCCTTTTTCAATCCAAATTGTTATTCTAACATGTTTTATAGCCTCAATTGATTCTAACAACTAAAATCTTCAAGTAGATAACATGCGACGATTCTAATTATCGACTTAATTGTATTTCAATTTCAAATGGCTAACAATGTCATTTCGGATCTTAGGCTTCCAATATACATAGTACTTATAAATCTCTAATACATATCTCATGCTTGCTTATAAACATCACTACAATAATATGAAATCTTATAACACTAAAGAGAATAAGATTATTACCTAGATAAGACTTAATCCGTCTTCAAGATCCGAAGCCGCTCCTTAGCAACTTAGCGCCTCTGCTTGACACTCCAATCCGTCACTTGAAGCCCTTAGAAGATCACAAACAACTTTCCTTCAATTTCCAATCCAAACCTAGGAAAGTGACTTAGGTTTTCACCTTGCGACTAATACAAAAACGACACTTTTCCGGGATCTTTCTATTAAGATACCCTTACAATACCCTTAGGAACCTTAGTTTAAAGTGTGGAGATTATTTAACAACAAACGAAATTTTTTCTTGTCTTCTTGAACCCTAACCCGAGAGCAACCATAAGAGACCTCAAAGTTTCTTGAAATTTTTCTAAGTATGGAAGCCTTGTCTTGCTACTAGTATACTTAAATAACACAATGGAGGGTCAAGATGAGAACAATTGGGTGGATTGGATCTAATTTACTTAAAAATCTAGCCATGTGGCCCTTGGACTTAGTCAACATTGTCAAGATCTAATCCTAGCAAGACTTGGTCATCTTATCCTTGGTCAAATGACCATTAAGTCCATGTCCATGTCCATTTTGTCCAAGACCAATTAAGGGGGGTGACAAGTGTCGCCCTCCCATTCGTCGTAATATTTCGTTTTCCGACAATTCCATAATTCCGCTAAATTTTAACTAGTCTCAAATCTTAACATTTTTGAGTTCTTACGTACATTCTTATAAACATGTCCGGGAGTTACGGGGTGTAACAGTAAGTATAGTAGTGAAGACTATACCGGCGCATGTGTTATTAGAGACTTAGAAGGAACATTCGGGACGAATGTTTCTAATGAGGGAAGAATGTTACACCCCGTAGTTCCAGTATATGTATGTGAGGACGTACGTACGAGAATATAACACTAAGTACGAAAGGGAAGAAAATTTTGAATTTCCGACGGAAAATATTCCGAACCTCGTGAAGGAAAAAGGTTTGTTATTGGGAATTGGATTCTCAATTTTTGTATTTGTACTTCTTGGAATATAAGAGAATTATGGATTTTATTTTCCGGAATTGGTCACGTGGGGCCCACGGGAGAAATTTACGGTTTTATGGGGCCCACATTATTTTTGATATTTTGGCCATTATGGATATTTTCGGGAGATGAAATATTTTGGAAGAATAGGAGGGCGACACATGTCCCCCAAGTAGGCCATGTTGGCCGAAATCTAGTGCTATTTGGACAAGTCTTGTGCTAGATATTTTTTGTGAGATATTTGTTGGACAAGTGGACAAGTGGGACCCACACACACTTGTCCCTAATCTCAATCACACACATGTTTTAATCCTAGCCCTTGGTTGTCTTATATCATCACACTAGTAGGATGAATCTCCCACACTTAGAATTATTTCAAGACTTGAACAATACTCCCTCCCCTTCCAAGAGCTCTCGGCCATGTGCCATTTTTATAACCTAAAGTTGTCCAACAATTCTTAAACTCTTAAGTGCTCTTCCTTGATGTGTTAGGAAGGTTGTTAACCAAGTGTTAGACAAGATTTCACACCCTTAGCCTAAAAACCACACCTTAGCCGAATCTTGTAGGTTTGAAACCTAAAGTGTTCTTCACTTTTTGAAGTTGGATATTGAAGAGGAGTTGGTTAGGAGCTTCTAAGGATTGCTCAGAGTAGATTGAAACGTAAGAAATAGGAGCTAAACGTGCTACGGATCGAATTTTAGTTCTTGGATTATTTTGGGCTTTTTGAGGTAATTAACTTTGTCCTCTTTGTGAAGTTGAATATTATACATGTTGGTAGTATATAAATGAATATGTGATACATGGAAGGAAGATGGAAAAGATTTGGACCTTGTTAAGTTGCTAAAATGGAGAAATTGGCATGCTAGTCTTTAAAATGGTAAAAACGTATCTATTACATGTTGACAGTTAATAACAAAGTTATTATAACTTATATAAAGATTGGAATATAAGTTGGAAGATTAAAGAAGTAATTCTTGTCACGACCCGAACCCGGGCCCGTGACTGGTGCCTTACCCGGGCACCCAAGTAGTCATACATCAGAGTGATCAGCGGAATATAAAATAAGACATGAAACGATTATAAAATGAAAACAGTTTATCCATGAAAATATCGCCTTTCGGCATGTATATATAATAAAACTTTGAACAGTTACATCCCCATTTATAAACTCCGCCACAACAAGATTTCTGCACTTCTAAGAATGTAATAATACCTATGACGACAGGGCTCGCCATACCCCGAATGTACAAGAACCTACAACTCAGTGGAAACATACCAAAAGATAAGCCTCCGAGAAACGGAGCTTCCTAATACGCTGAATCGTGATCCTATGAGCGAGATCAACAACCGTGTACTTACTCGCAGATGAACGCAGCCCAAGGAGGTCGATAACAGTACCAAGTATGTGAAATCAAAAATATTGTAAATGAAATAATAACTTAAAATAAAACAGAGACATGTATGATAACAAAACTACGTCGCAACATAAAAACTCTTGTCAAGTCGTGACTCACGCCTCAAGTCATCCTCATGCCCGTGGAACTCCTTCCTCACCGCCAGCCTAGGTATAAGTTAGGTGATACGTGTAACATGTCTCGCCCATCTCATGGACTCGAGGTGGAATCGTGGAATACATGTCTCGGCCCATCTCACGGGACTCGATAGAAATCGACATGTCTCGCCCATCTCATGGGACTCGATAGAAATAGCACATGTCTCGCCCATCTCACGGGACTCGATAGAAATCGCATGTCTCGCCCATCTCATGGGACTCGAGAAATCGCACATGTCTCGGCCCATCTCATGGGACTCGATAGAAATCGCACATGTCTCGGCCCATCTCATGGGACTCGATAGAAATCGCACATGTCTCGGCCCATCTCATGGGACTCGATAGAAATCGCACATGTCTCAGCCCATCTCATGGGACTCGATAGAAATCACACATGTCTCGGCCCATCTCATGAACGCGGTGTCGTGTGGCCCTAACATCTAAACGCACTTTTAAGATAGATGAAGATAATACCATGTTTTCCTTTTAAATCAACTAAGGCAATATTATGCCCTCCTTTTTAAACCAACACACTTTCCTTCTTAAAGTCAAGTAACAACATTCTTTTCCAAAAGTTCAAGTTTGCCTAATTTCAAATATTCACGTTTCTTATTTTCGAAAGGTTTCATAGTTCATAGTCTTAATCATTTAATAACATAATTCTCTTTTTAAAAACAGTTGAGTAATATATGCCTTATGTGTGAGTAGGTTATTCTTGTTTATAACAATCTTATTAGAGCAGCCATGATCTAGGAAATGTAATACAATTTTGTCTTATCTTAGCTTCTATGCAGATGGAGGTTTCTACTGGTTTTAATATAATTACTTATTTGTCAATACATTTTCCTTTATTAACGCTGCAGTGGTTCGTTCGATACTTATTCTCATTTCCGAATCAGTAAAACATTATTCTTTTAAAAACCAAGTACTCATTACTCACGAATGAGGTTTCACACTTTTTAACAAAATTCATATCAATTCAATTAAGTCAAGCCTCTTATCAAGTCTCTTAACTTCTAAAATCAATAACCCATTCTTTTTATTACTCTTAAGTCGTTATACCTAACTTCCCATAAAGCTAGTATAACTCTTAAACTTTTAAAACCAAGTATTACTCTTCTTTCAAAACGATTCTTAATTCTTTTTGAAATACTTCAAGATTCTTATTATTCAGGCTTAAGTCAAAAGACATTGCCGTAAAACTACGTTCAGTTAACACACGTACGTCATCAGACTATATATATATATATATATATATATGTATATATATATATATACTTTTAAAATATCATGCTCAATAGTATAGGAAGAATCACATACCTCGACGATTATCGACTATTAGCAAATAGCTCCAAAGCATCAGAATCCGCTTAGCCCTTTCCACCCTTCGAGTAGAATACGCTACTTGCGATTTCAACCTATAACGGTCATAAAAGTCTATCAACGTCTAGACTACTCTGTAGAATACTTCTAGATACAGATTCCTTATTTTACGGAAAATTGGGCAGCACTTCCCTACCCGTCAAATATACAAGTCTACTGTAAATACAGTCCTATGTAAGTACAGTTCAGTCTTCTTCTTTAATATTCTTCTGATGTGATTTCAGTTAAATTCTTTTCTGTAATATCCTTCTATTACAGTTCAATTCTCTTCTGTAATATCCTTCTATGTATCTTATACTCATTCTATACTACTACAGTATGTAATTCCCAATTACAATAGAAGGACAAGAGTATTTACCTCGATAAGCCCAAAATTATCTAAGTTTTAATGTCGATCCTGAGCAACGTTTAGCTCCTATTCTGAACGCTCCAATCCGCTCCAAACAACCCTTCGAAGTTCTACGCAACTTCTTCTTAATACTTCAACCCGCTATGAAGATTTTCCTTAGGGTTTCGTTTTTGTGACTGAAGGAAAGTATAGTAGTATTTTCCGGGCTTTTTGTATAGAGGGTACTTGGAAATACTACAAAGGTTTTGGGCTAGAGTATTTTGGCATAACAACAATACTTGGAGAAGTATTTCTCTACCAAGAGGGGTATTTTACGAGAATTCTCAAGAGAGAGGGGGGGGTGTCTCGGCTAGGCTTCTCAAATGGGGAGGGGTGGTGTGTTTCGGCCAAGGCCTTCTCAAGGGGGAGGGAAAGTGTTGGACGAGAACATTACACAAGGGAGGAGAGGGTTTTCAAGACTTAGAATGATTTGTGGATGAAGAAAACCTTCAAGTTAGGGGGGTATTTATAGGACCCTCAATGGTCAAGATCAAGCCAAGTGGGGGGCAAGTGGAGGGTCAAGATTTGGACAAGTGTAAGTGGGTCCCACTTGCTCATCAACTAAACAAAATATCCCAAAAATATCCTACCTAATCCTTGACCAAAAACAAGGCACAAAAACGTGCCAACAATTCGTCCCAATACCGCCCACTTGAGGGTGACACTTGTCACCCTCTCGTTGGTCCAAAATATTTCATCTCTCGGAAAAATCCGCAAAAAAATATAAATGACATAGCCGTAATTTTCCCTTCGCAAAGTCCGGAAAACGTTTCGTCGGAAAACGATTCTTTTTGCTAGTTGTGCACAAAATTTTGTCCCTTAGTCTACTTTAAGGCTTAAACTTTTGTACGTACGCCCTCACGTACATACTCTGGAAATACGGGGTATAACATTCTCCCCTCCTTAGAAACATTCGTCCCGAATGTTCCTTCTCAAGACAGATAACGATAAAGTTCCTCATAACAAGTTGCCAATGTCACACCTGGCCACAACATAACACACGCGCAAATACTTAACCCAAGTCAACGAGGAATCATTCCTACATCACAAAAGCTTCCACCCTTGGTCTAAAGGATACTCCCTTCGCATCTTCACTCCACAACAAAATGATCTCCTTTATTCTGCTAACACACGTTCTCTTCTTTCCTCACTCGTCGTACTCTTCTCGAACACTTGAACTCTTTCTAGTATACGTACCATACTTCAGTCATCGCTTCAGTTTCCCAAATCTCTGGAGTCACAACCTCCAAACTTGGTCATCTTACTAGCCTCCATCTCCTTTAAGGCCATTCCCGGCCTTAACGATCCGATTCTGGTCGAACATATCCACGAACTCATACGATGGTTACCTAAACTCGCCTAGCACTCGTGACTCGCCACCGGGCGACCACCTTGAACTGACCCACCACTTTTCAGGTCGCGGGTTGACCCGCGATTGGTCCTCAACCCGACTCGCTATCGCGCTAAACACTTGTTCCCCCGATCTGGAACAATCTCACTAATCAAGTCAGGAAAACCTAGTGGTCTTCTTAGCTCAACTACCCTCTTTCATTTCATACCACTCAGGGACTTATCACACAAATATATCCCACGTATACTATGCACTCTGCTAAAGGTCAACACAAACATAAATCTTTTACTCAAGATGGCCTCGCATCTAAGGTCTCTACGTGTAATATTCTAAGGTTCACAATTTTCCTGTCCCCAAACTTACCCTTAACCATGTTTTCTAAACACAATTTTAACATAATGCTATCTGAACATAATACTTAGCACTTCATCATATCATCTACGCATACTAGTCTCTAGAGGGGTAAGAATATACTGTACCATCTGCTCTACTCTAATCATAGGCACGCCGCAGGCTTATAGTCAGAGAATCGATGATCCCGCCATCGACCCGCAGTCGTGGTCATTCTACCAGATCCCTTCTTTAGGACAGTCCTCATCACATGGCCTCGACGCCGCAGTGAAACAAGCACCGCAGAAAGACGACACTCCCCGGGATGACGTTTGCCACATCGTGCACACTGAGGAAAGCATGAACCCGACTGGCTGGAACTCATGTATACCGCGAGCTGGCCCCCGAGCTCGACCAGCCCCGAATACCCCGAACGCCCCAAGATCGTGGAGGACCACTGCATCGGGCGAGGTACATAACTAGCTCGCCGGCGGTCCGCCTCGAAGTTACCAAAGGACCTCGCTGTCCCGCCTCTTCACCGATCTCGTTATTCCGTCGACCTCTCCGCCTCACATCCAAGTGCATAAGCTCAGATGCGGCAATGTCCATGCTCGTGAAGAGCTACACCAACAAGTTCTACCAAGTAGTCATCGAGCGGTGACGTAGCGGTGCACTCGTCCTCCATGTCCGCTACCAATGCGCGGGACGCATCGAGCTAATGAGTCAAACTCACATTGTATTCCCGAACCAGACGCCTGGCCCGCTTAAACGCTAAAAATCTCGCCCGAGCCCTTCTCATCTCGCGAGGCAAGAAATGTGCAAGAAATGCCCCGAGAACTCGCTTCCATACTACCGGAAGTGCATACTCTCCGGGACAGCTCCCACGATCAAACCGGGCCGATCGCAGATCACGCAGCCGATGCGAACCTAAGACCACCGACTCGGTCTCCGAAGCCTTGATCACTCTCATGATCCGTCAGAATCGCCGAATGAACTCCTGCGATCATCCTCGTGCCTCGACCAGAACTCGCGGGCTACAACTCGTAAAGTCTCGTAGCCTCAAACTATCCGATCTAAAGTGAACCATGGGTACTACCGAACTGAATCGCCAGATCCAAATTATCCTCATGTCCGCCACGATCTCGCCAAGAATCGCCATCTCCTTGTAACCCATCTCCTATGCTCCGTGACGCGATGAGGCTCGTGCATCGTGGTCTCAAGAACACCGCTGCGCGCCCTAAACTCTATCGGGCCGGGCGGCGCCACAAAACTCGCCGTCTCAAGCACTATCTCGTAATGTCCGCTCGCACTGCATCTCTCAGATCATACTAGCAGCCCTGATCGTCTTGCCCACTGGGCCCGCCGCTTGCGCGAGGCATAATCGTAAAACAAAATACGTCAGAGGGGTCCAACTTATAACACAGCTCTAAGGCACGATCTCAGAATGAGAAGAATGGAAACCAATCATAAATGTCTCGGCCTCCTGATTATAGATGTGGTGCACAACACATCGATAATCAAGACTCTACTAGACACGGTCTGTAGACACTTTCCGAGGATTAACTGCTCTGATACCACTTTTGTCACGACCCGAACCCGGGCCCGTGACTGGTGCCTTACCCGGGCACCTAAGTAGTCATACATCAGAGTGATCAACGGAATATAAAATAAGACATGAAATGATTATAAAATGAAAACAGTTTATCCATGAAAATATCGCCTTTCGGCATGTATATATAATAAAACTTTGAACAGTTACATCCCCATTTACAAACTCGCCACAACAAGATTACATGCACTTCTAAGAATGTAACAATACCTATGACGGGACAGGGCCCCGCCATACCCCTGAATGTACAAGAACCTACAACTCACGGAAACATACCAAAAGATAAGCCTACGGAGAAACGGAGCTTCCCAATACGCTGAACTGTGATCCTATGAGCGAGGATCAACAACCGTGTACTTACCGCAGATGAACGCAACCCCGGCGAGGTCGCATAACAGTACCAAGTATGTGAAATCAAAAATATCAGTAATGAAATCATAACATCTAAAATAAAACAGAGACATGTATGATAACAAAACTACGCCGCAACATAAAAACAGTCATGTCAAGTCAGGGACTCACGCCCTCAAGTCATCACTCATGCCCGTGGAACTCCTTCCTCACTGCCGGCAGTCTAGGTATAAGTTAGGTGATACGTGTAACATGTCTTGGCCCATCTCATGGACTCGAGGTGGAATCGTGTGGAATACATGTCTCGGCCCATCTCATGGGACTCGATAGAAATCGCACATGTCTCGGCCCATCTCATGGGACTCGATAGAAATAGCACATGTCTCGGCCCATCTCATGGGACTCGATAGAAATCGCACATGTCTCGGCCCATCTCATGGGACTCGAGAAATCGCACATATCTCGCCCATCTCATAGACTCGATAGAAATAGCACATGTCTCGCCCATCTCACGGGACTCGATAGAATCGCACATGTCTCGCCCATCTCATGGGACTCGATAGAAATCGCACATGTCTCGGCCCATCTCATGGGACTCGATAGAAATCGCACATGTCTCGGCCCATCTCATGGGACTCGATAGAAATCGCACATGTCTCGGCCCATCTCATGGGACTCGATAGAAATCGCACATGTCTCGGCCCATCTCATGAACGCGGTGTCGTGTGGCCCTAACATCTAAACGCTCTTTTAAGATAGATGAAGATAATACCATGTTTTTCCTTTTAAATCAACTAAGGCAATATTATGCCCTCCTTTTTAAACCAACACACTTTCCTTCTTAAAGTCAAGTAACAACATTCTTTTCCAAAAGTTCAAGTTTGCCTAATTTCAAATATTCACGTTTCTTATTTTCGAAAGGTTTCATAGTTCATAGTCTTAATCATTTAATAACATAATTCTCTTTTTAAAAACAGTTGAGTAATATATGCCTTATGTGTGAGTAGGTTATTCTTGTTTATAACAATCTTATTAGAGCAGCCATGATCTAGGAAATGTAATACAATTTTGTCTTATCTTAGCTTCTATGCAGATAGAGGTTTCTACTGGTTTTAATATAATTACTTATTAGTCAATACATTTTCCTTTATTAACGCTGCAGTGGTTCGTTCGATACTTATTCTCATTTCCGAATCAGTAAAACATTATTCTTTTAAAAACCAAGTACTCATTACTCACGAATGAGGTTTCACACTTTTTAACAAAATTCATATCAATTCAATTAAGTCAAGCCTCTTATCAAGTCTCTTAACTTCTAAAATCAATAACCCATTCTTTTTATTACCCTTAAGTCGTTATACCTAACTTCCCATAAAGCTAGTATAACTCTTAAACTTTTAAAACCAAGTATTACTCTTCTTTCAAAACGATTCTTAATTCTTTTTGAAATACTTCAAGATTCTTATTATTCAGGCTTAAGTCAAAAGACATTGCCAAAAAAACTACGTTCAGTTAACAAACGTACGTCTACCGTACTATATATATATATATATACTTTTAAAATATCATGCTCAAGAGTATAGGAAGAATCACATACCTCGCGACGATTATCGACTATTAGCAAATAGCTCCAAAGCATCAGAATCCGCTAGCCCTTTCCACCCTTCCGAGTAGAATACGCTACTTGCAAGATTTCAACCTATAACGGCCATAAAAGTCTATCAACGCCTAGACTACTCAGAATACTTCTAGATACAGATTCCTTATTTTACGGAAAATTGGGCAAAGACTTCCTACCCACAAATATACAAGTTCATCAGAATACAAATTCACATGTAAGTACAGTCACTTTCTTCTTTAATATTCTTCCGATGTGATTTCGCTTAAATTCTTTTCTCAGAATATCCTTCTATTACGCTCAATTCTTCTCAGTAATATCCTTCTATGTATCTTATACTCATTCTATACTACTACAGTATGTAATTCCCAATTACAATAGAAGGACAAGAGTATTTACCTCGATAAGCCCAAAATTATCCAAGTTTTAATATCGATCCTGAGCAACGTTTAGCTCCTATTCTGAACGCTCCAACCCGCTCCAAACAACCCTTAGAAGTTCTACGCAACTTCTTCTTAATACTTCAACCCGCTATGAAGATTTTCCTTAGGGTTTCGTTTTTGTGACTGAAGGAAAGTATAGTAGTATTTTCCGGGCTTTTTGTATAGAGGGTACTTGGAAATACTACAAAGGTTTTGGGCTAGAGTATTTTGGCATAACAACAATACTTGGAGAAGTATTTCTACCAAGAGGGTATTTTACGAGAATTCTCAAGAGAGAGTGTGTCTCGGCTAGGCTGCTCAAATGGGGCGGGGTGGTGTGTTTCGGCCAAGGCCTTCTCACGGGGGAGGGAAAGTGTTGGACGAGAACATTACACAAGGGAGGAGAGGGTTTTCAAGACTTAGAATGATTTGTGGATGAAGAAAACCTTCAAGTTAGGGGGGTATTTAGAGGACCCTCAATGGTCAAGACTGCCAAGTGGGGCAAGTGGAGGTCAAGATTTGGACAAGTGTAAGTGGGTCCCACTTGCTCATCAACTAAACAAAATATCCCAAAATATCCTACCTAATCCTTGACCAAAACAAGGCACAAAAACGTGCCAACAATTCGTCCCTAATATCGCTTTCACTTGAGGTGACACTTGTCACCCTCTCGTTGGTCCAAAATATTTCATCTCTAAAAATCCGCAAAAATATAAATGACATAGCCGTAATTTTCCTTCGCAAAGTCCGGAAAACGTTTCGTCGGAAAACGATTCTTTTTGCTAGTTGTGCACAAAATTTTGTCCCTTAGTCTACTTTAAGGCTTAAACTTTTGTACGTACGCCCTCACGTACATACTCTGGAAATACGGGGTATAACAATTCTGGCATGCTAGCCGAAAATTGGATAAGTTTGATTGTAGTAGTTGGCCAAGAACACCAACTAATGGACTAATGGACTGTATTTACATTGGATTGTATTTACATTGGACTGTATTTACTTTGGACTGTATTTACATTGGACTGTATTTACTTTAGACTGTATTTTCTTTGGACTAATGGACCATTTTGTTTATTGTGGGGCAGAATTTTACACGCCCAGTTAGGCGTGTAATCCCCTTTAGTATTGTTGTATTATTGTGCCTTAAATGTGGCATGTTGGTTATTTAATTTCGGGCCTTGAAAAAGGTGGAAAAGTACGTAAAAACAGGGGAAGTGCTGCCCGATTTTCCGTAGAATAAGAGACCTTATACTTAGAAATATTCTACGAAGAAATCTAGATGTTGATAGACGTATTTGATTATTATAGGTTGGTATTCTACGCGCGGCATATTCGACTTGGCAAGTGGATTAGCCGAGGAGGTATGTGATTCTTCCTATCCTCTTGAGCATGATTGTTGGGAAATATATAGTACGGTAGACATACGTGTGTTAAATGAATTTGGTTGTCTTTGGTTGGTTTAAAACATAAAGTGTTATAATAGCTTTATGGGAAGTTAGTTATAGCGACTTTATGAAGATAAAAGGATGGCTTGATTATTCTAAAAGCTAAGTAACTTGATTTTGAAAGTTAAGAGACTTGATCTTGAAAGATAAGAGGCTTGACTTATAAACGACTTGATTTTGGAAAAGGAGAAGTAACTTGATTTAAAAGTATAGGTTACTTGTTTTAAAAGTGTAAGTGTCACGACCCGATCCCGGGCCCGTGACTGGTGCCTTACCCCGGGACACCCAAGTAGATATACATCAGAGTAACCAGCGGAAATAAAATCATGACATGAAACAGTATAAAATGAAAGACAGTTTATCCAAGAAAGTTGCCTTCCGGCATGTATATATATATACCCAAAGTGAACAGTTACATCCCGACCTTTACAACAGGACTACATACCTCTAAGGGAGTAAACAACTATGGCGGGACAGGGACCCGCCATACCCTGAATGTACAAAAGTATCTACAACAACAGGGAGATCATACCCAAAAGTCGAGCCTCCGGAGAAGATGGAGCTCCTGACACCAAAGTAAAGATCCTAATGATGCGGATCTAGCACCTGCTTCCTTACCGCAGATTTAACGCACTTCGGCGAGGTCAAGCATAACAGTACTAAGTATGTGAAATCAGAAAGCATCAATGAAATTATAACATTTTAAAACAAGTTCACGGATATATTTAAACAACCCAACTTAATCGCATATAATGCCACGCATAAACAAGAGCAAAATACATGTAACATAACCGGTCTTTTCTAGGTCGCTAATGATCAAGCAAGGCCAATCGACCATAGTATCATTACGCGAGCCTAAACTCGACTACCAGAGTCCGTGATAGTCCTGACCGCATGAGGTACTCCTCGTGACGGTAGCTAACCCGCAGATCAACTCGACTCCGCACCGCATAGTCACCGGACCGCATGAGGTATTCCTTGCATCGGCCAGAACACACCCGAGTGATCATCCCGAACTCCCGTAGCTCCGCATAGGTCACATAGACCGCATGAGGTATTCTCGATCGGGGTAGCTAACCCGCGCCATAACAAGTCGGGGGTAAGTGATATAATACCAAAGACAACGCTTATCGTTAAACAACGTAAGCTCAACAAGAGTAACCCCCTTATACAACATCACAAGACACTAACACACGTAGCATCATAACATGTTTACTTATCAAAGCAACTACTACACCTTTAGAAATTAATAAAAGGCTTTTATAAACAATAAGTAAACTGTCCCTTTTATCTTTCTTAAGTCGTTATACCTAACTCCCATAAAGCTAGTATAACACTTAAGCCTTTTAAAACCAATTATTACTTTTCTTCCCAATAACTCTTTTGAAATATTTCAAGGTTCTTATTCTTTAAAACTCAAGTCAAAAGACATCAAAGTAAAACCAAATTTAGTCAACACACGCACGCCTACCGTCTATATATATATTACAAATATCATGCTTAAGAGGATAGGAAGAATCACATACCTCCTCGGCTAAATCCACTTGCCAAGTCGGATATGTCGCGCGTAGAGGGTCAACCTATAATAGCCAAAATACGCCGATTAACTTCTAGTTTGTCGTAGAACTCTTCTAAGTAAGGTTTCCTTTTCTACGGAAATTTGGGCAGCATTTCCCCCGCTTTTACTCATCTTTCCATCTTTCTCCAAGCGTTCAATAATCAGAATATATATATGCCATATATAAGGCATAATAATTACACAACATAAAGAAGGGGATCACACGCCCAAACGGAACGCGATTTAACAATCTACCCCTTAACAATACAATACAATAATTAAAAAGGGGATCACACGCCCAAACGGAACACGATTTAAAAATATTCCCCTTAACAGAAATGTAAATACAGTCCAAAGTAAATACAGTCCAAAGTAAATACAATCCTTAAGTTGGGGTCCTTGGCCAACTTTGTCCATTTTATTTATCCAATTACTTCATTATTCATCCAACTTATAATCCATTATTAATATAAGTTATAGTTACTTTGTTAATTACTTCTTCACAAGTAAGATACGTTTGATACGTTGGATACGTTTTTACCATTTTAATGGCTAACGGCCAATCCTTTCTTTTAACAAGTTAACAAGATCCAACTCTTCCAAACCTTACTCCATATATTATATATTCATAATATACTTATAATATAAGTATAATGACCAATTCACAAAGAGGTTTAAGATTCACTACCTCAAATAGCCCAAAATTATCCAAGAACTTAATGTCGCTCCAAGCAAGTCTTAGCTCCAAATCTTTATGTTACAAACCACCACAAATCACCCTAAGAAGCTCCTAACCATCATCTCTTCAAGAACCAACTCAAACAAGTTAAGAACACTTAGGTTTTTGTTCATGGAGCTCTCGGCCAAGGTGACCTTTTAGAGGCTAGGGGGTGAAATCTTTTCCAACTTTTGGTTAATAGTCTTCCTAATACACTAGGGAAGAACACTTAAGAGTTTAGGAATTATTGGACAAGGTTTGGTTAGGGGGGGGGGTGTGGTCGACGAGAGCAAGTGAGAGAGGGAGGGAGATGAAAATATTTTTCAAGTCTTGAATTATCTAAGTGTGGAATATTTCATCAACAAAGGGTGCATATATAGGACAACCAAGGGCTAGGATGAAGGCAAGTGTGTGGTTGAGATTGGGGACAAGTGTGTGGGGGGTCCCACAAGCCATTTGTCCACACAAAATATCTTGCAAGACTTGGCCACTTGTCTTGGCCACTTGTCAATGAAATTCGGCCAACCTAGCCCACCTAGGGGTGACACGTGTCGCCCTCATATTGGTCCAAAATATTTCATCTCTCGGAAAAATCCGTAATTGGTTAAAATATTAAAAACGTAGAATTTCCTTCACAAGGTTCGGAGTCTTTTCCGTTGAAAGTTCACAAGTCCATTCTCAACCTAATTAGGGCTTGAATAATCGTACGTACGTCCTCGCATACATACTCTGGAAGTACGGGGTATAACATTCTCCCCTCCTTAGAAACATTCGTCCCGAATGTTCCTTCTCAAGACAGATAACGATAAAGTTCCTCATAACGTAAATAGTTTGCAAATGCCACACATGGCCACAATACAACACTTAAGCATATATGTCAATGAAAATTTACAAGTAGGAAAGTGAGTTACCTGGAGGTGTGGGGAATAAGTGAGGATACCTCTGCCTCATGTCCTCCTCTGCTTCCCACGTCATCTCCTCCTCGCTCGCTCCGCCATAAGACCTGACGAAGCCACATCCTTCGTCCGCACCGCCTAACTCCGACGATCGAGTATCGCTATGGGACTCTCTCATACGATAACCCCTCGGTCACCGACATCGTCAATCGGTGTACCTAGATGGATCCCCGATACATCTCCTCAAAGATAGAAACATGGAAAACCGGATGACCGCTTCCGATCGGACGACAGATCCAACTCGTAGTAACCTTGCCTATCCCGCGACAACTGATAAGGCCCAATGTACTCAATGAGCTTCTTTCTCGCCAAATCTCATCACACCCTTCATGGGTGACACCTTCAGAAAACCCAATCATCAACCTCAAACTCCGGATGCCGACGACGATGATCCGATACGACTTATGTCGACTCGAGCCGTGAATAGCCGCTCCGGATAAGCTTTACCTTATCCATCGCCACTGAACTGTGTCCGGTCCCACTAATCGCACTCGCCCACATCAAACCAGCCTATCGGGCGATTTGCACTTCCTCCCATACAAGGCCTCATAAGGCGCCATCCGAATACCGAGTGGTAGTTATTATACGCAAACTCTACTAGCGCAAATGATCCTCCCTACCCTCAAATCAATAACACAGCTCGTAGCATATCCTCGCGGTCCGATAGTACGCTCGCCGTCCGTCTGCTCGAGGATGGAATGCGACTGAGCTCACTGCGTCCCTAATCCTTCTCGAAAGACCTCCAGTTAGCCGTAAACTAGGCTCCTGCGTCGATATGATAGAAATAGGACCCGTGCGCCGACGATCTCTGATGTAAAGTCCGCATAATCCTCACCGAAAAAGTCGCCCGACGGAAGAAAGTGGGCTGATTTCACAAGATGTCGACGATAACCCGATAGAATCATGCTTCCTCCGAGCGCGAGGTAATCCCGTGATAAAGTCCATGTTGATCACCTCCCACTTCCGTGTCGGGATCTCTATCGTCGCAATAATCCACCGTGCCTCGATGCTCTACCTTCACCGCCGACAACACGCACCGAGCCACAAACTCGCAACGCCCTCTTCAAGTCATCCCACCAATACACGATCCGAGGTCGTGGTACATCTTGGTCGACTTCGATGGATAGAGTAACGCGCGCCGTGTGCTTCCCTAGAACTCGCCAAGTCCCGCAATATCCGAACACACAACTCGCCTCGAACCTTAGCACCCCATCGTGCTACCGTGCGACCCTTCCTCACGAAGAGCCGTATCACGGCACCATGTCAAAACCGATCCTCAAATTGTTGCCTCTTCACCTCCTCGACGATGGAAGACTCGGCAACCTCTCGAACTCGAACCCCACCGCTATCGTAACCAATCAATCGACTCCAAGGCTCGCTAACCGATGTAACTCGCGACCATGCCCTCCTCTCGCCGCACATCCGATAGACTCCCATCGACCTACGACTAATAAAGATTCCGCCACAACATCGTCTTCCCGTGGTACATGATATCAACATCATAATCCTCGAGTAACTCTAACCACCGCCTTCGTCGTAAGTTCACTCCCTGGTGAAGATATATCGAGGCTCTTGTGGTCCGTAAATATCCACATGAACCCCATACAAATAGTGCCTCAGATCTTCAAGGCGTGAATCACCGCCGCTAACTCCAAATCATGGGCGGGTAGTTCCTCCTACGCTTCTTAAGCCGCGGACGCGATGCTATAACCTTGCCCTTCTACATCAACACACATCCAAGCCCGATGCCTGACGCATCACAATACACCACATAGCCGTCTAGACCCTCTGGAAGAGTAAGAACTGGGGCGGTCGTCAACCTCTCCTTCGCAATGGAAACCCCGCCACAAGCATCACCATCAAACTTAGCCGCTCCGATTCAGCCTAGTCAATGGTGCGTAAATAAGCAAACTTCTCCACGAACCGATAATAACTCGCAAGGCCCAGAAAGCCGCGCACCTCCGGAGTAGCAGTTCAGGCCAACTCCTCGACTTTGTCACGACGGCACCCAAGTAGTCATACATCGAGAAATCGGAAATATAAGCAAGACATGAAACAGCTTTATAAAATAAGACACGCTTTATGTGAATAAACGCGCTTTTCGCATATATATATGAACAAGGTTTATGCTGCTACATCCGACAATCGCATAAAACTTAAGGAAATATATAACTATGGCGACAGGCCGCCATACCACAAACTATCTACAATACAGGGAGATCATACCAAAAGTAGAGCCTGAGAAGATGGAGCTCTCGACACCAATGCAAAGAGATCCTAAGGACGCGGATCTCTTACTCGCATTAACGCAGCAAGGAGGTCAAGACAACAGTATGTGAAACTATAAAGTACTTTAAAATGAAATCAAAGTATTTAAAACCTTTTCACAAATACAATCGCTCAATTGCACATAGTACTATATCACAAACAATAACAAGATTAGAAAAGTCTAGTCTAGGCCGCGAATGATCAAGCAAGGCCAATCGCCCATAGTATCATTCTAGTCCCGACTTCGAGGTATACTCGATCGGAACCCCAGATCCAGCCCGCATAGCCTCAAAAGACCGCATAGTCTCAACCGCATAGGAATCAAACGCCCGAATGATCAACTCGAGCATACCCGCATAGTCTCACAGACAAGCCGTATAAATAAGTCGGGTAGGTGATACAATAACAAGACAACGGACTTACCGTTAGCAACGTAAGCACAAGAATGACCCTTTACACAAAGATTACAAGACACTAACACAGTAGCATCATAACATGTCTACTTATCAAACAATCCTACTACACTTAATGTAAATCAATACAAGGCTTTTATAAACAAACAAGTAAACAGCCTTTTCATCTTTCTTAAGTTGTTATACCTAACTTCCCATAAAGCTAGTATAACTCTTAAGCTTTGTTTTAAAACCAAATATTTATCTTCGTTAAAAATGATTCAAGATTCTTTTGAAATGTTTTCGCTTGTTATTCAGGCATCGCCATAAGTATTATTCAAAGCGCATTGCCATAAGTATTATTCTTAACAATCGTACTATATATTGTAAAATATCATGCTTTAGGAAGAATCACATACCTTCTCAAATAAAACCACCGCTAAGTCAATATGTCGCAGCAGAGTCACCATAATAGTCAATATCTATCAAAGACTACTCGAGGGTCATTCTAAACAGGGGTTCATAATTAAGTCGGGCAAAGACAACCCTACCCTGAGCTATTTAAGTCTTGAAAATAAATTCTATGTGAGTGATTATTCTTCTTTAAAACCTGTGGTAATAGTTCAATTCTTTTCTCGTGATATTCTTCTAAGTATTTATACTTATCCTTATACTACTACAAGAAGTATTCTCTAATTCAAAAGAGGGTTAGGATTATTACCCGGTAAGCCCAATAATATCCTAGATAAAGTCGCACCGAGCAAGGTTTAGCTCCTAAGTTGTACGCCCAGAAGAAACCTTAGAAGTTCTTCACAACTTCTACCAAAGACTAAGGATTTGGGCTAGGTACTTTGGGCATTATAACGATACTAGAAGACAACTTTTCTACCAAGGGGGGTAGATTTCGGCTAGGGGTATTGCCACCTTCACAAGGGAGGGAGGTGTTTGACGAAATGGCTACTAAGGAGAGTGAGAGGATTTTAGACTTGGAAGATAATGGATGAAGAACTCTTCATCAAAGGGGGTATTTATAGCTCAAGCCAACCAACGGCCAAGATGAAGACAAGTGCAAGGCAAGTGTAGTGAGGATTAACTAAACACAAATATCCTACCAACTCTTGATTGTGCCATGGCACAAAAACGTGTTTCTCCATTTTCGCCCAATGGACGATCTAAGTCCATCAATGGTCCCGCTGGTCCAAAATGTTTCGCCTCTGAAAAATCCGCAAAATAAGAAATGGCATAGCCGAATTTACTCAAAGTCGTGGAAACGCTTTCGAAAACGATTCTTTAGCAGTTGTGTACAAATTTCGAACCCTATCTTTAAGGCTAAACTTTACGTATTCCCTTACGCATATACTGGAAATACGGTATAACATTCTCCTCCTTAGAAACATTCGTCCCAATGTTCCTTCTCAATACGCTTATCTTAAACAGCTAGCAAATGCCACACACGCCACAAAACAACACTTAGGCATAAATGATAATGGAAATTTACAAGGAAAGTGAATTACCCGAGGTGTGGGAATAGGTGAGATACTTCTCATGTCCTCGGCTTCCCACGCTATCTCTTCCCCGAGCTCGCTCCGCCACAAGACTTTGAGCCACGCCCTTCGTCCGCAGACGCTAACCCGACGATCGACTATCGCTATGGAATCTCTCATACGACCACCGACATCGCCAATCGGGTGCACCCTAGATGGATCCCCGATACATCTCCTCAAAGATAGATACGTGAAACACCGGATGCGGACGGCAGATTCAACTCGTAGGCAACCTTGCCTACCTCGCGACAAAGCTTCCTTCTTCCCGACTCATCACACCCTTCATGGGTGACACCTTTAGAAAACCCAATCAAGAACTCGAACTCAAGATGCCGACGACGATGATCTCAGATAATGGCCGACTAATAGCCGCCTGATAAGCTTCACCTTATCACCGTCCCACTAGCCGCCCCGCCCACATCGAACCAACCTATAGGCGACCGCACTTCCTCCCATACAAGGCCTCATAAGGCGCCATATTATTATACGCGAACTCAACTAGAGGCAAATGATCCTCCCAACTACTACTAAGCTCGCAGATATCCTCAAGAGCGATTCAGGATGAAATGCAAAGATGCTCACCGGCCCCTAAACCTCTCGAAGGACTCCGTAAGCTCAGCCAGAACCGCTCTCGTCGATATGATCGCAGGACTCATGTAGTCCGACGATCTCTGATGTAAAGTCCGCATAATCCTCACCAAAAGTCGCCCCGACGGAAGAAAGTGGGCTGATTTCGACGATAACCCATATAGAATCATGTCTCTCCGAGCGAGGTAATCCGTCCATGTTGATTACCTCCCACTTCCGTGTCGATCTCTATCGTCAGAATAAACCACCGTGCCTCGTGCTCTACCTTCACCGCCGACAACACGCACCGAGCTACGAACTCGCAACGCCCTCTTCAAGCCATCCCACCAATACACGTGGTCGTGGTACATCTTGGTCGACCCGATGGATAGAGTAACGCGCTTCCCCAAGAACTCCAAGTCCTCAAACATCCGAACACATAAACCTTAGCACCCCATCAAAGCTTAAAAGCGACCCTTGCCTCACGAAGAGTCAGATCACGATATCGAATCAAAGCCGATCTCGAATCAAGCTTCTTCACCACGGAAGACAACCTCACGAACTCTAACCCCACCGCTATCGTAATCAATCAAACGGACACCAAGGCTCGCTAATCGATGCAAATCACGAACCATGTCCTCCTCTCTAGTCGCACATCCGATAGGCTCCCATCGACCTACGACTAAGAGCATCCGCCACAACATTGGCCTTCCCGTGGTATAGATATCAACATCGTAATCCTTAAGCAACTCTAACCACCGAAGTTCAATTTTGCCTCCTCTGCTGAAGATATACCGAGGCTCTTGTGGTTCGTATAAATATCCACGTGAACCCCATACAAATAGTGCCTGCATCTTCAAAGCGTGAATCACTACCGCTAACTCCAAATCACGCGGGTAGTTCTTTCTTGATGCATATGCTATAACCCCGCATCAATACACATCCCAACCCGATGCCGACGATCACAATACCATAACCATCCGACCTCCGAAGAGTAAGAACGGGCGGTCGCCTCCTTCAAGAATCGGAAACCCCGCCACAAGCATCACCATCAAACTCGCTTCGAGTCACCCTAGTCAATGGTGCGCAGATAAGCAAACTTCTCCACGAACCGATAATAACTCGCAAGGCCCGTAAAATCGCGAACCTCGTCTCGCCAAGTCCTCGATCGCCGATAATGCCATCACCAATATGCCCAAGAAACGCCATCAAGTCAACCAAAACTCACATTTGGAAAACTTGCGAGAATCACAAGACAGCCTCAAATGCTCGCGAGAATAAACCAAGATATCATCAATGAACACTATCACAAACGCGGTTCAAAATGGTTTGAACACTCGTTCATCAAATCCATGAATACCACGAGCATCGTCAACCCAAAAGACATGACCAACTCATAATGCCACGTCCGAATGCACTTCTAGGACATCCACCAACGCAGATCAATCTTGAGAAACATCTCGCGTCGAACAAATCATCAACGTTTAATGGTCACCTTGTTCACCGTGTAATCAACAAACAATAATGGAACCGCAATATGTCAATACAAAACTCAATAACACCAAACACGGTAGATATACCCTTCGCACCATCTTCCTAGCCTCGAGGTAGGAAATAAACCTCTCCCACTCAACAACCACATTGGCGTAGCAAGAGGCTAGCCAATCCATCCCCATGATCACGTCGGTCAATCATCTCCAACTCTATCAAGTCGGCCAGGTTCGACGGTCACAGACAAGCTCTATATACCCGCCGAGCTACCACCGAATCACCAGCTACCTCGATGGACTCGTGCCTATCCTCATCCTACTAGCAACAAGGGAGATATATAGACAGTAGAACCCGATCTATCAAAGCATACACATCAAACCAAGGTACGCGATGACATCGCGAGGCCTCCGATCTCGCTTACCGACAAAGCATATACGCACGACTCGCCGCGATCCACGTGTATTCCCCTCAGCCCGGGCGAGTAATCGGGGATGAAGAAGCGCACTCGTATACCCGTAGGCCGACAAACCGCAGTGACCGCCGCCAAGTATAGCAAGCTCCCGAGTACCCCGAATGGTATTCGCCACAACCGCACACCGAGTGAGACCAACGGTTAGCACGACCGCCCGACCGCGATGAATGAGGTAGAGCGCTCGCCGGCCGTGGTGCACCGACTTCACGCCGCCAGGACCACCAAAAGAAGCCTTCTTGATATCGCTTACCCGCATCCTAGTGCACGGGCTCGCACGCGGTAATGTCCATACAAGAGAAACACCCGCACACGACTCGCCATAATCATCTAGCCCAGCGGTACCATCCTCCATATTCGCTACCAACGCCGGGACATATCTAGCCAAAGAATCAAACTCGACATTGTATTCTGCCCTCCTCATCCGCGAGGCAAGAAAAGCCTCAAAACTCATCCCATTCCCGAAAGCTCCCATGATCAAACCAATCGATCGCGTGTCACGCACACGCTAACCGAATGTCCAAGCCCCGATCACCCGATAATCCTTCCGCAATGACGGATGAACTCGCGATCATCCTCCGCCCCCAGAAATACAACTCAAGAAATAAACTATTCGCCAGTGCCCACAACTTTAGCCAAATATCTCAGGCATAAGAAAGGAATACGTTCCTATAACACACCTCTAAAGCACGATGAGAAGAATGGAAACCAATCCTAAATATCCTATAGCCTCCACAACACACCGATAATCAAGACTTACTAGATTAATCGCTCGATACCACTTTTGTCACGTAGTCATACATCGTAGAAATCGAAATATAAAACAAGACATGAAACAGCTTTATAAAATAAGACATATATATATGAACAAGGTTTACATCCGACTACGCACTTAAGGAAATATATAACTATGGCAGGGCCCCGCCATACCATAAACTATCTACAATACAGGAGATCATACCAAAAGTAGAAGATGGAGCTCCCGACACCAATGCAAAGAGATCCGGACGCGGATCTAGCACGATAACAGTACCAAGTATGTGAAACTATAAAGTACTTTAAAATGAAATCAAAGTATTTAAAACCTTTTCACAAATACAATTCATTGCACATAGTACCATATCACAAACAATAACAAAGGAAAAGGCCGCGAATGATCAAGCAAGGCCAATCGCCCATAGTATCATTCTGCCTAGTCCCGACTTCGTCACACAGTATACCGTGATCGGGAACCCCAGATCCGCCAGATAGCCTCAAAAGACCGCATAGTGCATAGGAATCCGAATGATCAAATAGTCTCGGGGCAAGCCTCGTATAAATAAGTCAAGGGGTAGGTGATACAATAACAAGACAACGGACTTACGGTTAGCAACGTGATTACAAGACACTAACATCATAACATGTCTACTTATCAAACAATCCTACTACACTTAACAAATCAATACAAGGCTTTTATAAACAAACAAGTAAACAGCCTTTTCATCTTTCTTAAGTTATACCTAACTTCCCATAAAGCTAGTATAACTCTTAAGCTTTGTTTTAAAACCAAATATTTATCTTCGTTAAAAATGATTCAGATTCTTTGAAATGTTTTTTATTCAGCTTCGCCATTGGCATAAGTATTATTCAAAGCTTAAGCAGGCATCGCCATAAGTATTATGCTTAAGCCTGAGGCATTGCCATAAGTACTATTCGTTAACACATCGTACTATATATTGTAAAATATCATGCTTTAGGAAGAATCACATACCTTCTCAAATAAAACCACCGCCAAGTCAATATGTCAGAGTCACCTATAATAGTCACAGATATCTATCAAAGACTATCATTCTAAATTCATAATTCTACGGAAATGAGCTATTTAAGTCTTCTGGAAAACAAGTGTGTAGTACAGCAGTGATTATTCTTCTTTAAAACCTTCACTGTGGTAATAGTTCAATTCTTTCTCGTGATATTCTTCTAAGTATTTATACTTATCCTTATACTACTACAAGAAGTATTCTCTAATTCAAAAGAGGGTTAGGATTATTACCTGTAAGCCCAATAATATCCTAGATAAAGTCGAGCAAGGTTTAGCTCCTAAGAAACCTTGTTCTTCACAACTTCTACCAAAGACTAAGGGATTTGGGCTAGGTACTGGGCATTATAACGATACTAGAAGACAACTTTTCTACCAAGGGAGGGGGTAGATTTGCCAGCTAGGGGTATTCGCCAAGGCCACCTTCACAAGGAGGGGAGGTGTTTGGACTAAATGGCTACTAAGGAGAGGAGAGGATTTTTAGACTTGGAAGATAACTTTGTGGATGAAGAACTCTTCATCTATTTATAGCTCAAGCCTTGGCCAACCAATGGCCAAGATGAAGACAAGTGCAAGGCAAGTGTAGGTGAGGATTAACTAAACACAAATATCCTACCAACTCTGGCACAAAAACGTACAATGTTTCTCCATTTTTAAGTCCATCAATGGAGGGTGCCGTGTTGCCTCCCGTTGGTCCAAAATGTTTCGCCTCTGAAAAATCCGCAAAAATAAGAAATGGCATAGCGGAATTTACTCTACGAAAGTGGAAACGCTTTAGGAAACGATTCTTTTAGCGAGTTGTGTACAAATAACTTGGCCTATCTTACGTATTCCCTTACATACTGAAATACGGTATAACATGATCGCTTCGATCTTGGCCAGATCCACCGAATACCATCTACCCGACAACGTGCCCGAGAAAAGCCACCAAGCCAACCAAAACTCACATTTGGAAAACTTGGCATAACCGCTGTCCCGAGAACTCTCAAGACAAATCCTCAAATGCTCCGCATGTCGCTACCGAGCGAGAATAAACCAAGATGTCATCAATGAATACTATCACAAACGTATCCAAAATGGCTTGAACACTCCTGGCTCATCCGTTATACCGTATTTCCGCAGTATGTAATGGGACGCACGAGAAATTTGAAACTTTTAAAAGTGGCTTGGCCGAAATTATTTGTTCACAACACTCGACAGAGTCGTTGACTAAACGCTTCCACCTTCGTAGGTAAAATACGCCATGTCATTTCTAATTTTGCGGATTTTTCCGAGAGACGAATATTTTGGACCAACGAGAGGCTTACACTTGTCACCCTCAAGTTGGCGGTTTGCTTGGCCGAAAGTGGGACGCTTTTGGCTAGCTTTCGCCTTGTTTTGTGCCTTGTTTTGTGCCTTGTTTTGTGCCATGTTTTGCGAGTAGGGATAGGTGCACTTGGCTTGATCTCGCCTTACACTTGCCTAACACATGGCTTGATCTTGTCCATTGGTTGGCCCTTGGCTTCCCTATAAATACCCTCCCTTTGTTGAAGACTTCATCATCCAAATGTGTTCTAAGTCTTGAAATCCTTCCTCTCTCCCTCTTGTTTGACTCTCGCCCAAGAGCCCTCCTCAGTAAAGGCCCTCGCCGAGAAACCCATCCCCTGGGTGCTAGCTGGGTACCCCTAGCCTAGTTGCTTTGATAATACCCCTCTCGTAGAAATACTTCTCCAAGTATTGTTATAATGCCCAAAATACCTTAGCCTTTACCTTGTTGTATTCCAAAAGTTACCCCTATACTAAAAGCCCGTAAATACCATTATACTTCCCACAATACAAAACCGAAACCCTAGGAAAATCTCCATGGTTAGTTGGAGTAGTAAGTAGAAGTTGGTTAGAACTTCTAAGGGTTGTTTGAGCGGCCTGAGCGCACTGAGTCGAGCTAAACCTTGCTCAGATCGACATTTAAACTAGGATAATTATGGGCTTATCGAGGTAATTATCTTGCCTATCAGAATTGGAAATTACATGTTGTTAGATTATAGTTGAAGTATACTATATATAGAATCAACGTAGTTATCGGCAATGTCTTTTGACTTAAGCCCGAATAATACTTACGCAATGTCTCGCGACTTAAGCCCAATTTAAAGAAGAGTACCGAATCGTAATTACATCGGGTCAGACATGCAGACTTGTGTAGTAGTACCGTGAGTAGAATTGTACCCGTTAGGGTTAGATGTATAACCCCCGGTTGGCTTGGTAGCCTACCGATAGAGGAGAGATTTACGCGGCCATGCGGGAGTGTCGCGAATTTTCGTAGAATGTTCTACGGCGGACCTAAATTTTAATAAGCGCCTGTGGCCTTATAGTCGAGTACTACGTGGCGCGATCTACTTGGCTTAAAGGAGTCACGGCGCTGGAAGTACTGAGCGCTTTTGCTATTAGTCGATACTGTCGCGAGGTATGTGAACCTCTTCCTATCTCTTCCAAAGCATGATATGTGAACTATGTAGTACGGTAGACGATACGTGCTAAATGTATTTGATTGTTTAAAACATAAAGTGTTATAACGACTTTATGGGAAGTCGTTATAATGACTTTATGTTAGTAAGAAAATACTTGTGGTTTTTAAAGGGTAACTGATTTGAACTATAACTGGCTGGTTATGTGTTAATAAAAGAACTTGAAGTATTTCAAAAGGCTTTTGATTCATTTTGAAAGAAGAGGTAATACTTGATTTGTTTTGAAAACTTAAGAGTTATACTAGCTTTATGGAAAGTTAGGTATAACGTCTTAAGAATGTTTTACTGATTTTGGAAATCAGAATGTGTATCGACAAACCACTGCAGCGTTAATAAAAGGAAATGTTTTGACAGATTAAGTATTATTAAAACCAGTAGAAACTTCCATCCGCATGTGGCTAAGATGAGACAAAATGATATTTCCTAGATCATGGCTGCTGTAATAAGATTGTTATAAACAAGAATATCCTACTCACATATAAGGCTTATGTTTCTTAGATGGTTTAAAAGAGAATTATATCTTAAATGAATAAAACTGTGAACTACGAAACCTTTCTAAATAAGAAACATGAACATTTGAAATTAGGCAAACTTGGACGTTTGGAAAATAATGTTGTTACTTGAGTTTTACAAAGAGAAGTGTTTTGATTTACTTCAAAAGATAATCACTCTATTTTCATATACTACGGGTATTGTGTGATTTTTGTGAAAGTAACGTATCTTTTAAAGAGTTAATGTATGAAGTACTTTGGGGATAAAACCCCGAACTTGTTAGCATACAGTAGAAAGTACCTTGTGTGTATAACTTGATTGTGTTGGTTTGTGATAAGCCTTGTAATACTTTCTTGTTGATTTGATAAGTAAACATGCTAGGATGCTACGTGTGTTAGTATCTTGTGATGTTTGTGTAAAGGGGTTTTTCCTTTGTTGTGCTTATGTTGTTTAACGATAAGCTGTTATGATAGTATTATACATCACTCATCTCTTGAGATGATTCCGGTTAAGCCTCCACGCGGTGGTAGATCAGCGGTCGATGGACCTATGATTCGAGACTACCTCACGCGGTCCGTGGGGGCTATGCGAATCGCGGAGTTCCGTGTTAGACGCGCCTCGTGGTCACGCGGTCTCGTGGCTACGCGACGGGCGAGTCTAGACGCCGCCGGAGTAGCTACCTCGATGCGGGTTATACCTCATGCGGGCCGATCTGATTGGCCTACGCGAGTCGGGAAGTTCTGTGACTAGACGCAAGACATTAGATACCGCGCGAGTGGCCGCTTTGATCATGTGACGCCTCAGACATATCTCATGATACGGTTTATGACCTTGTTGGTACCGCTGGTTTTAGTAGTCGGCTATGCCTTCGCATTTACCCCGCTGCTTTATTATAACACGTGGGACCCGTGTTCATGTGTGTTCGTGCTTTCATATCACGGATCGCCACAGCGAGGAAGGTATTCCACGCATGATTGATGCATGGGCGTGAGACCCATAGTTATTTTTAAGTGATGACTTTGAGGCGTGAGTCCCCGACTTGACACGATCGCTATTTATCAGAATCGTAGTTCGTTATCATACATGTCTCCCGCTTTGTATAGACTACTATGATTTCATTTACGATTTATTTTCGCCACATACTGCACTGCCAGATCGACCTCCTGGGCCGCTCATGCCGCAGTAAAGGTACACCGCCATCGATCCTCGCTCTTAGTGGTCACAGCTCGCTTGTAAAGCTCCGTTACCCGTAGGCTTATCGGCCGTATAGTTCCTCGTTGTTGTAGGTGTTTACATTCGTGGTATGTGGCCCCGTCCCGCCATTGTTGTTGTATAATTTCTGAGGTCCGTAGTAATCGCTGCAAGTGTGGTTTGTAAAAGGATTAAATTGTTCATGTTGAAAAAGTTGTTGTTTATATATAGGCCGAAAGACAAGATTTTCTCAGATTATTGTTTCATATTTCATAAGATGTCTTGTATCGTTTTATGTTCACTGATTACTGCGATGTTGTATCACTAGGGTGCCCGGTAGGCACTACCACGTCTTAATCGGTCGTGACAAAAGTGGTATCGTGAGCGCTTAATCCTGGAAGTGTCTACGCATCGTATCCGCAGTCTTGACATCGGTTGCGCACCACACCAATAATCGTGAGGCTATAGGTATTTAGGATTGGTTTCTATTCTTCTCACTCGAGATCGTGCCTTAGAGTCGTGGTTGTAAGTTGGACCTCCGACGAAATTATTTCTTACCGCTATGCCTCCGCGTAGGCAACCTGTGCCCAGGAGGCAAGGCGCCGGCGAGTCGCGAGTAGAGTACAGAGGGTTACGTGGGCACAGGCCCAATCATCACCTGGGGTGGTGCTTCATTCGGGGAGTTTTGCGACGTCACTAGCCCCAGCAGAGATTAGCACGGCGGCAGCAGTTCCTACTGCGCCATGATATTTGAACCTTCAGTTCCACGACCGGGAACAGAGAATATAGATTTCAAGGAGGCGACCCTGTATTTGACTACCAGAGAGTATACCGATGTGCCGCGAGTCTTGATGAATATCAACGAGAAGGTTGTGCAAAAGTAAGTTCTTCAGTTAGGCTTGAGCATGGCCTGTGTACGGGCTTATGCGCAGCAGGCCGAGAAACGTAGAGATCGACGGGTTAACGGGCGACGAGAAGAGGCGAGCAAAGAGCGTCCTTTGGTAACTTTCGAGGCGAGTCACCTCACGTGGATTAGATTATGCGCATCCACCGCTGCGTAAAGGTCCTCCACGGTGGTTCGTGACGCTCGGTATGCAGGAGTTGGTCGAGCCCCGAGCTTCCGCTCACGGCTACACGCAGTTCCAAACACCGATTCGCTTTTCCTGTTCATTAGCGATGCACGCCATCCCGGGAATGTCGTCTTTAGTTGGTACTTGTTGCACTGCGCCGTCGGCCATGTGTCGAGAGAGTGTCCTCAGGAGGACTTAGCCTTCGTGGATCGGTGGGTAGTTTGTCATTCTCCCTAGCTGCCTCACGCGAGTTTGATTAGAACGACTAAGGGAGTGAAGAAGAGATATAGATATATCCTTAACCCTCTAGAGATTTGTATGTGTGATAAGGTGAGTATACCTTAAGTGCTATGTTCTGATAGCAGTATGTTAGTTGTGATTAGAAATCTTGGTGGGTTAACCGAGTAAGATTTTGGGGGATAGAGAATGTGGGAGCCTTAGAGTGTTATACGTAGAGACCTTAGAGGTAAGGCCATCTCGAGTATAGGTGTAGTGTTATGTTTGATCCTTATCGGAGTGCATGGTACACGTGAGCTATGTTTGTGGGATAAGTCCCTGAGTAGCGTGATTTGAAAGAGGGTAGTCGAGCTAGGAAGACCGCTAGGTTTTCGTAACGTGATTTGTGAAATTGTTCCGGATCGGGGAGCTAGTGTTTTGCGCGATGCCGGGTAGGGTTGAGGCCATGTTGCGGGTCAACCCGCGGCCTGTTTGGTAGTGGGGTCAGTGTGTGGTGTCCCGCCTTGTGGTAGGGTCACGAGGGTGTTAGGCCCATGTTCAGTTAACCAGATTTAATTCGTGGACGATTCGACCGCAGGTCGGGCCGGTGAGGTCACCGCCTTGTCTTCTAGCAAAGACCGAGTGCTCGCAGTTGTTGTTATTTCGTAAAAGGTTGTAAGGCTGCACGGGGTGCCTCCCTTCACCTTATGGCAGACAGTGGAGCCCAGAGTACGACTGTTTTGTTTCTGAAAGTTTTACCAGGCAGGGTTAAGAACTCAAAGTGAGTCTCGATCGCATTCTTCGCCGGGCCGTTGTTTGGATTTCGCGGTAGTTGTGGGATTGTTGTCTCCTGTGGAGGAGTGTTTAAGCTACCATTTCGTTGTTCGAATGTCGCCTTATAAAGCCTTGTAGAGGGCGGTGTGTAAGTTGCCGGCCGAATGGTTCGATGTTGGCGTTCGCATTGGTTCAGCTTGTTCCAGCAGATGGATAGTGGTAAGCTTGTCTAGAAGAAGTTACGCACTCGGAGGAAATCGCGGCGATAATCGGCGACGACGCTTAGAGTTCAGGTTGACGGTCGGTCTTCTTGAAAGTACCACCCCGGTTGGGTGTGACGAACTTTGGGAAAACAGAGGAAACTTAGCCCGAGTTGTTTTGGGCCTTTTTAAGTTCATGTGAAGAATAGGCCAGGTTGCCTATATGTTAGCTTTGGCCGTCCGACTTAGAGGCAAGACGTCCGGTCTTTCGTATTGTTATGTTCGGAAAGTATCGAGATCCATCCAGAGTGTTCCCGATTAATGATGACCACGTTAGAGATAGTAACCCGAGTTTTGGAACCAAGCGATCGTAAATGTGGTAAAAGTTCGAGTGTACGACCTCGTGGATTGCAAGCAGCCGCACCATTTGTTGGGTCTCGGAGTGAGACTCGCGCAAAGTGACAAAAGTGGTATCACGACGAAAAAGGGAGAAGCGAGCATGTATGGCGAGCATAGATATGATCATTTCTTTTGTAAGGAGGCTGCGGGCGAAGTATATTTTAGACCCGGAGAGGGTGTTTGTGGTTATGTTAGAGGTGTTCCTCGTGGACTTGGATGGAGGTGTTTTGCATAGGGTGTTTCGTAGCTACGCGCGTGCGTGATTGTTTTCGTAAGTATAGCGTTGAAGACTATCTTTGGCGCGCTTGTTTTGAGACTTAGAAGGAACATTCGGACGAATGTTTTTAAGGAGGGAGAATGTTATACCGTATTTCCGCAGTATGTACGTAAGGGACGACGAGAAATTTGAAACTTTTAAAAGTGGCTTGGCCGAAATTATTTGTTCACAACACCCGATTAGAGTCGTTGACTAAACGCTTTCCACACTTTCGTAGGGTAAAATACGGCTATGTCATTTCTAATTTTATGGATTTTTCCGAGAGACGGAATATTTTGGACCAACGAGAGGCGACACTTGTCACCCTCAAGTTGGCGGTTTGCTTGGCCGAAAGTGGGACGTTTTGGGCTAGCTTTCTTGGCCTTGTTTTGTGCCTTGTTTTGTGCCATGTTTTGTGGAGTAGGGATAGGGTGCACTTGGCTTGATCTTGGCCTTACACTTGCCTAACACATGGCTTGATCTTGTCCATTGGTTGGCCCTTGGCTTCCTATAAATACCCTCTCCCTTTGTTGAAGACTTCATCATCCAAATGTGTTCTAAGTCTTGAAATCCTTCCCTCTCCTCTTGTTTGACTCTCGCCCAAGAGCCCCCTCCTAGTAAAGGCCCTCGCCGAGAAACCCTCCCCTTTGGGGTGCTAGCCATGGGTACCCCCTAGCCTAGTTGCTTTAGATAATACCCCTCTTGCTAGAAATACTTCTCCAAGTATTGTTATAATGCCCAAAATACCTTAGACTGTACCTTGTTGTATTACAACAGTTACCCCTATACGAAAAGCCCAGAAATACCATTATACTTCCCGTCAGTCACAAAACCGAAACCCTAGGAAAATCTTCATGGTTAGTTGGAGTAGTAGAAGTTGGTTAGAACTTCTAAGGGTTGTTTGAGCTGGCCTGAGCGCACGGAGTCGAGCTAAACCTTGCTCAGATCGACATTTAAACTAGGATAATTATGGGCTTATCGAGGTAATTATCTTGCTCCTATTGTAATTGGAAATTACATGTTGTTAGATTATAGTTGAAGTATACTATATATAGAATCGAACGTAGTTATCGGCAATGTCTTTTGACTTAAGCCCGAATAATACTTACTGAATGTCTTGCGACTTAAGCCCAATTTAAAGAAGAGTCTCGAATCGTAATTACATCGGTCAGACATGAGACTTGTGTAGTAGTACCGCAGTGGAGTAGAATTGTACCGTTAGGTTAGATGATAACCCCGGTTGGCTTGGTAGCCTCGATAGAGAGGAGATTTACGCGGCCGCGGAGGGGAGGTGCCGAATTTTCAGAATGTTCTACGGCGGACCTAAATTTTAATAAGCGCTGTGGCCTTATAGGTCGAGTACTACGTGTGGCGCGATCTACTTGGCTTAAAGGAGTTGCCGAAGCTTGGAAGTACTTGAGCGCTTTTGCTATTAGTCGATACTCCGCGGTATGTGAACCTCTTCCTATCTCTTCCAGCATGATATGTGTGAACTATGTAGTACCAGAGACGCATACGTGCTAAATGTATTTGATTGGTTTAAACATAAAGTGTTATAACGACTTTATGGGAAGTTAGTTATAATGACTTTATGTTGGTAAGAAAATACTTGTGGTTGTTAAAGGGTAACTGATTTGAACTATAACTGGCTTGTTATGTGTTAATAAAAGAACTTGAAGTATTTCAAAAGGTTTTTGATTCATTTTGAAAGAAGAGGTAATACTTGATTTGTTTTGAAAACTTAAGAGTTATACTAGCTTTATGGAAAGTTAGGTATAACGTCTTAAGAATGTTTTACTGATTTTGGAAATCAGAATGTGTATCGACAAACCATCGCGTTAATAAAAGGAAATGTTTTGACAGATTAAGTATTATTAAAACCAGTAGAAACTTCCATCTGCATAGAAGCTAAGATGAGACAAAATGATATTTCCTAGATCATGGCTGCTGTAATAAGATTGTTATAAACAAGAATATCCTACTCACATATAAGGCTTATGTTTCTTAGATGGTTTAAAAGAGAATTATATTCTTAAATGAATAAAACTGTGAACTACGAAACCTTTCTAAATAAGAAACATGAACATTTGAAATTAGGCAAACTTGGACGTTTGGAAAATAATGTTGTTACTTGAGTTTTACAAAGAGAAGTGTTTTGATTTACTTCAAAAGATAATCACTCTATTTTCATATACTACGGGTATTGTGTGATTTTTGTGAAAGTAACGTATCTTTTAAAGAGTTAATGTATGAAGTACTTTGGGGATAAAACCCCGAACTTGTTAGCATACAGTAGAAAGTACCTTGTGTGTATAACTTGATTGTGTTGGTTTGTGATAAGCCTTGTAATACTTTCTTGTTGATTTGATAAGTAAACATGCTAGGATGCTACGTGTGTTAGTATCTTGTGATGTTTGTGTAAAGGGGTTTTTCCTTTGTTGTGCTTATGTTATTTAACGATAAGTTGTTATGATAGTATTATACATCACTCATCTCTTGAGATGATTCCGGTTAAGCGCCTCCGACGCGGGGTAGACTCAAAGCGTCGATGGACCTATGATTCGAGACTACCTCACGCGGGTCCGGGGCCTATGCGGAATCGCGGAGTTCCGTGTTAGGACGCGCCTTGTGGTCACGCGGTCCTTGGCTACGCGGACGGCGAGTCCAGACGCCGCCGGGAGTAGCTACCGATGCGGGTTATACCTCACGCGGCCGATCCGATTGGCCTACGCGGAGTCGCGGAAGTTCCGTGACTAGACGCGCACATTAGATATCGCGCGCGAGTGGCCGCCTTTGATCATGTGACGCCTAGACAGATCTCATGATACGCGTTTATGACCTTGTTGGTACTGTGGGTTTTAGTAGTCGGCTATGCCTTCGCATTTACCCCGCATGATTTATTATAACACGTGGGACCCGTGTTCATGTGTGTTCCTTGTGCTTTCATATCATGGATCACGGCGTGATGGAAGGTATTCCACGCATGATTGATGTTGTGGGCGTGAGACCCATAGTTATTTTTAAGTGATGACTTTGGGCGCGAGTCACGACTTGACACGATCGCTTATTTATCAGAAATTGTAGTTCGTTATCATACATGTCTCCCGCTTTGTATAGACTACTATGATTTCATTTACGATTTATTTTCGATTTCACATACTCTGCACTGTCAGATCGACTCCTTCGGCCGCGCTCATGCCGCAGTAAAGGTACACCGCCATCGATCCTCGCTCTAGTGGTCACGCTCGCGTTTGGTAAAGCTCCGCTGTTCGTAGGCTTATCAGTGGTATAGTTCCTGTTGTTGTAGGTGTTTACATTCAGGGTATGGCGGCCTGTCCCCGCCATTGTTGTTGTATAATTTCTTAGGTGCGTAGTCTGCCAAGTGTGGGGGGTTTGTAAAAAGGATTAAACTATTCATGTTGAAAAGTTTGCTTATATATATGCGAAAGGCAAGTTTTCTCGATTATTGTTTCATATTTCATAATATGTCTTGTATCGCTTTATGTTCACGATTACTCGATGTTGTATCACTAGGTGTCCGGTAAGGCACGACCACGCCCGAATCGGGTCGTGACATCATCAAATCCATAAATACCGTCGAGCATCGTCAAACCGAAGACATGATCCCGAACTCATAGTGCCCGCATCGGTCCGAATGCGATCCTAGGACATCCGCCTCTAACTCGCACTGATGATAGCCCGATCGCAGATCAATCTGAGAAACAGCTCGCACTCGCAACCGGGTCGAACAAATCATCAATCTCGGAAGGGGTATTCGTTTAATAGTCGCCTTGTTCACCGTCAGAATCAACACATGCGCAGCGTCCCATCATTCTTCTTCACGAACAATACCGGCGCTCCCCAGGGAGAAACACTAGGCCTGATGAAGCCCTTCTCCAGCAAATCTCTCAGCTGGTCCTTCAACTCTCTCAACTCGGCAGGTGGCATCCTGTATGGCGGAATGGAAATAGGTCGCAGGTCCGCAAAGACATCGATACAAAACTCTATCTCCTCTCGGGAGGGATACCGAGGTCGTCTGAAACACATCCGGGAACTCTCGACCACCGAATCGATCAAAATCGGTATCGTGATCCTCGATCAAATACCCGAATGAGATGGTAGATATACCCTTCTCGCACTATCTTCCTAGCCTCGAGGTAAGAAATAAACCTACCCTCGGCGACGGTGTTCCTCCCACTCAATAACCGCCCTCAGAAACCGAACTGCACTACTCTCCTCAGCCTACATTGGCGTAGCAAGAAGCTAACCAATCCATACCCATGATCACATCAAAATCGGTCATTTCCAACTCTATCAAGTCGACTAGGGTCTGACGACTGCATAAAGACACTGGGCAAGCCCTATATACCTGCCGAGCTACCACAGAATCACCCACTAGCGTAGCTACCTCGAAAGGGTCTATGGATTCAGGCTCTATCCCTATCCTACTACCAATAAGGGGAGATATATAGGATAGAGTAGAACCCGGATCTATCAAGGCATACATGTCACAACAAGAAACTGATAAAGTACCTGTGACGACATCCGATGATGCCTCCTGGTCCTGGCGGCTGGACAAGGCATAAATGCGGTTCTGAGGACCGCTGAACCGCACTCGCCACGACCTGCCACGACTCCATCGCCCACGAGCACCTCGCCCGGCGAGTAATCGCGATAGATGAAGACCGGCAAAAGACATCGAAGCCGAGCCCTACCATCTCGCATCGCCTCGCCTGACAAGTTCCTCGAAATATGACCTCGCCGCCACAAGTAAAACAAGCTCCCGAGGTATCACCGCATCTCCCGAAATGGGCTACCGTGACGGCCACACTGAGTGGAGGGTGGTCTCGACGGCTAGTATCCCCGCCGCTCGAAGTCCGCTCGGGCCCCGACCGCCGAATACCCTCGCCGTCTGAAGACGATAGGAGTGCTCAGCCGGCTGTGGTGCAAATCTAGATCGCCGCCGAGGCCGCCCACCCCGAGAGCTACCAAAAGATCTGCCGCCCCGGCCTTCTTCTCGCTGCTGATATCCGCCGACTCGCCGCCTTACGCCTCGCATCCAAGTGCGCATGAGCTCGCATGCGGCAATGTCCATGCGGTGAAGAGCCACACTGAGCAAGACTCGCCAAGTAGTCATCTAGTCCCGCAACGTAGCGGTGCACTTTGGCCCTCCATATCCGCTACTAACGCAGGACATATCGAGCTAACGAATCGAACTCAACGTTGTACTCCAATCGCGGCGCCTCTCTATCTCAAAGATCAAAACTGGCCCGCGTTCTCTCATCTGCGGAGGCAAGAAATGAGTGAGAAATGCCTCCGAGAACTCGTCCCATACAGCTGGAGGCGCATGCTCTCCCCGGGATAGCTCCCACGAATCAAACCAGTCGACTACGGTATCACACAACCGATGTGAACCGAAGATCACAGACTCGGTCTCCGAAGCCTTGATCACTCACGATCCGTCAGAATCGCTTCGGATGAACTCTGCAGATCATCCTCGTGCCTCGACCGTAGAACTCGCGGGTCGCAACTCAGAAATCCCGTAGTCTCAAACTATCCGACTCGGGTGAACCACGGTACTACCGAATCGAATCGAATCGCCGTGATCCACCTATCCTCATGTTCGCCACGATCACGCCAATAATCGGGCCATCTCCTTGTACCCATCTCTCCGCCTGTGCCGTGGATCGAGGCGCAGTCTTGTGGCCTCGTGAGCCTCTCGCTGCGCTCTAAACTCGCTGGGCTGGTGGCGTCGTGGAACTCGCCGTCTGTAGCACCTCCTGTAAGGATCGGCTCAGGCCTCGTGGCCTCTCGTGTCATACTAGCAGCCTCACCGCCTTGCCCTTCCGGGCCGGGTTGCTTGCGTGAGGCATACTGTACAAAGAGAAATACGTCAGAGGGGGTCCAACTTAATACACAGCTCTAAGGCACAATCTCAGAGTGAGAAGAATGGAAATCAATCCTAAATATCCTGTAGCCTCCTGATTATTGATGTGGTGCACAACACACCGATAATCAAGACTCTACTAGATACGGTCTGTAGACACTTTCCAAGGATTAACTGCTCTGATACAACTTTTGTCACGACCCGATCCCGGGCCCGTGACTGATGCCTTACCCCGGGACACCCAAGTAGATATACATCAGAGTAACCAGCGGAAATAAAATCATGACATGAAACAATATAAAATGAAAGACAGTTTATCCAAGAAAGTTGCCTTCCAGCATGTATATATATATACCCAAAGTGAACAGTTACATCCCGACCTTTACAACAGGACTACAGACCTCTAAGGGAGTAAACAACTATGGCGGGACAGGGCCCCGCCATACCCTGAATGTACAAAAGTATCTACAACAACAGGGAGATCATACCCAAAAGTCGAGCCTCCGGAGAAGATGGAGCTCCTGACACCAAAGTAAAGATCCTAAGGATGCGGATCTAGCACCTGCTTTCCCTTACCTGCGGCATGAACGCAGCCCCCCGAAGGAGATCAGTACAACAGGTACTAAGTATGTGAAACTGTAAAGTACTGAATGAAATTATAATATTTTAAAACAAGTTCACAGATGTGTACGAAACAACCCAACTTAATCGCATAATGCCACAAGATAAACAAGAGCAAAATACATGTAACATAACTGGTCTTTTCTAGGCTGCTAATGATCGAAGCAAGGCCAATCGCCCATAGTATCATTATGCGAGCCTTATCCTGGACTACCGTAGTCCGCATAGGTCCCTCGGACCCGCACGGTACTCTCCGCATCGGGGTAGCTAACCCGCGCAGATCAACTCGACTCCCGCAGTCCGCATAGTCACCTGGACCGCATGAGGTATTCCTTGCATCGGCGTAACACACCCGGAGTGATCATCCTGGAACTCCCGTAGCTCCGCATAGGTCACATAGACCCGCATGAGGTATTCCTCGCATCGGGGGTAGCTAACCCGCGGCTCATAACAAGTCAGGGGGGGTAAGTGATATAATACCAGCACAACGGGCTTATCGTTAAACAACGTAAGCTCAACAAGAGTAACCCCCTTATACAACATCACAAGACACTAACACACGTAGCATCATAACATGTTTACTTATCAAAGCAACTACTACACCTTTAGAAATTAATAAAAGGCTTTTATAAACAATAAGTAAACCGTCCCTTTTATCTTTCTTAAGTCGTTATACCTAACTCCCCATAAAGCTAGTATAACACTTAAGCCTTTTAAAAACCAATTATTACTTTTCTTCCCAATAACTCTTTTTGAAATATTTCAAGGTTCTTATTCTTTTAAAACTCAAGTCAAAAGACATCAAAGTAAAACCAAATTTAGTCAACACACGCACGCTCACCGCATATATATATATATTACAAATATCATGCTTAAGAGGATAGGAAGAATCACATACCTCCTCGGCTAAATCCACTTGCCAAGTCGGATATGTCGCGCGTAGAGGGTTAACCTATAATAGCCAAAATACGCCGATTAACTTCTAGTTTGTCGTAGAACTCTTCTAAGTAAGGTTTCCTTTTCTACGGAAATTTGGGCAGCATTTCCCCCGCTTTTACTCATCTTTCCATCTTTCTCCAAGGCCCGAATAACCGTAATATATATATGCCATATATAAGGAGTAATAATTACACAACATAAAGAAGGGGATCACACGCCCAAACGGAACATGATTTAACAATCTTCCCCTTAACAATACAATACAATAATTAAAAAGGGGATCACACGCCCAAACGGAACGCGATTTAAAAATCTTCCCCTTAACAGAAATGTAAATACAGTCCAAAGTAAATACAGTCCAAAGTAAATACAGTCCTTAAGTTGGGGTCCTTGGCCAACTTTGTCCATTTTACTTATCCAATTACTTCATTATTAATCCAACTTATAATCCATTATTAATATAAGTTATAGTTACTTTGTTAATTACTTCTTCACAAGTAAGATACGTTTAATACGTTGGATACATTTTTACCATTTTAATGGCTAACGGCCAATCCTTTCTTTTAACAAGTTAACAAGAACCAACTCTTCCAAACCTTACTCCATATATTATATATTCATAATATACTTATAATATATGTATAATGACCAATTCACAAAGAGGTTTAAGATTCACTACCTCAAATAGCCCAAAATTATCCAAGAACTTAATGTCGCTCCAAGAAAGTCTTAGCTCCAAATCTTTATGTTACAAACCACCACAAATCACCCTAAGAAGCTCCTAACCATCATCTCTTCAAGAACCAACTCAAACAAGTGAAGAACACTTAGGTTTTTGTTCATGGAGCTCTCGGCCAAGGTGACCTTTTAGAGGCTAGGGGGTGAAATCTTTTCCAACTTTTGGTTAATAGTCTTCCTAATACATTAGGGAAGAACACTTAAGAGTTTAGGAATTATTGGACAAGGTTTGGTTAGGGGGGGTGTGGTCGACGAGAGCAAGTGAGAGAGGGAGGGAGATGAAAATATTTTTCAAGTCTTGAATTATCTAAGTGTGGAAGATTTCATCAACAAAGGGTGCATATATAAGACAACCAAGGGCTAGGATGAAGGCAAGTGTGTGGTTGAGATTGGGGACAAGTGTGTAGGGGGTCCCACAAGCCACTTGTCCACACAAAATATCTTGCAAGACTTGGCCACTTGTCTTGGCCACTTGTCAATGAAATTCGGCCAACCTAGCCCACCTAGGGGTGACACGTGTCGCCCTCCTATTGGTCCAAAATATTTCATCTCTCGGAAAAATCCGTAATTGGTTAAAATATTAAAAACGTAGAATTTCCTTCACAAGGTTCGGAGTCTTTTCCGTTGAAAGTTCACAAGTCCATTCTTAACCTAATTAGGGCTTGAATAATCGTACGTACATCCTCGCATACATACTCTGGAAGTACGGGGTATAACAGTAAGCCACTTGGTTTAAAAAGTATAAAGTACTTGATTTAAACATGAACGTGATTTGATACTACGGATATTAGTATCGTGTTGTTTTTACATAAAAAAAGATCTTTTTGAAAGAATTAAAGTATGTAGTACTTTGGGGTTAAAACCCGGATTGTTGGCATAAAATGAAAGTACTTTGAGTTTATAAAAATGGTGAATCAGTTTACATGTTAATGAAAGTCTAATAGTATGTTAAACTTGCCTATGCTAGTTGTGATAGCTTTTGTTGTGCAAGTGTTGTATTTCTATGTTACCGCGTCTCTCGATGGAGGGTCGGTTATCTTGTTGTTTACTTGGACATACCGACGTTGTTGGATGGTCCACGGGTATGCGTCCACTATGAGTGTTATCTTGTTATTTCCTTGGACATACTGACACGTTGGGTGGCCCACGGGTATGCTTCCACTATATCGTTCCTTTGGACATACTAACACGATGGATGGTCCACGGGTATGCGTCCACTAGGATTGTTCCATGGCCATGCTTACATCGATGTAAGATTCCGGGGGCATGCGGCCATGGTGTGGGTTAAATTCCCGGGTTATGTTATTAGTCCATGGACTAGCTATCCATGAAGCTTGCCGCAGTGATGAGTGGTCACGGGCTTGATTTGTACATGTAGTTACAGGCTCTAGTAGATAGCTTAAGATACTTGCCCCGGTCATATCTCGTGAGACGGTAGGCTCTGGTACGTTGGCTTAAGATACTTGCCCCGGTTAGTTGTGTGACGCAGGTTGGATCTGGTAGTTGGCTTCCGTACTTGGCCCGTAAAGTTTTATGATGCAGGATTGGATCTGGTAGTTGGCTCTTCTACTTGGCCCGATCGGTTTTATGACGCAGGCAGGATCTAGTGTTCAGGTACACATATGGGTGTTGTTTTACATCATGGATCGGCGGTGAGGCGAGTTCCACGGGCATGATTGATATTGTGGGCGTGAGACCCATGGTTATATGTGAGTGATGATTTTGAGGGCATGCGTCCCTAACTTGACATGACTGTTTATATATATTGTGAAATGGTCTTTTAAAAAGATGAAATGTGATTTCATTACAGATTTTCAGGCCACATACTTGGTACCTATCAGATCGACCTCCTTCGGGGCCGTTCATGCCGCAGGTAGAGGTACACCGATTGTTGATCCTCGCTCATAGGATCACGGGTCTGCGTATTGGGAAGCTCCGTTTCTCTGGAGGCTTATCTTTTGGTATGGTTCCCTGTCATTGTAGGTACTTGTACATTCAGTGGTATGGCGGGGCCCTGTCCCGTCATAGTTGTTGTATCAAACTCTTAGAGGTCTGTAGTCCTGTTATGAGTTGGGGTTGTAATGGATGTAACTGTTCGGGTTTTGATATATATAAAGAAAGGTGACCGTTTTGGTTAGCATTTTTCTTGTATTACATTGTTTCATGTCTATGAGTTTATTTCCGCTGGTTTTTCTCTGATGTATTATCACTAGGGTGCCCGGGGTAAAGCACCAGTCGCGGTCCCGAGGTCGAGTCGTGACAGTGGGTCCCACAAGCCACTTGTCCACACAAATATCTCACAAATATATTCCTCCACTTGTCCACTTTAAAGCCCTTGGTTGATCATCTTCCCCACCCCATGTCGAAACACCCCCACTTAGTCTTTAACCAATACCTATACATGTACAAATACATACACTTTTGCTACACAAGTGGGGAGGGACACTTGTCACTTTCTCATTAGCCCAAAATATTTCATCTCCCAAAAACATCCATATTGGCCAAAATCTCGAAAATAATGTGGGCCCCACAAAACTGTAAATTTTTCCCGTGGGCCCCACGTGACCAATTCTGAAAAATAAAATCCATAATTCATATAAATTCTACAAGTCTCAAATACCAAAATTGAGAATCCAATTCCCAATAATAAACCTTTTTCCTTCACGAGGTTCGGAACATTTTCCGTAGGAAAAAGAAATATTTCTTCCTTTTCAAACCTAGAGTCGCATTCTCTTGCGCACGTCCTCATATACATACCCTGAAACTACGGGGTGTAACAGGTCATTTTACCACTCTACCCTTAGTCCATTTCGATCAATACCATGTAAGGGGGTGACACATGTCACCCTCCCATTCGTCATAATATTACGTTTCCCAACATTTTCATAATTCCGATAAATTCTACGAGTCTCAAATCTTAAAATCCTATTTTCTTACGTATGTTCTTATATACATGTCCTGGAACTACGGGGTGTAACATTCTCTCCCCCTTTGAAACATTCGTCCCGAATGTTCCTTCTAAGTTCAATCAAATCAGATATCGGCATAGTCCCTCTTAACTATGCCCCACACAAACAAGAACGCCATACATGGCCATAATAACACTTAAGCATATATGTCAATTAAAATCAACAAGTAGGAAAATGAGTTACCTGGAGGTGTAGGGAATAAGTGAGGATACTTCTTCATCATGTCCTCCTCTGCTTCCCAAGTCATCTCCTATCTATTCTCGTTCCGCCACAAGACTTTTACGGAAGCCACGTCCCTTGTCCTCAATCGCCTGACCTGGCGATCGAGTATCACTATGGGACTCTCCTCATACGATAACCCCTCTGTCACCTGGACATCATCAACCGGGAACACTCTGGATGGATCTCCGATACACCTCCGCAACATAGAGACGTGAAAGACCGGATGTACTGTCTCCAGGTCGGACGACAGATCCAACTCATAGGCAACCTTTGCCACTCTACGGACAATCTGATAAGGCCCAATGTACCTTGGGCTAAGTTTACCCTTCTTCCCAAACCTCATCACACCCTTCATGGGTGACACCTTTAGGAAAACCCAATCATCAATCTCAAAATCCAAGTGTCGACGCGGATTATCTGCATACGACTTCTGTCGACTCTGAGCTGCTAGCAATCTCTCATGGATAAGCTTCACCTTATCCACATGTCACGACCCAACTCCGGGCCCGCGACTGGTGCCTTACCTGGGCACCCCTTACAGGTATACATCAGAGAATAGCAGCGGAACATATAAAACTCATAAATACTTAAACAGTAAGTATCAACAGGTTAGCCGATAAGGCCACCTTCCATAAAATATACATGAACCAAAATAAAATAAACCAGTACATTTCTGTTCTTAAAAACCCAATCCACAATGTGACTACAAACCTTTAAGAATAACAACTGTGACGGGACAGGACCCCGCCATACCCCTGAATATTCAACAACCGACCATACCGGGGATCTGAACCAGGGATAAGCCTCCGGAGTAATGGAGTTTACCAACAACTGATCAATGATCCTAAGAGTGAGGATCGAACTCGTATACTCTACTCATGCAGATTTAACGCAGCCAAGGAGGTCGATAATATGTACCAAATATGTGAAACTGAAAGTACTGTAATGAAATCATAAGTCTAAAATAAAGCTGGAGACATGTATGATAACTCAAATAACAGTACATTGTGCCTTACTAACAATGAGAGTAAATAAGAGTATACTTTACTACATAAAAATAGGAGACTCATGATCAAGTAGGGCCACCCGCCCGTGGTATCATTAAGCAATCCTACTCCTGGGACTATTTCACCCGGAAGGGCCGTATGGATCCGCATGAGGTAACTTCCTCGCATAGGTTGTATCCGCATGCATAGGTCGTATGGACCCGCATGAGGTATTCCTCGCATAGGACTATTTCACCCGCTTAGGCCCGATGGGCCCGCAATAAGTACAAACGCCGCACTCGCATCATGGGTAGCAAATCCATGGAATTAGTAGTACCCGGGGCTTTACCCCGTAAGAATAACATAAACTAGCACAACCGGCTATCATACATAACATAAGCACTACCGGCTTATCATACATAACATAAGCACTACCGGCTTATCATACATAACATAAGCAAGTTAAGAAATCCCCCTAACTTCTTATTAGCCTTATTCGTATACACTCTCATTTTAGTTTACTTAAGGCACTAACATGTCATTATAAAATACGGGAATTTAACCCAAAGTACTACGTACTTCTATTCTTTTAAAATGACTCTTTTTCATATAAAACTTCCAAGATACTAATAACCGTAGTATCAAGTCATATCTACTTTTCAAGATAAGTCACAATACCTTTTAGAAATACATTTATAGGCTTCTAAATCAAGTAACTTCTTTCTTTTAAAACCTTAAGCAATTGATGCCTCAAAATTAATTTGTATTTCATTATTTCAAGTCATTTATCATACTTACATTACTTAGAGTAAACCACTCTTATTAACTTTCCATAAAGCTATTATAACCAACTTCCCATAAAGCCTTTATACTAGCTTTATACTTTAGACAAATACATTCTTCTTTATATCCAAGAGACTTATACTTTCAAAATACTTTAACTCTCTTAACTTTTAGAAACTAAGATATCCTTAATATTCTTAAACAAGTGAGTTAAGTCCCTAACTCAACCAACTTGGACATTCTTAAAATAAGCCAAGGATATCAAATGGATTAGATTGTCAAAAATCTCGTACATCTACCGTACTATACATTTACAACTATTCATGCTCAAGAGATAAGAAAGTTCCACATACCTCTTCGGTTCAATCCACTAGCCAAGTCCAATATACCGTACGTAGTATGTCAACCTATAATGACCATAATACGTCTATTAACTTCTAACTTCAAACGTAGAATATTCTAAGTGCAAAGTCACTATATTTTACGAAAAATCGGACAGCACTTCCTTTGTTTCTACATACTTTTCCACCTTTTTCAAGGTCCGAAAATCAATAACCAAACGCCACATTTAAGGCCCAACAATTCAACAATACAAAGGGGACTACACGCCTTAACAGGACGTGTAAAATTATGCCCCACAATTAATATCAAACTAGTCCAACATACAATGTTACATTCGGCAATTTGAGGGACAACAATACATAGTCTTTTCCAAATTCCTTTTCAATCCAAGTTGTTTAGTATAACATGTTATAAAGCCGCAATCGATTATAACAACTATAATTTTCAAGTAGGTAACATGCGACGATTCTAATTATCGACCAATTTGGATTTCAATTTCAAATGGCTCAACATGTCATTTTGGATTTTAGGCTTCCAATATCCATAACACTTATCAATCTTATATACATATACTTCATGCTAGTTAAAATGTAAGGCTACAACAATATGTAATCTTATACACTTAAGAGAACAAGATTTTTACCTTAGTGAGCCTTAATCCACTTCAAGATCCGAAGTCGCTCCCTAGCAACTTAAAGCCTCTCCTTGACACTCCAATCCGCCACTTGAAGCCCTTAGAAGATCACATACAACTTTCCTTCAATTCCAATTCCGAACCTAGGAAAGTGAATAGGTTTTCACCTTGCGACTAATACGAAAACGCCACTTTTTCGGGATCTTTCTATTGAGATACCCTTACAATACCCTTAGGAACCTTGGTTTAAAGTTTGGAGCTTATTGGACAACAAACGAATTTTTTTTTGTTCTTGAAACCCCCTAACCCGAGAGCTCCTCTCTTGTCTTCAAAGTTTTCTTGAAAATTTTCTAAGTATAGAAGCCTTGTCTTGCTACTAGTGAGCTTATATAAACATATTGAGGGTCAAGATTAGAACAAATGGATGGTTTGGATGTAATTCACAAGGATCAAGCCAAGTGGCTCTTGACTAAGTCAACAATGTCAAGCTCTTAGACTTAGCAAGACTTGGTCATTTAAATTATGGTCAAATGACCATTCTAGCCATGTCCATTTCGTCCAAGACCACTAAGGGGGGTGACACGTGTCGCCCTCCCATTCGTTGCAATATTTCGTTTTCCGACAATTCCATAATTCTGATAAATTTTTTTACTCGTCTCAAATCTTAACATTTTTTAGTTCTTACGTACGTTCTTATAAACATGTCCTGCAATTTACGGGGTGTAACATTCTTCCCCCCTTAGAAACATTCGTCCCCGAATGTTCTTTTGGGGTCAATCTTATAGATTGCGACATAGTCTCCTTTTTCAACCCCTACATACCAATAATGCCACACGTGGCCACATAACAAAACTTATACCAGAACGTCAACCTAAACTCCAAGTGTCGACATCGGTTATCTGCATAAAGCTTCTATCGACTCTGAGCTTGCTAATAATCTTTCCTGGATAGGCTTTGTCTTATCCACAACCCGCTTAATCAAGTCTGGGCCAAATAACTGCACATCGCCTATGCTGAACCAACCAATCGGCGAGTCTAGACTTTCTTCATACCGAGCCTCATACAGGGCCATCTGGATACTGGAATGGTAGCTTTTGTTATATGCAAACTCAACAAGAGTTAAATAATTCTTCCAACTAACTCTGAAATCAATAACATCGGCCCGCAACCTATCCTCAAGTGCCTGGATAGTACGCTCTGCTTGTCCATCTGTCTGAGGGTGAAATGCCACACTGAGACTCACCTGTGCCTCTTACCCCTGCTGGAAGACCTCCAGAAGTTAACCGTAAACCGAGCTCATCTGTCTGACATCAAAATGTAGGAACCCCATGCAGTCTCACAATCTCCCTGCTAAAAGCTAGCATAATCCTCAACCGACTAAGTGGTCCTAACCGGAAGAACACGGCTAATTTCGTCAGCCTGTTTACTATGACCCCTAGGGAGTCGCACTTCCTCTGAAAACAATGCCACCCTGTAACAAGATCCATATTAGTTACCTCCCATATCTAAGTTGGGATCTCAATCTCCTGTAGTAGCCCACCGGGGTCCTGGTGTTCCACATTGACCTGCTACAATTAGGACACTGAGCAACAAAACCTGCCACGTCCCTTTTCAGGCCATCCCACCAATATATACATCTGAGGTCATAGTACATCTTAGTAGACCCCGAGCAATAGAGCAATAAGCACTGCGTGCCTCCCCTAAAACCTGCTGACAAGTCCTGCAGCACCGGGTACACACAATCTATCCTCATATCATAGTACCCCATTCGGTGCTACTCAAACAGGCTCTTCTCTTCTTGGAGAGTCGTATATCGATATCGTATCATAACTGGATCCTCATATTGTCGCCTCTTTACCTCCTCAACGACGGAAGACTCGGCAACCTCTCGGATCTAAACTTCATTAACCTTGGAAACAAATAATCGAACCCCTCGGCTCGGTAGCTGATGAATCGTACGGACCACATCCTGTCTATCTAGTTGTCCATCTGACATACTACCCATAGATCCACTACTAAGAGCATCTGTAACCGTCTCGGCTTTCCCCGGGTGGTATATGATATCAATATCACAATCCTTGAATAACTCTAACCACCGTTTCTGTCGCAAATTCAGCTGCCCCTGTCTGAAGATATACCGGAGGCTCTTGTGGTCTGCACAAATATCCACATGAAGTCTATAAAAGTAATGCCTCCAAATCTTCAAGGTACGATTAACTGCCGTCGACTCTAAATCGTGAGTAGCGTAATTCCTTTCATACTTCCCTAACCGCCGGAAAACATAGGCTCTAACCTTATCGTGTTGCGTCAGCACGCAACCTAGCCCAACACTAAAAGTGTTACAATAATAACCTAACCCTCTAGTCTTTCAGGAGGGGTTAGAACTGTAGTCGTGGTCAACTTATCTTCCAATAACTGGAAACCTTTCTCATTCTTGCGAAATATTCGGGCATCCTTAGTCTCAATTATGGTTCCTGTTTCCCTTTCTCTGTTGCAACCAAACTTGGTCACTAACTTAGATTTGATTCATTTGCTTGCCTCATGGCTAAGACTTCCTGTCAATCACAATTTAGGGGGGGAGATTTCCTTGATCTCGTCAAGTAGTAACCCGATTATTTTCTCCCAGCTCGTAGAGCTTATAGTCAGGTGCTCAACCTCAATTCACGGTATTACATAATCCAATGACTTGTCAAGATTTCTTATCGTTCGAGTGTCTACTCGTCTTTCCTTTATAAGTTATTTCAAGTTGTCCTGGGGTCCCTTACTCCCCTCCCCCCCGTATCTCCTTACTATCTTTCTCGTCAGTACAGATGCTACCACCTTTCCTCGAGGTGTTCTTACTGCCCATTATTTACTAATGGTCTTTACACTAGTCTGGGGTAATCATATCTCGTGTAACTTACATAACCATAGTTGTATTCTCTTTCATCATTCTGGTCATAACCTTACCTTATGCTTATTATTAATAAAAGTATTTCTATCATGATTCATAATCGTACAGTTTCATACATGCGTACTACCTGCATTTATATCCTTACGACACTTCCTCGACTATTTTGTAATGTCGTTCACAATTACCCCAACACAAAACTTTTCCCACGGTTATCTAAAACTGTAACCTATGGCATGACGATACTGAAGACCTTACCCGTCTCCTATCCTTCATCTAACAACATGGGTACACGTAACCCCATAATACGTAAAACTATCCTTTACGTGGGGGAGAGAACTTATCTCCCTTACAAAATCTAAATCATCAAGCGCCCCCTTATAATCGTATAGATTTTCAAAACCTACCAACGATGTCTTCTGTTTTTCATAGGCAGCACTCGTACTTATCTTATTCTTGCTTGCGCGCTATCCTGAACTTATCCGGAAGGTCGTGGCCCTGACCGACACACCAACCCAACTCCAAGTACCCCCAAGGGCACTTAAAATAACTCCTTCAAATTCAAGTACTTCTTACCTTCTACCTCAATTCACCTCAAATGAACAAGTCACACAGACTTATTAAAAACAATGATGTCAAAGAATGAAGGATAATTCACTGGTTACCACCACTTCTCTTCCTTTCCACTCGATAACCGGCTTACCGGGAACCCGGAATCGAGCCAATCTCTCTCTGCAGTCAACGTTGGCATAACAAGATGTTATACCCCGTAATTCCAGAGTATATACGTAAGGGCGTACGTACAAAAGTTTAAGTCTTAAAGTAGACTAAGGGACGAAATTTTGTGCGCAACCCGCGAAAAGAATCGTTTTCCGACGAAACATTTTCCAAAACTTGCGGAGGGAAAATTACGGCTATGTCATTTATTATTTTTGCGGATTTTTCCGAGAGACGAAATATTTTGGACCAACGAGAGGGTGACAAGTGTCACCCTCAAGTGGGCGGTAAATGGGACGACTTGGGCACGTTTTTTTGGCCTTGTTTTGGTCAAGGAGTTGGTATGATATTTTGTAGATATTTTGTGTAGTTGATGAGCAAGTGGGACCCACATACACATGTCCAAATCTTGACCCTCCACTTGCCCACCACTTGTCTTGATCTTGGCCATTGAATGTCCTATAAATACCCCTCTAATGCAAGACTATTTCTTCATCTTCACTTGATAAATTCCAAGGCAAAAATCCCTCTCCCCCTTAGTGTAGTTTCGTCCAAGCCACCCCTCCCCCTTTGAGAGGCCTTGGCCGAGACATCTCCCCCCCCCCCCCCTTGCCTAGTTTTTCGTAAAGTACCCCCCTTGTATAAAAGTTGTCTCCAAGTATTGTTACTATACCAAAATACCTTGGCCCAAATACCTTATAGTATTCCAAGGTTACACCTATACTAAAAGCCCATAAATACTATTATACTTCCCTTCAGTCACAAAAACGAAACCCTAAAGAAAATCTTCATAACGGGTTGAAGTATTAAGAAGAAGTTGCGTAGAACTTCTAAGGGTTGTTTGGAGCGAGTTGGAGCGTTCAGAATATGAGCTAAACGTTGCTCAGGATCGACATATAAACTTGGATAATTTTGGGCTTATTGAGGTAAATACTCTTGTCCTTCTATTGTAATTGGAAATTACATACTGTAGTTGTATAGAAGTGAGTATAAGACGTATATAAGGATGGTATAAAAGAAGAGAATTGAATTGAATTGAAATCACATCAGAAGAATATTAAAGAAGAAGGTCAATCAGATTTCTTACATAGACCGCTTTCTGAAAGAGTATTGTGTAGTTTGACGGGTAGGGAAGTGATGCCCAATTTTCCGTAGAATAAGGAATCTGTATCTAGAATTATTCTACAGAGTAGTCTAGACGTTGATAGACTTGTATGACCGTTATAGGTTGAAATCGCAAGTAGCGTATTCTACTGAAGGGTGAAAAGGCTAGCGGATTCTGATGCTGGAGCTATTTGCTAATAGTCGATAATCGTCGCGAGGTATGTGATTCTTCCTATCCTCTTGAGCATGATATTTTAAAAGAATATATATATAGTACGGTAGACGTACGTGTATTAACTGAATGTAGTTTTACGGCAATGTCTTTTGACTTAAGCCTGAATAATAAGAATCTTGAAGTATTTCAAAAGAATTAAGAATCCTTTTTGAAAGAAGAATAATACTTGGTTTGAAATCTTAAGAGTTATACTAGCTTTATGGGAAGTTAGGTATAACGACTTAAGAGAGATAAAAAGAATGGTTTATTGATTTTAAGAAGTTAAGAGACTTGATCTTAAATGATAAGAGACTTGACTTAATTGTATTAATATGAATTTTGTTAAAAAGTGTGAAACCTCATTCGTGAGTAATGAGTACTTAGTTTTTAAAAGGAATAATGTTTTACTGATTTCGGAAATCAGAATAAGTATCGAACGAACCACTGCAGCGTTAATAAAGGGAAATGTTTTAACTAATAAAGTAATTATATTAAAACCAGTAGGAGCCTCCATCTGCATAGAAGCTAAGATAAGACAAAATTGTATTACATTTCTTAGATCATGGCTGCTTTTATAAGATTGTTATAAACAAGAATCACCTACTCACACAAGGCTTATTGTTTTAAAAGAGAGTACGTTATTTGATTAAGACTATAAACTATGAAATCTTTCGAAACTAAAAGATTTGAGTATCTGAATTTAGGCAACTTGAACTTTTGGAAAAGAATGTTGTTACTTGACGTTGTTCTAAAAGTGTAAGCCACTTGGTTTAAAATAGTGTAAAGTACTTGATTTTAAAACATGAACGTATTTGATACTACGGATAATAGTATCGAGTTGTTTCTACGTAAAAAGAGGTCTTTTTGAAAGGATTAATGTATGTAGTACTGTTGTGGGCAGGGTTTGTAAAAAGAATTAAATTGTTCGGTTTGAAAGATTTGTATATATATTTTATTGGAAGGTGACCGTTTTGGTTAGCCTGTTCTTATCATATATCTTGTTTCATGTTTAAAGTTTTTATTTTCGTTGATTTTCTCTGATGTTGTATCACTAGGGTGCCCGGGGTAAGACACCAGTCACGGGCCCGGGTTAGGGTCGTGACAAAAGTGGTATCAGATCAGTTAATCCTCGGAAAGTGTATACAGACCGTATCTAGTAGAGTCTTGATTATCGATGTGTTGTGCACCACATCTATAATCAGGAGGCTGCAGGACATTTAGGATTGGTTTCCATTCTTCTCATTCTGAGATCGTGCCTTAGAGCTGTGTTATAAGTTGGACCCCTCTGACGTATCTCGTTTTTACCAGTTATGCCTCCGCGCAAGGCAACCCGGGCCCAGATGGGCAAGGCAGCCGAGGGAGCTGCTAGTAGGGTACAGAGGAGTACGAGGGCGCAGGCCCGGTCATTTCCTGAGATAGTGCTTCAGACGGTGAGTTTTGCGACGCCGCCACTTCAAAGAGAGTTTAGAGCCACAAGATGGCTTTGAGACCACGCACTGAGTCTCCAGCCCCACACCGGCGAGGAGTTGGGTACAAAGAGATGGCCCAGTTATTGGCCAGGATAGTGGCAAGGCACGAGGATAAGCCGACGTGTTCCGTGACCAGAGTACCCGTAGTTCACCCGAGAGTGGATAGTTTGAGGCTACGGGACTTTCTGAGTTGTAGCCCGCCAGAGTTATACGGGTCAAGGCCTGAGGATGATCCGCATGAGTTCATTCGGCGATTCTGACGGATCATGAGAGTGATCAAGGCTTCAGAGACCGAGTCGGTGGTCTTAGGTTTGCATCGGCTGCGTGATACTGCAGTCGACTGGTTTGATTCGTGGGAGATATCCCGGGGAGAGCATGCACTTCCAGCCGTATGGGACGAGTTCTCAGGGGCATTTATTGCACATTTCTTGCCTCCACACGGCGAGAGGGCTCGGCCGACGATTTTTGATGTTAAGGCGAACCGCGCATGATCGAGTACAATGTGGAGTTCGACTCATTGGCTCGGTATGTCCCCGCTGTAGTAGCTGATATGGAGGACAGAGTACACCGCTACGTCACCGGGCTAGATGACTACTTGGCAGAGGCTTGTTCGGGTGTAGCTCTTCAGCCGGGCATGGACATTGCCCGCATGCAGGCTTATGCACTTGGGTGTGAGGAGCGGAGAGGTCGACGGAATGACCGAGATCAGCAGAAGAGGGCCAGAACAGCAGGGTCTTTTGGCGACTTTCGAGGCGGACCGCCTCAGCAGCAGACTAGTTATGCGCCTCCGCCAGTACAGAGTGGTCCTCCACAATCTTCAGGGCATCCAGAGTATTCAGAATGTGTCGTGGCTCCAAGGATTCAGATTTTCGTGAGCGGTGTTAGCACAAGCCACCCTACCTCGTTGTGGCCATTGTGGTAGACTCCATAGTGGGGAGTGTCGTGCTAGTTCGGGAATTTGTTTTACATGCGGCCAGCAGGGCCATTTTGTGAGAAACCGTCCGACCGAGATAAGATCGTGGATAGCACAGACTACGGGATCTATGGCTGGATCATCACCTTCTACAGCTATGCGCCCTGCAGGGCAGGCCTATGATTAGAGTGAAGCGGTAGATACAGGTAAATCCTTAACCCTATAGAGTTTTGTATACTTGATATGATGATCTTATTATTGCGTGCTATGTACGGATAGCGTTGTGTTATTTGTGAGATAGAAAACAGGGTTAGTTGGAAGGACAAGTATGGGGGCATGGGAAGTGTAAACCTTAGAATATTTCACGATTGAGACCGTAGATGTAAGGTCGTCTCGAGTAAAGGATTTTGCAAATGATCCCTGTCAGAGTGCATTATATGCCTAGGGTGTATTAGTGAGATAAGTCCATGGGTAGTGTGAGATGGAAGTGGTAGCTTTCATGACATGAATTAGTAAGATTGTCCCGTATCGGGGAACAAGAGTTGGCGCGATTGTGGGTCGGGTTGAGGACCATTCGCGGGTCAACGCACGGCCTGTATTGTGGTGGGGTCAGTTCTGGGTGGTCCCGCCGGGTGGTAGGGTCACGAGGGTGCTAGGCCCAAGTTTAGATGACCATCGTATGAGTTCGTGGATATGTTCGACCAAAATCGGATCGTGAAGGCCGGGAATGGCCTTAAAGAAGATCGAGGCTAGTAAGATGACCAAGTTTGGAGGTAGTGACTCTAGAAATTTTGGGAACTGAAGTATGGTACGTATACTAGAGGAGTTCAAGTGTTCGAGAAGAGTACGACGAGTAAGGAAAGAAGTGAACATGTGCTGAGAGAATAGAAATGATCATTACTTTTGTGAAGTAAATGTGCGAAGGGAATATATTTTAGACCGGGGGTGGAAGCGTTTGTAATGCTAGAGGTGATTCCTCGTTGACTTGGGTTAAGTAATTGCGCGTGTGTTATTTCGTGGCCAGGTGTGGCATTGGCAACTTGTTAAGAGGAACTTTATCGTTATCCGTCTTGAGAAGGAACATTCGGGACGAATGTTTCTAAGGAGGGGAGAATGTTATACCCCGTAATTCCAGAGTATATACGTAAGGGCGTACGTACAAAAGTTTAAGTCTTAAAGTAGACTAAGGGATGAAATTTTGTGCGCAACCCCCGAAAAGAATCGTTTTCCGACGAAACGTTTTCCAAAACTTGCGGAGGGAAAATTACGGCTATGTCATTTATTATTTTTGCGGATTTTTCCGAGAGATGAAATATTTTGGACCAACGAGAGGGTGACAAGTGTCACCCTCAAGTGGGCGGTAAATAGGACGACTTGTGTTATACCCCGTATTTCCAGAGTATGTACGTGTGGGCGTACGTAGAAAATTTGAACTTGTATTAAGGCTTGGCCGAATTAATTTTGTTCACAACACCCGTTTAGAGTCGTTTTTCGACGAAACGTTTTCACGACTTCGTAGGGAATTTCCGCTATGTCATTTTTAATTTTTGCGGATTTTTCCGAGAGACGAACGTGTTGGACCAAAGAGGGCGCCACTTGGCACCCTCTCATTGGGTGGACTTCAAATCGCCCATTGACGAAAATGGCTAAGCTTGGCACGCTTTTTGTGCTCGCACAAAGTCGGTAGGTAGGATATTTGTGTTTGGTAAATCCTAGCCCTACACTTGCCTAACACATGGATTGATCTCGCCTTTGGTTGGCCATCCTCGACCTATAAATACCTCCCTTTGATGAACTTCTTCATCCAAAAAATATTCTAAGTGTTAAAATCCCTCCTCTCCCTTCTGAGGTTCTCGCCCAAAAGCCTTCCTCCCCTTGGCCGAGAGTTCCCCTAGTGGGTAGGCCGGTGGTATACCCTCTCAGGGTGCTAGACGTGGTACCCCTAGCCTAGTTGTTTCGTATAATACCCCTCTCTCGTAGAAATACTCTCAAAAGTATTGTTATAATGCCCAAATTTCCTTAGCCAATACCTTGTAGTATTCTAAGGTTATACCTTTACAAAAGCCTGTTATACTATTATACTTCCCATCACCACCAAACCGAAACCCTAGGGAAATCTCCATAGTCCGTTGAGTATTGTGTAGAAGTTGGTTAGAACTTCTGGGTGGTTTAGAAATGGGTCGAGCGCTGAGTCGAGCTAAACGATTGCCCAGATCGACTTTAAGTTAGGATAATTATGGGCTTATCGAGGTAATTATCTTGTTCTCTATTGTAATTGGAAATTACATGATTGTGAATATATAGTTGTAGTATACTATATATTAGAACCGAACGTAGTTATTGGCAATGTCTTTTGACTTAAGCCCGAATAATACTTACGCAATGTCTCGCGACTTAAGCCCGAATTTAAAGAGAGTCTCGAATTGTAATTACATGTTGTATTACACAAGAGAATTGTGTAGTAGTACCGTGGAGTAGAATTGTACCCGTAGGTTAGATTCATAACCCCTGGTTGGCTTGCAGCCTCGATAGATGAGGAGATTTACGCCATGTGGGGAGGTGCCGAATTTTCTAGAATGTTCTACGATGAGATCTAAATGTTAATAAGCGCTGTGGCCTTATAGGTTGAAGTACTATGCGTGGCGCGATCTACTTGGCTTAGGAGTAGCCGTGGTTTGAGGTACTGAGCGTTTTGCTATTTAGTCGATAATCGTCGCGAGGTATGTGAACCTCTTCCTATCTCTTCTAGCATGATATGTGTGAACTATGTAGTACTGAGACGCATACGTGCTAAATGTATGTGATTGGGTTAAAACATAAAGTGTTATAACGACTTTATGGGAAGTTGGTTATAATGACTTTATGTTGGTAAGAAAATACACGTGGTTTTTAAAAGGTACCGATTTGAACTATAAGCGCTTGTTATGTGTTAATAAAGAACTTGAAGTATTTCAAAAGATTTTTGAATCATTTTGAAAGAAGAAGTAATACTTGGTTTTGAGAAACTTAAGAGTTATACTAGCTTTATGGGAAGTTAGGTATAACGGCTTAAAAACGCTTTTCTCGATTTGAAATCGAATGTGTATCGACAAACCATCGCTGCGTTAATAAAAGGAAATGCTTTTGACTAATTAAGTATTATTAAACCAAGAGAGAAACTTCCATCCGCATGAAGCTAAGATGAGACAAAATGATATTTCCTAGATCATGGTCATTGTAATAAGATTGTTATAAACAAGAATATCCTACTCACATATAAGACTTATGTTTCTTAGATAGTTTTAAGGAGAATTATATTCTCAAATGAATAAGACTATGAACTACGAAACCTTTCTAAAATGAGAAACTTGAACTTTGGAAATTAGGCAAACTTGATCATTGGAAAAGAATGTTGCTACTTGATTTTACAAAGAGAAGTAATTGATTTACTTTAAAAGGATAGTCACTCTATTTTATACTACGGGTATTGTGTGACATTGTGAAAGTAACGTATCTTTTAAAGAGTTAATGTATGAAGTACTTTGGGGATAAAAACCCGATCTTGTTAATCATATAGTAGAAGGTACCTTGTGTGAACAACTTGATTGTATTGGTCTGTGATAGCCTTGTAATACTTTCTTGATTGCTTTGATAAGTAAACGTGTTGGGATGCTACGTGTGTTAGTATCTTGTGATGTTTGTGTGAAGGCGGGTTTCTGATTGTGCTTATTAACTATCGTCGTTATGATAGTATTGTGGCATTCATCTCTTGAGATGATTCCGGTTAAGCCGCTCCGCGGGTAGACTCGCGGGTCGATGGACCTATGATTCGAGAATACCTCACGCAGTCCCGGGCCTATGCGCGAGCTACGAGTTCCGTGTTAGTATGCGTCCTTTACGGGCACGCGGTCCACGTGGCCATGCGGATCGCGAAGTCCGTGACGACGCCGGGAGTAGCTACCTCGATGCGGGAATACCTCACGCGCCGATGAGATTGGCCTACGCGAGTCGCGGAGTTCCAGGTTGACGCGCAGACATCGACATCGCGCGGCAAGTGGCGGCTTTGATCATGTGACGCCTAGACAGATCTTATGATACGCTTCATAACCTTGTTGGTACCGCTGGTTTTAGTAATCGGCCATGCCTTCGCATTTACCCCGCATAGCTTTATTATGACACAGTGGGACTCGTGTTCATGTGTGTTCCTTGGTGCTTTTATATCATGATCGGCAGTGATGGAAGGTATTCCACGCATGATTGATGTTGTGGGCCCGAGACCCATTGTTATACTTGAGTGATGACTTGAGGCGTGAGTCCCCGACTTGATATGATCGCTACTTATTGTGGAATCGTAGTTTGGTTATCATACATGTCTCCCGCTTTATATAGACTACTATGATTTCATTTACGATTTTCAGCCATATACTGCACTGTACCGACCTCCTTCGGGGCTGCTCATGCCGCAGTCGAGGTACACGACCGTTGATCCTCGCCTGTGGTCACAGTCACGCGCTGGAAGCTCCGTTTCTCCGAGGCTTATCGTGGTATAGTCCCCGTTGTTGTAGGTGCTACATTCTGTGGGTACGGCGGCCCCGTCCCGCCATTGTTGTCGTATCATTTCTTAGGTCCGTAGTAATGCTTGTGTGGTTTGTAAAAAGGATTAAACTGCTCATTTGTAAAAGTTGTTATTTAAATACGCCGAAAGGCAAGTTTTCCTCGACATCGTTTGTACTTCACTTGTTTCATGTATGTGTTTTATGTTCCACTGATTACTCGATGTTGTGTCACTAGGGTGCCCGGTAAGGCACGATCCACGCTTGCCCGGTCGTGACAAAAGTGGTATCAGAGCGCTTAATCTCGGAAAGTGTCTACGCATCAGATTCAAGAGTCTTGATTATCGGTGTGTTGTGCACCACATCAATAATCAGGAGGCTATAGGATATTTTAGGATTGGTTTCTATTCTTCTCACTCTGAGATCGTGCCTTAGAGCTGTGTTGTAAGTCGGACCTCTAACGTATTTCTTTCCTTACCGATATGCCTCCGCGTAGGCAACCCGAGCCCAGAGGAGGCAAGGCGGAGCCGCGAGCAGAGTACATGAGGGTGGCGAGGCATAGCCCAATCATTACCTAGGTAGTGCTTCATTCGGGATTTCGCGACGCCACTAGCCCCAAAGAGAGTTTGGCACGGCAGCGATCCTCATCGCGCCATGATATATGAACCTTCAGTTCCACGACCGGGAACAGAGAATTTAGATTGCAAAGAGGCGACCCTGTTACTAGCTATAGATTTGGCTACCAGAGAATATACCGATGTACCGCGAGTCTTGAGGACTATCTAAAAGAGGGTTGTGCAAGAGTAATTCTTCAGTTAGGCTTGAGCATGGCCTGTGTACGGGCTTATGCGCAGCAGGCCGAGACGTGTAGAAATCGACAGGTTAACGAAGGACACCAGAAGAGGGCCAGAGCAGCAAGGTCCTTTAGTAACTTTCGAGGCGAGTCACCTCACCAGCAGATCAGATTATGCACCTCCGCCAGTGCAGAGTGGTCTTCCACGGAGTTCAGGACATTCGGGGTATGCAGGAGTTGGTTAGAACTCCAGGGCTTCCGGTTCACAGTGTGACAGACGTCATCCCGGGGAATGTCATCTTTTAGGTTGGTACTTGTTGTACTATGACCATCGTGGTCCGTGTCGTAAGAGTGTCCTTGTAGGAGGACTTAGCCTTCGTGATCGATGGGTAGTCGTCACCTTCCTTAGCGCCTCACGAGGTGTTTGATTTGAACGACAAGGGAGCAAGAAGAGATATAGATATATCTTTAACCCTCAGAGATCGATGTGTGATAAGGTGAGTATACCTTAAGTGCTATGTTCGATAACATGTGTTAGTCGTGATTAGATCATGGTTGTTTAACCGAGTAAGATTTTGGGGGATAGAGAAGGTGCGAGCCTTAGAGCTTTTACGCAGAGACCTTAGAGGTGAGGCCATCTCGAGAAAAGGTGTAGTGTTATGTTTGACTTATCTGAGTGCATAGTGCACGTGAGTTATGGTTGGGATAAGTCCCTAGTAGTGTGGAATGAAAGGGGGTAGTTGAGCTAAGACCGCCAGGTTTTCGTAACGTGATTAGTGAGACTGCTCGGATCGGAACTAGTGTTGTGCTCGCTGACGGTCGGATTGAGGCGCGATGCGGTCAACCCGCGGCATGTTTGGTGGGGTCAGTTTGTGGTGGTCCCGCCTTGTGGTAGGGTCACGAGGGTGTTAGGCCCATGTTCGCTTAACCGCGACGAGTTCGTGGACGATTCGACCGCGGTGGAGTCGATGGGGCAGCCCATCGTGTTCTTCGCTCGACCGCTTTACTCGGCCGTGTTGAGTTATCGAAGGGTTGAAAGCGTGCACGGTGCCTACCTTTACCTTATGTCGCATGTGAAGCCCGGTTGTGGCTATTTTCGCTTTCTAAAAGTTTACTGTGCAGGTTAAGAACTCGGTGAGTCTCGACCGCATTCGCCTCGCCGGGCGTGGATTTCGTGGATAGTTGTGGGATTGTTGTCTCTGTGGAGGTAGTGTTTGATCTACCATTTCGGTGTTCTGATATCGCCTTACGAAGCCTTGTAGAGGCGGAAGTGTAAGTCACGGCCGATTGGTTCGAGGTTGGCAAGGTTCGCATACTGGTTCAGCTTGTTCCAGCAGATCGTGGATAGTGAGAAGCTTGTCTAGAAGAAGTTCCGCAGCTGAGAAATCGTGACGGATAATCGGCGACGACGCTTAGAGTTCAGCCGACGGTCGGTCTTGAAAGTACCACCCCGGGTTGGGTGTGGCATGTTTGGAAAACAGAGGGAACTTAGCCCGAGTTGTTTTGGGCCTTTTTAAGTCCATGTGAAGAATAGGCCAGGTTGCCTATATGTTAGCTTTTGCCGTCCGACTTAGGAGGCAGTATGTCCGGTCTTTCGTATTGTTATGATCGGGAAAGTATCGGAGATCCATCCAGAGTGTTCCCAGTTAATGATGACCACGTTAGAGATAGTAACCCCGAGTTTTGGAACCAAGCGATTTAAATGTGGTAAGAGTTCGAGTGCACGACACCTCGTGGATCGCATGTAGTCCGGCACCATTTGTTGGGTCGCCGAGTGACACTAGAACCTCGCGCAAAGTGACAAAAGTGGTATCGGAAGAAGCGAGCATGTATGGCGAGCATTGATGTGATCATTTCTTTGTAAGGAGAATGCGGGCGAAGTATATTTTAGACCGGAGAGGGTGTTTGGTTATGTTAGAGGTGTTTCCTCGTGGACTTGGATGAGTATTTTGCGCAGCTTGTTTCGTGGCTGTATGTGTTTGTTCTCGTAAGTATAGTAGTGAAGACTATATCGGGCGCGCGCTTGTTTTGAGACTTAGAAGGAACATTCGACGAATGTTTCTGGCGAGGGGAGAATGTTATACCGTATTTCCAGTATGTACGCGTGGGCGCACGAGAAAATTTGAACTTGTATTAAGGCTTGGCCGAATTAATTTTGTTCACAACACCCGCTTAGAGTCGTTTTTCGACTAAACGCTTTCACGCCTTTCGTAGGGAATTTCCGCTATGTCATTTTTAATTTTGCGGATTTTTCCGAGAGACGAACGTGTTGGACAACAAGAGGGCGCCACTTGGCACCCTCTCATTGGTGGACTTCAAATCGCCCATTGACGAAAATGGCTAAGCTTGGCACGCTTTTTGTGCCTTGGCACAAAGTCAAGGGTAGGTAGGATATTTGTGTTTGGTAAATCCTAGCCCTACACTTGCCTAACACATGGATTGATCTTGCCTTTGGTTGGCCATCCTCGACCTATAAATACCCCTCCCTTTGATGAACTTCTTCATCCAAAAAAATATTCTAAGTGTTAAAATCCTCCTCTCCCTTCTAGAGGTTCTCGCCCAAAAGCCTTCCTCCCTCGTCGAGTTCCCCACAGTGGGCCGAGGTATACCCCCTCCAGGGTGCTAGCATGGGGTACCCCTAGCCTAGTTGTTTCCGTATAATACCCACTCTCTTGGTAGAAATACTCTCAAAAGTATTGTTATAATGCCCAAATTTCCTTAGCCAATACCTTGTAGTATTCTAAGGTTATACCTTTACAAAAAGCCCTGTTATACTATTATACTTCCCATCAGTCACCAAACCGAAACCCTAGGGAAAACTCCATAGTCCGTTGGAGTATTGTGTAGAAGTTGGTTAGAACTTCTAAGGGTGGTTTAGTGGTCGAGCGCCTGAGTCGAGCTAAACGATTGCCCAGGATCGACTTTAAGCTAGGATAATTATGGGCTTATCGAGGTAATTATCTTGTCCTCTATTGTAATTGGAAATTACATGATTGTGAATATATAGTTGTAGTATACTATATATTAGAACTGAACGTAGTTATTGGCAATGTCTTTGACTTAAGCTCGAATAATACTTACGGCAATGTCTTGCGACTTAAGCCTGAATTTAAAGAGGAGTACTGAACTGTAATTACATAGGGTTGTATTAAAGTAGAATTTTTTAGTATTACCGTGGAGTATAATTGTACCCGTTATGGTTAGTTGCATAACCCCCCCCCCCCCCTGGTTGGCTTGGTAGCCGGCCCCGATAGAGGAGAGATTTACGCTGTTGGGGGAGGTCACGAATTTTCGGTAGAATGTTCTACGATGAGATCTAAATGTTAATAAGCGCCTTGTGGCCTTATAGGTTGAAGTACTACGTGTGGCGCGATCTATTTGGCTTAGGGAGTAGCCGGCGGTTTGAGGTACTTGGAGCGTTTTGCTATTTAGTCGATAATCGTCGCGAGGTATGTGAACCTCTTCCTATCTCTTCTAGCATGATATGTGTGAACTATGTAGTCTGACGAGACGCATGTGCTAAATGTATGTGATTGGGTTAAAACATAAAGTGTTATAACGACTTTATGGGAAGTTGGTTATAACATGACTTTATGTTGGTAAGAAAATACGTGGTTTTTAAAAGGTCTTGATTTGAACTATAAGCGCTTGTTATGTGTTAATAAAGAACTTGAAGTATTTCAAAAGATTTTGAATCATTTTGAAAGAAGAAGTAATACTTGGTTTTTGAGAAACTTAAGAGTTATACTAGCTTTACGGGAAGTTAGGTATAACGGCTTAAGAACGCTTTCATCGATTTCGGAAATCGAATGTATCGACAAACCACGCAGCGTTAATAAAAGGAAATGCTTTTGACTAATTAAGTATTATTAAAACCAGAGAAACTTCCATCCGCATAGAAGCTAAGATGAGACAAAATGATATTTCCTAGATCACGGTCTTGTAATAAGATTGTTATAAACAAGAATATCCTACTCACATATAAGACTTATGTTTCTCGAGATAGTTTTAAGGAGAATTATATTCTCAAATGAATAAGACTATGAACTACTAAACCTTTCTAAAATGAGAAACTTGAACTTTGGAAATTAGGCAAACTTGATCATTGGAAAAGAATGTTGCTACTTGATTTTACAAAGAGAAGTAATTGATTTACTTTAAAAGGATAGTCACTCTATTTTATACTACGTATTGTGTGACATTGTGAAAGTAACGTATCTTTTAAAGAGTTAATGTATGAAGTACTTTGGGGATAAAACCCGATCTTGTTAATCATATAGTAGAAGGTACCTTGTGTGAACAACTTGATTGTATTGGTCCGTGATAGCCTTGTAATACTTTCTTGATTGCTTTGATAAGTAAACGTGTTGGGATGCTACGTGTGTTAGTATCTTGTGATGTTTGTGTGAAGGGTTTCTTGATTGTGCTTATTAACTATCGGTCGTTATGATAGTATTGTGGCATTCATCTCGAGATGATTCCGGTTAAGCCGCCTCCACGCGGGTAGACTCAGCGGTCGATGGACCTATGATTCGAGAATACCTCACGCAGTCCCGGCCTATGCGGAGCTACGAGTTCCGTGTTAGTATCGTCCTTACGGGCACGCGGTCCACGTGTGGCCACGCGGATCGCGAAGTCCGTGACGACGCCGGAGTAGCTACCCTCGACGCGGGAATACCTCACGCGGGCCGATGAGATTGGCCTATGCGAGTGCGGAGTTCTGTGGTTAGACGCGCACATCGATATCGCGCAAGTGGCCGCCTTTGATCATGTGACGCCTAGACAGATCTTATGATACGCTTCATAACCTTGTTGGTACCGTGGGTTTTAGTAGTCGGCTATGCCTTCGCATTTACCCCGCATGGGCTTTATTATGACACGTGGGACCCGTGTTCATGTGTGTTCCTTGGTGCTTTTATATCATGATCACGGCGGTGAGGAAGGTATTCCACGCATGATTGATGTTGTGGGCCCGAGACCCATTGTTATACTTGAGTGATGACTTGAGGCGTGAGTCACGACTTGATATGATCGCTACTTATCAGGAATCGTAGTTTGGTTATCATACATGTCTCCCGCTTTATATAGACTACTATGATTTCATTTACGTGATTTTCGCCATATACTGCACTGCTTTATCGACCTCCTTCGGGGCCGCTCATGCCGCAGTTGAGGTACACCGCCGTTGATCCTCGCCTAGGGTCACAGTTCAGCGCTGGAAGCTCCGTTCCTCCGAGGCTTATCGTGGTATAGTCCCCGTTGTTGTAGGTGCTTACATTCGTGGTATGGCGGGCCCCGCCCCGCCATTGTTGTCGTATCATTTCTTAGAGGTGCGTAGTAATCGCTGGCGGTGGTTTGTAAAAAGGATTAAACTGTTCATTTGTAAAAGTTGTTATTTATATATGCCAAAGGCAAGTTTTCCTCAGACATCGCTTTGTACTTCACTTGTTTCATGTATGTGTTTTATGTTCCGCTGATTACTCTGATGTTGTGTCACTAGGGTGCCCGGGGTAAGGCACCAGTCACGGGCTCGGGTTCGGGTCGTGACAACTTGGGCACGTTTGTTTGGCCTTGTTTTGGTCAAGGAGTTGGTAGGATATTTTGTAGATATTTTGTGTAGTTGATGAGCAAGTGGGACCCACATACACATGTCCAAATCTTGACCCTCCACTTGCCCACCACTTGGCTTGATCTTGGCCATTGAATGTCCTATAAATACCCCTCTAATGCAAGACTATTTCTTCATCTTCACTTGATAAATTCCAAGGCAAAAATCCCTCTCCCCCTTAGTGTAGTTTCGTCCAAGCCACCCCTCCCCCTTTGAGAGGCCTTGACCGAGACATCTCCCCCCCCCCTTGCCTAGTTTTTTGTAAAGTACCCCCCCCCCCCCCTTGTAGAAAAGTTGTCTCCAAGTATTGTTACTATACCAAAATACCTTGGCCCAAATACCTTATAGTATTCCAAGGTTACACCTATACTAAAAGCCCAGAAATACTATTATACTTCCATTCAGTCACAAAAACGAAACCCTAAAGAAAATCTTCATAGCGGTCAAGTATTAAGAAGAAGTTGCGTAGAACTTCTAAGGGTTGTTTGGAGCGAGTTGGAGCGTTCAGAATAGGAGCTAAACGTTGCTCAGGATCGACATATAAACTTGGATAATTTTGGGCTTATCGAGGTAAATACTCTTGTCCTTCTATTGTAATTGGAAATTACATACTGTAGTTGTATAGAAGTGAGTATAAGACGTATATAAGGATGGTATAAAAGAAGAGAATTGAATTGAAATCACATCAGAAGAATATTAAAGAAGGTCGAATCAGACTAACATAGACTGCTTTTACAAAGAGAATTGTAGTTTAACGGTAGGAAGTTGCCCAATTTTCCGTAGAATAAGGAATCTGTATCTAGAATGATTCTACAGAGTAGTCTAGACGTTGATAGACTTGTATGACCGTTATAGGTTGAAGTACTGCAAGTAGCGTATTCTACTAGAAGGGTGAAAAAGGCTAGCCGGATTACAGTACTTTGGAGCTATTTGCTAATAGTCGATAATCGTCGCGAGGTATGTGATTCTTCCTATCCTCTTGAGCATGATATTTTAAAAGAATATATATATAGTACGGTAGACGTACGTGTGTTAACTGAATGTAGTTTTACGGCAATGTCTTTTGACTTAAGCCTGAATAATAAGAATCTTGAAGTATTTCAAAAGAATTAAGAATCCTTTTTGAAAGAAGAATAATACTTGGTTTGAAAGCTTAAGAGTTATACTAGCTTTATGGGAAGTTAGGTATAACGACTTAAGAGAGATAAAAAGAATGGTTTATTGATTTTAAGAAGTTAAGAGACTTGATTTTTTTTTTCCAGGTAAATGCAAATATTATTACTAATAACGGAAATAAGGATGGCTACAATCAGTCATTGAGGGTTCTCAATCCTCAACGTTATGCAAACAAGAAATGGGGGAGGGGAGCAGTGGTCACTCAAAGGTGTCATTACAAGAGGGGATGAGATCATAATAGATTTAAGTCCTTTTGGTTCTAGACAAGGACTTGTAAAGATTCCTGCCTAAGTTTTCTATGTTGAATTAAAACTCCTTGCACGTTTAGTACGTGCATTAGATGCATTTGTTGGGGAATTCAAGAGTAGTGCACTATTGGAAAAAGTTGCCATAAATGGCTCAAGCCTTTTGGCAATAAATGCTCCATTGGCCGAGATCAAATGAGAGTTCTTAGGCGTTTTGGAAAGGAGTGACCCTTCAATTTCCACATAAGTTGATCTTCCAAGACTTGATTGAAGAGAAGTCCCTTCGAATTCCGTAGCCATCAACTTTCCAAGTCTCTTTTGACGAGTTGCCCCTATGTTTTCCGCAACAATTGAATTCGTTAGGATAGGTGACTCTTCGGTTCTCACCCTTATCAATTTTCGAGGCCCCATTGAATGAGATGTTTCCTTGGTTCTTTCAGCCATTAAATGCCCCAAATTACAAAGTCTCGTTTGTAGGGTAGGTTGTTCGACTTCCACACGTTTTGAACTACCAAGAACCATGGGAAATGAACCAACATCGGGCTCTACAATCTTTAACCGATGACTCTAGGCTCAGCCATGACCACGCGACCACCTGCGTGACCAATCAGCAGCCCATGACTACCCATCTGACCCTCCTTCGACCCGCAACCATCCTCTTGATCCTCCATCAACCGAAGCTCACCCATGCGACCCGTCATTACCTCGAGAAGGGGTGGGGTTTCGGAAACCGCAACAATTGCATTCTCAATGTCCTTGGGAAAAGAAGTCCCAAAGGCTTCACCAACCTTTGACTGATGCCTCGTGGACATGAACACTGACCCATGACCACCGACCCGACCCGCCATCGACCCTGGATCAACCACATGACCCGTACCATCTCTGACCTCCATGTTGTCATTCGGAAAACAACTATAAGCCGCACCATTATCTTTCATAAGATTACCCTCTATACCGTGACCCATGGATTCCATCCACAACCCAAGACCACTATCACGACCCTCTTGCAACCCGGGACCCCCCACCATACCCACCTTTGACCCGGGATCTCTATCAAGGTCCGTAGACCATCCAGTGTCAAAAGTTGTTTGAAGAGTAGACCCTTCGAATTCCGTAGCCACCCTTTCAAGTTTTCGATGTCCCATTAAATGAGATGTTTCCTTGGTTTTCTTAGCAATTAAATTCCCCAATTTACTAAGTCTCGTTTGAAGGGGAGATTGTTCGACTTCCGCATCCATTGAATGCAACAAATTCCTAGACCTCTTTTGGATAAGAAACCCCTCGGCTTCCAAAACCTTAGCGTTTCCAAGGCCAATTGGAAAAGAAACATTGTCGAACTCAACAACCGAACTTTGGTGACCCATGGACTTCCCAAGACCCATTCCCACCCACGACCCGCAAATCAACCCGTGACCAACCTCGAGCCCCGTAGTCACCTTGGCATCCAAAGTGGCCGCCGGAAAAGCCTCTTTGTACTCAGAAGCCAATGGTCGGAGACCCAAAGGTTCAAACCACAAGTTCTGAATATCAACACCACCCTCCTGCCACCCGGATCTACCCTCCATACCCACTTTCGACCCGGGATCCATATCAAGATCCGCAAATTCCCCAGAGTCAGGAGTGCCTACCGGAATTCCGACGTCCAAGGTGCCTGCCGGAAGGTTGGGAGAATCAAAGAGTGAATCCTCAACCCAAGACCTCCATCATGACCTCTTGCACACCAAGAACACCCTCCGACTGCTAACAACCCAAAGATCACCCGCTGTCCCGAAACTCCACAATATTCCGAGAAGCAAACTTGCCACCGCCAGAGGTCGCCTGAAATGCAAACTTCAAATTCATATCTTGAATCTTGTAATCTTGAACAATCAACATAATCTCTTTCATTCTTTTGGCTGAAATCTTTGTATTCTTTCTCATGGCTAGAAGGAAGATAATGCAAGTCTTGAATAATATTTAAACAAGTTGAAGAATCTTCGTAACAATCTATGGACAAGTTGATAAACTCGAACAATCTTTCCACAATTTTCGAAAAATCTTCAAATAAGGTGTAAAATTTCCGTAATAAACTCAACAACTTCGTATCAAAATCAAGTAAGATGAAATCAGATTTAAGGTGTATGAAATCAAAGATGAAATCATAAGAATGCGGCGGATTGCGAAGAGCGACTAGGGAGAAATGTTGAGAGCATTTTCGCCTAGTGAGAGAAACTTCTCTCTAACTCTTTTTTTTGTGCCTAAGAGACTTGATCTTAAATGATAAGAGACTTGACTTAATTGTATTAATATGAATTTTGTTAAAAAGTGTGAAACCTCATTCGTGAGTAATGAGTACTTAGTTTTTAAAAGGAATAATGTTTTACTGATTTCGGAAATCAGAATAAGTATCGAACGAACCACTGCAGCGTTAATAAATGGAAATGTTTTGACTAATAAAGTAATTATATTAAAACCAGTAGGAGCCTCCATCTGCATAGAAGCTAAGATAAGACAAAATTGTATTACATTTCCTAGATCACGGTCGCTTATAAGATTGTTATAAACAAGAATAACCTACTCACACAAGGCTTATTGTTTTAAAAGAGAGTACGTTATTTGATTAAGACTATAAACTATGAAATCTTTCGAAACTAATAGATTTGAGTATCTGAATTTAGGCAACTTGAACTTTTGGAAAAGAATGTTGTTACTTGACGTTGTTCTAAAAGTGTAAGCCACTTGGTTTAAAATAGTGTAAAGTACTTGATTTTAAAACATGAACGTATTTGATACTACGGATAATAGTATCGAGTTGTTTCTACGTAAAAAGAGGTCTTTTTGAAAGGATTAATGTATGTAGTACTGTTGTGGGCAGGGTTTGTAAAAAGAATTAAATTGTTCGGTTTGAAAGATTTGTATATATATTTTATTGGAAGGTGACCGTTTTGGTTAGCCTGTTCTTATCATATATCTTGTTTCATGTTTAAAGTTTTTATTTCCGCTGATTTTCTCTGATGTTGTATCACTAGGGTGCGGTAAGGCACCGCCACGGCCGGTGGTCGTGACACAAGAGGCCAACTGTATCTCATAATCAGCCTCAACGTCATGGCTCTGCTTGGAGTCCGGTAGGGTCCAGGTCCAACGTATCTGCACGGCAATTATTATCTACCCTGTTATACCCCGTGGTTCGGGTCTGGACCGCGGTCAGGGGCCTCAGCGCCGCGACGCCAGAGGCAGGGCCGCGGCGCTAAGGCGGGTGATTGTAGGGCCGCGGAAAACGTGGCCGCGCGCAGAAGATCCGGCGGTCGCTGAAGTTTCAGCGCTGGCGCCAGAAGCGTGCCGCGGAAAGTCCTTAGAAGGCGGCAGGAGTTTCAGCGCCTTATATTGACCAAGTCTTGAAGACTTGGCCATCTTTCATCTTTCATCTCTCTCTCTCTCTCTCTCTCTCTAAGCTAAAAAGCTCTCCCTTCTCTCTAGAAAATCAAGAGAAACTCCAAGCTTAAGGAAAATCTAAAAAGGGTGTTAAGAAGGAAGGTTATTTGCAAGCTTGTGGAGGTTATTGTGGTGGTATTCTTGAAAAGGAGGCTAGCAAATTGTTGGAATAGTTTTGGCTAAAGCCCTAAGGTAATGATTCTTCCTTTATAATTAGTTTTTAGTGTTGCATGTTAAGAAGAAAGAACTTGTGGTAGTAAATAATGCTCTTAGAGTCATTGCATGCAAGAAATGTGGTTTGGGTATGAAGGATTTGGCTAAAGAGGTTATGTGAGCATGTTGTAGCCTAAAAATTACCTTAAACTTGTTAAGATTAATTGTTATAACTTTTGGGGCAGAATTTTACACACCCAAGTTTAGGTGTGTAATCCCCTTTGTGTTGGTTTGGATGTTGGGCCTTAAATGTGACGTTTGAGTGTTAAAAATCGACCTTTGAAAAGGTGGCAAAGTGAGTAGAAACAAAGGAAATGCCGCCCAATTTTTCATAGAATTTAGTGACTTTGAACTTGGATTGTTCTACTTTGAGGTTAGAGGTTAACAAACGTATCATGATTATTATAAGTTGAAATATTACTTGCGGTAGTTGAGCTTAGCAAGTGGATTGACCAAAGAGGTATGTAGAACTTTCCTATCTCTTGAGCATGAGTAGTTGTACCTATGTAGTACGGTAGACGTACAAGATTTGATATCTTTCACTTGTTTTAAAAGTATATGCTACTTGTTTCATTTCAAAAGTATAAGTCCCTTGGATTTAGGGAAAATGTATTTGACAAAGGGATAACGCTAATATAATGACTTTATGGAAAGTTGGTTATATTAGTTTTCTTGAAAGGTTCACAAAGAAAGATTTACTCTAATTAAAACAAGTACGGGTAAAGGATTTGAAACTAAGAAAGGTGAATTGATTTTTAGGCATTGGTTGCCTAAGGTTTTAAAGGAAATGAAGTCACTTGATTTAGAAGCCTATTATATTTCTAAAAGGAAATGTGACTTGTCTTGAAAGAAATCGTAACTGATACTATGGTGATTAGTATCTTGGAATTTTGTATAAAAAGAGTTATTTCTTAAAAAGTTCGAAGTACATGGTACTTGGGTTGAATTCTCGGATTTTCTATTAAAAGACATGTTAGTGCCTTAGTATACTAAAATGAGAGGATATATTAATAATGTTAATAAGAAGTTAGGGGATTTCTTAACTTGCTTATGTTATGATAAGCCGGTAGTGCTTATGTTATGATATGTCGGTAGTGCTTATGTTGTGATATGATAGGCCGGTAGTGCTTATGTATGATATGATAGGCCGGTAGTGCTTATGTTATGTATGATAGCCGGATGAGCTATGTTATATATTTATATTATTACGGGGTAAATCCCGGGTTATTATCTATGCCATGGATTTGCTACCCATGATGCGAGTGCCGCGCTTGCACTCATGCGGATCCGGACCACAGGATCCATGCGGGTGAAATAGTCTCATGCGAGTACGGCGATGGTACTCATGCGGGTCCACAGGATCCATGCGGGTGAAATAGTCCCATGACGAGGCGGATGACCTCATGCGGGTGAAATAGTCCCAGGAGTAGGATTGCTTAATGATACTACGGGTGAGGTACCCTGTTTTGATCGTGAGCCTCCTATTTTTATGCTATAAGTTTTATACTTGTTACTCTCATTGTTAGTAAGGCACAGTGCAAGGAAATTGATTTTTATCTATGACTCCGGCTCATTTTGACTTATGATATTACTACAGTATTTTCCAGTTTTACATACTTGGTACGTTGTGTACTGACCCCCTTCCTCGGGGGCTGCGTTCATGCCGCAGGTAAGGGAAAACAGGTGGTAGATCCTCATTCCTATGATATTTTACTCAGGTGTCAGGAGCTCCATTTCTTCGGAGGCTCGACTTTTGGTATCTCCCTGGTGTTGTTGATGTTTTGTACATTCAGTGGCATGACGGGGCCCTGTCCCGTCATAGTGTTACTCCTTCTTAGAGGCCTGTAGTCTTGTCATAACTTGGTTTGTTTAAGGATGTAATTGTTCGGTTTTATGTACTTTTTGGGGTAGCCATTTTGGGCTAGACTATTTATATCATTATGGTTGTTTATTATGAGTTTATATTCCGCTGGTTTTCTCTGATGTTGTGTCACAAGGGTGCCCGGGTTAAGGCACCGGTCACGGATCCGGGGTCTGGTCGTGACAAAAGTGGTATCAGAGTAGTTAATCCTCGGAAAGGGTCTACAGGCCGTATCTAGTAGAGTCTTGATTATCGGTGCGTTGTGCACCACATCTATAATCAGGAGGCTGCAGGATATTTAGGATTGGTTTCCATTCTTTCACTCTAAGATCGTGCAATAGAGCTGTGTTATAGGTTGAATTTCCTCTGACATATTTTTCCTGTATCAGTTATGCCTCCACGCAAGGCAACCGCGGCCCAGAAGGGCAAGGCAGTAGAGGGAACTACTAGTAGGGCACCGAGGGTTACCAGGGCACAAACCCACCCTACGGATGAGGTGTTTCGGACGGCGAGTTCTACAACGTCGCCAACCCCAGTAGAGTCTGAGGCAGCAGCAGCGGCTACTGAGACCGCGGTACCTGAGCCTCCAGTCCAGCAGCCAGGGGCAGAGGATATGGGCTACAAGGAGATGGCCGCCATCGCCGTGATCGTGGCGATACATGAGGAGATAGCCGAGATGCAGCTCCGCACACCGTAGTTCAAAGACAGCCGCTAGCTTGAGGCGAGGGACTTTTGAGCCGCACCACCGAGTTTTATGGGTCTAGGCCTGAGGATGATCCTCAGGAGTTTATCCGTCGCCATTACGGATCATGAGGGTGATCGGCCGGAGACCGAGTCGGTGGTACTAGGTTCGTGACGGCCGCGGACACCGCAGCTTGATTGGTATGATTCATGGAACTGGCCCCGGGGAGCATGCGCTTCACTGTTTGGGACGAGTTCTCGAGGCGCATTTGGCCATTTCTTGCCTCCGCAGATGAGGGCTCAGGCCGATAGATTTTTGACACTGAGACAGAGTGGGCGGACGGTTCGGGAGTACAACGTGGAGTTTGACTCATTGGCTCGGTATGTGCCCGCTTTGGTAGCAGACATGGAGGATATGGTGCACCGCTATGTCACAGGACTCGATGATCACTTGGCCGAGAGTTGCACGGAAGTGGCTCTTCATCCTGGCATGGACATTTCCCGCATGCAGGCATATGCACTGCGCGAGTGAACGCAGGGCCGACGGATCGGCTGTATCGCCAGAAGAGGCCAGTGACAGCAGGTCCTCTGGTAGTTTTAGGGTAGACAACCCCAAAGAAGAGACCAGATTTGCACCACACCGGTCAGAGCGCCTCCACCATCTTCGCACGCATGAGTATTCGGGAGCGGACAGGTTCCGTGGCTTGGTTTTCCTGCAGGACCAGAGTTCCAGTCAGATGAGGCCACTTATGCCTCGGTGTGGTGATTGCCATTATGGGGGGTGTCGTGTTCCTCCAGGAGCTTGTTACTCTTGTGGCCAGCAAGGCCATTTGAAGAGAGATTGTCCGACCGCAGGCGGAAATGCTATGGCTCACCACCGGGCTTGTTGGGTCTTCATCTTCGGTAGTGCGCCGAGGCGTGGTGTTCACGGGCCAGCAGGCCGCGGCAGAGGTCGTGGCAGGGGTTCCAGTTCCAGCGGTCCTCAGAACTGCATTTATGCTATGTCCAGCCGCCAGGATCAGGAGGCATCACCTGATGTCGTCACAGGTACATTGTTGGTTGCTTGTTGTGATGTTTATGCTTTGATAGACCCAGGTTCTACCTTGTCCTATATATCTCCTCATATTGCTGGTAGAATAGGGATACAGCCCGAGTCCATAAAATCTTTTGAGGTGGCTACGCCGGTAGGTGCTTCGGTGGTAGCTGAGCGGATATATAAGGCTTGCCCAAGGATCGTAGAGATAGTGCTTGACTCTAGCTGACTTGATAGAGTTGGATATGATCGACTTTGATGTGATTATGGGTATGGATTGGCTAGCGTCTTGCTATGCCAATGTGGACTGTAGAGAGAGGTTAGTTCGGTTTCGGTTTCCCGGTGAGCCAGTTATCGAGTGGAAGGGGAATACTACATCGCCGAGGGGTAGGTTTATTTCTTACATCAAGGCTAGGAAGATGGTACGGAAGGGGTATATTTACCATTCGTTCGTATTCGACATCGAGGTGAGATACCTGACCTTCCGCCCGATTGTTAGAGAGTTTCCAGACGTATTCCCAGACGAACTTCCGGGTATCCCTCCTGAGAGGGAGATTGAGTTTTGCATCAATTTGGCGCCAAACACTCGACCGATATTTATTCCGCCATACAGGATGGCACCTGCCGAGTTGAAGGAATTGAAGGACCAGCTGAAAGATTTGCTGGAGAAAGGCTTTATCAGGCCAAGTGTTTCTCCCTGGGGAGCGCCAGTGTTATTTGTAAAGAAGAAGGATGAGACGTTGCGTATGTGTATTGATTACAGGCAGCTGAACAAGGTAACTATCAAGAACAGATATCCTCCCGTGATTGATGATTTGTTTGATCGATTGCGCAGGTGCGAGATGTTTTTCCAAGATAGACCTACGGTCTGGTTACCATCAGGTACGAGTTAGAGAGGCGGAGATCCCAAAGACTGCATTCAGGACTCGGTATGGGCACTATGAGTTCAGGGTGATGTCTTTCGGATTGACCAACGCTCCAGCAATATTCATGGATTTGATGAATAGGGTGTTCAGGCCATTCTTGGATATGTTCGTTATAGTGTTCATTGATGATATCTTGGTGTATTCGCGCACAGAGCAGGAGCATATAGATCATTTGAGGACGGTACGGGAGTCCTCGTGACCGGCAACAGATGCCAAGTTCTCGAAACGCGAGTTTTGGTCGCTGGCTTTCTTAGGGCATGTTATCTGGGCCGATGGTATTCGGGTTGATACACTAAGATTGAGCAGCCAAGACTTGGCCTGCACTCCACTACACCGACGGAGGTGCGGCAGCCTTTGGGCCTCGCAGGTTATTATCTGAGGTTTGTGGAGAAGTTTTCCTCCATGTCGCTTTGACTAGGTGACTCGTATGCGCCTACATTTCAAAGGACGGATGCTTGTGAGGAGAGTTTCCGATTAAAGGAGAAATTGACGACCGCCCCACCCTTACTCTTCCAGGGCTTAGATGGATATGTGGTTTATCATGCGTCGTCGGTGTCGGGCGGTGCGTCTGACGCAAAGACGGTAGAGTTATAGCTTATGCGTCTCGACAGCTTAGGAAGCATGAGAAGAACTATCCCACACATGACTTGGAGTTGGCAGCAGTGATCCATGTCTCAAGATCCGAGACATTATTTATATGGAGTTCATGTGACATTTACACGCACTACAAGAGTCTCCAAGACATCTTCACGCAGGGATCCGAACTTGCGCAGACGGTGGTTGGAGCTACTTAAGGATTACGATGTTAATATTCTATACCACCCAGGGAAGGCCAATGTAGTTGCAGATGCCCTTAGTCGCAGATCGATGGGTAGTCTGTCTGATATTCAGCCAGAGAAAAGGGATATGGTCCGAGAGTTACATCAGCTAGCGAGCCTTGGGGTTCGTTTGGTTGATTCTGATAGTGACAGAATTCGGGTTCGAGAGGTTGCCGAGTCTTCCATCGTCGAGGAGGTGAAGAGGCGGCGATGAGGATCCGATTTTGGTACGGCATCGAGATGCAGCTCTCCGTATGGAGAAGGGTCTATTTGAGGTAGCCGATGGGTGCTAAGATTCGAGGGTCGGTTGTGTGTTCCCAATGTGACAGGACTTCGTCAGCAGATTCTGGGGGAGGCACACAGTGCTCGTTATTCTATTCATCCGGGGTCGACTAATATGTACCATGACCTCAGGTGTGTGTATTGGTGGGATGGCCTGAAGAGGGATGTGGCAGGTTTTGTTGCACAGTGTCCTAATTGTCAGCAGGTCAAGATTGAGCACCAAAAGCCCGGTGGGCTATTGCAGGCTATTGATATTTCGATTTGGAAGTGGGAGGTGATAAATATGGATTTTATTACAGGGCTACCTACCACACAGAGGAAGCATGATTCCATTTGGGTGATTGTCAACAGGCTGACGAAATCAGCCCATTTTCTTCCGGTCAGAACGACGTTCTCAGCTGAGGACTATGCCAGATTATATATTAGAGAGATTGTGAGACTGCACGGAGTCCCAGTGTCGATTATATCAGATAGAGGAGCCCAGTTCTCGGCTAACTTCTGGAGGTCTTTCAAAAGGGATTAGGGACACAGGTGAGTCTCAGTACTGCATTTCACCCTCAGGCCGAGCGCACTATCCAGACACTTGAGGATATGCTGCGGGCTTGTGTTATTGATTTCAGGGGTAGCTGGGAGGATCATTTGCCTCTTGTAGAGTTTGCTTACAACAACAGCTACCATTCCAGTATTCAGATGACGCCTTATGAGGCCTTATACGGGAGGAAGTGCAGGTCACCGATAGGCTGGTTCGAGGTGGGAGAAGTTCAGTTAGTCGGGCCAGACTTAGTTCAGCAGGCAGTGGATAAGGTGAAGCTTATCCAGGAGCGGTTGTTGGCAGCTCAGAGTCGGCAGAAGTCGTATGCAGATCATCGGCGTCGACACTTGGAATTTGAGATAGATGATTGGGTTTTTCTATAGGTATCGCATACGGGCGGCGTGATGAGATTTGGAAAGAAGGGGAAGCTTATCCCAAGGTACATTGGGCCGTATCAGATTGTCCGTAGGGTAGGCAGGGTTGCCTATGAGTTAGATCTGCCGTCCGATTTGGAGGCGGTACATCCAGTTTTCCATGTGTCCATGTTGCGGAAATATATTGGAGATCCATCTAGAGTGCACCCGGTTCATGATGTCTAAGTGAGGAGTTATCGTGAGGAGAGTCCCATAGCGATACTCGATCGACAAGTTAGGCGACTTCGCACGAAGGGCGTGGCTTCCAAGGTCTTATGGAGGAACGAGCGAGGAGGAAATGACGTGGGAAGCAGAGGATGACATGATGAAGAAGTATCCTCACTTATTCCCTACACCTCCAGTAACCCACTTTCCTCGCTTGTTAGTTTTGATTTAGCAATTGTGCTTAAGTATTCATTGCCGTGGGGAGCATCTTTATTTGCAAAAGAGTAGTTAAGAGCGTCTACGCCGATTTGTGATTCGAGTAAGTTTAGAAGGAACATTCGACGAATGTTTCTAAGGGAGAATGTTATACCGTGGTTCGGTCCGACCGCGGTCGGGGCCTCAGCGCGCGCGCTGCAGGCGGCGCGCGCCGCGGGTGATTGTAGGGCCGCGCGGAAGCATGGGCGCGCGGAAGATCCGAGGGTCGCTGAAGTTTCAGCGCGCGCCTGAGCAAGGTCGCGTGCCGAAAGTCCTTAGAAGCGCGGCAGAGTTTGGCGCCGCGCCATCGCAGGGCCGCGCCGAGGCGGGATCTGCGAGAGTTAGTGGAAATTTCTGCACTCTTTTGTTTTAAAAGAGGTCATGGGTGGGTGACAAGTGTCCCCCCATCTGAAATGTTGCATGCCTTATATTGACCAAGTCTTCAAGACTTGGTCATCTTTCATCTTTCATCTCTCTCTCTCTCTCTAAGCTAAAAAGCTCTCCCTTCTCTCTAGAAAATCAAGAGAAACTCCAAGCTTAAGGAAAATCTAAAAAGGGTGTTAAGAAGGAAGGTTATTTGCAAGCTTGTGGAGGTTATTGTGGTGGTATTCTTGAAAAGGAGGCTAGCAAATTATTGGAATAGTTTTGGCTAAAGCCCTAAGGTAATGATTCTTCCTTTATAATTAGTTTTTAGTATTGCATGTTAAGAAGAAAGAACTTGTGGTAGTAAATAATGCTCTTAGAGTCATTGCATGCAAGAAATGTGGTTTGGGTATGAAGGATTTGGCTAAAGAGGTTATGTGAGCATGTTGTAGCCTAAAAATTACCTTAAACTTGTTAAGATTAATTGTTATAACTTTTGGGGCAGAATTTTACACACCCAAGTTTAGGTGTGTAATCCTATTTGTGTTGGTTTGGATGTTGGGCCTTAAATGTGGCGTTTGAGTGTTAAAAATCGGCCTTTGAAAAGGTGGCAAAGTGAGTAGAAACAAAGAAAATGCCGCCCAATTTTTCATAGAATTTAGTGACTTTGAACTTGGATTGTTCTACTTTGAGGTTAGAGGTTAACAAACGTATCATGATTATTATAGGTTGAAATATTACTTGCGGTAGTTGAGCTTAGCAAGTGGATTGACCAAAGAGGTATGTAGAACTTTCCTATCTCTTGAGCATGAGTAGTTGTACCTATGTAGTACGGTAGACGTACAAGATTTGATATCTTTCACTTGTTTTAAAAGTATATGCTACTTGTTTCATTTCAAAAGTATAAGTCCCTTGGATTTAGGGAAAATGTATTTGACAAAGGGATAACGCTAATATAATGACTTTATGGGAAGTTGGTTATATTAGTTTTCTTGAAAGGTTCACAAAGAAAGGTTTACTCTAATTAAAACAAGTACGGGTAAAGGATTTGAAACTAAGAAAGGTGAATTGATTTTTAGGCATTGGTTGCCTAAGGTTTTAAAGGAAATGAAGTCACTTGATTTAGAAGCCTATTATATTTCTAAAAGGAAATGTGACTTGTCTTGAAAGAAATCAGAATCGATACTATGGTGATTAGTATCTTGGAATTTTGTATAAAAAGAGTTATTTCTTAAAAGTTCAAGTACGGTACTTGGGTTGAATTCTGATTTTCTATTAAAAGACATGTTAGTGCCTTAGGATACTAAAATGAGAGGATATATTAATAATGTTAATAAGAAGTTAGGGATTTCTTAACTTGCTTATGTTATGATAAGTAGGTAGTGCTTATGTTATGATAGGCCTTAGTGCTTATGTTGTGATATGATAGGCGGTAGTGCTTTTGTATGATATGATAGGCGGTAGTGCTTATGTTATGTATGATAGCGGATGAGCTATGTTATATATTTATATTATTACTGGGTAAACCGGGTTATTATCTATGTCATGGATTTGCTACCCATGATGTGAGCGCGCGCTTGCACTCATGCGATCGGACCACGTGATCCACGCGGTGAAATAGTCCCACGCGAGTACGCGATGGTACTCATGCGGGTCCACAGGATCCATGCGGGTGAAATAGTCTCACGCGGGTGAAATAGTCCCACGACGGGCGGATGACCTCATGCGGGTCCACAGGACCCATGCGGTGAAATAGTCCCGTGAGTAGGATTGCTTAATGATACTACGGGCGAGGTACCCTGTTTTGATCGTGAGCCTCCTATTTTTATGCTATAAGTTTTATACTTGTTACTCTTATTGTTAGTAAGGCACGTTGCAAGGAAATTGATTTTTATCTATGACTCCGGCTCATTTTGACTTATGATATTACTACAGTATTTTTCAGTTTCACATAATTGGTACGTTGTGTCGACCCTTCCTGGGCTGCGTCACGCCGTAAGGGAAAGCAGGTGGTAGATCCTCATTCCTAGGATATTTTACTCAGGTGTCAGGAGCTCCATTTCTTCGGAGGCTCGACTTTTGGTATGGTTCTCCCTGGTGTTGTTGATGTTTTGTACATTCAGGGGCATGACGGGGCCCTGTCCCGTCATAGTGTTACTCCTTCTTAGAGGCCTGTAGTCTTGTCATAACTTGGTTTGTTTAAGGATGTAACTGTTCGGTTTTATGTACTTTTGGGGGTAGCCATTTTGGGCTAGACTATTTATATCATTATGGTTGTTTATTATGAGTTTATATTCCGCCGGTTTTCTCTGATGTTGTGTCACAAGGGTGCCCGGGTTAAGGCACCGGTCACGGATCCGGGGTCGGGTCGTGACATACCCGCTCAGCTACCACCCAACACTCACGGGTGTAGTCACCTCGAAAGGTTCTCATGGATTCAGGCTCTATTTCTTTACACTTGGTTGCTCTCTTTTCACCGGGTCGATTTCTTCCGTACTTCCAAACTTATATTAGCATACGTACATAACTTCCATACTAAATCTGGCCCCTAATCTTGGTGTTACTAAATTAAACAATATAAGGCCATTTCCGGCTCTCACAACCTGGTTCCGGTGGAATGCGTCCACGAACCCGTAAAACGATTAACTAGACATGGGCCCTGCACCCTCGTGACCCTGTCACGTCGTGGGACTACTACCAACTGATCTCATTCCATTTCAGGCTATGGGGCGGCCCTTAATAGGTCCTCAACCCGACTCGGCGTCGTACTTAACTCTTATCCTTGGTCTGAATTAACTTTTTACTACCCGAGAAGGCCTTATATACCTAAGGTCTCGGTGGTTATCAACATTCTTAGGCTCGCAATTTCCATGATCCAAGCCTACCTTATCAGTACCCCCATAAATGGGTACAAAAACTTCTCATAATACCATAATCGTGTTGTCTTGACCACAACAACCATACTTACTCCATACGGATCTCACCCGTACCATTTTTTTAATCATGCTACGTAGCTCAATCTATTAACATAGTCTTCCATTAAGTCCCTTAATTATAACTTCTTAAGGGTCCATTACCTTCTCAGAGAACTCATCATCTCCTAATTATCTCAAATTAGTACGTAAAATCTTGATGAGAGTTCATTAAACTGTTTCATACCTTTCCGGTGTCTATTTAGTCCTTACCAATTCCTGGTAATCTAGAATCATTCTAGGCAACACATATGTGACCCTCATACATAAATCTGTATAGATGTATGTCATAATACCAACTATACTACAAATATTACCAACCTGGATACGCAATCCACATAATCTTTCCTGGGTCACTGCTGCCTTTCTCGTAGCTGCAATCAACATAACTTGTTAGCGAGAGACGACCCTAACCACACAGCTCTATCGCACGATCTCAGAGTGAGAAGAATGGAAACCAATCCTAAATGTCCTGCAGCCTCCTGGTTATAGATGTGGTGCACAACACACCGATAACCAAGACTCTACTAGACACGGTCTGTAGACACTTTTCGAGGACTAACTGCTCTGATACCACTTTTGTCACGACCCAACCCCGGGCCCGCGACTGGTGCCCTACCTGGGCACCCCTTACAGGTATACAATAGAGAATAGCAGCGGAACATATAAAACTCATAAATACTTAAACAGTAAATATCAACAGGTTAGCCGATAAGGCCACCTTCCGTAAAATATACATGAACCAAAATAAAATAAATCAGTACATTTCTGTTCTTAAAAACCCAATCCACAATGTGACTACAGACCTCTAAGAATAACAACTGTGACGGGACAGGGCCCCGCCATACCCCTGAATATACAACAACCGACCATACCGGGGATCTGAACCAGGGATAAGCCTCCGGAGTAATGAAGTTTCTCAACAGCTGAACAGTGATCCTAAGAGTGAGGATCAACAACCTGTATAATCTACCTGCGGCATGAACGCAGCCCCCCGAAGGAGGTCAGTACAACATGTACCAAATATGTGGCCAGAAATCAGTAATGAAATCATAAGTCTAAAATAAAGCTGTAGACATGTATGATAACTCAAATAACAGTACACTATGCCTTACTAACAATGAGAGTAAATAATAGTATACTTTACTGCATAAAAATAGGAGGCTCATGATCAAGTAGGGCCACCCGCCCGTGGTATCATTAAGCAATCCTACTCCTGGGACTATTTCACCCGCTAGGGCCGTATGGACCCGCATGAGGTAACTTCCTCGCATAGGCTGTATCTGCCCGCATAGGTCGTATGGACCCGCATGAGGTATTCCTCGCATAGGACTATTTCACCCGCACAGGACTATTTCACCCGCTTAGGCCTGATGGACCCGCAATGAGTACAAACGCCGCACTCGCATCATGGGTAGCAAATCCATGAAATTAGTAGTACCCGGGGCTTTACCCCGTAAGAATAACATAAACTAGCACAACCGGCTATCATACATAACATAAGCACTACCGGTTTATCATACATAACATAAGCACTACCGGCTTATCATATATAACATAAGAAAGTTAAGAACTCCCCCTAACTTCTTATTAGCCTTATTCATATACACTCTCATTTTAGTTTACTTAAGGCACTAACATGTCATTATAAATCCGGGAATTTAACCCAAAGTACTACGCACTTCTATTCTTTTAAAATTACACTTTTTCATATAAAACTTCCAAGATACTAATAACCGTAGTATCAAGTCATACCTACTTTTCAAGATAAGTCACAATACCTTTTAGAAATACATTTATAGGCTTCTAAATCAAGTGACTTCTTTCTTTTAAAACCTTAAGCAATTGATGCCTCAAAATCAATTTGCCTTTCATTATTTCAAGTCATTTATCATACTTACATTACTTAGAGTAAACCACTCTTTTTAACTTTCCATAAAGCCGTTATACTAGCTTTATACTTTAGACAAATACATTCTTCTTTATATCCAATAGACTTATACTTTCAAAACCAAGTATCATATACTTTTAAAATACTTTAAGTCTCTTAACTTTTAGAAACTAAGATATCCTTAATATTCTTAAACAAGTGAGTTAAGTCCCTAACTCAACCAACTTGGACATTCTTAAAATAAGCCAAGGATATCAAATGGATTTTATTGTCAAAAATCTCGTACGTCTACCGTACTATATATTTACAACTATTCATGCTCAAGAGATAAGAAAGTTCCACATACCTCTTCGGTTCAATCCACTAGCCAAGTCCAATATACCGTACGTAGTATGTCAACCTATAATGACCATAATACGTCTATTAACTTCTAACTTCAAACGTAGAATATTCTAAGTGCAAAGTCACTATATTCTACGGAAAATCGGACAACACTTCCTTTGTTTCTACATACTTTTCCACCTTTTCAAGGTCCGAAAATCAATAACCAAACGCCACATTTAAGGCCCAACAATTCAACAATACAAAGGGGATTACACGCCTTAACAGGACATGTAAATTTTTGCCCCACAATTGATATCAAACTAGTCCAACATACAATGTTACATTCGACAATTTGAGGGACAACAATACATAGTCTTTTCCAAATTCCTTTTCAATCCAAGTTGTTTAGTATAACATGTTATAAAGCCGCAATCGATTATAACAACTATAATCTTCAAGTAGGTAACATGCGACGATTCTAATTATCGACCAATTTGGATTTCAATTTCAAATGGCTCAAATTTTGGATTTTAGGCTTCCAATATCCATAACACTTATCAATCTTATATACATATACTTCATGCTAGTTTAAAATGTGAGGCCACAACAATATTTAATCTTATACACTTAAGAGAACAAGATTGTTACCTTAGTGAGCCTTAATCCACTTCAAGATCCGAAGTCTTTCCCTAGAAACTTAAAGCCTCTCCTTGACACTCCAATCCTCCACTTGAATCCCTTAGAAGATCACAAGCAACTTTCCTTCAATTCCAATTCCAAACCTAGGAAAGTGACTAGGTTTTCACCTTGAGACTAATACGAAAACACCACTTTTCCGGGATCTTTCTATTGAGATACCCTTAAAATACCCTTAGGAACCTTGGTTTAAAGTGTGGAGCTTATTGGACAACAAACAAAAAAAAAATTCTTCTTGAAACCCCCTAACCCGAGAGTTCCTCTCTTGTCTTCAAAGTTTTCTTGAAAATTTTCTAAGTATAGAAGCCTTGTCTTGCTACTAGTGAGCTTATATAAACATATGGAGGGTCAAGATTAGAACAAATGAATGGTTTGGATGTAATTCACAAGGATCAAGACAAGTGGCTCTTGACTAAGTCAACAATGTCAAGCTCTTAGACTTAGCAAGACTTGGTCATTTAAATTATGGTCAAATGACCATTCTAGCCATGTCCATTTCGTCCAAGACCACTAAGGGGGTGACACGTGTCGCCCTTCCATTCGTCGCAATATTTTGTTTTCTGACAATTCCATAATTCCGATAAATTTTTTTACTCGTCTCAAATCTTAACATTTTTGAGTTCTTACGTACGTTCTTATAAACATGTCCTGCAATTTACGGGGTGTAACACCACAGCCCACTGAATCATGTCCGGCCCGACTAACTGAACCTCACCCACATCGAACCAGCCTATCGGCGATCTGTACTTCCTTCCATACAAGGCCTCATAATGCGCCATATGGATACTGGAATGGTAGCTGTTATTATACACAAACTCAACAAGAGGCAAATGATCCTCCCAGCTACCCCTGAAATTGATAACACAGGCCCACATCATATCCTCAAGTGTCTAGATAGTACGCTCTGCCTGTCCGTCGGTCTGAGGATAAAATCCAGTATTGAGGCTCACCTGCGTTCCTAATTCCTTCTGGAAATACCTCTAGAAATTAGCTGTAAACTAGGCTCCTCTGTCCGATATAATAGATATAGGGACCCCATGCAGTCTCACGATCTCCCGAATGTAAAGTCTAGCATAATCCTCGGCCGAATAATTCGTCCTGACTGGAAGAAAGTGGGCTGATTTCGTCAGCCTGTCTACAATAACCCAGATGGAATTACACTTCCTCTGAGTGCGAGGTAACCCTGTAACAAAATAAATGTTGATCACCTCCCATTTCCAGGTCGGAATCTCAATCGTCTGCAGCAACCCACCAGGATTTTGGTGTTCCACCTTGACCTGCTGACAATTCGGACACTGAGCAACGAACTCCGCAACATCCCTCTTCAGGCCATCCCACCAATACACACATATGAGGTCGTGGTACATCTTTGTCGACCCCGGATGAATAGAGTAACGAGCGTCGTGTGCTTCCTCTAGAACCTGCTGACGAAGTCCTGCAATATCGGGTACACACAATCTACTCTCATATCTTAGCACCACATCAGGTGCTACCTCAAATGGACCCTTCTCCTCTCGAAGAGTCGTATCTCGATACCGTGTCATAATCGGATCCTCATACTGTCGCCTCTTCACCTCCTCGACGATGGAAGACTCGACAACCTCTCGAACCCAAACCCCACTACTATCGGAACCAACTAATCGAACCCCAAGGCTCGCTAGCTGATGTATCTCGTGGACCATGCCCCTTCTCTCTGGTTGCACATCTGACATACTAACCATCGATCTACGACTAAGGGCATCTGCCACTACATTGGCCTTCCCTGGGTGGTATAGGATATCGACATCATAATCCTTAAGTAACTCTAACCACCGTCTCTGCCGCAAGTTCAGCTACCTCTGGCTGAAGATATACTGGAGGCTCTTATGGTCTGTAAAAATATCCACATGAACTCCATATAAATAATGCCTCCAGATCTTCAAGGCATGAATCACTGCTGCCAACTCCAAATCATGCGTGGGGTAGTTCTTCTCATGCTTCTTGAGCTGTCGAGATGCGTAAGCTATAACCTTACCATGCTGCATAAGCACACACCCAAGCCCGACACCCGAAGCATCACAATAAACCACATACCCGTCTAAACCCTCTGGAAGAGTAAGAACTGGGGACGTCGTCAATTTCTCCTTCAGTGACTGGAAGCCCTTTTCACAAGCATCCGTCCACTGGAACTTAGCCGCTTCGAGTCGGCCTAGTCAGCGGTCTTTGAAATCGAAGCAAACTTCTCCACAACCTCGATAATAACCCGCAGGCCCAAAGCTGCGCCTCGGTTGGTGTAGTGGTCTAGTGCAAGCTCGCGCTTTAATCTTTGATGTATCAACCCGAATACCATCGACCCCGATAACATGCCCTAATAATGCCACTGAAGCCAACCAAAACTCACATTTAGAGAACTTGGCATACAACTGCCGGCTCTGGAGGACCTCGATCGTCGCCGAATGATCTGCATGCTCCTGCTCCGTGCGAGAATAAATCAGGATGTCATCAATGAATACTATAACAAACGTATCCAGAAATGGCTTGAACACCCGGTTCATTAAATCCATAAATATAGCTGGAGCATTAATCAAACCGAAAGACATCACCCTGAACTCATAATGCCCATACCGGGTCCGAAATGCAGTCCTAGGGACATCCGCCTCCCTAACTCGCACCTGATGATAACCAGATCGCAGGTCTATTTTTGATGCTTACCTTGTTCAGCTGCCTGTAATCGACACATATGCGCAGCGTCCCATCCTTCTTCTTTACAAACAGTACCGAGCTCCCCAAGGTGAAGTACTAGGCCTAATAAAGCCTTTTTCCAGCAAATATTTCAGCTGGTCCTTCAACTCCCTCAACTCAGCAGGTGTCATTCTGTACGGTGGAATAGATATAGGCCGAGTATCAGGCAGAACGTCAATACAAAACTCTATCTCCCTCTCAGGAGGAATGCCTGAGAGATCGTCTGGGAAAACATCCGAAAATTCTCTAACAACCGGAACAGACTGAAGATCTGGAAACTCAGTCTCTGTATCAAATACCCGAATAAGATGGTAGATATATCCCTTCTGAACCATTTTTCTAGCCTTGAGGTACGAAATATACCTATCCATCGGCGACGTTGTATTCCCTTTCCACTCGATAACCGGCTCATCGGGAAAATGGAACCGTACTAATCTCTCCCTAAAGTCCACATTGGCGTAGCAAGAAGCCAACCAATACATACCCATAATAGCATCAAAATCTGTCATATCCAACTCTATCAAGTCGGCTAGGGTCTGACGACTGCAAATAGTCACCGGGCAAGACTTATATACCCGCTCTGCTACCACTGAATCACCTACTGGTGTAGCTACCTCAAAAGGTGTTACACCCCGTAATTCCAGGACATGTTTATAAGAACGTTCGTAAGAACTCAAAAATGTTAAGATTGGAGACTAGTAAAAATTTATCGGAATTATGGAATTGTCGGAAAATGAAATATTGCGACGAATGGGAGGGCGACACGTGTCACCCCCCCCCCCCCTTAGTGGTCTTGGACGAAATGAACATGGCTAAAATGGTCATTTGACCATAATTTAAGATGACCAAGTCTTGTTAAGTCTTAGAGCTTGATATTGTTGACTTAGTCAAGAGCCACTTGGCTAGATCTTTTAAATGATTTGGATCCAAGCCATCCATATGTAGTAATCTTGACCCTCCATAGTGTTATATATGTATACTAGTAGCAAGACAAGCTTATACACTTAGAAAAATTTCAAGAAAATTTGAAGAACACTTGAGGTGCTCTCGGGTTAGGGTTCCAAGTGAAGAACAAGATTTTCGTTTGTTGTCCAATAATCTCCATACTTTAAACCAAGGTTCCTAAGGGTATTGTAAGGGTATCTCAATAGAAAGATCCCAGAAAAATGTCATTTTCGTATTAGTCGCAAGGTGAAAACCTAGTCGCTTTCATAGGTTTGGATTGGTAGACTAAAGGAAAGTTGTTTGTGATCTTCTAAGGGCTTCAAGTGGTGGATTGGAGTGTCAAGGAGAGGCTCTAAGTTTCTAGGGAGCGACTTCGTATCTTGAAGTTGGGTTAAGGCTCGTTAAGGTAACAATCTTGTTCTCTTAAGTATTATAAGATTACATATTGTTGTAGCCTTACATTTTAACTAGCATGAAATGTATGTATTAAAGATTGATAAGTGGTTTGGATAGTGGAAGCCTAAAAATCCGAATTGACATGGGTAGTCATTTGAAATTAAAATACAATTTGGTCGATAATTAGAATAGTCGCATGTTTACCTACTTGAGGATTGTAGTAGTTATAATCGATTGTGGCTTGATAACATGTTATACTAAACAACATGGATTGAAAAGGAATTAGAAAGGAATTTGTATTGTTGTCCCTCAAATTGCCGAAATGACATTGTATGTTGGACTAGTTTTGTTATACCCCGTATTTCCAGAGTATGTACGTAAGGGTGTACGTACAAAAGTTTAGCCTTAGTTAGGCATTATGGACGAAAAAGTTTGTGCACAACTCACTAAAAGAATCGTTTTTCGACGAAACGTTTTACTAAACTCGCGTAGGGTAAATTCCGGCTATGACATTTATTATTTTTGCGGATTTTTCCGAGAGACGAAACATTTTGGACCAACGGGAGGGTGACACTTGTCACCCTCATTGGACGGCAAACATGGGCCAAGGTTGCACGTTTTTTGTGCCTTGCACAAAGTCAAGGAGTTGGTAGGATATTTGTGTAGTAGATGGATAAGGACACTTGGGTGAATCTCCACCCTACACTTCCCTTGCACTTGGCATCATCTTGGCCATTGGTTGGCCATTTCTTGACCTATAAATACCCCCCTTAAGATGAAGAGTTCTTCATCCACAAATCACTCTCCAAGTCTTGAAAATCCTTCCCCCTCTCTTGAAGTGTTTTCGTCCAACACTCCTCCTCGAGAAAGCCTTGGCGAAACACCCTCTAGCCTAGTAATCCTAGCCGAAACCTACCCCCCCTCCCTTGGTAGAAATGTTGTCTTCCAAATATAGTTACTATTCCTAAATACCCTAGCCCAAATCCCTTAGTACTTAGTAGAAGTTGTGAAGAACTTCTAAGGGTTCTTGGAGCTATCGGAGCGTACAAATTAGGAGCTAAACCTTGCTCAGGAGTGACTTTTAACTTGGATAATTTTGGGCTTATCGAGGTAAATACTCTTATCCTTCTATTGTAATTGGATATTACATATAAGAATAATTAAGACTTGAGTATAAAATACTTAGAAGGGTATTACAGAATAGAATTGAACTATACTTACTTAGGACTGTTTTCACAGTAGACTTGAGTAGCTTACCGGGTAGGGAAGTGCTGCCCAATTTTCCATAGAATAGAGAACCCTCTACTTAGAATCAGTATACGAGAATAGTCTAGGCGTTGATAGGCGTATTTGACTATTATAGTTGATTCTCTGCGCGCGACATATTCGACTTGGCAGGTGGATTTCGCCGAGAAGGTATGTGATTCTTCCTATACTCTTGAGCATGATATTTTAAATATGTATATAGTACGGTAGACGTACGAGTGTTAACTGAATAATAATTACGGCAATGTCTTTTGACTTAAGCCTGAATAATAACTACGGCAATGTCTTTTGACTTAAGCCTGAATAATAAAAGATCTTGAAGCATTTCAAAAGAATACTGAATCATTTTTTAACAGAAGAGAAACAGTTGGTTTTTAAACAAAAGCTTAAGAGTTATACTAGCTTTATGCGAAGTTAGGTATAACAACATAAGAAAGATAAAAAGAACTGTTTACTTATTTGCTTATAAAAACCTTGTATTGATTTCTGTAAGGTGTAGTAAGATTGGTTGATAAATAGACACATTATGATGCTACGTGTATTAGTGTCTTGTGATGTTGTGAAAGGGGGTTATTCTTGTTGTGCTTACGTTGCTAAACGGTAAGTCAGTTGTACTGTTATTATATCACCTACCCCCTTGACTTGTTATACCGAGGGCTTGCCACCCTTGATGCGGGTCTATACGGCCTATGCGGTCTGTGAGACTATGCGGAGCTGCGGGAGTTCCAGGATTGATCATTCCGGGTGTTTTAGCCCGATGCGGGGGATGCCCTATGCGGTCTGTGTGACTATGCGGTCTATTGAGACTATGCGGTGCGAGTCCGTGAAGTGCAGGGGTTAGCTACCACGATGCGAGGAATACCTCACGCGGGTGCAGTGTGACTATGCGGACTGCGGAAGTCGTGATTAGGCACGCATAATGATACTATGGGCGATTGGCCTTGCTTCGATCATTCGCGGCCTAGAAAAGACCTGTTACAGTTTACCTATTATTGTTCTTGTTTGTGATGTGGCACTATGTGCAATTGAACTGATTGTATTTGCAAATGGTTTTAAATGTTGTGGTTTCATTTAAGTACTTTACAGTTTCACATACTTGGTACCTGTTGTACTGACCTCCTTCGGGGGGCTGCGTTCATGCCGCAGGTAAGGGCAAGCAGGTGCTAGATCCACATCCTTAGGATCTCTTTGCTTTGGTGTCGAGAGCTCCATCTTCTAGGAGACTCGACTTTTGGGTATGATCTCCTGTTGTTGTATATAGTTTTGTACATTCAGGGTATGGCGGCCTGTCCGCCATAGTTGTTATCTTCTTAGAGGTCTCAGTAGTCCTATTGTACAGTTGGGATATCGCAAAACTATGTTTATATATATATGCCGAAAGCGACATTTTCTCACATAAAGCGTGTCTCATTTTACAATTGTTTCATGTCTTGTTTTTATATTCCGCTGATTACTCTGATGTATGACTACTTAGGTGCCCGGGTAAGGCACGATCACTGCCCGGGCAGTCGTGACAAAAGTGGTATCAGAGCAGTTATCTACAGACCGTATCTAGTAGAGTCTTGATTATCGGTGTGTTGTGCACCACACCAATAATCAAGAGGCTATAGGATATTTAGGATTGGTTTTCATTCTTCTCACTCTAAGATCGTGCCTTAGCGTTGTGTTATAAGTTGGACCCCTCTAACGTATTCCTTTTCTGTAACAGTTATGCCTCCACGTAAGGCAACCCGCCCGTATGACAAGACAATGAGGAGTCGCTAGTAGGACACCGAGAGTCACGAGGGCACATGCCCAGTTCTTACCCGAGGAAATACCTCAGACGGCGAGTTCCATGACGCCGCCGGCCCCAGCAGAGACCACGCATACGCCTCTCGGTCCCACGGCACAGGCGAGAGGAGTTAGGGTACAAGGAGATGGCCCGATCGCCGTGATCGTGGCCGACATGAGGATAAATGGATCTGGCGATTCGATTCGGCCCAGTAGTACCGTGGTTCACCCTGAGCGTATAGTTTGAGGCTACGAGATTTCCTGAGTTGTAGCCCGCCATAGTTTTACGGGTCGAGGCCGGAGGATGATCCGCATGAGTTCATCCGTCAGTTACAGAGGATTATGAGGGTGATCAGGGCATCGGAGACCGAGTCCGTGACGCCGGTTCGCGTCTGCGTGATACCGCAGTCGATTGGTTTGATTCGTGGGAGTTATCCCGGGGAGAGCACGCGTCCCCAGCTACTTGGGATGAGTTCTCGGAGGCTTTCCTCACTCACTTCTTGCCTCCACAGATGAGGAGGGCACGGGCCGACATATTTTTGTTACTGAGACAGAGAGGACGCACAGTTAGGGAGTACAATGTCGAGTTCGATTCTTTGGCTCGATATGTCCCTGCATTGGTAGCGGATATGGAGGGTGGTACATCGCTACGCCAGGGCTAGATGATTATATGGCGAGTCTTGTGCGGGTGTGGCTCTTCAGCCAGGCATGGATATTACCCGTATGCAGGCTCATGCACTGGGATGCGAGGCGAGCGCAGAGTCGACGGTCTCGACATCAAGAAGAAGGCCAAGACGGCGGTTCTTTTGGTAGTTCTCGGGTGGGCGGCCTCGGCAGCGAGCTAGATTTTCACCCCACCAACTCGAGCACTCCCATCATCGTTATGCATGCGGCCCGAGTATTCGGGGCGGTCGGGGCCAGGACTTCGGATTTCCAGGGTAGCAAGGGTGCTAACCGATCGAGGTCCGCTCGGTGTATGTTGTGGTAGATTCCATTCAAGAGCTGTAGTACTACTCCGGAGCTTGCTATACTTGTGCGCAGGTCATTTGCGAGGGCTTGTCCGACCGGCGCTGGCCGTGGTAGGGCTCGGCCTGAGATCTGTTGTCGGTTCATCGTCTCTCTGATTACTCACCGGGCGTGGTACTCATGGGCGGCCAGTCGCAGCAAAGGTCATGGCGCGGGTCGATTCTAGCGGTCCTCGAATCGCATTTATGCCTTGTCGGCACCGAGACGGGAGGCCTCACCTGATGTCGTCACAGGTACCTTATCAGTCTCCGATTATGATGTGTATGCCTTGATAGATCCGGGTTCTACTCTGTCCTATATATCTCCCCTTGTTGCTAGTAGGATAGGGATAGAGCCTGAGTCCATAGACCCTTTCGAGGTAGCTACGCCAGTGGGTGATTCGGTGGTAGCTCGGCGGGTATATAGAGCTTGTCCAGTGACCTTATGCAGTCGTCAGACCCTAGCCGACTTGATAGAGTTGGACATGACTGATTTCGACGTGATCATGGGTATGGGTTAGCTTCCTGCTATGCCAATGTAGACTGCAGAGAGAGAGTGGTACGGTTCCATTTTCCTGGGGAGCCGGTTGTTGAGTGGGAGGAACATCAGACGCAGAGGTAGGTTTATTTCCTACCTCAAGGCTAGGAAGATGGTGCAGAAGGGGTACATCTACCATCTCGTTCGGGTGTTTGATACTGAGGCTGCAGTGCCAGATTTTCAGTCAGTTCCAGTAGTCAGAGAGTTCCCAGACGTGTTTCCAGACGACCTCCCAGGTATCCCTCCGGAGAGGGAGATAGAGTTTTGTATCGATGTGCTGCCAGACACTCGGCCTATTTCCATTCTGCCATACAGAATGGCACCTGCCGAGTTGAGAGAGTTGAAGGATCAGCTTAGAGATTTGCTGGAGAAGGGCTTCATCAGACCTAGTGTTTCACCACGGGAGCGCGGTATTGTTCGTGAAGAAGAAGGGCGGGGCCGCTGCGCATGTGTGTTGATTACGACGGTGAACAAGGTGACCATTAAGAACGAATACCCTCTCGTGATTGATGATTTGTTCGACCCGATTGCGAGTGCGAGATGTTTCTCAAGATTGATCTGCGATCGGGCTATCATCAGTGCAGTCGAGAGACGGATGTCCCTAGATCGCATTCGGACCGATCACGGGCATTATGAGTTCGTGGTCATGTCTTTTGGGTTGACCAATGCTCGTGGTATTCATAGATTTGATGAACCGAGTGTTCAAACCATTTTTGGACACGTTTGTGATAGTGTTCATTGATGATATCTTGGTTTATTCGCTCGGAGCGAGGAAGCGTGCGGAGCATTTGAGGCTGTCTTGATAGTTCTCCAGACCAGCGATTATACGCCAAGTTTTCCAAATGTTAGTTTTGGTTAACCGATGGCTTTTCTTGGGCATATTGTCGGGCCGATGGTATTCGGTGGATACGGCCAAGATCGAAGCGATCGAGTTGGCCTCGACTCTTACTCAAACAGGTTCGCGATTTCGGGCCTTGCGAGTTATTATCGGTTCGTAGAAGTTTGCTTCTATCTGCACCATTGACTAGGTGACTCGAGCGGCCAAGTTTGATGGTGATGCTTGTGAGTAGGGTTTCGATTCTTGAAGGAGGCGACGACCGCCCGTTCTTACTCTTCCGGAGGTCGACGGTTATGTCGTGTATTGTGATCGTCGGGCATCGGGTTGGGATGTGTGTTGATGCACGGCGGGCAAGGTTATAGCGTATGCATCCGACGGTGAAGAAACACGAGGAACTACCCCACCCATGATTTGGAGTTGGCAGCGGTGATTCACGCCTTGAAGATCTGGAGGCACTATTTGTATGGGGTTCATGTGGATATTTATATAGACCACAAGAGCCTCCAGTATATCTTCGGAGGAGCTGAACTTACGGCGAGGCGGTGGTTAGAGCGCTCGAGATTATGATGTTGACATCCTGTACCACCCGGGGAAGGCCAATGTTGTGGCAGATGCTCTTAGTCGTAGGTCGATGGGGAGTCTATCAGATGTGCAGCCGGAGATGAGGGGCTTGGTTCGCGATTTGCATCAGTTAGCGAGCCTTGGTGTTCGTTTGATTGATTCTGATAGCAGTGGGGTTCGAGTTCGAGAGGTTGCCGAGTCTTCCATCGTCGAGGAGGTGAAGAGGCAACAGTTTGAGGATCCGGTTTTGATTCGGTATCGTGATACGGCTCTTCGTGAGGGCAAGGTCCTCGAGGTAGCACGATGGGGTGCTAAGGTTTGGCGAGTTGTGTGTTCCAGATGTTTGAGACTTGGCAGCGAGTTCTGGGGAAGCACACAACGCGCGTTACTCTATCCATCCAGTCGACCAAGATGTACCACGACCTTAGATCGTGTATTGGTGGGATGGCGAAGAGGGCGTTGCGAGTTCGTAGCTCGATGCGTGTTGTCGGCGGTGAAGGTAGAGCACGAGGCACGGTGGTTTGTTGCGACGATAGAGATCCCGACACGGAAGTGGGAGGTGATCAACATGGACTTTATCACGGATTACCTCGCACTCGGAGAGACATGATTCTATATGGGTTATCATCGACGGTGTGAAATCAGCCCACTTTCTTCCGTCGGGGCGACTTTTGGTGAGGATTATGCGAACTTTACATCAGAGATCGTCGGACGCGTGAGTCCCTATTTCGATCATATCGACGGAGGAGCCCGGTTCTGGCTAACACGGAGGTTTTTCGAGAAGGGTTTAGGGACGGTGAGCACGAATCGCATTCCATCCACGCATTGAGACAGACGGTGGCGCACTATCCGGACTCGAGGATATCTGCGAGCCCGTGTTATCGACCGTGGGTAGCTGGGAGGATCATTTGCCTCTAGTTGAGTTTGCGTACAATAATAGCTACCACTCCAGTATTCAGATGGCGCCTTATGAGGCCTTGTATGGGAGGAAGTGCAGATCGCCGATAGGTTGGTTTGATGTAGGCGAGGTGCAGTTAGTGGGACCAGATTTGGTGCAGCAGGCAGTGGATAAGGTGAAACTTATCCAGGAGAGGTTGCTGACAGCTCAGAGTCGACAGAAGTCATATGCAGATCATCGTCGTCGGCATCTGGAGTTCGAGGTTGATGATTGGGTTTTCCTGAAGGTGTCACCCATGAAGGGTGTGATGAGATTCGGGAAGAAAGGGAAACTTCGGCGTACATTGGGCGTATCGATTGTCGCGAGGCGTGCAAGGTTGCTATGAGTTGGATCGGACGTCCGTCCGGAGGCGGTGCATCCGGTTTTCACGTTTCTATCTTGAGGAGATGTATCGGGGATCCATCTAGGTACACCCGATTGACGATGTCCGGTGACCAGGGGTTATCGTATGAGGAGATTCCCATAGCGATAGTCGATCGTCGGGTTAGGCGTCTGCGGACCAGGGCGTGGCTTAGTCAAAGTCTTGTGGCGGAACGAGCTCAGGGAGGAGATGACGTGGGAAGCTGAGGAGGACATGAGGAAGAAGTATCCTCACCTATTCCCCACACCTCCAGATAATTCACTTTCCTACTTGTAAATTTTCATTGCCATATATGCCTAAGTGTTGTTTTGTGGCCGTATGTGGCATTTGCAAACTGTTTAAGCTTTATCGTTAACTGTCTTGGGAAGGAACATTCGGGACGAATGTTTCTAAGGAGGGGAGAATGTTATACCCGTATTTCCAGTATATGCGTAAGGGTGTGCGTCAAAAGTTTAGCCTTAGTTAGGCATTATGGGCGAAAAAGTTTGTGCACAACTCACTAAAAGAATCGTTTTTCGAAAGCGTTTTACTAAACTCGCGTAGGGTAAATTCCGGCTATGACATTTATTATTTTTGCGGATTTTTCCGAGAGACGAAACATTTTGGACCAACGGGAGGGTGACACTTGTCACCCTCATTGGACGGCAAACATGGGCCAAGGTTGCACGTTTTTTGTGCCTTGCACAAAGTCAAGGAGTTGGTAGGATATTTGTGTAGTAGATGGATAAGGACACTTGGGTGAATCTCCACCCTACACTTGCCTTGCACTTGGCATCATCTTGGCCATTGGTTGGCCATTTCTTGACCTATAAATACCCCCCTTAAGATGAAGAGTTCTTCATCCACAAATCACTCTCCAAGTCTTGAAAATCCTTCCCCCTCTCTTGAAGTGTTTTCGTCCAACACTCCCCCCTCCCCTTGAGAAAGTCTTGGCCGAAACACCCCCCCTCTAGCCTAGTAATCCTAGCCGAAACCTACCCCTCTCCCTTGGTAGAAATGTTGTCTTCCAAGTATAGTTACTATTCCTAAATACCCTAGCCCAAATCCCTTAGTACTTAGTAGAAGTTGTGAAGAACTTCTAAGGGTTCTTGGAGCTATCGGAGCGTACAAATTAAGAGCTAAACCTTGCTCAGGAGCGACTTTTAACTTAGATAATTTTGGGCTTATCGAGGTAAATACTCTTGTCCTTCTATTGTAATTGGATATTACATATAAGAATAATTAAGACTTGAGTATAAAATACTTAGAAGGATATTACAGAATAGAATTGAACTATACTTACTTAGGATTGTTTTCACAGTAGACTTGAGTAGCTTACCGGGTAGGGAAGTTCTGCCCAATTTTCCATAGAATAGAGAACCCTCTACTTAGAACTGTATACATAATAGTCTAGACGTTGATAGACGTATTTGACTATTATAGGCTGATTCTCTGCGCGCGACATATTCGACTTGGCAGGTGGATTTCGCCGAGAAGGTATGTGATTCTTCCTATACTCTTGAGCATGATATTTTAAATATGTATATAGTACGGTAGACGTACGAGTGTTAACTGAATAATAATTACGGCAATGTCTTTTGACTTAAGCCTGAATAATAACTACGACAATGTCTTTTGACTTAAGTCTGAATAATAAAAGATCTTGAAGCATTTCAAAAGAATACTGAATCATTTTTTAACAGAAGAGAAACAGTTGGTTTTTAAACAAAAGCTTAAGAGTTATACTAGCTTTATGGGAAGTTAGGTATAACAACTTAAGAAAGATAAAAAGAACTGTTTACTTATTTGCTTATAAAAACCTTGTATTGATTTCTGTAAGGCGTAGTAAGATTGGTTGATAAATAGACACATTATGATGCTACGTGTGTTAGTGTCTTGTGATGTTGTGAAAGGGGGTCATTCTTGTTGTGCTTACGTTGCTAAACGGTAAGTCGATTATCTTGTTATTATATCACCTACCCCCTTGACTTGTTATACCGAGGGCTTGCCACCCTTGATGCGGGTCTATACGGCCTATGCGGTCTTTGAGACTATGCGGAGCTGCGGGAGTTCTAGGATTGATCATTGTGGGTGTTTTAGCGTCACGGGGATGCCTATGCGATGCTGTGACTATGTGGTCTATGAGACTATGCGGTGCGGGAGTCCATGAGAAGTCCGGGGTTAGCTACCCTCGACGCGAGAATACCTCGTAGATGCACGTGTGTGACCTATGCGGTGCGGAAGTCGAGATTAGGCACGCATAATGATACTATGGGCGATTGGCCTTGCTTCGATCATTCGCGGCCTAGAAAAGACCTGTTACAGTTTACATATTATTGTTCTTGTTTGTGATGTGGCACTATGTGCAATTGAACTGATTGTATTTGCAAATGGTTTTAAATGTTGTGGTTTCATTTAAGTGCTTTGATTTCACATACTTGGTACTGTTGTCTTGACCTCGCCCGGAGGCTGCGTTCAATCGCGGTAAGGGCAAGCAGTGCTAGATCCACATCCTTAGGATCTCTTTGCTTTGGTGTCGTGAGCTCCATCTTCTAGGAGGCTCGACTTTTGGGTATGATCTCCTGTTGTTGTATATAGTTTTGTACATTCGAGGGTATGGCGGGCCCTGTCCCACCATAGTTGTTATCTTCTTAGAAGTGCAGTAGTCCTATTGTACAGTTGGGATGTAACTGCAAAACTATGTTTATATATATATGCCGAAAGGCGACATTTTCTCACATAAAACTGTGTCTCATTTTACAACTGTTTCATGTCTTGTTTTTATATTCCGCTGATTACTCTGATGTATGACTACTTGGGTGCCCGGGTAAGGCACCAGTCACGGGCCCCGGAACGGGTCGTGACAAAAGATATCAATTGTGGGGCGGAATTTTACACGTCTTGTTAAGCGTGTAATCCCCTATTGTTAACTACATTGTTGAGCCTTAAATGTGGCGTGTTTGGTTATTGAATTCGGGCCTTGAAAAAGGTGGAAAAGTATGTAGAAACAAAGGAAGTGTTGTCCGATTTTCCGTAGCATTTAGTGACTTTGCACTTAGAATATTCTACGTTTGAAGTTAGAAGTTAATAGACATATTATGGTAATTATAGGTTGACATACTACGTACGACATATTGGACTTGACAAGTGGATTGAACCGGAGAGGTATGTAGAACTTTCTTATCTCTTGAGCATGAATAGTTGTATATATATAGTACGGTAGACGTACGAGATTTTGACAATCTAGTACATTTGATATCCTTGGCTTATTTTAAGAATGTCCAAGTTGGTTGAATTAGGGAATTAACTCACTTGTTTAAAAGTTTTAAGGATATCTTAGTTTCTAAAAGTTAAGAGACTTAAAGTATTTTGAAAGATACTTGTTTTGTTTGGAAAGTTTAAGTCTCTTGGTTAAAAAGAAGAATGTAAGTATCTAAGGTATAAATCTAGTACAACGACTTTATGGGAAGTTGGTTATAATAGCTTTATAGAAATTTAAAAAGAGTAGTTTACTCTAAGTAATGTAAGTAATGATAAATGACTTGAATTAATGAAAGACAAATTGATTTGAAGGCATCAATTGCTTAAGGTTTTAAAAGAAAGAAGTCACTTGATTTAGAAGCCTATAAATGTATTTCTAAAAGGTATTGTGACTTGCCTTGAAAAGTAGATATGACTTGATACTACGGTTATTAGTATCTTGGAAGTTTTATATGAAAAATAATCATTTTTAAAAGAGTAGAAGTACGTAGTACTTTGGGTTAAATTCCCGGATTTTTATATTGACATGTTAGTTCCTTAAGTAAACTAAAATGAGAGTGTTTATGAATAATACTAATAAGAAGTTAGGGGATTTCCTAATTTGCTTGTGTTATGTATGATAAGTGTTATACCCCGTAGTTCCAGGGTATGTATGTGGGGACGTACGTACGAGAATACGACAGAAATTTTGGAAAGAAAGGAAGATGTGATTTTTCGACGGAAAAAGTTTCCGGTTTTTGTGAAGAAAAAGGTTCGTTAATGGGAATTGGATTCCCAGATTTGGTATTTGGACTTCTTGGATTTTATTAGAATTATGGGATTTTATTTTCAGAAATGGTCACGTGGGGCCCACGGGAGAAATTTACGATTTTGTGGGGCCCGCTTTGTTTTTGAGATTTTCGGTATTTTGGATATTTTCGAAAGACGAAATATTTTGGACGAGTAGGGGGGCGACACGTGTCACCCCCATGTGGCCATGGTTGGCCGTTTCTTGTTGACACTTGGCTTTGGCCGAAATGGTGTGGACAAGTGGCAAGCCACTTGTCCCAAGTTTTGTGATGCCATTTGGAGGGTGGGACCCACACACACTTGTCCCTAGATCTCACCACACACTTTCCTTGATCTTGGCCTTTGATTGTTCTATAAATACCCCATAGTGCAAGACATATTATTTCATCCACTTAAGAGCTTTGCAAGGCAAAAATATCCCTTCCCCTTTGTATAGTTTTCGTCCCCCTCCCCCACTTGAGTTGAAATACTTTGTGTATTGTGGTATAATCCCAAATACATTGGCCTAGTATCCCTAGTAGTATTCCAAAGTTGTTTTAATACTAGGAGCCCGGAAATACTACTTTATTCCAATAGTCGCAAAGTGAAACCCTAGAAAAATCTTCCTAGCTTGGTTGAAGTGTTAAGAGAAGTTGTTTAGAAACTTCTAAGGGTCGCTTGGAGCAGGTTGGAGCGTAAGGAGTTGGAGCTAAACGTTGCTCAGGATCGACTTATAATCTTGGATAATTTTGGGCTTATCGAGGTAATGATCTATGTCCCCCTATTGTAATTGGATATTACATGTTGTAGTAGTTATACTTGAGTATATTTTATTGGAAGGGTTGAACTGTATTTACATTGGACTGTACTTACAGTAGACTTGTGTAGTATTATTGTGAAGCAGAATTGAACACGTCCGGTTAGACGTGTAATCCTGAGTTGTTGGCACGTAGCGGGCCTTGGTAGGAGAGATTTATGTGATAGCGGGGAGAGGTCTGCGAATTTTACGTAGAATAAGGAACCATGCATTTAGAATATTCTGAAGAGATCTAGGAGTTGATAGGCGTTTTGTGGCCTTTATAGGTTGCGATGCCGAGTAGCGTATTCTACTTGAAGAGTGGAAAAGGCTAGCAGAGTTACAGTACTGTGGAGCGTTTTGCTAATTGTCGATAATCGTCGCGAGGTATGTGAACCTCTTCCTATCTTTTCTAGCATGATTGTTGTGAACTATGTAGTACGGTAGACGTACATGTGCTAAGTGATTTGGTTGGTTTAAAACATAAGGTGCTATAATAGCTTTATGGGAAGTTAGTTATAACGACTTTATGTAGGTAAAAGAATGGTTTATTGATTGTAGAAATTTAAGAGACTTGATCTTGAAAGATAAGAGACTTGACTTATAACGACTTGTTTTCGGAAAAAGAGAAGTAACTTGATTTTAAGTATAGGTTACTTGTTTTGAAAGAGTAAGTTATTTGGGTTTTAAAAGAATACTTGTTGTTGTTTTAAAAGAAAAGAGACTTGTGAAATTGAAGAGTGTCACGACCCGAACCCGGGCCCGTGACTGGTGCCTTACCCCGGGCACCCAAGTAGACATACATCAGAGTAATCAGCGGAATATAAAACAAGACATGAAATAAAAACAATTCATCTGAGAAAACTTGCCTTGCGGCATATATATAACAACTAGAACAGTTACATCCCTTTTTACAACTCTGCCCACAACAGTACTACAGACCTCTAAGAATGATATGACAACAATGACGGGACAGGGCCCCGCCATACCCCTGAATGTAAGCACCTACAACTACAGGGGACTCTACCACTGATAAGCCTCCGGAGAAACGGAGCTTCCCAACGCTGAATTGTGACCCTGAGAGCTAGGATCGACGACTGGTGTACCTCTACCTGCGGCATAAACGCAGGAAGGTCGATACAATGGTACCAAGTATGTGAAATCGTAAGTACTTTCAATGAAATCAAGTATTTAAAACCATTTGCAAATACAATTAGTTCAATTTGCACATAGTGCCATATCACAAACAAGAGCAATAATAGGTAAAGCAGATGTGTCTTTCTAGGCGCGAATAATCGAAGCAAGGCCAATCGCCCATAGTATCATTATGCATGCCTAACCACGGACTCCGCGATCGCATAGGTCACACATAGACCGCGTGAGGTATTCCTCGCATCGGGGTAGCTAACCCGGTACCTCACGGACTCCGCGGTCCGCATAGTCTCGATAGACGCGTAGTCACGCAGACGCATAGGGCATCCGCGTCGGGATAAAACACCGGAATGATCAACCTGGAACTCCGCGACTCGCGATAGTCACGCAGACCGCATAGGCCGTATAGACCCGCATCAAGGGTGGCAAGCCCTCGGTATAACAAGTCAAGGGGGTATGTGATATAATAACATAACAGCTTATCGTTAAACAACATAAGCACAACAAGGGGAACCCCTTTACACAAACATCACCAGATACTAACACACGTAGCATCCTAACATGTTTACTTATCAAATCAACAAGAAATTATTTACAAGGCTATCACAAACCAACACAATCAAGTTATTCACACAAGGTATTTTCTACTTTATGTTAACAACTTCGGGTTTTTATCCCCAAAGTACTTCCTACCTTAACTCTTTTTAAAAGATCCGTTTCTTTCAAAAAGTCACACAATACCCGTAGTATAAAAATAGAGTGACTATCCTTTTAAGTAAACCAAAAACACTTCCCTTTGTAAATCAAGTAACAACATTATTTTCCAAACGTTCAAGTTTGCCTAATTCCAAATGCTTAAGTTTCTCATTTTCGAATGGTTTCGTAGTTCATAGTTTTAATCACTTAATGATATAGTTCTCCTTTAAAACAATTTGAGATACATATGCCTTATATGTGAGTAGGTTATTCTTGTTCATAATCAATCTTATTTAAGCAGCCATGATCTAGGAAATGTAATATCATTTTGTCTCATCTTAGCTTCTATGCAGATGGAGGTTTCTACTGGTTTTAATAATACTTAATTAGTCAATACATTTCCCTTATTAACGCTGCAGTGGTTTGTTCGATACTTCTTGATTTAGAAATCAAGAAAACATTATTCCTTTTAAAAACCAAGTACTCATTACTCACGAATGAGGTTTCACACTTTTAACAAAATTGATTAATTCAATTTAAGTCAAGTCTCTTATCTTTTAAGATCAAGTCTCTTAACTTCTTAAATCAATAAACCATTCTTTTTACCTTCCTTAAGTCGTTATACCTAACTTCCCATAAAGCTAGTATAACTTTAAAGTTTTAAAACCAAGGATTTCTCTTGCTTCATAATGGTTTCTTAATCCTCTTGAAATACTTCAAGATTCTTATTATTGAGGATTAAGTCGAAAGACATTGCCGACAACTACGTTCGGTTAACACACGTCGTCTACCGTACTATATATATATATTCTTTAAAATATCATGCTCGAGGATAGGAAGAATCACATACCTCGCGACGATTATCGACTATTAGCAAAACGCTCCACGGCTATAACCCGGCTAGCCTCGTCCACCTTTCAAGTAGTACATGCTACTTGCAGATCAATCAACCTATAAGGGTTATACAAGTCTATCAATTCCTAGACTACTCTTGTAGAATATTCTTCTGATGCGATTCCAGTTCAAGTTTATTCTGTAATATCCTTCTATTACAGTTCAATTCTCTTCTATGAATCTTATATTCATTTCTATACAACTACAATATGTAATTTCCAATTACAATAGAAGGATAGGATTATTTACCTCGGTAAGCCCAAAATTATCCAAGTTTAATGTCGATCCTGAGCAACGTTTAGCTCCTACTCCGGGTGCTCCAACCCGCTCCAAACAACCCTTAGAAGTTCTACGAAACTTCTTCCTAATACTTCAACCAACCGTGAAAATTTTCCCTAGGGTTTCGTTTAGTGACTGAAGGGAAGTATAATAGTATTTCTGGGCTTTTTCGTATAGGGGTAACCTTGGAATACTACAAGGTATTTGGGCCAAGGTATTTTGGAATTAAAACAATACTTGGAGAAGTATTTCTCTACCAAGGGAATGGTATTTTTACGAGAACAACTTTAGGTAGGGGGGGTTATTTACTCGGATAGAACAATCCAAAGGGATCGGGGTTACGGCCAAGGGCCTTTTCAAGGGGGAGGGGGGTGGCTTTGGACGAGAACCACACTCAAAGGAGGAGAGGGTTTTCAAGACTTAGAAAGATTTGAGGGATGAAGAAAACCTTCAAGCAAGGGGGGTATTTATAGGACCACCAATGGTCAAGATCAAGCCAAGTGGTAGGCAAGTGTAAGGTGTAGATTAAGCCATGTGTTGTGTGGGTCCCACTTACTCATCAACTACAAAAATATCCTACCTAATCCTTGACCAAGGAAAAGGCAAGAAAAACGCCAAGAATGGCCCTTGAAATCGTCCACTTGAGGGTGACAAGTGTCACCCTCTCGTTGGTCCAAAATATTTCCGCTCTCAGAAAAATCCGCAAAAATTATAAATGACATAGCCATATTTTTCCCTTCGCAAAGTCCGGAAAACGTTTCGTCGAAAAACGACTCTTTACGGGGGTTGTGCACAAAATTTCGTCCTTGCCTAACTTTAAGGCTCAAACTTTTCTACGTACGTCCTTACGTACATACTCTGGAAATACGGGGTATAACAAAGAGTTTTTGGTTTAGAACATAAAGTGTTATAACAGCTTTATGGGAAGTTAGTTATAACGACTTTATGAAAACAAAGGGATGGTTTTATCATTGGTTTTAAAATGGTAACTTGACTTTAAAGGAGAAGTGTTTTGGTCTAAAAAGAAGGCATGGTATTGTCTTAATTTGGTTTAAAAAGGAAAGTATGGAAGTTGTTTTGGTTTACTTAAAATGTTAGTCACTTTATTTTGATACTACGGGTATCGGGTGACTTTTGTAAAAGAAATGGATCTTCTAAAAGAATTTAACGTACGTAGTACTTTGGGGATTAAAACCTGGACTTGTCATAAAATGAAAGTACCTTGAGTTGTGTGTAACGTGCCTATGTTTGCGTGTGATAGCCTTGTTGTGCAAGTGTTGTATTCTTATGTTACCGCGTCTCTCGATGGAGGGTCGGTCGTGTTATTCTTGATCATTTTGGACATCTTTTGACACGATGGGCGACCCGTGGGTATGCTTCACTATGATAGTCCATGGGCATCTTGACTCGATGGATGGTCCACGGGTATGCGGCCATGATGAGGTTTGTTTCCTGTTGATAGTGTTATTCCATGGACTAGCTCTCCGTGAGGTTTCTTGATTCGGCTTGGTATCGGTGGTTGGCTTCGTACTTGCCGTCTCGTGGTGATTCGGCCTTGGTACTGTAGTTAGCCTTCACACTTGCCCGTTCGGTTTAGTGGCGAAGTCTCGTGATCGACGCGGTATCGGTAGTTAGCCCTCGTGCTTGCACAGTCGACTCGTGACATGGCCTTGGTATCGGTAGTTGGCTTCGTACTTGCCGTGTCGGCCGTGGCGAGTCTCGTGACCACGACGCGGTATCGGTAGTTAGCGCCGTACTTGCCCGTCGACTCGTGACACGCCTTGGTACACAGTAGTCGGCTTCGTACTTGCCCGTGTCGACCGTGTTTTGGTTGTATAGTATTGTTAGTACGGTTGTTATGACACAGATGGGACCTAGTGTTCATGTGTACTTCTTGGTGTGATTATATCATAGACTGCCGGCAGTGAGGAAGGTATTCCACGGGCATGATTGATGTTGTGGGCGTGAGACCCATTGTTATATTTGTGTAATGACTTTGAGGGCATGAGTCCCTGACTTGACATGACTGTTTATATATTGTGGACTGTAGTTTGGTTATCATACATGTCTCTTGCTTTATATAGACTATTATGATTTCATTTCTGATATTTCTGATTTCACATACTTGGTACTGTTGTCTTGACCTCGCCGGAGCTGCGTTCATGCGCGGTAAGGTACATCGGTTGTGGATCCGCGCTCTTAGGATCACAGTTCAGCGTTTTGGGAAGCTCCGTTTCTCCGGAGGCTTATCTTTGGCATAGTCCCCTGTCAGTGTAGATACTTGTACATTCAGGGGTATGGCGGGGCCCTGTCCCGTCATAGTTATGGTTACATTCTTAGAGGTTTGTAGTACTGTTGTGGGCAGGGTTTGTATAAGGATTTAACTGTTCAGGTTATATATATATACATGAAGGTGACCATTTTGGTTAGCCTGTTTCATACTTTATCTCTTGTTTCATGTTTAAGTTTTATTTCCGCTGATTTTCTCTGATGTTGTAAAACTAGGGTGCCCGGGGTAAGGCACCAGTCACGGGCCCAGGATCGGGTCGTGACAAATATATGGCATATATATATATTACGGTTATTCGGGCCTTGGAGAAAGATGGAAAAATGAGTAAAAGCGGGGGAAATGCTGCCCAAATTTCCGTAGAAAGGGAAATCTTACTTAGAAGAGTTCTACGACAAACTAGAAGTTAATCGGCGTATTTTGACTATTATAGGTTGACCTTCTACGCGCGACATATCCGACTTGGCAAGTGGATTTAGCCGAGGAGGTATGTGATTCTTTCTATCCTCTTAAGCATGATATTTGTAATATATATATAGTACGGTAGACGTACGTGTGTTGACTAAATTTGGTTTTACTTTGATGTCTTTTGACTTGAGTTTTAAAAGAATAAGAACCTTGAAATATTTCAAAAAGAGTTATTGGGAAGAAAAGTAATAATTGGTTTTTAAAAGGCTTAAGTGTTATACTAGCTTTATGGGGAGTTAGGTATAACGACTTAAGAAAGATAAAAGGGATGGTTTACTTATTGTTTATAAAAGCCTTGTATTAATTTCTAAAGGTGTAGTAGTTGGTTTGATAAGTAAACATGTTATGATGCTACGTGTGTTAGTGTCTTGTGATGTTGTATAAGGGGGTTACTCTTGTTGAGCTTACGTTGTTTAACGATAAGCCGTTGTGCTGGTAATATATCACTTTGTCACGACCCGATCCCGGGCCCGTGACTGGTGCCTTACCCCGGGCACCCTAGTGATACAACATCAGAGAAAATCAGCGGAAATAAAAACTTAAACATGAAACAAGAGATAAAGTATGAAACAGGCTAACCAAAACGGTCACCTTCCTGAATATATACATATATATATCAACCTGAACAGTTAAATCCTTTTACAAAACCCTGCCCACAACAGTACTACAGACCTCTAAGAATGTAACCATAACTATGCGACAGGGCCCGCCATACCGAATGTACAAGTAACTACACCGACAGGACTATACCAAAGATAAGCCTCGGAGAAGCGGAGCTTCCCAAAATGGTGTGATCCTAAGAGCGCGGATCCACAACCGATGTACCTCACTGCGGCATGAACGCGGCCGAAGGAGGTCGATGCAACAGTACCAAGTATGTGAAATCAGTAAAATCGTAAATGAAATCATAAAAGTCTATATAAAGCGGGAGACATGTATGATAACCAAACTACGATCCATAATATATAAGCGATCATGTCAAGTCGAGGACTCGCGCTCAAAGTCATTACTCAAGTATAACAATGGGTCTCACGTCCACAACATCAATCGTGCGTGGAATACCTTCCTCACCGTGATCTATGATATAATCACACTAAGAAGTACATGAACACTAGGTCCCACTGTCATAACAACCGTACTAACAATACTATACAACCAAACCACGGCGACCGGGCAAGTACGAAGCCAACTACGGATACCAAGCTGCGCCACGCGGTGGCGGGCAAATCGAAGGCCCAGTACGGTACGAGCCGTGTCACGAGACCGCCACTAAACCGAGCAGGGCAAGTGCGAAGGCTAACTACAGTGTACGAAGGCGAATCAGCCACGAGGCGGGGCAAATGCGAAACCAACCAGCGGATACCAAGGCCGAATCGGTAAAACCTCGCGGAGAGCTAGTCCGTGGAATAACACTATCAACGTGGAAGCGAACCTCATCATGGCCGCATACCCGTGGACCATCCATCGAGTCGATATGCCCGTGGACTATCATAGTGGAAGCATACCCGTGGGCCGCCCATCGTGTCAGTATGTCCAAAATGATCAAGAATAACACAACCGACCCTCCATCGAGAGATGCGGTAACATAAGAATACAACACTTGCACAATCAAGGCTATCGCACGCAAACATTGGCACGTTACACACAACTCAAGGTACTTTCATTTTATGACAAGTCCAGGTTTTAATCCCCAAAGTACTACGTATGTTAAATTCTTTTTAGAAGATCCATTTCTTTACAAAAGTCACGATACCGTAGTATCAAAATAAAGTGACTAACATTTTAATTAAACCAAAACAACTTCCAGACTTTCCTTTTTAAACCAAATTAAGACAATATCATGCCTTCTTTTTAGACCAAAGCCCTTTTCCTTTTAAAGTCAAGTTACCATTTTAAAACCAATGATAAAAACCATTCCTTCGTTTTCATAAAGTCGTTATAACTAACTTCCCATAAAGTTGTTATAACACTTTATGTTCTAAACCAAAAACTCTTTAATTCCACAAGTTTCTTTTCTTTTAAAACAACAACAAGTATTCTTTTAAAACCCAAATAACTTACTCTTTTCAAAACAAGTAACCTATACTTAAAATCAAGTTACTTCTTTTAGAAACAAGTCGTTATAAGTCAAGTCTCTTATCTTTCAAGATCAAGTCTCTTAACTTTCAAAATCAAGTCGTTTATAAGTCAAGTCTCTTATCTTTTAAGATCAAGTCTCTTAACTTCTACAATCAATAAACCATTCTTTTACCTACATAAAGTCGTTATAACTAACTTCCCATAAAGCTATTATAACACCCTATGTTTTAAACCAACCAAATCACTTAGCACGTATGCGTCACCGTACTACATAGTTCACAACAATCATGCTAGAAAAGATAGGAAGAGGTTCACATACCTCGCGGCGATTATCGACAAAGCAAAAGCTCAAAATCTTCGTAACCTGCTAGCCTTTTCCACCCTTGAGCGAGAATACGCTAGTCGTAGTCTTGAACCTAAAATGCCCATAAGCGTCTATCAACTTTTAGATCTCTTCGTAGAATATTCTAGCGCAAGGTTCCTTATTCTACGTAAAATTCGGCGACCTCCCCCATTATCACATAAATCTCTCCTATCCGGGCGCTACCGTGCCAACAACTCCAGGATTACACGTCTAACGGACGTGTACAATTCTACTCCACGATAATACAACGATCTCATCTGAATACACCATGTAAATACGGTTCAATTCTTTTCAATACTCATTCTATATATAGTATACTCGACTATATATTACTCTGACATGTAATTTCCAATTCTGATAGGGACACGATTATTACCTCGATAAGCCCAAAATTATCCAAGATTAAAGTCGATCACGAGCAGCGTTTAGCTCGATTCCTTATGCTCCAACCCGCTCCAAGCAACCCTAGAAGTTTCTAAACAACTTCTCTTAACACTTCAACCAAGCATGAAGATTTTCTAGGGTTTCATTTTGCGACTATTGGAATAAAGTAGCATTTAGACTCACAGTATTAAAACAACTTTGGAATACTACTAGGGATACTAGGCTAAGGTATTTGGGATTATACTACAATACATGAATTATTTCACTACACAAAGTGGGAGGTGGACGAAAATACTAAAGGGAGGGAGTATTGCCTTGGAAATTATATCAGTGTGGATGAAAATAAGTCTTGACTTAAGGGGTTTATATAGAGGATTCAAGGACTAAGATCAATGCAAGGTGTGTGGTGAGATCTTGGGACAAGTGTGTGTGGGTCCCACCGTCCAAATGGCTTCACAAAACTTGGGACAAGTGGCTTGCCACTTGTCCACACCATTTCGGCCAAAGCAGTGTCAAGCGGCCAACCATGGCCACATGGGGGTGACACGTGTCGCCCCCCTACTCGTCCAAAATATTTTGTCTTCCGAAAATATCCAAAATACCGAAAATCTCAAAAACAAAGTGGGCCCTTAAAGCGTAAATTTCTCAGTGGGCCCAGCGTGACCATTCAGAAAATAAAATCTCAAAATTCTAATATAATCCAAGAAGTCCAAATACCAAATCGGGAATCCAATTCCCGTTAACGAACCTTTTCTTCACAAACCGGAAACTTTTAGTCGAAAAATCACATCTTTCTTTCTTTCCAAAATTTCAGCCGTATTCTCAAATGCGTGCGTCCTCACATCCATACCCTGGAACTACGGTGTATACCACTATTACCCCCCCTGACTTGTTATGAATCGCGGGTTAGCTACCCCGTCGAGAATACCTCATGCGGTCTATGTGACTATCGCGGAGCTACGGGAGTTCGGGATGATCACTCCGGGTGTATTCGCCGATGCGAGGAATACCTCATGCGGTCGGTGACTATGCGGATGCGGAGTCGAGTTGATGTCGCGGGTTAGCTACCCCGTCACGAGAGTACCTCGTGGGTCAGAGGACTATCACGGACTCTGGTAGTCGATGTTAGGCTCGCGTAATGATACTATGGGCGATTAGCCTTGCCCGATCAATAGAAGCCTAGAAAAGACGATTATGTTACATGTATTTTGCTCTTGTTTATCTTGTGGCATTATGTGCGATTAAGTTGGGTTGTTTTGTACATATCTGTGAACTTGTTTTAAAATGTTATAATTTCATTCGATCTTTCTGATTTCACATACTTAGTACTGTTGTCTTGACCTACTTGAGTGCGTTCATGCGCGGTAAGAAGCGGTGGTAGATCCTCGTTCTTAGGATCTTTACTGCAGTGTCGGGAGCTCCATTTCTCGGAGGCTCGACTTTTAGTGCGACTCTCCACGGTATTGTAGATCTTTTATACATTCGAGGGTATGGCGGGGCCTGTCGCCATAGTTGTTTACTCCCAGAAGTGCGTAGTCTGTTGTAAAGGTCGGGATGTAACTGTTCACTTTGGGTATATATATATACATGCCGGAAGGCAACTTTTCTTGGATAAACTGTCTTTCATTTTATACTGTTTCATGTCATGATTTTATTTCCGCTGGTTACTCTGATGTATATCTACTTGGGTGCCCGGGGTAAGGCACCAGTCACGGGCCCGGGATCGGGTTGTGACAAAAAGTGGTATCAGAGCAGTTAATCCTCGGAAAATGTCTACAGACCGTATCTAGTAGAGTCTTGATTATCGGTGTGTTGTGCACCACATCAATAATCAGGAGGCTACAGGATATTTAGGATTGGTTTCCATTCTTCTCACTCTGAGATCGTGCCTTAGAGCTGTGTATTAAGTTGGACCCATACGGCGTATTTCTCTTTGTACAGGTATGCCTCGCATGAGCAACCGGCGAGAAGGGCAAGATGGTGAGGAGGCTGCTAGTAGGACACGAGAGGAGCCACGAGGCGAGGCCCGATCCTTACGGTGGTGCTGACGGCGGCGAGTTCCACGGCGCCACGGCCCAGCGAGTTTAGAGCGCGGCGAGGCTACAGAGACCACGATACTGCGCCTCAGGTCCGCGGCTGGAGCGGAGGAGATGGGTACAAGGAGATAGCGATTCTTGGCGGAGATCGTGGCGAACATGAGGATAAATTTGGATCTGGCGATTCGATTCGATTCGGTAGTACGTGGTTCACCCTGGTCGGATAGTTTGAGACTACGGGATTTCACGAGTTGCGACCGCGAGTTCTGGGTCGAGGCACGAGGATGATCGCGAGGAGTTCATCAAGCGATTCTGACGGATCGTGAGTGATCGAGCTTGGAGACCGAGTCAGTGATCTTGTTCGCATCAGTGCGTGATACCACGATCGTAGTTTGATTCGTAGAGCTATCGGGAGAGCATGCGCCTCATTGTATGGGACGAGTTCTCGGAGGCATTTCTCTCACTTCTTGCCTCGCGGATGAGGAGAGCGGTAATGATTTTTGATCTTTGAGACGAGAGAGGCGCCTGATTCGGGAGTACAACGTTGAGTTCGGTCGTTGGCTCGATATGTCCTGCGTTAGTAGCAGATATGGAGGGCCGAGTGCACCGCTACGTTACGGGACTAGATGACTACTGGCGAGTCTTGCTCGGTGTGGCTCTTGATAGGGCATGGACATTGCCGCGTGCGAGCTCGTGCACTTGGATGCGAGGCGTAGAGGCGGCGGTCGGCGGATATCAGCGGCGAGAAGAAGGCGGGGGCGGCGAGATCTTTTGGTAGCTCTGGGGTGGGCGGCCTCGGCGATCTAGATTTGCACCACGGCCGGCTCGAGCACTCTACACCGTCTTGAGGCGGCGAGTGAGGCGGTCGGGGCCCGAGGCGGCGAGGATACTAGCCGTCGAGACCACCTCCACTCGGTGTGGCCGTCACGGTAGATCTCATTCGGGAGACGCGGTGATACCTCGGGAGCTTGTTTTACTTGTGGCAGCAGGTCATATTTCGGCTGTCAGGCAGGCGATGCAGATGGTAGGGCTCGGCTACAGGTCTTTTAGCCGGGTCTTCATCTACTACGATTACTCGCCGGGCGAGTGCTCATGGGCCAGCGGTGGCGAGGTCGTGGCGGTGCGATTCGGTGGTCCTCAAAACCGCATTTATGCCTTGTCGGCCGCCCGGGACGGGAGGCATCACGGATGTAAATCGCAGTACTATCGATTTCTTGTTGTGGCGTGTATGCCTTGATAGATCGGGTTCTACTCTGTCTATATATCTCCACTTATTGCTAGTAGGATAGGGATAGAGCACGAGTCCATAGACCGCTTTCGAGTAGCTACGCGATGGGTGATTCGGTGGTAGCTCGGCGGGTATATAGGGCTTGCCGATGTCTTTATGCGATCGTCGGACCTGGCGAAACTTGATAGAGTTGGAAATGACCGATTTTGATGTGATCATGGGTATGGATTGGTTAGCTTCTTGCTACGCCAATGTAGGCTGCGAGGAAAGTAATGCAGTTCGATTTCTGAGAGGCCGGTTATTGAGTGGGAGAACAGCGTTGCCGTAGAAGTTTATTTCTTACCTCGAGGCTAGGAAGATGGTGCGAGAAGGGTATATCTACCATCTCGTTCGGGTATTTGATCGAGGCTGCGATACCAGATTTTGATCGATTCGATGGTGAGAGAGTTCCCGGATGTGTTTCAGACGACCTCAAGGTATCCTCACGAGAGGAGATAGAGTTTTGTATCGATGTCTTTGCGGACTGCGGCTATTTCCATTCCGCCATACGAGGATGGCACCGAGTTGAGAGAGTTGAAGGACGGTGAGAGATTTCTTTGGAGAAAGGGCTTCATCGAGGCCTAGTGTTTCTCCACAGGGCGCGGTGTTCGTGAAGAAGAAGAAGGGCGGGGCCAGCTGCGCATGTGTTGATTCTGGCGGTGAACAAGGTGACTATTAAACGAATACCCTTCCCAAGATTGATGATTTGTTCGACATTGCGAGTGCGAGATATTTCTCGAGATTGATGCGTGATCGGGCTATCATCAGTGCGAGTTAGAGGCGGATGTCCCAGGGTGCATTCGGACGATGCGAGCACTATGAGTTCGAGGTTATGTCTTTCGGTTTGACGATGCTCGGTTTTATGGATTTGATGAACCAGTGTTCAAGCCATTTTGAATCGTTTGTGATAGTATTCATTGATGACATCTTGGTTTATTCCGCTCGAGTAGGAGCATGCGGGCATTTGAGGCTATCTTTGAGAGTTCTCGGGACCAGTGATTATCGCCAAGTTTTCCAAATGTGAGTTTTGGTTGGCTTGGTGGAATTTCTTGGGCACGTTGTAGGGGTGATGGTATTCGGTGGATCGGCCAAGATCGAAGCGATCGAGGAGTTGACCTAGACCTCTACTCCGCCAGGTGCGCGGCTTTCGGGCCTTGCGAGTTACTATCGGAGGTTCGTGGAGAAGTTTGCGTCTATTTGGCACCTTTGACCAAGTTGACTCGAGAAGGAGCTAAGTTTGGTGGGTGATGCTTGTGGCGGGGTTTCGATTCTTTGAAGGAGAGTGACCGCCTGATTCTTACTCTTCGGAGGTCTAGGCGGCTATGTGGTGTATTGTGATCGTCGGGCATCGGGCTTGGATGTGTGTTGATCACGGCGGGGCAAGGTTATAGCGTCGCATCCGTGACTTAAGAAGCATGAGGAACTACCCCACCCATGATTTGGAGTTGGCAGCGGTGATTCACGCCTTGAAGATCTGGAGGCCCTATTGGGATGGGGTTCGTGTGGTGATTTATACTGACCACAAGAGCCTCAGGTCTATCTTCGGCCGAGGAGTGAACTTACGGCGAGGCGGTGGTTAGAGTTACTCAAGGATTATGATGTCGATATCCTGTACCACCCGGGGAAGGCCAATGTTGTGGAAGATACTCTTAGTCGTAGGTCGATGGGGAGTCTATCAGATGTGCAGCCAGAGAGGAGGGTCATGGTCCGCGAGTTACATCAGTTAGCGAGCCTTGGAGTCCGATTGATTGGTTCTGATTGCAGTGGGGTTCGAGTTCGAGAGGTTGCCGAGTCTTCCATCGTCGAGGAGGTGAAAAGGCAATAGTTTGAGGATCCGGTTTTGGCGCGGTATCGTGATACGGCTCTTCGTGAGGGGAAGGGTCCTTTTGAGGTAGCACCTGATGGGGTGCTAAGGTTTGAGCGAGTTGTGTGTTCTAGATATTGCGAGGACTTGGCGGAGTTACAGGGAAGCACACAACGCACGTTACTCTATCCATCCGGGGTTGACCAAGATGTACCACGACCTCAGATCTGTGTATTGGTGGGATGGCTTGAAGAGGGACGTTGCAGAGTTTGTGGCTCAGTGCCCGTGTTGTCAGCAGGTGAAGGTAGAGCATCAGAGGCCTGGTGGATTATTGCGAGCGATAGAGATCCCGACACGGAAGTGGGAGGTGATCAGCATGGACTTTATCAGGATTACCTGCTTTCGGAGGAAGCATGATTCTATGCGGGTTATCGTCGGCGGTGACGAAATCAGCCCACTTTCTTCCGTCGGGGCGACTTTTCGGTGAGATTATGCGGACTTTACATCAGAGGTCGTGAGGCTGCATGGGTCCTATTTCTATCATATCAGACAGGAGCCGGTTCTGGCTAACGGAGGTCTTTCGGAAAAGGGTTTAGGGGCGGTGAGCACAGTATTGCATTCCATCCTCGAGACAGAGACGGGCAGTAGCGCCTTATCCGGACTCTTGAGGATATGTTGCGAGCTTTGTGTTATTGACCGAGGGTAGCTGGGAGGATCATTTGACTCTAGTTGAGTTTACGTATAATAATGCTACCACTCAGGTATTCAGATGGCGCCTTATGAGGCCTTGTATGGGAGGAAGTGCGGATCGCCGATAGGCTGGTTTGATAATGGCGAGTGCGATTAGTGGGACGGACACGGTTGTGACGATGGATAAGGTGAATCTTATCCGAGGCGGCTATTAGCGGCTGAGTCGGCGAAGTCGTATCAGATCATCATCGTCGGCATGCAGGTTTGAGGTTGATGATTGGGTTTTCTGAAAGTGTCACCCATGAAGGGTGTGATGAGATTTGGGAGGAAAGGAAGCTCGGCCCAGTGCATTGGGCCTTATCAGTTGTCGCGAGGCGAGCAAGGTTACTATGAGTTGGATCTGCCGTCCGTCTGGAAGGCGGTGCATCGATTTTCATGTTTCTATCTTTGAGGAGATGTATCGGGGATCCATCTAGGGTACACCCGATTGGCGATGTCGGTGGCCAGGGGTTATCGTATGAGAGAGTCTCATGCGATACTCGATCGTCGAGTTAGGCGGCTGCGGACGAAGGATGTGGCTTCGTCAGTCTTATGGCGGGCGAGAATAGGGAGGAGATGGCGTGGGAAGCGAGAGGAGGACATGGCGGTATCCTCACTTATTCCCTACCCCTCCAGGTAACTCACTTTCCTACTTGTAAATTTTCATTGACATATATGTTTAAGTGTTGTATTGTGGCCATGTGTGGCATTTGCAAACTATTTACGTTATGAGGAACTTTATCGTTATCTGTCTTAAGAAGGAACATTCGGGACGAATGTTTCTAAGAGAGGAGAATGTTATACCGTACTTCCAGTATGTATGCGAGGGCGTGCGTGCGATTATTCAAGCCTAATTAGGTTAAGAATGAAATTGTAAACTTTCGGCGGAAAAGATTACGAACCTTGTGAAGGAAATTCTACGTTTTAATATTTTAACCAATTGCGGATTTTTAGAGGCGAAATATTTTGGACCATTAGGAGGCGACATGTGTCACCACAGGTGGGCTAGGTTGGCGAAATTCATGTGACAAGTGTCCAAGACAAGTGGCCAAGTCTTGCAAGATATTTTGTGTGGACAAGTGGCTTGTGGGACCCCACACACTTGTCCCAATCTCAACCACACTGATTGCCTTCATCCTAGCCCTTGGTTGTCCTATATGCACCCTTTGTTGATGAAATCTTCCACACTTAGATAATTCAAGACTTGAGAAATATTTTCATCTCCTCCCTCTCTCACTTGCTCTCGTCGACCACACCCAACCAAACCTTGTCCAATAATTCCTAAACTCTTAAGTGTTCTTCCTAGTGTATTAGGAAGACTATTAACCAAAAGTTGGAAAAGATTTCACCCACAGCCTCTAAAAGGTCACCTTGGCGAGCTCCATGAACAAAAACCTAAGTGTTCTTCACTTGTTTGAGTTTGTTCTTGAAGAGATGATGGTTAGGAGCTTCTTAGGGTGAGTTGTGGTGGTTTGTAACCTAAAGATTTGGAGCTAAGACTTGCTTGGAGCGACATTAAGTTCTTGGATAATTTTGGGCTATTTGAGGTAGTGAATCTTAAACCTCTTTGTGAATTGGTCATTATACATATATTATAAGTATATTATGAATATATAATATATGGAGTAAGGTTTGGAAGAGTTGGATCTTGTTAACTTGTTAAAATAAAGGATTGACCGTTAGCCATTAAAATGGTAAAAACGTATCCAACGTATCAAACGTATCTTACTTGTGAAGAAGTAATTAACAAAGTAACTATAACTTATATTAAGAATGGATTATAAGTTGGATGACTAATGAAGTAATTGGATAAGTAAAATGGACAAAGTTGGCCAAGGACCCCAACTTAAGGACTGTATTTACTTTGGACTGTATTTACATTTCTGTTAAGGGGAAGATTTTTAAATCGCGTTCCGTTTGGGCGTGTGATCCCCTTTTTAATTATTGTATTGTATTGTTAAGGGGAAGATTTTTAAATCGCGTTAGTTTAGGCGTGTGATCCCTTCTTTATGTTGTGTAATTATTACGCCTTATATATATGGCATATATATATATTACAGTTATTGTCGGGCCTTGGAGAAAGATGGAAAAATGAGTAAGCGGAAATGCTTCCCAATTTCCGTGAAAAGAAATCTTACTTAGAAGAGTTCTACGACAAACTAGAAGTTAATCGGCGTATTTTGACTATTATAGGTTGACCCTCTACGCGCGACATATCCGACTTGGCAAGTGGATTTAGCCGAGGAGGTATGTGATTCTTCCTATCCTCTTAAGCATGATATTTGTAATATATATATAGTACGGTAGACGTACGTGTGTTGACTAAATTTGGTTTTACTTTGATGTCTTTTGACTTGAGTTTTAAAAGAATAAGAACCTTGAAATATTTCAAAAAGAGTTATTGGGAAGAAAAGTAATAATTGGTTTTTAAAAGGCTTAAGTGTTATACTAGCTTTATGGGGAGTTAGGTATAACGACTTAAGAAAGATAAAAGGGACGGTTTACTTATTGTTTATAAAAGCCTTGTATTAATTTCTAAAGGTGTAGTAGTTGGTTTGATAAGTAAACATGTTATGATGCTACGTGTGTTAGTGTCTTGTGATGTTGTATAAGGGGGTTACTCTTGTTGAGCTTACGTTTTTTTAACGATAAGCCGTTGTGCTGGTATTATATCACTTACCCCCCCCCCTGACTTGTTATGAGCCGCGGGTTAGCTACCCCCGATGTGAGGAATACCTCATGCGGGTCTATGTGACCTATGCGGAGCTACGGGAGTTCCAGGATGATCACTCCGGGTGTGTTCGCCGTCACGAGTACCTCATGCGGTCGGTGACTATGCGGTGCGGGAGTCGAGTTGATCTGCGAGTTATGTCACGACCGATCTCGGGCGCGATTGGTGCCTTACCGGGCACCTAGTGATAACAACATCGAGAAAATCAGCGGAAATAAAGTTTAAGCGAAAGCAGAGACAACATAATAAACGAGGCTAACTAAAGCGGTTACGCCTTGTATATACATAAAACACGAACGACGATTACATCCCATTTTCAACTCGCCCGCGGCGTACTCTGGACCTCTAAGAATGTAACAACAACTATGGCGGGGCGGGGCCCGCCATACCACGAATGTAAGTACCTGATGACAAGGAACTATACGAAAGATAAGCCTCGGAAAGCGGGCTTCCCAAAAATGTGATCCTATGGCGAGCATCGACGGCCGATGTACCTCTACATGCGGCATGAACGCGGCCGAAGGAGGTCGATCTGAGTACCAAGTATGTGGCGAAAAATCGTAAATGAAATCATGGCAGTCTATATAAAACAAGAGACATGTATGATAACCAAACTACAGTTTACAACATAAAAGTAGTCATGTCAAGTCAGGGACTTACGCCCTCAAAGTCATCCCTCATGCCCGTGGAACTCCTTCCTCACTGCCGGCAGTCTAGGTATAAATCGTATGATACGTATAACAGGTCTCGGCTCATCCAGGACACGAGGTGGAATCGTGTGGTATCGTGTCGGCCCGTCCGTGGGACTCGGTGAGAATCGTATGGAATCGTGTCGGCCCGTCCATGGGACTCGGTAAAGAATCGTATGGAATACATGTCGGCCCGTCCCATGGGACTCGGTAAGATCGTATGGAATACATGTCGGCCGTCCCGTGGGACTCGGTAAAGAATCGTATGGAATCGTGTCGGCCCGTCCATGGGACTCGATGAAATCGTCCATAACATTTAAACCCTCTTTTAAGATAGATTAAGGCAATACCATGTCTTCATTTTAAACCAACACATTTTCCCCTTTTAAAGTCAAGTAACAACATTCTTTTCCAAAAGTTCAAGTTGCCTAATTTCAAATACTCAAGTCTCTTATTTTCGAAAGATTTCATAGTTCATAGTCTTAATCAAATAACGTAATCTCTTTTTAAAACCATTGAGTAACATATGCCTTATGTGTGAGTAGTTATTCTTGTTTATAACAATCTTATTAAAGAAGCCATGATCTAGAAAATGTAATACAATTTTGTCTTATCTTAGATTCTATGCAGATGGAGGTTTCTACTGGTTAATATAGTTAATTAGTCAATACATTTTCCTTTATTAGCAGCTGCGATGGTTTGTTCGATACTTATTCTCATTTCCGAAATCAGTAAAACATTATTCTTTAAAAGCCAAGTACTCATTACTCAGTACTCATTAGTAAGATTGCTTCACGTGTAGGGAAACCTTTTTACACGGACCAATATACTAAGGAAAGGTCCAAAATGAACTATCAAGAGTTACAGTGGAAGTGGATGTCGTGAGCGATAATGGAATTTGTCGTCAAACTCCCCGATGACAGAAGGTATACTCAAAGGGTAAACTATGAGAATTACCCGGACTTTTGCTATCATTGTGCGTCTTTTGGACACAACCACTTGAAGTGTAAGAAGCTGAGGGATGATGTCAACACTGAAGAAGCTCCAAAAAAACGCAATACTGAGATACCCTCTAACAATAAGGAACATTCTACTTGTTTGGAGGCCAACAGAGGTACGGGTGGAACCAACCCTCCCCCCCTCATCCACCAACTTCTCAACATCCCGCAGATGCTGATAACTTGATGGACATTGAAGAAAGTGAGCACCTGACACCTCACGGTCGGAAGTTTGGGAGAAGAAACGCATGCCGCGGGTCCTGCGGTTTTGGGTCATTCTGGCCCATCAAATTTGCGGGAATATCAAGCAAGGTCCCCATGGCCTAATTCTCACCATGGCGGTGAGCAACATGATAGGATGAGTTATGAGTGAAAGCAGACTGATTCTGAGCTGCCTATGAACCCGCCACCTCCATTGGATGGAGAAACATACAAGGGTGCTATGGAAAAGGCTCGACTTGTATCAAGTAACGTTAACTTTGAACGTGGGGAACATAGCTTGGCCGAACCACATGTTATGGCTTCCAGCAACAAAGAAGATGTATGGAAGGAAGTATTGTCAAAGAAGAATTTGCGAAAAGCGATGGAAAGCGAAAGCGACAAAAGCGGAGAGTCTTAACAAAACCTCCTTTGTTTCCTAATGAAAATACTTTGTTGGAATTTGAAGGCACAAGCTTTCCGTGAGAAGAGGTCATTGCAAGAATCAAAACAACATCTTACGAGTTCTCTATGATTTTATCCCCTCTTGTAATGACACCTTTGGTGACCACCCCTCCTCCCCATTTCTTATTTACATTCGTTGAGGCTTGAGATCCGCCGATGGTGATTGTAGCCATTTTTCTTGTCGTTATTAGTAATAATATTTGCATGTACATAAAACAAAACGAATGAGGTTTCACAACTTTTTAATAAAATTCATAGTCCTTAACATTTCAGAAAACATCATTTATAAGTTAAGTCTCTTATCTTTTAAGATCAAGTCTCTTAACTTCTAAAATCAATAAACCGTTCTTTTACCTACGTAAAGTCGTTATAACTAACTTCCCATAAAGCTATTATAACACCTTATGTTTTAAACCAACCAAAACTTCGTTTAGCACACGTACATCTACCGTACTACATAGTTCACAACAATCATGCTAGAAAAGATAGGAAGAGGTTCACATACCTCGCGACGATTATCGACAAATAGCAAAGCGCTCAAGTACTTGACGTCGGCTACTCCTTAAGCCAAGTAGATCCATACGTAGTACTTCACTCCTAAAATGGTCATAGTACTTCTATCAAACCTTACTTACCATTGAAGACTTATACGATAAAAGCCCTCTAATTACGGAAAATTCGTGACTTCCCGTTATTACTCACTTTTCCATCTTTCTCCAAGGTCAGAATAACAGTAATTTATATGCCATATGTAGGCGTAATAATTAAACAACATAAATAAGGGATCACGCGCCCAGCGGAGCGATTTAACAATCTTCCCTTAACGATACAATACAATAATTAAAAAGGGGATCGCGCTGAAGCGGGCGCGATTGAACAATCTTCCTTATGAAATGTAAATCTGATCCAAAGTAAATACGGTCCAAAGTAAATACAGTCCAAAGTAAATACAGTCCAAAGTAAATACAATCCTTAAGTTGGGGTCCTTTGTTATACCCTGTATTTCCAGAGTATGTACGGGAGGGCGTACGTATAAAAGTTTAAGCCTTAAGTTAGGCAAGGACCGAAAATTTTGTGCACAACTACCAAAAAGAATCGTTTTCCGACGAAACATCTTCCAAAGCTTGCGTAGGGAAAATTACGGCTATGTCATTTATTATTTTTGCGGATTTTTCCGAGAGATGAAATATTTTAGACCAACGAGAGGGCGACACTTGTCACACTCAAATTGGCGGATTCTTGGGCGTCAATTGGACGAATTGAAGCTTGGAGTTGGTAGGATATTTTTTGTGATATTTTGTGTGGTAGATGGATAAGGTGGGACCCACACACACTTGTCCAAATCCACACCCTACACTTGCCTACCACTTGTCTTGATCTTGGTCATTGGTTGGCCTATAAATACCCCCCTTAGTTGATGAACTTCTTCATCCACACTTAGACATTTCTAAGTCTTAAAATCCCTTCCCCCCCCCCCCTCTCTTGAGAGCTTTAGCCGAGAGCACCTCTCCCCCCCTTCCTAGTTATGCTAGCCGAAACCCCTCCCCATTTGTGAGCCTTGGCTGAAACTACCCCCCTACTACCTTGAGTTGTCTCGTAAAATACACCCCCCTTGGTAGAAAAGTATTCTCCAAGTATTGTTACTATTCCAAAATACCTTGGCCCAAATACCTTGTAGTATTCCAAGGTTACACCTATACTAAAAGCCTAGAAATACTATTATACTTCCCTTGATCCTGAAGCGAAACCCTAAGGAAAATCTTCATAGTCGGTTGAAGTATTAAGAAGAAGTTGCGTAGAACTTCTAAGGGTTGTTTGGAGCGGGTTGGAGCACCCGGAGTAGGAGCTAAACGTTTCTCAGGATCGACGTTAAACTTGGTTAATTTTGGGCTTATCGAGGTAAATACTTTTGTCCTTATATTGTAATTGGGAATTACATACTGTCGTAGTATTGAAATGAATTTAAGATTCATAGAAGAGAATTGAACTGTAATAGAAGGATATTACAGAAGTGAGTTAAGCGAAATCGCATCGGAAGAATATTAAAGAAGAGATTAAAGCGTACTTACATAGAATTTGTATTCTGATGAACTTGTGTAGCTTAACGGGTAGGGAAGTCTTTGCGATTTTAAAGTAGAATAGAGAAGCCTCGCTTAGAATGTTCTCTGATGTAGTCTAGACATTGATAGACTTATTTAACGTTATAGGTTGAAATCTGCGAGTGGCGTGATCTCTTGAAAGGTGGACAAGGCTAGTGGAGGCGGTGGGCGTTTTGCTAATAGTCGATAATCGTCGCGAGGTATGTGATTCTTCCTATCCTCTTGAGCATGATATTTTAAAGAATATATATATGAATGCGGTAGAGCGTGCGTGTGTTAGCGAGCGTAGTTTCTGGCAATGTCTTTTGACTTAAGCTGAATAATAAGAATCTTGAAGTATTTCAAGAGAATTAGAAACATTTTGAAAGAAGAGTAATACTTGGTTTTAAAAGCTTAAGAGTTATACTAGCTTTATGGGAAGTTAGGTATAACGACTTAAGAAGATAAAAGAATGATTTATTGATTTTAGAAGTTAGAGACTTGATCTTAAAGATAAGAGACTTGACTTAATTAAATGAATATGAGTTTTGCTAAAAAGTGTGAAACCTCGTTCGTGAGTAATGAGTACTTGGTTTTAAAAGGAATAATGTTTCTTGATTTGAAATCGAGAATAAGTATCGAACAAACCACGGCGCTAATAAAGGAAATGTATTGACTAATTAAGTATTATTAAAACCATTAGAAACCCATATCATAGAAGCTAAGATGAGACAAATGATATTACATTTCCTAGATCATGTTGCTTTAATAAGATTGTTATAAACAAGAATAACCTACTCACATATAAGGCATATGTTTCTCAAATTGTTTTAAAGGAGAATTATATCATTAAGTGATTAAAACTATGAACTATGACACCTTTCGAAAATGAGAAACTTGAGCATTTGAAATTAGGCAAACTTGAACGTTTGGAAAATAATGTCGTTACTTGATTTTACAAAGGAAAGTGTTTTGGTTTACTTAAAAAGATAGTCACTCTATTTTTATACTACGGGTATTGTGTGACTTTTGTGAAAGAAACGGATCTTCTAAAGAGTTAATGTATGAAGTATTTTGGGGATAAAAACCCGAACTTGTTAACATAAAGTAGAAAGTACCTTGTGTGAATAACTTGATTGTGTTGGTTTGTGATAGTCTTGTAATACTTTCTTGTTGATTTGATAAGTAAACATGTTAGGATGCTACGGGTGTTAGTATCTTGTGATGTTTGTGTAAAGGGGTTTCCCTTGTTGTGCTTATGTTGTTTAACGATAAGCTGTTATGTTAGTATTATATCACTCACCTCTTGACATGATACCGGGGGTTAAGCTGCCCTCCGTCACGGGGTAGACTCGGGCGGTCTAGGACCGTGATTAGAGAATACCTCATGCGGGTCGGGGATCTATGCGGGCTACGAGAGTTCGAGTTAGTGTGCGGGGTTATACCTCATGCGGTCTATGTGGCCATGCGGTGGAGTCGGGGCGATCGGGAGTAGCTACCCTCGATCGAGGAATACCTCATGCGGGCCTATGTAGTGGCTATGCGGGGCTGCGGAAGTTCGAGGACTAGGCGCGCGCATTAGATCTGCGAGCGAGTGGCGGCCGATCATGGCGGTCTAGACAGATTTCATAATCTGATTTATGACCTTGTTAGTCGTGGGTTTTGGTAGTCGGCTATGCCTTCGTACTTACCGTCACGGTTTTATTATGACAGTGGGACACGGTGTTCATGTGTATTCTTTAGTGTGTTGATATCATGGGTGAAGCGGTGAGGAAGGTATTCCACGGGCATGATTGATGTTGTGGGCATGAGACCCGTAGTTATATTTGAGTGATGACTTTGAGGCGTTAGTCACGACTTGACATATTGCTTATTTATTGTGAAGCGTAGTTTGGTTATCATACATGTCTCTGCTTTATATATAGACTACTATGATTTCATTTCTGATTTTTTGTTTCACATACTTGGTACTGTTATCTTGACCTCGCCCGGGGCTGCGTTCATCTGCGGTAAGTACACAGTGTTGATCCTCGCTCATAGGGTCACGATTCGGCGTTTGGGAAGCTCCGTTTCTCGGAGGCTTATTAGTGGTATAGTCCTGTCGTTGTAGGTACTTACATTCGAGGTATGGCGACCCTGTCCGCCGTTGTTGTCATATCATTCTTAGAAGTGCATGCAATCTTGTTGTGGCGGGGTTTGTAAAAGGATGTAGCTGTTCAAGTTTATATATATATCCGAAAAACTTTCTCTGATAAAGCTGTTTTATTTCATGTCTTGTTTTATATTATTGATTACTACGATGTATGTCTACTTGGGTGCGCGGTAAGGCACGATCCGCGGGCGAGGTTGGTCGTGACATCCTTGGCCAACTTTTTCCATTTTACTTATCCAATTACTTCATTAGTCAACCAACTTATATTTCATTCTTAATATAAGTTATAGTTACTTGTTAAATACTTCTTCACAAGTAAGATACGTTTGATACGTTTTTACCATTTTAATGGCTAAAAGCCAATCCTTTCTTTTAACAAGTTAACAAGATCCATGTTATACCCCGTATTTCCAGAGTATGTACGTGAGGGCGTACGTATGCAAGTTTGAGCCTTAAGTTAGGCTAGGAACGAAAATTTGTGCCTGACCGATTAGAATGCGTTTCAAAAGCGTTTTCCAAACTTTGCGAAGAGTAAATTACGGTTGCAACATTTTTTATTTTTGCGGATTTTTCCGAGAGATGAAATATTTTGGACCAACGGGAGGGTGACATGTGTCACCCTCAAAGTGGACGGCAAAGGGTCATTCTTGGCACGTTTTTGTTGCCTTGGAGTAGGTAGGATATTTTGTAGATATTTTGTGTAGTTGATGAGCAAGTGGGACCCACAAACACTTGTCCAAATCTTGACCTTACACTTGCCTACCACTTGGCTTGATCTTGGCCTTTGATTTCCCTATAAATACCCCTAACGAAGGTTTCTTCGTCCCTCAAATGACTTCTAAGTCTTGAAAATCCTCTCCCCTTTAGTTGAGGCTCTCGTCCAGAGTCCTCCCCATGAGAAGGCCTTTGGCGAAACCTATGCCCCCTTCCTAGTGGTTCTAGAAAGTACCCACTCTTGAGTGTTGTCTCGTAAATACACCCTTGCCAGTAGAAAATACTCTCAGTATAATTCTTATTCAAAATACCTTAGCCCAAATACCTTGTAGTATTCGAAGGTTATCCCTATACTAAAAGCCCAGAAATACTATTATACTTTTCTTCAGTCACCAAAAACGAAACCCTAAGGAAAATCTTCATAGTCGGTTGTAGTATTAAGAAGAAGTTGCGTAGAACTTCTAAGGGTTGTTTGGAGTGGGTTGGAGCACCGGAGTAGGAGCTAAGCGTTGCTCGGGATCGACATTAAATCTTGGATAATTTTGGGCTTATCGAGGTAAATACTCTTGTCCTTATATTGTAATTGGAAATTACATCGTAGTAGTATAGAAATGAATATAAGATTCACGAAGAGAATTGAAGCGTAATAGAAGTATATTCTGAAGAAGATTAAGCGTACTTACATGGGGTGTATTTGCGATGAACTTGTGTAGTTTAGCGGGTAGGGAAGTGTTGCCCAATTTTAGTAGAATATTCTCTGAGTAGTCTAGGCGTTGATAGGCGTATATGGCCTTTATAGGTTGAATGTTCTGCGAGTAGCATGTTCTACTTGGAAGGTGGACAAGGCTAGTAGGGTTATAAGCCGTGGGCGTTTTGCTTATAGTCGATAATCGTCGCGAGGTATGTGATTCTTCCTATCCTCTTGAGCATGATATTTTAAAAGAATATATATAATGCGGTGAGCGTCACGTGTTAAGCGAGCGTAGTTTTACGGCAATGTCTTTTGACTTAAGCACGAATAATAAGAATCTTGAAGTATTTCAAGAGAATTAAGAAACTTTTTTGAAAGAAGGATAATACTTGGTTTTGAAAGCTTAAGAAGTTATACTAGCTTTATGGGAAGTTAGGTATAACGACTTAAGAAGATAAAATGAGCAGTTTACTTAATTATTTAGGAAAGCCTTATATTGATTTGAGTGAGAATAAGTATCGAACAAACCACAGCGCTAATAAAGGGAAATGTATTGACTAATAAAGTATTATTAAAACCGGTGAAACCTCAATCTGCATAGAAGCTAAGATGAGACAAAATGATATTACATTTCCTAGATCATGCATTTCTAATAATATTGTTATGAACAAGAATAACCTACTCACACATAAGGCATATGTTTTCTCAAAATTGTTTTAAAGGAGAATTATATTAGTAAGTGATTAAAACTATGAACTACGAAACCTTTCGAAAATAAAAGACTCGAGTAATTGAACTTAGGCAAACTTGGGCGTTTGGAAAGAATGTTGTTACTTGATATTAAAAAGGAAAGCTGTTTGGTTTACTTAAAAAGATAGTCACTCTATTTTTGATACTACGGGTATCGTGTGACTTTTGTGAAATAAACATATCTTTTTAAAGAATTAATGTATGAAGTACTTTGGGGTTAAAACCCGAACTTGTTGTCATAAAATAGAAAGTACCTTGGGTGAATAACTTGACTATGTTGCTTTGTGATAGCCTTGTAATACTTTCTTGATTGGTTTGATAAGTAATCATGTTATGATCTTCGTGTGTTAGTGTCTTATAATGTTTGTGTAAAGGGTTTTCCCTAGCGTGCTTATGTTGATTAACGATAAGCGTTGTCTTTGTTATATTATCACATACCCCTTTGACTTGATATCTGAGGGCTTGCCACCCGATGCGGTCTATCACGGCTATGCGGTGCACGTGTGACTATGCGGGCGGCGGTATGCTCGAGATTGATCATTAGGGTGTTTTATCCGATGTGGGGATGCCTATGCGATGCAGTGTGACTATGTGGTCTATGAGACTATGCGAGCTGCGGGAGTCGAAGAGAATGCAGGGGTTAGCTGCCCCGTCGAGAATACCTGCATGCGGGCTATGTGTGGCTATGCGGGCGGCGGTATGCTCGGGGACTAGGCAGCGCGCATTGATCTTGGCGAGTGGCGGCCGATCATGTAGTGCGGTGCAGAAAGACCAGTGATATAGTTTTATAGCATTGTTGGTGCGTGGGTTTTAGTAGTTGGCTATGCGCCGTACTTACCGTGCGGTTTTATTATGACACGGTGGGACACGGTGTTCGTGTGTATTCCTTGGTGCTTTTATATCATAGGCTTGGCGGTGAGGAAGGTATTCCATGGGCATGATTGATATTGTGGCGTGAGACCCGTAGTTATATTTGAGTGATGACTTTGAGGCGTGAGTCACGACTTGACATATTTGCTTATTTATTGTGAGCTGTAGTTTGGTTATCATATATGTCTCTACTTTATATAGACTACTATGATTTCATTTCTGATATTTTGATTTCACATACTTGGTACTGTTATGCGACCTCCTTGAGCTGCGTTCATCTGCGGTAGAAAGTCGCGATCGTCGATCCTCGCTCTTAGGATCCTGATTCGGCGTTCAGGAAGCTCGCTTTCTTGGAGGCTTATCTTTGGTATAGTCACTGTTGTTGTAGGTGCTTACATTCGAGGTATGGCGGGGCCACTGTCCGTCGTTGTTGTCATATCATTCGTAAGTGCATATTCTGTTGTGGCGAGTTGTAAAGGATGTAATTGTTCTAGTTGTTATATATATATGTCGTAAAGGCGACTTTTATGAAAAAGCTATTTACACTTCACTTTATTCATGTCTTGTTTTATATTCGATTACTGCGATGTATGGCTACTTGGGTGCGGGGTAAGGCACGATCCACGGGCGGGTTGGTCGTGACAAAAGTGGTATCGAGCGATTAATCTTGGAAAGTGTCTGGCCGTATCTAGTAGATTCTTGATTATCGGTGTGTTGTGCGCCCCATGTCGGAGGCTATAGGATATTTAGGATTGGTTTTCATTCTTCTCACTCCGAGATCGTGCCTTAGAGCTGTGTTATAAGTTGGACCCCTCTAACGTATCTCTTTTCCTTACCATTATGCCTCGCGTAAAGCGGCAGACTAGAAAGGCAAAGCGGAGGAGGCTGCGAGTAAATCTGAGAGGGTTCACGAGAGCCAGGCCCAATCATCGCCTAGGGTGGTGCCATTCGAGGGATTCTGCGACATCGCGATCCAGAGTTTGCACGAGGCGGCGATTCCTCTGCGGCCATGACATTACGCCAGTTCGCGACGATGGCGAAGTATGGGTTGCAAAGGCGCCCGTTACTAGTAGGGATTTAGCAACCGAGAGCATATTATGTATCGATTTATCACGGGTCTTGATGACTATACGAGAGAGGTTGTGTAAGTAGATCTTGATCGGCATGAGCATGGCTGCGTGCATGCTTATCGCGGCGCGCGAGAGCGTAGAGCTCGGCGGATTAACGAATCGGCGAAGAGGGCGGTCGGCGAGTCGCTGGTAACTTTAGAGGCAAATCGCCTCGGCCGAGCGGATATGCGCCTCCGCCCGGATCGAGAATGGTCCTCGCGGGGTTCGGGGCGTTCGGGGTATCAGGAGTTGGTCAAACCTCGGGGTTTACGGTGTCTGCAGATACCGTAGTCCCGGCCGGATTGATTTTCCCGGTGTTCACGATGTGGCGTCGTCGGGAATGTCATCTTTTGTTGATGCTTGTTTTACTGCGGCCGTCGAGCCGTATGTCGAAAGGATGTCTAGTAGGATTGATGCAAGTAGGAGGACTCGACCTACGGTCGATTGCGATTGATGGTTCGGTGAGGAAGGGTGTTAGCGGAGGCCACCCCGCTCGGTGTGGCCGTTGTGGTAAGTGTGTCATTGTGGGAGTGTCGTACTTCTTGACGACTTGTTATGCTTGCGCCCGAGCGAGGATTGATTGGAGCAGCGGAGGTAGGAAGCAGTAGATACAGGTGTATCCTTAACCCTCTAGAGATTGTTTGTGTGATAAATCCCTGTGTGGTATGAAATGAAAGAGGGTAGTTGAGCTAAGAAGACCACTAGGTTTTCGTGACTTGATTAGTGAGATTGTTAGGATCGGGAACAAGAGTTTCTTGCGATAGCGGGTCGGATTCTTGGACGATTGCGGGTCGACCAGCGGCTTTGTTTTGTGGTGGGGTCGATTCGGTGGTCCCACGGTGGTGAATCACGGGTGTTAGGCCCAAGTTTAGTTAACGACATCTGAGTTCGTGGATCGTTCGACGATGAGTCGGGCGAAGTCGATCCTCTTGTCTTTCGATCAGGCCGTTTACTCGTGAGAGGTTATCACGAGAGGTTTTATCGGGGAAGGTTGTAAGGCTGCACGAGGTGCCTATTTTCACCTTATGACGCGGTGAAGCCCGAGTTAAGGCTATTTCTTTTTGGAAGTTTTACGAGCGGGGTTAGGAACTTCGGTGAGTCTCGATGCTCGCGTTCGCCTCGGGCGGTGTTTGGATTTGAGGGTATTGTGAGGATTGTTGTCTCTGTTGAGAAGTGTTTTATAGCTACCATTTGGTATTCGGATACCGCCTTATGGCCTTGTAGGGGCGGAAGTGTAGGTTCTTGGTCGATTGGTTCGATGTTGGCAAGGTTCGGATAGTTGGTTCATAATTATTTGGCGGGATGCGGATAGGGTGAAGCTTATCCGGGAGAAGTTATTGTGACTCGAGTTACTTGAAATGTGGTAGAGTTATGAGAAAGAGTTCAAGTGTCTGCGAGAAAGATCGGCGAGTAGCGGAAGAAGCGAGCATGTGTTACGGCATAGATGTGATCATTTCTTTTGTAAAGTGAAGGTCTGAAGGAGTGTATTTTAGACCTCGAGTGGGAGCTTTTGTAGTAATGGAGGTGATTCCTCGTGGACTTGGGTTAAAGTATTGGAGCGTGTGTTATTTTGTGGCCATATGTGGCATTGGAAACTTGTTTAAGTTAAGAGGAACTTCATCGTTATCCGTCTTGAGAAGGAACATTCGGGACGAATGTTTCTAAGGAGGGGAGAATGTTATACCCCGTATTTCCAGAGTATGTACGTGAGGGCGTACGTATGCAAGTTTGAGCCTTAAGATAGGCTAGGAACGAAAATTTGTGCACAACCCCCGATTAGAATCGTTTTCCGACGAAACATTTTCCAAACTTTGCGAAGAGTAAATTACGGTTGCAACATTTTTTATTTTTGCGGATTTTTCCGAGAGATGAAATATTTTGGACCAACGGGAGGGTGACATGTGTCACCCTCAAAGTGGACGGCAAAGGGCCATTCTTGGCACGTTTTTGTTGCCTTGGAGTAGGTAGGATATTTTGTAGATATTTTGTGTAGTTGATGAGCAAGTGGGACCCACAAACACTTGTCCAAATCTTGACCTTACACTTGCCTACCACTTGGCTTGATCTTGGCCATTGATTTCCCTATAAATACCCCTGGCAGAAAGTTTTCTTCGTCCCTCAAATGACTTCTAAGTCTTGAAAATCCTCTCCCTTTAGTTAAGGCTCGTCAGAGTCCTCCCAGAGAAGGCCTTTGGCGAAACCTCTCCCCTTCCTAGTGGTTCTAGCCGAAAGTACCCATCTTGAGTGTTGTCTAAGTAAATACACCCTCCTCGGTAGAAAATACTCTCCAAGTATAGTTACTATTCAAAATACCTTGGCCCAGAATACCTTGTAGTATTCGAGGTTATCCCTATACTAAAAGCCGAAATACTATTATACTTTCCTTGATCCACAAAAGCGAAACCAAGGAAAATCTTCATGGCCAGGTTGAAGTATTAAGAAGAAGTTGCGTAGAACTTCTAAGGGTTGTTTGGGCGGGTTGGAGCACCGGAGTAGGAGCTAGCGTTGCTCGGGATCGACGTTAAATCTTGGATAATTTTGGACTTATCGAGGTAAATACTCTTGTCCTTATATTGTAATTGGAAATTACATCGTAGTAGTATAGAAATGAATATAAGATTCACGAAGAGAATTGAGCGTAATAGAAGGATATTCTGAAGAAGATTAAGCGTACTTACATGGGATGTATTTGCGATGAACTTGTGTAGTTTAACGGGTGGGAAGTGTTGCCCAATTTTAGTAGAATATTCTCTGAGTAGTCTAGACATTGATAGGCGTATATGGCCTTTATAGGTTGAATGTTACTGCGAGTAGCATGTTCTACTTGGAAGGTGGACAAGGCTAGCGGGTTATAGTAGTGGGCATTTTGCTTATAGTCGATAATCGTCGCGAGGTATGTGATTCTTCTATCCTCTTGAGCATGATATTTTAAAAGAATATATATAGTGCGGTGAGCGTCGTGTGTTAGCGAGCGTAGTTTTACGGCAATGTCTTTTGATTTAAGCCTGAATAATAAGAATCTTGAAGTATTTCAAGAGAATTAAGAAACTTTTTTGAAAGAAGGATAATACTTGGTTTTGAAAGCTTAAGAAGTTATACTAGCTTTATGGGAAGTTAGGTATAACGACTTAAGAGAGATAAAATGAACGGTTTACTTAATTATTTAGGAAAGCCTTATATTGATTTCGGAAATGAGAATAAGTATCGAACAAACCACAGCAGCTCTAATAAAGGGAAATGTATTGACTAATAAAGTATTATTAAAACCAGTAGAAACCTCCATCTGCATAGAAGCTAAGATGAGACAAAATGATATTACATTTCCTAGATCATGGCTGCTCTAATAAGATTGTTATGAACAAGAATAACCTACTCACACATAAGGCATATGTTTTCTCAAAATTGTTTTAAAGGAGAATTATATTAGTAAGTGATTAAAACTATGAACTACGAAACCTTTCGAAAATAAAAGACTCGAGTAATTGAACTTAGGCAAACTTGGACGTTTGGAAAAGAATGTTGTTACTTGATATTAAAAAGGAAACTGTTTCGGTTTACTTAAAAAAGATAGTCACTCTATTTTTGATACTACGGGTATCGTGTGACTTTTGTGAAAGAAACGGATCTTTTTAAAGAATTAATGTATGAAGTACTTTGGGGTTAAAACCCGAACTTGTTGTCATAAAATAGAAAGTACCTTGGGTGAATAATTTGACTATGTTGGTTTGTGATAGCCTTGTAATACTTTCTTGATTGGTTTGATAAGTAATCATGTTATGATGTTACGTGTGTTAGTGTCTTATAATGTTTGTGTAAAGGGGTTTTCCCTTGCTGTGCTTATGTTGATTAACGATAAGTCGTTGTACTGTTATATTATCACATACCCCCTTTGACTTGATATCACAGGGCTTGCCACCCGATGCGGTCTATCGGCTGTCACGATCTGTGTGACTATGCGGAGCAGCGGTATGCTCGAGATTGATCATTAGGGTGTTTTATCCGTCTGGGGATGCCTATGCGATGCTGTGTGACTATCACGGTCTATGAGACTATGCGGCTGCGGGAGTCGAGGAGAATGCAGGGGTTAGCGCCCCGTCACGAGAATACCTCATGCGGGCCTATGTGTGGCCTATGCGGGCGGCGGTATGCTCGGGACTAAACGCGCGCATTAATATCACGGCGAGTGGCGGCCGATCATGTAGTGCGATGCAGAAAGACCCGTGATATAGTTTTATAGCATTGTTGATGCGTGGGTTTTAGTAGTCGGCTATGCCTTACTTACCGTCACGGTTTTATTATGACATAGGTGGGACACGGTGTTCATGTGTATTCCTTGGTGCTTTTATATCATAGCTGGCGGTGAGGAAGGTATTCACGGGCATGATTGATATTGTGGCGTGAGACCCGTAGTTATATTTGAGTGATAACTTTGAGGCGTGAGTCACGACATGACATATTGCTTATTTATTGTGAGCGTAGTTTGGTTATCGTATATGTCTCTACTTTATATAGACTACTATGATTTCATTTCTGATATTTTGATTTCACATACTTGGTACTGTTATCTTGACCTCGCTTGAAGCTGCGTTCATCTGCGAGTAAGTACGCGATCGTCGATCCTCGCTCTTAGGATCACGATTCAGCGTTAGGAAGCTCGCTTTCTTGGAGCTTATCTTTGGTATAGTCCTGTTGTTGTAGGTGCTTACATTGAGGTATGGCGGGGCCCTGTCGTCGTTGTTGTCATATCATTCGTAGAAGTCTATAATCTTGTTGTGGGCGAGTTGTAAAAGGGATATAAGCTTGTTCTAGTTGTTATATATATATCGTAAGGCAACTTTTATGAAAAAGCGTTTTACACTTCACTTTATTCATGTCTTGTTTTATATTCATTGATTACTCGATGTATGGCTCTTGGGTGCGGGTAAGGCACGATCACGGGCGAGTTGGGTCGTGACAATCGACTCTTCAAACTTTACTCGTATATTATATACTCGTAATATACTTATAATATATGTATAATAACCAATTCACAAAGTGGTTTAAGTTTCACTACCTCAAATAGCCCAAGAATATCCAAGTTCTTAAAGTCGCTCCAAGAAAGTCTTAGCTCAAAATCTTTACGTTCCAATCCGCTACAAGCAACCCATGAAGCTCACAACCAGCTTCTCTTGAAGATTGACTCAAAGTGAAGAACACTTAGGGTTTCAACAAGACAACTTTCGGCCAAGGCATGCAAAATAGGCTAGGGGTGTGAAATCTTTTCCAACTCTTGGTACACAATCTTCCTAACACCTTAGGGAAGAACACTTGAGAGTTTAAGAATTGTTGGACAAATTTAGGTCAAGGAATCATGGCAAAGTCGAGAGCAACATGAAGGGAGAGGGAGGGTTTTCTCAAGTCTTGAAATGGTTAAGTATGGAAGATTTCATCAACTAGTAGTGCATATATAGGACAACAAAGGGCTAGGATGAAGGCAAGTGTATGGTTGAGATTGGGGACAAGTGTGTGTGGGCCCCACAAGCCACTTGTCCAAACTAAAATATTTTGCAAGACAAGGCCACTTGTCTTGCCACTTGTCTAGCACATTTCGGCCATAAGGCCACCTAGGGGGGTGACACATGTCACCCTCACTAAATCAAAATATTTCATCTTGAAAATATCCATAAAGGCCAAAATCTAGAAAACAAAGTGGGCCACAAGCAGTAAATTTCTCCGTGGGCCCGTGACCAATTCGGAAATAAAATTCCATAATTCTCAAATATTCCAAGAAGACCGAATACCAAATCGGGAATCCCATTCCGTTCGCGAACCTTTTTCCTTCGCGAAATCAGGAACTTTTAAAGTCGAAAAGTCACGTCTTAACTTTCAAATTTTAATGTCGTATTCAAATGCGTCGTCCTCGCATACATACCACGGAACTACGGGGTATAGCAGGTTAACTACCCCGATGCGAGGAGTACCTCATCTTGGTCAGAGGACTATCACGGACTACGGTAGTCGAGTTAGGCTCGCGTAATGATCTTATGGGCGATTGGCCTTGCTTGATCATTAGCAGCCTAGAAAAGACCAGTTATGTTACATGTATTTTGCTCTTGTTTATGCTGTGGCATTATATGCGATTAAGTTAAGCGTAAATTTCTCCGTGGGCCGTGACCAATTAGGAAATAAAATTCCATAATTCTCAAATATTCCAAGAAGGCGAATACGAATCGGGAATCCCATTCCCGTTAACGAACCTTTTTCCTTCACGAATCAGGAACTTTTAGTCGAAAAGTCACGTCTTCTTCCTTTCAAATTTTAATGTCGTATTCACAAATGCGTCGTCTCGCATACATACCAGGAACTACGGGGTATAACGGGTTAACTACCGATGCGAGGAGTACCTGCGCTGAGTCGAGGACTATCACGGACTCTGATAGTCGAGATTAGGCTCGCGTAATGATCTTATGGGCGATTGGCCTTGCCGATCATTAGCGGCCTAGAAAAGACGGGTTATGTTACATGTATTTTGCTCTTGTTTATGTCGTGGCATTATATGCGATTAAGTTGGGTTGTTTGTACATATCTGTGAACTTGTTTTAAAATGTTATAATTTCATTCGATCTTTCTGATTTCACATACTTAGTACTGTCTTGACCTCGCCCGAAGCTGCGTTAATCTGCGGTAAGGAAGCGGTGGTAGATCCTCATTCTTAGGATCTTTACTGCAGTGTCGGGAGCTCGTTTCTCGGAGGCTCGACTTTTGATGCGACTCTCACAGTGTTGTAGATCTTTTGTACATTCGGGTATGGCGGGGCCACTGTCCCGCCATAGTTGTTCTCCTTAGAGGCCTGTAGTCTGTTGTAAATGTCGGGATATAGCTGTTCACTTTGGGTATATATATATCGTGAAGGAAACTTTTCTTGGATAAAGTATCTTTCATTTTATCTTGTTTCATGTCGTGATTTTATTTCCATTGGTTACTCGATGTATATCTACTTGGGTGCGGGTAATGCGCGATCACGGGCCGGGATAGGGTCGTGACGGTATGTGAGGCGTGCGTGCGAGAATCGACATTAATATTGGAAAGGAAGAAAGATGTGATTTTTGACGGAAAATTTTCGAACCGTGAAGGAAAAGGTTTACTATTGAAATTGGATTCTCAACTTTGGTATTAAGACTTTAAGAATTATGGAATTTATTTTTACGGATTTGGTCATGTATGGGGCCCAGAGGAATTTTACGTTTTGTGGGACCATGAGGTTCTGAATTTTATGGGCGAATGAGAGGCGACACGTGGCACCCTCGTATGGTCTTTGGCGATTTAATGCAAGGATAGAATGGTCGTTTGACCATTGTGGATGATAAGTCTTGAGCTTGATAATATTGACCAGTCAACGTCGAGCTTTACTTTAATGATCTTCATCCTAGCCACACATTTGTGATTATCTAGACCTCATTGTGTTTTATATCTGATACACTAGTGCAAGACTAGTCTTGACACTTAGAAAAAAATCACAACATGTCTTGTTCTTATAAGGCTCGCGGGTTCAAGGTATTTCCAGAGAAAATTTTGTAATTTTGTTCCATTATTCATGAGACTTTAACCCGATGTCCTAAGGGTATTGTAAGGATATCTCGATAGAAAGATTTAGGAAAAACGACATTTCACGTTAGTCATGGCGAAACCCTAAGGTGTTCTTCATCTTTGAAGATGGAAATTGAAGAGGAGTTCTTCATAAGCTTCTAAGGAGTGCTTGGAGCGGATTGGAACATAATGAAAGGATCTAAGAATTGCTAAGGAGCGACTTTGAATCTTGGAAATTTTAAGGGCTTGTAAAGGTATAAATCTTGTCGTTTTAGCAATTAAAGATTACTTATCATTGTAGTTATGGATATTAGCAAGCATGTGGTATTTAGTATGAAGTTTGATAAGTGTATTGGCTATTGGAACCCTAGTCCGAAAACTAGCATGTTTAGCCTTAAGATTACAATTCAATTTGATTATTAGTATAAGTTGTCACATGTTATATAAAGAAGGAAATTGTAGTTCTTGAAGTTGTCTATGGCTATATAACATGTTTGACCTAAGAATTTGGATTAAAATAATTGGAAAGGATTTAGGATTGGTTATATTGTTGGTCGAGAATGACTTTTAAGTATTAAACTACTTGGTATGAATTGTGGGGCGGAATTTTACACGTATTGTAAGGCGTGTAATCCCCTTTGGTTAGCTTAATTATTGGGCCTTAAATGTGGCGTGTTTTGTTATTGAATTCGGCCTTGAAAAAGGTGGCAAAGTATGTAGAAACAAAGGAGGTGCTGCCCAATTTTCCGTAAAATATGGAACCTTGTACTTAGAAATGTTTTACGAAGAGATCTAGAAGTTAATAGACGTTTTATGGCCATTATAGGTTGAAGTACTACGAGTAGCATATTCTACTTGAAGGGTGGAAAAGGCTTGCAAGGTTATAGTACTTTGGAGCGTTTTGCTAATTGTCGATAATCGTCGTGAGGTATGTGATTCTTCCTATTCTCTTGAGCATGATATTTGTGAAATATATATAGTGCGGTGAAGCCTTGCGTGTGTTAAAGGAATTTGATTTTCCTTTTGTGCCCTTGACTTGATTCTAAAGTTAAGTGACTTATTATGAAATATTAAGGACTTGAATTATGTTAAAAAGTTGTAAAACCTCATGAGTAATGGGTGCGTGGTCTTTTAAAGAATAATGTTATCTTGATTTCGGAAATGAGAATAGTTGTCCTTGGTTGGTTTAAAACATAAAGTGTTATAATAGCTTTATGGGAAGTTAGTTATAACGACTTTATGAAAACAAAAGAATGGTTTTATTATTGGATTTACAATGATAACTTGACATTTTAAAAGTTGGAGGTTGGTTTCCTTAAAAGATATGAGATATGATTTAAAGATTATGAGACGGATTTTTGAAAGTAAAGAGACTTGACTTATAAATAACTTGATTTAAAGGTATAGGTTACTTGTTTTGAAAAGAGTAAGACACTTGGTTTAAAAAGTATATTGCTACTTGACTTTAAAAAGGGAAAATGTCTTTGTTTTAAAGGAAGGCATGGTATTGTCTTGTTTTGGTTTAAAAAGAGGGCATGATGTTGTTTTGATTTACTTAAAATGATAGTTACTCTATGAATGATACTACGGGTATTAGTATCGCGTGATTTTGTACTTAAAAAGGGTTCTTTTTAAGAGAGTTGAAGTATGTAGTACTTTGGGGTTAAAACCCGGATTTGTTGACATGAAATAAAAGTATCTTGTGTGAGTAACTTGCCTATGTTTTGCTTGTGATAGCCTTGTAATACTTTCTTGTTGGTTTGATAAGTAAACATGCTAGGATACTTCGGGCGTTAGTATCTTGGGACTTTTATGTGAAGGGGGTTTTCCGGTTGTGCTTATGTTGTTTACGATAAGCCGGTTGCGCTTGTATTACATCACATACCCCCCTGACTTGTTATGTTGCCGCGGGTTAGCAACCACCGATGCAAGGAATACCTCATGCGGGTCCATGTGACCTATGCGGAACTGCGGGAGTTCCAGGAATCACTCCGGGTGTGTTACGCCGATATGAGGAATACCTTATGCGGTCCATGTGTGGCCATGCGGATTGCGGGAGTCCAGGAAGATGTCGCGGGTTAGCTACCCCGTCACGGAGTACCTCATGCGGGCCTAGGTGGCTTTATCACGGAAGCGGTGAGTTCTGAGGTTAAGCGCGTAATGATCGAGGCGAATGGCGGCCGATCATTTGGCGGTCTAGAAAGACCTCGCGATCTGATTTTATAGCATTGTTAGTACGGTAGGTTCTAGTAGTTGGCTATGCGCCGTACTTACCGTATGGTTTTATGACAGGTGGGACACGGTGTTCATATGTATTCCTTGATGTTATTATATCGGATTGCCGTGATGAGGAAGAATTCCACGCATGATTGATATTGTGGGCATGAGACCCATGGTTATATTTGGGTGATGACTTTGAGGCGTGAGTCCGTGACTTGACATATTGCTTATATATTGTGTCTTGTAGTTTGGTTATCATACATGTCTCTATTTTTATCTGATTATTATGATTTCATTTGATACTTTGATTTCACATACTTGTACTGTTATCTTGACCTCCTTCGAGTGCGTTAAATGCGCGGTAGAAGTACGCGATTGTTGATCCTCGCTCATAGGATCACGATTCAGCGTTTTAGGAAGCTCCGTTTCTCGGAGGCTTATCTTGTGGTATGATTCCTAAGATTGTAGAGTTCTTATACATTGAGGGTATGGCGGGGCCACATCGTCGTTGTTATTATAAAACTCTTAGAGTGCATGAAATCTTGTTGTGGCGATGTTTGTAAAGGATATAGCTCAAGTTTTTATATATATGCGAGAAAGGTGGCCGTTTTAGTTGCTTTGTTTCCTATTTTATATTGTTTCATGTTTGAGTTTTTATTTATTGGTTTTCTCTAAAGTATTATCACAGGGTGCAGGGTAAGGCACCGATGCGGGCCGAGATCGAATCGTGACACGAGGACCTGCTTTGATCATGAACCTCTATTTTTATGCATTATACCTTTATGGGCAGACTTATGTTATTTTATCGCGTCCCAGTTGGTAGGCGTTATACCTTTATGGCGGACTTAGGTGACTACATCGCGTCCAGTTGGAGTCGGCGGTATGGCGTTCCTCCGTAAAGTGACGGATTAGGTTATCAAGATCGTAAGTTATATGTTTATGAACTTGATGAGTTTTCTTAAGCGTATGCGTAAGAATTTGACTATACTTTTATGGAAAAATGGGAAAAGATAATAAGGTGCGATTAAGTTCACGAGATGGAAATGACATGGTAGGATACGGTATTTACCGCTTTCTTTATACTTGCCCACATTCTTTTATCTGATTATGATTTATTCTGTACCTTATTTTCAGTTCCATATTGGTACTTGTTATCTTGACCCCTTGAGAAATTTGCGTTAAATGTCCGAGTTTAGGTCTGTGATTGTGGATCATGAGCTTAGGATCTGGTTGACATTTGAGATAGCTCTAATGTTAGGAGCTTGTCGTCATGGTTATGTATATTCGAGTGCATTGTTATACCAGTAGTTCCATGGTATGTATGTGAGGGCGTAAATGCGAGTGCAGAAATTTTGGAAAGAAAGAAAGGTGTGATTTTTCGCGGAAAAGTTTTGGGTTTGTGAAGGAAAAAGGTTCGTTAATGGAATTGGATTCCCAGTTTGGTATTTGGACTTCTTGGATTATAATAGAATTATGAGATTTTATTTTGGAAATGGTCACGTGGGGCCTGAGAAATTCTACGGTTTTGTAGAACCAGCTTTGTTTTGAGATTTTGGTATTTTGGATATTTCGGAAGGCAAATATTTTGGGCAGTAAGGGCGACCGTGTCACCATGAGTGGCCGTGTGGGCGAAATTGGTGGGACAGTGGCTGTGACTTGTCCTTGGCCGAAATGGCCATGCCACTTGGAGAGCAAAATCGTTGGCCATGTGGTGTGGTGGGACCCATACACACATGGCCCAATCTTGACCACCCACTTGCATTAATCTTGACCCTTGAATTCTCTATAAATACCCCCTTAAGTTGAAGACAAAATTCATCCCACACTTGAATACTTTCCAAAGCAAATACTCACTCCCTTTGTAGTTTTCGTCCTCCCCCTCTTGTGTAGAAAATACTTTGTGTATTGTTGTATAATCCCAAATACCTTAGCCTAGTATCACTAGTTGTATTTCAAAGTTATTTGAATACTAGGGCAGGAAATACTACTTTATTCGATAGTCGAAGTGAAACCACAGAAAAATCTTCCTAGCTTGGTTGAAGTGTTAAGAGAAGTTGTTAAGAAACTTCTAAGGGTCGCTTGGAGGCGGGTTGGGCGTAAGGAGTTGGAGCTAAGCGTTGCTCGGGATCGACATATATCTTGGATAATTTTGGGCTTATCGAGGTAATGATCTATGTCCCTGTTGTAATTGGATATTACATGTTGTAGTAATTATACTTGAGTATATTATATGAGGATAGAAGATTGATAGAATTAAGCGTATTTACATTGGGTGTATTCTGATAGACTTGTAGTATATTTATGGGGCGATGTTGTACACGTCAGGTTAAGCGTGTAACCCGGCAGAGTTGTTGGCACAGTAGCGGGCAGAGTAGAGAGGAGATTTATGTGGTTGCGGGAGGGGAGGTCTTGCGAATTTTACGTAGAATAAGGAATCTTGTATTTAGAATATTCTCTGAAGAGATCTAGAAGTTGATAGGCGTTTTATGGCGATATAGGTGGAAATCTTGGACTGACTTAAGGCTATTTACTTTGGGCCGTATTTACTTTGGGTATTTACATTGGATTGTATTTACATTTACATTAAGGAAGATTTTCAATCGCGTTCCGTTTGGGCGTGTGATCCACTTTTTAATTATTGTATTGTTATGAAGGCGTGATAGTAAACGCGTTACGGTTGGGCGTGTAATCCTTCTTTTACTTATTGTTGTTATGGGCGTGATAGTAAACAGCGTTCCGTTTGGGCGTGTAATCCCTTCTTTATGTTGTTTAATTATTCGCCTTATATATATATGGTATATATATTACGGTTATCGGACCTTGGAGAAAGATGGAAAAGTGAGTAAAAGCGGAAGTCTTTAGAAATTTCAGTAGAATTAGAGGGCTTTTTATTGGTATAAGTCTTGATGGTAGAAAGGTTTGATAAAAGTACTATGGCCAGTTTTAGGAGTGGAGTACTCGTGTGGCGTGATCTACTTGGCTTAGGAGTAGCAGCGGGTTGAAGTACTTGGAGCGTTTTGCTATTTGTCGATGTCGTCGCGAGGTATGTGAACCTCTTCTATCCTTTCTAGCATGATGATTTGTAAACTATGTAAATGCGGTGAGCGTCACATGTGCTAAATGAGTTTGGTTGGTTCAAAACATAGGGTGTTATAATAGCTTTATGGGAAGTTAGTTATAACGACTACATGTAGGTAAAGAATGGTTTATTAATTTTGAAAGTTAGAGACTTGATCTTGAAAGATAAGAGACTTGACTTATAACGACTTGTTTTGGAAAGAGAAGTAACTTGATTTTAAGTATAGGTTACTTGTTTTGAAAAGAGTAAGTTCTTTGGGTTCTAAAGAATACTTGTTGTTGTCTTGAAGATAAGAGACTTAACTTATAAATGGCGTTTTATGAAATGTTAAGGACTATGAATTTTGTTAAAAAGTTGTGAAACCTCGTTCGTGAGAAATGAGTACTTGGCTTTAAAGAATAATGTATTCTTGATTTGAAATGAGAATAAGTATCGAACAAACCATTGCAGCGTTAATAAAAGGAGATGTATTGACTAATTGTTATTAAAACCAGTAGAAACCTCCATCTGCGTAGAAGCTAAGATAAGACAAAATTGTATTACATTTCCTAGATCATGTTAATTGTAACAAGATTGTTATAAACAAGAATAAGCGGCTCACCATAAGACTTATGTTACTCGATTGTTTTAAAAGAGATTAAAACTATGAGTTATGAAACCTTTCTAAAATAAGAGACTTGAGCATTTGAAATTAGGCAAACTTGAGCGTTTGGAAAATAATGTCGTTACTTGATTTTACAAAGGAAGTGTTTTAGTTTACTTAAAAGATAGTCACTCTATTTTCATACTACGGATATCGTGTGACTTTTGTGAAAGAAATGGATCTTTTGAAAGAATTAATGTATGTGGTACTTTGGGGTTAAAACCGGATTTGTTGTAATAAAATATAAGTCCATGAGTATGATGAACTTGCACATGCTTGTGGTGATAGCCTTTGTTGTGCAAGTGTTGTATTTATGTGCTCTGGCGTCTCGATGGAGAATTCGGCTGATTTGTTATGAGTGATTCTTTATCGAGTCCCATGAGATAGGCGAGACACGTATTCAGTGATTCTTTATCGAGTCCATGGGATGGGCCGAGACACGTATCCCGATTCTTTATCGAGTCCCAGGATGGGCGACACGTATTCCACTTGATTCTTTGCTCGAGTCCCGTGGGATGGGCGAGACACGTATTCCACTGGTTCTTTATCGAGTCCCGTGGGATGGGCGAGACACGTATTCCAGCGATTTATACCTAGGCTGGCGGTGAGGAAGGAGTTCCACGGGCGTGAGGATGACTTTGAGGCGTGAGTCCACGACTTGACATGACTACTTTTATGTTGTAGCGTAGTTTGGTTATCATACATGTCTCTGTTTGATATAGTTGTCATGATTTCATTCTGATATTTTAGTTTCCATACTTAGTACTGTTATCTTGACCTCGCTTGAGGCTGCGTTAAATACCGCGAGTAAATGCATCGGTTGTGGATCCTCGCTCATAGGATCACGATTCAGCGTGTTAGGAAGCCGTTTCTTGAGCTTATCTTTTGGTATGTTACCACAGTGCAGCAGGTTCTTGTACATTCGGGGTATGGCGGGGCCCTGTCCGTCATAGTTATTATCCTTCTTAAGTGCATGTAATCTTGTTGTGGCGAGTTTGTAAAGGATAATTGTTCGGGTTTTTATGTATATATAATCGAAGGCAAGTGTTTTAGTTGCTTTGTTTATTTATCATGTCTCTTGTTTCATGTTTATGTTTTATTTCCATGATTTTTCTACGATGTTGTATCACTAGGGTGCGGGTAAGGCACGATCCACGAACCGGTTGGTCGTGACACTTAAGGCTAAAAACTTTTGCGTGCGCCCTGCGTCGTACTTTGGAAATCTGGTATAACATAAATTCAAGTCATTTTAAACATAAAATCAACTTGCTTACTTTAAATAAATCAAGACACGTAGCTTTAAATCAAATCTCATAACTTCCTAACCATTCTTACAGCGTCTCCATAAGACTTGGTAAGGACTTAGAACAATTTAAACATACTTTTAACTTAGAGTCGACAACGTGAATACTGTAACCACAGAGTAGAAGAAATCATGAAATACTATCACATGGATATTTAAATACGTGAGATCGTGCCAAAGAAAGAAGAGGTTCACATACGCCATGACGACTAGTGACAAGTTGCAAAATGCTCCAGTACTTTATCCTTGCTGGCTTTTCCACCGCTTCGAGAATCGCTACTCGTAGTACTTGACTATATTAATCATAACATGTCTATCAATTCCTAGCTTTTAACGTAGAATCATACTAAGTATCACGGTCTCTTATTCTACGGAAAATCGGGCGCCTCGCTTTGTTTCTACATACTTTTCCACCTTTTCAAGGCGATAATCGATAACCAACATACCACGTTTAAGGTCTGACAATCCAACAATTCAAAGGGATTACACGCCTTAATAGGGCGTGTAAAATTCTGCCACAATAATACAAAACAATCGATAACGCCAGGCAATATTCGGCAATATCAAGGACAACAACAACATCTATTTCTTTCCGATTCCTTTCAATCCATAATGTCGTCGAGCATGTTATATAATCGCAAACAATTCAAACAACTATAATCCTTTCTTTAACAACAGCGACGACTAAAACTAATAACGATTTGAATTACAATCTTAGGGTTAATCATGCGACTTTGGGATTAGGGTTCCCGATATCCATAACACTTATCAAACTTCGTAATATATACCTCATTCTTGCTAATATCCATAGCTTCTGACCATAAGTAACCTTAATTGCTAAAACGACAAGATTGTTATCTTTATAAGCCCTTAAAAATTCCAAGATTCAAAGTCGCTCCTTAGCAATTCTTAGCTCCTTTCCTTTACGCTCCAATCCTCTATTTGAAGCCTTTAGATATTCACAGGCAACTTCTCTTCCATTTCAAATCCAAAACTATGAAAACGACTTAGGTTTTCGCCTTGCGACTAACGTGAAAACGTCGTTTTTCCGAAATCTTTCTATTGAGATATCCTTAAAATACCCTTAGGGACCTTGGGTTAAAGTCTTGTGAATAAAGAACCAAAATTGCAATTTTTTTGTGTGGGACAAGGGTGAACCCGAGAGCTCCTATGTGAAGAACAAGATTTCTCTAATTTTTCTAAGTGTTGAAGACAAGTCTTGCACTAGTGTAGTGTATATATATAACCTGATGGAGGCTTAGATTATAACAAATGTGAGGCTAGGATGAAGGCATTAAATAATTAGCGAGTGGACAAGTTGGCGTGGTCGACTTTCTCGGCTTTGAAGACTTGTTCATCCCTGATAGTCGATGACCATTTTCCCTTGTCTTAATTTCGTCCAAGACCATGTGGGGGTGTCACGTGTCGCCCTCCCATTCGTCCATAAAATTCCGTAACCCTCGTGGGCCCACAAAAACGTAAAATTTCTTGGGTGGGCCCCACTTGACAAAATCTGTAATAATAAATTTACATAATGTTAATAAGTTTCATACTCTTCAAATAATGCATTTTGAGAATCTAATTCTCATCAGCGAATATTTTTCCTTTAAGCGTTCGAAAGATTTTCCTTGAAAAACAATTAACTTCATTACGATTTTCAAGTTTTGTGTTCTCGCGTCTATTCTCGTATACTTATGCATGTACTTAGGTGTAAAACAAAGTCACTAAATTCTACGGAAAATCGGATGACTTCCTTTGTTTCTCATACCTTTTCACCTTTTTCAAGGCGAGATTCAATAACCAAACATGCCACGTTTAAGGCTCGACAATGTAGTTAACAATAGGGGATTACCGCCTAATAGGGCGTGTAAATTCTGCCCCACAATTGATATCAACTAGTCTAAAATACAATGTCATTCTCGGCCATTGGTGCAACAATACAAAGTCTTTTCCAATTCTTTTTCAATCCACTTTGTTTAGTCTAACATGTTATCAAGCATGATCGATTATAACTACTACAATCTTGAAATAGATAACATGCGGCGATTCTAAATGCCGACCAAATTGTATTTCAATTTCAAATGGCTAACAAGGTCATTTCGAACTTAGACTTCAATATACACAACTCTTATCAATCCTTAATAAATATATCTTATCTAGTTAAAAAATGTAAGGCTCTGACAATATGTAATCTTATAACACTTAAGAGAACAAGATTGTTACCTTCGACCTTAATCGACTTGAAGATCGAAGTCGCTCTAGAAACTTAGAGCCTCTCTTTGACCTCGATCCGCCACTTGAAGCCATTAGAAGATCCTGAAACAACTTTCCTTTACTTTCCAGTCCAAACTGTAAGCGACTTAGGTTTTCACCTTGCGACTAATCACGAAAGCGACACTTTTAGGGATCTTTCTGTTGAGATACCCTTACAATACTCTTAGGAACCTTGGTTTAAAGTATGGAGATTATTGAACAACAAACAAAAATTTCCTCCTTGAAACCCTCTCGAGGCAGAAAGCGACATAGTGAAGCACAAACTTCTTGAAATTTTTCTAAGTGTAAAAATAGTCTTGTCTTGCTACTAGTATGCTTAAATAATACTATGGAGGGTCAGATTAACCTGATTGGGTGGCTTGGATCGAATTCACTTAAAAATCTAGCCAAGTGGCCGCTTGGACTTAGTCAGCAATATCAAGCTCAGTCTTTTGCAAGACTTGATCGTCTTAACATTGGTCAAATGACCATTTAATCCATGTCCATTTCGTCGAAGACCAACTAAGGGGGTGACACGTGTCACCCTCCAGCTCGTCATAATATTTCGTTTCGACATTTCTATAATTAGATAAATTTTTACTAGTCTCGATTCCTTAACATTTTGAGTTCTTACGTGCGTTCTTATACGTATCACGGAATTATGGGGTGTAACATTCTTCCCAGAAACATTCGTCCAGAATGTTCTTTTGGAGTCAATCTTATAGATGGCGACATAGTCTCCCTTTACAACCCCTACGCACCAATAATGCCACGCGTGGCCACGTAATAACACTTATACTAAAGCGTCGACACGAACTCCAGCGTCGGCGTCGTTTATCTGCCAAGACTTCCGACTACGGTACGCTAACGGACTCTCGGATAAGCTTCCACTTATCCGACCTTACGAATCAAGTGCAGGCCACTAATTGTACCTGCGCCGCGTCGAACCAACCAATCGGCGACCTCGCTTCGCCATACAAAACCTGCGTATGGCGTCGTGCGAATGCAAGAATGGTAGGCTGTTGTTATAAGCAAACTCAACAAGAGGCAAGTGATCCTCGGCTACCTGAAATCAATAACACGGGCCTGACATATCCTCGAAGTGCTGGATAGTATACTCTGCCTTTTAAATCGATGCGAGGGTGTAATGCTGCTTGAGACTGCTGTCCCTAACCCTGGAAAACCTTGAAGTTATCAGTAATTGAGCTCGTCATGCGACGTCATAAATGTAGGAACCGTGCGATCTCACTATCTCGCTATATATAATCTAGTATAATCCTCGGTAGAGTAAGTGGTCACGATCGGAAGAAAATGGTGATGTCGTCGACTGTTTACCATAACTCGTAAGTCGCGCCATAAGTGCGATGCGACCTGTAACGATCCATATTAATCACCTCGCATTTCTAAGTCGGGATCTGAAGCGCTGTAGTAGCCGGGGCTTACGGTGTTCCACCGACCTGCTACTAACTTTCGGACACTAAGCAACAAACTCGTATGTCACTTTTGGTCATCTTACCGTACGTACATCCGAGGTCATGATCATCTTAGTCGACCACGGATGAATAGATTAGCAGTCTTGTGTGCCTCGCCGAGAATCTGTTGTGAGTCTGCAACATCGGAGCACACTATACGCCTCGAATCCTGGCACCCGTGACCTACATCAAATAAACTCTCTCATACCGAAGATTCGTATCTTGATCTTGTATCATGCTGGATCCTCATCTGTCGCCCGTTTACACATAACCTACCGGATCTAAACTCCATTAACCTTGAAACAAATAATCGAACACCTCGGCTCATTGGTGATAAATCTCACGGACGCGTCACATCTGTCTGCTGCCCATCGATGAACTACCCGTATATCACGACTAAGAGCATGCATGGCAGTCTCGCTTTCCCCGGGTAGTATAGGATATCGATATCACAATCCTTGAGTAACTCTAACTTCTGTCTCTGCCATGAAATTGATTGCCTCTGTCACGAAGATATAGGAGAGCTCTTGTTGTCACGACCGTTAGGGGCGTGGTAGTGCACTAAGGGGCACCCAGTAGTCATTCATCGAGTGTCGTGAAATATAAAGCAAGACATGAAACAATTTATAAAATAAGACACGATTTATGTGAGAAAACATCGCCTTTCGGCATATATATATATAATCATGGTTTAGCGATTACATCAGACATCACAACATGACTCTGGACACTCTGAAATATACAACTATGGCGGGACGGGGCCGCCATACCTATGTACAAAACTATCTCTGACGGGAGATCATGCAAAAGTAGAGCCTCGGAAGAGATGGAGCTCGGCGCCAACGTAGAGATCTAAGGATGCGGATCTAGCACACCTTGCCACCTGCGGCATGAGCGCGGCCGGAAAGAGTCGATCACGAGTACAGTATGCGAAAGCGTAAAGTACTTAAATGAAAACATATCATTTTAAAAACGGTTTACAAATGTGTGTGAAACAACCAGAAGCATGCGTAGTGCATCCTGAAACAAGAGCAACAATAGGTAGCGTAATAGGTCTTGTCTGAGCTGCGAATGATGAAAGCAGGGGCCACTCGCCCGTATCATCGTTCTGAGCCTAATCTGAACTCCGGTCGCATGGCCAGCTCGCGTGGGCGCGAGGTATAACCCGCGTCGGTAGCTACTCCTCGGCGTAAATCTGGACTCGTTGTCGCATGGCGCATAGACCGCGTGAGGCATAACCCGCATACTAACACGGAACTCGTAGCTCGCGCGCCCCCTGGACGCGTGAGGTATTCTCGAATCATGGTCCCCGGACCGCTGAGTCTACCCGCGTCGGGCGACAACCCCGGTGTCATCTCGAGGTGGTGATAGTATACTAACATAACAACTTATCTTTAAACAACATAAGCACAACAAGGATGCTACTTTATACAAGCGTTACAGATGCTAACACGTAGCATCGTATCATGTCTACTTATCAAACCATCTTATTATTCTTTTCCTGATATAAGTGCATTAAAAACACATAGGCAAACTTGTTTCTTTTGTCAATCTTAAGTGGTTATACTTACTTCCCGTAAAGCTAGTATAACTCTTAAACACATTTAAAACCAATTAGTCTTGTACATTAAAAAAGATTCGGTATTCTTTAAAAATGCTTTGGATCTTTATTATTCGAGCTTAAGCGTGAGGCATTCTGTAAGTATTGTCGGGCTTAAGTCAAGACATTGCGTAGTTATATTTTAGTTAACACGTATGCGTCTAGTACTATATATATTGTAAAATATCATGCTTTAGGAAGAATCACATACATACCGTGAAAACCACTGGAAGTTGAATATGTAAATGCGCGAGAGAAATCGACCTATAATAGTCACGGATATCTATCAAGACTACTGCGAAGGTCATTCTAAGCAGAGGTTCATAATTCTCTGGTAAGTCGGGCAGCACTTCCTGCAGGTGAGCTATATAAGTCTCTGTGAAGCGATCTATGTAAATCTGATTTGATTATTCTTCTTTTAAACCCTTACAAGTGATTAATACAATTTCTTATACTTCTACAGTATGCATTCTCTAATACAAAGAGGGTTAGGATTATTACCTCGGTAAGCCCATAATATCCTAGAAAAGTCGCGCTGAGCAAGGTTTTGCTCTAAGTTGTATGCTCAGAACCTTAGAAGTTCTTCCTGACTTCTACTAAGTACTAAGGTATTTGGGCTAGGAGTATTTTGGGCATTATAACGATACAAGAAGGTAACTTTTCTCCCGAGGAGGAGGGTAGATTTTGGCTAGGCTAGGGGTATTCGGCGAGGGCCACTTAGGCTAGAGGGAAGAGGGCTTGGGCGAAATGGCTAACAAGGGAGAAGGAGGATTTTCAAGACTTGGAAAGTAATTTGTGGATGAAGCTATTCATCTTAAGGGGTATTTATAGGTCAGAAGTAGCCAACCAATGGCGAATTTAGACAAGTGCAAGGCAAGTGTAGGGTGAGGATTAACTATACACAAATATCCTACCAACTCTTGACTTGTGCCTGAGCACAAGCGTGCTCTCACAGCCCGAATCGTCCAAATGGGCGATTTCAAATCCATCAATTGGAGGGTGACAAGTGTCGCCCTCCGTTAGTCAAAATGTTTCGTCTCTCGGAAAAATCCAAAATTAGAAATGGCATGGCGGAATTTACCTACGGAAATGTGGAAGCGTTTGTCGGAAAACTATCGTTTTGTGAGTTGTGCCTAAAAAAAGCGTTTTGCCTAAACTTTAAGGCTAGACTTTTTGTGCGTATTCCACTTACGTACATACTGGAAATACGAGGTATAACATTCTCCCCGCCGAAACATTCGTCGAATGTTCCTTCAAACGATTAACGATAAGATTCTTCATGCAAACGATTGCAAATGCCACACGCGGCCACGAGAACAACACTTGGCGAAGCGATAACGAAAATTTACAAGTAGGAAAGTGAATTACGGAGGTGTAGAATAGGTGAGGATACTTCTGCCTCGTGTCCTCGCCGGCTTCCCGTCATCTCTCCCGAGCTCGTTCGCCACGAGACTTTGTGGAAGCCACGTCCGCCGTCGCGAGCGCTAACTTTGGCGATCGACTATCGCTATGGGAATCTCCTCATCGATAACCCCCGGTCACTGGACGCCGTCAATCGGGTGTACTAGATGGATCCGATACATCTCGCCGGCATGAATCGTGAAAAACCGGATGCCTTTGCCTCGGTCGGACGGCGGATCAACTCGTAGGCAACCTTGCGCACCTGCGGACAATCTGAAGCGGCCCGATGTACCTGAAGTGAGTTTCCCTTCTTCCGAATCTCATCACGCCGCCGTGGGTGGCGTGAGAAAACCAATCATCGGCTGCGAACTCGGATGTCGGCGGCGATGATCTGCATCGACACATCGACTACGAGTGTCGATAGCGCTCTCGGATAAGCCGCCTTATCCACTGCTTTGCGCCGTCTGGTCCCATAGTTGCACCTCGCCCACGTCGAACCAACCTATAGGCGATCTGCACTTCCTCCCATACAAGGCCTCATAGGCGCCATCCGAATCTTGGAGTGGTAGCTATTATTATATGCGAACTCAACTAGAGGCAAATGATCCTCACTACCTGCTGAAGTCAATAACACGGGCTCGCGGCATATCCTCGAGAGTGCGGATAGTGCGCTCTGCTGTCTGCATCACGTGGATGAAATCGATGCTCGAGCTCACTGCGTCCTAAACCCCTGCGGAAGGACCTCAGAAGTTAGCGTGGCGGGCTCCACATGCGATATGATCGAAGTAGGGACTCATGCGATGCGGCGATCTCTCGGATGTAAAGTGCGGCATAATCCTCGGTAGAAAAGTCGTCTGACGGGAAGAAAGTGGGCTGATTTAATCGACTGTCGGCGATAACCCATATAGAATCATGTCTCATACGAGTGCGAGGTAATCATGATGAAGTCGTTGATTACCTCCCACTTCGGTCGGGATCTCGATAAATGCGTAACAAACCACGGGCCTCACGGTGCTCTGCCTTCACTGCGACAACACGGGCGAGCTACGAACTCTGCAGCGTCTCTTGAAGCCATCCGCGATACGGATCTAAGGTCGTGGTACATCTTGGTCGACCGGATGGATAAATGCTTGTATTGTGTGCTTCCAGAACATGCTGCGAAGTCACGAAACATCTGGAACACGATGCGCCCTCAAACCTTAGCACCCGTGGTGCTACCTCAGGACCGCGCCTGCGAAGAGGCGTATCACGATATCGAATCAAAGTGGATCCTCGAGCTGTTGCCTCTTCGCCTCGCCGGCGATGGAAGACTCGGCAACCTCACGAACTCTAACTTGCTATCGAGAATCAATCAAGCGGACACGAAGGCTCGCTGGCGATGCAAATCACGAACCATGTCCCTCATCTCTGCACATCGATAGGCTCCCGTGACCTACGACTAAGGCGTACGCCTGGCGTTGGCCTTACGGGTGATACGGGATATCAACATCGTAATCCTTAAGCAACTCTAACCACCGTCTGTCGTAAGTTCGGCTCCTCTGGTGAAGATATCTTGGAGAGCTCTTGTGGTGCGTATAAATATCCACGTGAACCCATTACAAATAGTGCCTCAGGATCTTGGCGTGAATCACGGCGCGACTCCAAATCATGGGTGGGGTAGTTCCTCCGTGTTTCTTGGTGTCGGGATCATATGCTATAACCTGCCATGCTGCGTCAACACGCATCCCAACGATGCAGCGCATCACAATACGACATAACCATCTGGACCTGCGGAAGAGTAGAAGCGGGGCGATGCGCCAATCTCTTTCGACAGCTGGAAACCACGCTCCAAGCATCGGTCCCTGAAACTTGGCGCCATACGAGTCGGCCTAGTCAATGGTGCGAAGATAAAGCAAACTTCTCCACGAACCGCCGATAATAACTGCGAGGCCCGAGCTGCGAACCTGCGCCGGAGTAGTAGGTATAGGCCAAGTCACATTGCCTCGATCTTGGCGTATCACTCGAATGCCATCGGCCCGACAATATGCCCGAAAGCGCCCGAAGTCAGCAAAACTCACGTTTGGAAAACTTGGCGTACAAGCTGCAGTCTGGAGAAGCTGTCGGCCTGATCGCCAAATGCTCGCGTACTCTGCTCTGGCGAGAATAAACCAAGATATCATCAATGAACACTATCACAAGCGTGTCCAAAAATGGTTTGAACACTCGGTTCATCAAATCTATGAATCTGGCGGAGCGTTGGTCAACCAAAAGACATGACCTGAACTCATAATGCGTGCTGGGTCGAATGCGATCTAGGGACATCCACCTCTCGACACGAACGATGATAGCGACGCGGATCAATCTTGGAGAAACATCTCGCGCCACGGCGGTCGAACAAATCATCAATCTGGGAAGGGTATACATTCTTAATGGTCACTTTGTTCATTGTAATCAACACACGTGCGCGGCGTCCGTCCTTCTTCCGCGAACAATCTGGCGCCCCGGGAAACACTGGCCTAATGAAGCCGCTTCTCCGGCCAAATCCCTCGGTGGTCCTTGGCTCTCTCAACTCGGCGGTGCCCGTTACGTATGGCGGAATGGAAATAAGTAGAGTATCGGCAATATGTCAATACAAAACTCAATCTCCCTCTCGGGAGGATGCGGGAGTCATCAGGAACACGTGCGGGAACTCGGTGACTACGAGGCGGCGAAAATCTGGTACGCGACCTCGATATCAAACACGAACTAGATGGTAGATATACCGCCTGCGCACCATCTTCCTAGCCTTGAGGTAGGAAATAAACCTACCACCGGCGTCTGGTGCTCCTCGCTCGACAATGGCTCCTCGGAAGCTGGAACGTACTACTCTCTCTGCAGTCTACATTGGCATAGCAAGAAGCTAGCCAATCCGTCCAATAATCACGTCGAAGTCAATCATCTCGACTCTGTCAGTCGGCTGAGTGCGCGGTAAATAGTCACGGGACAAGCTCATATACCGGCCGAGCTACCGAATCACCCGGCTGGCGTAGCTACCTCGAAAGGGTCTATGGACTCGGGCTCTATCCCTATCCTACTAGCAACAAGGGAGATATATGGGGCCAGTAGAACCGGATCTATCAAGCATACACATCAAACCCGAGCGATAAGGTACTGTGGCGACATCGGTGAGGCCTCACGATCTGTCGGTGGACAAAGCATAAATGCGGTTACGAGGACCGCTAGGCTGGGACGAGCCACGACCTCTGCGCGACCTGGCGACCCGTATGAACCACGCCTCGGGCGAGTAAGCGTAGGAGATGATGGCGGCAGCAGAACGAAGGTGAGCCTACCACGTGTTGCCCGGTCGGACGATCCTCGCAAAGTGACCTGCTGGCCTGGCTGTAACAAGCTCCAAAAGTAGTACCACACTTCCGTAATGGGATCCACGCGTCGGCCACCTGGGAGGTGGTCGATCGGCAATACCTCTGCTACTACGGGCGTCCCGAAGTCACAGGGCCGTGCGCCCTCGAAAACTCTGGTGTCTGAGGGCGGTGCGAGTGCTCTGGGCTGTGGTGCGAATCTAGGCTAGCTGCGAGGCCGCCACCACGATAACCACGAGAAGACCCTCCGTCTGCGCCTTAACCTGCTGTCATCGACGTCGACCTCTGCGCTCGCCGCGTCAGGCGTGAGCTGCGTGCGGGTAATGTCCATACCGGTGGAGAAACCCCGCACATGACTTCGGCCATATAGTCGTCTGGCGGTGACATAGCGGTGCACCCTATCCTCCATATCTGCTACCAATCTTTGGGACATATCGAGCCAATGAATCAAACTCGACATTGTACTCCACGGCGGTCGTCCTCTGCCTCGTGATAAAAATCTATCGGCCGCGCCCTCGCCATCTGTGGAGGCAAGAAGTGAGTGAGGAAAGCCTCGAGAACTCATCCCAGTAGGCTGGGCGCGTGCTCTCCCGGGATAACTCCGTGAATCAAACCAATCATTGCGGTATCACGCGGCCTATGTGAACCAAAGATCACGGACTCGGTCTCGGCGCCCGATCACTCTCAAAATCCTCTGAAGGCGACGGATGAACTCCTGCGGATCATCCTCGGTCTCGACCCATAAAACTCCGTGGCTCTGACTCGAAGTCTCGTAGCCTCAAACTCTCGCCTCGGGTGAACAGATGCTGGCTGGGCTGGAGGCTGCCGCGCGTCAGCCTCTCGTGTCGGGCCTGAACTTTAGCCAAAGGTGGGCCGTCTCCTTGTACCCTAACTCCTCCGCGGTGTGGGGCGGGAGGTGTGGTGCTTGTGGTCTCTTGAAATTTTGGCGGCGTCATAGAACTCGCCGTCTGCGGTATAGTGGGCACGAGCCCTCGTGACTCTGGGTGTCTGCTAGCGACTCCGCATTTGCCTTGCCATACGGGCGGGTTGCCTTACGTGGAGGCATAAGCATTACGGAAAGGAATACGTTAGAGGTCGACCTATAACACGACTCTAAAGCACGATCTCGGAATGAGAAGAATGAAACCAATCCTAAATATCCTATAGCCTCACGATTATTGGTGTGGTGCCTGACACGCGATAATCGAACTACTAGATACGGTGCGTAGACACTTTCAGGATTAAGCGCTCACGATACCACTTTTGTCACGACCGTTAGGGGCAGTGGTAGTGCCTTGGGGCACCCAGTAGTCATTCATCAGTAATCGGCGGAAATATAAAGCAAGACATAAAGCAGTTTATAAAATAAGACCACGGTTTATGTGAGAAAACATCGCCTTCGGCATATATATATATAATCATGGTTTAGCGATTTACATCAAACTGTACAACATGACTACAGACCTCTGAAATATACAACTATGGCGGGACGGGGCCCGCCATACCTGACTTTACAAAACTATCTACAGCGGGGAGATCATACCAAAAGTAGAGCCTCGGAAGAGATGGAGCTCGGCACCAGCGTAGAGATCCTGGGATGCGGATCTAGCACTGCTTGCCTTACTGCGGCATGAGCGGCCCCAGAAGGAGTCGATTACAACGGTACAGTATGCGAAACTATAAAGTACTTAAATGAAAACATATCATTTTAAAACCGGTTTACAAATGTGTGAAACAACCAGAAACCGCGTAGTGTACATCACAAACAAAACATGATAGGTAGCGTAATAGGTCTTGTCTAGTGCGAATGATCGAAAGCAGGGCCACTCGCCCATATCATCGTTCGCAAGCCTAATCTGAACTCGGAGTCCGCATAGGCCACTCGCGTGGGCGCGTGAGGTATAACCCGCATCGAGGGTATTACTCCTCGGCGTCGTCTGGACTCGTTGTCGCATGGCCACATAGACCGCGTGAGGCATAACCCGCATACTAACACGGAACTCGTAGCTCGCATAGGCCCCCTGGACGCGTGAGGTATTCTCGAATCATGGTCGCATCACTTTGAGTCTACCGCGTCGGAGGCGACAACCGGTATCATCTCAAGAGGTGAGTGATAGTATACTAACATAACAACTTATCTTTAAACAACATAAGCACAACAAGGATACTCACCTATACAAACGTTACAAGATACTAACACACATAGCATCATATCATGTCTACTTATCAAACCATCTTATTATTCTTTTCCTGATATAAGTGCATTAAAAACACATAGGCAAACTTGTTTCTTTTGTCAATCTTAAGTGGTTATACTTACTTCCCATAAAGCTAGTATAACTCTTAAGCTTCTGTTTTAAAAACCAATTAGTCTTCTTCTGTTAAAAAAAAGATTCAGTATTCTTTAAAAATGCTTTCAGATCTTTATTATTCAGGCTTAAGCCGTGAGGCATTGCCGTAAGTATTATTCAGGCTTAAGTCAAAGACATTGCCGTAGTTATATTTTAGTTAACACATGTACGTCTACCGTACTATATATATTGTAAAATATCATGCTTTAGGAAGAATCACATGCATACTCGTGAAAACCACTGAGTTGAATATGTCGCGCGGAGAGTCGACTATAATAGTCACAGATATCTATCAAAGACTACTCGAAGGTCATTCTAAGCAGAGGTTCATAATTCTGGTAAGTCGGGCAGCACTTCCTGCAGGTGAGCTATATAAGTCTCTTGTGAAAGCAGTCCTATGTAAATCTGTTTGATTATTCTTCTTTAAAGCCCTACAAGTGATTAATACAATTTCTTATACTTCTACGTTATGCATTCTCTAATACAAAGAGGGTTAGGATTATTACCTCGGTAAGCCCAATAATATCCTAGAAAAGTCGCTGAGCAAGGTTTTGCTCCTAAGTTGTATGCTCAGAACCTTAGAAGTTCTTCACACTTCTACTAAGTACTAAGGTATTTGGGCTAGGGTATTTTGGGCATTATAACGATACAAGAAGGTAACTTTTCTCCCGAGGGAGGGGGTAGATTTTTGGCTAGGCTAGGGGGTATTCGGCCAAGGGCCACTTAGGCTAGAGGGAAGAGGGCTTGGACGAAATGGCTAACAAGGGAGAAGGGAGGATTTTCAAGACTTGGAAAGTAATTTGTGGATGAAGAACTCTTCATCTTAAGGGGGGTATTTATAGGTCAAGAAGTGGCCAACCAATGGCCAAGATTTAGACAAGTGCAAGGCAAGTGTAGGGTGAGGATTAACTATACACAAATATCCTACCAACTCCTTGACTTGTGCGAGCACAAAGCGATCTCACAGCCCAAATCGTCCAAATGGGCGATTTCAAGTCCATCAATTGGAGGGTGACAAGTGTCGCCTCCGTTGATCAAAATGTTTCGTCTCTCGGAAAAATCCGCAAAATTAGAAATGGCATGGCGGAATTTACCCTACGAAAGCTGTGGAAACGTTTCGTCGGAAAACTATTCGTTTTGTGAGTTGTGCCTAAAAAAAACGTTTTGCCTAAACTTTAAGGCTAGACTTTTTGTACGTATTCCCTTACGTACATACTCTGGAAATATGGGGTATAACACTTGTGGTCTGCACAATATCCACATGAAGTCTATATAAGGAATGCCTCCAAATCTTTAAGGCACGATTAACTGTCGCCGACTCTAAATCGTGAGTAGCGTAATTCCTTTCATGCTTCCCTAACCACCGGGAAACATAGGTTCTAACCTTATCGTGTTGCATCAGCACACAACCTAGCCCAATGTTATACCCCGTAGTTCCAGGGTATATATGTGAGGATGTACGTACGAGAATACGACATAAATTTTGGAAAGAAAGAAAGATGTGATTTTTCGACGGAAAAGTTTCCGGCTTTTGTGAAGAAAAAGGTTCGTTAATGGGAATTGGATTCCCAGATTTGGTATTTGGACTTCTTGGATTATATTAGAATTTTGAGATTTTATTTTCGGAAATGGTCACGTGGGGCCCACGGGAGAAATTTGCGGTTTTGTGGGGCCCGCTTTGTTTTTGAGATTTCCGGTATTTTGGATATTTTCGGAAGACGAAATATTTTGGACCCAGTCGGGGCGACACGTGTCACCCCATGTGTCACTTGGCGGGTGGAGGAATGATGGCTAGCCTGTCGCTGGCGAAATGGCCGTGCCACTGGAAGCTCATTTCGTTGGCCATGTGGTGTGGTGGGACCCACACACATGGCCCAATCTTGACCACACAACTTGCATAGATCTTGACCCCGAATCCTCTATATATACCTTAGTTGATGACTAAATTCATCCCACATTAAGCCTTTCAGCAAAAATACTCATCCTTTAAGTCTTGTTTTCGTCCCTCCCCCCTCTTGTGTAAGAAAATACTTTTTGTATTATTGTATAGTCCCAAATACCTTGGCCTAGTATCCCTAGTAGTATTCCAAAGTTGTTTTAATACTAGGAGCCCGGAAATACTACTTTTTCCAAAAGTCGCAAAATGAAACCCTAGAAAAATCTTCATAAGCTTGGTTGAAGTGTTAAGAGAAGTTGTTTAGAAACTTCTAAGGGTTGCTTAGAGAGGGTTGGAGCGTAAGGATTTGGAGCTAAACGTTGCTCAGGATCGACATATAATCTTGGATAATTTTGGGCTTATCGAGGTAATAATTTATGTCCCCCTATTGTAATTGGATATTACATGTTGTAGTAATTATACTTAAGTATATTATATGAGGATAGAAGATTGATAGAATTAAACTGTATTTACATTGGACTGTATTTACAGTAGACTTGTAGTTTATTTGTGGGGCAGTGTTGTACACGTCCGGTTAGACGTATAATCCCCTGGGAGTTGTTGGCCTGGTAGAGGGCCGGAGTAGATGAGGAGATTTGTATGGTTGCGGGGGGGATGTGCTGCCGAATTTTCTGTAGAATAAGGAATCTTGCAGTTAGAATATTCTACGAAGAGATCTAGGAGTTGATAGGCGTTTTGTGGCCTTTATAGGTTGCAGTACCACGAGTAGCGTATTCTACTTGGAGAGTGGAAAAGGCTAGCAGGGTTACAGTACTGTGGAGCGTTTTGCTAATTGTCGATAATCGTCGCGAGGTATGTGAACCTCTTCCTATCTTTTCTAGCATGATTGTTGTGAACTATGTAGTACGGTAGACGTACATGTGCTAAGTGAATTGGTTGGTTTAAAACATAGGGTGTTATAATAGCTTTATGGGAAGTTAGTTATAACGACTTTATGTAGGTAAAAGAATGGTTTATTGATTTTGGGAGTTAAGAGACTTGATCTTGAAAGATAAGAGACTTGACTTATAACGACTTGTTTTCGGAAAAAGAGAAGTAACTTGATTTTAAGTATAGGTTACTTGTTTTGAAAAGAGTAAGTTATTTGGGTTTTAAAAGAATACTTGTTGTTGTTTTAAAAGAAAAGAGACTTGTGGAATTAAAGAGTTTTTGGTTTAGAACATAAAGTGTTATAACAACTTTATGGGAAGTTTGTTATAACGACTTTATGAAAACAAAGGAATGGTTTTTATCATTGGTTTTAAAATGGTAACTTGACTTTAAAAGGAGAAGTGTTTTGGTCTAAAAAGAAGGCATGGTATTGTCTTAATTTGGTTTAAAAAGGAAAGTCTGGAAGTTGTTTTGGTTTAATTAAAATGTTAGTCACTTTATTTTGATACTACGAGTATCGGGTGAATTTGTAAAAGAAATGGATCTTCTAAAAAGAATTTAACGTCGTAGTACTTTTGGGGATTAAAACTGGACTTTGTCATAAAATGAAAGTACCTTGAGTTGTGTGTAACTTGCCTATGTTTGCGTGTGATAGCCTTGTTGTGAAAGTGTTGTATCCTTATGTTACCGCGTCTCTCGATGGAGGGCCGGTCATGTTATTCTTGATTGATGGACTCATCGACACGTTGGGTGGCCACGGGTATGGTTCCATTAGGATTATTATTCCATGGACTAGCTCTCCGAGGTTTCTTGATTCGCTTGGTATCCGGTAGTTGTCTCGTACTTGCCCGAAGTCGTGGCTGTTTCGCTTGGTATCACGGTAGTTGGCGCCGTACTTGCAGTTCAGTTTTGTGTGAAGTCGTGATTCCGGCTTGGTATCACGGTAGTTAGCCGTCTTGCCGACCGCGAAGCGCATGGTAATATCGGTAGTTGGCTTTCGTACTGCTGGTGCGACCGTGGTTTGGTTATATAGATTTGTTGGTGCGGCTTTGGTATCGGTAGTTGGCTTTCGTACTTGCCCCGGTTGATGATGCGGCTTGGTATCCGGTAGTTAGCGCCCGTACTTGCCGTCACGGTTTATGACTTCGGTGGGACACGGTGTTCATGTGTACTTTTGGTGTGATTATATCATAGATGCGGCGATGAGAAGGTATTCCACGGGCATGATTGATGTTGGGCGTGAGACCCATTGTTATATTTGAGTAATGACTTTGAGGCGTGAGTCACGACTTGACATGATTTGTTTATATATTGTGGGTGTAGTTTGGTGATCATACGTGTCTCGCTTATATAGACTATTATGATTTCATTTATAGTATTTTCTGATATCACATACTTGGTACTGTTATGCTGACCTCCTTCTTCGCTTTCATGCCGCAGTAGGTACATTGGTAGTGGATCTCGCCGTAGGATCACGATTCGGCGTTTTGGGAAGCTCTGTTTCTCGGAGGCTCATCTTTGTAGTATAGTCCCCGTCGGTGCTATACCGTATTTCCAGAGTATGTCGTGGGGAATACGTAAAAATCTAGCCTTAAAGATAAGCCTTGGGCGTTTTTATTTGTGCACAACTCACTAAAAGAATCGTTTCGGCGAAGCGTTTCCACGACTTTCGTAGGGTAAATTCGGCTATGCCATTTCTAATTTTGCGGATTTTGAGAGGCGAAACATTTTGGACCAGCGGGAGGCGACACTTGGCACCTCCGATTTGTGGACTTGAAATCGTCCATTTGGACGAATTGGACTTGAAGTGCACGTTTTTTGTGCCTTGTGCACAAGTCAAGGAGTTGGTAGGATATTTGTGTGGAGTAAATCTTCACCTACACTTGCCTTGCACTTGTCTTAATCTTGGCCATTGGTTGGCCACTTCGACCTATAAATACCCCTTAAGATGAAGAGTTCTTCATCCACAAATCTTTCAAGTCTTGAAAATCCTCTCTCTCCCATTGTAGCCTCTTTCGTCCAACACTCCCGCCTTGTGAAGTTTGGCGAGGCCTACTATAACGACCAGTTCAGGGCGGTGCATGGTGCCTTACCCCGGCCACCCTAGTGATACATACATCAGCGACAATCAGCGGAACATAAAACATGAGTCATTATACAAGAGATATAATAAATAAGCGAGCCAACCCAAAGCAGTTGCCTTGATATATCATAAAACACGAGCAGTTTAATCCTTTTACAACCACGCTTACAGCGGTACTACTGACCTCTAAGATATCTGACTATGGCGGGGCGGGGCCGCCATACCACGAATGTACAGAACCTACAACTCGGGAACACCTACGAGATAAGCCTCGGGAAAGCGGAGCTTCAATCTGTTGGCGTGATCCTATGGCGAGGATCCACGGCCGTGTACCTACTGCGGCATGAGCGGCCCCGAAGGAGTCGATGTAGTACCAAGTATGTGAAGCGTACAATCAGTAAATGAAATCATACTAGTCTATATAAAGCGGGAGACATGTATGATAGCAAACTACGATTCAACATAAAGCGATCATCACTCGATATAACTATGGGTCTCGCCACAACATCAATCGAGTTCGCATTATGGCGCGTGCCGAATCTGCATCGGTGTAGACATGTCCATGATGCGACAATAATACCAATGTCCGGGCCCGCGTGCCGGAATTACGCATCGGTGTAGACATGTCCATGTGACCTCGATAAAGACAGCAATCCAAATGGAAGCATACGTGCGCTTCGCATCGTGTCGATATGTCGAGAAACAATAAGACAACATTCCAAATGGGCGCATGCGTGCGCTACGCATCGATGTCGGTATGTCGAAGAAACAATAAGACAACATTCCAAATGGGCGCGTACGATGCGCTACGCGTCGTGTCGGTATGTCGAAAAGGAAATCCAAGGCGATAATCGAAATGGAAACATACGTGCGCTCGCGTGTCGATATATCCAAAGTGATTCACCACAAGACCTTAACAAAATGGAGGCATGCGATGCGCTACGCGTCGTGTCGGTATGTCAAAGTGATTAACAACAATAATACTATCAGCGAGGCGTGCGGTGGAATTTCTCGTCGCTAAGACGCGTCGAAGTAAGTTCTCAACAAGTCAGCGACCTCCATCGAGAGCGCGGTAACACGAAATACAACGCTTTGCACAACAAAGGTTATCACGATAAGCATAGCCAAGCTTCACAACAAGCATAGCGAGTTTCACAACAACACAAAGTACTTTCATTTTATACCAAAGTCGGGTTTTAACCGAAGTACTACGTCGTAAGTTCTTTTAAAGAGATCCATTTCTTTTATAAAAGTCACGATACGTAGTATTAGAATGACCAACCACTTCCTTTTCAAAACCAAGTAACAACATTCTTTCCTAAGTTCGGTTGCCTAGTTTGATTACTCGAAGCTTCTCATTTTCAAATGGTTTCATAGTTCCCAAACTTAATCACTTGATTCCTTTTTAGAACAATTGAGTAACATATGTCATATATGTGAGTAGTTTATTCTTGTTTATAACGATCTTATTACAATGACCATGATCTAGAAGATGTAATATCATTTTGTCTTATCTTAGCTCTATGCGGATGGAGGTTTCTCGGTTTTAATACAACGCATCATTATTCAATACATTTTCCTTTTATTAACGACTGCGATGATGCTGCCGATACGTTCGATTCGAAATCGGTAAAACATTATCCGCTTTAAAAACCAGTACTCATTACTCGCGAATGAGGTTTCACAAACGTCCACATTAAAACAAATAAGTTAAGTCTCTTATCTTATAAGATCAAGTCTCTTAACTTCTAACGTCGATAAACCATTTTCACTTACATAAGGTCGTTATAACTAACTTCCCGTAAAGCTATTATAACACTTTTATGTTTTAAACCAACCAAATCACTTAGCACGTATGCGTCTACCGTACTACATAGTTCCAACCATCATGCTAGAAAAGATAGGAAGAGGTTCACATACCTCGCTGACGATTTATCGACGATAAGCAAAATGCTCCAGTACTACAACGCACTAGCCCTTTCCACTCCTCGAGTAGAATGCGCTACTCTTAGTCTTTCACCTAAAAGGTCAAAGCGTCTATTAACCCCAAAACACAAGTTTCTATCATTACATAGAAAATTGGCGACACCTCCCCATGGCGTAAATCTCCTCTCTATCGAGTAGGCTACCAAGCCAACCGGGGGGTTTACACGTCTACGGACGTGTACAATTCTACTCGATATCTTACACAAGTCTACCGGCAATCAGTCTATGTAAATCTGATTGATTCGTTCTTTATTCTTGGGCTTAAGTCAAAAGACATTGCGAATACTAAGTAGTTCCATATATAGTATACTTGACTATATATTCAACCAAGCATGTAATTTCCAATTACAATAGAGGACGAGATAATTACCTCGATAAGCCCAAAATTATCCGAGTTTAATGTCGCTCACGAGCAAGGTTTAGCTCCACTCGTGCGCTCGAACCACTCCAAACAACCCTTAGAAGTTCTAACCAACTTCACTCACATCTTGACAACTATGAAGATTTCCTTAGGGTTTCGGTTTGAGACTAAAAGGACAAAAGGTAGTATTCAGGACTCTACGCAAAGAGGTATCTTTGGAATACTACAAGGTACAAGGCTAAGGTATTTTGGGCATTATAACAATACTAGGGGAGTATTTCTATACCACAATGAGGGGTATTATCACGAAAACAACTAGGCTAGGGGGTACCTGGCTGAACCTGTGAGGAGGAGACCCGCGGCCAAGGCCACTTTCGAGGAGAGGAGCTCTTGGGCGAGAGTCGACAAGAGGAGGAGGGATTGAAGACTTGGAAACATTTGTGGATGAATGAAGTCTTCACAAAGGGGTATTTATAGCAAACCCAATGCCAACCGATGGCGAGATCGAGCCATGTGCAAGGCAAGTGTAAGGCCTTGATCAAGCCAAGTGCACCAACCCTACTCCACAAAACATGGCACAAGACAAGCCACAAAACAAGGCCAAAACAAGGCACAAAACAAGGAACGATAGGGCCAACGTGAGCCAAAAGATCAAGCGATTCGTGAACCACATGCTTCCAGGCGCCACTGCTTCCGATGTGAGGTGACACATGTCACCCTCCGCTGGTCCAAAATGTTTCGTCTCTCGGAAAAATCCGCCAAAAATTAAAAAGGACATAGCGGAATTTTCCCTACGAAGGCGTGGAAGCGTTTAGTCGGAAGCGACTCAGTCGACGCTTGTGCCCAAATGTAACCGGCCGAGCCACCTGGCGGGGTGACCGTGTCACCCTCCTATGGCCCTCAGCGTCTTCGAAAAATATCACAATGGCCAAAATCTAAAACAAAGTGGGCCCAAGCCAGTAAATTTCTCCGTGGGCCCAGTGACCATTCAGAAAATAAAATTCCATAATTCTCAAATATTCCGGAAGTCGAATACCAAATCTGGGAATCAATTCCCGTTGCGAACCTTTTCTTCAAATAGCGGAAACTTTTAGTGAAAACTCAGCATCTTTCTTTCTTTTCAAAATTTACAAATGCGGCTCGCGCGTCGTCCTCACATACATACCACTGCAACTACGGGTATAACATTCTCCCTCGCGAAACATTCGTCCGAATGTTCCTTCTCAAGACGGATATCGATGAAGTTCCTCAACAAGTTGTCAGCGCCGCGGCAGCGCGAAATAACACACGTTATCTTCCTTCCTTACTCGTCGTGCCGCTTCCGAACACTTGAACTCTCGATGCGCACCATACTTGTCATTACTTAGTTCGAAAATCTGCGAGTCACTACCTCGAACTTGGTCATCTTACTAACCTCGAACTTCCCAGGCCATTCCGGCCTTTACGAACCGCTTCGGTCGAGCGCGTCCACGAACTCATACGATGATCATACAAACTTGGGCCTAGCATCCTCGTGACCCTACCACTGGCGGGACCACCCAGACGGCCCTTTGAACCGGGTTCTGGGTTGACCCAAATGGTCCTCGACCCGACCCCAACGCGCCAAACTCTTGTTCCGTCCGGAACAATCTTACTAATTCACGTCATGAAAGCTACCACTTCCGTCTCTCACACTACCCACGGACTTATCACACAAATAAATCCCACGTATACTACTACTGCGATAAGGGTCAAAAATAAATCTTTAACTTCGAGGCGACCTTACCTAAGGTCTCGGTCGTGACATAGTCTAAGGTTACACTTACCGTGCCTCATCGTATCCTCCCGACTAACCATGCATTTTAACTCACGCGTATCACAATGCTATCCATACATAGCACACAATAATGAGATCATCATAACAAGCATACCAAAACTCTAGAGGTTAAGGATATGCACGAAGCTCTGGCTCGCTCTAATCATAGGCACTGCCTGCAGTGCATGGTATGAAGGTGATGAACCAGCCGTAGATCTGAAGGTGAGTCGTAACATCCGCGCTTCCCTTGGTAGGGCAGTTCCTCGCAAAATGGCCTGCTGTCCAAAGCAAAACAAACTCCCAATCTAGTACGACACTCTCCAAAATGGAGTCTACCACGATAGTCCAACGAGGTAGGGGGGCTTGGTGGTTAACACCGCTCTGCGAAAATCTGAACCCTTGGAGCCACGACTGCTCACGAAGGCGGTGGAGGACCACTGCATGCGGTGGGGGTATATAACTAACTTTCTTCTTGGCGGTCCGCCTCGAAAGCCACGAAGGACCTGCAGTCACGGCCTCTTCTGCGATCCGGTCGTTCGTCGACCCTCCGTGCCTCGCGTCTGAGTGCATGAGCTGCGTGCGGGAAATGTCCATGCGGTGAAGAAACACCGCGCAAGATTCGGCCATATAATCATCAAGCGGTGGCGTGGCGATGCACCACATCCTCATATCTGCAACTAAGCGCGAGGGACATATCGAGCGAAAGAATCGAACTTCGACATTGTACTCACTGACGGTCGCCTCTGTCTCGATAACAAAAATGCGGCCGGCGTGCCCTCGCCATCTGCGGAGGCGAAGTGCGTGAGAAAGCCCGAAAACTCATCCCATCTTCTGGAGTGCGTGCTCTCCCGGGAAAGCTCGTGAATCAAACCAATCATTGCGGTATCACGCGGCCGATGCGAACAAAGGTCCTGACTCGGTTTACGAAGCCTTGATCACCGCGTGATCGTGTAGCTGCGGATGAACTCCTGCGGATCATCCTCGAGCCTCGACCGTAAAACTCTGGCGGGCTACAACTCAGAAAGTCCCGTAGCCTCAAACTATCTGCTCGGGGTGAACGGCTGGTGCTCTTGGGCGGGCTGCTGCGTCCGGCTGTCGCCATATCGGCCTGACCACGGCCAATCGCGGGCCATCTCTTGTGACCCGTCTCCCTGCTCGGTGTGGGGTGGAGGCTCAGTCTTGTAGTCTCATCAGCCACTGCTGCGGCTCTAAATTCTGCTGGTGTTGGCGGCGTCGCGAAACCCGCCGTCTGAAGCACAACCTCAGTCTTGTGCGGGCTGCGCCTCGTACTCCTCGTATCTCACTGCGGCACCCTCGGCGCCTTGCCTCACAGGCCGGGTTGCCTGCGCGGAGGCATGGCGGTAAAAGCGAGATCGTCGGAGGGTCCACTTACAACCACGGCTCTAAGGCCGCGATCTCGGGATGAGAAGAATGAAACCAATCCTAAATGTCCTGCAGCCTCACGATTATAGATGTGGTGCACAACGTCGATAATCAAGACTCTACTGAACGCGGTGCGTAGACACTTTCCGAGGACTAAGCGCTCGATACCACTTTTGTAACGACCGTTCGGGGCGATTCTTGGTGCCTTACCGGGCACCTGGCGATACATACATCGAGAAAATCAGCGGAACATAAAACATGAGTCATTATACAAGAGATATAATAAATAAACAGGCCAACCCAAAGCGGTTGCCTTGGTATATCATAAAACACGCAGTTTAATCCTTTTACAACCACACTTGGCGATACTACAGACCTCTAAGATATCTGATGACTATGACGGGACGGGGCCGCCATACCACGAATGTACAAGAACCTGACTTCGGGAACACGCACCAAGATAAGCCTCGGAGAAAGCGGAGCTTAATCTGTTGGCGTGATCCTATGGCGAGGATCACGGCCGATGTACCTCACTGCGGCGTGAGCGGCCCCGAAGGAGTCGAGACAACAGTACCAAGTATGTGAAGCTATGCAATCTGTAAATGAAATCATCTTAGTCTATATAAAGCGGGAGACATGTATGATAACCAAACTCTGATTGCGACATAAAGCGATCATCACTCGATATAACTATGGGTCTCGCGCCCGCAACATCAATCGAGTTCGCATTATGGCGCGTGCCGGAATCTTGCATCGGTGTAGACATGTCCATGATGCAACAATAATACCGATGTCCGGCGCATGCCGGAGTGCATCGGTGTAGACGTGTCCGTGTGACCTCGATAACAAGACAATCCAAATGGAAGCATACCCGTGCGCTACGCATCGTGTCGATATGTCGAAGGAAACAATAAGACAACATTCCAAATGGGCGATACCCGATGCGCTACGCATCGTGTCGGTATGTCGAAGGAAACAATAAGACAACATTCCAAATGGGCGCATACGTGCGCTACGCGTCGTGTCGGTATGTCGAAAAGGAAATCTGGCGATAATCGAAATGGAAACATGCGTGCGCTACGCGTCGTGTCGATATATCAAGTGATTCACCACAAGACCTTAACCAAAATGGAGGCATGCGATGCGCTACGCGTCGTGTCGGTATGTCGAAGTGATTAACAACAATAATACTATCGAGGAGCGTGCGTGGAATTTCTCGTCGCTGCCGACGCGTCGAAGTAAGTTCTCAACAAGTCAACCGACCTCCATCGAGAGCGGTAACACGAAATACAACGCTTTGCACAACAAAGGTTATCACGATAAGCATAGCCAAGCGACAACAAGCGTAGGCAAGTTTCACAACACAAAGTACTTTCATTTTATACCAAAGTCGGGTTTTAACCCCAAAGTACTACATCGTAAGTTCTTTTAAAGAGATCCATTTCTTTTATAAAAGTCACCCGATACAGTAGTATTAGAATGACCAACCCACCTTCTTTTCAAAACCAAGTAACAACATTCTTTTCCTAAGTTCGGTTGCCTAGTTTGATTACTCGAAGCTACCGTTTTCAAATGGTTTCATAGTTCCCAAACTTAATCACTTGATTCCTTTTTAGAACAATTGAGTAACATATGTCATATATGTGAGTAGTTTATTCTTGTTTATAACGATCTTATTACTGGCCGTGATCTAGAAGATGTAATATCATTTTGTCTTATCTTAGCTCTATGCGGATGGAGGTTTCTCTTGGTTTTTAATACAGCACATCATTATTCAATACGTTTTCCTTTTATTGCTGCGATTGGTGCGCCGATACACGTTCGATTCGAAATCGGTGAAACATTATCCCTTTAAAACCAAGTACTCATTACTCACGAATGAGGTTTCACAAACATCCACATTAAAACAAATAAGTTAAGTCTCTTATCTTATAAGATCAAGTCTCTTAACTTCTAACATCAAACCATTTTCACTTACATAAGGTCGTTATAACTAACTTCCCGTAAAGCTATTATAACACTTATGTTTTAAACCAACCAAATCACTTAGCACGTATGCGTCACCGTCTACATAGTTCACAACCATCATGCTAGAAAAGATAGGAAGAGGTTCACGTACCTCGCGACGATTTATCGACGATAAGCAAAATGCTCCAAGTACTACAACGCACTAGCCACTTTCCACTCGCCGGTAGAATACGCTACTCTTAGTCTTTCACCTAAAAAGGTCAAAGCGTCTATTAACCCCAAAACACAAGTTTCTATCATTACATAGAAAATTCGACCTCCCACACATGGCAGCGTAAATCTCCTCTCTATCGGTAGGCTACCAAGCGACGGGGGTTTACACGTCTACCGGACGTGTACAATTCTACTGATGTCTACACAAGTCTGCAATGATCTATGTAAATCAGTTCGATTCGGTTCTTTATTCTTGGGCTTAAGTCAAAGACATTGCGAATACTAAGTAGTTCCATATATAGTATACTTGACTATATATTCAACCAAACATGTAATTTCCAATTCTGATAGAGGACGAGATAATTACCTGATAAGCCCAAAATTATCCGAGTTTAATGTCGCTCTGAGCAAGGTTTAGCTCAGCTCAGTGCGCTCCAAACCACTCCAAACAACCCTTAGAAGTTCTAACCAGCCTACTCATCTTGACCAACTATGAAGATTTCCTTAGGGTTTCGGTTTGAGACTAAAGGACAAAGGTAGTATTTCGGACTCTACGCAAAGAGGTATCTTTGGAATACTACAAGGTACAAGGCTAAGGTATTTTGGGCATTATAACAATACTAGGGGAGTATTTCTATACCACAACAAAGGGTATTATCTGAAAACAACTAGGCTAGGGGTACCCATTGTGAGACCTCGAGGAGGAGACCTGCGGCGAAAGGCCACTTTCAGGGAGAGGAGCTCTTGGGCGAGTCGACAAGAGGGAGGAGGGATTCAAGACTTGGAAACATTTGTGGATGAATGAAGTCTTCACAAAGGGGTATTTATAGCAAACCCAAATGCCAACGATGGCGAAGATCAAGCCATGTGCAAGGCAAGTGTAAGGCCTTGATCAAGCCAAGTGCACCACAACCCTACTCCACAAAACATGGCACAAGACAAGCCACAAACAAGGCCAAAACAAGGCACAAAACAAGGAACCAATAGGGCCAAGCGTGAGCCAAAAGATCAAGCGATTCGTGAACCACATGCTTCCACTTGGGCGCCCACTGCTTCAATGTGAGGTGACACATGTCACCCTCCCGCTGGTCCAAAATGTTTCGTCTCTCGGAAAAATCCGCAAAAATTAAAAGGACATAGCGGAATTTTCCTACGAAAGCTGTGAAGCGTTTAGTCGGAAAACGACTCTATTCGGCACTTGTGCCCAAATGTAAATTCGGCCAAGCCACTGGCGGGGTGACACGTGTCACCCTCCTATTGGCCCTCAAGCGTCTTTCGAAAAAATATCCTGATGGCCAAAATCTAGAAAACAAAGTGGGCCCAAAGCCGTAAATTTCTCCGTGGGCCCACGTGACCATTCAGAAAATAAAATTCCATAATTCTCAAATATTCGAAGTCAGAATACCAAATCAGGAATCCAATTCCCATTAACGAACCTTTTTCTTCACAAATAACAGGAAACTTTTAGTCGAAAACTCAGCATCTTTCTTTCTTTTCAAAATTTACGCGCTCATGCGTCGTCCTCACATACATACCACGCAACTACGGGTATAACACTACCCCTCCTAGCCGAAATCTACCCTCCCTTGGTAGAAAAAGTTGCCTTAGTATCGTTATAATGCCCAAATACCTAGCCGTATCCCTTAATCCTTAGTAGAAGTTGTGAAGAACCACAAGGTTCTGAGCTCTGGGCGTACAACTTAGGAGCTAAACCTTGCTCAGCGTGACTTTATCCGGGATATTATTGGGCAGAGGTAACTAATCCTAACCTCTTTTGAATTAGAGAATACTTCTTTATTTGTAGTATAAGTATAAGTATAAATACTTAGAAGAATATTGCGAATAGAATTGAGTGGTATCACGATGGAAGGGTTTAAAGAAGAATAATTGAACTATGCTTATATAGAATTTGTTTTCACAGACTTATATAGCTCATGGGAAGTCTTTGCCAGACTTTCCGTAGAATTGTGAACCCTCTGTTTAGAATGACCTTGAGTAGTCTTTGATAGATGTATGTGACTATTATGGTGACTCTCTGCCATGACATATTGACTTAGCGGTGGTTTATTTGAGAAGGTATGTGATTCTTCCTAAAGCATGATATTTTATAATATATATAGTGCGATAGGCGATACGTGTGTTAGCGAATAATAACTACGGCAATGTCTTTGACTTAAGCTGAATAATACTTACGGCAATGCCTCACGGCAAGCACGAATAATAAAGATAAAGCATTTCAAAAGAATCTTGAATCATTTTTATGAAGAGAACTAATTGGTTTTTAAGCGAAGCTTAAGAGTTATACTAGCTTTATGGGAAGTTAAGTATAACCACTTAAGATTGATAAAAGAAGCAGGTTGCCTATGTGTTTATAACGGACTTGTATTGAATTGTGAAAAGAATAATAAGATGGTTTGATAAGTAGACATGTTATGATGCTATGTGTGTTAGTGTCTTGTAACGTTTGTGTAAAAGAGTAGTCTTGTTGTGCTTATGTTGTTTAACGATAAGCTGTTAGGTTAGTGTAACATCACTCACCTCTTTACCGGGGGTTAAGCTGCCCTCCGATGCGGGGTAGACTTCGGCTGATGCAGGACCGTGATCGAGAATACCTGCATGCGGGTCGAGGACCTATGCGGAGCTCCGGGCGTTCCAGGTTAGTGTGCGGGGGTATTCCTCATGCGGTCTGTGGGGCCAGGCGGACTACGAGTCCAGGACGATGCCGAGGAGTAGCTACCCTCGATGCGGGGTTATATACCCTATGCGGGCCTATGTGATTGGCCTATGCGGACTCTGAGTCGAGATTAGGCTTGCGTGGTGATACTACGGGCAATTGGCCTGCTTGATCATTCGCGGCCTAGAAAAGACACATTCTGATTTACCTATTCTTTGCTCTTGTTTGTGATGTGGCACTATGTGCGGTTTCCTTGGTTGTTTCATACATATTTGTAAAGTGGTTTTAAAAATGATATGTTTTCATTTAAGTACTTTACAGTTTCGCATACTTAGTACTGTTATGCGACCTCGCCCGAGGTGCGTTAAATCTGCGGTAAGAGTGGCAGTGCTAGATCCGCATCCTTAGGATCTTTTGCTTTGGTGTCGTGAGCTCCGTCTTCTAGGAGGCTCTACTATTAGGTATGATCTCCTGTTGTAGATAGTTTTGTCTCGTCGGGGTATGGCGAGGCCTGTCCGCCATAGTTGTTTATTTCCTTAGAGTGCAGAGACATCTTGTGCGATTGGGATGTAACTGCAAAAACTTTGTATATATATATATGCCGGAAGGCACCCTTTTCTCAGAAACTGTGTCTCATTTACAATTTCTTCATGTCATGTTTTTATTCCGCTGATTTTCTACGATGTATGACTACTTGGGTGCGGGTAAGGCACGATCACGGGCCGGAGCGGTCGTGACAAAAGTGGTATCGGAATAGCGATTAATCCTCGGAAAGTGTCTACGCAGTATCTAGTAAGTCTTGATTATCGGTGTGTTGTGCACCACCAATAATCGAGGCTATAGGATATTTAGGATTGGTTTCATTCTTCTCACTCACGAGATCGTGCTTTAGAAGTGTTAAAGTTGGACTCCTCTAACGTATTCCTTGTTACATGCTGATTATGCCTCCACGTAAGGCAACCGGGCGAGAAGGGCAGCGGAGGCGCCCGATCAGACACCTAGAGTCACGAGGGCTCGAGCCCGATCTATCTGCATGACGGCGAGTTCTATGGCGCCCGGCCCAGCGAGACCACAGTACCACGCCTCGCATCCCGCGGCACAGGCGGAGTTAGGAAGCTCTGAGAGATGGCCCGGCTATTGGCTAGAGTTGTGGCGGATACGAGGATAGGGCTGAATGCGGCGGTTCGATTCAGCTCGGCTCGTCGCACCGTAGTGCGCCCGAGGCGAATAGTTTGAGGCTACGAGATTTCTTGAGTTGTAGCCGCGAGTTTTACGGTCGGCCGGAGGATGATCCGCGAGAGTTCATCCGTCATTCTGAAGGATCATGCGAGTGATCAAGGCCTCGAGGCAGTCTGTGACGCCGGTTCGCGTCTGCGTGATACCGCGGTCGATTGGTTTGATTCATGGGAGTTATCGGGAGAGCACGCGTCCCACTGCTTGGGATGAGTTACCGAGGCTTTCCTCTCACTGCCTCCGGATGAGGAGGCGCGGGCTGATAGATTCTTCTGGCGAGGCGAGAGGGCCTTTGTCGAAGTACAATGTCGAGTTTGATTCATTGGCTCGATATGTCCCGGCATTAGTGCGATTATGGAGGATAGGGTGCACCGCCACGCCAGGCCAGATGACTATATGGCCGAGTCGTATGCGGTTTTTCTCTTGACGGGTATGGACATTACCGCGTGCGAGCTCATGCTCTTGGATGTGAGCGTAAAGACGCGGGTTGTGACAAGGCGAGAAGACCGGGGCAGCGGTCGTTTGGTGGCTATCGTGGTGGCGGCCTCGGCTAGCCTAGATTTGCACCACGGCCGGCCACGAGCACTCCTGCACCGTCCTCGGCCGCGGCCCGAGATATTCTAGGGCGGACCAGGGCCCAGGACTTGAGACATCGAGCGGCAGAGGTTACGGCGTCGGGACCACCCCTTTTGGTGTGGCGATGCGGTAGATCCCGCCGGGAGTTGTGGTGCTACGGGAGTTTGTTCGATTGTGGCGGCAGGTCATTATCACGGCTTGTCCGACGAGGCGATCTTGATGGTAAGTCGGCCTACGAGTTCTTTCGCGGTCTTCATCCCCGACAGTTACTGCATACGGAGGGAAAGGTACACGGACCCGGCGCGGCAGAAGGTCGTGGCGCGGGTCGGTTCTAGCGGTCCTCGAGCCGCATTTATGCTTTGTCCGGCCAGCGGGATCGGGAGGCCTCACGCGATGTCGTCCACGTGTACCTTATCGGTTCGGTTTGATGTGTATGCTTTGATAGATCCGGTTTCTACTGCATCCTATATATCTCCCCTTGTTGCTAGTAGGATAGGGATAGAGCCTGAGTCCATAGACCCTTTCGAGGTAGCTACACCAGTGGGTGATTCGGTGGTAGCTCGGCGGGTATATAAAGCTTGTCTGTGACCGTTTGATCGTCGGACCCTGGCCGACTTGATAGAGTTGGAGATGATTGACTTCGGCGTGATCATGGGGATGGATTGGCTAGCTTCTTGCTATGCCAATGTAGGCTGAGAGAGAAAGTAATGCAGTTCAGTTTCTGAGGCGGTTGTTGAGTGGGAGGAGCACGGTATCGTAGAGGGTAGGTTTATTTCCTACCTCAAGGCTAGGAAGATGGTGCGAGAAGGGTATATCTACCATCGTTCGGGTGTTTGATCACGAGGTGCGGTACAGATTTTCCGTCGGTTCCGGTGGTCGAGAGTTCCAGACGTGTTTCAGACGACCTCCGGGTATCGCTCACGAGAGGAGATTGAGTTTTGTATTGACATATTACGGACACTCGGCTATTTCCATTCCGCCATACAGAATGGCACGCCGAGTTGAGAGAGTTGAAGGATCGGCTTAGAGATTTCGGAGAAGGGCTTCATCGGGCCTAGTGTTTCTCCACGGGAAGCGCTTATTGTTCGTGAAGAAGAAGGGCGGGGCCTGCGCATGTGTGTTGATTCTGACGGTGAACAAGGTGACCATTAAACAGAATACCCCTTCCGGGATTGATGATTTGTTCGACCGGTTGCGAGTGCGAGATGTTTTTCAAGATTGATCTGCGATCGGGCTATCATCAAAAAGTGCGAGTCGAGAGGTGGATGTCCCTAGGGTGCATTCGGACGATGCGGGCATTATGAGTTGAGTGGTCATGTCTTTTGGGTTGACCAATGCTCGGCGTATTCATGGATTTGATGAACCGAGTGTTCAAACCATTTTTGAACACGTTTGTGATAGTGTTCATTGATGATATCTTGGTTTTATTCGCTCGAGCGAGGAGCATGCGGGCATTTGAGGCTGTCTTGGCGATTCTCCAGACCAGCGATTATACGCCAAGTTTTCCAAATGTGAGTTTTGGTTGACTTGATGGCGTTTCTTGGGCATATTAGCCGGGTGATGGCATTCGAGGATCTGACGAGATCGAAGCGATCGGGACTTGGCCTGAACTGCTACTCCGCAGAGGTTCGCGATTTTACGGGCCTTGCAGGATATTATCGGTTCGTGGAGAAGTTTGCTTCTATCTGCACCATTGACTAGGTGACTCGGAAGGCAGCCAGTTTGATGGTGATGCTTGTGGCGGGGTTTCGATTCTTGAAAAGAAGTGACAGCCGCCCGTTCTTACTCTTCGGAGGTCGAGATGGTTATGTCGTGTATTGTGATCGTCGGGCATCGGGTTGGGATGTGTGTTGATGCAGCATGGCGGGGTTATAGCATATGCATCGACGGTGAAGAAACACGAGAGGAACTACCCGCGTGATTTGGAGTTGGCGGTGTGATTCGCTTTGAAGATGCAGGCACTATTTGTATGGGGTTGGCGTGGATATTTTACAGACCACAAGAGCCTCGGTATATCTTGACGGAGGAGCTGAACTTCACAGCGAGGCGGTGGTTAGAGTTGCTTAAGGATTACGATGTTGATATCCCGCACCACGGGAAGGCGATGTTGTGGCAGATGCTCTTAGTCGTAGAGTCGATGGGAGCCTATCGAGATATGCGACTAGAGAGGAGGGACATGGTTCGTGATTTGCACGATTAGCGAGCCTTGGTGTCGTTTGATTGATTCCGATAGCGATGGGGTTAGAGTTCGTGAGGTTGCAGTCTTCCATCGTTGAGGAGGTGAAGAGGCAACGATTCGAGATCGGCTTTGATTCGATATCGTGTCTGACTCTTCGTGAGGCAAGGTCGCTTTTGAGGTAGCACCTGATGGGTGCTAAGGTTTGGGCGTTTGTGTGTTCGGATGTTTGAGGACTTGGCGAGTTCTTGGGAAGCACGGTATGGCGTTACTCTATCCATCTGGGTCGACCAAGATGTACCACGACGCTAGATCGTGTATTGGTGGGATGGCGAAGAGGGCGTTGCGAGTTCGTAGCTCGGTGCCCATGTTGTCGGCCAAGGTAGAGCACGAGGCACGGTGGTTTGTTGCGGCGATTGAGATCGACACGGAAGTGGGAGGTAATCAGCATGGATTTTATCAGGATTACCTCGCTCGGAGGGAGACATGATTCTATATGGGTTATCTTCAATGGTGTGAAATCAGCCCACTTTCTTCCCGTCGGGGCGACTTTTGGTGAGGATTATGCGAACTTTACATCAGAGATCGTCGGTGCATGAGTCCCTACTTGATCATATCGAGAGAGCCCGATTCTGCTAACTTACGGAGGTCGCTTCCGGAGGGTTTAGGGGCGGTGAGCACAGTCGCATTTCATCCACGAGCAGACGGACGAGCGAGCGCCTTATCCGACTGCCGAGGATATCTTTGCGAGCTGTGTTATTGACCGGTGGTAGTTGGGAGGATCATTTGCCTCTAGTTGAGTTCGCGTATAATAATAGCTACCACTCCGGTATTCGGATGGCGCCTTATGAGGCCTTGTATGGGAGGAAGTGCGGTCGCCTATGGGTTGGTTCGATGTGGGCGAGTGCGGCTAGTGGGACCAGATTTGGTGCGTGGCGATGGGTAAGGTGAAGCTTATCAGGCGGCTATTGTATTCGAGTCGGCGAAGTCGTATCACGGATCATCGTCGTCGGCATCTTGAGTTCGAGGTTCATGATTGGGTTTTCTAAAGGTGTCACCCATGAAGGTGTGATGAGTCGGGAAGAAGGAAACTTCGGCCCAGTACGTTGGGCGTTTGATTGTCATGAGGTAAGCAAGGTTACTATGAGTTGAATCTGCCGTCCGATCTGGAGGCGATGCATCCGGTTTTCACGTATCTATCTTTGAGGAGATGTATCGGGGATCCATCTAGGTACACCCGATTGCGATGTCGAGTCAGGGGTTATCGTATGAGAGATTCCATAGCGATAGTCGATCGTCGGGTTAGGCGTCTGCGGACCAAGGGCGTGGCAGTCAAAGTCTTGTGGCGGAGCGAGCTCAGGAGAGATGGCGTGGGGCGAGGAGGGCGTGAGGCGAAGTATCTCACTATTCCCAGCACCTCGGGTAATTCACTTTCCTACTTGTAAATTTTCGTTATCGTTTTTGCCTAAGTGTTGTTTTGTGGCGTGTGTGGCTTTTACCAAGCTGTTTAAGTTATGAAGAACCTTATCGTTATCTGTCTTGGGAAGGAACATCGGGACGAATGTTTCTAAGGAGAGAATGTTATACCGTATTTCCGGAGTATGCGTGAGGAATACGTCAAAAGTCTAGCCTTAAAGATAAGCCTTGGGCGTTTTTATTTGTGCACAACTCACTAAAGAATCGTTTTAATGAAAGCGTTTCCTGACTTTCGTAGGGTAAATTCCGGCTATGCCATTTCTCATTTTTGCGGATTTTTAGAGGCGAAACATTTTGGACCAACGGGAGGCGACACTTGGCACCTCAATTTGTGAACTTGAAATGCGTCCATTTGGGTGAATTGGACTTGAAGTGCACGTTTTTGTGCCTTGTGCACAAGTCAAGGAGTTAGTAGGATATTTGTGTGGGTAAATCTTCACCCTACACTTGCCTTGCACTTGTCTTAATCTTGTCCATTGGTTGGCGACTTCTTGAAGTATTAATACGACTCTTAAGATGAAGAGTTCTTAATCGACAAATTACTTTCCAAGTCTTGAAAATCCTCCTCTCCACTTTGTAGCCTCTTTTCGTCCAACACTCCCCACTCACTTGTGAAGTTTGGCGAGGGCCTACCCCCTAGCCTGAAATCTACCTCCCTTGGTAGAAAAAGTTGCCTTCTAGTATCGTTATAATGCCCAAATACCCCAGCCCATATCCGCTTAATCCTTAGTAGAAGTTGTGAAGAACTTCTAAGGTTCTGGAGCTCTGGGCGTACAACTTAGGAGCTAAACCTTGCTCAGCGACTTTATCCGGGATATTATTGGGCTTACCGAGGTAACTAATCCTAACCCTCTTTTGAATTAGAGAATACTTCTGTTGTAGTATAAGTATAAGTATAAATACTTAGAAGAATATTGCGAGAATAGAATTGGCTATTATCACGGTGGAAGGGTTTAAAGAAGAATAATTGGTATGCTTATATAGGATTGTTTTCACGATAGACTTATATAGCTCACCGGGTAGGGAAGTCTGCCCGACTTTCAGTAAATTGTGAACCCTCTGTTTAGAATGACCTTGAGTAGTCTTTGATAGATGTCTGTGACTATTATAGGTGACTCTCTGCGCGACATATTGACTTGGCGGTGGTTTATTTGAGAAGGTATGTGATTCTTCCTAAAGCATGATATTTTATAATATATATAGTGCGGTAGGCGTACATGTGTTAACTGAATAATAACTACGGCAATGTCTTTGACTTAAGCTGAATAATACTTACGGCGATGCCTGTGGCTTAAGCTTTGAATAATAAAGATACGAAAGCATTTCAAAGAATCTTGAATCATTTTTATGAGAGAACTAATTGGTTTTAAGCGAAGCAAGAGTTATACTAGCTTTATGGGAAGTTAAGTATAACCACTTAAGATTGATAAAAGAAGCGATTTGCCTATGTGTTTATAACGGACTTATATTGAATTGTGAAAAGAATAATAAGATGGTTTGATAAGTAGACATGATATGATCTTATGTGTGTTAGTGTCTTTATAACGTTTGTGTAAAGAGTATTCTTGTTGTGCTTATGTTGTTTAACGATAATTTGTTGGGTTAGTGTAACATCACTCGCCTCTTGACATATTCAGGGGTTAGGCGCCTCCGTCTGGGTAGACTTCGGTGATGCAGGACCGTGATTCGAGAATACCTCATGCGGGTCGAGGACCTATCGAGCTACGGGAGTTCGAGGTTAGTGTGCGGGGTTATACCTCATGCGATGCATGTGGCGTGCGGACTACGAGTCGGGGCGATGCCGAGAGTAGCTACCGCGATGCGGGGTTATATACCTATGCGGGCCTATGTGATTGGCCTATGCGGACTACGAGTCGAGATTAGGCTTGCGTGGTGATCTACGGGCGGTGGCCTGCCGATCATTCGCGGCCTAGAAAAGACACTGTTTACTATTCTTTGCTCTTGTTTGTGATGTGTATGTGCGGTTTCCTTGTTGTTTCATACATATTTGTAAAGTGGTTTTAAAAATGATATGTTTTCATTTAAGTACCTTACGGTTTCACATACTTAGTACTGTTGTCTGACCTCGCCCGAAGTGCGTTAAATCTGCCATGAGTAAGGCGGCAGTGCTAGATCCGCGTCCTTAGGATCTTTTGCTTTGGTGTCGGGAGCTCCATCTTATAGGAGCTCTATATTGGGTATGATCTCCTGTTGTAGATAGTTTTGTCTTGTCGAGGGTATGGCGGGGCCTGTCGCCGTAGTTATTATTTCCTTAGAGTGCAGCAGGCGTCTTTGTCGATTGGGATGTAGCTGCAAAAACTTTGTATATATATATATCTTGGAAGCAGCACTCTCGAAAGCGTGTCTTTTTACAATTGCTTCATGTCATGTTTTATATTCGCTGATTTTCTCGATGTATGACTCTTGGGTGCGGGTAAGGCACGATCCACGAGCCGGGCAGTCGTGACGGTCGATGTAGTTCTTGTACATTCGGGGTATGGCGAGGCCACTGTCCATCGTCATAGTTATGGTTACATTCTTAGAGTTACGTATTCTTTGTTGTGGCGGGGAGTTGGTAAAAGGATTTAGCGTTTGGTATATATATGCGAGAAAGGTAACAGTTTTGGTTGCTTTGTTTCTTATTTTATCTTGTTTCATGTTTAAGTTTTTATTTAGTTGATTTTCTCACGATGTTGTATCACTAGGGTGCCGGGTAAGGCACGATCATGGAGCAAGGATCGGTCGTGACAAAAGTGGTATCGAGCGATTAGTCCTCGGAAAGTGTCTGAGCAGTGTAATAGTAAGTCTTGATTATCGGTATGTTGTGCACCGCATCTATAATCGGAGGCTGCAGACATTTAGGATTAGTTTCCATTCTTCTCGCTCTGAGATCGTGCCTTAGAGCTGTGTTTTAAGTTGGACTCCCCGCGTATTCTTTTATATCGATTATGCCTCCTGCGAGGCAACGAGCCCGAGAAGAGCGAGGGCAGCGAGGAGGCTGCGAGTAGAAACACGGAGGTTACGAGCGAGAGCGATTTTACGGTGGTGCTCTGACGGCGGATTCTCTGATGCCGCCCGGCCCAGTTTAGAGCGCGGCGATGGCTGCTGAGACCACGATACGAGCCTCGGCCCGCGGCGAGCAGAGGATATGGGTTGCAAGAGATGGCCCGATTACTAGATTAGGTTTATGGCGAGACTTGAGAACGAGGCGGGGCCGGGGTACGATGAGTGCACCCAGGCGATAGTTGGAACCGGGACTTCTTAAGTTGCTGATCCGCGGTGTTCTATGGATCGAGTGAGGATGACCCTCGAGGAGTTTATCAAGCGATTCTGTGGATCGTGAGAGTGATCGAGGCCTCGAGGCGAGTCGGTGATATTGGGTTCGCATCGGCTGCGTGATACTGCAGTCGACTGGTTTGATTCATGGGAACTGTCCCGGGGGGAGCATGCGCTTCCAGCTGTATGGGACGAGTTCTCAGGGGCCTTTCTTGCACATTTCTTTCCCCCACAGATGAGGAGGGCTCGGGCCGACAGATTTTTGATGTTGAGGCAGGACGGGCGTACGGTTCGGGAGTACAACGTGGAGTTCGACTCGTTGGCCCGATATGTCCCGGCGTTAGTGACAAATATGGAGGGCGAGTGCACCGCTCGTCACGAGGCTCGATGACTACTTAGCGAGAAGCTTGCTCGGGTGTAGCTCTTGGCCGGGCATGGACATTGCCGCGTGAAGGCTTATGCGCAGGTGTGAGGCGGAGAGGTCGGCGGAATGGCCGGGATCAGCGAAGAGGCGAGCAATGGTCTTTTGGCGACTTTGAGCGGACGCCTCGTGAGACTAGTTATGCGCCTCGCCCGATCTGAGCGGTCCTCGCGATCTTGAGGCATCAAGTATTGAGGCGGTCGAGTGCAAGGGTTGAGTTTCGAAGTAGTGGTGTTGACGGATGAGGCCACCCACCTCGGTGTGGCCGTTGCGGTAGAATCCATAAGAAGTGTCGTCTTTGGATTCGGAGGTTGTTTTACATGCGGCCAGCGAGGACCATTTGCGAGAAATTGTCAGGCTAGGTAGCGCGGATGTAGAGACTCGGCCGGGATCTATGGCTGGTTAATCACACCTATGGCTATCGCCTGCGGTGGGCCTATGATTAGAGTGAAGCGGTAGATCTGGTATATCGCCAACCTGCAGAGATTGGTATGCTTGTTATGATGATCTTCTTATTGTGTCTTATGCGGATAGCGTTGTGTTATTGATGTGTTAGAAAACATGGTTAGTTGAAAGGATAAGTATGGGGACATGGAAGGTGTGAACCTTAGAATATTACACGTTGAGACCTTAGATGTAAGGCGTCTGAGTAAAGATTTTTACGGTTAGTCTTTGTCGAAACACTTGGTATCGTGAAATGTATTGAGGATAATTCCTTGGGTTGTGTAGGATGAAAGTGGTAGCTTTGGGACTTGTATAGGTGGGTTGTTCGGATCGGGGAACAAAGTGCAGTGCGATTATGGAGTCGGGTTGAGGACCGTTCGCGGGTTAACCCGCGGCCGGTTTGGGGTGGGGTCGGTTCGAAGTGGTCAGCCGGTGGTAGGGTCACGAGGGTGCTAAGCTGATTTAGGTAACCATCGTATGAGTTCGTGGATGTGTTCGACCAGTCGAATCGTGAAGGTCGGGAATGGCCTTGAGGAATTTGAGGCTAGTAAGATGACCAAGTTTGGAGGTGGTAACTCCCGGGGTTGTGAAAATTGAGCGGTGGCCCGAAGTGTGGTATGTGTGCTAGAAAGAGTTGGTGTACGAGAAAGGGACGACGAGTAAGAAGAGAAGCGAACAATGTGTTATGAGCGAAAGTGATCATTTCTTTTAATGAAGTGAAGATGCGAAGGAGTATCCTTTAGACCATGGGTGTGAGCTTTTTGTGATGTTAGAGGTGATTCCTCGTTGGCTTGGATTTGTATGTTATACTATGGCCGTTGATGGCGTGATTGGTTTCGTAAGTATAGGAGTGAAGACTATCTGCGCTGTGTGTTTGGAGACTTAGAAGGAACATTGGGATGAATGTTTCTAAGAGGAAGAATGTTATACCCGTAGTTCGAGGTATATATGTGAGGATGTGCGTGCGAGAATACGACGAAATTTTGGAAAAGAAAGAAAGATGTGATTTTTGTGGAAAAGTTTAGGTTTTGTGAAGAAAAAGGTTCGTTAATGGGGTTGGATTCCAGTTTGGTATTGGACTTCTTGGATTATATTAGAATTTTGAGATTTTATTTTGGAAATGGTCACGTGGGGCCACGGGAGAAATTTGCGATTTTGTAGAACGCATTTGTTTTGAGATTTCGGTATTTTGGATATTTTGGAAGGCGAAATATTTTGGATGAGTCGGGCGACATGTGTCACTTGGCGGGTGGAGGGATGAATGGCTTGGCGAAATAGCGTACGGCAGGAAAACTTCGTTGTTGGCCGTGTGGTGTGGTGGGACCCACGCATAGCCTAATCTTGACCACACACCTTGCGTAGATCTTGACCCTTGAATCCTATATATACCCGCTTAGTTGATGACTAAATTCATTCCACCATTAAGCCTTTCGCAAAAATACTCATAAGCTAAGTCTTGTTTCGTCCCTCCCATCTTGTGTAAGAAAATACTTTGTGTATTATGTATAGTCCCAAATACCTTGGCCTAGTATCCTAGTAGTATTCGAAAGTTGTTTTAATACTAGGGCAGGAAATACTACTTTTTCCAAAAGTCATGAAAATGAAACCTAGAAAATCTTCATAAGCTTGGTTGAAGTGTTAAAGAAGTTGTTTAGAAGCTTCTAAGGGTTGTAGAGCGGGTTGGGCGTAAGGATTTGGAGCTAAGCGTTGCTCGGGATCGACATATAATATTGGATAATTTTGGGCTTATCGAGGTAATAATCTATGTCCCTATTGTAATTGGATATTACATGTTGTAGTAATTATACTTAAGTATATTATATGAGGATAGAAGATTGATAGAATTAAAGCGTATTTACATTGAATTTGTATTCTGATGAGACTTGTAGTTTATTTGTGGGGCGATGTTGTCTGCGTCAGGTTAGGCGATATAATCACAGGAGTTGTTGGCACAGTAGCGGTAGGAGTAGAGAGGAGATTTGTATGGTTGCGGGAGAGTCTTTGCGAATTTTACGTAGAATAAGGAATCTTGCGATTAGAATATTCTCTGAAGAGATCTAGGAGTTGATAGGCGTTTTGTGGCGCTTTATAGGTTCGCGATACCACGAGTAGCGTATTCTACTTGGAGAGTGGAAAGGCTAGCGGGGTTCTGATCTTGTGGGCGTTTTGCTAATTATCGATAATCGTCGCGAGGTATGTGAACCTCTTCCTATCTTTTCTAGCGTGATTGTTGTGAACTATGTAATGCGGTAGGCGTCACGTGTGCTAAGTGAATTGGTTGGTTTTAAAACATAGGGTGTTATAATAGCTTTATGGGAAGTTAGTTATAACGACTTTATGTAGGTAAAAGAATGGTTTATTGATTTTGGGAGTTAAGAGACTTGATCTTGAAAGATAAGAGACTTGACTTATAACGACTTGTTTTGGAAAAAGAAGTAACTTGATTTTAAGTATAGGTTACTTGTTTTGAAAAGAGTAAGTTATTTTGGTTTTAAAAGAATACTTGTTGTTGTTTTAAAAGAAAAGAGACTTGTGGAATTAAAGAGTTTTGGTTTAGAACATAAAGTGTTATACTTGACTTTATGGGAAGTTAGTTATAACGACTTTATGAAAACAAAGGAATGGTTTTATCATTGGTTTTAAAATGGTAACTTGACTTTAAAAGGAGAAGTGTTTTGGTCTAAAAGAAGGCATGGTATTGTCTTAATTTGGTTTAAAAGGAAAGTACGGAAGTTGTTTTGGTTTAATTAAAATGTTAGTCACTTTATTTTGATACTACAGTGTCGGGTGACTTTTGTAAAAATGGATCTTCTAAAAGAATTTAACGTCGTAGTACTTTGGGGATTAAAACACGGACTTTGTCATAAAATGAAAGTACCTTGAGTTGTGTGTAACTTGCCTATGTTTGTGTGTGATAGCCTTGTTGTGCAAGTGTTGTATCATTATGTTCTGGCGTCTGCGATGGAGGGCGGTCATGTTGTTCTTGATTGATGGACTCGCGACACGTTGGTGGCGGGTATGGTTCCATTAGGATTATTATTCCATGGACTAGCTCTCCGTGAGGTTTCTTGATTCGGCTTGGTATCGGTAGTTGGCTCGTGCTTGCCGAAGTCGTGGTTTTCGACAGTATCGGTAGTTGACGCCGTACTTGCCGTTCGGTTTGTGTGAAGTCTCGTGATTCGACTTGGTATCGGTAGTTAGCGCCGTACTTGCCGGCGGTGCGTAGCGCGAGCTTAGTATCGGTAGTTGGCTTCGTACTTGCCACGGTCGAACCGTGGTTTGGTTATATAGATTTGTTGATGCGGCTTTGGTATCGGTAGTTGGCTTTCGTACTTGCCGGCGATTGATGATGCGGCTTAGTATCGGTAGTTATCGCCGTACTTGCCGTCACGGTTTTATGATTCAGTGGGACCTGGTGTTCATGTGTACTTCTTGGTGTGATTATATCATAGGCTGCCGGAAGTGAGGAAGGTATCCCATGGGCATGATTGATGTTGTGGGCGTGAGACCCATTGTTATACTTGAGTAATGACTTTGAGGGCGTGAGTCCCTGACTTGACATGACTGTTTATATATTGTGGACTGTAGTTTGGTTATCATACATGTCTCCTGCTTTATATAGACTATTATGATTTCATTTATAGTATTTTTACAATTTCACATACTTGGTACCTGTTATCTTGACCTCGCCGGGAGCTGCGTTCATCTGCGCGGTAGAGGTACATTGGTTGTGGATCTCGCTCATAGGATCACGATTCGGCATTTTGGGAAGCTCGTTTCTCGGAGGCTCGTCTGGTATAGTCCACTTCCGGTGTAGTTACTTGTACATTCGGGGTATGGCGGGGCCCTGTCGTCATAATTATAGTTCACATTCTTAGAAGTGCATGTAAAATCTTGTTGTGGCGGGGGGTTTGTAAAAGTTTAGTTGTTGGTATATATATATGCGAGAAAGGTAACAGTTTTAGTTGCTTTGTTTCTTATTTTATCTTGTTTCATATTAAAGTTTTTATTTCGTGATTTTCTCGATGTTGTATCACTAGGGTGCCGTGGTAGGCACGATCCACGGGCCAGGATCGGTGTGACACCGACCAGTGTTACAATAATAACCTAACCCTCAGTCTCGGGAGGGGTTAGAAGCATCGCGACGACCGGGGCGCGACTAGTGCCTACACAGGCACCACTACAGTACGCATCGGAGAGAAAAATCAGCGGAACATCATGAAACATAAAAATAAAACAATAGAAGTAAAGCAAGAGGTTAGCCGATAGGGCTACCTTCACGGACATAAATATATACAAGCGGAAAGCGATTGCCTCGTTTCTTTACAAGCGACCCATGATATGTGACTCTGGACCTCTAAGAGTTTTAACATAACAAGCGTGGCGGGACAGGGCCGCCGTACCACGAATATACATGAATCTACTACCTCGGGAAACCGTGCGAGATAAGCTTAGGAGCAAATGGAGCTTTTCCCAGCGAGCGAGATCCTAAGAGCGAGGATCCTGACACAGGTACCTAAAACTGCGGGCATGAGCGACCCCGAAGAAATCAGTCTAACGAGTGCAGAATATGGAAACGAAATAACGTCTGATAAACAAACCATAAGCGTACAAAGAATGGCGAGGTTAAGTATAAAAGTACATACGGATCCTGTAGTGTCATTACGACTTATGAACTTAGTTTCACATCAATATCTTTTCCCATTTTCAATAAAGGTTATAGCCACGTTCTTACATACATGATTAGGAAAAAATCATTAAGTTCATTTCTATATAACTTACTTATCTTTCGTAAGTACATCCAGGCCGCTTTAAGGAGGCGCTATACTACGGCGATGCGGGGCGATCAAGTCACGTAGTCTGCCACAAGGTATCTTTATCGGCCCGTCTCGGTCGATAATGTCATATAGTGCGCGTAAGTATCTTTGCGGCCCGTCACGGGTAGATAATGTCGTATAGTGCGCGTGGTAAAGGTATCTTTGCCGACCCGTCTCGGGTCGATAATGTCATATAGATGCGCGTAAAGGTATATTGCGGCCCGTCTGCAGGTGCGATAATGTCATATAGTCTGCGCGTAAAGGTATCTTGCCCGGCCCGTCTGCGGGTCGATAATGTCATATAGTGCGCGTGGTATCTTGCGGCCCGTCTGGAGTGCGATAATGTCATATAAAACAGAATTTAACCCGACATACTACGGCGCCTCTACTCATTTTAGAAAGACTCTTTTCAAATAAAACTTCCCGGATACTAACAATTATAGTATCAAGTCTATCCACCTTTCAAGACAAGTCAGATACCTTTTTAGAAATCTGATTACGGTTTCTAAAACAAGTGACTTCTTATTAAAAACCTAAGCATTGGTACCTCAAAAGCAGTTTGCCGCTTTATTTCAAATCATTTCTTTACTTACATTATTGAAAACCATTCTTTTAACCTTCCATAAAGCGGTTATAACTTGACTTCCCATAAAGCGTTATAACTCTTTTATGGTTTTAGACAACTCATTCCTTTTATAACCAAGAGACTTCTACTTTTTGAAACCAAGTATTAAATACTTTCAAATCAATTCTCTTAACTTTCAAAAATACATTTAGTCTCTTAACCTTTTTAACTCAAGTGACTCCTTTTATTATAAAACCTTAGGCAATTGATGCCTTAAAATCAAGTTGCCTTTTACTAAAATCAAGTCATTTATCTTTCCGTAAAGCAATTATAACCAACTCCGTAAAGTCGTTATATTCAGCTTTATGCCTTAGCCAAAATACCATTTCCTATCCGAGGGACATATCGTTTAAGCAGAACAAGTATCACATCTTTAAAAATCTTGAAGTCCACTTAACTTAATAAAACTTAAGGCATCCTTTATTAACTTTCAAAGAAGTGAGTAAATCTCTAACTTTCCCGACTTGGCTATTCGTAAAACTAGTAAAGGATATCGAGGTGTTGTGCGTCTCTGGAAGTACTACATCGTGCGTGCCACTAGTCATGCTCGAAAGATAGGAAAAGTTCTATATAGAGTAAGTCACGCGACTACTCTTAACTTCTAAGAGTATAAGGAAACGTGAAATGATACCACGTGTATATTCCATCATAGAATCATGCGAAGGAAGGAAGAGGTTCGCGTACCTCGCGACGATTGTCGACAAGTAGCAAAATGCTCAAGTACTTGACCTTGAGCTATTCCATTCTTGAAGTATGATATGCTATGCTTAGTTCTTACCTATCATGGTCACAATCGTCCATTAACCCGCTACTTGAAGCGTAGAATATTCTAAGTGCTAAGTCGCCAAATTCTACGGAAAATCGGATGAGCCTCGCTTTGTGTTTACTTACCTTGCCACCTTTTTCAAGTAGAATACAATAACCAAACACGCCACATTTAAGGCCCGATCAATGAAATCAACAATAGGGGATTACCGCCTACTAGGCGTGTAAAATTCCGCCCAAGCGATATCAATTAAAACAACTTACTAGGCCAAATCGGCTAACTTGGAGTACAACAATATCAATTCTTATCCAATTTCTATTTCAATCGAAGTTATAAGCCTAACGTGATATCAAGTCGCGTGATTATAACAACGAATTTCTTGAGTAAGTAACGTGCGGCGATTTCTAATAAGCGACCAATTAGTAATCGACTTTCAAGTGGCTTGCACATGACATTTAGGATTAAGCTACTAGCAATCCATAATACTTATAAACTTGACATACCAACTTCATGCTATCAACGTGTAAAGCTAACAACAATATAAATACGTAATCTTGTAACACCCGCCAAAAGACAAGATTATACCTTAACGATTCTTAATCGATTCCAAATCGAAGTCGCTCATTAGTAGTTTAGAGCCTCTCCAAACACTTCAATCCGCTTGTTGAGACCATAGAACCACGTGACAATTTTCCTTCAAACTTCCTAAACAAAACCTAGAAAGACAACTAGGTTTCGTTTCTGACTAACAGAAAACTATCTTTTAAGATTTTTCTATTGAGATACACTCATGATACACTTAGGAACCTTGGTTTAAAGTGGGAGATTATTGGACAAGAAACAAATTTTTTTTCCTTCTTGTTGGACATGAACCCGTGAGCCTTGTTCTTGAGCTCTTCAAATTGTTGTGAAATTTGGCTAAGTGTTAAGCTTGTCTTGAACTACTAGTATTATATAGTGTAATGGAGGATTAAGATCTAAACAAATGGGTGGTTTGGATGAGGTCTTAACAAATATCAAGACTAATGTGGGGTCTTTGACTTGGTCAATGTTGTCAAGTGTAAGGCTAGCAAGACTTGTCTTCCTAACAACGAGTCGAATGACCACTTTTGTCATGATCAAATTCGTCGAGGCATTCTAAGGGGTGACACGTGTGCCCTCCATTCGTTACAATAATATCGTTTCCGACAATTCCTTAATTAGCTAAATTTTACAAGTCTCGAATCTTGGCGCATGAGTTCTTACGTGCGTTCTTAAAGCGTATCACGTAAATCACGGGGTGTAACGTTCTTCCCTAGAAACATTCGTCCCGAGATGTTCTTTGAAGTCATTCTTATAATTAGCGACATAGTTCCCTTTCACGATCGACATACCAATGCCACATGGCCCTCTACCACCATGCGCGTATGTCATCCATCGTAAGCCCAAAAGAGATTATCTTTCGTCTTTGAACTCCTTACAACATATACATAGTCTCGATATAATCTGTTCATAAAACTTAAACATACCACGACTTAATCATGCATACAAGTTTCTAAGGCCAAAGACATGCACGAAATCATATAGGCGGTTGAGGCGCTAAGCAGGAACTCCGCCACGACCTCTGCCACGGCTGCCGGTGCATGAACTCCTGCTAGCTATTGAAGGCGAAGAACCATGGCGATCCGATGAGCGGTGTTGTCCCACGGGACCCTACATAAGGACACTCTCTTAACATGTGGCCTGAAGCGACCACAAGAAAAACAAGCACCGTCTTGGCGGCGCATACGAGAATGTAACCTACCTTGCTGGCGCGTTGAGGCGGGTGGCCTCGGCCGGAACCCCGTCTGCACGAGGCTCTGAAGCTCTAGAGACTGGCCGGCCCTGCGTTCAGGGGTTGTAAAACCCTCGTAGGAAAAGCGTGGAGGAGCACTCGGTCTTTTGCAATGTAGACCTAGTCTGCTTGAGAAATTTGCCACTTCTAAGCGCCACTGAGACCACGATGTCTGGCCTCTTGGTGGCTTTGAGTCAATCTGGTCTCACTCTCTCTATCCTCATCCCTGCGCATGGGCTGCGTCAGGGTGATATCCGTACCGGTGAAGAGCCACGCTGACATCACGGTAATCATATGACGGTCAATCCCGTCCATAACGATGAACCACATCCGCCGTATGTTTACAATAGTATGCGCGTATGCGGCAAGAGTCAAACTCAAGCTATACTCGCAGCGGTCCTCGTTACGCCTCGATGTCAAGAATCTGTCTGCAGGGCTCTCCGTCTCGGGAGGCAAAAAGTGATCATGAAGGCCTCTGTAAACTCTCCCACATTTGGAAGAGCATCGTCACCGCGAAAGCAACCACGACTCAAACCGGTTCAACGCGATATCGGCAGCCGGTAGAGGCTAGCGTAGCGAACTCTGTCTCTGAAGCCCTAAGAACTGCATGGTCATTTGTAGGCTGCCAGAATGAACTCTGCGGATCCTCGCCGGACCTCGAACCGTAAAACTTCGGGCGGATGACAACCCGAGAAAATCCGGATCCATAAGCGCCGGCTCACAGGTTAGCTACCTGCTTGCATCGTGCCCTACCACTATGTCGATCAATAGTCGATCTGTTCTCCATAATCTACGTACTACCCTTTGGCTGCGGGCTGGAGGCCGAATGCAGGAACCTCTGGAGCTGCTGCCGCTCTCGGCTCTCTAATCTGTAGGTGTGGCTGAACTTCTTTGCCAGCCTACTGCCTCGGGCATAGTGCGTGCAGAGTCTGGTAACCCTCTGCGTGCCTCTGGCGACTCTGCTGTGTCTTGCCTCACGGGCCTGAGTCGCCAGGAGGCATAAGCGTTTCATAAGAATAGGTCGGAGAGGATTGACCTAATAAGGCGGCTCTCTTGCGATCTTAGAGAGAAGAATGAAACCAATCTAAATGTCCTCTACGGTTTCACGATTATAGATGTGGTGCGCTGCAGATAATCAAGACTCTACTGGGACGCGATGCGTAGACACTTTCAGAGGACTAGCGCTCGATACCACTTTTGTCACGACCAGGCCAGGGGCGCGACTAGTGCCACTACACAGGCACGCCTGGTCTGCGTCGAGAGAAAAATCAGCGGAACATACATGAAACTTATAAAAATAAAACAATAGAAGTAAAGCAGGAGTTGGCGATAGGGCTACCTTCACGGACATAAATATATACAGCAGCGATTTGCCTCGTTTCTTTACAAAGCGACCTGATATGTGACTACTGAGACCTCAGAGTTTTAACATAACAAGCGTGGCGGAGACGGGGCCCGCCATACCTGAATATACATGACTCTACCTCGAGAAAGTACCAAGAGATAAGCTTAGGAGCAAATGGAGCTTTTTCCCAGCGAGCGAGATCCTAGGCGAGGATCACGACAGGTACCTAAAACTGCGGGCATGAGCGCGGCCCCAGAAGAAGTCGATTACAACAGTGCAGAATATGGAGCAGAAATAGCGTCACGATAAACAAACCATAGCGTACAAGAATGGCGAGGTTAAGTATAAAAGTACATACCAGATCTGTAGTGTCATTACGACTTATGAACTTAGTTTCACATCAATATCTTTTCCCATTTTCAATAAAGGTTATAGCCACGTTCTTACATACGCGTGATTAGGAAAAAAATCATTAAGTTCATTTCTATATAACTTACTTATCTTTCATAAGTACATCCAGGCCACTTTAAGGAGGCGCTTTACTACGGCCCGATGCGGGGCGCGATCAAGGTCGCGTAGTGCGCCCAAAGGTATCTTTATGCAGCCCGTCTCGGTCGATAATGTCATATAGTGCGCGTAAAGGTATCTTGCGACCCGTCACGGGTGATAATGTCATATGAATGCGCGTAAAGGTATCTTGCGGCCCGTCTGCGGGTCGATAATGTCATATAGTGCGCGTAAGGTATATTGCCGGCCCGTCTGCGGGTCGATAATGTCATATAGTGCGCGTAAAGGTATCTTGCCGGCCCGTCTGCGGGTCGATAATGTCATATAGTGCGCGTAAGGTATCTTGCCGGCCCGTCTACGGGTCGATAATGTCATATAAAACGGGAATTTAACTTGACATCTACGCGCCTCTACTCCTTTTAGAAGACTCTTTTCAAATAAAACTTCGGATACTAACAATTATAGTATCAAGTCCTATCCTTTCAAGACAAGTCCGATACCTTTTAGAAATCTGATTACGGTTTCTAAAACAAGTGACTTCTTCATTTAAAAACCACTAAGCAATGGTACCTCAAAAGCAGTTTGCCGCTTCTTTATTTCAAATCATTTCTTTACTTACATTATTGAAGAAAACCATTCTTTAACCTTAAAAAGTCGTTATAACGACTTCCCGTAAAGCGTTATAACCCTTTATGGTTTTAGACCAACTCGTTCCTTTTATAACGAGACTTCACTTTTTGAAACCAAGTATTAAATACTTTCAAATCGATTCTCTTAACTTTCAAAAATACATTTAGTCTCTTAACCTTTTGAACTCAGTGACTCCTTTTATTATAAAACCTTAGGCAATTGATGCCTTAAAATCAAGTTGCCTTTTACTAAAATCAAGTCATTTATCTTTCCGTAAAGCAATTATAACGACTCCCATAAAGTCGTTATATTAACTTTATGCCTTGCCAAAATACCATTTCCTATCGAGGGACATATCGTTTAAGCAGAACAAGTATCACATACTTTAAAATCTTGAAGTCCATAACTTAATAAAACTTAAGACATCCTTTATTAACAAAGAAGTGAGTAAATCTCCTAACTCGCGACTTGGCTATTCGTAAAACTAGTAAAGGATATCAGGTGTTGTCGTCTCCGTACTACATCGTGCCACTAGTCATGCTCGAAAGATAGGAAAAGTTCTATATAGAGTAAGTCACACAACTACCTCTTAACTTAGAGTATAAGGAAACATGAAATGATACCACGGGTATATTCCATACGTAGAATCATGCGAAAGGAAGGAAGGGTTCGCATACCTCGCGGACGATTGTCGACAAGTAGCAAAATGCTCCAAAGTACTTCAACCTTGAGTTATTCCATTCTTCGTGTAGGATCGCTATACTTAGTTCTTGACCTATCATGGTCGCAATCGTCCGTTAACCCGCTTGCTTGACGTAGAATATTAAGTGCTAAGTCGCCAAATTCTACGGAAAATTGGACGACACCTCGCTTTGTGTTTACTTACCTTGCCACCTTTTTCAAGGCGAATACAATAACCAAACACGCCACATTTAAGGCCCAATCAATGAAATCAACAATAGGGGATTACACGCCTACTAGGCGTGTAAAATTCCGCCCATGGCGATATCAAATTAAAGCGACTTACTAGGCCAAATCGGCTAACTTGGAGTACAACAATATCAATTCTTATCCAATTTCTATTTCAATCCAAGTTATAAGCCTAACATGATATCAAGTCGCGTTTGATTATAACAACCAATTTCTTCAAGTAAGTAACGTGCGGCGATTTCTAATAAGCGACGATTAGTAATCCAACTTTCAGTGGCTTGCACAACATTCGGATTAAGCTACTGGCAATCCATAATATTATAAACTTCAACATACCAACTTCATGCTATCGGCATGTAAAGCTAACAACAACAATATAAATCGTAATCTTGTAACGCCTTAAAGACAAGATTATACCTTAACGATTCTTAATCGATTCCAAATCGAAGTCGCTCCTTAGTAGTTTAGAGCCTCTAAAGACAACGATCCGCATTTGAGACCCTAGAACCACGCTGACAATTTTCCTTCAAACTTCAAACAAAACCTAGAAAGACAACTAGGTTTTCGTTTCTGACTAACAGAAAACTATCTTTTCAGAGATATTTCTATTGAGATACACTCTGATACACTTAGGAACCTTGGTTTTAAAGTGGGAGATTATTGAAGAAACAAATTTTTTCCTTAGCTTGTTGGACGTAAACAGTGAGCCTTGTTCTTGAGCTCTTCAAATTGTTGTGAAATTTGGCTAAGTGTTAAGCTTGTCTTGCACTACTAGTATTATATAGTGTAATGGAGGATTAAGATCTAAACAAATGGGTGGTTTGGATGAGGTCTTAACAAATATCAAGACTAATGTAGGGTCTTTGACTTGGTCAATGTTGTCAGCCGTAAGGCTAGCAAGACTTGTCTTCCTAACAGGTCAAATGACCCTTTTGTCCATGATCAAATTCGTCCAAGGCATTCTAAGGGGGTGACACGTGTGCCTCCCATTCGTTACAATAATCGTTTCAAGCAATTCCTTAATTAGCTAAATTTTTACAAGTCTCAAATCTTGGCGCATGAGTTCTTACGTGCGTTCTTAAAACATGTCTTGTAAATACGAGGGTGTAACAAGAGTGTAGTAAGTGATCAACTTATCTTACAATAAGCTGAAAGCCTTTCTCATACTTGCGAAATATTCGGGCATCCTTAATCTCAATTATGGTTCCTGTTTCCCTTTCTCTGTTGCAACCAAACTTGGTCACTATACTTCAATTTAATTCCTTTGCTTGTCGCATGGCTAAGACCTCCTGCCAATCACAATTTAGGGGGGAGATTTCCCAGATCTCGTCAAGTAATAATCCTATTATTCTCTCTCGGTTCATAGAGCTTATAATTAGTGTTCAACCTTAATTCATGGTATTACATAATCTAATGGTTTGTCCAGATTTCTTATCGTTCGAGTGTCTACTCATCTTTCCTTTATAATTCATTTCAAGTTGTCACGGGGTCCATTACACCCCAGTATTTTCCTATTATCCTGCGTCGATCTGGATGTTAGCACCGCCGAGAGTGTTCTTACTTGCCCATCACTTACTAATGGTTTTTACACTAGTCTGGGGTAATCATATATCGTGCAACTTACATAACCATAGTTGCATACTCTTTTATCATTCTGGTCGTAACCCTTCCTTATGCTTATTATTAGCAAAAGTATTTCTATCTTGATTCATAATCATACAGTTTCATGCGTCGTACTACACATTTATATCCTTACGATACTTAGCCATTTCCTAACGTCGTTCTCAATTACCCCAACACGATACTTTCCCAGCATCTAAAATTGTAACCTATGTAATCACGATCTGCGAAGACCTTACGGTCGTATCGCCCGTCTAACAACATGGGTGCACATAATCCCATAATACATAAAACTATCCTTTTCGTGGGAAGAACTTATCTCTCTTTCAAAATCTTAATCATCCGCGCCACCTTATAATAATATAGATTTTCAAAACCTACTAACGATGTCTTCTGTTTCAGCGTACTCGTACTTATCTTATTCTTGCTTGCGCTTTCGAAATTATCAGGAAGGTCGTGGCTGACCGCCACGCCAAACCAACTCCAAGTACCCCAAGGGCATTTAACATAACTCTTTCGAGTTCAAGTATTACTTACCTTGCATCAATTTACCTCGAATGAACAAGTCACACGAACTTATTAAAACAATGAGGCCAAAGAAGGAAGGATAATTCATTAGTTACCACCACTTCCTTCCTTTCGACTCGATGGCAGAAACTACAGGGCTGGAACCAACCAATCTCTGAGTCAGCGTTAGGCGTAACAAGAGACCACTAGCCTGCTTCATAATGACCTCAAAGTCTGTCGCCTCCGCTCTACTAGGTGCGCTAAGGTCAAAACATCGTATCGTGCCGACAATTATTATATACGCTTTCGGCTACCACCCATCACTCGCGGGTGGTCACCTCGAGTTCTCATGGATTCATGCTCTATTCCTTTGCACTTGGTTGCTCTCTTTCTCACCGGTGCGACTATTTCCAGATTTCCAAACTTATACTAGCATCGTCATACTTCCATACTAATTACGCCTCCAATCTTTGGAGTTACTATTTTAAACAATATAAGGCCATTTCGCCACACAGTTCGTGGAACGCGCCCACTAACCTCAGAAATGATTAACTAGACTTGCCTTGCACACCGTGACTCGTCGCGTAATGGACTACTACCAACTGATCCCATTCCATTTCAGACTATGGGCGACCCTTAATAGGTCTTCAACCCGACTCGGCGTCGCACTTAACTCTTATCCTTGGTCTGACTTAAATTTTTACTACCCGCGAAGGCCTAATATACCTAAGGTCTCGGCGGTTATCTATATTCTTAGGCTCGCATTTTCCATGCTCCAAGCCTACATTTTCATCCCCCCCCCCCCCCCCGTAAATGGGTACAATAACTTCTCATAATACCATAATCGTGTTGTCTTGATCACAACAACCATACTTACTCCATACGGATCTCATCCGTACCATTCTCTTAATCATACCACGTAGCTTAATCTATTAACATAGTCTTCCATTAAGTCCCTTAATTATAACTTCTTAAGGGTTCATGACCTTATCAGACAGCTCATCATTTTCTAATTATATCAAATTAGCACATAAATCTTGATGAGAATTCATTAAACTGTTTCATACCTTCCTAGTATCTAATTAGTCCTTATCAATTCCTGGTAATCTAAAATCATTCTAGGCAACCCATATATGACCCTCATACATAAATTCGTATAGTTGTACGTCATTATACCAACTATACAATAATTACAACCAACCTGGATACGCAATCCACATAATCCTTCCTGGGTCATTGTTGTCTTTCTCGTAGCTGCAATCAACATAACTCGTTAGGGAGAGACGACCTTAACAACACAGCTCTATCACACGATCTCAGAGTGAGAAGAATGGAAACCAATCCTAAATGTCCTGCAGACTCCTAATTATAGATGTGGTGCACAACACACCGATGTCAAGACTCTACTAGACACTTTGCACTACGTGGTAGCGCTCTGATACCACTTTTGTCATGACCACCCGCCTGCCATCGGTGCCTCTACAGGCACCCTTTGTATCTGACATAGAATAACAGCGAAACCGACACAACTCCGAAAAAAAATACTTCGACATCAAACATCAACAAAGAATGATAAGGCCACCTTCCAGTAACATATACATAATACAAAAATAAAGCGGTACATCTCTCGTTCTACAACCCAATCCACAAATGTGACTACAGACCTAAGAATAACAAGCGGCGGAATGGACAGGAGTTGTATACCCGCACTTCCAGAGTATGTATGCGAGGGCGTGCGCACGCATAATTATTCAAGCCCTAATTAGGTTAAGATGAAATTGAGAGCTTTCAACGGAAAAGATTCTGAACCTTGTGAAGGAAATTCTACGTTTTTAACATTTTAACCGATTACGGATTTTTTTCCGAGAGACGAAATATTTTGGACCAATAGGAGGGCGACATGTGTCACCCTTGGTTGGCATGGGTTGGACGAAATAGTGGCCTAGTGGACAAGTCAAATGGTCAAGTCTTGCAAGATATTTCTTTGGGTGAGTGGGAGTAGGTAAGGGACGATTTTGTGGGCAAGTGGGGGGCTTGCCTTGGGCGTTTTTTTTGTGCTAGTGGAAGGCCACATGGCTCATTGTTGTGGGGGACATATGTCCCAATGTTGTGGTGGACATATGTCCCAAGGTTGTGGTGGACACTTGGTGGAAGACTTCACTTGAACAAGCTACCAAATCTACACCCTCCATTTGTTTTAATCTTGGCCCTTGGTGGTTCTATAAATACCTCATGTGCAAGACTTCTTCATCCACAAACACAACTTCCAGTCTCCAAAATCCTTCCCCTTAGTTGCTAGTTCTCGTCCAACCTCCCCATTTCCTAGTTGTCTCGTCAGAAACACACCCCCTTTGGTAGAAAAGTATTCTCCAAGTATTGTTACTATTCCAAATACCTTAGCCAAATACCTTGTAGTATTCCAAAGTCACCCTATACTAAAAGCCCGTAAATACTACTTTATATCCTTTAGTCACAAAAGCGAAACCACAGTGAAATCTTCATGAGTGGGTTGAAGTGTTAAGTAAGTTGTTTAGAAACTTCTAAGGGTTTCTTGAGCTATCGGAGCGTGCAAGTTAGGAGCTAAACGTTGTTCAGGGATCGACATTTAAACTTGGATAATTTTGGGCTTCAGAGGTAAATATCTTGTCCTACATTGTAATTGGAGATTACATACCGTAGTAGTATAGATTTAAGTATAAGATATATGGAAGAAGGGTATAAAAGAAGAGAATTGAATCATTTACATGGGTCATGTTCTGATGAGACTTGAGTAGTTTTCCTGTAGGAAGTGCCCAATTTTAGTAGGATAGAGAACATACGCTTAGAATATTCTACAGTAGTCTAGACGTTGATAGGCGTATTTGACTATTATAGGTTGATACTGCACGCACATATTCGACTTGGCGGGTGGATTTCGCAGGAGGTATGTGATTCTTCTAACCTCTTGGCATGATATTTTTAAAATATATAAATAGTACGGTGACGTGACGTGTGTTAATCAACTTGGTTTTACTCGATGTCTTTTGACTTAGTTTTAAATAATAAGAATCTTGAAGTATTTCAAAAGAGTTATGAATCATTTTTAAAAGAAAAGTAATACTTGGTTTTAAAAGCTTAAAGAGTTATACTGACTTTATGGGAAGTTAGGTGTAACGACTTAAGAAAGATAAAAAGAGCAGTTTACTTATTTGTTTACGAAAGTCTTGTATTGATTTACGAAAAGTGTAGTAAGATGGTTTGATAAGTAAACATGTTATGATGCCACGCGTGTTAGTGTCTTGTGATGTTGTGTGAGGGGGTTATTATTGTTGTGCTTACGTTGTTAAACGTTAAGCCCTTTGTACTGTTATTATATCACATACCCCCTTTACTTGTTATACCGAGGACTTGCCACCCTTGATGCGTCTCGGCTATGCGTCAGTGTGACTATGCGAGTCGCGGAGTTCGAGATTGATCATTCCGTGTATTATCCACGATGCGAGGAATGCCTCATGCCGATGCAATGTGACTACGCGTCTATGTGACTATGCGGATCGCGGAGTCTGGAGGATACCGCGGGTTGGCCACCGTCGCGAGGAATACCACGCAGTGCCGTGTGACTTTATGCGATGCGGGAGTTCAGTGGATTAGGCTCGTGATAATGATACTATGGGCGATTGGCCTTGCCCGATCATTAGCGGCCTAGAAAAGACCAGTTATGTTATATCTATTTTTCTCTTGTTATGTTGTGGCACTATGTGCGGTTACATTGGTTGTTTCGTACATATTTGTGAAATTGGTTTTAAAATGATATGATTTCATTTAAAGTACTTTCTGATTCCAGCATACTTGGTACTGTTATCGGCCTCCGGAGGCTGCGTTACGCCGCAGTAAAGGAAGCGTGTGGTAGATCCTCATTCATAGGATCCTTACTGCAGTGTCGGGAGCTCCATTTCTCGGAGGCTCGACTTTTGATACGACTCTCCCGGTGTTGTAGATATTTTGTACATTCAGGTATGGCGGGGCCTGTCCCGCCATAGTTGTTTACATTCCAGAGGTGCAGTCTGTTGTAAAGTTGGGATGTAACGCTACTTGGTATATATATATGTCGAGCAACTTTTCTCGAATAAAGCGTGTTACATTTTACATTTGTTTCATGTTCGGATTTATTATTCATTGATTACTCGATGTATGACTACTGGGGTGCCCGGGTAAGGCACCAGTCACAGGCCCTGGATCGGGTCGTGACAAAAGTGGTATCGTGAGCGATTAATCCTCGGAAAGTATCTACGCATCGTATCTAGTAAGTCTTGATTATCGGTGTGCACCACACCAATAATCGGGGAGGCTATAGATATTTAGGATTGGTTTCCATTCTTCACTCTTAGATCGTGTCTTGAAGTGTGCTATAAGTTGGACCCTCTAACGTATTCCTTTCTCGTATCGATTATGCCTCCACGCAAGGCAACCGGACCCGAATGGCAAGGCGCGAGGAGCTGCTAGTAGGACACAGAGGCCACGAGGCCTGCACCAGTCTATACCCGAGACGATACCTCGACGGCGAAGTTCCACGACGCCCGGCCAAACAGGGTTTAGAGCCGCAGCTGGGCGATGAGACCACGACTGCGCCCACCCCACACCGGAGCGAGAGAGATGGGTTGCAGAGATTGTTATACCCGTATTTCCGAGTATGCACGTGAGGGCGTACGTCAAAAGATTAGCCTAAGATTAAGACCTTGACGAAAAACATTTGTGCACAACTCACTTAAGAATCGTTTTTGACGAAACGTTTTACTAAACTTCGCGTAGGGTAAATTCCGGCTATATCATTTATAATTTTTTGGCGGATTTTTCCGAGAGATGGAATATTTTGGACCAACGGGAGGGTGACACTTGTCACCCATCGACGGCAAAATGGGCATTGTTACACGCTTTTTGTGCCTTTGCACAAAGTCAAGGAGTTAGTAGGATATTTGTGTAGTAGATGGATAAGGACACTGGGTGAATCTCGCGCTACACTTGCCTAGCACTTGGCTTCATCTTGGCCATTGGTTGGCCATTGCTTGACTTTATAAATACCCCCTTAAGATGAAGAGTTCTTCATCCACAAAACAAACTTTCCAAGTCTAAAATCCCTCCTCTCTCGTGAGCTTTCGTCCAACACTTGCCCCTCCCTGAGGCCTCGCCGAAACACCCCCTCTAGCCTAGTAGTCCTAGCCAAACCTACCCCTTGGTAGATAGTTGTCTTCCAAATACCCTAGCCCAAATCCCTTAGTACTTAGTAGAAGTTGTGAAGAACTTCTAAGGGTTAGGAGCTATCGGGCGCATAAAATTAAGTTAAACCTTGCTCGGGAGGCGACTTTTAACTTGGATAATTTTGGGCTTATCGAGGTAAACACTCTTGTCCTTCTATTGTAATTGGATATTACATTAAGAATAGTTAAGACTTGAGTATAAGATATGAAAGAATGGTAATGAATAGAATTGAACTGTCATCACAGTAGAAGGGTATAAAAGAAGAATAATTGAACCTTATATGTGTTTTCCACATGAGACTCGAGTAGCTTGGCGGGTAGGGAAGTCTTTGCCCAATTTTCCGTAGAATAGAGAACCCTCTACTTAGAACTGCTACGCAATAGTCTAGACGTTGATGACGTATTTGACTATTATAGGTTGATTCTCTGTATGACATATTCGACTTGGCGGGTGGATTTCGAGAAAGGTATGTGATTCTTCCTATACTCTTGAGCATGATATTTTAAATATATATATAGTACGGTGAGCGTTTAGTGTTAATCGAATAATAATTATGAATGTCTTTTGACTTAAGCCCGAATAATAACTACAGTAATGTCTTGACTTAAGCACGAATAATAAAGATCTTGAAGCATTTGAATATCGAATCATTTTTATGTAGAGAAAGCTTGGTTTTAAACAAAAGCTTAAGAGTTATACTAGCTTTATAGGAAGTTAGGTATAACAACTTAAGAAAGATAAAAGAATTGTTTACTTATTTGCTTATAAAAACCTTGTATTGATTTACTGTATGTAGGTGTAAGTAAGATTGATTGATAAATAGACATATTATGATCTTCGTGTGTTAGTGTCTTGTGATGTTGTGAAAGGGGTCATTCTTGTTGTGCTTACGTTGCTAAACGGTAAGTCAGTGTATGCTATTATATCACCACCCTCGACTTGTTATCTGAGGGCTTGCCACCCTTGACGCGGTCTATACGGCCTATGCGATCTCGCGAGACTACGGAGTCGCTGGGAGTTCGATTGATCATTCAGGTGTTTTTAGCCCGTCGCGGGGATGCCCATGCGCGTCAATGTGCGATTATGCGGTCTATTGAGACTATGCGGACTGCGGAGTCCAGAGAGTACCGGGGTTGCTACCCGACGCGAGAATACCTCATGTGGTCTACATGTGACTATGCGGATCGCGGAAGTCCAGGACTAGGCACGCATAATGATACTATGGGCGATCGGCCATGCTTAGATCATTCGCGGCCTAGGAAAGACCAGTTACATTATATCTATTTTGCTCTTGTTTATGTTGTGGCACTATATGCAGTTAAACTGGTTGTATTTACAAATGGCTTTAAATACTTTGATTTTACTTCAGTACTTTACAGTTTCACATACTTAGTACCGTTGTAATCGACTTCCTGAAGGCCGTTCATGCCGCAGTAAGGGCAAGTGTGCTAGATCCACATCCTTAGGATCTCTTTCCTTTGGTGTCGTGAGCTCCATCTTCTCCGAGGCTCGACTTTAGGTATGATCTCCGTTGTTGTATATAGTTTTGTACATTCAGGGTATGGCGGGGCCCTGTCCCGCCATAGTTGTTATCTTCTTAGAGGTCTGTAGTCCTATTGTATAGTTAGGATGTAACTGCAAAACTATGTTTATATATATATGCCGAAAATGACATTTTCTCACATAAAACATGTCTCATTTACATTTGTTTCATGTCTTGTTTTTATATTCCAGTACTGATGTATGACTACTTGGGTGCCCGTAAGGCACGATCCACGCCCCTAACGGGTCGTGACAAAAGTGGTATCAGAGCAATTAATCTCGGAAAGTGTCTACACCGCATCTAGTAGTGCGATTATCGGTGTGTTGTGCACTACACCAATAATCGTGAGGCTATAGGATATTTAGGATTGGTTTCCATTCTTCTCACTCACGAGATCGTGCCTTAGAGTTGTGTTATAAGTTGACCTCTAATGTATTCCTTTCATATGATTATGCCTCCACGCAGGCAACCGGGCCGAGGCGGCGGCCGAGGAGTCGCTAGTAGGACACCGAGAGTTACGAGGGCTCAGGCCCAGTCTATACCCGAGACGGCGAGTTCCATGACGCCGCCGCCAAGAGAGGCCACAGACTGCACTCTCCACCCCACACCGGAGCGGATGAGATGGGTTACCGAGAGATGGCCCGCCATCGCCGTGATCGTGGCGACAATGGTGATAGGCTGGATGCTGCGGTTCCAGTTCCAGCAGCACCTGTAGTTCACCCGAGATCAGACAGTTTGCGGCTACGAGATTTTCTGAGCTGTAGCCCGCCAGAGTTCTACGGGTCGAGACCTGAGGATGATCCGCAGGAGTTCATCCGTCAGTTGCAGAGGATCATGCGAGTGGTCAAAGCTTCAGAGACCGAGTCCGTGATCTTCGGTTCGCATCGGCTGCGTGATACCGCAGTCGATTGGTTTGATTCGTGGGAGTTATCCCGGGGAGAGCACGCGTCCCCAGCTACTTGGGACGAGTTCTCGGAGGCCTTTCTTACTCACTTCTTGCCTCGCGAGATGAGAGAGGGCACGCCGGGTAAACGATTTTTGTTCTCGAGACGAGAGGGCTCACGCGGGGAGTACAATGTCGAGTTCGATTCTTTGGCTCGATATGTCCCTGCATTTGGTAGCGGATATGGAGACAGGGTGCATCGCTATGTCACCGGGCTAGATGATTATATGGCGAAGTCTTGCGGGTGTGGCTCTTCACCAGCATGGATATTACCGCACGCGAGCTCATGCACCGGGATGCGGAGCGTAGAGACCGCCGGTCGGCGAGATATCAGCATCGTGAAGAAGGCCAAGACGGCCGGATTTTTGGTAGTTCTCGGGAGGACGGCCTCGTGACGTCTAGGTTTGCACCACGCCACTCGAGCACTCCTACATCATTTTCGGTACAGCGAGCATTGAGGCGGTCGTGGCCCGTGACTTCGGACTTCCAGTAGCAAGGGTGCTAACCGATCGAGGTCCGCTGTGTCCGTTGTGGTAGATTCCATACAGGGAGCTGTAGTACTACTTCAGGAGCTTGCTATACTTGTGGCCAGCAGGGTCATTTTGCGAGGGCCTGTCCGACCGGGGCGGCTGTGGTGGGGCTCACCTACTGGTCTTGCGGTTCGCTCATCATCTCCTCTGATTACTCGCCTGAGGCGGGGTACTCGTGGGCGGCAGGTCGCGCAGCAGGTCGTGGCGCGGTCTCAGATTCTAGCGGTCCTCGAAGCGCATTTATACCTTGTCAGCCGGCAGACGGGAGGCCTCACCGATGTCGCCACGGGTACCTTATCGGATCTCGATTATGATGTGTATGCCTCGATAGATCAAGGTTCTACTCACCCTATATATCTCCCCTTGTTGCTAGTAGGATAGGGATGAGCCCGAGTCCATAGACCCTTTCGAGGTAGCTACGCGATGGTGATCTTGGTAGCTCGGCGGTATTTAGAACTTGTCAGTTGACTTTATCACGATCGACCTATCGACTCTGATAAGCCGACATGACCGATTTCGACGTGATCATGGGCATGGATTGGCTAGCTTCGCTATGCCAATGTAGATCGCAGAGAGAGTGGTGCGGTTCGATTTACGCGTGTTGTCGCGGTGAAGGTAGAGCATCGAGGCACAGTGGATTATTGCGAACGATAGAGATCCCGACCGGAAGTGGGAGGTGATCAACATGGACTTTATTACAGGGTTACCTCGCACTCAGAGGAAGCATGATTCTATCTGGTTATCGTCGACAGGCTGACGAAATCAGCCCACTTTCTTCCCGTCAGGATGACTTTTTCTGAGGATTACGCCGACTTTACATCCGAGAGGTCGTGAAGATCGCACGGGTCCCTATTTCTATCATATCGACATAGGAGCCCGCGACGCTAACTCGAGGTCTTTCCAGAAGGGATTAGGGACGCAGGTGAGCCTCAGTACTGCATTCCATCCTCAGACAGACAGACAGGCAGAGCGTACTATCCAGACTCTTGAGGATATGCTACGAGCCTGTGTTGTTGACTTCAGGGGTAGCTGGGAGGATCATTTGCCTCTAGTTGAGTTTCATAATAATAGCTACCACTCCAAAGATTCGATGGCGCCTTATGAGGCCTTGTATGGGAGGAAGTGCAGATCGATAAGCTAGTTTGATGTGGCGAGGTGCATTTAGTAGGACCAGACTGGTCACAGCGATGGATAAGGTGAAGCTTATCCAGAGCGATTCTTAAAATGAGTCGATGTAAGTAGTATGCAGATCATCGCTGTCAGCATCTCGAGTTTTAGGTTGATGATTGGGTTTTCTGAAGGTGTCACCCATTAAGGGTGTGATGAGGTTTGGGAAGAAAGGGCTCAACCCAGTACATCGGGCCTTACGATTGTCGCGAGGTAGGTAAGGTTGCATGAGTTGGATCTGTCGTCCGATCCGAGGCAAAGCATCCGGTTTTTCATGTTTCTACGCCGAGGAGATGTATTCGGAGGTTATCGTATGAGAGAGTCCCATAGCGATACTCGATCGTCGTTAGCGGCCGCGGACGAAGGATGTGGCTTCCACAAGGTCTTATGGCGAACGAGCAGGGAGAGATGACGTGGAAGCGAGAGGAGGACATGAGGCGAGGTATCCTCACTTATTCTCCACACCTCCGGTAACTCACTTTCCTACTTGCTGATTTTAATTTTCATATGTACTTAAGTGTTGTATTGTGGCTATGTGTGGCATTTGCAAACCGCTTACGTTATGAGGAACTTTATCGTTATCTGCTTGAGAAGGAACATTCGGGACGAATGTTTCTAAGGAGGGGAGAATGTTATACCCCGTACTTCCAGAGTATGTATGCGAGGACGTACGTACGATTATTCAAGACCTAATTAGGTTAAGATGAAATTGAGAGCTTTCAACGGAAAAGATTCCGAACCTTGTGAAGGAAATTCTACGTTTTTAACATTTTAACCGATTACGGATTTTTTTTTCAAGAGACGGAATATTTTGGACCAATAGGAGGCGGCGTGTCACCTTGGTTGGCATGGGTTGGACGAAATGGTGGCCTAGTGGACAAGTCAAATGGTCAAGTCTTGCAAGATATTTCTTTGGGTGAGTGGGAGTAGGTAGGGACGATTTTGTGGGCAAGTGGGGCTTGGCTTGGGAGTTTTTTTGTGCTAGTGGAAGGCCACATGGCTCATTGTCCAAGTGTGGGGACATATGTCCCGATGTTGTGGTGGACATATGTCCCAAGGTTGTGGTGGACACTTGGTGGAAGACTTCACAGAACAAGCTACCAAATCTACACCTCCATTTGTTTTAATCTTGGACCTTGGTGGTTCTATAAATACCTCTTGTGCAAGACTTCTTCATCCACAAACACAACTTCCAAGTCTCCAAAATCCTTCCCTTAGTCGCTAGTTCTCGTCCAACTCCTCCCTTTCCTAGTTGTCTGCCTCAAGCAACACCCCACTTTGGTAGAAAAGTATTCTCCAAGTATTGTTACTATTCCAAAATACCTTATCCAAATACCTTGTAGTATTCCAAAGTCACCTCTATACTAAAAGCCCAGAAATACTACTTTATATCCTTTAGTCACAAAACGAAACCCTAGGGAAATCTTCATAGTGGGTTGAAGTGTTAAGTAGAAGTTGTTTAGAAACTTCTAAGGGTTTCTTGGAGCTATCGGAGCGTGCAAGTTAGGAGCTAAACGTTGTTCAGGATCGACATTTAAACTTGGATAATTTTGGGCTTACCGAGGTAAATATCGTGTCCTTCTATTGTAATTGGAGATTACATACTGTAGTAGTATAGATTTAAGTATAAGATATATGGAAGGAGGGTATAAAAGAAGAGAATTGAATCTGCTTACATGGACCGTGTTTCTGATGAGACTTGAGTAGTTTTCGGGTAGGAAGTCGCCCAATTTTCCGTAGGATAGAGAACCTTCTGCTTAGAATATTCTACAGAGTAGTCTAGACGTTGATAGACGTATTTGACTATTATAGGTTGATACTCTGCACGCGACATATTCGACTTGGCAGGTGGATTTGTAGGAGGTATGTGATTCTTCCTAACCTCTTGAGCATGATATTTTTAAAATATATAAATAGTACGGTAGACGTACGTGTGTTAACTGAACTTGGTTTTACTCTGATGTCTTTTGACTTGAGTTTTAAATAATAAGAATCTTGAAGTATTTCAAAAGAGTTATGAATCATTTTTTAAAAAGAAAAGTAATACTTGGTTTTAAAAGCTTAAAGAGTTATACTGACTTTATGGGAAGTTAGGTGTAACGACTTAAGAAAGATAAAAGGAACGGTTTACTTATTTGTTTATGAAAGACTTGTATTGATTTCTGAAAAGTGTAGTAAGATGGTTTGATAAGTAAACATGTTATGATGCTACGCGTGTTAGTGTCTTATGATGTTGTGTGAGGGGGTTATTCTTGTTGTGCTTACGTTGTTAAACGTTAAGCCCGTTGTACTGTTATTATATCACATACCCCCTTGACTTGTTATACCGAGGACTTGCCACCATTGATGCGGGTCTATACGGCCTATGCGGTCTGTGTGACTATGCGGAGCTGCGGGAGTTCCAGGATTGATCATTCCGGGTGTATTATCCCGATGCGAGGAATGCCTCATACGGTCTGTGTGACTATGCGGTCTATGTGACTATGCGGACTGCGAGAGTCCAGGAGGATACCGCGGGTTAGCTACCCCGTCGCGAGAATACCTCATGCGGTCTGTGTGACCTATGCGACTGCGGAGTTCGTGATTAGGCTCGCTTAATGATAATATGGGCGATTAGCCTTGCTTCGATCATTAGCGCCTAGAAAAGACCGATTATGTTATATCTATTTTGCTTTTGTTATCTTTGTGGCACTATGTGCGGTTACATTGGTTGTTTCGTACATATTTGTAAAATTGGTTTTAAAATGATATGATTTCATTTAAAGTACTTTACAGTTCCACATACTTGGTACTGTTATCGACCTCCTTGAGGCTGTTCATGCCGCGAGTAAAGGGAAGCGGTGGTAGATCCTCATTCTTAGGATCCTTACTGCGTGTCGTGAGTTCCATTTCTCCGGAGGCTCGACTTTTGGTACGACTCTCCCTGGTGTTGTAGATATTTAGTACATTCAGGGTATGGCGGGGCCCTGTCCCGCCATAGTTGTTTACATTCCTAGAGTGCGTAGTCTGTTGTAAAGTTGGGATGTAACTGCCAGACTTGGTATATATATATATGCCGAAAGGCAACTTTTCTCAGACAAACTGTGTTACATTTTACATTTGTTTCATGTCTTGATTTATTATTCACGATTACTCGATGTATGTCTACTGGGTGCCGGGTAAGGCACGATCACGGGCCGGATCGGGTCGTGACAAGTGGCCGCCATACCACGAATGTACATAAATCTACAATATCAGGGAAACTATACCAAAAGACAAGCCTCCGAAGAAATGGAGCTTCTGACACCTGATCAGTGATCCTAAGAATGAGGATCCACCACCTGCTTACCCCTACCTGCGGAATGAACGCAGCCCCCCGAGGAAAGGGGGTCAATACACACATGTACCAAGTATGTAAAACTGGAAAATACTGCAATTTACATCATAAGTCTAAAATAAAGCTGGAGACATGTATGATAATCAAATTACAGTACATTGTGTCTTACTAACAATGAGAGTAACCAAGTACATACTTTATTGCATAAAAATAGGAGGCTCATGATCAAAGTAGGTCACCCATGTAGTATCATTAAGCAATCCTACTCCGGGACTATTTCACTCACATAGCCGTATGGACCCGCGTGAGGTAACTTCCTCGCATAGGCGTATCGATCCGCCACATAGGTCGTGTGGACCCGCATAGGACCAGTCCGCCCGCATAGTATTATTTCACCCGCATAAGCCCTACAGATTCACATGAGGTATTCCTCGCATCATGGGTAGCAAATCCACGGAATATGAAAATGTCACAAACCCGGGGAATGACCCCGTAATGAACAATATATATATCCCTAGCACAACCGGCTATCATACGTAACATAAGCACTACCGGCTTATCATACATAACATAAGCACCACCGGCTTATCATACATAACATAAGTAAGTTAAGAAATCCCCTAACTTCTTATTAGTTTGTTCATATACACTCTCATTTTAGTTTACTTAAGACACTAACATGTCATTATAAAATTCGGGAATTTAACCCAAAGTACTACGTACTTCTATTCTTTAAAATGACTCTTTTCGTATAAAACTTCCAAGATACTAATAACCGTAGCATCAAGTCATATCTACTTTTCAAGACAAGTCACAATACCTTTAGAAATACATTTTGGCTTCTAAATCAGTGATTTCTTTCTTTTAAAACCTTAAGCAATTGATGCCTTCAAATCAATTTGTCTTTCATTATTTCAAGTCATTTATCATTATTTACATGTCACGACCCGAACCCGGGCCCGTGACTGGTGCCTTACCCCGGGCACCCTAGTGATACAACATCAGAGAAAATCAGCGGAAATAAAAACATGAACATGATTTAAGAGAAAAGATAAATAAACAGGCCAACCAAAGCGATTTGCCTTCATCATATATACATAAACCCGAACAGTTATCCTTTTACAAACTCCTCGCCACAAATAAAGGCTACGACCTCTAAGATTTTACAGCCTATGACGGGGCCCCGCCATACCACGAATGTATAAGAATCTCTGCACTGAGGTAACATACCAAAAGATAAGCCTCGAAGGAACGGAGCTTCCCAATACGCTGAAGGTGATCCTAAAGCGGATCGGCAATGTACCTTTTACTCGCAGATGAACGCGGCCCAAGGAGGTCAGTACAACAGGTACCAAGTATGTGAAACTGTAAATACCGTAAATGAAATCATAATAGTCTATATAAAGCAGGAGACATGTATGATAACCAAACTACAGTTCACAACATAGAAGCGATATGTCAAGTCGTGGACTCACGCCTCAAAGTCATCCTCATGTACGTGGAACTTCTTCCTCACCGTGATCCTAGGTACAAATCCTGTGATACGTATAAGAGGTCTCGCCCATCTTATGGACCCAATATAGAAACGTGGAATACATTCCGGATGAACCGGTAGTCGATGAAATACATTCGGATGAACTTAGTCAAATGATATACATTCGGATGAACCCAGTAGTCGAGTGAAATACATTCGGATGACCCGGTAATCAAGTGAAATACATTCGGATGACGGTAATCAAGTGAAATACATTCGGATGACCCAGAATCAAGTGAAATACATTCGGATGACCCGTAATCAAGTGAAATACATTCGGATGACATTTAATCAAGTAAATACATTCGGATGATTGGTAATCAAGTGAAATACATTCTGGATGACGTGTCGAGTAGAACACGCTTCTTGCACAACAAGGCTATTACACGTAACATGGTCAAGTTTCATAACAACAAGCATAAGCAAGTTACACACGACTCAAGGTACTTTCATTTTATGTCAAAGTCCGATTTTAACCTTAAAGTACTACGTCCGTTAAATTCCTTTTTAGATCCATTTCTTTACAAAGGTCACCCGATACCCGTAGTATAAAATTGGAGTGACTAACATTGTTAAGTAAACCAAAATGCTTTCCTTTGTAAAATCAAGTAACAACCTTATTTTCCAAACGCTCAAGTTTGCCTAATTTCAATGCTCAAGTTTCTCATTTTAGAAAAAGGTTTAGTAGTTCATAGTTTTAGTCCTTTAAAACTTAATTCTCCTCTAAACGTTTTGAGAAACATATGTCTTATATGTGAGTAGGTTATTCTTGTTTATAATCAATCTTATTAAGCGACCATGATCTAGGAAATGTAATATCATTTTGTCTCATCTTAGCCACATGCGGATGGAGGTTTCTCTTGGTTTTAATAATACTTCATTAGTCAATACATTTTCCTTTATTAACGCCGCAGTGGTTTGTCGATACACATTCGATTTCAAATCAAGAAACATTCTTAAGCCGTTATACCTAACTTCCCATAAAGCTAGTATAACTCTTAAGCTTTAAAAACCCAAGTACTACTCATTCTTTCAAAACGATTCATAAATCTTTTGAAATACTTCAAGTTCTTTATTAACACATATCAAGCCAGTTATTATTCAAATCAGTTACCTTTTAGAAACCACAAAGTATTTGCTTATCCACATAAAGCTATTATAACCGACTTCCCATAAAGCCGTTATAACACTTTATGTTTTAAACCAATCAAATACATTTAGCACATGTACGCTCACCGCACTACATAGTTCACACATATCATGCTAGAAGAGATAGGAAGAGGTTCACATACCTCGCGAAGATTATCGACTAATAGCAAAAAGCTCCAAGTACCTCAAACCGTCGGCTACTCCTTAAGCTAAGTAGACCAAGCCATACGTAGTACTTCGACCTATAGAGGCCACAAAGCGCCTATTAATATCTTTAGATCCCGACGTAGAATATTCTACGTAAAATTCGCAAAGACTTCCCGCAACAGCGTAAATCTCTCTCTATCGAGGCGGCTACCAAGCCAACCGAGGGGTTTACACGCCTAACCGGACGTGTACAATTCTACTACACGTTAATGTTACACAAGTCTTTATGTCTGATCTTATGTAATTACTGATTCGATTCTCTTCTTTAAATTCAGCTTAAGTCGCAAAGACATTGCCGTAAGTATTATTCAGGCTTAAGTCAAAAGACATTGCCGCACAACTATGTTTAGTTCTATATATAGTATACTTAACTATATACTCCTACAACATGTAATTTCCAATTACAACAGAAGGTCAAGAATGTTTACCTCGATAAGCCCAAAATTATCCGAGTTTATATGTCGATCCTGAGCAAGGTTTAGCTCCTACTCCGTGCGCTCCGACCCGCTCCAACCAACCCTTAGAAGTTCTAACCAACTTCTACTAATAACTTCAACAACGGGTGAAGATTTACTTAGGGTTTCGTTTTTGTGACTGAGGGAAGTATAATAGTATTTTCTGGGCTTTTGTAAAAAGGGTACTTTGGAAAGTACTACAAGGTATTTGGCTAAAGTATTTTGGGCATTATAACAATACTTGGAGAGTATTTCTATACCACAAAAGGGGGTATTTATACGAGACAACTATGCTAGGGGGGGGGTACCCCACGGCAAAACACCACAAAGGGGAGGGAGGTGGCTCTCGGCCACGGGCTCTCAACGGGGGCGGGGGGTGTGGTGGACGAAAGCTCAAGGGAGAGGGAGTATTTTGAGACTTAGTTAGATTGCTCAAGTTTTTGGATGAAGAAAGTCTTCAACTAGAGGGGTATTTATAGGTCAAGTGAAGGCCAACCAATGGCCAAGATCCATCCAAGTGTTAGGCAAGTGTAAGGTCAAGATTAAGCCATGTGCAACCTTATCCATCTACCCAAAATATCCTACCAACTTCTTGACCAAAAACAATGCACAAAAAACGTGCCAATCTTCCCACTTTCGTCCGCCCACTCCTTCCAAGAGGGTGACAAGTGTCGCCTCTCGTTGGTCCAAAATGTTTCGCCTCTCTAAAAATCCGCAAAAATTATAAATGACATAGCCGGAATTTTCCTACGAAAGTCGTGGAAACGCTTTAAAAACGACTCTAATCGGGTGTTGTGTACAAATTTCAAAACTAGCCAACTTTAAGGCTCAAATTATAATATCGTGACGCGCCAATGCATACTGAAATACGGTATAACATTACATTACTAGAGTGAACCACTCTTTCATCTTTCCATAAAGCTATTATGTCACGACCCGATCCCGGGCCCGTGACTGGTGCCTTACCCGGGCACCCAAGTAGATATACATCAGAGTAACCAGCGGAATATAAAAACAAAGACATGAAGCAATAAAGAGTAAGAACGATCTAACTAAGAAAAAGTCGCCTTGCATGTATATATATACCAAAACTTGAAGTTAGCATCCTTTACAAACTCGCCCACAACAAAGATTACTGCACCTCTAAGAATTTTTATAACAACTATGACGGGACAGGGCCCCGCCATACCCCTGAATGTACATGTACCTACAATCTCAGGGAATCATACCAAAAGATAAGCCTCCCGAGAAACGGAGCTTCCCAAAAATCTTGAACTATGATCCTATGGCGAGGATCAACGATCGATGTACCTCCACTGCGGCATTTAACGCGGACCGAAGGAGGTCGAGATAACAGTACCAAGTATGTGAAACTGAAAATACTGTAAATGAAATCATAATAGTCTATATAAAACAGGAGACATATATGATAACCAATTTACGATATACAATATGTAAGCAATCATGTCAAGTCAGGGACTCACGCCCTCAAAGTCATCACTCAATTATAACCATGGGTCTCATGCCCACAATATCAATCATGCCCGTGGAATTCCTTCCTCACCGTGATCCATGATATAAAACACCAAGGAATACACATGAACACCAGGTCCCACCTGTATCATAATAAAACCGTACTGGGTAAGTACGAAGGCATAGCCGACTACTAGAACCCACCGTACCAACAACGTTATAAAACTGTATCACGAGGTCTTTCTACACCGCCAAATGATCGAAGTTGAGCCACTCGCCCGCAGTATCATTGTGCGCGTCTAATCCTGGAACTCCCGCAGTTCCGCATAAGCCACATAGGCCCGCATAAGGTATTCCTCGCATCGCAGGGCAGCTAACCCTCGGAAACATCCTGGACTCCGGCAATCCGCATGGCCACATGGACCGCATGAGGTATTCCTCGCATTGCAGGGCAGCTAACCCTCGGCAACATCCTGGACTCCGGCAATCCGCATGAGGTCACTGGGAAAGCTCTATATACCTGCTCAGCTGCTACCGAATCCCCCACAGGCGTAGCTACCTCGAAAGGGTCTATAGACTCAGGCTCTATCCCTATCCTACTAGCAATAAGGGGGATATATAGGACAAGGTAGAACCTGGATCTATCAAGGCATATACGTCGCAACACGAAACTGATAAAGTACCTGTGATGACATCCGGCGACGCCTCCTGGTCCTGGCGGCTGGACATGGCATAAATGCGGTTCTGAGGACCGCTGGAACTAGCACCCCTGCCACGACCTCTGCCGCGACCTGGCCGCCCATGAGAACCCCGCCTCCGGGGTGAGTAAATCGTAGAGATGAAGATCCGACAAAAGACCCGTAGGTGAACTCTACTATCTGCGCCGCCCTTAGTCGGACAGTCTCGCAAAGTGACCCTGCTGGCCACAAGTGAAACAAACTCCCGCAGCAGTACCACATTTCCCGAAATGGGATCTCCCACATCGAACACACTGAGAGGAAGGTGGTCTCGATTGGTTAGCACCTTTGCTACCCTGGAAGTCTGAAGTCCTGGGGCCCCGACCGCCAATACCCCGCCGGTCCCGAAGATGGTGTGGAGTGCTCAGCCGGCCGAGGTGCAAATCTACTCGCTTCCGAGGTCGCCCACCTCGAGGACTACCAAAGGACCTCGACGCCCCGGCCTTCGCCGATATTCGCCAACCCGTCGCTACGCCTCACACACCGCGCACGAGTCGCATAGTCGCGGGCAATGTCCATGCCCTACTGAAGAGCTACACACAGCAAGACTCGCCAAGTATTCGTCAAGACTGGACGTAACGGTGCACTCGGCCCTCCATATTCGCTACCGGCGGGACATACCGAGCCAACGAGTCGAACTATACATTGTACTCCCGAATCAGGCGCCTCTCGCTTAGCATCAAAATCTGTCACTGCGCCTCTCTCATCTGCGGAGGCAAGAAGTGAGCAAGAAATGCCTCGAGAACTCGCCCCAAACGGCCGAGGCGCCGCTTCCCGACAGCTCCAAGAATCAAACCCGATCGCTGCGGTATCGCGCACCGATGTGAACCTAAGACCATCGACTCGGTCTCCGACGCCGATCACTCTCATGATCCATCAGAATCACCGATGAACTCTCATGGATCATCCTCGTGCCTCCACCCATAAAACTCGCGTCCGCAACTCGGAAAGTCCCAAGTCTCAAACCATCCGACCTCGTGAACCACGCGTACTACTGGATCGAACTGCCAGATCCACCTATCCTCGTGCCTCGCCATGACTGCGGAAAATAATCGCCATCTCCTTGTAACCTATGTCCTTCGCCCTGTGCCGTGGGTTGGGGCTCCGCCGTGGCCTTAGCAGCCTCGCTGCGCCCTAAACCACGCCGGGCGACCGTGGAACTCGCAATCGGAGGTATCACCTGCGGTTGGGCCTGAGCCTCGTTACTCTCGTGTACTACTGAAGCTCCTACCGCTTTGCCCTTCTGGGCCCGGGTTGCCTTACGTGGAGGCATAACTGGTAAGAAAGAGAAATTCGTCAGAAGGGTCCAACCTATAACACAGCTCTAAGGCACGATCTCAGAGTGAGAAGAATGGAAACCAATCCTAAATGTCTCGCACCTCTTGATTATAGATGTGGTGCACAACACACCGATAATCAAGACTCTACTAGACACGGTCTGTAGACACTTTCCGAGGATTAACTGCTCTGATACCACTTTTGTCACGACCCGTTCCCGGGCCCGTGACTGGTGCCTTACCCGGACACCCAAGTAGCTAAACATCAGAGTAACCAGCGGAACATAACCAAGACATGAAATAATAAAAGTAAGAATAGTCTATCCAAGGAAAAGTTGCCTTTCGGCATATATATATCATTACCCAATAGTGAATAAAGCATAATCCCAAAATGCGACAGACTACTGCACTTAAGGAAATGTAACACTACGACGGGGACAGGCTCCGTCATACCACTGAATGTACAAAACATCTACAACACTAGGGAAAACCATACCAAAAGTCGAGCCTCCGGAAAAATGGAGCTCCTGACACCAGAGTAAAGATCCTAAGATCGAGGATCCGCTTACTGCTTCCCTTTACTCGCGCATGAACGCAGCCTCAAGGAGGTCAAGCATAACAGTACCAAGTATGTGAAACTGTAAAGCACATATATATACACATATATAAAACCATATCATTTTTAAAACCAATTCGCAAGTATGTATGAAAACAACTGAGTTAATCGCACATGGTGCCACATCACAACCAAGAGCAATAATGGGTATACTACAACAGGTCTTTTCTAGGCCGCGAATGATCAAGCAAGGCTAATCGCCTATAGTATCATTATGCATGCCTAATCTTGACTCGCGATCCGCATAGCCACCTAGGCCCGCGTGAGGTATTTCGCATCGAGGGTAGCTACTCCTGCATCGCCCCGACTCGTAGTCCGCACGGCCACATGATCGCATGAGGTATTCCTCGCACACTAACCTGGAACTCCCGTAGCTCGCATAGGTCCCCGACCCGCATGAGGCATTCTCGTGACGGGCGCTTAACCCCTGTATAACATGTCAAGAGGTGGGTGGTACAATACTAGCATAACGGCTTATCGTTAAACAACATAAGCACAATAAGAATAACCTCTTTATGCAATCATCACAATAATCGAGCACAACGACTAATCGTTGAACAATATAAGCATAACAAGAATAACCTCCTTACGTAGGCGTTAAAGATACTAACACACGAGGTATCATAACATGTCTATCAAACCAACTTACCATACCTTCGCATAATATTTCAAGCATTTGATAAACAAATAATAAAACCGCTTATCTTTTAAGTCGTTATACTTAACTTCCCACAAAGCTAGTATAACCCTTAAGCTTTTTGTAAAACCAGATTACTTTTCTTCCAAAATGATTCATAACTCTTTTGAAATATTCAAGATTCTTATTATTTAGAACTCCAAAAAAGATATCAAAGTAAAACCAAGTTCAATCTAACACCCGTGACGCTCACCGCACTATATATATATTTGGAAAATATCATGCTCAAAGGGATAGGAAGAATCACATACCTCATCGGCTAAATCCACTTGCCAAGCCTGGATATGTCGTGCAGAGTGTCAACCTATAATAGTCAAAACATGACTATTAACTTCTAGTTTTTCGTGGAATTCTTCTAAGTGAGACTTCTTTTAGTTTACGGAAAATTGGCAAAAGACTTCCCTGTTTTACTCAATTCTTCATTTTTAACAAAGCCCGATAATAGTAACTAACGTGGCGCAAAAATTCGATAAGTAAGAAGGGGATAACACACCCAAACGGAACGCGATTAACAATCTCTCCTTCATAAATATAATAAGTAAAGAAGGATTACGCACTCCAAACGGTAACGCGGTTTACTATCTCGCCTTCAAAATAACAATAAGTAAAAGAAGTGGATTACGCGCCCAAACGGTAACGCGGTTTACTATCTCGCCTTCAAAGTATCAATAAGTAAAAGAAGGGGATTACGCGCCCAAACGGTAACGCGGTTTACTATCTCGCCTTCAAAATAACAATAAGTAAAAGAAGGGGATAACGCTACCACACGGTAACGCGTTTACTATCTCGCCTTCAAAATAACAATAAGTAAAAGAAGGATTACGCTACCAAACGGTAACGCGGTTTACTATCTCGCCTTCAAAATAACAATAAGTAAAAGAAGTCCAAAGTAAAAAGTCCGTAAATACTTCCAATATATGTATAATATCATATATACATAACAATCAAATTCACAAAGAGTCTAAGGCGCATTACCTTAATACTAGCCCAACAATATCCAAGATTTTAAAGTCGTTTCAAAGCAAGTCTTAGCTCCAAACCTTTGTGTTTTAGCTCAAATTTCTTGTGTTCCAACTCACCATAGTTTACCCTTAGAAGTTCCAACCAACTTCTATTCAATAATTTGACTCCAAAAGGTGAAGAACACTTAGTCTTCAAAACTGTCCAGTTTCGGTTTTGGTGGTGTTTTAGAGGCTATGGGTGTGAAAATCTTATCTAACTCTTGGTTGGTGATCTTCCTAACATACTAAGGAAGAACACTTATAAGTTTAAGAGTTTTTGGACAACTTTAGGTAGGGGAGGGGGCTGTTTAGACGAGATCAACTAGGGATGAAGGGAGAGGAAAATATTTTCCAAGACTTGTAATGTTTAAGTGTGGATGATTTCATCTACTTAGGGGGTTTATATAGCACAACCAAGGGAGGGGATTAACACAAGTGTAGGGTGGAGATGAAGTGTGTAAGAGCCTTCCCACACTTGTCTTACAAAAGTTAGGCAAGTCTTGACTAAGCAAGACTTGCCCAAATCCTTCCATTTTGCCGTCCAAGCCATGCCAACTTGGCAAGACTTGTTGGCCACTTGTCTTGCCAAGTTGTCCACCCATTTTCGTCCACTTGGACCAATCCATGGGTGACACATGTCGCCCTCCTATTGGTCCAAAATATTTTATCTTTCGGAAAAATTCCATAGTCGTAAAAATATTGAAAGCGTAAATTCCTTCACAAGGTTCGAAATAACTTTCGTCGGAAAACAATTTTATCATTCTTACCCTAATTAGGGCCTATACATTCGTACGTACGTCCTCACATACGTACTCCGGAACTACGGGGCATAACAGACTTGCCCACTAACCTTGCAAAAAAACGTCCCTTTGCCATGCAAATGCCATGCAAGACTTTTGGCCACTTGTCTTGCCCACTTGTCTTGAAAAAAACGTCCAACATGGCTCTTGTGGTGACACATGTCGCCCTCCTATTGGTCCAAAACATTTATCTCTCGGAAAAATTCCATAATTGGTTAAAATATTGAAAACGTAAAAATTTTCCTTCACAAGGTTCGGAATATTTTCCGTCGGAAAACAATTCTTTCATTCTTACCCTAAATAGGGTTTATACATTCATACGTACGTCCTTACATACATACTCCGGAACTACGGGGTATAACATTCTTCCCCCCTTAGAAACATTCGTCCCGAATGTTCCTTCTAAGTCTCCAAAACATACCTGTGCCAGTATAGTCTTTCGTACTATACTTACCAAACCAATCATGCCACCAATGGCCATAGTAAAACGTACGCGCAAAAACTCACATCCGAGCCAACGAAGAATCATCTCTAAAGCGTATAACAATACTATTAGCTCCACCCATGGTCCAAAGGATACTTTCTTCACATCTTTACTTTATAAAAAGGACACTCCCATCTTCTTAACACATCTTCACCTCTTTTCTTACTCGTCGTACCCTCCTCGTACACTCGAACTTTTCCTAATATACGTATCACATTTCTGTCATTGCTTCAGTTTTCCAAAACCTTGGAGTTACTACCTCCCAACTTGGTCATTTTACTAGCCTTACATTCATCTAAGGCCATTCCCGGCCTTCACGATCCGATTCTGGTCGAACACATTCGCGAACTCGTACGATGGTTACCTAAACTTAGGCTTAACACCCTTGTGATCCTATCATCCATGGACCACCCCAAACCGACCACCTCATTCGCCGCGGGTCGACCCGCGATCTTGCCTCAACCCGACCCATTATTGCTCTAAATTCTTGTTCCGCCCGACAATCTTACTTATTCTCGTCATGAAAATTACCACTTTTATCTTGCTCGACCTATGGAATTATCCCACAATACATTTCACGCATACCAAGTACTTCGACAAGGACTAATCAGAAAATCTTTTACTCAAGACGGCTTTACGCCTAAGGTCTCAATCATTATAATAGTCTAAGGCTCACAATTTCCCCGCCTTAAACTTACCTTTTCAACTAACCATGTTCTCTAAATCACAATTTTACAGTGCTATCCAAACATAACACTTTAACATGAAATCATCATATCACGATACAAATCTCTAGAGGTTGGCGATATACCGTAACTACCGCTTCACTCTAATCATAGTCCCGCACTGCAGGCGCATAGCCAGAGAAGCGATGAACCACCATCGATCCCAAGGCCGAGTCTCTACATCCGCGCCACCGGGTCGGACAATTTCTCGCAAAATGGCCCCGCCGCCGCACGAAACAAGCCCTCCGAATACCGTGGACACTCCCGCATTTGGGTCTACCACACCGCCACACCGAGGTCGGGTGGCTTTATCCGCCAACACCCTACTCCTCAAAACCTAAACTTTTGGGGCCCGACCGCTCCCGAATACTGACGCTCAAGATCGTAGAGGACCACTCAGATCGGGCGGAGGCGTATAACTAGTCTCGCAAGCCGGTCCGCCTTGAAATTTACCAAAGGACTTCGCTGCTTCGCCTTCTTCTGGTATTGGTCAACTGCTGGCCTCTCCGCTCTCACATCCTGCATAAGCTCGCATGCGGCAATGTCCATACCCGGCCAAGAGCTACACCGAGCAACTCTCGCTAAGTAATCATCGAGCCCGGTGACATAGCGGTGCACTCGTCCTCCATGTTCGCCACTAAAGCGGGACGCATCGAGCCAATGAGTCAAACTCTACATTGTACTCCCGAACTGTCCGCCCGCTTTGTCTCAACATCAAAAATCTATCAGCCCGCGCACTCCTCATCTGTGGCGGCAGGAAATGGCTGAGAAATGCCTCTGAGAACTTGTTCCAAACAGCTGGAGGCGCATGCTCTCCCCGGGACAGCTCCCATGAATCAAACCAGTCGACTGCAGTATCACGCAGCCGATGCGAACCTAAGACTACCGACTCGGTCTCCGGCTCGATCACTCACGATCCGTCAGAATCGCTTGATGAACTCCTGCGGATCATCCTCAAGCCTCGACCCATAGAACTCTGGTGGGCTGCAACTCAGGAAGTTCCGTAGTCTCAAACTATCCGATCTGGGTGAACTACGGTGCTATCGAACCGCAGATCCGCCTATCTCGTGCCGTGCCACGATTCTGGCTAATAACTGGGCCATCTCCTTGTAACCCATCTCTCTCGCTTCCAGCCGTGGTGGAGGCTCGTGTACCGTGGTCTCGTGAGCCACCGCCGCGACTTAAACCTCGCTGGGGCGGTGGCGCCGTGGAACTTCGCCTCGAGGTATTACCTCGTAATAACCGCTCGCGCCATCAGATTCTCTGTGTTCTACTCGCAGCTCTTTTCGCCGCTTGCCCTTCGGGCCCCGGTTGCCTTTTCGCAGGCATAATCGGTAAAAAGTACGTCAGAGGGGTCCAACTTATAACACAACTCTAAGGCACGATCTCAGAGTGAGAAGAATGAAACCAATCCTAAATGTCCTGCAGCCTCCTGATTATATATGTGGTGTACAACACACCGATAATCAAGACTCTACTAGACACGGTCTGTATACACTTTCTCGAGGACTAATCGCTCGATACCACTTTGTCACGATTCGATCCTGCCCGTGGATCGTGTCTTACCCGGGCACCCAAGTAGATATACATTAGAGTAACCAGCGGAATATAAAAACAAAGACATGAAGCAATAAAGAGTAAGAAATCTAACCAAGAAAGTCGCATTTCGCACGTATATATATACCAAAACTTGAAGCTTACATCCTTTACAACCCCGCCACAACAAAGATTACATGCACTTAAGAATTTTTATAAAACTATGACGGGATGGCCCGCCATACCCCGAATGTACAAGTACCTACAATCTCGTGGAATCATACCAAAAGATAAGCCTCCGAGAAACGGAGCTTCCTAAAACGCAACCGTGATCCTATGAGCGAGGATCAACGATCGATGTACTCTACCGCGCAGATGTAACGCAGCCCAAGGAGGTCGATAACAGTACCAAGTATGTGAAATCAAAATATCGTAAATGAAATCATAATAGTCTATATAAAACAGGAGACATATATGATAACCAATTTACGATATACAATATGTAAGCAGTCATGTCAAGTCAGGGACTCACGCCCTCAAAGTCATCACTCAATTATAACCATGGGTCTCATGCCCACAATATCAATCATGCCCGTGGAATTCCTTCCTCACTGCCGGCAGTCCATGATATAAAACACCAAGGAATACACATGAACACCAGGTCCCACCTGTGTCATAATAAAACCGTACGGGGTAAGTACGAAGGCATAGCCGACTACTAGAACCCACCATACCAACAATGCTATAAAACTGTATCACGAGGTCATTATACACCACCAAATGATCGAAGCTGAGCCACTCGCCGCAGATCATTGTGCGTCTAATCTCGAACTCCGCAGCCCGATAGGCCACATAGGCCCGCATGAGGTATTCCTCGCATCGCATGGCAGCTAACCCTCGGCAACATCCTGGACTCCCGCAATCCGCATGGCCACATGGACCGCATGAGGTATTCCTCGCATCGGCGTAACACACCCGGCGGTTCCTGGAACTCCCGCAGCTCCGCATAGGTCCCATGAACCCGCATGAGGTATTCCTCGCATCGGGTGGCAGCTAACCCCCGGCATCATAACAAGTCAGGGGGGTAAGTGATATAATACCAGCACAACGGGTTTATCGTTAAACAACATAAGCACAACAAGAAAAAACCCCTTACACAACGTCACAAGACACTAACACACGTAGCATCATAACATGTTCACTTTATCAAACCAACAAGAAAGTATTACAAGGCTATCACAAAACATAGGCAAGTTACTCACACAAGGTACTTTCGTTTCATGTCAACAAATCCGGGTTTTAACCCCAAGGTACTACATACTTTAACTCTTTAAAAAGATCCATTTCTTTCACAAAAGTCACACGATACCTGTAGTATCAGAATAGAGTAACTATCTTTTTAAGTAAACCAAAACAATTTTCATACCTTCTTTTTAAATCCACTTAAGACAAAAGCATGCCTTCTTTTTTTTTAAACAAAAACACTTCAAATCTTCAAGTCTCTCTCTTTTATAAAACAAGTCCCTTACTTTGGAATTTTTAAGAAAATCAAAACTTGTTTTTAATGATCTTATTAAAGCAGCTATGATCTAGGAAATGTAATACAATTTTATCTTATCTTAGCTTCTATGCAGATGGAAGATTCTACTTGTTTTAAGTTAATTATTAGTCATTACATTTTCCTTTATTAACGCTGCAATGGCTTGTTCAATACTCATTCCCATTTCCGAAATCAATATAACATTATTATTAAAAACCAAGTACTCATTACTCACGAATGAGGTTTCACAACTTTCCACACAATTCAAGTTCTTCACATATCAAATCAAGTCAAATATAAGTCAAGTCTCTTATCTTTTTAAAAATCAATAAACCATTCTTTTACCTACATAAAGTTGTTATAATTAACTTCTCATAAAGCCATTATAACACTTTATGTTTTAAACCAACTTAATTGCCTAGCACACGACGCTACTGCATTACATAGTTTACAACAATCATGCTAGAAAGGATAGGAAGAGGTTCACATACCTCGCGATGATTATCGATAATCTACCGTACTACATAGTTTACAACAATCATGCTAGAAAGGATAGGAAGAGGTTCACATACCTCGCGACGATTATCGACAATTAGCAAAACGCTCCAAAGTACTATAACCTTGCTAGCCCTTTTCCACCCTTCAAGTAGAATACGCTACTCGTAGTACTTCCACCTATAATGGCCATGAAACGTCTATTAACCTCTAGATCTCTTCGTAGGATATTTCTAAGAACAAGGTTCCATATCCTACGGAAATTTCGGTAGCACCTCCCCCGTTTCTACTCAATTTTCCACCTTTTTCAAGGCCCGATAACCGTAATTAACATACTATAATTAAGGTGCCATAATTCTGAATTTTAAAGAAGGGGATCACATGCCCAAACGGAACGCGATTAACAATCTTCCCCTTAACAACAACAATAATTAAAGAAGGGGATCACACGCCCAAACGGAACGCGATTAACAATCTTCCTCTTAACAATAATGTAAATACAGTCCAAAGTAAATACGGTCCAAAGTAAATACAGTCCAAAGTAAATACGGTCCAAAGTAAATACAGTCCTTAAGTTGGGGTCCTTAGCCAACTTTTACAATTTTACTTATCCAATTACTTCATTAGTCTTCCAACTTATATTCCAATCTTTATATAAGTTATAGTTTCTTTGTTGTTAACTTCTTAGTCAAGTAATGGATACATTTTTACCATTTTAATGGCTAATATGCCAATTCTCCTTTTAACATCTTAACAAGATCCAAATCTTTCCTTATATCTCATACTCCATAATATACTTTCAATATATGTATATTATCCAATATACATAATAATCAACTTCACAAAGAGGTTAAGGTTCATTACCTCAAAATAGCCCAACAATATCCAAGAACTTAAAGTCGTTCCTAAGCAAGTCTTAGCTCCAAATCTTTGTGTTCCAAACCACCACAAGTCACCCTTAAAAGTTCCTAACCAACTTCTATTCAAGAATTAACTCCAAAAAGTGAAGAACACTAAGGTTCCAAATCTGTCCACTCTCGGCTTTGTGAGGGTTTTGAGGCTAGGGGTGTGAAATCTTGTCTAACTCTTGGTTAATAATCTTCCTAATACATTAAGGAAGAACACTTATAAGTTTAAGAATTTTTGGACAACAATTGCTCAAAAAAATACAAGGTTGGACGAGAGCAACTAGGGAGGGAGAGAAAATATTTTCAAGTCTTGAAATGTTCTAAGTGTGGAAGATTTTCATCAACTAGAGGTGTTTATATAGGATAACCAAGGGTTAGGATTGAAACATGTGTATGGTATAGATTGTTTGTGTAGGTTCCTTTCTCCACTTGTCCCACAAATGTCATGCAAGACTTTGACCATTTGACTTGCCCACTAACCTTGCAAAAAAACGTCCCATTGCCATGTAAATGTCATGCAAGACTTTTGGCCACTTGTCTTGCCCACTTGTCTTGAAAAAAAAACGTCCAACATGGCTCTTGGGGTGACACATGTCGCCCTCCTATTGGTCCAAAACATTTATCTCTCGGAAAAATTCCATAATTGGTTAAAATATTGAAAACGTAAAAATTTTCCTTCACAAGGTTCGGAATATTTTCCGTCGGAAAACAATTCTTTCATTCTTACCCTAAATAGGGTTTATACATTCGTACGTACGTCCTTACATACATACTCCGGAACTACGGGGTATAACATATTATAACCAACTTCCCATAAAGTCGTTATACTAACTTTATACTTTAGGCAATTACATTCTTCCTTATATCCAAGAGACTTATACTTTTAAAAACCAAGTATCATATACTTTTAAAATACTTCAAGTCTCTTAACTTTAGAAATCAAATTTCCTAACTTTAGAATAGCTCAAGGAATCAATACTTTCCAAATCAAGTATTCTATACATTTTCAAGTCAAGAAATCTCTGTTTACCTTATTAGAATAAACCATTCTTTTTACTTTCCATAAAGTTATTAACCAACTTTATGTTTTTGAAACCAAGGTATTTCTATCCTTTAAAAACAAGTGAGTTAATTCTCTAACTCAACCAACCTGGACATCCTTAAAATAAGTCAAGGATATCAAATGAAACTAAATTCATTTAAATCTCGTACGTCTACCGTACTATACGTTTACAACTACTCATGCTCAAGAGATAAGAAAGTTCCACATACCTCTTCGGTTCAATCCACTTGCTAAGTCCAATATGTCGTACGTAGTATGTCAACCTATAATGACCATAATACGTCTATTAACTTCTAACTTCAAACGTAGAATATTCCAAGTGCAAAGTCACTAAATTCTACGGAAAATCGGACAGTACTTCCTTTGTTTCTACATACTTTTCCACCTTTTTCAATGCCCGAATTCAATAACCAAACATGCCACATTTAAGGCTCAACAATGTAGTTAACAATAGGGGATTACACGCCTAATAGGACGTGTAAATTTCTGCCCCACAATTGATATCCAACTAGTCTAAAATACAATGTCATTCTCGGCCATTGAGGTACAACAATACAAAGTTTTTTCCAATTATTTTTCAATCCACTTGTTTAGTCTAACATGTTATCAAGCCGCAATCGATTATAACTACTACAATCTTCAAATAGATAACATGTGACGATTCTAATTACCGACAAAATTGTATTTCAATTTCAAATGGATAACAAGGTCATTTCGGACTTAGACTTCCAATATACACAACACTTATCAATCCTTAATACATATATCTCATGCTAGTTAAAAAATGTAAGGCTACAACAATATGTAATCTTATAACACTTAAGAGAACAAGATTGTTACCTTTACGAGCCTTAATCCAACTTCAAGATCCGAAGTCGCTCCCTAGAAACTTAGAGCCTCTCCTTGACACTCCAATCCGCCACTTGAAGCCCTTAGAAGATCACAAACAACTTTCATTTACTTTCCAATCCAAACCTATGAAAGCGACTTAGGTTTTCACCTTGCGACTAATACGAAAACGACACTTTTCCGGGATCTTTTGTCACGACCCGAACCTGCCCGTGGATCGTGCCTTACCCGCACCCTAGTGATACAACATCGAGAGAAAACCAATGAAATAAGAACGTAAACATACAATTAGATATGGATCAAGATAAAGAAAATAGGCCAACCAAAACGGTTGCTTTTTGCAAGTATATATATATCGACATTTGAAAAGCATAATCCTTACAACCCCGCCACAACAAAGCATGCACTTAAGATTTTTATAACAACTATGACGACAGGGCCCCGCCATACCTCGAATGTACAAGAACCTACAAACTCGTGGTAACATACCAAAAGATAAGCCTCCAAGGAACGAGCTTCCCAATACGCTGAAATGTGATCCTATAAGCGGAATCGACAATGATGTACCTCTACCGCAGATGAACGCACTTCAAGCGAGGTCAAGACAACAGTACCAAGTATGTGAAATCAAAATATCGTAAATGAAATCATAATAGTCTATATAAAGCAGAGACATGTATGATAACCAAACTACAAGACACACATACAACGCTTATATCAAGTCAGGGACTCACGCCCTCCAAGTCATTACTCAAATATAATTATGGGTCTCACGCCCACAACATCAATCATGCCCGTGGAATACCTTCCTCACTGCCGGCAGTCTATGATATGATAATCCCAAGAAGTACACCAACACCAAGTCCTACCGATGCCAAAGACGCACTAACAATACTATACAACCAAACCACGGTCGACACGGCAAGTACGAAAGCCGACTACCAGATAAGGCCGGCCACGAGTCGACCGGGCAAGTACGAGGATAACTACCAGTACCAAGGCGACGATCACGAGACTTCGCCACTACACCGAACGGGCAAGCGAGGGCTAACTACTGTGTACCAAGGCCGAATCACCACGAGGGCAAGTACGAAAGCCGACCACCGATACCAAGGCCGAACAAGAAACCTCGCCGGAGAGCTAGTCCATGGAATAACACTATAAATGCGAGCGCACTGTGGAATTCTCCGTCACTGCCGACACGTCCAAGTAAGTTCTCAACAAGTCAACCGGCCCTCCATCGAGAGACGCGGTAGTATAGAAATACAATTCTTGCACAACAAAGGCTATCACAATAAGCATAGACAAGTTTCACAACAACAAGCATAGGCAAGTTATACACAACTCAAGGTACTTTCATTTTATGTCAAAGTCCGGGTTTTAACCCTAAAGTACTACGTACGTTAAATTCCTTTTTAAAGATCCATTTCTTTTACAAAGGTCACCCGATACTCGTAGTATAAAAATAGAGTGACTAACATTGTTAAGTAAACCAAAACACTTCCCTTTGTAAAATCAAGTAACAACATTATTTTCCAAACGTTCAAGTTTGCCTAATTTCAAATGCTCAAGTTTCTCATTTTCGAAAAGGTTTCGTAGTTCATAGTTTTAATCCTTTAAAACAATTTGAGAAACATATGCCTTATGTGTCAGTAGGTTATTCTTTGTTCATAACAATCTTATTAAAGCAGCCATGATCTAGGAAATGTAATATCATTTTGTCTCATCTTAGCTTCTACATGCATGGAGGTTTCTACGGTTTTAATAATACTTTATTAGTCAATACATTTCCCTTTATTAGCGCTGCTGTGGTTTGTTCGATACTTATTCTGATTTCCGAAATCAGTAAAACATTATTCCTTTTAACAACCAAGTACTCATTACTCACGAATGAGGTTTCACACAAACATTCATATTAATTCATTTAAGTCAAGCACTTATCTTTTAAGATCAAGTCTCTTAACTTCTAAAAGTAATAAACCATTCTTTTTATCTTCTTAAGTCGTTATACCTAACTTCCCATAAAGCTAGTATAACTCTTAAGCTTTTAAAACCAAGCATTATTCTTCTTTCAACAAGGTTTCTTAATTCTTTTGAAATACTTCAAGATTCTTTTTATTCAGGCTTAAGTCAAAAGACATTGCAGAAACTATATTCGCTAACACACGCACGCCTACCGTACTATATATATATATATTCTTGTAAAATACTTCCAGATTCTTATTATTCGTGCTTAAGTCAAAAGACATTGCCGTAAAAACTATATTCGCTAACACACGACGCCTACCGTACTATATATATATTCTTGTAAAATACTTCCAGATTCTTATTATTCGTGCTTAAGTCAAAAGACATTGCCACACGCACGCCTACCGCACTATATATATATATATTCTTGTAAAATACTTCGATTCTTATTATTCGTGCTTAAGTCAAAAGACATCGACACACGACGCCTACCGCACTATATATATTCCTTTAAAATATCATGCTCAAGAGTATAGAAGAATCACATACCGCGACGATTATCGACTATTAGCAAAACGCCCACGCTTATAATCCGCTAGCCTTGTCCACCTTCCAAGTAGTACATGCTACTTGTAACATTCAACCAATAAAGGTTATAAGTCTATCAGAATACAAATCCATGTAAGTACAGCTTTTAAACTTCTACTTTAATACTCTTCACGTGATTTCAGCTTCAAGTCTTTTCTCAGAATATCCTTCTATTACATTTCAATTCTCTTCTTTTATACCATCCTTATACGCCTTATATTCATTTCTATACTACTACAGATGTAATTCCAATTACAAATGTATGACGAGTATTTACCTCGATAAGCCCAAAATTATCCAAGTATAAACGCCGATCCCGAGCAAGGTTTAGCTCCTAATTGCACGCCCGAGAAACCCTTAGAGGTTCTTCACAACTTCTACTTAACACTTCAACCGACTATGAAGGTTTTCCTTGTGGTTTCATAGTGGCTAAAGGAACGATAGTAGTATTTTCCAAGCTTTTCAGATAGAGGGTACTTGGAAATACTACAAAGGTTTTGGGCTAGAGTATTTTGGCATTCCAACAATACTGAGAAGTATTTCTCAACCGCTGGGGTATTTAAAACAACTAGCAGTGGTACCCTCTGGCCAGAACACTACAAAGGGGGAGGGTGCTCACCAAGGCCTTTCTCAAAGGGAGTGGAAGTTGGACGAGAGCTCATGCGAGAGGGAGGGATTTTAGACTTGGAATTTATCAAGAGAGGATGAAGAATAAGTCTTCAACTGGGGGTATTTATAGGTCAAGCAATGGCCAACCAACGCCAAGGTGAAGCCAAGTGCAAGGCAAGTGTAGGTGTGGATTCATCCACGTACCTTATCCATCTACCACACCAACTATCACAAAATATCCTACCTAACCAAGACCCCATTTCGCCCACTAGCCGCCACAATCACGCCAATGCGAGGGTGACATACGCCACCCTCCCGCTGGTCCAAAATGTTTCATCTCTAAAAATCCGCAAAATTATAAATGACATAGCATTTTTCCCTTCGCAAGTCTTGTAAACGCTTCGAAAAAACGATTTTTTCTGCACTTGTGTACAAATTCGAACCTTGCCAACCTTAAGGCTTAAATTTTTATACGTACGCCCTCACGTACCTACTCTAGAAATACGGGGTATAACATCTTTCTATTGAGATACCCTTACAATACTCTTAGGAACCTTGGTTTAAAGTGTGGAGATTATTGAACAACAAACAAAAAATTTCCTCCTTGAAACCCTCTCAAACCCGAGAGCAACATAGTGAAGCACAAGCTTCTTGAAATTTTTCTAAGTGTAAAAATAGTCTTGTCTTGCTACTAGTATGCTTAAATAATATTATGGAGGGTCAAGATTAGCACAATTGGGTGGCTTGGATCCAATTCACTTAAAAATCTAATGGCCGCCCTCGACTTAGTCAACAATATCAAGCTCAAGTCTTTGCAAGACTTGATCATCTTAACATTGGTCAAATGACCATTTAATCCATGTCCATTTCGTCCAAGACCAACTAAGGGGGTGACACGTGTCACCCTCCCGCTCCTCGTAATATTTCGTTTCTCGACATTTCCATAATTCCGATAAATTTTTACTAGTCTCAATTCTTAACATTTTGAGTTCTTACATACGTTCTTATACACATGTCCTGGAATTACGGGGTGTAACAGATATTACTCATTGTCATGATTAGTAGATGAACTTGTATTAAGGAAAATATAGAAAATAAGGTGTGCATGTACCCTTTTTAAAGTTGAGGCCGAGAGCTTCCATTATGTCGTCATTGGATTCGTTGATTTTTATTGTCGATATTTACACGTGTTTCATGTTATATAATGAATTAAATATTGTTTTTGATAGTTATTATAACTTATATAACATGTTGGAATGAGAATTGGATTAAAAGGAATTAAGGAAAAGGGCTTTGATTTTAGTTGTTGATTGGCCGAGAATGGCCATTAATTGTGGGATATTTGGGATTGTTTTTAGACCTATACATATGCTGGTAAATCAGCCCTTATATCGCATGTTTAATGTGGGAAAATGGCTAATGAAAGTCCTAAGGAATAAGGGTGAAAAAGGCGTCATATTGTACCCTTAATGTTGGTTAATAATGGATTGTTTTACGGATCGTTTATATAGATTGCGGGCGGAATTTTACACGCTCGCTAGGCGGTAATCCCCTTTGGTTAACTATTGGTTGAGCCTTAAATGTGGCTTGTTGATTGATGAATACGGGTCTTGGAAAAGGTGGAAAAGTACGTAGAAACAAAGAAAGTGCTGCCCAAATTTCCGTAGAATTAGAGGGTCATTAGTTGGTATAAGTCTTATACTAGTAAGTATGATATTGATAGAAGTACTATCGTTATTATAGGTTGAAGTACTACGGTAGCACATTCTACTTGGCTTGTGGAATAGCCAATAAGGTTGAAGTACATCGAGCGTATCGCTACTTGTCGCTTGGGTTAGTCGCCAACGAGGTATGTAAACTTCTTCCTTCTTTTGACATGATTATTTGAAAAGTCAACGTGACTTGATTTTGGTAGTCTATGTGACTTGATTTATTGAAGTAAGTAAATTTGATTTTGAAAGTATATGAGTCTTGATTATGAAAGTATGAGTGACTTGATTTGAATTGTATAAGTTACTTGAAGTACTTTAAAGTTATGATATTTGATTTAAAGTTATGAGACTTGATTTCTTTAAAGATTATGAGACTTTATTTTTCAAGTTATGGGACTTGATTTCTAAAGTTAAGAGACTTGATTTATTTGAAAAGTTTGAGACTTTATTTTTCAAGTTATGAGACTTGATTTCTAAAGTTAAGAGACTTGATTTATTTGGAAGTTATGAGACTAGAGTTATTTGAAGTCATGAGACTAGAATTATTTTAACAAGTATAGATTACTTGGTTTAAAGAGACTGCATGACTTGATTTTAAAATATAGGAGTAACGTTATTTGAAAAGAATGAGTTACTTTAGTTAAAGGAATAATTGTCTTAATGTTGAAAGTAGAAGTTACTTGAGTTTAAAAAGGTAAGTAACTTGGTTTTAATAGTGAAAGTGCTTTTGGGTTCAACTCCCTAAATATTGCATGAAACGATTCTTTTATAAAGAATAGACGTACATAGTACTTTGGGTTCAAATCCCTTACATGACATGATAGTGACGTGGTTGTATTAAAAGGAAAGATGTGGTAGTGCTTTAGTTTTCTAGAAATGAAAGTGTTATAACGGCTTTATGGGAAGTTTGTTATAACACGGTTTGTGGAAAGTCAAGAGAGGGTTTAAAATGTTGAAAGGAAATCATGTGAGAATGTCCATGATTAAGTACTTAATATAGTACATGATACGCGACACTTTGATTTTCAAAGATGTTTTAAAGTAATACGTGATGTCTAGTGCCTTGATTTGCCAAAACCATGTCTTAGAAAGATACTTGGTATGATAAGTGTCTTGATTTTCTAAACGATGGTTTCAAAATGATACATGTATTGGATTCTACTTCCTAGTGATACATGTAGTACTTGGATTTTCTAAATGGAAATTTAGTTTATAAAGTGAATGTACGGTGGACGTACAATTGTTGTAATGGACTTTAATCCTTAGTGATGCAAGGTGTGATAGAGCATTGGTGTTATAAAATGAAAGACTCATTAGGTCTTGTTTGTTTTAGAAAAGAATGTATGGTATTGTCTTGGTTATTTTAGAAACAAGGCATGGTATTGTCTTGGTTATTTTAGAAAGAAAGACATGGTATTGTCTTGTTTGTTTTAAAAGGAAGGCATGGTATTGCCTTGGTTGTTTAAAAAGATGGTGCATTCATTTTGTCTAATGAGAGTTAAAGATTACTTAACTTCCGTATGTTGTTCATGACAGCCATTAGTGATAGTGTTATAAGTATAATCATGGTAAAACCCCAAGACATTAAACATATCTCAGGATTTTCTCTCCACGACGCGAGTATCGCATATATGCTCATCATGGGTCCGTAGGCCTAAGCGGTGAAATAGTCCCGGGTGAAATAGTCCTACGCGGGCAAATTGTCCTACGCTGGTCCACAAGACCCTCATGCGGGTGAAATAGTCCTGTGAGTATGATTGCATAATGATACTACGGGCGGGTGGCCCTAGATTGATCATAAGCTTCCTATTTTAAAGCATGTAAAGTTTACTCTTATTACTCTACTTTTAAAAAGGCACAGTGTACTGGTATTTGATTATTATACTTGTTACATGCCGACAGTGATGTTGAAATTCCACGGACATGTTTATCTGATGATGGTTGTATATTATACTTGTTACATGCTGACAGTGATGTTGTATTCCACGAGCATGCTTCTGTGATATTATATGCTGAGGGCAGGTGTCCCTGATTTTGACATGGCTTTCATATGTGAAAGTGGTACGGTGTTACAGTAGTACAGTGATACAAGGTACAGTTGGCTCTGATTGTTATATGACACGGTAGGATCTGGTATTTGATTTTCATACTTGCCTCGTCATTCTCAGGTACAACTATGATTTTAATATCAGATTTTATTTTCGCCCATACTTGGTACTGTTGTCGATTTCTTCGGGGCTGCTCATGTCCACATGTCTAGGTACTCAGTTGTGGATCCGCGAGCTTAGGATCCTTGTTCAGCTTTATGGGATAGCTCCAATGTTCCGGAGCTTGTCATTATGGCTAGGTATATTCAGAGGTACGGCGAGGCCTTGTCCCGTCATAGTATTTGTCCAAAATCTTAGAGGTCTGTATTCATATGTAATGGACTGCAAGAGTTGTATTTACATTGTTGAATGTTGCAGACTTTTCGTGACTTATATTATGGCACTTTATCGCTTTGCCTTTGTTTAAGATAAAACGAGTGTTATTTATCTTCCGCGTTTATTGTATTGTATGAATAGAAGGGTGCCTGTAAGACATCGCCGCGTCTGGGTTCGTGACAAAGAATGTGAGCTAAGACTATTCTAAGGACCGACTTTAACTCGACTATTTTGGGCACATTTGAGGTGGGATCATTTGTCCTCTTAATGTAATTAGATATTACATGTCAGTGGTTAGAAAATGATATTGTGATAAGGAAAATGGAAATAAGAAGTATATGTTGTATTGTTGTTGGTTGTGGCGAGAATGGCCTTAAAATGTTGGTTAAACGCGATCGCTTTATATGAATTGGGAAGAATTTTACACGTCAAGTTAGGTGTGTAATCCCTTTTGGTTAACTGTTGGTTGTGCCTTAAATGTGGCGTTTTGGTTTGTTACACCCCGTAGTTCCAGGGTATGTATGTGAGGACGTACGTACGAGAATACGACAGTAATATTGGAAAGGAAGAAAGATTTGATTTTTCGACGGAAAAGTTTCCGAACTACGTGAAGGAAAGAGGTTTATTATTGAGAATTGGATTCTCAATTTTGGTATTTAAGACTTTAAGAACTTATAAGAATTATGGAATTTATATTTAACGGATTTGGTCATGTGGGGCCCACCCGAGGAATTTTACGTTTTGTGGGGCCCACGAGGGTTACGAAATTTATATGGACGAATGGGAGGGCGACACGTGGCACCTCCCCCCACTTGATGTTGGACGAAATTTTCAAGGTTAGGATGGTCATTTGACCATTGTGGATGAAAGTCTTCAAGCTTGATATTTTTTACCAAGTCAACTTGTCCACTTGGCTATTATCCATGTGTTCTTCATCCAAGTCACACATTTGTTGAGATCTTGACCCTCCATTGTGTTATATATACCCAACTAGTGCAAGACTTGCTCTTCAACACTTAGAAAATTTATCACAACATTTCTTGTTTTTCTTGAAGCTCACGGGTTGGTCCCTCTCTCACACAAAAAAATTGTAGTTTTGATCCATTATTCACAAGACTTAAACCCAAGGTCCCTAAGAGTATTGTAAGGTTATCTCAATAGAAAGATCCCGGAAAAGTGGCGTCAGATTAGTCGCAAGGCGTAAACTGGAGGAGTTCTTCAACTTTGAAGTCGAACTTGAAGCACGGGTTCTTCATAGGCTTCAATGAGTGCTTGGAGCGGATCGAACATAAGGAAAGGAGCTAAGAATTGCTAAGGAGCGACTTTGAATCTTGGAAATTTTAAGGGCTTGTAAAGGTATAATTTTGTCGCTTTAGTAATTAAGATTACTACTTGTCAGAGCTTTGGATATTAGCAAGTACGAGGTTTATATTACGAAGTTGATTAGTGTTATGGATATCGGAACCCTAATCCAAAACTAGTATGTTAGCCTCAAGATTGCAATTCAAGTCGTTACTAGTTGTTGTCACATGTTATATAAAGAAGGAATATTAGTTGTCAAGTTGTTTATGACTACGTAGCATGTTGGAATAACAACTTGTATTGAAAAAGGAATCGAAAGAGAAGTAATGTGTTGTAGATTTAGAATTATATCAGACGGGCTTGTTGGTAGTAATTGTGGCTGAATTTTACACGCCTTGTATGGCGGTAATCCCCTTTGTATTTGCTGAATTGATCGAGCCTTAAACGTATGCGCTTGGTTATTGAATTCGCCTTGAAAAAGGTGGCAAAGTATGTAGAAACAAAGGAAGTGTTGCGATTTTCCGTAGAATTTAGCGACCTTGTACTTAGAATATTCTACTAAGAGAGCTAGAGGTTAATAGACATTTTTATGACCATTATAGGATTGAAGTACTACGAGTAGCGATTCTACCAAGGGTGGAAAAGGCTAGCAAGAGTATAGTACTTTGGAGCGCTTTGCTAATCGTCGATAATCGCCGCGAGGTTTGTGAACCTCTTCCTATCTTTTCTAGCATGATTGATCAGGAACTACGTAGTACGGTAGACGACGTGTGCTAAACGAATTTGGTTGATTGATTTTAAAAGATAAGAGACTTGACTTATATTTGACTTGAATTGTGTTAAAAGTTGTGAAACCTCATTCGCGAGTAATGAGTACTGGTTTTAAAGAATAATGTTATATTGATTTCTAAATGGAACGAGTATCGAACAAGCCATTGCAAATTAATAAAGGAAAATGTAATGACAAATAATTAATTATATTAAAACCAAAGAGAAACCTCCATCCAGATAAGCTAAGATAAGACAAAATTTTATTACATTTTGCAGATCATGGCTACTTTAATAAGAATCTTTTATACAAGTATTAATTTTCTTAATTTCCAAAGTAAGGAACTTGATTTCTAAAAGAAAAGAGACTTGAGGAATCAAGAGTTTTTGGTTTAAAAGAAAGGCATGGTTTTGTCTTAAATTGTTTAGAACATAAAGTGTTATAATGGCTTTATGGGAAGTTAATTATAACGACTTTATGTAGGTAAAAGAATGGTTTTATTGTTGGATTTAAAATGATAACTTGGCATTTTTAAAAGTTAGGAGGTTGGTTCCTTAAAAGATATGAGATTTGATTCAAAGATCATGAGACTTAATTTTGAAAGGTAAAGAGACTTGACTTATAAACAACTTGATTTTGGGAAAGGAGAAGTAACTTGATTTAAAGGTATAGGTTACTTGCTTTTAAAAGAGTAAGACACTTGGTTTAAAAAGTATATTGCTACTTGACTTTAAAAAGGAAAAGTGTCTTTGTTTTAAAGGAAGGCATGGTTTTGTCTTAAAATAGTTTAAAAAGGAAGGCATGCTTTTGTCTTAAAATTGGTTTAAAAAGAAGGTATGGAAATTGTTTTGGTTTACTTAAAATATAGTTACTCTATTTTGATACTACGGGTATCGTGGTGACTTTGTGAAAGAAATGGATCTTTTAAAGAGTTAAAGCACGTAGTACTCGTTAAAATCCGGATTTGTTGTAATAAACGAAAGTCTACGAGCACGCTGAACTTGCCTATGCTTGTTGTGATAGCTTGTTGCGCGTTGTTTTGATTCTCGCTACCGAGTCTCTCACGAGGCCGCTTATCCGTCGATTGATGGACATACCGACACGACGGGTGGCCCACGTATGCTTCCACCAGAGTGTTGTCTTGTTATATCCTCGACCCATCGACACGCCGCGGCCCACGTATGGTTCCATTAGATTGTTGTTCCACGGACCACTCTCCACGGGTTTTACCGATTCGCCTCGTATCCGTGGTCGCTCGCATTGCCCCTGGCCGTGGTCGATTCGGCCAGATCCGTAGTTAGCCTTCGTGACTTGCCCCGCTCGCCAGGACGGTCTCGTGATCACGCCGTATCCGTAGTTAGCCCTCGCATTGCCCCCATCCGACGTGACGCGCTTTGGTATCCGTAGTCAAGCCAGACGGCCCCGCGTCGCCTTCGTGGTACGGTTATATAGTATTGTTAGTACGCTTAGTATCCGTAGTTGGCTTTCGCATTTGCCCCGCCGCATTGACGACGCGCTGTATCCGGTAGTTAGCCTTCAGATTGCCCCGCACGCTTTATGACACACGTGGGACCCGTGTTCGTGTACTCGTGTTGTTATATCATAGATCACGCATCGAGGAAGGAATTCCACGCATGATTGATGTGGGCGCGAGACCCATTGTTATATTTCGAGTGACGACTTTGGAGGCGCGAGTCCCCGACTTGATACGATCGCCATACGTGCGGTAATCGTAGTTTGGTTATCATACATGCCTCCCGCTTTATATAGACTATTATGATTTCATTTACGATTTTCGGCCGCATACTGGTACTGCTTTATCGACTCCTGGGCCGCTCACGCCGCAGTAGAGGTACACCGCTTGTCGATCCTCGCCATGGATCACGTCAAGCATTGGGAAGCTCCGCTTCCGAGGCTTATTCGTATAGTCCCCGTTGTAGTACTTACATTCGTGGTACGGCGGCCCCGTCCCGTCAGAGTTGTGGTTACATTCTTAGAGGTCTATAGTACCGTGGGAAGCGGTTGGTAAAAGGATATAACTGCTCGTGTATATATACGCAAAAGGTAACCGCTTGGTTAGCCTGCTTTATTTTATCTTGTTTCATGTTTAGGTTTTTATTTCCGCTGATTTTCTCGATGTCAGATCACCAGTGGTGCCCGGTAAGGCACACCGCCATGCCCGAGGTCGGGTCGTGATACGGTTGTAGAATTCGCCTTGGAAAAGGTGGAAAAGTACGAGAAACAGGGAAGCCGCCCAATTTTCCGTAGAATAAGAGACCTTTACTTAGTATTATTCTACCTTAGAAAGCAAGAAGTCGATAGACGATATTGTCATTATAGGTCGACATTCTACGCAAGGGCGATTCTACTTGGTACGTGGAATAGCTTAAGAGGTATGTAGAACTCTTCCTATCTTTCTTCGAGCATTTAACCTTATAAAAATGTGTAAGATCGTTGATGTACAAGTTTTAAATGAAATCGATTCATTATAGTACTTGATTTGAAAGTTACAATTTTACTTGATTTTAAAGCCTCGAGTTGAATTTAAAAAGTGTAGTAACTTGATCTTTAAACGAAGTGCCTCGATACTACGAGTGATAGTACTTTGGGGTTCAAGTCCTTAATATTACTTGAAATGAAAGTGTCTTGAGTTTATAAAGTGATAGTTCATTTCACATGTTTTAACGAGTCAAAGAATATTTTAAACTAGCATATGTTCGCCATGATATCCTTTCACGCAAGTTGTTATATTTCTATACCACCGCATCCTCATTGTAGGTCGCCATCTTATTGTGTTATTTACTCGACGCGCTTATATGATCGAGGAATTCCACGGGCATGCTTCCACTATATTGTTCCATGGACACGCTTTCACGCCAAGGAATTCCACGGGCGCTACCATGACGCGTTCAATCCGCGTGATATTATTATTCCATAGACTAGCTCTCCACGATGACACGCTCGAGACGCAGAATTCCACGCATGTTATATATATTATACTTTGTGAATGCCGATGTTGATGAAGGAATTCCACGCACGCTTGATATCATGGATCTAAGACCCATGGTTAGAATTGCATAACGATTCCGGCGACAGTGTCCCCGACTTTGATACGATCGCTTATATTATGAAACGGTCGTTTAAAAAGGTAAAGCTGAGGCTCATTACTTTCATATAGACAAGGCACAGTTGTACTGTTATTTTGGTTATCATATATGTCTCCTGCTTCATTTTGGACTGTTATGATTTCATTACAAGATTTCGCCACATACTTGGTACGCTCTTCAGATCGAATTCTTTTTCTGGGGTCGATTTCATGCCGCAGTGTAGATACACGTGTCGCGATCCTCGCTTAGGATCTATGTTCGCTTTGGAAAAGATCCATTTCTCCAGAGGCTTATCTTTGGCATGCATCTCCGGTATTGTAAGTTTTTGACATTTGTGGTACGGGTGGCCCCGTCCCGCCATAGATAGGTCCAAACTCTGTGAGGTCTCAGATTCATACGCTGGTCGGACTTACGGTAGTCAGACTTATTTTTACCGCTTGTACAATTGTATGTCTCGGGTATTCCCGCTTGTTTATATAGCGACAACCTCCTACGCTTTGTTGTTATTTGTATAAATTTGTCCTTATTTCGACCTATGTCTTATACGTGTCATGAGGGTAATAGCTGGTACTCAAAGGGCACCACATGTCTGAGTCGGGTCGTGACATATGCTAATAATTAAATGCACGATTTAAAATACTTAGCATATTTTCGTGATATTATTCAATAATATACAAATATTAAAAGGCAGAGCGGCTTAAGCCACCGAACGAACGTAGAGAGCGAAATTTAATGATAATCATGGGTTATTCGTCTAAACTCTAAAATTTAAGTCTATGCCAAACAGTTCATTAAACATTTTCTGATTTTAAAAACTGATTTTCAGGATATTTCTGTAAATTCCAAACTTTTCATAATTTACAGTTTAGTCCCTCAAGAATTTAAAATTTCAATTTGAACACCTTTAAATTCAAAAAATCCAATTTTAATTTAAAAAAAAAAAATCATGTTTTAGGGACCTGTCTGCAATTTCTGAATTTTAAAAATCTGATTTTCAGAAACTTTATTTAATTACAGATTTTTCCCAAAGGACCAAATCTACCTATTTTAAAAAGTTTTAATTTCAGATTCTGAAACTTTTAAACTTCAGAATCTGAAATCTTTAAAACTTCGCCGTTCAAATATTTTTTCTATTTTTTTAATCGATCCCCAGATCGCGGCCCTAATTTGGTGGCGCCTCAAAGGCAGTGAGTCGAATTTTTTTATTTTTAGCTCTCGGGATGAACAACGTCGCGGAGTTCCAGAACGGAGTCGCGACGCTTCTGACAAACCCTAGGCAGTGCCGCGACGATCCATCGTGGTGTCGCGACGCCACCCTAAAACCCTAGCAGGTGTCGCGACGCTCCATCGTGGAGCCGCGGCGCCTCTGTCCCATAAACACAAAATCTGTATTTCTGAAACCCTAAATCCGGTTCAAGATCGAATTTGCAGATTCATTCTTGTACCCCTTCACCATCAAACTACACGTTCATCGACCATCATCTAATCCCTTCTTGTTCTTCGTCTCAGTGCACCGGGTTCGTAACGAATGGGTTTGACACATCAACTTAGAAGAGTTAGATTGGAATGAATTCCTCGACTATATTATTATTCAACAGTTCAAGAGACAAGGATTATACGTTCTAAAGACATTAGGTCTTAAAGCTTCTAAACGACATAAAAATTAGATTTAAACAAACCCTAACACATATTATCATTAACAATCATTACATAATCACACAATACAACCTGTGCTCGATACTATCAGTAGGGTTTTCATTGGTTCTCAGACGCAAATAAATTTGAAAATTTAGTTTCAAACCCAACAAACAACGAACTGCATGATGATTATGCAATGATAAAACACATGAACATACAACATGTATTGATAACTGTAATACATCAATAGTAAACTTACGGTTTGTATAAGCCGAATCTTTCAGATATCCAAGTAGCACGCAATTGTTCCTCGATTGCAAGTTCTAGACTCCGATGTAACTCCTCCTTCTAATAGCTAGGAAATTCGGCAGAGTTTCAAGAGGATATTATAAGACTAAATCTCTAAGACTTAGAATGATTTGTGAAATTAAGTGTATGAATTATGATCTTAATGTATGTATTTATAATCAGATTTAACCCTAAATGCAACTAGGGTTGCACGTGGTCCTGTCCTAGAAAATGAGACGCTGGTCACCGACCGCCCATCGCCATTTGAGCCGCGACACTAAATGGGTGGCACCGCGGCGCTATGGCGTCGCGGACCTTATCAAATTTTGTCTCGTTTTCATTTTAATTAAATCAAATCCAATCTCTAATTTAATTAAATAATCATTATTCATTCAAATGTCTCGATCATAAATCGAACATTTATATTCTCTCATTACATCTTTAGATCGATGGAACAATTGACTTAGTGTTACCCTACAAGCCTTCACATATCGACACTAATCACATTAGGGTCTATACTCCTAGATGGCGCCGGAAAACGAACTCAATATGTGAAGTATAGTTATATGAATATGGTAAATTGAACCTCTATCTGGGAAGATAAAATCATTTCATTCACGACACACTCGATCAAGCTTAGATCCGCAAGTTGTCTATTCAAACGGCTTGACACTATATCTCATCTATATTAGTCGACAACAAGACCATATCCCGTATATGTCATCATCAAGCCAACGACTTAGTCAACCTAATATCATACGAGAATCTGAGTGTTCTCAATATATATTCGAGGAACGAATCCTAATTCGCTCAACTACCACCTTTAATCCACTTCGTAATATACCCAATACGAGTCGTATCTCAACCTATAAGGCATTTGAGATTAGGATAGGATCAAAGTACATTACTCTGTAGACAAGGTTCGTATTGACCTCAAGTCTAAAGATTTATATTTTCCACACGCTGATCATACTTTAGACATGTATAACAAAAGGTATATCAGCAGAGTATACCAATACTTCTAAAGTATCCATTTGTCCATCATGAGTATCCATAACTCGTAGCATGTGAGACATACTACATCCTTAAAGGATATGATGCATACCACATGTCGACTTATCACATATCATTGATATCCCATTTTCGATGATCATCAGTCGAGGCTGTTTTAAGAGTTACGTTATAATATTAATATCTCACACTATTAATAATCATGTAATCTCTAGGGATGCATATTATATAATATTATAAACAATCAACTAATAATTCAATAATTACAAATGTCATAATATCAATCTCCATTAATATAAATAAGAATGTGTATAAAGTACATTTGTCCTAATACAGATTGTCTCTAGGACATAAATATACTTTCAGTTCGGCCACCGCCCGGTCTTGCTACAACACCCGAACTTACCACCGGTGCAAATTGTTACTTCCTTCGACTTCCATTCTCAAACTATGTCATGTGTCGTGCCGGTTTTTACACTTCCTTACCGTTAAAGTTTATAAATATCTATTTGTGCGTATTATCCAAAACGTCATAGCTTTTATTTAATTCTCTAAAGTTCTATAGTCAATAGCTAATAGAAATTCATGACCAAGATAGTGTGAACCAAGGTAAAGAAATATCTTGCTTCTCTTCATTTTTCTTTCTCATGCAAGAATACTAGCTTTAAAATTGCATTTTTCAAATTCACTTTTTCATGCATTGAGAAAAGTATATGATCAATCGACAACGTACAGACACATCTATTATTTTCACCTCAAACTATATCTATAACTAAAAAGGAATTATGCATTTACAATTGAGTTCTGAAATTATTTTCACCAAAAAAAAAATAGTGCAATAGTATGTTAAGTTCACATGGATATGCAACTTTGTGACCATTGATGAAGCTACAAATTCTAGCAAGTGGATTCTGAAAAATACAAAAATGCTACACTTAGATAATTCAACCTGCAGCCTAAAATAAATTTAGAGCGATTGTGGCTGCTTAGCCAGAAAATTCTCTTTTATCAATAAAATTCGCAATTCATTTACACACGAACAATATACTGTTATAGCCAGCTTTTAGCCTGCATGATGTTTTTTGAAAATTCAATTAATTTTAATTAGTGATGTTAGAAGTATGTGACCATCTCATCTTAAAACTTATGCGGTTAGAGAGCACACTTTTTATTATTTAATTATATGTATTATGTCCTCTTATTTAGGTGCATGAATTCTGGTTCTTTTTCATAGCTAAATATATTAATTTTACTTTTGAATGACGATAAAATTTGAACTCAGAACTAGACTACTCTGCCCGGATTAGTTGCTAGTTGGTCAAATAGCCAAAATTGGATAAGCATAAAAGAAAGGATATAATGGATTTTGCATCAAAATGGATGTAAACAAGACATGCAACTAAAGCCAAAATATGACTATGAATACGCGGAAACGACAATCTATTTTTTGTCAAAACAAACCATTAATGTCACACTAAATTAAAAAAAAAAAAAAAATTTTGAAGACTCATAAAGTTACACTTTGGTCTCCACATAGTATATTCAAAAATTGAGTTATGGTGAAGTGCAATTTCAAGTCTAAATAACGCGGTATTCAAAAATCAAAATCAAACTCCCATGCATTCATGAAATAATACAAAAGATAAGAGTACATGAATCACTCGATGACTTTATCTACAAGTCAATCTTAACAGCAGCGGCAGAGACAAAATTTTCATTAGCAGATTCAATATATACGGTATATATACAATTAATTTTTTTTAATTTTATATATACAATATGATTTTTCGAGGAGGGGGTCGGATCACGTATGAACCCCTTTTCGCCCCTCTGGCTCCTCCCCTAAGTTATAGTTTCCTTTGTCTTCCGTAGCAATTGTCACTTTCTAAATTTAACTACATGATTTGAATATTATATATTCGAGTTTAAAATTCTACCACAAATCATTTGATGTAATATATTTGAACTATATTATTTATATTTATTTGGTGAATTTTTAACGTATATACAAAAATCGTCATCTGCGTGTGCAAGCACCAAATAGGAAGTAATTAGGACCAACTCCAAATTAAGGTGAAGTTAAGGATCATATAACCCCAGGCATATCCAAATTTTAAATTTTCAAATTCAAATTATGACTTTAAAATTTAATATTTATTAAAATTTCAATTTTTTCTTACTTACATTTACATTGTTGTTATAAAAATTATTGGGATCAAATAAATAATATATGCACGAAAATTCAACCAAAAAAAGAACAATAAATTATGGACAACAAATAAGAACAATGAAAATGGCTAAAAGGAAAGAAGAAGAAAATTCTTGCTATAATGGATATTCAGATGTGAATGTAGAATACTTTTAAAGCCGTATATATTGGAATATTTTGCATTCACATGGTCTGTTATAGAGAATATTGTGCATTTGTCAAAGTAGAACCTTCATATATAAATTTTAAATTTATTTAGTTGTAATAGAAAAAGGAGACACAAGAAAATATCACTAATTAGCCATCCATTTTCTTTTCCATGCACAAAAAAGCTATGATTAAAGAATAATGAGTTTAAATTATATATATTGTTAGTGTAAATAATTTTCTATATTTTCATATTATCTAAAGAAAATTTATAAGTAAGTCTTCACTCCACAAATATGAATAAAGTGATTTAATTGGTTACAACAATAGTCGAACGTGACTTGATAGTATAAAAATTATTTTCACATACGATCGTAAGAGTCTCACATCGCAGAATGAAACTAAATATCGACTTCTTATATTGTCCTCTAGTCCACGCCCGCTTAACGATGTCCTGGACGCATGCGCGTTAAGAGTCTCACATCGAAAATTGAATGGAATATGGATTCCTTGTCGAACTTGTATGCGTTAAGATTAAAGAAGATTAAAAGTGATCGGAAAAGAGCGCCAGGATTTTCGGACACAACTCGCTACGCCCATGACAGGTCGCACACAAACTTCGTAGAAGCGCAGAATTCCGCGCCACGCCGCCAACGCATGTCCGCGCACAGAACGAGAAATTCCAGATTTGAACTAAAAGTTGCAACTCTTCACATAGAGTCACAGTCTTTAGTTAGTAGCTGCTTATGGACGTTTGATATGCTATAAATAACATGTTGATCACTTGTTTTAAGAGAATTAACAAGATTAAATCTTCTGATTTTGAGAATACAAAACTTAAGAAGATTTCTACTTGCCTCTTCTTCTTCATCTTCAAAACCATTTCTGAAGAACACATAAAGTAGATTCGCCAGGAGTGAAGTTCTTATGCTAAACTATCACTCAGATAGTTGTATCCTCAAGGCGCACGCCCGATCAACCGCAAAGCATGTCGGACTAATTTTTGTCTTAGGTAACTGCATTTGCAGGCCTCTATCTACAAACAAGTTAGTATGTGATATTCATACTGTTGCTTTCCAATGCTGTTAATTTCTATATAGTTGAATTATCTATATAATAGTGTTGTTGAATTTAATTTTCTTTGAATTATATATATTATCGTGGTTTAATCATCAAGGTCTAGATCGACACTAACAATCTAAGATAAAAATTCTCGTAAAATTATTTTTCCGATCAAGTTTTGCAAAATTTTCAGAGAATACATTTTCCGATTTGCAAAAGGACGGATCAATGGATCATCAACGGTGAAAAACACGTGAGAAACCGAGAAATTTAAGAGTTCGATTTCAAACGCCGCAAATGTAACGTTGTTCTACTTGATAACACTTCACGGAAAAACATGTCGATCGCTGAGGCTCCTTTGGCACCGCCGTATGAGAAAGGGTGAATGCTCATTGACGCAGAGAGCCGAAGGTCAAGGTCGCTGAGACTGGGGACACCCAAGATACAAACGTTGTCGCAAGTCGAGGAACTCTTGTCTTTGTTCATGAATTAAGCGTTCGCCCGGCCTTAACCCGATTTCTTGTCGAGGAATGGATTTCGAGCAATCGTTCTAAAATTTGAGTCAAGAGTATAACCGGAGAGGAAAGGGCGATGTCGTTTCATCGAGCCTAATGCCAATACGGTCAAGACAATGCTTCTAAGAACTAATGTATTGATGTTATTGCTGCACAAGCAAACATGGTTACAAATTCAACCGATTGGTGGATGGATACGGGTGCTACAAGGCATGTATGCTTTGAAAAAGGGAATGTTTTCATCTTACCAAACCATCAAAGATGGAGAACCACTGTTCGTGGGAAATGTCGCTGGGCGTAGAAGTGGAAAGGGAAGTGACTTCAGGCTCACTTCCGAATAATCTGCGGCTCACAAATATGTCAGACGTGTCAAATTTGTCGCACTTAATTCACGGGCCTCGTTTAGTAACAAAGGCTACAAAGTTGTAATTGAATCGACAAATTTGTACTCACCAAAGCGCGATGTAGGAAAGGGTTACCTCAGTGAGGAACTCTTCAAGCTAAGTGTTGTACCTACTCAGGCAATTGTCATTATTAATGAAAATGCAGGCACTAGCACTTCTTCTATGTATATGGTTGATTCCCCTTATTTATGACATTCTCGATTAGGTCATGTAAATTATCGTTTCTTATAAAGAATGGTAAAGATAGACATGTTGTCAAAATGTTCCATGAACAAAATAAACAAATATGGGGTATTCATAGAGTCTAAATATGCAAGTCATCCTCACAACTGTGGAAATCAAACAAGTGCTTGGTTTGATTCATAGTGATTTATGTGATTAGCAAGCATCTCCTTCTCGTGGAGGAAAGAGCTATTATATATCGTTTATCGATGATTGCAGTAAATTTTGATATGTATACTTAATATATACCAAATATGAAGCTTTGAACATGTTTTAAACATACAAGGTATGGAAAACTAACTTGACAAAAGAATTAAAATTCTAAGATCGACAGAGTGTGGATATAAATCTAATGAGTTCAAGGAATTCTATTCCACTCGTGGTATAATTCATCAAACCACTACGCCATATACTCCACAACAAAATGGAGTTGCCGAACGAAAGAATAGAACATTGAAAAATATGATAAATTCAATGTTGGTTAGTTCGCGCACTCTAAGTCTACAAGTAGACATTAATTATCGCTAATATGATATTGAATAGAATTCTCAAAATAAAAATGATCAATCTCCATACGAATTATGGAACTGAAGATCGCATACTTTCAAAAGAATGAAAGTGCTGGGGTTTTCTAGCAAAAGTTCAAGTTCCTTTACCTAAGAGAACTAAACTCGACAAAAATATGGATTTCATTTATGTTGGTCTTGTCAATAATAAGGCAAAAGATATAATTTTTTGTATCATTCGACGTTACGGTATCCACAAAATACACTTATGGAATCTGCGGAAGCAGAATTCTTTGAGGAGATTTTTTCTTATAAAGACAAGGATAAAAGTGTTCCTAATTCTAAGAAGAGGACACTGCCTTAAAATGATGATAATATTACTTCATCAGTTCAAGAAAAAAATTCTGAACCAAGGAGAAGTAAACGTAGTAAAATGGCCAAAGATTTTGGACCACACTTTATGACATTTTCCGTTGAAGGAGAACCTCTGCTGTGGAATCATCTGAAGCACCTTATTGGAAGGAGGCCATCCAAAGTGAAGTAGAATCCATCAGACAAAATAATACACGGATATTGGTCGATCTTCCTCCTGATAAAACCAATAGGCCATAAATGGATCTTTAAACGGAAGTTAAGATCTGATGGTACTATAGAGAAATATAAAGCTCGGATAGTAGCCAAAGGATTCTGACAAAAGGAATATGTAGATTTCTTCGATACCTACTCATCATTGTCTAGAATTACGTCTATAAGGACGCTAATTGCTATAACAACGATTCACAATTTGGAAAAACACTAAATGGATGTGAAGATTGCATTCTTAAATGGTGAACTAGATGAAGAAATATATATGGAACAACCCGAAGGGTTTGTTGTGAAAGGTCAAGAGAAGAAAGTATGTAAGTTGGTTAAGTCGTTATATGGACTTAAACAAGCGCCAAAGCAATGACATGAGAAGTTTGATAATACATTATTATCAAATGGTTTTCAAAAATAAACGAACGTGATAAACGTGTCTACATTAAGGAATGTAATAACGCATATGTCATTATATGTCAGACGTGGATGATATGCTAATTATGGAAACAAATAAGGATGTAATTCATCAAACTAAGATGTCAGACGCCGCTTTCGATATGAAAGATACGAGAATAAATGGACGCTATTTCTGGTATTAGAATTCAAAGGAATTCTGAGGGTTATATATTAACTCAATCTCATTATGTTGAGAAGGTCCTTAAAAAATTTGGACACTATGATGATAGACCGATGGTTACGTCATTTGATCTCGCTTGTCACCTTAAGAAGAATGAAGGTCATATTGTATCTCAATTGGAGTATACACAAGTTCTTGGAAGCTTGATGTACATAATGAATTGTACGAGACCGGATTTAGCATATGCAATGAGTCGACTTAGTCGATACTCACATAATCTTGAAAATGATCACTGGGTAGCGCTAATAAGGGCACTACGATACCTAAAGCATACAATGAACTATGGGTTGCATTATACAAAATATCCTCCCGTGTTAGAAGGATATTGTGATACTAATTGGATTTCCAACCATTCAGAAAGTAAGTCCACGTCGGTACGATTCACACTTCGCGAGCGTCAGATCACGGACATCATCAAAGCAACCAGAAATACGAGATCAACTACGAAAGCAGAGTCAGACCTCGATAAAGCCGCCAAGAGGTCGAATGGCTAAGAAACTTCCTGTATGTATTCCGTCATGGACAAAGCCAATGACCACCATTTGCATACATCATGATAGTACGGTCGCTCAAGAGGCAAAGAATTAAATATATAATGGCAAATCAAGGCACATAAGGCGACATCATAATACAATACGAAGCTTTCTGAAGAATGGAATAATTTCCATTGATTATGTAAAGTCAAAGGACAATATAGCGGATCCCTTGACAAAAGGCCTTACAAGAGAGCAAGTCGTATTTACATCGATGAGAATGGGTTTAAAGCCAATATAATGAAGTCAGGAATCGTGGAAATCTTACCTATCATAATCGAGATCCATGGTTTAGGTTCAAAAGGTAAAGTGGTCGGGAAGACTCAGCGAGCGAAACACACATATGTTCGCTCCTATGACGTACTCAAGCGTGTTATTCCGCTGACGATATAAGGTCAACTTCTTCTTAATAATATTAATAGACTTTACGGTAGGATAGTACTGACTATTCCCGATTAATATTACCTATGCGAGATCGATGCTGGTCGATCCGGGAGAACCGACACAACTAAGTTCTCTAGAAATTCTCACGAAGATAGGAGTTGTTCATGACCAAACGAACACAAACATAAGAATCAAATACGCTGATATGATATGCTGATACTTATTGTCTCGATTTACTACAAAACGTGAAATAGTTCAAGCGCACTACGCCCACTACGCCACAAGAGATCCGGGTATTCACTACGAAGGTTCAAGTCCAAAAGACACCTTTTCCGACGATATCATGTCTCGCTTGACAGAAATGACGCAAAAGTTCTTCTATCTTATTTTCTATCCACACGGGGTAATGGCTGACGCGTGAATAGAAATGCGAGGTATTGTCGAACTTGTATAAGAAAGATTAAAGAAGATTAAATGTGATCAAAAAGAGCGCCGTGATTTTCAGCACGCTGCTACACAAGCAGAATCTGAAATTCCAGATTTAAACTAAAAGTCGCAACTCTTCACATGTAGTCACAACCTTTAGTTAATACCGCATGGACGTTTGGTATGCTATAAATAGCATGTTGATCACTTGTTTTAAGAGAATTAACAAGACTAAATCTTCTGATTTTGAGAATAAAAAACTTAAGAAGATTTCTACTTGCCTCTTCATCTTCAAAACTATTTCTGAAGAAACACATATAGTAGATTCACCAGGAGTGAAGTTCTTGCGGCTAACTATCACTCGATAGTCAGATCCTCGGCGCAGACGTCCGATCAACCGCAAAGACATGTCGGGATGAATTTTTATCTTAGGTCACCGATTTGCAGTGTGCCTCTATCTACAAACAAGCTTAGTACGTGATGCTCATACCGCTTTCCAATGTCGTAATTTCTATATAGTCAAGTATCTATATAATAGTGTTGTTGAATTCAATTTCCTTTGAATTATATATATTATCGTGGTTTAATCATCAAGGTCTAGATTGACTAACACTTATATTTATACGATTGACAATCCTCACCCTACAAAAACTAGTCAGAGCGGCGATTGTCTGCTCATATAGTTGCTCAATGTTTCCATTCAATTTTCGATGTGAGACTCTTAACAATGATGTTTAAGTTAAATTCTTAAGGAATATTCATTTTGGCTTCCCCTATTGTACGCATTATCTTGAATTTCTTGAAGTTTATTTATATTTGAATCAACTTGCATTAGTTAATTAAAGGCGATTCCTAGTTTTCCAAATTGTGTATAATGGTGTTGACACATGTGATGATTGCCAATACTCAATTCGTCAATGGGAGAATATCCCCAAAAAAAGAAAGTCTTAACAAAAATTCGATATCATTATTTATGTTGTTTTAGTAATGTGTGTGTTTTTAATAACAACTACTTTAAATTTGGAACCAGAAAAAGGAACTATTGCATATTTCACCAATTTTAGCAGAAAATGAACTATACATTTATAGTTTATTCGCTATCTCAACACTTCGTTTCTAATCCATATATATATATAGGTACATTGCCATGCACTGTATACGTTTTAAGTTATGGAGACTACTCTAAGATTTTTAGAGGTCGAACATATCAAAACTTATCTTGGATCCGCCTCTGTGTAAACGTTCAGGACCAGAGAGAATAGATTCGGCCAAACATGTAACTTTATTGCTAGATCTACCCCTACGAATAAGGCACATTTAAAGGAACAACACTTCACTACTAAGAATTTTTTCATTTCTTAGAAACACGTAAAGAAAACTTATTCATCTCACCATAATTTTGTGTATTCGGCATAGACATGTTATTTTCATTTTAAAACATTTCACGTAACTTTAGGACATGTTTGAATCAGGCGAGTAAGAATTTTAAGCGATTGCTTTGGACGCAATAACGTAAAAAATTGTTATCAATAAATGATGTTTGGATAGTTTTGATCAAAATTGTTTTTGAATGTAGAATTACCAAAATAGACATTTAGTCAATAAATATAAATAAAAATTACTAATAAATGAAAGTATGTAAATAAAAATTACAAATATATAATAGAATTTAAAGTGTGATATAGTACTTAAATATTAGTAGAATATTATCACAATACTAATTTAAAGTGCAAATAGTATTTAAATATTATTACAATACTAATTTTGATACTCTATAATTTGATTGCGGACTAAATTCCAGTGATTTTTCACGCCGAAGGAGTCGCGACGCTCTTCAGGCAATTCTTCAAAAGTAATAAAAAAAATCGATACTTCAACTTGGGTATATTTATTTCTTGTTTGTTCAAAATATAATGTATAATAGTAGTAATATTCGGAGTATTTGAAAGAATACAATAGAAAAATGAGAAGGATAATCCTCGTATAATCGGACAATGTTAGGATGTTTGAGGAGTTTAAAGTTTCAATCTGCAATTACACATGAACAAATGTCAACTTTAGTAGTATATTTGATTTTTTTTTAATTAAAACAGAACATGAGTAGTATATTTGATTTTTTTTAGTAACTATTTCTAGATATTTAAAGAGGGTAATAAAAGTTGTATATTTGGATTATTTTTAGTAATTATTTTTAGATATTTAAATAGGGTAATGAAAGTTGTATATTTGAATTTTTTTAGTAATTATTTTTAGATATTTAAAGAAACAGAATGAAAGTTTGATAGATTACTTAAAAATTAAAGATGAATAAAAGAATGAAAATTCAAATCAAATAAATTAAGGTCGCACTTACTGTACCAAGACTTCAAGTGCTCAAATCAAACATGTCAATTTTATCATTTTCACGAAAATAAATACCCAAAAACACGTATTCAAAAGCAATCCAAACAGACACTTAGCCCCCGGTAAAGAAAAAACAAAGAGAAAGACAAATTGGATTGAGAAAAGAAACAAACGCGTTTCCTAGTGCTAAAAAAAGTGGAAAAGGCCAAATACTTTTTAAATAAATAAATAAATAAGTCAAAATAAGGACTTGACCACCAATCATCACTCAGCATATATTTCTGTCTGTTATACTTTTACCAACTCACTGACGTCGTGGTAATGGGCCCCCTACATTCATCTCGCAATTAATGTGGGCCCAACTTCATCTTTCAATTTATTGGGGCCCAGGCCCGTTTAGAGATTCGACGCGCGTGGGCTTTGGTAGCGAGTGGAGCTACCAAACTCCATTATGTGATTCTGTACCGTGGGCCCAGCCTTTTAGAATTTATCTTTGAAACAACGTGGTAAGTTTGCTTAGGCCCGTCTTTAATTTTTGCAACTCGAATTTGGATCATCATGACATCTTTGTCAAATTAGCCCAGAAAAAAAAAATGTTATCCATAATAAAAGAAATTCCGCAACAAAAATGTAAATTTTTTATGGGATATTCTACAATATTTATACGTTGGCTCATTTTGGAACAACTTGAGATATATAGTATATGAAGATTCGTATGGTTGAACTTCAGGTATTTTTATTGAAATTCATACAAAAATGTCTAAACTTCAATGAAAGTTGAACTTACTGAAGTTGAAACAAAAGTGTTTACAAAAATTTATCATATAAAACTTCAGAAGCTAAATTTTATCAATGCTAACTTAGGAGTGGATAGACGTGTAAATTTTCACGTGTTGCGTAATATAATTTAAAAATGGGCCAAAATCTTATTTGTGTGCACTTCTGACACAAAAATATGTCCCACAATGCAACATATTTCATGTGTAATCCTTTTTTTCCGTTCATGAAAGTATTTAGTGAATTTGTATGCTTCAAAGTATTCAATTAATAGTCATAGGGGAAAAACATACTTCACAAATTTGTCAAATAAACTTAAAAGGATTATGGAAATAACAAGTAGAGAAATTAGAAAGTTATTTTCAAGGATGTTTTCTTTAATATGTAAATTGATTGAGATTGCTCAAAACATTCATTAACTATTGAAATCTAAAATAGTTTGTATAATAATGATAATTGATAGGCAAGAAAATGATGTCCCCTTAACTCTCAAATATGAAAACAAAAGTACAATTAAAATTAAGAAGATTTAACATATTATTAGGTCATTGTGATGTCAACATTCTTAAAAATGATGTCACTAGATGAATGGTCCTGCTCAAGTGACTAAAACACTTTCAAGACAGAGATATTGACTTGACACGTTGACAAATTCACTATTAATATTTATTGTTCATAGTGAACTTAGCACCTGACTTGTTTTCTTAGGTCATATCCGGAGATACTTTTTGTATTGTTCTTAACGTTATATTATATATGATTATCTGTTATCTCTCACCGCTATAGATATCAAGTAACTCTATTACTTAGATAAATGGAAAAAAATATCTAATATGTTTACTTCTGATGAGATTTGAAACTGAAAATTCAAGATTCTTGATCAATTTGATCATCCAACTATACCATTAAGTGCATTCGAAAAATATTTAGTTGCACTAATTATTTACAACAAATCAAGTAGTTTAAAAATCACAATTTGAATTAAAAAAATTTGTTAGTGATAAAAGTTCATATAATCAACAAGTGTCTTATATTGATTCATTCGTTTAGTAAAATATTCCATGCGTGTAAAACTTTTCACATACTTTTGGTTCATTAATGGATAATGTATTTTAGGTTATCAAACACCCAAAAATTATTTTGGAAAAGATGGAAAAGGGATAAGGTTATCATAATTGAACAAAGCTTAAGTTGGATCATTAATGTCACACCCCAACTTTGATGGGTCGACGGGCACCTAGTGTCACCTCTATACAAGTAGTATACTCACCAATACAAATAATTACTATGTTCAATTACCTGCAACCAGAAGAGCCCAAAACAAGTATACAGACATGTGGGCCTACAAGGCCTCAACTGTACAATCCAACATCACATAACATTACTGACCACAGGTGTCCATCTGTTTATAAAAGCCTTTAAGAGTGTTGACAAAATAACTGGCTCTGACAAGATCTACCATCCAACTAGTATGTACAACTATACCACAAATGACTCGACTTCGCTACTCCAGGAGGAAGTGGAGCTCATCAAAATTTTGATGATCAGCTGGAGCATCTACACACAAATATGTCACTTCAGAACCCGCATCTTCAAAGATGAAACGTAGCTACCGACAAAAGCGAACATCGCATTTAATAATGCACCGAGTATGTAAGGCGGATAAAACAAATGATCAGTACTGAAACTTAAAGTAAAACAAGTAAATAAGTAACAACAAGTATATGATGGCTGTCACTTACATATAGGTGAAACTCTACTAGAACGCTTATCAATTATACCATCACAACAGGCATAAGCATTGTCTACTTATTTAGTCAATCTTTGTCTCACAAATATATTCTGCTTAGGGCGACAAATAGGCCTGGTAGACTGTCAAATTAGCCTCAGTGGCTGTCAAATAAGCCTCGATGGCTAGCAAATAAGTCCAAAGACTAACAAATAAGCTCAAACTGGAAAATAGGTTGCAAGGGCCAACAAATCATATCACATAACTCAACTAAGTTTTTTACACATCAACTCGTTCAACTACAGTTCCCCTTCTGAGGTGATACAACCTGTTATCCATAATTACTTTTGAGAAATGCAATTAAAAACTCACTTATCCTCGGAGTCCAACCAAATACACAAGCTTTCAGCCGGAGGAGTAACAACTACTAAGGCAACCAATGTTGACAACTATACAAATGCATAGATCTTCAACTAGGGAAGTCGAGCAACTAGTGCAACTGACAGGGGCAACTATACAACTAGGAAGTACACAACCTGGTGCCAACTACACACGACCTCTGAGGACTTTCATTTTAGAAAAATAACTAATAACTCTAACTATTGTATATGGGCATATCAAATAGCATAACCTCTAATGAAAGATTACTAAACTGGAATGAGTCCAATTCAACACGTTAAACTATCAACAAATATCTAGATTGGATTCTTACCGACAATTACCTTTCAATTATGCAACTAAGGACTCATTTATCTTTTAAGTCCAGCCAAATACACGAGCATCCAACTAAAGGGTAGCGACTACTACTGCCATCACTATAGACAACTATATGAAGGAATATGTATTCAACTAGCTATATGTATAACAGGCGAGGGCAACTATCAACTAGCATTTAAATTAGATTCTTACGGGTTCTAGACTCTTATCACTACCAACAACTATTACTTACTATTGAGATTTCAAGACACAAGTAACATCATTCCTAACAAGTCGTTTCACCTACTCTTTGCTAAGAATATTTTATAGCGTGCACAATTACCCACAATTGATGAAACTGTGACTAGTTTGTCCCTCGAATCTCCAACCAAGTACCAAGGTGTACGATTAGAGTGATCTTTCTAAGAATACACGAACATAGAAAATGTACAATGAACAAGTATAAAACTCAATTCTTATTTTAAGGAAAACACTAACGATGTCAAATACCTTATGGTCACCTCGTATGCTACGACGTCTAGTAGATATCTAATGGTTTAGAGTAGATTCCGCTCAATGAAATCACACGACCCGAATTTCGGTCATGACTAGTACTCCTACGGTACACTCGCCGTATACATCAGAGAATAGCAGTGGAACATACATGACACATAACTTATAAAAAGGTAACATCACTGGCCAGCCGATAAGGCTGCCTTCCATAAAACATACTAATCAAAAGTATAGCAGTACAACTTGTTCTTACAAATTTCAACACATACGTGACTATGCACTTAAGGATAACAATCGTATGGATAGGCCCCGCCATACCCCGAACGTACACAATACCTATAGCATCGTGAGTAACCGTACTAACAAAACAAGCTTCCGGAGGACGGAGCTTCGACCGAATGTTGATCCTAAAACGAGGATCCACACCGCTTACTCCTACCGCAGATTTAACGCATCCCCGGAAGCGGGTCAAGACACAATGTACTCAAGCATGTAAAGTCGAAGATACCGTAATAATGATATCATAAGTCTAAAAGTAAGCCGAGTCATGGAAGACAATCAAAATACCTTATCAGGCCTTACTAACAATGAGAGGACAAGTATATATATAATATCGCATAAAATAGGGTCTCATGATCAAAACAGGTACCTCGCCAGAAGATCAATAAGCACCCCTACTCGGGACTATTTCACCCGCATAGTCCCGCTGACCCGCACGAGGTACTCCTCGTGATAGTCAGACTACCGCACGGGACTATTTCACCCGCATAAGCCCATAAGGACTCGCATGAGGTATTCCTCGATCGCGGGTAGCAAATCCACGTAATGTGGTATAACGATCTGGGACTTACCTCGATATACTCTTACCCCAAGATGGTATAACGATCTGGGACTTACCCTCGATATACTCTTACATCAAGCAGACGGTATAACGATTCGGGGATTTACCTCGATATACTCTACACCGGAGGTGGTATGACGATCTGGGCTTGCCCTCATTCATACTCTTACCCTGATATGGTATAACGATCTCGGGCTTGCCCTCAGATATACTCTTACCCTAGCTCAAACTGTCATCATATCATAATCATAAATAAGTTAAGAAAACTTATAACTTCTTATTAGCCTTGTTCATATACCCTCTCATTTTAGTTTACTTAAGGCACTTAATAATATCTTTAATAAAAGGAAACCGGGAATTTAACCCAAGTACTACATACTTCAACTATTTTAAAAGTGACTCTTTTTCATACATAAAACCTTTGGGCAATTGATGCCTTAAAATTAATTTGCCTTTTCATATACTTATCTTACTTAGAGTAAATCTCTTCTCATTAACCTTTTATAAAGCTAATAAACCAACTCCCCATAAAGTTGTTATATTAACCCTATACTTTAGTAAAATTATACTTTTCCCCTAACCAAGGGACTTATACATTCTTAAAACGAAACAAGTCTTTATATACTTAAAACAAGTAAGAATACCAAATTTTGTACGTCTACCGTACTACATAGTTACAACTATTCATGCTCAAGAGATAGGAAAGCTTCACATACCTCTCCGGTCAATCCACTTTCCAAGTCCAAACTACCGCAAGTAATATGTCAACCTAAAATAACCATGGTACGTTTATTAACCTCCAATTTCAATGTAGAAATAATCTAAGTTCAAAGCCCCTAAATTCTATGGAAAATTGGGCAGCATTTCCTTTGTTTCTACATACTTTTCCACCTTTCTCAAGGCCGAATTCAACATCCAAATGCCACATTTAAGGCTCAACAATCCAAACATATCAAAGGGGATTACACACCTAAACTTGAGTGTGTAAAATTCTGCCCCATAAGGTACAACAATTCACTTAACAATTCTAAGGTAGTTTTTAGGCTACAACATGCTTATAATATCTTCTTAACCAATTCCTTCATATTCAAACCATATTTCTTACATGCAATGACTCTAAGTGCATTATTTACTACTACAAATCCCTTCTTCTTCACATGCAACATCAATACTAGCTACAAGAGAAGAAATGTTACCTTTGGAGCTTTAGCCAAAACTATTCCAACAACTTTGCTAGCCTCCTTTCCAAGAACACCACCACAATGATTCCTACAAGCTAGCCACAAGCTTCCTTCTTGTCCTTAACTTTTCAGATTTTTCCTTAGGCTTGAATTCCTCTTGGAATTTTAGAGAGAAGTTGTTACACTCCGTAAGTCCAGGACATGTATAAGAGAATGTACGTAAGAAATCAAGACTTGAAAATTGGTACGAAAGGAAGAATTGTTTTTCCGTAAAATCTTCTGACGCCTGAAAGGAAAATGTTCGTTGTTGAGAATTGAATTCTCAAAATGCATTATTTGAAGAGTATGAAACCTATTAACATTATGGAAATTTATTTTTACGATTTGGTCACGGGCCCACCCGAGGAATTTTACGCTAAGCCACCCACGAGGGTTACAGAATTTTATGGACGAATGGGAGGGCGACACGTGGCACCCCTCCCACATGGCTTGGTCGATTTATGCAAAAGGAAAAAGGGTCATTTGACAATTGTGTTGATGAGAAAGTCTTGCTAAGTTAGAGCTTGAGATCACACAAGGTCAACTTGTCCACTTGGGCTTGATCCATGTGATCTTCATCCTAGCCTTTGATTTATTTATATATACTACTACTATTACTACTAGTAGGAAGACTTCCACACTTATAAAAAAATTGAAGAACATTTGTTCTTGTTTGTGAGCTCTCGCCAAATGGGCTTTTAAGAGAAGAAATTTTTGTTTGTGGTTCTTAGCCACAAGACATTAACCCAAGGTTCTTGAGTGTATTGTAAGGATATCTCAATAGAAAATCCCGGAAAAGGTAGTTTTCAGATTAGTCCCAAGGCGGAAACTTACGAGTTCTTCAACTTTGAAGTCGGACTCAAGCATTTAGTTCTTCATAGGCTTCAAGGAGTGCTTGAGCGGATTGGAACATAAGAAACGAGCTAAGAAATGCTAAGGAGCGACTTTGAATCTTGGGAAGATTAAGGCTTGAAAAGGTATAAATCTTGCTTTAGCAATTAAAGATTTCTTATCATTGTAGCTGGATTTTAGCAAGCATTTAAGTTTATGTGTTAAAGTTTTATAAGTGTTATGGATTGTCAGAGCCTAAAATCCGAAATGACATATTAGCCATTCAAGTTGGTCGAGTTAGAATAGTCGATGTTACTTACTCAAGATTATAGTAGTTATAATCAATCGCGACTTGATATCACGAGATGCTAACAACTTGATTGAAAAGGAAATTGATAAGAATTGGTATCATTGTATCCTAGATCACGGACGGCCTAATAGTTTGTATTAGTTTAACGTCAATCGTGGGAATTTTACACGCATTGTAGCGCGGTAATCCCCTTTAATCGTTGTTGTTTGAGCCTTAAACGTGGCGTGTTGGTTATTGTAGCTACTTGAAAAAGGTGGCAAAGTGAGTAGAAACAAAGGAAGTGTCGCCCGATTTTCCGTAGAATTAGAAACCGATACTTAGTATTATTCTACGTTAGAGACTAGAAGTCGATAGTCTTGTTGCGACCATTATAGGTTGACACTTCTACGCACGGCGATTCGCTTAGCTTGTGGATTTAGCCAAAAGGTATGTGAACTATCTCCTCTTCTAGCATGATTCCTTAAGATCAAGAAAGTACGCCCTACTCCTTAAACGATCCATTCCTCGGTTGTATTTGGATTGCCTAAAATAGAATTTGTTCTATGTACTTCCTCGAGTGTACTTTGATGTTTAAATTGTAAGTTGTATAATCCATTTCCTTAGTGAAGTTTGGATTCTTAAAATTGAAAGTATTTTACTTAATGTACATGTAGTCTTGAAAAGTAAGGTTTTCAAACCTTTGGCAAGGCCTTGTTCCAAAACCTAAAGGTCATTATAATGACTTTAGGGAGTCAAAAGAGTGATTTACTTAACTGCTTTAAAAGAGGAGAAATGACATGATTTAAGAGAAGTAACTTGTTTAAAAGGTGTGAGTTACTTGAGGTTTAAAAGTGTAAGAAACTTGTTTTCTAAATACAAGAGACTCAAGTATTTTGGAAAGTTAAGAACTTGATTTATAAATACGTGATACTTGGTTTTAAGTATAAGTCTCTTAGTTATAAAAAGGAATGAATATGTCTAAAACTACAAATGGTTATAACGCTTTACGGGAAGTTGGTTATAACGACTTTATGGAATGTTAAGAAAGTCATTTATTTTGATTATCGGGCATAAGTTGCCTAGATTGTGAAAATTTGAAGTTACTTGATTTCAAGCTTTGAAATGAGTTTTCTAAAAGTGTAGTAACTTACTTTGAAAAATAGACACACCTCGATACTACTGATGTTAGTATCTCGGGATTTTACATAAAAAGAGTCTTTGAAGAGACGCACGCACGTAGTACTTTGGCTTGTTAAATGAGAATTATTCTATTTGTGCCTTGATAAGTACTTTGGCTTGTTAAATTGAGAATTATTCCATTCAGGCCTTGATAAGTACTTTGGCTTGTTAAATGAGAATTATTCTATTCAGGCCTTGATAAGTACTTTGGCTTGTTAATTGAGAATTATTCCATTTGTGCCTCGATAAGTACTTTGGCTTGTTAAATGAGAATTATTCTATTTGTGCCTTGATAAGTACTTTGTCTTGTTAAATGAGAATTATTCTATTTGTGCCTTGATAAGTACTTTGGCTTGTTAATTGAGAATTATTCCATTCAGGCCTTGATAAGTACTTTGGCTTGTTAAATGAGAATTATTCTATTTGTGCCTTGATAAGTACTTTGGCTTGTTAAACGAGAATTATTCTATTCAGGCCTTGATAAGTACTTTGGCTTGTTAATCGAGAATTATTCCACGTGCCTTGATAAGTACTTTGGCTTGATTAATCGAGAATTGCCTACGCAGGCCGGGTGATAGCCTTCGAGTGCAAGTATTATGTTTTATCGCGCTGTCGCGACTCGGCCGAGGGCCGATCGCCTTGTTGTAAGTTACTCGACGCATCGACGCGATGTGGGATTCCACTGCATGCTTCCGCTATTTGTAGTACTGGGTTAAATTCCTGATTTTTATAAAAGACCGTAGTGCTTATGGTGGTTCGACTACCACGAGATAGTGGTAAGAGTATAAGTGGCGGTAAACCCCAAGAGGCTATACCACCTTCTCCAGGTAAGAGTATAAACGAGGGTAAACCCCAAGACATTATACCCCGCTTGTTTTGTTCACGGCTCACGAGATATGGTAAGAGTATACGGCGGGTAAACCCCAAGACGCTATACCACCTTCTCTGGTAAGAGTATAAACGGCGGGTAAACCCCAAGACATTATACCCCGCTTGTTTTGTGGCTCACGAGATAGGGTAAGAGTATAAGTGAGGTAAACCCCAAGACGTTATACCACCTTCTCCAGGTCGAGTATAAACGGCGGTAAACCTCAAGACATTATACTCGATTTACCACCGCCGCCTTCCTACTGCCCGCATGCTTTTAGGACACAGTGGACTTGGTGTTCATGATGCCTATTGGCGTTATATTATATCATGGATCACGGCAATGGCGGCGATTCCACGCATGATTGATATTACGGGCGAGACCCATGGTTATATTTTAGAAATGACTTGAGGGCACGCGCCCTCGACTTGTTATGATCGCATGTGTCAGGTACTATAGGTCGCTATCATACATGTCTCTGCTTTGTTTAGATCGTTATGATTTCATTACAATACTTACTATTTCACATACTTAGTACATTCTTCAGATCGACTTCGGGCCGCTCACGCCGCAGTTTAGGTACGCTAGCTTGCGATCGGCAGTGTAGGACCGCCGTAGTTTTGGATAGCTCCTTCGCCGGAGTTTATCTTTTTGGTATAGTTCTTCCAAAGACATGCTTTTGTACGCATGGGTACACGTGGCCTTGTCCCGCCATAGTTCAAGATAACTCTGTGAGGTCCAGATTCATACGCTGGATTAGACTCATGTACGCATGTAGTGTCTTTATTATGTATATTATATGGCAAACCGGCTGGCTTTGCCCTTGCACGCACGATTGGTTTTTTTTTTAAAAAGTGGTGTTATTTAATTTCCGCAGCTTTACTTAGTTGTGCAGGCGGTGCCTGTAGGCACCACCACGCCCGGTTCGGGCGTGACAGAGTGGTATCAAAGCAAACCCTGAATGTTTACATACCGTGTCTAGTAGTAGTTCGATTATCGCTGTGTTGCGCGCCACACCCATAAACAGTGAGGCTACATGACATTTAGAGTTGATTTCATTCTTCTCACTCTAAGATCCTCGCCATGTAGCCTGTTAGTAAGATAATTCCTCTCGACGTAATTTTGTGTTACGCTTATGCTCCGAGGGCAATAGCCGCCTGTAGGCAAAGGAGTAGCAGGAGCTACTAGTCGACTCAGAGAGTTGATAGGGCTTATGCGCCGTGGTATATCGGATGTCAGGCCGCAGACGGCAAGTTCTTCTCGCGCTGTTTTGAGGCCCCAAAGACCAGAGCCTCCAGCCGCCAGAGAAGACTATAGGTCACGAGAGAAGCAGCTATGTTATTGACCAAGATACGGTGCATAGTTTCATCACAGGAGGTTATTCGCCAAGATGCATGTGTACAGCAGGCAGAGGCCAACGCGAGATCAACGAAGAGGCTAGACCGGCTGGTTATCCTGAGTTTTTGACGAGCAAATTTCAAGAAATGAGTGAGATATTCGTCCCACCTACCCAAGACATACCCCGCAGAGCACTGTGGGAGATCGACCTCACAAGGTATTTAGAGCCGGTCCAAGCTCCGTGGGTCGAGGTTCTCAGAGTGAGCAGAGGATTTTCTGCGAGGCCACCTATTCCTCGCAGTATCGATGTGGTAAGCGCTATTCGGGAAATGCCGCATGGCACAGTGTTTGTTTTTATCATGGTCGTCCGCCATATTCTCGAGGGTATGTCCTTTAGAAAGAGCATCGCGAGGTGGCTCACCTTACGAGGCCTGTAGTTGGTTCCTTCCTCCACAAATGCGCATTCCTGCAGGGTGTTCAGATGTCAGCCAGCCGTGGTAGAGGTCAGGGTGGAGTTTATAGTTCTGGTGGTCCTTCGAACCGCATAGCTGACGTGACTACGGGACAGGATCAGGAGGCGACATCGCATAGGGTTACATGTATATTTCGATTCTTTTGAATCATACGTGCATTGTTAGATTCAGATTTCACCCTAGCATATATGTTTTCCCTTTGTTGCTAAGAGTTGTAAAGTGATAGTACTGCAGGTAGGATACTTTGATTAGTAAAGTGAAAAGTTAAGAATGTTGACAAAAATGGTAAGTGAACCGAGACTATAGTCAGTAGAGTTCACAAGTTGTAATTGCCCCATAACAGTTGTAAGACCAATAGGAAGATTGCAAAGAGAAATACTTTGGCTTATGTGACGAACCTCTGTGAATAGGGGATAAAGTGAGGAGACTTTGAGATAAGAGAAAGATTTATTTCACTAAGAATGAGAAGTTGCGTGACGCTGGTCGGGTCAGGACTCATTTCGGTCAACCAGAGTATGGAACGGGTGACGCCGCTAGAAATGGTCTCGCATGTGGTAGGTCCCAGGATGCCAGCCCAAGTTTAGTTAATCGTCAGACGAGTTCGTGGACGCTGCTCCATCTAACCAGGTCGTAAGGACCGGTAAGAGCCTTAACGGGAACGTAAGTAACAATATGGCCAAGTTTGATAGTAACTCCAAGGATCGAGAACGTAAATAATATTTGAGATTTCAGACGGTACTAGATAAGTTTGAAAGTACGAAAGTATGACAAGTAAGGAAAGAAAGTAACCTCTAAAGATCTTGTTTGTGTTAAGGTCAGAACCTTCGAGTTTTGTGAGAAGCGGGTCGCGACGGAAGGTCCATTGATATGTTTACGATGTTTTGTGGTGGCCATGCGTGGCATCGCTGGTCCGCGCTTTGATCGACAGCATAGTGTAGAGTTTATGCCGAGTTTGTATAGATTGAAAATCGACTAAGAACATTCGGGACGAATGTTTCTGGGGGAAGAATGTTACACTCGTAAGTCCGTGACATGTATAAGAGAATGTACGTAAGGAATCAAGACTTGAAAATCGTACGAAAGGAAGAATTGTTTTTCCGGGTAAAATCTTCGACGCTTCTGAAAGGAAAATGTTCGTTGTTGAGAATTGAATTCTCAAAATGCATTATTTGAAGAGTATGAAACCTATTAACATTATGGAAATTTATTTTTACGGATTTGGTCAGGTGGGGCCCACCCGAGGAATTTTACGTTTTGTGGGGCCCACGAGGTTTACGAAATTTTATGGACGAATGGGAGGGCGACACGTGACACCCCTCCCACATGGCTTGGTCGATTTATGCAAAGGGAAAAAGGGTCATTTGACAATTGTGTTGATGAGAAAGTCTTGCTAAGTTAGAGCTTGAGACGCTGACAAGGTCAACTTGTCCACTGGGCTTGATCCACGTGATCTTCATCCTAGCCTTCCATTTGGTTTTATCCTAGCCTTTGATTTATTTATATATACTACTACTACTACTACTACTAGTAGGAAGACTTCCACACTTAGAAAAATCAAGAACATTTGTTCTCGTTTGTGAGCTCTCGCCAAAGCGGCTTTGAGAGAAGAAATTTTTTGTTTGTGGTTCTTTAGCCACAAGACTTTAACCCAAGGTTCTTGAGTGTATTGTAAGGATATCTCAATAGAAAAATACCGGAAAAAGGTAGTTTTCGTATTAGTCGCAAGGCGGAAACTTAAGGAGTTCTTCAACTTTGAAGTTGGGACTTGAAGATGAGTTCTTCATAGGCTTCAAGGAGTGATCGAGCGGATTGGAACATAAGAAAAGGAGCTAAGAAATGCTAAGGAGCGACTTTGAATCTTGGGAAGATTAAGGGCTCAAAAGGTATAAATCTTGCTTTTTAGCAATTAAAGATTTCTTATCATTGTAGCTTTGGATTTTAGCAAGCATGAAGTTTATGTGTTAAAGTTTTATAAGTGTTATGGTTTGTTGTAGCCTAAAATCCAAATGACATATTAGCCATTCAAGTCGGGTCGAGTTAGAATAGTCGCATGTTACTTACTCAAGATTATAGTAGTTATAATCAATCGCGACTTGATATCACGAGACGCTAACAACTTGGATTGAAAAGGAAATTGATAAGAATTGGTATTGTTGATCCTAGATCACGACGGCCTAATAGTTTGTATTAGTTTAATGTCAATCGCGGCGGAATTTTACACGATTGTAAGACGTAATCCCCTTTGATCGTTGTTGTTTTGAGCCTTAAACGTGGCGGTTGGTTATTGTATTCTACTTGAAAAATGCTGCAAAGTGAGTAGAAACAAAGGAAGCGCCCGATTTTCCGTGAGAATTAGACCGTGATACTTAGTATTATTCTAATGCTAGAGACTAGAAGTCGATAGTCTTGTTGTGACCATTATAGGTTGACACTTCACGCACGCGATTCGGCTTAGCTTGTGGATTTAGCCAAAAAGGTATGTGAACTATCTCCTCTTCTAGCATGATTCCTTAAGATCAAGAAAGCACGCCCTACTCCTTAAACGATCCATTCCTCGTTGTATTTGGATTGCCTAAAATAGAATTTGTTCTATGTACTTCCTCGAGTGTACTTTGATGTTTAAATTGTAAGTTATATAATCCATTTCCTTAGTGAAGTTTAGATTATTAAAAGTGAAAGTATTTTACTTAATGTACATGTAGTCTTGAAAAGGAAGTGGTTTTCAAACCTTTGTCTAGGCCTTAGTTCCAAAACCTAAAGGTCATTATAATGACCTTTAGGTGAGTCAAAGGAGTGATTTACTTAATTGTTTTAAAAGAGGAGAAATGACATGATTTAAGAGAAGTAACTTGTTTAAAAGGTGTGAGTTACTTGAGGTTTAAAAGTAGAAGAAACTTGTTTTCTAAATATTAAGAGACTCAAAGTATTTTGGAAAGTTAAGAACTTGATTTATAAATACGTGATACTTGGTTTTAAGTATAAGTCTCTTAGTTATAAAAAGGAACGAATATGTCTAAAACTACAAAGCGGTTATAACGGCTTTATGAAGTTGGTTATAACGACTTTATGGAAGGTTAAGAAAGTTGTCTATTTTGATTATTGGGCATAAGTTGCCTAGATTGTGAAAATTTGAAGTTACTTGATTTCAAGCTTTGAAATGAGTTTTCTAAAAGTGTAGTAACTTACTTTGAAAAATAGACACACCTTGATACTACGGGTGTTAGTATCTTGGGATTTTACATAAAATGAGTCTTTGAAGAGAATGTACGACGTAGTACTTTGGCTTGTTAAATGAGAATTATTCTATTTGTGCCTCGATAAGTACTTTGGCTTGTTAAATTGAGAATTATTCCATTTGTGCCTTGATAAGTACTTTGGCTTGTTAAATGAGAATTATTCTATTCAGGCCTTGATAAGTACTTTGGCTTGTTAATTGAGAATTATTCCATTTGTTCCTTGATAAGTACTTTGGCTTGTTAAATGAGAATTATTCTATTTGTGCCTTGATAAGTACTTTGGCTTGTTAATTGAGAATTATTCCATTTGTGCCTTGATAAGTACTTTGGCTTGTTAAATGAGAATTATTCTATTGCCTTGATAAGTACTTTGGCTTGTTAAATGAGAATTATTCTATTTGTGCCTTGATAAGTACTTTGGTTTGTTAATCGAGAATTATTCCACGTGTGCCTTGATAAGTACTTTGGCTTGATTAATCGAGAATCCACGCATGCGGGTGATAGCCTTCGAGTGCAAGTATTATGTTTTATCGCTGCCGCAACTCCCTGGAGGTCACTGCCTTGTCAGAAGTTACTCGACGCACCGACAATGACGTGATTCGACGCATGCCTGCTATTCGTAGTACTGGTTAAATTCCGATTTTTATAAAAGACCCGCAGTGCTTATGTGGTTCGACCTGGCCGAGATAGTGGTAAGAGTATGTGGCGGTAAACCCCAAGACGCTTATACCACCTTCTCTGGTAAGAGTATAAACGGCGGTAAACCCCAAGAAATTATACCCCCGCTTGTTTTGTCTGATGGCCGAGATAGGGTAAGAGTATAAGGCGGTAAACCCCAAGACGCTATATCACCTTCTCCAGGTAAGAGTATAAACGGCGGTAAACCCCAAGACATTATACCCCGCTTGTTTTGTGGTCGGCCGAGATAGGGTAAGAGTATGTGAGGTAAACCCCAAGACGCTATACCACCTTCTCTGGTAAGAGTATAAACGGCGGGTAAACCCCAAGACATTATACTCGCTTACCACCGCCGCCTTCCTACTGCCCGCATGCTTTTAGGACACAAAGGGACTTGGTGTTCATGTATGCCTATTGGCGTTATATTATATCACGGATCACGGCAGATGAAGGCGATTCCACGCACGATTGATATTACGGGCGCGAGACCCATGGTTATATTTTAGAAATGACTTGAGGCACGCGCCCCCGACTTGTTATGATCGCATGTGTCGCAGATCGTAGGTCGCTATCATACATGCTCTGCTTTGTTTAGATCGTTATGATTTCATTACAGCATTTCATCGCTTCACATACTTAGTACATTCTTCGCATCGACCTCCTTTCGGCCGCTCACGCCGCAGTTTAGGTACGCAGCTTGGTGATCGGCAGTGTAAGACCGCCGTAGTTTTGGATAGCTCCTTCCAGCCGAGTTTATCTTTTGGTATAGTTCTTCCAAAGATGCACTTTTGTACGCTTACGGGTACGGCGGCCTTGTCCCGCCATAGTTCAAAGATAACTCTTAGGTCCGTATTCATACGTGGATCGACTCACGTATGCGGTGTAGGTCTTTTATTATGTATATTATACGGCACCGCCGGCTTTGCCTCGCACGCATTTATTGGTTTTTTTAAAAAGGGTGTTATTTAATTTCCGCTTACTTAGTTGTTATGCAGTGGTGCCTGTGTAGGCACCACCACGCCCGGTTCGGCGTGATGTATGGTTTCAAAGTACCCTCTAATGTTTACTCAACTAACTACGCCTGCCTTTGAAACACTTAGGAATTTCAATGTACCGGTCATAACCCGCCTCAAAGTTGACTAAAACCCGTCCTAATAATCCACAACCTATCCTTTGAAAATTTTAAGTCTTACATGCCAGACGCCTCATACGTAGGGTCGTAACTACGGGTATAACATTCTCCCCCCTTAGAAACATTCATCCCGAATGTTCCTTCTAGGCTTACTCAAATCACAGTATCGACATAGACCCTCCTAACTATTCCTTTGCAAATAAAGAAGCTCCACGAGCCACAACATTACTAAAGCATAATTGCTAAATCAAAACTAACAAGCAGGAAAGTGGGTTACCTGGAGGTGTAGGGAATAAGTGAGGATACTTCTTCATCATGTCATCCTCTGCTTCCCACGTCATTTCTTCCCTATTCTCGTTCCACCACAAGACTTTGACGGAAGCCACGTCCTTCGTCCGAAGTCGTCTAACCTGACGATCGAGTATCTCTATGGGACTCTCCTCATACGATAACTCCTCACACCGACATCATGAATCGTGCACCCTAGACGGATCTCCAACACATTTCCGCAATACGGACACATGAAAATCGGTGCACCGCCCAAATCGGACGACAGATCTAACTCATAGCAACTCGCTTACTTTGCGACAACTGATAAGGCCCAATGTACCTTGGGCCGAGTTTCCTTTCTTCCCAAACCTCATCACGCCTTCACGGGCGATACCTTTAAGAAAACCCAATCATCTATCTCAAATTCTGTCAACGCCGATGATCCGTGATACGACTTCGCCGACTCAGCCGCTAACAACCGCCTTCCCGGATAAGCTTCACCTTATCCACTTCCTCACGAACCAAGTCCGCCCGACTAATCGAACTTCTCCCACTCGAACCAGCCTATTTGACCGCACTTCCTCCCGTATAAGGCCTCATAAGCGCGCCATCCGAATACCGGAACGGTAGCCGCTGTTGTAAGCAAACTCCACAAGAGGTAAATTATCACACCCCAACCTGCTCATGGATCGTGCCCTACCCGGGCACCCTTCTACCTTAACAACTAAGTAAATCATGAAATTAAATAACACCTCATTTTTTTAAAACCAACATACGCATAAGGGCAAAGACGATAAGGATGCCATAATAATATACATAACAAAAGACACTACACCGCATACGCAGTCCAATCCCACATACGAATCATGCACTTAAGAGTTTTATCGAGCTATGACGGACAAGGCCCCGCCAGATCCATAATCGCATAAAAGCCTGCATCGAAAGAACTTATACCAAAAAGATAAACTCCCAATGTAAGGAGCTATCCAAAACTCGAGCAGGTCCTACACCGCCGATCACCAAACAACAGACTAACTCGCAAAGATGAACGCACTTCCGGCGAGGTCAAGACAAGAATGTACTCAAGTATGTGAAATGTTAGCATCAGAATGAAATCATAACACTTAAACAAAACAGAGACATGTATGATAGCCAACCTACAAGATACAATACATAAGCAATCATATCAAGTCGTGGACGATGCCTCAAAGTCACTACTCAAGTAACAAAGACACAAAGGCCTTACTAACAATGAGAGTAAATAGTAGATACTTACAACATAAAAATAGAGACTCACGATCAAATCATGGGTAGCAAATCCATGGAAACAGTGGTATAACGCCTTGGGGTTTACCCTCATTTATACTCTACCCCCGAGGTGGTATAACATCTCGGGGTTTACCCTCATTTATACTCTTATCCCGGCATGTGGTAAAGCAGTGTGGTATAACGCCTTGGGGGTTTACCCTCATTTATACTCTTACCCGAGAATGGTATAACGCCTCGGGGTTTACCCTCATTTATACTCTTACCCTATCTCAACCTACACACAACAAATAAGCAAGTTAAGAAATCCCTAACTTCTTATTATTCTGCTCATATACACTCTCATTTTAGTTTACCTAAGGCACTAACATATCTTTATAAAGATCCGGGAATCTAACCCGCCTCCTGGTCACATGCCCCGGAATCCCACATCGCATAAGCATGTCCAAGGGGTAATACAAATAATGGAAGCATACCCGTGGAATCCCACATCACCGCTTCAGACGTCCAAGTAATCCTCCAACAAGACAACCGACCCTTCAACCGAGAGTCGCGACAACGTAATAAAACATAATACTTGCACTCAAAGGCTATCGCCAGCACACACAGGCAAGTTCATAAAATCTATAGACTTTCATTTTATAAACTCAAGGCACTTAGAGAATAATTCCCATTTAAACAAGCCAAAGTACTTATCAAGGCACACATAGAATAATTCTCAATTAAACAAGCCAAAGTACTTATCAAGGCACACATAGAATAATTCTCAATTAAACAAGCCAAAGTACTTATCAAGGCACACATAAAATAATTCTCAATTAAACAAGCCAAAGTATTTATCAAGGCACACATAGAATAATTCTCAATTAAACAAGCCAAAGTACTTATCAAGGCACACATAGAATAATTCTCAATTAAACAAGCCAAAGTACTTATCAAGGCACACATAGAATAATTCTCAACTAAACAAGCCAAAGTACTTATCAAGACACACATAGAATAATTCTCAATTAAACTTTTACACCCCGTAAATTCAAATATTAGATAAGTTGGCTATCATGTGTCGAACGGATTTTAAGTCTTATTTGGAGTATGGTACCCCAATTTTTTTAAGATGTATGGGGTGTTTAGCAAGCCTAGTATTAAGTTGGATGAGTCTAGTTTCCAACGCAACAAACCGCTCGTCGATAGGACATCGGAGCATGGCGGGTATGCGCGTTATAAATTCGTAGTTGCGCGCAGGAAGGATTTTCGTGCGCGTTCAAGACCGCGCCACAGCTGGCCAGCGCGCGCCACTAATCCCGAAATCCCTGAGGTTCAGCCGCGCGCCGATCGCAGGGTCGCGCGCCAAGATGGGATTTTTTCATGGGCGGCTTAAAACAGGGATATTTTCGAAAAGAGCCTACGAGGGTGACAATTGTCCCTCCCATCTTGCTGAACACTTAAAAGGACTCCTATTTTAGGACCAAGTCTTGAGACTTGGTCATTTCATCTTAGAACTCCTAAAAACCTCTCCCTTTCTCTCTAGAGATTTAAGAAAACCTAGCTTAGTGGGTTTTGTTGAGCGGTAAGAAGGCAAAGTGTCGTAAGCTTCATGGAAGCACGAGACGAGGTCGACGGATGTGAGATGAAGAAAAAGCTTTAGTGGCTAACCCAAAAGGTAAGAGATTTCTCTTCTCTTGGAATTGATAATAATCCTTGTTATAGTTAATATCGACCACATGAATCATGTGTTAGATTGATATGTATTATAGGTTTTGCTAGCCATTTCAAATGAGAAATACAAAGGAAATCGATAGTTATACTTGTCGATGTTATGTAAGTATACGCTATAATTGGGAAATTGGCAGAACTATAACAAACATGAAAACATTACTGATGGTTTTACGCGGTTATACCATATAATCTAAATGACCATTCAGATTGACTACTTTATTTAAATTGTGCGAGCCAATCGGCTGCTTGGTTATTGAATTCGCCTCGAAAGAGGTGGCAAAGTATGTAGAAACAAAGGAGGTGTTGTCCGATTTTCCGAGAAAATAAATGACTTAACACTTATAATATTCTACGCTCAACGAGGCATTAATAGACGATCGTGAATATCATAGGCTGACACACTTCGGCGGGACTTTGTACTTGGCGTTGGTTTGACCCAAGGTATGTAGAACTATTCCTATCTTCGAGCATGATTAGTTTCACGATATAGTACTGAGACATACAAGACTTTGACATTCTTTACTAGCTTTATGAATGCCAAGACGCAAAGTGAGTTAGAGATTAACTCACTTCTTGAAAATACTAAGGATGTCTTAAAGTTTTATTAAGGTTATGGATCGGAAGAGTTTTAAAGATGTGATCGTTTCGCTTTTAAACGATAAGTCCCTCGGATAGAAATGGCATCGACTAAGGTATAAAGTGAATATAACGACTTTACGGGAGTTGGTTATATTGGCTTTATGGAAAGGTAAATGGCTTGATTTAATGGAAGGCAACTCGATTTTAAGGTATCAATTGCCTAAGGTTTTATAAGAAAACGAGTCACTTGATTTAGAAATCTAACTTTATTTCTAAGGGTGTTGTGACTTACCTTGAAATGTAATTTGACTCGATACTAGGATTAATAGTATCTTGGAAGTTTTCTACTAAAAAGAGTCATTTGTTTTAAAGAGTAGAAGCACGTAGTACTGGGTTAAATTCCTGATCTTTATAAAGCGATACGTTAGTGCCTTAGGTAAACTAAAATGAGAGTGTTTATAAACAAGAATAGTAAGAAGTTAGGATCTCTTAACTTGCTTACATATTGTATGATGTTTCAAAGGCTTATGTTACGATGATAGCCTGATTTGGGCTAGTGATATATTATTCATCATGGTGTCATTCCCGGATTGTGGCATTGCATATTTTCGTGGATTTGCTACCCACGACGCGGCGGATACCTCACGCGAGTCCGCAAGGGCTTATGCGGTGAAATAGTCCCACGTCGGGTCCAAATTATGCGAGAATACCTCACGCGAGTCCGTAGGCTTACGCGGTGAAATAGTCCCACGCGATAATACCACGCGGGTCCACCGGGCCTACGCGGTGAAATAGTCCTGCGAGTAGGATTTCAATCCTATTTTTCGTCAGAAGTATACACCTATCTTACTCTCATTGTTAGTAAGGCACAATATAATCGTAATTTGATTATCATACATGCCTCCGACTTTGATTTAGACTTCATGTAATTACAATATTCTTTCCGCTTTATATACTTGGTACATATCATAATCGACCCCTTCCTCGGGCCGCTCATGCCGCAGAAAGTGGTAAGCAGTGTGGCGATCCACATTCTTAGATCATCTATCCGACGCACGTAAGCTCCATTTATCCCGAGGCTTGTCTCTTTGGGGTACGCTTTTTCCCCGCGTTGTAGATTTATGTACATTCGTGGTACGGCGGCCCCGTCCCGCCACGCTTGTTGCCTAGAGGTCCGTATTCACATATGTGGTTGGGCACGAACCGATGCCAGATACTTGTACTTTTGATTTTTGTTATCTATATCGAAGGCGCCTTATCGCCAGCCCGGATGTTTTATAGTTACACACGTGTTTATGTTGTGTATGTTCCACTGCTATTCTCTGATGTATACCTGAACAGGGTGCCTAGGTAGGACACCAGTCGTGACCCGGGGTCGGGTCGTGACAAAAGTGGTATCAGAGCGCTTAGTCTCTGAAAGTGTCTACGCATCGCACTAGCAGTAGTCTTGATTATCGCTGTCAGGCACCACATCTATGATCGTGAGGTCGCAGACATTTAGGATTGGTTTCATTCTTCTCTCGAGATCGCAAGAGAGCTATCTTATTAGGTCAATCCTCTCGACCTAGTCTTATGAATGCATATGCCTCCACGGAAGGCACCGTGAGCCCAGAGGCAAGGCAGCAGCAGGAGTCGCTACATGGCACTCGCAGGTTACACGGCTCAGTACGCACTATGCCCGAGGTAAGAGGCGGTCGGCGAGTTCACCCACGCCAGACAGAGGAGCCGAGAGCGGCAGAGAGCTCCAGAGGTTCCGATACTGAGCCTCCAGCCTCACCACCGCCGAGCATAGAGACTACGGGAGCAGATTCATTGCTGATCAAGATAGTAGTCGGGCAACACGACAGAGCAGCAAATTTCACCCTAGAGCCGATGGGCTTATGGATTAGGGATTTTCTCGGGATGTCATCCACCGAAGTTTTATGGTTCGAGGTCCACGAGGATCCGCAGGAGTTCATTCGGCAGCTACAGCGGACCATGCATGTTCTTAGGGCTTCAGAGACAGAGTCTGTTACACTAGCCTCTTACCGGTTGCGCGATATTGCGTTAAACTGGTTTGAGTCGTGGTTGCTTTCGAGAGGTGACGATGCTCTTCTAGCTGTTTGGGAGGAGTTTACAGAGGCCTTCATGGATCACTTCTTGCCTCCTGAGATGAGGAGAGCCCGGGTAGATAGATTCTGACTCGAGGCGTAACGAGGATCATAGTGGTGTACACCGAGTTTGACTCGCCGTGCATGCTCACACTATTGTAGATATGGCGGATAGAGTTCATCGACATGTGATGGGCTAGACCGTCATATGATTACAAAGATGCTTGGGGGTGGCTCTTCACCAGATGGACATTGCTAGACGCAGCTCATGCACAGTGGATAGAGAATAGAGAGAGGAGGACCAGATTGACGCAGCAGCACCCAAGAGGCTGTGACATCGTGGTCTCAGGCGCTTCGAGGCGACAAATTTCAAAGAAGCAGATCGGGTCCACTTTCCACCAAAGACAGAGTGCTCCACACGCTCGCGCGAGGTCCGATCGCAAGGTCATTCAGAGCAGTCGTGGCTCCAGGCTTCGTGGTTTCGCGGGAGGCAGAGATCTCGCCGATCGAGACCACCCACACCTCGTGTGCTCGATGCGTAGATCTCACCCAGCGAGTGTCGTGTTCCCGCAGGAGGTTGTTACTTTTGTACACCGGGCCACTTCAAGAGAGATTGTCCGCTCAGAGGCAAGATGGGTGGTACAACACATCCGACGGATCGCTTGTCGGGTCTTCTCCTTCTATGGTCACGCGCCCGAGGCGTGGTACTCACGACAGCAGGCCGCAGAGGTCGAGGTGGCGGTTCTAGTTCTAGCGTCCTCGAATCAGATATATTCTTCTAGCCACCGCCAGATCGTGAGGCTTCGACGCCGCCACTGTACATTATCGATTTCAGTCGTGGATGTTTATGCTTTGATAGATCCAGTTCTACCTTGTCCTATGTGTCCCCTCTTATCATGCGTAGAATCGGATAGAGCCTGCTGATAGAGCCGCTTGAGGTAGCTACGCCAGGGTGATTCTTGTTAGCCGAGCGTGTATAGAGGTTGTCCGATTTATTTACGCCGCCGACCGCAGACTTGATAGAGCCGAGATGCGATTTTGACGTCATTACGGGTACGGATCGTTGGCTTCTTGTTATGCCAACGCTGATCGTAGGGACAGTTGGTTCGCTTCCGCCTCGCGAGCCGCCGGTGGAGGGCAACACAAAGATCTCCGGCGGGTAGGTTTATTTCGCACTTCAAGGCTGCGAAGACGGTGCGTGGGTACATCTATCATCCGCGGAGTTTCCATACGTGTTCCTGCACGATCTTCCCGTATCCTCCCGAGAGGAAATCGAGTTTAGTATCGACACGCCGCCGTGCACTCGACCTATTTCCATTCCGCCATACAGACGGCACCGCCGAGCCGAGGAGTCAAGGACCACCAAAAGATTTGGCCGAGAAAGGCTTTATCGTGCCCAGTGTATCTCCCCGGGAGCGCCTGTTGTTTGTAAAGAAGAGGGACGGGTCGCCACAGATGTGTCGACTACAGCACCAATAAGGTAACCATTAAGAATAAAATTTCTCCCGTGATTGATGATTTGTTTGACCGCATGGTGCGAGGTGTTTTCAAAGATAGACTCGCGGTCCGTTATCATCGTTCGAGTTCGAGAGGCGATATCCCAAAGATCGCATTCAGACCCGATATGGGCACTATGAGTTTAGGGTTATGTCTTTCGGTTTGACCACCAACGCCCAAATGATATTTACGGATTTGATGAACCGTGTTCAAGCCATTCTTGGATACATTTGTGATAGTATTCATCGACGACATCCCGTTTATTCGCTGACAGAGCGAGCATGACCACTGAGAACGGTACTTGGTTCTCCTGAGCCGGCGCTTGTTCGCAAGTTCTCCAAGCGTGAGTTTTGGCCGCCTCGCGGCATTCCCGGGCATATAATCGGGCGATGGCGCGTGGATGCGCAAAGATCGAGGCGCTGTTCGCCGAGACCTACTACCCCGACCGAGGTGCGCAGCTTTCAGATCGGCGTTATTATCGAGGTTCGCGGAGCGCTTTGCTTCGATTTCAGACCGCTGACTAGGTCGACTCGTATGCGCAAACAAGTTCCGCCGACGCAGGTCATGGAAGCGGTTTCCAGCTTGAAGGAGAGGTTGACTACAACCCCGCCTTACTCTTCCCGAGGGGTTAGACGGCACGTAATCTATCGCGATGCCTCTGCATCGGGCTAGCGTGTTTTGACGCAAAGACGACAAGTGTTATAGCCTATGCTTCCCAAGAAGCATTAAGCACGAGAGGAATTACCCTACCCATGACTTAGAGTCGTCGCGTTATTCATGCCTCAAGATTTGGAGACACTATTTGTACGGGGTTCATGTGGATATTTATATTGCACTCACAAGAGCTCTAGTATATCTTCAGCAGCAGGAGCCGAACTCGAGATGTAGACGGTGGTTAGAGTCAAAAGATTATGATGTTGATATTCTCTACCATCCGGGAAAGCCAACGAGTTGCGATGCATCGAGTCAGATCGACGGGGAGCCCGCCGAGGTACACCAGAGAGACAGATACGGTCCGCCGATCCACCGCTTAGCGAGCCTCGATTCGATTGATCGATACCGACGATAGCGGGTACGGTTCGCGAGGTTGCCGAGTCTTCCATCGCTGATGAGGTAAGAGGCGACGCTTGAGGACCCAATGTCAGCGCGGTATCGAGACGCATTTCTTCGGGAAGAGAAGAGTCTATTCGAGGTAGCACCACTGGTGCCGAGATTCGAGGGCCGGCCAGGTGTTCCCGATGCGGACAGACTTCGCCGCAGATTCTCGGGAGGCACACAAGGCTCGATATTCTATTCATCCGGTCACCAAGATGTACCATGACCTCGATGTTTGTATTGGTGGGACGGCTCAAGAGAGACGCGGCAGTTTTGTCGCACGCTGTCCTAATCGCCAGAGGTCAAGGTCGAGCACCGCAGGCCCGTGGATTATTGCAGCCATCGAGATTCCGACTGGAAGTGGGAGGTGATCAACATGACTTCGTTATCGATTACCTCGCACTCAGAGGAAGTACGACCGCTTGGGTTATTGTTGACAGTCGACTAAATCAGCCCATTTCCTTCCAAATGACGACGCTACCGAGGACTACGCCGATTGTACATCAGAGAGATTGTGAGGCTGCACGGTGTCTCGGTGTCGATTATATCTGATAGGAGCCTGCTTACGCCTAAATTCCGAGATCTTTCCGTATGGTCTAGGGACACAAAGTAGTCTTAGTACAAAGATTTCATCCTCAGATCGACGGCAGCAGAGCGCACTATCCAGACACTCGAGGATATGCTGCGAGCCTGCGTGATTGATTTCAGTGGTAGCTGGGAGGATCATTTGCCCCTTGTGGAGTTTGCTTATAACAACAACTACCATTCCAGTATACAGATGGCGCCATACGAGGCTTTATATGGGCGGAAATGCAGGTCGCCGATCGGTTGGTTCGACGTGGGCGAGGTACATGTTACACCCCGTATTTCCGGCAGTTGAGATAAGAACGTACGTAAGAATTTGGGAATTTAATTTCGAAAATTGGTCATGTGGGACCACCCGAGAAATTTTGTATATGTTGGGGAGTTTGGGAAGGCAAAGCGGAGAACAAAAAATACCAAAACGTGTATGAACAGTGAAAACCCGCCCATGAACAAGGTTGTTCATGAATGTTGTTCGAAAAACACCATTTCCGCCAAACCAGAATCCGGCGAGACATATACCAAAAGCTTCGCTCGCCGAGCCCGCCACGCCCATACCAACCGCCACTGCCGATTCTCCCTAATCGCCGCAGCCAGATCAAGTTTCGGTCACTGCTCATCCATCTTCCTGCTCGCTTTTTCCGATTTTCCACCAATCGAGGTGCAATCGACGGGAGCGGAGTATACCATCGTAACCACCATCTCCTCGCCGCCATTTCCATGTAAACCAGACCTCGATTCTGCTCGCTCGCCGTCATCAGATCGATATTCGCCGAAACCCTAGGTCGCCGACGAGCATTTTCCGCCACCACAGCAGAGTCGACTGGCCGTGGCTAGTGTAGAAACATTCAGTGGTGGAAAGGCCGACATTTTGGCACCACCCACGCACCTCCAATTCAACCTGCATCGCCGTCAACTAAAATCCTTTTTCGACGGAAGTTGGAAGATTCCGATCGATTCCTGATACTGAGGGCTAAGGCGGTACCGCTGTGTTCAGATTGATCTTAGCTACGCTTTGCAACCAATCCCAGCCTCAATTCTCGTGATTTCGAATCCGCCATCGACGCCGCCAGCTACTGCGCGGCGCAAAGCCGCCGCAGACCACTCAAAGAAAGCCGCCGCGGACCACCAAAGCAGACTCTCCAAAAATTGTTTTCCCATTAATTCATCCACGCAACAACATGAATTCACTTCCAACAGATCAAAATGGAATTTTTCCGATTTAACAATTCCGCGACAAGTGGCGCAGTTGGGAATTCTCGCCACAAACGGCAGTAGTTCAGCCGCTTAACCACACGTAAATATTCCACAAGATTTCGTGCAGTCCGACAACAATTTTCCAATCACCTGGTTCACTTAGCGTGGATTAGCCAAGAGGTATGTAAACTTACTTCTTTTGACATGAATTTGATAAGTCTGTAGGACTGAAGTACTTTTGCAAGTCCATGGACTTGATTCTGGAAGTAAGTAAATTGATTTTCAAGGTTAATGGACGATGGTGACCATTATAGTCGACGCATTAGGTATAACGATCCTACTAAGAATGGAATAGCTCTGCGGAAGTACTTTGAGCTTTTGCTACTGTCGATAAGCGCGAGGTATGCGAACCTCTTCCTTCTTAGACATGGTTCTATGTATGGAATATACATGTGGTATTATTTCATGATTCCTTCTATTCTAAGTTAAGAAGTATGTATGTTGATTTACTCTACGTAAGTGGTTATGTCTAAGTTACCCTAAATTATAAGATGTTAAATCGTTCTAAGTCCTTACCAAGTCTTATGAGACGTTGGTAAGAATGGTTAGGAAAATATGAGATTTGATTTAAAACTACGTGTCTTGATTTATTAAAATAAGTAAGTGGATTTTACGCTCAAAATGACTTGAATTTATATGTGAAAAGGGATTGATTTTAAAAGTGAAAGTTATATGGTTTTAAGAGAATAAGTTACTTGGTTTCAAGTGTATGGAACTTTATATTTGTTTTGTATAAGTATAAGTAAGTGGATTTTAAAGAATGTATGATATAAGGTTTTAAGACTATGAACTTTGGTTGTCTTCTAAGGATTATGAAACTTTATTTTTCAAGTCAGGACTTGATTTCTAAAAGTATCGATGACATGATTTTAAGAGTACGTGACTTGAGTTTTAAAAAAGTTAAGTTTACGATTCTTTAAGACGTATGTACGCGGTATTTTGGGTCTAGTTTCCTAATGTTGTAAGAATAAAAGTGCCTTCGAGTTCTCTAAAATGGCGGTTGTTATAATAGCTTTACGGGAAGTTGTTATAACGACTTACAAGAGGTAACAATACGCTTTAAAATGTTACGTATGGAAAATTACACCGAGCCTACAAATAGGCCTGACACGTTATGAAATACACCGAGCCTACAAATAGTCGGACACGTTATGAATACACCGAGCCTACAAATAGGCCTGACACGTTATGAAATACACCGAGCCTACAAATAGGCCTGATTACGCATGAGATACACCGAGCCTACACATAGGCCTGGACATGCCATATTACCCGAGCCTACACATGTGCCCGTTACGCTATCTTACACCGAGCCCCACAGCGGGCTGATTATGCTACATGATTCCACAAGACACCGAGCCCCACAGTGGGCGGACATGCTACATGATTCCACAAGACACCGAGCCCCACAGCGGGCGGATTATGCTACATGATTCCACAAGACACCGAGCCCCACAGCGGCCTGATTGACATGCTACATGATTCCACAAGACACCGAGCCCCACAAAGCGCCGGATTATGTTATATGATTCCACAAGACACCGAGCCCCACAGCGGCCGGATTATGTTATATGATTCCACAAGATAATCGAGCCCCACAGCGCGCTGACATGTCACATGATTCATCAAGACACCGCGTCCCGCAAACGGGCCTGATTATGTTATGTAAGATATGTAAGTTATGTGAAAAAGGTCGATTAAGCTCTTAAGTAAGTATGTAAGAATATGTTGTTAAATCTTATCGAAAGCAAGGAAAGGAACTGCTAATATACGATTGATTTCGAGTTAAAAGGACGCTTCTTTTGTACGCTTATGATTTGATTCTCGTGACGCTATTTCGCTCCATATTCGCTACTGTTGTAATCGACTTCTTCGGGCCGCGCTCATGTCCGCAGTTTAGGTACACGCGTGGATCCGCGAGCTTAGGATCCCGGTTCAAAGATTTTACGGCCCGATGTTCCGAGTTGTCCGCAGCATGTGATATTCAGGGTATGGCGTGGCCCCGCCCCGCCACAAAGAAGCTTATGTTAAAACTCTCAGAGGTCTGTAGTCACATATCGTGGGTCTGCTTGTAAAGAAAGGAGGCAACCGCTTGCTCATGTATGACGCCCGCGAAGGTAGTCCTATCTACCGACTGCTTTATTTCTCTGTTCTATGTTATAAGTTTCATGTATGTTCCACCGATTATCTCTCGATGTTTACGGTAGCGGTGCCTGTGTAGGCACTACCACGCCCGGTCGGGTCGTGATAAAGACAGCTTAGTTGGCCCGCACTTGCATACAGGTCGTGGATAAGGTGAAACTTATCCAGAGAAATCGCAGCACTCGTAGCCGCAGGTCATACGCGGATAATCGCGCCAGATTTGGAGTTTCGTGCAGACGATCGGGTCTTCGAAGGTGCCACCCACGGCGGTGTAATGAGATTCGTAAGAAGGGAAACTCACCAAGGTACATCGGGCCCTACCGCATCATCCGTAGAACGGGCAAGCGTCACGGCGAAGTCGATCCGCCATCGAGTTAGAGGCGGTACATCCGGTCTTCCATGTTTCTATGTTGAGGAAGTGTATCGAGATCCAATGAGAGTTTTTCCTACCAGCGAGATCCGTAATGCAGGTTATCGATGAGGAGAGTCCCATAGCGATACTCGATCGCTGTGTCGCGACTACGACTGCTGACGTAGCTTCCACAAAGTCCCGGAGGAATGATAACCGGAGTGAGATGACTGGGAAGCGGAAGAGATACGCCGGCGGAAGATCCTCACTTATTCCCTATACCTTCAGTAATCCATCTTCCTTACTTGCCAAGTTTTAATCAAGGGTTTATTTTGCTTAACGCTATTACGTGGCCTCGTGTGACATTATTAGTAGGTCTGGGTTGGAAAGGAAACTATGTTGCTAATTAAAAGTTTATTCAAAAGAACATTCGGGACGAATGTTTCTAAGGGGGGAAGAATGTTACACCCCGTAAATTCAAATATTAGACAAGTTGGCTATCATGTGTCGAACGGATTTTAAGTCTTATTTGGAGTATGGTACCCCAATTTTTTTTTAAGATGTATGGGGTGTTTAGCAAGCCTAGTATTAAGTTGGATGAGTCTAGTTTCCAACGCAACAAACCGCTTCGCCGACAGTGACATCTGAGCGGAGGGTACGGGCGTTAGAAATTGTAGCAGGCGCAGAGGAAGGATTTTCACGCCGCGTTCGCGCACGGCGCCGTGCCAGGGCCGCGCGCCACTAATCCCGAAATCCCTGAGGTTCGCGCCGGCACCGATCGCAGGGCGCGCGCGCGGGATTTTTTCATGCAAAGGCTTAAAACAGGGATATTTTCGAAAGAGCCATGAGGGTGACAAGTGTCCCTCCCATCTTGTTGACCACTAAAAGGACCCTATTTTAGACCAAGTCTTGAAAGACTTGGTCATTTCATCTTAGAACTCCTAAAAACCCTCTCCCTTTCTCTCTAGAGATTTAAGAAAAACCTAGCTTAGTGGGTTTTGTTGAGCATGTAAGAAGGCAAAGTGTTGTAAGCTTGTGGGAAGCACGAGGACGAGGTCGACGGATAGAGTTGAAGAAAAGAGCTTTAGCGGCTAACCCAAAAGGTAAGAGATTTCTCTTCTCTTGGAATCGATAATAATCCTTGTTATAGTTAATATCGATCACATGAATCACGTGTTAGATTGATATGTATTATAGGTTTTGCTAGCCATTTGAAATGAAATACAAAGGAAATCGATAGTTATACTTGTCGATGTTATGTAAGTATACGCTTATAATCGGGAAATCGTTGTAACTATAACAAGCATGAAAACATTACTGATGGTTTTACGCGGTTATACCATATAATCTGAAAGGACCATTCAGATTGACTACTTTATTTAAATTGTGCGAGCCAATCGGCGCTGTTGGTTATTGAATCTACCTCGATAGAGGTGGCAAAGTATGTAGAAACAAATGAGGTCTGTCCGATTTTCCGTAGAAAATAATGACTTAACACTTATAATATTCTACGCTGTCGAGGCATTAATAGACGATTGCGAATATCATAGGTTGACACACTTCGGCAGACTTTGTACTTGGCAAGTGGTTTGACCCGCAAGGTATGTAGAACTATTCCTATCTTCGAGCATGATTAGTTTCACGATATAGTACTAAGAGACATACAAGACTTTGACATTCTTTACTAGCTTTACGAATGTCAAGACGTGAGTTAGGAGATTAACTCACTTCTTTGAAAATACTAAGGATGTCTTAAAGTTTTATTAAGGTTATGGATCGGAAGAGTTTTAAAGATGCGATCGGTTTCGCTTTAAACGATAAGTCCCTTGGATAGAAATGGCATCGACTAAGGTATAAAGTGAATATAACGACTTTACGGGAGTTGGTTATATTGGCTTTATGGAAAGATAAATGGCTTGATTTAATGGAAGACAACTCGATTTTAAGGTATCAATTGCCTAAGGTTTTATAAGAAAATGAGTCACTTGATTTAGAAACCTAACTTTATTTCTAAGTGTCGCGACTTACCTTGAAATGTAATTTGACTCGATACTAGGATTAATAGTATTCGGAAGTTTTCTACTAAAAAGAGTCATTTGTTTTAAAGAGTATAACGTAGTACTTGGTTAAATTCTGATCTTTATAAAGGACATGTTAGTGCCTTAGGTAAACTAAAATGAGAGTGTTTATAAACAAGAATAGTAGTTGTTGTGGATCTCTTAACTTGCTTACATATTGTATGATAAGCCAGAAGGCTTATGTTACATATGATAGCCTGATTCGGGCTAGTGATATATTATTCGCCATGGTCATTCCCGGATTGTGGCATTGCATATTTCCGTGGATTTGCTACCCACGACGCGAGGATACTCACGCGAGTCCGCGCGGCTTACGCGGTGAAATAGTCCCACGCGCGGTCCACTTATGCGAGGAATACCTCACGCGAGTCCGTAGGCTTACGCGGTGAAATAGTCCCATGCGAGGAATACCTCACGGGTCCACCGGGCCTACGCGGTGAAATAGTCCCGCGAGTAGGATTTCAATCCTATTTTTCGCTGTAAGTATACACCTATCTTACTCTCATTGTTAGTAAGGCATATCAGATCAGTAATTTGATTATCATACATGCCTCCGCTTGATTTAGACTTGTGATGTAATTACAATATTATTTTCCGCTTTATATACTTGGTACATATCAGGTATTGACCCCCTTCCTGGGCCGCTCATGCCGCAGAGTGGTAAGGTGGCGGATCCACATTCTTAGATCACCTATCTCGACACGTAAGCTCCATTTATCCGAGGCTTGTCTCTTTCGGGTACGCTTTTCCCCGTGTTGTAGATTTATGTACATTCAGGTACGTATGGCGGCCCCGCCCCGCCATTGTTGTTCCTAGAGGTCCAGATTCACATATATGGTCACTGCATTTAACCGATGTCAGATACTTGTACTTTTGATTTTTGTTATCTATATTGAAGACACTTATCGGCTAGCCTCGGGATGTTTTATAGTTACACACGTGTTTATGCTGTGTATGTTCCACGCTATTCTCTCGATGTATACGAACAGGTGCCTGTAGGACACCGCCGTGACCGGCCTGGTCGTGACATAAACAAGCCAAAGTACTTCGTACGTACATTCTTTTCAAAAGACTCCTTTTTATGTAAAACCCCAAGATACTAACACCCGTAGTATCAAGGTGTGTCTATTTTTCAAAGTAAGTTACTACACTTTTAGAAAACTCATTTCAAAGCTTGAAATCAAGTAACTTCAAATTTTCACAATCTAGGCAACTTATGCCCATTAATCAAAATAGACAACTTTCTTTACCTTCCATAAAGCCGTTATAACCAACTTCCCATAAAGCCGTTATAACCAACTTCCCATAAAGCCGTTATAACCCTTTATGGTTTTAGACATATCCATTCCTTTTATAATCAAGAGACTTATACTAATTAAAACCAAGTATCACATACTTACAAATCAAGTTCTTAACTTTCAAAATACTTCAAGTCTCTTAATATATAAAAAACAAGTTTCTTCTCTTAAATCATGTCATTTCTCCTCTTTTAAATCAAATAAGTAAATCACTCCTTTGACTCCCCTAAAGTCATTATAATGACCCTTAGGTTTTGGAACTAAGGCACTAGCCAAAAGATTTGGAAACCACTTCCTTTTCAAGACTCTATGTACTTTAAGTAAAATACTTTCACTTTTAAGAATCCAAACTTCACTAAGGAAATGGATTATACAACTTACAATTTAAACATCAAAGTACAATCAAGGAAGTACATAGAATAAATTCTATTTTAGGCAATCCAATTACAACCAAGGAATGGATCATTTACGAGTAGGACATACTTTCTTTATCTTAAGGAATCATGCTGTAAGAGAGATAGTTCACATACCTTTCGGCTAAATCCACAAGCTTAGCCGAATACGCCGTGACGAGAAGTTGTCAACCTATAATGGTCACAACAAGACTATCAACTTCTAGTCTCTAACGAGAATAATACTAAGTAAACGGCCTCTAATTCTACGGAAAATCAAGACTTCCTTTGTTTCTACTCACTTTGCCACCTTTTCAAGGCCGAATACAATAACCAACACGCCACATTTAAGGCTCAAACAACAACTAAACAGGGGATTACACGCCTTACAATACGTAAAATTCCGCCCACAATTAATAATGTAAGAGTTCCATAATCAAGCCATTCTCAGCCAACAACATAACCAACAATTCAAAGTCTTTTCCAATCCTTTTCCAATTCCAAGTTCTAAGGTCTAACATGTTATATAGTCATAAACAACTTCAAAAACTACAATTTCCTTCTTATACAACATGCGACGACTTAAACTAATAATCAACTTGAAATGTAATCTTAAGGCTAAACATGCTAGTTTTCGGATTAGGGTTCCAATAGCCAACAAACATATCAAACTTCATACTATATATCTCATGCTTGCTAATATCCATAACTACAACAATAAGTAAACTTTAATTGCTAAAACGACAAGAATTATACCTTTTCAAGTCCTTAAAATTTCCAAGATTCAAAGTCGCTCCTTAGCAATTCTTAGCTCCTTTCCTTTACGCCCAATCCGCTATTCAAGCCCTTAGAAGTTCACAACTAACTTCTCTTCCATTTCCAATCAAAACCTAGAAAAGCAACTAGGTTTTCACCTTGCGACTAACACGAAAACTCTCTCTTTTCGGGATTTTTCTATTGAGATACACTTACAATACACTCATGAACCTTGGTTTAAAGTCTGTACTAATGGATCACAAACTAAAAATCATGTGGGAAAGGCACTAAAGCCGAGAGCAAGATAGCTAAGCTCGGCGTTCTCTCAATTTTTCTAAGTGTAAAATGCCAAGTCTTGCTACTTAGGATGATATATAACACATTGTAGGTCTAGATTACAACACATATATAAATCGGATGGACGGGATCAAGCTGCTGGCTCTCGACTTGGTCAACAATGTCAAGCTCTAACTTAGCAAGACTTTCTCATCTTTACAATTGTCAAAAGACCCTTTGCCCTTGCATAATTCGACTAGCTACGTGGGAGGGTGCCACGTGTCGCCTCCCATTCGCCCATAAAATTGTGAACCTCGCGGCCCCGCAAAACGAAAATTTCTGTGGGCCCCACGTGACCAAATCCAGAAAATAATTTTCCATAATGTTAAAAGATCCATACTCTTCAAATAAGGCATTTTGAGAATACAATTCTCAACAACTAACATTTTTCCTTTCCGACGCCCTAAGATTTTCCGCTAAAAACAATTCTTCCTTTCGCATCAATTTCCAAGTCTTGATTCCTTACGCATATTCTATTTTACATGTCCCGACTTACTGGTGTAACATTCTTCCTTAGAAACATTCGCCCCGAATGTTCTTAGTCGGTTTCAAGCTATACAAACTCCTACGCTTCTATACTATGTCTATCAATCAAAACTCCACAAGACCAACGATGCCACACATGGCCACCACATAACATACGTAAACATATCAATGGACCTTCTGTCTGCGACCCCTTCTCACAAAACTCGAAGGTTACAGTCTTATCACAAACAAGGTCTTTAGAGGTTACTTTCTTTCCTTACTTGTCATACTTTCTCGTACTTCAAACTTATCTAGTACATGTACAAAAATCTCAAATATTGTTTCTGTTCTCCAATCCTTGGAGTTACTATCCAAACTTGGCCATACTGTTACTTACATTTCCGTTAAGGCTCTTCTCGGTCTTTACGACCTAGTTCCGGTGGAACGCATCCACGAACTCGTACAACGATCAAATAGACTTGGGCCTTGCACCCTCGTGACCCTATCACATAGCGAGACCATTACCAACTGACATCACCCCATTCCATACTACCGGCTGACCCGAGATGAGTCCATAACCCGACCCATCGTCATACTTAACTTCTCATTCTTAGTCTGAAATAAATCTTTCTCTTATCTCAAGGTACTTCTCACCCTATCCCCCTTTTCACTAGAGGTTCGTCACATAAGCCGAAGTATATCTACTGTACATTCTTCCCTATTGATCTTTACACTTATTATGGGGTAGCTTCAACTTGTGAACTCTACACAACTATAGTCTCAGTTCACTTTATCATTCTTGTCAACATTCTTAACTTTTCACTTTACTAATCAAAGTATTCCTACCTCTGGGGGCACTATCACTTACAACGGCTAGCAACAAAGGGAAAACATATATGCTAGGGCGAAATCTGAATCTATCAATGCATGTATGATTCAAAAGAATCGACATATACCTGTAACCCCATGCAATGTTGCCTCGTGATCCTGTCCAGTAGTCACGTCATCTACGCGGTTCGAAGGACCGCCAGAACCATAAACTCCACCCTGACCTCTACCACGATCGGCCGACATCCAACACTCGCCTCGGGGACGACAACCGCGAGGAAAGGGAACCAACCATCGGCTCACAGCCGAGCCACCTCACCTGCTCTTTCTAAAAGGACATACCGTAATATGTCCTGACGCCACAATAAAATATACACTGCGCTATAACGGCATTTCATACGACGCTTACTACAATGGACACACCGAGGAATAAGTGGCCTCGATCGAGAAAATCCTCGCTCCTCCGAGAACTCGACCGGAGCTCTGACCGCTCCTAAATACTTGGGGTCCAAACACCCACCGTGAGCCGCGGGGTATGTACCGGGTAGGTCGACGAATATCTCACTCGGCCGAGGTCGCCATCCAAGAACTCACCGATAACCAACCGGTCTATCCTCTTACGCTGATTCTCGCTGCCTCTACCCTCAGACACTGGCTCAGACCGCCGAATAACCTCCCCGCCGATGAAATCAGTAGCACCGCTTATCCCGGTCAATAACATAATGGCTTTCTTCATAACCCTAAAGTCTTCCCTAATCGAGAAACCGGAGGCTCGTGCTGGGCCTCAAAACCGGGCGCAGGAACTCGCCGATCGCGCACAATATCCAGATACCGGCACGAGCCCTATCAACTCTCTCGAGTCCGACCGTAGCTCTCGCTACTCCTTTGCCCTTCGGGCGCCGCTTCTCTCGAGGTACGATCAGAACACAACAATACGCCGAGAGGAATTATCTTACTAACACAAATCTATGGCACGATCTAGAGTGAGAAGAATAGAAACTAACTCCTAAATGTCCCGTAGCTCTCGCTTACGGGCGTGGCGCGCAACACACCGATAATCAAGACTCTACTAGACACGGCTCAGACATTCCGAGGATCGATCGCTCGATACCACTCATCACACCCCGAACTCCCCGTGATCGTGACCTACCCGGGCACCCTTCTACCTTAACAACTAAGTAAATCATGAAATTAAATAACACCTCATTTTTTTAAACCAACATACGCATAAAGGCAAAGCCGATAAGGTCGCCATAATAATTGTTATACCCCGTATTTGCAGTATGTACGTAAGGACGCACGAGAAAAGTTTGACTTAAAGTAGGCTTCGCCGATTTTATTTGTGCACACAACACCCTAGAGTCGCTTTTCGACTAAACGCTTTACACAACTTCATAAGGGAAAATTCCGGCTATGTCATTTTTAATTTTTCGATTTTTCCGAGAGGCGAAACGTGTTGACTAACGAGGGCGCCACTTGGCACCCTCTCATTGGCGGAAAAGTGGGGCACATGGGACGAACCAACCCTTGGAGTTGGTAGGATATTTGTGAGGGTTTGGGAGTAGGGTCTAGGGCACTTGGGCATATCTGCCCTACACTTGCATAGCACTTGGCTAGATCTCGCCATTGGTTGGCCTTTGGTTAGCCTATACATACTCCCTTGCTTCAAGGTTTTCTTCATCCACAAATGTTCCTAAGTCTTGAAAATCCTCCCTCTCCTCTCGCTAGTTCTCGCCCCTCCCCGCGAGGCTTTAGCCGAGAGTAGTACCCCCTCCTAGCTGTTGTCGGGGTATACACCCCCCCTTATGGTGTTGTCTCGTATAAATACCCCCCCTCTTGGTAGAAATACTCTCCAAGTATTGTTACTATACCCAAAATACCTTAGCCGTATACCTTGTAGTATTCCAAAGTTACCTCCATACGTATAATCCGAAAATACTACCTTATGTATTTTTTGTCTCAAACCGAAACCCTAAGGAAAATCTCCATAGTTGGTTGGAGTATTAAGAAGAAGTTAGAACTTCTGGGTTGTTTGAGCGGTTGGAGCACCCTGAGTAGAGCTAAACGTTGCTCGTGATCGACATTATAACTTGATAATTTTGGGCTTATCGAGGTAAATACTTTGACCTTCTATTGTAATTGGAAATTACATACTGTAGTTGTATAGAAATGAATATAAGATTCATAGAAGAGAATTGAATCAGAATCAAGGATATTACAGATTAGACTTGAATCAAATCACATCAAGAATAATCTACAGAGTAGTCTAGTCATCGATAGATTTGTATAACCTTTATATGTCAAGATCATGAGTAGCGTATTCTACCGGAGGTGGAAAAGGCTAGCTGACTACAAGATTTTGGAGCATTTTGCTAATAGTCGATAATCGTCATGAGGTATGTGATTCTTCCTATCCTCTCGAGCATGATATTTTAAAGAATATATATATAGTACCATAGACGACGTGTTAATCGAATAATAATTACGCAATGTCTTCTGACTTAAGCCCAATAATAATTACGCAATGTCTTCTGACTTAAGCTCGAATAATAATTACGCAATGTCTTTGACTTAAGCCCAATAATCTTGAAGTATTTCAAAGTTAACATCGAATCATTTTTAATGTAAGAGTAATACTTGGTTTTAAAAGCCAAGAGTTATACTAGCTTTACGGGAAGTTAGGTATAACTACTTAAGAGAGATAAAAGAATGATTTATTGATTTAAGAAGTTAAGAGACTTGATCTTAAAAGATAAGAGACTTGACTTAATTGAATTTTGTTAAAAGTGTGAAACCTCATTCATGAGTAATGAGTACTTGGTTTTAAAAGGAATAATGTTGTAATCGATTTAAATCGAATAAGTATCGAACAAACCACAAATGGGCTAATAAAGGGAAATGTTTTGACTAATAAAGTATTATTAAAATCGAGAAACTTCCATCCGCACAGGAGCTAAGATGAGACAAAATGATATTACACTTCCTAGATCACGGTCATGTGAATAAGATTACATGAACAAGAATAACCTACTCACCCATAAGGTATATGTTTCTCAAATTGTTTTAAAGGATTAAAACTATGAACTACTAAACCTTTCAAAATGAGAAACTCGAGTAATTGAAATTAGGCAAACTTAACGCTTGAAAAAGAACGTTGTTACTTGATTTTACAAAGAGAAGTGTTTTGACTTACTTCAAAAGATAATTACTCTATTTTTATATACTACTTGTATTGTGTGACTTTTGTGAAAGTAACATATCTTTTAAAAGAGTTATTGTATGAAGTACTTCGGGGATAAAACCCGATCTTGTTAATCATATAGTAGAAAGTACCTTGTGTGTATAACTTGATTGTGTTGGTTTGCGATAGCCTTGTAATACTTTCTTGTTGATTTGTTAAGTAAACATGCTAGGATGCTACGTGTGTTAGTATCTTGTGATGTTTGTGTAGCGGTTTCTCGATCGCGCTTTTAAGTTGTTTAACGATCAGCCGTTATGTTGGTATTGTACCACCACCTCGACATGTTCCCGAGGTTGTCGCCTCCGACGCGGGTATATCTCAGCGGTCCGGGACCATGATTCGAGAATACATCACGCGGGTCCAGGGACCGGCGCGAGCTACGAGAGTTCCGTGTTAGCGTGCGCCTTTATGGTCACGCGTTCATGCGGCTACGCGATCGCGAGTCCAGCGGACGCCGGGAGTAGCTACCGACGCGTGGTTATACCTCACGCGCCTACGAGGTTGGTCGGCGCGAGCCGCGGGAGTTCTGTGGCTAGACGCACACATTTGATATCATGGCGAGTGACCAACTTTGATCATGCGACGGCCTAGACATATATCATGACACGCTTTATGACCTTGTTAGTACCGCTGGTGTTAGTAGCTCGCCATGCCTTCGGCTTACCTCGCATCGCTTTTATTTGACACGTGTGACTCGTGTTCATGTTTATTCCTCGTGCTTTTATATCATAGATCGCCAGCTGAGAAGGTATTCCACGCATGATTGATGCTGCGGGCGCGAGACCCATTGTTATATTTGAGTGATGACTTTGAGGGCGAGTCCCCGACTTGACATGATCGCTATTTTTGTGAATCGTAGTTTGCTATCATACATGTCTCCCGCTTTATATAGACTACTATGATTTCATTTACGTGATTTTCGGGCCACATACTGCACCGTCAGATCGACTTTCCTGGGCCGCTCTACGCCGCAGTCGAGGTACACCAATCGCCGATCCTAGCTCTCGTGGTCACTCGCGTCGCTTGGGAAGCCCGCTTCCGCAGGCTTATCAGCCGTATAGTCCCCGTCGCTATAAAGCTATATTCGTGGTACGGCGGCCCCGTCCCGCCATTGTCATGTCACTCTTAGAGGTCCGTAGTACCGCAAGGTGCGTTGTAAGGGGATGTAACTGTTCGGATTTAAGTTTTATATATTATGCCGAAAGGAAAATTTTCTCAGATTATTATTTCATACTTCATGTTATTTCATGTTATTGTTTTATATTCACTGACACTCGATGTCAGATCACCGTGCCCGGTAGGCACTACCACGCCCGGTTCGGTCGTGACAAAAGTGGTATCGTGAGCGCTTAATCCTGGAAAGTGTCTATGCATCGTATCTAGTAGAGTCTGATTATCGTGTTGTGCACCACACCAATAATCGTGAGGCTATAGGATATTTAGGATTGGTTTCATTCTTCTCACTCGAGATCGTGCCTCAGAGTAGTGTGTAAGTCGGACCTCTAACATATTTCTTTCCCTTACCGTTATGCCTACGTATAGGGCAAACCCGGGCCCAGGAGGGCAAGGCAGCCGAGGGAGCTGCTAGTAGAGTACAAAGGGTTACGTGGGCACAGGCCCAATCATCACCTGGGGTGGTGCTTCATTTGGGGAATTCTGCGACATCGCCACAAAGCAGAGTTTAGCACGGCAGCGTTAGCCTCATCGCGCCATGATATTTGAACCTTCAGTTCCACGACCGGGAAACAGAGAAAGTAGATTGCAAAGAGGCGACCCTGTTACTAGCTTTGGATTTAGCAACCGAGAATATTTATGTATCGATTTATCACGTCACGATGACTATCTAAGAGAGGTGGTAAGAATAGCTCGCTTAGGTTGAGCGAGCATGGCTCACAGACAGCTTATGCGCGCAGAGTCGAGGAAACATAGAGATCGACGGATTAACCAAGATCGCCAGAAGAGGGCCGTGACAAAGGTCCTTTGGTAACTTTCGAGGCGAATCACCTCCCGCCAGACTAGATACGCGCCCGCAACAGCAGATTGTCCTCCACAAACTTCCGGGCGCTCAAGTATGCCGGAGTTGGTCGAGCCCGTGGCTTCCGCTCACGCCTATACGAGGTTCTAGCCACCGCCCGCTTTTCCATCAATGTTCACAAGATGACAAAGCGCCATCCCGGAATGTCATCGCTTGTCGACGCTTGTTATACTCGCGCCGCGTGGCCATGTGTCGAAAGGATGTCCTAATGGGCGAGGGATTTAGTGAGGACTCAACCTTCGTGATCAGTGGGTAGTTCGTCACCTTCCTAATGCGCTTCACGGGCAGTTTGATTAGAATGACTACGAGCAAGCAGAGACGCAGTATATCTTTAACCTCTAGAGATTAGCGTGATAAGATGAGTATATCTTAAGTGCTATGTTCATAGCAAGGTGTTAATTGTGATTAGAGATCATGGTTAGTAACCGGAAAGATTGGGGATAGAGAAAGTGTAAGCCTTAGAGCTTTATACGCAGAGACCTTAGAGGTGCGCCATCTCGTAAGATGTATTGTTATGTTTTGATCTCATCGAGTGCATAGTGCACGCGAGATTTGTTTGTGTGATAAGTCCCCGAGTAGGTGGAAGGAAAGAGGGTAGTTGAGTTAAGAAGACCGCCAGGTTTTCGTAACGTGATTAGCGAGATTGTTCCTTCGGAAGCTAGTGTTTCGCAAGGCTGCTGTGTCGGGTCAGCCGCTGGGTCAACCCGCGACTGCTTTACGGTGGGGCCGTGGTGGTCCCGCCCGTGGTAGGGTCACAAGGGTGTTTGGCCCAAGTTCGCTTAACCATCGCAAGTTCGTGGACGTTGCTCAACCGCAGGTCGGGCCGACGAGGTCACCCATCGTGTCTTTCGCCAGACCGCTTGGCAGTGATGTTATTTTAGCAAGATGGTAGGCTGCACGGTGCCTACCTTCACCTTATGGCGCATGCTGAAGCCTGTGTCAGGCTACTTTCGCTTTCTCGAAGTTTTACCAGCAGGTTGTGAACTCGTGTCTCAAGAGCGCATTCGCTTCTGGTCTGCTTGGATTTGTGGGTAGCTATGAGGATGGTTGTGTCCTGTTGAGGGAATGTTGTGTTGCTCCCAGTTCAGTTTTCGCTTGTTGCCTTACGAGGCCTTGTAGGGGCGAAGTGTAAGTCACGGCCGATTGGTTCGATGTTGGCGCGTTCGGGAGATAGGTTCATTCTTGTTTCAAAGAAGATGTGGATAGGGTGCTTATCCGTAAGAGGTTAGTAGCACCAAAGTCACCGTGGTTGCTGGTAATCGCGCCGACACTTGGAGTTCGTGCCGACGGTCGGTATTCAAGGTACCACTGGCGGTGTGACGAGATTCGGAAAACAGAGGAAACTTAGCTCGAGTTACTTTGGGCCCTTTTAGATCATATGAAGAATAGGCCAGATTGCCTATATGTTAGCATTGCCGTCCGACGTAGGAGGAAGTACGTCCGACCTTTCATGCTATTTCGGAAAAATATCTGAGATCCATCCGCAGTATTCTCGCTTAATGATGACCAAGTCGAGGTAGTAACCCAGTTTTGAAACCAAGCAATAACAGGAACGTGGTGTTATGAGAAAGAGTTCGAGGTACGAGAATGGTACGACGAGTAATGGAAAGAGCGAGCATGTATGGCGAGCAGACGTGATCATTTCTTTGTAAGGAGGCGTGCGAACGGCGTATATTTTAGACCTCGTGTGGTTTGTGCGACATGTAGAGGTGTTTCTCGTGGATACGGATGGGTATTTGCGCAGTTTTCGTGGCCAGCGTGGCACGATTGTTCTCGTAAGTATAGTAGTGAAGACTATATCGGCACGCTTGTTTTGAGATTTGTAGGAACATTCGGACTAATGTTTCTGGAGGGAGAATGTTATACCCGATTTTTGCAGTATGCACGTAAGGACGACGAGAAAAGTTTGGACTTTAAAGCAGGCTCGACGATTTTATTTGTGCACAACACCTTGCTAGAGTCGCCGACGAAACGCTTTACACAACTTCATGGCGGGAAAATTCCGGCTATGTCATTTTTAATTTTATGGATTTTTCCGAGAGGCAAAACGTGTTGGACCAACGAGAGGCGCCACTTGGCACCCTCTCATTGGCGGAAAAGTGGGGCGACATGACGAACCAACCTCGGAGTTGGTAGGATATTTGTAGGGTTTTAAGGAGTAGGTCTAGGGGGCACTGGGCATATTCGCCCGACACTTGCATAGCACTTGGCAGATCTTCGCCATCGGGTCGCCTTGTTAGCCTATAAATACTCCTTGCTCAAGGTTTTCTTCATCCACAAATGTTCCTAAGTCTTGAAAATCCCTCCTCTCCCTCTTGCTAGTTCTCGCCCTCCCCTGCGAGGCTTTAGCCAGAGTCCCTCCCCTCGCCGAGTACCCTCCTGGTTTGGCCGAGGCATACACCCCTTACGGTGTTGTCTCGTATAAATACCCCCTCTTGGTAGAAATACTCTCCAAGTATTGTTACTATACCCAAAATACCATAGCCGTATACCTTGTAGTATTCCAAAGTTACCTCCATACATATAATCCGGAAATACTACCTTATGTCCTTTTTGTCTCAAACCGAAACCCTAAGGAAAATCTCCATAGTTGGTTGGAGTATTACAAGAAGTCGTAGAACTTCTAAGGGTTGTTTGGAGCGGGTCGAGCACCCGAGTAGTGAGCTAAACGCTGCTCAGATCGCATTATAACTTGATAATTTTGGGCTTATCGAGGTAAATACTCGACCTTCTATTGTAATTGGAAATTACATATCGTAGTTGTATAGAAATGAATATAAGATTCATAAGAGAATTGAATCAGAATCAAGGATATTACGATTAGACTAAATCAAATCACATCGTAAGAATAATTTACAGAGTAGTCTAGTCATCGATAGACTTGTATAACCTTTATAGTCAAGATCGCGAGTAGCGTATTCTACCGGAGGTGGAAAAGGCTAGCTGATCACGATTTCTGGAGCGCTTTTGCTAATAGTCGATAATCGCCGCGAGGTATGTGATTCTTCCTATCCTCGAGCATGATATTTTAAAGAATATATATATAGTACGCAGACGACGCAGTGTTAATCGAATAATAATTACGATAATGTCTTCTGACTTAAGCCCGAATAATAATTACGCAATGTCTTCTGACTTAAGCCCGAATAATAATTACGCAATGTCTTTTGACTTAAGCCCGAATAATCTTGAAGTATTTCAAAGAATACAATCATTTTAACGTAAGAGTAATACTTGGTTTTAAAAGCTTAAGAGTTATACTAGCTTTATGAGAAGTTAGGTATAACGACTTAAGAGAGATAAAAGAATGATTTATTGATTTAAGAAGTTAAGAGACTTGATCTTAAAAGATAAGAGACTTGACTTAATTGAATTTGTTAAAGTGTGAAACCTCATTCATGAGTAATGAGTACTTGGTTTTTAAAAGGAATAATGTCATCGATTTCTAAATCGTAATAAGTATCGAAAAACCACAAAGAATACTTAATAAAGGGAAATGTTTTGACTAATAAAGCATTATTAAAACCAAGAGAAACTTCCATCCGCATAGAGCTAAGATGAGACAAAATGATATTACACTTCCTAGATCACGGTCAGAATAAGATTGTTATGAACAAGAATAACCTACTCACCCATAAGGTATATGTTTCTCAAATTGTTTTAAAGGATTAAAACTATGAACTACGAAACCTTTCAAAATGAGAAACTCGAGTAATTGAAATTAGGCAAACTTGAACGCTTGAAAAAGAATGCTGTTACTTGATTTTACAAAGAGAAGTGTTTTGATTTACTTCAAAAGATAATTACTCTATTTTTATATACTACGGTATTGTGTGACTTTTGTGAAAGTAACATATCTTTTAAAAGAGTTATTGTATGAAGTACTTTGGGGATAAAACCCGATCTTGTTAATCATATAGTAGAAAGTACCTCGTGTGTATAACTTGATCAGGTTGGTTTGCGATAGCCTTGTAATACTTTCTTGTTGATTTGTTAAGTAAACATGCTAGGATGCTACGGTGTTAGCATCTTGTGATGTTTGTGTAAAGGGTTTCGATTGCGCTTAAGTTGTTTAACGATCACCGCATGTTGGTATTGTACCACTCACCTCGACATGTTCCCGAGGTTGTCGCCTCCACGCGGGTATATCTCGGCGGTCCGGGACCATGATTCGAGAATACCTACGCGGGTCCAGGGACCTATGCGCGAGCTACGAGTTCCAGTTAGTGTGCGCCTTTATGGTCACGCGGTCTACGTGGCCACGCGATCGCGAGTCCAGCGGACGCCGGAGTAGCTACCGATGCGGGTTATACCTACGCGCCTACGAGGTTGGCCGGCGCGAGTCGCTGGGAGTTCTGTGGCTAGACGCGCACATTTGATATCGCGCGCAGTGACCAGCTTTGATCATGTGACGGTTCAGACAGATATCATGACACGCTTTATGACCTTGTTAGTACCGCTGGTGTTAGTAGAGGCCATGCCTTCGCTTACCACTGATCGCTTTTTATTCGACACAGTGTGACCCGTGTTCACGTATTCCTTGGTGCTTTATATCATAGATCACGCAGCTGAGGAAGGTATTCCACGCATGATTGACGCTGCGGCGTGAGACCCATTGTTATATTTGAGTGATGACTTTGAGGCGTGAGTCCCCGACGATACGATCGCTTATTTGTTGGAATCAGAGTTTGCTATCATACATGTCTCCCGCTTATATAGACTACTATGATTTCATTTACGATTTTCGGCCACATACTTGGTACTCAGATCGACCTCCTTCGGGGCCGCGCTCATGCCGCAGTCGAGGTACACCGCCGCCGATCCTAGCTCGTGGTCACAGTCAGCGCTTGGGAAGCCCGCTTTCCGAGGCTTATCGCCGTATAGTCCTCGCCGTAGGTGCTATATTCAGGGTATGGCGGCCCCGTCCCGCCATTGTTGTCATGTCACTCTGAGGTCCAGTAACTGCAGGCAAGGTTGTAATGGGATGTAACTGTCGGATTTAAGTTTTATATATTATGCCGAAAGGCAAATTTTCTCGATTATTATTTCATACTTCATGTTATTTCATGTTATTGTTTTATATTCACTGACACTGGATGTCAGATCACTGGGTGCCCGGTAGGCACTACCACGCCCGGTTCGGCCGTGACAATAATATACATAATAAAAGACACTACACCGCATACGAGTCCAATCCCACATATGAATACAAAACTCTAAGAGTTTTACTGAGCTATGACGGGACAAGGCCCCGCAGCATCTATAATCAGACAAAATCTCGCATCGAAAGAACTTATACCAAAAGATAAACTCCAATGTATGAGCTATCCAAAACTCGAAAGGTGGTCCTACACTGCCGATCACCAAACAACACTGAACTCGCAGATTTAACGCACTTCAAGCGAGGTCAAGACGTAAGAACGCACCAAGTATATGAAACAGCAGCATCAGAATGAAATCATAACAGTCTAAACAAAATAGGAGACATGTATGATAGCCAACCTACAATACACAATACTTAAGCAGTCATATCAAGTCAGGGACGCATGCCCTCAAAGTCACTACTCAAGTCACAGTACACAGTGCCTTACTAACAATGAGAGTAAATAGTAGTATACTTACAACATAAAAAATAGGAGACTCACGATCAAATCATGGGTAGCAAATCCATGGAAACAGTGGTATAACGCCTGGGGTTTACCCTCATTTATACTCTACCCCGAGGCAGTGTGGTATAACGCCTGGGGTTTACCCTCATTTATACTCTTATTCCGGAGAATGGTAAATCGTGGTATAACGCTCGGGTTTACCCTCATTTATACTCTTACCTCGAGTATGTGGTATAACGCCTCGGGGTTTACCCCTCATTTATACTGTTACCCTATCTCAACCGGCCGTCACACAACAAATAAGCAAGTTAAGAAATCCCCTAACTTCTTATTATTCTGTTCATATACACTCTCATTTTAGTTTACCTAAGGCACTAACATATCTTTTATAAAGATCCGGGAATCTAACCCGCCTCCTGGTCACATGCCCCGAAATCCCACATCGCATAAGCATGTCCAAGGGGTAATACAAATAATGGAAGCATACCCGTGGAATCCCACATCACTGTCGGAACGTCCAAGTAATCCTACAACAAGATAGTGGACCCTTCAACCGAGAGTCGCGGCAACGTAATAAAACATAATACTTGCACTCAAAGGCTATCGCCAGCGCACACAGGCAAGTTCATAAAATCTATAGACTTTCATTTTATAAACTCAAGGCACTTAGAGAATAATTCCCATTTAAACAAGCCAAAGTACTTATCAAGGCACACATAGAATAATTCTCAATTAAACAAGCCAAAGTACTTATCAAGGCACACATAGAATAATTCTCAATTAAACAAGCCAAAGTACTTATCAAGGCACACATAGAATAATTCTCAATTAAACAAGCCAAAGTACTTATCAAGGCACACATAGAATAATTCTCAACTAAACAAGCCAAAGTACTTATCAAGGCACACATAGAATAATTCTCAATTAAACAAGCCAAAGTACTTCGTACGTACATTCTTTTCAAAAGACTCCTTTTTATGTAAAACCCCAAGATACTAACACCCGTAGTATCAAGGTGTGTCTATTTTTCAAAGTAAGTTACTACACTTTTAGAAAACTCATTTCAAAGCTTGAAATCAAGTAACTTCAAATTTTCACAATCTAGGCAACTTATGCCCATTAATCAAAATAAACAACTTTCTTAACCTTCCATAAAGCCGTTATAACCAACTTCCCATAAAGCCGTTATATCCCTTTATGGTTTTAGACATATCCATTCCTTTTATAACCAAGAGACTTATACTAATTAAAACCAAGTATCACATACTTACAAATCAAGTTCTTAACTTTCAAAATAATTCAAGTCTCTTAATATATAGAAAACAAGTTTCTTCTCTTAAATCATGTCATTTCTCCTCTTTTAAATCAAATAAGTAAATCACTCCTTTGACTCCCCTAAAGTCATTGTAATGACCCTTAGGTTTTGGAACTAAGGCACTAGCCAAAAGATTTGGAAACCACTTCCTTTTCAAGACTCTATGTACTTTAAGTAAAATACTTTCACTTTTAAGAATCCACACTTCACTAAGGAAATGGATTATACAACTTACAATTTAAACATCAAAGTACAATCAAGGAAGTACATAGAACAAATTCTATTTTAGGCAATCCAATTACAACCAAGGAATTGATCATTTACGAGTAGACATACTTTCTTTATCTTAAGGAATCATGCTAGAGGAGATAGTTCACATACCTTTCGCTAAATCCACAAGCTGCTTCGAATACGTCAGACGAGAAGTGTCAACCTATAATGGTCACAACAAGACTATCAACTTCTAGTCTCTAACGTAGAATAATACTAAGTAAATGGTCTCTAATTCTATGGAAAATCGGGCAACACTTCCTTTGTTTCTACTCACTTTGCCACCTTTTTCAAGGCCGAATACAATAACCAACACGCCACATTTAAGGCTCAAACAACAACCAAACAAAGGGGATTACACGCCTTACAATACGTGTAAAATTCCGCCCCACAATTAATACGAAGTAGTTCCATAATCAAGCCATTCTCGGCCAACAACATAACCAACAATTCAAAGTCTTTTCCAATCCTTTTCCAATTCCAAGTTCTAAGGTCTAACATGTTATATAGTCATAAACAACTTCAACAACTACAATTTCTTCTTATACAAATACGTGACGACTTAAACTAAACTAATAATCAACTTGAAATGTAATCTTAAGGCTAAACATGCTAGTTTTCGGATTAGGGTTCCAATAGCCAACAAACATATCAAAATTCATACTATATATCTCATGCTTGCTAATATCCATAACTACAACAATAAGTAAACTTTAATTGCTAAAACGACAAGAATTATACCTTTCAAGCCCTTAAAATTTCCAAGATTCAAAGTCGCTCCTTAGCAATTCTTAGCTCCTTTACTTTACGCCTCCAATCCGCTATTTGAAGCCCTTGAAGTTCACAACTAACTTCTTCCATTTCCAATCAAAACCTAGAAAAGCAACTAGGTTTTCACTCACGACTAACACGAAAAACTCTCTCTTCCGGATTTTTCTATCGAGATACACTTACAATACACTCATCAACCTTGGTTTAAAGTCTGTGGCTAATGGATCACAAACTAAAAATCGCGCTGGAAAGTGCACTAAAGCCGAGAGCAAGATAGGCTAAGCTCAAGGTTCTCTCAATTTTTCTAAGTGTAAAATGCCAAGTCTTGCTACTTAGGATGATATATAACACATCGAGGGTCTAGATTACAACACATGTATAAATCGACGGACGGATCAAGCTGTGGCTCTCGACTCGTCAACAATGTCAAGCTCTAACTTAGCAAGACTTTCTCATCTTTACAATTGTCAAAATACCCTTTTGCCCGCATAATTCGACCAAGCCACGCGGAGTGGTGCCATGGTCGCCTCCCATTCGCCCATAAAATTCAGAACCCTCGGCCCCGCAGAAACATAAAATTCTCAGCGGGCCCCACGTGACCAAATCCAGAAAATAATTTTCCATAATGTTAAAAAGTTCCATACTCTTCAAATAATGCATTTTGAGAATCCAATTCTCAACAACGAACATTTTTCCTTTCCGACGTCCTAAGATTTTCCGCTCGAAAAACAATTCTTCCTTTCGTACTAATTTCCAAGTCTTGATTCCTTACGCATTCTCTTTTACATGTCCCGACTTACTGGTGTAACATAAATGATTCTCCCAGCACCCTCGAAATCAATAACACAAGCCCGCAAAGATATCCTCGTTGTCCGGATACGCGCCATCGTCCGCTTGGCCCGGTGACGAAACGCCGATCGAGACTCACCGTCCCTTAATCCTTCGAAAGACTTCCGTAAATTAGCCGTGGAACTGGCTCCTCTGCCTGAAATAATCGATACAGAACTCCGTGCGCCTCACAATCTCCCCGATATACGCTAGCATAATTTCTAAAAAGTCGCCCCGATAGTAAGAAACGGGTTGCTTTCACTGTCACGATAACCCAAATAGAATCATGCTTCCTCCGAGTGGAAGGTAACTCGTAATAAAATCCATATTTACCACCTCCCACTTCCAAGTCTGAATATCAATACCGCAATGTACCACCGGCTTCGTGCTCAACTCGACACGGTAATTCGCACCGCGCCACTAACTCCGCAACGCCTCTTCGTGCCATCCCACCAATACACGATCCGAGGTCGCGATACATCTTAGTCGACCCGATGAATAGAATAACGAGCACCGTGTGCCTCCCTGCCGACGAAGTCCCGCTACATCGGGAACACACAACCAACCTCAAATCGTAGCACCCATCCGAGCTACCTCAAATAGACTCTTCTTCTTCAGAAGTAAAGATCTCGATACTGCATCAAAATCGGATCCTCATCTGTCGCTTCACCTCCTCGACGATGGAAGACTCACCACCTCAACCCGAACTCCATCACTATCGTAATCAATCAAACGGCTTCCAAGGCTCGCTTAGGACGTAACTCTCGACCATGTCCCTTTTCTCAAGCTATACATCGATGCACTACCCATCGACCGCGACTGGGGCATCCGCAACTACATTGGCCTTCCCCGATGGTATAGAATATCAACTTCGTAATCCTTGGAGCTCCAACCACCTTCTCTCGCCGCAAGTTCACTCCTCTCAAGATATACCGAGACTCTCGCGGTCCTGTAAACGTCCACGAACTCCATATAAATAATGCCTCCGCATCTTCAAGGTACGTAATCACCGCCGCTAACCTAAGTCATGCGTAGATAGTTCTTCATGCTTCCTAAGTCGCCGAGACGCATAAGCTATAACTCGTCAGATCGCATCGACGCACCCAAGCCGTACAATTCGACGCTGGCAATAAAACCATATCCATCTAAACCTCCGGAAGAGTAAGAACAGGCGGCCAACTTCTCCTTTAGCAATCAAAACTTTCTCACAAGTATCCGCCCACCTAACATAGTCACTCACCGTAGTTCCAGTGGTATGTATGTGAAGACGACGCATTTAGAATACGATAAGAATTTTGGAAAGAAAGAAAGATGTGATTTTTCACTAAAAGTTTCCTGATTTTTAAGGAAAAGGTTCGTTAATGGAATTGATTCCCATTTGGTATTCGGACTTTTTGGAATATTTGAGAATTATGGAATTTTATTTTCCTAATTGGTCACGTAGGGCCCATGGAGGAATTTACTATTGTAGGGCCCACTTTATTTTTCGAGATTTTTGGCATTACGGATATTTTCGTAAGATGAAATATTTCGACCAATAGGAGGAGATACGTGTCACCCTAGTGGCAATGTTGGACGAAATGGTGGTCAATGTTTGGCACGTTTTTTGCCTTTAAAATGTCTAAAACATTCGGTCAAAGTCTCAAGATATTTCGAGTAAGAGATAGATAAGTGGGACCCACACACACATGGCTCAATCTAGACCTTACACTTGCTTTGATCTTGGCCATTGATTGGCCTATAAATACCCTCTTAGTGCAAGACTAAAATTCATCCACACTTAGAGTTTTCCAAGTTTGAAATACTCCTCTCCTCTCGAGTGTAGCTCTCTGCTTTGCCTTGATTTTGTGAGCTAAAGTTGTCTAAAAATTCTTAAAATTTTAAGTGTTCTTCCCAGTGTATTAGGAAGATTATTAACCAAAAGTTAGAAAAGATTTCACACCATAGCCACTAAAAGTACACTTCGCCGAGAGTCGCCACAATCAAAGCCTGTTCTTCACTTCGAGTCAAGGTTAAGAGGCCGCTTAGAAACTTCTAAGGGTTGCTTGGAGCGGTTGGAGCGTATGAATCGAGCCAAACGCTGCTCGTGATCGATATATAATCTTGGATAATTTTGGCTTATCGAGGTAATGATCTTTATCCCTATCAGAATCGGATATTATACGTCAGAGTAATGTATACGAGTATACTATATGTAGAATGAATATTGGAAAAGATTGAATCGTATTTACATTGACCAGATTTACGAGACTTGTGTAGTATATCCTGGTAATTGAACACGTCCGTTAGACGGTAATCCCCTGAGTTGTCGCCTGGTACGCCCGAGCAGTAGAGGAGATTTATGTGGTTTCTGGGAGGCGCCGAATTTTCCGTAGAATAAGGAACTGCTTACCTAGAATTGTTCTATCAAGAGATCCGCTGATAGACGCTTTATGGCCATTATAGTCAAGATCGCAGTAGCGATTCTACTGGGCGGTGGAAAATGCTAGCAGATTACAAGATTGGAGCTTTTTGCTATTTGTCGATAATCGCCGCGAGGTATGTGAACCTCTTCCTATCTTTTCTAGCATGATTGTGTAAACTATGTAGTACGGTAGACGCACGCTAAACTAAGAGGTTGGTTTAAAACATAAAGTGTTATAACGGCTTTACGGGAAGTTTGTTATAACAACTTTGGCGAGGTAAAGAAATAGGTTGTGGTTTTTAAAAGATAAGAGACTTGACTTATTAGTGACTTGATGTGAAATGCTACGGACTTGGTTTGTGTTAAAAGTTGTGAAACCGCATTTATGAGAAATGGGTAATTGGGTTTTAAAAAGGAATAAGTTATATTGATTTCGAAAATGAGAATAAGTATCGAACAAACCATCGCATTAATAAAGGAAAATGTATTGACTAATTAATTATTATCAAAACCAGAGAAACCTCCATCCGCATAAGCTAAGATAAGACAAAATTGTATTACATTTCCTAGATCATGGTCGCTTAATAAGATTGTCATAAACAAGTATAACCTACTCACACATAGACTTATGTTACTCAAATTGTTTTAAAGAGATTACGTTGTATGATTAAGACTATGAGCTATGAAATCTTTCAAAATAAGAGACTTGAGTATTTGAAATTAGGCAACTTGAACTTTGAAAAGAATGTCATACTTGATTTTAAAAGGGAAAGTGTTTTGGTTTAAAAAGTATGGTATTGTCTTAATTTGGTTTAAAAGGAAGATGGAAGTTGTTTTGGTTTACTTAAAATGCTACTCTATTTTGATAATATTGGCGGGTGACCTTTGTAAAAGAAATGGATCTTTTAAAAGAATTTAACGCATTTAGTACTGGGGTTAAAACTCGACTTTGGCATAAAATGAAAGTACTTCGAGTCGGTGTAACTTGCCCATGTTTGCGGTGATAGCCTTGTCGCGTTAGTATTGTATTTCTATACCACCGCTGCTCTCACGGAGGTCCGCTGATTTGTTATGATCTTACTGACGCAGGCAGCGATCGAGCATTCCACCCGCACGTCGCGATTATTATTCCATGGACTAGTTTCCGCAGGTTTTACCGATTCGGGTATCCGTAATCGCTCGTGATTTCGCCGAGGTCGTGGCCGATTCGGCTTGGTATCCGTAGTTAGCCTTCAGACTTGCCCTGTTCAGTTTTGTGACGGTCTCGTGATTCCGCCGTATCCGGTAGTTAGTTCAGATTAGCTCGCCGCCTACGCGCGCAGTGGTATCCGTAGTTGGCTTTCGATTGCCCGGGTCGCCTTTCGTGGTACGGTTATATAGATTTGTTGGTACGACTTTGGTATCCGTAGTTGGCTTTCGACTTGCCCCTGGCCGCTGACGACGCGGCTTTGGTATCCGTAGTTAGCCTTCAGATTTGCCCCAGACGGCTTTTTACGACACAGCGGACCCGTGTTCACGGTACTCCTTCGCGTGGTTATCGAGACTTCCGCAGCGAGGAAGGTGTTCCACGATTACGATTGATGCGGGCATGAGACCCATAGTTATATTTGAGCGATGACTTCGAGGCGCGAGTCCCTAACTTGACGTGATCACATATTATGTAATCGTAGTTTGCTATCATATACGCCTCCCGCTTTATATAGACTACTATGATTTCATTTACAAGATTTTCGCCACATACTTGGTACCGCCAGATCGACTTCCTTCGGGCCGCTCATGCCGCAGTAGAGGTACATCGTTGTCGATCCTCGCCATGATCACAAGCTCAACAGATTGGGAAGCTCCGCTTCTCCGAGGCTTATCTTTTGCATGTTTCCCAAGTTGTAGGTTCTGTACATTCGTGGTATGGCGGCCCTGCTCATAGTTGTTGTTACACTCTTAGAGGTCCGTAGTATCATATGGGCAGTGGTTGTAAAGGATGTAACTGCTCAAATTTTTGTATATATATACAAAAAGGCAACCGCTTTGCTAGCCTGCTTTCTTTTATCTTGTTTCATATCGTATGTTTTATTTCCACTGGTTTTTCTCTCGATGTCAGATCACTAGGGTGCCCGGTTAAGGCACTACGCGCCCGTGGTCGGGTCGTGACAATAGCCGCCCGAGTCACTTTAGTCAAAGGTGTCAAATAGAAGCAAACTTCCACAAACCTCCGATAATAACCCGCAGTGCCCAAAAGTCGCGCACTCTGCTGGTGTAGCTGGTCTAGGCAAGTCTTGATCGCCTCAATCTTCGCCAGACAACCCGAATACCATCGGCCCCATAATATGTCATAAGAAAGCCATCGACGCTAACTAACTCGTGATTTCGAGAACTTGTCATACAATCGCGGCCTCGAGGACTCTAATACCGCCTCAAACGCTCAGATGCTTCTCGCTCGCGCGAATACACCAAGATATCATCAATGAAAACTATGACTTAATATATCCAAGAATGGCCTCAACACCCTATTCATCAAATCCATGAATACCTGGCGCTGTCAACCCGAAAGACATCACCCCAACTCATAAAGGCCCATACCGGTCCCGAATGCGCTGGGATATCTATCTCTAACTCGCACTGATGATAACTGCATCAGTCTATCTTGAAAACACCTTGCACCCCAGAATCGTCAAACAAATCACAATCCCGGGAGGATATCCGTTTGATAGTTACCTTGTTCACCGCTCAGAATCACACACATGCGCAGCTGCCCCATCCTTCTTTCTTTACAAATAACACCGCGCCCCAAGGAGAAACACTGCCTAATAAAGCCCTTCTCCGAAGAAGTCCTTCACCGTCCTTCAATTCCTTCAATTCGCAGTGCCATCCAGATGGCTAATAGATATCGGCCGAGTATCCGCGCCAAATCAATACAAAACTCAATCTCCTCTCCGAGGATACCTGCTCGTCTGGGAATACGCCCGAAACTCTCTAACGATCGAATCGATCAAGGTCCCAGATCTCACCATATCGAATACCCGAACCATACGGTAGATATACCCTTTCTGCACCATCTTCCTAGCCTTGAGGTAAGAAATAAACCTACCCTCGACGATGCAGATTCCCTTCCACTGATAACCGGCCACAAGGAAACTGAACCGAACTAATCTCTCATACTTACATTGGCATAGCAAGACGCTTAGCCAATCCATACCTATAATCACATCAAAGTCCGCTATATCCAATTCATATCAAGTCGGCTAAAGTCCGACGATCGCTTATAGTCATCGGGCAAGCTCTATATATCCGCGGCTACCACCAAATCACTTCATCGGCGAGCTATCTCAAAAGCGTTCTTATGGACTCTCGCTATCCCTATTCTATCGCAATATGAGGAGATATATAGGACAAGGTAGAACTCGGATCTATCAAAGCATATACACCACAAAGAAGAAACCAATAATGTATTCGTGATTTACATCCGTGACGCCCCGATCCCGATTTACCGGACATAGCATAGATGCGTTCGAGGATCGCTAGAATCGGGACCCTACCACGACTCTCGCCGCTCGCCGCCCGTAGCCTCGCCCGGGCGCTCACCATCAAGACGTAAGATCCAAAGAATCGACCGCTGGCGAACCATAACACTCCGCCGCCCAATGACGGACAATCCTTCTTCGGGCCATGCCGCCACACGAGTAATAAGCTCCGAACCCATACGCGACTTCGCCGGATAAGACCTACCACATCGAACGCACCGAGACGTGGGTGGTCTCGATTGACGGCCTCGCCTCAAACTCAAGTCCTCGAGCCTCGACCGCCTCAATAACCCGATCGGACGTATTCTCCCGCCGGAAATCGGTATGAGCACTGCGCTGGCCGGAATGCGACCTAGTTCGGCCGAGGCCGCCCGCCAAAATCGCCTCGAGACTCGCCCCGCCTTCGGGCGGCAAATCTAGCCGATCTTGTCTCTCTCTCGCCTCAATCCTCGCAGACGCAGATCTCCGGCAATATCCATCCTCGGTCAAGAGCTACCCCAAGCAGAATCATATGACTGGCCTAACCCCATCATATATCGATGAACCTCGTCACATGTTCGCATCGTGCGATACCGCCAAGGAGTCAAACCTGTGTCAGATTTCTTATAGTCCTCCCGCACTACCTCAAGGTCAAGAATCTATCTACCCGGCTCTCTCATCTCGTGAGGTAAGAAGGATCCAGAAAGCTTTCGGAACTCTCCACGACCCATTCCGGTTCGTGATCGCGCTCACCGGCACCCAAGTAGTCATACATCGTAGTAATCGGAAATATAAAACAAGACATGAAAGCTTTATAAAATAAGACGCTTATGTGAGAAACACGCTTTCGGCATATATATATAAACATGGTTTAGCATCATCCGACACTGCATAAATACGACTGCACTTAAGGAAATATAACTATGGCGGGGCCCGCCATACCCGGGATCAGACAAAACTATCTACAAAGTGGAGATCATACCTAAAAGCAGAGCCTCCTAAAGACGGAGCTCCACACCAACGTAGATATCCTAAGAACGGGATCTAGCACTGCCGCTTCTTACCGCGTATTTAACGCAGCCTCAAGGAGGTCAAGACAACAGTACTAAGTATATGAAATCAGAAGTACTCAAATGAAAACATATCATTTTAAAATCAGCTTTGCAAGATGTATGAAACAACTATGGGGACCGCATATTGCCACATCATAAACAAGAGCAACAATAGGTAAATCAGAACAGTCTTTTCTAGGTCGCGAATGATCGGGCAGGCCAATTTCCGTAGTATCACCATGCAAGCCTAATCTCGACTCGTAGTCCGGCATAGGCCACTCACATAGGCCCGCATAGGGTACATAACCCGCATCGAGGGTAGCTACTCCTGCATCGCCCCGACTCAGAAGTCCGCACGGCACATAGACCGCATGAGGTATAACCCCGCATCACTAACCCGAACTCAGTTCAAGATAGGTCCCTTGGACCCGCATGAGGTATTTCCTCGAATCACGGTCCTGCATCACCGAGTCTACCCCGCAGACGGAGGCGCTTAACCTCTGTGAATATGTCAAGAGGCGAGTGATAGTACACTAACATAATAAATTATCTTTAAACAACATAAGCACAAGAATACTCTCTTATACAAATGTTACAAGACACTAACACACATAGCATCATATCATGTCTACTTATCAAACCATCTTATTATTCTTTCACAATTCAATATAAGTCCGTTATAAACACATAGGCAAACTGCTTTTATCATTCTTAAGTGGTTATACTTAACTTCCCATAAAGCTAGTATAACTCTTAAGCTTCGCTTTAAAACTTAATTAGTTCTCTTCATAAAAATGATTCAAGAATCTTTGAAATGCTTTCATTCTTTATTATTCAAAGCTTAAGCTGAGGCATCACGCTGTAAGTGTTATTCAGCTTAAGCCGAGGCATTGCCGTAAGTATTATTCGTGCTTAAGTCAAAGACATTGCCGTAGTTATTATTCGCTTAACACATGTACGCCTACCGCACTACATATATATTGTAAAATATCATGCTTTAGGAAGAATCACATACCTTCTCAAATAAAACCACCGCCAAGTCAATATGTCGCGCTACGAGAATCAATTTCTATAATAGTCGACACGCCTATCAACGCTCGCATACTTTGTAAATGGGGCCTAAACAGAGGGTTCTATATCCTACGGAAAATTGGGCGCACTTCCCACCCGGTGAGCTACCAAGTTCATCAGTGAAAACAATCCATGTAAGTACGCTTTGATTATTCTTTAAACCCTTCTACTGTGATAACGCCAATTTATTCGCAATATTCTTCTAAGTATCTAACACTTATTCTTATACTACTACGTAAGTATTCTCTAATTCAAAAGAGGGTTAGGATTAGTTACTCCTGTAAGCCCAATAATATCCTAGATAAAGTCGCACTGAGCAAGGTTTTGTCTAAGTTGTATGCTCCAAGGAAACCTGAAGTTCTTCACAACTTCTACTAAGTACTAAGGGATTTGGGCTAGGTATTTCGGGCATTATAACAATACTAGAAGACAACTTTTCTACCAAGGATGGGGTAGATTTTGGCTAGAGTGGGCCTCACCAAACCACTTAGGCTAGAGGGGTATTCGGCCAAGGCCTTCACGGGTGTGGAGGTGTTTGGATGAAAAGGCTACAAAGGAGAGAGAGGATTTAGACTGAAGCTTTTTGTGGACGAAGAACTCTTCATCTCAAGAGGGTATTTATAGGTCGCTGGACGGCCAACCAAGGGCCAAGATGAGCTGGCAAGTGTAAGGCCAAGATTAGGCAAGTGTACAGCCAACTTGCACACAAAATATCCTACCAACTACTTGACAAAATCGGCTCTCCAATCGGGTCCAATTCCGCCACAAGTCCATCAATCGGAGGTGACAAGTGTCGCCTCCCGCTGGTCCAAAATGTTTCGCCTCTCGAAAAATCCGCAAAATTAGAAATGGCATAGCCGGAATTTACCCTACGAAAGCCGTGGAAACGCTTCGTCGAAAAAACTATTTGCTTTGTGAGTCAGGCCCAAAATCGCCCAAGGCCTAAACTTTAAGGCCAAACAGACGTATTCCCACGCACATACTGAAATACGGTATAACAAACTCCTCCCAAACACCGGAAGAGCATCCTCACCTCTCGACAACACCCATGACTCAAACTGGGCCAAATGCAATATCGCACAACCTAGAAGAAGTTAGTATAATGCACTACTCCGAGGCCCTGGCACCGCATGGTCCGTCAGAATCGCCGACAAACTCCGCGGATCCTCCTCAAATTCAACCATAGAACTCGGGTGGTGACAACCCAGAAATCCAATCCGTGAACCGTTTACCGTAGGTCGTCGCTTTCTCCCGTTTGCCACGCCACTATGCTGGTCAAGAATCAATTGCTCTCGCAATTCTATACTCACCGATCATGGATCGAGGCTCCGCTGTCTTAGTAGCCGCTCACGCCGAATCGCTGAGGTTGGCGACGACGTGGAACTCGCCGCCCTAAACATCATCTTCGTAAAGACTGGCTCGTGCCTCGCGACTCTCCGCATCCCACTAGCAAGACTCTCACCGCTTGCTCTTCGGGGCGGTTGCCTTGGCGCGAGGCATAACTGATACATAAAGGAAAACATCGATGAGGTTCAACCTATAAATACGCCATTGCACGATCTTAGAGTGAAAGAATGGAAACTAATCCTAAATGTCCCGCAGCCTCCCGACATAGACGTGGTGCACGACACAATCGATAATCAAGACTTACTAGACACGCCTCAGACACTTTCCGAGGACTAATCGCTCGATACCACTTTTGTCACGACCGACTCGGCGCGACTAGTAATCTACCGGTACTCGCCGTATACATCAGAGAATAGCAAATGAACATACATGACACATAACTTATAAAAGGTAATATCATCGCCACCGATAAAGCCGCCTTCCATAAAACATACTAATCAAAAGTATAGCAAGATAACTTGTTCTTACATCCCAACACATACGTGACCACATACCTATGATAACAATCGTATGGACAGTGGCCCCGCCATACCCCGAACGTACACAATACCTATAGATCGTAGTAACTGTATCAACAAAACAAGCTTCCAGAGGGGATTTAAGCTTCGACACCGAACAAAGATCCTAAGAACGAGGATCCACACCGCTTACCCTTACTCGCAGATTTAACGCAGCTCGGAAGGGGTCATACACACATGTACCAAGTATGTAAAGTCGAAGATACCGTGAATAGTGATATCATAAGTCTAAAAGTGTTGAGTCATGGAAGATAATCAAAATACCTTTATCAGGCCTTACTAACAATGAGAGCGACAAGTATATATATAATATCGCATAAAATAGGCCTCATGATCAAAACAGGTACTACCAGAAAGATCAATAAGCACCCTACTCTCGAGACTATTTCACCCGTGATAGTCCGCGGACCCGCACGAGGTACTCCTCGTGATAGTCGTACTACCGCACGGGATTATTTCACCCGATAAGCCCATAAGGACTCGCATGAGGTATTCTCGCATCGTGGGTAGCAAATCCACTAACAGCGGTATAACGATCTGGGACTTACCCTCGTGATATACTCTTACCCCAAGAGATGGTATAACGATCTTGGGACTTACCCTCGATATACTCTTACACCGATGGTATAACGATCTGGGATTTACCCTCGTATATACTTACACCGAGGAGGTGGTATGACGATCTTGGGGCTTGCCCTCATTCATACTCTACCCCGGAGGTGGTATAACGATCTCGGGGCTTGCCTCGATATACTCTCTTACCCTAGCTCAAACTGTCATCATATCATAATCATAAAAAGTTAAGAAAAATTATAACTTCTTATTAGCCTTGTTCATATACTCCTCTCATTTTAGTTTACTTAAGACACTTAATCATATCTTTAATAAAAGGAAACCGAATTTAACCCAAGTACTACATACTTCAACTCTTTTAAAAGTGACTCTTTTCATACATAAAACCTTGGGGCAATCGATGCCTTAAAATCAATTTGCCTTTTCATATACTTATCTTACTTAGAGTAAATCTCTTCTCATTAACTCATTATAAAGCTAATAAACCAACTCCCATAAAGTTGTTATATTAACCCTATACTTTAGTAAAATTATACTTTTCCCCAACCAAGGGACTTATACATTCTTAAAACGAAACAAGTCTTTATATACTTAAAACAAGTAAGAATACCAAATTTTGTACGCCTACCGCATTACATAGTTACAACTATTCATGCTCAAGAGATAGGAAAGCTTCACATACCTCTCCTGGCCAATCCACTTGCCAAGTCCAAACTACCGCAAGTAATATGTCAACCTAAAATAACCATGGTACGCTTATTAACCTCTAATTTCAATGTAGAAATAATCTAAGTTCAAAGCCCCTAAATTCTATGGAAAATCAAGATTTCTTTGTTTCTACATACTTTGCCACCTTTCTCAAGGCGTAATTCAACATCCAAATGCCACATTTAAGGCTCAACAATCCAAACATATCAGGGGATTACACACCTAAACTCGTGTGTAAAATTCTGCCCCATAAGGTACAAATAATTCACTTAACAATTTAAGGTAGTTTTTAGGCTACAACATGCTCATAATATCTTTTTAACCAATTCCTTCATATTCAAACCATATTTCTTACTTAATGACTCTAAGTGCATTATTTACTACTACAAATCCCTTCTTCTTCATACGCAACATCAATACTAGCTACAAGAGAAGAAATGTTACCTTCTGAGCTTTAGCCAAAACTATTCCAACAACTTTGCTAGCCTCCTTTCCAAGAACACCACCACAATGATTCCTACAAGCTAGCCACAAGCTTCCTTCTTGTCCTTAACTTTTCGATTTTTCTTAGGCTTGAATTCCTCTGAATTTTAGAGAGAGTGAGCTAAGCTCTGCAGAGAGAGAGAGATTTGAAAGATGACCAAGTCTTCAAGACTTGGTCAATATAAGGCATGCAAGAAATCAGATCGGGGGACACTTGTCACCCTCCCATGGCCTTTTAAAAGAGAAATCTGATTTTTCTAAGTTTTTCCGTAGAATCTACGCCGCCACCGCCTCGACTGGCCGCGCAGATCAAACCTCTCGCGACTTTCGAACTTCCGCGCCACACCTGTCTGGCGCCGCAACGCTGCAACTTCAGCGACTGCAATATCCGCGCCGCCTCGTGATCCGGCTGGCTGCCCTCGCTGCCGCTCAAACGCATTTCCGTCAAGCTCAACTTGTAACTCCCATAACTTTCTACTCCGACGCCCTATCGATTTAACTGTTGGTTGCGCTGAATCTGGACTAACGAACTACGCCAGCCTTTGAAACACTTAGAACTTCAATGTACCGGGTCATAACCCGCCAAAGTTGACTAAAACCCGTCCGAATAATCCACAACCTATCCTTTGAAAATTTTAAGTCTTACATGCCAGACGCTCTCACGTAGGTCATAATTACGGGTATAACAGAAACACTCTACCAACGAGCCTAGTCATCTACTTTAATTATAAATATACACTTGCGCAATGGATCAAATATAAGGTTATGTAACTTAAGAACAACTCACATTCTCAATCCAATCAGATACCATACAACCGAGAGTAAAACTAACTTCAACTAAAAGTGTAGAATACCTATGACAATTACGTTTCCTAACTCTGCTTAGACAAATATGCTTCCTATTGAGTCATACCAATTGAAAGAAGGGATATACATTATATACCTCGCCTCGGTTATAATCGATTTACAAGTCCTCGCACTTTATGGATAGTTATCTATAACAACCAAAGGTTCATACCAATATCAATATCAAATACATATTTCATAAAGAAACATCATTTAGGTATCTTATCGAAAATCTTAACACAAAGTGGTTATTGAATTCTCAACAAAGAGTACTTAGGTAATTTAATTCCATGATCCTCCGACACATACTTCCTTATAATTTCAACATCAATCATCAATATACTTATCAAATTCCAATTGATCTCAAACAACCAAATCCCAAATCGTAATACATCGATTTCTTAAGTTTATGAGTTTTGGTTACGAAAATCCTTTTACAACTTACTCAATCATGAATTAATCATAAATATAGATAGAGTGAGGTAAATCTTACCTTGACACATCAAATCCTCTCAAAACAACAAGTTATTTGTCACGACCACCTTCTGCCCGCGACCGTGCCTTACCCCTGACCCTGTGATAATACATCGAGAAAATCAATGGAAATAAAACTCATAGATACGGAACAATATAAAAGAAGTTAAACAAAGCAACTAATACGATCACCCTTCCGCATATATATATAAACCCAACAGCTTATCCTTTACAAGTCCAACTCACAACAAGATTTGCTGCACTTAAGAATTTTATAACAACTATGACGGGACAGGGCCCCGCCATACCCATGAATGTAGAAGAACCTATAATGTTATACCCCGTATTTCCAGAGTATGTATGTGAGGACGTACGTACAATTGTGTAAACCCGAATTATGATTAAGGACGAAAATTGTGCACACCCTACGAAAAGAATTGTTTTTCCGACGAAAAATTTTCCAACTCGTAAGTGGAATTTACGCCAAGAAAATATTTATTTTGGATTTTTCCGAGAGATAAAATATTTTCGATTAACGAGGCGATATGTGTCACCCTGCTGGTCGGTTTGGTGGATTTAAATTGTGGTCAAGATGGCACGCTTTTTCATGTAAAATGCCATATTCCTTTGGTCAATGTTTGGTTAGATATACGTGTGGTAAATGGATAAGGTGGGACCTACACACACTTGTCCAAATCTTCACCCTCCACTTGCTTTGATCTTCGCCATTGATTGGCCTATAAATACCCCTTAAGTTCAAGACTTATTCTTCATCCCTTAAACATTTTCCAAGTCTCAAAATCCTCTCCCCTATTAGTTCTCTCCCAAACTACCCCCTTAGAAAGGTTCGCCGAAACCCTCCTCCCCTTCCTAGTTGTTCTCGCTGAAATACCCCTTTGGTAGAAAAGTATTCTCCAAGTATTGTTACTATTCCAAAATACCTCGGCCCAAATACGTTGTAGTATTCCTAAGTTACCTCTATACTAAAAAGCCCTGAATGCTACTTTATATCCTTTAGTCACAAAACGGCCCTAGGAAAAATCTTCATGGTTGGATTAAGTATTAAGTAAAAGTTGTTTAGAACTTCTAAGGGTTTCGAGCGAATGAGCGCATAAAATAGAGCTAAACCTTGCTCAGATCGACTTTAATCTTGGATAATTTTGGGCTTATCGAGGTAAATATCATTCTTCTATCAGAATTGGAAATTACATAATCGTAGTAGTAAAACGTAGTATAAGATATATGTATGACGGTATAAGAGAAGAGAATTGAATCAGATTTCATCGCCACGACCAACCTGCCCGTGATCGTGCCTTACCGACACCCAAGTAGTCATACATCGAGTAATCACTAACATAAAAACAATACATGAAACAAAATGTGAAATGAGACACATTTTACCGAGAGAAAATCGCCTTTCAAGATATATATAAATAATTACAAAGTTGAAGCTTTAATCCTTACAACCCCGCCTACAACAGGCTACATACCTCTAAGATTTATACAACAACTATGACGGACAGGCCTCGCCATACCTCAAGGTACAAGAACCTGCTGCACTGTGGTAACATACCAAAAGATAAGCCTCAAGGAACCGAGCTCCCAACACGCCGAACTTTGATCCTATGAGCGAGGATCTACAACCGATGATTTCTACCTACAGATGAACGCACTCAAGGAGGTCGCATAACAGTACCAAGTATGTGAAATCGTAAAAGATCAGAATGAAATCATAATAGTCTATATAAAGCAGAGATGCATGATAACCAAACTACGCTCACAACATAAAAGCAACATGTCAAGTCGTGACTCACGCCTCAAGTCATCCTCACGCCCGTGGAACTCCTTCCTCACCGCCAGCCTAGGTATAAATCGCAGGAATACGTGTCCCGCCTCATCCCGCGGACTCGCAAAGAATCATGTGGAATACGGTCCCGACCCATCCCACGACTGCAGAGAATCGATGAAATACGTGTCCCGCCATCTCGTGGGACTCGTGAATAATCGATGAAATACGGTCCCGCCCATCTCGCGACTCGTGAATAATCGATGAAATACGCGTTCTACCCATCTCGGACCTTGAAGAATCGCTCATAACAAATCACTCTCCATCGAGAGAGCGGCAGTATAGAAATACAGATTTGCACAACAAGGCTATCAAACACAAACATAGGCAAGTTACACATAACTCAAGGTACTTTCATTTTATGTCAAAGTCCTGGTTTTAACCTAAAGTACTACGTGACGAAAATTCCTTTTAAAAGATCTATTTATTTTATAAAAGTCACCCGATACCCTTTTTATAAAAATAGAGTTAATTAAATCTTTTTAATTAAAACAAAAAAACTTCCATAATTTTTTTTTTTTTTTTAAAACAAAATTAAGGCAAACCATGCCTTTTTTTTTTTTTTTTTTGACCAAAACACTTCTCTTTTCAAAGTCAAGTTACTACATTAAAACCAATGATAAAACCCTTCTTTGTTCTCATAAAGTCGTTATAACTAACTTCCCATAAAGTTGTTATAACACTTTATGTTTTAAACCAATTTAAGACAAAACAATGCCTTTCTTTTCCTTAAAGTTCCAGCTTTGTCAATTTCAATTACTCAAGTCTCTTTATTTTAGAAAGGTTTCATAGTTCAATGTCTTAATCTCTTTTAAAACAATCGAGTAACATATGCCATATGTGTGAGCGCTTTATTCTTGTTTATAACCATCTTATTAAAGCGCATGATCTAGAAAATGTAATATCATTTTGTCTCATCTTAGCTTCTACGCAGATTGAGGTTTCTACCGTTTTAATAATACTTCATTATTCAATACATTTTCCTTTATCAACGCCGCAGTTGGTTTGTCGATACTTCATTCGATTTCAAATCAAGAAACATTTCTCCTTTTAAAAACCAAGTACTCATTACTCACTTAATGAGGTTTCACACAAAATTCATATAAATTCATTTAAGTCAAGTCTCTTATCTTTTAAGATCAAGTATCTTAACTTCTAAGATCAAGAAACCATTCTCTTTATCTTTCTTAAGACGTTATACCTAACTTCCCATAAAGCTAGTATAACTCTTATGTTTTCAAAACCAAGTATTACTCTTCTTTCAAAAGGTTTCTAATCTTTGAAATACTTCAAGATTCTTTATTATTCAGCTTAAGTCAAAAGACATCACAGAACACTACATTTAGTTAACACACGCACGCCTACCGCATTATATATATATTCCTTTAAAATACTTCAATATTCTTATTATTCAGCTTAAGTCAAAAGACATTGCCGCATAACTATATTCGCTAGCACACGACGCCTACCATATTATATATACATATTATTCAGCTTAAGTCAAAAGACATTGCCACACGACGCTCACCAGATTATATGTATTCTTTTAAAATACTTCATGCTCAAGAGTATAGGAAGAATCACATACCGCGACGATTATCGACTATAAGCAAAACGCCACGCATTTATAACCCTATTAGCCTTTTCCACCTTCCAAGTAGTTCATGCTACTCGCAGAACATTCAACCAATAAAGGTTATCACCATCAGAATACAAATTCTATGTAAGTGCTTTAATCTTCTACTTATATTCTTCCGATGTGATTTCAAGATAAGTATTTTCTCAGAATATCCTTCCATTACGCTTAATTTCTTCTATGAATCTTATATTCATTTCTAAACAACTATGATGTAATTTCCAATTACACTGTATGACAAGAGTATTTACCTCGATGAGCCCAAAATTTATCCAAGTTTAACGCCGCTCCCGAGCAACGTTAAGCTCATACTCCGCGCGCCCAACCCGCCTCCAGCAACCCTTAGAAGTTCTACGCATCTTCTACTTAACACTTCAACCGACTACGAAGGTTTTCCTTAGGGTTTCGCTTTTATGATCGAGGGAAGTATAATAGTATTTCCTGCTCTACGACAGAGGTAACTTTGGAAAGTACTACAAGGTATATGGGCTAAAGTATTTGGGCATTATAACAATACTGAGAGTATTTCTACACCACAGGGGGTATTATACTAAAATAACAAGGCAAAGTGGGGTTTGCCTCTGGCTAGGCTCACAAGGGAGGGGTTTCAAGGTTTTCCAAGGGTTGGACGAGAACCACAAGCATGGGGGGAAGATTTCAAGACTTGGAACAATTTTTGACGAAGAAGTTCATCACTAAGGGGTATTTATAGGTCAAGCAATGGCCAACCAATGGCCAAGATCCATCCAAGTGTTAGTGCGTGTAGTTCAGGATTGCCTGTACCTTTATCCATCTACCACACCAACTTGCACAAATATCCTACCAACTCCTCGACTTTCGCCACGCCGCCAAAACGCAGCCCAATTAGAGGTGACAAGTGTCCTCTCGCTGGTCCAAATGTTTCTCTCTAAAAATCCGCAAAATTAGAAACGACATAGCCGAATTTTCCTTCGCAAGTCTAGCAAAACGCTTCGCCGAAAAACGATTCTTTTGGCACTTGTGCCCAAATTTGAAACTTGCCAAATCTTTAAGGCTCAAATTTTTATACGCACGCCTTACGCATATACTCCGAAACACGGTATAACATTCTCCTCCTTAGAAACATTCATTCCGAATGTTCCTTCTCAAGACTGACAACGATGAAGTTCTTCTTAACAAGTTGCCAACGCCACACTCGCCACAAAATAATACACGCTCTCTTCCTTCCTTACTTGTTGTACCCTTCTAACACTTGAGCTCTTTTAGTATACGCATCACACTTTAGTCATCGCTTAGTTTCCAAAACTTTGGAGTCACCACTCCGAACTCGGTCATCTTACTAGCCTCAATCTCCTTAAGGCCATTCCCGCCTTCACGATCCGCTCGTCGATCATATCCACGAACTCATACGATGGTCATCTAAACTGGGCCTAGCACCCGTGATTCTACCACCGGCGTGACCACCCAGAGCTGACCCCCACTGAACAGCCGCTGGTCAGCTCCGCACACGGCCCCAACCCGACCCACTTAACGCATCAAGCTCTTGTTCCCGATCCGAACAATCTTACCTATACAGCCGCGAAAGCTACCACTTCCATTTTACACTACCCAATGAAATTCCCACAATGACTCCACGGATACTTATACAGTCTGACAAAGATCACCCGCCAAGTCTGGTAGTCAAGACGGCCTTTACATCTAAGGTCTCAATCAGAATATTCTAAGGTTCACACTTTCCATGCTCCCATACATCCTTTCAACTAACCATGCTTTCTAACCACAATATACCCAAAGCTATCTGCATAAAGTATTCAACAAATAATCATCGATCACGATGCAAAAACTTCCGAGGGTTAAGATATACCAGATCAATCGCTGCATTTTCCTTCGCCGCCTAACCATAATTCTCGCAGGCGCATAGCTATATAAGGCGGCTTAACTCACATCGAATTTAGGCCGAAATATTCCGCCGCATCCTTCCTATTAGGCCACATACGGCTCGCGGCCGCAGAAAACAAGCACCAAAAAGACGACATTCCCGACGACGTCGCTACATTGCGCACATCGAGGAAAACTCAACCCGATCGCTAGAACCTCATGTATATCCGGAACTAAGCTCGAGCTCGACCAGCCCCGAATACCCGAACGCTCAAGATCGCGGAGGACCACTCAGATCAAGCGAGGTACATAACTAGTTCACGAGGCGCGCCCGCCAAAGTTACCAAAGGACCTCGCTGCTCGCCTCTTCACGATCCCGGTCATTCCGCCGACCTCTCCGTGCTCACATCTCGCACGAAGCCAGCATGCGCAATGTCTATGCCCTGAAGAGCTACACCGCATAAGCCTCGCTAAGTAATCATCTAGCCCGGTGACGTAGCGGTGTACTGGCCCTCCATATCACAATTACGGGAACATACCGAGCTAACCAGACAAACTCCACATCAGACTTCTAACCGCCCGCCCGCCCCGCTCAACGCCAAAAATCTTTACCCGAGCCTCTCATCTATGGGGCAAGAAATGTGCAAGAAAAGCCTTGAGAACTCGCCCCAAATGGCCGGAAGTGCATGCTTCCCGACAGCTCCCACGAATCAAACTACCGATCACAGATCACGCAATTGATGCGAACCCAATACCACCGATCGCTCGAGACTTAATCACCTCATGATCCACAGAGCTGCTTGATAAACTCCCCGAGGGTCATCTCGCCTCGATCCATGTAACATCGGGTTACAACTCGTAAAGTCCCGTAGTCTCAAATCGTCGCCGGGTGAACTACAAAGTATCGATCGAATCGCTGTGATCCAAATTTCTCTCATATCTGCCACGACTCGCAAGAATCGCCATCTCTTGTACCCCATCTCATCCGCCTAGGCCGCGGGATCGAGGCTCAGTATCAGAGTCTCGCAGCCATCGACGCGCTTAAACTCGCTGGCCGGGCGGCTGCAAAACTCGCCGTCAAGCACTATCTCGTGTAACGACCGCCTCTCGCCTGTGAATCTCCGTGTTTTACTACGCCTTTCTCGCTTGCCCTTCGCCCGGGTTGCCTTTACGCAGAGGCATAATCGTAAAGGAAAGGAATACGCCGGAGGGTCCAACTTATCACACGCTTTAAGGCACGATCTCGTAATGAGAAGAATGGAAACTAATCTTAAATGTCCTATAGCCTCTCGATTATAGATGGTGCACAACACACCGATAATCAAGACTTACTACTAGACACGGCCTCAGACACTTTCCGAGGATTAATCGCTCGATACCACTTTTGTCACGACCAACCCGCCCGTGATCGTGCCTTACCCGACACCCAAGTAGTCATACATCGAGTAATCGAACATAAAACAATACATGAAACAAAATGTGAAATGAGACACATTTTACCCGAGAAAATCGCCGACATATATATAAATAATTACAAAGTTGAGCTTTAATCTTACAACCCGCCACAACAAAGCATGCACTTAAGATTTATATAACAACTATGACGGACAGTGGCCCCGCCATACCAAGGTACAAGAATGCTGCACTGTGGTAACATACCAAAAGATAAGCCTCCAAGGAACTGAGCTCTCAACACGCCGAACTTTGATCCCATGAGCAGATCTACAACCAAGTACTTCTACCATGCAGATTTAACGCAGCCAAGCGAGGTCAAGACAACAGTACCAAGTATGTGAAATTGTAAAAGATCAGAAATGAAATCATAATAGTCTATATAAACCAGAGACATGCATGATAACCAAACTACGCTCACAACATAAAAGCAAATATGTCAAGTCGTGGACTCACGCTCAAGTCATCCTCACGCCTGGAACTCCTTCCTCACCGCCAGCCTAGGTATAAATCGTGGAATACGTGTCCGCCCATCCTGGGACTCAGAAAGAATCACGTGGAATACATGTCCCGCCATCCTACCGGACTTAGAGAATCGATGAAATACGTGTCCCGCCATCTCGCGACTGTTGAATAATCGATGAAATACGATCCCGCCCATCTCGCGGCTCTTGAATAATCGATGAAATACGTGTCCCTACCATCTCGTGACCTTGAAGAATCGCTCATAACAAATCACCGCCCTCCATCGAGACGCTGGTATAGAAATACAGATTTGCACAACAAGGCTATCAAACACAAACATAGGCAAGTTACACATAACTCAAGGTACTTTCATTTTATGTCAAAGTCCTGTTTTAACTCTAAAGTACTACGACGAAATTTCTTTTAAGAGATCCATTTCTTTTATAAAAGTCACCCGATACCCTTAGTATAAAAATAGAGTGACTTACATCTTTTTAAGTAAACCAAAACAACTTCCATACTTTTTTTGGACTTTAAGGCAATACCATGCCTTCTTTTTTTTTTGGACCAAAACACTTCTCTTTTTCAAAGTCAAGTTACCACATTAAAACCAATGATAAAACCCTTCTTTTGTTCTCATAAAGTCGTTATAACTAACTTCCCATAAAGTTGTTATAACACTTTATGTTTTAAACCAATTTAAGACAAAACAATGCCTTTCTTTTCCTTAAAGTTCCAGTTTGCCTAATTTCAATTACTCAAGTTTCTTTATTTTAGAAAGGTTTCATAGTTCAATGTCTTAATCTCTTTTAAAACAATTGAGTAACATATGCCATATGTGCTGAGCGCTTTATTCTTGCTTATAACCATCTTATTAAAGCAACCATGATCTAGAAAATATAATATCATTTTGTCTCATTTTAGCTTCTATGCAGATGGAGGTTTCACCGGTTTTAATAATACTTCATTATTCAATACATTTTCCTTTATCAACGCCGCAGTTGGTTTGTCGATACTCATTCCGATTTCAAATCAAGAAACATTTCTCCTTTTAAAACCAAGTACTCATTACTCACGAACGAGGTTTCACACAAAATTCATATAAATTCATTTAAGTCAAGTCTCTTATCTTTTAAGATCAAGTATCTTAACTTCTAAGATCAGTAAACCATTCTCTTTATCTTTCTTAAGACGTTATACCTAACTTCCCATAAAGCTAGTATAACTCTTATGTTTTCAAAACCAAGTATTACTCTTCTTTCAAAAAGGTTTCTTAATCTTTTGAAATACTTCAAGATTCTTTATTATTCAGGCTTAAGTCAAAAGACATTGCCGTAACACTACATTTAGTTAACACACGTACGTCTACCGTACTATATATATATTCCTTTAAAATACTTCAATATTCTTATTATTCAGGCTTAAGTCAAAAGACATCATTGCATAACTATATTCGCTAGCACACGACGCCTACCATATTATATATACATATTATTCAGCTTAAGTCAAAAGACATTGCCACACGACGCCTACCGCACTATATGTATTCTTTTAAAATACTTCACGCCAAGAGTATAGAAGAATCACATACCTCGCGACGACATTATCGACTATAAGCAAAACGCCCACGGCTATAACCCGCTAGCCTTGTCCACCTTCCAAGTAGTTCATGCTACTCAGAATATTCAACCAATAAAGGTTATCACCATCAGAATACAAATTCCATGTAAGTACAGTTTAATCTTCTACTTATATTCTTCTGATGTGATTTCAGTACAACTCTTTTCTATAATATCCTTCCATTACAGTTTAATTCTCTTCTATGAATCTTATATTCATTTCTAAACAACTACAGTATGTAATTTCCAATTACACTAGAAGGATGAGTATTTACCTCATGAGCCCAAAATTTGTCCAAGTTTAACGCCGCTCCCGAGCAACGTTAAGCTCATACTCGCAAGGCCCAACCCGCCTCCAGCAACCCTTAGAAGTTCTACGCAATTACTTAACACTTCAACCGACTACGGGCGTTTTCCTTAGGGTTTCGTTTTGTGATCGAGGGAAGTATAATAGTATTTCCTGCTCTACGATATAGGTAACTTTGGAAAGTACTACAAGGTATATGGGCTAAAGTATTTGGGCATTATAACAATACTGAGAGTATTTCTACACCACAAAGGGGGTATTATACTAAAATAACAAGGCAAAGTGGGGTTTGCTCTGCCAGCTCAAGGGGAGGGGTTTTGGCCAAGGTTTTCCAAGGTTGGACGAGAACCATGCATGGGGAAGATTTCAAGACTTGAACAATTTTTGGACGAAGAAGTTCATCACTAAGGGGGTATTTATAGTCAAGCAATGGCCAACCAATGGCCAAGATCCATCCAAGTGTTAGCAAGTGTAGGTTGTGGGATTAAGGGCGCACCTTATCCATCTACCACACCAACTTGCACGCATATCCTACCAACTCCCTCGACCCTTCGCCCATGCCGCCCAAAACGTGCTCCAATTAGAGGGTGACAAGTGTCGCCTCTCTCGCTGGTCCAAAATGTTTCGCCTAAAAATCCGCAAAAATTAGAAATGACATAGCCGGAATTTTCCTTCGCAAGTCTAGCAAAACGCTTCGTTTAAAAATCGATTCTTTTGGCACTTGTGCCCAAATTTCGAAACTTGCCAAATCTTAAGGCTCAAATTTTTATACGCACGCCTCACGCATATACTCGGAAATACGGTATAACACTTACATGTGACCGTATTTACAATAGACTCGAGTAGTTGACGCAGTGGAAGTCACGCCCAAATTTCCGTAGAAATAAGAACCTTCGCTAGAATATTCTACAGAGTAGTCTAGACGCTGATAGACGATTTGACTATTATAGGCTGATATCACGCGACATATTCGACTCAAGTGGATTTCGCCGGCGAGGTACGTGATTCTTCCTATCCTCTCGAGCATGATATTTTAAAAGAATATATATAGTACTAGTCGACGTGTGTTAATCGAACATGGTTTTACTGATGTCTTTTGACTTGAGTTTTAAATAATAAGAATCTCAAGTATTTCAAAAGAATGAAGAATCGCTTTTGAAAGTTAAGAGTAATACTTGATTTAAAAAAGCTAAGAGTTATACTAGCTTTACGGGAAGTTAGGTATAACGGCTAAGAGAAATAAAAGGAACACTTTACTTAATTGTTTATGAAAGCTTTGTATTGATTTCGAAATGAGAATAAGTATTTAACAAACCATCGCAGCTTAATAAAGGAAAATGTATCGACTAATTAAGTATTATTAAAACCAGAGAAACCTCCATCCGCATGTGTTAAGATAAGACAAAATTATATTACATTTCCTAGATCATGGTCGCTTTAATAAGATCATTAATAAACAAGTTTTGATTTCAAAGTAAGGACTTGATTTATAAAAGACAAAGACTTGAAAATTCAAAGTATTTTCGCTTAAAAATAAGGCATGCTTTGTCTTAAGTTGGTTCAAAAAAGGTAGGAAATTGTTTTGCTTTACTTTAAAAGATAGTCACTCTATACTACGGTATCGTGTGACTCGTGAAAGAAATGATCTTTTAAAGAGTTAATGTATTTAAGTACTGGGGATAAAAACCCAACTTGTCGACATAAAATAGAAAGTACCTCGTGTGAATAACTTGACTATGTTGGTTTGTGATAGCCTTGTAATACTTTCTTGTCGGTTTGATAAGTAAACATGTTAGGACGCTACGCTGTTAGTGTCTTGTGACGCTTGTGTAAAGCGGTTTCTTGATTGTGCTTATGTTGTTTAACGATAAGTCGTTATGTTATTATTGTACCACTCACCTCTTGACATGATATTCCGGGTGTTAAGCCGCCCCGACGCGGCGGATGCCTACGCGGGTCTAGGGGACCCATGCGCGAGCTACGAGAGTTCCGTGTTAGTGCGGGAATACCTCACGCGGCCCATGCGGCCACGCAGATTACGAGTCCGTGACGATGCCGAGGAGAGCTACCCTCGACGCGGAATACCTCACGCGGCCTAGTGGCCTGGCGCGAGTCGCGTGAGTTCCGTGGATTTGACGCGCACATTGATATTTAGGCGAGTGGCCTTCGATCACGTGGCGATTCTAGAAAGACCTCGTGATACGCTTTTATAGCATTGTTGGTATCAGGTTTTAGTAGTCGGCTATGCCTTCGCATTTACCCCGCAGCTTTTATTATGACACGTGGGACTCGTGTTCATGTATTCCTTGCTTTTATATCATGGATCACATGAGGAAGAAATTCCACGCATGATTGATATCGCGGGCGAGACCCGTGGTTATATTTGAGTGACGACATGGTATGAGTCCCCGACTTGACACGATCGCCATATATGTGTATCGTAAATTGGTTATCATATATGTCTTCTGCTTTATATATACTATTATGATTTCATTTACGATTTTCGGCCACATACTGCAATGGTACCAGATCGACCTCCTTCGGGGCCGCTCACGCCGCAGTAGAGGTACAAGAAATGGCCGATCCTCGCCATAGGATCACATCAAATAAGTTGGGAAGCCCGCTTCTCCGAGGCTTATCTTCGTATAGTCCCCGTTGTCAGTAATTACATCTGTGGTACGGCGGCCCCCGTCCCGCTGCTGTTGCTATAACATTCTGTAGGCCCGAGTACCGCTGCCAAGAGTTTGTAAAATGGATGTAACTATTCGTGTTCAAGTTTTTATATATTTACGCCAAAGGCAACTTTTCTCGATAAACGCCACTTCATACCGCTTTCATGTCTTGTTTTATATTCCGCCGTTACTCGATGATGTCTACTGGGTGCCCGGTAGGCACTACCACGCCCGGTTCGGTCGTGACATACAATCTCGTGGAATCATACCAAAAGATAAGCCTCCGAGAAACGAGCTTCCTAATACGCAGAACCGCGGATCCATGAGCGAGGATCAACAACCGGTACATCTACTCGCTGATTTAACGCACTTCAAGCGAGGTCAAGACAACAGTACCAAGCATGTGAAATCAAAATACTATAATGAAATCATAATACTATATAAAACAGAGACATGTATGATAACCAAACTACAATACACAATATATAAGGCCATGTCAAGTCGTAGATTCACGCCTCAAAGTCATCACTCAAATATAACCACGGGTCTCACGCCAACAATATCAATCATGCCAGTGGAACTCCTTCCTCACCGCTTCAGCCTATGATATTATATAACACCACAATGTACATGAACACCGTGTCCCACTGTCATAAAACCGTGACGCTGGCAAGTAGGAAAACTAACCACCGATCCCGCCGCAGATCATAAAATCGACCGGCAAGACGTAAAGCATAATTACGATCCACCATGACATCAATCGATCGGGAAAGTACGAAAGCATTTACCAGATCCACCGCCGCCACGATATGACCGGCAAGTATGGAAGCCATCTACCGAGCTTCACCGTATCAACTATGTTATAAACCGACTGTGGCAAGTACGGGCGCCGCTACTGTGTTCCGCCAAGGCCGGCACCGATCGGGCAAGTACGATAGCCAACTACCGATACCGCTCGTGTCACCAACTGATTCCACTCGCCACGACCGACCGTAAGGTACGAAAGCTAACTACCGTGATACCGCCAGATCACGTCACGACCGGGTTAGTACGAAGCTAACTACTGTGTACTCCCGTGATCACGAGACTTCGCCATAAATCGACCGGGTAAGACGGGCGATTTACTACTGTGTACCTCCCCGCATCACGCCAACGACCGCAAGTACGAAAGTCAACTACCGTGATACCTCCCGCCACTAAACCTCATGGAGAGCTAGTCCATGAAATAACAATAATAATGGAAGCATACCCGAACACCCAACGCGGTCGATGTCCAAGGAAATAACAAGATAACCGAATTCTCCACCGGTAGACGCCAGAGTATGTAAATACAACACTTGCACAACAAAGGCTATCACAACTAGAATAGGCAAGTTTAACATACTTTTAGACTTTCATTTTATGCCAACAATCCGGGTTTTAACCCCAAAGTACTACATACTTCAATTCTCTTTAAAAGATCATTTTTTACGTAAAAACCACACGATACTAATACCTGTAGTATCAAGACACTTTCATGTTTAAATCAAGTACTTTATACTTTTTAAATCAAGTGGCTTACACTTTTAAAACAACGTCAAATATACTTTTTAAAAACCCAAGTAACTCACTCTTTTAAGATCAAGACACTCACACCTTTTAAAATCAAGCCACTTATACTTTTCCAATCAAGACAAGTTCAATATTTAAAAACAAGTTACTTATACTTTTAAACTCAAGTAACTTACTCCTTTCAAAACAAGTAACCTATACTTTTTAAATCAAGTTACTTCTCCTTTCCCAAAATCAAGTCGTTTATAAGTCAAGTCTCTTATCTTTCAAGATCAAGTCTCTTAACTTTCAAAATCAAGTCTCTTATCTTTTAGAATAATCAAACCATTCATGTATCTTGATAAAGTTGCTATAACTAACTTCCCATAAAGCCATTATAACACTTTATGTTTTAAACCAATCAAAGACAACCAAATTCATTTAACACACGTACGTCTACCGTACTATATAGTTCACAACAATCATGCTAAAGAGGATAGGAAGAATCACATACCTTTTCGGCTTAATCCACTAGCCAAGTAGAGTATGCCGCGCGTAGAATATCAACCTATAATAATCAAACACGCCTATCAACGCCTAGATCTCTTCAGAGAATATTTCTAAGCATAGTGGTCTCTTATTCTACGGAAAACGGGCAAAGACTTCCGCTTTTACGCATTTTCCACCTTTTCAAGGCCCGAATTTCAATAACCAACACGCCACATTTAAGGCGCAATAACACAACAATACCAAAGGGATTACACGCCTAATCGACGGTAAAATTTCTGCCCCATGACGCGCGAAAAGATGCACACACTTTAACGCAAGTGCACATTATCGCGACAAGTAATATAGTCTCGATAAGACCAATATCGCCCATGTGGATTAGGGTTCAAGTACCAACTATCTATCTTTGCATCTATTCGTAATTGATATGCGATTTCGTGGTTTATAACTAATAATTATAAAAGGTAATTAACTATAGGTTTACTTCATTGGATGGAATAGGCTTCCATGTCTCCTCAACTATCCGCCATGTTATTTATTAACGCAATGAATTATGGTCACACGACCCGACTGCCCGCGATCGTGCCTTACCCCGCACCCTAGTGATACAACATCGAGAGAATCTAAATAAAACTAAAACACGAGACAAGACATAAAGTATGAAACAAAGCAACCAAAACGGCCACCTTCCCGAATATATACATAAATATATCAACCGAACAGCTTAAATCCTTTTACAAACCCCGCCACAAAGCATTACTGCACTTAAGAATGTAACTATAACTATGACGACAGTGGCTCGCCATACCCCGAATGTACAAGTAACTACACCGATAGGACTATACCAAAGATAAGCCTCCGAGAAACGCGAGCTTCCTAAAACGCTGAATCGTGGATCCATGAGCGAGGATCCACAACCGATGCACTTCTACTCGCAGATTTAACGCACTTCGGGCGAGGTCGCATAACAGTACCAAGTATGTGAAATCAAAATATCAAATGAAATCATAGTAGTCTATATAAAACAGAGACATATATGATAACCAAACTGCAAGACGTAATATGTAAGCAAATACGCCAAGTCGTGGACTCACGCCAAAGTCATCACCAAATATAAGTACGGGTCTCACGCCCACAACATCAATCACGCCCGTGGAATACCTTCCTCACCGCCAGCCTATGATATAATAACACCAAGAAGTACACATGAACACCGTGTCCCACTCGCTACATAAAATCAGACGGCAAGTACGGGCGTTAACTACTGTGATACCAAAGCCGCATCATCAATCGACCGGCAAGTACGTAAAGCCAACTACCGTGATACCAAAGTCGTACTAACAAATCTACATAACCATACCACGGCCACCTGTGGCAAGTATGAAAGCCAACTACCGATACTGCTCGCGCGCACGAAAGTAGCCGGCAAGTACGAAGACTAACTACCGATACTGTCGAATCACGAGACTTCACACAAACCGAACTGGCAAGTACGGCTAACTACCGGGATACCGAGCCGAATCACCACGACTTCGGGCAAGTACGAGAGCCAACTACCGATACCGCCGAATCAAGATAACCTCACGGAGATCTAGTCCATGGAATAATAATCACGTGTTGCACTCCGAATGCTCCACACCGCCAGACGCCCAAGTAAGATCATAACAAATCACGGCCCTTCATCGAGAGACGCGTGGTATAGAATTACAATACTAGCACGACAAGCGATATCACACGCAAACATAGGCAAGTTACACACAACTCAAGGTACTTTCATTTTACGCCAAAGTCCGTGTTTTAACCCCGTTGTTACGACGTTAAATTCTTTTTAAAAGATCCACTTCTTTATAAAGGTCACCCGATGTCCGTATTATCAAAATAGAGTGACTAACATTTTAAGTAAGCCAAAACAACTTCCATACTTTCCTTTTAAACCAAATTAAGACAATACCATGCCTCCTTTGACCAAAACACTTCTCCTTTTAAAGTCAAGTTACCATTTAAAACCAATGATAAACCGTTTCTTTGCTTCCATAAAGTCGTTATAACTAACTTCCCATAAAGTCGTTATAACACTTTATGTTTTAAACCAATTTAAGACAAAACCATGTCTTTCTTTTTAAACCAAAACTCTTCAATTCCTCAAGTCTCTTTTCTTTAGAAATCACGCCTTACTTTGGAAATTCAAGAAAATTAACGCTTGTTTATAGTGATTCTTATTAAAGCAAATATGATCTAGAAATGTAATACAATTTGTCTTAGCTTAGCTTCTATGCATTGGAGGTTTCACCGGTTTTAATAGTAATTAATTAGTCAATACATTTTCCTTTATTAACGCCGCAGTGGTTTGTTCGATACTTATCCTCATTCCCAAATCAATATAACGTTATTATTTTAAAACCAAGTACTCATTACTGAACGAGGTTTCACAACTTTCTACACAATTCAAGTTCTTCACATATTATATCAAGTCAAATATAAGTCAAGTCCTTTATCTTTTAAAATCAATAAATCAACCAAATTCACTTAGCACACGTGACGCTCATCGCATCACATAGTTCACAACAATCATGCTAGAAAAGATAGGAAGAGGTTCACATACCTCGCGACGACATCGATAATTAGCAAATGCTCCAAGTACTACAACCTTGCTAGCCTTTTCCACCCTTCCAAGTAATACGCTACTCGTAGTACTTCCACCTATACCGCCATAAAACGCCTATCAACTTCTAGATCTCTTCGAGAATATTCTAAATACAAGATTCCTTATTCTACGTAAAATTCGCAAAGACCTCCCCGCAACCACACAAATCCCCTCATCTATCAAGGCCCGCTACCAAGCCAACAACTCCAAGGGGGTTACACGTTTAACCGGACGTGTACAACACTTCCCCACAAATATACTACAAGTCATCAGAATACACCAATGTAAATACAGTTTAATTCTATCAACCTTCTATCCTAATATAAAATACTAAAGTATAATTACTACAAAATGTAATATCCAATTACAATAGGGGGACATAGATTATTACCTCGATAAGTCCAAAATTATCCAAGATTATATGTCGATCCTGAGCAACGCTTAGCTCCAAATCCTTACGCCCAACCCGCCCAAGCAACCCTTAGAATTTTCTAAACAACTTCTCTTAACACTTCAACCAAGCTTATGAAGATTTTCTGTGGTTTCATTTCATGACTTTTGGAAAAAAAGTAGTATTTCCTGCTCCTAGTATCAAATAACTTTGAAATACAACTAGGGATACTAGGCTAAGGTATTTGGGATTATACAACAATACACAAAGTATTTTCTACATACGAGGGGAGGGACGAAACACAAGCCTAAAGTGAGTGAGTATTACTGGAAGACTTAAGCGCTGATGATATGTTTCAACTAAGGGGTATATATAGAAGAATCAAAGGTCAAGATCTACGCAAGGCGTGGTCAAGATTGGGCCATGCGCGTGTGGGTCCCACCACACCACACGGCCAACGACCTGGCTTGTTGTCAGCGGCTATTTCTCGCCAAGGATGCTGCCAGCCACTGTCTCTCCAATTCGCCCACACGCCACTCGGGTGACACGTGTCTCCCTTTACTGCCTAAAATATTTTGTCTTCCGAAAATATCCAAAATACCTAAAATCTCAAAACAAAGCTGGGCCCTACAAAACCAGAATTCTTCCGTGGCCCCACGTGACCATTTCTCAAAAATAAAATCTCAAAATTTTAATATAATCCAAGAAGTCTAAATACCAAACTGGGAATCCAATCCATTAACGAACCTTTTTCCTTCACAAAACCCTAAACTTTTCCGCGTAAAAATCACACATTTCTTTCTTTCTTTCCAAAATTTCGTCGTATTCTCGCACGCACGCCCTCACATACATACCCCGAACTACGGGTATAACATTCTTCCTTAGAAACATTCGTCCCGAATGTTCCTTCTAAGTCTCCAAAACATACCGCGCTTCAGATAGTCTTCACTACTATACTTACTAAACCAAACTCGCCACCAATGGCCATAGTATAACATACGCCGCAAAACTCAATCCAAGCCAACGGCGAATCACCTCTAACGCATAACAACACCAAACTTCCACCCATGGTCCAAAGGATACTTTCTTCCCTCTTCACTTATAAAAAGGACACTTCCATCATCTTAACACATCTTAGCCTCTTTTCTTACTCGTCAGATCTTCCCGCACACTTGAAATCTTCCTACTATACGCACTCACATTTCGCTATTGCTCAGCTTCCAAAATCTGGTCACTATCTCTAACTTGTCATCATACTAGCCTCAAATTCCTTTAAGGCCATTCCCGCCTTCACGATTTGATCTGCACTGCTCTCCGATCCTAACAACTCATTTATACAAGTCCCGAAGCTACCACTTCCATCTTACACAACCCAAGGAATTATCCTCTAATACACCCTATGATATAATGCTCTCCGACAAAGATCACCCGCAAAGTCTTTTACTCGAGACGAACTTACATCTAAGGTCTCAACGTGTAATATCCTAAGGTTCACACCTTCCATACCCTCATACTTACCTTTTCAACTACCCACTTTTCTAACACATCAATAACACAACGCTATCCGCATAGCACACAATAATGAGATCATCATATCAAGCATACTAATCTCTGTAGGTTAAGGATATACCTATATCTACCGCTTCACTCTAATCATAGCCCTCACCGCAGGCATAGTTGTAGGTGACGAACTAGCCATGATCCCGGCGCCGAGTCTCTACATCCGCGCTTACCTCCTGACACCGCAAATGGCCCCGCTGGCCGCATGTAAAACAACCTCCAACCAAAGACGACACTTCTAATGGATTCTACCGCAACGCCACACCGAGGTAATGGTGGCCTCATCCGGTCAACACCACTACTCCCCGAAAACTCAACCTCGAGCCCCGACCGCTTCCCGAATACTGGATGCTCAAGATCGCGAGGACCGCCTATATCGCGGAGGCGCATAACTAGTCTGATGCCGAGGCGGTCCGCCGAAGTCGCCAACAGACCCGCTGCTCAATTTCTTCTCGGATCCCGGCCATTCCGCCGACTTTCTCCGCCTCACACCTAAGTGCATAAGCTCGCATGCTGTAATGCCCATGCCCACCAAGAGCTACACCCGAAAGCCTCGCCAAGTAGTCATCGAGCCCCGTGACGTAGCGTGCACTCGCCCTCCATATTTGCCACTAACGCCGACATATCGCCAACGAGTCGAACTCACGCTGTACTTCAACCGCACGCCCGCCCCGCTCAACATCAAAAACTGCCGCCGAGCCCTCTCATCCGCGGCAAAAATGTGCAAGAAATGCCTCGAGAACTCGCCCCATACAAATGGAAGCGCATGCTCCCCGGATAGTTCCTATGAATCAAACCACGATCGCAGATCACGCACCGATGCGTAACCCAATATCACCGACTCGCTCGAGGCCTCGATCACCTCACGATCCAGAATCGCTTGATAAACTCCCGAGGGTCATCCTCGCCTCTCGATCCATAGAACATCGTGGATCAGAATTTAAGAAGTCCCGGTCTCCAACTATCGCCCCGGGTACTCATCGTACCACCGACTTCGCTCGCCTCAAGTCTCGCCATAAACCTAACTAGTAATCGGCCATTTCTTGCAACCCATATCCTCTCGCTCTCGCCGCGGATCGAGGCTCGATATCGTGGCCTCGTGAGCTACCGCCGCTTTAAACTCGGGCCGCGGCATCGTAGAATCCGCTGCTCGTAGCACCACCCCGTAAACTCGGGCCTTCGCTCGTAACCCTCCGTTTCTACTCGCAGCCTCCTCTCGCCGCTTTGCCCTTCGCTCGTTGCCTTGCGCGGAGGCATAATCGATATAAAGAATACGCTGAGGAGTCCAACTTACAACACGCCTCTAAGGCACGATCTCGAGTGAGAAGAATGGAAATCAATCCTAAATGTCTCGCACTCCCGACATAGACGTGCACAACACACCGATAATCAAGACTTACTAGACACTGTCAGAGACACTTTCCGAGGACTAATCGCTCGATACCACTTTTGTCACGACCACTGCCCGCGATCGTGCCTTACCCCGCACCCTAGTGATAGAACATCGAGAGAATCACGAAATAAAACTAAAACACGAGACAAGACATAAAGTATGAAACAAAGCAACTAAAACGGCCACCTTCCCCAATATATACATAAATATATCAATCAACAGCTTAAATCCTTTTACAAACCCCGCCACAATAAGATTTCATGCACTTAAGAATGTAATTATAATTCATGACGGACAGTGTTCCCGCCATACCCCGAATGTACAAGTAACTACACCGACAGGGACTATACTAAAGATAAGCTCCGAGAAATCCGAGCTTCCTAAAACGCTGAACCGTGATCCCATGAGCGAGGATCCATAACTCGATGACTTACTCGCGCATGAACGCACTTCGGCGAGGTCGCATAACAGTACCAAGTATGTGAAATCAAAATATCAGAAATGAAATCATAGTAGTCTATATAAAACAGAGACATATATGATAACCAAACTGCAGTAATACGTAAGCAACACGCTAAGTCGTGGACTCACGCCTCAAAGTCATCACTCAAATATAAGTACGGGTCTCACGCCCACAACATCAATCATGCCTGGTATACCTTCCTCACCGCCTAGCCTATGATATAATAACACCAAGAAGTACACATGAACACTGTGTCCCACTCGCCATAAAACCGTGACGGCAAGTACGGGCGTTAACTACTGATACCAAAGCCAGATCATCAATCGACCGGGCAAGTACGAAAGCCAACTACCGATACCAAAGTCGCACTAACAACAAATCTACATAACCATACCACGGTCGACCCAGGCAAGTACGAAAGCCAACTACCGTGATACTAAGCTCGCGCTACGAGGCCGGGCAAGTACTAAGACTAACTACCGATACCGCCTAATCACGACTTCTTCACAAAATCGAACGGGCAAGTACGGCTAACTACCGATACCGAAATGAATCACCACGACTTCGGGCAAGTACGAGCCAACTACCGATACCAAGCCGACCAGAAACCTCGCTGAGAGCTAGTCCATGGAATAATAATCACGTGCGCACTGCGGAATGCTCCACACCGCCAGACGCCCAAGTAAGATCATAACAAATCAGCCGCCTTCATCGAGACGCGTGGTATAGAATTACAATACTAACACGACAAGGATATCACACGCAAACATAGGCAAGTTACACACAACTCAAGGTACTTTCATTTTATGTCAAAGTCCAGGTTTTAACCCCAAAGTGCTACGTACGTTAAATTCTTTTTAAAAGATCTACTTCTTTTATAAAGGTCACCGGATGTCCGTATTATCAAAATAGAGTGACTAACATTTTAAGTAAGCCAAAACAACTTCCATACTTTCCTTTTTAAACCAAATTAAGACAATACCATGCCTCCTTTTTAGACCAAAACACTTCTCCTTTTAAAGTCAAGTTACCATTTAAAAACCAATGATAAAACCGTTCTTTTGCTTCCATAAAGTCGTTATAACTAACTTCCCATAAAGCTGTTATAACACTTTATGTTTTAAACCAATTTAAGACAAAACCATGTCTTTCTTTTAAACCAAAAACTCTTCAATTCCTCAAGTCTCTTTTCTTTTAGAAATCACGTTCCTTACTTTGGAAATTCAAGAAAATTAATGCTTGTTTATAGTGATTCTTATTAAAGCAAACATGATCTAGAAATGTAATACAATTTTGTCTTAGCTTAGCTTCTATGCAGATGGAGGTTTCTACCGGTTTTAATAGTAATTAATTAGTCAATACATTTTCCTTTATTAACGCCGGGGTTTGTTCGATACTTATCCTCATTCCCAAATCAATATAACGCTATTATTTTAAAACCAAGTACTCATTATCATGAACGAGGTTTCACAACTTTCTACACAATTCAAGTTCTTCACATATTATATCAAGTCAAATATAAGTCAAGTCCTTTATCTTTTAAAATCAATAAACCAACCAAATTCACTTAGCACATGACGCTTCACCGCACTACATAGTTCACAACAATCATGCTAGAAAAGATAGAAGAGGTTCACATACCTCGCGACGATTATCGACAATTAGCAAAATGCTCCAAGTACTACAACCTTGCTAGCCTTTTCCACCCTTCAAGTAGAATACGCCACTGTAGTACTTCCACCTATACCGCCATAAAACGCCTATCAACTTCTAGATCTCTTCCTAGAATATTCTAAATACAAGATTCCTTATATTCTACGTAAAATTCGCAAAGACCTCCCCGCAACCACACAAATCTCCTCATCTATAAAGGCCCGCTACCAAGCCAACAACTCCATGGTTACACGCTTAACCTGATACGCATAACACCGCCTCACAAATATACTACAAGTCTCATCAGAATACATCCAATGTAAATACGCTTTAATTCTATCAACCTTCTATCCTCATATAAAATACTCAAGTATAATTACTACAACATGTAATATCCAATTACAACAGGACATAGATTATTACCTCGATAAGTCCAAAATTATCCAAGATTATATGTCGATCCCGAGCAACGCTTAGCTCCAAATCCTTACGCTCCAACCCGCCTCCAAGCAACTCCTTAGAAGTTTCTAAAAACTTCTTAACACTTCAACCAAGCTTACGAAGATTTTCTAGTGGTTTCATTTTTCACTTTTGGAAAAAAGTAGTATTTTCTGCCCTAGTATCAAATAACTTTGAAATACAACTAGGATACTAGGCTAAGGTATTTGGGATTATAAACAATACACAAAGTATTTTCTACACACGAGGGGAGGGACGAAACACAAGCCTAAAGGGAGGGAGTATTTTCACTGGAAGACTTAAGTGGATGATATGAAGTCTTCAACCAAGGGGTATATATAAGAATCAAGGGTCAAGATCTATGCAAGTGCGTGGTCAATATCGGGCCATGTGTGTGTGGGTCCCACCACACCACATGGCCAACGATTGGCTTCCAGTGTCATGGCTATTTCGGCCATGACAAGTTGGCTAGCCACTGTCTCCTCCACCCGCCCACACGGCCACTCAAGTGGGTGACACGTGTCGCCTTTACTCGCCCAAAATATTTTGTCTTCCGAAAATATCCAAAATACCGAAAATCTCAAAACAAAGCTCTTTACAAAATCGTAGAATTCTCCTGGGCCCCACGTGACCATTTCCAAAATAAAATCTCAAAATTCTAATATAATCCAAGAAGTCCAAATACCAAATCTGGGAATCCAATTCCCATTAACTAACCTTTTTCCTTCACAAAACCCTAAACTTTTCCAAAAAATCACACCTTTCTTTCTTTCCAAAATTTCTCGATTCTCGAACGCACGCCCTCACATACATACCCCGAACTACTGGTATAACATGGTCTTCTTCTCTGAGCTAGCAGTTTACGAAATCGCTTTATATTCCCATGATATATAAACACTCAACCTCAAAGATTGCACCTACCTACCTTTCTGATAAGTGATAACTCTATAGGAGGATTAAGCACAAAAACCTAGTTAACCATCACGCACCATGCGTAAAATTAGGTTGTTAAGCCTCTCATTAACGCTTACATAAATAATTGAGGTATTTTCATCCCCAACCCAAATATGTCTACCCAACTTACATCATATTCACAACCTCCTCCTTTCGAAGTTTGATTAGAAATCATATAATGATAATTAGTTGTCAATTAATTACCAAGCATTCAAAGCAATTATTGGATAAATCTCTCAAAGAAGAATAATAACCATAGACATGCATTAATTCATAACATAAGTTTCTAGTGAATCAACATGGAAAGCCCTATAAAAGAATTAGTTCATAGCCATTGACATGACAAGAACTAATTCAAAGTTCATCATACAAAAACTGAAATAAAGAAAAGAAAATAAAATAAAATTACTAAGTTTAAGGTCTCCAATCTCCAAAGCAAGAATCCTTGAGTTGTGCAAGAAAGGGAACCCTTAAAATCGCTTAGGGTTCTCCTTTTATAGCCAAAACCGCCTCTAACTTTTCCTCGCAGCCCGCCCAAAAATCGCCAATTAACTCGATTTTCCGCTTGAGCCGCTGTTCATCAGCCGCGCGCGAATCAAGCACTGGTGATTTGCGCCGCGCTCGACCTCTGTCGTGGCGCCGCGCTACCGAATCCTTCGCAGCCTTCGATGATCGCGCCGCACCGATCTCTCGTCGCGCGCGCGCGCGGAACTCTGCAGCCTCTCGATGATTGGCGCCGCCCCGCGATCGGCAGTGAGGTGCCACGCGCTGGTTCGATTTCGCTGCTCGCCACTTTCTCTCGCTTAGCTCGAACCTCCTCTTTTGCCCTCTTTTAGCTCCTTTTCCGCCATTTGGCCATTTCAACCACTTTGACTTAAAAGAAATAAAATATATCCTAATACGACACTTATTTATACAAAAAAGGGACAAAAGACTAACTAAAAACGACTCAAAAAGTGTATATAAAATACACCGATCAAATACCCCCAAACTTAACCTTTGCTCGCCCTCGAGCAAAGATAGAAAGAAAGAAATAAAGGACTCAAGAAAAACGAAAATAAAAGACTCACTGTCATTTGATCACTTTTGCTGCATTAGTGTTATCTAGAAAAACACGTAAGGTTAGCGTAATAATACGCAGAACATATAATACGAAGTTTTAGCACACTAAACACATTAAGCTAGATATTTCGCAAACTCATATTCATCATGCTTAATGGAAGTCAACTTATCAATCACGATATAAATTCAAAAATCCTATGACATTTTTACTTGCTATTCTCCACTAATCTCGGATATGCATAAAAGAGATCTTCAGACTTTAAGGGTCAGAATGTAGGCTTTGGTATGTAGGTAAAATAGGCATTTTAGGCTCATTCTGTGTACCATAAGCTCTTTAGCTTTTCCATTTTTCCCTTTTCTTTTGGTTCTTTTCTTCACTTCAATTCTATCTTTTCCCTCTTTTGTTTTGGGAGAGTGAAGAGTATTGTAATAACAAGCACCCCCAAACTTAGGCTTTTGCCTATTTCTTATTACTTTTTTATCGGGGTGCAACACGCTTGTTCACTCTTTTTGTCTCTTTTTTAACACAATTTATTCCACTATTTCACATTTTTACTTATGGCACAATTTGTGGGAATATAGGTGTCAAAGAAGAAGTTTCAATTTTTAGGCTCAAATGCCGACTAGGGATATATTTAAAGTCCGGGATAGAAAAGAGTGGTAAGAATTGGCTATCAAAGAAATGCCTGAGTCATCTCCCTAACATGCATATCCTAACTATTTCGCCTCAAATAACAAGCAATCATAACACATAAGTATTCATCATTTAGCATGCATAATTTAAGCAAGAAACTCCAAATAGACAGATTTTATAGTTTGCATATCTAACCTAGGTGTTTAGATAGTTGCTTCAATTCCATTACATTATTCCACCTTACTTCACTAGGTGTTTCTAGCAACTATAGCATACATGATCTTTGACAGACAATTATGACTTAAAAGAAAAATTTTGTGACTCAAAAATACATAAAAAACAACAAAAACACAAATAAAACATGAATAAAACACCCCCCCCCCCAAACTTAAATCACACATTGTCCCCAATGTGTGTAGACTCAAATACAATAAAAGAAATAAGCCACTTACAGACTTGGCTAAAATGGTGGCAATGGCGTTGGATAGTACTTTGAATTCGCGAGGAGTGAGAGCTCGGTTTTGATTCGCATGTGGCCTTCTGATCATGCTTTTCGTAGTTCTCGATTGCGGCGCCGCTGCCCCGCGAATTGGCGCGCGGCGTTCTAACTTCAGGTTGATTCAACTTCGCGCCGCGGCTCGCGATCGGGAGCCGCGCGCTGACTCGGGCTTCTTCGATCTTACGCCGCGCTAGCTGCTTTTTGCCGAAACTGTGGCTTCTTCAATTTTCGCCTTCCAAGTCCTTGGCTTTCACTCACAACACAACATGTATACTACTCCGTGAGATCGTTCTAGATAAAGACTAATTGCATTTAAACTAAATAAATCAAATATCTGGTTGCCTCCCAAGTAGCTTGTTTTTAACGCCTTTTAGCCGACGAAAGTTCCTTATTATTCTAGGGTGTAAGACGTTACTAAGTTCATGTATTCCATGTCATCGATCGATAGGGTTTTAACCTCTGTCCGCTTACCTCAAGGAAACTCCTTCTCTCCTTTTATTTCGATCGCACCATACGGGAATACTCTTACCACCGTACGGTCCTATCCAACGTGATTTTAACTTGCCCGAAATAATTTCAACCTTGAATTGAATAAAGCACTTGTTGTCCTTCTGGAAGTCTTTCAGATCAACCTCGTCGTACATAATTTCGCTTGTTCCTTGTAGATCTTTGCATTTTCATGTGCATCAGGCTCAATTCATCTAACTCACTTAGTAGTAACCTCCTATGTCCCGCCGCTGTGGAATCCATGTTTAACTTCTTCATTGCCCAATACGCCTGTGTTCCAACTCTACGCAAATGACATGCTTTACCAAAACCAATTTATACGGTGACATACCAATCGTGTTTTGAATGATGTCCCAGATGCCCATAACGTGTCATCCGGCTTGATAGATCAGGCCTTCATCGAGCCGCTTCACCGCCTTTTCCAATATGCTCTTTCACTTCTATTTGACACTTCGCTGCCCATTTGCTGGTGTGGTAAGCAACAGGGGTGCGGTAGACTCCATATCTGGAAAGCAATGAATTCACCGCTATTGCAAAATGACTTCTTCACATCGATGACGGCTCTGAGTGCCGAACCTTGTGAAAATATTCTTTCAAGGAATTTTTGAACAGCCCATCGCCGCTTTTGTGGCCACCGCTTCTACCCATTTGGATACATAGTCATCGCCGTAAGATATATTGATTTCCAAAGGACGGAGGGAATGGTCCCATGAAATCGATTCCCACACATCAAAGAGTTCCACTTCCAATATCCTCGCAAGGCATCTCATTTCGCCTCGAGACGCACTGCGCTCTCGACAACTATCACATCTCTTCACAAAGGTACGGGCATCCTTAAAAGTGTCGCTAATAGAACTGCATTGCGCATCTTCGACGCCGTTATTGATGCCCCAAAGTGTCCACCACATGATAGCGTGGCAATGGGTGAGAACTCGTGCATCTCTTCCTCTCGTATACATCGTCACGACTGGGTCGGGCACAAAGGTTTGTATAACATAGGTTCCTCCCAATAGTAATGCTTACTCGAGTAAAACCTCTTCACTCATTGCCTCACACTCAAAGTAGTACCTTAGTCGCAAGAAAGTTAACAAAATCAGCATTCAAGGTAAATTAGAATTCATACTTACTTGAAATAGTTGTTCGCCTGAAAGTGATCATTTATTCGCACATCCTCGTGTTCTCGTTCTCTGTTCTCCCTTGACAAGTGGTTCAGAATCAATTCTCTGCTCCTTTCTTATCACGAATCTCCACGCCGAATTCTTGTAGGTTAGGACCCATCGAACGAGGCGAGGCTTTGATCCTTCTTTGTCATCAAGTACTTTATACAGAGTGGTTAGTGTATACTATCACCTTATTCCCAATCAAGTATGGTTCGAATTTCAAACGATATACTATAGCTAGTAGTTCATTTTCTGTAGTTGCATAATTTAATCAAGGCCATTTAGAGTTTTACTAGCATAGTAAATGGATCTAAATACCTTATCGATCATCCAAGCACCGCTTCCCATCAGATAATCGCCAGATCGCACATTAGTTCAAATGGAGCTCCTGGGCTTGGTGAATGACTACGGGTAAATAAGCTTCTCTCGAAGGCCTCAAATGCGGATAAGCATTCTTTATTGAAGCCAAAGGCAACCCCGCCATTAGAAATGTGGAAAGAGGCTTTGAGACCTTTGAAAATCCTTGATGAATCTTCTATAGAAACTCGCATGTCCATGCGAAACTTCGACTTTTGTCGAGCATCGAGGCGGTAGGTTTTCGATCATCAAATCTTTGCTTTGTCCACCTCAATACCTTGTGTCCTAAGACAATTCCTCTGCTACTACGAAGTTGACACTTCTCCCGCTTTAGCACAAGGTTAGACTCTTCACATCGGCTTAACATCGCTTCGTGCCTTAAACACTCATCGAACGATGCCCAAAGACCAAAAGTCATCCATAAAGATCTCTATAGTTCTTCCACCATGTCCAGAAAATTTCCATCATACACCTCTCAAACGCTGCAGTGCATCGCAAAGTCCGAATGGCATCCTTCTAAATGCAAATGTACCAAAAGGACAAGTAAACGTTGTCTTTTCCGATCTTCGGTGCTATTGCACCGTGATACCGGTATCCATCCAAAAGCGAGTATTATGCCCGCAAGTCATCCAACATTTGATCTAGAAACGGCAACGGAAGTGGTCTTTTCTCGTTGCCTTGCTCAACTGCGATAGTCAACGCAGATTCTCCATCGCCGATCGTTTCGAAGGAACGAGTTCGCTCTTTCGCTGGTCACCACCGCTATTCCACCCTTTTAGAACCACTTGTACCGACTCACCTACGTGCCGGACATAGGGTAAATTACTCCTACATCGAGCCATTTTAGGATTTCCTTCGACTACCTCTTTCATGTTTGGGTTTACGCTGGGCTTCAATGGACGGTCCGCTCTCCTCATCTAGACGGATCTTACGCATTACCGCTGACGACTTATCCCTTTTATGTCCGCTAATGTCCATCCAATGGCCCGCTTGTGATTCTTCAAGATTTTAGCAGCTTTATCAATCTCTTCGTAGATAGTGGCATGAAATGATCATCGTAAGGTTTTCTTCACCTAGGTATCGTATTGTAGATGATTGGGTAGGGTTTTAACTCTAACTCGAGCCTTCTCGTGGATAGTAATGATCTTTCCGCATCCGCATGCTCTTCATACTTCCTCGTATCCCATTTTCCATAAACATTCATCCAATTTGCATACTCCATCGACCGATCGCTTTACTATCATCATCCCATTTGGTCGCGATTTCTTCCGTATCATCATGTCCGAACTCCTTGGCTGACACTGCTTCTTCAATAAGATCAATGGCTGAGCAGTTATCCTTGGCATCTGGAAAAGTTGCTGCTTGGAAAACATTGAAAATCACCTCTTCTTCATCTACTCAAAGATTCAACTCCCCTTTGTGAACATCAATGAGAGCCTGTCCTGTGGCTAAGAAGGGTCTGCCAAGTATGATGGGGATTTCATCGTTATTCAGATGTCTAAGATAACGGTCGGGCGAAAGATGAACTGTCCACCTTCACTAATACATCTTCGGCGACTCCTCTAGGATGAACTATCGAGTGGTCACTAATCGCAAAGTGATGTTTGTAGGTTTGACTTCTCCCATTCCTAGTTTGCGTAAAACTAGATAAGGCATCGATTTATGCCGCCCCAAGTCGCACAACGCTTTCGACATTCAAACTTTCCAACGGTGTACGGGACGCGAAGCTCCCCGATCTTGTAACTTCGAGGTAGTTGTCTCAGAGGATGACACTACATTCCTCACCAACATCACCGCTTCGTAGTCCCATATCCTCCTTTTTGCTAAGCACATCCTTCTAACTTGACGTAGCTCGGCATTTGCTCTAATGCTTCAAAGAAACGGGATATCGAGTTGCAATTGTTCGAGGACCTCCACGAATCTGAGAATTGCTTGTCAAGAGTACATGTTTTTAACTTCTGGGGATACGGTATTATCACCTGGGGTGCGGTTGCTACAGCCTTCCGCCGAATTCTCACTGGTTCCGGCGCCGCGCCGCTATTCAGCGCGGCCACTCTCCCGCATCGCCTCGAATATTCGGCGCCGCGACTGCAAATGGCGCGCGGCACTGCCATCGCGAACTCTCTATCTCCCCGATTCGCATCCTTCAAAGCCAATTGCCCGACATTGTGTTTCTCATTGCCTACCCTGTGCAGATTGCTCTTCATGCTTTCGCTGAATATGATCGCAGTTCTCGCTATTTGCGTTTCCAACTTCTTCATGGCCATTCTCGCTTTCGCCCATGAACCGATTTTGGTACCTCGTGAAACCGAGTATAGCTTCTTGTAATTCCTCCATCTCTTCCTCTATGGTCGGATTCTATCATATTGACAAGAAAATCCATATCTAAAGGATTCCCGAGATTTAATCAAACCAACAACGAATCACAAGACACTTGTTTGTACAAAAGAAAATAAAATAAAATAAACAATGTAAAGAAATAAAAATAAAAACGTAAAACTAAACTAAAATAAAAACCAAATTAGAAATTAAAAATAGATAAATTTGATATTGAACTATGCCTAATCCCCGGCAACGGCGCCAAAAACTTGATGCGCGAAAAGATGCACACACTTTAACGCAAGTGCACGTTATCATGACAAGTAATATAGTCTTGATAAGACCGAATATCGTCCACAAGGATTAGGGTTCAAGTACCAACTATCTATCTTTTGGTATCTATTTGGTAATTGATATGTGATTTTGTGGTTTATAACTAATAATTATAAAAGCTAATTAATTATATGTTTACTTCAGTTGTGATGGGAATAGGGCTTCCATGTCTCCTCAACTATCCGCTTATGTTATTTATTAATGCAATGAATTATGGTCTTCTTCTCTCGGAGCTAGCAGGTTTACGAAATCGTTTTATATTCCCGCTAATGATATATAAACACTCAACCCCAAGATTGCACCTACCTACCTTTCTGATAAATATAACTTTATAGGAGGATTAAGCACAAAAACCTAGTTAACCGTCACGCACCACGCAGAAATTGTGGTTGTTAAGCCTCTCATTAACGCTACATAAATAATCGAGGTATTTTCATCCCCAACCCAAATATGTCTACCCAACTTACAAAGATATTCACAACCTCCTCCTTTCAAGTTTGATTAGAAATCATATAATGATAATTAGTTGTCAATTAATTACCAAACATTCAAAGCAATTATCGATAAATCTCTCAAAGAATAATAACCATAGTACGCATTAATTCATAACATAAGTTTCTAGTGAATCAACATGGAAAGTCTTATAAAAGAATTAGTTCCTAGCCATTGATACGACAAGAACTAATTCAAAGTTCATCATACAAAACTAAATAAAGAAAAGAAAAGAAAAGAAAATTACTAAGTTTAAGGTCTCCAATCTCCAAAGCAAGAATCTCGAAGTTGTGCAAGAAAGTGGAACCCTTAAAATCGCTTAGGGTTCTCCTTTTATAGCCGAAACCGCTCTAACTTTTCCTCGCAGCCCACCCGTAAAATCGCCAATTAACTCGATTTTCGCGCCGAGCCGCTGTTCGCTATCAGCCGCGCGCGAACTTCAAGCACTCGGTGATTTAGCCGCGCTACCGGAACCTCGCAGCCTCTCTCGATGATCGGCGCCGCGCCGATCTCGCTGCTCGGCGCCAGCGCGGAACCTCGCAGCCTTCTTCGATGATTGGGCGCGCCCCGCCGATCGCAGGAGGCCGCGCGCCTGTCCGATTACTGCTCGCTACTTTCGCTTAGCTCGAACCTCATCTTTTGCCCTCTTTAATCTCCTTTTCCGCCATTTGGCCATTTCAACCACTTTGACTCAAAAGAAAGAAAATATATCCTAATACGACACTTATTTGTACAAAAAGGGACAAAAGACTAACTAAAAAAGACTCGAAAAGTGTATATAAAATACACCGATCACCCCACAAATAAACAAAATGGTCCATTATCCCAAAGTAAATACAGTCCAATGTAAATACAGTCCAATGTAAATACAGTCCAAAGTAAATACAAAGTAATGTAAATACAAATTCAAAGTAAATACCCATTAGTTGGTGTTCTTGGCCAACTACTACAATCAAACTTATTCAATTTTCGGCTAGCATGCCAGAATTACTTCTTTAATCTTTCAACTTATATTCCAATCTTTATATAAGTTATAATTACTTTGTTATTAACTGTCAACAGGTAATAGATACGTTTTTACATTTTAATGACTAGCATGCCAATTTTTTGTTTTTAGCAACTTAACAAGGTCCAAATCTTTTCCATATTCCTTCCATGTATCACATACTCATTTATATACTTCCAACATATATAATATCCAACTTCACAAAGAGGACAAAGTTCATTACCTCAAAGAGCCCAAAATAATCCAAGAACTAAAAGTCGATCCGTAGCACGTTTAGCTCATATTCCATACGTTCAAATCCGCTCCAAGCAACCCTTAGAAGCTCCTAACCAACTCCTCTTCAAGATCCAACTTCAAAAAGTGAAGAACACTTTAGGTTTCAAACCTACAAGTTTCGCCATGACGTGTTTAGGCTGTGGTGTGAAATCTTGTCTAACACTTGGTTAACAACCTTCCTAACACATCAAGGAAGAACACTTAAGAGTTTAAGAATTGTTGGACAACATTAGGTCAAGAAAATGGCCTATGGCCGAGAGCACCTGTAAGGATGAGTATTTGTTGTCTTGAAATAATTCTAAGTGTGGGAGATTCATCCTACTAGTGTGATGATATAACACCACCAAGGGCTAGGATTAAAACATGTGTGTGGTTTAGATTAGGGACAATTGTGTGTGGGTCCCAGAAGCCATTTGTCCACACAAATATCTCACAAAATATCTAGCACAAGACTTGTCCAATTTTGCTACCTTTTTCGCCCAACATGGGCCCACTTGGGGTGACACGTGTCACCCTCCTATTGGTACAAAATATTTCATCTTCCGAAAACATCCATAATGGCCAAAATCTCGAAAATAATGTGGGCCCCACAAAACCGTAAATATCTCACGTGGGCCCCACGTGACCAATTCCGGAAAACAAAATCCATAATTCTCTTAAATTTCAAGAAGTCCAAATACCAAAATTGAGAATCCAATTCCCAATAATAAACCTTTTTCCTTCACGAGCTTCGGAATATTTTTCGTCGAAAATTCAAAATTTTCTTCCCTTTCGTACTTAGGGTTATATTCTCGTACGTACGTCCTCACATACATACTCTGAAACTACGGGGTGTAACATTATTCTAATAGCAAGGGTTTCTAAAATTAATTCAATCCACAAAAGATAGTTTTTATGATTTTCGTGGGGATTATCACGTTAATCTTACGTGATTGGCCTTGTAATTGATCTTAGATGATTAGAAACTTTAGAGGGGATTTAGGGAGTGCTCTGGATCTGATTTGGATGAAAAGTGAAATCTCTTTTCAGATTTGGCGAGCATCTGGAATAACTAGTGAATTACAACTATATTGTACGCAAGACTCGCTTTTAACCCGACTGAAAATTTCACCCGTAATAACGAATTTGCAAAATGAATTTGTTTATCATAAAGAGATTCGTCGTTCTCGGTCGTAATTCGACGGTGGGATTGATGGTCCGTCGATCCTGACCGTTAATATGCCTCCTGAGAATCTTAAATCTACGGGTATTTTGATGGTCTATGCTGGCACTTTGACTGTCTGTCACCTCGGTGAAGGTTTATTGTCCAATTTTTCGATTTCAAACGAGATTCTTCAATCCGCTTTGACTTCCAAACACCCGAATCTTCCATCAACAAGCCGTAAACCTTCATCGCCTCTTTCGTAAAGTCGCACTCTTTCCGAGACATCGGTATCCATTAGTGACACATCGGGATGCGAACTACGGGGTGTAATAATTAATCCAAATGGTTTTACCAATGCTTAAGTTAGAAATTAATAATACTTTTAGCATTACCAAAAGCTTGTGATAATATAAGTTCTTCATTAGGATAGCAAAGACTTAAAGATGACAATGTCGATATATAATATTAAGTGAAAAATAAATATCCATTAATTTACTTAAGAATTTTGGCTTTACACCATAAGAATTTGGTGTTCTGAATGAAGTTTAACATGTATAGTTGAATTATTATTCTTAGATCAAAAATTTAAAAATGTAATTGGAGAGAGTTTATATTACGTCATACTGAGCAAAGTCCTATCTTTCTCTGAAAAAAAATCACTAAATTAAATTAGGTGTTAAAGAGGAAAAGGAAATTTCTCGCACTTTAAAGATTCATGCATGCAATATCATTTGCAAGATAACACTTTTGACCATTATTTTATGTAGGGTAAAAAGGGCTCGTATTTTACCATTATTTTATGCTAGGGTATAAAAAGGCTACAAATAAAATAATTTAAAGGAGCTAACTTGTCTCTTGTCTATCATTGCCCTTACCAACGCTATACAATCTTATATCCATAAAGAAATTATTAATTTGATTTTTTTAAAGAAAGTATTTATTTATGAAAAAAGAAAAGAATAGTGGAAGAGTGACACGGCTAGTGTGATAACAGAAATATATCATTTTTTACGTTAAAAGAAAGAAATAGTTGTGAGTTCTGAATTAAGATAATATATATCTAATTCTATTTATATTTATTTTTTCACACACATGGATATATGGTTTGATATGCCGGAAATATTATGCTCATTGTTGGATCTGTCACTATGCTTCGTGCCAAAAAGAATAACGTGGATTGTCACTAGTCGAATATGAGCCATTATTTAATCCTTGCAATTGAAAAATAGTGAATGCCAGCACAGGTGAAACTTCAAAGTAATTTCATTAGTAAAATTTGAAATTTTATGACAGTGGCCATCTTTTGAGCCGAAAAATTATTAGAAACAACTTCTCTACTTCACAAATATAGGGCTAAGGTTTGCATATTTTCTACCCTCCTCAAACTATACACGTGGGATTACACTGCATACGTTATTGTTGTTGTTATTATGATAGTGGCGGACAATAAACTCTATTTCTCGAATCAACATACTTCGTGCAAATTTTGTATATTGACGGTATATATTATATAACTAGAAATGACATAATAGCATTAATTCAAAAGAATATTCTTAAAAATTATATATAAGGAGGAAAAAAATTATTCAATAAATACAGAGGAATATTATTAGGGCAAAGGGCTCGACCGTTATGGGGCGGTTGACAAATTTTATAGGACCTGCCGCCCCACGCCTATATGTTATTGGTTCATTTAGTGGGTATAGGGTCCCAATTATTTCCCTTTAACGCGGCCTTTTTTCGATAAAAAGCTAAATAGAGAACATGGAATATATAATATATGGTTGAAAATTCAAAGTAAGTAATTATTGATTATGAATCACCTCAAGAACTCTTAAATCTACACATGAGTTATCTCCATGCAAGAATAAAATATACTTCTTCTTTTTCCGCTGGGTGTTTGGATCTCAACTAACTGAGTTCGCGTCGACAAGTACTACAGACAATTTTCATATCTAAGGTTTATACCTGAAATTCCTGATTAAGGATGAAAAGAATAATAAAATTAAGAATTAAATAATTAATTTTTTAAACAATAATTCTTCAATTTTCGAAGGGAGATTGCATATTTCCATAAAGAAGTAAATAAAAAACTTTCTATAAAAAATGTTAAAAGTTTGTTCTGACTTTCAATTGTAATAGTGTCATTTTACATTACTAAAATATAAAAATTAGCGATGTTCAGTCCAACTGAGCTACCTGAACCACTTTGAAATAAGTCTCCTTTCACAAAAAGAAAACACCGCTAGTAAATAACCATTTTATTATAGTAAAAAATGATCGATTCTTTTAATTTCAATAAAAAAAATAAAAAAATTGTGAATAATCCTATTTAACAATGAAGTATTAGAAAAATTATGTTTATAGCAACATATTTTCGACAAACTTCTTAGCTAATTCAATTTTTAGTCTCAAATTATATACATCAATGGTGTCAAGAATTTTTACAGTATAAATGCATTTTTAATTAGCTATAGACCTATAGTAGATTATTACTCTATACTTTTTATTATATGTCAATTTAATTTGATGAAGTAAAAAAATTATGTCCGATAGCTCACAAAATTTAAACTCAACAATATAGTAATTATCTTTTCAAATGAACCAATTATCCCCAAACATGTCAACATCCTAAAATAGCACGATCACCTTGATTTTACTAAGAATTTTTTCTAAGGATTTGTTGAACCAAATTATGAGTTGCTTCCTCGAATGACCTAAGCGAATACGTAACAAAATTTTGACATGAATAAGACTTAATTTGGATATATATGTGTGTGTTGGAAATTTTAACAATGGGGGAATAATTTTATCCCGTCATTTATGAATCAAACATAAGGTGCGCAACACGTCGGAAATCTTGTTTTCATACACGTGGGGCTAAATATCGTAAATTTTCTTAGTGAAAGAGATATTGGAACACGTAAGAGTAACGTGTTTGAGACATAGAATGATGTACGGTTATTGTCGACAATAATTTATATTCCACGTTGGTTAACGAAGAAAGGATTGTGCGAAGTGTAAGACGGAACGGGTCGGACCGCGGAGCCGGAAAGGGACGCGGCACCGGACAATGAATGTGGAGACGAAAGTTTAAGGGTTTTTCTTGAACTTTGTGTTGGGTTTGGATGGATGAATTGTCACGACCCAAACCGACGGGCCGCAACTGGTGCCCTACCTGGGCACCCTTCTACCTTCGCATCACATATAATCAGCGGAAGCTAAGGAATAACTCATAATCACATAAACAAGGGATCATGTCCCCTGAACTGTATTAACAAACTTATATAATAAGACATGCAAGACGACAAGGTTGCCAATGTACATAGAATTTTCCAACGAACTACAACTTATACAACTCACATGTATCCAAATACACATTTACCACCCATACCTGTCTATAGACCTCTAAGAGTTTGATAATAAAATGTGACGGAACAAGGCCCCGCCGTACCCCTGAATATGCATAAGTCTGTACCAAAATGACAAGCTCCGAAATAATTGAGCTATCCCAAAAGCTGAGAAAAGATCCTAAGCTCGCGGATCACCAAATGTCACGACCCGACTGGGGCGCGATCGTGCCCTACCCGGCACCCTGCCTGTATACATCGAGAATAGCAATAAACATACATAACACATATCAAAACTTAGAAAATAAACATCAACAAAGTTAGCCGATAAGTGCCACCTTCCGTAAAATGTACATAAATTAAAATACGCCAAGATAATTCTCGTTTTAAAACCCAAACCACAAATGTGACTACAGACCTCTAGGAATAACAACTGTGGCGGGACAGGGCTCCGCCATACCCCTGAATGTACATAATATCTACAACATCAGGGAGAACCGTACCAAAAGACAAGCCTCCGGAGGAATGGAGCTTCTGACACCTGATCAGTGATCCTAAGAATGAGGATCCACCACCTGCTACTCCCTACCGCGGCATTTAACGCAGCCCCCGAGAAAAGGGGGTCAGTACACAATATGTACCAAGTATGTAAACTGGAAAATACTGTAATTATATCATAAGTCTAAATAAAGTTGGAGATATGGATGATAATCAAATTACAGTACACTGTGCCTTACTAACAATGAGAGTAAACAAGAGTATACTTTACTGCATAAAAATAGGAGGCTCATGATCAAAGTAGGGTCACCCTCCCGTAGTATCATTAAGCAATCCTACTCCTGAGACTATTTCACCCGCAAGGATCGTATGAACCCACATGAGGTAACTTCCTCGCATAGACTGTATCCGCCCGCATAGGTCATACAGACCCGCATGAGGTATTCCTCGCATAGGATTGGTCCGCCCCGCATGGGACTATTTCAGCCGCATAAGCCCTTACGGACTCGCATGAGGTATTCCTCGCATCATGGGTAGCAAATCCACGGAATATGCAAATGCCACAAACCCGGGAAATGACCCCGTAATGCACAATATATCACTAGCACAACCGACTATCATACATAACATAAGCACTACCGGCTTATCATACATAACATAAGGACTACCGACTTATCATACATAACATAAGCACTACCGGCTTATCATACATAACATAAGCAAGTTAAGAAAATCCCCTAACTTCTTATTAGCCTTGTTCATATACACTCTCATTTTAGTTTACTTAAGGCACTAACATCTCTTTATAAAATCCGGGAATTTAACCCAAAGTACTACGTACTTCTACTCTTTTAAAAATGACTCTTTTTCATATAAAGCTTCCAAGATACTAATAACCGTAGTATCAAGTCATAACTACTTTTCAAGACAAGTCATCATACCTTCTAGAAATATAATTAGGCTTCTAAATCAAATGACTTCTTTCTTTTAAAACCTTAGGCAATTGATGCCTTAAAATCAATTTGCCTTTCATTAATTCAAGTCATTTATCCTTACTTATTTTACTTAGAGTAAATCTCTCTTTTTAACTTTCCATAAATCTAATATAACCAACTTCCCATAAAGTCGTTATATTAACTTTATACTTTAGGTAATTATTTTCTTCCTTATGTCCAAGGAACTTATACGTTTAAAACGAAACAAGTATCATATACTTAAAATACTTCAAGTCCCTTAACCTTGAAAACTAAGACATCCTTAATACTTTTTAAACAAGTGAGTTAGTTCCTAACTCAACCAACTTGGACATTCTTAAAACAAGTAAAGGATATCAAAGTCTTGTACGTCTACCGTACTATATAGGTGCAACTATTCATGCCCAAGAGATAGGAAAATTTCACATACCTCTTCGGGTCAATCCACTTGCTAAGTCCAATATCCCGCACGTAGTACGTCAACCTATAATGACCATAATACGTCTATTAACTTCTTACTTCAAACGTAGAATATTATAAGTGCAAAGTCACTAAATTCTACGGAAAATCGGACAGCACTTCCTTTGTTTCTACATACTTTTCCACCTTTTTCAAGGCCCGAATTCAATAACCAAACACGCCACATTTAAGGCTCAACAATGTAGTTAACAATAAGGGGATTACACGCCTACAAGACGTGTAACATTCCGCCCCACAATTGATATCAAACTAGTACAAACTACAAGGTCAATTCGGCCACTTTGAGGTGTAACAACACAAATTATTATCCAATTCCTTTTCAATCCAAGTTGTTTAGTATAACATGATATCAAGCCGCAATCGATTATAACTACTACAATCTTCAAGTAAGTAACATGCGACGATTCTAATTAACGACCAAATTGTAATCCAACTTCAAATGGCTAGAATGTCATTTCGGATTCTAGGCTTCAACTATCCATAACACTTATAAATCTTCAACACAATATACTTCATGCTAGTTAAAATGTAAGGCTACAACAATATGAAATCTTATAACACTTTAAGAGAACAAGATTGTTACCTCAACGAGCCTTAATCCAACTTCAAGATCCGAAGTCGCTCCCTAGCAACTTAGAGCCTCTCCTTGACACTTCAATCCGCCACTTGAGACCCTTAGAAGATCACAAACAACTTTCCTTTAATCTTCCAAACCAAACCTATGAAAGCAACTAGGTTTTCACCTTGCGACTAATACGAAAATGATATTTTTCCGGGATTTTTCTATTGAGATACCCTTACAATACCCTCATGAACCTTGGTTTAAAGTGTGGAGCTTATTGGACAACAAACAAAAATTTTCCCTTTTTTGGAACCTTGAACCCGAGAGCTTCTCCACAAGTTCATCCAATTCTTGAAATTTTTTCTAAGTGTGGAAGCTTGTCTCACTACTAGTATACATATATAGCATAATGGAGGGCCAAGATTAGTACATATGTGTGGCTTAGATGCATTTCACTAGGATTATGCTCAAGTGGCCCTTTGACAAGTGAACAATATCAAGCTACAAGACTTAGAAAGACTTGGTCATCTAACTTATGGTCAAATGACCCTTTTACCCATGCCAATTTCGTCCAAGACTAACTTAAGGGGGTGACACGTGTCGCCCTCCCATTCGTCACAATATTTCGTTTTCCGACAATTCCATAATTCCGATAAATTTTTACTAGTCTCAAATCTTAACATTTGGATTCTTACGTATGTTATTAAAAACATGTCCTGTAATTACGGGGTGTAACACCAAACTTAGTACCTATACATGCGGGCATGAACGCAACCCCCCGGAGAAGGGTGTCAGTACAATAATGTACCAAGTATGTAAACATAGAGTACAGTAAATGAGATCATACTGACAAGTATAATAACCAAAAGATGGCAGTAAACAAATATGATAGTCAAATACCAGTACTTGCATCATTGCACTGCATCATCTGTACTCATCAGTATCACTGTATCATTGTATTTTACCAAAATGAGGTCAATCGGGCTTTTAAAAAGTAAGAGTCATATCTCACATGGGTATCTATACCCGCCTCCGGAAGAATGTCCATGGAACCATATACATATAAACATTGTCGGCCCTTTGCGAGGGACTCAGTGGATGAAATAATAACACTTGCACGAATAGCTATCATGAGCAACCTTGTGCAATTTAACTCATTTTTTGACTCTCAATAAAATTATATGCTGCCCGACCCTTTCTGGGGCACGGTAAAATCATTTTTGACTCTCAAGGGAATAAAACCAAGGTACCAACATATCATGTACCAATCATTAAAATGAACTCTCATTTAGAAAAACCAAGGTACCAACATATCATGTACCAATCATTAAAATGAACTCTCATTTAGAAAAACCAAGGTACCAACATATCATGTACCAATCATTAAAATGAACTCTCATTTAGAAAAACTAAGGTACCAACATATCATGTACCATTCATTAAAATGAACTTTCATTTTAGAAAAACCAAGGTACCAACATATCATGTACCAATCATATCATATATCCCTTTAAAACATCCTTTGGAAAATCAAGACACTTATCATATCATGTACCCTTTGGAATTAGAATCCAATAGAACCATGTACGTCCGCCGTACACTCACTTCATATAAATCACGCCGAAAAAAGAAGGAAGAGTTTCATATACCTCGAATATTTCCAATAATCCTGTATTTAATTGGTGATAACGGATCCGAATTGCCTAATTAATCCTTATATGAGCCGTGAGTAATTATATGATGAAACTTTATCTAATCAGCTGTGAACTAGAAAATGTAAAACAAATTGGTTATATCTTAGCTTCTATGCAGATGGCGTTCTAATCATTTTAATATAATTGCTAGTCGATACATTTTTCATTTAACGATGCAATGACTTATTTCAACACGTCTATTAGAACATATCCAATTATTATTAAAACAGTCTCAACGCTTGATACTTATCAGTTACTTTAAATTAGCAAGGTCGAACCGACTCCAACGCTTAATAAAAACTCTTATGAATATTACCATCTCTCCTCATATGCCTTAATAAGGACTTAGGAACAACTTAGACATGTTTTTAGCATAGAATCAATAACATGAATACCCCTTAACTTCTAAGAGTAGAATGAATTATGAAACAATACCACAGGTATATTTCGTACGTAGAACATGCCAAAAGAAGAAAGGATAGTTCACATACCTTATCGGATATACCAACACGACAAGTAGAATATGCCTCAATTAGTACTTCAACCTATAACAACAATAACATGTATATCAACTCCATGCTTACTAATGTAGATCATATACCAAGTAATGGTTCTCTTTTCATATAAAAATTTGGGCAGCACTTCCCCTATTTATACCCTATCCACAACTTCCAAACGAGGCTAATAATATCAATAACCAAGCACCAATTAAGGGCATAACCAAAACAGCAACCAAGGTGATTCATACACCTACTTCTCATGTTAATCCGGCCTCTTAATCCATATAAAAACAGTCCATATTCCAACAACAATGTGGGTAAGATATGAAACTTTTCTACACCCTCGTTCCTTTAGGACATACGTTAGCAATTACCACATCTAAACATGCATAAACAGTGACTAAATTTCCAGCATATACACGCATAAAACAGCCCTTAAAACAACACGACAATATCCAACAATTTATATGAAGTTCTCGGCCACAACAAGACTTCAAGCCAAAGCCCTTTTTCACGACTTTTTATAATCCAATTCGTTACAACACTTTCATATAAATAGTTTATACTTCCCATAACAAGATTTCTTTCATCTAACAACATGTAGCAAGTGGTGATAACAACAATAATAACCAACGAATTCAAGTAATAAAAAATAGCCAAGAATAGGCCAACATGCTAACAACAACCACATGCATTTTCTTGCTTCCAACCCTTCTAAATAAATGTTCTTCCATTAACTATAGCATCATTTATCTACCAATAACTTATTAAGAGGAAGAACACTTACCTCTACTTTAGCCAAAGTAGTCCTTAGGTTTTCGGCTCACACTTCGCTTCCACACCACTTCTTCACGCTACAACCACATGCACGTATCCTCTACAAGCTTGTAACCATCTTCCTTTCATGTTTTCCTTCCAAAAAGTTCATTTCCAAGCCTAGGGTTTCAAGACACTTTTCGGCCAAACCGTGGTTTAAAGTTCTTGGAGAGTTAACTTGGCTTAGAACTTAGGTAGAGGGCTTAATTTTGGAAAATAAGTTAATCTTGTTCTTCTTGGCTATGGAGATTTCGAAATTTTGAAGGCTTAAGGAAGAGAGAAGAGATGTTTAAAGGATGAAAATATTTGTGCTAAGGCAAGAAAGTCTTGCAATGTATATCTATATACAAGTGGAGCCTTTACAAGACAAGTGGGGGGGGGGGGACCCTTGTAGACTCATTTGTCCACTTGTCTTCTCTTCACAATAATATCTCCCACACTTAACCAATCTTGCAATACATATATATAATTAGAGCTTTGTTACACAAGTGGGGAGGGACACATGTCACCCTCTAATTCGCCCATAATTCTCTTCACAAAAATTATTCCATACTTAGCCCAAAATTCTTAATATATCGATGGGCCCACAAAATTGTGAAATTTTCGGTGGAATCCATATTATCAATGCCAAGACTTCATAATATAATACTAAGTCCATAAATCCATTGAAAGGAATTTAACTACTAGTTAATAAATTTTCGTCGTCACCTCCGTTGTATCCAAAAAAAATTCATATAAGAAAATGTAAATATACTTTCCTTCCAACCTTCAAATCTTATTTCCTTACTTACGTTTTCACTTATTTGCCCTGAAAATACGAGGTGTAACATGAATCTTCCATTAAGTGAGTCATTGGTTTGAGTGTGTTCACGCACTCTTTACTTGACTCAATGAACCTCCAATAAAGCATTCACATGGCAAGTGCAAGTGAAGGGGCATTTTCTTAATCTATAAATTGAGTCCTTTGTGGATCATTTTAGAACAATGAAAAAGGTGTCTAACATACACTTCACTTCAGATTTTATGTGTCAACATACACTTCATTCCATATGAAGATCTTATACAATTCTCTAACATATTGTCTCAGGAGATCATGAACCTTTTATACCACAAGTTCATACACATCTCTGAGTCAATCCTTTCTTAGCAATTTCCATATTTGTGTTCTTCGATAGATCTTCTTCGGTGTGCTTTACAAAGAAGATAAGCCAATGTTTTATCTTGGAAGACTATTGCCCTGCTAACGTAAAAGTATGTATACGGGAGCAATATTATCTTAAGGATAAAGGGTGAACCCTTGACTCAATCGTGTGAAAATTAACCAATTTGTTGTTTTGAGTTCTTATTTCAGACATAAGGATCAAAAGCTTGCAGCAGTTGAAGTTGTTGCCCGATAGTCCAAATGAAGCATGTAGTGGTTGAATCTATAGACACCACGTCAAAAGACTTGATGGTTGCTGACATAGAGATTCAAGAACCTAGATACATAAAGATTTTAACTAGATGATATTATTGCGATGTTGTGATGATCTCCTTAGTATAGTCTTTAGATCACTTATATTTAGTTTAACTATTCCCGTGATATACATGGATACACAATGTCACGACCAACCGCGTGCGATCGATGCCTTACCCCGGGAACCCTAGTGATACAACATCAGAGTAATCAGCGGAATATAAAACAATAACATGAAATAACATGAAGTATGAAATAATAATCCGAGAAAAATTGCCTTTCGGCATGTATATATGAAAACTTAAATTCGAACAGTTACATCCCACTTACAACTCTGCCCACAACAGTACTACAGACCTCTAAGAGTGACATGACAACAATGGCGGGACAGGCCCCGCCATACCGAATGTAAGCACCTACTACGACAGGACTATACCACCGATAAGCCTCCGAGAAACGGAGCTTCCTAAACGCTGAATCGTGACCACGAGAGTTAGGATCAACGATCGGTGTACCTAAACTGCGATGAACGCAGCCCCGGGCGAGGTCGATAACAGTACCAAGTATGTGAAACCGAAAATAATGTAAATGAAATCATAGCAGTCTATATAAATCAGGAGACATGTATGATAACAAAACTACTTTTCACAATAAATAAGCAATATGTCAAGTCGTGACTCACGCCTCAAAGTCATCACTCAAATATAACAACGGGTCTCACGCCCACAACATCAATCACGTCCGTGGAATACCTTCCTCACCGCCACAGCATGATATAAAAGCACCAAGGAATACATATGAACACCGGGTCCCACTGTGTCATCATAAAGCCGCACGGGTAAGTACGAAGGCATAGCCGACTACTAAAACCTACGTACAAACAAGGTCATAAATCAGATTACGAGATCTGCTCTGCACCGTCACATGATCAAAGCCGCCACTCGCGCGCAGATCTAACGCGCGTCAGCCCCGAACTTCCCGCAGACTCCGCATAGGCCACTCCAATGGCCCGCATGAGGTATTCCCGATCGAGGGTAGCTACTCCCCAAGATCCGCCGACTCAGCGCATGGCCACATGCATCGCATGACCATATAGGCCGCACACTAACTCGAACTCGTAGCTCCGCATAGGTCCCGGGACCCGCATGAGGTATCCTCGAATCATAGTCACACAGATCGCACGAGTATTACCCGCATCGGAGGCGGCTTAACCTCCGGATCATGTCGAGTGGTACAATACCAACATAACGACTGATAGTTAAACAACATAAGCGCGATCGAGGGAAAACCCCTTTACACAAACATCACAAAATACTAACACACGTAGCATCCTAACATGTTTACTTATCAAACCAACAAGAAAGTATTACAAGGCTATCACAAACCAACACAATCAAGTTATTCGCACAAGATACTTTCTACTATCTGATTAACAAGATCGGGTTTTTATCCCCAAAGTCCTTCATACATTAACTCTTTTAAAAGATCCGTTTCTTTCACAAAAGTCACACAATACCCGTAGTATAAATGTTATACCCCGTAGTTCCAGGGTATGTATGCGAGGACGTACGTACGAGAATACGACATTGAAATTGGAAAGGAAGAAAGAGGTGATTTTTTCCACGGAAAAGTTTCCGGTTTTTGTGAAGGAGAAAGGTTCGTTAATGGGAATTGGATTCCCAGATTTGGTATTCGGACTTCTTGGAATATTAGAGAATTATGGAATTTTATTTTCGGAAATGGTCACGTGGGCCCAGGAGAAATTTACGGTTTGTGGGGCCCACTTTGTTTTGAGATTTTGGCCATTGTGGATATTTTGGAAGATGAAATATGTTGACGTGTAGGAGGCGACACGTGTCACCCCTAGTTGGCTTGACGATTTCACTTTGTGCACAACACCGCTTTAGAGTCGTTTTCCGACGAAACGCTTTACTAAACTCGCGTAGGATAAATTCGGCTATGTCATTTCTAATTTTGCGGATTTTTCCGAGAGACGAAACATTTGGACCAACGAGGCGACACTTGTCACCCTCTCATTGAGCGGACTTGTCACGCATTAGGGCGAATGGATGGCCATTCTTGTCATGTAGTTGGTAGGATATTTTGTGCAAGTTGGCCAAGGACACTTGCCTAAATCCTCACCCTACACTTGCCTTGCACTTGGCACCATCTTGGCCCTTGGTTGGCCATCCCTTGACCTATAAATACCCCGCTTGTTGGGGAGTGATTTCATGCGAAGTTGGGCAATCTTTCTAAGTCTCAAATCCTCCCTCTCCCTCTTGTTGTTTTCGTCCAAACACACCCCTCCCCTTTGAGAAGATCTAGCCGAGAGCAACCCCTAGCCTAGCCAAACCTACCCCTCACTGCTGAAAAGTTGCCTTCTAGTATTGTTATAATGCCCAAAATACCCTAGACCAAATCCCTTAGTCCTTAGTAGAAGTTGTGAAGAACTTCTAAGGTTTCCTCGAGCTATCGGAGCGCATAACTTAGAGCTAAACCTTGCTCAGGCGCGACTTTTATCTAGGATATTATTGGGCTTACCGAGGTAAATAACCTTATCCTCCTTTTGTAATTAGAGTATATATACTGTAGAAGTATAGGAATAAGTATTAAATACTTAGAAGGATATTAAAGAATAGAATTGAAGTATCACAGAAGGGTTTAAAAGATGATTAATAGAATCTGATTTACATGCGATCGCTTTCACAAGAGACTGGAGTAGCTCACCGGTAGGGAAGTGCTGCCCAAATGTCCATAGAATAACGAACCCTCTCGCTAGAGCTTTGTACAAGATACCGACGTTGATAGACGTATTTGATCGTTATAGGTCGATTCTCTGCGCGACATATTCAACTCAAGTGTGGATTTCGCGAGAAGGTATGTGATTCTTCCTATACTCGAGCATGATATTTTAAATAAATATGTATATAGTACAGAGAAGCGACGTGTGTTAACCGAATAATAATTACGGCAATGTCTTGGACTTAAGCTGAATAATAATTACGGCAATGTCTTCTGACTTAAGCCCGAATAATAATTACGCAATGTCTTCCGACTTAAGCCCGAATAAAAAGAATCAAGTAGTTCAAAAGAATTAAGAAACTTTTTTGAAAGAAGAGTAACACTTGGTTTTAAAAGCTTAAGAGTTATACTAGCTTTATGGGAAGTTAGGTATAACTACAAGAGTGATAAAAAGAACGATTTATTGATTTAAGGAAATAAGAGACTTGACTTATTATACTAATATGAATTTTGTTAAAAAGTGTGAAACCTCATTCGTGAGTAAATAGTATTTTTGGTTTTCAAAAGGAATGATGTTTTACCGATCAGAATAAATGTCGAACAAACCACAGCAACGCTAATAAAGGGAAATATTGTGACTAATAAGTATTATTAAAACCAGTAGAAACTTCCATCTGCATAGGAGCTAAGATGAGACAAAATGATATTACATTTACTAGATCATGGTCTGTGAATAAGATTGTTACGAATAATAATAACCTACTCACACTTAGGGTATATGTTTCTCAAATTGTTTTAAAGGATTAAAGCTATGAACTACGAAACCTTTCGAAAATGAGAAACTTGAGTAATTGAAATTAGGCAAACTTAAGCGTTGGGAAAAGAATGTTGTTACTTGATTTTACAAAAAGAAATGTTTTGATTTACTTCAAAAGATAATCACTTTATTTTTATACTACGTATCAGGTGACTTTTGTGAAAGAAACGGATCTTTTAAAAGAGTAATACATAAAGTACTTTGGGGCTAAAAACCCGAACTTGTTAGCATAATGTAGAAAGTACCTTGTGTGAATAACTTGATTGTATTGATTTGTGATAGTCTTGTAATACTTTCTTGTTGACTTGATAAGTAAACCTGTTAGGATGCTACGAGTTAAGATTCTTGTGATGTTTGTAGAGGGTTTTCCTTATTGTGCTTAGGTTGTTTAACGATAAACCGCCATGTTGATATTATATCACTCATGATTCCGGTTAAGCCGCCTCCACGCGGGTAGACTCAGCGGGTCTAGTGACCTATGATTCGAGAATACCTTATGCAGTCCAGATGGCCTGCGAGCTACGGAGTTCGAGTTAGTACGCGCCCTTGTGGTCACGCGGTCTTTGTGGCCACGCGGACGACGAGTCCAGACGCCGCCGGGAGTAGCTACCCTCGATGCGGGAATACCTCATGCGGGCCATCGAGTGGCCCACGCGAGCTACGGAAAGTTCCAGGCTAGACGCGCACATTAGATATCGCGCGCGAGTGACCGCTTTGATCATGTGACGGCAGACAGATCTCATGATACGCTTTACGACCTTGTTGCATGCGTAGGTTTTAGTAGTCGGCTATGCCTCGCATTTCTTACCCCGTACGGTTTTATGATGACTTTGAGGGCGTGAGTCCCTGACTTGACATGACTGCTTATTTATTGTGAACTGTAGTTTTGGTTATCATACATGTCTCCTGCTTTATATAGACTACTATGATTTCATTTACGATTTTCGGGCCACATACTTGGTACCGCCAGATCGACTCTTCGGGGCTGCGTTCATGCCGCAGGTAAATGTACTCCTACTGTTGATCCCCGTTCTTAGGATCACCGTTTCAGCGTTGGGAAAGCTCCGTTTCTCCGGAAGCTTAGCATTTTGGTATGGTCCCCTGTCGTTGTAGATATTTGTATTCAGGGGTATGGCGGGGCCCTGTCCCGCCATTGTTGTTTTAAACTCTTAGAGGTCTGTAGACCTGTTGTAAGGTTGGGATGTAACTGTTCATTTTGGGGTACTTATATACATATATGCCGAAAGGCAACTTTTTCCCAGAAACTGTGTCTTATTTATACTGTTTCATATTTTGGTTGTTTTATTTTCCGCTGATTTCTCTGATGTATGACTACTTGGGTGCCCGGGTAAGGCACCAGTCACGGGCCCCGGAACGGGTCGTGACAAAAGTGGTATCAGAGCAGTTAATCCTCGGAAAGTGTCTACAGACCGTATCTAGTAGTTATTCGATTATCGGTGTCGCGCACCACACCAATAATCGTGAGGCTATAGGATATTTAGGATTGGTTTCATTCTTCTCACTCCGAGATCGTGCTTTAGAGCCGTTATAAGTTGGACCTCTAACGTATTCCTTTCCTTTACCGTTATGCCTCCACGCCAGTAACTCGCCCGAGGCAAGGCAAAGCGGCCGAGTCGCGAGCAGAGTACAGAGATTTAGAAGGGCACAGGCCCAATCATCACTGGGGTGATGCTTCATGCGCGGAGTTCTGAAACGTCGCCAGCAGCAGCAGAGTTTGGCACGATGGCAGCAGCTCCATCGCGCCATGACATCCGGACTTTCGCCCACGACTTGGAGCGTAAAATATGGATTGGAAGGAGACGGCCACATTAGCAAGGGACTTGGCAGCAGAGTATTTTATGTACCGGTATACCAAGGATATTGATGCTTATCTAAAGAAGCGGTTGTGAGGAGTAGCTCTTCGTGAACGAGCCAAAGCCATGCTCAGACTATGTGCGCCAGTGAGAGAGGTAGATCGGCGTAATAAACAAGATCGCAGTAAGAGGCCCGATTGGCGTGATCATTTGGTAACTCTCGAGGCGAACCGCCTCGGCCAGCAGATTAGACACGCGCTCCTCCAAGACATAGTGTCCTCCACTGTGGTTCGCTTTTTCCTCGTTGTTCACAGCTGCGGCGCGCCATCCCGGAAGTGCCGCTTTTTATCGGGTGCTTGTTTTTATCATGGCCGTCAGGCCATATGGCGAGGAATGTTCTATGAGGAAGGATGTAAGTAGGAAGACTCAGCCTACCAGATCTGTTGCGGATTCAGTGGTGCGGAAAGGAAGGGGTGTTAGCCAGAGGAGGCCACCCCCACCTCGGTGTGGCCATTGTGGTCGATGTCATCGCGGAGGTCGTGCTTCGCGATACTTGTTTTGTTTGCGGCCAGGCCATTTTGCGAGAAATTGTCCAACGAGTTGGCGATGTAGGACTCGGCCTTTCGGGTCGATGGATAGTTCATCACCTTCCCACATATCACAAAGGCGGGATTGACTAGACGACCTAGGGGAAGTGCCGCGTAGATACATGTATATCCTTAACCCTTTAGAGATTTATATGTATAGTAAGATGCGAATATCTTAAAGTATTGTTTTCGGTTAGCATGGTGTTAGTGTGATTAGAATTGTTGATTAATTAACCGGGTAAGTTTGGGGGACAGAAAGAGTGGGAGCCTTAGAATATTACGTAGAAGACCTTAGAGGCAAGGCCATCTTTGGTAAAAGAATTATTTCATGTTTGACCCTTATCGAAGTGCATAGTATACGTGAGATATTTTTATGGGATGAATCCCTGAGTGTTGTGAAACGAAAGCGGGTGGTTGAGCTTAGAAGACCGCTAGGTTTTCGTAACGTGATTAGTGAGATTGTTCGGATCGGGAGCTAGTGTTTGCGCGTTCTTGCCGAGGCCGTGTTGCGGGTGCGACCCACGCCTGTTTGGTGACGGGTCAGTTTGGTGGTCCCGCTTTGTATTAGGATCACGAGGGTGTTAGGCCCGTGTTTAGTTAACCATCAGACGACCGTGGATGTCGACCGCAGTCGGGCGATGGGTCAACCCGCCTTATCTTTTAGTCAAACCGTGTACTCGGTAGTAAGTTGCGAGATGATTATTTCAAGAAGGTTGTAAGGCTACACGGGGTGCCTACCTTCACCTTATGGCCGACAGGTATACGTTACTACCGCTTTTTCCGGAAGAGTTACTGTGCAAGGCAAGGTTGAACTCAGTGAATCTCGTCGCATTCACCTCGCCGTGTTTGGATTTCGAGTAGTAAGGACTCTTCGCTTCTTGTTGAGTATGTATTATATAGCTACCATTTCAGTATTCGTGTCGCCGCTTGGAGCCTTTTATAAAGGCTAGTGTAAGATTGCCGATCGATTGATTCGATGTAATCAGGTGCGCAGTTGGTTCGTACTTGTTCACAGGCGTGGATAGGTGGAGCTTATCCGTAAGAGGTTATTGGCAGCTCGAGTCGGTGGGAAGCACTGCATACATGGTAAGTGATAAGGAAGAGTTCGAGGTACGAGAAGCGGTACGACAGTAAGGCAAAGTGACAAAAGTGGTATGGGAAGAAGCGAGCATGTATTACAGGCATAGGTGTGATCATTTCGTTTGTAAAGAGTAGGTCGGAAGGAGTATCTTTTAGACCTCTAGTAGGAGCTTTCGTGATAGAGGTGATTCCTCGTGGACTTGGAGATAAGTATGTGCGCTTGTTGTGTTGTGGCCAGGTGTGGCATGGATGTTTCCGTAAGTATAGCAGTAAGGACTATACTGGCGCCTGTTCGTTTTGAGACTTAGAAGGAACATTCGGGACGAATGTTTCTAAGGAGGGGAGAATGTTATACCCCGTAGTTCCAGGGTATGTATGCGAGGACGTACGTACGAGAATACGACATTGAAATTGGAAAGGAAGAAATAGGTGATTTTTTCCACGGAAAAGTTTCCGGTTTTTGTGAAGGAGAAAGGTTCGTTAATGGGAATTGGATTCCCAGATTTGGTATTCGGACTTCTTGGAATATTAGAGAATTATGGAATTTTATTTTCGGAAATGGTCACGTGGGGCCCACGGGAGAAATTTACGGTTTTGTGGGGCCCACTTTGTTTTCGAGATTTTGGCCATTGTGGATATTTATGGAAGATGAAATATGTTGGACGTGTAGGAGGGCGACACGTGTCACCCCCCCCCTAGTTGGCTTGGACGATTTCACTTTGTGCACAACTGTTATACCCCGTATTTCCAGAGTATGTACGTGAGGGCGTACGTATTATAATTTGAGCCTTAAAGTAAGCATAGTTTCGAAATTTGTACACAAGTGCCAAAAAGAGTCGTTTTTCGACGAAACGCTTTCCAATTTCGTAGGGAAAATTCCGCTATGTCATTAATAATTTTATGGATTTTCAGAGACGAAACATTTTGGACCAACGGGAGGGTGATATGTGTCACCCTCACATTGGAAGGAAGTGACCAAAGGGGAAGGTTGGCACGCTTTTTGTGCAAAAATTGTGGTCAAGGGTTAGGTAGGATATTTTGTGTAGTTGATGAGCAAGTGGGACCCACAAACACACGGCTTCATCTCGACCTTACACTTGCCTTACACTTGGATAGATCTTGGCCATTGGTTGGCCATTTCTTGACCTATAAATACCCTCTAAGTTGATGAACTTATTCATCCAAAAATTGTCTAAGTCTTGAAAATCCCTCCTCTCCCTCTTGTTGTTTCGCCCACCACACCCCTCCCCTTTGAGAGCCCTCGCCGAGAGTCTCCTCCCTTTGTGGTGCTTAGCCGTGGGTACCCCCAGCCTAGTTGTCTCGTATAAATACCCCCTTTTGTGGTATAGAAATACTCCAAGTATTGTTATAATGCCCAAATACCTTGTAGTTTTCCCAAGGTTACACTTATACAAAAGCCCGTAAAATACTATTATACTTCCTTTAGCCACTAAACGAAACCCTAAGGAAACCTTGTTGATAGTTGGGTAATTGAGTAGAAGTTGGTTAGAACTTCTAAGGGTTGTTTGGAGGCGGGTTGAGCGCACGAGTAGAGCTAAACCTTGCTCAGATCGATATAAACTCGGATAATTTTGGGGCTTATCGAGGTAAACATTCTTGACCTTCTACATTGTAATTGGAAATTACATGTTGTAGGAGTATATAGTTAAGTATACTATATATAGAACTGAACATAGTTGTGCGGCAATGTCTTTTGACTTAAGCTCGAATAATACTTACAGAATGTCTTGCGACTTAAGCCCAAGTTAAGAGAGAACGTAACTGTAATTACATGACAGACATAGTAGACTTGTGTAGTATTACTGTGAGTAGAATTGTACACGTCCGGTTAGACGTGCAAACCCCCCCCCCCTCGTTGGCTTGGTAGCCTCGATAGAGGAGAGATTTACGCCGCCATGTGTGCGCCAATTTTACGTAAGATATTCTACATTGCGATCTAAGATGTTAATAGGCGCCTTGTGGCCTCTATAGGTTGAAATACTACGTGTGGCGTGGTCTACTTGGCTGTTACACCCCGTAGTTCCAGTGTATGTATATGAGGACGTACGTACGTAAATACGACATTAAAATTGGAAAGGAAGAAATATGTGATTTTTCGACGGAAAAGTTTCCGAATTTTGAGAAGGAAAAATGTTCGTTAAGGGGAATTGGATTCCCAGATTTGGTATTCGGACTTTTTGGAATAATTGAGAATTATGGAATTTTATTTCATGAATTGGTCACGTGGGGCCCACGGGAGAATTTACGGTTTTGTGGGGCCCACTTTATTTTTGGATTTTTGGCATTGCGGATATTTTCGGAAGATGAAATATTTTGGACGAGTAGGGGGGCGACACGTGTCACCCTCGTGTGGCCATGTTGGCCGAATTGGAGAAGGCGAGTGGACGTTTAGGTGGACAAGTGGCCCATTTTGTGGTGGCGCCACTTGTCCCATTTTTGTGGTAGCCAAATGGTTGGCCAACTACCCACACACATGTACCCCATCCTCACCACACACTTGCCTAGATCTTGGCCATTGATTTTCCTATAAATACCCCATTGTTTCAAGACTTATTTCATCCACACTTTGAGATTCTAAGTCACAAAATACTCCCTTTGTTGAGGTTCTCGCCCTACTCTCCCTTGGTGTAGGAAAAATTCTTCAAGTGTTGATATAGTCCCAAATACCTTAGCCTAGTATCCCTAGTTGTATTCCAAGTTATTTCAATACTAGAGCTAAATTCTACTTTATTCCTTTAGTCGCAAAAACGGCTACTAGAAAAATCTTCATAGCTTAGATGAAGTGTTAAGAGAAGTTATTTGGAAACTTCTAAGGGTTGCTTGAGCGGGTTGGAGCGTCAGAATCGAGCTAAACGTTGCTCAGATCGACTTATAATCTTGGATTATTTTGGGCTTATCGAGGTAATGATCTATGTCCCCTATTGTAATTGGAAATTACATGTCAGTAGTTAATCATCGAGTATAAGATATATTGGAAGTATAATTATAAGGAATTGAATCGTATTTACATTGACTGTATTTGCGGTAGACTTGTAGTATTATTGTGGAGTAGAATTGTACACGTCCGGTTAGACGGTAACCCCACCGGAATTGTTGGTTTGCAGCAGCCTCGCTTCGGCGAGGAGTTTTGTGGTCATGGGGAGGTGTCTTTGAATTTTCCGTAGAATAAGGAATCTTGTATCTAGAATTATTCTACGAAGAGAGATAGAGGTTGATAGATGTTTTGTGGCCTTTATAGGTTGAAGTACTACGGGTAGCGTATTCTACTTGAAGGGTGGAAAAGGCGAGCAAGGTTAGAGTACTTTGTAGATTTTTGCTAATTGTCGATAATCGTCGCGAGGTATTTTAACCTCTTCCTATCCTTTCTAGCATGATATTTGTGAAATATATTTAGTGCGGTAGACGAACGTGTGTTTAAAGGAAGTTGATTTTCCTTTTTTGTACTTGACTTGATTCAAAAGTTAAGTGACTTGTTATTAAACATAAAGGACTTGAATTATGTTAAAAGTTGTAAAATCTCACTCATGATTAATGGGTGTGGTCTTTTAAAGAATAAAGTTTTCTTGATTTCAAAATTAGAATGGTTTTATCATTGTATTTAAAATGATAACTTGACTTATAAACAAATTGATTTTGGGAAAGGAGAAGTAATTTGATTTAAAGGTTTAGGTTACTTGTTTTTAAAAGAGTAAGACACTTGGTTTAAAAGTATATTGCTACTTGACTTTTAAAGGAGAAGTGCCTTTGTTTTAAAAGAAAGTATGGAAATTGTTTTGGTTTTACTTTGATGTCTTTTGACTTGAGTTTAAATAATAAGAATCCGAAGTATTTCAAAAGAGTTATTAACCATTTTGAAAGAAAAGAAATACTTGGTTTTAAAGCTTAAGTGTTATACTACCTTTATGGGAAGTTAGGTATAACGACTTAAGGAAGATGTATGAACAGTTTACTTATTTTTTTATGAAAGTCTTGTATTGATTCCGAAAGTGTAGTAAGATGGTTTGATAAGTAGACATGTTAGGATGTTACGTGTGTTAGTGTCTTGTGATGTTTGTATAAAGGGGTTTCCTTGTTGTGCTTATGTTGTTTAACGATAAGTCGTTATGTTAGTATTATATCACTCACCTCTTGACATGATTCGGGGTTAAGCGCCTCCGACGCGGGGTAGACTCAAAGTGTCCAGGTGACCTATGATTCGAGAATACCTCATGCGGGTTTGTGTGACCTATGCGCGAGCTACGAGAGTTCCGAGTTAGTGTGCGGCCTTTATGGTCATGCGGTCCATGTGGCTACGCGGTCGCGAGTCCGTGACGCCGCCGGGAGTAGCTACCCTCGACGCGGGAATACCTACGCGGGCCATCTGAGTGGCTTACGCGAGTCGCGGAAGTTCCAGGACTAGACGCGCATTAGATATCGCGCGAGTGGCGGCCTTCGATCATGTGCGCTCCAGACATATCTCATGATCTGATTTATGACCTTGTCGGGTACTGTGGTTTTAGTAGCTATGCCTTCGTACTTACCCCGCACGGTTTTATTATGACACGTAGGACACGTGTTCATGTGTATTCCTTGGTGCTTTTATATCATGGGATCGCAGCAGTGAGGAAGATATTCCACGGACATGATTGATGTTGTGGGCGTGAGACCCATAGTTGTATTTGAGTGATGACTTTGAGGGCGTGAGTCCCTGACTTGACATGACTGCTTATTTATTGTGAACTGTAGTTTGGTTATCATACATGTCTCCTGCTTTATATAGACTACTATGATTTCATTTACAGATTTTCGCCACATACTTGGTACTGTTGTAATCGACCTCCTTCGGGCCGCGTCATGCCGCAGTAGAGGTACAACAGTGTTGATCCTCGCTCTAGTGGTCACGAGCGTTGGGAAGCTCCGTTTCTCCGGAGGCTTATCAGTGGTATAGTCCCCTGTCGTTGTAAGTGCTTACATTCAGGGGTATGGCGGGGCCCTGTCCCGCCATTGTTGTCATATCATTCTTAGAGGTCTGTAGTACTGTTGTGGGCAGAATTGTAAAAAGGGATGTAACTGTTCTAGTTGTTATATATTTATGCCGAAAGGCAACTTTTCTCAGATAACTGTTTTACACTTCACTTTATTCATGTCTTGTTTATATTCGACATTACCGATGTATGGCTACTGGTGCCCGTAAGGCACTACCACGAGCCCGGTTGGTCGTGACAAAAGTGGTATCGAGCGATTAATCCTCGGAAAGTGTCTCTGCACCGTATCTAGTAGAGTCTTGATTATCGGTGTGTTGTGCACCACACCTATAATCGAGGTCGCGGATATTTAGGATTGGTTTCATTCTTCTCACTCGAGATCGTGCCTTAGAGTCGTGTTATAAGTTGGACTCCTCCGACGATTCTTTTTCACCCGTTATGCCTCTACGCAAGGCAACGAGCCCGTGGCGGCAAGGCAGCAGAGGAGTCGCGAGTATAGCACGTATGTTACGAGGCACGCCCATTCATTATCCGAGACGCTACCATTCGGGAGTTACGCCGCGCTAGCCCTGAGAGTTTAGAGCAGTAGCAGTAGCTACTGAGACCACGATACCTGAGCCTCTAGTCCCACAGCCAGGAACAAAGGATATGAGTTACAATGAGATGGCCCAGTTACTAGCTAGTCTGGTGGCTGGGAATGAGGACGGACGAGAGCCGGTGGTTCCGACAGTACCAGTAGTTCACCCTAGATCCGATAGTTTCGAGGCACGGGCTTGAAGTGCACCACCCGAGTTCTATCGATTGAGGCGAGGAAGATCATCGAGTTTATTCGACAGATTCGGCGGATCATGAAAGTGATCGAGACCTCGAGGCATTTCTTACACACTTTTGCCCTCGCCACGGCGAGAGCTCGCAGATAGATTTATGAGGTCGAGGCGCAACGCGAACGGTTCGGGAATACTGATGTAGTTTGACTTATCGCTCTTTATGTCCCCCGCTTTAGTGGCGTATATGGAGGATAGAGTGCACCGATATGTCACAGGACATGACGATTATCTAGCAGAGAGTTGTACAAGAGTAGCTCTTCAGTCAGACATGGACATTGCCCGCGTACATGCTTACACGCAGCAGACTGAGGAACGTAGAGATCGACGGACTAACCAAGATCGTAAGAGGCCGTAATAGCGAGGTCCTTTGGTAACCTTCGAGCGGACCTTCCGCCAAGAGATCGGTTATGCGCTCCGCCAAGATGCAGTGGTCCTCGCGACTTCGGGCGTTCGGGTATTTAGGAGCTGGTCAGAACTCCAGGGTTTCTGGTTCACAGATTTATATAGGTTCCAGCCAGCCAGATTCAGTTTTCCCTCTATGTTCACTATGTGGTAGATGTCATCCCAGGAAATGTCGTCTTTTTACTAATGCTTGTTTTACCAGTGGCCGTCAGGGCCATGTGAGGAGAGAATGTCCTAGTAGGAGGGATACAGGTGGGATGACTTAGCCTACCAGTGCGATGGATTCGGTGGTTGAGAGGAAGGGGTGTTAGCTGAGGAGTCACCCCACCTCGATGTGGCCATCAGTGTAAGTGACATTGTGGAGAGTGTCGTACTTCTTCGACAACTTGTTTTGCTCTCGGCCAGCAGGGCCATCTTGCGAGAAATTTTCCGACCAGATATGGCGCGGATGTAGAGACTCGGCCTTCAGGATCAGTGGCTAATTCATCATCTTCCCTAGCTATGCGCCCAACAGGGCAGGATTGATTAGAACGACAAAGTGGAATTGAAGCAGACGCAGTATATCCTTAACCCTATAGAGATTTGTATGTGTGATAAGATGAGTATACCTTAAGTGTTATGTTCGATAGCATTGTGTTAATTGTGATTAGAAAACATGGGTAGTTGTAAAGGGTAAGTCCGGGACGAAAATGGGGAGCCTTAGAATTTATAATACTTGGGACTCGATGCAAGGCCGTCTGAGTGGATGCTTTTACGGTTGGTCTTTGTCGAAGTACTCGGTATACGTGGTGTATTTATGGGATAATTCCATGGGTAGTGTGAGATGAAAGTGGTAGCTTTCATGAAGTGAATTGGTAAGATTGTTAGGATCGGAACGAGTTTAGTACGAAGTGGGTCGGGTTGAGGCCGAGGCCATATCGCGAGTCAACCCGCACCCGGAAAGTGGTGGGTCGGTTTGAGGTGGTCCCGCTAGATGATAGGTTCACGAGGGTGTTAGGCCCAAGTTTAGTTAACCATCGTACGAGTTTGTGGAAGCATTCGACCAGTAGTCGGGCCGATGAGGTCAGCCCATCTTGTCTTTCCGGTGACCGTTTACTCGCAGGTTATGCGAGATGTTATATCGGAAGGTTGTAAGGTTGCACGAGGTGCCTACTTTCACCTTATGACAGGCAGTGAAGCCTAGTTTACGGCTGTTTTCTTTTCTGGAGGTTTTACCAGGCAGGGTTAGGAACTCAGGTGAGTCTTAGTATCGCATTCGCCCTCGGGCCAGTGTTTGGATTTCAGGGGTAGCTGTGAGGATTGTTGCCTCCTGTTGAGGGAGTGTTTTATAGCTACCATTTCAGTATTCGGATATCGCCTTATGACGCCTTGTAGGGGCGGAAGTGTAAGTTGCCGGTCGATTGGTTCGATGTTGGCAAAATTCAGATAGTTAGTTCATACTTGTTTCGGCAGGATGTGGATAAGTGAAGCTTATCCGTAAGAGATTTTTGGCACTCGAGTCAACAGAAGTCGTGCGGATAGTCGGCGATGACACTTAGAGTTCAGGTTGACGGTGGGCCTTCTTGAAGGTACCACCCCGGAAAGGGTATAACGAGATTTGGAAACTGGAGCACTAGCAGAAATGTGGTAAGTTGTGAGAAAGAGTTCGAGCACGAGAAAGTACGACAGTAAGGGAAGAAGCGAGCATGTGTTAAGAACATAGTTGTGATCATTTCGTTTGTAAAGTGAAGGTGCGAAGGGAGTATCTTTTAGCCCTTGGGTGGGAGTTTTTGTGATGTTAGAGGCGATTCCTCGTGGACTTTGATGTAAGTATTTGCGCGGGTATTTTCTGTGGCCATGTGTGGCATTTGCAAACTGGTTAAGCTATGAGGAACTTGATCGTTATCTGTCTTGAGAAGGAACATTCGGGACGAATGTTTCTAAGGAGGGGAAAATGTTACACCCCGTAGTTCCAGTGTATGTATAAAAGGACGTACGTACGTAAATACGACATTAAAATTGGAAAGGAAGAAATATGTGATTTTTCGACGGAAAAGTTTCCGAATTTTGAGAAGGAAAAATGTTCGTTAAGGGGAATTGGATTCCCAGATTTGGTATTCGGACTTTTTGGAATATTTGAGAATTATGGAATTTTATTTCCGAAATTGGTCACGTGGGGCCCACGAGCGGAATTTACGGTGTGTGGGGCCCACTTTATTTTTGGATTTTTGGCATTGCGGATATTTTCGGAAGATGAAATATTTTGGACGAGTAGGGGGGCGACACGTGTCACCTCGTGCGCCATGTTGGCCGAAGTGGAGAAGGCGTGGGGCGTTTTAGCGGACAAGTGGCCCATTTTTGTGGCGGCCACTTGTCCCATTTTTGTGGTAGCCAAATGGTTGGCCAACTACCCACACACATGTACCCCATCCTCACCACACACTTGCCTAGATCTTGGCCATTGATTTTCCTATAAATACCCCATTGTTTCAAGACTTATTTCATCCACACTTTGAGATTCTAAGTCACAAAATACTCCCCCTTTGTTGAGGTTCTCGCCCTACTCTCCCCTTGGTGTAGGAAAAATTCTTCAAGTGTTGATATAGTCCCAAATACCTTAGCCTAGTATCCCTAGTTGTATTCCAAGTTGTTTCAATACTAGAGCAGGAAATTCTACTTTATTCCTTTAGTCGCAAAAACGAAGCCCTAGAAAAATCTTCATAGCTTAGATGAAGTGTTAAGAGAAGTTATTTGGAAACTTCTAAGGGTTGCTTGGAGCGGGTTGGAGCGTCAGGAATTGGAGCTAAACGTTGCTCAGGATCGACTTATAATCTTGGATTATTTTGGGCTTATCGAGGTAATGATCTATGTCCCTATCAGAATTGGAAATTACATGTTGTAGTAGTTAATCATTGAGTCTAAGATATATTGGAAGTATAATTATAAGGAATGGAACTGTATTTACAGTGGAATGGATATTCAGTAGACTTGTAGAATTATTTTCGAGTATAATTGTACACGTCAGGTTAGACGGGTAACCCCACCGAATTGTTGGTTTCAGCAGTGCCTCGATTGAGGCGGAGTTGTAGGTGGGTGCGGGGGGGGGGAGGTGCTGCTGAATTTTCCGTAGAATAAGGAATCTTGTATCTAGAATTATTCTACGAAGAGAGCTAGAGGTTGATAGACGTTTTGTGGCCTTTATAGGTTGAAGTACTACGGGTAGCGTATTCTACTGAAGGGTGGAAAAGGCGAGCAAGGTTAGAGTACTTTGGAGAATTTTGCTAATTGTCGATAATCGTCCGCGAGGTATGTGAACCTCTTCCTATCCTTTCTAGCATGATATTTGTGAACTATATGTCGTGCGGTAGACGCACGTGTGGTGAAAGGAAGTTGATTGTCCTATTGTGTCCTTGACTTGATTCCAAAGTTAAGTGACTTGTTATGAAACATTAAGGACTTGAATTATGTTAAAAAGTTGGAAAATCTCACTCATGATTAATGGGTGTGGTCTTTAAAGAATAAAGTTATCTTGATTTGAAAATAAGAATGGTTTTATCATTGGATTTAAAATGATAACTTGACTTATAAACAACTTGATTTTGGGAAAGGAGAAGTAATTTGATTTAAAGGTATAGGTTACTTGTTTTTAAAAGAGTAAGACACTTGGTTTAAAAGTATATTGCTACTTGACTTTTAAAGGAGAAGTGCCTTTGTTTTAAAAGAAAGTATGGAAATTGTTTTGGTTTTACTTTGATGTCTTTTGACTTGAGTTTAAATAATAAGAATCCGAAGTATTTCAAAAGAGTTATTAACCATTTTTGAAAGAAAAGAAATACTGTTTTAAAAGCTTAAGTGTTATACTAGCTTTATGGGAAGTTAGGTATAACGACTTAAGGAAGATGAAGGAACGGTTTACTTATTTTTTTATGAAAGTCTTGTATTGATTCGGAAAGTGTAGTAAGATGGTTTGATAAGTAGACATGTTAGGATGTTACGTGTGTTAGTGTCTTGTGATGTTTGTATAAAGGGTTTCCTTGTCAGGCTTATGTTGTTTAACGATAAGTCGTTATGTTAGTATTATATCACTCACCTCTTGACATGATTCCGGGGTTAAGCCCTCCGACGCGGGTAGACTCAGCGGTCTGCAGGTGACCTATGATTCGAGAATACCTCATGCGGGTTTGTGTGACCTATGCGGAGCTACGAGAGTTCCGTGTTAGTGTGCGGCCTTTATGGTCACGCGGCCATGTGGCTACGCGATCGCGAGTCTAGGACGTTGTCGGGAGTAGCTACCCTCGATGCGGGAATACCTCACGCGGGCCATCGGAGTGGCTTATGCGGAGTCGCGGAAGTTCGAGGACTAGACGCGCACATTAGATATCGCGGGCGAGTGGCCGCCGATCATGTGGCGGTCTAGACATATCTCATGATACGCTTTATGACCTTGTTGGTACTGTGGGTTTTAGTAGTCGGCTATGCCTTCGCATTTCTACCCCGCACGGTTTTATTATGACACGTAGGACTCGGTGTTCATGTATTCCTTGGTGCTTTTATATCATGGATCACGGTGAGGAAGATATTCCACGCGTGATTGATGTTGTGGGCGTGAGACCCATAGTTGTATTTGAGTGATGACTTTGAGGCGTGAGTCACGACTTGACACGATCGCTATTTATTGTGGAATCGTAGTTTGGTTATCATATATGTCTCCTGCTTTATATAGACTACTATGATTTCATTTACAGTATTTACAGTTTCACATACTTGGTACCTGTTGTACTGACCTCCTTCTCGGGGCTGCGTTCATGCCGCAGTAGAGGTACACCGTTGTTGATCCTCGCTCTAGGGTCGCATTGCGTTTGGGAAGCTCCGTTTCTCGAGGCTTATCGATTAGTATAGTCCCTGTCGTTGTAAGTGCTTACATTCGAGGGTATGGCGGGCCCCGTCCCACCATTGTTGTCATATCATTCTTAGAGTGCAGAAAATCTTGCAGGCGAATTGTAAAAAGGGATGTAACTGTTCTAGTTGTTATATATTTATGTCGAAAGGAAACTTTTCTCAGATAACTGTTTTACACTTCACTTTATTCATGTCTTGTTTTATATTCCGCTGATTACTCTGATGTATGGCTACTTGGGTGCCCGGGGTAAGGCACCAGTCACGGGCCTGGGTTCGGGTCGTGACATTGGCTTAAGGTGTAGCCGACGGTTTGAGGTACTTGGAGCGCTTTGCTATTAGTCGGTAATCGTCGCGAGGTATGTGAACCTCTTCCTATCTGTTCTAGCATGATATGTGTATAACTATGTAGACGGTGCACGCATACGTGTTTAATGTATTTGATTGGTTTGAAACATAAAGTGTTATAACGGCTTTATGGGAAGTTGGTTATAACAGCTTTATGTAGGCAAGAAAATGCTTTGTGGTTTCAAAGGGTAACTGATTTGACTTATAACGGATTTGATGTGAAGTAATAAAGAACTTGAAGTGTTTCAAAAAGACCTTTTTGAAAGAAGAGTAAGACTTGACTTAATGGTATTGATATGAATTTTGTTAAAAGTGTGAAACCTCATTCGTGAGTAATGAGTACTTGGTTTTAAAAGGAATAATGTTTCTTGATTTGGAAATCAGGATGAGTATCGACAAACCACTGCAGCGTTAATAAAGGAAAATATATTGAATAATGAAGTATGGTATTAAAACCAGTAGAAAACTCCATCTGCATAGAAGCTACGATGAGACAAAATAATATTACATTTCCTAGATCATGGCTGCTTAATAAGATTGATTATAAACAAGAATAACCTACTCGCATATAAGACATATGTTTCTCAAACGTTTAAAGGAGAATTATGTTTTAAAGGATTAAAACTATGAACTACGAAACCTTTTCTAAAATGAGAAACTTGAGCATTTGAAATTAGGCAAACTAGAACGTTTGGAAAATAAGGTTGTTACTTGATTTTACAAAGGAAAGCATTTTGGTTTACTTAACAATGTTAGTCACTCTATTTTTTTATATACTACGGTGTCGGGTGACCTTTGTAAAAGAAATGGATCTTTAAAGGAAATTAACGCACGTAGTACTTTAGGGTTAAAACCCGGGCTTTGGCATAAAATGAAAGTACTTTGAGTTGTGTATAACTTGCCTATGCTTGTCGTAAGCTTGCCTATGCTTGTTGTTGTGAAGCTTGCCTATGCTTGTTGTTGTGAAACTTGCCTATGCTTGTTGTGTGATAGCCTTTGTTGTATTCTGCACCCGCCTCTCGATGGAGGGCCGGTTGATTTGTTATGAGCGATTCTACACCGAGTCCCACGACGGGCGGACACGATTTCATTTGATTATCCACCGTGTCCCAGGATATGGGCAGGGCCACGTCTTCCATATGATTATACACCGAGTCCCACGTGATGGGCAGGGACACGTATTTCATCGATTTACACCGAGTCCCACGAGACGGGCGGGACACGCATTCATCCGATTTTACACCGAGTCCCAGACGGGCGAGGACACGTATTTCATCCGATTATACCCGAGTCCCACGGACGGGCCGACACGTATTTCATCCGTTATCATACATGTCTCTCGCTTTATATAGACTATTATGATTTCATTTACGCTTCTTACGCCACATACTTGGTACTGTTATCGACCTCCTTGGCTGCGTCATGCCGCAGTGGAAGTACATCGGTTGTGGATCCTCGCTCATAGGATCACGATTCGGTGTCGGAGCCCCATTTCTTGAGGCTTATCTTTTGGTATGTTACCTCGAGTCTGTAGATTCTTATACATTCAGTGGTATGGCGGAGGCCCCGTCGTCATAGCTGTAAAATCTTAGAGTCCAGTAGTAACAGGCAGGTTTGTAAAAGGATAACTGTTCGCGTATTTATGTATATATGATGACGGCAAATCGCTTTTGGTTGCTTTTATTTATCTTGTCTCTTAATTCATGTTCATGTTTTTATTTCCACCGATTTTCTCACGATGTTGTATCACTAGGGTGCCCGGGGTAAGGCACGATCCACAGCCGGTTCGGTCGTGACAAAAGTGGTATCGAGCGATTAATCCTCGAAAGTGTCTACAGGCCGTGTCTAGTAGTCTTGATTATCGGTGTGTTGTGCACCACATCTATAATCGTGAGGCTATAGGACATTTAGGATTAGTTTCCATTCTTCTCATTCGAGATCGTGCCCTGTAGTCGTGTGATAAGTTGGACCCTCTCGACGTATTCCTTTCCTTACCGATTATGCCTCGCGTAAAACCCAGAGCCCATGGGCAAGGCAATCGAGGAGTCGTTAGTGAATACGAGAGTACGAGGAGCAGCGGTCGATGCTCGAGCGGTGCTTCCGACGGCGAGTTTTGCGACGCCACAAAGACCGACAGAGTTTAGAGCCGCAGAATGACCGCCGAGACTACAAGACTGAGCCTCGGTCCCACAACCCGGAGCAGATGAGATGGGTACAAGGAGATGGCCCGCCATCGAGTCGTGGCCGATATAGTATAAATTTGGATCACGCAGATTCGATCCCCATTAGCACCGTAGTTCACCCCGAGCGCATGGTTTGAGGCTACGGGACTTTACGAGTTGTAGCCCGATGTTACATGGATCGAGGCGAGGATGACCCTCAGGAGATTATCCGACAGGTACAGCGGATCATGAGAGTGATCAGAGTCTCAGAGACAGAGTCGGTGGTATTGGGTTCGCATCACCGCGTGATACCATGATCGGTTTGATTCATGGGAGCTGTCCCGGGAAGAGCATGCACTTCCAGCAGTTTGGGACGAGTTCTCGAGGGCATTTCTTGCACATTTCTTGGCCCCACAATTGAGGAGGGCTCGGGCCGACAGATTTTTGACGTTGAGACAGGACGGGCGGACGGTTAGAGAGTACAATGTGGAGTTCGACTCATTAGCTCGGTATGTTCCCGCTGTGGTAGCTGATATGGAGGACAGAGTACACCGCTACGTCACCGGGCTGGATGATTACTTGGCAGAGCATGCGGGTGTAGCTCTTCACCGCATGGACATTGCCCGCATGCGCAAGCTCATGCACTAGGATGTGAGGCACGGAGAGGTCGGCGGAATGGCCGAGATCGTGAAGAGAGGCGAGAACAGCAGGTCCTTTGGTAACTTTCGAGGCGGACCGCCTGCTAGCCTAGTTATGTACCTCCACGATGCAGTGGTCCCCGATCGTCGGGGCGTTCGGTATTCGGGAGCCGGTCGAGCTCGTGGCTTAGTTCCGCAGATATACGGGTTCTAGCCGGGTTGAGTTTTCTCGGTGTACACGATGTGGCGTGACGCCATCCCGGAATGTCGTTTTTCGCGGTGCTTGTTTTTCTGCGGCCGTCGAAGCCATATGACGAAACCGTCCTAGTAGGAAGGATGCAACAGAATGACTCACCACGGGTCGATGGCGTGTTCATCGCTTTCTACACTATCGCCTGCAGGCGTGCTTATGATTAGAGTGGGCGGTAGATTCAGTGTCACGACTAAGGGCCGTGATCGTGCTCACTGGCACCCAAGTAGTCATACATCGAGTAACCATGAATATAAAACAAGGCAGAAGCGATTTATAAAATAAGACCGCTTTATCGATGAAAAGCTTGCCTTCGGCATAATATAAATAACTCAAGTTTTGCGATATCCCAACTGTACAATAGTACTACAGACCTCTAAGGAAGTAAACAACTATGGCGGGACAGGGCCCCGCCATACCCTGACTATACAAAACTATCTACAATACAGGGAGATCATACCCAAAAGTAGAGCCTCCGGAGAAGATGGAGCTCCTGACACCAACGCAAAGATCCTAAGGATGTGGATCTAGCACCTGCTTGCCCTTACCTGCGGCATGAACGCAGCCCCCCGAAGGAGGTCAGTACAACAGGTACCAAGTATGTGAAACTATAAAGTACTTAAAATGAAATCAAAGTATTTAAAACCTTTTCACAAATACAATCAGTTCAATTGCACATCGTACACATCACAAACAACATGAATAGGAAAATCAGAATAAAGTCTATTCTAGGCCGCGAATGATCGCAAGGCCAATCGCCCATAGTATCATTCCGCGTGCCTAGTCACGGACTTCCGCACTCGCATAGGTCCCACACACCGCATGAGATATTTCGCGCATCGGGGCAGCCAACCCGGCGTCCGCCTGGCTCCCGCAGCCGCATAGCCTCAAAAAGACCGCGTAGTCTCAGCAGACCGCGCAAGAGTCCCGCGTCAGGGCTAAACGCGCCGAATGATCAATCCCGAGCATACCGCTGCTCCGCGTGGTCTCACGCCGCGATAGGCGTATAGACTGCATCAGGCAAGCCGCGGTATAACGATCAAGGGTAGGTGATACAATAGCGATAAATGGACTTACCGGTTAGCAACGTAAGCAAAGAATGACCCACTTTACACAAAGATTACAAGACACTAACACGGGTAGCATCATAACATGTCTACTTATCAAACAATCTTACTACACTTAGAAATCAATACAAGGCTTTCATAAACAAAACAAGTAAATTCCTTTTTATCTTCTTAAGTTGTTATACCTAACTTCCCATAAAGCAGTATAACTCTTACGCTTTTGTTTTAAAACCAAATATTTATCTTACATTAAAAATGATTGATATTCTTTTGAAATGTTTTGATTCTTTGTTATTGAGCTTAAGCGTGAGGCATTGACGTAAGTATTATTCGAGCTTAAGTCAAAGACATTGCCGTAGTTATTATTCAGTTAACACATGTACGTCTCTGCACTATATATTGTAAAATATCATGCTTTAGGAAGAATCACATACCTTCTCTAAAACCACTGCCAAGTCAATATGTCGCGCAGAGTCACCTATAATAGTCACGGATATCTATCAAAGACTACTCGAGGTTATTCTAAGCAGGGGGTTCATAATTCTACGGAAAGTCGGACAAACAACCCTACGGTGAGCTATGTAAGTTCATCGTGAAAACAGTCCTATGTGAGCAGTTCAATTATTCTTCTTTTAAACCCTTCTCTTTGTGATAACAGTTCAATTCTATACGTGATATTCTTCTAAGTATCTAATACTTATTCTAATACTACAACAGTAAGTATTCTCTAATTCAAAGAGGTTAGGATTAGTTACTCGGTAAGCCCAATAATATCCTAGATAAAGTCGCTACTGAGCAAGGTTTAGCTCTAAGTTGTGCGCTCATTAGCTCGAAACCTTAGAAGTTCTTCACAACTTCTACTAAGGACTAAGGGATTTGGGCTAGGGTATTTTGGGCATTATAACGATACTAGAAGACAACTTTTCTACCAAGGGAGGGGTAGATTTCGGCTAGGCTAGGGGGTAGGCTCTCGCCACACTACCTGAGGGAGGAAAGAGGTGTTGGACGAAAAGCTTAAGGGAGAGGAGAGGATTTTTAGACTTGGAAGATAACTTTGTGGATGAATAACTCTTCATCTCTAAGGGGGTATTTATAGCTCAAGCCTTGGCCAACCAATGGCCAAGATGAAGACAAGTGCAAGGCAAGTGTAGGGTGAGGATTAACTAAACACAAATATCCTACCAACCCTTGACTTGTGCACACGGCAGACAAAACGTGCCTGGGCTCTCCAATTTAAATCCATGGATCGATTAAGTCCACCAATGGGAGGGTGCCAAGTGTTGCCCTCCCGTTGGTCCAAAATGTTTCGTCTCTCGGAAAAATCCATAAAAATTAGTAATGGCATAGCCGGAATTTTCCTACGAAGGTCGTGGGAAGCGTTTAAATCGGAAACGATTAACTAGCGAGTTGTGTACAAAAAAAACGTCCAAGGCTAACTTTAAAGCCAAACTTTTTGTACGTATTCCCTTACGTACATACTCTGGAAATACGGGGTATAACATCAGGTATATCCTTAACCCTCTAGAGATTTGTATGCATGATATAATGACCTTCTTATTGTGTGCTATGTTCGGATAGCGTTATGTTGGTTATGAGTTAGAAAGCATGGTTAGTTGAAAGGATATGTATGGGGGCATGGAAAGTGTGAACCTTAGAATATTTCGTGTTGAGACCTTAGAGGTAAGGTCATCTTGAATAAAAAATTTTTACGGTTAGTCTTTGTTGAGATACTTGGTTTGTGTATAAATGTGTTCTGGGATAATTCCTTGGGTAGTGTAAAATGGAAGTGGTAGCTTTTATGACC